>JAVLRN010000005.1:0-2400000 GCA_032821775.1 Sanguinoderma infundibulare | reverse complement strand
TCGTAAAGCAGTATGCTCCGCTCATGCCACACCTCGCAAACGCATGTCCCGTAGCAGAGCTTGGTCAACGATACGGACCCATGTACCAAAGCAGGGGTATGGTGAACTTTAGGATCACCACGGAACAACTTCGCGAACTCAGGGAGAGGATATCACTGGCAGAAGATTCCGACCCTGACGACAGGTTGCGCCCATCTTTGCTCGATTGCCTCGCGGCGTACATCATCACCGTCCTCAATCGCTATCTGGATATCCCCATCACTCAAGTTTACCATGCAGCCAGCGTGAGGGTGACGGTTCCACTGTTTTATGCAAAGGCGTTGATCTGGATTTAGTACAGGACCGTTCCGAGTGTCACTGAAGACAGTGTCGCCGGCAATGCAATATACATTGTCCGTGTTTGATGATATCTCCTAGTAAAATGCGCTTATCCAAGGTCAGATCCCGACAACATTGAACCCTAAAACCTCAGTCGAGAGCCTCAGAGGTATTGCCTACACCCTTCGACAGTCAATCTCAACTTGGCAAGAAGGTCCGAAGATCGAGGAGTACATGTCCGTCGCAAGCCACCTCATGCAATCAGCCGTCAACGAAGGGCATTCCATGTCCTTCGCCAGACCTCCCGGACACATTTCGGTCAATTCGAATATTGGGTCAGTAGTAACGTCCACTCTAGCTTTTTCGGGTCGCAGTCTTTCGCTGATCACCCTTACTGAGTTAGAATTGACTGGCATGCTGCACACTTCGGTTTTGCCGAGAAAAGCAGGTTCTACACTTCCGGCATCGACGATCGATATGTCAGGGTGTTTTCTTCGAATCCTGATGAACTTGCAGGATCCGGCGAGTCATCGTTGGATGTAGTCTTCGCGGTTGCCAGAAATATGCGGGACACAGTCCATGAGGCAGTCATGTTAGATCTGCAGGTTCCAAACTTCCCAGAGAATCTGCTGTTATAGTTGTGATGATGGATTTACATAGTTTTCCGTATTGCTAAATCACAAGTAACGTTCAAGGTCGCTGTTGCACTCGCGGCGGAAGGGCGCTTATACGCCTCCACCACCTGATTAGGACATAAGGCGGTGAACCCGGTAATCCGACTTCTTGGCACAGACCTCTTCCATCCACAGACATACTCTCGGCCTCCCTGAATATGTCATCAGATCTCCAGTCACTAGTAGATCAATGGCTTCTTTTGGACCCAGTAAGTCTCTCGCTGCCTCCGTGACGCCATGTCTATGCTTCCTGTGAGACATCAATAACTAACTTGTGATCGAAGAATGAAGAGACTCGCAGCGAAGTAGAACGCCTAGTGAAGGAAGGCAAAAATGTTGAGCTGGAGAAGAGAATGAGGTAACCGGATTTCCATTCAGTCCCATAGTTGTTACAGTGTTCTGTGGCCCTAATAATCACGTTCTTCAAACAGTCCGCGGATCGAGTTTGGGACAGCGGGTAACCTTCATCTCTTGTTTATCAGCCAGGTCTCTGAATGCCTGGCAGGTCTTCGCGGGCGAATGGAAGCAGGCTGGAACCGCATGAACGATCTCATCATCATCCAGGCGTCTCAAGCGAGTATCTCCAGGAGCTTCTTTCTATCCCTTCTGATACTGACAGCATGGTGTTGTAGGGCCTGTGTGCATATGTTTTGAAGCACGTCAAAGACGCGCATTCTCGTGGCGTAGTCATCGGCCATGACCATCGTTACCACTCCGAGAAATGGGCGAAACTGACTGCTGCAGTCTTTATCGACCAGCAAGTGCCAGTCTACTTCCATGACGGCATCGTCCATACTCCACTGTAAGCCTGTGACGGATCGCGTGCGGTATTACGAGACTCACAGACCGCAGGGTCCCTTTTACCGTGAAGGCCAAACAGGCGGCCGCCGGTGTTATGATCACTGGTTTGTTTCGGGCCTTTCAGGATGATCAACACCTCTAATTTTCGTTAACCAGCGAGCCACAACCCGAAGGTCGGTGGAGTCAGTCGACCCTTGATTGCATCGCAATCTCATCTCTCTTCAGCAAGACAACGGTTATAAGGTCTACTGGGAGAACGCTGTTCAGGTAAATAGCCATCGCAAAAGTAGATGGATGGCACTGACCTTGCCCGTGGTTCTTCTATGCAGATTATTGAACCTCACGACAAGGGCATCTCTCTTTCCATCCGAGAGAACCTAGATCCCCGCATATTGAACATCGACTCCGTTGCTAGCTCTCCGCTCCTACGGAAGTACGACGACACGGCCTATCTTGAGTATATCAGTTCACTCTCTACCTATCGGTATGGCAAGGATACCCCGTTCTTCACACTGACTTCGGACTAAGAGGTCTCTGCAGCTCGCTCAACGCTCAAGCTACACTAAAATTCGTCAACACCTCGATGCACGGCGTGAGCGATGTGCCCATGTCGAAGGCGTTCCGATCGTTCGGATTCCCAGCATATATACCCGTCGCAGCACACCAGCAGCCGGACCCTGAGTTCCCCACCGTCAAGTTCCCAAACCCTGAGGAGAAGGGTATGTTTACACTGTCATATACACATACCCCCTGACGAATTGCGTACTCTTCAGGTGCACTGGTACATATGTTGACGCATTGCTGAGGTGCAGGCCATGGCGATTGACAAACTTATATCAGGACCTTGCCATCGCCACCGCAACGGAACACGGAGCGGACTACATTCTTGCCCAAGACCCCGATTCCGATCGTTTCGCAGCTGCCGAGAGAGGGTGACTAAACTACTTGCGCCGTTCTTTCGTTTGCGGGGTGTTCTGACCTGGTATATTCAAGGCCTGACGGCAAATGGATCCAATTCACAGGCGACCAGCTAGGCACCCTGTTCGCCAGCGCGACTCTCGAAAAGCACAAGACCGCCGGCAAGCCGCTCTGTGACGACCATTCCATCCTCGTCTTGTTCATCCGGTGCTGAGATAACTTTTCAGCCGAATTGGCCATTGTCGCGTCGACGGTGAGCTCCAAGATGATCGAGGCGATGGCCCACGCGGAGGGCTTCAAGTTTGCGGAATGCTTGACTGGTAAGACTTGTACTTTATCGTCGCCCTTCTCTCCGATCCTTCAACCGACCGGCCTGCGTGTAGGATTCAAGTACATCGGCAACACCGCGCTCGCCCTAGCGCAAGAGGGATACCAGGTGCCGTTTGGCTACGAAGAAGCCATCGGCTTCATGTTCGGCTCGGACCTGCGCGACAAAGACGGTGTCGCGGCCTCCGTCGTGTTTGCCGAATTCGTCGCGTCGCTTCAAAGGCAGGGCAAGACGGCCAGCTCTCACCTCAAGGAGCTCTACGAGCGGTGTGTGACCTCTCCTCTGTCCTCGATCTACGATTCCCTCAGCTCTGATCGGCTTTTGAATCAAAACCCTCGGCTCGCCAGATACGGCTTCTTCCAGGCGAGTGCTCGTACAACCCATCCCCCGGCGAACTGACTCTCCTGACTCACGGAAACCGAACCAGACGAGCAACTCCTACTTCGTCTGTACCGAGCCGCGCACCATCGACGCCATCTTCGCGCGCATCCGCAACTTTGACGGCGCCGCCCCTGGCCCGACGCCGCGCTACCCCAAGACGCTCGCCGGGCTCGAGGTGACGAGCGTGCGGGACCTGACGGTCGGGTACGACAGCGCAAACCCCCCAAGCTACAAGCCGACGCTCCCGCTCTCCTCGGGCCACATGATCCAGTTCCGCGCGCAGAGCAGGGCGGACGGCACGAAGATCACACTCACGACCAGGTGCGTATTCATACTAGCCATGTGGATCAGATGTGTTGGGGGCTGATCGTGGAGGGCACTGGGCAGGACGAGCGGCACGGAACCGAAGATCAAATACTACCTCGAGGGGAGCGGCAAGGACGCGGCGGCCGTCGCGCGGCTCCTGCCCAGCGTCGTCCAGGAGCTGTCCGATGTCTGGATGGAGGCGGAGAAGAACGGGCTGGGGAGGCCCTGAATGCAGTGACGATGCAGAAGATACGCGATTGCGTTGTAGGTTTGTAGTAAGTACAAGAAACATAACAGATACAAGACAGCATATCTCGGTACATGCACATTGCGAGAGAGGTTCAGGCCCCGGGGATCAGGACGGCTCGCCGTCGGTCATCGAGCGCTTTTGCTCGCTGCCAGGTCTCCACGCTGAGTGTTGGCTCGTGCAGAGAGAGCGCATACAACCTGTGCATGCATCAGCGTCGATCGCGCAGAGACACAACACGACCACTCACTTCGAGATGGTTAACCACCGGATGAGATCGTCGGGCATCACGCCCCGGTCCCCCTGCCTCGCGCTTACAAACTGCGCTTGTATATGCTACATACCCAATCAGAACTCTCCCCCAAGAATCGATATCATAATTCGCAACACACACACCTCGGACGTCTCCTCCGGCACCGCGACCTTCCCGCACCTGGCACCCACGACCAGATCTCTAAACGCGTCCATCTTCTCCCTCGATGACATCCGCACCTGGTCCGCGGGCTTGTACAAGGCGGCGACGGCGGCAGGGTCGGTACTTGCGCTCTGAAGGGGCACGTTGAGCTCCGTACGGAAGAACGCGCTCTTGCGACCCTCAGCAAGCACGAGGCAGGCGATATCTGTCGGGAACGCGAACTGGCTGAAGGGGAAGACGTAGGCAAGCGTCTGGGAATTCATGACCTCCTGCAGCGCGTGGACGTTCATCAGGCCTACGCGATCAGAGTTGGAATGTTCAAGTCAACACAGCAGGGAAGTAGGTGATTCAGGAAAGGAGTTGGGGAGCGCACCTCGCTCGAGAAGCTGGCCTTCGCGCACACCGGCCTCGGACACGAGGAGCACAGTGCCCTGCGGCAGCTGGAGGACGCCTGCGTGGAGGTCCTCGTCCTTGCTCTCTGGCGTAAATCGGCTCTTGTTCAGAATATCGAGGGACAGAGACAAGGTGTAGGACAGTGGTAACAGCAGGTCGAGAACCGCGGACAGCGTGGGCGGCGGCGTAGCAGCCGTCGGCGAGGTCGACGGCACAGGGGGCGGGGGAGGGAAGCGCGAGACGACGAGCGGCGGGGGGAGGAGAGGTGGGTTGCGGGATTGTCTGCCAGTCACGATGCGTCAGTATAGGAGGATGGAAATCAAAGAAAGGGACGCACACCCTGGCGATGCATGAGAGGAGGACCCATTCTGCAGCTTGATGGTCCCCCCCGAGCGCCTCGTCGGCAATCCATGCAATAAGCTCATCTCGAATCTGAGCGGTATCTAGTGCGGAGGGCGCCGGAGACCGGGACGAAAGACTGGCAAGGTAACCGTCTTGATCTCGACGAGAGAGACGCGGGAAGGGGCGGGATAGTACGTTTGGGGTGCTGGATTTTGTGAAGAGGACGTGGAGTGTTGGTGCTTCTAGAGAAGTTTCTTGGGTCTGGTCGAAGCCACAGCTGCAGAATATGATTAAAAGGCTGGGTGGAGGAAGGAAAGGCACGAGGGATGCATGCGACTTACGGCTCCGAGGAGAGAATGCCGACGAAGGTGACGACATCGGAAGGTTTGAAGGACTCGGCATTTTCGCGTTCGTAAATCTTGATGTAGAGTCAGAAGGGATGTATACTGTTCTCGGAGATTTGTACCTTGACTTGTACGCCAACATGACTGAGCTCGGGGTGTGGATACTTGTATGCTCTTGAGGAAGTGGGTGGGGAGGCGGAAGAGGGTTGAGTGGACGCTTGGGTTAGCGAAATTAATTTTGAACGCGTTGCTAGAGAAGAGATGGAACGTACGGAAGCCGGTACCATCCAACTCGTGCGCACACCATTCGGACTCGGCTGGTACGCTCGTAGCCCACAAGACATTGCACTCGCGGAGGTTGGCGTAGTCGACATCTGTCGCGCTGGAGCTACTCCCGGCGTCCGACTCGTACATACCCCATCCACCACATGAGCCATCGCTGTGCTTGGAGAGATACATCTCTGAGGAGAGGGACGTGTCTTGGACCATGGCGCGAAAACGGACGAGTGCGCGATCGGGGTAGGATTCCGGAGGATGCTTCACGTTGAGGGGTGAAATCTGCCAAAAGTATAACGTTTTCAATGATGAACACGTCTTCGCTGCAATCTGAGCAAGAAATTCACCTTTGTAAATGCGGTCTGGGACTGGAAGAGGGTGGAAAAGTGTTCTGCCACAAAATGCGGAAAGTTGGGGGAGCCGGCGTTGGCACGGGAAAGCTCCTGGACGACCGCCGTCGGGTCGTCGAGAGCCTGGGAGCGGTAGTCGGCCGTCATGGCGAGCGGCGGAGGAGATGCGATGGAGGCAGAGAGCACAAGCCAGAGCAGAGAGCACAAGCCAGAGCAGGGCAGAGCAGAGGCTGAGAGGCTAGAGCACACTGCCAGACGCGCGTCCAACACGTCCAGTCACAAGCACGCCCCACACAAAGTCACGCGTCTGCAATGTCCACACTGTAACGTAGCTATATTGCATTGGTAGATCTGATCGATGTAGCTTGTACTTGAAATCGTAATTAGTGTGCAACCGATGCGAGACGGACGCGCCGTCATACAAAGAGCGGGAGTAGACTTTGTACAAATATACATGGTTGTTTCAATCTACAAGTCCGTGCTATGCCTACAAGTCCATTAACGTCGAACCGATTCAGAAAGAAAGCACGAAAGCAGTATGTGTGATCGTCCGACTCAAGACCGGAAAGCAAACCCCAATATAGCGGGCACCGTCACCCCGGACCCCAGTTCAATGATCACTCTCGTCGAGCGCATAGTAAGTGGGGCACAAGTCCTTCCAAGCCGCTGCCACGAGAGGACGCATGAGTACCGATCAACCTCGACGCAAGATTCGAACGCTTACTGGGCACAGGGTTCGCAGCCTTGATGGCCCCAATGTCCTCCGCCATCACCACAGCAAAGCCCAACTCGAGGTGGTTGTCGATGTGGCAGTGGAGGAACCACGGCCCCGCGCTGTCCGTCTATTCTCCACATCAGACCTGCCCTACACCCAACAACGTTCTCAAATGCACTCACCCTGAAGCGGATCGTCACGTTGTCCCCAGGCTGGCCGATGCTAACCACGTCTCGCCAAATTGGGTCCACGTAATTGTACTCCGAGCTGCCTGCGCTGCGCACGACGGCGAACGTGTGCTGTGTTTCAAGTCAGAGATCCTTCCACAGTCAAATGTACATGAAAATCGCCAGGCTTACACCGTGCAAGTGCATCGGATGCGGTCCAAAAGGCACCGCCGGGAGCGACAGTTCAATGGCCGCTTTCATCGGCAGGCTGTAGACTGACCCCGAAGGAAGTATGTCGTTCGCGTCTTGTGCCCCGCTCATGATCTGCAGCAGAACCGGGGCCGACGGCGGCACAAACGTGGCGCCGTTCAGCAAGAAGTTCAAGCCGTTCTACGCATGCGTCGGTAAGCTGAGAATGGGGCTAAGACCACTGCAGAAGAGAGACGATGCTCACAAAGTTGATCGCAAAGTTGATCGCCTTGTCGACGCCGCCCGATTCAGGAATCCCGGGCTTGGAAAGTCAGTGAGCGACGATCCATTTTCACCATATACAGTATGCATACCACAGGCATCGGCAACAATGGCCTCAACGCTGACTCCACCAGCGGATATTCGCTCGTCGGAGGGTCCCCGCTCGCCGGCTCTGCTTCAGGGGCACCCTCATACCTTAAAATGGCAGAGTTCAGGCCGCCCACAAACCCAGTCGTGCCCGCATTCGGGTTCGCCCTGATCCAATAGTTGTCTACCGGTTGGTTCGCATGGAGGACAAACGAGTACCGCTGGCCCGCGAAGATCTGGATCGAGTCCACCAGGAGCGGCTGGGTACTGACCGCGTCCGCCTCGATGACGGTGAGGTCGTGCCCGTCGATGCTGAACACGTAGTTCGGATCCGCCGACATCGCGATGAGCCTGAACCGGTACCGTTTGCCTTGCTTGACGGAGATGACTGCAAGGTCCGCAGTCGGGGTCACTGTTGAGCGGCCCTGGCCGTTGATAAGGGTGGCAGCGGCGGCACTGCAGAGGTGAGGTTAAGCCCGGCATGGGAAGGAGAACGTGGCTGCAAACACTCGCCCGAACCCGTTCACCTTCGCAGGGAGGTGGTACCAATCCGCCAACGTAATCACCGTGTCATCTACATAGTACAAGGT
The DNA here is from genome assembly GCA_032821775.1 of Sanguinoderma infundibulare. Classification (NCBI taxonomy): domain Eukaryota; kingdom Fungi; phylum Basidiomycota; class Agaricomycetes; order Polyporales; family Polyporaceae; genus Sanguinoderma; species Sanguinoderma infundibulare. The sequence goes on along the minus strand of JAVLRN010000005.1, from coordinate 2,391,877 downwards.
ATTAAGAGCTCAGTCACAACCATCCATTCGAATCAAACCTTACCATTATCGACATCATATAGCACCCGATGAAGGTCCAATGGGTCGTAGACCACCAAAGGACCCCTCAGGCCATCGCAGTACTGCGTCGATAAATGGCTGTGGTACCAGAACGTCCCTGGACGACCACAAACCCATGTATGCGTGGTCAGCGTCCATTGCAAGATACTACGAAGCCGCACCGGCACTCACCCGCCTGGTCCGGAACGTGGAAGTCATACAAGAACGACTCGCCGGGCGAGATCGGGCATTGGCTCACAGACGCAACCCCGTCCGCCCAGGCGGTCGACTTCTGGAAGAGCCCATGCCAGTGCTGTAAACGAAGGTCAGCAGGTCAGCACATTGTATCAATGACGTCAGTCTATCGTTAATCTGTAGTGGTGCAGAAGCCAGGACTCACAATGCTGGTCGCCTTGAGCATCGTGTGGTTCGTGAGCTGGTCAATGACGTTGATCTGGAAGTGATCACCCTTATTCCCTTTGATGAGCGGGCCAGGGAAGGTACCACCCGCGAGCACGGCTGCACGCTCGAACCCATCGGGAGATATGTTTGCGTTTACGATTGGCAGATCCGTGATGGGTCCGAGGGTGGCGGCACGCGCGAGCGTGAGCGCGGCAAGCACCGATGTTTGGAGAAACCGAAGGTTGGCCATCTCGCAAGAGAGAAATCCAACGGCGCTGACCTCGCCAAAAATGAACAGTGGCCTAGAGCAGGGAAAGACAAGAAAGAATGAGCGGATCGGCTCGACGAGGACAGATGAACAGCACGACCTCGAAAGGGACTCGGAGGATGGGGCCTGTCGACTCGGTATCCCCCCGTGCCCCCATGCTTTATACGTCCGCCGCCAAGCGAGCGAATTACCTCCCCACCCGCGTAGTCTTCCATGCTCCAGGACGTCAACCGAACGCTAAAGCCATCCATCACCTCGCGCACAGAGTTCCCACATCCTCGGCGGACCAGGTGTCCGTCCGGCTTTCGTGCGCCCATGGCCAATTTTCCGGTCCGAACACAGCATGCACCTCTTGCGAAAGATGGAAAGTGCCTCGTCCGGGCCCGAGTAGTAATTGAGATTCGATGCCAGACATACATGAGTGCCTGGATCGTAGCCCGTCCCGATACTTCACTAATCGCCTGCCTATGCGCTTCCGTCGGATGCACCCCAGCCTCGGCCGCCGCGCCACATAGGCTAGGATCCGGATCTTCAAGCTTCCAGCTTCATGCCAGAAGGCGACGATGCGACGCCCCAGAGATGATGGAGACGAGGAAGGACAGTTTCTAGCACAGCGTTGCACGGCACACTCGACTCGACTTGAAGTGGGTGACGGAGCGCCCAAGAGGGTAGGATTGGGGGCCCGGAGCGCTGACGCGTCGCCGCCGCCCAAGGCATCCGAGTCGCTTGTCCTTCGGCGGGTCAAGTGGGTGAGCGAAGTCAGCGCCGTTTGCTGAATGTCGGGCTAGAGCCTACATTCAGTTAATCAGTAAATAGTCATACGTACATATACACACACCTTTTATTTAGCAGCGCCGGAGCCTCTAGGGTCTGGAACACACGAAGGGCACTCTGCCTACCCATCCCACTCGCACCCATTCATTCGGTCAACGGGGTCCCTGATGGATACAGGACAACGTGTTATTAGGCGAGGGCCAATATCTCCGATGTGCGCGCGGCGGGCATGGATTGTCGATGCTGAGCCACGGCGAGAAGGCGGGGTTTGCGGAAGCGGGGACGCGGAAGTGGGCTTGCGCAATCGGACGGTCGCACTGCGCCCGTCAGATTTTGCGCTCTAGCCAACCCGATATCATTTGAGAAGACGAACTTGGGCGCAAGAGAAGCGAGGATTGACAGCTTTCAAGGGTCTTTTGAGGGGCCTGGTCGAGGCCGCGCTTGGATAGAGAGGCCTGTATCAGCGCCACAGAATCAGCGACAGATGCCGAGGGGACGAGATATAATGTGGCGAAGGCACGCATATGGATCAATGAATATTATGCATCGCGGGGCCGCGATGTTCAATTGAAAAACGGATGGGTACGGCGCACCAATCATTTGACCTATGGGTTTGAATGAGGGTTGTATCAGGACACAGCATATGACCGGCATACAATAATGCGGCTCGAAGGATGTAACCTTGCGGGTCTAGTTACATTGAGATTCAGCTGGGCTTGGTATTTCCGCGGATGTCAACGACAGGGAGGAGATGGGTTAAGGCCGTGGATCCGACGAAGTAGCGTAATAAAGTAGGTGATCGTTTCAAGTCTAAAGCTTGTCCGAGCTAGTGTCTCGTCGGCGTTGCCTTGTTCCGAGAGGAGCCATTGTCTACTGGGTTGCGCCCCCCGACGATTTCGGTTGAGTCTTGTGGTCGAGCCATGCTTCGCCCATGTCGAACATATCCCGGTCCGGGAAGACCTCTAGAATCTCGCACATGATGCCTTCCGTCTCGAGCTTATAGCTCCGACGAAGCTCCCGTCTGCCGTCAACGGTCTGGGCCTCGACGTTGAGGAGTGAGAATTCCGGGTAGACTCGAAGGTGTCTGAAGACTTGTCCGAGAGCAAACTTTTCGTCCAGAAGCAACCGTTCGCACTCGGGCGAAGTGACGGTAACGGACGACGTCGCGATGCACAGGGTTTTCGGGCCACACATCAGGTGCACTTGTCGGGCTTGCTTGATCGGATTCATTGAGGAGGCATCTGTCGCGCGGGGCCCAGTCTTGGTGTAGATGCACTCGATGGTGATAGTTCGAGCAAAGAAAGCACTGGAAGGGGAGTTTAAACGTTAGACCTTTGCGAGTGTAGTTGGCGCCATGCATCACCTGAGGTGTCGTTGCAAATCTCCTTGAGCGACGAGCATAATTCTCTCAAGTCCTGTGATGTCATCGGGGCATCGGATCTGTTCATAAACGCATACGTGAGTACTGTTCAGGCTTGCTTGTACGAGAGTAAATACGGGAACGCAGGCTACTCGCAGCCCCGCCCATGGCTCCTACTCGGACGATCATCAATTGCAACATCTCAAAGGGCTCTACAGATCTTTCACTTCCACTACCGCAGTCTGACGCACTCACAGTCGCTGAAGCGGATGAGGTAAACCCCCTTCCCTGCGTTCCCACTCAGGATCTTTCCCAAACAATGCCCACCAACTTGGGTTACGATGAAGCTCGAGTGGAAACGTCACTTACCTCCACACTGGTAGAGGCGCCTGTGTACGTGTCTCGAGCAAGTCCATTATGTTCCGGTCGCATACTGTTGCACACCCCCAAGATTCGAGAAATAGTGTCAGCTACGCATGGAAAGCACAGTGTATAACTATTGCTCACCTCGGGGTAATACTACGAGTGACGGTACGAAATTGCAGGAGCGTCGTGCGGAGAGGGAGGAAGGGTGCTGCGACGCTCAGTCTAGCATGCCATCTGCAGGCTTCTCGATGTGCGAGCGGAACAGGACCAGTGGGGACGTAATGGCATGAAGCTTGCATGAAGCCGAAGTCAAACGATCGCACTCACGGCCCACGCGTCCCCGGTCAGAGCGCGCGCTAGAGCTACTGTAGCGGAGGCATTCTGTTCATTTCCGCGGGTCTTGGGGACGAGCAGACGAGCATGAAGACCGATCAGGTTGTGGAGAGAACGACGGCAATGGATTGCAGATCGGCAGACGGCTATGGGCGTGGAGGAGGGGGACAAGATCGTCGAGAGGAGGGGGGAGGAGAATTGGGGCGGAGCTTGAAAGGGGTTGGGCGTGCATTGGTGAGGGCTCGTTCTGTAAAAGGATCTCTGCTCGCTGTTCAAGGCGACTTCGGTCTGTCTTGTTCCAGGCTCTTCCTACCCCTCTCCTCAACTCTTTCAAAACGGCTTCTGGTGGTGGCCTCGGCGGTCGACGGATGACGGAGGCCTCAACCAGGGCTCGCACGCCAGCCATGGACGGCACCGCCAGTCCCAACATCCATACCATCGTCAAAGCACAGATCGTCTTTTTGCTCTCGACCCTCACGGAGGAGAACTTTGAACGGAATCAGGTGGAGATACGTTCGGTGAGTAGCGTTCTTTCTTGGACCGGCCGAGAATGCGGCTCATTCGGATCCTACCTCCATGATTTACGCGTGTGCAGCTGTCCGAGCAGCATGGAATCGACACGTACCTCCACTTCATCCGCCGTCTCATCGTCCACTCCCTCAGCCGACTCACCTCTACCTCATCCCCTGCCGCGTTCGACCCATCCTCTGCCCTCACATTTCGCTTGCTCGTCCAGGAGACCCAACGCCTCGCACGCGATCCATTCCTCGCAGACAGGTTTCGAGATGGTATCGATCGGGGAGAAGGAGACGTCTTCCGAAATTTCGACTTTGTCAAGTTCGCCGACAGGGTTGGGCTTCGTCCGCTGGAGAGGCTCATCTTGGCGTCCTCCATCGTGGCTGCGCCCACTCGGAAGGAGCTTGTAGCGCAAGCAGCAACTGTGATTCGCGTGGACTTCGAGAATGCTGTCTTGGCTTTGTGCCAGCATCCTTCTTTCGACCACGCCGATCTGAACCCCAACCAGGTTGCGAAGCTGCTGTCGAACCTCCTTGCCGAACCCCCTCTCGATGCCCCAATCCTGGATGCCACCCAGCGACAAGCTCTCATTATTGCCGCTCAGGCGAAATATGGGTCGGAAATCGTCTCTCCAATACTGCAGCGCATCCTTCCCAACCTGAGGTTTTTTTTTCATCTAGTCGTTGATCGTGCACACACTAATCCCCCGTTCTGCCGCAGTCTTCCTCCTGGTACCTCTGTTGTCCAAGCGTTGGTCCAGCTTGGGCCTGAGATTACCAGCGATGCGGACGCTGTTCGCTCCCTTCTGATACGCTTCGGGATCAACGAGAACAACCCTCCCACCGATACTCAGGTCGTTGACCTCGTGACTTCCTTGGCGCGGCTCGCTTCGGAGGGAACATTGCTGCCTGATGTTGGTGCAGTTGTTAGGGCTCTGAGCAGCTTCGTGAGTCTCTGATCGTGCCTGCCGAGATCTGCATTAACTTCAAGGTCTTTTCTTAGAATGGTGGCCTCAATTGGGCAGCTGCCATCCAGGCTTTCGATATTCCCGACAGGCAGGGTGTCGACACAGCGACTTTAAAGCTCCTGATTGCCATCCTTATGAACACGCCCCGCGACGAGCAGCACCACGCAGTCACTGGATTCTGGACACTCTGGTCTAACACTCAGTATCAACTTCGCCTACTGGATGCGCTGTTGTCCCTCCCTGCCGACACGTTCAACTTCGTCAACCTTCCAGGTCGGAAGATTGTCACTGTCGAGGATGTTGCGGGTGCGAGCCCCACCATCAAGTCGCTGGCCGCCAACGTGCAGGGGCACACTTGGAACTCGCTGGACTTGTTCGAGGTGTTGGTTCAGGCAGCCGACTCCAAAAACACAGAGGTCACGAATTTGGTACGCGAGATGCTGGACAAGGCCGTCAAGATCAGCGCAGAGCTTGTACATATGGGTCTTTTGCAAGTTCCGGTGAGACCTTTGTGCCAATTCTCCAATTCCTCCCTGATCGTTGCCTAGCAATCATCCTGGAACGATATCCGCTTGGAGTACACCCAACGACTCCTCGCTATGTTCCTTGCCGGTCACCCGAACCATCAGCTCGTGTTCATGAGGATCTGGCAGATTGAGCCTGCTTACCTCACGAACGCGTTCCGGGACTTCTACGACGAGAGCAACCTGAATATTACGAGGATACTAGACGTGGCGCAAGACCTCAAGGTAGGGATCTCTTCTGGTCAGTGTTTTCCCTGGCTCACGCCATGGCAGATTCTGGATGCTTTACTCGAGGTTCGGCCATTCAAGTTCGCTTTGGATGTTGCCGCGTTGGCTTCTCGCCGCGAGTATCTGAACTTGGACAAGTGGCTCGCCGACAATGTCACGGCACACGGGGCGGATTTTCTGCACTCTGTAATCGCGTTCTTAGAGCTCAAGATGGACAGCGAGAAGACGGTCCGAGTCTCGGATCCTCCCGTCGAGCCTCGCACCATGCAGCTTTCACCTCAGACCATCGCGATCTTCTTGCGGGTGTTGCGCAACAGGTACGTGCTGTTCGCATCTCTTCCTCGGATGATATCTCATTTTCCTGTAGCTCCGGCATCATGCACGAGAACGACGTGGACTACTGTCTTGAAGTCCGAAACGCTTGCTTGCAGATCCACCCACGCCTTATGAACTTGGTCCCGGGATCAGATGCGGAGCCAGGTTTCACTGTGGTCACGTACTCCGCCGAGATCGAGACGGAGGTCGACGGCATCTACAAGCAGATGTATGACGAGCAGATCACTATCGACGACGTCATCAAGCTGTTGCAGCGTAACAAGGCTTCCGCCAACCCTCGTGACCATGAGATCTTCTCATGCATGCTGCACTTCTTGTTCGACGAGTACAAGTTCTTCCAGTCCTACTACCCGCACCGGGAGCTTGCTATGACTGGGTACCTGTTCGGCTCTCTGATCCAATTCCAGCTCGTCGATTTCATCCCCCTCGGTATCGCCATCCGCTATGTTCTTGATGCGCTTAACTGCCTTCCGGAGACAAATCTCTTCAAGTTCGGTATCCAAGCTCTCTCCCGCTTCGAGTCGCGCTTGTCTGAGTGGCAGCCGCTGTGCCAGGCCTTGCTCAAGATCCCACACCTACTCGAGGCACGCCCCGAGCTCGCTATCAGCATCCAACGCGCTCTCGCCAACGGAGACGGCGCCAGCAGCTCTGCGGATCTGCGGACTCTGTCGGCAGTGCCGATGGCTGAGCCACCGCCGATCTTCACGACCATCCAGCCGGACCGGCTCGAAGGCGAACCTGAGATACCGCCGGAAGAGGTGTCGGACAGAATCTTGTTCATTGTGAACAATCTCGCGCCCTCCAACTTCGAGTCGAAACTGGCGGAGATGGAGGGGTACTTCCAGGAAGAATACTCGCGGTGGTTCGCCAACTACCTTGTTGACCAACGTGTCAGCACCGAGCCCAACAACCACCAACTGTACCTTCGGTTCCTAGACGCCCTGGATGTACAGCCGCTCTTTCAGTTCATCCTTCACGAGACCCTGGTGAAGTCTGCTGCGCTTCTCAATTCGGAGAAGACACAGCAACTTGGCTCGGAGCGCGCCATCCTCAAGAACGTCGGTTCGTGGTTGGGCAGCATCACGCTTGCGATGGACCGTCCAATCAAGCATAAGAACTTGTCGTTCAAGGACCTTCTCATCGAAGGTTACGACAATAACAGGCTCATAGTCGCGATCCCCTTCGTCTGCAAGACGCTTGAACCCGCCTCGCGCTCAAAGGTGTTTCGTCCTCCGAACCCTTGGTTGATGGCCGTCATCAGCCTCCTCACCGAACTGTACCACTTCGCCGAGCTTAAGCTCAACTTGAAGTTCGAGATCGAGATGCTCTGCAAGGCGCTCGATATCGACCTTGATGTCGTGCAGGCGACCACCATCCTCCGCAACCGCCCCCTCTCCGACACCCTCACCGGTCCTCCCCTCCCTGACTACGTCAGTGACATCGACTCCCTGCCTATGGGTGGGTACGACCCAACAGCGCAAGCGCCAACAGATGCTCAGGTGATACCCCTAGGCCCTACCAGTCCTTCCGACTCACAACGCGTCCTCGGTGCCCACATCGAGAACATCCTGTCCAGTATCCTTCCCCACGTCACCTTCAACCCGCAACTCGCCCCTCTCAACACGAACCCGACATTCAAGCGCGGGGTGCAGATGGCTATCGACCGTGCTGTCCGCGAGGTGAGATTGATTTCTATATATTATCTTTTGGATACTTTTGTTTACACTTCGGCCAGATCATCCTCCCCGTTGTCGAGCGCTCCGTCACTATCGCCGGCATATCTACCCGCGAGCTAGTCGCGAAGGACTTTGTCACCGAGCCCAACGAGGACAAGCTCCGCAAGGCTGGTCACCTCATGGCGCAGAAGCTCGCTGGTAGCTTGGCTTTGGTCACCTGCAAGGAGCCGCTCAAAGGCAACCTCGGCAGCCACATCCGCCAGTTCCTGACCGAGTTTGGCTTCACCGATGTGAGTATTCGACCTTCCCCAGCGCCTTCCTCCTCGTCATTCGATGGTCTCATTTTGTCAACAGCAGATGGTGCCCGACCAAGTTATCTTCTTGCTGGTGCAGGAGAATATCGAGCTGGCCTGCCAGGCTATCGAAAAGGCGGCTATGGACCGTGCCGTGATCGACGTCGATGAAGGCTTCGCCACTGCGTACGAAATGCGTAGACGTCACAGAGAGGTGAGTTCTGCAGGTGCCGAGTTTGAGACCCGGCTGCTCAACAGCGCATATAGTCACGACCTGGTCAACCCTTCTGGGACTCCTCGGTAGCTCAGTCGAATGTTTTTGGTTCTCTGCCTGATCCGCTACGCATCAAGCCGACGGGCGTTCAGCCGATCCAAGCCGCCGTCTACGAGGACTTCAGTGAGTCTACTTGTTCTACCTTGTTCCTCGTTAACTGACAAACATCATTTAGGCATGGACCCCAAGCGACGCGTGTTCACCAGCCGCCCCAACTCGACGGCGTCGTACTCCCGCAACGACCAAATGTCCTCCCTCTACAGTCCTTCACCCGCCCCCGAGCAGCCTGGTCAAACGTTGCTGCGTCCTCAAGAGGCCATGGAGCGTTTCAATGTAAGCACCGCGGACACTGAAGTCCGGGATACCGCTCATGACTGTCTACAGGCTCTGGTTCGGGACCTCGAGGCCGTACTCGTTCAGCTCCCGATCACCTCTCTTGCCGCGCTACCCCCCACCCACGAAGTCCGACACATTGTTCGTCAAATCCTCTTCATCGCCGCCGATTCCCTCGACCGCTCCCGTACTCCGCTCCTCATGTCACAGAAGATCGTCCAATTGTTGTACAAGACCCCTTCCCAACTTGGACGCGAGATCTATGTCGCGTTGCTCGACCAACTTTGCCACTCGTTCGAGGAAGTCGCACGGGAGGCGATCACTTGGTTGATCTACGCCGAGGACGAGCGCAAGTTCAACGTTCCCGTCACCGTCACCCTCTTGCGCAGTGGTCTTGTCACTATCTCGCAGGAGGACCAGCAGTTGGCGAAGTTGCTCTACTCGGACCCTCGTGCCAGCCTGCAGAACTTCGCTGCTGGCTTGATCCGAGAGTGTCTTGCGTCCGATCCGCCTCTCGCAACGCAAGGACAGTTCTCGTATTCGCTCGAGGTTCTCAACCAGTTGGCGCAAGCGGGTAAGACGAACGATGAGTAAGTGCTCTTCAATTTAGTTGACACTGCATCGTGCTGATGATGTTTTCAGGGCCAGCCGGTTGTTGGATGACCTCCGCGGCGTTCCTCGCAGGACGGCTCCAACCGCCACGACCCCGGCTGCAGAGACCCAGCCTGGTCGTCAGCCCTCTGCGAAGCCGGAGACGGAGACCCTGCGGGAGAAGCTGTTTATCTGGTTCCAGCAGTGGGTCAGCATCTACCAGCGGTCGCACTCGCCGGAGAAGTCGTTCGTCCCGTACATCACGCAGCTCACCCGCCAGGGTATCCTCAAGGCAGAGGATGTTTCTTCATTCTTCTTCCGAGTCTGCGCGGAATCGAGCGTTAACAGCTACCTCAAGCACGTCAACGCCGGGGAGTTTGGCTTTGCGTTCCAGGCGCTCGACGCTATGTCGCGTCTGATCGTGTACATCATCAAGTACCACGGTGATGCGTCCGGCGTCAACAACGACCAGGCCAAAGTCCACTACCTCACCAAGATCTTGTCCATTTTCGTGCTTGTACTCGCCAACATGCACGAGGAGCAGGGCCCGATCTTCCAGCAGAAGCCGTTCTTCCGGTTCTTCTCCAGCCTCCTCAATGACCTCCATTCCATCGAGGCCGGTTTAGGTTCTGCGTACTTCCAGCTCCTGCTTGCTATCGGGTAAGTGTTACCTGCCCCTTTTTCTTGTATTGCGCGTCCTAACGTCAATACAGTGATACCTTCAGCTCGCTGCAGCCTACGTACTTCCCTGGTTTTTCCTTCTCGTGGATGAGCCTGATCTCCCACCGCCTCTTTATGCCAAAATTGCTTCTGTCCGACAATCGCGAGGTAACGTCTCCATCGTTGACTATAATGATAAACATCTTATGGTTTGTCGTAGGGATGGTCTGCCTTCTACAAGCTTCTGCTGTCGCTGTTCAAGTTCCTGGCGCCCTTCCTCAAAACTGCGGACCTCCAGCCCGCTGGCCGCGATCTCTACAGAGGCACTCTTCGCCTTCTCCTTGTCCTCCTTCACGACTTCCCCGAGTTCCTCAGCGAGTACTACTTCTCCATCTGCGACGTCATCCCCCCACGTTGCATCCAACTCCGTAACATCGTCCTTAGCGCATACCCTCCCAACGTCGTCCTGCCCGACCCCCATCTCCGGGACATCGACTTCGAGACGATCCCCGAGATGGGACCCATCCCTCCCATTCTCTCCGACTTTGCGGCTAGCCTTAGAGCCGGAGACCTCAGAATGTACCTCGACCAATACCTGTTGAACAGGGGTCCGCAGTCTACGTTCTTGTCGTCGCTCAAGGATCACCTGCGCGTTCCTGCTCAGGAGAGTACTGTCGAGACCTACAACTTATCTCTTATCAACTCGCTCGTGATGTACGTTGGAGTATCATCTGTGGCTCAGGCGAGGGCTCGCAGTGGAGGCGCGATCTTCGTACCGACCGACCCTGGTGTCGTCGTTCTGCATTACTTGGCGACCAACCTTGATGTTGAAGGTATGCCATCTGCATTTTGTCGATGCGTACTTTCGCTAACTTAAATAATAGGTCAGCACCATTTGCTCGGCGCAATGGTCCTTCACCTGCGCTACCCCAATGCACACACGCATTGGTTCAGCTCCTTGATGCTGTACCTCTTCCACGACATTCAGGTCGACCAGTTCAGGGAGGTCATGACGAGAGTGTTGTTGGAGCGCTTCCTGGTCCACCGTCCGCACCCGTGGGGCGCCCTCGTCACTTTCATCGAGCTGCTGCGCAACCCGAAGTACAACTTCTGGAACCAGGAGTTCATCCACATCGCTCCCGAGGTCACCCTTCTTCTCGAGAACGTGCGTCATTGTCATCCCCTGGTGATGTGCTATCACTAACTCTTCCTTTTAGGTCGCGAGATCGATCTTCCAATCCTAGAGCATTCGTGTTTTCCTGCGCCCCTAGCCATCCCCAACATCTTGCTATCGCTTTCGCTATCTGTGATATATATTCCGCTCGTCCTCCTTTTCTCACTTTTGGGCTGTGTTCTCATTGCACTGTATTGTAACAAGATTTCCCCTCTCGCACTGTTACAAAAGGCACAAGTGATGGCTCGAACTTTGCTTACGGGTCAGCCCTGACGAATCCACCACGCACCGCGCACGACCAACACCACGACGTACTACTCTAAATGTGTCATGTATATTCGATAGTGATGTATCACCCCTTACATACCTCTTGTCGTAATCTAGAATGCGGACATGGCGTCGTTCCAGCTCCAGTCGTTACCCCAAACCCTATGTAAGATCGGTGTCAATGAGCAGTATTACTTTGTGTTCCTGTTGTTGTGCATAGGACGACCAGCTCATCTTCTGACCATGGCGACATCTTTCGAAACCGAACAGGTCGCATTCTCAATGTGTTGTAGACCGAAAAGGAATTCGATGGGACAACAATGACGAAAAACAAGTCGGAAACGCTATAGGTGACAACCAGAGGGACAGGCCTTTCCTTTGGGCAGTCAACCAACGATCACAATCGGGAGGCGTCGTCGTGGACCACTAGAAAGTGGGATCCGATGTCCAAGTCGGATGTAGCGATCTGCATAGTACCATTCTCCTCGAAAAGATAGGTTTGGCCGGCGAAAGATGTGAAGAAGACCGTCTCCTTGCGTGCCAAACATTGAATTAAAAAGAACCGCAGGAGGACAGACTTCCCTGGACACGCTCGCATATGAGTCCATAGGCCGAAGGACTAGCGAAGGGAGCGTGACGTACCAATGCCGGTTTTCCCGAAAATCACGCAACCCTGCATAGAAACGTTCGACAATTCCTTGCGAGCGTGCCAGAGGTCGTTGAAGAACGCCACGTACTCGTCGCGCACGAGAAAGGAACCGCTCGCGTAACCCATTATTCCCTCCACGAGGAGGATCCGGTCACGAATAGGCCTCCGCAAAACGTCGTCGAGGTGCGCTTTCCCCTTCGAACCCCACCAAAACTGGTGAAAAGCACAAATGGCTGGGTCTGTGACGACATTCCAGTCATCACGTTTGGGGAACTAGTGAGTCGGACGTCAGGAGATCGTGAACGGTGTTCGAATTTCAAAAACGCACACTCATGATGGCCGTTTACAGAGCGAAATATCGGCGCCGACGAGGTTGGATGACGCTGAGGTAGGGAAAAAGCAAGTAAAAAGCAAACCCCTTTCCCCACCGCCATCGAGCCCTCGGACCGAGTCTTCCCCGAGTTCAGCCTACGAATTTTGCACCACGGTGGCAATTGCTGCTCCGCGTATGTGCCCCGCCTACTTGTATATAATAATAACGACACGGTTCCATGTTCCGTTGTAGACTCTACCGTAATCTAGAATGCGGACATGGCCTCGTTCCAACTGCCGTCGTTACCCCAAACCCTATGTAAGATCGGTGTCAGTGAGCAATATCACTTTTGAGTTCTTGTGTTGCACATACCCTGCACCTTGCACGCCTCCTGTACCCCGTTCATCCGCCTGGGGCCCGATGACGATCCAGTCGGGGACAGTCACTCCGGTACGTATGGGGAAGAGGCGCAAAGCCCTTTCCAATCCGTTCGTGTCGGTACCATAGACGAAGAGGGCGAGAGACTTCGCATTCGACGGATGGGGATGCAAGAAGAGCGTTCCCGTCGAAGGTTCATCTAATAATCGATCGCGGAGGCGTAGTTTATTGCCCTTGATCCTGAACGGCGTCTTCGATTCAGAAAGAAGCTTGGCAGCGAAACCTCCCAGCTCGCCAACGTTGAGGATGACCAGATTGCCCGACCCTGATGACCCGTCCCGCAACCTCCACGCGGCTTCGTCGTCATCGAGGATGTCAACGTCGAGTTTGTGGTAGACGTTGAGATTGTGTGCGAGACGCAGGGCGGCTGACAGCTCGACTGAAGGCATTCGGCCGGGGATGACGATAGTCATGGGACTGGTAGAGCCGAGCACATTGGAGATCCTGCCGGTGGGTGGGCCGGTAGCGACATTGGACAAGGGATATGGCTGCAACGTGTGCTCTACTGTTAGACCATGTAGTTATGGCCGAAGTAGACTGAACGACTCACGTTCCAGATGCCGTTCCCTCGCCCCAGAGCGAGGGAGAAGTCTGGTTGGTCCCACGAGGCTTCGTCCAATTCAACCGTCTGGCCGTCAACCGAAAAGGGTACATTCTTCACATCTTCGGGCAACGATCCAAGGCGGATGGAAAACGCTCTGACGTTCGTCGTCCGGACCGCGATCCCATCTAACTTGATGTCCACAGCCAGTCGCGCAAGTCTAGATATGTATTGTGAGCTTCAATCACATCCTTACCCATCAGTGGTCGAAGCTACGTACCGTCCAGGAATGTTCAGGCTATGAATTGACCACCCATGCAAGGATCCAGAGTCGCTCGGGATAGCGACAGTAAGCGTGAAAGTGCGCGAACCGGGCGCGAGGGCAGCCTTCTGCCCCGACAACGTCGAGGACACGAAGGCTGCGACTTCGTCGTTAGCGAACACACTTGCATACCAGTGTCGTTCGCCTGAGTCCTCGCGATACCTGCAAAATCGTCCTAGATCGCATCGCTGGAAGACGTACAGCTGGTTTAGAGACTCACGTCACGTTAGCTTGAGGGTTCCATGTCTTCAGCGTGGAAACTAGCTCGCGAGTATGCCACACCGGAACGTTGTCATCGTTACCCCTGAGAACAAATACGTATCAGCTGAGGCGCGATTGTTTAAACTACAAATCAACCCACCCATGGATCGCTAGAATAGGCGTATGGACTAAGTTCGAGAGAAAGAGGTCGTTGTCATCAGGAGTGAGCGACGAGTCGAGGATAGCACGCAGTTCTGGGTCGATGTAATGAGCGGATCTGTGGCATACAGGACCATTTAGACCATGATGATGTTGGAATCAGCGTGAACACCTACCTGGACTGCACCCATGGGACATACGCTTGAGACTTAATGTAGCCGGCCGCTGGAATAACTATAACAGCAAGGTTTCAAGTTATCAACTCCACATAAAGTTGCGTGCGCAACGATCACATACCTCCGACGACTCTATCCGGATACCTCCCGGCGGCATACCACGCACCCTGGCCTCCGTTGGAGTGTCCCATCAGAAGGACTTTAGTCTCAGGAGCCAAACCCCAGTCGCGCCATTCACTTCGGCGGTCGAGGATCTTGCCCAGCGCCGCTACTGCTCCCCACGCTTCTTGCGTACTAGGACCATGCCAGTCCAAGCCCTAAATCTGTGTTGCAAAGACGGGCATAGAGACGAGGATGACGACCAATGGCTCACCCATTCCGTCCGCCCAGCTGGAGCAATGACCCAACTGAAACGTTGGCGCGGCAAGGCCTTGATCCAGAATCTGTCGTCGCTGAACACATCCACACCGGCGCCATCTGCAATGTGCTTGCTCGTTGAAATCAATCAAAGCAATCTGGTATTGAAGTACTTACGCAAAGCTAGGATAGGTGGTAGCGGTGCATCGTGCGCTTCCTCGGGAGGAATGACAAGGAATGCGACAGGCATGGAGGAGCCATAGAAGAACGAGGCCTTGATCCCGGGTATTGGTATATCATTTGCGGGCCATTGGGTAAAGTGCCGCACGGGTATAGTAACGTGCACTTCCGATCTGATATCGCCAGACTCCGCCGTTAATATGAGTTCGAGTTCGTCGAGATGGAAGGGGGCCTTCTGATCCAACACTATTGGTACTATCCGAGTCTGAGTAGGAGCTATACGCGTATTCTGCAGTAATGAGACGACGATGTTCTGCAAAAACCAATTAACCACGATGAAAGATATATAGAAGAGTCATCCGTACCTCAGCAACCTTGCCAGGAACAGTTGCACTTGTCACTGTCCACCATCCGTCAAGGCTGTGCAGACCAACGCCAATTGCATCGCCGAAAGCCCACCCGCCCACGAAGTCGCTCACGACATCGTGGGAAGCTTCACGGACGACGGTTGAAACTGCGTCCTGGATGTCGACCATAAAACGTATTGATAACGTCGGTACTTCAGTTCCTAGAATGGCACGGGGGTCGCCGAACAGTCTAATCTGTAGAGGAAATCAGGATCGGAATATGCAGCTGGAAACTCGATCTCTGTGCATTCACCTCATAATCACCGCCAATGACGACCTCGTACGTTGTGGGCGCGTCGAATGAAGGAGGGTACGGGAGGTCAACGGCGTTAGGCGGTGCCCTTCCTAGCGCATATATGTTGCCAGCATGCCATTCCGGCACAAACTCTTGACTCCTGGAATCCGTGGGTGGGAGTATCGTAAAGAAAGATCCTTGGACCAGATTTACGAGCAAGCGAGGTTCTGATGCATGTTGAGAAAGCGAACTCGGAGGTGGGTGCACGGTGAGCGTCGAGCGGAGTACACTATGATGCTGTAGAGCTGCCCAACCCTCAGTCGCTCGCAGGGAGGCCCACCTGATAAAGACTGTTCATCAGCCAGAGATGAAGGGCACCAGTGAGCCCTGTACCTGATGGCCGGATACGACACCTCAATCAGACCATCCTTCTGAGAATGCGCCTTCGCCCATCCAACTGAGCCACCATCTGCGTAGGAGGAGGGCCAAGTGGCGTTCAGGTCAATGGGTTCAGTCACTGTTGAACAAATATATTGGACAGAGTCGTCATATACGCAGCAAGGAAATATTCACGATTCAGCGGAAACGACGGCGCGAGAAAATGTTGCTCCCGTGCATGAATCGGGAAAGGGCCAAGCACCTGCATGTGGGCGGGGAGGATATATCAGTTCTGTCCGACTGTCCGACGTTCATGCTTGCGGCAAACACTTACCTCCCAGTCTTGCGAGAGCGAGACAGACCATCCTTCGGGTTCCGCGGTTGCTGGAGTGCTCATGATTACTTGGGTGTCGATGATGGCCCTCACTTCGGCTACGTTCAAACCAAGCAAGGCAAAGACCACCGTGCTTATAAAGTAAAAGCGCCAGTGGGCAACCATGAAACTTGAACGAAGTGGAACCTCGACCCTTGGTCATGAAATCAAGCTAGACCTGGATATGAGGGCCAATACTTACTACATACCCTTTCGCTATGCCAAAGCGAGCGTTACTGAGGCGATAAGAGGTTGTGGTGGAAGCAGTCCAAGCCATTCCGCCACATCAGCTTCCTTCCTTCCCACTGCTATATTTGGTAAGTAGCATCCAACAACTCGCTATCGCGGCAATCATTGCCGACTTGCAGTTGCTATCCACCAACTCTGACCGGGACCACCTCCACCATAGCATGATTAGTGTTATACATGATTCACTGAGTCGCCCTTAGAATGTGGCGACGGCGGACGATGACAGTGATCGGGCCGGCAAGGAAGGAAGCCAAACAACCGTACGTTCGTGCATCAATCGCCCCAGTAGACATGCGCGGTTCTAGGGCTCTACTGAACATGAAATTCCTTCATGATCTTAGACATAAACCATGTTTTTCTGTAGAGAGTCATAATCATTTATTTCGGTTGGATCGCGGAGCGGGAATCTGCTGTTTTTGGACTCGGTCCGCGTCGGAGTTTGACGGGAATCCAAACACCTGAAACCATTCCTATTTATTCGCTCTCCGATTAAAATATTAGGCGTTAAATAAGTAATTAATAAGGGGGGAGGTCAAGTGCCAGGTTACAAGACTAGAGCCGGTGATATATCGTCGGGCGAGGGGTGGGCGGAGATCGAAATCAAGCTAATGAGATGTACAGCAGCGGAGTTCAAAATGCCTCCCTTGCAGGAAAACGCGTGAAGAAACAAAAGAGCTACTTAAGACTAGTAGATACAGCGCACAGAATGGATTACGGGCTCTATTCCAACACCTCCGACCAAACAGGCGCAGTATTAATGCTGGACACAGTGGGAGGAGTTCATGTTAAGTGCGAATTGTAAAGAGAGCGATCAGGGAGTAATGACTATGCTATTACATTTACAGCCAAAACGAGCGACGGGAGGTAAAGAATGTACCGAAGGGGGGGAGGGCTACAGGCTCGCGGACGTACGGTCGTCAAGCACATAGCGCGTTCGTGAACTCTACGGACGATCTAAGTAGTCATGAACGAGGCACGGATATCCCGACCGGAGAGCGCGACGACCAATACGACGGGAGCCGTGTGATGGGATGGGCGGATGACTGCGATGGATGAGTGCAACGGGTGATGGGAGTCGCCGGAGAGAACACACCGAACTAGACGGCGTTGACGGCGGTCTCTTCGCTAGATTTCCGAGACCTTGTATCGAACGGGGAGTCCATCTCGATGTCGGTAGTGTTCACCCGCCTGTGTTGGGCCGAAGCAGACTACTGTCAGGGCGGCAGCGGAAGGGAAACTGCGGAAGAGGGTGCTTACGACTCAAGGACGATATGCGTTGTGAGCGCACCACTGCTGGGCAAGGAGATTGCCAGCACGCTCGAGCGTTCACGCGGATTTCGTCCCGTCGTTCGGGAGCCATTTGGCCTGTATGAGCCAAAGGGTCTGAGACTTCCTCAAAAGCAAGGAAGCGGAGAAAGCGTACGGAGACGAATCCTCGGGCTTAAGGGAAAGAACAGCAGCGGACGACATGATGACACTACCGACATGTATATCAGCTACCCAACTGTTGACGATGGCGAGGTTGACAGGCATACCTAAACGTCGTAGCTGACATAGAAGCCATGACGTTCATGACCACTATCACCACGACACGACCGAGTTAGCGATTTCCACCACAGGACATGGGTATTGGATAGCCTCACCGTTCAGGTCCAAGATGGGGAAAACCACGGCTGGGACGTTGCACAGGAAGGTTCCGGCACAATACCAGAGACACTGCTCGGACAAAGAACTGCCAATCACGCTGTTCAGCGCTGCCTTCCGGTACAAACCGCAGAAGGTCAGTGTGAGGATAGCCAGGTCCATCACGATAGCTGCACATGAAAATAGCATGAATCAGCAACACTAACACTGATTAAAGTGCAGGACGGAGACGTACTGTAGAGATAGAAGACGAACATGGTGATGTAGCTCGAATCGACCATCACACAAGCGCGGACGTCTGGTCTCCAGGAAAAGGTGACGCTCCTAGATCCCTCTGTAACGAGCATAAATTCATTTACTACCGGCAAACGCTAGGAATCCAGCACGAAACTTACGAATCGCAACAAGCGCAGCGTGTCCGACAGTTCCAAATGCTAGACCCCAAACAACAAACCGGTTCATATCCTTCCAAATGATGTAGCTAAGGCACCCAAATCCTTTCAGCCGGACGTGAGGTAATATGTGACGAAATGACGTACGTCCTGATGTTGAGGTTCAAGGTCGAGCAGAATGTACCGGTGCTCCCAAGAACGGCAAGGATCTTGTACATGACTATAACAGTGTCGGCCGTTTGAAGCCGGAGGTTGTAGACAGAAAGGGCTCACGGGCACAATGGACCTTGAACTCGAAGCGATTCGTGACAACGCTGGATGGAAAGGATGAGAGAAGCAAGAATCGATCAGGTGGAACGCACAAAGTGACCAAGACAACCAGAAGTGCATAACGGCCAACGAGATACGGAATCTGGCAAGACAATTAGGTCAATACAGGATACGTTGAGGACATGGACGACTGGACGGACGAGGGCAGGTTTAAAGCTACGCCGGCGAGTGATCAAAGACCACTCGACGCTCATGTTCATGATGACATGATTCCTGGAGGTAATGAGCTGCAGTAAGCGAACCGAGGTCGGGCAGAGCGGTGGAACACGCACCCAAAGAAGCCGAGGAAGAAGACCGCAAGTTGGTTATAGATGAAAGCACATAAGCTGACGACGTCTGGGTCTTGCCAGTGTACCATGCGTTACGAGATGCGGCACCAACGGCCGGGGGGAGAGATGGATAGCGTTCCAGTAGGCGACGCGTTCAAGCCAGAGCCGGAGCTGGGCGTTGAAGGCTTGGCCTTTTCCGAGCAGCAAGTGCTCCAAGCTACGAGGAAAGGCACCCAGTGTCGGCGTTGAGCGACCGAGGGAAGTGGGGAAAAGGAAAGCGGTCAAAACCCGGCAAGGGAGCTATATGGTGAGCATGGGATGAGCGCGACGGTCGGAGGACGTGGACGTAGGCCATGCCGATATGTTATAAGGTTCGTTAGGCGGTTGTCTGGCTGTCGGAAATCGCCAGTCGTTGTCGGCAATGTTTTTGCTCATCGTCCTCATTGATGGGATGGAACCAACCTCGACCGGTCAATCAAGCCGCTTCCCTTTTCCGGGTCTCCGATCTGCCTCCGCTGCCCGTCACTGATTGCCTCTCATTGGCCTCGCCTTTGACTTTGATCGCAGCCACGCGAGCCGTCCGCGTGGCAGCATCGTCCGCTAATTCTGTTGACGCAGTCGCAACCCCTCTCCCGACGTTCTCCCGGGCCTTCGCTCGTCTGCCGACGCAGCGAGTCCAACCTCCTCATCAGCCTTCGCGGGGCTTGCGCGAGTCTTTATCCTTCCTTTTGCACCCACCCTCTCTTTGCCGTCGGGCTTTCCGTGGGGCCGCTTCTCCGGCAAGATGACGCTAGGGGAGCCGCAAGCGTTCACCGTCTACGGATGGATCGTGTGCGTCTGGGTTCTCGTTGTCTCCTTCCAGGTATGTGTGCTCTATGATTACACTGTCACATTTACGCGCACGCACCCTGCTTATAAGCTATGTATCTCCCCTTTACATTGTCTCTCCTGTCCAACGCCCCCGGGTCGACCGCGACTGCGCCTCTAGTACGGCTTCCACATCTCCAGTCTCAATCAAATCCAGGCCGTCCTCACTTGTCGCGTCTCTGATATTCCTGGCACTCCGTCTGTACACCGCGGGCTTCCCACATGTATCCCCATGGGCGACTCAACCTTCTCCGTCCTCACCTCGGTCTATACCGTCGGCGGCCTTCTAGGTAGTCTTGGAGCGAATATCATCATGGATCGTTGGGGACGCAAAGGTGCTGCTCTCGCAAGTTCATTCATTATGGCTATCGGCTCTGGTTTCATGGCCGTGTCTGCCTCCCTGTCCCCCCTCATCCTTGGACGGTGAGCACTATCACCTATCGCCCTACTCACCCCTGCCTTCACGCTTATTGGACCTCAGACTCCTCACCGGCATCGCTGCCGGCGTCGGTCTTTGCGTTGGGCCGATCTACATTGCAGAAATCGCTCCTAGCAAGATTAAGGGCTCTGTCGGTGAGGCTTTCTGGCCCATTCATCCGAAGGACATCTTGCTCAGCCATCCTTCAGGTGTTCTCACTCAGTTCGCGATCGTCATTGGCATAATGATCACCCAGGCCATGGGCCTCCAATTAGCAACTCCTACCACCTGGCGCCTCGTCCTCTTGTTCTCCGCCGCCTTGTCCCTTGGCCAGCTCCTGGCCGGGACCATCATTGTAGAGTCACCTGTATGGTTGAACCGCCACGGCCTGATACGCGACAAGGACGAGAGCGCACGCAGGCTCTGGAAGGCCGCCCCTGTGCCGCGCAATCCGGATGGTATGCTCCGAACGCATGCTCTGGATCTCGTCCTAATCTGTGGTGTCGTTCTAGCAGTGAATGAGGATGTTGAGGATCCTCTTCTGGCCAATGACGAACGCAGCACTCTGCGCTCGGAACGCCACGAGGACCAGCGTCATGCGGTGAATGTGCCCGCCGTTTTGTTGCGTGCAGAGTTCCGGAAGCCATTGGCCATCGTGTGCTTCTCCATGCTCTGCCAACAGCTTTCAGGTCAGTTGAATATTATACGTGCCTTTCGACTGCAATAACTCATAGCTTTCTCACAGGCGTCAATGCCGGTAAGAGTAGTCCTTCGTCCTTGTCAGGTTTCCGCTTATCTTTCTCGTGGCCAGTTCTGTACTACAGCAATGACATTCTGTCAAAGACGCTCCCGGACCTCGGCCCTTACATATCTCTGGGTATCACCGTCGTCAATGTGTTCATGACCTTCGCCCCTATCTTCCTCATTGATGTATGCGGCTTCTTCTGTCCTTCGGTTGCTGCGCCGCGGCTGATGATGTGGTTCGCAGCGTCTGGGACGTAAACAGCTCCTCACACTGTCATCCGCTGGAGCCATTGCCTCGCTTCTAGGCGTCGGCATTGGTTTGGACAGTGGAGCAGTAGGCCTAGCGAGCGTAGCGGTGATGGCATTCATTGCGTATGTGTTCTAGCCAAGGACCCTGTTTCGCATAAGGCATCAACTAATGACATATCGCTCAGGTCTTTCGCGCTCGGCATCGGGCCTGTTCCGTTCGTTATGATTCCGGAGGTCTCTCCGCACCACGTATGTATCCTCATTTACGGAAGCTTTGGAGCGATAGTGAACGACACATTGTTAGGCTGTGTCCGCTCTGTCCTCGATCGGGTTGTCGCTCAACTGTAAGCTACACTTGCCGTCTTCTGCCAGTGGCGACTGACGCGTGATGGACAGGGATCGCGAACTTCCTCGTGGGTCTCGTCTTCCTCCCCTTGCGCAACTTGCTCGCGGACGGCGACGAGACGAAGGAGGGCCGCGTGTTCTTCGTGTTCGCCGCCCTCTTGTCATTCTTCACCGGCATGCTCTTGAGCACGTACAGGGGGTGAAGTGTTGAAGCTGGGTTGGGAGCGTTTCAAGTCGTGGGCCGACGAAAATACTCTTGGATTGCCACCGCATCGTGTGTGGCCTTGTCTCTCTCTCCCAAGTCTGACAGTTTTTGGTCGTCATCTGGATGGATTCTTGGACTTTGTACCATAGGCACTAGGGTAGTTGGCAGCTGAATCGCACTCATTCTGACGCGTCTGGCAGCGAACGTTGACGACGAAGGTCCCTGTCACAGAATGTGTCAATGCAGTCCAGGCGAACACTTGTTTGCTCCTTGCTCTTCTGCTCAACCAGTTGCACAATTCCGGGACACCACGTTGCAGCTATATACCGCCACGGCCCAGGATGACGTCATGAGCGCTTCGGCGGCAGAGCTGCAGGGTTCAGGATCGGACGGCTGCCTAGTGCCGGAGAGCCTGACCGTCAGACTGCGATGAGCTGAGGACCAGTCCGGACCCAGCGTAAGTGACTTACCTCTGGTTCTTCTGTCTATGCGCCAAGCTTCGCGGCAGACTAACCCAACACGGTTTCTTGGCCCGCTCTCACGCCGGACCGCTGTAAAAGCAGCTCTGGGAGACTGTTCACCTATCCCAACGCCTTTGCCTCCACGAGGATTGCAATATCGATCCTCAGTCTCTCTACGTTCATGGGAAACCGACGCGTTTGTGGGGGTTATGTATTGTAAAATGACCCGTGGGAAGTCGTATGCGAGCTACGGAAGCAATGTCGTTCAAGCGACGGCTGCGCTCGGCTGCGGGACTGGCGACTTGTAGCTGTCAGTTTGCAACGCACGCATCGACCGACGACGTCAGACCCGGAACCGCCTTAGATTCAGCCACTCACCTACGCGGCGGATTGGACCGTGCACGCTCTCAACGTCAACACCCCAACCCCGGAACCGTCGCCGAGACAGAGTTTCGTCGGTGCTGCGCCGCGCGCGCCCTCGGTGTGCATCGCCTACCAATCGCCTCCTGCTCTCTTCCTTCCCATCCTCTTGCTTGTATCACAACCACGACGTTACGACCCGCTTTCATCTCATCGCCATCTTTGACAAGATTCCAGTGTGTTATAGATAGTACCCTGCATGGCTTTCGGTCGTCGGAAACGAGCCGGTGAGACCAGTGAGGAGGCCAAGCAAGAGAAGGGCAACTGGCGGAAACCGACAAGTAGGCACCTTGACGACCGCACGGGTCTCGCGATCTGACACGAATCATGACTTACTTACAACCTCGTCAGATAGCGCATTCAGGCAGCAGCGACTGCGAGCATGGCACCCTCTCTTTATCCCCCGCACCGTCCTCCCGACTCTGCTCACCGTGGGAATCATCCTCGCCCCCATCGGCGGTCTCCTCATCTGGGGCAGCACCCTCGTATGCTCTCATCTCCTTCCACCACCATCTTCGACTAACCAACGCTTCCTGTCCCTTTGCTTCCCCAGGTAACCGAGATAGACATCGAATACACCAACTGCGACTCCCAGGGTGGCCAGAATGCCACATACACCTACAGCAACCTCATCCGCTCCAACCTCTCCTCATCAGAGTACACCTACAAGATGAGCGTCGTCAACTCCAAATCCGACGCGTACATCGACCCCCCGCAGTACTCGTACCTCGACCGCACCGGTGCCGACGACGTCACGAACGCGACCGCGAAGCAGTGCGTCCTGTGGTTCGACGTGCCCGCAGACATCAAGCCCCCGGTGATGCTCTACTACAAGCTCTCCAACTTCTACCAGAACCACCGTCGGTACTCCAAGAGCGTCAGCCTGGAGCAGCTCCTGGGAAAGACCCCGAGCAACTCCGACCTGTCGAGCGACTGCACACCGCTCGACAAGCTCGACGGCAAGGTCATCTACCCGTGCGGCATGATTGCGAACTCGATGTTCAATGGTGCGTGCCCATAGACCGTTTCCGCATCATCAGTTCTCGAACGCGCTTGTGCTCATACTGTCGGACGTCACCGGACGCACAGACACATTCACGAATTTAACCAAGACAGACGACTCGGACACGAACTCGACATACCTCTGGTCAGAGAAGAACATTGCGTGGCCGGGCGAGGCGAATAAATATGTCACCACTCCCGGATACGACGTCTCCGAGATCGTGCCCCCGCCGTTCTGGATCGAACGCTTCCCGGACGGCTACACGGGCGACAACCTACCCGACCTCAAGACCGACGAGCACTTCCAGAACTGGATGCGCACCGCCGGCCTCCCGACGTTCAGCAAGCTCTGGGGCCGCAACGACACCGCCGGCCTCGCCAAGGGCCGCTATCAGATGATCATCAATCTCAGTGAGTGCTACTGCTAGTTGGTGCTACGGGATCGAGCGTCGACAATTGCCGTTAGATTTCCCGGTGAAGGCGTACAGCGGAAAGAAGAGCATCGTCATCTCGTCTGCTGGCTGGATGGGTGGCAAGAACCCCTTCCTCGGGTGGGCTTACGTCGCCGGTTCTAGCCTTCTACTCCTCCTTGGTTTCGTCGTCGCCATTGTTAACTGCATTAAGCCGAGGTTTGTGTTTGAGGCGGACATGTGATTCCATAATTGCTAAGATTGTTCACGCAGGAAACTGGGCGATCCTTCGAAGCTCTCATTCACCCGATGACGGTCTTTATTCGCTTGTAGTCTCTGTACGGATATTGAGGTGAGTGCCGGGCTGA
This sequence comes from Sanguinoderma infundibulare, assembly GCA_032821775.1. Lineage (NCBI taxonomy): Eukaryota > Fungi > Basidiomycota > Agaricomycetes > Polyporales > Polyporaceae > Sanguinoderma > Sanguinoderma infundibulare. The sequence continues at coordinate 2,367,394 of JAVLRN010000005.1, read as the reverse complement.
CTGTTGATGGGGTGTCGCTTCTCATGGTCCCTCGAATGGAGAACAGTGCCACATTTGGTGTAGGAGAGACGGATGATATCGTGACGCTGGAACAACATGTTGTTGTGATACTGTTGTGGATGAATGTGGAATGATACCCGCGCTTAAGGAACGGCGTGTACAAGTCTCTCTCATTGTCAAACGGTTCAGTGGTTCAGCCATCGGTCTGGTGCGTCACACATGCATTTTCTGGAAATGTTGGCAGACACTGGGACATACACAACGAGACATCGAGAGGCGGAGAGCTCGGCGAGGAACGAATCAGCGAGGTCGCTCACCTTTAATCCGTCTGCGTAAAGCCACGGCGCGGTGCGTGTTCATCACATGGACGTCCTGTGCGGTATCTGTTCTCAGCGGCGGTGTTGGGACCCTCTTGAACGCTAGTGAGACCGTAATTTGCAGTACTCACATAGTTGTCCAGATTCGTCGAATATGTGTGGCCTGCCGCAGAAGCATCCGTTCTTCGGACCGTCTTGATCCCTTGGGGCTCTGGTGAGACTCTCGCAGTATTCACCCCCGAGTTGTTGTCACAAGAAGCCAGCCAGACGACCTGTGCGGCGTCTGTTTTCAGCGGCGGTGCTTGGAACTTGAACGCTGGTGAGACCTCAACTTGCAGTACTCACCTGGTTGCGACCCCGACCAGAACGCGAGCATTGGCCTCACTGTCAGCGGCGGCAATTGGGACCTTCTTGAGCGCTGGTGAGACCTAAACTTGCGGTGCTCACCCTTCGAACGAACGACGACGGACGACGACCCGCGATCCGACCGACCTGTGTGGCATCTGTCCTCAGCGGCGGTGCTTGGAACCTTCTTGAACCGTGGTGAGACCCTATCTTGCAGTACTCACCTCGAACGAACCTCGCTGACTGGCATGCGATGTTCTGCAGTATCTGTTCTCAGCGGTGGCGCTTGAAGACCCTCTTGAACGCTGGTGAGACCCTAACTTGCAGTACTCACCATTCCATGAACGAACCTGACTACTATCCGAACGACCTGTACAGTATCTGTTCTCAGCGGTGGCGCTTGAAGACCCTTTGAACGCTGGTGAGACCCCATCTTTCAGTACTCACCTGGCTTGCGATTCCAAATCGAACGCGAGCGTCGACATCATCGTCTGTGCGATTCGGCTGTCAGCGGCGGCACCCGTGGTACTCACCTCTCGGGCGACCGATGACCCGCGATCCGAAACGGCCTGTGTGGCATCTGTCCTCAGCGGCGGTGCTTGAAACCTTCTTGGACGCTGGTGAGACCCTTATTTTGCAGTGCTCACCTCGAATGAACCTCGCTGGTTGGCGACGAGCAAATGACGCCCTGTAATAACTGTTCTCAGCGCGGCGCTTGAAGACCATCTTGAACGCTGGTGAGACCCTAACTTGAAGTACTCACTGTTGCTTCAGAACGAACGACGACCGCCATCCGACCTATCTGTGGACGCTTGAAGACCCTCTTGAACGCTGGTGAGACCCCATTTTGGAGTACTCACCTGTTTTTGATGCGAAACCGAACGCGAGCGTCGAACGATGGCTGTAAAGTATCTGTCCTCAGCGACGGCACTTGGGACGCTCTTGAACGCTGGTGAGACCTAACTTGCAGTACTCACCGTTCCTTGCAACGAACAGCTAACCATCCGGGCGACCTGTGGACATCTGTTCTCAGCGACCGCTCTTGAAGACCATCTTGAACGCTGGTGAGACCCTAACTTGCAGTCGGTACTCACCTCAATGCACTCCAGCGGCTGACAACCGTTGGCTAACACGAGGACCCGACGCGATGTTCTGCAGCGTCTGTTCTCAGTGGCGGTGCTTGGAGACCATCTTGAACCCTGGTGAGACCCGAATTTGCAGGTACTCACCTTGAACGACGTCTACAGGCCTCCATGACAAGCGTGGTCGATTGAAGGCTTTGGTTGGCAGGGTGAGCGAACGAAACGAGCATGAAAGATGGGAGTCCGTGTGCGTAGCCAGTTGCTTGCGCTGTGCCTGGTCGTGGAGGATGTGGAGCAGAGGACAGTGAAGGATGAGCCGGGGGATTTCGAAGCGGAGGTCGAAGCTGGGGAAGATGGTGGTTTGTGGTGAGCAGGAGACCGCGAGCGGACGGGCTCTTATACTCCCATCCTGGTGGCTGGCAGACCTGGCGGCCTGGTGTTCGGTACGCCGGGGCTGTCCCCAACGCTCACTTCGGCGGAGGCTGACCAGGACCTGTCCATGGATCGTGTGCTGAGGCTTGCCGATCGTCTGTCCGTGCACAGAGGCTGACGGCGGCCGACGGTGGGAGGCCGACAGTATTGATAGATTCTCCAAGCAAATGTTGTTTCGGTATTTCTTATACGTTATAACTTGCCTCAGGCTACGATCAATGGACCAGCAGGGACTCCCCATAATCGAAGTATGTTTATTAAATAGACCAGGACTGACGGGTCAGTGAGACAAAAACACCGCCTAGTAGTGACTTCTGAGAAAGTATATTAATCTGCGCTGGAGCTGACACCACTGTACGCGTGGACGGATTACTGTTCATGGAGTGGGACTTGTGGGATGAGGAAGCATGCTTACGCGAGCGCGGTCCGGGGCGCCCAAGGGAAAGGGATGGGCGGGGGTTGTCGCACCGGCGCCGGCGACGGACATCGCCTCTACATCGCTCTCAGCTGCCTTTGGCTTCGTCCACGTCCTTCCCTTCATCACGGCTGGCCTCGCTTCCTTCTCTCGTCGCTGAACTGGTTTCGCTACTCTCGCACTAGTTTCGTCCTCCATGGGTCTCTTCAATCGCAAGAAGAGTGGCGACGACGAGGCAGCCAAGAAGGAGAAGGGCAGCTGGCGGAGACCAGCCAGTGAGTGCCGTCCGACGGTGTGATGAATGCACGGCTTGAGCCATAACCTGTCCGACGTTTGACTTTTATAGACACCGCCTTCAAGCAACAGCGGCTCAAGGCATGGCAGCCCATCCTTACCCCTCGCACCGTTCTTCCGACCCTTTTCATCGTCGGCATTCTCTTCGCTCCCATCGGTGCTCTCCTCATCTGGGGTAGTAGTCTGGTGCGTCCAAATATCACTTCCACTCCTCCCAGCTGCTCTTTCTAACCATCCCTCGTCCAATTCAAACAGGTCACCGAGATTGACATCGACTATACCGACTGCGAGCTCCTGTCGTCTCAAAACGTTTCCTCCGCCTCCGTCTCCAACCTAACCGACATCCCCTCCTCCCAGTACACCTACAAGCTCCGCGCCTCAGACTCAGGCGCAGCCATCTCCACTCCACAATACGCCTTCCTCGATCAGACTGGTACAGACGGCGTTTCCAACGACACCGCCCGCCAATGCGTCATTCAATTCGATGTCCCTGCAAACATCGACGCCCCCGTCCTGCTCTACTACAAGCTCACCAACTTCTACCAGAACCACCGTCGATATGTCAAGAGTCTCAACCAGAACCAGCTTCGTGGCGACCACGTTAGCTTCAACACCATCAAGGGTGGCGACTGCAAGCCGTTGGATGTCGTTGGCAACAAGATTATCTACCCTTGCGGCCTCATTGCCAACTCGGTCTTCAACGGTGCGTCCTTCTCTTACATCTGTCCCCTCAATGACGTCCCACCGCGCTTCTTGCTTCGTCCCCTTCGGCCCGCGCTCATCCTCACACGACCGTTGAAACCGGCACCCTAGACACGTTCTCCAACTTGACAATGCCTTCGGACACAACCGGTTCAGGAACAACGTACAACTGGTCCCAGAGCGGCATCGCCTGGCCGGGAGAGTCCAAGAAGTACACCTCATCTCCCAACTACCAGCTCTCGGAGATTGCTCCCCCGCCCAACTGGCAGTCGCGATTCCCAAACGGCTACACGAACAGCACTCCTCCCCCAGACTTGAAGGCCGACGAGCACTTCCAGAACTGGATGCGCACTGCCGGTCTCCCCACCTTCACGAAGCTCTGGGGACGGAACGACGGCGCGCAGCTTCCCAAGGGCCGCTACCAGATCGTTGTCAGCCTGAGTGAGTATATACCCTCCTGCTCCTGCGGGAGTATTGATACTCACGAGTGTTGCAGACTACCCTGTACGTCCATACAAGGGCACGAAATCGATCGTGATCTCGTCAGTCTCTTGGATTGGTGGCAAGAACCCGTTCCTCGGATGGGCGTACGTTGCCGCCGCCGGTCTCCTCGTTCTTCTCGGTATCCTCGGTACCATTAGGCATCTCGTCAAGCCCAGGTTCGTTCTCATCTTCACGTTTCGCTTGTTACCGTCTTCTCACGTTCGCGTGCGCGTGCCTCTCTAGGAAATTGGGCGACATGTCTCTGCTTTCGTTTAATCGGTGACGATCTTGGTAATAGCCTTCGCTGTTCGCTGTCCACGCATCTTCGTATTTATGTCGGACTATGTGTATTCGCCTGACCGTGCGTCAGAACGTGCGCAACGTAATGGAGTATCTCATGCTGTATTAAAACCACAATTTTATCCTCATCACCCACGCACGTCGTTTTCCGGCCGAACCTGGGGGCGGTGTGAAAAGCGTGTCAAAGTCCACGAGCGTGCCGACCTCTCATCGCCGCCTCCGTCGTGGAATTTGTCGGGTGGGTCCCGTAATAGGAACGATGCCGATTGCGACGCGCAGCTTTCGCATCCGACGTCGAAGTCGATGCGGTGCATCGACGTGGCCCGCCACATAGCCCTCCCAGATATTGCGTGTCGATCGCCTCGAGCACTACTCGTCTGCCATATATATATTCACCACCTTCAAACGGCCGCACCGTGGCTCCTCTGCAACTCAACTCCCAGGCCTGGTCTCGAAGACCTCGGCGGTCAGCTCTCCCATCAATCAGCCCAACAATTTTAAGTCCTTCCCACCCCCGACTCGGCGTGCTTTCTCCAAGACATGTCCAACAACCGTGGTGCCGGAAAGTTGTCCCAAGTCATGAACGGCTTACTGCAACGCTTCGGGTCTCCTCCCCGGGACCCAGCACGCCTCCAGGACTCCCGCCAAACCTCACCGTTATTGGCGCTTCCTGACGACGTCCTGCTCCTTGTCTTCGCCCTGGTAGCAGAAGATGATCTTCTCGCATGCAAGCAGGTATAGTCCACGTATGTCCTGCCTTCGTACAGGTCCGGAGAAGCCTGACTTCGCATCGCCGCCCTCTTGCACACAGGTGTGCCGGTCGCTGTCGCACCTCGTCCAGAACGACCTGCGCTGCCAGTACCGCATCGAACTCGCCGTCAACGGCATGGTCGACGGGCCGCCCAGCGACGTCCCGCTCGCAGACCGCCTCGCGCAGTTGCGGGCGCATCGCGCACGCATGCAGGCCGCCCCGTTCTCGCTCGACGAGGGCCTCTGGGCGACGGCCGACGGGCGCGTGCAGGTGCTCGCGTCCGACGGCACGGTCCTGTACGCGACGCGCCGGCCGGGGGGCTACTGGCTGGACGTGCGGACGCCCTCGCCCGCGCAGGCCGTGACCGGCGCGGGGTCGTACTGCCTGTCCGTGACCGTCGGGCAGGAGAGCCACATCGAGGCGATGGACGTCTCGCAGAGCCTCCTTGTCGTCTCGGAGCCAACCAACGACACTTGGTGGGTTTGATGAAAGGTTCTCGGCGGGCGAAGGCATCGCATCGTGCTGATTTTTCTGCGGGTGCTGGCAGGGAAATCATGGTCCATTTGTTGGACATCACGACCGGGGGCGGCCATCCGGAAGCGGCGGAACACATCATTCGCACCGTGTCCGACCAGGGACGGCCGTTCATAGCCCAGATACACGAGCAGTACGTCGGATGGCTGGTGTGGACTCCTCATTCCAAGCGACGTGACATCGAAATCTGGGATTGGAAAGCAAGCCGTCTGGTCTGGGTGAGCCTTCGTCCCGTTCACCGACGTCGATTCCTGCATATGAACATGAACTGAACCGGGTTTCCCTCTAGCGTCGCACATTCCGCCCCCAAGTATCCTACGCCTTCCTCGACGCTTCACATATCCTCGTAACCTCCGGCCGCCAAGAAGTCATGGAGGTCTTCCGCTTCGACGACCCCACGTCCGACCCACTCGACCACTCCGCGCAGCCTTTCCTGACCCTGGAGCTCCCCCTCGGCGCCTTCCGCTGTTCCGTCCACCACGACGAGCGCAGCCGCATCCACTCTTCCCACCCGCCCTCCGACGCGCCCTTCCGCCCGGACCCGCTCCTCTCCGTCGTCGCCGTCCGCTTCGCCATCTACGCCACCGAGCTCTCCAACGCCGTCCTCCTCGTCCCCGGCGCGACGTTCCGCGCGCAGATCCAGGCCGCGCACGCCAGCACCGAACCCGGCGACCACCGCGTCTTCTGGCACGAATGGGGGCCCGCCGGCGGCCTGCTCCTCAACCTCTCCGGGCCCGAGATCGTGCCCCGCGCGGTCTTCAGCCCCTGCGGCTCCCGCTTCCCCGTCCTCGTCCGCGACAAGTGGCGCGCGGGCCAGGCCCAGGTCGTCGTCTTCGACGTGAACCCGTGGGCGGCGCGAGAGGCCCGGAACAACCCCAACCCCAAGGCGGGCGGAAGCTTGACGGTGATCAAGGACGCCAGCAGCTTCCGTTTCCGCACCCTGCGCGCGTCGATCCCCCATGTGGCCTACCAAGGACCCCGGCTGTCATTCCCCAAGGAGCACAAGCCGACGTTCGTTACCATGAACCACGACGGCTTCACAGTGCTGGTACGTGTACCAGTTGTTGTCGTTTGGTGTGAGCGAGATGCTGAGCAGCCTTCTGTAGCACGAATGGAAGCCGCCGTACCAGGAACGGGTTGGGTTTGGATACCAGACTTTCTTCACTTGATTGGACGCTTCGAAGTAATGTGTACCAGGTAGAGATGATTCCATCGAGATGGACCTGAATGCGATACAAACATACGTGTAGTAGTAAACCGGCCAAGGAGTGAGATGATCGCGTGGTGTGACAGTCCCCAATAAGGTAAGTATATTAAATGTACAGAGCAGTTCAGGCCTTCTTCCTTCATCGCCGCAGCATGGGTCCGAGCTAAGGAGCGTAGCCAGTTCAGCATTATAGATGATTACGAACAGATAGCAAAAATGGGCCCACGTTGTGTCGTTGCTGCTTGAGCCAGCTGGTTGGCCCGGGTTGAGAATGTTGTTTCGAATAACCAAGCTGGTCTCGCGCTGTGTACATGCCCCCGTTGTGGATGACACTGAGCATGAGAACTTGTTCTCTCCTGTAGCGGTTGGTAGCATCGGACAGCAGGCGCTGCAAATCGAATGTAAGGAACACATCCACGGTAACGTTCGCAAGGTTCTTACCTTCTGACGCGCGAGGTCGTCCTCTAGTATCCTGATCTGTGAACGGTAGCTGTTCTCGGCTTCCTCGAACGCTCCCTAGTGTCCTATGAGCACAACCAATGACCTGAAATGGCGAAAAGACCACCCACTGAAGGAATGCTCGCGCCAGTCTTCGCGTGCTCCTCCTTGAATAGCTTGTCTTGCTGCTTGATGAACTAAGCAACGATGTGAGCACACCACGCAACACAGCGGTGCACTAGCACATACCGCCTTCGCCTTGACAAGCTTCTCTTGGGCAGTCTTGTACTGCTCCTTGAGGCTGACATTCTCCTCGTGAAACCCGAGCATGCGCTGCTTGATGTCCTCCGGCACGTCTTTCCCAGACAGGGAAGCGCGGAGATCCCTGAACCCGAGTCAAACGATACCCAATGCGACCTAGAACGGATAGCACTTACCCAATGGCACGCTCACGCTGGAGCATCCTGTCTCGCTGGTCGATACCCTCGCTCTGGAGGTTGACCTTCTCCAGCAGCAAGCCGTTGATCTGCTCGAGTTGCATCTTGTTCTTGTCCGACAGCTCCTTGATGTGGTTCCGGAGGCGCTCGACCTCGGCTTCGAGTTCAGCCTTGTCCTCGTTGACGGACTCGCGGAGGGTCTTGAGGATGTCAAGCTGGTCACGATTCACAAGGGTCACTATCAAACCCATCGGTCAGCTCATCCTCACGCAGAGACGAAACATGGCATACAGTCGGACTTCGCGACGGTGAGCTCCTTGTTCATCGCCTCGAACTTGACTTCGAGCTCAGTGTGCTCCTGCCTGAGCTTGTCGAGTTCGTCGACAGTCTCGTTGAGACGCTGCCGAAGAGCGATCGCAGCCTCCGCTCTGCAATGACGTTAAACAAATATAAGAACAACCGCATCGACACGGACGTACCCATCGCCCAACGACTTGCCGCTCCTGATCTCCTCGAGGTTGTTCTGCAAGGTGAGCTTCTCGCGATGCGCGGCCAAGTAGTCTGCCTCGTAGCGCGCCTTCATCCGGTTCGCGTCGTCCAGCAGGTTCTCTAGTACGAGTACGCGGCTAGCGTCCGCCTCGTTCTTTCTGACAGCCTCGAGTTCACGCTGAAGCTTCCGGACTTGCAGCTTGAGGTCCGTCATGGTCGTGCCAGTGATCGCAGTGTCGAGTTCCTCGCCCAGGCCGGCGACGTCATCGTCGACATGTGCCCCGGCATTGCCGAGCAATTCAGCCTCGGTCATGTCGCCCGTTCCCTCGCCATCTTGCTGTGGCCGTGTGCGCGAGGCTGCGATCGGGCGTTGAGAAGTGAGCTCAAGTTCGCGCACGCGCTCCTGGTAGAGTTCGAGAGTCTCCGAGTCCTTTTCGCGCTCTTCTTGAGTGACCTTAAGTTTCGTCTTGGTCTGATCGAGCTCGAACCTGAGCGCGTCGACCTCCTTGCTGCGAGCAGAGCCCTTGGTCTCCAGTTCCGCAATCTGGGACTTGTACGACTCCATCAAGGGTTTGAACGCCGCAACCTTGCGGAATTCCTCTTCGAGCGCAGCATTCTTGTCCACAAGGTCCGCGTTCTGTTTCTCTAATGCCTACGATGGATTAAGCATGTGTCTAACAACTCATTTGAAGCGGGGAAACTACCTTGACTTGCTGCCGCATGTCCGCAGCCTCTTGCAGCTTCTTCTTGTACTTCTCCATGACGTTCTCCGTCTTCTGGAGCTTGTCAGCTGCGTGTCGGTACCTGGTCGGGATGCCGTTTAGCTCCCAGCAACTATGAACATCTTGTAGAAAACATACTCATCGAGCTGGTCCTTCAGCCGCGTAGCCTCGTCCGCCCTTTCTTGAAGCTCATCAACTTTCCGGGTGAGGTCGGTTACCAAGACTGTCTGCTTATCGAGCTCGGACTCAGCCATAGCCAGGTTGTCCTCGCTCTTCTGGCTGGAACCCTCGTTTCAGTATCAGCTGCTTGGAAAGAAATAGAACCCATCCCGAGACTCACAGGTCTGCCCGCAGACGGTCGATCTCTCCCCGGAGCATAGCATCTCCCCTGGTGTCGACGCGCTTGCTATCGGCTTCGCGTTGGGCTTGTCTGAGTTGGGCAATTGCATCGTCCTTCTCCGAGACCGCGTCGTCCTTCTCCGTTTGCAACGTACGATGCTCCTCCAGCAAGGACTGGTACACCTTCTCGAGTGTCTCCTTCTCGGACAGTATTCGACTCCGTTCTGACTGGATTTGGTAGTAATGGTCGTCCCTGGTTTGACAACCAACGTCAATCTCGCTCATGCGCTCTTGCACGAGCGGAAGCTCAAGAAGTACGCACTCGGTCATGCTCGCTTCCATGCCCGCATCCGCAGAACTCCGGACCTTGGTCATGACCTACCCTCCCAATGTCGGACGAAACCGATCCCGAGTTAACGAGGACGCACGCACCATCTCGATGACCCGCATGAGCGAATGCTGCTCGGACTCGGTCAGTTTCTGTATTCGCTCGATGATCTCCTGGTTGTTCTCGCATTGCACCGCGATCGCGATCGTCAGCCGACACATGATGAGCGTCGCGTTCACATTGTAGTCCTTCGCGATCGCCTGGAGGTCCGGCACCTCCAACGCCCCCGTCGGCTGGTGAAGCACCTCGGAGAAGTACTGGGTCATGAGCCGGTACAGCTTCTTGAGCGCGGAGAAGCGCAAAACCCAGTTATCTGACGGCTGGGCGGTCGGCCGCGCGGGCTGGCGAAAGTACTCTACATCGCTACAGCAGCAGCGAGGCGAGAGCGTTAGAAGGGAAGGCTTCGCTCGATCAGGCGACGTACGCACACAATGGAGAGGATCTCAAACAACGCTGCGCCATCGGACAGGTCAACGACGGTGGTGACGGGGCGTGCGAGGTCGAATGTGGCGAAGTATGAGAGGAAGGCGTTGAACTCCTTCTTCTGGGAGTCGACGGACATGGTGAGGGGGCAGTCGAGGCTGCTTGTCTAGAGGGGTGGGTATATGCAAGCCAGATATGATGGTAGAAACCGTCTGAGTCTAGGAGGGAGCGGGGTCGGCACCCGCAACGGTTGTCGTCAGCGCAGGAAACAGACCAAAGTCGGTCCTCCCGCGACTCGTGTCCCGACAACCGACTCGGACTCGGACTCGGACTCGGACTCGTGCGCGCGCTGCCGCTCGTCGTTGCCTGCAGTCCTCCATCACCATGACTCGATACAACTGGCGTTCTCCCTCTATAAATGCGCATCCGACTCTGCATACTATCCCACACCATTCACCCCCACAACCGGCTAGATGTCTTCAGGAGAGCCCCTCCGAATCGACGGTAGTGTGCTCGAAGGAGGCGGCCAGCTCCTTCGCATCGCGGCCGGGCTGTCCGCGCTCCTCTCCAAGCCCATCGCCATTGACAATATTCGTGGTAACCGCACGCCGCCGGGTCTAAAGTACCAGCACGCAGCAGGTCAGTCCTCTTCGTGTCAAGTCTTCGACACCTCGATACGACCAGCATCCGGATCGTTACAGGCCTCCGTCTCGTCGCCGACACCTGTTCCGCCCAGCTCCATGGGAACGACACCGGCTCGAGCTCGATAGAGCTCCATCCACAATCCGCCACCCAGGCGTCGCAAACCTACTCCGCAGATCCCGGGACGGCAGGGTCCATCGCGCTCCTGCTTCAAGTCTCTCTGCCGTGCCTCCTCTTCTCCCCTTCCTCTGTCGAACATACGACGCTGCTCCTCCGCGGCGGCACAAACGCGACCCAATCTCCTCAGATCGACTACACGCAGCACGTCTTCCTGCCTTTCCTCAAGAAGCACTTCGGCTTGGAGCCGACCCTCCGCCTCGTGAAGCGCGGCTACTACCCCAAAGGCGGCGGCGAAGTGCACGTCTCCATCCCACCCGTCCCCGGCCCTCTTCCCGCAATAACCCTGGTCGACCGTGGCGAGGTCAAGAAGGTCTACGGGCGGTCCTACGTCGCGGGCCTACCCAAAGCGTTGGCCGAGTCGATGCGCACCGCGGCCATTCGGGCGTTGGTAGAGTCCGGGATCAAGGAGAACCGTATCAAGATCGACGCGTTGCGCGAGAAGTCCACGGACGCTGTAGGGAGCGGTTCAGGCATCGTACTCTGGGCGGAGACGTACGAAGGCTGCGTCATCGGCGGCAGCGCGCTGGGCAGGAAGGGCGTCGACGCGTCCCACGTTGGGCGAGAGGCTGCGAGAGAGCTGGCGAGCAACCTCGGGCACGGCGGCTGTGTCGACGAGTACATGCAGGTCAGTAATCGGACGGGGGAACGATCGACATCCGGGGAGGCATTGCGGACGGGGCTGAATCCGAATGCGTGTTTGTCTTCAACAGGACCAAATGATCATCTTCCTCGCTCTAGCCCAAGGCAAGTCAAAGGTGAAGACCGGGCCTCTGACCCTCCACACGAGGTGAGCGTCTTATGATAGCTTCCGCATGTCAGCTTACCCACCTCACCAAAACCTAGAACCGCGATATGGGTCATCGAACAACTGTCGACCGTAAAGTTCCACATCGAAGAAACCGAAGATGGCGCGACGATAGAGTGCGAAGGCATGGGCTACGTACCAGCTGCGCCTGTACCTTCCAGTCCAGGCCCCGGTACTGGTGTTGACGGCGTCTCGGCCCATACAATGTCATGATTCTCCACTCCTCTGTTCCTGACACGGCCGCCTGTCTGTCAACTGTGGGGCCCTGCGTCGTGAACACCGCCCCCGGACGTATTCAATTTCGCATTCTCGGGGAACCGCGACTGCAATATGGGGCCGCCAAGCGATCACAGTAGCGCACATAAATGACTCTATCGGGCGCCGGTGTCAGGCGAGGTCTGAGTCGGCTTACCTTCAGTGTTCGGGGCCGTGGAGTGGACCCACAATGTATGAAAACGCTACATAGGTGGCGGTGAAGCAAGTTCGAACTTTACCAAACCTTAAATATTCAACGCTCCCCAAGCCCGTCTGCTCATCGACGATCAGTCCAGTGGACCTCCTTAGTATGAGTGGAAGAGCAAATAACCTCTTTTCCTCGTAGAGTATATTCAGTAGAGTCGTCGGTCATGTAACCCTTCTTTTTTTGATTTCGATCCAGTCAGTCGAAATCCGCACCAGTGTGTAAGTACTACTATGTAGTACCGATGTAGTATTGACTCTACTCGTACATCTCATCAACTACCCGACAACGACGTCTAGAACAACGACAACAACACTGATGACTACGAAAATTACACCACAACGTACAGATACAAAAGGCCAAACCGGGCTCACACGTAAAGACTGAACGGAACGATGCGAAAAGCGAGTGTGAAGCGCGAGCTTGTAAAGGCTCAAGAAGCGAAACATGCCTCGTCAGCGTCACAAACGCGATATCCCACAACAAGAAAGAACCAAAAAAACGCAAACCCGATAGGAAAAAAACAACAGCCAAATGTCTGTGCGGGACGTCAAGGTTCGTAAGGTGCGTGAGAGCTGTGGAAAGCGGTTGACTTATAGCACTGCCAAAGTCCATAGGCTCAACAGAACGCCCGCAACGATGGCGAGCGACATCGTTGACGTCGACACAGACATATGTCGCTGAGCGCCATTGCCTTGCACGTTGGTATTCGAGGCTGTCGACGTTGTCGCCAGGGTGTGACCGCAAATCCCAGAGCCGGTGAGGACAGTGTCCGGGACGAGGACCACAGGCTCGCCGCCTTTAATATAACTGACCTCGACAGTGCCGCCACTGCCGATGGCATACTGGGTGCACGTCAGAATGCTGTTGAAAATGAACGAAGGGGCTCAGTGAGTATCTATGTGCGTATACTGTGTGAACGTGGACAGAACGTACTCGGTGGTCGCGGTGCTGCTCTTCAACCCTGTCGCCGCCCAGACGCTGACATTCGCAGGCTAGCCGCGGGGACCGTTAGCGGGGAAGCAGGTCGAGACATCAGCGCGATGACTTACGGGAGAACCAATGTTTGTCAACACAGTGATGACCGGGCCCTTGCCGATGACGATACCTTGCGGGGTCTCGTTTAGCACTTGCGTTGGCGTAGTCACCCACTCGGAGGAGCTATTGATCATGAAGTTGCGGAGCTGGTTGAGCTTAGCGATCAACTGGTAACTGGAACCGTTGGCGTATCCAGACGGCCATAGGGGTTCACGATTCATCTGTTCATAGCCGTAATCAACTCAACTGACCGGGCCCCGAGTTGCGTCAGTGCTTACAGGATCCGCATTGCCATTGAAACCCTGCTCTTGACCGTAATAAACGATGGGGATGCTGTTTCCAAGTCAAAACTCGGCTGATGCTTTCCATAGTAAGTAGACATGGGCGTACCCATCAGACATGAAGCTGAAAGTCATGGCGTTCCACATGCTTTGGGAGTCAACAGAGATGCTCGCCCAACGGGGGACATCCTGGTCTTCCAGGAAGTTTCCAAGAAGGGTAGGATCCTAATATGGCGAGAACCAGTTCAACCCGTCAGCAAATAGATCTGATGGTTGTCGGCGTATAGCTGACCGTTGATTTGTCCTTGATCTGGGCAACCATGTCGGTAAGGGCGCTCATGTTTTGTTGCCCGGGTATAGCGAAAGCTGAGACGAGAGCATTATACAGAGGATAGTTGAGGATAGCATCGAGAGCTTGCGATCCCTGCCATTGAAGCGCTTGACTACAACATTGATGAATACCGCAAAGCCGCACAAACGACGCGCATACACTCACCCAGGGTCGGCGTCGAAGACTTCGCCGATGCAGTACACGCCTGCAGCGCCGCAGAACTGTGGCCAAAAGTCCATGTTGACGTGCCTGGGATGGCAGGGATGGTACGCATGGTCAATGGTTCTGAATATGATTAGAACGGGAGATGAACAACGTACTTGGCAGCTGATAGGACGAACATCGGGAGATTGTTTTAGAATTGAATGATATCAGTTTGGAACAATTTAGAGCTGTACTGACCGTCAATGCGGAGACCGTCGATTTTAAACTCCTGTACAAGAGCCTTTATCCAGGTGGAGTAGGCCGAGACCACGCCTGGGTCTTGGGTCTTTACGTCGGGGAGGGTGACGTTTGTGTCGCCGAGCCAGCAGTTCTGTTCGCTGGTAGTGTTGCCCCATTGTATTGGGCAGAACGAGTGGTATTGGGACTGTGGAAAGCATCGGTCGAGGAGCACGGGGGGCAGGAGGAGAGAAGGAGTGTTACCTGATCTTTGAACATGTACGTTGACAGGTCCGAGAGATCCGTCTTAAGTCCCATGACGTTGTTGACAACGACGTCGACCATGAGGAACCTATTTCACATTTGGGACGTAAAATTTGGGTGAGGTTGAGTGTGTCAAAGAAGCAAAGAATGCAACGCTTAGGACTCACATGCCACGGCGGTGGAGCTCATCGGACAGGGCCTTGAGGTCGGCGGCGGAGCCAAAGCGAGAGTTCAACTGGCTGGCGTCGGCGATCCAGTAGCCATGGTAGGGGTCACCGTAGGGAGTGCGGGGCCCCTCGTAATTCTGGGAGACTGGGCTGATCCAAACTAGGTGGGGACAGAGTTTAAACGGGGTGTGAAAGAGAAAGAAGGGTGAATGCGCACCGGCGGTGAAACCTGCATCCTGGATGTAATCGAGATTGTCCTTGATGGTGCTCCAAGTACCACCGCAGAATGTTTGGTCGGCAGGGTTGCACTTTGTCAAGTCTGCGCCTTTAGGGAGGGCATAACGGTCGGTGATGATTCTGACATGGGGGTTGAGTATTGGCCGAGTTGGAGGAGGTGAGAAAAGACGGTACGTACTGGTATATTGAGCGTTTTCTCCACTCATCTGCGGAAGCGGCGTAGGCGGATGAGAAGAGGGAGAGGGAGAGGAGCAAGGGGAGGAAGTGGAGCATGCTGGTTGGGCTTGAGCGGGGTATATCTCAAGGCATACGAGCGAGGGACGGGTGGGGGATGGGGGCCGAGAAGGGAGCAAGGAGCGACGGGGAACTTGAACGAGCGGGAGCTCAGCTGTCTGCTGGCGTGGGGGTGGGATCGGGGTCCCGAGAAACTCGCGAGGGCGACGAGAAGCCGGTGGCTGCGTGGACGTAGGGTGAATGAAGGAAGAAGGGGAGAAGGCACGGACGTCGGCCGGCGCACCTTATGCTACAGATCGCCCAGCGTTGGGGATCCGGAGAAATAAAGAGCATGGCGCGGCGTGTGAGCTCAGCCGACGGTTCCATCCCTCAACGCTTGATCGACCCGCCTTTAGCCCACATCTCGATCGCACACCTCACCGCCACTGCTCCACGGCGACTTAC
The DNA here is from genome assembly GCA_032821775.1 of Sanguinoderma infundibulare. NCBI lineage: Eukaryota > Fungi > Basidiomycota > Agaricomycetes > Polyporales > Polyporaceae > Sanguinoderma > Sanguinoderma infundibulare. The sequence goes on along the minus strand of JAVLRN010000005.1, from coordinate 2,351,832 downwards.
CCCACACAAACGCCGTCCTCAATCGTGTCAATATCCACTCGCCATTACGTCGCTAGATCTGTGAGTATGCAACTGTGAGTCCTCCTTTACTCAAACCCTTTCCTCTCTGTACTCCATTGGTTCTCCCGTGTATCATGCGGATCATTACCCCGGCCCTCCGCGAGTCTCCGACGAGCCAACTCCGACAGCACGGCCGTTCCAAGCCGTTCCTCGCCGTTCCTCGTTTCCATGGTTCAAGATGGCTCGCCCGGATGCATATGCCTAGTATGCCCTGTGACTTGAAAGCTTCTCACCGTCGGGGAGCCCAGGCCGTGCATGACGGCGGAAAGATCGTTGGCGTGTCACTTCCGCCTTCTCCGTGATTTGCCACAAGACGGACTTGAGACGGACGGCGTAAGGTATAAGAACAAGCCGTGCGTCTCTGCCGAAGCAGTAGCGAGCAGTTTGCGTTGAATCGGGCCGGCAACCTAATCTTACCTGAATCATATTACGCAGCATATTCCTTTCTAGCGCCTCTGTTCGACTCCGGTCCGGGGCACTTTCAATCGATTTTGCGGTTGCAATTTCTCCACTCAGCGTCCAACTCGACCAAGTGCACACCACAATCATGTCCGGCAGGCAAGGAGGCAAGGCCAAGCCACTCAAGGTCTGTCTGTCCCCATCCCGATCACCCTGTTTTGCTTACCATTCTCACCTTGAACGACTCGACAGGCCCCCAAGAAGGAGAAGAAGGAGCTCGACGATGACGACGTCGCTTTCCAGCAGAAGAAGAAAGCCGAAGAGGCTGCTGTCAAGGCCGCCCGCGACAAGGGTCCGTCTTATTACCAACCTGCTTTTGCTTCTGCCGGCTTTCTAACAACCTCCTCTTTTCAGCTGCCAAGGGTACGTGAGACGAGTAGTGAACTGGGTGGAGATCGACGTTTGCTGATCATTAGCGATAACGCAGGAGGTGCTCCTGGGGGCGGTATCAAGAAGTGCGTACCAGGATCCCTACCCATTGCGCTTGCTCCTCATGACCATTCTCTAGGTCCGCTGGTAAGAAGTAGCCCGGCAAGCGTGACATCACGTCTCAGGCCATGCCCTGCACGCCCTAAACCGCCACCCAATTCTGTCGACGCCCTCCGTGAAGCTTCTGTACTATCTCGCCATGTGGACACCCCGACCCGCGTCCGTCTACGAGCGATTGTATCATAGTTCAGACCCTGGCAATATACCGTCTGGCCCTCGTATCACCCTCACCCCAAGCACCCATGCACGCACGCAAATGCACAAAGGTAGGAGTCCACGGCAGCGAACCGCCGTTCTCATACGACCAAACACACACCGATCAACACGCTATACGCAAACCATCCCTCCACAGACTGTCCCAAACGATCAACCTCCCCACGGCTTCCTCCCACCATTGCCCTTCGGCTCTCCCCCCACGTTGATCGCGACCGGCATCGGCGGCGGCAGCACCGCCCCGAGGTCAATCGGCACATGTATCGCGCCCGAGTGGTCCCATGGACCCCTCACAAACTCCCTGCTCTTCTTCCGCGACGCCGTCGAGGCCGTCGACGCGGCCGATGTCGGCGAGCTCGGGCCGCTCCAAGCATCAGGTACGGCCAGGCCGGTGAGAGCAGCAGGTGTAGCAGAGAAGGCCCCGGCAGTGTTGGTGTTGGTAGAGCCCGCGCTGACGGGGTCGGGGATGACGAGCGCCGGGAGCTCGCTGTTGCGCGCGCGGGGGACGGGCCCCGCGGCGGCCTTGAGGACGGGCTGGGGCCCGTAGAACACCGGGCGCGGCAGGGAGGGCATCGTGAGCTTGGGCTTGCCGCGCCCTGGGAGCGGCCCCACGTGCAGGCGGAGCGGCGTCGGGGGCGAGCGGCGAGGCATCAATGTTGTGGTTTCAGGGTCGTGAGCGGCAAGTGCGGGCGGCGTGTGGTATGAACGGAAGTGCAGGGTATTATTCTGTGCGAGGCCAACGCAGCTATATAACCGCGCGACGCGGAGGCCGCTTTGTGTCAGCGCCATCCCGCTGCAAGGTACGAAGAGAGAAAAAAGAACAAGAACGTGGACTGAAGCAAAGCAAAACCGAAACGGGGTGCTCACAATGTGCACCGGTCACTGATTCTGCGGCCAAAGACGTCGGCTTTGAAAAGGCGAAGACAAAGGTGAGAGCAGGTGCCGGATCAACCGAGTCTAGCCTGTCTGCAGCAAGAAAAAGAGCAGAGTGAGCAGAACGGGAAGAGTGCGAGGTGCAACACGGCCGTGGCACCGCGGTGACGAGGTCGACGAGGTTTATGTCGACCGCCATCACCCGGCCATGAGCGCCTGCCCACGTGCGGTCGTTACGGTCGCAGTGGCCGATGCTCTCACTGGAACGTACTTACCTCGGGCGCACAGCGACCACGCTACGACGAGATAGCGAAGAGGGAAAGATTGGAAATGTCGCAAAGCAACGCGAGCCAACGTTCACCGTGCAACGACGGCCGATCCAAATGTGCCGGCTGTTCACGGACTCATGACCCATCGACGTCTTGGCGATAGCAAAAGCTCCACAATTATAAGTAGACAGTAGCAACCCCACCTTGTGCGAGTCTTCGATACATTCAAACACAGATAACTGCAAAGCTACTCTATCAGAGACCTCACACGCTTGACGGCAACAGTTGTCGTAAACCCATCTCAGCCGCCGGAGCAACAGCCTTCTGGAAGACCATCGGCCTCGCAGGACTCCACTGACACTTACCGCGCGCATAATGACACCCGGAGCGATCGGAGACAACGCATATAGTAGGATTGGGCGGAGAAGAATGCGTACATGGTATTAATATGACATGGAGGAGGTTCCGGGGATGCATTGTCCAGTGGGGTGGTTAGCGAAACATACGAGGTGGGGGGTAGGGGGGAAGGTCGGAGGACTGACAATGGTTATACAAACGTTACACACATGGAGGATGACTCGAGATCAGTCCGAGCTCTCGTCGGAGATCGGGCGGTAATGCTTGAGCATCTGCGCCTTGAAATCTGGAGCGATCAGGAAGTCAGTCAGCCGGCAATCGACATGAGCGCGAGTCCGTCTACCTTCGGGGGAGTCCCAGATCGCAGCGGCGTCAGGGTTGAGGGGGGACGCGTTGTTTGGTTCTGTCAAACGCGTCATGACGGATATACAAACCTAGACAAGCGAGGGCACTCACCACCGAGTAGGGATTGGAGGGAAAGCAAGATCGTCTGCACGCTATATACCGCTGACCACTTGTCCTAATTCCATATGAGCTGGAGTTTCTCCAACCACAAGCCGAGCAACAACTCACCTGCAAAATATCCAAGCAAATGCCACCGCCGTTGATGTCAACGTTAGGATGGTAGCAAGGCGAATCGAACTTGATGGCAGGAGGTGCCATGGGGTAATTTGGAGGGAAGTTGATCAAGATTTTGAACTTCAGGCCAGCGTAGATCTTTACGGGACATGGTCACGTTCAACCGCTTGGAAGGTTAGGTACACATGCAAGGAATTCGACTTACCGTGCCTGCTGGTCCCTCAATCGTTCCGACCCAGTCAAAAAGGTTGGCATCGGATTTTGGGAACGCGGACTGCACACCACGTCAGCATCGAAAGACTGAACCACGCTGGGCTAATACGCACGATTCCAGGGGACGAGGACATCTGGTAGACCGGTAAGAGAGTTATACACCAGGCCAACCAGTAGGAAGGACTCACCATGAGGGTCATAAGTTCATTGCTGAGTCTGCACATTCCTGTCTGAGACCTCGTTCATCTTCACCTCAAAGCCGTTACCACGTACCGTTTCGTGACACTACCCGCAGGGTCTCCTCCCGCTCCCGCCACCGAGGGCTTCGCTGACGCACGGGGAGCAAGCGACGAGGTGATCTGGTCCATTTTAAACGAGAAAACGTAGAAGGGTCGGAGAATAAGGTAGCAGGAGGGTAGGAGAGGGGAAGGGTAGCGGTGTGCTGGAGGTCCACGTCGAGGAGCGCTGCCGTGTTTTTGAACGCGTCTTGAACAAACGTCACGTGCAACGCAACACTGGCGCCCATCAAAGGGCGCGCTCCGACACCCAACAAGCGTCCAACGCTGTCCAAGCGACCCTTTTGCAGGTTGACGTCGACAGATGATCCGCGGCGTTGAACAAAGCGTTCCTGGCTGCAAGTACAAAGCCCCACGCCAGAAATGCCAATGATCCAGGACGTGTATAAGATAAACAATGCGGGGATGTAAGTAGTACAACTTGACAATGCGTGATGGTCGTCAAATGTCCGTCTAGTAGGCTACTTGCCCGAGACAAGCTTCATGAAAGCGGGGAGGTACGTCTCACATATTGACGAGAAGTAGAACTCGTGCTCAGAGTTGTGCGCGGAGACGAGGTTGTGAGCGATCTCGTGCGCGAGAGTGAAATACCTGTAGTGTGGTTAGCTTTGACAAATACGATGAACATTCAACATTCAACACACCATGACGTATAGGCATTCATCAACTCGCCTCGCTGCACTTCCGCGTCGTCTGCAGGCATCATTCTCAGCCACCAAACTCTCACAGCAAAGGGATAAGCACGTACGCCATTGTTCAAAGTACCGCAAGTTGAGGAACAAGCTCGCGTTCCTGTTGAACGCGATGAGCTCCCCGGCCCGGTCGTAAAATATGTGCAAGCTGGTCTGGGGGAGGGTATACACTTCCTGCAGAGGGCGAATGGTATAGATGAAGCGAGCAAGCGACTCCCTCTTCTGTTCGAGCAGCGTCCGAGCGTCCGGGACATCTTAGTTGGAACCAGCATAAGTCTCTGTTTATGGCGACGTACCCACTACACTCACCTTTCGCGACATACACCTTGATGCCTCCCATCTCCATGACCACGGTCATGTCGGTGGGATGTCCAGACACATCACAGTATCCCTCGTTCAAGGACTCCTTGACCATCTGCATGTGTTGCCTGTTCCGGAGCGTCTCCCCCTTCTCTTCCTTGCAAGCCCTGATCGCGAGGTCGATGTTCGACGCTTAAAAACAAATGTCAGCCGGCCACCGACGGCATGAACAACCAAATGGCACCCACAAATCATGCTCCTTGGAGTTGCGTGAGGATTAGGCGTTCGGGGGCGATCAGGGCGCGAAGGCGGTAGCAACGGTAACTGAGATTCCCCGCTCCCAAGCTCCTTCGGTGGGACACCAGGGGCATCACCAAGTCCAGTGATCGATGCAGTGTCGTCGCTCCTTCCTTTCCTGAAGATGCTCAACATCTGACTCATCGGGCGGGGTTTCGCCGTCGACTTCTCCGGAACGCTTGGGGCATTGGGGTCAATTAGCGCGTCCTTCGGGGACAACGAGCCGCCAAGCTTTCCGTCAGGCCTCGAAACCTGGGACACCAGAGTGTCTGATGAAGGACTCGCGCCGAACTCGCTCGCCAACGCTGAGCTGGTCTTCGCCCGCTCAGCTTCCTGCGCCGCAAGCCTGTCCGCCTTTTGCTGCCTCAAGATACGATCGACTGAGGGAAACTCAGTTATTTACTGTGAATGATGAGGGAGGATGCGCACCGTTGTACCCTCTCCGTCGTAGCGCACGGAGATCTGTTGACAATATTGTCATGAAGAGGAGCGCATCATTGACCTTCGGTGTGTCGAAGAGAAGGCGACACAGTGATATTGACACCCTTGCAAAGTAGAGTGAGCGTATGCTCGCAAGACAGAAATGTGGTATTTACTCACTCGTACATGTCGACCTGGTCATTCCCAGCTAACCACAGTTCGATGGGTCCACGCCCCAATCGCCTTGCAACCGCAGAGGCGTCTTGGCTCTTCGAGGCGACCTTCGTGTCAAACTGGAGCGTCTTCGTGACGGTGAGCTTGCCGAACGTCTTCACGACAAAGTTCTTGTCGTTGTTCAACCACGAGTACGGCACGCGCGTCTTCGTGTGCGTGTGCTCGTGCAAGAACAGCGGCAGGCGCTCCAGGATGAGCGCGCGCGTTTCCGCCGCCTTGCGCGAACCGAGGACCTCGCTGCTCGTATTGTACTGCTCTCGCACCAAAGTGCTCAATCTTCGACAGCCCAGCTCCGCGTAGAAAGCTGGAAGGAGATATCAACAAGAAGTTCCTTCCGCATTGATGTACTAACTGACACACCTTCAAGCAGATCCTCCTGAGGAGCAGAAAATATCGTGTCACCGAACAACTGGTACGCGTTGGTCTCATCCGCAATGACGACCTTGTCGGGCGTCAACAAGTCGAACTGGTAATCCCAGTCATCCTCTTCCAGCTCTCCAGCGGGGTCGTTCAGCGGTTTCTTGCTCGCGACCGGCCTGTTCCTCCTTACTCGGCGAGTACCGAGTAGTACCGCAGTCCGTTTCATCCGCGTCATAGTGCCAGAGGAAACAAGACGCCTGTTTACTGCGATGTTGCGAAGCTCGGTCAGGTAGCTAATACAAATTATGGTTAGTCACCGTGATGAAACAAGGAACACAAGGCGTTTCGTACTGTTCTCGACCCTCAGCGAGCTCGTAAAATTGCCGCGGATTGTCAAGCAGAATCTTGGCGATCTCCTCTACGGAAGGCTCGTGCTTGACGCCACACGTGCTCAGGAACGTGTTGGCCGTGGTTCCGAAGTCGACGAAGGTGAAGAGCTTGGAATGGACCTGAGCCTTTGAGTCCCCCTTGAAGTAGCACTGCGCGGGTGGAAGATGACGCATCGCACCATTGGCACTCTTCACAGGCACAAACGGCGACTGGGACAGTGCTCGCAACTCGTTGGGTGAGAATGCTGTAAAAGAGATTGAGGGCACAATCCCTAAAACAAGCCTCACCCTCACTCACCAACAACACGACTAGCAAGTGTCGTGAACCATTGCCGAGCGATATCTTCCGTGGGCGGAGGAGTCGCTTTGAGCAGGTTGACCAACTGGGGACCTGGCGGGTGCTCTTGGATCTTGAGGTGCAAGAGCGCTTCACCCCTTAAGGACGGGTCGACGACCATAAAACCTAGGGCAGCCCACTCCGGTGTCGAGAATACCTCATGTGGTCGAGCCAGAGTCTTGCTAGTACCCTTGAGTGCAGGGACGAAAGCGACGTTAGAAAACGCATCCGGGTCGTAATCGGAGTAACGAGTGGCGTAGTTGTCAAAGAAGTACTTGAGAGCTGCCGTCCGGGTGGCTTCGTCGTTGCTGGCCGCAAGGCCTATCAGGTCCTGCAGAGGAGGGAACCTGCGCAGACCGAGCGAGAACAGGAACTTGGCTATTCATCGGCGTTAGTCATGTTTATAACTCGTCTTGTAAAAAGAGGCTAAATACCTTCTTCCGAGCTGCTTCGCCACTTCGGGTGAGTCCCCCAGTCAATCACGGGCAGCTTCAGTTCCCTAAAGACATCGACAGGTTCGTAGAGTTCTGACGCTCGATGCCTTGGAAGTTTCCCGTTTTCCGGCAACTTCTCGCCTTCACGACGTTCCCTCGGGAACGCCGAAGTCTCCCTCAGTCGGCCGATCTCAGTCGGCGTCAACGTCGTCTGCACAGCGACCAGGTACTTGATCAACTCCGCAATCGTCCAGTCGCCAGTCTTGATCATGCTACGTGGTTCAAGTCCGTACGTCAACTTGTGCTTCCCGTCGCCATAACATGCCAAGAGAGCCAAGGACATACCGGTTGAACACGATCTGCAAATCCACATGTTTCCGCACCCCAACCGCCTGCAGGAACTTCTCCAGCGACCCTTTCACAGCCGCACCCGACGGAAGGGTAACGATAGGCAGGTCGTGGAACACATGAGCGTTCTGGAAGTACGCCTCCTCAGGCTTCTTCAGGCCCGCCGACGTCGGGATGCACGCGTGCTCTTTAAGGATCGCTGCGACCTCGTCTTGGCGCGCCCGCGAAAGCGACTGGCTCGCCCGGGCCAGGACCTGCAGGACGCGTTCCGCCCACTGGGCAGAGAGGTGCAGGTCGTAGTCCGAGTCGTGCGGTGCCGGGGGGTTCGTGATGTGCCGGAGCCACTCGACGACGGTGAGCTCGCGCCAACCAAACGCAGTGATCAGCGACGTCGGGTCGAAGTGCCGCGAAATGACAAAGGGCAGGAGGTGGGGCGGGAGTGGACCGTCGGTCGGAATGTGCGCGCCCGTACTCCTGCTGTTGAGGAAGCTCTCGATGACGGACAGCGGGATGACCTGGCCAGCCTTGTTGTCCTTTCCTTCGATAGAAAGCAATGCGGCGTTGAGCAGCTGCGTGCGGACATAGTCGAGGTTCGTCGCCGTGCCTCCCTGGTACATGTCGATCCACCATTTGAAGCAGGCGATCATCTCCGTTTCCGATAGCGGCCGGTTGCGGAGTTCCTCCAGGACGTCCACGAACGTGATGTCCTTGATCAACAGACGGGAGCGAAGGGTGTCTATCATCGATGCGGCTTGTACCAGCATTTCGTCAGGCACGACAGGCAAGTCCTTCACAAAGCCAGCGAAAGCAGGGTCGGGGTACCGTACGTTCGCCGCATCCTGCACGCCAACGGTGGACATGATCGGGAACGGCATCTTCGAACCCGCGAACATTGACTTGGTTGCCGAGCATGCGAAGAATGCGTCTTCCAACGCGGCCGAAACAACAGCAGATGGTGTCGACGAGTGGAAGGTAAAGAACTTGAGCGCATGAATCGCATGATCGCGCAACTGGGCTTGCACCTCCGGATCTACGCTCTGGTCAGGACTGATAGTTCGCGCTGTCTGCAGTGCCTCATTCCAGCGCTGTCGGATGTGCTCCATTTCAATCTCGTAGGCCGCTCGCGCCAGGAAGCCACCGATGTAGAGGAGCTCCTTATTCCAAACTGTGCAATATTAGTCATTCGTTCAATTCGTGCCAAAGTAAACGCTTACTTGCGACATTGCGGTCCCTGTTCGAGGAAGCGAGTAAGCACCGTGCAAATAGGTGCAGGTGTGGGACTTACACAAGATCTATTGACTCACGCTCTACTGTAGGAATAAAGCGAGCAGACATATGTCCACCTAGCCCAGTGGTCTGGGCTGTCGAATGTCCCTGCAGCCACGACGTCGTCAAAGACTTTGTTTCGTCAGCGAACACTACCATGAAAGCTTACAATGAAGACCTTGGCCTGACCAGTCCTACAGTGTATCACGTCAGCACGTCTTATGCCTGTCTGTACTTTCAGCGGCACTCACCCTTCGATATCTGCACGGAGACCTTGGAACACACTTCCAGCGGCCTTGCCGTGTTTCTCGTCTTCGCTCTTGCTAGCATCATACTCTTTCTTGCCCGTCTACAGCGAATCGTGAACTTCGCGTTTCATTTGACGACGACAGGTGGATACGTACATAGATCAGCTCGTACTTCATCCTCGTTGGCGGGTTCTTCTTAGTGGACCTGTTGAGCTCGGTAATCATCTTCTGATCCAACTTCACCACCACATCGGCAGTGAATATCGACAAGACAACGCTGGACTCTACGATCGTCTTCGGGTCGACCTTCGGGACAGGTAGCGGGGCGGGCGCAGGGGTAACTGAGCGAGAAGGCTGGCCAGACCCAGATCCAGTGAAACTGGAGAAGAGAGACGAGAAGAACCCTCCACCGCCGCCGCTTGTAGCCGGTTTGGGCAGTTCTTTCTTCGGTTGTGGTTTCTCAGTGCCTGCCATGTACACCCATTGCATGACCTCTGCCTTTATTGAGAGGGCTTCAACGTACAAATGAGTGCTTGCGATAACCAAAATATTTTGATTCGATCGCTTACGGGTGGTCTGCAGGCCATTGACATTCATGGTATTGAGCGGGGTCGAAGGCTTCAAGCTTTTGGGTAGACTGAGAGCTTGGGGAGAGCCTGGGGTCTTGGTGAGTCCAGATAAACGTTTGTCGTCCAAGAAGACGCTGACGTCCAACAAATGGCGCATGAAGGTAATTGAAGAAGCCAAGAATCGGGTAAAGTCGAACGGTTGAGGTATAGGTGCGGGCTCGCGCAGTTCCATCTGGAACGTCGTCCATGGATCGTCGGCGACATCTTTGCGCGCGCCTCTCCGAGCGAAGAGCTGGTCCTTCTTGTCCTTCCAGTAGAAGTTCATCCATTGACCTTTAAACGCCGTTAGCTTCCTTGTCGAGAGGGAGCCTAAAACGGTCATACCTCCCGAGAAAACCCAAGGCTCCTCGGTAACAGAGAACAAGCTGTAGAAGCCAACACCAAATGCACCAATCTTCTCCTCATCAGGGTTACCCTCAGCTGTAACGAATTGTTAGAAACTTGGAGTCGAATGGGGCAATAGTGGCACGGACCAATCTTCTTTAGTCGACTCCAATCTTCGTCCCTGAATACGATGCCGTTGTTCTTGAAACTCCATTGATGCACCTATACAGAATAAGCTCTCCCTCCGAGGCGAAGCGTACACTAGTCCTTACCACAGAGGTCTTGAGGTCTGGTAGGCTGCCCTCTGGTATCGCTAGTTGGTCCTCCGGGCCATTCGCCTTTGCGCTCTTCCTCTCGACGTACTCCTTTGTCTCGAAATGGATCTCTACTGCGGTCGCGCTTGCGTCATCCGAGTTCTGGAGCAGTTCACGGAAGACTGCATCACAATGAGGGCAGCTTCTCCCGGGTCATGATGGGGCTGCTCACCGGTAAACTCGCCAGAATAACGAGCAAGAACCTTGTCTATGAGCGCGCGCTGGTTGACCTCTACAGATTCGTCGTATCCCGAGTCCCACTGAAGGTGCGAGTAGGTGGTCAGTGTACATGACGGCACTTGACGGAACGAAAACGCGTACAAGTGCATCCCGTGCACTAGCCATTGCGAATGGCGTCTATACCCTCAAGTACGCAAAGAACCAAGACGTCCACAAAGTGCGAGGAGGGTTGTCGTAAGCCGCGTGCGGTTCAAGCCAGGGCCGCAGTCTGCGAAGAGAGTCGAGAGGGTATACGGAGAGTGGAACAACGGTGTCCGCCAAAAAGAAACAGAACGAAAGCAAGCAGGGCGGCACAGTGTTCAGACGTTGCCTGAGGCCATACAGAGCGAGCGAGCTGGCAGGAAGTAGGAGTGTGAGTGGGACAGACGACCGACAGGCCACCTATGCGGAATATTAATGATCGCGTCTGTCAGGCTCGCGTCGTGTCGCGCGCTCCGGCATCAATCGGTGGGCCACCTTGTCCCAAACCTTGCTGCCTCGCCCAAACCCTCTCACTCCTCCAGTCGCTCGCCATTCTAAACCCAGTCTACCGCGCTCTCACCTCGCGCAAACCTGCGCTGCCCGTATCATACCCGCGTGGCCAAAAAACCGGATGGCATCCCGCTTCCTCTTCGCCCTCACAGGTTCGCCGCCCTCTGCAAAGTATGGCCCGCGCACCGGTAGAATCGACATAGATCGCGAAGATGGGACACCTCTTATCCAGACCCATACACCGGCCTTGCTAACCGCCACATCGCGCGGTGTCGTTCCACACCTGTCCCGAGACAACGTCCACCTCACTCAGGCAATACGGCACTTGCAGGTGCCTTTCGAGTCATTGTAAGAATCGTCCTCTTCTGCCCAGTCACTTCGTTCACGCTCCCTTACCTTTGAGCCCCGTGGCTTTAGCCTAGACAGGAACCCTCCAGTGCTCACCCTCGCCAGCGGCGCATATCCCCTACACTCCTTCCTCGGATTCAAGTCAGATAACCATGTCATAATCTTGACCCTGCGCGATCCCTCAGATGGCCGCAAAATGCCACCAAACGGAAATGACTTTGTCTCTGCACAGTGTACCCGTGGAGTGCGCAAGGTTCGTGTTTCCGAACCACCCAACGCTCCAACCTCATGCCCAACACCCACCCTATCCTAAGGTCAGCCCAACTACCTGGAAAGCTTATGCAGCCAAATGCAAGCCGGATCTCGTCGTCGCCCTCTCGGACACGCCTTTCACCCCCGCACCGCATTCCCAGAAACGGCTGACGAAGAGCATCGAGCGTTCGATAGCATGGCTCGCGGACTTCCTCAGAGTGCCGGCCGCGGATCCCACTGCGACACGACAGCACAGCGTCCTCGTCCACCTTGCTGGTGGTGCTGAGGCAAACGCACGCTCCGAGTTTGCCGAACGTCTCTCCGAGCCCATCGAGCAGAAGGACGCGCCCGGGCTTTCCCCACCGCTGAACACGCTCGACGACGGCGTCGCGGGATACGTCTTTGACCTCTTACCGCTCCACAGCGCTCTCGCAGCGGAAGCGTCGCCCGCCAACTCGAAAGACTCTCCATCTCCTGGTGATGACGAGCTCCTCCACGTCAGCGACCACCAACGGTCCTCGCCAGAAACCTCGACAGAGCTCGCCGAGCTCTTCCGCGCATCTCTGGATCCCCTTCCGGCCGACAAGCCGCGCATCGTCAACTCCCCCGTCTCTCCTCACGAGATCCTCAGACTCGTGCGGGACGTCGGCATCGACCTCGTCGACGGCTTCTGGGCGCAGCGCGCCGCCGACATCGGCGTCGCCCTCGATTTCCGCTTCCCCGCTCCAAAAAAACCCTCCTCCATAGCTGCGAACGCCCTACTCCCACGCACACGTCGAGGCGGCAAGCTCGACCTCGGGCACAACCTCTTCGACGCCCTTTACCGGAACGACCATGCCCGCCTTGCCTCCTCCTTCCTCGACGGCCAATCCGCCGCCCAGTCACAGTTGAACCCGACTTCACAGCCCCAAACTCCCGCCTGCCCCTGCCACGCCTGCTCCCCACACTCGCCCCCATCCCGCATACTCTACAGCGCAGTGGACAGCCAAGCGTGGGACGCCCCGCCGCCCTCCGCGCTCCAACGGCCGTTCGTGCGCTCGTACATGCACCACCTCCTGCATACGCACGAGATGTCGTCGCACTCCCTGCTCGCGATGCACAACCTCGCCGTCCTCGCCAGCTTCCTCTCAGGCATTCGCGGCATCCTCGAGCGCGGCGGGGAGACGGGCAGGGAGGACTTCGAGAGGGAGGTTGAAAGGTTCGAGGAAACGTACGACGAGGAGATGGCGCTCTGGGACGAGGCAGAGAAGATGTGGCTCGAGGTCGAGCACGCGAGGGGGAAGGGCAGGCTCGCACGGGAGCGGGAGAAGCAGGCGGCGTCGACGATTGGCACTGCGGTAGACCTGTGACGTTGACTATCTATGTATGCCATTATCTTAGGCTCCCTTGCGGTCGTACGGGCAACCCCGGCATTAGAAGTAGCACTAGTATCTTGGATAGCACCAACGTATTCCTCTAGGACAGTACTGTACGACAACTCTAGATGCAAGCTCTAGATTCCAATCGTCCCTGGAAAATGTCTACTTGGGCGCCGCAATAGCCTTGCGCGACTGCTTTTGTGCGTCGTCGAACCTGCGCACGATGACGTCGCAATTGGTCGACTTGCAGATGTGTCTCGAGTTCGCCTTGACGGCGTCCGAGAAGAGCGTCAGCCCAGCCGCCCTCTCGACGGCGTCGACCGGGACGACGAAGCTCTCCAGTTTCGCCTCGTCGGGGATGACGGCGTTCGGCAGGACAAATGCGCCAGTCGAGATTTCCGGGATGTCGGGGGTCCGAGGCGAGGACGGCCTTGAGGTGAGGACGATCTTTGCGAAGTGGGTCGGCACGGCGACATTGGGTGGAGTGCCGATGACTTCATGGGTCTGATTAAAATATTAATGAACAAAGCTTAAGCTTAAGCAACGGCTTCGAGAAGAACACGTACCACACGCCACTTGCCATCAGGCTCAAGCTTTGGCAGGTATAATGGCACGGTGAACACGTAGACGTCGGCGAAGGAACCTGTTAGTCGCCTGCACCAATCCTCCAAGTATGCCCAGTCTGCCAGAGAAGGTTAGCATGGTGGGATGAAGAACTAGGGGCGGCAACACGTACAGTGCCGGTTGAACCCGTCACCGACTTGGGGTGCGATATTGGTGAGCAAGAACGTCTCATCCATGCCCGCCTGTGAGAGCTTATGAAGTCATGCAGAAGAATGCAGAAAGAATGATAAACTGACTTGAGAGCCCTTTGCATCTGCAGCGGGGACCCTAGGGGTCCGCATTCAACCTTCAAGTTCAATCGAGGATATTGTGTATGCTCACATGTGTCCACGGTCGTATCCGCTACGGAAGTAGTCCTGGAGCTTGGCACGGAATATGGCAGGTATTGAGTCGTCCTCCTTGAACTGGGAATTCGCGCGGTCACCACCGGGTTCGGCTTTGGGCTGTAATGGAGACTTGCCCAAGGATGCGAGGGTCAAGTGTTCTGCTGTCTGGTACAAACCCGCTTCTCAACTGCCTATCCCCAAAGCATAGAGAGAACATGGAACATACCCAGGCAGGATGGCGCAAGCGGCGGTCATACGAGGCGATATATGCTCGCCGGACCAAGAGGTCGGACACGGGGCCTACATCTGCGTCAACATTCCGTCGAGTACAATACGTAGGAGTCTGAACATACCAGGATGGCCATGCTTCAATACAGCGTGGTCGACGTCCATTACCATGCCCGGCGGGGGCTTCATGACGACGCCAGAAGCCTGCCCGCCTCTGACATCCAGCACCGGCGACTGGACAGGGACTGGAACAGGTGGCAGAGCATCCCTCCTGCGCGAAGCTACTGCTGTCGCGACGCCTCCGCCGACGAGTGCTCCAACCGCAAACACCGCTGCGTGGACGATTGCGCCGCCGGGCATCTTGGGTGCCAGTTTGTAGGCCAAGGAGGAGGTCTTGGCGGCCGCGGTGCAGAGAGAAGAGGACGCGGTGAGCGCCAGCTGCGGCAGGCTTCAATGAGCGCGTCTCGGAAAACGCGCGTCGGGATCTCGGTCCGGACAAAGTCGCACGCGAACGTGCTCCGAGCCACTCTTTCCACCACTTAACCATCCCAAATCCTATGCGGCCACACCAGCCGGGTGCGGTCGCTTGAAGCGCCGCAGTATCATTGAACTTCTCAATTGCACTCTTCAGGTGACTATGACTCACGGTGTTGTAACTTCAAGTTCCAACATACTTCGTTAAGTATAAGTTGTGCCAGCTCAACGCTGTCTTCAAAGCTGCACGCTCGAGAAGGTTTGTGTCTGTACCGCAGTCATACGGAATGCGACTGACAGTATTTCTCGTAGTTTAGTGTTCTTGCGCTTGAACTATACATTGAAACGACTTCAGGCAACATATCGAACGATCGGCATCGTTGACATCGTTAGCCTCTACACTATGACCCGATTCAGGCCCACTGGTGCACAAAGTGGGTGACCGTCGTGCTCCTCGGATCCTCGGTGCATGGGAGGACGATCGGTCGTGGGTCTCGACTCACGATCACTCATCACAGAGCCAGCCCACAGACCAGCCTCCGCCGAAGTGAAGGTTCGGCAAGGCCGCAATACTCCCGTAGCGGACACCAGCCCACCAGCCCGCCAGCCCGCCAGCCCGCCAGCCCGCCAGCCCGCCAGCCCGTTAGCCCGCCAGCCCGTCAGCCCTGCGGGCCACCACGACGGATAGTATAAAACCCCGTCCGCTTTGCCGTCCACTGCTTACCACAAACCGTCATCGCTCCTCCGCCCTCCCCAACCTTCGAGCTCGCTTCCACCTCTAGTTCAGCCTTCGCTGCATCCTCTTCTTGACTGAGAGAAATCTCATGCCTTCGCTCGCTGTGACCTAGTGTCGCTCACGCCTAGGCAACTTGTTACGTCCAACTTGAACGTTTTACCTACTTCGCATCTACTTCCCTCTGCTTACTGACTAAAGCTTTCGAGCACTGATGGTTAGCCAGACCATGGACAGGAAGTCAAAGGTGAGTACTGCAAGTTAAGGTCTCACCAGGGTTCAAAATGGTCTTCAAGCGCCGCCGCTGAGAACGGACACGACAGAACATTGCTCGTGTTAGCCGCCGGTCGTCAGCTGTTGGGGTGCATTTGAGGTGAGTACTGCAAGATGAGGTCTCACCAGCGTTCAAGATGGTCGTCAAGCACCGCGGCTGAGAACAGACATACACAGGTCTCCCGGATGGTGATTAAGTTCGTTCTAAGGTGAGTACTGCAAGTTAGCTCTCACCGGCGTTCAAGAACGTCCCAAGTGCCATCGCTGAGGACAGATACTTCATAGCCATCGGTCGACGCTCGCGTTCAGTTTCAAATCAAATCAGAAGCAGGTGAGTACTGCAAGATCGGGTCTCACCAGCGTTCAAGAGGGTCTTCGAGCGCCGCCGCTGAGGACAGATATACACAGGGCGTTCGGATGGCGGCCATCATTCGTTCTGAAGCAACAGTGAGTACTGCAAGTTAGGGTCTCACCAGGGTTTAAGAAGGTCTTCTAGCGCCGCCGCTGAGGACAGAAAGTATAGGTCGTCCTACCAGGTTCTTACGGTCACAACGTAGATCGCTCATCGTTAGTCGGCAAGGTTCATTCGAGGTGAGTACTGTAAGATGGGGTCTCACCAGCGTTCAAGAACGTCCAAAGTGTCGTCGCTGAGGACAGTTACCGCACAGGTTATTCAGATGGCGGGTCATCGTTCGTCCGAGAGGTGAGTACCGCGGGTGCCGCCGCTGACAATCGAACCACACGGATGATGCCGTCGACGCTCGCATTCGCTTCGGAATCGCAAATCAGGTGAGTACTGCAAGATGGGGTCTCACCAGCGTTCAAGAGGGTCTTCAAGCGCCGCGCTGAGAACAGATACTATAGAACACCGCGTCGGGTCCTCATTCAGCTACAGACAGTGAGGTTCATTCAAGGTGAATACTGCAAGATAGGGTCTCACCAGCGTTCAAGAAGGTCCCAAGTTACGCCGCTGAGGACAGATACCACACAGGTCATTCAGTGACGACCATCGTTCGCCCGACCAGAGGTGAGTACCGTAGGTGCCGCGTCTGACAACCGAACCACACGGATGATGCCGTCGACGCTCGCATTCGCTTCGGAATCGCAAATCAGGTGAGTACTAGTCCTGCCAGTCGAGGTCGGTTCCAAGCGCCGCCCTGAGAATAGATACTGCACAGGGCACAACGGAAACGCTCGTTGCGGACACTGAATTGAGGGAGTGAGTACTGCAAGTTGAGGTCTCACTAGCGTCCGACAGGATTCCAAGCACCGCCGCTGAGAATAAAAACAACGCGTCGTCTGGCTGGCTTCTTCTGGTCACGACTCCGAAGGTGAGTACTGCAAGAGTCTCACTAGGGGCTTAAGACGTTCCGCCTCTGAGATCGGGTGCTTCACAGTACACTGCCATACATCGTTCACGAACCATGAACGACCAGCCAACCAGGTGAGTACTGCAAGTTAGGGTCTCACCAGCGTTCAAGATGGATCCAAGTTCCGCCGCTGAGGACAGACCCTCCGCAGGGTACCACTTCGAAACCACACGACCGTTCTCAAGGAACACCTGACTTAGTTACGCAAAAGGTTATAGGTCTTTCACAGACTCGGAACTCGTTTATTTGTGGTCCAAGTTTCGCTTTGTCGAGTGAACGCCAAGACGAATGAAGTACAACGCAACCGCATACTGCCACGAACGATTGATGCTTCATCCATCCAATATATACATCGTCGCACTTACTCTAACTTTGCAATATTCGATCCAATCATACAACCAAGAGTTACTCTGAGGACGCGGAGGAGGATGAGGAGGTAAGGAGAGAAACAGGCGAACGGCAAGCAATGGAATGAAGCATGAATGCGCATGAGCAGGACGACTATGATATATTGTGGGGGTGATGAGGGTAAGTACCTAGCATGCAAGAAGCGGCCAGAATCCGAGAGGGGAGATATTTGTGGCTTTCATAAAACAACGGAAGGGGGGCCCGCAACGGTCTCGTGCGCCGCAGAGACCGCGGCCGGATTAATGGAAGACATGCGCGGAGGATACTTAGCCACATATGCAACGTGGATGTATGATCGAGGAATGATGGACAATCGAGGTAACAAGACAGAGGACCGCAGCCGAACGAGCAACCGTAGAGTTGGAAAATGGCGGAAGACCACGAAAGCGAGGATATTACGGAGATTACGGGGAGAAGAACGAGGGTGTCGAGTCTGTCACGAACGGGATGTGAGCGTGTCGAAAGTACCTTACTGCACACCCAAACCCGCTAGTCGCAATGTCACCGCATTCTTGCACGGCTGCCGACCTCTAGATCTCCAACGGCTCGTGAGAGCGCGCCTCGAAGCCGCGGTTGGTCTGACTCTCCCGACGCTCCCGCCTCGACTCGAAGCCGCCAGCGCCAGGTCCACGAGGTTGACGGACGACGCCAGTCGGGCTGTCCATGCCGCCGCTGTTCAGCCCGGAAACGCTAGCCGGAAGAGTGGGCACCGGAGGAATGCCATTGCTCCCAAACGCGTTGTTGCCAAACAAGGCCGCAAAGCCGGGCGAACGGCGCGACGGGGAGGCGATGGTCGCGTAGCCTTCGCGCATGTTGCCATTGGAGGCACGCGCGGTGAGTCGCGGGGCTTGCTGTTGAAGCGTCTTCAAGTCGGGCATTGATTTCTTGACTCGGAGGGACTGCGCAGTCATCGGCGATGTCGGCGACAAGTAAGGCGCAGATGCGCGAGAGAGCGTCTGCCGGCCCGCCTGCTCACAATAGCTCAGTGATTGGTTAGCAACTATCATTCGGTGTCACTTACGGAATTGGGATCGATACGGGTCACGACAGCATAGCGCTCATCACCTTCACCCACGGAATAGTGGTAGACACCGAGTTTCTGAGCCACGAGGTGGACCACGCGCCGCTGCTTGGGGGACAGAGTACGGGAGAAGGCGAGCTCATCGCGCATGGGATCATCCTTGAAGAGGAGGATGCGCGAGTAGATCTCAAGCGTGGAAGGGTCGTTGAGATCGAGCTCGTTGGAAGGGGACTTGACACCGCCACCGAGACCGGGAGAGACGGACGGTATTGGTGGAGAGACATTGTAGGACTGGGAGGTGGGCAGGGGGGGCATCTGGGGAGGCGAATACTGCTGAGGCTGGTAGACGTTAGAGGCAGAGAACGAGCGCTGGGGCGTAAAGGGCGTGGAGAGGACAGCTCCGAACTCGTCATAGGGCGACTGGTGTTGATGGTGCAAAGCGGCCTGCTCCTTTTCTAGCTGCATGGAGCGCATGCGACGGATGGCCTTCTCCCTCTCGATCCGTTCCTTCTCTCCTGCCTGGAGCACCTTTTTGTACTCAACACGAAGCTTGCGGCCCTGGACGTCGAAGCCGTTGAGGGCGGCTACGACGGCGTCTGCATCGGCGGCCTGGCGGAAATTGGCGAAGGCGAGGCCGCGGAACTGACCGGACTGGTCAAGATGATAGTTGAACGCATAAGGCGTCGGGATAGCAAGCGATGCCTGCGGATAGAGTCAGAATGACGGATGAGATGGGTGTAGGGGGCGAGGAGGAGAGCGCACTATGATATCAAGCAGAGTGTCACGTTTAACGTTGAATGGGATGTTCTTTATGACGATAGCAGTGGGTATGATCTCGTCGTCCCCAGCAGGAGTCCCGGGAGTGATTGGCGGGGGATGCATATGACTCATGGGGGGCGAACCTCCGGACGAGGACAGATCGGAGTTGTTGGGGGGCGAGAGGGAGCGATTGTCAGGTATACCAGCCGAGTTATCAAGCCATTGCTGGTTGGGACGACGGAGGCTCAGCAAGGATGGCCATCGCAAGGGCGACTGTTAGGAGGAGAGACGTACGGAGGGCAGGGCGGCACGAGAGGCCTTGTTCTTGAGAGGACTCTGATTGAGGCCCAAGGGGTTGTACTGGGACTGGGCAGGGATAGGAGGGGATGTAGAATAATGGTATGGGGATCTGCCATTACCGCCTGGGGTGCCGTCGAAGTCGTAAGTGTCGTGAAGACGTTGCTGGGGCTGGGTGCCGAGGGAGAGAGTCGCGACTTGGGCAGCGATGTCCGGGGTGGAGGCGGTGGTCATGACGGAGGAGAAGTGTGCAGGAGGAATTAGTGGGGGATGATACAAAGCCGGTCGTGAAGATGACTCGTTAGATGGAAACAGTGAGGAGGATAGGAGAAACAGAGGGAGTGGACAATGCACCAGACAGCGAAGATGGTCGTTGATGGAAAACCTACGCCGCCTGCACAGACGCTCGCCCGGTGTGAACGTTGCGTGCAATGCCATGGCCCACGAGGCGCAGATTATGTGTTCCTCTTCCCTCCCATTGTTTAATCCAGCTCAGCCTTGGCCCGACAGCACACCCACCGCAGATCCCGCCAGACGGCGTGTGTGCGAGCGTGCAGACCACCTTTGCAACGCCCGCCCGTGTGCGTCCCGCACGGACTGGGTGCGCGCATGTCGCGATGTTCCTCTCCTCTTCGCCCCAGATGATCGCCGTGGGATACGACCATAGCCACTTGACAGCCACCGGCGCAGGTGGCAGACTGTGCCTGCTTCTGCTCTCCAAATGCAGGCCCCGGCCGGGCGGCATGGGTGCACAGCTGCGCAGGGGGTGGGAGCACCCAGCCCACCCCGCAACCTCATACAGCACTTGTCCCTGGCCTGTACAGACCTTGCGAGGGCCATCTGCGACGCCGTCGTCGACCGGCGCGAGCTTCGTGATCATCTCGAGCTGCACTTGCGATGCGTCTCCGGCGCCGGTCTGTCGCGTTTAACCCGGGAAACCTGTGCTTGCCGGGCCAAGCTCGGATTGGGCAAGGACAGGGAGTAACGTGGGCTCCTTACAACACCCATTACACTTGTAAGTATCTCAGAGATCCGTCCCTCCGGTCTCCCCCTCCACATCTTCCTCTTCCCCTCATACATGATCCTCCTACCCCCAGACGGCCCCCCGCCTGCCACCCAGTCTGCCCCTTATTATTCCCCGCCCGGCGGCCCCCCGCCATCCCACTCCCAGGCGCCTCTCCCGACTGTCGTTTCTCCCGAAGATGACGTCCAGCGGCTCTTCAATGTTTGCAAAGTCGGCCGCGGAAACGCAGAGCTCTTGCAAGAGGTCCTCGTCTATGCGAAACCTGAGGAACTCAAAAACGACATCACAAAGGTACAGTTGCTGCGCTTTTAGTGCCTCATTCTTTCCCCGTCCCCATCCACAGTCTTGCAGGAACTCGTCGGACGCGCTCGCGCATCTCAAGACCTCATTGGGTCACAAATACCATGGGCGACCACAGAGGCAGAGAAATCGCGCCAGGCAGCATCCTCATCCACCCACACAACACAGGAGCAGCTCTTGGAGTCTTTGCTCGCTGCCCACGGTGACCTCACAGAATGCCTGAAGATGTACGAAGACCTCGAGCGCATCGCCATCGAACAGGAGGCTGAGGAGCGCCGCAAGACTGAACGTCTGGTATGCTATTCTCTTAATGCGCCATAGCTAACTTGATACAATTATCCCGAGTCCTCTTCTAGATCGAAGCCCTCACTGTCGTTGCTGACTATCAGGCATCTGCCGACGAATCCCCTCTCATCGAATGGGTCTTCACCACCGGCGATCCAGAGCTCACAGGCAAGATCAATCCCCAGACTGCGACCCGCATATTCAGCGCGTCCAACCTACCTCCCGATGCTCTCGCTAGGATATGGGAAATCGCCAGCGTGGAAAGCAAGGACGGCCTTCTGGACAGACAGGGCGTCGGCGTTGCTTTGCGGCTCATTGGGTATGCCCAGAATGGCACAGCAGTCACTGAAGGGTTGGTCAAACGACGTGAGTATATGCCCTCTGATGGCTGTATGCAGTGCTCATAATGCGCCGCAGCCGGCCCACTGGCGGTGCTCGAGAACATATCACCGATCCCCTCGGAGCCCGTCGCGGGCCCTTCTTCAGGCACGATCCTCGGTGCCCTCCCCCCGCTGACAACCCACGACAAGGCCAAATTCAAGAAGATCTTTAAGGCGTCTGGCGCCCTGAATGGCACTTTAGGTGGTAAGTTCGAGGTTCCGTCCGCTGCCATAGAGATTTAGTCTCTTACTGTTCGTGCAGGTGAACAGGCTAGAGATGTGTTCATGAAATCAAAGCTGCCTTGGGATACGCTGTTAGAGATCTGGTATGTCGCGCATCTTCATGATCGTGTTCGTTGTACACCGATGCCGTGATCTTGTCAGGTCTTTGGCTGATGTCCAGCACCGTGGGTTCCTCGATATTGCCGACTTCACGATCGCCATGTACCTCATCCAAGCTTTGATGACCGGAAAGCTTTCGGCTATTCCCAGCTCTCTCCCTCAACACTTGTACGAGGAGGCTGGACGCTGTAGTCCGGCCCCAGCTTGCACTGCAAGCCATCCGAATCTTCCACCCGCTCCTCCAGTGCATCCTGCAAGATCAGGTATTCTCTCCGCAACCCCTCCAATCACACTATCGCCATTCGCGGATCCTCCTCCTCGCCATCCGTCGAGTAGAATAGACCACGGCTCCAGATCGACGTCGCCCTCATGGGAAGTCTCGCCTGCTACCAAGGTCCAGGCGGATCATATTTTCTCGACGTTGGATCCAGGAAATAAAGGTCGTGTGAAGGGAGAAGCTGTACGACAGTACATTCAACAGGCAGGATTGTCCTCAAACGCCATTGCTCGTATATGGTATGGTTGTTGGACACTTTTGTTGAAGCGATTGACTAAAACATGAGCGATCTATCCAGGGATTTGGTCGATGTTGGCCGCAAAGGCTACCTCACCCGCTCAGCGTTCGCTGTAGCCATGCATCTCACCAAAATGAGGAAGGACGGACAACATCTACCGGACTCTCTACCTCCAGAAGTCCTACCAGGTTCCTCCTCCGACAATCTCCGTGAAGCTTACATGGGCAACGCTGCTGACGCGCCACAGCGTCTTCAACCGCCAACACAACCGCCCGGAGGTTCTCTGCACGTTCCATCTCGTAGCGAAGACCGGTCAAGACTTTCTGTCGCATCTATCGCTGGCCCCTCAATCTTGCGCTCGTCAAGGAGTACACCACACCTATCTGCACTTGCGCCGAGTGCCACGCCGTTAGCGACGCCGTCAACACCGTTCCCCATGTCTCCGCTCCCAACAAGTGTAATGACGACGACCTATGTTCCATCTCAGCCGACGAATCCGGAACAATGGAATATCAAACCCGAGGAGAGGGCCAAGTATGACAGGCACTTTGACCAACTTGACACGCAGAGGAAGGGCTATCTTCTATCGGACGTGGCAGTCCCGTTCTTCGCCCGTGCGAAGTTACCAAACGACGTCATGGCGACCATTTGGTGCGTTCATTCGTCCATCTTGATATTAGGACTCGAAAGCTGATGCTCATTACAGGGATATGGCCGACTCGGAGCACGATGGTCAACTCACACGGGACGACTTTGCGGTGGCCATGCATCTCATACGCCAGAAGCTCGCAGGAAGGGAGCTGCCTACGCCCGCCTCGCCCACTTCCTCATCCCCCCGAGCAAACTCCACCGCCACGCCTCCCAGGCGAGCGAGTATGCCGACCCAGACCGGTGTCCTGTCTCAAACACTGACGACAGCGGTCAGCTCCCCGCAGCCATCGCAACCAGTTCAGCTCGACCCCACGACAGTACGACTACCTGACGACGTGGATGATGTACGATCTGACACACCTCCGCCGCCGTACGAGCTTATTGCCTCAGATTCGACGTAGCCGGATGACATTCGTTAACCTAGTTTGACTGGAGACGTTTGGATGGATCAGCACATTGTATCAGTATTGATAGGATACTATCAGCTGTATGGACTTGTAGGACATCTGTGCAACATCTGTGCACTGGCCAGAGTATAACATATTGCGCCCCGCATTCCCTCCATGATCATCCCTCCATCTGCGGAAGCTGAGCGTGCCCGCTTGCAGAGGTCAGAGGGCGGGCTTACTGACAAATGAGGAGCGCATGACAGAAGTTAGCCAGGCCAGGACGCGCAATTTACGTAAAAGGACAACGGTTTGGAAAAACGAGGCTGGATTCGCGGCGCTGGGGTAAGGAATAATTACGAATGGCGTTGGACGACTGTTGGAGGAGAGGATAGGCGACGGCGAGAGAGCTGGGCACGACTCGCCGACGGAGAGCAAGGAGGGAGAAGACTTGCAGCCAGGGCGCGCGGCCGGCTCACGTTGTTTGTGCCAAATTGGACACGATGATCAACGGCGCCGCGCTGCGAATCTACTCGAAACCCCCACCACAAAACTCGCCCGCTCACTCCCCCATCCAAATACCCATGTTGGGCTCGCTCACCGCACCCAACAAGCCCCCGCCTGGCCAGCAGCAGCAACAGCAGCCGCCACCGGGGCCCCAGCAGCAACAGGGCCCGCAAGCATCCGAAATCCCTCTCCCTCCTCAGAGCGGCCAAGACTACACGCTCTCCAGCGTCCTCCACTTCCTCCAGACCGAATGGCGACGATACGAACGCGACAGAAATGAGTGGGAGATCGAGAGGGCGGAGATGCGGGTGAGTCTCGTCGCCGTATGCGCCCTGCGTCCCTCATTGTGTGCGTCGCCCAGGCCCGGATCGCCCTCCTCGAGGGCGAACGCCGCTCGTTCGACAATGTGAAGCTCGACCTGATGCGGCGCATCAAGATGCTCGAGTATGCGCTCAGGGTCGAACGGTACGTGCCCCCTCGCCGTCTTCGTGCGCGGGTGTGACATTCAGCATTGACGTGTCCTGCCGCGGTCGCCGTCTCTCGCTCGCCAGCTCCAAGCAGCTCGCCCAGCCCGTCACGCAGTCCGTCCCCCCGGCGAAGCTCGCATCTCTACAGTCGCAGATCGCACTCACGTCCCACAAGGACGACGCGAGCAGCGGCAGCTCGCCGCGCAGCGAGGGTACGTGTCCATGGTCGTGCGACCGACGCCGTGCCAACATCGTTCATTTTGCTCCAGATTCACCATTGCCCCCCGACCGCATGTCCACCGGCTCAGTGCCCAACGGTGCTGCATCTGGCGGCCCTCCCAGCCGTACCCAAACCTGGATAAGCGGCACGGCGTGGACGGGGGTGAACCCTAACGCTGCTTCGGTTGGTACGATGGGTAAACCCCCTCCTGGTCGGGACCCGAAGAGCAGGGCACGGAGTAGGGACTTCTTGAAGCAGTGCGTGTGCCGTCTCTCTTTCTCCGATGGCTTCCAAAGCTCGTTACAGGTGCCTGCAAGAAGTCTCGTATCTCACGTCCCCGCAAGCCATGAACCCGCTTCCCAACCGCCCGCTGCTCGCCAACTCCAACCTTCCTCTTCAATTGCCGAACGTTCCCCCATTTGAGCAGATGGCATTCAATGGCCGTCCGCGGAAAGCTATGCCAGATGTAGGCAAGGACTTCTCTATGCTCAATGGCATGGGCTTGATGTCCGGTCCTTCGACCGCGCCCGCGGTACCGCAGACGAACACCCTTGATCGTCCTGGCCTTGCAGGACCTGGCGTGCTGGGTCAGCAAGCCGGACAGACGCAAGCTGGCCTCGGGCAGCCAGTGCAACAGCAGCAGCCGCAGCAATCACAAGCTCAGCAATTCTCTGGCGACGCGAAAGACAGGGACGAGCCCGAGCAGCCGCTGTCAGACGATGGAGCTGAGTGGAAGGAGAGGTTCCGGTTATCACAGGAGGGTTCGGAGCAGGCCCGCCACCAACTCAACAACGCGATCAGCGGTGCTGGCGCGTGGGAGAGGCGTGCGCGGGAGGACGAGGAGGAGGCAAAGGATGAGGACGGAGAAGTTGACGATGATGAAGCGAGCGTCATGGGCGACAGCGAGGGCACGAAGGTTTGGAAAGCCAAGAGGACACTCAGGAAGTCAGTCTCAGTCTCGTGACACGCTTTAGAACGCATCTCTCCCGAACCCACTTGGGGACTAACTTATTCTCTAGTCACCTCGACGCTGTTCGCGCACTGGCGTTCCATCCCACGGAGCTTTGTCTCGCGAGTGCGGGCGACGATAGCACCGTCAAAATATGGCGGGTCGACGTCGCCAGTCTTGCGTCTTCTGCGTGCGTAGAGAGTCCACGAGAGAAACGTTCGCTCTTCATGGGACTGAGTTCAATTACAGATCAAGGCCCACCACCGAGGTTGAGCCTCAGCTAACCCTCCGCGGGCACTCGGCAGCGATCACTCGCTTGGTCCACTCGCCCTCCAAGGGGCTGCTGTATTCCGCATCCATGGACTCGTCCATCCGGATTTGGGCGCTGCCTGCGCCCGCGCACACGACGTATGCGCCGTACGACTCTACGCGAGCACGGGGCGAGCTAATTGGCCACACGGACGCGGTGTGGGACTTGGCGCTGGCGCGCGACGAGAGCACACTCATCAGTTGCGGCGCAGAGGGTCTGGTCAAGGTTTGGGACGTGTCAGGTCCGTCCGGCGGCGGCTCACTGAAGCTGTCGTGGTCGTATGACGGACTTGAGACGTCCGACTTGAGCCCCGAGGGCGACTTGCCCGGCGCGACGGCCGTCGAAGCTATCAAGACGGACCTCAAGAAGGTCGCTGTAGCGTATCAAAACGCGGTGATCAAGATCTTCGACATCGAAACCGGGAAAGAGTTGTCGAAGTTCCAGGTCGATCCCGTCGAAGGCGGTGAGTTGCGGGTCCTCTGTGTGACACCGCGTGCAGGCATGTTGACGAGACAGGGGACTCCGCAGACGACTCTGTTTCTGCGCAGACGAACAGCATTGTGTCACATCCCACGATGCCGCTGCTTATTACCGGCCACGAGGACAAGCATATACGCATCTTCGACATCATCACTGGTCCGTGATTGCCTTGTTTATGAACCCAGGGGGACTTCGGCTGATCGTGCCTTCTCCACATCACACCGCACACAGGCCAGTGCACGCACTCGATGCTCGCGCACCTTGACGCCGTCACGTCATTGTCGATCGACGCAGCGGGCTTCGCGCTGGTGTCCGGCAGCCACGACTGCTCGGTGCGCTTCTGGGACATCCTCGGATCGCGAGCGTGCATCCAGGAAAACACAAGCCACCGAGAAAAGGCACGCGAAGGCGTGCTCGACGTCGAGTTCCACCCGTCGCTGCCCATCATGGCGAGTGCGGGCGCGGACGGCGTCGTCAAGCTGTATGCATCGTCCACCTCATGAGGCGCGAGCGGCGCTCCGATTCCCTGGGGTTGCCCCGTGCACACTGCCCATTGACTGTACGTGGCATCGTCCGTTGTGGTTAATAGATCGCTCCTGCTCGTTGGTATAGCTATAGTTCCCCCACGACGTCGCGCCAGCCGGCTGTGTTTTCCTATTCCTGCTTTCCTGTACATTCATATATACCTCGCTACGACCCTTACGAGCGCATAATGGTATTGTTATGGAGCATAAATTGTATTCCAGGAACGAAGATCTACATGATGAGGTGAGGCGAGTGAAGAAAAGAAAGCGTATTGATACAGTGGCTATGGCTACAGTGAGGGAATCTCGGCAGTTGGTGGAACTATGATACATTGCGTGCAGATTGTCTGTCAGTTGGGATCCAGAGCATCCGTTAATCCTAGTCAGAGTTCTAGACGGCTGTCAGCGTCGCGTGCGCTTTGTGGCCAGCAGCTTGAGACACGTACTGATGTGCATGCCTTGCTCGACGGCGACGATCTCGACACCTAGGCCCTTCGCGTCGACCAGCTCCCGTACTTGGCCGGTGATGACCTCGTGTATCGGCTCCTTGAACTTTCCAAGCAAGTCGTCCTTGCAATGGATGACGTAGACTCGAAGTCCGGCCAACGACCCCCGCAGATCAGGCGGGGGGTCCGCGTTCCGCCGTTTCTTTTTCCGCGCGCCGTTCGAGTTCGAGTTCGAGTTCGAATTCGAGTTCTCCTGCAGGCGCGCACGCTGGCGGGAGCCGACCACTTCCGCCGCGAGCGCGCAGAGCTCCTGGGTGAGGTGCTCCGGGCTCAGGTGTCCGTACAGCAGCTCGTCCGCGCGTCCGGACGGGTACGAGCACTCGATGAAGATGGCCGAGAGCGTGTCGGGAATTTTCGGCGCGGCGGCCTGCCATATCTCCCGATTTTGCGGGTCGAGGGAGACGAGGTCCGGTTCGACGTCGCCAAAGAAGAGGAACTCGCGCGAGGTGGGGTCGTGCCGGACAAAGTACGCGGTGCACGGGTATGTGTGGCCGGGGGCGCGCTGGCCGTGGCTTATGGGCATCATGCAGACGGAGATGTCGCGTGCCACGCAGGTGTACACCTTCTCGGGCGGCAACCTATCGCGGCGGTCAGACGGGGAACAGGCTCACCGCAGACGGAGCTTCGGGAATAAAACGTACGGCGAGAAGAGGAGACAGCTCCCGGGTTCTTCTGCATCGGCCCAGCTCGCCAGCTTCGGCCACACGTCCCCGGAGAATATGGTAGACACGCCCTTGAGCGTTTCCTTTGCGCCGTGGACGAGTTTTGCGGGGCCTTTTCCGGATCCTGCGGAGAGCACCAAGCCGTTGACGTGGTCCAAATGAGCGTGAGTGACGAGATAGCACCTGGGCAACACGCGAACATGAGCACGGGGGTCAAGGAGGAGCACGGAGGACGTATGCGCACCGTATGCGAGAGTAGACCTCCGCCGCGGTGGTTAACGACGCTTCTGCCGCACGCTCGGCAGGGCTTTCGGAGGCAAACAGGCCGGGGTGGGCTTCCAATAACCTTGATAAAGCGCCTAGTCCCGAGCCTACGGCGCGCGCGGACGACGGATGGGTTCGGGATTTACGTGTGGAAAGCCAAAAAGCGAACACGTACCGCCTTCGAGCGCAACAATGCCGTCCTCCCACTTCGCGTCGCCCGCCTTGAGCAAATAGCTTGCAGCGCGGCGCGTTGCGTGCAGTTAGCCACAGCCGTCTTTAGACACCGTGCAAGACGCGGGTGGACTCACAAGGATAAATTATCTTCTTTGGGCCCTCCCCCTTCGCGCCAACGTGCCACAATATGTCCATGTCAGGGCCTCATCGAACCAGTAGCCGAGACGTGATTCGCTCACCGCAGCCGACCACAACCATATCGAACGTCGCCATTGGATTGGGCCGCCTAAAGGAATGTTCTTGGACTGTGTCGGGAAGCGGACGCAAGGAAGGAGGGAGGAGGAGGAGACGAGAGCGTCGTCGTTGCCGTTGCCGAGAACCGAGGTCGACGGTGCGAGCCTGGGATGGTCGCTATACGGCGCGCGTGTGATATACAGCCGGAGTAAACCCAGCGATCGCGGAGTCCGACCGAGTCCACGGGTGGTTGCGAGTCGCGCGGTAAGCGACCTGGCCTATCGAGTCCGACGCGGGCTGTGAACGCGACGACCTCTGGCCTCTGGCTCTGCAGCGGTGGAGCGGTGGGGGACGAGGGAGGTGGCGTTATGTGGGCGAGAATTTATAATAGCGGGACGAGGTGCCTTGGGCCCTTGCACTAATAGACTTTCGGGTGAGATCGCGCTGATTGGCAATGAGGGACGGTGGGAGAGAGAACAATCCGCATCGAGGGCTATTGTCCGCCCCCGTTGTCTTCTGGACGACTGCAGCGAGCTCGGAGAGACTGCGGGGATGATGGAGCGGTTCAAGGCGGCGACGGCGCTGGCTGCGACAATGCCCACTTGTTCCCAATACTCACCCCGACACGGCTCGGACTCGGCGACGTCGCCGTCTGAGATCTGAGACTTGACAAGTCCCGCGGCGCCCTCTCGACAAGGCAATGCGGTGAAGAATACAAACCATTCGCACCAGTCCTCAGAAACTCAGCGAAACAGAAGCACGGAGGATTCGTCAGGTTATACTTACGTCCTTCGCTTAAGCAAAGCACAGCCAGGAGCATGAGGGGAGAACAAGATAAACTTGGCAGATAGGGGTTAGTCCACATACTGTCCTCGCCTAAGGGCAGCCGCTTCAGCCGGACATGCTTGCCGCGCATGCTACTGCAAGGGAGACAAGGACAAGCAGCAAGCGACGAGCGTCCGGGGTTCCATTCCGTTCAATAGCGGATTACTTAGTTTGGACATTGAACACGAGGCACAGACAGGGGAGAGGGAAGCGACTAAGGAAGGGAGCTCATAACGGTATCCAAACGAGGGTGTCACGGAGCAAGAGACAGAGCAACGAGGAACGAGAGACGAGTACAGATGTGTGATCGTGCCCTTGGCTCGTAAAAACACTCGAATCATTCACAGCCATGAAATCAAGGGGAGAAATCGAGTCCGAAACATCGCAAACAGATTATTGTGTACCTGCAGCGGCGCCTCGCGTCAGCATCTGCCGTTCGGTACCGCTCAAGACACCGGGTGTGAACGTACCTAGTAAGCTATTGAGGGCCCTCTGGACGTCGTACCCGTGCTCTTCGAGCGCCGTGACCGCTTGCGTCCTGCTGAAGCCCATCCCGCACAACGTCTTCACCGCCTCCACGTCGTCCTCGACCGCGGGCGTCGGGTCCTCAACGATCTGCTGTTGAGAGAGCGCAGGCACAGGCGGTGTATCCTTTTCTTTCTTCTTCCTCCCGAACGGCAGGCGGATCTGTCAAGTGCAGGTTAGCCTGCGAACCCAACCCGTCACGAATGTCTAGTACTTACACTCAATCTGTTGTGTCTCGTCGGCACAGCCTTCTCCTTCGATTCCGCAGTCGAAGGTCGAGGCCTCGGTGACGCATGACGGGGCGGCGGCGACGTATGACGGCCCGAAGGTGAAGACGAACGCCTCTCACCAGGTTGTGTCGAACTCGAGCCGCGAGGGGAGCCGAGAGGAGACGAAGTTGGGAACGCTTGCTGACTGACCTTCGCAGGAGGCTGGCCAGCAGGAGCTTGGTGGGATGACCCGCTAGTGAAAGAACTGTCCAGCGCAAGTGCGTCATCGTTGCCTCCGAACGCGTCGTCGAATGAGAGACCGCTGGTGGTTCCGTTGGTGTAGGTGGAAGTGCTCGCTCCCAAGCTCTGCGTAGGGTGAGACGCCGCCCCGAAAGCGTCGTCAAAAGAAAGCGTCTGTGCAGGTTGAGCGGGGACAGCGCTGGCGACAGATGGGAACGTCGGGATGGGGGGAGCAGCCGCACCAGCCGGGAGTCCACTCGTCCCGAACACCTCGTCGAAGCTGGTGCCCTTTGTGGGAGCAGGCGGGAAGGTAGCGCTCGTCGGAGAAGCGGCGGCCGAGGTCTCAGTCGGCTGAGCCTTCGATGCAGCCGCAAAGTCGAAGTTGTCTTCAAACGCCGAGTCAAACCCCCCAAACCCCCCAGGAAAGTGCGGCTCGGAGCCATCTGGGCTGGGAAGCTTGCCCAAGGCTTGATCAAACTCGTTAACACCCGAAGCAGATGCACCATTGACCGTCGGGATAGTGATCGCGGGAATGGATGCAGTGGGAGGGGTCGCCTTGGGCGCAGCCGTGGTATCGAACATGCTCGCGAAATCGTTCGCCACAGCTGTCGTCGGGGCGACAACCGGTGCCGGAGGTAAGGCCTCCGTGGGCTGCTCGCCCGTGGTAGAGATGCCGAATGAGTCGTCGAAAGCGGAGGTGCCGGATGTCGAGACGACCCCGTTAGTCTGGGGCTCCGTTTTCTCGGCGAGCTTAGCCTTGACTGTCGTGAGTGGTTCATCGTCTTCTTCGTCGCTGCTGCTATCGCTATCCGATTCCTCGATTTCCTTCAGCTCGTGCGCGAGGTCCGTGTCGCCTTCGTGTTCCGACTGTTTGCTACCCAGGGGTGCAGCAGCGGGAGTCGGCGCACTGGTATTGGTCGCAAGGTCGTCCAACGCGGGAAAGCGTGTCGACTCCGGTTCCGCCGGGAAGGTGTGTTCCGACGCAGTTGCAGTGGTAGGAGGGGTGGTGAACAAGTCATTCTCTGAAGGAGAGAGAATACTCTGCGATTGCGGGGAGCTAATTGGGGGACTTGGCTCGGCAACCTCAACTTTAGGTGGCTCGGGGGCTTCGAACGCCTGGTTGAACCCGAAGGGATTCTCTGCAGCGGGTTGCTGCTGAAGAGCGGGAGCAGTCGGAGGGGTCGGAAGATTGGAAGTAGCCGCAAACGGAAGGAAGGGCGACTCAGGGCGAGGGCTGCTAGACATCGCCAACCTCTCGAAGGGGTTGGTGCTCTTCGCAGCTGGATCAGGGGACGCCGGTATCGACACTGGAAGCGGCTGCGCCGCTGCGAAAACCAAGTCAGGGCTCGCCGTTGCAAATACGTGTCCGTTAGTGAGTGCTGCAGGCACCTCCTCCTTGATGAGCTCGGCATCCGCAGTTTCACGCTCCCTAGTAATATCCTGCAGCTCCGCCGTCGCCTCCTCGTACTCTTTGTCGGCCTTCGCCTTCTCCGCCTCCCTCGTCGCGAGCTGCTTCTTGGCGATAGCCAACAGACCCTTCTGCTGCTTAGCCTCCTTCCGGACCTTCTCCAGCTCGGCCTTGGTGGTTTCGATCAAAGTACCAGCCTCTGCCATCCTGCGCTGCAGATCACGGACCTCCTCCCTCTCGCGCATGAGTTTGCCCTCGATCTCGGCCTTCTCAACCTTGGTGGCACTTAAGTCGCTCTCCGCACGAATCAATTCCTCGCGTGTCTTCCGAATGTCCGCGCTCTGTGCCGAATAACGCTCCTGCAGAGTGCCAAGCAGCTTCGTCTCAGTGTCGTACGCAGCCTTCGCGGACGACAGCTGGGTCTGCAAGCCCGACAGAATGGTAGCCTGCTCCGTCAGCTGACGCTCAATGGACGCCCGTTCATTCCTTGCGGTCTCCAGTGAACGATTAGTGGAAGCAAGCTGGTTCTTAACGTTTCCAATCTCCGCAGATTGATCCTGGAGGGGAGGGGAGGCTGTATGAGGCTCGTCGTCGTCACCAAGCAGATCCTTGGCAGGGCCTGAGACGACTGCGTGGATACCATGAGCACCACAAAGGCAAGTCAAGTTACTAGATCCGACGCACCAGCACTTGCACCAAACGGACTACCTCCAAAAGGATCGGAAACAACGGCAGGTTGTGCGTGGAGAGGCGGTGACAAGGCGGGGCTTGGACGATTCAGCAACGTTCCAGTAGTTTGAGGCTGCAAGGTCTGGCCAGTGGACTGCGGCTGTAAGATCTGGCCAGTGGAATGGGATTGCAAGATCGGTCCGGTGGATTGAGGCTGCAACATCGACCCCGTGGATTGAGCTTGTAAAATCGATGGATGCGAAGGGACAGTCGCAGAGGGAGGCGGAGAGTCATCCCAAAGTAAGTCTTTGAGAGCCTCTGGGACAGCGGGTTGCGCAGCCTGCGAAGGGCCAGCACCACCTATGCTACGCATGGATGGAGGGACGAGCGACTGAGGGATGGCGGTAGGGATTTCCTTGCCAGCGAGCTTGCCTTGGATCAGGTGCATTGCGACTGCGAAGCCATCACGGGTTAGGTGGCCGTCGTTGTTCAAGTCCGAGAGATCCCTAATGTTGCCTCAGCCAGCTGCAAGGAAGAATGACGACGAGAGAGAGGGGCGTACCAGACTTGAGCAAGCACATCCTCAGACAGCTTAGACTGCAACATGAATGGGACCGCAACATCTCCCTCAATGTACCCTCTCTTCTGCGGGTCGAGGCCGTTGAAGAGACGGTCCGAGTTAGCTTTCTCCTGTGGCGTGACATCCCAAGGCGCGCCAGTTGCCTGCTGCTGAATGAAAGGGAAGCCCGTGGAGATGGCGGACCGGACTGGCAGCGGTGGAGCGGATCTGAAGGGACCAGTAGGTTGCGGTTGTATTGACGAGATCGTCTGGCCGGTCATTTGCTGTTGGATCTTCTGCCCTGTATACTGTGGCTGAATCGAACGACTGGGGAAGCCGCCAGTAAACGATGGACTCGTATGACCGCTGTCGCCAGTCGCTTGAGGAACGACGCCGTTCTGTGCCTGATCATAGACGAATGATGGTAGTGTGGCAGGGATAGTCTGAAGTTGACCGGACATGGACGCTTGGATGAGGTACATGGCGATCGTAAAGTCCGTTGCGTCCAGAGATCCGCGATTCTTCGTGTCTGCGAGTGACCTAGGCCGCAGCTGTTAGCATGTCTGGTAAATGCCTCTGAATGGAACGCACCATATTTGCGAGAGCTTGTCGACTGGTAGCTTCGACTTGACGAAAACATCTCGTGCCTTCTCCCCTACGAAGCCGCGTTGGTGGGGCAGAAACGACGCAAGAGGACATGAGACTCACCGCTCAGTAGACCGTTATTGGGCTGGCAGCCAAGGAACAACTTGAGGAACTTGGCCTTGTCCTGGGGCGTGAGTGGGGGAAGACCGAGCACCGCGGGCGGCGGCGACCTGGCGGGGGGAACACCGAAACTTGATGGTGCGGCTACGGGCTGAAGTCCCTCAATGGTGGGTAACGGGCCAGCTGTGTCAAACAAACAAAAGGGTAGGCACACGCAGCCACTGACACATGACGGAGAAGGGGCTCACGTTTGGACACCAATGCGTCTGATATCTTCTCGCCGCGTTGCGCATGCCCGAGCAAGCGGACCGCGATACCGACGCCTTTGCGGGTGAGCACTCCATTGTTGTCCTCGTCCGCGACGTTCCAGATCTCGGCCAGCACCGTGGGGGAGAGGTTGGACCCGCCGAATATCTTGACGGCGGCGTCGCCGGTAATGACGCCGAGTTTCTGGGTGTCGGCTTGGGCGAATATCTGATTGATGAACGCGACCTCGGCTGGAGAGGGGGTGAACTTGGACATGGCCAATAAGTTAGGGCTCGCGCATGCGTTGGCCGAATCAGTGACCTTGCGAGTCGGAGTCCCAGTCCAAGCTGACGTCCATCAGCGTCTCCCCCACACACCCAGCACCCGTGGGAATCCCGCGTCCCCTACCCGCCCCGGTCCATCCGAGCCTCTTCGAACATATACACCTAGCTACCCAACTAATCACTTCATATTAACCATCGATAGCCGCACTCGCACTACTAGCACCTCAGGCAATTAATCACTTTGGCGCATGAGCCCCTCACGGCGAGCGCGCTTGGGGTTAACGCAAGGTAGCGACCTCGTTCAATATCCAACCGCACACGACTACACACCACCAAAATAGAGGACGCAGAGACCGGAGAGAATGCTATTAACAAAACCGAAGACGGGGACACCCTAACGACTGTGTAAATGCTACTCCTACGCACAACAGCGTGCAAATATAATACGCAATGCATAGGCCTTCAGCCCTGAGCAATCGGGCGCGCGTGCGAGAAAACTACCTACGTATCATGGGATCATGGATGAGAGGACCATATAGCTATCTACCCCGACAATTTACCAGACTAGCTACCTACCTAACTACCTACTGTGAATGCGATGCGACGATGCGATGCGACTATGGAGTGTTTGGCCTTCAGCCAAGATGATCAAACTATGATGCGGGGAGACCGTCCCCTGATGCGAGCAGATAGCATGACGCGAACAACAACCTAGAGACGAAATGAGGGTGGAAGAGATGGCAGATGGAAACGAGAGGGAACAGTTTCGATGGGGACGGGACACTGGCTGGCGATGGGAGGGCTATGGGTAACGCACAACAATATACACCGGAGATTATACTATAACGCACGGGATGGACTCAACAACTAGAACACAGAAGATCTGGAGAGACGAGACAAGAGACTACGTATACGTTATGTGATGTGTGCGATGTGTGGATGTATGATGTGAGTGTTCTTGCGGGAGCGGAGAGGGAGATGTAATAACATAGAATCAATACACAACAGAGTTGGAGCATGGTGCGTATATGCAGCGGCGTCCAGAGGACTACCGCACCCTTCCCCCCCGACGGTTAGGAAGCTTCTTGATCTGCCTGGGGCCATTGGCTACTTGTTGAGGCGATGCAGATCCAATAGTGAATCCCACCCCTCCCCCTCCAGGCAGCGATGGTGCAGCACCGAAGGGTGAGGATGGAGATTGGGTAGCGGAGCTTGGTGCTCCGAAGGTGAAGGCTGGACCCCCAGACGAGCCAGGAGGCTGCGGAAGGCCAGCGTTGCCAGTGGCGGGAGATGCAGGCTGGCTACTGAACGCGAACGGGTTCGACGGCGCGGTCGCGGAGGTCGGTGTAGCGAATGTGAAAGGGTTAGGCTGACCGAATGTCGAAGGGCTTGCTGGTTGCGAACTGATCCCAGTCGACGGTTGGCCGAACCCGCCAGTCCCACCGCTGGGAGCGCCGAAAGCGAACGGCGAGCTGGTTCCAGTAGGAATACTCGCTGTTTGACCAAATGGTGCAGAGGAACCAAAGGGTGCAGGAGAGACAGGCGATTGCACACTCTCCGCTGGCTTCGATCCGAATCCGAATGGAGACGAGGTAGTGTTCTGGCCAAAGCTTGCAAAGGTCGAAGCAGGCTTGACATCAGGTTTCATCTCGGTCTTGGAACCAAATGCAAAGGGACTCGAGGCAGGCTGGCTAGACTGCCCGAACGGCGAAGACGTTGAAGTACTGGGGCCGCCAAATGCGAAACCAGTCGATGGCTTTGACTCGCCATTGATGTCCATGGTGTTGCCACGGGTCGGACTTTCCTCCATGCGCATCTCTTGCTCTTTCTGAGGCGGAGTGATTGGGCGTGTGGGGCCGGAAGAACCGAACGCGAAAGGCTTCGACACATCAGCACCATGACTGCCACCGGACGGGCCCCCAAAGAGGGTCGTCGGCGCAGAGACGGCAGGAGTAGCCGGTGGTCCGAACGTGAACGGGGGCTTACTCTCAGCTGGTGTGCTCACTGGTGTGGACGGTGCGGCACCAAACGAAAATAGTGATTTCGCAGGCGCCGCCGGAGATTGAGCTGATGCAAAGTTGAGCCCGCCAGTGCTCCCCGTCGATGTAGACGGGAAAAGTGGTTTGGGTGCCTCAATGGTGGCAGCAGGTGTCGACGGAGAAGGCGTTCCGAAGGTGAAGACTGCCTTAGGTGCCTCTACAGCAGCGCTGGGCTGGCTACCTCCGAAAGGCGAAGGAGACGAGGCCGGAGGGGCACCGAAGAGCGACGGCTTCGCAGGCTCGCTGGCACCAAACAGTGGCTTAGCCTCCGGCGCCTTCGCAGCTTCGGGCTTGGACTGACCAAACTGAAACGTAGCTGGAGACGGGGTTGTAGCTGAAGCTACGGTTGTCGTCGTGGTCGGTGCGGAAGATGGTGGCGGACCAAAGCCGAACGGCAAACTCGCAGACGCAGTGCTTGCTTCCGGAGCCTTGGTCGCCGGGGTACCGAAAGAGAATGACGAGCTTGCAGGAAGCGGTGCCTTCACCTCCGGAGACGCAGGAGCTGGCGCGGCTTCCTTTGCAATACCGAAGAGAGAAGGGGGAGGTTGGGTGGCTGCCGTATCCTTAGTCGCTCCGAAGGATTCGAAAGAGAAACCCGAGGACGAAGGCGCAGGTGTACTAGCAGCGGCCACAGGCGCAGGAGACGGAGCAGGCTGACCGAACGGGAACGTTAGAGGCACCGCGGGCTTGGAAACCTCACTGGTGGAAGCGGGTGTCTCCTTGGGTGCAGCTGGGGGTGCAAATGATGGGATCCCACCGAACAACGTTGGTGGGACCGCAGCCTTCGTTTCCTCCTTCGACTCTGCCGCAGGTGCCGGAGTAGGGATCAGAGGAGCGATCGTGACGCCCGGTTTTGAGAAGATCGACGAATTGGCAAAGAAGTTCGGGACAGACGTTGATGTGCTCGACCCGGCCGCAGTGGCAGCATCAACCGCCGGCTTCCCAGGAATGGGACTGGGAGGTATAAGCGAAATTGATGGCACTGGAGGCAAAGACGGCGGGGCTTTGGCTGGAGTCGCAGCTGGAACGGGTTCAGGTGACTTCAGCGCGACAGTCTTAGCGGTGGCCGGAGCGAGTGCAGGGACCCCCGGGGGCGTCTGCGGTGGTGGGGCGAAGGCGAAAGGCGGAGCCAGACTGGGGGCAGGAGTAGAAGGCGCACCACCAGACTTCGTGAGAGAGAACGGAAGGGTAGAAATCGGCGGCTCCTTCGCATTGCTGGAGTCGTGCAGAACTGGCGCCTTCTGCATAGTAGTCAGCATCTCCGTCGGATCACACAAATTATCGACAACACCAAACGGCACACGACTACTCACATCCTGCGCAAATGAGAAGCCCTTGGGGCTTTCGAACAGCGTAGGAAGCTTCTTCGACTCCTCCTCGCGAGACTCGTCGTTCGCCTCGTCTTCGTCGTCGTCAAATGCAGCGGAGAACCGATTCTTCGTCTTCGAGACAGGGCGTGCGATATGGTTACGGGAAGTGCGAGTCCGACCAACACGCAGCGAAGACTGTTCACGACCACCAACGGGACGGGAGGATGGCGCCAACTCAGGAGGCGATGGGAGCCTAGCAGTCTCCTCGAGAGTTTCCTTCTGCGCCACTTCGTCTTGATCTTCATCGATGGCGTTTTCACGCTCCCTCTCAAGTTCTCGCTGCTCCTCCCGCTTACGACGCGCGAGCATCTTCTTCACACCTCCACGGCCTGCGTAAGGCTTGGGCGCCGTCACCTCTTCCTCTTTCTCCTTACCCTTCTTCTTCTTCTCGGATGTTCCGAGACGTGGCTTCCGCTCACGGTCACGGTCAGAGCGCATGAGGACGGGAGCATGAGACTTCTTTTGCTTGAACATGTCCGGAATTGCCTGCACTCCCCGCAGCCGAGAAGGCAGCAGCGGAGTCTTGTATACATCCAAATCATGCAGCGCCTTCTCGGCAGCATTGATAGGCGTCGGGAAAGCTGCAATTTTTCCCGTCAGCGGCGGCGGCTGCGTCATGGAACGGTGACAAGACGTACGAGCAGAACCGTTTTCAGCGATATTACCTGGATGAGCGCCGAAGAACAGCCCGCTGTGCTGGCGCACAGGCGATCGACTCTGTAAAAATGGTTAAGATCTGATAAGCCACCTTGAATGTGCTTTTCACGCACGAATCGTACATTGGCCTCCGCAAGGGAGCCGAGAGTCGTGAAATCGGACGGGCCCTGAGTCGGCTGGGGCGGCGGTTTGACGAACTGAGGCTTTGACAGGAGTGCCGCCAATGGCGGGGGTTCCGACACATCTCGCTCCTTGTGGCGGACGTTGGGACCGAACGTCTGACCAGTCGGCTGCGGGGTAAGAGAGGTCCTAGCGCGAAGCTGAAACGGGTCGCGACGGGAAGGGGACATGGTAACATCACGCGTGGCGGATCCCAGTTGGCCGTCCTCCATGGAGACGTCGCGAGAGAGCGATAACGCACGATATACGGGGGGATCCATGGACTGGGTGCGCTGCACGTTGGCATGTTGACCAAAGGTCGGGAATCCCGCAGGTGAGGCCGTCCGACGGACGGGATGAGCACCTGGGATGGGGGGAATGGACCAGGTTGAGGAGGCGAAGGAGGCGACCATGGACGAGGCGCGACCATGGACAGGTTGGGCACCAGGTCGCTGACGGGATCCAACCTGCTTGGAGAGGAGGTTGTCGGGCACATCGAGGTAGCCTTGTGTGGCACGCGTCGCGGGCTGCGGCACAGGCGCGGGGGGTTCGGGGCTGTCGACCCTCTTGCGCTTCGCGCTGGGCTGATCCTCGTGGTATGTGCCCTCGTCCTCGAGGATGGAGTCGGTGTTGCGACCGCGCTTGCCGGCTAGGTTCTCCTGGTCGTCGTAGGCGGTGAACCAGGCAAGGGGCGCGGAGACTATGTTTTTGAGGGCCCCGAATAGAGACCCAGAGCGAGCCAACTGACCGCGGGGAGAGCGGCGACGACCATGTTGGGCACGGGGAGAGTCTCTAGAGAGGAGGTAGGGGGGCATCGAGCCAGTGGCGGATGCGAGACGACGGTGGGCAGAGACAAGGTGCCCTCCACCAGAGCGCTGTGGCCAAGCACAGATGAGTCCCCGGCGCCCGCCCACCCACTCTCCCCCGGCTCCGCCTCAGCTGTCACGGTCACGCGTGATTGCTGTGACGCACGCGGTGTCGTCGCTGGACGCGTTGTTGTTCGCGGCCGCCTTGTCTGCGTCCCCCGGCTGCTTTGTTCTTGTTCTCCTGTCTGCCTCTGTCCGCGTGCTCGTCCAGAACATGCCCCGCGAGATTGTGACGGTCCAGCTCGGCCAGTGCGGCAACCAAAGTGCGGATTCCACCAGTCACGCCCCACACCACCCTGACTCGCGTTCAAGTGGGTTCCGTGTACTGGCAGAGGCTATGTGCTGAGCACGGCATCAACAAGGAGGGCATTCTCGAAGACTGGGCCACCGAGGGCGGAGACAGGAAAGACGTCTTCTTTTACCAGGCTGACGACGAACACTACATTCCCCGGGCTATTCTCGTCGATCTAGAACCGAGAGTATGTGGCCCACTCGACGCGTCCAGGATAATTGACATGAACGTGTGTCGTCCAAAAGGTCATCAATGGCATTCTCTCGTCATCATACGCGAACCTGTACAACCCCGAGAACATCTTCCTCTCCAAGGATGGCGGAGGTGCAGGAAACAACTGGGCCCAGGGATACTCAGCCGGAGAGCGAATATACGAGGAGGTCATGGAGATGATTGACCGGGAAGCGGAAGGAAGCGACTCGTTAGAGGTGCGGCATATTTTCCTTCGCGTCGATGGCTATCTCAATCAGCACTGCAGGGCTTCATGCTTATGCACTCAATAGCTGGTGGAACGGGCTCCGGTGTGGGCTCATTCGTACTTGAACGCTTGAACGACAAGTTCCCCAAGAAACTCATTCAAACCTACTCCGTGTTCCCCAACGCACAGGAAGGAGATGTTGTTGTGCAGCCGTACAACGCTCTCCTGACTTTGAAGCGACTCACGAATCACGCCGACTCGGTCGTCGTCTTGGACAACGGTGCACTCACGCGTATATCTGCAGACAGGCTGCATGTTCAAACGCCAAGCTTTGACCAAACGAATCAGCTCGTGAGCACTGACAATCCCGTGTTGAAGCGGCTCAAAGTGTTCACCGGACCGCAGGTTGCGACTGTAATGGCTGCAAGTACTCAGACACTAAGATACCCCGGCTACATGAACAACGACCTCGTTGGGATCATTGCGTCCCTCATCCCGACACCAAGGTGTCATTTCCTCATGACATCATACACGCCCTTCACAAGCGACCAGATTGACAAGGTTCGCGCACATACATTTGGGGCAACATTGCATCGCGCTAATGGTTTTGCAGGCAAAGCCAATCCGCCGCACGACCGTACTAGACGTCATGCGCCGCCTGCTGCAGCCTAAAAACATGATGGTTTCAACGACCCCCAGCAAGACTGCCTGTTACATCTCCATCTTGAACATCATCCAGGGCGATGTCGATCCCACAGACGTGCGTGCTCACGGACATGCGCGATCATCTGAAGCAGCGCACTCAAGCGTTCCGCCTTGAACACAGGTCCACCAATCCCTCCTGCGGATCCGGGAAAGACAGCTTGCGAATTTCATCCCCTGGGGCCCCGCGTCGATCCAGGTCGCGCTCACGCGCAGGTCGCCGTACGTGCAGACGAACCATCGCGTGAGCGGGCTCATGCTCGCCAACCACACCAGCGTCGCCTCGGTGCGTCACATCCGTGCCTCGTTCCAGGCTTTCCCCCAAAGTCCTCATGCTCACCCCATCGATATCGACAGCTCTTCAAGCGGATGATTGACCAGTTCGACCGGCTTCGCCGGCGCAACGCGTTCGTCGAGCAGTACAAGAAGGAAAAGATGTTCCAAGACGGGCTCGAGGAGTTCGACGACGCACGGTGCGTCCTCCCTCACCTGCCCCGCATCCGTCCCGTACCGGGTGCTTACATTCTGTTCTGTTCTTCCCCTTAGGGCGACGGCCGAAGAACTGCTCAAAGAGTACAAAGCGTGCGAGAGCCCAGACTACATCACATACGTGCGTGCCCCAGTTCCATCCTTCACGTTCCCTGCGTCGTGAACAGCGGCAGACACGTTCTTGGTTTTTATTCTTACTTGTTGTTCACGTGCTTATCGGGCTTTCTCTCCTTTGTCTCCACAAACAGGGCGCCGGAGAAGCAGACCAACCGACGTGACGCCATGCGCGGGCCACGGACTGACCAGAACCAAGTTCCTCAGCGCGACGCGCATATGCGAGATGTATCTGTATCGTGTGTAGTTCCTGACCTCTTGTATTCTAGCGTGCGTCGTACTGGTCCATCTTACTTGTTGATAATGCTATCGTGCTCTCTCTGAATTTAGACATGATATATCCTGAGAACATGCCGGAAAATGGTATGTCAGAACCAGGAGTTGGCGTCCCTTGCAATCTCTCCTTTCGACTCTCCTTTGTTCGATAACATCGCTAGCCTCAACGGAGTGACACATGATCGTCATCAGCGCACAAAGGACATCCGATAGACAGGGATACTGGATCCTGCGAGTACGATGCTCATTATCGACACCATTCATTCCCTCAAGGACGGCTCTTTGATGGGCGGCACACAAATCACGCGGCACAAGACGGACGACAAGTTACAATTGCATGGACGATTAGGTAAGTGCGACGAAAACTCTACTAAAACAAAACGTATGCATCAGGACAGCACGACAATACAACGCGCCTCCTTCCTATCCTCAGCGTGACTAGTGGTAAGAAACAGCATGGGAGACATGACACAGCGGAGGAGGAAGAGGGGGCGAGAGTCCGTCGTAGGCAGGGGCGAGCATGGAGGGGGCGAACCTACGACTTCTTCGGCCCCTCCATCTTCTTCCCAATGTCGTTCCCGCGGAGCTTCACGCCGAGCACACGCTCGAGCTTGGCTAGGATCTGCGCGTTCGGGATGGCGCGCCCGGCCTCGTAGTCCTGGAGGACAGAGGGCTTCTCGTTGATCTTCTGCGCCACGTCCTTTTGCGAGAGCTGCTTCTCCATCCGCGCCGTCTGCATAGCCTGTCGTCCGAGAGTTGAGGAACGG
Source organism: Sanguinoderma infundibulare (assembly GCA_032821775.1). Taxonomy (NCBI): domain Eukaryota; kingdom Fungi; phylum Basidiomycota; class Agaricomycetes; order Polyporales; family Polyporaceae; genus Sanguinoderma; species Sanguinoderma infundibulare. The sequence goes on along the minus strand of JAVLRN010000005.1, from coordinate 2,309,251 downwards.
AGAGAGGAGGGCATGAGTCAGACTGAGAAAAACACCCGCTGCAACCGAGAGCAGAAGAACGTACCTTGCCGACTGCAGGCGTGATCTTGGAGGGAGGGGCGACCTCATTCTCGCGGTCGAGCTTAGCAATCTTCTGGTGATCGGTACCTGCACACACACACGACGCGACCAGTGTGAGCAACGAGACATTAGACACTCCGCTGGGAGAAGCACTGTTACGGAGATCAAAAAGAACGCACCTTGATGGGCCTTGTTCGTACCCCCAGTCACCTTCTTGTCCGTCCCCACGACGGCACCTGCCCTACGAGCCTACAGTGCATCCGACACCCGCATCAGTCAAATGTTGCTTCTAGGCAGTGTTCACTCGAGATGAACGAATAAACGTACGGCTGCAAAAGCAGGTGTCGTCAGCGGTCCACATTCTGAAATATAACGCACAGGAAGGAGATGGACGGCGTACCATTCAGATCGGAAGTGTTGCGGGTGACTTTGGCGGCCTTGGCCTTCTGGCCGACGACGAGCTTGGTGTCCCAGTCGACGTTGGACATGTTCTATAGGTGAGAGGGTATGGTAGTGGGTATGAATAGGTTTCGATACAGAGTCTATGAGTATGAGGCGTGGAGGACGTGGACAGCGAGAGCGATGGGGTGCTCGTCTGACGCCGATGCTTTATATACTGGGCGCTCGAAGCCAGCGCCTGTGAGTCATACTCGCATCGGGGTTGGGGAGGCGCAACAGCCTTGCCTCGCCGCCGTCTGACTCTTTGCGACAAGGTTTGGCGAACTCAAGTTGACAAACAATGACTGTTCTGGCTTGCGGAGGGTTCGCGAATGGTCTAGAACAAATAGCATTCGGTACAGTATGGGAGACGTTACGTCACGCTGAAGTGCAGGCATGGATGAGTGGAGGTCTAAGTGTCTATGTTCCAAGTGTCCCGTCAGGCAGCGAATTTGCTGCCATCATTTTGATTAGGCATGAGGTGCGTGTAATACGTTGGAAGTCGTCGTGAAGACGTTAGCGTTGTCGAGCCAGCAGGATGGCAGCGGCGCATGCGACGCCGGCAAGGAAACCGACGGCGGCGGGGAAGAGGAGAGACGGAGATCGCACCGGAGGAGCATTCGTCGCCGCCTTCTTGGTGTAACCGCCAACGTCCTCGAGCCGCGGGACGTGATTCTTCTCCCAGCCGTCGTCCAGGAGCCTCGCAATCATCTTGTCGTCCAGCAACGCCAACTCGTCCATGCTCCAGGACGAACAGACGTCGACCATCCACCGCATCCGCCTCCTGCCCACGTCGCCTCCTACGCCGGGTGCACGCTCCTTGAGCTTGTCGCGGAGCTCGCCAACCTTTTCGATGGCCTCGCCGGCATGGTCAGGGATGCACGTCTCGATCTTCTTGCGGATGATGTTGGCGAGCTTGGGGGAGCGACCATTTGTGGAAATCATGATCTGGAGGGGGCCGCTGCGGATTTGGGAACCGAAATAGAAGTCGCAGGACGGGGGTATGTCAGCGACGTTGATTGGGATCCTTCGTTCCCTGCACAGTGCGCATATTTGACGGGAGACTTGGACGTCGTCGATCGCGGTCAGGACCATGTCGACGCCCTCGAGGTCTTGGGGCCCTGCGAAAATGCGATCATGATAGGTGATGCGGTCAGAGTTTTCGACGAAGTGTTTGGTGACGGGGTGGAGGCCGGGACGGGGGGCGATAAGGGTTATGTGGGCGTCGGCGACGAGTACGGACTCGATGCGGCCTGAGGCGACGTCACCACCGCCGACGACGAGGACGTTCTTGTCCTTGAGCTGCCATGCGACGAGGAGGGAGCCTGCGGAGAGGGAGGAGATGTCTGGAGGCATGTTATGGTGTTGTCGTCTGCAGCAAGTCTGCACTGCGGTGTGCACCAGAAATTCGAATTCGAGGTTCCGATCGAGCCTGAAGAACACCGGCTGCGCCCGCCGCGGACGCCGGCCCTGAGGGCAGCGCTTCCGTGCCGGATGATCGCCGCCTCCGGGACCGACGATCGCTACGCAGCAAGGGACCGGGGGCGCCGGAGAAGAGGATTCGAGTACGTATCCTGGACCGGTGGCTGCGCAAGATGAGTGTTCGACAGAGAGGCGTGTGGGACGTGTCCTCGAATTCAACGCTCTGCACGACAATGGGAGGCGGCTCGAAAGGTAGGCGTGCGCATTGTGTGGGAGGGCGGAGGACGCACGACGGCCGGATGGCGCAGCGGGGCTGGACTGGACGGTGGGAGAGTGGCCATGGCGACAGGCACGGGCGTGTCACCATCATTTATGCGCGGCAGACACGGGCTGCCCTCCATCTCGTCGTTGCTGCCCCCCGCGCGGTCGTGGACAGCGGACCTAAAACACTCTCTTGCAAGCAGGTGCGCCCCACCCCTTCCTTCCTCCCCTTCGTTCTTCGGCTGACCCGGTCCTCCAGGCGTTGAACGTCTTTTCCTCTCCTTTCCTTGGTGCTGCAGCCACCTCTGTCGCGTCCACTCTCTCTGGAAGAAGAGTCCACAGGCCGCCTTTCGTACTAGTTGACTTGCTTCTCGCGCGCCCGGGTCGTAGCACTATTCTTCTGGTGCGTCATACCCTTCTGTCTGCGCCTCCTCCACTCAAACTTATGTGGTCCACAAAGAACCCTACGCTGTAATAGCCTAGAGAAGATGCCTTCCAAACGGCTTATGGGCTTTTGGACCCTGGTCGACATCTGTCTCCTAGCAGCAGGTGCCATCCTCGTCGCCTTCTCCCAGATCTATGGAATGCCCAACCTTATGATCAACTTCACTCTCAACAAGAACTTCTTGCTTGGTGCGTCGCTTCCTCGTCAAACACCCCCTCTCCCTCACCTCTTTTCAGGTGGTCTGGTCCTTGGCATTTTCTTCCTCTTTACGTTCGCGTTCTCCATCGGTGCTATCGTCCAGAAGAATCATGTCACAGGGGGTCTCGTCCTCCTCAACTGGCTCCTCGTTCTCGATGGCATTGTCGTTCTCATCGTCGGAACCATGCTGTGGATATTCTCTTTGCAGCAGAGGGCCAATTACTTGGCCGTCTTCCAGTCAGTCCCCGCCAGTACGCGTATTGAGATCCAGGACAAGGTGCGTTCCCTCTTTTCATTACATTCAACCCCACCATTTCCAATGCCATACTCCCTAGTTCTCTTGCTGTGGTTGGTTCACGCCCAACGACACAGTCGAGATTGGCGGCTCCTTCTGCACCAACCTCACCTTCGTCAACTCGCTCGTGGACCCCACAGACGTCGATGGCGATCGCTGCGTCGCCCCAGTCACCAAGTTCACCGACTACACGCTCAACAACATCTTCACGTAAGTCCTCGGCTTTTCCTTGGCAACCAACCTCCCGTCCTTAACTTTGTCATTTTCTCAACAGGACCGTGAGTGACAGCCAAAATAGCTGAAACCAATTCTCTGGCACTGCGTTACTCACTCGTCCGTTGATCGTCTTCAGATCTATGGCTTCATGGCCGTCGTGATTTGTCTATTCCTGGCGACGCTGTGTGTCATCAAGAGGGTTCGTACAGCATCCTATTTTTTCCCGTCTCTTTGTGGCTCACCGACGTTCATGTTTCTCCAGCGAGAAGAAGAGGAGCGGTTCAAGAGGATCGACGCAAAGCGGGGCGGGAGGGGCTTCGTCTAAAGGGGTCACCGAGTCCATCGGCCGCACACACTTCCACCCCCACAAACTATCTCTGTTCTCTTCCTCCGGACAATGTCCCCCTTTACTCGCAAGTGGAGTAGCCTGGCTGTAAATCCGCTCTTCAATCCATTTCGCTAGCTTAGTCGCTATTTGCTCCTCTGGTCACATATCATCATTGCATTGGTCCATCTTGCTAGACGCTCATCGTTGTTACTACTAGTAGTGTCCGTCGACCGCGAGTCGCTCGTGTACTTTTACCGCTCTCTACTACCACTGCGGTCAGTGGGAGAATAAAGGGGATCAGGACTCATTCCGTCTGGTGGGAACGGCGTGACAACGTCCGGTGACCGGCACGCACGGCAGGCAACAACCACACAACATCGAATGCTTCGCTGTCCTTCTAGGCCTGTCATGATCATCTCCGTGACTGCAGCAGTTGTCCTGAACAACCCGCTCTCAGGTGCGTCACGCTTCACAGCAACTGCTTAGTATGTGTAGTCAGACTAGCTGATTGTCCACCTGTCCAGAAACATATCGGCTATGTTACCCGCCGGCGCCGTGGGCATCCACAACTGACTGACGTGCCATGGCACTGGACAGGCAGCTGCAATGACGAACACTCATCTCCCGCCTCTGTCGTCTCCTAGAGTCAGGCATCTGCTCATAATGAGCCATATATCAATACCTCATGTCCACCAACGAAGGATGGCCAAGATTGCATGCGACCAACGTGGGCGCGATAAGAACAGCGATGACTACATCTATGCATATGATTCTCCGCAGACCGTCGGATGCGCCACGGCGGTGAAGACCGTAGCTACGTCCGATCCGACCGTCAGCAAACTGGACGTTCCTGAAAGAACGGTCTACGAGAACTAGTCGGACTTTTATCCAACGGTGACGCCGCGAGCGCGTGCACTGACACCCTCTGTCCATCAGCAGTCCTCCAGAGCGCTGCACCCAAGATGCGGCACAGCCGTGGTTAGCCCCACTTCACGGCACCCGGCGATTCACCTGGTCTTGATTATCGCGCTGCTATTGTCAAGGCTGTATCATGATGTAAGTCCACCAACGTGCACCCTCTCGTGGACGAACACTGATAATGGCGCTTTCTCTCTGAGGGGCTCACTGTTCCCTGCTCTGCCTATACTGCTTTGTGAGGCAGGACGCGCACAGGTGACAGCAAGACCTCGCCTAAGACCCACGATACTTATCTGAAATGCGATGATCACACTCCGCGGCTCGTACGTTCACGTAAACGTCTCATCTCAGCGCTCGACACGAGGGTGGACGAAAACTGACATTGAGTTCCACACCAGCGACCTGGCGCGTGGTGGAGGCTTGGCCCACCTCGTACAGCAAGTTCGTCCCTGTGGCACTCAGCACTTGGGCGTGGCCCCTTCACCCGACCACACCATTCGACGCACGCACGTACGTACTAGCACCATTCTACGTTGTTGCTCGTACGCTCATGACTGAATTCAATCACAAACCCGCGGATGTGCCGGGCCCTCGGAGTTGTTAGCCCGCCACGGACGGCCACATAGAGTACGTCTTATCGATCGACGGGCCGCACGATGAACAGGCGGTCATGATCATGCGCAACGTTCACTTCAGCAGGGAGCTAAAACATTGGTAGGATGCACCAATACCGCGGTACGATGGCCTAAGCGCCGTCGTGGCGGTCGAGAAATCCGCCGTTAGGACGGAAGACACATCGTCCCTTCGGCAGTTGTTCACGACAGATCCATCTACGTTCTCTCCCAGGACTCGCAAAAGCGCGGACCTATGCCCCTCCGGGGTGGGAACAAACAGCATCTGAATTCACTTGGACCCACAACGGACCAAGGCGTCCGTCCCGCCGGGGATTCGACGGTGCGCCGTTTTCTTTCCATTTTTCTATCGCGCGGCCGCCCCACTGATTTCTGAACCGTTTACCCGGTTCTGCACATACACACATAGGCCGTCATGCCCCCGCTCGGCTAGCTGTTCGCTACCGCGATCTCAATCATCGTGCATTTGATGCCCTGACGGCTGAGAACCCTCGTATCGCGTCACCGCTCGGAATCTCGGGTCCCACCTGCGCTGCGCGGGGAGGCTAGTAGCACCTCAGGCGTCCCTCATCGAAGATCTTCCATTTCCCTAAGCTTGGGAGACGCGAGCGGAACTTAGAGACTGGTTCTGTTAGCTGTGCGCTCGCCCCTCATGACGCCAAGGGCTATGGGTATATAAAATGTGCCCACATGAGGTCTGACCGATGAAACCAATCTGGAGAACACCATCACTCGAGATGGAGTCCCTCTTCGCGATCGGCAGCTACTTCCCTGTCATTGCGCTCACCGTCGTTCTTTTTGTCCTCGTCGCCGGGTGGCACTTCAAGAAGAACCGTAGAAATGCGCACCTTCCCCCCAGCCCGCCGTCCGACCCTATAATCGGACACTACCGCATTTTCCCTCACTCGTACCAGGCCGAGGCCTTCTTCCAATGGTCGAAGACGTACGGTAGGTGCTTCCTTTGTATTGGGCTCGTGGACGATGCCCCAGGAGGACTTTCGCTGAGGTCGAACTTTCTGCAGGGGACATCTTCTACCTCGAGATCCTCGGCCGCAAGATCGTCATCGTCAATAACTACGAGATGGCCAACGAGCTGATGGACAAGCGGAGCGCCAACTACAGCGACCGCCCCGTCTTCCCGCTCTTCATGAAGTGAGTGGAGTGCCAGTGCTTGCGGCCGCCTGCCAGACGGGTCTCATCGCTCACGGGGCCTCACCGTTTTAGCCTGGGCTGGGGGGTCAGCGTGACGTTCCTAAAGTACGGCCCCCATTTCTTCAAGCAGCGCCGTATCCTGCAGCAGTATCTCGCCAAATCTGAGGTGGCGCGCTTCCGGCCGATCCACACGGAGGAAGCACGCAAGATGCTCAAGCACCTACTCGACAGGCCGGCAGAGTTTGACTGGCTCGTCCGTCGGTACGCCGTCCGCCTGCCCGTTCTCTGTACGTAACTCCCTGCCGCTCACGGAACGCGATCGATGCGGGCAGGTTCGGCGCTGCGGTGATCATGAAGATTGCGTATGGCCACCAGATCGAGCACGACGACGACGAATACATCAAGATGACGGAGAACGTCTCGCTGGCCCACGTCGACGCTGGGGACCCGGGCACTGCGCCGGTCGACTTTTTCCCGATCCGTGCGTTGGACCGTCTATTTACGTCTCATTACGTCCCTGATAGCAGCCTCGCGCTGCTGCACTGCACAGTCCAGTATCTCCCGTGGTGGTTCCCAGGCTGCTGGTTCAACCGTGTCGTCCACAGTAAGCCGATAGTGCCCGGGCATGCGGAGGCCAACGGCAGCTAACCCGCCACGTTCTGCAGATTGGAGCTGGGCCATCAAGAAGTTCCACGACTACCCGTTCGAGCAGGTCCAGCAGCAGATGGTGAGCAAACTGTTTGTAGTGTCGACTGCCGTGATACGGAATGTTAACGAATCATTCCTCAGACCGACGGGCATGCGCCGCCGTCGTTCCTCCTGACGTACCTCGAAGAGTTTTCCAAGCCGGATTACAACGGCGACCACAGCCTCGACGACCTCAAGCACGCGACCGGCGCTATATACGCTGGCGGCGCTGAGACGGTGAGCCGCTCCCACCACTGAACGGCTAGCCATCAGCCACGATGCGGGCCTTGAATTGACCAATCAGCATTCCCTGGCAGACCTATTCCACGATCAACACGTTCATCCTCGCCATGGTCTTGCACCCCCACGTGCTGCAGAAGGCACAGGCGGAGATCGACCGCGTCGTTGGGCCCAATCGTCTCCCAGACTTTGATGATCGCGAAAGCCTGCCGTACATCGAGGCGATCTTCCAAGAGGTCTTGAGGTGCGAGGTCATCCGTACCTCGTCAGCGAAACTGTGCCTCACGTTCGATCTGCTCCGCGATATCTCCGTAGGTGGCGGCCCGTCGTCCCGCTCGGTAAGCAATTGATGCGCCGCTCCCAAGCATAGACGTGGCCGACGCTTGCTGACCGGCGCCGCGACGCATCCGCATCGGCAGGCATACCGCACAGCACGATGCAAGACGACACGTACAACGGCATGTTCATCCCCAAAGGCACCATGGTGTTCGCAAACGCTTGGTGCGTGTCACACAGCCAAGTTTCTATGAACGCCAGACGACCCTGACCACCACGCTACGCAAACTCGGGCTCGGATATGTATGTGCGATTGACAGGTCCATGGCCATGGACCCCCGCGTCTACCATGACCCTGAGCAGTTCAAGCCCGAACGGTTCTTGCCCGGGCCGCACGGTCCCCCCGAGGAGTTCCCGCACGCCTCGTTCGGGTTCGGTCGCCGGTGCGTATCGTCTCTTTTTCACGGCACTTTTCCTCAGCGCGCAAAATCACGGACGATTCACGATGTTGCGGGTCATGAATATAGTGTCTGCCCCGGCCGCTTCCTCGCCATGGGAAGCGTCTGGATGGCGATCGCGTCGCTCTCGGCTACTATGGACATCCGCAAAGCAAAGGGACCCGACGGCAAAGAAATCACACCGAACGGCGAATACACGTCCGGGCTGTCCAGTTTCCCGAAGCCGTTCCCGGCCGACATACGTCCTCGCTCCGAGGAGGCACGTCGCCTTATCATGAGCCACGTCTGAACGACGAGTCCGACCGACTTTGCACGACCACACACAACCAGCCATCATTGCGGACGGATTCCTGACGTTTCTGAAGCCCTATTTACATACTGTACTAACGCTGTACCATACTGTCTCATCCGGTGGATGACCATCTCGAAGTAAGTGCTCGTGTTGTCGTGCCAGGTTGTATGCACTCTCTCTCCACGCGCCGCTCAGCGCTCAACGACCGATGGCGAGCCGCGCTGACCGGCCTGAACCTCTCCCGCAATATACATGCACCGAGATAGATCTGTTATGCTTCTTGTACCTACCGACCTACAACACAATATCGCTGCATTTAGGGCTTCCCCAGCCCGTTCTTCTCGGCCTCCATCCAAACGTCGGACAGCTCCTGGATGACCCGCGGGACGTCCGTGCAGCTCCCCTCGAGGTACATAATACTTACTTGATCTTCGGCTCCGCGCCGCTCGTCCTACCCTCCACGATCAGCCCCTGACTGGTCTGATCGACATGGCTAGTATCAACACGCACCTGGTCGTGAGCGTGATCTTCGTGCCGTCCGCCTTGCTCTCCGCGCCGAACTGGATCATGTGGCCCAAGGAGAGCGGGAGCCGTCGGGTTGTAGCTTGAGGGGTTCGCGTTGTCGTACCCGACCGTCGGGTCCCGCACGCTCGTCACCTCGAGCCCGGCGAGCGTCTTGGGGTACCGTGGCGTCGGGCAACCGACGTCGAAGTCGCAGATGCACGCGAAGATGGCGTGGATGGTGCGCGGCTCTGTGCAAACGAAGTTGGAGTTGCTTGTCTGGTTCGGTTTCCATAAGTCAGTGTCAGTCGCTAGAGATTATATCAATGATGTCTCTCTACCACATTACCGCAACGAAAACGGGCAGAAAACGCGGACCAGGGCGTTCAATCTAACGCCTGTCGTATAGGCGTGGGAACCGTAAACCATTATCCTTTCGCCCGGTTCGTTTGACCGCCCGTGTACGGTGTAACCGTTCCGCTGACGGACAGACAGCCTGAGCCTAGGCCTAGGCCCTGGGACAACACAAAGAGTTTCCGCAGCTCTCGATCCAGAATGAGTGGTTTTCAGTTTTGGAAGCCCGGAACTATTGGTCCCGGAAGCAACCTCGATCGAGCGACGGAGACTGAGGAGAATATCGTCCATTCCGCCCCCTCCTCCGCGACCCTACCTCTCCAAGCTGCACGGGAACGTCTACCAATCTATCAGCACAGTATGTTTCTCATCATGCAGTGCGGTGCCCCCTTTTGGCTGATCAGTCTCAGGACAGGAGCTGTTGTATGCAGTCGAACGACATGGCGTGGTCATCCTCGTCGGTCAAACCGGTAGCGGTAAAACCACTCGTATGCCGTTTCACTTCACTATTCCCATGGTCTACTTATCTCTTTTCAGAGTTACCACAATTCCTCTACGAAGCGGGCTGGGGGAAGGAAGGAAATGTAATCGCTTGTACCCAACCCCGGAGGGTAGCAGCAACATCTGTAGCACATCGCGTAGCGGCAGAGGTTGGAACAACGTTAGGTGAAGAGGTACGTGTCTGGCTTCAATAGAGCACCTCCCATGCTCTCGTCATTACTCAAAATCTTTAGGTTGGCTATACGATCCGTTTTGAAGACGTCAGTGACAAGGAACGCACCCGGCTCCTCTATCTAACAGATGGCATGCTCTTTCGCGAAACGCTTGTCGACCCGCTACTTAGCCGATACAGCGTCATCATGGTCTGTTTTCCCACTTTTCGCATCTACCTTCAGCTTGTTCTAACATTAAAGACATAAGATCGACGAGGCCCACGAGCGTAGTATTTACACCGATCTGCTTCTTGGAGTCCTAAAGAAGTGAGTCCATGGCCATTTGACAATCCGACAACGTCTAACTGGGTCAATTAGAATTCGTGGAAAGCGACCTTCGTTACGGTTAATAGTGTCATCAGCCACACTCGACGCCGCTGCATTCCTAGATTATTTTGTAGCCGGTAATTCCCCGGACGAGGCGACTATAGTCAGCCTGGAAGGGCGCGCGTATCCTGTCCAAGTAGCCTATCTCCAAGAACCCGTGCCCGACTATGTCCAGATGGCCGCTGAGGTGGTTTGGAATATTCACCTACAGGTTGAGGTTTTCAACTCATTGTAATCCTGCCTGTCTCGACTCACCATTTCAATTCGCAGCAAAATTCTGGGGACATTTTGGTCTTCTTGAGTGGGAGAGAAGAAATAGATCGATGCTTGGAGCAATTGGCAGATATGTTACCTACGTAAGTCCTTAATTTCCGTCGCTTACTCCAAGAATAACGCCACCATTCAAGCCTTCCGAGGCACGCAAAGCGCTTGAACTTGCTCGCTCTGCACGCGGGTCTTACAACAGACGAGCAACTACGAGTGTTCGAGCCGGCCGAACGTGGTTCAAGGAAAGTGATTATAGCCACCAACATTGCCGAGGTACTTGCACGCTTCTCTGACTTACTGTACCTGACGCTAATGTGACGTCTTACCAGGCGAGCGTGACCATTGAAGGCATCAAGTTTGTTGTTGACTCCGGATTCGCCAAAGTTAGTATTGTCCTTTGCGGAGTGGGTCAAAACAACTCATTTGTGGACTAGATCCGCACATACAATCCTTCAACCGCAATCTCGTCACTCACAACCGCTCCGATCTCCCAAGCCTCGGCTATTCAGCGAGCTGGCCGTGCTGGGCGTACCTCAGCAGGCGTTTGCTACCGGCTTTACACCGAGGGTGCCTTTCAGCAGCTGCAGCCGACCACGCCTCCAGAAATTACTCGGGTCGACCTTACGACGCCTATCATCCAGCTCAAGTCTCTCGGTATTGACGATCTGATGAAGTTCGAATGGGTTTCATCTCCACCAGCTGAGAGTGTTTTGAGGTCCATGGAAGGATTGGTGGATGCCGGTATGATCGGCGAAGACGGCCGACTCACGGTGATCGGAGAAAAGGTGGCCGAGTATCCTGTCGAAGTCAACATTGCCCGAATGGTAAGTTGGCCAAACTGCGAAGAACCCGGCGCCGAGTATCCTCTCAAGTTCCGAAGTTGTTTTCTTCCAAGGATTATGCGTGTGGAGAAGAGATTCTCACAATCGCGGCTATGACTGTTGTGCAGGTTCGTCAGGTCCAACGCAACGACTGGCCTTACCGTCCCATTTAATCGCTGTCTAGGATGTTTTTGTGATTCCAGAGGGCGCCCCTGGTGCGTTAGCTGAGCTTGAGCGAAGGAAGTTTACTGCTGAGGAAGGGGTAAGTAACAGCCTGCATCATTACCGCACCCCACTCATGCTCTTCCCAAGGATCATCTCACCCTTCTGAATGGTGCGTGCGACAGTCCTCGGGCCTTTTATCACATAAATGCTCATGGCGTGTGTCTCAGCGTTCAACGCGTTCACTCGGTACGGGCGTTCGTCGGCATGGTGCAAAGCGCATGCGTTATCCTTCCGCGCAATGTCTCGTGCAGTATCCATACGATCCCAGCTGAAGAAGTATATGCAGCGCTTTGGACTTCCTCTAGACAGCTGCCAGGGCGATGCGAAGCGACTGCGGAAGTGCCTTATAACCGGGTATTGGCGGAACGTCGCCCGTTGGACGGCAGACGGAACTTATAGAGCTGTACGAGGCGAAGCGGTGAGCGCACACTCATCATTCTCGGTTTCTGTTTTCTGAGAGACTCGGCGGGACAGGTGCTCCATGTGCATCCTCATTCTGTCCTGTTTACCAGGAAGCCCCGGACCGGATGGGTGATTTTCCACGAGATGGAGGAGACCAAAAAGACGCAGTGTGTTCAAACCTGATTTCAAACCGCCTCAAGACGTCGCTGATTCGATGTCGTAGGATTCGTGTCTTGACCGAGATCGAACCAGACTGGTAGGTCCTCCCTGGGCACGTTTTTGGTAATGTGTTAACAGCGTCCAGGTTGCTCGAGCATGGCCATAGATACCACGACAAGCATACTGGATCCAGTGTATCGTCGCAATAGTTCATCCTTGCATCCTATTTTGTGTTCGTAGAAGTGGAGAATATCTTTGCGCATAAGTGGAGTGTTGGCAGACGCCCGTGGCCGTCGAGGGAGAAGATGGATGCGTTTAGGGATCTGCTAAGTGCGGGAAGGTCGCGGTGCCGGAGGGGACGTCTGAGTTGTGTGTGCTCCGATACTCTTGGGGGAGGGTTCTGATTGGCTCTGTAGCTTATACAAGCGCAGTTTGTGAACGCGAGGCAGGGGGACAGGAGCGTGACGCCCTAGTGTATAACTTCTGCTGCACTCGGTTTGTCGAAATCATTCCGTTGTTGCCTATTCCACGCACTGGAACAATGCTTTCGTCGTATTCTCTCAAGTACATGCATTAGTGCCCAAGTTTGTGGGCGAAGATAGTCAAAGAATGCAGGAGAATGATATATGATGTTCGTAATCCATGCGCGAGTATTCCACATCATGCCATGATCTTACACAGCAGCCCAAGGGTGGCTGACAAGTTGTTGCACCGAGATCAGTGCCTGGTATCGGACGTCGGGATTCGAGTGTGACATCAACTCCATGACACGGGTCTTCGCACCCAAGTCGGTCAGCGCCCTGCATGAACGCGAAGGCGGTCAGTTGAATGAAAGCAAATTATATTGGGTAATGCACGAACTTCTTCCCAGGCTGGTAGTGCTTCACGTATTGGCCGAGGTCGTGCGATGCCACAGCAAGAACGGTCGAGTCGCTGGATTCGTTCAGAAGCTTGATCAAAGTCCTGAAGCAAATAAATGAGATGACATCGTCAGAGTGTTCTCATGATACTGGACTCACTTGAGCAACTCGTAGTCTTTGTCATTCAGCTTCGTCGCGTTCTCCTTCCAGAACAGGTCGGACTCGTGCACTGGCGTCCACGAGAGGTGGCCCGACAGCAGCTCAGAACGGTACTCGTCGAACGTCCTTTGGTACATGGAGTCGTTAGTCGGCGATCGCTGGGTTGGAACACCAGAGTGCACCTACGTGAGACTCTCGAACCGCGCGCTGAGCTCGTCGCGAAGGAACTGGATGTCCTCAACGATATCCTCGTCCGTCCACTTGCGGCCGGACAAATTCTTGGCGAAGGGCAGGAGCTGTGCCACAAGCATCGCGGGAAGGTTCGCTTGTGGCGCTTTGGAAACGAGATTCTATGTCCGCGAGCATGGTTGGGCTTCATAATATCGAGGCGAAGCTGATGCGACATACCCGGAACGTAGCAACGATTACGCGGATAACTTTCTCCTTCGCGGCTCCTTGGGCGACATCGACGAGAAGGGGTATAATGTCGAATCGCCTATGTTTAGAAACATGTTAATCACGTCCAAGCAGATAACGTTGTGTATGCAGCGAACACACTTCTGAATCTGCTCCGAGACCTCCTGCTCGAAGGTCAGGAGCCAGAGACAGAATCCGACCTGGTACGACATCTGGGGGGTGGGGTTGTGCTTCAAGATGTCGACCAATCTGACGAGATAATCAGGACATTTGATAATCGGGGGCGCCATCCCGAACTTGACAAGAGCGTACCCTGCGACAAGCGAGGCGTTGGACCAGACCGTTCTTCGAACTTCAGGCCGAGGCAAGACTGCCTCGAGGCACTGAACTGCAACGTCTCGCTTGTTGGAGTTGGAGTTGGCAACGAAGAGTGAAAGGGTATTCAGGAATGGCTGTAGTTGCTGAGCCTGGAGGGGTGACCTCTCGGAGCTGCCAGCACTCATGGATCAGACTTGGGAGAAGGCAGCATACGGCGTCACAGACCTGAGAAGAACAGTTAGAATCTGGGTGACCTTGAGCTGCACAAAGTCATCCTGGGACTCCAGGATGCTACAAAGTTGTGGGTAAGCGAGTGTCAACGCGTTCAAACACTGCGGGCGAACGTACCGGAGCAGAGGTCCGTACGGTAGCTCGGGGTCCGACTGCGAGGCAGAGGTGAAGAGGGGTATCCGTTCCTCGTGGTCTATTTCGCCGCATACAGCTCCGAATAAGACGCGAATTATAGATGACAACGTACCAGTGAGGGCGTCTGCAATGAGAACGAGAATGCATGACTGGGTGTCGATCCTCTGGAGCTTCTTCAGTAGACGGAGGTAGAGCAGCGCATATGTCTGGCCATCGGAAGCGTGGAGGGACTCAATCTTTGGCCGGGTTTGACGATCGACCTTCTTAATGAGAGCGAGCTCATCTGTAGTGATGAGGCCCGCGCGTTGGTATCCCTGTATCGTTTTGGGTGAGCCTCCGCGCTTTCACAGTGGCTGCAGCTTCAAGTACCTCCCAAGGCACGGGCTTTGCGCGGATCTTTGCCGAGTTCTCGTCGAGGTAAGAGTTGGAGACTAGCGTGATGGACATCCTGGGCAATCCAGAGGCCGACAGAGGCCCGGGAGGACAGAGACGGGGAGACAAGTCGGTCCTCGCTGCCAAGAACGGTGACCTCAGTCCACGCTTCCGGAAAGTGCTTCCCACGGTCCATTTGCGGAAAAAGCAAGTAGCCTAGTAGTACTCAGTCGTGCTGGTGCGCCGCTTGCTCTGAGTCTTGCTCGCACAGTCGGTCCTCGTCCCATGTTGTCCCGTAATGCGGTCTCTGCATGCAGACAACGCACACGAGGTAGGCCCTCCGGCTTGCTTGCGCCGTATTTCGTCTTTGACGCGTATTCGCAGCGTGTTTGCATGCCCCGTCACGCTCATTAGCCTCAATCGCCGAGCTCCCTTCCTCCTCTCCCTCCTCGTCATCCTTGACGGCCAACCCCAACACACCCAAGGCCATCATCAACGCAGCCGTAGTTCTCAACCGCTCCCCCATCCTGACACGCTCCCCATCTCTCTTCGAACGCGCCTACTATGCCTACCAGGCACGCATCCGCCGCGCCATCTTCAACCCCTTCCCGACCGAGTTCTACTTCAAGACCGGTTCCCTGCTGGAGAAGAAATTTGCCCGAGAAGAGAAGCTGCGCGAGAAGGAAGCGTTCGGTGGCCCGTGGTCGTTGAAGCGGAGTGACCGAGGCGTGGAGGAGGACGGCGAGCTCGCGAGCATACAGGTCTCACCAGATCAGGCGGAGAATATGGGCGAGGAGCCCATTGACCCTCCTGCGCCGAGGGTACACGAAGCAGACAAGAAGGGCGACGCGAAGAGCCTCGACAGGCTGGGCGAACGCAACCTCTACCTCCTCGTTCGGGGTAAGGACCACACAGGCAAGGCTGTCTGGAGGTTCCCTGAGGGCAGTGTGCAGGATAGCGAGTTACTCCACCAGGTGAGTTGCGGTCATATTCAGACATTACGCCGTGTGCTGATCTTATCCCTTGTAGGCTGCGTTGCGTGATCTCCAGGCCGAGGTTGGGCAGGACATGGACACATGGGTTGTGGGCAAGAAGCCCATCGCCGTTTTCCAACCTACACTGCCGGAGAACGCGGAAAAGTCGCTTGGTGGAGAGGTATGTGCGACTTCAACGAGCCTTGCACGTCTCACTCATTCTGTTTCACGAGCAGCTCTACACTTTCTTCCTCAAGGCGCACATCCTTGCCGGGCAGGCTCGGCCAAATGGCAAAGACGTTACAGACTTTGCATGGCTGACAAAAGAAGAGATAGAGCCCCGCGTAGAGAAGGATTACTGGGCGAGCGTAAAGGATATTCTATCGGACCACTAATGCTATCATCCTAATTGCTTTTGCTTGACATCCACTCAACCCATCTGGAGGCTTTACGTTTTGACATTGCAAGCGAATGTAAGCTCTTGTTCAAGACTGCAAATCGCCTTCAACTTCCGCCCAAATTGGTGCTCTACTCGGTGCTGTGTGGATATGTAACTGTTGCGTTTGACTGTCATCACTTTCCGCGCAAGCCCTTTGTCCTGAATGTCTAATCTCCCTGTCCCATACAAAAGCTGAATATTTGGAGCCAACTCCGATCGCTACCCGATGGAGGCGTAGTTCGTGGAGGTCGAGTCTAGAACACAACGCCGGCCAGAGAGTTCGTCAGAATTCCTTCCGGTCCTATCCAACATCCCAAGCCAATGAACCTCTCTTGCGCGATTCGTGCCAGTGAAGCCATGGGGCCAATCACGCGTGTTGCGACAGGCATCTCAAGCATTAGCAGGAGATGCCGCACAGAGGCCCTGGCACGCATCCCATCCTCCGTCAGTGCCTTTGGGTGAGAAGGTCGATGCAGAAAGTGCTTACGACGAACCCGACGCCGAGAAGGCTTGCGCACTTGCAGCCGTCCCCGCACCCATCGGACTCGGTGCAGACTAGAGCGGAGCAACTGCCCGCCTGGCGAGGAGGTGGGACCACCGGCCAGACGTTGGCAACACCTACAACGGCAATGAGGAGTGCGATCCGAGCAAAAGAGAGTGACATGGTGCGTGGTGTTGGAGGCGCATTCGTCGGCTCGAGGTTTTCTTCAGCAACCCATCGTACCTTGTTCCCATGTCTCGGAAAGCTCAGTCGTATAGCACAACCTAAACTGAAAGCAAAGGTGCCTGTCCTCGCCGGGGGTCACATAGAGGCCATTCGGATCCTATTGTCAACGAGCGGGGTGTGCGATACAGTGAAAAAGCGTACAGGGAAGTGAGTGACCTATTATGGAATGAGTGTGCAAGATGTAGTGTTCACGGATCCGTCCAATATCCCAATACCATCAAACAAACCGGAGACTAACGCGCCTTTGCCAGCGCCTTCTTGAGTTGGGCGTTCTGCTTCTCGAGCCTCTCGATCTTCTCCTCGGCCGCGCGCATCTTCTTGAGCAGGAAGTTCGCGCGCATCTCGACGGCGCGTTTGGAGCCCCACCAGTCGGCGGTGCCAATGTCGACCTCCTTGAGCGTAAGCAGCTCCTCTTCGTACGCCCGGATGACAGCCTCGGACGAGGCGATGACCTTCTGGTTGAATGCGAAGTCCTGGGTCGCCTGGAACGTGGAGTCTGGCGGGCCAAACAAAGTTAAGAAACCCTGTCAGCTGGGCGGATGTCGACGGGGGGCCGTACCTTTGACCAACTGCTCAAACACCCATTTGTACACGGGCTTGCCCGGTTTAATCGTGGATGGCCGTCCTGGGAGAAGTGTTAGCATATGGAAGATTCTGAACGAACCAAAATCAATAGCTGACCATTGATAGTGCCGATGGTAATGAGTTCGGCATGCTCCATATAGCGCAGTGGCATCTCGTCACCCTTGAACGGGAAGTCGATGAGAACTTCATGGTAGGAGATCTGCCAAACCAGTGTCGTTCAGTCAAAGTGCAGGGAACCACACGGTCGGAGCTGCACCGACCTCCGGTTCGTTTGCGAGTTGCTTCATCAGGAACCACACCTGCTCTCTTGTCCACGCCAGACTCTTCGCGTCCTCGACGTCGTCCCCAAACGCGTTCTTGCGCAACTCGCTCACGCCGTGAATGACGATGTCGTTAACTGCCTCTTCGACAGACATCCCGCTCCGTACCTTGTGAACAAGCTGAAAAGGCGTTCAGTTCCGTTTCGTAAGATTCATGTGAGGAAATACTCACACTTTCAAGGTCGCTTGCACGGCCGCCCAGTCGCTCAATGCACGAGATCTGATCACGGCTGAACTGAACGTCCACCCCGCTATCGTGCAGCTTCTGCTCGACAAACGCGAGTGCGCTAGCGTTGTCGGCATCGGAGAGTGTGATCTGGCTCAGCGGCTTCGAAGGGAGGGCCTTCGCTACGCTCTTCATATTCTCGCGATTGTCGCTGACGACGATAACGTGAGCAATCTGCAGACAGGGTCAGCACGGCGAAAGCTAGACATATCCGCCGACGTCACTCACCTTGTTCTCAGCAAGTGTCGCGGCCCACTGACCGAGAACGTTGAGCAGTTCCTCCCTCCGCGCGCCTCCACCCTTGGACTCGAAGTTCTTGATCACCACTACAGGCAGCAAATTCACCGTCTCGTTGTCTTCTGAGCTCTTCCGCTTCCGCTTGAGGTCTTCGACTCCATTGCATTTCCCGCCCTTCTCGTCCACGGCTGTTTCTGAGGACAGAAGGTCGGCGTCCAGGTCCCTGAAGGGCTCAACACCAACCCCAAGCTCACTCATTACACCATTTCCGCAGACGGCATCGATGCGTCCATCGTGCCAGAGCCCCTTCCGGATCTTCTCCAGAAGTGTCTGATCTTCTTTGATCCTCTCCGCGTCGCGCTCGGCCTGCTTCACGAGCTTCTTCTGGTGGGCGCGCTGTGACGCATTTCCACGCAATAGGCCTCGAGTCACGACGTGTAATATATCCTTGAGTTGGTCGGTGAGGGAAGAGCTCAAGCCCGCTGTGTCGTATACGTTCAGTAAATATGACAAAGGGACAGATAGGGCAAATGGGATGTACCTTTCTGACCGATGATTCCGACGCTAGCCATGTCGATGACGTTGTTTATGGAGTTTAAGAAGGAGAAGACAGGCCAGTACCCAGTCTGGTTGGCCAACCCGGCAACGAGTGTCGCATCGGATGACGCCTTAGAGAGCTGAGCGATGTCGATGATGATCGCTTTGCTGGAAGAGGCAGAAAGATCTCAATATCTCCTGTACCAGGTTGGCGAAAGAAGACAAGCGGGACGCACCGACCACTGTCCTTGAGAAGGCGAGACAACATCCGCGTCTTCCCGCTACCCTGCGGTCCGTGCATAAATGCAACCGTATCTGCAATATTGTGACGATAAGTAGGTTTCAAGAGAGAGTGATGACGGTGCATACTGGGGACATCCGTCAAATACTTTGTGAGAGCATCCTCCGCCTCTCTCCTCTCCTTCCAGACACCTTGCCCTCCAGCCAAAGGGGAATCTTCTTCGGTTTCTGAGGACGGAGATGAAAGGTAGCCAATAGTATTGGCGCGAAGCCACTTGTATACTTTGAATTCTGCAAGGTTGCATGATTAGCATAACCTGAATAGCCTGCACGCTTAGACGACTTACGCTTGTAGTCGAACCAGTCGTTAATCTTCCCCTCGACCATGATCACGCGAATAGGATCAAATATCTGTGTAGCATCTAGTCGAGGCGTTCATAGAAGAGAAACAGGACACGAACCGCATATGTCACGGTACCAAGCAGGAAGAAGAGTACGGGGAGGAATATCTTGGGGTGATTCCCGATGTAGTCACGCACAGCATGGGCGGCGATGGGTCTGGCATATGACATACGTAGGGTCGTCGTGGACGATGATGATGAAGGGACCTTCAAGGAGTGTAAAGTATTGCGTGCGGAAGTGGCAGAACGTATGTGGCGGAAGCCGACCACGGCTGACCTAAGGCTGCCAGCTGGGACTGGGGTTGGAGACGCAATATTCAGTATCCACCCATAAGGCTTCACATAAGCGGTGTCAAAGGTCACGTATCAAATGGTAGAAGGGGTGACGAAACATACCCGGAGAAGACGATATAACTGCTCGTCTGACAAGTCGGGGCCTTCAAAAGATACGTTTACCATCCCAGAGGCGAATCTGTACATATCCTACCGCACATAAAGTGAATTCTTAGCGCCATCAAATACGCGTTGTGTGCGTACCTCCCGCCAAGGCGTGCCTTTGACCAGCCAGACTTCTCCGGAAGGCATTCCCCACCATGACGGCACGCCTCCGTGAGAATGGACGTGGTTCCGCAAGTTTTCAAGTATAGCTTGCTGGGCACCGTCTTGATACACTGCATTATACTTGAACTTGACGAAGACTCCGCCGTCTTTCATATGGGGCTCGAGGGAGTCTATCTCGAAGCCATGGGTATTGACCTTGGAGAGGAGATCGCGAAGGCGGTCGAGTAGAGTGTCTTTACGCGCATAACCGACATATCCCCGTAAACTGAGTAGAGGAAATGGGTCAGATGCCAGTTCTAGCCGTACCTGGTATATGGACTGCATACTCACTCGAACTGACCTAGGCGGACGGGGAAGACAGAATCGATCCATAGCCAGCCTTCCCTTGTCTGTGCTCATGAGAATCAAGCAGATTACTGTGTGGAATACCATACCTGTGGTATACGCTCCGCCACGTTCTCCTCCGTAGGGACATCGCTCCCCGCTGCCTCTGCGGCATAGTGTCTACGGTGCCAGATGAGCGCGGGGGTTGTACGGCCTCTCAGCAGTGGCCTTGAGGAAGATCCGGTGAGTTTCCTGAGCATTTTCGAGTCGCTATTAGGACATATCCGAAGAGTGGGGCACAAGCTAAGAAGAGAGAGGGATCAGTTCACTGCGGCACGCGACGAGGACACGGACGCGTTCAACGGTTGCTCGGCAGATGACGTCAAACCCAAATTGGGCAGGCGGCGACTTTCGATTCTAACACAGACAAACAACCACCAGCCGTCACCGTCCTCGCGTCCTCGTCTACTTACTCTCAATTCTAGTCCTCATATTGGCCCCAGGAAGTCAGCGTACATCGGTGATCTGAGGAGAGATGGACGGCAGTGGACAGCTTTTATCGCTCAAGGTCATGCGGGTCTCGGTGAGTCGCTGCCCTTCCTCATCCAAGGCTTCACTCTGAACTGCGCAGCGACCGTCACTTGGTAGCGCATGGGAACCGTTCTACTCAAGTTCGCCTTCCCTCTCTGCACACTCTACCGCGTCCATCACGTCGCTTCAGGGCAAGACACCTCTACCGGGACATCCAAAGACCCTGCGCGATCTCACTCATATCACCGAACTCCTCACCCTCCCTTCGTCCTTCGGGGCGATCCAACTGGGCGAAACGTTCTCGAGCTGTCTCTCCATAAACAATGATGCCAATGTGGATGTAGATGGCGTTACCGTCCGAGTTGAGATGCAGTCCACTTCGACCAAGGTTCTTCTCGCCGAGGTTGGAGGACCCAACCAACGGTTAGGAGTGGGCGAGTCTTTGGAGAAGGTCGTTAGCCATGAGATAAAGGAACTCGGCCAGCATGTTCTTGGTTGCGTAGTCTCATATCGGGTGCCCACTGGAATGCGTCCACCTCCCGGACAACCGGCGGATTCCCAGGACCCGAGCATACAATCATTCCGTAAGTTCTACAAGTTCGCCGTGAGTATCCCGTATCAGCTCGAGTACAATCTCTAACCGCATGTATGTGCTGCAGGTCACAAACCCCCTCTCGGTCAAGACCAAAGTCCATCTTCCCCGTTCGCCTACCGCCCTTCTCTCAAGTGAGGAGCGCGAGAAGGTGTTCCTCGAAGTCCACATACAGAATCTTACTCAAGAAGCCATGTGGCTTGAGCGCATGCACTTTGAGTGCGTGGATGATTGGCAGGTCCAAGATGCGAACTACTTGCAAGTCCCTGCCGCTGGATCAAAGGAATCTATGTTTTCAGGTTCTACGGCGCTCATGCAACCTCAGGATGTGCGACAGTACATCTACATCCTACTGCCTGCATCTCTACCTCCGTTCCCCATCACAAATGTTCCAGGTGCCATTCTCGCTCTCGGCAGGTTAGACATCTCATGGCGTTCGTCATATGGCGAGCCTGGCCGACTGTTGACATCAGTACGTCGCAGCACATACTCACAAACCATACTCGGATGCTCACACAGCTCTTACAGACACTGTCGCGTCGCATTCCCCTTATTCAAGCCCCCTCCAATTCACAGACGCCCCCTCCGGGAATCAAGCCGCCACCTTCTGCGATACCCCTCCATCTACAACGCAGCAACACGATCGGCGGCTCTCCATCACGCTCACAATCCCCGCTTCCACCACAACGTGCCATGAGCCCTCCTGCCACCCAGCCACCGCCCACACCTTACCGACCCAGTTCTCCTTTCCGAAACCGTCCACAGAGTGTTGGGCCCCCAGCACGCAATCAAACACAATCCCCTGGCTCACCGACTACCTTCGCATCCGCCGTTCAACGAACGCTAGAAGACGTAGAAGTTGACCTTGTTGTCACATCGATACCAAGAGACTCGTTAGAGATCGATAAGCCATTCAACATCGCGTTCAAGGTTACTGTACAAGCTCCCGTACCCGTTCCACGCCTAAACGAGCCCCGAAGACAACGAGTCGTGTCTCTAGTTATCCAGCATGCACAGCCTCCGAAGGAGATGAGCGTCGCCGCCGCGGTCGCTTCAGCAGTCGCAACCGCCGCAGGGCCCCCTAATCCGCAGGGCGGGTGGACACCGCGCATGCCCTCGTCTGGGTTCTCTACGCCTTCACCTTCGCCATATGGGACACCCCTCCGTCTCGATTTTCATGATACCCTTGCGCAGAGGCTCCTCGTCGCCTCGCCGCGGCAAACGAACGCGAGCGACGTTGAGTCAGACGGCGGGGATACCCCTGGTCCCAACACGCACACCGCCGCGCGCGTACACGACTTACCTCCTCCCGAGCTCCGTCCACCGCCAGGGGCGGATTCCAAGGTGTCCCGACCAGATGGCATCACATTTCTCGGCACTTCTACTCTATTCCTTCCGCCGCTTCGGTTACTGGCACCCCTTCCCTCAGCAGCGCAACAACGCACTGCCGGCCACGCGCACAACGTCTCGGATAGCTCAGCGGAGAGCGAAAACGAGAACGAGCCTCTCGTCGCGGCCCTCGAGAGGTTGAAGGCCACGGGGTCGCAGGAGTTTGAGCTGTCTTACGTCCCACGCAAGAGCGGGTTCCTGACTGTCGGCGGGCTTCGCGTCTTGATCGTCGAAGACCGGCTTGCTGAAGAGGACGATAACTCTGACGGCGCGGTTCTGCCTATGGAACTTCGGATACTCAAGGAGTGGGAGGTCGTCGGAGAGGTGTGGGTAAAGTCATGACACTGTCGTTCGATCGTTCACGAGCCTAGGGTATAGCATCATGTGCATTACAGGCAATCGCATCACCCGTCCTGGTGTGCTAACTCCTGCAGTATCGCCTCGTGCTCCTTCGAACGCGGCTTGATGACACACGGGAAGGGCTTCGGGTGGCTGCGCAGCCGTTTAGCGATACACCTTTCAAGTTTCGAGAGCCAAGCAAGAGAAGCTGTTAAGCACGCACCACAGGAATCCTCGGTTGTACTCCCCGTCGGGCGTGACTTCTTCCCCGTTCTCGTCCACGGCCTTCTTGACCTCGAAGAGCGCGAGGACGTTCGCGATCGTATACCACATCGAGTCCATGGCCATGAACCGCCCAGGGCAGATGCGGCGCCCGAACCCGAACGCCGCCGCCACGGGGTCGCGGACGTCGGGATTCAGGCTGCCGTCGGGGCGCAGGAAGCGATCGGGGTTGAAATCGGACGCATCGGTCCCGTACATCTTCTCGTCGTGGAGAATCGCCCTGCAGCCGCAGGGTTCTCTCGGTTAGCGAACGGACGGTTGGCTGGACATCAGAAGCCTGACGCAACGTGTATGAGGATGTGGTGGAATGTGTGTGCGACGTACCAAGTGTTGGCGATGACGAGGGTGCCCTTTGGGAAGTAGTACCCATTGTACACGTCGTCCTCGGTCGACATATGGGGGACATCTGCACGCAATGGTCAGCTTAACGCCGCTAAGGGCTTGAGAAGTTGGACTGCTCATACCGAGGGGAACGACGGGGTTCCAGCGCAAGCATTCTCTCATGATAGCCTCGATGTACGGTAACGATGGTTGGTCGGAAAAGGTCGGCAGGCGATGAGGACCGAGGACTCTGTCCAGCTCCCGGCGCGCCTTCCTTTGAATGTCGGGGTAAAGCGTCATGGCTAAGAAGAACGAGCCCAAGCTCGAAACGGTCGTATCGGCGCCACCTGCAGGGACGAATGATGCGCAGTCAGCCCTGTAACAACGATACCGACCCCAGCGTGGTGCTTGCCAACGTAGAGAGAGCCGAGAGTGGATCGCAGGATGTAGTCGGTATATGCGGGGTCCTGCGCCTTCTTGCCGTGTTTCTCGATAACATACTTGGCAGCGCAGTCCCCTAGGTCACCAGCCGCCTGAAGGGATTGAGTCGTTGCTTCCACGGTGAAGAGGGAAGTGGTGACCTACCAGGCGTTTCAACGTAACGTCGTAAGGTGCGTCGCGCAGCCTCTCGACTACGACACGCCATTGCTTCGCTTGTTTCTGGAAACCTGCCCAAGGGAACCATTCTGGCACGTATTTCACTTTGGGTAACCGTAAGCCATCATCAAAACAAAGACGATAACGGCGTCGCTGCTTGGTGACTCACGCAATGGGATGATGTCCACCAGAAACGCTCCGGCATTCGTGGTCTCCGAGATGGACTCTCCTGCTTCCTCAGCAGTGAGAATGTAGGGATCGTCAAGGGATGCCACATCAATGTCGTACACCATCGACATGATTGTGGCCGCCGATAGACTGCCGCGATTGGTGAATTTAGTACCTGCTGACGTCAAAAGAAGTCATAAAAATATGCACATACTGGCGCAGGTCATCCAACAGCTTCTCTGGGTGCCTATAGAGGTTCACCAAAAACTGGGTAGAAATCTTCTGCTCGATGGGTCTGAAACGCTTAACCGGGCCAGAACGGAACTCTTGGTGAGCGATCCTTCTGCTGTCCCTCCATGGGTCGCCATACGGCATGAATGCCATACCCCATCCGAAACCACATCTATTGCTTCCGAGATCAGCCCCCGAATTGTTCCAATGTCCTGAGAAGTACCTACAGTTCGCTCAGCATGATCATCCTTGGCCTGCAGATGACGTCAGTGCCTAAATTCAACCTTGGTGGGAAGGGAGCGACCTGTCGGAATAAGTGCTAGATCGCTTGTCGAGTAGCTCATTGACGGTTTCCAGGGTGTTCGCGACGACGATATTGGTGCCTAAGATGGATATGCGAACGACGTCCGAATCTATATTCAGTATGTTTGATCAGCATTGCGCTCAGTAAAGACTGCGTCGGATTAACATACCATAGTGATGACCCCATTCTACATACGTCTTCCAGGGGAAGCCGAAAGGGTCGGGCACATCCAGCAAGTTTCCGAGAAACGGAAGAGGCTTCGGGCCCGGAGGATGAGGGTATCGCGGTGTTCTTCGACTACGCAGGAAAACCCACACACCCAATAGCACACAGAACGAAGTAGCGAGGATGTCTGTGGAGGTAGGGGAGAGCATGGGAATGAACTGGACCACAACAGTGCTCTGCGTCGATGGTTGAATGGCCTTAAGTATGTGTCGGCAAGACACTAGCTAACGTCACGACTAGCGCAGGGGATTCGAAGCGACAGGCCTCCGGCGCATCTCGCGTACAGTTCAACGTCCGCTCCGTTCCGTTGCTATATGCGTCCCTGAAGACATGGGAAATCAGTAAGCGTGCTATGAAGCAGCCTCACCAGGTCCGAGAACATACGCCTGCTCCCGCGGATCCACAGCCTAGTAAGCTCCAGTCACTTCGACGCCGGTGACATGTTGCCATTTAGGAGAGAACAGTGTCTCACCGCCGAGCGCGCAAGGCAGGTGGTACACCTCGATGTTCTCGCTGGCGTGGGAGGAGAGTGAGTATGACGAACTGGTATATTTGACCAGGAGCAGCGCTCCGCACATCGTCCGCAAGGATCGCGATTTGCACAAATTGTACCGAATGACCGAATACGAATGCACCATGTGGGAAGCATTCAAGATGACCAGGATTTGGCACATGGGTCTGCTAAGATGGCATGTTGTTAGTGCCAAGGTATCCCCCATACCGCTAAAACACCAGCGAAACGCACCTAGGACACGATGGCCGCACAAACGGAAGTGGTTTGCGACCAACCGAAGCCATCTGCCACAATGGCTCAACGATTATCCTGGGCGCCTCTTTAGGCGCTTCCAAGGTCGTCGGTGGGTTGAGCTTCCTCTTCCCATTTCATCCCTCTTCCCTGAAACTTCCCTCCCCATGTAAAATATCTCCATGCCCAAAGCACGCAAGAACAAGCGCAAAGCACCCGTGACGTCTGCGAGACCTTTTGATCCTTCGTTGCCTTCCGGGTCTTCCAACCGGCCCCAAGCGACTCGGACCATCATCCGTCGTTTTCACGTCCTTATCAAACGCCAAGCGCAGCTCCAACACCTCGTCCGCGATGCAGGTGCGAAAAAGGACAAGAGGAACGCGACGGCAGAAAAGATTCAACTGGCCGATGTCGAGCGTCAGATCGAGGAGCTGGGAGGGCTGGCCGCATACCAACGCATGTCTACTATTGGCCAAGGCAAAGATAGAGGCGGTGGGAGCGAAAAGGTCTTCATCGGTTGGCTGCGCGAGCTCGGGCTTCCGAAGGAGCTGAAGCAGGAGGACACAAAGCTTCGGTCAGTTATGCATACTTCAGGCTCAAAGTTTATCTGTCAACTCGCTCGCGCAGCCTTCTCGAAGTCGGTGCTCTCAAACCAGACAACTATGCTTCCTGTCAGGAGTGGATAGATGTCACCCCGGTAGACCTCCATTCACAACACCCGGGCATACTGGAGCAGGACTTTTTACTCATGGACCCCGAAGAACACCATGAAAAGTGGGGCGCGATCAGCCTAAGCCTGGTTCTTAACTTCGTCCCCGATGCCAAGGACCGAGGTAAGGGTCGCCGCTCCGATGGTTAGCAGAACGTTCTCTAAGCTAATGTGTGTGTTTAGGTCGTATGCTGAGGTTAGCTCATAGCATGCTGCGTCCTAACGGTTTGCTTTTTATCGCTGTACGTCATAGCTGGAACTCGCTATTCATGCCTCTCCTGCTGACACAACGGTGTGCAATCTCTGTAGCTCCCACTGCCTTGCATCCTGAATTCCAGGTACATGACAGCCGATCACTACGAAGGGCTGATGGCTGTGGTTGGCTTTGAGAAACTCCAGTCACACTGGAAAGACGGCGGCAAGATGGCCTATTGGCTATTCCGACGGACAGCACGACCCGCCTCTACTACCTATCGCGATCACGTACTCTATGAGAAGAAGACCGTGTTTCAGACAGGAGACAGGAATAATTTTGTCATATTGCTATAATAATGGTCGGACCTGACGGGCTCCTCGTCACGATCACCTGCGAATTGTAGTTCAAGTCAACCGGTATGCTGCAGTCTTGTGTTGTCCTGCTTGCAACCTCTGTTGACTGCGGGAGACTCGTCAGCGGCGACCTGTCTTTACGTCAGAGAATGGACGATATATAAGCAGGAGTAGTCCATCAACCAAGCGACGCTGGGCAATTCGGGTATTCTAGTACGAAATGTCCGACTTTTCGATGCTGTGAGACTATGCACTATGCTACTAGTAACGCCATCCCGCAACCCGGCGGCGTAATCAAACATTCTCCCTAGTTCCTGCCCTCCCATCACCCATTCCATCTACCTGTCCCGCCCGCGAGCTGTCCTCGCTAGCGCCTTGTTCATTCATGCGGGCCTCGACCTCGTCCCCGCCTATCGCATCTATGAAGTCCAACCCAGTCATGACTGGCTCTCCCATTGGTACTATAAAATCCGAGAGCGTTCCCGTCTGGGAACCCGCTGTAAAGTTGAGCGAGCCGTTGGCCGATGGCGACGACGGAGTGGAATCCCCGGAGCGGTCTGCTTGCCGTAGGTTCAGGAGGAAATGGCAGATTAGCACCTGGGGTAATCTGCAAAGGGCGGCTCAAGAGGTCAATGGTGAGGGAAGATTACAAGGTGGCTGACATACGTATTGAATAAGGTGCCGCCAAGATCTACGCCGATACCATTAGGTCCTTGCTATGATTGAAAGCGCACTTAGGACTTCTACACATTGGATGCAGGATTAATATGAAGATACAAGCCAGTAAGAAGGAATCAGGAGGATGATGTTTAAAGATATAATGGTTCTGATGGCGTAAGCATTCAATTGGTGAGAGAATCGACCAAAAGTGCTCACATGAAGTAAATGCTCCCTGCATGCCAAATTGGTGAATTAAGGCACGATTTGGTGCAGGTCATCATACACATCGTTGTACAACATGACATCTGACGCATGCGGGTAGAAATACGTGGCGACAGTTTCAAAAAAGGATAGCATCACTGGAGATCGCCACCGTCGAAAGGGAGGTGTTAAATTCGGCTGAAGTGACGACTGAGAACTCACCTCACGTCGTGGAGTGCCTGTTCGAAGGTGATGGTTGCACGGGATAATACGAGCGTTCGACAGCCATACCGCATGCAAGATCATCAATCGTGATTTTCGTAGGGCTCCAGCGACAAAACACAAGCTGTCGATGAAAACCGCACACGAAGTCGAATAAGTTCTATGAATTTGACCCTCCGGATGGGGTCCTCACTGCTCCTCACCGGACTTCCACCTGCATCATCTTCCTTGAACCACACCGGACACTCCATCAACATCGCGATCCTACGAAAGAACGGTTCGGTGAATAGATGCAGGAGATGCAGAAGCCACTTGAAGCAAGGCCTTACCGGATGTCCGTCGTTCATACCTTGAGCCGCCCTCCCTCTGGTTGGTGCTGGTGAGCGGATATTTAGATCTGCGTTGTAGCCTCAATAGTCAACATCAAGCAAAAATACTAGCTTTGGACGGGCCACGTCGCGGTCGCGTCCAA
Organism: Sanguinoderma infundibulare; assembly: GCA_032821775.1. NCBI lineage: Eukaryota > Fungi > Basidiomycota > Agaricomycetes > Polyporales > Polyporaceae > Sanguinoderma > Sanguinoderma infundibulare. The sequence continues at coordinate 2,280,564 of JAVLRN010000005.1, read as the reverse complement.
GGCGCGCGGTGTTTCATAGGCTTGCTGTTTTGCATCACAATCCTTGCAGTGAGAGGAATGTGGATCATTATAAAGGGATAGTGTACTACTACGCATCTACTTGGCCTTGTCGTACTCCTGGGTCTTGAACGCGAGAAGTTGCTTCGAAAGCGACTTCCAGCGCTCTTCCACCACTGGCATCTTTTGTAGCGCAGTGGGCGATAGGTAACCCCGATTCCGCCACGATGTATACCACACTGATGCAGATATGAGTGAAGTTACGACAATAAAACAAAATCGGGACGTACGAATATCGTTCTTGCGAGTGGGCGCAGCCTGCATACGTTCCTTGTTGTCCTTGACACAGTCGCGTAAAGCCAGCTCGTTGTAGTACTTGCAGAACACGGATCCGCCATTCTTCTCAACGGCACGGATTGCGCTCTGTGAGGCACGAGCAGGGGTAATGTGTATGGCGGATTTCAGGTGCTCGGCACCCTAGAGAGTTGTCGCGTTAGAGCGATCCGAGATATACAACGAAGGGAGACTCACACTGCCCAAGAGCTTGATGCCGTCGTGCACCTGGTGAACGCATCCACTCAACAGCAGCTCCCGTGCGGTAATAGGCTTCTCCGGAGAGGAAGTGAGGCGACCGGTATCGATCCAGTGCTGTATGCGGTCGAGATTCACGGGCGCATACGTCTTCTGGTTTCTGCAAAATGCCAGGGACATTCAGAGACCGAGAAGGAAAGTCAAGAAGTGCCACGACACGTACTGGTTGACGAAGCCCGTCTTCGGGAACCGCTTCACAATAGTTGTCTGGCCACCCTCGAAGCCAGCCTTCGGCTTTCCGTTCCCCGAACGAGCTTTCTGACCCTTGTGACCTCGTCCGGAGGTCTTACCAAGACCGGAGCTACGTCCTCGACCCAAGCGTTTTTGCTGCACCGCCATAGTTAGCCAGGGTACGCCATGAAGAGAAGCCAGTCATACCGTCGACTGTGAGCCGGGTGCAGGAGACAGGTTGAAGAGATGGACGCGCCCAGAGGACGCCTTGAAGCGCGAGACCACACCGGACATCTCTCAGCCACGAAGCCCCCAAGAAAAGAAAACGAAGACCGAGGGAGGCTGGCCACTGCCTGTGAGGGACGGCGTCGAGGTCGTGGACGGTCAAGAGTGTCTTGCCTGTTTTAGTGACATTGGCGCCCGATCAAACGCGTCCCAGCGCGCGCATGTGCCAGTAGCCTTCGTCCGGCAGGTCATCGCTGAACACTAATAGATCTACCTCCTCCCCTCTGTACCGCCTCCTGCTTGCCTAGACGGACATCCGAGGACGGAGAACATGTCGACGCTCCATATCCTACACTTCAACGATGTCTATCGCGTGCAGCCGTTCAAGCTCCACTCGAGATCTCCGGAGACGATTGATGTTACCCAATGGGCTGCCATGCTCGACGACGTCAGAGATCAGTGGCCTTTGAGGGAAGACGGGAAGCGGGATGGGCTGGTGTTGTTTTCGGGAGATGTGTTCAGCCCATCGGTGGAGAGCTCTGTTACAAGAGGAAGTCATATGGTCCCTGTGATGAACGCAATCGCACCCGACGTTTCGCTCACGGGTGAGCTATTCCCCAACGGCTGATCCATAGTCTTACCTGCATCCCTTGCGATCCAGGAAACCATGACTTTGATTTTGGTGAGGAACTCCCTCATTTCCCGCGTTACGCCGTGCAAGACATTTGTCCTGCCAATAGGATATCCTCATCTATCCAAGCTCATCCAAGATACAAACTTTGTTAGTTTCCGCTCGTGTAACCTTCGTGTAGGACGTTGACCTCCAGTAACAGCCATGGATCTTGAGTAATATCATTGACACCGACACTTCCCAAGTCCCAGAACACCTGCTTGAATTCTGTGTCTTTGAGCGCGCGGGTGTGCGCATAGGCGTTATAGGGCTTGTGGAGAAGTACGCTCCTCTCGCATTGTGCGCATTACGGTACTGACAATATTTGACATGTTCAAAGGGAATGGATTGGTACTGTGTCTACATGGCCGTCGACCTTCAAGTACAAGGACATGGCCGAGGTCGCCTTCGACCTCTCAAAGCGGCTGCGGGACCCGCAGGGCGAGCACAGATGCGACCTTATTGTTGCTCTTACACATGCCAGGTTGGTATTTTCACATAAAGTAGCGAGTAGCCGGAAGGCTCACCCCCGAACCTCCCAACAGAGTGCCCAATGTAAGTTGGGCCGGTTTGGGACGTGTCACTCAGGCTTGCTCACCTGCGTTGTATTTTCAGGACGTTGCCCTTGCAAAGAAGATTTATGCCCTTTCACCACTTGCACAGGAAAAGACTCCCATACGCAATCTTCACGGCGCCGACATCATCTTCGGCGGACACGACCATTTATACTACGTCTCAAGGGGCATGACCTCTTGGGAGAATTATGACCTGAACCAGGACGTTCTCGGTGGAGAACAAGACCATGGGGATATCCTTGTCGTGAAAAGTGGCACGGACTTCAGAGATCTCAGTGAGCTTACCCTAGAACTTGCCGATACTCCCGATGGTAGCGTACGAAGGAAAGTAATCAAGACCATCAAAGGTACGGCGGCGACAGCGTTCTAGATGTAATGGGACTGACAGATATTTGTAGGGAAGCACATCGAGACGAAGCCGGACTGCAAGAAGAGTCGGCGTGTGGCAGACCTCCTCAAAGACCTCTTGTCGTCCGTCTCTTCCGCGCTCAAGGCGCCGGTAGGCAAGAGCACGGCAGAACTTGACCTCCGGTCGTCCCTCATACGTGTGCAAGAAGTATGGAGTCGCCTCTCTGAGTGGGCGAATCACCCGATGCTGATGATTGCTGTTAGACTGCCGCAGCGAACTGGTTCGCCGACGTTCTCCGCCATGCGTATGACGACGCGTTGTGTCTTCGAACTGGAGGTGGTGCAGATGGCGTGTTCATTTGTGCTGGAACCCTGCGTGGAGACTCGGTATACGGTCCTGGACCGATCACGCTCGGAGATGTTCTTGAAATACTACCGTTCGAAGACCCTGTCGTGGTCCTCGAGTTGGATGGCGAGACCATATGGGCGGCGCTGGAAGCCTCACTCGAGACGTGGCCAGCGCAGGAAGGGTAAGCGCAACTATAACTTCTATCCCGCTCGTTAGCCTGACATATTATACAGACGCTTCCCTGTGATCTCTGGTTTCCGTGTATCTTGGGACTCCCGCCGACTTCCAGGTCAGCGCGTCCTTGGAGTCTGGCTCCTCCAGGAACAAAACAACGGCAGTTCGGGCAGCACCACACCCACGTCGCCTACGCAAAGCGGCTACGCATCACCACAGCGAGGGGCCTCTGCGTCATCATCGGTGACCAACCTAGCGCAGAACACAGCGAATCAGTCGACCCCGACACTTGTAGATGCGGAGCCTATTCAGCGCGTGAAGGGCGGCAGGACGTACAAAATCATCACGCGAGAGTATATGGCACAGGGCCACGACGGCTTCTTGCCTCTCAAAGGAAAGAGGTACCTCGTTGACGACGAGAGCGGACAGCTGATGAGCGCCATCGTGCGCAAATACTTGTTGGGTACGTGCCCAGTAGCATCGACGACACCCCATGCATATCCTAATGAGCACCCCTCTCCGCAGGCTGCCGCTTCGTCAACCGCCTCTCGCGCCTGGCGAGCATGCACACCGTGAAGCTCCTCGACCCCGAAACGCCTGCGGTCGTCTCGCGCGAGAAGGCTCGCCAGTCCCACGCCTCGCGCCGCTCGCGGTCCAAGTCCAAAGACAGGCTGTCGGCAACACGCTCCAAGAGCCCTGCGCGTGCAATCAAGGACGCGATCCCGCGCTCCATGAGCCCCTCGCGCATCGGGGACATGTGGCGACGGGTCGCGGGCATCGCTCTGCGTTGGTCGCGCGCGCACTACCGGGACCATCTGCGCATCACTGGGCGCGAGCACATGAGCGACGTGGACTGCTTTGATGGAGAAAAGGTGAGGAAGGGCCGGTTCGAGAGGGAGCAGGTGAGGGGTTTAGAAGCGGCGAAGGAGGGCAAGGCCCCAGAGGCGCATGCAGAGTTGACGGGTTGGGAGGATGATCTGGCGGTTATATATCCTGTGGTGGACGGCAGGCTGAAGGATGAAGGAAGGAAGTGAGTTGGCTAGGATAGAAAGCGGAAGAGCGGAACTTGGAAGCGTGGCGTGCATGAAGAATATCTCGTAGCTAGCGTTAGGGAGTGGAGTAGATTAACCGACGTGTAGTATACAGTGGTGTTACAATTTCCGCCAGTCCGAGGTATGAATCTATTCGAGCGTGCCATGCGGTCATCGAAGACGCGTCCGTCAATGCGGGGCAATGGGCGGGAGTTCTGGTAGGGGGACGGTCGGGGCTGGATCGCCTGTTACAGTTCTTGCATGGTGCGCAATCAGACCAACAGCAGAGCCGATGCCAGCTCCGCCAAGAATCACTGAAAAACACACACACAGAATATGAGCGGGAGCCTGATTGGTTGAATGTGCACATTGCTCACAGTTTATGCTGTTCGCTCGCTTCCAAAACAGCGCAGGCGTTATGACTGCAAACAGGATGCCACCAATAGTGGAGTGGTCGTCAGCGCGGAGAGATGCCGTCTGAGGAAGGCCGATAGAAGTAAGGAGGATGTAAGGACAATGAACTCAAAGGAACTCACGTCGTACGCTGTGCGGAATCTTCTTATCCTAACTTTCTCTGGGTTCGAGTACGCCGAGCGAGCGTACTCGAAAGCCCCACCTCCAACGATGCCTACAAAAGAATCAGTCGCGCGCACGCAGGGGAAACCAGGAAAACGCACCAAAAGACCCTCCCATCCAAGTCGCGCGGAGTAACCGGTTCACGTTGATATGCGACCGTCCATAGCGCGTTGCTGCGAAAACAGCGTACACGACAGGCGTGCAGAGGGACATCAGCTGGTAGCCTTTTGTCATTCCCCTGCGAACAAAGTATTCGATGTCCGCGTTGTGGGCCTGGGTGGTTGCGGGATCGGTGAAGTCGTCAGTCATGGCTGGAGAGGGGACTAAGACGAGTCGCAAACGGAGGAGGGTGGGATCACAGGCGAAGGTGATCTCGCGGGCGACGCGCGCGGCTCCGGCGCGTCGGCCGTCTCTTGGCTTCGCACTCCACTCACCCTCACCCCACGCACACCGTCCATCCCCATCCCCGCCCGTCTGGCATCCCACATGTCAGCCGACTTTGCAGACGCAAGCTTGACACAGATCCGAGAGACGGTATCTCGTCTACGATCTCCCATTCCCGATCTACGGACTCTCCGTTCCCTCCTCGCCGCGCCTCTCGCAAGCATCGGTCTCCTACCCCCACGCTTCAGGCAGTACAATGTGTCTCCAATCGGCGGAGAAACCTTCAACATTCCACGACACATTCCATCTCTACAAAGGGCCCTCCTGGAGCACGTAATCCCAACCTGGGAGCCGCTCCTCGTGCAAGAATCCTCGTATGAATTGGTCGAGCAGTACTTCTGCCCGGATGCCATGTCTTTTGCTTCTCCGGCAGCAGGCCAAGTCGCTTTGTACGCCTTCTCCACCCTGCTATCAGTGTCCTTGCAAGACCACTCTGTACGTTTACTAGCCAAACTATGCAAAGGTTACCCGATCGATGTGCTGCATTCCGTTCTGTTCCCTGAGAGCGGAACGTCCAAGCCAACGGGGAGGCACACCATTACTTGGGAGGATGTCGTACGGGACGTCATAGCGGTGCCTACAAAGGTCGCGAACTACATGGGCGACCGACGTGACCTTCCATCCGTGCTGGAGCTTGGTCCATACTACGCCAACGTGAGTGTCCGCACGGAAAACCTCGTATTCAGCTCCTGTGCTAAACGGTCTCAAGGTTGGTGTTTGATTGTAGCATATGAATCTTACATGTTGATGCTTTGGATACACAGAGCGAATAGCATCCATCGCCTATCTAATTGGCAAACTGGTCAATGTCGGAGTGTTTCCTTCATCTGTTCCCATATCCCCCGCCCAGCCGTCGTTCTTTCAAAGCACGTTGTCCACCATTCGTGCCCGTCTTACAACATCGAATGCATCAAAGTATTCCGCATTCTGGATCGATTTGCTTGGATCCCTCCCTTCTTCGCACGCCCTGAGGTCCGTATTGACCTCGCTGCTCTCATCTATGAATGTCGTGGATCTCGCTCTCGATTCTTCCGCGCGGACAAGAGCGGAGGCCAAGCATGAAGCGCAACTATTAAGGCTACTACTTGGTCCCCTCTCGAATGACAATACCGAGCTTTCGGAGTGCTTTTGCGCAGTTGCACTAGGCCGGACATGGGGCGAAGGTCACGCCAGAATTTTCGCTTGTTGGGCTGCGGGTGCCCAACAGGGAACTAGAACAAGAGAAGGTGACTATCTGGGAGTCTTTCCGTCAAATTCTTTGTTCTTACTATTATATGCTAGGTTTGGATATCCTGCTCACGAAAGTGATCGATCTATGGACCGATGCCGACCATGTCAGACATTCATTGCTTTCTCAGCACAAGTGTACGTTCGAATCTTTGGGCACACGTTCCTCGAGTCATTGACGAAGCAATAGACCTCACGGCGCTCCTCCTTCTCACCATCAATTATTTCCCTGTCCCATCCCCCGCTCAGGAGCTGGCCTTGTTGCCGCAGTTCATTCAGTCAATATCGACATATATCTCCCATCTAGATCCTTCGGTACGCAGGTGTGGGATGCTAGTAGCCGAAGAAGTGGCTCGTGCCGCAGGCAAGACCCTCGACTTTGGCGAGTGGGAAGGGGACGATCAGGGCAAGGCTTGGTGCCGACAGTTGAGAGTGTTACTCAAGGAGTGCGATGGCGACGTCGATGATCCACCTCCGAAAGAGCAACCGGAAGATGTTATCCCGCCTGGAACGCGTCCTTCCGTGGTAGAGGTTGAGGAACCTCCGTCAAGCAACATCGTCATTGAGGTGCCAGCTTCCGGGTACGACTCGGACGATTCCCTCACAGGATATGCTTCTCCTACCTCTTCACGCGCCGCTTCTCCCACTCCCTCAGAGCTGGCTGAGATTGAGAAGGATCCTACCCTGCACATGGGCGTCAAGAAGGTACCGCGCCCCGTGTACCTCGCACAGCTTGGCGAGCTGGTCCGGCCGACAAGTGGTCTTCAATCTGGCGACGAGCAAAATAATGCGGCGAAGATCGAGGTGGCTCTCGAGGTCGCCGAAGAACTTATTAGGCGCAAGAGTGGTTATGGCACGGAGCTTGGTGGGTCCGATTCTTGATGCTATTACATGAAGATGTTAACCCCAAATCGCCTCCCCAGAGGAGAACGCTATCAATCTGGTTTACGGCTTCATCGGCCTCCAGGACAACTATGACTTAGAAGGCTTCGATCAGAAGCGACAAGCTGCGTTGAATGCGCTTGTCGCCTGCTGCCCTCGTAAAGCTGCGCCGTATGTCGTTGTTCCATCTTTCACGGTTGAGGCATGGCTTAATTTACAATGTTCCGACAGCACAATTGTAGAGCAATTCTTCACAAACCAATATTCCATAGACCAGCGGTTCGCCATGTTGAATGCACTGGGTCTCGGGGCACAGGAATTGGCCTCCCTTCCTGTCTCAGAGCTCCCTGGTCGCCAGCCCCTCCCATCCGAGAAAACTGCTTTCCCTAGCAAGAAGCTCCCGCCTGGACTCCACAAAAAGTATCTCACTACCGAGGATCAGTTTAACACCAACGACCCCATCCATCACCTCCTCGAGGGAATCAGCCAGCTTGCTGTCGAAAAGAGCAAAGACGCCACCGCAGACAAGGTGCCCGAATTCGTCCGCGAACGAGACCTCCGCATCCGCGGTCCTGCCAAAATCTCCGAAGTCTCATCGCCCTCTGCCCGCACCGCACTCATGCGCGGGCTTGCGAGCACGAATGCCCGTCATCCACAACTGGCAACGTTCACCGACGTCGCTGCCGAGTCCTTCGTCTGCCCCCTGATCAACCGCTTCTGGCTGTTCCTCCGGGACGAGCAGGGCCGCGAGGAGCGCACCGCGCACCAGCCGCCGCTGCACCGCTACCGCGGCGCGGGGACCGGTCTGGTGCTCTCCGCGTTCGTGCTCGGGCGCATGCTCGAGACGCTCGCGGTCCTCGTCCACGCCGCACGCCACGCCCGGGAGTGGCTGGCCGTCATCGCGCCGGACGCGCTGGAGCTCGCCGTCACGCTGGGCACGCGCCCCATTTCGCGCGGAGAGGGAGCGGACGAAGACGGTGATCGCGATAGAGACCTGGTCTCGGGACGAAACCAAAGTCAGACCAAGGAAGCAGCGCTGCTCACGGCTGCCCTCGAGCTTGCGCTCATCGTGCTGGACGGGTGCATCGACCTCGACGGGGGACGGTCGCTCGGCCTCGAGCACGCCGCGCTCCTCGTCGGCTCGGGCGAGTGGGCCGGGAAGGTATTTGGCAGCTTGGAGGACGGGGCGAAGGTGCTGGGGGGCGGTGGTGCGCAAGAGGTCCGCCTGCGCCGTGCGGCTGCGGCTGTAGTGCTCAAGGTGGACGAGATGACGTCGAAATGGAGGCGGTCGATGGTCGATCTGGTGTAGCGACATATGGTGGACCGTTGTACGTCAATCTTTTGGTACGCCTTGCTCTCGAATGGCGAGCCGTCCAGGACGGGGTACACCTTCGCGTAATTGTTCGGCTTCGAGGAAGCCGCACATGTGCGCTAGTCGGCGGTGAACGCGGAAGCCTTTTTATCTTCGCGGCCGCGAAGAGAGAACAGCGTTCTGTTTGAGCACCAAGCCAATATGGACGGCCGAGAGCGCGTGTCAGCGCATAACTCATCGAGATTGGATGTATGGGACGCAGTGACTGCTTTTGACAGTGAACGGTGCAAGCGACTCCATTTCAGTCGAGAGCAACATTATCATTGAAACATAATGCACGCACCCTCATCGTACAGTTCCGAGTGTTGAAAAGAGTCCCGATAACTTGAGGAGCTAGGTCTGTCCTGCGTTTAGTGTGCACCCTCACGAACTGGTCGAAGTAATCCCACGAGTTGTGTGCCATACGGACCCACCTCCACGCCTTCTTGTCCCGCGCGAAATACCCAACGTCCGACTCTTGTGTGGAATCCGGCGTGCATCAGTGAAACCTTGGCGGATCGAGCCTATTAGGATATCCTGGAGTTATTGGAAGGCTGCGCGCGTAAGATTGGCCCTGCGCGCAATGTGGGGCATCACGTGACTGGAAATTATCACGGAGGAATAATAAAAAACCATAGGCTTGACGGGGAGGCTCTTAAATAAAATGTGCATCCTAAACTTTGTGAAGAAATTGCTAATCTGCAAAGTTTAGGAAGCAGATTTTCGGATTTGTCTCGCGTGCGAGAGGAGATGCTGAAGTTCTGTCGGCCAGGCGCATAGGCGTCTGCGTAAGTCCATATTGGGTGATACCAAAAAGGAAGCCAATAGCTGGCAGTCTGGAAGTCGTTGTATAGTTAATGTTCCAGCTATCTAGTCCTAGCCATGTCAATCATTTGAACGTCAAAGCACACATGAGACTATGTTCCGAGTTGACAATTTTATATTATTGCGTGTTTTTGTGCCGAACCGCGTGTACACAACGAACTCGGTGATCGTGCACATGCGCCGCCCGGGGGTTTTCTCTTTTCTCCCGACTGACATCGACCTCAACAGACCCTCCATAAACAACCGCGCCAAAGCCTCATCCAAGGCCCGTCAGGTCCTCCTGGCGCACCCCTCTAGTTCCACCCCACGACCCCGGCCGAAGGCAGGGGGTAGGAGAGACGCGCGCGCAACCGTGAACGAGACCTGCGCCAGTCCCGCCGGGGCTGGCGAACGCCTGTCGTGCTTGTCCAGTGGTCCTCTGTTGATCCGGTGAGGGTGTGAGATACAAACTTAGGACGACGTGCGAGAGCTACTTACCAAGTGCGCCGTATGCGGCGCATGACGGAAAGACATCCGTGCTGGAGGGTGCTGTGGACACGACCCCGCTTCAACCGCCTGGGGCGGGAACGGTAGTCGTACGCGCCAGCTCGGCCTTCCGCACCGCAATTCACGGGGTTAGCCAAAGTGGGGAGGTGGGAGTTGAGTAGGCGACTCACCAAGTGTTCCTCCACGATCGCCACCGTGTGGTACACGGCATAAGCCTGATGCTTGGTGATCGAGGAGGGAGGCTCGAGGGCACGAGGGCGAAGCGACAGTAGGCGTCGTCTGTATGGGTCGAGGAGGGCTGACCAGACATTGGGGGCTCGGCAGCAGGTCATTATACGAAAGGAAAGCGAGGTCGAACGCGGGGGCCAGGGACGCGGCGTGTGGACGGATGTCCGACACGCCGTCCCCGACCGGGAGACGTCGAGTCAGGAGGCCGGGTAGGGTGGAACAAGAACCGAGGCATGAGAAGGGAACGCTGATGAGTCTTCTTGCAAGTAGGCAGGAAAGGAAGCAGATCTGGGTTTTCTTGTTTTCTAGTTGCAGGCGAGCGAGAGAAGATGATGAAGAGCATCGCTGATGAGCGCTGGTAGTGGAGAGTGGCACTGGCAGGTGATGGTTGTGGATGAGGAGATGGCGTTCCGGGGGTGGTTCTTATACCCTTCACGATGGTGGCTAACCACCCAACCTCCGGTTCCGATTTGGTAGGTGGCCTTCCACAGATAGCTAGCCTTGGTTGACTTGCAGATCGGAACGAGGCTGGCGAAGCTCAGGCTCGAGCTGCCCGACATGCCTTCACAGTGGCTGGGTTGCCGGGGATGTGAAAGACGACGAATGACGCATTATGCGGCAGACATTGACGTCCGCATTGCCACCTTGAAATCCGAGGAACCGAAGTAACACGCGATCATCCTACCGCGTGTGATTCTGTCCCCGTGAACTTGAAAGGCCAATCCCATCGCCTGTGCGGCGCACTGTTCGGATTGTCTTCGCCTCTTGATGTCCGAGAACCGAAGTACAGGAGGAGGAATTCTTTCCATGTGGCTCGGTCGCCTTCCCTCCCAGGAACCATGCCAAAGCCCAAAGCGGTCGCTGCGGGCCAGGTCTTCGGTCACAAATCTTGCCCATGGAAACCACGCACGCAAGAAGGCAAGGTTAGCAACAAACCAGGTCTGCGGTGAGGAAGACAAGGAAGACATGCCTCCTCCCGCTCCGGATACTTAACATACCATATTATATCATCGTTAATCGTGTCAAGCGTCCTCGTCTGACGTGTTATATAGGAAGTCGGAGGACCGCGTGCGTCTGGATGATGCACACGCCAGTGCCAGATTTGGAGCATCGAGCGGGTAGGAGGCCACCCAAGATCGGGACGTCGAAGATGCCTTGGGGTTGGAGTTGCTTTGCGACGGAATCACAGTGTGCCTCCATCCTGGTCCGTACCTCTTCAATGTGGGCATGGTCGTTCTTCCTCGCAATGCCATGAACGGCGATCTCAAACGCTTTCGCGGGGTTACAGTTATTCTCGGCTGCATGGTTTGCACAGATGGTCATGTACAACGCGGGCGTGCCGGAGGAGAAGACAGTATCAATGCCGCCTTCAAGGTAGACGGTGGTATCTGCGAGGGTGTTCAAAGACCATGTGTGGATTCTAAGCCATTGCCCGAGTGTGGTCGCCAGCGCGATCGGAGTGCCATATCCTAACTCTCTGCAGCTAGTCGCGCAGTCTGACAGCACGGAACGGCACATTGACCTCAAATAGGGTTCAGGGGATGAAAATCGTTCACAAAAGATATCGTACGTACCTATGGGTTTGCCACGCTGCCCTCTGACATTCCTCGTCGCAACAGAGGACCACTCCGCACCCACCACATCGCTTCGGCTTCTCGTCGTCCCAGTTATGCTTTCCACAATGGTCACAGTGCTGCGAGAGACTAATAAGGGCGCTTTCTAAGGAGCCTTCGAAGAGGAACCTGCGACGATCCATTGGTGAGGAGTGCCTCCACAACTTGTAGACAGGGCTGAAGGTAGTCCATTCAGTATACTACTGAGGCTTGGGGGTGAACTGCCTTATCGGGGAATCGGCAATAGCCGATCCGCGTCGGCTGGGTTGCGCGTCCCGCCGGCTGCGGACAAGCGCAAGGCATATGGTCTCGCCATGGCACTGAGCTCTTCATTGCTTGACTTCCACCACCATCTCTCTGTGTCGTGAACGCAACTGAAAGCGTTCAACGATGCAGCTCGCATCGTATGGCTTCCGCGCCCTGAAGGGCGGCGGGCAGCCCCATTTCCCAGCCGGCGGGGGAACACTCTCGCGCTCGATACACATCCCTGCATTCACTCGACCGCCTCCCAACAAACCAACGACCGCTGCTCAGGCCGTATTCAAGCATGCCCGGACGGCCATCTCGCGCTTCGTTGCGCACCTCACTACTCCGGGTACGTTGCGCGCATCCGTCCATGTCTCCCCAGGAGGAGTCGGAGCCCGTGCGTTCCATGGCCCGGCTACTCGCATGCCGACCATCCAGGACCGCCTCTCCTTCCCTGCGCGACACATTCTATCCAAGCCCCTCGCCGTACCATTCCTGCCTCGACCCCCAACCGTCCCGCGAAACATCACCCAGGTCGGCTTGGGCACCGCGCGTAACTTCTCTACCGGGCGCCCCATCTTCCAACACCTCGTCCAGAACGTCCCCGTGTACGCTCGGACGCTCAACGAAGTCGACTGGGACCTTCGCATCAAGGAGGAGAGAGAGCGCTTGCGGTTGGAGAAGCAGAAGGCGAAGCGTGCGGAGAAGGCGATGAAGAAGGCTAAAGCTCCTCTCCGTCCCGTGCAGCTCAACGTCGCCCCGACGCCCGTCGTGTCCCAGAAGGACGAGCTTGACCACTACTTCCCTGCTCCTACCGTTCCCGAGGTTACCACGCACCTCCTCATCCCCCTCGCGCCTACTCCGACCTCGCGTCTCCCGCTTCCGCTCAACCCATCCGCGTCGACCACCCACCCGCTCTTGCCATTCAATGTCATAACCTCTATGCATGCAAGCCATGGCACTCACGCGCTACGGGTTTCCACGGTCTTCGCCCGCCTCGACGCAGCCAGTGTCTTCGACGAACCTGGTGTGCACTGTGAGGCTCGCGGAGACCCAAGCGGGCTGTGCACTGTCCTCGAGGTGCGATTTGAAGGATGGACCGTCAACAGGGTGCGTGGGATCCTTGGTGAAGCAGGCACCGGGTGGTGCGTGCTGGAGGAAGTCTGGAGAGACCAGGAGCACGCGGAAGCCGAGGAAATGGACGCGGCGCTGGAGACGCTCAGCATCAGCGAGTCCGAGAGGAGTCGCGACATCTCGCTCTCTGGGCTGTCGGATATTAACGGCAGCTGGGGTGCGTCGGACTACGGCATTGACCCCTCGCGCTCGTTCGTCCTGCCTACGCTCGACTTCTCCGCTGTGTTCCCCGCTCCTACATGGTCACCGGCACCCAACTCACCTTCCGGCTTCTCGACGCCTATGTCCGATCTTGAGTTCCACAACGCGTGGACTCAAATGGAAGACCTTCCGTTGTCGCCAGGCAGCTTTGGGTCCGACGTGGACTCGGACGTCCTGTCGGTGAGCTCAGACTGGCACGAGCTTTCCCCCGCCCTGTCTGTCGCGGACGTCCGGTTCGGGTTCAGTTCGCAATTTTCGGAGAGGATGCACGGTTCTGATGGGCCGCGGGAGGAATTGTTCTAGTGCAAATGCGCACAACGGTATTTCTCTCCATCTCGTTTTCAATGCTCGTGGCTATTACGACCACTGTACACACTCATTGCTTTAATCACAGTTCCTCTTTGTACTATGATGATCACGAACGTAACTGAATCCTGACGATTTGACCTCACTAATGGTTCTCCGGAAGTCACGGACCGGGTCCCATGTCGGGCACCTCACCATCCCGATGCCGAACGACGATGGTTTGTTTGCCGATAACTTACGGCTCTCCGGGCTTGGCGTGCAGGCTTCACTGTCTGATGTCCCGTCCGTTTTTCGCACAACTGGCGTCGCCCACGTATATATGTCGACTCCCATGATAGGCTCTCTTCCCAGCCCGTCCCTTCGATCTTCTCTGGACAAGATCTCCAGCTCAACCGAGTGGTTTGTGGTTGCCGACGTGCCTTCTGGCCTAGTAGCATGGCACTAGTACTGCACGCCACGGACAGGGCGCCACACGACGTCGAGGACGGCTGCGGTGCCGCGGTCGGATCGAGCAGGTACCCTGGCGCAGGGACCCACGAGGACCCATATGTGATCGACTGGGACATCGGGGACACGGAGAACCCGTTTAACTGGTCCAAGAAGCGAAAATGGGCCATCACGGGGCAGGTGTGTGTGTTTCTGCGCGAAATCCAAGAGGATCCGTGAGCGGCGCTAACCGCGCTGTCGGATGTAGCTGGCAATGTCGACGTTCACGATGTCGTTCTGCAGCAGTTGCTACTCGGGCGGCTTGGCCTCCATGAGCGCAGAGCTACACCTGTCCCAGACCGTCGCGATCCTCGGCGTGTCGCTGTACGTGCTGGGATTCGGGCTGGGCCCTCTGCTCTTCGCGCCCCTCGGGGAGATTTACGGGAGGGTGAGCCAACTAAGCTCATTGCGGCATAACCACCGTAGCTGACGTCGCACCTGAACCGTACAGCGGATCGTCTTCGTCGTCACCGGCTCGGTCTTTGTGCTGTTCCATCTGGGGGGTGCCCTGGGCCACAATGCGGCGACGATACTCAGCACTCGCCTGCTTGCCGGTATTTTCGGATCGGCCCGTACGTCCTATCGCAGTGCCCGTTCGCCTTCTGCATATCTCTGACTGTGCAGCTGTCAGCGTTGACGAACGCCGGGGGTGCGTTGAGCGACATGTGGGTCGCCCGAGAGCGAGGCCTTGCCGCTTCCCTGTATGGCACGGCACCGTGGATGGGACCTGGTGCGTCTGCGTTCTAGCAAAAAGCCTCTTATCAATCAATATCTGAGCACTCATGCCATTTATATTCATATTTATATTTATTGCAGTCTTTGGACCGCTTGTCGGTGGCTGGGTGTCCCAGTCACGACTGGGATGGCGCTTCGCGTTCTGGATCATGTTCATCCTTTCCGCGCTGAACGCCGTTGCGTGTGTCTTGCTCACCCCAGAAACTGTAAGCAGACCGCCGCATGACTCGAGCACCATGCACACGCAAGGTCAGTCGTCGCTGAATGTGCATCGTTTGCGCTTGTGGCTAGCTTGGGCCCGTGTTACTTCGTCGTCGGGCGCGGAAGCTGACGAAAGCGAGCGGGGGAGAAAGTGTCTATGCCTCAAGTTTTGACGCGGACCGTGCGGTGTCATTGTCGGCCGTCCTCAAGCGAGACATGGGTCGTCCATTCTGTGAGTACGATTTTGTGCTACTCTGTTTGTCCCGTTTGGTTAAGTGGCGTCATAGACTTCTTGGTCACGGAGCCCATCGTCTTGCTGCTCGCAATCTACATTGCGATTGCGTACGCGACGCTGTACTCGTTTTTCGCGGCATACCCTATTGTGTTCCAGGAGCGCAGAGGGTTCTCGGAAGGAGAGAGCGGGCTTACGTTCCTGGCGATTGGTGTGGGGAACATGATTGGATTATCATTTGTTCCGATTCAGAACAAACTCTACCAGAGGGCGATGGACCGTAACGATGGCAGGACGATCCCAGAAGCGTACGCACGCCCCGTTTTTCTGGTGTCCTGATTCTGAGCTCTCGTTATCTACCCGTGTTTCTAGGAGGCTATACTTGCCTATGGTTGGCGGTGTATTCCTTCCGATCAGTCTTTTCTGGTTTGGATGGTGAGTAGCATCTGTGTAGTGACGTCAATCGTCGTTCTAACCAATGCAAATGCAAATACAATGCGAGTAGGACGAGCGACCCACCGATTCACTGGATCGTACCGGTGCTTGCTGGGATCCCATTCGGATTCTCTTGCGCGGTGATTATGCAAGGCTTGGTACAATACCTAATGGACGCCTACTCGATATATTGCTCGAGTGCGATCGCGTCCACGGTTGTCACTCGGTCGGTGGTCGCAGCGGTATTTCCGCTGATCAGCCCGACATTGAACGGCAACCTGGGTGACGGCTGGGGGTGCAGCGTGTTTGCCTTCCTGGCGACGGCGTGCATGCCGGTGCCGTTCCTGTTCTATGCAAGTCATTCTTCAGGCTGACGTCGCTGCGGGATATTGTGGAGCTGACGATGCGGTTAGAGATACGGTTCCTGGGTGCGGAGCAAATCGAAATGGGCGCTGCAGGACGACGGGATCATTCATACGGAGCCATCATCTCGTGCGGACATGGACGAAAAGGAGATGGCTGTGACGAGCGAATAGGCATTAGACTTGGAGGCTTGCTTGGAGGAGTCACGAATCACGAGCGTCCGAGCATGGACGACATAGGAAATACTACTTTACATAGAGTTTGTGCTCGTAAGGCATTGATTGATGCGCTGGCTGTGAGCAATGCTGTGGTGCATGAACTGTGCCGCGAGGATACGCCATCCAAGTCTGGGACGATCGGCTTAGTCAGAGCGGGGCTGACGTGACCGCGTCGACTTGGGCGCTGGACGCGTGCAGCCGCTTTCGAACTCAACGCCGCTCGGCGCGCTCCTGCGACCAGTCCTCTCCACTCCGACTCTCCCGCCCCCGCCCCGCCCCCGATCCCCTCCACGACCCCCAGCTCCCGTTGACCCTCCTTCCTTTCCATCCCCCTCCTTTCCCCTCACGACCGCCGCCCATGGCGCCCACGCTCACTTTCCTCTCCTCCCACCCCGCTCCCGCGCTCAACACCTCAGTGCCTCCGCCGTCCCAGGAATTCATGCTTCAGCAAATGCCCAACGTCTTCGTCCACCCACCCGACGAAGAACTCGAGTACAACCCCCCATTCTGCTACTTCGATGCAACCCAAGCCGCAAAGGAGAGCCTCACCACCCCGCCAGACATGGAGGCCCTCGACGTCGCACTCAGCTTCTGTCAGCAGACCGACAACCGTGCCCCCGCCTTTCGCCGGACCTTCCCCAACGAGTCCCAGGAGACCGTCGTCATGCCCCGCCGCGGCAGCATCATGAACTTCAAGTTCCGTGCCCCAGACCTCGAGATGGACATGGAGCTCGAGCCGGACGGCCAGACAGACATCCGTACTCGCGGCGTGCGCAAGTACGACGACGAAGACGTCGTCGAGGTCGTCAAGTACCGCAGGGACGAGGGCATTGCCGACATTGCTCACGAGCAAACCGTCAAGGCCAAGAAGACGAGCACCTTCCGCGCGCGGGCTACCCAGGCTCTGCGCTCAATCAAGAACGTCGGCAAGGCAAGTCGTGACCGGAGAGCGACCGTCAGCGTCCCCCACCCCCTACCTCAAGACCACAACCACCTCCCCCCACAGCCCCATCCCCGGAACCAGGACCAGAACCGAATCGACTCGGAAGCTTCGACCCTCCCTTCGCGGCATTCATATCAAGACCCCTCATCCTCGAGACTCGCCTCTCCACCAATATCACGGCGGAGATCGCTCACCATCTCCCAGTTGTTCACTTCTTTCAAGGACAACAAGGACAACCAGACCAGTCGGCCAGCCTCGCCCGCGGACGAGCTCTTGCCCCCCACATCCCCCACTCTCGTCGACTCCGACTCGTCTCCATCCGTGCCTCCGATGTCGCTCACCGACCTTTCCTCTCCACCTTTGCATCAGTTACGTCATTCTTCTCTCGAGGACTGTCTCCCCTCATCACCCAAGTCTCCAACCCCAGCGCCCCAACCTGATCAGCCGGAGCTGCCTCAGACTCCCAGACCCGGAGTGCAGAAGCGACGATCTTTCGTTCGCAGACTCTCTGTCCTCGAGTTGCAGAAGTTGTTCACTGGCGGGAGTTCGAATGCTCCGCTATATCCCTCGGACTCTGTACGTAGATTACTCTCCGCCTCTCCTTCGTTGTAATACACGTTGACTCGTTTGCCCCATCTCCAGGCTCCTCCACCACAAGAATCTGACGATGTATTCGCGGCATCCCGCTCGCGTCCACTGTCAACGGACTCCTCGGCCGTTCTCTCCGCCTCATCGTCTCGGACGTCCAACGCGTCGTCACAAGCCTTGTCCTCCCGAGCGTCCTCGTATTCGCAGCTGAGCGATCCGCTTACCGGCGAGGCTGACGCCGCCGATCTCGAGATGCGGCTCGACTCGCTGCACTTCGACTCGCTTCACTTCGATCCGGACGAGATCATGAACTTGCTCTGACGTCCGGCAGTCTTCCCCTCTTAATGTGTACAGTGGTTGTCCACACGCTACGCCCCGTCGGATCCCTGGTCTATGGTCTCAGGACGTGCTGTTCCGTCCCTCCCCCTCTTTTTTATCATTCATCATGCATCACCTCTGGCATCGCACCTCATTAGTCACCTGCATTGGCATACCTCCCATCTCGCGCATACGAAAATTCATCATCGTTACATATGTGTGTATGCGGCGGATCCCGTGTCGGCGCCGCTGCCTACTGCCTGTCTCTCTGTCTCTGTCTCTGTCTCTGTCCGCCATAGTTCGTTCGCCGTTCACGACTGTTGATGTCCGTTCATGCTTTCTCTCCTGCACATGCTGCTTCGCTTTCGCAACTCGTAATGTTTATGCTCTTCGCACTGAGTTCCACCTCTCCGTCGCCCCACCAAATATCCCCTCCCATTGCATTGACAGACAGACAGACGATTGTGGATCCTCTCGTCTTCCGTCTTTCCGTAGACATAATACCAATACCAACACCTCGGCTGCGCCGTCGGGCTACCCTTCTCCATCCATCCATCCACCCATTCACCATTGCACTTTCTTCGGTCCGTCCACGGAGCCTCTCTGATCATGTTGACATAATCTCGCGTTCTGCCACTCTGTAGCCCATCTATATACCTCTCTCGGCGTGTCACGGTCGGAGGAAGGAACGGCCGTCCGCTCGACTGCATGCACGAAGCTCGGAGCGTTCCAAACATCCATCGCCGTCTTCCGTGATGACAACATGAGCGAGCTGCGGGCAGTTCGTCAAGCTTTTGTATGCAATACATATAGGTATAGGATAAACCCCCCCCCCCTCCCAAACGCGACAGAGACGCTCAATACTTCTCCGAGATGACTGCAGCCGTTCAAACGTCCAGTCAGCTCAACAAGACCAAATTGCAAGACAGAAACGGAAGCACTGACCGAGCGTGACGAGCGACGTCCACCCGGTGAACGGATGACTGCAGCAAGCGGGATCAGCTTCCGCTCAGAATCATCCCCTCGCATGTCGACGGCGTACCTTCGCTTGCCCTCACCCGTGAGCGCGTCGTACTGCTCCCACACGTATCCAGTCCGGACGTACTCCTGCACACACGCACGAGGTCATCACCCGAGACGAGACATGAGAGAAGAACGACCTCCGCGCCGTATACGTGGCGCGCGCCGACGCACCTTGTGGACGTTGTCGATGACGTTCTTCCGGAGCTCCGCGTAGATCTCCTGCGCGCGCTGCCGGTGCGGGCCCTCCTGCGCGGCGTAGTTCTGGCTCGCGTCCACCAGCGCCCGTCAACTACCTGCGCCGAAAACTGAGGCACAAACACAAACGCGGACGACAGACCTTGTGGAGGGACGCGAGCGCGAGGTAGTTCATCTGGATCCAGATCGGGCCCTTCCAGTAGTTCTCGCCCTGGCCGAACTCGGGGTGCGCCGCGGACAGGCTCCGGAGACCGTACGGCGACCAGAGGTGGTTCGGGTCCCGGAGGAGGTCGAGGATGGCGCCGAGGTGCGGCGAGTCGGGCGGGAGGAGGCCGAGGAGGAAGGGGAAGAGGGAGAGGTAGCCCTTGTGGCAGACGTGATGCGACTCGTCTGTATCAGGGCCCTGTCAGTTAGTTGAGTTGAAGACGGAGGAGTGAAGAAAGGAGCGAAGGGGGAGGGGAAGGGAGAGGGAGCGAAGGAAGCAACGACTCACCTTCGTCGTTCACGCCGACGTCGCAGTACATCTGCTCTTCCTCGCTCCAGTGAAGATCTAACAACGCACGTCAGCGTCCGGCGTTGCGGAAATTGCACAATCCCTCACCGTCAATGTTCGCAATCGTCGCCCGCGCGATCTCCTCGAACGCCGCCGCGTCGTCCGCCTCGCCCACGAACTCGGCGATGTCCCGCATCGTCCGCGAGAAGAACGCCATCCACGAGATCAGGTCCAGGTGGAGCTCCCCCGCGTGCGGCGGCCCGCGCGGGTAGTCGTCCATCCCGCTCGTCAGCACATGCTCCGCCGAGCGGCCGCGCCAGCGGTACGCCTCCGTGCGCGAGCGCGCCTTGCGCCCGTACTGCTTGATCTGCCCGCGCTGCGTCCGGCGGAACCACTCATAGTGGCGCTTGAGTGGTTTGTAGATCGACCGGAGGTACTCGAGCGCGAGTTCCGGCTCGTCGAGGAAGCGCCGCCCGGGGACCGACGACGACGACGTATCGGACGGGAGCGGGACCTGGGAGCCGAGGCCAAAGTCCATGCCGAGGTCCGCGTCGGACGGGCCCTTCTGGTGCTGCCGGAGGCGGTCGATGAACGCGGTGACAGCCATGGTGAGCGTGGGCGGGTTGGCGTAGTTGGGGACCTGGGTCTGGAATTCTGGCGGGACGCGACTGCGGGCTTCCTCGCCGAGGATTTGCTCGCGCGCGACCCAGCCGTCCTCATCGATCAGGTTGATCCAGCTGCGAAGGATCTCAAGGCTGCATGTATAGAGTACCATATCAGAGGGAGCGATGCTATGATGCCCGTCGACGGCCACTTACGTGAGGTCATTATCCCACTCGCCGATGTGCAGTAGGTGGAAGCCCTCGTCCCTGAATATGACGTGAATACTTGCATCGATTTGCGCATACATGCACACATACCAGTAGAAACCCCGAGGGAAGAAGCTTCGGCTCGGGGTCGCCGTCAGAAGACTCTTGGGCTCAACCAGGGTCGGTCCTTTTTTCTCGTCAGAATCACCATCGCTGTCATCGTCCTGGTCCCACTCATACGCAAAGCCACGGTCGATGAGAGACGTGCCGTAGAAGTAGCCGACACCACCGATCAGGTTGGAAGTGATAGCTTTAGAGAACTTTCGGAGAGACTCGGGGTCGGACGACCCGTAATTTGAGGGGATAGGGAAGACGGCATCGAAGCGGTTGTTGTACGAGGCGGACAACGCAGGAATACCCTCATCCAAGACGGTGGCTGTATGCATGCACGTCAATCCCAAGAACGATATGCAAACTTGAATGGATGCCTACAGGTCAGCTTCTGCTTGCCGCTCTCGAAGAAGACATCGAATTGGAAAGGCCCATCGAAGTGCTTCTGGACCGCAAACAGATTGCTGCCACTGTAAATCTCGTCCGGAAGTTGGAAGATAAAGGCTGGGTCTGGATATCCCTTCTGAGGATCAGTGTACGACTTGATGATGTCCTGAGCATGTCTAATGAGGGGGCCCTGTATGAACTCTATAGTCCAGTGAATTATATTGGGACGTCAAGGAGAAGCCAAGTGGGGGAGGCCTACCTTGTGCTTTCCAAATCTCGCCCGGGGGAACCCGTAGACCGAGAAGATGAGACTTGCCAGTCCTGTGATGGAATGCATTTGCGAATTGACCGTCTGTGATGTAGACATTGTTTAGACCTACCAGACACGATCAGGTCTTACAAGATACGTTTCAGGAAGAGAGCGTGTCTTACTATCGACAATGCGGATAGTGAAGTCGTCTAGGTCAGGCGTTGAGCCTGTGAAGACGACAGGACCGTCAATGCCCTACAAGCAGTTTGTCAGAGGATATCGTATGGAGCTGCTGGGAAGGGGAGAACGAACGTTGTCGTCCTCCTCCGTTTCCATGTCAATCCCGCCGAGACCCTCGAGGCCAATGTAGAACATGGGAGATATGCGAGAAGGAAGAACTGGCATTCCATCAGCAAAAAAGAAGTGCAATAGTGTTGTGCAAGTGGGACGGACGAGGGTTAAGAGGCTCCCCCTTGATCCTAGCAGCCCAACTTCCTCCGTGGTCTCCGCCTGGAACTTTCAAGAATTCTGTCGTGAGCTTGACGTTGTTGGGACCGTCCTTGATGACCTGAACACCGCCGTCGCGGGGATCGTACTCGGCCCAAGAGTAACCATCGAGACCGTCACCCTGGTCGCATCCATGGCGCGTGCCTGGTTTTTGCAGTCGCGTGCGTCAGTTGCGGTGGCGAGGAGACAGGCAAGGTAGACGGACGGGAGACGGACTGGTAGTCTTGTGTTCCGAACCACATGAACCCAGTGAGGAGAGACTGGGGGAGCTTGGGCCTCAGGCCGAAGTAGAGGTTGGGTCGATATGTGCCCCAGAAGAGAGGGTCAGAGCCGTTCCCCGGCTTGGCGAAGACCGAGGGGAGGATGGGCAGCAGGACCCATAGGAACCTCATCCTGACTGAGCGAAGACAAAGTCGGACACCCAGGGGAGATTGTAATGAGAGCCGAGTGGGGACGCCGTGAGTAGAGAGTGCGACCGCGTCTGTCTCTGATCGGACGTGGCACTTACTGGCTCCAGGTGGATCTAATCTTATCTAGCCGCGACTCCCCGGGAGGCTGTGCACAGTGTATTGGCTGCGATGTCATCGACGGTCGATCGACCTCAGCTGCTTGCGGCCTTTGCCTGCCTCTTGCCTTCCCCCGCTTGCGGCCTCTTGTATGGATATCGGCTCATTGTAACTCCAGCTCCAGTGCTACGAGCCAATCTAGAATTCTGCTTGCATCGCGCCGCATCATGCTAGGCAACTGACCCGGATGACTGCCATGGCGATGCCGAATAAACTTCAGATTGTGGTCCTGAGAAACGAGGCTGTCAGAACATGGCGTACCGCCCATGCTACCGACATGCGGTACAACGCAAGTACACGCAGTCCCCCCGCCCAACCGCCCCCTCGCTTGCCCTCTTCACCTCTCACTCCCAGCCCTCTCCCGACCCGACCTCACCCAGGACCCCCGGAGTAGGCTGCCATGAGCCATCCCATTGACGAGCATGTTGCCATCTTCTGGGACTACGGTATGTTCCCCTCCCTTCCACGCGCCCGACCATCGCCTTCAATCGCTCGGTCTGTTCCCCCAGAGAACTGCGCCCCTCCAACAAGTGTCCCCGGCTACGACGTCGTAAACAACATACGTCAAGTTGCCCACGAGTACGGGATCGTCAAGCTGTTCAAAGCATACCTCGAGCTCTCTGAACAATCCTCCTCAAAATCAATCGGTCTCCGCTCCGAGCTACAGTCCTGTGGGGTCTCCTTGACGGACTGTCCCCACAACGGTAGGAAGGATGTCGCGGACAAGATGATGATTGGTCTGTCTCCCTCCTTCTCCTCCGTCCTCTCGGATCGCTTAAATATCCTATAGTCGATATGCTCACTTATGCGATCGACAATCCTGCACCGGCCACAATTGTCCTTATTTCCGGTGATCGAGATTTCGTTTACGCTGTATCAGTACTCCGCCTCCGTAAATATCGCGTCGTACTCGTCGCACCCACCTGTGCCCACGCCAGTCTCAAGTCTCAAGCTTCAGCCCTGCTCAACTGGGAGACTGACATCATGGGCAAGACTTCCCCCCGCCCTCAGACGTTGGACGCATCTCACAGCCCCTCCGATGATCCCCTCCAACGTTCACCGAGACGACCATCCTTTGGGAGCCAACTACCACCGCCCACTCCAAAGCATGGTCGTCGCCCTTCATTCAAGACCAATACCCCCATAACACCCATCACCCCTGACGGTGTCAACACTTCCGGCAATTCCTTCTTTGATGGGAGACATCAGAGGAACCCTTCGATCGTCACAACTGACCAATGTTTTCCTCTGGACATACCAACCCCTGGATGTCATATACCCCAACTCCGCGACATTATGGATCCCATTCCCACACAGCCACCCATTCCCGACCTCGTCGACTTCATGCACGATCTTAAAGGACTGCGACCTCCGTCGCCGGCGAGGAGGGTAAGTATTTGGTATTTGTGTAGTTGGATCTATGGAGCTCATTCTTGTACCCATTAAACGTTCGAAATTGTCTTCCCCGTGCCTCCTCCGTGAACGTTTCCCTCATTTGAACAGCCTCCATCTAACGTACCAAGTGGTCAATGTACATCTGCTATTCCCATGTCATCTGTCAACTCTCCGGTTCCGACGTCCGTAAGTAACGCTATCGTTTTTGGACCTCCCCACCCCCTGCATTAGATTGAACACTGACGTTGACATTCTGCAGCCTTCCGACGTTGCGCACTCCGAAACTACCATGGAAACGAACAGCCCTGGACAGGACCCATCCTTCAATGGCATAATAGAGCCTGCCAGCGCGCCTCCCCATCGTGTCAATACAGGACCAATCATTGCACCTGAGCCCATATCCTTCCCGCGCCTCGTGTTTGAAAACCAAATCATTCGTCCTGCTACCGTAGAACCGTTGTCGCGTGTTCCCAGCGATCGCTCGCAGTCCTCAGTCGCGACCTCGATCTCGACCTCAGACTCTGCCTCGTCGTCCTCTTCGGAAGATCCGTTCCACGCGCCCAATCCATCTGAAGCGATCGACATCACCCCACCCACGTCCGCGCTCGACGTCGAAGAATCTCCAATTGCTAATACTGCGCACCCCCTTCCTCCGCTGAGCAAGGACAATTTACTGCCCGGCTCGCCCTCGCCGACCCCCGCCGGTACTGTTCCAGATGCCACTGCGGCGCCCTTGGCCGACATTCCAGTCGCCGCAGAGGACGCATTGCCGTCGATTCCGCGATACTTCCATCCGCTCGTGAAGGCCCTCGAAGAATCCCGCCTCCGCGGCGCACTCCAGCCACTCCGATCCTGGGTCGGCTTGCGCATCCCTCCCGGGACGTACGCCGAGGCCAAGGTGTCGACGTTCAAGCAATACACGACCGCGGCCGAGAAGGCCGGCATCGTGGAGCTTGGGGGGTTACAAGCAAAGGCGTGGATCTCGCTCCGCCCCGAGTGGCACGGCAGACTTCCCCTAAAGCTATCTCCGTCGTCCTGAAGCATCGAGGTTTGACGTCGAGGCGCTCGTTGCGCAGGCCGAGTCCTGGTTAATATGTCTCTCCGCACGCTGCGGGGCATGATCATCCGGCTTGTGGACATGTTGGCCTGTGAGTTTTTTGGAGGTTGCTGTATAACGTCTCGCGCGGGGAAGGCTTCTAGACCGCGTTGTATGCATATCAATCTGTGTATTACTCTATTTCTACCGCGTGTATTTTGACTGGCTTCCGCTTCCCTGCAAGTAACGTTACCCCCCTCGTTCCGCGTCCCGCGACGCTCGAGACCAATTATGGGAACCAATGGTGTCGACAGACGGAGCCACAGGCCGAGGATCGTGTGGACATGTACTTCTCTAGGTCGAACCCGCTCGCGCCGCGGCTTGGGCGCTTGATCATATGATGGGCGTACAGTATGGGTGTGGTTGGTTACTGACACATTGGTCCTCGGCTACCATGCAAGCGACCATTCATTTCGTGCAAGCCACGAGCATACGTGCCGTTCCGTCAACGGAACATCAGCTGGAACGAGGCTGATTCAATCGCGCAGTCGGCCGGCTTCCGAGGGTGCATAGACACCAGGCCGCTAGCTGGCCATTTCCGGCATGAAAGAGCGTTCGGATTCGTACTCCGGACGAGATGCTAGGAGTGGAAACAGGGTTGGCTTCCCGGCCCGCTGCGAACGCAGCCGCGAGGAACAGTTCACCGCG
This sequence comes from Sanguinoderma infundibulare, assembly GCA_032821775.1. Lineage (NCBI taxonomy): Eukaryota > Fungi > Basidiomycota > Agaricomycetes > Polyporales > Polyporaceae > Sanguinoderma > Sanguinoderma infundibulare. Next base: position 2,254,915 of record JAVLRN010000005.1, on the reverse strand, counting down.
ATTATAAGCCTTCATAATACTTGCATGTTGACAGTGCCCGCCGGATCAATAGCGTTAGTTTTTGATTACCTTCGAGGTTCTTCTACGCCAATCAAACAGCGAGCACGTCCCATGCCGGCATGTGTCAAGCAAGGGCGACCGTCCTCCCTGGGCGTGGGCGCGAACCACGCATCATCGACGCATCCGAACGGCTGGTGCGATAAGTTGCAGCATATGGGCGGGGTCGTATTGCGAGTACGGCTAGGACGGCTGTCAGACGAGACGTGTCGAGACGGGGCGTATGTGAAAAACAGAATTGGCGTGGAAAAAACATATGGAGACTGTCGATGTGCGATTCGAGGTTGGGATGTGCGCTTGGCAATGGTGGGGCGTGCCGCACGGGCGCCTGAGTGGTGGCGCAGACTGAACGACAGCGGCTTCCTAAACGGGACATGACGAGGAATGTATGGCTACCGATTCGCTCCGACCGTCCGCGCCAGCTCCTGGCCCCCATTGTCGGTGACAATTCGGCGCAGAAAGGTGTGTGTGCGGGCGTTGTGCGCCGTTTGTCAGACGTCTGGCCTGTTTGCTGCGTTTCTCACACTCCCCTTCAGGGCACCTCTGGCATGCGCATTCCCCGCGCTCTCGTTCGTGCCAGTGTTCGCTTCCGCCGGACATGGCAGCACAGGCTCAGGGACGATGGTGGTGCGCTGCCCCCAAGCTTGTCCCAGCCTGGTCTGAGACAGACACGGGCCTGATCTCGGTTCATCCAATAGCTCGCTGAGGTGATCTCGGACCCTTCTCGTAAGCCATCCTATATTACACAGCCTGCCACTTATAAGGCGGATGGACGAGCCCGTTCGAGTTGTGTTTCCCGGCCCCCCTTCCCCGCAGCCATGCTTGCAAAGATCACGAACGCCTGCAAGCGTCTCGTCGGGGCGTCCGACGAGGAGGTACACGTCATCTCCCCGCAGGACTGGGCTGGGAACATCAGTCGGGACCCTCTACAACGCGTTCGTCCTCCTCATCCTTCGTTGTCCTCCAGGCTGACCTCGCTGCTAGGCAATAGCATATGTGACCAGTCTCTTCCCCATCTTTGGCTGGATTGCTCGGTACAGTGAGTCCAAGTGTCCGCGTTTCGGTGTCCATCTGCCATTGACCATCGTCTGGCAGACCTCGGATGGTTCAGCGGGGACATCATCGCAGGCTTGACCGTCGGCATCGTGCTCGTTCCCCAGAGCATGTCATATGCTCAGGTCAGTTCATGCTGCTTCCCGTCCCCGACGACCTCGCTAAGACCACCCCCACAGATCGCCACCCTCCCCCCTGAATATGGTCTCTATTCTTCCTTTGTCGGCGTCTTAGTCTACTGCGTAAGTTAACGGCATCGTGCTTCTCCGCACTGCTTCCTATCGCTTCCCGCTCTTCGGCTCCACGCTAACTCAACCACAGTTCTTCGCGACTTCTAAGGACGTGTCCATCGGACCCGTGGCCGTCATGTCTCTCACTGTCGCCCAGATCATCAAATACGTCAACGACATCCACCCCGACAAGTGGAGCGGCCCTCAAATCGCGACTACCGTCGCCTTCATCTGTGGCTTCATCGTCCTCGGAATCGGCCTCCTCCACCTCGGCTGGCTCGTCGAGTTCATCCCCGCGCCCGCCGTCAGCGGCTTCATGACAGGATCCGCGCTCAACATCGTGTCCGGACAGCTGCCTGGCCTCATGGGGATCAGCGGCTTCGAGTGAGTCACCCGCACGCGTTCCGTCCGTCCGCGAAATGAACCCTGAACGCCTTTCCCCGGCAGCACCCGAGCGGCAACTTACAAGGTGTTCATTAATACTCTCAAAGGCCTCCCTCGGACGAAATTAGATGCTGCGTTCGGGATCACAGGTCTCGTATTCCTGTACATCATTCGCTGGGCGTGCGAGCGACTTTCCCGCCGGTATCCCTCCCGAGGTCCGTCCCACGTTCTCGTTCTTTGAGCGGTGAAACCTTCGCGGCTGACGCAGATCGGGTGCCTGCAGCCCGGTGGTTCTTCTTCTTCTCCGTCTTCCGCAACGCGTTCGTCATCGTCGTCCTCACGTTCGCGTCCTGGCTGTACTGCCGCAGACATGGCGGCAACGGCAAGTACCCCATCAAGATCCTCCAGAACGTTCCCCGTGGGTTCAAGCACCTCGGTCAACCCACGATCGACACGGAGCTCGTCAAGGCGCTCGCCCCACAGCTTCCGGTGGCCACGATCATTCTGTTCCTGGAGCATATCGCCATATCGAAGTGTACGTACGCCTCTTCAGGGAAGCAACTCCTAGCGTATTCGGTTTTGACACGCTGCTGTAAACCAGCGTTTGGCAGGGTGAATGGTTACAAAATAAACCCGAATCAGGAGCTCATCGCCATCGGTGTCACCAACACCATCGGCACGCTCTTCGGGGCCTACCCCGCCACCGGGTCCTTCTCCCGCTCCGCCCTCCAGTCCAAGTCGGGCGTGCGCTCTCCCGCGTCCGGCCTCTTCAGCGCCGTCGTCGTCATCGTCGCGCTGTACGGCCTCACGCCAGCCTTCTTCTGGATCCCCTCCGCGGGCCTCTCGGCCGTCATCATCCACGCCGTCGCCGACCTCGTCGCGTCGCCCAAGCAGGTCTACTCCTTCTGGCGCGTCTCCCCCATCGAGTTCGTCATCTGGTTCGCCTCCGTCCTCGTCACCGTCTTCGCCACGATCGAGGACGGCATCTACACCTCGATCGCCGCCTCCCTCGCGCTGCTCCTCATCCGGATCGCGCGTCCGCGCGGGTACTTCCTCGGGCGAGTCCGGCTGCACAACACCAAGGAGGCGAGCTCGCGCGACGTGTACATCCCGCTCAAGCCGAACAAGTTCCTCATGAACCCCCAGGTGAAGGTCTACCCGCCTTCTCCCGGGATCGTCGTCTACCGCTTCGAGGAGAGCTTCCTGTACCCGAACTCGTCCCTGGTGAACGACGCCATCGTCGATTACGTCAAGGAGAACACGAAGCGGGGACAGGATATGACTGGCGTCCGCGCGAGCCAGAGGCCGTGGAACGACCCTGGCAAGAACTCAGACTCCGCGGCCGAGGAAAACGCGAGGAAACCGCTGCTGCATGCCGTCGTCCTCGACTTTTCCACGGTGTAAGCTCTATTCCCTCTTTTGTAAACTCCCGCACCATCACCGCAATCGCGCTAATAGGCAATGACAGTTCTCACATCGACACCACTGCGGTCCAGGCGTTGATCGACACCCGAACCGAAGTCGAGAGGTGGGCTGACCGTCCTGTCGAGGTAAGCCCCCTTCCCCCTCCAACTTTTCTTATGAAACGTACGTTGACCGACATCCCGTAGTTCCATTTCGCTACCGTTCTATCCCCTTGGATCCGCCGTGCGCTCATCGCTGGTAGCTTCGGTATTCGCGGCAACGAGACATCTGCCCACTTCCACGAGGAGATCGCACCCGTCACACGCTATCACGACCAATACATCGCCGACCCCGAGCACACACCGCGCGACACGGACGTGGCTGAGCGGGAGGACGACCCAGAGGCCGTTCTAGGTGGCTCCCCAATCGCTGGTGTCAGCGCACGGTCCTCTAGCGAACAGACAGTGCGGTCGCCGCCGAATGGGGCTGCGCTGATGATGCTGCCTGACACGCCTTTCTTCCACCTGGACCTGGAGTCTGCCGTCAAGGCGGCAGAGAAGGGGCTCTGTCGTACGCCGTCCATCATCGATGTCGGTCCCATCAAGGGCGATGAAGACGACTAGATTGGCTGTGAAGTAAATCATGTTGCCCTAGGTATGTGTAATTATACGACTTATCTATGTCTTGTAACGTCTATAGTATGAATGGAAGACTAAGAAGGCTGTGGTTACTTCATTACATGGGCACAAGCTGATGTGCTACAGGGACGGGACTCACAAGCAGGATGAATGACGCCTTCTAGTCGTCTGCAGCTGTCCATACCTTGAGCGTGTCGTCAGCATCCTCGATAGCTTGTACGAGCTTGTCCAGGGCTTCTCCAGTCTCATCATCCAACTCCGTCAGTGGCTCCAGAGGAGCATAAACCAGGTCGCTGTGCACCAGCTCTCCTAACTTCAGCGCACCGAGCGCGGACGTGAGCTTATGCAAAGATGACGGTGCGCATTTGAACTGTGTTGCGGGTCAACCAAAGTCGAGGGGAGCCACATCACGAGCCAGACGAACCTCGACATGTACAGTTCCATCTTCTTGATCGTCAACCTGGAAGTCCTCGGCGTCTTCCTCAACTAAGGCTATGTCGGCGAGCCTGTCCACGTCCATCTCGGCATCAGGCCCATCGTCAAACGCAAACTTCACGCGACCTTCTCGCTTGAAGAGGAACTTGACATCGGCCATACGACCACTGAACGACAGTTAACGACATGAACTGGGACGTAGTTCACGCTCAGCGCTTACCCGTTGTCCTTGAGTATGCTGTTCAGGAACTTTACAGTGCGGTTGGGGTTATCCGTAAGGCATTCTCTTCAAAGTTTCAGGACGCGCCGGCACTCTCCACTCGTAAAAAGAAAACACTCACACGATCATACCCACAGATCCAGGTCCCATGACTTCGAACGTGAGGTGCGTGTCGCCCTTGTCCTTCCCACCAGCAGCCTATGTACGACGCACACGTCTGCGGAAAAGCCGAGGTGAAGTCGGCGGTGACATACCTTCTTCAAGGCATTCTCAATGTTGTCCTTTGGAACGCCTGCCTCCTTGGCACGCCGCAATGCGGCTGCCAGCGAGGTGTTCTGCTCGGCATCTGGGCCGCCACCATCTGCACAAGAACCTCGTCAGGCCCGCTATGTAATTGAACGAGAAGCAACACACTTCGGACTGCAAGCACAATTTCCTGGAAGACGGAACTCAGCGGGGAAATAATACACTCTGAATGCGAGCGCGTACCTTGTATGTCCTACTGTAGAGTGCTCCCTTTTGAAGGTCGTTGGCACCCTTCTTTTGCTTGATTTTCGACCACTATACGCTCCGGGTCAGCGTTGGCTGCAGAGTTTTAAGAGACATTATACACGGACTTTGTTATGACCAGAAAGACATAGTGGTGTGGAGTGAAGACTCCGGAAGTGCAAAGGTCGAGGCCTAAGTTGTCGGAGAGCAAGCATGCAGTCGAGTACACCGTTGGCAGCCAAGGAAACTGTCGGCGCTTCCTGACGTCCTTGTGGCAACCCCTAACCTCAAAACAGGGTCTATGACGTCGCGACCGTAACCGGGCCGCACTTAGACACGTTAACCAACTCTTCCAAATCGTTCTTGGTTCTACCGTTGAACGTGGAATAGTACTTCATTTCAGTTGTAAAGATGTGCACAGGACATACAAATTTCATCAGCGTTATACTCTAATTTACAAAAGGCATTAAGATCGTGACGATTGTGTGTTAGTAGTAGTTAGTTGGTTTCCGACACAAAGATGATGATCATGAATTCAAAACATTTTTGGCTTCACTCTACGACCCCCGTCTTGGTTGTGGGCGACTTAGCCCAGTTTGAATGCTCCGACTCGGACCTGGAGTCCCCGACCGCAAGACCCGCCTCCGCAGCGTGCACCGCCGAGGCAAGGTCAAAGTGGATGAAGGGCGTGTCCTCTGGCACCACGGCCGCCTCCTCCTCCTTGGCAGTCTCCTCGATCGCCTCGACGTCGGCAGCCTTTTGTGGGTCACCGAGCTGCTTGCGGCCTCCGCGGTAAGGAACGACAGGAGCGATCTCCGTCGGTCCCCTGGACAACGGCGAGCCAATACCGAACCCGCCGGCAATGAGCGCGCGACGGATCCACGGCGAGAGGATCGTAGCGAAATGGAACTGGGCAGGGTACGGACGCACATGTCAGTGTGCGCACTAGCACCCTGATTCGCAGACGGAGAGAGCTCACCTCGACTTTCTTGTCCGCCCAGCGCTCGACTTCGTTCCGTGTGTCGATGAGCAATTGCACGCCGGTTGTATCGATATGTGAGCTGTTCATGGCGCGATCAGCACGACAGCGCCGACGTCAAAAGAGCGTACTAGACTTACACTCCGGAGAAGTCGAGGACGATCGCGTGCAGAACCGGCTTCGCAAGGTTCTCGGCGTTCTCGTCCTGACCGGGCTTCGGGCCAGGATCGTTCCAGGGCCTGTCCCTCATCCGGATCTGGCTCATGTCGATCCCCCTGCGGGTGTACTTCTTGACGTGATCGACAAGGGCATCGTTGAGCAGGGACGTGTTGGGGTAAAGCACGCTCTCTTCGAACCGATACACGATCACACCGGGCGCGGGGGGAGTGACCTTGATGGGAGCGAGAATGCCAGGACGCTCCTGGAGGGGAACGTACACCTCGCGAACTTCCGAAGGGTTCTGGCGCTCGTGGAGGGTGACCTTGCCGAGGAAGTAGCCGCGAGGGTGGGCGATGCGGATGAGCAAGAGCGCGAGGGATGCACAGATAGAGGTGTAGATGCCGTTCTCGATGGATGAGAAGACGGTGACGAGAACTGCAGCGCTCCAGATAAGGAACTCGAGGGGGGATACGCGCCAGAAGGAGTAGACCTGCTTAGGGCTGGCGACCAGGTCCGCGACAGCATGAATGACGATGGCGGCGAGACCGGCGCTCGGAATCCAGTAGAAGGCGGGAGTCAAACCGTACAGGGCGACGATGACGACGATTGCGGTGAGGATACCCGCAGCAGGGGTGCGAACGCCAGACTTGGACTTGAGTGCCGAGCGCGAGAACGAACCAGTGGCAGGGTAAGCACCGAAAACCGTACCGATGAGGTTCGTAACACCAATTGCGATCAACTCTTGGTTGGGGTTGATCTTGTACCCGTTCAACCGACCGAAGGCTAGTGCCCCATGAGTATCAGTCAAATGAACGAAACGGCGAATACTTACATTTCGAAATCGCGATGTGCTCGAGCAACAAGATGATCGTCGCTACTGGGATCTGCGAAGCGACCGCCGAGACGAGACTCTTGTCAATGTTGGGAGGGCCGACATGCTGGAAGCCGCGAGGGACGGTCTGCAAGATCTTGATGGGGTATTTACCAGACTTGCTCTTGTGGTCTCTGCAGTACAACCAGGATGCGATAGTCAAGACGATGATAACGAAAGCGTTTCTGAACACCGAAAGGAAGAAGAACAGCCGCCCTGCAGGATGAAACATTAAGAAAAAATGAAAAAGAGGCAATGGGACCACTCACTCCTGCGAGGGTAGCGGCTTCCCAAGTAGTCACAGACAATCCGGATGAGGTACAAGGAGACGAGACCTGTGATACCGAAGGCAGCATCAAGCTTCGCGGTGGGTAAGAACTTGAGGCAGTTGATGATGACCTCGTATGTTGCCGCGCGAGTACTAACACCAAATGTCAAGCACGACTCTGTGACGGCCATAATGGTGAAAGTGACATACTTAAAACCGGTCTCGCCAAGTAGAGCGGGGACTTGACCGGCGACAATGCTGATAGCCGAGCCCGTCATGAAACCGCTAACGGCTGGGGCAGGGATGAACTCCACGATCCATCCGAGGCGCAAAATACCGATAATGAGTACGATGAACCCGCAAATGAAGGCTACCGTAGTGGCGATTTGCGGGCCGGACCATTCGTCGGGGTGCTGCTTGTTGACGCTGGCAATGATTTGAGAGACCGTGAGGGACATGACCGCGACCGGACCGATGGAAACGTCCTTGGACGTAGCGAACAACTAGAATAGCACAGAGCGCGCATGAAACACCAACATTAGAAGGACGCGAATCGGAGACGGAAGACGAAACTTACGCAATAGATCAACACGCCCACGAAGGCGGAGTAAAGGCCGTATTGTACTGGAAGAGTTGCGATCTGTGGGCGGCATCCCCTGTCAATGACGCTGTCCCTGGACGATGAAGCGGTCAGAACGGCAAAATACCTGGGCATACGACATGCTCTGGGGCACAACGACAATGCCGACAGTGAGACCGGCGATGACATCGCCGTACAGCCATCCGAGATCTGGTCGATGAATTAGCACGAGAACTAACTGGAGGAGCGTCCGGAAACTTACTGTACCGGGTGATCCAACCGACGATGGGAAATAGAGACTCCACATATCTGAGAGGCTAAAAGCACAGCAGGGTGAGGCAAGCACGCGACGGGAGCGGAGGGAAGTTGACGAACAGCACGTCTCAGATCTATGGGAAAGCCAGTGATCCAGTTCTTGACAGTAACGACCGGCACAGGCTCTTCAGGCCGGCCGATGATGCGCTTTCCGTAGCTCTTGGCCTTCGCGAAGGTCGATGATGAGGCCATCGCGAGGGAGGGAACGAGGGAGGAAGGCGGCTGCTGGTCAGAGTTCGTGTGCGGCCTTTTTATGGGCCAGATAAGAGGACCAGAGTGAGAATAACCCAGGAACGAATTTGGTGATGTCGCAAGCCCCCTGATAGATGACAGGACCTTGTCGACAAGTTTGCCGCGTTATGGAATACTGGGTTGAGCGTCGATGAACGGGCGCGCTGTGGAGGTGAATCGGGGAGCGCGTCGAAGCGTTCTCTGGAGCGCGCCGCGGGGTGGTCAAATCCAGCTGGCGAAGCGGGAGAAGAAGGACTTTGATGAGTGCGGCCGAAGCGACGAGAAGACAGCTGAGCGCATTATTCATATGGCCTGCAACTCCTCGGGGAGGACTGCGCTGGGCAGGAAATCGTCTGCGCTCAAAAGCACGCCATTTACCATTCTTCTTGCGCCAATTCACGTGACTTGCCTTTTGCGTCAGGGTGCACAGCTTTGCGCGTTCCGTCGCTGTCCGCATCGAGTTCAACACGCCCACAAACCGCCTGCGACCGGGGCCTAGATAGGAACCAGTATTCCATGTCTCGGTCCTTAGGTCCCAAACGGGACGTGGCCATGGTGATTTACGGAAGACTGAGGGTAGAACAGTATAACAGCATGGGGGGTACAACGGCCATGCAGCTTATCGACGTTATGCCTCGGGATGTACCACGTGGGGTCGTCAATAGGAGCTAACCACAGAGGGGCGATCAGACCTACTGCATTGAGCACCTCCCCGCCGGCATGAACGTCGCGATACGTTCATACGTCTCGCCATAAGCGAAATTTACGCTAAACGGATTCAAGCAAACATCAATTTCACCCCCCAATAGTAGCAGGTTGCGGACGTGCACAAACACGCAGTATGAAACATGTCGGCTGTTGAACCCATGTGAGTGTGAATGTTGAACCAAAAGCGCGATTTGAGAGTAATCATGACTTGTAGGATGCTAAATAATCACAAGCAGCCCGCGCGGGGGAAGCGTACATTCGTGTCTTTAAAATAACGGTGTACTCTACGTAGTCGTGCTCGCCACGCAATGCAGTTCCGTCATGACGAAATGGCCAATGACGTTTGGTATGATCGGGATCCAAACAACGAAGTCAACCTGTAACGGTACTAAGGACCCTGTGGGGTCATGGGTGGGACAGCAGCATTGGACACAACGACGTGTACAGACTTGTCGGACTGCAATCGCAAGGCACGGCAAGGGTGCGAAATGAACGGAGATTTCTGGACTGAGGATAGAGCCTTGTCGTGCAGCTATGAGGTTGGGAGGCGCGTTAGCACGTCAGAGGCTTGGAGCGAATGCTGGTCTACGCGCATTAGCTGGTTCCCCCGCGTAAAGCATACTACGTGAGTAACACGGGACATTTGCAGAAGATGGAGACTACCCCGTACACTGATCTCCATTCGGACAGCAGAGCAGCGGGGAAGGCCATCTTGCATGACAAAATTGCATGGATGCAGGGTCGACGACTCGTCTACGCCCTGAGAGTGCAATGTAACTCTAAACACTGTCATCGATATCGAACCGGTCACTGACTCGTTATTTGACCGGACTTGGTCGTAGAGGGACAAAGGAACGGCAGGCTAACGCACCGTGTCATATATGCGGTACTGCGCTGGTCGAGATCGACGCTAGGACCTGGGAAGTGAATGCGAGGAATTCCGAATTCACTGGCTGTTGTGGCTGAGGGTGAGAGGGTGGACGTTCGTGGATGGTCCAGGGACGGCATGGTCTTCCTTATATAAGATGGCGCGATGCTGCCTTCTCAGAAGCTACCGGAACATTGGGCCTGCGGCGAGCTAATCGACGAGCTTGTCATGCTCTGGACGTTTCGTTCGTTCCCAGGGCCTGGGATGCTCGGGCCCGTTGCACTGCCAGGACTGCAGCACCTGTGCTGCACGAACGGACGTATTCAGCACGCCGGGGGTGGGTCGGACGGACAGTGCATGACCGAAGCTGGCCGGAAGGGGAGAAAGCAGTCAGCAGCGCGGGAGGCGCGTGTGGTGAGCGCTAGCGGCCGGATTTGGAAGTCCACGTGGCAAAGGGATGGAGGACAATCAAACGCAGAGAGGCAGGCGCATCGTCGATTGCCTTCTCAGCTCTGCCTCGGACACGCCGCCTGTACATTTCTTTTTCGCCAGCAGCCATTCTTCATCCCTAGACCCAGTGCGCAGTGCGCCTGCGTAACGACCACGACCACGACCGCCATACCCTAGCCACGACCTCCAATTATGGCCCTCCCATACAAGGTTGTCCCACTTGTCGCGCCCGGCCACACGCGACCCGTCACGCACCTCTCCTTCTCCCCTCTCCAGGACGATGGGACGTACGTGTTGATCTCTAGCTGTAAAGATGGAAGCCCCATGCTCCGCGAATGGACCGGCGACTGGATTGGCACTTTCATCGGACACAAGGGCGCGGTGTGGAGCAGCAAGCTTTCGCCAGACACTTCGCGCGCCGCGTCGGGCAGCGCAGATTTCACAGCGTACGTGCCTGTCCATGACTTTTCCATACACACACGTCTCCCGCGTGGGTTGTCTTCTCCGTGGCGCCGTTCCTGAACCGTTTTCCTTTTTCGCAGCAAAATCTGGGACACCTACAGCGGCGAGTGTCTCCAGTCCTTCCCCCACAATCACATCGTCCGAAGCGTCGCCCTTTCCCCAAGTGCCTCCCATCTGCTCAGCGGCGGCCAAGAGAAGAAGGTCCGAATGTTCGATCTCGGCCGTCCCGACGCCGAACCCGATTTCCTCGTGGACACTCCCGGCGCCCTATCGCATGAGGGCACAGTCAAGAGCGTCGTCTGGGTCGGAGACCATACCGGTGTCACCGCAGGAGAGGACGGACTGATCAAGTGAGATCTTGCTTTATACTTCCCCACTCGATCGTAATTTCCAACATTGATATCATGACAGGTGGTGGGATCTCCGGACACGAACCATCTCGACGAGTCTCAATTTCCCAAACCCGATCACCTCAATGGAGCTCTCGCCACAGACGAACAGGCTGGTCGTCACTTCGGGAAAGACCGTCTCGTTCATCCCAGCGTTATTGAACGGGCCTCAAACGCACAGTCTAACGCTTCCGTACGCGCCATCCTCCGCATCTATCCACCCTATCCTGCAGGATCGCTTCATCACGGGTAGCACCAGTGATGAGTGGGTTCGGATACACGACGTTGCGGGTGAAGAATGTGAAGTTCTCAAGGGGCACCACGGCCCCGTCCACTGCGTCGAGTTCAGTCCAGATGGTGAGATGTTCGCGAGCGGAAGCGGTGCGTTCGTCCTTGTTTCAATCCCTTGACTGCGCTGCCATGTGCCTACGCGTCTTGGCTGTGTTTTCGCTGACATGCTCTTTGCAGAGGACGGCACGATCCGGCTTTGGCAAACAACTCCCGGGAAGAGCTACGGACTGTGGCAGGGTGTGCCAGCAAACGGCGGCTGAATGGCTTTGGCTTTGGTTTCTACTCCGACGTAATGAACTACTCTAATGTCACGTCTCGCCCTGTATTGCGTTGTCGTAGGTAAAGTAGTTCTGGTGCTGGCGTCGTGGCGCAGGCATAAGGTGGCTATGTCTGTCTCTGTTTCAAGAATGCTGTCGCACATGTGCTGTCGTGATGATATGTATTGGTTGTCGATTCTAACCGAGGGTTACCGCCCAGCCGGCGTGATAATGAGACATTGAGAGCATGGATGGCCCAAGAACGAGGCGGAGGAAACACGAGAAACGTACATAAAACAGTGACTGAATGCCGTATTTCAGCCGTAAGCAAGCCGTCTTCCTGCCGTAAAGCATGCCCCTGGCGTTGTTCTCTCCAGAACCCGTTCCTTATGTGAGACGTACAACCACACTGCAGATGTCGGAGCCGAAATGGACCGTGACGTTCGACCCGTTCATCGCACACGCGCCATCGATCCTTACGCTGCTGCGGCCTTGCGCCGGTACGCAGGATGCAGCGCGATGTAGTTGTGGCCGTCCGCGCTCTCCCTGGTGGCGGTCACGATGTCGCGCTCCGCAGCAAGCGTCGTGTACTCCTTGAGCCGCGTGACGCCCGCGCGCTCGTAGATGATGCTCAGCCGGGCGACCTCCTGCGAAAGCAGCTGGCCGAGCAGGGACGACTCGAGCTGGACGACGCCCTCGGCCAGCTGCCGCTTGAGCACCCTGACGAGCGGCTTGAACTCGGACGGGACCTGGGCCGGGGGCTTCTTCGCCGCGCGGGAGTACGTCTGCCACTCGGCGCCGTCATCGGAGCCGTCGTCTGCTCCGACGGACGCGAGGTGTTGCGGCGTGAATTCGAACGTGGCCGCCTCGGGGTTGAGTCCGGGAGGTGTGGATGGCGCGGCGCGAGCTTCCTTCGTCGTGGCAGGAATGAAGATGTTGTTGGCGACTGGCGATGGGTGTTTCTGAGCGACTGGGGAGGATGGGGCGCCCGAGCGGGTATGCCCAAGCTTCGCGAAGTATGCCTGTGGGTTCATTGAGCATGGTGCGCCGCGCTAGTAATAACAGCGTGCTTACCCAAGTTTTTGGCTCCTGCTGGGTGGTAGGTGAGTTGCTCTGATCTCTAGACAAGCCCTCCTGTCCAGAGGAGTTGGTGGTAGGTGGCTGAATAGAAACATAAGTTGAGCATGCGGCTTAGGCCATCGGAGCAGCCACCTGCAGTCGCACGTACCTCGATGTCTTGATTTCCCTGGCTGCTCTCGGGTTTGTCGTGCGGTTCGTCAACACGTTCCGGAGCCAGCGCACTGTCCTCACTGAAGCCTGCGGGGACTCCAGGAACAAGCGTCTCGTTCTCTGCATGATCATCGGGTGTGCCCAGAGAGTCTGCGTCCACGGACCATCCATCAAGGAGGCTGTCGTCACTGTGGATAGACGATGCACATGGCGGCGTGGAGCTAGAACCCCATGATATATCTACTGCGGGAGTGCCACTCTTGATAGAGTTCTGTGGACGGCAGCTTGGCACATGGTGGGAAGTGGCGGGCGGTAGCTCGGGCAAGAAATCTCCAGGCCAGTTGTATACCGCACTTGCCTGCGCCTTGAGGCTGCTGTGAGCACCGCGAGGCGCAAGCAAGACGACGCGGTATCGGCGCAGGGAGAGGATGGAGACGGCATAGACAAAGTCGCGGTCCCCGGAGATAAGGACGATGGTGGTGGGCGCCGGATTGTCGATGGCGTGTGCCATCATGTCAACTAGCATCGAGAACACAGGCGTGAGCTGCGGCTCGGCATTCGGTATCGCATATATGAGCTTACCCATCATCATCTTGTCGGCCACATCTTTTCGACCGTTGTGCGGGCAGTCAATGAGCGACACGCCACAGGATTGCAGCTCAGAGCGCAGCGCCATGGACTTCACGGACACCTGTTGAGGGTATTCGAGGTAGGCTTTGAACATCTTTACGCTGCCATACCGATGTGCAAGTCGGCGTATCTTGTTCACGATCGTGTATGAAGGCTCCAGCGCAGGCAAAGCGCAATTCTCTGCTCGCCAGCATCAGCTGTCAGCATCAGTGAAGGTAGAGAGATATTGTGGCACTTGCCATAGTCCCAGAAAATCGCCACACTTTCAGACGCAACCATGCTGCCAGTATCTGGGGAAATGCGGCTGGGCGTCGCCCTATGGGTACATTCAACAGCCTATATATACAAATGGGGACTCGAAGAAAGAAGGATACCGTATATGAGAGCGCTTCGCTGAAGAAGGTTCATCGAACGGCCCTAACGCACCGAGCGGGCACGCGGTTTTGGGTAGTCTTTTGAAGTCTAGACGGTCCGCATTGCAGAGTGACCCTGAAGTCCACGTACGACCGAGAACTCCACGAATCCACACTGAGAAATGTGCTTGACTCGTAAGAACCGCCCGGTGTGCTGCGGTAGCCACGACTGGCGGGATATGGTGACTTTGGAGGCAATCGATGCGAGAAACCGTGCCACCCGGCATGATCTTTACTCCAAATGGGATCCAGACGAGACATCTGCACCTATTCACCATCAGATTTTGCCTCGCCCCGCTCAGAATGAGGCTCAAAGGAAGGTACACTGACCGAGCTAGGCACTTGCCGTGGACGCAACCAGGAGGCTGCAATCCACCCTTGCTCAATAAGGAAGGCGAATCATCCAGATGCCCGCAAAGCCTCTATGTGCGAGCTGTGGAAGGCTCCGTCCTTCCTTGCGCCGTCGGCAAAGCCAAAGGAAGCATTCGCCGATTCAAGTTTCCGGGGAACGGTACGACAGCACCTTGCACATGGAGTCGAGGACTAGATGGACGGAATTATAACAATAACGACTGGGGGTGTGCACAGATACGTCGCAATCGAAAGAAGCGTCGACTTCAGGGATATGTGGCACTGTATCCCCGGGTGTCGCTGAGTATCACTAGAAAGGCGCCCGACCCATTAGCCTCCGACGCCAACCGGCCCGGAGGTCCTACTCTTTTTCTGCGCGAACCGCAGAGGCAACGGTGCCCGGAAGGCGCTTTCTTCTGCTCGATAATCTCTCTTACTCACCTTAAGCTTTCTCCGCGTCCAATCAATTACGTGCAGGAGTGTACGAGGATCAAGCCACATGTTCGATCCCGAGGACATTAGATTCCCCCGCCGCCAACAACCCGTTGCTGGACATGAGGCCCATAGTCCAGCCACTTGATCATCCTCTTCCCCCACAAGCTCCTTCGCGCAGCGTCGTATCCCGACTCATGGCATATTAGCTACAAGCCAAGCCAATATAACGCTTCTTGACGGCTTCCGAGAAGGACAGAAGATCCCACCGGCAACCCCATGACCATCGCATGACCGCAACCTTTTACGTCTGCCCCTCACGCGCGATTCAGATTCCCCCTGCTATAAAGAAGCGAATGGGGTGAGCTGGCTCCACTCTCTCGCCTTCCACGGAAACACCCACGGTTTGACTCCTCACAGAATCCACCGACAGTTAACCATGGCTTCGACCATTGGCTTATCGGTTCTCAGACGTGCGCACCGCATCGGGACCGCGGGCCTGAACGCCAGGGCAAGCTTTTCGAGCACGGCGAAGCTCTTCGACGGAGCGCGCGGACGCAAGACCGGTTCTCTACCCGCCTATGGGCCCGTCGGCGTCGCGAAAGCCCTGGAGTCCTCTCCTGATACGCGTGCGTATGGCGTGCCTTGTACCCGTGTGCTTCATGATCGCGATAGTGACAAACAAGGACCCATTAGCCGCGAAGCCTACCCTGTTCGCCCACGAGTTCTCGCTTGCCGATCGCGTCGCGCTCGTCTCGGGCGCCAACCGCGGTCTCGGGCTCGAGATGGCTTTGGCGCTCATCGAGGCGGGCGCACGCGCGGTGTACTGCATGGACCTCCCGAAGCAGCCCGGAGAAGAATGGACGAGGGTCCGGGACTATGCCGCACGACTCGAAGGCCTCCCGAGCGAACGCCGCCTTGAATATTTAAGCGTGGACGTGCGCGATCAAGAGGCGGTGTGGAAAGTAGGCGAGACGATAGGAAACAAGGAAGGCCGTCTGGACGCCTGCGTCGCGGCCGCAGGCGTGTTGAAGAGCCACACGGATTGTTTGGCGTACCCGGCGAAGCAGTTTCAAGAGGTGAGTGGTTTTACCTAAGCACACGGTCTCATGGCACGACTGCGCACGTCCCTTGCTGAGCTCATAGCTCGCGTTCGCTGTTCGGACCGATTTGTGACGGTGAAGATCCGCTGAGAGTTGCCCGGACACGTGTTCACTCAACATAACCGTTCTTCGCCGTCTGTATTATACTAGACTATATGCTGATTGTCCACGGACGCGCTCGCGTGTTTGTTCGCGTAGGTGATGGACGTCAACGTCAACGGCGTACTATTCACTGCGCAAGCCGCAGGTCAACAGATGGCCCGGTTCGGAAACGGCGGAAGCATCATCCTCGTCGCAAGCATGAGCGGGAGCATCACCAACAAGGTACGCCTTTCATTTTGCTACCGATCGGCCCATTAGTATTTGTTGCCGATCTGCGTGCGTTGGCAATGACGAGGATGATAATTTGCCGACTGCGCGCTCCTGCCGACACGTCGCTAACAACCAGTTTTTCATTCCTGCGCACACGCGCGTCTTCCATTAAACAGGATCACGCATGGGTATCATACAACACGTCCAAGTCGGCCGTCCTGCAAATGGGGCGCAGCATGGCCTGCGAACTTGGGCCTAAGCGCATACGAGTGAATACGCTCAGCCCAGGCCATATCTACACGAAGTACGTCACTCGCGAAATTCCCGCGTGCGCGCCCTGAATTTGGCTGGCGTACCGGTCTCACGGGTCCTCCCCGATGCTCGTTTGGCCGACGGACGCAAATTGGGGAGCGCGTGGCAGCTGGTTTACGCGCTGTTAGCCTCCGTGCCCCGGCTTGTTCCATGGACGCCGAGCGAGCGGACCCGTGCCCGTGCCGACGCGCCCTGCCAAAGATGGGAAACGGGAGCTGATCACATGTCTCGTTGGATTATTAGCATGACTGCAGCGTACCTGGATGCGCAGCCGCACCTGCTGGACAAGTGGGCGAGCTTGAACCCGTTCGGGAGAATTGGGCGGCCTGACGAGCTGCGGGGCGTCGTGACCTGGCTCGCGAGCGACGCAAGCACGTTCTGCACGGGAAGCGAGTGAGTGGCCTTCCGTTCTTCTCTTCTCGCGGCGTCAGACGAGGCCGGCGGGATTGAGACGATAGCAAAGGCTGACTGACGGGACCCTCGGGGCGTTTATCTGCAGCATCCTTGTGAGCGGCGGCCATCACGCATGGTGACGTGACACAATGGCATGGACGGTGAATGGACGTGTTGAGCAAAGAGGGTTGGACGTGTGGCGTTCTGGATGTCTGATAGGTTTGTATAAGTAGAAGCTTCCGAGTACACCAACGGTCGTAGCTGGTGGGGACTTTGGGGATATTTTGGGCATTTCTGGCGTTATCGATGTATTCGTGGCCACTGACGAGAAGACTATCGAAGAAGCTAGTTCATCTGACATGCATGGACGGGGGCGGTCCGTGTGGACAGCGCGCGCTCAAAAGATTGCGTCTCTGGTCAGGCACACTAAAGGCGCACATAGTTCCCACGTGGTTTTTTTTACGGGAGAGAGGACCCAATGAGCGGCATATCGTCGAGCGATGTACGGCAGGCGAGGGAGTTTAGTGCAAATCAAGTGGGAACGCCGGCGGGGAGATCGGAGAAGGCACTCGAGCTGGCAGACGAGGTTGGTGTATATATAGGTTCAAACGAGTACACACAGACTCGGGAACCGGAGACGACGAGGTGTGGGGAATACAGCGAGAGTGCGATACAACCTGGGGCGGTGTATGACAGTGGTGTGAAATAGAGGACAAGAATACTTTGTGGGACGCTGGCAGACGGGGCCGGGAAGGACAGGGTTCCGAGAAGGCACCGACGAGGAGAGGGCGTTCTCGCGAGCGAGTGGGACGCCGTAAGGTCGGAGGGCATGTGTATGAAGAGCGGAAAGGTTGATTGCGTGAGTAGAAAGGCACGCCGCGTAGTGATTACGAGGCCGACGAGCTCAAGGCACAGCAAGACGTTCCTGAGAGCCGAGTGATCGAATGCGTAGTCTGCGAGCGGGGCGGAGGCAGCGCGGAACCGCGGCGGGGTCGACTGTGAGAAGGAGGCCGACGCGCAAGCGACGCGGTACTGTGAGCAGCGGCGGGCAGCGGCAGCGGCGGAGGGCGGCAGGGGAAGAGTCAGAGCGCATGGTAGTGCAGCGCTGTGACGTGCTGTATGAGTGGGCTGGGCGTGACTGGGGTGAGGATCGATCTCGATTGGAATGCGCAGCTGGGAGACTGCGGAGTGCGCAGGCCAGGGCGTGCCAAGTTTGCAATTGGCTGAGAGCGAATCCCGTAGCATTCCTCCCGCACTGCGCACTCGCAGCACCCATCCTCTCCCCCTCCTTCTCTCTTCTTCTCCTTACGCACCAACACCCATCTCGTCCTTTTTATTTTCCACCGTCGACGCGCGCCGTATTCCTCTCCCTTTCGCCCCATGCAAGAACCGGCACACTCCAAGTTCGCAGCTCTATCGAGGAAGGGAAAGGAGAGAGAGGCTGCGCAGCCAGACATTGCAGACCGGATAATCGCCCTCAGGCGCAAGCAAGCGTACGTCTCTCTTCGTCCTCACCACACGCGAACCCACTCACTCTATGTCTCGCTTCTCAGCACTGCAATACCTCGCGAGAGGCCAGACCGGCCTTCGCATCCCTCGACATCCACCCCGAGGCCTGCCACCGCGCGCCCATCTTCGCCACGGAGACTGCATGCGCCTCCCATGCCCAGTCCCAACATCGTCGTTTCAGAAGCCGTTCCATCTCAGGTCGAAGCCGACCCGGACGACTTCTCCCGCCGCCTCAAGATCTCCCCCACTTCACCCCGAGCTGCGCATGCGCGACCTGCTGCGAACGGCAGTCCCGGTAAGCTCTTCAACCCTAACACCGATCCTATCCGTCGGCCCGTTATAACCGCCGAGCCCGACGCGATGTCCGACGCTGCCTCGTCCTCCCACTCCCCGCGCGCAATGCCCCATCGAGTGCTCCAGCCCGCGCAAACATCGAGGGGCGTGCCCGACTCCCATCGACAACTCTTTGATCCCCGCAAGCACGATGCCGTCCTTTTCTCCGCTCAGCACCGACATCATGGCCCCGCCCCGCCTGTCAGCGGTTCCCCCAACGCTGGCCGTCCGACGCCCACACCAAAGTCTTCAGGCGATTGGGTATCCGCTTCTTCAACTTCATCCGTCTCTTACGCGCACTCTACTATTTCCTCTAATTTCACCCTTTCTTCCGCCACCGACTCTTCCTCCGCATCTTCCGCCCTCTTTGACTCTTCCAATCCCGCCGCCCGCAGGTCCGAGGACAGCGCGTCGAGCGCGAACGCCTTCTCGCGCAAACTCAAGGAGGTATACCGCACGATCAGCGGGCTCGAAAGCAAGCTCCTCGGCAATGACCGCGACAGGGAGCGCGGCGATGATGGCGAGCGCGCTGCCCAGCGAGGCGTCTTGATCAAGGGGCGTCCCGCGAGCTCTGCGACTGCGCGAGACGCCGCGAACGACGAAGGAGAGTCTGAACGGTGGCGAAAGCTGGTTTCCGAGCATCAACAGTACGTTTCATCCATCTCGTGTCATTTTGCGGAGCACTGATTTCGAAATCACTCATTAGACTCGCTGAGAGCATACGCGACATGCTTGCCCTTACTTTGGCGCCCACGGTCCCTGCGTCGCTCAAGAATATTCCACAAAAGTACAACTTGATCATTCGGCTATGGTCACACGCGTTCTACCACCTCCTCGAGTCCCTTCGCCACGCCGCACGCCCACCAACAAGTTCGTTGGTTGCGCTGGAGTACCTCCAGGTAAGTGAGGCACGTTTGCCTACACGGCATTTTCTGACATGGGTTTATTCAGCAATTCCTCAACTATGCCTACGTCTTTTACGGCGGGCTAATCGAGGAGAGGAACTTTGCCCAGTACCGCGGGGCTTTCCTGGAGGCGCTGGGTGATCTCTCTCGATATTGGATGGCCGTCAGCGCTCTGCTCGAAGGGACGCACACCTCGAGCAATTCCCTTACAGCTTCCGCTGTCGCAACCAACAATCTCCTTTCAAACACGCCGCGTCCAATGTCCCCCATCCCACCAGCCACAGATCTACCATCCAACGCCGTTTCGCCCACGCCTGCCCGCCTCGACGACAGTCCGCAGTCATCAGAAGCGGAGATGCCCCTTGGCCCTGACGCCGTCGCAGGTGCTGCGGCGATCCACATGCACAACATTCCCAGTGTTGGTCAAGAAGCTGCTCGGCTCATGGAACTTGATTCCGACAAGGAGCGTTGGCGGCAAGTGGCGAAGGATTGGTTCGCGCGCGGCCTCGCCATCACTCCCAACTCGGGCAAACTGCAACACCATCTCGGTCTTCTGTGCCGCGACAAGGATGGAACGGACGAGGAGCTCCGCGGCGTTTACCACTTTGTTAAGAGGTCTGCTCCTTCCTTTCTTGCAGGGAATTGTGCTGATCCGCGGCATCTTTAGCATGGTTGCGTTCCATCCATTTTCTACTGCGCGCGAATCTGTGCTCGCGATGTGGTCTCCGGCCGCGCAGGCTCGACGTCAAGCGCCAGATGCGCGTCTCACCGAACTCTTTGTCCTTCTTCACGGCATGTTGTTCACCAACATACAGCTCGACGACTTCAAGCGCGTCCTGGAGCGCTTCCAGGAGAAGCTCCAGATCGGAGGTGAGCACAAGCGCTTTAGTTTCCTGACATATACGCTTATTCACTGCTTTCGGTTCAGACGGCGAGCAGGTTGAGGAGCGTGAGTGGATCATGATGGCGCTCATTAACATCGGTTCGCTGCTGGAGTACGGCCGCCCCACCGCTGTGCTACATCGTGTCGCGGGGATCGAGACGCGAAGCATTGGTGGCCCCAGCATCAGCCCCACACTCCCGACCGGTGTCACCGCCGGCAAGATCAAAGTCCTCATGGCCAAGCGCCTTGATGGCGATAACTCCCGGATGGACGTTGACGACGAAGACGGTGACGAGAAGGTTGTCGCGGGCGGTTCGTCCTCGACTGCTCAGGAGCCCGATTTGCCCGCAGCCCTGAAGTTCGCGGTGCAGCTCACCTTCACAATACTCTCCCATACCCTCCGCCACCCCTTCCGCCGCCCGAGCGAGTACGCGACCCCGACCCTGAACCCGTACAACACCATCATGCTCACCTTCCTCGCGACGGTCTTGCGCGAACCGTCCGCACGGTCTGCGCTCGAGCGCTCGATCCCATGGGAGGAGATGGCTTCTTTCCTCACCAACATCCCTCGCCGCGACGTCATGCGCGAGCACCAGAAGATCAGTGCCGAGAGCGGCCTCCTGCTCACCAGTGGCTGTAAACCTCTTCCGGAGGACTGGTGCGTGCGTGGTATGGGCTGGGGAGGGAAAAAGGTCTTTGAGCGCGGTTTCTGGAACAAGGACGTCGACGCCGCCGGGGAGGAGCGCAACATCGAGGTCGAGGTCCTCGACCGCATTGAGGTCCCCGACCAGGCGATGGAAGACGTTATCGAGGACGACGGCGACGAACGTCAAGGCAGCGACCAGTCCCCCGAGAAGCGTCGTTGGGGTCGTCTCGCTCGCGCCGGTCTCCGCATGGCGCGTGATGTTCACGGGTTCAAGTTCACGCCGGCGTCACCCTCCGAAGGCCGTCCGTCGTGGAGAGTTGAGGGTGTCCTCGCAGACAAGGTCGCCCGGTGGAAGGAGGAAGAGCGTATCGAGCAGGACGTCGAGGAGCAGAGGCTGCGAGGGACGAGGTGGGAGGACGACGACTCGATGGAGGTGGATGAGGATGAGGACATGCACGTGGATGGCTCGTCGAGCGAGGACGATCAAGCGGACTCGGAGGAGATCCGGAACCTCAAGGCAAGTATTGATTCTGAGCGCGCTTGATAGTGATGCAGACTCACGCTAACATCCTGCTTGTCTCCTTTAGGCCCGCCGGCGGTACTTGCAGACACTACTTGAGTCTGGCCAACGCGGGCCTCGTCGACGCCCTCGCGGTCCTTCGCGTAAGGCCGAGGCTGGTGGTCAGGCGTTGCACTTGGTTCCCGGATACTCGGTGCTCGTCTTCGACACAAACATCCTCCTCTCGTCCCTGTCCGAATTCTCCACGCTTGTCGAGTCTGGGCGATGGACCGTCGTCGTCCCGCTGCCGGTGATCATGGAACTCGATAGCCAGGCTAATGGCAACGCGACAGCTCTCGGTCAAGCCGCCGCGGCCGCGCTCGAGTACATCACCACCCATATCCGCTCGCACTCCGCCTCGCTCAAGGTCCAGACGTCTCGCGGCAACTACCTTTCCAACCTCAATGTCCGGACGGAGCAGGTCGACTTCTCCAGCAACACTTGGGAGCGCAACATGGACGACCTGATCCTCCGTGCTGCGCTTTGGCAAGATGAGCACTGGGTCGACCGGTCCGCGATGCTCAAGGCAGGTGATTGTGCGAAGGACACCGCAGGCGCAGCGAAGGTCGTCTTGCTCAGCTTTGACCGCATGCGTGAGTAATTTCTCGTGCTTTGTGTATAATCAACGCAGCGCTGACGCCACCTGTTTAACTTCAGTGCGTCTAAAAGCCCGCTCGAGACAGCTGAACGCTGCGCGCGAACAGGATCTCGCGAATATCCTCGCACATGGCACATAACATTGCTCGGCGCCGGCGATTTGCAGGAGGGAGCTCTTTGAGCCCGTCTGCAGCGGATTGCGTGGTTGCTATACAGAATCATGACGGCGCGCTGGCCGTCGGCCTTGGGTCTCCGCGCCCCATGTGCCTCCCTCCTCTGAGGCCTTTGGCGTGCATACGCACGTGGAGAACCGCGTTTCGGCGCAGGTACGGCTGACATCAGGCGCGATACACCACACGTCGAGGTATTATCCTGTCTCGGACTGCGTACGTAGCCGTCATTGAGGTGCCCGACACAGACTCGTTACAATACATTCATATATTCTATGTTGACCCTTCTCGCCCCCGTTTCCAGCCTTTTCCCCGCATCTCACACTCACTCTCTCCAACGCAACATCAACAACCCTACCACGCACATATTATTTATTCGTACTACGCATTCGCTCTTGTTGCATTGTCCTTCGTCGCATCCTTCCGAGAACACAGCCCACGCAATACCCCCGTCTCCAACCGCACTACTACCAAATATTCGTATTCTCTGTCGGCGCCTCCGGCCCTTTTCGTCGTCCGCACCGTTCCCTGTCTGTCTCTGCGTGCCGCTGTCTGTTATATTCCATTCGTGTTGTCATATCTACTGCCACCCCTCGTTTTCTGTATCACCACTATTACTAGTCTTATTGAATCGAACCGGTCTTCGTGTCCTTGGAGAAATCCATCCAGCTGCGTGCAGCGCGTGGGATGTCGACCTCGACGGTTGGCACGGATGAAGCCGGTCAACAGCTAGGCCGGCCCCGCTCTCTGCAAAGTTTCCGTGGCAGTCGGTCTTCGTTCCGACCTGTTCGTGCTCAGATAGCCGAGCGCGATTCGTGGACGACGTCGACGTCGCCGCCGGAGCGCGTGTCGGCTAGAACGGGTGCCATGGGTGCTTCGTGGTGAGCGTTTCGCCATCTTCCATACCCTCAACTTCCAATTGGCAGTTCGTGGCTATTGACGATGTGGTTGTCAACAGGGGCGAAAACGCAGCACCTCCATAGAGTTTCTCAAGATGGCATATGTCCACGCCTGCTCCAGGTACTTCGTGCTGACATCCATCGATTGTTCGTGTCCATTGACCCTATTGATATTCTTTTTGGTTTGGGCTCTGTGTAGATACCCCCATTTTTAGATGGACAGACCCAGACAGGGAATGGGTACCCTGGTTTTCCGTGGGTAGGCCTTCTACTCTCGGTCGATACATTTCAATACTGAAATTTGCAATGTCCTGGTTTGGCTCTTCGGATTTTTGCCGTTGCCTGCGGCTGATAGAACACCTCTGACAGTACATCAGCCATAACGTCGTCCCATCCAGCCCGGCCTGCCGAAGGGACGTTACGAGACATCCTCGGGCCTTCTCACGAAGCGTTCTCGTGAGTCGACTGTCCGACAAACCCCGGCCCCGATGCCGACCTTCGTACGAAGACCGACCAATGTCTCTGATTATAACTTTCTGACACCGCCCAGACACCGCTTCCGTTGGATATGGTGGAAATACATACCTCCTCCAGACGCGGCTTGCTCGGGCGATTCGTGTGAAGCGAAAAATTCTCGCGAATAGCTGGTGCGAGTCGGTAGCAATACTGCGAACTCGACGATCGATCCTCCGGAGCATGCAGGGGGGCATCACGACGGTGTTGACACCGGCAAGGGTTAGCCTGTGAGTCCGTGGTTTTATTCGTGGCCGCTTCTCTCTCACCGCCGTCATGGCCCGGAACCGAAGCAGAGGAGGATAAAAGGTTCTCTACTTATTGCCTGGGGTTCGTTCGACACCATCGCCACACGCCGCGTGCATCGGGTTCGCAAATATCAGACTGACCTTCGTCCATCGTTGCTAGCAATCACGTAAGTCAGCCATATCAAACGTTGCTCATATGTGGCATTGGTGCCTGGCGGATATCTAGGAGCTCACCATGACACTTTGCAGTTGAGTCGATCTGTCGAATCCGTTGTGTCCGGCGAGCACTCCACTCGATATCAAATTTTGGCAGTCGCTGTTCCCCGTGGAGGCGCGTTATTGAGATTCTGTTCTCTCTCACAGTGCCGTAATCCTCGCGATACGCAGCGGCAAGCGACCGTCCAGACGATGCGGATGTCAGCGAGGTGAGTCCCAAAGGAGTCAATCACGCGGTTGGACGCGCAGACTAGACTGCTTACTGGAAGCTCGTGTCATTGATAGAACGCGATAGAAGGGCCCAGTTCTCCCGCTGGCATATTGACAAGGTTGTCGTGTGTCCTACGTCATGCATCCTGCGAGTACCGATGTACTTGCTCTGTGATGACTAACGTGCGAAACAGGACATCCCATACACAACGCAGCGGGAGCAGTAACTGTGCAGTACGTCAGAAGAGCCTGGAACAAACCTACGTTCAACGCCCACCCATTCAAAGGGGGGTCCTCACGGGTAGGCACAGGTGTTGATGAGAAAACCGCGACGGACACGGCCGGAGTAAATATGAGGTGGTATGGGATGACCACAGCAGCTCTTACGCGGTTTGTCAAATTGGAGCATGACACTCTTTTTCCAGATAATAATCCGGAAACCCCGAGGCCTAGGATGCCCCAGGCTGGCTGACTCTGCCCACGGGCGTCCTCGAACATCGCAGCAATATGAATTGATTTTCATCTCCGACGTACAGAATGTCATGACCGGTGAGTGAGTTTGCAAGTTCACCCCGTTTCTTGTATGGTCTATGCCTGTGCAGCATAAAACAGTTTGACGAGCTGTGGAAGTGCATTTTACGAACGATATTCATTGCACGAAATAGTGCTGCATTGGCATCGCACGGACAGGTAGTCCATCATCTGGCATCGTAGTGAGTGAGTGGCCTTCCTATCGCATGATGGCGTATCTTGAGGCCTACACAGCCTCTATGGTAGTTTCTGATGAATATCTACCTTTGTCAGTCCGTTGCGACACGGACATGCGGTCGGATTTCATGAATCCGTCAGTGGCGATCTTTCGCCCACTGATAAACGACTGGTGCTTGACAAGGTGGTTCTCATTGGGATTGGACGTGATCCGAATCAGCGGATGAACAGTGGCACTCCTCCTGGAAACCGACCATCTTGACAAGTCGAACAGTGCATTGGACAATGGTCGCCGAGGACTTGAGTAGATGGCATGCCCGTTTCTCAAAGCGAGCATGTCAGGTTGGATGCATGCCGTCGGTTGTGCGAGACTAATGGATCATATTA
This sequence comes from Sanguinoderma infundibulare, assembly GCA_032821775.1. Classification (NCBI taxonomy): domain Eukaryota; kingdom Fungi; phylum Basidiomycota; class Agaricomycetes; order Polyporales; family Polyporaceae; genus Sanguinoderma; species Sanguinoderma infundibulare. Next base: position 2,229,218 of record JAVLRN010000005.1, on the reverse strand, counting down.
CCACTGCCTGCATCATTCACTTGAAGATGATGCAAGTCCGCTCCTATAACGCCCACGCTAGTCCTGAGAACGGCCGTATGTGTGCTTCCACGAGTGTCGCACATTGGACGTCATGGGGAGTTTGGGTAACAACACTCCAATGGGCAGTACAAGTCCGAGTCGCCGTGAAGGTCGGCAGCTCCTGTTTCAGACAGGTATTGTCAATCCCGGCGGAGATCTAGGGTGTTTTGAAGCCAATGCTCTACCGACCGGCTGTTCGACTCCGCGCCGGTAAAGTTTTGCGGTAGCTCCGCGAGGACCGGAGGCAAACCGCTCGTTCTCAAACGCCGCATCCGTGTTCGCGTAAGGGAATCCGATCAAAGTGCTGCAAGCGTCCATCCTGCCTCGCTACCACGTTTGGCGGGTGCTTTGCATTGCACACCCATCGCAACGATCCCACCCCGAAGGCGGGCGGCGCCTGTGAACATTCAGTTCGTCGGAGGGACCCTTTGACGTGCGTCTGGTAGGTGGAGATGGAGATCTCGCGCAAGACCAAGCGTCTCCATTCCGGCGTCACAATTCTCAGCCGCCTGCACTATCTCAGCATCCATCCTAGCGCTGTCCCAACTCTATATAACTTGTGGATGGATTCCGTTCGTCCTCGCAGCCAAACCCTCCCTCACCCCTTGGCTTCCTCCGCCATCCAAACTCACGCTGGCAACCCGACCCTACCCACACTTTCCAAAAGCCATGCGTTCCTTGAAGCTGTACGAACACCCGGAGTTCAAGGCGGAGGACTCCGATGTCTCACTCCTTACCACCATCTGTTTCGTTCTCACACTCGCACTGGCGGGTGCAATACTCGTCTTGAGCGTGTCTTGTTTCCTATTGTGGGATGACTGCAAAACATGTGAGTTCTCTTTCTATCCTCCCAAGAGTCCTCTCATTGATCACCCCAGTGCAGCGTACCCCATTTATACTGCACGGCCACACCTATTAACGGTCCAACAAGTCCTCGAGGGCTGAGCCCCTGCTCGGCGTTTGATTTCGATCGCTTGAAACCGTGCACCTGATTTTAATACTCGTGAGCTTCTCTGCCTCTTTCAACGAGTGCCCTTGCTGACGGAAAAGGTCATACAGCTGCCTACACCTCAGACCCAGCCCCTACTGTATTATTAGGCCTGCTCAACCACCCTCCCACACCCGCCATTCGCATGTCGGGCGTGTTGTACATCGAAGCATGATCGCTGTCTTGTAGAACTGTAGATTCACTGCCCATGACTCCCTCGCCGAGCCGAACCTTGTAACAAGAGGCCAGAAACCTGTACTACATTTCCATATCAGTCGCTCGCTCGTCTTAATGCGCTTAATCTTATTGCATCTTTACTTGGTCACCGTCCCTTCCATACCAATGAATGAACACGTTGCCGATCACGTATCGGCTTCTGCTTCTTGACCGGCCTTTTCATTTGCCATTGGAGCCCATTCGGACTGCAGGCCAGCCCCGACTATTCGGCAAAGAGACTGGAAGAGGCAGGACGCCAAGGGATCCAGATCCCGTCCCTGTTCAATTGCCCTGCCGCCGTTACGTCCTGTGCGTCTCCCGCCCAACGCCGCCCAGCGCATCCCACCCCGAGCGACAAACAAGCTCGGGCACTGCACCGGAGGCGCTTGGTACGCGCGCAGCTCCCGGATCGCGATCAGCTAAGCTCGCGAGGAGGGTTGTGCGCGGGAAGGAAGGCTACTCACGAAGTCAGCAGGGCACACGAATCCGGAGTGAGCTCGGACATAAACCAACGCAGCCTAACACCATACCATTTCCAATGCCCCTCCTCGAGCAACTGCGGTCTCTGCACGGCATACAGTGTGGCACGCAAGCTCCAGCACTAGAGCGTATGAATAAGCGGCTAACGTACACGGTGACTACACCACAGCCGTGCGTCCAAATCCTGCCAGAGTTCGGGTGCGATGATGCAGCCACACGAGCCAGCAGCCGACCGGACTTCTTCCAGTCACCAGTGGCTTCTGCCAGTGGCTTCCAGGCCGTCGAGCGACTATCACCGTTCCACACACGGCATCCCGAGCCCAAGCAACTAGCCTCCGTTGGGCCCCACGGAGAAGGAAGCCCTCACAGGAACGCCGACAGCGACACCGGCACGGCGTGTACCTGCACCTGCCGCATTTCCGTCCTGCTCCGCCTCTCCTCCACCTCCGCGACCTCCTCGACGCTGCTCGGCCATGCAGGCGCAGAGAAGACGTCATGCGTGCCATCGTCCGCCATCGGTCTTTCGACAGCCGTTCTTCGTCGAGCAGCCGGTAGCGATTCCGTCGAGGTGCGCCCGGCCGCCAGGGTCATCATCTGCAGGGGCAAGAGCACAGGCACGCTCTCGGGTGCGTTCCAGCCCAGGCGCTCCTGCGCGAGCTGTCTGCGCAGGAAGAGCAGCCCGATCGAGTACGTTCCTGCGAAGACCTGTAAAGCGGAGGCAGGGCCGGTTTAGTGACCCCGAGCGAAGACGTCAGCGATTCGAAGGTTCGATCTGCGCAACCCGCTGCATGCGGAGCCGCGACCGTGATAAGATAGGAAGGGATGGGATGGGACGGGATGTATACTGACCATGGCCCAACCGATGCATACCGCGACGACTATCCGTTGGCTCGTGCCGCTCTCGCCCGGGTCCCGGTCTACGCCACTTATAGTCTGTGAGACCGCGCTGTCAGTACAAACGCTTCGCCGCCGTACGGTGAACAAATGGGACCTCGAGCTTACAGTGTATATCGACAGCCCGAAGACCCCGAGTCCGAGCACGACGTGCGCAACGTTCCGCGGCGGATGGCACTTCCCGTCCTTTGGACGTCGCAAATGGACGAGGGTCCCAAGCGCCACTTCGCAAACGTACAGCACAAAGAGCACCACCCCGCAGATCTGTTCTCAGACGCACGCACAGCAAATGGACGGCGCGCGAATACGGGAGGACGAGCGTCAGAACCACCCCACAGAAGCACGGAGAGCCTCAGAGATAGTGGAAAGTTGTTCACCTGGTGTGTCGTAACAACGTGCGCCTTTCCCTGCTGTGCGACCGCGAGGGGCCCCAACGCCCACCCCACGCAGACGAGCGGGATTCCCAGGACGACGTTGATGAACCAGTGCGCAGTGAACCACCTGGGCGTGAAGACCCGCGCCCAACGAGCCACCAACGTCCCAAGGGGCAGCAGTATCAGAAAGCCCGCAGCAGAGAGGGCGGCATGCGTGACTAGCAGCCCGTCTGTGCGCGATAGGCTGGCAGATGTCGGAGGGGATGACTGAGAGGGCGCTGGGGCAGCTGTTGTCGCTGATGCTCGGGATTGGGTGCTCGTCGTGGACGCCGGGGCGGGCCCGCCGGACAAATCGAGCTCCTTAGTTAAATTTAGGGTAAACGTCCCCGCATCCAGGTGTTGTTCGATGAACGCGGAGGGGTCGGCGGCAGGAATGGTCACGCCGAACGCCCAAACGAGCGATTGGACGGTATCGTTGTTTTTTGGAATATCGAAGGCGAGGATGGGGGATATCCCTGAGGCGTGCGGAAAATCAGGCACTAAGCATCTCGTTGTGTGGCGTAGAGGGTTGGGATAGCGTAATTTAGACGCACTGTGCTGGCGCGAGGGGCCACAGTTGCCCGTCGTGGAGGGTCTGTTACAGGAAGGGGTTCGATACGGCCTGACGCTTGCCGTTGAGATAGGATAATGGTCCCGTTGACTGTTCGCCAGAGGATCACCATTGGCGTATTTGCCATCTGGCTGCCGAATCCACTAAGAGAGAGTCTGTCAGCCATCGGAGCGAGGAGCTGACACTGTGCCACGTACATCGCCATCCATCCGAGCTGATTGAGCGACTTGAGCTCATCTGAATGAGAGAGCGTATGTCAGGGAGAAGCCTTTTCGATACTCGGACGTGCGGCGCATACATGTCGCTATCGATGAGTTGACCGAGGCGGTGACACACATCAAGGTCCCGCACCAGGAATCGCCGTGGAGTGCGGAAACTTCGGGAAACCAAGAGGGAAGAGAGGCCAATAATACGAGCAACAAGGGCTTTGGAAGTCGAGCCAAGGAAGCGTGCATCCCTCCTGGCAGCCAAGAGGTGAAGAGAGTAAGGACCGAGGCGGGAATAAGGAGATGGAAGATTAGAGTGGAGGAGACGTCCACGACACCCCTCCGGACGGCATTGACGTCCCCTCCACGCCTCTCATGCCCGACTCGCTCGAGGACTGGAGATACCCATGGATGGGAAACGTGTGGAAATAACGTCGGAGTCGGCTATCCCACCGAAATCCGACAAGAACGCGTGGGATCTACGCGCGCAGTCCCATCTAACGTAGCAGCACCCCGGGAAAAGTACTGAGGTCACGGAAATGCGTGCGAGATGGACTTCTAGATTACATGCTGATCGTCTGTTTTACACAATGGTGGTTGTCTTTGTCTTCGTCTTTTCTAGGCAGCATTTACTCGAAGATCCACTTGGCCTGGTCGTGAGTGTACTGGACGATACCCTCAGGGAACCAGCTGCATCGCAGAGAATCAGAGACAAAACTAAGCTCAGATGCAAGGCTACTCACAGAGCAATCTCCTTCTCCGCGCTCTCGACGGCGTCAGAGCCATGGCAGATGTTGCGGCCGACAGCGAGAGCGAAGTCGCCACGGATGGTGCCTATGGAGCAAAACACGTGTTTACCGCGCGTTCAATACCTCATGGTACAAAAAAGGCATACCAGGAGCAGACGCGAGCGGGTTGGTCGCGCCGAGCATGGCACGGCCAGTCTTGACGGCGTCAAGACCCTGCCAGACCATGGCGACGACGGGGCCGGAAGCCATGTACTGAATGAGACCAGGGAAGAAGGGCTTGCCCTTGAGGTCGGCGTAGTCTGTGCGCGCCAAGCAATAAGATAAAGTTTGCGAGTAAAAGTAGACCTGGCTGGGACGTACGCTTCTCGAGGTGCTCGGGAGTGGCATGGACGAGCTTGAGGGCAATGAGCTTGAACCCGCGCTGCTCGAAGCGGCTGATGATGTTGCCGACGAGCCCACGTTGGACACCGTCGGGCTGTCAAGAGCGCGTTCCGTTAGCAGCTGACCTGGATGGCCCAGATCGCGGGTTGCGCACCTTGACCATGATGTAGGTGCGCTCGTTGACAGACATGGCGGCCGTAGGAGTGGGCTGGGGGAGATGGAAGAAGATAAAGAGATGGAGGAGGACGAAGAGGACAGCCGATGTTTTATACATCTCTGCTTCGATCTCTGCCCCCGCCCTCGTATCGATCCCAAATCGGGGTCCATCCACTTTTCGACAACAGGCGCTATGCTTGCATGTCAAGCGCCCAAGCCAAATAATACCACACACGCCTCGGGCAGAGTCGCGTGGGGCAGTCGGGACGGACGCTACACATAGACACCACCATGTTCGGCCCCCTTGGCCCCTCCCTCGCCCCCGCCATCCGCAGGAACCGCGGCCTCTACGCGTTGGTCAAGCCCGTCGCGGACTGGTACGCCAACGCCTCTGGCTACAGAAAAGTCGGCCTGAAGTACGACGACCTCCGTACGTGACGTTTCGCTCTCGCACCTCTTGCTTCTTTGCGAATCGCGTTTCTCTGCAGTCGTCGAGGAGCGCCCTGACGTCCAGCGGGTGAGTCGTCACTTCTTCTGCCCTCCCAGCGACCATTGCGAACGTTTGACGACAGGCCCTCGAACGCTTGACCCCCCGCGAGACGTACGACCGCGCCTACCGCTTCAAGCGTGCTTCGCAGGCTTCCGTCCTGCACGACATTCTCCCGAAGGATCAATGGATTAAGCCCGAGGAGGTACGTACTCTGTGCCCACTTCTTTTACATCATCCTGACACCGAATTCCAAAGGATGTTCGCTATCTCGAGCCTCATGTGCAGAGCGTTGAAGCGGAGGACCAGGAGCGTTGGAAGTGGGACAACATGGAGGTACAGAGAGTGAGATAGTCGTCCTGCCTGCGCGGGCTCTACAGCGGACGAGCACATTATTTCACTATCTAATACAATGCTCGTCATCCGGCTGAAAGCTGGTGTGCTTTTGCTTGCTACTCCGGCTCTCCCCGAAACTCGGTTCAGAAGATATCTCGGACGCGATATGTACGTTTCAATGGTTTCTGTGCCGAGTTCTGTGAGGTCAACAGAACACACGCCCCTTGCAAGAAGTCGTGCAGTCAAGCAACAGTCAAGGTTCGAGATTGCAGTCCATACATTCGCATTTCTGTCTGGTCTCACGGCTTCAGCCAATGGCAGCGTCCGCATTGGAGGTCTCCGTGACGCGAGGGTCGCCTCACGAAAAAGCGCCGCGAACTGATGTTTTGGCTCAGGCAAAGCGAATCTGAGAGAACGCAGTGCATCTATATACCGAGAAATACAAGCGTACAGACTTCAGTCTATCTTCATTATACCCCATTAACCCTGCACGTGAATGGACACGAAAAGGTCCAAGAACCCGTCGACCATCTTAGATGGCCTTGACAAGCGGCGAGACGACCTCACCGCCCTTCTGCTTGTAGAAGCTAACAATCTTCTTGCTGAGCTGGGCGATGTCTACAGATCCGATTATTAGCACCTCCACCTCGCCGACGTAGAACGGAAAAGACGTACTGGAACCCGTGAGGCCGAACTTTTCGTACACCTGCTTGTACGGGCCAGACGCACCCCAGCCGGGCAGACCGAATTGCTCGTGACTGTACTTGGCCCATCCGAGGGTCTGTTCGTCGTGTAGTAGCCCATGAGCACAACACGTCCTTTCTGTCAAGAAACGGTGTACTCACCGAATACGCCTCAACTGAGAGGATAGGGGCGCCGCTGCGCAGCACGCTGAGCCTATACTCCTGCGGCTGCTGGTCGAATATGCTCCAACACGGTAGGGACACCACGCGCGCCTTCACACCCTCGCCCAGAAGCTTCGATGCCGCCTCCAGCGCGATTGCCACCTCTGAGCCAGTCGACACAATCGTCAGGTCTTCACCCTGGACTTCGTGCACGACGTAGCCCCCCTTGCTGGCCTTCTCGATCGTGGAGCCCTCAAGGTTGGGCAGGTTCTGCCGCGAAAGCGAGAGGATCGAGGGCGTCTCCTTGCGGGTGAGCGCGCAGTAGTACGCCGCCGAGGTCTCGTTGCCGTCAGCGGGGCGCCAGAAGTCGAGGTTGGGGACGGCGCGGAAGTGCGCGGCAACCTCAATGGGCTGATGCGTGGGACCATCCTCACCGAGACCAATGGAGTCGTGGGTGGCTGTTTGCATGAATGAGATATGATTAGCGTCACAATAGATAGATGCGGGTACGGTGAGCCAAAGTAAATATAAACGCACCGACCCAAATAACTTGGTGCTTGCTCAGTGCCGAAAGACGAACCGCGCCAGCAGCGTATGAAACGAAGTTCTAAGAAGCACGTCAACAACTCGGTGATGATGATGAATTGACCATCAACTCACCAAGAAAGTGGCGACGAAGGGAATGATACCACCATAAGCGTGGAGACCGTTGGCGATGGCACCCATACCATGCTCACGGACACCGAAGCGAATGTAGGTACCCTTGTAGTTACCAAGACCAGTGCTCTCAGGCTGGAAGTCAACCATCGTCTTCGTGCGAGTGAGGTTAGAGCCAGTCAAGTCAGCCGAACCACCGACGAGCTCGGGGATAATGGGCACGATTGCCGATAGGACGATCTCCGAGAGCTTACGGGATGCCTGCGCGGCATCGGAGGACTTGTATACGGGCAGCGCGTTCTCCCAGTTGTCGGGGAGCTTGCCAGCAATGCGACGAGTCAGCTCGGCGTGCTCCTTTGGGTACTTCTGACCGTAGGACGCAAGGAGGTCATTCCAGGCCGACTCGGCCTTCGCACCCTTGGCACCAATAGCGTGATATGCCTCATAGGTAGCCGCAGGAATGTAGAACGACTGATCGGGAGGGAGGCCGAATTTGGCTTTGAGCTGCTGAATATCATCAGCCTTGAGAGCTAATTTGAAGTATGTTAAACATCTTGCTTGACGTTAGCAGACACGATTGTGACTTACGAGAACCGTGAACGCCGTGAGTGCCCTGCTGCTTGGACCCGTAGCCAATGGTCGTACGGAGACGGATGAGAGTGGGCTTGTTCTTCTCCTTTTGTGCCTCAACGATCGCATCGTGGATGCCGGCAAGGTCGCTGTTCACAGACGTGTGAGCAAATGATGAACCTGTGGGAAGCGCCAAGCTTACCGGTCACCGTCGTCGACGTGCAGAGTCTGCCAGCCATACGCCTGGAAACGCTGCTCGACGTTTTCCGTGAAGGCGACAGCGGTGTCACCATCAATGGAGATGTCTATGAATCAATCAGTACGCCACGGAGTGTTGCTGGGCGGAATATGCTCACGGTTGTCATCGTAAATCTAACGTGTGCGATCAGCAACGTTCCTTGTAATGGCGATAGTCACATTTCAACATACCACAATAAGGTTGCCTAATTGCAGATGACCGGCGAGGGAAGCCGCCTCGCTAGCAACACCCTCCATGAGACAGCCATCACCAGTGAATACTGTGAAAATCATTCAGACCGCTAAAGGTGTTTCAAAGTACTAGGGACAAACCGTATGTGTAGTTATTGATGAGGTCGAAGCCATCCTTGTTGAAGGTAGCACCGAGGTGAGCCTGGGCGATGGCAAGGCCGACGGCACTGGAGATACCCTGACCGAGAGGTCCTGTCGTGAGCTCAATACCGTCGGTGTGGCTAGCCTCAGGGTGACCAGGGGTCAACGAGTCTACTTGACGGAACGCCTTGAGGTCGTCAAGGGAGAGCTTGTAGCCTGACAGGTGGAGGAGGATGTACTGGAGGGCGCAACTACAGCGGATTCAATATTCGGCAACATCTGCATTGTTTCGGGTCGACTAACCCGTGTCTATCGTGTCAAATCATCAATACAAGTGTTGCTGACCGTTTAGAAACGCATACATACCCGTTAGAGAGGACGAAACGATCGCGGTTGAACCACTTCGAGTTCTTGGGGTTGGCAGCGAAGAAGCTACCCTCGGAGTTGAGCAAAGGGCAAGCCGAAGACCGGGTAAGGACATACCGGGTAAAGAGGACGTGGGCAACGGGGGCCAGACCCATAGGGGCACCTGGAGGCAGAAAACATTCGATCTGTATCCCGATTTGCCTCCGTCTGTCATAGTTATTACGCACCAGGGTGGCCAGAGTTAGCCTTGCCAACGACATCGGCCGCCAGGGCACGGATGGTTGCGACGGCGATCTCGTCGGATGGTTGAGGCGCGAACTGGGACATGGTTGGCGGAGAATGGGGGTTGGGGAGGAGGAGGAGAAATGCCCCTGCTATATACCCACACACGCGTCATTGGTCGCGACGGACTGATATCTAATCGCGCATCCTCGGCGTCTCCCTCCCTCCGGCCTCCGCACCCCTCCGACACGAGCGACGCCGCTGTCCTCCCATTATCCCCCTTTGCTGCTTTCCCTTCCGCAGACCTCGTTCATCGCCGTGCTCTCAGCCAGGTCTGTGCGTGGTACAGAACCCTCCACGACGCCCACGGTGTGCCTATCGCTCGCGCACAAGGTCACAAGAATGCACCCACAGCTGACGGAGAAAAAGCTAGGTTCGCACCTGTCCTGTCCGGCCGTGTCATGCGCGGTCCTTACGAGGCACAGCACATGCAAGACTGACAAATCCCTTCCACACAGTCTGCCTGGAGTTTATCCAAGCACTTGATGCCTGTCATGCCGACGGTTGGGCGCGCTGGACGGGTGGATGTAATCAGGCGAAGCTCGACCTGAACATGTGTCTCCGCAAGGAGGTAAGTACGCACATGAGTAATCTTAGTGAGTTCACACCTCATGATTAGCTTCACTCTGGCGTTAGCGTGTCGACCGCACGACCAAGAACCGGGAGCAGGCTAAGGTGAAGCGAGAGAAGATCGAGCAAGCTTGGAAGGACTTGCACGACGACTAAGTTGGCACTACCCCTTACGGATTATCCCTCCCTTCTACCGCACGCCACGCCACGGGATTCGGCGCGAACGCTGGAACCATGACGTCCTTGGCCACGCGCTGGGTACCTTCCTTGCGTCCAGAACGGCCTGTTTCCCGCTGACGACGAACCTTCGGCTATACAAGTCATAGATTGGAATGCTACGGCCCGTCCGGGATACCTTCCATGACTGTATGTCGCAACGTGCAATGACTAGATGCTACTTCGTGCCACACGATATCATACACATTCGTACCTTTCAGTTGTCGTCCAACACGTCACTGTCTCCTACACCTTCAGAGACACTTCCTTCTGGCCCTTCGCCACGTCCTCCTTCTTCACCTGCCCGCCCACGAAGTAGCTCACAGACGCCAACCCAACCTCTCCGCTCGCCACCCTCACGAACAGCTCCCCGTCCCGCAAGTACGCTTCGATAACACCCGCGATGTCCGTCCCCTTCCCTGTCGGCACCTGGATCTGCACGGCCTGTCCCTCATCGAGCTCGTACACATGCACGTCGATCGCGCTGGCGAAGTCGTAGTCCGGGCGTCCGACGCCGGTCGGACCAAGGGCCAACACCGTCCCCTGGCGAATCCACACCGGCAGCTCGTCGATCGGCACGACTTCTTTGATCCAACTGGGCCCGGTATGGACGCGCGACGGGTTGAAGAACGCAGTCCAGCGCCCGTCGGGGAGGTAGTACTCGGATTCCTCGCCTACCGGGACGAACACGGGCGCCACCAGAAGGGACGGGCCGAGCATGTATTGTCTGTCGAGATAGTGTGTCGTGCGGTCGTCCAGGAAGTCGATAAACATGGCGCGTTGCATTGGGTGGCCCTTCGTGTGACTATGAATAGACTAACGCGCGAACGCCGTTAGATACGGTATCATTCCAATGCAATATGTCAGGGAAAGCGACGCACGAGGTTATAGAGGTACGGCATGAGTCGATGCTTCACGTCGAGAAACCGTGCCATGTATGTTGCCGCTTCCTCTCCGTATTGCCATGGCACACGGTACGACATAGAACCGTGCAGACGGGAATGCGACGAGAACAATCCATACGCCACCCAACGGTGGTAGACCTCTGGCGGCGGGTGCCCCTCGAAGCCACCGATGTCATGGGAGGAATACGCGAATCCCGAGGCAGTCAAGCTGAGGCCGCCGCGAAGAGTCTCCGCCATCGCTTCGAATGTCGACTCACAGTCTCCGCCCCAATGCTGACAGACAAATCAGTAGGCCAATTTGCGGCTGACCACGTTTCGTTCTCGTTGACTTACCACAGGAAATCTGACACGCAATTGCTGTCAGGATTGATGCAAATATGCGATCGGGCTAGATGGGACATACCTCTGCCCTCCAGCTGCGGCAGAACGCGCGAACACCACCGCCTCGCCCTTCCCGAACCTCCGTTCAAGCAGTCGGAACACCATCTCGTTGTAGATGACAGAGTACGTGTTGTGTACGCGCAAGGGGTCGGATCCATCATGGAACACAACGTTTGCGTGCGGGATCCGCTCTCCAAAGTCGGTCTACGCCGCAGCGCCCCATGAGGAAACAATCAGGAAAATGGAACAAGCACGATCATGGCGATACCGACCTTAAACGTGTCCACGCCGAGGTCGAGAAGCGCGTCCAGCTTCTCCTCGTACCACCGTAGGGCCGCAGGATTGGTAACGTCGACGATGGCTAGACCGGGCTGCCAGAGGTTCCATCTATCAAGTCGTGACCCCCGCGTTAATCCCGTGTGCGTCAAGTATGATGAGGCAACGGCGGTGACGAGACGAGGAGCACGTACTGCCAAGGGGTGCCGTCCTTGCGCTTGATAAGGTATCCGCCCTTGATGGCCTCTTGGAAGACAGGAGAAAGCTGGGAGATATACGGGTTGACTGTCGGCGATGACGGCGATTTTGTGGAATATGACGGTTGAATAGAAATGGTTGAGTGGAGGGGGAAATGAGGTCAGACGGAACGCGAGATGGGAATCGGGTGGGAACGGCGCACTCCAAACGCAGATTTTCACCCCGTATTTCTGCTTGATCTCTGACAGATAGGCCTTGGGGTCCGGGAAATTGTCGGGGTCGAACGTGAAGGAGCACCTAGGGTCGCAAAGTGGAAGGGGACTGGGCTAAGCCATCCGTGAACATGTCGAACATTGAGGTACACACCATTCGTATTGCTTCATCCAGAAGCAATCAAGGTGGAAGACGCGCACGGGACATTTCCTATCAGTCATTCCTTGGAGGAAGCCGGACACCGTCTTCTCGTCGTAGGACGTGAGGAAGGAAGTTGAGAGCCAAAGACCGAAGGTCCACGCAGGCAAGAGCCTATCGGACGAGAGTCAGCGATTTGGAGCTCCCATGGCCCCAGATATGCGTACGCTGGACGACCCGTAATTCGCGTGTAACGTTCAAGAATCTATGACTGCGACTCAGATTACAGATTGCACGACGAGAGTGCGGGTACACTGACCTCCAACGGCGACGGGCCGTAGATGATAAAATATTCCAATGCCTCGCCGGCGACACTCACGCCGACCCGGCTGACCTTCTCGCTGCCCACCTCGAGCTCGACTTCCCCCGGATGGTTCACGAACACGCCATAGTTCCGGTTCGTGATGTAGAACGGGATGCACTTGTACGCCTGCTCGCTGGACGTGCCGCCGTCCTGGTTCCAAATGCTAACGGACTGACCTGGAGATCATTCGAAGAAGCCCCAGGCGCGTGTCACCACCGCTTCGACGATGCGTGGAAGCGTACCTACCGTTCTTGACGAAAGGCCCGAACTGCTCGCCCAAACCGTACACGAGTTCTCCAGGCGAGATGTTGAGCTCCGAGTGCACGTATCGGACAAACTCCTGCGGTGTGCCAGGCTGCGGGTTCGAGCTGAGGTCCGTGGTGAGACAGGAGTTGTTGGAAGCGCTGCGGAGCGTCCACTTGTGCGGTACGTCGTAGACCGCCTGGTGCTTGTAGCCCGCCGCAGTAAGCGTGCGAGTGGAAGATTTGAACGTGATCGTGTAGGGGTTCTGCGTGATTTCGGCGGTCAACCCGCCACTGGAGACGATCCAAGTGTTCTCTGTCCTGGAGAGCGACGCCGATGGAACAGGAGGATCGTCTGGGAAGAGCGCAATGTTGGGCGTCGGGTCTATATGCTTGAAGTGCTCAATTTTTACGCCGATCACGCCCTCGCTTGGTGAATGCACCCGTATGCTAAGCACGGGCCCTGGAAACAGCTATTGTCAGTCCTGCAGAGTCCACCGGAGGGAACCACACACCTGCGAGGGTATCACCACGATGCCGGATAGGCTTGGTGGAGACTTGGAGGTTAAACCCTTCACCGTCCTGGAGGCCTTGGACGACCTGAAGACCGTGATAAGCCTTGACACCGCTCTTAAGCAACCAGAAACCATCGTTGAACCTCATGTCGCAAGGCGAAGCAGGGATATGGTTATGGAGCTGAAGCAGATGCCCGGTGGTGCTTTATATGACGCAGAAGGGGCCCAGATGCCAGTCCAAGGAGGAAGATTACGGGCCGCCGTTATGTGAGCGGGACGGGACTTCATTGAGTGCGACCAGGATATTGGATCTGGACTGACAACGGAGGAATGCGTCTAGCACAGCTCGGACAGATTCCAGGAGATAGGCTTCGCACATGACGATGTCCTGCCGCTGAGCGTTCTGCGTGGTTTGACATGTGAACAGATGAACGTGCCTTGGAGAAGTTGCATCACCTCCCTTTTCCATACTACACCCGAGCGGCGCGGTGACCCCGCCGACGGCGCGGTCGTACCCGCATACGCAAGCCGCCGATCACTTCAAAGCGTACAGGCGCTGCCTCGGTTGCTGATTAAGCCAACATACAACCTCCAAGCGTAGACGCTTTTGAGGCCTGGTAGGAGCTTCATCAGAGACGGTCAAACCTCACACTGACATCAGTGGACAGAGATGACACATCCCGACAAGCTCTGGCAACCGACTCCCCTCATCCGATCTATCCATATATCCTCACTTCTCGGTTGCGATGCGTACCTCAAACTAGAAGTAAGACGCACCCATTTTAGCATCATCTGTTGAACCAGCATCTCACATGGTTGGCGGACGGTCCTCCCAGAACTTTCATCCGCCGCAATCGTTCAAGTACCGTGGGATCTCCCATTTCGCGCACCATGTCCTTCGGACCCGTGGGCCTGACGCACACCTTATTATTGCATCGGGCGGGAATGCGGGTCTTGCCGCGGCCTGTGCGGCCAACGTCCTGAAGCTTAGGTGCACGGTGTTCCTACCCCATGGCGTGAGCCGGCCGACGATCGATTTCATGCGTAAGGAGGGCGTCGAGGTGGAGATCGGAGGGGATTGTTACTTGCATGCCTTGCAGCGTGCGCAGGCTGCTGTTGCGGCGGAAGCCAAGGCGTGAGTACCAGTCATTGCGACGGAGCTGCGAGCTCACCGATGACATGACAGCGTAATGGTTCCTGCGTATGATGATCCTGTTGTGTGGGAGGGGCACGCAAGCATGGTACACGAGATCAGGGAGCAGCTTCCTGAAGGGGTCAAACCCGATGCTATTTTCTGCAGCGTGGGTGGAGGTGGCCTTGCCGGTGGAGTCATGGAAGGCTGCAAAACGGTCGGATGGGACGATGGTGAGCTTCCTGCAACGCTTCCAGGTAACCTTAAACTTATCTACGCGCGTAGTCCCTCTCGTGACTGTGGAGACGCACGGCTCCAATTGCTTCTATCAGTCCCTCTCTCTGAACGAGGGGCCGTTCTCTGGAAGCTTGTCATCGAGAGTTCCACCAGATGGGACGAGCGCCGAGTATTGCAAGGAGAATAACGTAACGCTTGCTCACCTGTCGAAACTCAACTCTCGTGCGACGTCCTTGGGGGCTTCTTCTCCCTCTGGAGCAGTTGTCAAGAAGGCACTCGATAGAAATGGGGGTGTAAAAAGCGTATGCATTTCTGACGAGTTGGCAATGCAGACTACGATGCTCTTCGCCGGTGAGTACTGGCTCGAGTTTTGGCAGCGTGCTTACCTTTGACTACTGACTTCCATGTTTGCATTGGCAGAGGATCACAAGATTTTGGTAGAACTCGCCTGCGCTGCAACTCTTGCCCCTGCTTATAAGCCGACGTTCTTCCGCAAGGTGGTCCCCCAAACAGACAAGCGGACGACCGTGGTGTTCGTTGTATGCGGAGGATTCAAGATCTCGCTGGCCGACCTTGAAGAATACAAGACCATCGTCGCGGCTGAGGTGGCAGCTGGGAAGGGATGGGATATTGCGTATAACGGGGATAGGTTTATTGTGCCGATGTAGAGTGGAGAGCGGTGAGGAAGACATACAGCGCGAGACAGCAATTAACAGACTGTTATTAGATAGAGGTATTGGATGCTTTTCATGCTAATTGGAATGGATGAGTCTGTTGGTCACGGTACGTAGAGATTCATCACTCACACCATGGCCACCAACTCCGAGTTGGTTTCCTCTCTGCCTCAGCATGTACCGCTGCAGCAGCCACCCCCGATTCAGCCTCCTTTTGTGCCCTCCTCTCCATGTTCCTCGCCCTGATCTTGGCAAGCTCTTCCTTTAGCCTTGCGGAATCGGAGGGGATGTTCTACGTTTCCATTGGCTAAGGTAGGTCAAACTTGCTGAGAAGATGAACGTACGGTGATCAGCCTGTCCTCAGGCGGGAATATCTTGCCCTTATACTGCAAACACGAATGAATTACGTTCTGCGCTGGCTCTCGGGCATTGATTGCACGTACCGGAAGGACGTTCTTCGCGTACCAGTCGGGATTGCCATAGTGGAGAAGCATCAAGACGGGGAAGAAGACATACACGGAGAACTTGAAGACTTCGAGATTGGGACCACCCATGGCTGAATTCTAGACAGTCCCGAGTGACGACGAGGCAAGCAAGGAGGTTGGAGGCTGCACACTCTGATTTAAAGGCGTTCGAGGCCAAGTCCAGAGTCCGCCGTCTACCCAACAAGCGCCCATGCGACGATCAAGTCGGTCCTAAAATGGCAGGTCGTGACATAAGCCCCGCCAAATCGGGCAGAATCGGGACATCGGCGATGCAACAAGAGCCGTGGGGGCGTTTCCGGTCGCATCGTCACCGCATTGGAAAGACAACCCACACAGTCGGGACTCGGCGGCGGGTAAAGAGGGTCCCAATGGATGAAGACATCATGAGTAGTAAAAAAGAGCGAAGATCAACACCCCGACTCTACGTCCGCGCTGGCAGGTACAAGATATTACAAGGTCACGTCATGAGCGTAC
The DNA here is from genome assembly GCA_032821775.1 of Sanguinoderma infundibulare. Classification (NCBI taxonomy): domain Eukaryota; kingdom Fungi; phylum Basidiomycota; class Agaricomycetes; order Polyporales; family Polyporaceae; genus Sanguinoderma; species Sanguinoderma infundibulare. The sequence continues at coordinate 2,212,971 of JAVLRN010000005.1, read as the reverse complement.
TTGGAGTCGTGTCTAGCCCAAGCTGGAACTAGTGAACGTAACGTAGATAGACGTTTATATCGTCCTTTCTCATGCAACGACCATCATAGCCCCGCCAACGACGCCGAGGATGACAGCGAGCGCGTTCGATGCGCTCAGCTGGACGGCACCCGACCCGCTTGAACTCGAGCTACTCGAGCCACTTGCGGTCGCCGCGGGGCTGGCAGTGGCGACCGCGCCGATACCACCCAGGACGGGGCCGTTGTCCTGAAGCGTCTGTTCTGACGCGCCCACCTTGACCGCGGCGGCCTGCCAGGCGTCGAACGTGTTCCCGGTCGAAGGCGCGTTGATCGTCCTGCAATGGACATGGCTGATCAGACTCCGGAACGTCGTGAGAGAAAGGAAGGTTGACATACCCGACCATGCCAAGACCACAGTGGGTGGGCGACTTGCAGAAGAAGTAGATGGCTGGAAAGCGCAGACCCCATTTAGTTGCTGTCTGAATAGTTTCAGAGGCCACACTGCTCGGCGAATATTACTCACGTTCTTGGTCGTTGGTGACGTTAAGCGTGAACTGGACAGAGTTTTGAAGGCCGGAGTCGAAGCCATTCTGACCGTTTTGCGCGGACATCAGTTGGCAGGGACTGTTGAAGTCAGCCTGGGTGACGGAGTGCGGAACGTCACCGCTGAAGGCAGTTTAGCAAGCCGCAGACATGAAGCAAAGCGTAGCACCTACCCCGGGAAAAAGAATGTGATCAATGTGCCGTTTGGGGCAGTGACGTTCGCCGGATTGAAGACGAAGTTACCGCCAGCACCGACGTCGATCTACAAACCGAAATAAATCAGCATCTATACCCATTCGCAGAGGTCCTGAAACACTCGCATTGATTTGGCCTGTCGTACTCGGAGGTGCAGATGGAGCAGCCGCAGGGGCAGAAGTCGCCGGGTCTGCCGGGGGCGGGGGACCGTATATCTGAGGGTTGGGCGACGCCGCCGCCAGGAGCGGAAGGAGCGCGAAAGCGAAGGCCTTGAACATCTTGACTAGCGGGGGGCGTGGGGGAAGTTAGGTGAAGAGGGACGTCCAGGCGACGACTGCCTTTGAATAGCAACCCGGAGACAATGGGTAGTGAGGGGCATCGAGGGAACTTGTCGCTTTATACCACCAAAGTGAACTCGAACGTTTTGCAAACCTGCACTTCCCGCGGCACGATAACGGAACTGCGCAGCTGCGGCTGTGTGGATTCTAGCATGCAGAATGCGTGAGTAAACGAGAGAGGATGACCTACGAGTGGGGCGGACGACTGGCTAGCGGAATACGCACGCCCAATCACAATCGTGACACGGAGACGGGGTCCGAGCTGTTGTTTTTAGCGACGAGAGTTGGGGTACCATCTTCGCACAACTTGCGCAAGCCGTGTTTCATTTGTTCCATGCCGGGCCTTCGAGTTCCCTCGTCGATTGCGATAGGCTGTACTCCCGTCGTGCATGCTGTCCCACCAGTGAGAAGATTCTCGCGCTTTTGGTACTGGCTGTTGTCCGACGAACACCTGGTGGAAGCTTGACCCACTTCTGTACCTTCGAAGCGCATCGAGGACACAATTCACGCAGTTCTCCTTCACCGGGTCTTCAGCGGAGATTGCGGGAAATTCAATGATACAACATCGCTGTGCGGCCCGCAACATACCTGGGTCTGATCGGTCAGACTGCAGTAGAAATGTGGCGCCATACTGCAGCATTTAGACACCGCCTGAACAGCGTGTTCGATTGAGGCCGAATCGTCGGCCGAGCCACGCGACCGAGGACGCCATCAACAAAGGGGTAACAGCTTCTTGCAGACCTGTCGATTTTGGATGATCAGAACACAACAAGGTCCGCAGCACAGTGACAGAACTTCCCTCGATCACGCATTCGAAGCTCGACCGCGGTATTATGCAATCGACATCAGGAACGTCGGGGCCCCGTGGCTGGGAATAACCTCCCAGAGCTTCCTGAAGCCTCGATGTTCGACGCTAAGGTGACTTGACGAAGAGCTATGCGCTACTGGCCGAGATATCCGCCCGCAGCACATGATCGTGCCCAACTTCCAGGGAGGCGACAGCGTGGAAGAGGTTCTTCAATTGTGTGTGGGTGCTGTTCTTCGTCAGCAGGTCGTTTAGGACGCATCCGCATTGCTGGGCTTTCGCCTCATGCCACCGGTTCCTCGTCCGAGGTGACGAACGAGCTACGGAATAGAAATTTAGAAAGTCGAGTTCGATGCCAGTCAAAGTTACGGGAGTGCTCACCATTGCTGGTGGGACTACGAGGTGAGCCGTGAGGGCTGCGTGATCTGTCCTAGCGAATCGGATCGCAAGGGGCAAAAGCCCGGAGGCGGTCGTACACCCATACTTCGTGTAGGTACCATCAAGGCATTGCGATCTACTGGACTGAAAAGTTGCATTTATATGGCACCGAGATCTGCAACTTGTACAGAGACTGGCTCACCGAACATGGTCGTTGCCCGTCGAGATGGTTACTTGCGTCCGTCGTGGAACTCGCGGTCCTTATACCAAAGCTCTCGCTTCTATCCCAGTAGAACGACTATTCAAGTTGTCGCCATGAGCCTCAGTAAACATGTGATCGGTTTGTGGGAATCATGGACTGACCGTAGGCATCTGTACACGCATGTTCGATTCCATGGGTCGAAGGTCGGTCAATCCCAGGTCTATCTTACTGTGTACAGCGACTCACAACCTAGCATGAAGACGAAGGCTACTTTTACCTCTCGTTTCACACGCGTTTTGCGGATCCAGTGCCGATAAAGGAATTCGGCTGCGTGTCATCATCTCATAGGCAGAGAAACACAGCAGAGGTGTGGGGTGGAAAAACGAGTATCTCAGGTGAAAGTTGGAGGCAGAGTCGCGCAACGGCTGTTCGCTTCCCCGGGTGGGCGCCATCAACAGTCCGAACATCGGTCTCCACCAAGATAGGCAAGTGTCTAAGAACGGTTTTCTATTATGTTGGTTAAAGGTGAAGAAGCGGGCCCATTGATGAAGATTTCCAGCCAACGAGCCCCTTTTGAGGAACTGAAATATGTCAGCATAAACTACTGGCAATGCCAGCTCAGCTGGTAGGGTATACGTACTACCTCCCACCAGACAAGCTGGCAACTTCGTGTTGGAACGGGGCATTGGTCCGGTGACCAACCCGCTCAGCCGCCCCATGAACACGACGTACTGCCAATGCACGGATCTGCTTCGAACTATTTAGGATGCGAACTATCCTTGGCTATGACTTCCCTAGCAGTGGAGCCTCCGCAGCGAGAAAGCTTCCGGCGTAGGATGCGCGATTGTTGGAGTCCTGCCGAACATGCCGTGCGACCACTCTCACATTCATCTTCCCTAACAGTATTCAGTTATCCGGCCCTCAGTACACCAAAGGGGCGTGGCCCATTCCCACGCACGCACGCGGCGAAGTCCCCCGACCGGTGAACATGTTGTGCCTCGTCCCGACGCCGACCATTCAAGGGTCAAGGGCTGAGAGGAACCGGACAAAACGAGCTCATCACAAGCCATATCCGTTTCCCGGAGCCCGACTTGAAGAAGCGAACCCCGACGTGGAAATATTCTCTCTCAAATCACCGAGGGCGGCGGAGACATTGTCGTTCGTGCTGGGGCGCACATCCAGCGCTGGAGCCCCTGGGGGAAGACATGCGGACCGCCTGGCGATAATCGGCGAAGGGTTCGAATCCGAGGCAGGGCGGCTGGCGTACCACCATACCGTATGCGTATGCACGTCGTTAGACAGACTGATTCAAGCACATTCACCAATGCGCGTACGTACCATAGCAACACCCTGAACGGTAGCGCACTGCATCTTCCCATGCAGTCCTAGCGAGAATCAAGTTAATTCTCGAGCCAGCCCCATTCAACGCTGTGGAACACAAGGAGAAGATGCCGAACCTTGAATCCCAGGCACCGTTAAAAATAACAGCTATGATCATCCACAGCAGTCGCGCAGTAGCCAACGTAAGTGTTCGACAGCCCTATCGCCCAAAGGGTCTACAAACTCACACAGCTAACGAGGCCCTCCACCACGCACCTCACGTCTCTCCACCGCCCGCGCTCATCCCCTCGACCGCAAACTGCACCCTTCGCACGCCCAACGTCCGCAGATTCACGAGTACCAGGGTCCCTGATTGCTTGAAATTCGGCACAAGGACGATCCGGCACCTCTTCGCTCCGCTCTCCTCTGCGTCCCCCACATCCAAGCTCCCGTCTTCTGACACGAGCTTGGTCGCGAATGCGGGCTGGTTTCCCACAACGTAGATATCTGGCGTCTGCGGGATGACGAAAGGGTCCTTCGCGAAGTACGGGTGGCACCACAGTGTGTCCGGAGCCGTAGGCGCAATGTGTCGCCATCGGAGGGTCGCTTCTGCGAGTGTCATTCGTGTGATGGGTGGCGTCGGCACGTATTTGAGCATGTCGTCTAAGGGCTGGCCAGAGTGGACGAAAATGGTCCGAGCTGTCTCGGCCTTTTCAGAATGACCGTTAACCTTGGCTTTTGAAGAAGACGCTCCAGGCTGACTAGCTCGTGAAGTTGGTGAGTTATCCCGCGAGGGGGAGATGTTGATGTAAGTCGGGTTAGACTCGCATGAGAAGTTGGCGTAGTGGGAAGCGGCGCCGAACATGGCACGAGGTAGAGGCTGCTGAGGGAGTATAGTTGCGGCGGGGTCAGACGGTCCAGGAAGAAGGTGAACAGAGAGTGAACGGCAAAGGTCAGTCAAGTGCGCCGATAGAGCTTGAGTGGGATGTGGTGTGAAAGACGCCTCTTGGCCATGTTTGCGCTGAAACTCGTAGCGTTAGCGCAGAAGGGACGAACGAAACAACGCGGACGCACAGATCTCCTATCTGATTCCCCGCTAGGAGCACCGCCGGCACCGGAAACGGAAGCGAAGGAATTGCCGGCGATGATAAGGCGAGAGATGCACGCAGATTGTGACTGTTCGCCTGAGCTGCCAGCTTCTCCTGCGATGTATTCTGCGAGGAGTTGGAGTTGACCGTCAGCAGCGTCCGAGCCACCAATCTCGAGGCCGGAGACGAGAGCTATCCATTCATCTGTGGTTTGCGGAGAAGACCCTGACAAAATCATGCTTAAGGCAACGCACTATAGAGAACCAAATTGGTAGCCACGCACCGTCGATGTCCATGGACTCACTATTAGCATTCCGACTCGGCCACTCCAAGCCGGCAGTGGGTTGCGGGGCCATTCCAGGATAGCAGAGATCTACAACTTCGAAATCACCGTTGTTGGTCTCGATCCCAAGAGCACCGAGGATAACGCCAGTTACGAGACAGGCCGAGGATATGCGGTTGCCGACGAGACATATACGACCAGACTCGTCTTCTATCATCACGCTATCATTTTCGGAGTGAAACTTGTCTTTTGGGGGAGGAGCAGGAATGGAACGCTGGGTAATGGATGGTCATGCGGAATGGTCACGCGTTGGTGGTTGAGCACTCACGTCTCGGGCGATGTCTTCAAGGACATTCGGCTTGAGGGGCATGTCCATGTAAATCGTTCCGATGATGAAGCATAGCTTGCCCTTTTCAATATCGAGAACACGAGGTACAAACATAGGATTGCCTGGGATAATAACACTGAGATGACTAGGAATATTGTTCGCGCGACGAGCAGACGCACCTGCAACTTCATTCCATCTCCGCTTCGCTCGCTGCTCGACATGTTGTCTGAGAGCGCGCAATCTGACGAAGTATATATTCGAGTATTGATGCTTGTACGACTTTTCGGCCGATTTAATGAGGAAAGACGCGTCCTCCGGCGGGGCGACAAGGGTAGTAGAAGGGCGGATGAGTGGTGAATGTGGTGAGGGGCTGCATGATGGTGAGCGCCGAAATACGAATCACAGTAAGGATGTGCCTCACATGGGGTCTACAACGGCCATTGTGACAGTTCCAGCAATACCGGACCAGGAGCGGGAGGCCGACGGGGAGCAGCGTCGGCAATGGATGGATGAGAGTGTCGGAGAGACGCGTTTGGCAGGGACGCGTTTAGTTCGGGAGACGCCTATCGGCACGCGTCGCGCTTGTTTGGCCGTGTTTGTCCTACCAGACACGGCGCCTATCATCCACTGCGATCTACAGTCAGTGATCTATCGCATTCCGCATTATTTCTACACGGCAACTGGTGCGGTACTTTGCGGTACCTTTTCCTCTTTTCCTGACATTCTGCGGGTGTCTGTGGGCCAACTGCGGCATGACGCGTTTGGCTGAGACGACGCATACGCCTGACCAGTGCCTGACATTGAGGGTTTGTTCGACTCCAATGCTTCCCACGTTTACGACCACATTCAAACTGGACAGCATCATATGCATGTCCCATGACAGTCGACTGGCCAGGAATGAGGGCACGTTGGTGGTCTAGGGCCTATGGCATGGGTCTAGACGACCCAAAGTTGTCGATGGTGATGGCCGAAAGTTGCAAGAGGGCAACATAATTCCGGGGTGAGTTCGATGATGTCACTCCTTCGCCGGTGGTAACAGATCGCGGATTCAGCCATTTATTTATAATCCTTCGACCCACCGTATATAACTCCTAGCTCTGCCATGCGCAGCTCTAGATCCTCCGTCTCGTTACCAACAGCATGGCCCTCTCCAAGGTAGGCTACGTCGCCCCCGCGCGGAATACGACGATGTTCACCGACATCCCCTAGCACATCAACCCAGACCACCTCGTCCAGGCTTCCAAGGTAGGGGTCATTCCTGTTCTCATCGTTGCCTTTTGTCTCAAACACTCCCCAGGATCACAAGTTCCACCACCGCGCCCACAGTTCGACAGGACACCACGTCGTTCACGGTTATTGCGCTCGATATGGTACACAGCCTGTCCCCAAGTACAAGATCCCTTCCAAGGTCCGTGCTACTCACATTCAAATGTGCCCGCCCGAACTCACCGTGACCGTACAGGGCACAGATGCCGAGGCGACTGCCCAACTGATCCGTGACGAGCTGACCCTCGACGGCAACCCTGCTCTCAATCTCGCATCTTTCGTCCACACTTGGATGCCCAAGCCAGCAGATCAACTCATGATGGAGAACATTTCCAAGAATCTCATTGATCAGGACGAGTACCCCATGACCCGTACGCTTGTTATCCAAATCAGCCGATTTCCCCCCTAACACCGTTTCTGGCATCAGAGGTCATCCACACGCGTTGCGTTTCTATTCTTGCCGACCTATGGCACGCCCCATCGACCCAGCAAGCTATTGGGACGGCGACCACTGGTTCTTCCGAGGCTATCCAGCTCGGAGGTCTGGCCATGAAGCGCATCTGGCAGGAGAAGCGCAAGGCCGCCGGAAAATCAATCTATGAACCCGGTCCGAACATTGTCATGGGTGCCAACGCTCAGGTCGCGCTTGAGAAGTTCGCGCGGTACTTCGACGTTGAGATGCGTCTCGTCCCCGTTTCCGAGGAGAGCCACTATCGGCTTGACCCGAAGAGGGCTATGCAATATGTCGACGAGAACACCATCGGCGTTTATGTCATCCTCGGAAGTAAGTGCAGCCCGGACTGGTGTGCTCTCCCCATTCTCAATCCATTCGTTTAGGCACGTACACCGGCCACTACGAGCCCGTGAAGGAGATGGCTGAGTTGCTCGATCAATATGAAGCTCGGACCGGCCACTCAGTCCCAATCCACGTCGATGGTGCTTCTGGCGCGTTCATCGCCCCCTTCGCTACCCCTAAGCTCGAGTGGGACTTCACAATTCCGCGCGTGGTTTCCATCAACACGTCCGGCCACAAATTCGGTCTTTCCTACGTCGGCGTAGGCTGGGTCGTCTGGCGGTCGAAGGAGTTCTTACCCAAGGACCTTATCTTCGAGTTGCACTACCTTGGCTCGGTCGAATACTCGTTTTCGCTCAACTTCTCGCGCCCCGCGCATCCCATCATCGCGCAGTATTTCAACTTCGTGCACCTCGGTTTCGAAGGTTACCGGAACGTTGCCCTCCAGGATTTGGCGAACGCACGCCTCCTGAGCCGTGCCCTCGAGAAAAGCGGGTTGTTCTATGTTTTGAGCGACATCCATCGGCCTGCAGACACCCTCACGTCTGCTGCGGGGAAGACGATTGGGTTTGATGAGGAGAAAGTTGAAGTACGTTATAATTAACCATTCGCTGCTTCGAGTGGCGTTATTCACGCTATCATACCCAGAACTACATGCCCGGTTTGCCCGTCGTAGCGTTCAGGTTCACGGACGAATTCCGCGCGAAGTACCCCGAGATCCAGCAGAAGTGGGTCCAGGTCCTCCTTCGTGCCAGGAGCTGGATCGTGCCCAACTATGAGTTGGCGCCCGACTTGCAAAACGTGGAGATCTTGCGTGTTGTCGTCCGCGAGAACGTGTCCGCTGTCATGGTCGACAGACTCGTTGCCGACATCGTAAGTGGATCCTTTCAAAGCACTCACGGGACGTAGCTAACGTCCTTCCTTCAGGTCGAGATTGTCGAGGAACTCATGAAGCAAGACAGTCCCGCACACGCTCTGAGTGTGTTGTATAGTAATGTACGTGCCGCCGAGCATCAGCATGGTCGGTTGGAGAAAGGTTCCGGTAGCGAATATTCGGGGACGTATGCCAAGCAGTGCTGAACGCAGCACTCGATGTCACCGCGGAGGTAAATACGCCAATGGTCGTTTACGTCGAAAATGGAGCTGCAGAGAGGTCGATGTCTTTGTACGATAGTGTTGTCTGCAGTGTACAATTACTTGTCTATGAATCCAGATAGTTCTTTCCGAGCAGATCGGTGACAGCTGTGCCTAAGATAGATCTCAGATGGCCGCACTGTCGCGGAAGCGGAAGCGCAGCTGACGCACACTGCCCGAATATCCTTGGACCTCTGCTTGCATCTGACCTCCTCGCTTTCTGGGCATCGCCCACCCCCGTCTTTGCTCTCCCTTGAAAGACTCCTCTCCTTTTCTGGTGTATGCGAAATGGACGGCTTGAAGATGTTCACGAAGCTGCCGCAGAAGATCCCGGACCCGTTCAATCTCTTGGGCGATCAGCCGAAACTAGCCTTCCGCAGCCAGCCAGGAGGCATCGCTAAGCTTGCTACAACACGCGTAAGTCCTGGTCTTCAGACAGTAGATACACCGAATTGATAGAGGGACGTACGGTGGTGTGCGGCATGTACAGAACATCTCGGAGTTGGATTTGTATTGGGACCAGGTGAGTATTCCTTGTCTCTATGGAGTTCTCATATTGATTGATTGGCCGAATCTCGTCCGCGTCGGCAGTACGTCGTCCTCTTCGACTCTGCGTCAGACGTCTTTACCCTCATCACTCACAACGATGGTGCGCGCGCATGGTATATCCTTTTGCTCCTACGTCACGCTGACCCACGTCGTCCGACCGTTTCCCGCTCTCCTCGTGCAGTGCGCCGCGCACTCAAGGAGGCCCCCGAGAACGTTGCGACCCTCATTCGTGTCATCACCGCCCGTCTGTTCAACCTCGTCTCCGACCACACGTTCCCCGCGCCCCAAGCCTCCTCCGTCTCATCCCTCGCATCCTCATTATACCGTACCAGCACCGGTGCGGGCGCAGAGCGCAACGCGACCAAGGAGGTCCTCAGCTGCATCCGCGTACTCCAGCGCGTCCTCCCGGCCGTGTTCGAAATCGAGAGCGAGCCGAGCAGGTTCGAGCAGGAGGTGCTCTGGAAGCGCGTGGAGGTAGAGGAGAGCGCGAGCGGGGCGGGAGGGCCGGCTGTGGAGGAAGCGAGTGCACAGGCGCAGTTCGTCATCGAGGATGACGATGAAGATGACGACGACGATGAGGAGGAGGGCGGGGGCTCGCGCGCGTCGGGGGCCAAGCAGCAGACGGCCTCGCGACAGGCCCAGGAGAAGCCGAAGGAGACGTTGCCTTCCATCGCGGAGCGGCTCTTCAGTTGCCTCATCGACCTGATGTTCTGCTGTGGCTTCACACTCCCTGCGAAGATCCAGGTCGACCATTACAAGATAAACTATGTCATCTGGTGCGTTCTCGCAGACGCATTGAGAGTGATTGCTTTCTCTGATGCCCGCGCGTGTCCGGCAGGGAGAAGGGCGTTGGCTCAACGGCGGACCCCGGACCAAGCCAACAGTATGAACAAAACAAGACCGAAGTCCTCCGTCTCCTCCTTGTTCTGCTATCACGACAAATCTATATCCCTCCTGCGGGGTTGTTCAATTCGCCGTCCTCCTACACCTTGCACTTTGTTCAGAAGCTCCCGCGGCGCGACGTCCTCACTGTGCTATGCTCGCTCATGAACACCGCCATGAACGCGACAAGTCCCGGGAGTGCGAACGTCATGGGGACAGTCGCTGGGCGGTTGCCGTATAACCACCTGCTGCTCAAGGGCGAGGATCCACGGACAACCCTGGTGTCGACATGTTTCCAGGTGCTTTGCGTGCTTCTGGACTTCCAGAGCGGTAGCGCAAGGGATGTCGGTGCGGAGGGACAACCGAGTGGACCGACGGCGAAGACGAATGCGTTCAGGTATTTCATCGCAAAGTTGGTAAGAATAAGCTCAAAGATGCAATGCGTGTGAATGCTCTCTGATTTCTATAACAGCATCGACCGAACGACTTCGCCTTCATTCTACAAGGCGTCATTCAAATCTTTGAAGACCAGATGGCATCCTTTAACAATCTTCTTCCTGGATCTAAGAAGTCCGTTCCCTACATGGTTGAAGCAGGCAAGTGATACCGTCTTCTTAAGACACTGGCTTTTTAAGCTTAGTTTCCGTAGTGAACTTCTTGTGGAAGATGGTCGAACTCAACAAGGCGAGCTCGCACTCAGGACGTCCTGACGATGCATACTGATGATCGTCGCTAGAAATTTCGTGCATACCTTCTCGACTCGGACAGAGGTATGGACATCCTCGCCTATCTTTTGTGCTACGGCCTCGAGATTAAGGACAAGCCTGGTGAGCAACTGTCTCAGTCTCATCTAAGTGTCTTTTCACATATCCTCGACAGAACAACATGGCATGTGTCGTGTTCTATCCTACTTGATCCAGAGTCTATCAGCAGAACGTGCCTTTGGGCTGAAGCTGAGCTCACCCATTCGAGTACAAATACCACAGAAGTTCTCCACAATGGGCACTGCCGGAGACTTCATGATCCACGTGTGTCGCTCGGCCTCTGTTTTATATTGCTGATATTGATCCCACCAATAGTCAATATACTCCATGGTTGCTACCACTTCTGGCACCCTCAACTCGCTATACCCCGCCCTCATCATTGCCCTCTCAAATTCCGCTCCTTATTTCAAGAACATCAGCGTCACCTCCTCTGCCCGACTCCTTCAGCTCTTCACCGCATTCTCCAATCCCTCATTCCTCCTCTCTGACGAAGGCCACCCCCGCCTGCTCTTCTTCATGCTCGAAGCCTTCAACGGCGTCCTTCTCCACAACCTCGCTGAAAACCCAAATCTCGTCTACGGCATCGTCCGTGCACACAAACAGTTTGAAGACCTCGGAACATTCACCCTTGCACGCGGCCTCCGTGAGATCCGGCGGGTTCAGCAAGCCAAAGAGGAACGCGCGCGACAACAGGCGAATGGCGGGGGCGACGACGGCAAGAGTCGCGCGCCCCGGGACGAGGAGGAGGGGGACCCCGCGGCGGAGAAGGCACGCCTGCTGAGTAGAGAGATGTCTCTGGATCTGCCGAGAGAGTCGGAGTCTACGGACACATTACCAGAGGGGACCCCGCGGGACGAGGAGCAGCCATCGACGAGGCCGCTGATGTCACCGACAGTGTCGGAGACGCCAGGAATCAGCACTCCTCCAAGTGGGCCAGACGCCTCCTCTGTGGCGGCGAAGTCGGAGAAGGCGAGGGGGAAGATGCGAGCGGCGGGCCGCTCCTTGTCGGGCGACATGACGGGGAGCTTGGAGCAGCTCGCTGCTGCTGGTGTGGGGAGGAATGGGTTCGTGCCGACGCAGGAGTGGGTCACATCGTGGCACCAGGGGTGAGTTTTGTGTTCAGTGGCCTAGAGTACTTATGCTCATGTGCGATTGCTTAGGCTGCCGTTGGACATCACTATGCTCGTGGTCACCGAGCTGCTTCCAAAGGTGCAGAAGCAGCAGGCGGCGAGCGCGTCGAGCACGAATAGCGCGATCATCGACCTGCTGAGGAGCGCGAACCTGGACGACGTCCTCCCAAAGAACGCTCCGCAGTCTCCCAGGAGGTTCATGGTAAGCATGCATTGTATGTTCTAATGTGTCGCCGTCGTCTGACTCGCGCTCCCTCCAGTGGTCGGATGCGTCGGTAGTGTGGCTGACGTCGTTGATCTGGGGAGAAATCTATGTGCGAGGGATGACACCGCTGGGCATCTGGAACTCCACAGTCGTCCGGTTGTTCTACGTCAAGCACGCGCAGTCGCAGCAACGGCAGCTCACCGAGACGGTGACGAACGTGATGGGAGGGCTCCTCGGGCGCACGGACTCGTCGCAATCGCTGGGCAGGCGCCAGTGAGGTGTGTTCGATCGTGTTCGGACCAGGCAGATTCTTGCGTAGACTGTATATGTATGCACGATATCTTTCCTTCGTATCCCTTGACGACCCTGTCCGCGATAGACGCAGCTGCAGACAAGGAACCGCACGAATGCGGCTGTCTCAGTCACCTGTCAGTCTCTCAGACGCGATCACGTGGATAGAGGTGCTTGACTGGCGCGATCAAAGCCGATCGCGTCTTGGACTCGTTCAGCCACCATCCCTTGACCACTCCATCGACACGACACCCCGCCACCGGGCCCGCCGACTGCCAGAACTTCGGGATATACCACACTTCCGTATAACGTGTAACCACCAAAATATGGAGAACCGTTACCTCGTGGATCTCATGAGCTTGAATATGGCTCAGAAGACCACTCTTGCCAAAGGTACGCGTGAATGACCTTCTGACGCGTTTGACTAACGCAGGCAGCACAGGAAACGTGCAGACAGTCTCTGACCTCTTGCTCAAGCCACCACACGAACTGGCGAAGAGATGCAAGATGTCGCCAAAGGGTGTGGAAGATCTTGTCAACTTGGTCTGCAAGGAGCTCCAAGAGGGACCAACAATCCTTGGTGACATTGTGCAACTAGAAGACGAAAAATTCACAACTGGCAACCCTCAGCTGGACGACGCCCTCGGCGGCGGTTTTCAAACTGGCATGCTTTGGGAAATCTGCGGGGAGAAGTAGGTCATGGATTGCCCTCCAAGTCATTGATGCTGATTATGAATCTCAAGTAACGCGGGCAAGACGCAGTTAGCGCTTCAGCTGTCCTTAGCAGTTCAGCTCCCACAAGATCGCGGGGGTGTCTTTGGTTCAGCTTGCTACATCACGACACGCGAGTCACTGCAAACAGAACGACTACAGCAGATCACCGACAACCACTCCGCCCTGTCTCCGGAATTTTGCGGCTTGTCGGACGTCTACACCCTCAAAGCCATCAACTTCGGCGCGCTTACCCGCATCCTCACTGACTTGTTCCCCACCTTTGCGGACTCACGCTTGGGTCGCGCCGGCGTCAAGCCCGCGAAACTCCTCGTTATCGACACCTTCACCGACCTCTTCGACTCGAGCAAACACGTGGAGTACGAAGATCTGAAGGAGCGCGCGCGAGATCTGCGACAGACCTCCCTCCTGTTGCACAGGCTCGCCTCCAAGTATCGGCTGGCCGTTGTCCTGCTCGGAGCCACACGAGCGTCGCAGCCCTCCTTCGACGGGCAGGACGAGTCCCCAGGAGAGCTGAGCTACAGAGACCAAGAGCGGTGGTTCTCTCGCGGACACAGTCTCCCGGGCGAGGAGACGCACGAGGCGACCTTGGGCCACATCTGGCCGAACCAGCTCAACGCGCGCGTCATGATGACCCGCACCCTCCGCACGCGGTCCCGCCAAGAAGTCGATCCCAGGGGGCGCGATTCCGTGGACGGACGGGCAGCGAAGCGGCGGCGGCTCGACTCGTATCGGCCCTCTTCATCGCAGTCGGTCGGCATCGGAGACGAGCAGGTGGCGTTTCGCCGTCTGAGCGTCATCTTCTCGTCAGTCGGCCCCGTGGGAGCGTGCGACTACGTGATTCTCGAGCAAGGCGTCGTCGCGTTCCCGCCGGAGGAGCCTCCGCCGTCTACCTTCCTGTATCCAGCCCCCGCCGCGTCGCAATCCAGCAGTGGTGCAGGCGGTTCTCAGGTTGACCCTCCCGCACGCACGCCAGCCCCTGCGCCGATGTCCACGCCGGGAGGTGGGCAGGCCGTTGCCGCAGCGGCAGAAGACGATGACGAAGAGGAGGCGTTATGGCGGCTCACGCAACAGCATGGCGATTTGTTTGACCAGATGGCGCAGGGGGTGGAGGATGAGCCGGAGGCAGACTCGGAGGAAGGGCCCCCCGCTGAAGGCCATGGTGCGAGTTCGGGATCGAATTTACACTGGAATGACTAGGTATTAGGAACGTTTTCTTGGTGTTTCGTCTCCGGACCTTTGTTCTCTTGATCGCTGCCCCCACCTTTTTGGACTTCTTGTGCGAAGGATCTGACCGCTAACCCTAACTTACCTGTAACGATTGTCACGTATGTACCGTAGTCGTTGTCCACACATGGCTATGCGTCGCGATTAATCCACGCTCCCCCACTGCAGCTAACGCCTAGCACGGCAACTGACATGCTTCGGTGTCTTCAGTCGATCCTCGGGTCCGAGATGTTGAGCTGGAAGTCGTCTTTCGACATTTATGTTGCGGTCACGTGTTCAGAAGGCGTTCACACCGTCCACTCGACTGCCTCTTGAGTCTCCGAGTCTGACTTGGACTCGTACCCGTCGGTTGACTGTCCTGGCAGACCCTCAATCTCATACACTTTCGCTCTAGTTGTCTCATTTTCAGTCATTTCCAGTACCTAGCATGGATAACCGGAAGCTCGCTGATCTCGCGTGTCTTACGACAGCGCAGAAGCAAATCTTGGACAAAGGTATGTGCTCGATGTATATTTCATTTCAGAGGATGTAGGTATTGACAGTGACTGTTGTCAGCTAGGATGATCACCGTATCTAATCTACTGGAGAAACGAGTTCAGGACGTAGCCAAGAAATGCATAATGAGGAGAGTTGAGGTAGAGAAGCTCATCGACTTGGTCTGCCAGGAATTGAACGAGGCACCGCCCACGATCCGACAACTTTCCCACGTAGAAGAAGAGGTGTTCACGACAGGAGAACGGTATATGGATGAAGCACTTGGAGGAGGGGTCCGGACGGGCATGTTGTGGGAGATAGCAGGAGACAAGTGAGTGCCTGTTCACCTCTTGCAAGCACTGGTTCTCACGAGTGCTGATCCTTGGTACCGGTCACAGGAATGTAGGCAAGACCCAATTGGCTTTGCAGCTTTCCCTCACTGTCCAGCTACCTCCCGACGAAGGCGGGTTATATGGCGCGGCATACTACATCTCCACTCGCGACGAGCCACAAATTCTGGAGCGGCTTCAGCAAATAATCGAGCGACACCCCCGTCTTTCTCCGAGGTCCTGTGCGCTTCCCCAACATTACGCTATCACGACGTATTCGGCCCTCTGTGACGAGTTGCAGGATAGCATCCCAAAGTATGCGGATGAGCTTCGCAGTACTAGCATCCCGGGTAGGAAACGGTTGAAACTCCTCGTCGTAGACGCATTCTCAGAACTCTTCGACGTGAAGAGGGAGCCGAAGTATGACGACAACAACTACCGGGCCCAACACCTCCGTCAGGCAGGCTTGCTGCTTCACCGCCTAGCCAGTGAATTCCGGCTCGCAGTCGTCGTGCTGGGGGGCACCCGAGAGACCAGTCCTCGGAAAGATGGCCAGGACAAGTCCCCCGGCGAGCTCCGCTACTCGGACCAGGCTCGCTGGTTCTCCCGCGGGTACAGCCTGGATGGCGAGGATGCAACCGAGGCCATCCTCGGACACATCTGGCCGAACCAGCTCAATGCTCGCATCATGATGAGCAGGACGATTCGCGAGCGGCCGCGGCACGACATCGACCCAAAGGCGCGCAAGGACCGAATCCAGTACCAGCTCGAGCGGGCGTGCAAACGTCGCAGGTTGGATCCGGAGGCCCAGCAGGGAGAGTCGACGGGTGCGGAAGACGAGAAGTTGCCACTGCGCCGCTTCAGCGTCCTCTTCTCTTCCGTCGCCCCCGCTGCGTCCTGCGACTATGCGATCTTGGACGAAGGCGTCATTGCGTTCCCTCCGGAGGAGCAGCCTCCGTCGACGCCAGAGGACTGGCCGGCTACGCTGCCTGCCTCTAGTAGTAGTGCGCGGAGCCCTTCTTCCGAGTACGATGGCTCTCGCAGAGGGCCGAGTCCTCAGCCGTCAACGTCGTCCGCTGAACCCGGTCCCCCGCCGCCGTCGCCTTGGTACGCGCAGTCGCTCTCGTATGTCACAAACCCGTCTTCGCGTCAGCCGGCTCCACCCCCTTCGAGTTCCACGGGGCGAGGATCGGCTGACGACGACGACGACGACGACCTGTGGCGACACTTTCCATGGGCAGAAGAAGATAACGATGTTACGGACGATGCGTTATGGACACACTTCCCCTGGTCATAGATAGATGGGATGTCTGCAATTGCTTGGAATTGGATTGGAAGAGACGGACGATCTGGAGGACACACCTCACGTGTGCCGTGTACTGTATAGTTAGGCCTTATCAGCCTATATCCATGCCCGCGATTCGCACAAAAATCACTTCTGTGCAAGGACAAGACTCACTTGAAAATTTACACAATCCACGTTGGTTGAAGTTTCATCCTAGGTCGCCTCCTCAGGAGATAGGAGACGATTAGTATTCGTGCCAGTGAGCCTCGATCGTCAACCTACTGCGGCACAGGCTTGCAGCCGGTGAACCAAGCCTAGTACTTATCTTCCAGCCTCCGAATTCGGTATTTCCAAACGTGTTCGGCGGCGATGTCGAACTTGAAAGTCTGCATGTTGAGGTCTCCCAGTCCGAGTCACTGGCACCAGTAGTTCTGATCACTGGTGGCAAGTGCCGCCACCGAAAACACATGTCACACAGGACGCCACCATCACCGTGGTCGGATGTCAACCAAACATAGGCAATGTGATTACCGCAAATCGAGGCTCACCAGGTTTCAGGCACTTTCTGCGCTCCGCCGCTCGGTCCAAGGGGGAGACAACAGGAGACAACCCGGCGCCCGGGCGGTCCAAGGTTACAAGTTCCGCCTCTGAGAACGGGTGCCCTGGATCCGCCACGTTGAACGCGTCGCTGGGACCGGTCTCGAAGTTATCGAAAGCGAATTCATGCTCCGTCGTCGACGGCCCTGTCAGATCTGACCTCGCAGCAAGTGCACGGCAACAAGGGATAAACCAAAAAAGGCTGCTAGCCACAACCACCGAGAGCAGAGATGAGAAGCCACACAGGTGTCGGCGATCGCCTAGGAGATTGTAGTATGTACAAAGTCTGTGTCGTACACATGTCATTAGTCGTGAACGAGTAAGGCTACATGTTAATAGAACAGCAAAGGAGCGGCCACGCACACCCGCCTTACGGCGGAGTGGGCAAATACAGACAAAATACAGCACATACTGCGCACACAATACCGCACACGCCACCCAGGAGAGCTCTTCAGACCCCAGCGTCTCCGGGCGTGATGTACCACTGGTTCCAGCTCGTCCTGATCGGCGGCGGGGTACGGAGGCGGCGCGGCGCCTTGTTGGGGTCGTACGTCGGCTTCGCGGGAGCCACGACGAAGCGGCCTTCGAGCTCGCCCGCCCGCGACCACATCTCCGGGGGCGAGCCGTGTTGGACGTGGACGATCCTCGCCTTCATCTCCTTGCTCGTCTCTGAGGGTGGTCGCACTAGGGGACGGTTGAGCCATCCGCCACCCCAGGAATCGCCGGAACGGGTGCCACCCGCATGTCGCAACGCTTCGTCGAACAGCCACAGTTCTACCGCGCAGTGGTGAGATACAATCATCATCCATACGGCGGTTCGGACGGCTGGGATGGAGGCGGCACTCACCAAGCGCGATATTGGCTACAGAGGGCGTGATGATCGCGACAGAGACGAGGGCCTGGTTGGAGACGTCGAGCGCGGCGAAGTCCGCTTGTAGGTTCCCGGGGTTTCCGAAGCGATCGGGGACGAGCTGGAGGATCGTGAACCCGAGCTTCACTAACAGCCGTAGCGACGGAGGTGGGGGCGTCATTCCGCGGCCGAAGATGCATCGAAATGAGGCGACCACACTCACTTATCTCCAAAACTATCCACAGCAGAACCAGAACCTCGCAGTGGTATTCCAACTTCCCCCTATACGATTCGCTCCGGATGCGATGGCGGACGTAGATCGCGACGCTAGTGCTCACGCTCAGGACTGGTGGCACCGAAGGCGAGGCCGAAGGACGTACCGCGCCAAAAGCAAAACTATTATAACCAAGTCCAAAATCCACATGGACATCATCAACGCTAACACGGACACATTAGGCCATGCTCTCTAGCGGCGTATAGGCAACACATGCTGACCTTGATCTCGATGGTGTGTCCATAAAAACGCAAAGACGGCCGTGGTCGCGATATGGATGATGGTGAGTAAAATCCCTTGGGTCAGGCTTCAGCAAGCGTTCCGTTCGTACGCGAACGATGACACTACTCACATACGAAGAACTTGTTGGGAAAGTGTAACAGAGACATTCTTTCTTCGTGACCACAGCGGCGGCGGGATGACCACCGAGGCCCTGCCTGGATACAGTGTGGTCTGGTGCGGAATCGGCGCGCTGCGCCTTCGTCCTGAAGGAAGGAGGGAAGGAAGGGCGTAAGGGGAGGGTAAGATATGCGACAAAATGAGAGAGGTGAGGCGGATACCGACGCCACTTTCCACCTGCGAAGGAACCGGGCGCTCGCATAATAGAATTGGCCAGTGCCAGGCGGGATTAAAAAATGACAGGCTGAGGCAGTGCCAGGTTGCCAAACGGTGAGTGCTGCGGCGTGCTATAAAAGCTTAGTGTCCAAAAGTACATGTGTAGAGGAGATCGTTAGGTCAACCTTGAAGAGTTGCTTGTGATTACCTTGACTGTGGTTATGGGTCGGGGCTCGAAGAACCATACTGGGACGAACTGGGGACGAATGTGTCGTCTATGCCGCATGCGTATCGCACGTATCCATGGGTCCGCATACCGTGACCCATCCGGTCGTTCACAGTTTCATAGCCAGTGCCGGTCCGGGCAAGTTTAAGGCGAAAGCGACAGACGGCGTGAAGAGGGCAATGGCGATCAAACCGTCGGACTGCTGCCAGGTCCAGTTCGCGGGATCGGATTAATAGAGCTGCTGGTGAGCTTGGAGGTTTGTCGTCAAGACGACGTCGACGTCGGCGTCGAGCATGTAAGATGAGTGTAGTCCGAGTGGTCGCGGCTCAGAGAACCGAGTGGAGTCGGCTCGACAGAGTCTCCTGCATGGATGCAGCCGTGGCAACTACGCACCAGGACGGAGAGCTGGAAGACAGCATGGCACGAGTCCAATATAGTGTTGGGCAGAGACCACGAAGGTAAGCCATCGTGGCGACAAGAACCGTGTCACAGCTTGCGTTCACAGGAAATTTCACGTAATCGCGTATTACCTCGTCGGTTTGTGTCTGCAAGCACAAGCGCTATGAACGTTTGCCATAAACCCATATACATTCATCATTATTCCGTACGTCAAGTGCGATCTGAAAGATACAAGCTCATAAAATACAATACGCTCGTCCGGAGGCAGCAAACGGGATGGCGAAGATGTCAATCCGGCGTATGCTTATCGGGAGAGAACGGGGACGAGGGCGAGACGGCAAATCGTGGAAGGCGGACGGGGACAGCGCCAAGTACGTACACGGGGAAGACATTGCGAGGAGGAAGGAGAACGCGATGTCCCGGGTACGTGTGCCGACGGTATCTATTCTGCTGATGGCGTCCGCATGCGCAGGAGACAAAACAAGACGGGGGAACATCCACAGCGATGACGACGGACGACGGACGAAACCGAACGACTGTGGCGGACGCATCGGCTGCTCATTGTGAGCCGAAGGTGTTCTCGCCAGAGTAGCTGACGTATAGGAAGCCGTCCTCGTCCCTGACAGGGCGAGCGCTGAGCATCAGCATGCAAACACGCGAAAGTCAGAGTGACTGCACGCACTTGTGCTCCTCGTATATCGCACTCATGAGTGCTGCTGTTGGCGGCAGGACCTCGTCTACGAAGATGAAGATCGCCTTCTCTGGCGCGAGCTTGATACGCTTCCGGATTACGTATACGAATTGGCCGACCGTAAGATCCTATACAGAGACGGTTCAGTACGCTCGCCATGATCAAATCTGAAGGTATCTACGCACTGATGGCACCAGGTACTTCTTCTTGTCAATGGTGGGGATGTCCGTCTTGTCTGCCTTCTCGCAAATGACCTATAGGGTCCCGAGTGCGCAGCACGGCGTCGATAAGTGAGCAACAGACGATCTGCGGGGAGGGCGACGTACAGGTATCCTGTCGGGGTACTTCTGCCTGATGCGCTCTGCCTCCGCCTTGCGCTTGTCTGCAGCGCTGATGAGCCAAGATCGGACATCGACGAGTGTGCGCAGCATACCAAAGGGGTGCTCATCCTTGAACTTGGACCTCATATTGGACTGTGTAGGAGGGTGCGGCGGGGTGAAGGTGAAGTGTCGAGGAAATGGAGGAGGTGGAGGAAGAGAGTGTGGCCGAGGGTGAGGACAACAATGAACCTGAAGTAGTCAGGAAACGATGGCTCAGGGACATGTCGCCCTCAGGCGCGACTGTCCGCGTGACTCGGTAAACACACCACAACAACCCTCAGCTCGCCCGATATAGAGTCCTCGAGCGAGCATCTCATCCACTCAACTCGCTCGTTCACCCAGAAACGCCTCAAAATGCCATGTCTAAGGCCGCGGTCTATTGCCCATGCCCGCCCAAGGTTACAAATATGGGCCGCTCTGTCATCAGGAAAGATGTCAAATACTCATACCACGAATGGAGGTGTCAGTAACGCGGCCACGGCGGGTATGTTGTGCAAGAGTGCTGGAAATGCCGATAAAAATTCCTGGCGCATGCGGTCTGTCTGGTTTATGTGGCAGATGCGTGGCCCACGGTTGGATTAAGGGAATATTATACATTGACATACACGTCTATGATGTTAATGTAAAAGCACCGCTGAGGGAAATGCCTCGAAAGCCAAACAGGAGCGGAAGCCTGAGTCTAGTTGAGGGTCTTTCCAAGCCGAGCCAAATGGTAGTTGATAGTCGGCTTGTGTTTTCTTGTCGGTGCGGGCTGCGCATTCAGCAGTTAGCGTGTACATCCTTTGCAGAGTAGGCGAAGGGTACTTACCGCACTGCGCATGCAAGACATGAGTGCCTGAGCAGACTCAGCACAAGCACCTGTAGACATGACGTCGTTGGAAGCCGACCAGCATGCCAACATGGCTGCGAACTGTGGGGTGCACGGCCGTACAGCAGCCACTACAGACAGCGACAGCGAGGTCAGTCGCCACGGACACATCTCCGCAGTGAAGATATGCTCACCTTGACGCGGCCTGACTTTCAACTTCTCGATATGCATCTTGCCTTCTCACCGAGCAACCTTAAGTACGAAGACGATACCGGGCCAAGTAATTGGAGAAGGCCGGCAAGTCAAGCAGTCCCGACGCAACAACCCCAGGAATGAACATGAGCTCGAGACGGTGAATGAGATAGAGGAGCTAGCGCACCTGAAGCAGGAAACCGACAGAAGGATGCTGGCGGTCACTGGCGGGAATTGCTGCAAACTCACTGGCGGACGACAATCCAGACGGGCCGCCTCGGCAGGGTCCACGTGCGACCACGTATGGTGGGCGCCTGAGGTGCGGGGACGAAAATCACCAGGAAACGGACAGTCTGCGCTCTGCCGCTCTCATCCTCTCAACCGCCACGCCTCGACCCCTGCACACGAGCTTCTTGTCTTCGCTGCCAGCATCCCTCCCCCAATGGCCACTCGGACCGGGCTCAACAAGAACAACTCCGGTCAGTGTTGTCTCACTTTGTGGCGGCCACAGCGTATTCACACCAGAGACACAGCTGTCAAGCGGATCATGCAGGAGGCCAAGGAGCTCGCAAACGACCCATGCACGGACTACGCTGCAGCACCGCTCGAGGTCAGTTGTCGTTCTTAACCCACGGCATCTTGTCGCATTTGAATTCAACTCCTCCCCTCCTTCCGCAGGATGATATCTTCGTGAGCACAAAGCCCCTACTTCAGCATCCGAGAGTCTGACTTATCGCAGGAATGGCACTGTACCCTCCGAGGACCCGTTGGCACCGAGTTTGAGGGTGGGCTGTACCATTTCCGTATATTGCTCCCCGCCGAGTACCCCTTTCGCCCTCCCGCTATCATGATGCTTACTCCGAACGGTCGCTTCGAGCTGAATACGAAGGTATGCCCACCTCCTTCACTTCGTGCTCTATAACTCCCCGCTCACCCGCGTTCTAGATCTGCATTAGCTTCACGAACTGTACGTCCTTTCGACACTTGTAGTTTTGATCATGCGTCCGACGGCTGTCTCCAGATCATGAGGAGCTTTGGCAGCCGGCGTGGGGAGTGCGGACTGGTGAGCACCTGCTGCGGTCGCCCGTTGCCTGCTTCATGTCGAGATCTCATTCCTTTTTGTCCACTAGCAATCATCGGTCTGCAAGGCTTTTTCCCACTCAAAGGAACTGCTGCAGTAGGCGTCGGCGCTCTTGAATACCCCACAGCGGAGCGGAAGCGTCTTGCCTCCTTGTATGTCACCTCGATCCCGCTTCGTAATATACGGTGACTTATTGCGTTCTGCAGATCCCGCGAATGGACATGTCCCCGCTGTAGCGCGTCCAACCTTGAGCATCTGCCCGACCCACCCGCCTCCGACGGCAGCGCATCGTCTTCGTCGTCGTCCCCAAGCGACAACTCTTCCACCGAAAACTCGACATCCACTTCCTCCCCCGCACCCACTTCCGCCGACGACATCCTCGTCGCCGTAGAAGCTCCCGTCGCGCCCCAACCTGCATCTGTAGAAATCGCACAGTCTCATCCGCAAGTCCCCGTACCGGAGACACTTGTCATTCACCGTCCCATCCCACTCATTGCCCCAAAACCGACACGCCCGCACGCGCAACCATCCATCGTCGCCCAGTCATACACACCACTGCGCACCCCAGAGACACAGCCTGCGACCCGGGACGCGACTCCTCAGCCGGCACTCGTCGCAGCTGTCAGGCAAACCTCACGCCGCCCCCCGGTCCTGCTGGACACGGTCATCTGCGTACTCCTGGTCCTGATGTTCGCGCTCGTTGCACGCAGGTTCCTGTGAGCACTCATGATGTCTTCGTTCGTTATGCAGGTATCGTTATTGTGGTAGAACCCCTCCAGGTTCCGGTGGATGTATAGTAGTGTACTGTATCCCTGTCTTGGCTTTGTCTCTCGTTTCGAGCGTATTGCGTCGTGACCTCTCTAATACCGTATTTCAGGATACTTACAGATCACGATCTATCTTGGATTCAACACCCAACCCCCCTAATCGGACTGAGACATCTGAACCCATGCATTATGTAGGCAACAGTAAGAAGTACAACAGAAGCATCAACGTGTGAGTAAGCAACGATAGAAAACCGAACGGGGAGGAGGGATGGAGGCCCCCCACCGCTATTTCTTTTTCTTCTCGTCCCGGACGGTGGCAACGATCATGTCCTCGTCCTCGAGGTTGTACACCGCGATCGTCTGCGTGTTCGTGAGCATCTTGCCCTGGTAGGACACCCGGATCTTCGACACCCCGACGATGCTGCCCGTCGCCTGCACAATGCGGTCCCGGAGCGTCGACACGAGCAGGTTGAGCGGCAGGTCGGGCAGCGTGATGACCGTCCCGTCGAACTTCCACTCGGGCTTGGTCGGCTCGTTCGGGAGCTGCACCTTGAGCGCGATCGGGTGCGGGTGCATGCTGAGCCAGTCCTGCTCAGGATACAGCGCGCCCCCGGGAAGCTTGGCGACCCGCTGCCGCTTCGCGGGCGGGACGCCGTCCCCGCCGTCTTCCATCTCGTCTGCGCTGCGCACCATGCCGACTTGCGGCGGCGTGCCGGCCGGGATGGGCGTAGCTATCGCCGCTGCTCGCGCGGGGTGCATCATGGGCGCACCGGGCGGTGGGGGCTGATAGCCGAACGGCTGGGCCGCGTCCATGCCTTGGTAGTGCAGTGGTGGCAACATGACGGGGGCCGGCTGGGACGGGAAGAGGGACGCCGGTTGAGGACCAGAGGAGACGGTTGCGGCCGAATATGCAGGGTTTGGAACGGGCGCTCCTAAGCCAGTAGGTGGGGCAGGGAGGGATGCCGGTGCGGGAGGGAGCGTGTTGAGAGGTGCTGGGATAGCAGCGGGGCCAATACCGGGACCGATAGCATTGGCTTCTTGTCTGTGGGCAGAATTGAGGTCAATTTTAGCCGTAGTAAAAAGGAAGGGCACGTACGGTCCAAGACCTTTCGCGCGGTGGATAGCGGCTATCTGCTCGTCGATGTTCGAGTTCGTCTGATACCTGTCGAGCGTGTTGGCCTTTGAGGCCGTGTGACCGTCCCAAACGTCTTTCTCCCGCTCCCTCCGACGTAGCCGCTCCTCCTCCTCTTCCTTCTTCCGCTTCTCCTCATCCGCCTCGGCACCGAAGATATCAACACGAGTACGCGCGAGGTTCTTGAGCGAAGACACGACGTTGGCACCGCGCAGGAGCTCGGAAGCCTGCGCCTTGCGTGCCTCGAGCGCATCACGCTGTGACTTCCACTTGGGATCGAGCAACTCGATACGCATGTGCTCCTGCAGCTCGTCGACGGGGATTTGCTGACCGCAAATGGTACATGTGGTGAGTTTTTCCCCGCCCTTCTTGGACACTAAAAGTGAACCGGTTAGTGCTTCGTAGATGAGAGATTGTAATAGCTGACTCACGCTTTGGAACATAATCCGTCCGAATCTTCATGGGGCCCCCGACATCCAACGAACTCGCCTGAATGGCTCTCGCACGCTCGATCTCCATCTGCCTCTCCTCCTCATCGCGACGCCGTCTCTCCTTTGTCTCGTCGTCCTCGTCATCGCTCTCTTCCATTACCGCATCATCATCGTCAGCACCGCCCACGGCCGCTTCGGCCTCTGCGGCGGCTTGGCGTGCACGATGCGCCTCGACGTCCTCGACGGTGGTCTCCATAACCATGGCTGCCATCCGCTTTTGAGCTAGCGTCATGTTCTCCACCTCTTGCACGCTCATGGGTGGCGGGAGCTCCGAAGTGGCGTCGGCAGCAGTGAACTCGATTGTTTGCACGATAGCATAGTCGTGCCAGTCGATCTCGGCGAATGCGACTGTAGCAAAACGTTAGACCTGATGAGTACATAGTACAGGGTATCAGAACTCACTTCTCTCGGCCTCTTTGTCGTCCTCGCGTTTCTTGTCCTGCTCGCGCTTGACCTGCTCCCAGCGTGCACGCTTCTTCGCGACCTCGAGGTCCTTCCAGCGAGCGCCGTCGTGTGTACGCTCCTTCAGCTGCGCGAGTATCTCCTTACTAGGCAGGAGGACTTTCGAGTATTGCTCCACCAACCTGTTGAAGTACCCAAACAACGAGTGGGTCGGCCGCAGAAAGTCAAACTGATAATTCCGACCCTCCCTTGCCGAAAGCGTGCTCAGGAACGGACGACCTCTCCGGGCGGTGAACAGCGCAGTCAGCTTGATAGTATCCCTGTCCAACACAAATGACGTTTCAGCATTGCATGGGACTTGCGACCAGAGAGGTATGACCACGCACAAGTCAATCGCGGTGATATTTGGGATGTTCAAGATGAACTCTGGCACGGGAGGCTCTTCTCCGATGTCGATAGGAGCTGCTGGCTCGGGAGCCTTCTCCTCCACCTTCTCTCCATCCTTCGGCGCGACCTCCTCCTCGAGCTCGCCGCGGACGACCTTGTCCATGCGGTGTCTGTAGTATGCATGGTAAGGGTCCGCCGAGTTGAGGAACGCAAACTTTGGGTCCTGACGCTGGTTCTCGCGGATCTTCTCCTCAAACTGAGGCGGGTTGGCGGAGCGGGCGACAAAGTTCGCGGTACGGTCAATGACGGCTGTCGGTCGCAAGAATTAGGACGCAGTCAGCAGCCGTACCCATATGTGTGTTTAAAAAGAGCATATACTCACATTTAATCTCGGGAGGAGGGAGAATAAGACCACTGGCGAACTTGGGTTCCTTGGGTACCCCGTTCGTGCCATCCACGTCCTTGCCGATTACTCCGTTCGCGTCACTATCCAGAGCCGGAGGTGGTGGCATTGCCTGTGTAGCCACGCTCATTTTGCAGCAAGACAGATGCTGGAAGGTAGTGAAGGAAAGGAATGGCAAGAAGCAAGGTGTCCGTCTGGACTCTAGTCACAGTCTAGTGGAACTGCTTGAGAGTCTTCAGACGCCCGCTTGCTTAGTCATTACCATATTTCCTTTCTCGACTGCCACCTTCCAGTGGCCAGCGACTTCCACCGTCAACGCTGGGGAGAACTTGACCATGTTCGGTGCCTTCAGACCAACGCAACCGAGTTTTGTCGGTCTTCTGTGGTATGTTTATTCTTATTTCCAGTGTCTCCGTTCATTCACGTCGGTGTACATCGCAGGAAGACACCATGGAAATTGTCACGTACACGGAAGGCCAACGTTCGTGCTCGTCTGAAGCGGGTTGATTCCGTCATTGAAGCGGTCAGGGCGAGCGGAGTGCAGTGCAAAGCATTGGTACGTGGTTATTTCTCCTGAGCCCGGCCTTCTTGCATATGCCATCATCAGGACCAGGTTCTGGAGCTGCCCAAGGAGCATGAGATGCCCCCACGAGACAAGTACACTGTCTTCTCGCGACATGCCAAGGGCTACCGGAAGGGAATACACAAGGTTCCCAAATGGACAAGAGTACGTATCTTTCGTTCAAGCCGCAACCATTTGTCCGGCTCATGTCTTGCTACAGTTGACCCTAAGGACAAATCCAAAGGGTTTCTAGGATTATTCTCATATACTGTTCGTATCGTACACCCGACTATTACAGAGGCCTGTTGCAGCCCATCCTTAAGTGCCGTAAAGGGTTGGGGATTCAAAACATGGCCAAATCCGTAGGTAGGGTATGTTTCTACAATAAAACTAACTGGATGGTCCCTTGCTTCAAGCCGTTGAAGACTTTAGGCGCCCCGAGCACTGTCCTGAATACCTCGTCCCGAGTCTCCGGAATATCCAACAATGAACGCTTCTTCACGTCCCGATATGAAACGTCAAGAATGATGTGAGTAAGAGCCGACGTAGAAAGGGCATCTATGGGGGGCATCAGCGCGTCACGGACGGTCGGAACACGACGTATGAGACCATACCAGTGTCGCACAACAATTTGCCTAACCGTCCCGGAGTGCCCACAGCAGCCGCGATCTTCGTCCGCTTCAAGTATGCGACATGTTCCTCGAGCTTGAAATGCTTCGCGAACAACTTCGCAACGTCTCCGCCCTTCTCTCCTCGAAGACGCTTATCCTTGAGCAGCCTGGTAACATCTGCCACCCGGAGGGCCGCTCCAGCAACAAAGAGTAGCGTTGGTGCTCCATTGTTCTTTGGTCTCTGTCCCATACGTGTACGAAGGGTGGGGACCACTGGAGGATTAATTGTGAGAGCGAAGTGACGCAAGGGATAATGATATTACGCACTCTTGGTAATGAAGTCCACCAACTGGTCCAAGTTCCTCGAGCCCGGCCATGTACTCGTGTTCGCTATGGAACTCTCTGTCTATGCCGTCAACATTCAGAACATACCAGGAAGGATAATATGCATATAAACGCTCACCTGGTATTTGGACATCGGCAAGCTCAATACCAGACATTTTCGAAAAAGTCTTTGCTTGCATTGACGTGATGTAGTCTGCAAGCAGGACAGGTGGTTGTGCGGCTACAGAAGGGGGCTGTACAGGTTCTATCGTCTCCACCAACTTCCGTTTCTACAAGCACCACATTCCATCAGAGAAGAGGGGAATGCAGAGCTGCAAGGAACGTACCTTTGCCTTGCGCTCCTTCTCCTTTGCTCTACGCTTCCGCTTCTTCTCGGCAGCGGCGGCGCTCTGAGCCTGACTGGACTGCCCATCACCGCCATCCTCATCCGCACTGAGAAGCTCTCCGATGTCGTCCGTCTCGGGCAGGTCGTCCTCATCGGATATCGCTACGAGGTCGTCGGGAACGAAGTCATCCTCCAGGTCATCGCCACGGTGCTGCATCGTCATAAAAAGGAAGGTCGTTGAGGACCTGGAAAGGAGGAAACGCCACCAGTTGAAGGTGTCAGGCAGGAATGTCGAACGATTTGCGGACAAGCACAGAATGATTTGTGCGATTAGCCGCCGCAGACAAGGCATTGCTCTCTTTCTCCCGCAGCACGTGCCAGCGGCCCGCTCTCGCCGGGCCAATCAACCAACGGCTTTCTCAAGCAGTCCAACACCTACCTCAACCATTGGGCATTCTTTATGGCCAGCCTTGCACCAGTCAAGATTTGTCTTTGCTCTGAACCTACCCGTCGACAGTTATTTCAGCATCTCTAGGGAAAGCTATCCTAACGTCCCAGACTCATTATCATGTAAGTCCAGACGTACCACGCGTCTCACGTTCCTTCCCAATCGCAACACTCAGGACTCAATGTCAATCATACCCAACTGAACTCGAACACGGGAAATTCCATACGACGACGCAATAAATTCGGAATGGGTTTCTGTGTCCGCATATTGGAAACCCTTGGAACGTGGATCATCTGCAACGACTTCTTTCGATGCACGGTGTGTGGCCAGTTGCAAGACCCGTTCAATTTGCAACAACATAACCAAAACGTGGACACGTCTTATCTCTTGCGCACCGAGCGAACAATACCCACAAGGTGTCCTGCCCCAGGTTTGACTATTCCCGGCGCGTCGACGCCATGCTCCGCCGGTCACACATATCTTTTAACACGTTCAGCGATTTAGATTGGGGACTTAATATTTGCGGACTGCACGCCCGGGTCGCATCTACAAAACGGCTACTATCTTGTGCAAGGACAGTCGGAGTAATCTGTGCCTCAGAGGTAAGCAGACCGCTGTTGAAGATCTGTTGGATTGACAACGTAGAGCCTACAGTTACTGCGTGCCCGCCGTCCACTACTTCTCACACCACTTCCAGTGTCCTGGCAGCTACGTACGCCGAAGACCGTCATTACCAATGACATACCATCTACAATCAAGGTCGAAAACATCTTAGTAAGTAAGGTAACGACCCGTGGCGAGATACCGTTCTCGCTTGATTCCGGGGATGATCTACCTGTACCGCTCAATCTCGGTCGCTAACATCGCAATTCCCTCCTGATGTCGTACCAGGTTCCTCCATCTACGGGGTCGACGCCTCCATGCGGTTTCTCAACTCATCACATCAACGTTGATCTTCGCCTGTTCGGGCTGGCCTTATTTCCAAAACGGTCGCTAGCCTGTTTGTAGGAGACTCGGAGTCCTAGGCAGACCGTGCACAAATATGGACTGCAAGTGTATGTTAACAAGCCCACCGACTTTCCAGATGTTCATACAACCATCTGAGCCTCTACGTATCAGTTTTTCTAGAGTCCGAGTTAGCAAAGTTTTCAAGGCGCCGAGAATGTCCGAAGGTGCGGCAGCGCCACCTTGACGGGCGGTTACCAACTTCTTCATGATCCATCGCCATCCATTCTCCGGTCTACCGTGACCGCCTGGCAATCGCAAACGCTTCAGTTTGCTTCTCCCGGTCTCGTACGGGCCCGTCTCTGCAGCCTTCGCCCTAGAACCGCACATAACGCCGGTGATGGGGTGCGGATTTAACACCCGTGCTCGAATTAGGCCAATACAAGACTGTCCCATGTACACGGTGCACCGATGATGGTCGGAACGCGAGCTTACAGCGGCGGAGTAGAGACCAGTTCGTTCAGTCACTCAGTGGCCCCAGTGGTCTGTGACTAAGTTAAGTGTATATCCCTTTGAAGTTCGAACCTGTTCGGCGGATCATTTGTTCCGCGGGGCAGTGTCATTCATTCGAGTTGCAGATGGATGGTTTCTGCCAGACTGTGATAGCCGATTGGCGTGTCCAGGAGCTGCATGGCTAGGCAAGTGAACTCGGGCAATGGACATTGGAGGATCTCGAGCAAAGGCACTGATTACTTATTTGCAGTGCCCAGGTACGATGGCCCACCAAGGCGAGACTGATATCATATGGAAGTGCGTAGTCTTGCAATTCAACAATCACCAGAGCGAGACTTGCAGATGACCAGGCATTTTGGCCAGAGCCATCGCGACAACCTCCGCCACGGGAACCTCGACGTCTTCGTCCGGAGATCGTCGGGTTCGTAACGCCACGACCCATGGTCACCCCAACTTTCGCTTCCAACATCGGTCCTAGCCAAGCAAGTCGCTCCAACCTTACGTTTCTGGTTCACCTTCAACGTCATATCTGTCAAACCGGAGACATTCTAAGTGATTAGCAAGGTTCGCAAGACCGGGATGTCACAAACGGCGCGAGCCCCATCGTAGACCGTATGCAATGCGCCGTATCCGGAAGCTTCAGGGGACCGAAATCGTCTAGAAGCCCGAAGTGCTTGGGGCGTTGGCCAGTGAGGAACGTCCGCTACAATGCTTGTACACCGTTGGTGTCGGCCCCAATCAGACGAGCGGGGCTCAGGCTCTATGGCCGTGCCGACTCGGATCTTACTGTTTTCAAAGCTTTCCTGATCGGTTGAACGCTCGAGTCGTGGCACTACGGCCGAGCTCATGCTATTCTTGATGCTCGCCAGGCCGTTGATGCCCGCATCAGATCGCAGACGTCGAGCGACTCGAGCCGAGCGTTCGACAGACAGTATAAGAGCAATGCGTGCAGCACTGTGAAACCTCACCGCCCCTTCAGCACCTTCAGCACTGTTATCTTCCTCTTGCAACCCTTCCACGTTTCCTTCTAGTTATAGTCATGAAGTCTTTTGCTCTTGTCGCTCTTGCTGCCTACGTCGCCTCTGCGTCGGCTTTCACGATCAACTTCCAAAACAAGTGCGGTTTCAGTACGTCGGCCGCATTTTTTCTCTGGCCAAGATCACCCCTCTGACGGCATTCTCCAAGCTGTCTGGCCCGCTGTTGGGAAAGCTCCCAACGGCCAGCCTGATCCCTCTGTTGCCTTCGGCCAGAGGCTCGACCCCGGCCAGAGCGCCAGCTTCGGCGTTGACGACCATGCTCTCGTAAGTCTTGCTTATGTCGTCAGCGCCGTCTTCCCGCTCACGTTTCATGTAGGGCATCCGCGCCTGGGGCCGTACCGGCTGCGATGCGAATGGCGCCAACTGCCAGACGGGTGCTTGCAACGGCGGCCTCGTTTGCACCGACGCTGGCATCACCTCCGGCGTCCTTCTCTCGGAGTACGGCTACGGCAACTTTGGTCAATTCGGTGGCGAGCGCATCTCCTGGGACCTCTCTCGCGTCGATGCCTGTAAGTGTTTTGAGCCTCTGTGATCGCTCCAGTGCTCGAATATTGAAATTGTTGGGCCGTTGCACAGCGATCAACATCAACACGCAGCTCACGACGTCTGATGGGCAGACCGTCACCTGCACGCAGTCGAGCTGCCCCGACGACCAGGCGTACTCGTACCCCACCGACTACGCTGCGGACCGGAACTCCCCCCTCGGCACGACCTTCAACCACATCTTCTGCCCGTAAACTGGCCCGCGTCCGATGCCGGATGGGGCGCACTCTAGCTAATGCGATTAATCTCTTGTTATGATGGTAGGAGTTGGAGTGTTTGGGCTCCAGTTTGGTGAATTTATTATGTTCTTGGTGGTCATACATGCACATGAGCGATCACTCTCAGTCCCGGGCCCGGCGCAACACCGCCACAGTGCGGTCCAGTAAGCCCAAGTAATCATCTCCACTCTATCTAATGCTCAAAGGACAAGCGCACCCGGGCCCTTTTATTACCATTTAGCATCCACTGCACGTGGCTTACAGAGTGTGGATAGTAGAGCGCCTGTGTTGGACCAATGGTTTTTTTGGTGTGTTAAATAGGACGATTAGGAGCATGTGCAGCGCATATCTTTCCTCCTCTCCTCTTTCCGGGCTTCAGGAAAAATACGAGTTCGCTCCCTGGCATGTAGGAGGTATGGCTAGCTAGAGCGTAATATCTCGGCTACATTTCTTATCCGGGATGGCATGCAGAATGGCTGCGGACCCCGAGAACCGGTCTGTTGGGTGGGGTCTGCTTCTTGCAGTGCTTCTCGTCGACGTCGTCGACGTCCCGCATGGCCTGGCCTACCTTCGCGCTCGACGAGGCTCCTGCCTTCGTTCAGCGTCACGCCCTCATTTTGGCCTTCATTCTAGCACTTTTCCCTTGTCTTATCATTCTTACGCGGCGTCTGCACACAAGTCCACAGTCGTGCGAAGATAAGCCTGGCCCCGAGACATCCTCCAAACGTACCAAGGCTCGCAACCAGATCTCTCATCCCAGCTTATCGGACAGTGGCGAGCACCGGCCCCCACAACTGCTAAAGCCCAAGGAAGCAAGGCCACTAGACGATCCTAAGTCTCAACTGGCCGAAGACAAGGAGAAACGCAGGATGGCCAGGCGGGGCAAGCAACCGTACGATGCGTTCCTGGTCTTGGACGTGGAAGCGACCTGCAACAAGGGCACTGACTTTGGCTACCCAAACGAGATCATCGTACGTCCTTGCCTACCTCTGCCGACCATACGGTGATAAAGTTGACCGTGCGTCTCGCCTGGACACTACATCCATAGGAATGGCCCGTCTGCTTGCTGCGGTGGAAGGATCAGGACATGAAAGGCAAGGCGCGCGAGCTTGAGAGAGTCGCTGAGTTCCGGAGCTTTGTCCGGCCCACATGGCGTCCTCAGCTCTCCGACTTTTGTCAGGCCCTAACAGGTATCACGCAGGTCAGTCCGTCATGTCCACAAGTGCCTGTGTTCGGCTCCCCTTTTCCCCTGAGAGAGGGGGATCACGGAGGGTGGAAACGTGCATCCTTCCGGATTGTCGGAGTTCCATGCTATGGACCTCGTGCTACACTGTGCGAACCAGCTCGCTCGCACTTCGCAATTTCCTGTTGTGTGCTGTGCATCTTCATCTTCTGTTTCAGGCGCCACATAACTCACGAAGTGCGGCTTGGCGGGTTTCGGCTCAGTTTTGGTTATGCGCGCGAGCACCCTTCGTTTGGCGGAAAGGCATGGCGAGGTCGCAGTCGTGAGATGTTCCGGTATGACTCCGCTTGCGAACTGTGCCCCGGTGGGTCGCGACAGTCGCAAACTGGTCGCTACGGCGTCTTGTCTTCATTTGTACGCCGTATCCGGACAAGACCACGCATCTCAGAAAAACCTGCCTTGCCTATGGACAGACATTCATTTTTCCTGATTATCCACCGATCGCAGAGCAATCTTAAAACGAGGCTCGTGTGACTCTGACGCCGTTCGCGCATAGGAACAAGTGGACACCGCGCCCACATTCCCCGAGGTGCTGCAAGACTTCCGGAAATTCCTGGAGAAACACGAACTCCTGGATAAGGACGGACATCGGCTCACCCGCTTCTGCTTCTGCAGCGACGGACCATACGATATACGAGACTTCGTGGTGAAGCAATGTTTCATCTCCAAGGTTCGTCAGACCAGCAGGCCGCGCAAGAGCTGTGCTGACTGTGGTGGTGGCCGGGAACAGATACCCGTTCCAGCATGGCTCTGCTCGGACGTCATGGACGTGCGGCGAGTCGTGGGCGAGTGGCACAACTGCTCCCTAATGGAGGCGGCGGCGAAAGGGCGACAGGTGAGTCACTTACTCAGAGTGGCCACTAGCATTCCTCGAGCGTAGCGCACACAGGCTGGCGTGTTTCCGCTGCCGAGAAGGATATCGTTCTCCATACCCCGCCAACTGCATGCCCTCGGCTTGGAGCCCTTTGAGGGCCGGCAGCATAGCGGAATCGACGTGAGTTTGTCTGCTCGGGCCCGGTCTCTCGGCTATCTATCTTCGTGCTAATGTGCACTCCGCATCGCATGGCATCGAATCGCAGGACACACGGAACATTTGCAGGCTGGTCATCGAACTCGCACGGCGCGGGTGGCGGCTGGAGCCTAATACCATTATCAATCCGAACCGACGGTGGCCCTGGATGGGCAAGCGAGGGAAGGTCCTCGAGGAGTATTATGCGTAGTTCCCTCGCCCTGTTGCACGCGGGTGCATACCAATGGGTCTCCGTAAGTCTCGCCTACGAGTAGACCAGCGCAACTGTATTACTGTATTGCAGCACGGACATGGACATGGACACGGATACTATAGTTGTACGATGAGATGTTTCGATCTAACACTGAATGCCAAGCTCTTCCTTCTATTTTGTCCCGCCTCGCCGCCAGCTGTCCTTACTACGGGTCCCAAGCATGGGGCCGGCACCTGCGAGGACCGTCTCCGGTGTGAGACGATGTGCACATCTGGGGCTATGTCCCCGACAGGGTGCGCCAGCACCCCAGAACAATGCGGTGGGTCGCTAGAGATCGCGCACGTCGCATTGTTACACGCAGCTCTACAGCCTCCAGCCTCCAATATCGCGTGGGTAAGCATTGCGCCAAGCTGACATCCGATGTCGTCGCTCTCCCGAGCGCCACGGAGTTTGAACGAAAACCGGTCCTCTATTGTATGCGGAATAAGGTTATACAGAATGTGCAGTGTAAGATGACATTGAGACCTCGCCGCGAAGCGAGTACGTATAGACCAACGCGAGTGTTCTTCGCGGTCTACTTATGCATTACCACGACGATACGACGAGCCCCATAGATACGATGGTAAATGGTTTCAACACGATCACTGTGGGAGAAGAACACGTCTTCAGTTCTCGTGCCTTAGGAAAATACACCCGAGGACACTCACGAAGTCCCAGAGAGTACCGAAACACGGGATACCAGCTTCCTTGCAACCCTGTCAAGCGACGCAGCATGAGCATCATAGGGTCAACCAAGGCCGGAACCGCACAGCTCGCGGCAAAACTCTTGGACTCGGACACGCACCTCCATCATCTCCGAATTTCCGATGTAGTTGGAGGTGATGAAGACCACTGCGGCGAATAGGGCGCCATGATCAGCGTCTGCGAACGACAGCGCGCGAGGCGCACGACACCCGCGTACCTTCCGCATTCCAGTCGTGGTAGACCTGCTTGAGAATCTTCATCGTGTCGGGACGCCCGCCGCGGGCTTTCGAGTCCCAGAGCAGGAGCCGCTCGGGCTCGATGTGCCGGTGGATGAGGCCGCTAATCGTCGGGCCGAACGTCTTCTCTTGGTCGGAGCCTGATTTGTTTTACCACACGCAGCCGTGGGGCGGAGGCGGAAGCGGAAAGGGGTAAAAAGTCAATCTCTGACACGCACACTCCGCAGTAGGGAAGAGAGAACGCACCGATCCAGATCAGGTACCTAGATCGGTAAATAGTTCCACAAGACGTGCACGCGGTCGAGGACACGCTTCAGATAGGCTGTTCCCGCAACATCAGAATGGGAGAGAAGACGCACCAGTAAGGCGATTGGATGCAGGTCGATAGTGCGGCGCCGATGCCGGTACCAGTGCAGATGCGGATACCACGCTTGTACAGGGTGGAAGTGTTGGACACACCAGCGAACTGGTATCCCATGGCAAATGAGTCGAGGAGATCGCGAAATGTACATGCTTTCCGCAACGAACCTTGAGCTCACGAGTCCAAAGGGTCCGAGGAGGGTCATTGACAAGGCTCCGAGTGAAATCACCTGGAAAAGACGTCTCGGAAGCCGCTTTGGGGGCTTTGCGACATGGCGTGACGCACCTTGCACACCACAGATCATATAGTGGTACTTCGCGTGGGTACCCTCTCTAAACCCAGTATCCGTTAGCCCAGGGTGCCAGACATACCGCACAGTCGGAACAGGGCACGCACGAGATGATGCCAAAAGCGTGGTACTCCTTCACAGCGCTTCGACTAATGCGGCCGAGTAATCCCTGCTGCATCCCACGACGGAAGCGTACAACGGCCACCTTAGGCGAGGGCTGTGAACATGGACGCGTCAGCGTGAACGGTGACAGCCGCTACCAAATTGCAATCACCAGCTCGATGTCGACGGGAACCTCGCGCGTACAGATCCAAGGGAGGACAATCCAAGTCGTCATGCCCATGACGTACCAGAAGTCCTGCTGGCGCACAAGGTGGCGGCCGTCGGGGACCCATTGCCTGGTCTCCGTGTTGTAGATGTCGCCCATGATAGTGAACCCCCCTGCGAAAGGTCTCAGCCAAGCCCACGGCTGTGCGAAGGAGTCACATACAGGTGAGGAATAGCGCAGTCCATCCAACGAACCGATGATGACGCTCAAAGACACTGCGAACAACTCATGAGGCTGTAGCAGACGGAACAAATGCAAGCTTGACGTACTTGTGGTGGGTGTTGCGAACCCATGGGAATGCCGCCACCGCTGTGACGATGACTGCAACGTTCGTCAAGAGTCCGACGGCGAGGATTGCATTGTGCTCGTTGATGTGGTTCTGGTACGTCATGACCACCTTGTAGGTCAACCAGATAATCGCGGAGGTTGCACAACCGGAGTGGATACCGCCGAGATGCTGAAACAGGCTACATCAGGTTTGTTTGGCAGATGTTAAACGCCGAAACATGCTTACCTGAAGGACAGAGGTACAGCCGAGACGCCACCACAGAGGAGCCCACTGCATATGATAATTAGCGGTCGGAATGCGGTCGATGCAAGACAAACATACCTTGGCGAAGAGCGTGTTGACAATCAAGTACAGGATTCGTCCGAAAATTTCATTTCGCATGAGGATGGAGAAGTTGAAGTTCCCGACGGCAAACGCGCCGGCGAACTTACGCGCGTAGGGCCAGTGTCCGGAGACCGCGAAGCCAAACATGACCATGTTGATGGAAAAGGCAATAGTGAAGAGTTTACTGTCACGACATGTGTGAGTATATGCACGATGTCGACGGTTCGAATGTCACATACCGATATGTGTTGTACCACAGCTTGGCGACGATGACTTTGGATGCCGGCTGCCTCTTCCCTGTTGCCTTCATCGACGCGAAGGGATCTTTCTTCGCCTCGGGGGCGGAAAAAGCGGCGAGCGCCTTCTTCTCATCTGGGAAGATGTCCTTCTTCTCGTCCGACGGGTAGCTGACGGGCTTCTTGTCGATAGGAAACACGGTAACCTTGTCGGCGGTACCCTTCTCAGCCTCGTCGTAGGCGGGCGCAGGGGAGCGGGGTTCGGACGACATGGTAGGGGATGGCGAGCACTTGATAGTCGTGCGACGAGCGACTACAGTGGCGAAGGCTAGCAGCTGGGCCCGATAGATAGACCGCTACACGGGACAGGGAGGGGTCGAGCGAATCCGACAATAGTCCTCCCGGCCTTTATCCATTCCACGAGCGCGGGGCAGGCACGGAGGGTAAGATCTTGGATGCGCATCTCGCCTGTACGCGCCGAGGGGAGAAAGAACCGAAGAAAGGCAGTCCGGTAGATCACTCCTCGTACCCGAATGGGTCGTGTCCCCGGCCCATACGGAGGGAGCAGACCCATGCCATGAATGCGCTCCCACAACTCCCGAAGATTACACGGACAGATAGGAAGTCCGCATGCCCTAAACCTCGGTATGCGAATGGTCAGCAAGATGGGGGGTTACCCATTCACCGATGACTTTCGCACCTCGCGCATCCTCCATGAACGTCGGGCATGTAAATCTGACAAATGTCATGTCGGTGTCTTTCGAGCGCTTGCGTTTTTTCGGGTGACGCCGGTAGTACTTAGGCGTTGCAGAAGCCGCCGCAGCAGGGTGGACGAGAATCGGGCGGGGTGCATTCTGATAGTGATAAGTGGAATCTGGGGGCCCGTGCTGGCATCACTGCGCGATAAATGGCGATTGCGCAAGCCGACGAAGCGGAGGACTGGCAAAGTTCCCACTGTGAGTAAAGCGAAAGAGGGCATGAAGCAGATATTGACACCTCTTACGGCAAGAAGGAAACAGGGACGGCTCCGGGAGATACAGCCCCACAAGCGTGTAGTAGACTCAGACAGATCTTCACACAGCTCGCGGAAGCGACCTGCGCTTACGCATGACAAGCTCCCATACCACTCTTAGGGCATAAGGCGTATCTGGTGAGTTTCACCGGTAAGCCGATATCCGCTGATGTACGTAGAGGTATGCGCCTGTCCATGTTCTCTCGAGTGACCGCGGGCTTGGAAACTTTTCGTCGAGGCGCGCCGTGGCTATTGGTGTTGTTAGGAGTCGGTGTCTTGGCGTACGTCAGAGAGAGAGAAGGCGGCGGAAGGCAGTATCCGGCGTTGCGGTGA
This sequence comes from Sanguinoderma infundibulare, assembly GCA_032821775.1. Classification (NCBI taxonomy): domain Eukaryota; kingdom Fungi; phylum Basidiomycota; class Agaricomycetes; order Polyporales; family Polyporaceae; genus Sanguinoderma; species Sanguinoderma infundibulare. Next base: position 2,174,631 of record JAVLRN010000005.1, on the reverse strand, counting down.
GGATGAGGTGGGACGGGACGGGTGATGGTTATGCCGGCTCAATGAAACTCGCCCTGCGCCGTCTCCCAGGGCTGTGTCCCCGTAGCGCCCACGCCGCATCGGACCAGCCACTGGCAGCTCTCAGTGGGCAAACTCCCTGCCCTCTGCCACCAGCGCGTTACGCCACGCCAGGAACATCAAGTCAAATGCACCAAACAAAACTGTCGACGCTCGCAAGCTCACACGTCGGTGTCGAGAACGCGATTCTGGGTGAGGCTGGAACCACATCCTGCGGCGGCGCCGTTCGCGCCAGCGCGGAGTTTCCTGCGCATATGTTCTTGGGTCTCGAGGAACTGAGTCAGAGAGCCGTTCAGAACGGCAGATGGCCGGCTTGTCGCCGAGATATGCGGAAACAGGTGAGGCGTGTTGGGCATTTGCCAGTCCATCAAAGTACACGTTGAGGCTTTCGAACGTTTGAAGTACGTGTGCGACCACCGATAACGAGGATGCAGTACTGAATATTTCAGCTTGACAACGCCAAGACCGTCCGCGCGTCGCCTTCATGTGCAAGGCTTTGCGACGAACCCCTTCAAGGAGCCTCGAGCCCTCAAGGCCTCAACACTATTTGTTATCCGCACAAAACAAACGTGCCTCATGGTGGCGAAGGTCGCATCGAGTAACTGCGGTGCGCAGCGACATATGGAGTAAACATCCGTACAAATGGAGGAACCCTGCCCCGAACCTGGTCGAAAACACCCGGAAGAGCCTACGTCATAAAGATGGCAAAATGAACTACCGTGTCGTGGGAGTGCAACAGTGTGATGTACAATAGGTATCATGGATCGGATAACATTGGTAAATGGAAAGCGCTATGGACTGAGATAAGGATTGCGTGCAAGAGCTCGCGGTTTGAAGACCGAATGGATGCCGTGACAAGATATACTGCCACCTCGATGACAGGGATGTCAGACAGGAGGATAGACAAACGTTAACGAACATGGGACGAAGGCCAAGAGCAAACCAACAACGTGGAGCCACCAGGGCAGATAGCACAACCCCATTTTGACCCCGTCCTTGAAGGGAACAATTTCGCTGCTGTTCTTGATGACCGCCCGGACTGTGTCTTCTATCACTATGTTCACCATCTCGATCTGTTCCTGGTATCTATCAAGTCGAACGGCGCTCCGTCAGCATACGGACGTTCGACAGCATAAATCATCAAGATTATCCAAGGACGCAAGGTGTGACGGCGGACAGACGGCATGAGGCAGGAACAGGATGGGGAGGTTGACGAATGACAGAAAAGATTGCAAGACGTACGCGATTTGCAGGGCCTGCAGGCGGGATTTCACGCCTACACCGTTGACTATTGCCGAAGTCCGAGCGTTCTAGCTGAGAAGCTCGTTCATTACCGACCAATGCCTCTTGCTGCGTCGCCTGTGGGAGCAATGCGGATCCATCAGCAAAGATAGTTCGCCAAAGACCACGCCAATCAAGTCAAATTATTACGCACCTCCCGTAGTTCGTCTGCCCGGTGGTTCAGCGGAGTTCACTGCCGTGGATTTCAAGCCGATCGTGAGGTCGACATCTCCAGCGGCAACAGCATTGGCGGGAACAGCCCGAGCGCTAACAGGAGGGAGTTGTACTGATCAATCCTCTCCTCAACGTCGGACACCTTCCGCGTGAGCGAGACCCGATTGGGAAATGCCCTACGAGGCCTCATGTTTGTTGTGCTCAAGAGACTCGAGCTCAGGCGTCAGGTTCTGGTGGTCAGTGTTCATATGAAGGACCTCCTCGGGTGAGAGGTTCTGCTCCTTGACGATGCCTAGGAGGCTGCACGCACTCTCTAATTCCGTCACTGGACACAGACAATTAGCGCAGCTATTCCTAAGAGGACGACGAACGTGCACGCACATTTCGTTTCTAGCTCAGTCTTCGCATCCTGCACCCGCTGCAGCCACTTTCTGGTGGCCCTCCTCGCATAGACGGAGAGTTTCCTCGAACTTCCTCTTATCTCGTTTTAGCGAATCGTTACCATTCTCGAGCGCTTCTAAAGGGGGCTTCAAGGGGCATCAGTGGCGTCCAGACAGGCATTGACGTTGAATGGGTCAACTCACGGCGGACTTCGTCAACTGTTCCGACTCGGTTTGGAAGTCCGGCAAGTTCTCTCGTCGCTGGTACAAGTCGGCCCGAACGCGAGAGTCCTTCCGCGCTGCGGTAACAATCAGTCGCGTTTCGAGGCTCAAGACTCAAAAGCCACACCATAACATTCCTCCAAGAGCTTCTCCTGCTCTGGGAAAAATGTGGTGTCCTTGCAAGGGAGACCTCGTACGCAGTGGCATTGTGGTTTAAGGCAACCGCCAGATGATGGTTGTTGTCATCAAACTCGTCAGGGACCAACGCGGGATCCTGCAACGTCGGATGTTGACTGTTCATATATTGGCCGCGGGTCTGTTGCACGTTCAGGCGTTACGGGGACCGCGGGATGGAAGGCGACACACCTTCCCAAGCTCTGCCAACCAGTGGAGCATGCGGAGCAATGTTGGCCACGAGTGCATGGTGGCAGGTGTCGCGAGCCATTTCACGTCGATCTGTCCGTACGGATACTTCATCCGACGTAGCGCCTGCATGCAGTGATCTTCGAAGTAGAGGTCTAGCTCGAATGGCCGTAGAGGGTCTAGGCGTGTGATGAGGTGCTGAAACTTGGCTCGGAAGTCCTTCGCTGTAATGGTCTGAAGCATCTGCGGAGAATAGTTGAAGCCGGTGTTCAGGAGGTAGATGCTAAGGTCCTGTCGCACTTTGGCTTGGAATGATTTGTCGGGAAGGTCGCGGGTGTCCTGTGCGAACGTTCAGTTTGATGGTGGCACAACGGCTTGATTTCCACCCTGCCACATAGACCCTCGTCGGACGTTACTATGACATGGAATGAACGACGTCATACGTGTGTAACTTTGTTGACACGGCGGAAATAAGGCGTCCGGTCACGTCGATTCACCCTCGAAAGACGCTCTCCAGTCCTCCGAACGTATGCAAAAGTACCACCCAATCCCAACTAGCCAACTGCAATGATTCGTATTGTGCGGAGAACATTCCGACGACTGACCCACATCCAAATGTTACGACCCTCCCCACGCCTCGATTCACTCCCATCACGCGCAACACCAGGATTTGGTTCATAAATTTCATGCCACTCACCAAGCAAGGCAACACTCACCTGTTCATGGGCATGCGACCATAACCCTGCGGTTTGCTTGCACTCTGGAGTGTGTTCCTGGGCCTGCAAGAGACATTCGTCCATGACCATGAGGGTGTTTCTTGGCGGTCGAGGGCACAGGCAGGTTTGACCGAGAAGGGTCCGCGGGCCCATTGTGCTGCGTCGCCCAGCGAGAACCATGACGAGAAGGCGGCGACAAGCGGAAGTCTGGAACAGGAGAGAGCTAGGGCGGTGCAGCTTTGGCAATGGGCAAAAGCAAGAGCGGCTCGGGACTGCAGAGGCGCCGAGATGGAAGCATGGTCGATGGTCGGGATATAATAATAGAGATGTGCTTTGCTCTTCCCATTCGAACATTGTCACCCACATCGTTGGTTGCAAAACATACCTTGCAAGAAGGAGCTGTTTAAGGGCGCAATTACGGCGGCGCTGCCATCCAGACTAATCGATGCTTCGTACGTTGTCTTTGCCTCGTCTGCATGTCCGGACGCCCTCTTCATCCAGAGACTTACGACAAGTTCCGAATAACTAGGGAAGTCTTCCTATAATCCCCTGATTCTACGATCAGCACCATCCTCGAAGTCCTCCAGAGTGTCTCCGCGACTGATCTCCGAGAAGTAGCCGCGTATGTCGTCCCTGTTCTCCCAGGTCTCCTTTTGTGTCTCAAGAGGATCCTGCTTCTTCGTAGCCTCCATTTTGACGCATTAGCTCACGACAATGATGCGCAGTCCAACGCAATCAACGAGACGAAAGAGGTCCTGAACGAGTCCAACAGCGCCACACCCAATCCCGCACTCTTGTACGGCACCCAGTTGGTACTACAGAAGTTCAACAGCGAGACGCGGGACGAGATTCGGATCCTGCTTGCTCTCTACAGGGTGAAGGATAAGGATTTCGACCTCGTCATGACGATTAACGTCCCTATGACCAGCGCGGACGGTGGAGCGGTCAGCGAGACCGACTGGACGGTGGTCAAGGGCAGCTTCGATGTCGCCGTCAAGTCCTTGCGCACTGCGTTGTTCGCATAGGATGTCATAAGATTATGAATTCTATCATCGTGAGTCACCTCTGAAAATGACCTCCTGATTATCCGGTTGACTGGTGTGCACCACATGTGCTTTCCAGGTACCATAGCGCACTGTAATCACACCGCAGATCGTTTGAGACTCCTGTTTGATGAAACGCACAGCCGTCGTGCATGCAGTGTGAACTAAGCATTGGCTTCCATCATATCTGTATTGAAGCCCCGGCATTGGAGGTTTCCTCGGGAAAAAGAGAGGTGAGTTTTTACCGAGCTATCGGCAGAGAGGAGACGCATGATTTCATTTCGTTCAGAGTTCTGTCGTTCCTCTCTAGCAGTCCTCCAGCTCGCTCTCCTTCCAGACCTCACCCTCAACAAATTACTCAAACTTCCCCCATAATCGTCAGACATTCTGAACCGCGTTCTTCGTCGCACCACATGTGGCCCCACCGCAGGGCGCGTCAGCGACATACGGCGGTGCTGACGTGTTGGCGTAGTGTTGTGGGGGCTTCGATGGCTGAATGTCTCGACGTTGTCGTGTTCGAAGAACGCTCGCAGGGCATGCATTCAGTCATGATAAGCCATTATCACCAAGCTCTTTCTGGTTTGCTGCCGTTGCTTCAAAAGCTTCTTGCGGTCATGGAACGCGCACTCTCGTCAAGCTTCAAGGTTCAAGTTCACAATACAAGCTAACACAACGGGCCCCGCGGCGGCATTTAATGTCAGTCTCGAGCCTCGATGTTCCATCGGAGGTCTCACAACACTCCAACCCTGCGGAACCCAGCCTCTAGCCATTCTCAATTCTAAACGCACGTATGCATCACCTCGGGTTTACATGATCCTGATCAGGTCCGCCTCACAAGGCCCAGGGGAATGTAGTCCGCTCATCAGCTACTGGTGTGGCCCAGCATAGTCCGGCGGCGGCTCCTGCCTCGACCGTTACCTCCACAGACTTCGCCTCTCCCGGTCCCCAGGTCGAGATGCAGCACTCCAGCTTCCATCCATCTCACCCAATCCAGGATGGCAGCACGCTTGTCGAATGCAGCCGTTTTCCCTGGTACCATGGCCTTCTCTCCGTTTCCTTGTGGATCGGTACGAGAACTCAGGTTGATGGAATCCGCTGTGTCGTTTATCAGCTGGCTGCAGGATTACAGGATGCCCGTAGGCCCTTCTGATCTTGCGACGTCAATCCGCTGAGTATCTTGCAGATCATGCGACGGCGGGGAAACATGGGTTCTCTCGTTCAGAAGACACGGACGAGTCTTCAGGCAAATCTTACAGCAAAACGATGACTAGAGACCTCCGCGAAGCACGCTCTCCCGCGATGTATGGCGAGCCTCTTCGATTGCTGCAATATACTTCCACTCTAATTGCAGCATGGTCAATGCCGGTGACACCGACCCTACCTGTTTCGGTCCTCATATCATGGTCAAAAAGCATTGCGCTACTTTCTGTGCCCCTATGGCGGGAGTGACGTCGACTAAAGCGAAATAGCTCAATCTCAGCTCATGCATGTGAATATTCTCGACGATTTGAAATGCAGTATTCTTGCATAGTGGTCAGGAACTTCGGATGCATGTAAGAACTGTAGGGCTACCAAGAAGCTATAGATACAAAGTGCATGGTGAGCGACAAGCTGGGTCGAACAAGTAAGCAAAGCATCAAACATCGACGGCGGCTACGACCACGCTTGGAACCCAATCCGCGACCGATGCCTAATGTACCAAGTAACGGCACGAGTATGCGTGTCTCTGTCCAGCCAAGTTCGAGGAATAGTCTAGGGAGCGTAATCCCAAGAGACGACCTATCTGGCGACGAGTGGACGATCGTTCAATCGCATCGGGGGGTGGCCAACTACGCAGCAACCTCCACACTCTTCCCTACTTCATCCCTTTCCGCAGCGGCCTCCGCTTCTGGGTCTTCATCTATCCTCTGACCGACCACGTTGGTCGTCTCCGCAGCAACCTTCGCCTCCTTCTTCCGCTTCGCCGACTCCTTCAGCTTCTCCCACCGCTCCCGGAAGCGCACAATCATCGCTTTCTGTAGCACAACGTAATGCATGTCAGCCACTGCCCGAGCTGTGGCGTCCACACGACCACACGCCGGGAGAACAACGCCGCTCACCTGCTTCTCGTTCTCACTACGGAGATTCCGGACCTCATCTTCGAGCTCACGCACACGCCGCACCAGCTGGGGGTCCCGTTCTCGGCCGGCATTGACAGCGGCGACGGCCGCGGGTACAGGGGGAGGCACCGGCACGTTGATGTTCAGGGATGGAATGTCCACTGGGGGTTGTGAGGGAGCGGGTCGCGGGATGACGTTCGAGGACATCATCGCGCGGTGTGCCTAAGTCCAAGTGAACGCATACATGAGCACGACCTTCTCTTCTCTCCGTTGAGAAGTATGGAAGAGAAGCGTAGAGCCCACGGGGCCAGCGCAGAAAGCATGCATGGAACAAAAACCGCACCTCTTTCCTCGCAATCATAATGCTGTCACGTAATTGCTGGTCCTGTTCCTGGCGGGCCTTGAGCGCCGTCTCCATGTTCACGAGTTGCTGCTGCTGCTTCTCGAGTTCCGCTTTGAGCGCCGCATTTTCCTCCTTGAGGGACGTTACGCTGGGGTCGGCCTTCGATGGAATGAGACAGAAGGAATCAGCCATGTCGTCTTCTAAAACCCAAATAAACCGCAATGAATACTTGGCTTTCCCACAGAATACTTTAAGTATAGTTCTTACCCTCAAACGCACGGACATCATCGTCCCAATCATCATTGAGGTCGAACGCGTGTGAAGGCTGTGGGGGAGGCGGGAAAGTACTCGGGCCTGGCGCGGCTTCGGTGTCTGAGCCTGTCGCCGACGAATCGTATCGGGTGAGCATCCTTGAATGGGCGGCCTTTACGAGATTGATTCCGCGCGAAATCTTCTTGGATATCGGATCTTCTGGGTCGGTATCGCTGCTCCAGCTTCCATTGTGCGCACGGTTCAGATTTGAATCCACGGGCGCGAGTGGGGCAGTCGCGAATGCAACGGGTCGGGAGAGGTGTTCCAGCATGCCTTCGGTAGCCTTCCAAAATTGGTGGAACGCGTCTCCCGGGTCGCTCTGCACATGCGTGTTCCGTCAGGACTTACCCGAAGCGCGAAACAATGTGGGAGGCGGCGTACTCGTTGACCCAGGAGCATGAAGGACTCGTCCACCGTCTGCTGGGACTCGGATAGCTTGTTTTGCGGGTGTGGGGGAGGGGAGGGCACAGGTTGAGGTGGAGGGGACGAGGGACTAGTGCTAGGACCGGCAGTGGCGGCGCGGGGTAGCTTCTGGGGCAGAGAAGGATCCTTGTTCTCTTCCCTCAGCTTCGCAATTCGTCTCTGCAAGTCCTTGCCCATCTTCATATGCTCGTTGTGCAGCATGCGTAAGGTTCGCTTGGTCTGAGTGGAGGGGTGGAGAGAGCGGAGGACGGTCGTGCCACATACGACGAGTGCACGTCAATCACCGTCGGCGATGAGCAGCTCGATCTGGAGCAAGAGCGAAGAGCGGGGCAGGGGGCGCACATTTTCGTCACTAGATGCATCGACACACGCCTGGAAGGACTCCGCAGCCTTGTAATGCTCTTCGGCGGCGGGGATGAGGAGCCCGCGGGCGAGGAAGTCGTCCGCATTTGCGGCGTGCTGGTGCGCCTGCATTCACAGCCACCCGAGGATACAGGCACACGCAAAAGGCCCTGTCAGCGAACACGTCCATGGACATTGGCCAGCAAGGGTGCATACAGCGTTCAAAGGCGAGTCCATAGGAGCCATTTTGTTGCAAGAACCGGTGGGGGGAGATAGGGAGCGAGGCCAGCGGCCGCAAGGCGCGCTCGAGGACGGCATCCGGACGCGTGACGCGCACCGCCGTTATTAACCCTAACTTTGGGTTTCTCTCGCCAGGAGGCATTCCAAGATCCGGAAAGTACTTAGTAACCCCTCTTGCTCCACGGCCTCAGCTGAAATGCTCCCCGGACCCCGGTTCGACCACGAACGCCCTTCCGCTCCTTTCCTCGTCCACACAGGCCTAACCTTGGCAATACCGCGCTCGGTTCCGGCGCAGATACAGGTCAGCACCGTTCTACTCGAGTCCACTGCGGTCGAGATCCACTCAACGATCGTGCTAGTAGCGCCCCACACTGCACGGATATTCCTCATACATCCGCGCTGTGCAAGCGGAAGGAACATTTCGAGACCCATGATATCCTAAGGTACGGGTATGCTGATGGATGCATATAAGGGCTCGCTTGAGTCATCGCCACCCACCAGTACGCCCCACCCACTGTCGAACGCGGAACGCTGTCTGGCACAGTCGATATGTTCATCAACCTTAATATCTTTAAGAAGAAGGAGGACAGCTCTGGCTACGCAGAATTGGGTCGCAAAAATCGCGTCGAGGTTAGTCGCCTCCGTTCTCGTTAGTGGCGCCGTGGCTGACGAGTAGTTCCGACAGAGGAAGCACCGCAAGCTGGCCAAGAGACCGCGCTCCGCTCCTGGCCCCCTCGACATGCCTTCCGACTTCAGACAGGTAAATATCGGAAGCAAACCTGGTTGGTACGCAGATGTGACTGAGAGGAGTGGTTTACTAGGCACTTGAGAGCCGTCGTAGTCTTCAATACGACATGCCACTCAACGTAGGTTTGTCTCTCATAGCTGCCACAAATATGTGTTGACGGTTACGTAGGACGAGCCGCTCCCAGAGCCTATGCTTCCGTACGCCGCGCCGCGACTTCCTACTCCTCGCGATGAGCTTCCTCGTCCTCTGATGGGTCGTAGTTTTTCGTCGGCGTCATGCGCAATCCGCAATCCTTTCCGTCACAACACCAACGACTCTGTCACCACCATCAGTCAGGTCTCGGAGTTGAGCGAATCCGTTGACCCTATCCCGCAAATGGTTCCCTCGTACACGCCAATGCAGAGGATGAGCTTCCCCGGCGTCACGCCTCAGAAGGCCTCAATTTTCACGTCGTTTGATCCTTTCGCGGACACGTCGGATTCATCCGACTCAGACACCCCCACAACACCCACACCCCCTACAGCGACCCGTTCAACGAGCTTGAGCCGAAGAAAGGTATGTCTACACTTGATCATGACGATTCTGCGTGTTCACGCTTTTGGTTACATCAGGGATCGCCTTCCCCAATTCCAATTCGTCCTGGGCTGCGACAGTCTTCACACGACATCCCATCCTCCAGATTTCCCTCCGGGGTAACTTTTCCGTGAAAGAGTTCACGTCTATCGGTTGTGGTGGTTTGATGAACTATTGGACTCATTACGGGACTATCACTATCATCATGGACGTATATCAGGGACCTTTCCATCACCATTGTATCGGACTTCAAGTTGGACATTGCGTTAATGCTTTGCACTTGCACACTGTGTATCGGTACCAGTATGTAGCTTCTTCTGCTGAATACCAAACTCGGCCCCATTCAGGCTCTGGTTCAACTTGCAGTAGTTTGTGAGATCTATATTCAGCGCATCGTGGATTATTCCAGCCGTTACTTGAAGGAAGTACCGCAAATCATTTGGACTGAATTATTGCCTAGTTCGGAAGTGCACCGAGCGCGTATTCCGAAGAAATCTCTGACCGAGATCTCATTCACCTATCCTGTATTTTCCCCTCCTCCCGTACCCACGCACCTAGGCCTATTATCAAAATGTTCCAACGCGATCCTCGTGCCGGGGCTTTCTTGGGAGGCGATCGCGTGTCTGGACAGGATGTTCGGGATCAAAATGGTGCGTTGACCAGCTGCAACGAGGGAGATATGTTCTAAAGCTCTGTACGCGGGTAGTCCTCGCCGCCCAAACGATCGCAAACATAGTCAAGAGCTCATTAGGGCCCATGGGTCTCGATAAAATGTTGGTGGATAACATCGGAGTACGTTCACGTCCGCACGCGCATCGTTTCGATCTTTCATAACCGTCCGCGCCCCACAATGCATTTGCAGGAAGTCACCATCTCCAACGACGGCGCGACGATCCTCTCTCTCCTTGCGGTCGAGCACCCGGCAGGCAGGGTCTTCGTCGACCTCGCCCAAAAGCAGGATAAGGAGGTCGGTGACGGGACGACGTCGGTCGTGCTCATCGCAGCCGAGCTTCTCCGCCGCGCAAACGAGCTGGTGAAGCAGAAGATCCATCCCACCACGATCATCACTGGCTACCGTTTGGCGTGCAGGGAGGCATGCAAATTCATGCAGGATCAGCTGAGCGTGAAGGTGGATGCGCTCGGTCGGGAGGCTCTCGTCAACGCAGCGAAGACGAGTATGTCCAGTAAGATCATCGGGGGGTGAGTTTTCTGGTCTTTATTTCAAGCTGTTCATGTTTTTGTGTGATGCTGGGCTGGGCGGGGTCTAATGCGATATGGACAGGGATGATGACCTGTTCGCACCCATGGCGGTGGATGCAATGTTGGCGGTGAAGACAATCAACAACAGGGGAGACGTCAAGTACCCCGTGAAGGCGGTCAATGTTCTGAAAGCACACGGCCGGAGTGCTAGGGAGTCCCTGTTTGTGAAGGGCTATGCGCTTAACTGCACTGTCGCAAGCCAGGGTGCGTCCATTTCTGCCTACGTCGTTGGCGGTGTTGCGATATGAAACGTCCTGCAGCCATGAAGAAGCGTATCTCTGGCGCCAAGATTGCATGTCTTGACATCAATCTCCAAAAAGCTCGTATGCAGCTTGGCGTTCAGATTTTGGTCGACGACCCGGAGCAACTTGAAGACATCCGTAAACGGTATGTTCAATTGGTTTTGTCCCGCCCTGTTTGCTTACTAGGCGGTTTGACGTAGTGAATCCGAGATCACCCTTGAACGCGTCCGCAAAATCCTCGCTGCCGGTGCTAACGTGGTTCTCACCACGAAGGGTATTGATGATTTGTGCCTCAAAGAGTTCGTCGAGGCGGGTGCCATGGCTGTTCGAAGGTGCAGGAAAGAGGACCTTCGCCGCATCGCGAAGGCGACCGGTGGTACGCTCGTATCGAGCCTGGCCAATTTGGAGGGCGAGGAGTCGTTCGAGCAGAGCTACCTCGGTTACGCCGATGAGGTCGTGCAAGAACGCATCTCCGACGACGAGCTCATCTTGGTCAAGGGGACCAAGGTCGTGAACTCGTCTTCGATCGTGTTGCGTGGTGCGAACGACTACATGTTGGACGAGATGGAGCGTTCGCTGCACGACACGCTTTCCATCATCAAGCGGACGCTGGAGAGCGGGTCGGTCGTGCCTGGTGGAGGCGCTGTTGAATCGGCTCTCAGCATCTACCTTGAGAACTTTGCGACGACAGTGGTGAGTGTCGAGTGTGACCAAAGTCTGCAATCTGAGTCTAACCAAATCCGGCGTACAGAACTCACGCGAGCAGCTGGCCATTGGGGAGTTCGCCACCTCGCTCCTGGTGATCCCGAAGATTCTTGCCGTCAACGCGGCCAAGGATTCCACGGAGCTCGTAGCAAAGCTTCGTTCATACCACAACGCTGCGCAACAGGCGCCTATCGGCGATCCCAAGAAGGTCCTGCTCCGATACGGTCTCGACCTGCTCAATGGCGAAGCGCGCGACAATGTAGCGGCTGGTGTCCTCGAGCCAACAGTCAGCAAGGTTCGCAGTCTGAAGTCAGCATTCGAGGCTGCCGTTTCGATTCTTCGGATAGACGATGCCATCCAATGTGTTCCCGGTGAGTGATGGGTCTGTGCTTTTCCATCCTGGAGCCCCCTTTCTCAGAGTTTGGACCCGACAGAATCGAAGGGTGAAGGCGACGGCCACGGACACTAGAGGTTAAGAATGAAACGGAGTAGAGCATGCTGCATGTACATCATCTACAGTACGAATAATGACTACGAGTGTATCAGATGACCGATATCCTGGCATGGCTGCTCCTTTTACCTTCGACCTAGACCCCGTAAGGTGTCCTCCTGCCTTGATTGGGTGTTCTTAGCCACCACATCGCGATGCGATTGTGGTGATCCGGTCGGAGGAGGGTGAGTCACGTGGTCTGGCGTAGACGCGGTTGGATTGGCGAGGGTGCGGCAAGCCCTCTGCTTCTTTGAACTCTTCAACCTCCCGCCACTTCCTCTACCCGTGCGCGACATCTCGCGCCCCCCGCGCCGGGCTATACGATTACCTTCCGATATCTATGCCCTAGGAAAACTATGCCACAAGACGCTCCTCCGGCGGTACTCACACCGCAGCTATGTCAACGCTATTCCTCACTTGTATGGTGCTTCCTCGACGCCGATCTACACAAGTCCGCACTCTTCTATGCCGAACGATACTTCGTTCTTGACCCCAAGAATCATGACGCGCGCCATCTATATGCCACCGCGCTCTTGCAAGCCGGTCAACCACACTCGGCGCACAAGCTCGTGAATTTACCACTGGACAATCGATGTACGGGGTGCGTCGGCATCATAGCGCAATGTTGTGCGACGCTCGGCAGGCACAGGCAGGCGCGGGAGGCGTTGGAACAGTGTCTGCAGGATGAATCATACACACCCAGTCGTGCGTCTCGCTTTATGATGTGGTTTACGCGTCGCGCTCGTGACCACAGCTTGTGATTCACATCCCTACAGCATCCATGTCTACACGAACGGCAAGGGCATTTCCTGAAGAGGCGATGCTGCATTGCCAGGCAGGAAATACCGCACTCAAGGGCAACCTGCATGAAAACGCAGGCAGGAGCTACCGTCGCGCCCTAGAGCTCGATCCAATGCTGTGGGAAGCTTTCGAGGGTCTGTGCGCGATTGGTGAGTCTTACTTGGGCTTGGTGGTAAAGTGTGCATGCTGATGTTTCTACAGGCGATATCCCACCCATAGAGACCTTATTTCCCTCTCGACCGGTTCCGACATTGAGCAAGTCTGGAGAAGCGGGGTCCAGCAAGTCTTCAATACCAGTTGCAACAGGTGCCGGATTTTTTACGCCTGACGCTGGCAACGGCGGTAACCTCTTTCGTGGTTGGAAGCCCGAGCTGAGGATGGATGCCCTATCTGGCCCACGAGACTCAATGTTCGTCCGAGGGTCTTAACCCCATCTATTCGTTCAGCTTACGCTACCGCTTCCAGCGCGACAACTGACTCCTCATTCTATGGCGAGCCGTCGTTTCAGATGCCTGTACGCGCAAGCCGGTCGCAGCCAACCACATTGGCGGTTCAACCACCAGCTGTGCGTCCTCTTTCTTCAGCCGATGAAGCGGGCCCAGTGACCAAGAAACCGCGGTCTACCGTACGGCAGCGAACCGCCCCACCCTCGACGACCGCGGTAGACACGTACCACCAACAAATCAAGCCGTCCAAGTCGACGGGCGCCTTGTTCGGATCCGTGCCAGATGACCGCACGAAAACCTCAAAGGCACGCGCACGCCAGGCCCTAACGACTGCTCACGCGTTCTTATATTCCCCGCGTCCCTTCCAGACTACTACGGCGGCTGCCAGATCCAACACGATTGGCGCAAGCAAACCCGCTGCTGGTGGCGCCGGTGCGCGACGAAGTACGAGGCTGCAGAGCGGAGGGACCAAGTTGGCGAAGGTCGTAGGCTCATTTCCTCATGTTTTTCATCCCATGTATCTTGACATAATATTTCTTGCTGCACACAGACGGTACGAGATCGTAGGCGAGCTGCCACGAAGACACGTTCGCAGTCGCACGACTCGGGATTGGATGAGGAGCCAGGGGGCGCCGACCAGCCCGCGTTCGCTCCGCCATCACCTCTCGCACAACACACCGAGTCGTCTCCACCACCGTCTGCGACATGGTCAGCAGAACAGGAGCAAGCGGCACAGGACGCGTACGACGTGGAATTGGCCGACTATCACGTATACGAGGTGATGCGCAAATTCGCTAGTGCTTCTCGTGCGATGGCACTATACGAATGTCGGTTATGCCTTGACGAGCTCGAAACGTTGCCGGCACAGCACAAACGCTCTGCATCAGTCATGGCTATGTTGGGCAAGGCACACTACGAACTTGGCCAGTACCCAGAGGTGAGTCTGTTCATTTCCGCTTTTCGAATTTTCCATTCGAGCCAGGAGCCAGGGACTGACTCACGTTTTCGCTGGCCAGGCCGAGCGAGCGTTTGAGGCCGCGAGGAATCTGGAACCGTACCGGCTATGGGACATGGAGGTGTACTCGACGCTTCTATGGCACCTGCAACGCAACGTTCGACTATCGTTCCTAGCCCAGGAGCTGCTCTCCACGGATTCCAAGTCACCGCAGGCGTGGATAGCCGTTGGGAACTGTTTCTCGCTGCAGAAGGAGAAGACCCAGGCTCTTACGTGTTTTAGACGTGCGGCCCAGCTGGACCCCACATGTGCCTACGCCTACACGCTCAGCGGGCACGAGTCGATCGACGAGGACCTCAACAAGGCCATCAACTTCTTCCAGTCCGCCTTACGTGCTGATGCACGACATTACAATGCCTGGTGCGTGGACCGGCTTTCCTTTCTCTCGTTCTACGCTTTTGAGCCTATTCGTGCACGCAGGGCACGTGTATGGTCGGAGTTTATGATAGAGCTTGCGACCATAGTCGTGTCTGGCGTGCTGAGAGTCCGCCATCGTACCGGGACCCTCCGTCTGTGACGGAATGCCCTCCCGACATGGACGGGTTACGTCGTGATTTCGGGGTGTCCCGACTCCATCAGCGTTACGAGGAAACCTGGTTCGCCTGCCCCTGCTGACCTAGTGGAGCGTCGGCGACATCGCTCGGGCACGTAGTACGAGATGCGCGAAGCTTGAGCTGTGAACCGGTCTACGGCTGGGGCTTCCGAGCGCCATAATTGTCGGACAAATGGTGGCGAGGACGCAAAGCACGGGTCCAGGTGAAATGACGCGTCGGCGCTCACGTGGCCGTAATGGTGCACGGCGGAACTTGTGCGTTGACCTCTGGGTTGTATTTGTTGTGCCTGCCTTGATTTCTTCATGCTCCAGGCGGTGTCCGTGAGTTGGGCAGGGCGCCCCACCCTTTTGCCACATGTGACTGGTGCGGTTGGTCGCCGACCGCGATTGATGGCGTTGAGTACCCTATTGTGCTCGCTTGTCTTCGCATATCCGACCTGCAGGGCGCAGGTGATTTCGGACCGTGCAAAACGTCAAACCGCGTTGATGATCTTGTCACACGAAGAAGGAAGCACCGGGGTATCCGGGTCACATCAGGGTAGTTGGAGTGAAGCGACGTCCTAAAACGGCATAACCTTTACGAGATAGGCGTGGCGCATTTGCAGGAAGACTCGCCGGGTAGCACGCCTGCTTCCGACGGGATATCATCCTGGCAAGAATGGTCATGGGAAGATGTCCTTTCAGTGGCATGCCTGCTCCCCGACGACTTTTGCGGGATTTATCTCTTGAGCCAAACGTGGGGTGTTCTCCTCGATCACTTGCCATGCTGCAAGAGATACAAGATATCGGGTCCGCGGTCGTTGGTTTCACAAACTTTGATAAGGCCGTGTCAATAAAGTGCTTATCAACTGAACCCTTGCGTTGGCAGGTATGGGCTAGGGACATGCTACATGCGCATGAGCAAATTACGTCTTGCGGACTATCACTTCAAGAAGGCGTCCCAAATTCATCCTCAGAACGCCGTCCTGCTGGGCTGCGTGGGAGTGGTGAGTTACTTTTTTCAGTCATGCACTGTGTTCCGAGCCGTTCGCGCGAGAGGTATTTGGAAATGTCATCTTCCAGTCCGCGCGGACCAAAAGGTGGTATATTTGCTCTCACGCTAAACATACTTTCTGTCGGCCGCGTGGAAGGGCTGAGGATGTCTGTTTTCGGAAGTCGGGCTGCCTTTGTCTCGTCCGGGTGCCGTGTCGTGCGGGCCTGGGGTCACACGAGCGTTCTGATCCGTTCAACTGACGTTATGGATATTCTTAGGTGCGCGAGCGATACGGCGAATACGACAAGGCGCTGGAGTTGTTCAACAGGGCGATTGAGTTCTCACCCGAGAACGCGCTTGTGCGCTATCATCGAGCGAAAATCCTTATCGCCATGAAGAAATACACGGTTAGTGTTGCCGTTTCAGTTTCCGTATCGCTGGGACGGAGTCGTCTGATTGATACACGCTGTGGCGCCTGTGCTGTGTTCCCATCGGGATTCATCATCTGACGCGAACATAACAGGGAGCGGTGCAAGATCTGGAGACCCTGCGGGACACGTCGCCGGACGAGTCGAATGTGCTCTTCCAGCTGGCGAAGGCGTACCGGCTGCTGGGGGACGAGGTCAAGTTTGCGCAGCTGCTGGCCGAAGTGCGCGACGTAGCGCCGAAGAGCGTGGCGAAGATAAGGAAGCTGGTCGACACTGTCAAGGACGCAGACGTGGGAGAGGAAGTCATGGACGAGGGGTAGCCGCCTGTGTCGGATCGGAGGAGGTGGGCTGGCGATAAGACGGACAGGGATGGTGTAGGATTCGCAATTGTTGTATATACAAGAGGATCGAGCGGCGCCATGCTGGCGCGCGATTGCAGACTCAGACGCGGGCGGAGAAGTCGCGCATGCGATTGTGACGACTCAGGCGCGGGCAGCGAATGGGGGGCGGGCGCCAGTATCGGGCGCTGGGCCGCGCGGGGATGGCCGGGAGTGGGAAGCGGCCGAGAAAGGCAGGGCGTTGAGTCACCGCCGAGCGCGTCAGACAAGCCGTTAAAAAGGGCGTCTGACGGGTCCGTCCTCACTGGCCTCTTGCCTCCTGCCCCCCTCCACCATGTCCGCCTAAGTCGCTCGCGTGTTCCCCTCCCCCCTGCCCGTTTGTTTTCTTCCCTCGCCCAGACGCTCCCTTGATCAGTCTGGCGACCCGAAGAACCAGCATGGTTAACAAATCCGTCCGCAAGTCCAAGAACGGCACCATCCTGTTCGAACCCTTCATCGTCTACCGTATACACCGTTGATCGCACCCACGCCATCCTCCCGCCTCGTTCGTATCTTCCCATCTTCCTTTACGTCTCCCCACTGACATGTGTCCTGCGCATTTCCCTCGCAGAACGCACCACTGTCCCCCAGTCGTGTCGTTCAACCGGCCGTTGTTATCATCTCGCTCCTTGCCCCATAAACCGTCCCCCAGCGCCCATGCCATCAACGCCACAGCAATCCCAATCCCCGTCCCTATTCTCCATGGCCCGCTCCAAGCTCAACACCGCCGTCTCGGCTGCCAGCAGAGACTCCTGCAGTCTCCACCGCTGGGTCCTCCTCAAAAACTCCATCCTCCGCTCCCACACAGTCGACCCTGCCCCGCCAAAGGCAGATGCTGATGTACAACATGTATATAGACACGACGACCACGAGGCACACGACGAGTTCGAGGAGGACGCCTTCATGTTCCCCGATCCCCACGCTCTTGGCTCTCGCAGCGCTGACGGTGGTGGCTCCGAGAAGCAATGGCTAGACTCCCTCTTGGAGGACCTTGGTGACGACGACGACTATGCGGACGTCGAGGCAACAGGGGTATCCACCTCCTCCTTGCCTGTAGACGACGACGACGAACCGCTAAGTCCCCTGTGCTCACCCATGTCATCTTCCGATGACCTCGTCGGTCATTCCGCTTTGTTCTACCAGCCCCCTCCCATCGCCATCCCCTATCCTGTTCCATATCCTCCCCTTCACCCCCCTTTGATCTCGTCCTGGCTTCAACTCGAGTCGGACGACCGCGACCCCCTTCCTTATTTTGGCGCGGATGATGACGCGGAAGACCTCTGCGTGCCCGACGCGATCGAAGACACGTCGGATGACGAGTCGGACGCGCTCTCGACACCGTACAGTCAGTCCATTTCATCATTGCCCCCTCCCGACCCGGCGTCTGTGCCGTTGCCCGTGGAACGTAGACTACGCGCCCACCCACACGTGTACGTCGAGTCGGACGACGATTACTTTTATCCGTTCGAGCTAGGCCCTCCCCTCCCGTTCCACCACGAAGACCCCGATACTACCCGCGTTTTCCGCGACCCCATCTACCAGGAGTGCTAGCCTTCATGTCAATTATCCATTCCCTTGTTCCTGTCCATACTCTTTCGCCATTCCCATTCCCACCCCCCTGTTGTCACACACCACTGTCTCCCTGTTCATGCCTCATCTCCGCCGGCGTGTAGTCGTATCTTACTGCTCGTATGCTTTCCCGTCCTCCACGTCGTCATGTTAATCCCTCTCTTACTCTCGGGTGTATATACATAGTATTCGTCTTCTGCATACAGGGCTGGATTCGATAGCGACGATCATACGTAATGTCATGCGGTCTTAATACATCGCCTTCGAGAGCCTTCCCTGGCACCGATCACACAATCCGAGCGAACTTCCAAAAGAGGACCCCGGTATCTGGAGAGTGTCAACGTTGAACTCCGCATCACCTTGCGTTCGCGCGACCGCGGCCACGCGGATAGTTGGGTGCCCTGCCTTGACTCCAACAATGATGTAGAACGAACGGGGTCTGTCGAACTGGGCCTCAGCGTTCGTCGAGCATTCCACCACCAGACGCCTTCATAGGTGGGTTAGGGATCGTCCTACTGTCGCCTACTGTCGCCCACTGTCGCCCTCCAGTCCAATGTCGCCTTACACATGTGACATGACGTGCACGGCAACACTCCCAATCCATATCCATCGCGCCAAAAGGCACCGAACGTTACGCGTTAAGCCCGATCTTGTCCGCCTGCGGCCGCGAAACGGGCCGCCAATGCCAATCGATTCGCTCCCCGGGACCAGTAGGGAACACACTCTCCCCTCTGCGGCCGCACTGCGCGAGTCATCGCCCCCGACCGTCATCGACAGATGGCCTGGCCCTGAAGGTTCTCCTTCCGGGCTTTCGGCTTCTGAGAAGCTGGGGCTGCAGTCCGCGCCCGAAGACGTAAGAGCAAAGTCCGGATGCTCGTTCGCACGAAGAACAGATTCAGAGAGCGGACGGTGGGTGCCCTGAGCCGCTGTGTTTTGCTGCCTTCTAAACGGCCCGCCCCACGCCCTGCGCCCTGCGCCCTGAGGCCTCCATTTGTGCGTCTGTGCCCAACGTCCGACGACCGTTTCTCGTGCGAGCACAAGTCCGATAGCTACTGTACATGGGCGCTCGACCGCGACCACGATCGCAGAAGGCGAGGACAGCCCTCGCGAGAAGCACATCTAGAGCGTACTCCGACTGGTGCGGTGCACTTCGCCAGCACCTCCGCCTTCTTTGCAGTACCATCGGTCCCCGGTCCCCCGCCCAATCGTGCGGGGGCGCCCTCGGTCCACCGAAACCTTCCATAGGACCTGGGCAACTCCCCCATATGTTCGGCCCTTTGGACTCCCGATTTCAGCCTCCGAAAGGCATCTTTAGGACATGCCGTGTCATGTCACGGGAGATAACGGGATGTGACACATGTCACGCCTGTTTCCGCCTCTCGAAACGACACACTCTTGACCTCGGACGCATGTGACCAGTCGTAGAAAGCATACAAATAACACATGTGTACACTCGAAATCACCACTACTCCTTTGAACGGGACGAGCAACGGAAGAGCCATAAAAACCTTCCCGCCTCCAGGCGTGCCAACGAGTGACCTTTTGAAATGTTTCACACTCACGAAAAGTGGGGAGGGGCGGGCCCCGCTAGCTACCCGCGATGGGCCTTGGATATTGGGCTGGATGTTCCGCAGCAAGCAGGGGTTGCTGATGGCATCTTGAGGCATGTCTTCAGCGACGGCACTCGAGAGAAGTCCAGAGTGGGGAGGCATAGACAATATGCATAATCATACATACAGAATACATATATGGACAGAAAAACGGGCGTTGTTACTTGTAGAGGGGCGTTCAAAGACGGCTGCCTGATCTGGGGAAACGTCCTTGGAGACGGGGTCGTGGGTCCGGGCCGCCCGTCTTTCTAGAGAGGCGCTAAACGCCCGTGTTAAACGGAACGATGCCGAGCCCTTGCCTCCATCTGGTCACCAGGGGGCGCCGCAGCGGCGGCGGCGGCGGGAGCGGTTGCCGTCGCGGCCGTTGGCGGGGGCAGCGCCCACCAGTCGGAATACTTGCCGTCGCTCCGCTGCGGGAGGGCGCTGGCGCGTACGTATTGGACTGCGGTGTTGTTGAATGCGGTCGGAAACGCGGCGCAGGGCTGCAGCGGACGGCTGGCCAGACATGGTGCTGCACGTGCGATCGCGCGGGGGGCGTGAGAACGGCGCGGCCGGAAGGGGCGACGGAGTTGAGAAAGCCGAGGCGAGCAGGCAAGCGAGGAGGACGCGAGGGACGGGGCGGTATGGGAACCGCGATCGGGGAGCGGGAGATCGCGACGCGCGGGGCGAACGCGGACGATTTGGACGGCAAGGCGACGGCCGCGACGAATGAGAGCGATGCGCTCGAGCGTGAGATGGGGCGAGCAAGGGTAACATGAGGGACGCACCAACACGTGCGACGCAGGGGTATTCCGCGGCAAGCTTCCTGGAAGGGATGCTGTAAATGACAGCGAGTATCAGACGGCGTCGACAAAATCGGTGGCGCGGGGAGGATGAACGCAGTCGTTGGCAGATGCTATGGTGCGGGGAGCGTGCAGAGAGGGACGGGATCGGAGCGCAGAAGCCTCGGGGAAGAACGCGCGGCAGGGGCTGTACGTACTTTTCAGCATACTCGCTCAGGCGATTGGCGATCAGGAGGATACGGGGCAGCTGCTCCTTGGACCAGTTCTCGCGGAAGAGATTCTCGTACAGGTGGAGGTCGCAGTGTGGCATGAATGCGATCGTGGGCGATCCTAGCCCATGGCGGGCCATCTAAAGACCCGAAGGCAAGCAGAGTCAGCGACGATAACCATAGCGCGCTCTCTGGATCGCTCGCGGGTGGGCGTCCGCGTCAGGAAAGAAGGAAGGAATGGAAACGCACGCGGTTCTCGGGGAGAGGAGTAAGGCCGAGCTGCGCGAGAAGCTGGCGGTCTTGTTCCGTGAATATGGGGTCGAAGACGGAGACATTGGTGCGGTCCTGAGGGAGATGAACACGCGGTGATGTCTTGATGGGAACACGCTACATACATGGGAAGACAACACACTATGCGTAGATCGTCGCAGACCACAAGGAGGAATGCAAGTTGAGCACGGGCATCACGCGACGAAGAGGGGCTACCGAGCCCGAGGCACAAGACGTTCGGCGTAACGCCCTCCTCAAGAGCGAATGCCTCATCCAAAGATTCGCGTAGAGCCTCTGAGGGCAGAGATGGTAAGAAAGAGTTTGCATCCAGGATGACTGAACGGACCTTTGCTGTCGCGCAGCCAATCGATACGAGCAAGGTCCTCCGATGCTCTATCTAGGAGAGCAGCGGGGGTCGGGTGATCTGTCGGTGGCCTATTCTTGCGTTTTTTCCGCGTGCGAGAGGGTGTGAAGTGATCGTCATAGCCAAACTGCGCCTCGTCTGCTGGAGACATGCGAAGAGACGAGCGATCTTGGGTCACCCACTCACCACACATGCAGCAGTGTTTCGCAAGCCTTGGAGGTTTGCGCAAGACTTGAACTCGATCGTTGACGCCCAGATTTGCTATCCGCGCCGGAGTGTCGGGCCATCGATCCGCTGCAGACTGCACTGTTTGACTGGAGGCAGCCGGCAGAGCTCGCAATTGCAGACGAGCGTATCGTCAGGTTCGCCAGCTTCCTCATCCCAGTGCTACTTTATGCGAGTCGTGTTCGTAACGCCAAAGAACCTCATGATTGAGAAAGCTTGCGACACGATATGCACAGTATTGCTGCTACCGCTCACGTCTCGGCCTACAAGGTTGCCTCGCGACGCCAGAGCAATGCCAGTTCTGGAGTCGCAAGACCGGTCTTCTGGTTCAATGTTCATGCTCGTGGGGTGCGCCATCCCCGACAGCACCATCAACGAGTAGCATCCCCTGTGCGCCCCGGGACGAAACCCCCGCTCGAACGGTGGGTAAATCATGGTCGAATCCACCTTTTCCTGCTTTCGGACTGACGTTGCGACAAAGCCGGGCCCATTGCCAGGTCGCTCTTGCATGTACGCTTCTTTGACGTCACCTCCGTGCTTCTCGATCCTCTCTTGCCCAGTCTTGCGCTTCCTCGGCACTTTCTCTTCGGTAGGCTAGCCACTCGAACGCAGCAAACCTGGATCCACTTCTCCCGCGCGGTTCTCCCGCACCAATTCATCCGCCCGCGATTTCCCTTGCGCAAGCCACCTTGGTCAAACGCGCATCGCCGCACGACAATGGACGCTGCATTCATATGGACCACCTTTTGCTCTATTCGACGCCGCCCGGAACCGAACTCAGGAGCGCAGTCGACTTCCATACGATACGATATCTACCGGCCTCCCCGGGACTTGACATACAAGGCGGGTCACGGAGCTTCTACCGGGTACTCCTTGGATAGCATGGAAAACCTTGATGGCGATTCGTAAGCTGTTGTCCGTTTGCTTTGTAGTCGCCGCTGAAATGTTGTGATCGCACCCTAGGAACCATGTTTTCTATCCCATGTAGCTCATTCCATACAACGCACGCTCAATCGGTACTTGCAATGGAACAGGAACCACATTGTTCCCCGGATGGCACTCACCGTGTGTGCATGTGTGAGCACGACATCAAACTTAGCATCCCAAGTCGAGGGCGGACCCTCGTCCAAGCGGGCACGTCCCATCAAGGTATGGCCGTCTCCCAGCTCGAAAGCACGATGGTAGTTACTCACCTGTCAGTTTGCGCCGCAAGCTTCTCCTCGCCTCGAACAGTAGCGAACCCCGTCGTGCGAGTCCCAAAACGACAACGCCGTCGACGCGTTCGGGGGAATTGTGCGCCAACTCGACGACGGCGCACCCGCGAGCCTCGCGATTTGTTCGCGCCAGGGCCTTCGGACGTGCGCCTAGCGCGCAGCTCGGGAAAAATTTCGTTGTCCCACACCCCCCGCTCGCGCCCCTTCGCGCCCACACGCTCCAGTAACTCGCCCCGCGTGATCGCGCTCCCTTCCCTCTCGCCTTACGTACACACGCGCCACCTCAATCTCCGTTGGCAACGGGTCATGACACGGTGAGCCCCGACTGCGCCCTCGAGCTGTCAATACGAATACTTTGAACTGGGAAGGCGGTTCCCAAGCCCTCCCGCCTCAGCGGCATTCTATTGGGCAGCCGAGATCCGATTGTGAATGCTCAGCAGAGCGAGTCAATCACCCGCGTACCTTCAGTTTGTGAGTACGCGTCTGAGACCTCGTATCTACTACCACCGTCCACGTGACAACGTCGACCGAGAGGTCCGTATATAGCATTGGCAGTACTTACGCCGAATTGGACGCTCGCGCGGGCGGCGGGGCCGCCCCAATCGGCCGTCTCGCTGATCGCGAAAACAGTGTGGACTCGGAGTGCGATCGGTGCACATCGAACAAGGTTAGGCAACAGCTTGGCGCGGCGCGGCGTCCTACCATGTCGGAATGGTGTTCGAAAGCGCCGATTAAATGTCATCGATGATCGGTGTGGGGCCTTTCAAATCGACTGCTAGAGACCGACCACTCGACCGCTCGCACGTCGTCGTGTGCAGAAACGGGGTACAATGAGTTGGGTATTTGTCAGCTAGACTACGACTGCGCGTAACATGCAATTTGCACTGCGCGCAACACGGCGCGTGGCATCATCTATTGTGTAACTCGAGAGCGATCGACAAAGTGATCGTCGCGGACTTGATGCCGACGACGGTCCGCATCAGTATAAGGCAAGTGTTACGACGCACAAAGGTACAACATCGATAAACAGATCGAGATCAGTAAGTACGGGCTACAGCCATTCTAGACGGAGTGGGGGGTTAAAGAGAATTAGCAAGATTAGGAGAAGTGGTACGTGAGGCGGAGTGGTGGATGATGCAAACTGGTATAGTAGACAAAGGGCCAAAGGAACGGGAGAAAAGAAGCGGGGAAACTGGTGACGACAGGACGGTGATAGCAGGCGCATGCTGGTGATTCACAGAATCCAGCTACAAAACGGTCTCCCAATAACCAGACCTGGGACTGCTTGGGCCTGAGCTGGGCGTAACCGGCACAGAGCTGATGCTCCCGCCAGCGGAGGTCACCGAAGCCGTGTCGATAACCAGCGCTGGCGGCTGGGAGCTACCAGCCACCGCTTGTTGGTAGTGAGAGTCTAGGCGTCGCAGACAAGGACGGCGGAGGGATGAGAATGACGACAAAACATTGGCTAGTCAACAAGCGACTTACCATAGTTGGCTGCCGTACCTTGACTGGATGGCCCTACAACCGGCTGCTCGCCACGCGTAGACCCAGCCCCATCTCCAACTAGGCGACATGGGGGTGGAGACACGCGAGAGCGGGGGGACGGTAGACGAAGCAGGTCACCGGCCAACTCACAGACAAGGTGGATGGGACACTGACCTCGGTGAGCCTCGGCGAATGAACACGCCGCGCCAGCCGACTTGCACGTCTCGCAGGAGGCGCTGTCACGATTCATCCGGAGGCAGCGGACGCGCTTTTCGCGGCTGTATTAATAGTTTCAGGAAAGTGGTGGGCTTGCGAGAGAGGGTAGATACTCACCAGCGGACGCAGGAGCGGACGCCGCGCTGCACCACAGGACTCGGCCCACGAGTGGCAGCGGGGTCCGAAGGTAGTGGCCAAGTGCAAGCAAGCTGGAGATCGCTGTCGAGGCACCTCCTGCAAGGGTTCCCTATGCCGAGGATAGGTTCACATTTTACTTTGGCGCGTGAAGTGGCCATGGTGGGGGATACGAAGCAGCGTTGAACGAGGATGAATGGGAAGGGAAGATGAAGGAGAAGGACGCACACTTTCTGGCGGCGCAAAGGATGCACGCCGGGCCCGTGGAACGCGTCCATTTCTTCTTCAGCAGCTTCCGAGTCAGCTTCTTCATAGCGCAGAGAGAAGGACGGGCGTGGCAAGGCTTTGGGGCATCCTTAGACTATATAGGCCACAGAAGTTGGGGGGTGAACAGGGTAAAGCGCTAGAGATCCGCCAGTTCGTCTCTAAACAAGCACCGCGGCTGCTGCCCGTATTTTCCCAGGGGACGCCATAATCCTGGGGTTCGCCGGTTGCCGATGACCAAGTCTAAAATGTGGGAACGCATGCAAATTCAGGTTGCATTCCTCCAGGTCAGATTTTCGTATTGTCGAAGACGCGCGTCCTCGCCGCGCCCGCCGCGAGTGCTTCAAGTGAGGCTAGAGCGGGGACCACCCGTCAAGATGCCGCGTCGCACGATGCAACGGGCGAAGAGAAGGCGCACCGGTTCCGCTGAACGAGTCATGCCAAAGCTAAAGTAGGACAGCCGGAGGGGCGTGCATCAACAGATTGAGGAATCTAAAGGATTGGGGCGCTTTCTGCATCACCGGGTCCAGTACGTCCATTTGGCATGTTACGTCTTGCGGAACAAGGCGTTCATGTTTAGACCCACACCGCCGAGGCCAAGGGTAGCGTACGGAGTGCATCCCCGGAGGCAAGCGGACTGCAAGCGGGAGCTGTGCGTCGGCGAGAGACAGCATCCTAAAAACAGCAAGTGACACACTCCAGGGCCTGAGGGTTGACATACGACTGCGCGGGAGCGAATACGCGACCTTCGTTCGCCTCGCTCGGCTCCTGCCCCGCGGGCCGGCTAATGATTCCAATGGACGGGAGCTTTATGATGCGATGCGAAGAATCCGCGCGGAAAAGACAAGGAGAAGACGAAAGACGAAATCGTTCGTTCCGACGCTGCGCCCAAAACGAGCGATGGATGACAGCTCAGTGTGGCCTGGCCGTCCTCGGCAAGCACCGCGTATGGCATGTCCGTTCCTGAAGGCGGTATGTTCATTCTATGTCGAAATGCGAGTGCTGTCAATGGCAACTTCCATCAAGTACAATATCATCCAGCTGCACGTACCTTCGCAGCGGTGGAGCAATCTCCAGCATTCCGGCGCAGCTCCTCTTGGAATTCCGCGCGATACAGACAATGTTGCTTTTCCGAGAAAAAGGGTACTCCCTCGTTGGCCCGGCCTCCGTCTTCGCGAACGTCTGGTGGGTTCCAAGAACTCTCTTCCAGGGATCTTCCCGCTCATGTTTCCCGTGTGCACGAGGCGACAAGGGTCGGGCATCCTCTGAGCAGGGTCCAAGTGAATTGGACGGGCCACGCAATATACCTTTTGGTGTGCACAACGTCGTGCGCGTTGCCACGCCCTGGCAACTGCCTATGCGCTGGCATTCGTGATAGTGGTGATGGTGGTAACGAGTCGCATTATTCCCGAGGACGTGTGTCGGGAACGCGTTGGGCGCGGAGCTGCGACGCTTTGCCAATGTCATCGCGAACTTGATTGCGAGAACGTGGGTCGGCAGCTTGAGCTCGCCGCGCGTCGGCGCTGTGGTGGTACTACACGAGTGCCAGTAGTTAGGGTGCGGGCGCGGATAACGACAACAGAGACAGGACAGACGAAAAGGGTGCGGGTAAGTGAAGAGCTCAGCCACATGCGTGTCCGCCGGGGACGTGAAGACAATGCGAGACAATGCGAATGGCCCTATATTCGCGCGCGGCTGGTCGAGTCGGCGGCATGAGTTGGGCGTCGTCGCGTCGAGCGCGTTGCTGGGCGCAGGACAAAGTTGAGTTCACCCGCCCCTCGATCTGCAATCTTTCCCACGAAATGCCACCAGATCTCCTCCACGCCCAATCTTCTTCCTCAGCCCTGCCGCCGCCGGCAGCGCTGTGGCTATTCCCGCACAATGAAGTGTCCATCCCCACCGCAACTTGAACGAGCGCGCAATTAAGGATCGCCAGACGGCTGCGTCGCCATGAACTCGACCACACTCGCGACCGCAGCAGGCCCCGCCTCAGGCGGCTCGACACGGCCCAGATCTCCCGCTAAGCAAAGGCCCGTCTTCTGGTGCTCGATTTGATCCCCAAGCCGGCGGACCAAGGAGGAGGACGGCAGGGTATCGAGGCAACGATGGGGATCCGACCATAGGGAACCGCAAAGAACCTCATTAGGTGACTACGCGTACGCGACGCTACGATACGTGTGGCAAGGCTCATACTAGAACAGGATACATCTATCGCAAGAACCCACATGCTCCATCATCGGCGCGACCAGCAAACGCCTTGGCCTTCTCGCCGTGGCGTCTCGGACCTGCCAAACGAGCACACGGCGAGCCTTTGCACCGTGGGCGCCACAAGCAAGGGCTGATGCAACCCGGTCAGTTCCTATTAAGGACAACGTCAAGGAACGATGTCCGCGGCGATGGCGACGGTGGCGGTTCGGAGGAACTCAATGGCGGCCAGCCTAGCACCGTCGAAAGGAGTCAGATGTCGGGCTCGCAAGCTAGAAGCTACGGGGCGAGGGCGCACACGTACCGGAAGCCCCAGGTTCGGAGGCTAGGGAGCACTGGCTCGGGTTATTTGTACTCGCGCAGTACAGACAGGGTCCCATTCCAGACCATTCGCAAGCCACATGAGAGCGTTTGCTGTTCAGACAAGCCTCTTAGTATCACGCCCATCGTCATGCAACCGCCACCCGTTCGCGCTTACCAGTTCTCGCAGGGTTTGTCCCCGACAGTGTTGTCGGGACGCTCGCAAGCTTGCTCGCGCTTCGCGCATTCTTGGCAGCGCGAATCTCCCCGCGACGGCACGCACTTGACTGTCGAGCGAGACGATGAGCGACGGTTGTGATGACGAGTCGGGACAATAGCGAAGAGCAAGACGTACCCTTACGCCGCGAGCAGGTCCTGCACGCGCGCACCTTGCGACCGTATCCGGACATGATGCAGCAATGTCGATGGGTACAACAGGTGCGTAGCGCTGTGACCGAGGCTGACAGAGAGGCGCAAGAGGGCGGGGGAAGCGTTCCATGTCACCTGCAATATTTATCCTCCTCCATAAACAAGATGGGACAGCGCTTGAGACGGGCTCGATCGTCATCGCGGGGCGCGAGTGGGGAACAGGGCGACTATCCGGGGCCACAGTCCAGACAAAATCAAGGACCCCAACGCCAACTAACGAAACGCATTGCCAGAAAGAAGGCCATTGGTGGGAAGGGCGCGCCTGGAAACTGCCCCCCCGGATTCTCGGGCTCTTTTGGCGGATACAGCGTAGACACGCGTGCGAAGAGAATCCTCGGAGCCTCGTGCGCCTTGGGGCCTGGGCAATTCATCACTGCCGCGCGTGCGTTTTGACGAGGTCTGCGTCACTGCGCAGAACGGCCTCAGGGAATTAGAGTTTAATTGTCCCCACACTGACACCTTGCGGGTCCCGATGCTGACCGTCAAGGTGGTGACGAAACGAAGGCCGACGTAAAACGCCGCTGCAGGCCGCAGGCCGCGTGTGTCGCGTCTGGAGATGGGAGCGACAGTCAAGCGACAGTCAGTAGGAACGACCATTCATGGATCGGCGCCCCCGGACAAGGATCCGCAGATGGCAAGTTCAGTCCCGCAATCGTGCAATAAAGTCCGTTGCTGGGTACGCACTCGGAGACGCGAAAATCGGACCTTTTGTTGCTTCACTGCATTTCCAACGCTCCGGGAGGGTATGCATCCTGAAATCTGGCAGTGCTGGCGCGCTTGGGAAAACATTGTTGCAAAGTCCCAGACGCCCGACGCAAGGCAACAAATGGTCTGTACTCGATATCCTAGAGAGAATGAGACTTAGCAAGGGGAGCAGCCATAGAAGATGCGAGCAAGTTTGGAAAACAGACCAAAGAGGCTGCTGCAGCGTCCAGAAATCTTCGTGATACGCCGCTGCTGTCACCCCACCGCCCTTGTTCCAGCTTCGAAACTCTTCCGATCCGTTCCACATTGCCGGTACCGATGCTGGCAGGGCGTCCCTTTCCCTTGATGTGCATTGCAAAGGATGAGTTCGCGGGGATGCCGGCGGGAGGGACCCTTCGTTGCCGTAAAGCTGGGCATGTCCCCCCGCGCCAGCAACAGGCCACAGTTCCACCCACACAGTTGAAGTGAAGGAATCTTGAAAAGAAGGAGGACCCTAAGCCGCTCGCTGTCATACTGAACGCACGCGCTGATCTCGGTAAATGGAAGAAGATACGTGGGAGACGCACGTCTGCGAAGAATCAATGAGCGGCTGCCGACTCAAAGCGAGCTAGGGGATGAATCGCTTCTGGTGTGGGGTAGTGGGGACGAATGTTGACTAATACGCTGGATATGAGAGGTCAGATGAAGCGCGAGAGATGAAGCGCGAGAAGAGACGTAAGCATCGCGTTTTAGCAATCTGCTTCAAGTGATGATACGCACCACCCGCGAGCGCAAGACTTCGCTCGTACTGGTTTGGCCATCTAGAAGATTGATGTTCCACTGCACGAGGCTAACTGGAGGCTGGCTTGAGGTTGACTTGAACGTTTCAACGTCATGTGTGTGGTCGGTGGGCGCGCTATGAACCTCTCATATCGCCTGAACAACGCCAGGAGGAGCGGGGAATTGAGGATAATGGATATCGGAAGGAGATGAAGTCAGAAGGCGAGAGAGAGAGTATCGGAATCTCGGGCAGCCCGCTGGCGTTCGCTGAGTTGGAATCTCACGTGGCTGCTTGTCCGAAAGACTCCACTGCTCCTCAACGCCGACGGCCACTACCATCACCGTGGGCGAGAACGATCCTACGTCCGACCCTGCATCACCGTCAATGAAAAGACAAGGACTCACCTCATGCTCCGCGACGTCTCACAGGACGTAACTTTCTGGTCTCCTTCCGGCTCGTGAGAGCCTCCGCAACGAAACTTGTACCCTCTCCGCCACCGTGTGACTGCCAACCGCTGCCAGCGACGTTCCTCCGACCATATCCTCGTTCTGGCGACCATATCCGGGAGACTATAGGCCTAGGTCGAGTCCATGGCCTGCAGAGGCTGGGCCGGTCACAGTGACATTTTGGAGATGAGTTTGACATGCGCCAAACGCAATGCCAGAACTGAACGGGTCTTATGGCATGACCGCCACTGGATTCCAACGGCCGGGCTTCATCTCATCCCTACCTTTAGCCACGCAATTTACATCGTTCTTCCAGATATCCTACGTCTAAATCAATAGGCCGCACCTCTCTATCGCCTCAACGCGGGCCCTGGCGATCTTCCAGTGCTCATCCCACCTCCGGCAAGCTTCAGCATGCAATCCCGCTCTCTCGGTCACTACCCGTCATCGCTTACGCTACCACACAAGCGCTCCAGAATCACGGAGAAGAATGAGCTGGTCATACTGCAACCCTGGCTTCTTGCAAACATCACGCGCGTACTGCGGATCTTCTGCACCCGCACGGAGCCGTATGTATGTAAGTGGGCTCACCATGACCGTCACCTTCCACGACGCATTTCTATCCCCTCCTTACTTCCCTCTCGACCCATTTATCGCGCCGTCTCCTGGTCATGGTCCTGTAGAACCCCGACCCAATCCAATCGCAGTCAATTCGCCGTTCCCGTGTTCGCTTCCGCGTCTTCGCAGTCCCAACGATCCTCTGCCTCAGCACGGCGAACTCGTACAGATTGACCAAGAACGGGAATCCCTTCCACCCCGCGTGAGAGCCCTCGCTTTCGCCGCTCTACTCACCGCCCGGAAAGAAAGACGTCGCAGCAGCTGGCGCGTCCTCGCCCCGGCGTCCAAGTTCGCTTGCAATACAGTACTATGCTTTAAGTTCAAGATCGCGACCCCGGCGCCCGCGCGCCGCGCGAATCCGTACACGTACCTATCTCGTCTGTTCCCCGTTTGCGCTAGCGCTGCGAATTCACCAGGGTCCATGTTGGACGTTGTCCGCCCTCTCCCGAGCGCCGCACACAATTTCAAACCTGCCACCCCCAGGGCCTCCTCCTCCCCCCGCGCCCCGGAGCGTGGCCTGGCGGGCAATGGTCGCCGCATTGCTTAAACTGTCCTTCAGCGTTACGTACCCGGTGCCCCTCCCATCTCTTCTCGGGCGACTAGCTCCAGGAGCCGGTGTCAAGAGGACGCCGACGGAGCTGCGATGGCCCAGAAGTAGCTGGCTAGTACGGCATCCCAATAGGTCCCGGCGCGAGATGGATCCATGTGTGAGAACGCACGCGATCCGCGCGAGCTCATGCCGAGCCCAAGGCCCTCGATGGACCCTAAGCAGGCAGGCAGAGGAACGCGAAGTTCATTTCCACGACGACACGGACGGAGCAGCGGCAGACGTGAATTGGGCCCGGTTCATCGATCATCTAGCCTCCAGGGGTTGCCATCGCTGCCGTACCTCTGTACTTCGAGCGCCATGGAGGGCGAGAGTTGGGTCTTGGTCAGCGGGCGCGGCTGTGCAGAGTTTAACATAGGCACCGTTTCGCGACCCAGACCGTGAGGGGAAGGATCCCTCGAAGTTTCCACAGAGCGGAAATGCGACGCGATGAATACAGCACTGACAAAGGTACAAGTCTGGTTAAACAAATCCGGGCCAAGCGTAAGCTACACGATTTCTATTACTGAGTAGGGAGTTTGAGGTAGGGTGAAAGATTAATGCAAGAAGGGCTCGTAAATATAACAGCAGAGGATAAAAAAGGGACTGATA
Organism: Sanguinoderma infundibulare; assembly: GCA_032821775.1. NCBI lineage: Eukaryota > Fungi > Basidiomycota > Agaricomycetes > Polyporales > Polyporaceae > Sanguinoderma > Sanguinoderma infundibulare. The sequence goes on along the minus strand of JAVLRN010000005.1, from coordinate 2,143,021 downwards.
CGTAGGCCATGGGTCACTGCTGTTGCTGGTACGCCTCAAGGAGCTCCTCGTCGTTAGATTCAGCTTCGGGCGAAGGCGCCATAGTGACCTCCCAGAAATTGCTCCTGGGGCTGCTGGCACGTGTGGCAGGTGCTGACGACGTGGGGTCCACTGTCAATGCAGGACGGTGAGAGCTCTCTGCAACAGGTTCCCTGTTGGCATACAGGGCACCAGGGTAATTGGACGGGCCTGCGGTGGGCTGCACGGGCTCGGCCTGAGCGGGTTGCTCTTCGTGCGCTGGAGAGATGGGAATATAGTGACGGGATGGTAGAGAGGTTGGAGGGGAGGCGCGTCACCGGTGAGGAAACTTGGCAGTTGTCGACAGAGATGGGCTCATTACTTACCCTCATCGCCAGCGGCGGCGTACGAACATGTGACACGCTTCTCCTTGCAGTTCAGGCAGGTGCGGTCTTCATAGTCCTTGGAAGGCGGGCACCGAACCTTGTCCTTGCGGCTGACAACGAGAGGTCCCGTGGGGTAGTATGAGCGTCGGAATAAGGGGTACACGGGGGGACTCTGCTGGAGGGAGGTGAGGTGGACGGAGGGACTTACCATCCATCGCAAGAGGTCTTGTGCTGGGGGCCGCCCGAGGCTTGCGCGTCCGGCTCCGGCCACTCGCAGAACCGCTCGGCTTTGGCGCACGCTTCGCAACGTTCACCGATGCGCTTCTGGGGACAGCGGACTGACGGGCCATGGCGACGTGTCGGGTGAGCCAGCGGACGAGGTGACGAGAGGGGAGAAACGCACTCTTCTTGCGGCCGCATGTCAGGCATGCAATCTTGGCGCGCTGACCGGACGTCTTGGCCATCCTCGGAAGGGAGATAGGAGGAAGAGGAAGGAGGGCGATGGCATGGTCGAGGCGGGTCCCGCCCGTAGGCCTATATAGGACGTCGCGGTGTGGGGGAGAGCAGTAGAAGGGACGAGGGGGACATTACGTTGGGGCTCGAACCCAGTGAGTGCGTCCCAAATTCCCATGCAGTCCGTGATTTGGCTGGACTTCGGATGACGCCTCGGTCGTTCCGTCGGTGGGAAAAACTACATAATAGAGCCTCGGCATTAACCTGTGCAGCTGTCCTGGGATCGCGCTGCGCGTCTGAAGCGCCCTGCCCCTGCCCTGCAGCACCGAACCTTCCACCCGGCTTTGCGGGTTCGCGTGCAAGACCGACACTCACGTCGTCTAGGGAACTCGTCAGGCTCGGCATCCAGCGATGTGCGAGAACGAAATTGGGGCATTTCTCAACTCCGCCGGGCCAGTCATTGTGGCCAAAGTGGGCAAGGAATAAATACAGCCAATAGCGTCTTAGCCGTGGCCGCAAAGGATGATTGAGGATGGCGGGGATTTCCGCAACCCGGCACTTTCCTGTATGGGTGCGGGCAAAGCCACGGCGCCGCGTTCAGGTCGTGCAGCGCGCCTGTTTCATGTCCATAGCCGAGCGTGGTTTACATCATCCACCCACTGTCCACCCCTAAGTAGTCCGGCGAACCGCTACAAGCAGAAAGTCGGACCTAGTTAGGCGTGCCAGAAAGCACCACAAGCGAAAGGCGACCGAAGTTCAATTAGATCCCGCGCCGGATCTTTGAGCCGCGAGCGAGCTAGGAAGCGCGACGTCTGCCGCGTCGGGACGGGGGTGCCATGTATGTAAAGGACCATAGACCGCGCGACCTCCGTCCCGAGGGCGGACACGATACGCGACGGGCGCCCACCCCACACACGTTGTTTCAATTGTCTCAATGCAGTCGACGGGGGATCAAAAGAACTGTCAACGACGCACCTTCGCGAGTCCAGGGTCCCCGCCCGGGCATCCTGATCCCCCTCCTACCGCCCGCGCGGGGCAGTCAATGTTGCTATACCGAGCACGAGGCCGCAGCAACGAGGGGTTCCTTCTCCGGCGGCCCCAGAAGCTCCGCTGGGCGAGCCAAGTGTTTCAGCGTGCACACGAGGGCGCGCGGAGCATGGGCGTGAGGATGCGCGAACGAATGGGAGCGGCGGGAGAGACGTAAGGGGATCGTTGGATCTCCAGAACGGTGCAGGCGTGGTATCCGACGCTGCATTGGGCATGATGGACCTAGCGAGAAGATCAAGAGCCACAGCAACGAGACGCACTATGTCCGAGCACGTGTACGCGTCCCGCCATGTCTCTTCTGTGCGCACGGTGTCAGGGCCGTGGAAGGTGATTGCAGATGACGGAGGACTTGTACCGCCTCTTGCTTCGAAGCCGGGAAAGAGAACGATAACAGCCATGACCGACGGTCATGGAAAGCAGCAAAGCAGCGAGGCCGGGATAAAGCTTGGTGTCGAGTGACAAAGGTGGTATTAGTGGTCGATGCCCGAAGCGACATGGCCGTAGCCTCGTGCGAGGAGAGTTTGCAGAGCCAGCCTCAGACCAGGAACCGCACGTGCGCCTGCGACGCAGACGCCAATAACCATCACGGAAGATAGTAGGCGCCTATGCAAGAACAACAGCGGAGTGGGCTTGCAATCCACCCTGGCTTCCAAACCTCTGGGTCCGACGTGGACCGCCGGCAGTCATGCTCTTATTAATGGCAGTCCTAATCCGAGTTGTACAGAAAGAGGTGCCACGGGGAAATCGGAAAAGGGAGACCAGCTCGCTTCCATGCATCCTCTTCGACGCACGCGGGCCAGTATCACCCGACCAGGCCCTTCGGATGATTAGCTTTCGCGGAACCTAGCAGATGGAGGATCATGTCGTGTCGACGGCGCGTATGAAGGTATCGTAGCACCATGTCGACTGTTATGACGCACTTGCCACCCACGTCGAAGCTGATATGGACGATGAGCGATATATTATTTTGGGATGCAAGGAAGACCAATTAATGTACGAAGAGAGCAATTATTGGCGTAGATGTCCGTATGCGGTATTATGGAGTGGAAATCGGCGGCCGAGAGCGCACGGGTAGAGCGGGACGACGGCCGCGGCAAGGGTGACATGGACGTCAAGACTTGTTGAGCACAATGTCGAAATAGGGCTTCCTCGACGAGACAGAACCGTCCGGAGAACCGGATGACGGCGCTCCGTCCGTCGGATTGGCGGGTGGAATACCTGGAAGGTCCGTCAGGGACAGAGGCAGGGAACGAACGAATCCAAGCACGTACTCGGACCAGGGGCGGAATAGGTGCACGCTTGCCGCAAATGGTCACAGCGCGCGCAAGGCCCCAATCCAGACCAGTCGCAGGCGACATGCGCCTTTTTGCTGCCGCGTCGCGCGTCGCGTTAGAAAGCCGCAACGGGAACATGTAGGCGCAGGAATGAACCGGTGATATGGGACGCTTACCACTCCTCGCAGGGCGTGCTGTTGGCCGCGACAGAACTGCTGCTGTATGTGCAAACGGTGCCGCGTTTCAAGCATTCCGTACAGCTCTGATTCCCGTCTTCCTTCACGCACTTGACTGCGTGGGACCGAGTGGAATCGTGATTAGTCCGCGGGGACGGGGCGTGCTCGAGATACAAGGGAAGACATACCTTTCCTCCAACGACAGCTGTTGCACGGTGGGAGCTTGAGGTTGTCAGCAGGCATCGCGGGAGATGGCGGAAGGTGAGGGAGGCAGCGACCAGCGATGTTCGACGCGTCGTCGAGGAGGCCGCGGAGCACCTGCGAGGAGCCCGAAGGCACGAAAGGGTCGAAGGGGGACACGCGGTGCAAGACGCGCTATATATTCATTGTCGATAGAGGCAGCGTCTGAGTCGCCACGACGCTTCTCTGATACGATCGCCACGACGGGAAGGGAGGTGGTGGGCGCGCCACCGCGCCGTGAGCATGCAAGAGGGCCGGAGCGGAGGGGAACAGGAGACAGGACGCCCGGGTGCTGCCAGAAGCTGGAATTGCCATCTTTCCTTGCTGGGACCACACAAAGAGGCCGTCACAAGCCGACATCGCATCCACACGGTCACGTCCTCAACCCACCCCCACGGGCCCGCCCCGGCCATCCACCTCCGCGGCGGCAATGCTGCTAGCTTCGCGACTTCGCGGGACCCAGATTAGATGGCCCCAGACTGACGCGGTCCAGCGGCCGTGCCCCTCGTCGCTGCCACCGCAAAGACAAGGGAGGCTGTCTTTCTGGGGCGGCGTTCTGGACGAATTCTTGCGCAGCCTCGGGTCAGGTTACTGGAGAACAAGGTTCAATCGTGCCCGTTCCGGTGCAGCGAAGGCGCCGCAAGGGCAAGCATCAGCTTGTGGCCGGAACAATGCTGGAAATCCGGCGGGGGACGTGCGCAGGGCCGTGGCCCCAGGCCAGGTAGAGCGGGTGGACGGGGACGATTGATACACAACCATCACCGCAATCGGCGTCGCCCGAGAAAGGTCGCGCACCGATTCGCGGACGTCCGCCGTCATTTGCCGACATGTCGCGTCAGCCAGCAAACACAATCACGCGCGCGGACCTTGCGGACTTCTCGTCGGGCCCTCTCTCCTAGCCGCGGCCCTCGAGGTGTATCTGCGCTCCGTTCATTCGCGCCGCGACAAGAGGGCTCGGAGCTGCTTCAAACCATCGCGGGAAGCCGAGCGGTCTGACACCACGCGCTACTGGACAGTGTCTACTTGACGTGAATGTCCAACGAAATTGGCAATTGCGGAAGGGCGGAGACAGAACTTGACAATCGGCTAGGGATACAGCACGTACACTTTGTCAGCAGCAGACCCGAGACCTGTTGACGACACATCAAACTACAGCTGCTGAATCTTCCACAGGTCGTCCCCCAGATACGTTACCGTTTCGACTCCAACGCCTTTGTTGACCGTCTTGATCTCCTCCGTGCCCAGCTTGGTGAGGCCGATCGCCGCTGCGTGTTCCTTGCCTTCTGCGTGGATCGCGACGGGCGTGTTGGCAGGAAGCGCCTGGTCAGCTGGCGGGAGGTCGCCTCCGACGGACGTGAAACCAGGGCACATCATGTGGGCGCCGGCGAGCAGGAAGCGGATCGCCCCGCGGTCCACCTTCACGCTGGGGAGAATGAAAGGGTCTGTCGGAGCACGCACGTCAGCCGCGCGCTGTCAGATAGGGCAATGGCGCTCATCTCGCTGATTGAGGGGGAGGGGGAGAGACGGAACACACACATTTGTGCAGCAACCTGAGTGTGGGGAAGAACGGACCGTCGAAATGCTGGAAGAAGAGCGGCTCGCCGTGGAGCGTGTAGATGGAGATGTGCTCTCTGCTGCGTAGGTCCGAGACGGACACATACGGAGGCGCGAGAATCGTCGGTTATCGTCCATCGCCTCACGGCGATCGAGGAGAGCGGCAAGAGGGGACTGACCACTTGACGAGCGTGAGGGACTCCTTCTTGGGCCATATCTGCTCGAACCCCTCCGGGCTGATCTTCCACTGGGCGAGGATATTGGCCCTGATCGACCTCTGCACGGACGACTTCACGCTGACTTGTCCCGAGACGTCCGACGATGGCTGGAACCTGCCAGGGTTCATGCCGTCAGCGAACAGGCAAGGCTCCCATGTGGGTGGACGCGCGGGCGCACTTTTTGAACATGTTGCGATCGGCAGGTGGACACTAGAAGGTATGGAGGCAGAGGGCGTGGGGCCGCGGAATCAGACGTGGTGGCCGCCTGCGATGGAGGACGAGAGCAGGTTCGGAGTTGGATGCACAGCGCGGTGGGATCTTGCACGTCGGCAGCGCCCGATAACGATCCATCTGACACTAAAAATGTGGTGCTCGCTGAGATCCCCATCCTCCACGGATCTCGCCATCGGGTGCGAGCTGGCGAATGAATTTCATCACGCCGTCGCCGACACGGTAGCCCACGCGGCGACGCCCATCCTCCGCTAACGCCACCGTACCCTACCTCGGAGTGACCATGACCGCATCGGGCGTCGTCGCCCACTGCATCTTCACGGGAGACACAGCCAGAAACGCTCATTTCAAAATCGCCCCCTCCCCAAACCTTCTCAGCCGCCGCGTTCTACCCAGGCACCCCATTCAACGACGTCTTCGAATCTGATTCATTGCTCGTCGGAGACAGAAGGCTTGCCTCTGCCCATTTGATCCCTTTATCCTAAGACCCACCCATGAGAGTGCGCACTCGAGAATCCGTGGCCAGACGCTGCGCGTGCATTGCGCGCGGCTGAATCAGCTCGCCTCCACCGAATATTAATGCAGAGAAGCAGAACCCGCGAAGGCGTTTCACCTGCTTTCTGGAACCCCGTACCTTTCCTGACATCCATGAAAGTCGACTGCCCTCTGCCTTGAGGCCTTGAGGACGCGCAACCGCTCATGCACATGAGAGAGTGCGCTATGTATAGGACCGAACCCGGGCCTAAACCCCGGCGGACCCTGCACTCTATACGCCAGCGCTCAGAGTATCCGGATAATCGACATGATGGCGGCCAGGTCGGAGAAACAACCGTACGGACACCAATACCGTCTCGTCGATCATAGCGTCTGTCTTGTCGTAAACAGCATCCGACGCGATGCGGTCCTAGAGCGTGCCCGGCAAACGAAACCAACCGCGATCAGCCGAGTACTAGCGCCCTGGGCTCGGGATGGATCACAGGTTGTCTGTGCCGGTCTCGGGACCTGGCCATACGTGAAGAGGTGAAGAAGCAGGGTTTGGACCCTTAGCGACCACTGACACGGTCACCCACATACAATTCACTACGAAACGTGCGCTGGCCACCAGCTGCAGGTAGCCACCTTCCCCGACGCGAGACCGTTTCCAAGTACGCATAGTCGTACGACGATCTGCTGCAAGAAGGCTCCGCCGGGGAACCGACAAAGATGGCGGCGTGCGTCATATGAAGCAATGATACATTACGATTTCTTCTCTTCTCGTATTCCTCGGTCGTAAGCTAGTGTTACATGTGTGGTAGATGCGGTGAACAGCGAGATGGCGATAGCAAGGTTACACGGGCTGCTGACAAGACGGGCGACGAAACCGGGCATAACAAGGGTGTAACAAGCCAACGGCACGAAACATTGTCTGGCTCTTGTGGGGGCACGACGGGATGGGGGGAATGCATGGCGAGTAAGGCGACAGTGGGCGTTGGGAGGGAATCAGCAGCAAAACAAGCGGTCAGACACAACGCGCGAAGGGACGGGATCGGGAATGTCTATCATACAGTCAAGTCAGTCATGCGGGGCGGCGCGCTCGTCCGTCCATCAGATGTCCTCGTCCTTGTCTTCCAGCTGCGACGGCTTGAGCATTCCTGGGATGCGCATCGCCACTTCACGCTCCGCCTGGGCCTTGCGCTGCGCCTCCAGCTCCTTTTCTTCGAGGTACAAGTCCGCGTTATCGCCAGAGAACTCCTTGAGTTGCACGAGGAAGTCCCGAAGCGCAAGCTTGAACCGATTGATATCACTGTGGAACTCCCCCAACGACAGCACGAACGTCTGGATCTGCGCACTAACCATCACATCAGAAACCCATCCTATCACCGCAGATGGCAAGACTTACTTCTGGACGTGCGGGAACGCAGACTTGAGCAAGTTCGCCGTGTACTCACGGAGGAACGTGGCGTTACTGATGCTCGGGTCTGGCACCGCTGAGGGGTCGAACAACGGGACGGAGATATGGTTCGTCTCCACGAGCTGGAACATGCGGGCGAGGAGCAAAGATTGGAGCTTGAAACCGCTCTTGTGATCCGTGTCGGTGAGAACGTAAAAGATGTCCTGCATGATACTCAGGAAGTACTGCTGGAAAAACACATTCGCGACCGACGGATCGGCGCCAGCAAAGTTGTTCACAACTTCGAGGCACACTGTGGGAACGGAAAAGGTCCATCAGAGTTAGTCTGACATGGCTTCCAAGCCTGATGCAGGAAGACGCACCGTTGAGTCCAGTCTCAGCAATATCGCGCATCGTATGCTTGATCGCCCAGATTATACTGTCCATGAACAGCTTGAATTGCGGTGGTGGAATTGTCAGCAAAGCTGAGAATATTGTCAGCGTGTGATCGGCGGTAAGGCGTGGGCACTCCGTGTACGCACCTGGGAAACAGTGCAAGTTAATGGCCCGCAAGAGCTTGAAGAACCCGACGCGGTGTTCCGGGAACTCCGCAAAGTCTTGGTTGATCATGTTGAGCGTCGGCTCGAAAACGGCGTCTAAGATGGCAGGAACTTGGGGCGTGAGGAGGGGCTGATCAGACAAATTAGCAAGCAGGCACCTCAACGGCAATGAAGGGAAGTCGAGAAGCCATACCCCAAGGCGACCGATGATCGTGGCCATGACATTTAGTACCTCCGCGTCGCGGGCCGCGGGCACGTTGCGATTGTAGTCGCCCAGAATCGCGTCCAGCAGCGGCGGCATGAAGTTTGTGTTGACGGCCTCCATGTCCTCCGACTTCTTGACGAACGTCTCCATCAACTTGAGGATCTCCTTTTTGATAGTTCGGAGCTGTCGAACTTTCGGCGTCTTGGTTGCAATGAGGCCTACGCATCTGTGAGCTAGCCGTCCGGCCGCTGAGAAGCCAGCGTGACGTACCTTCTCGGGCGACAGTCTCGCTAATGATACCACTGACAGCCTTGTACAGGCCAAGCATGTCCAAGAATATCCTGCCAATTTGGGGAAGGTAGAACGTGCCGATGGATGTGCACGCCGAAACGTTCGTCTTCAGGACGTTGGACAGGATCTTGATGTTATCCGTACTGCTCAGAACGTCCATGTTCTGGGCAGCTTGTGCCATCAAAGAATCCCACTGCACGACAGATTAGCGTTATAATTCCGAAATCTGTACGCGGTCCACGTACCGCGTTGTTAGGCAGCTCCATGAGTCTCGCGATCAGCTTCTCCTGTTGGGGTTTGTTCGGCTGGGCAGATATCATGTATCCAACGGCTTCATAGAATGTGTGGACCTGTGAGGCGGTATTTAGAGTTTTTGCCAACAGCGCCGCTATGGTGTCGCGTACCTGCTGCGGTGACAGGTCCACGGTGATTCGATGGAGCAACCTCAGGATTTCGTCGACGAAAGGCTCCGACTCTCCGGACTGTTGCATGACAAAATGGCGTCGGCACTTCTGCGCAATCTTGATGAACGTGTCGCATGCCATGTCTTGAACACCTGTCGACGTGTCAGAAAGCTTTCCATACTCCCAACCGTTCAAGCAGTTACCTTCGTGCGTTTCGTGCATGAACTCGAACAGCTTGTTGACGACCGTTTTCAGGAACTTCCAGTGCGCCTTCAGGAATCTCGGGTATTGGCCAACGATGTACATGATGTCGGATGCGACCACGGCCTTGTTGTCCTTCCCACGCTTGATCTCGCACAAGCCTAGTAGGTCCTTGATGACGGTGACCAAGAAACGCTTCTCCGTCTCCTCGTCTGCCGAATCTTCATTAGCGTAGAACGTAGAACCTAAGAGCGAGATGAAGCACGTACTCATAGCGCCGGAGATGGAACCTATAGCCCAGCAAAGCGTGTTTAGGTTCTGCCATGACCACTCCGTGCCGTCGACCTGCTTCTGGAGCTTCTCCGTCAGGATATTCTCCGTGTCAGCGACATCTAGATGGGTCAGGTATACGAGAAGCTCGCGCATCGACTTGTAGAGCACGATGGTATCGCTCTCCTTCATGAATTCACGAACGATCTCGCCTTCCTCGTTCTCGACAATCAGCACCTAATACATGCGGAATAAGTAGAGATGATGAATTAGTTATGCGAGGACGTGATGGGGGCAGAAGCGAGTCACGTACCTCCTCCGGTTTGACCATCTTCTCGATCACCACGAGTCGAAGATTCGATAGCACGTCGCTGTAAATGTTCTTCCGCAACGAGCCGCCGTTCAGCATCGTGTTCCCGCCCCCCAAGCTGAGCCCCATGAGCAGTCCACTCTCGCCAATCGGCAAGCTTTGGATTTCCTCGTACAGCTCGGCAACAAGCTTGAGCCAGTACTCCAAGCAAATCTTGAAGATCTCGCGTTCATCCACTTGCGAGATCTTGACCATGTAGAGATGTGCGTTCAGGAGAACGTCACGGTTCTGCTCAGTCTCGACTGCGCGGAGGTGAGCGGAGAGGAAGTTCGAGAGGAACAAGGCAAGATTGAGAACGAGCTCCTGGCCAGAATCGCCTGCGTTCGCGTATGCCTGTGCGATGTTTGTGCTCGGAGGGATCATGCGGTTGACGGAGGTCATGACCATGGCAAAGAGGATGACGAACTTCGGGTCGTATTCAGGGCCAACGTTCAAGGATGCAATCTCCGCTAGACACTTGAGGGTCACATTCCGGAAGTCGGGTGCCTCCAAGAACTGCCGCGCGAAGGGAATTCATACAAAGACCAACAAGCCACCACATGAAATGCGACTCACCCGGTTCAGGAGCAAGTCGATGATCGTCGTCTCAAAGATATAACCGAGAGGAATCCAGTTAAGGAATCTTAGAAGCGTCTCCAGGGTTGCCTTGATGAGGGACGTCTTCTGTGCCTCCTCGAGGATTTCTGAGCAAAGCTTGAAGATCTCGGAAAACTCGCCGCACATCTGGTTCTTCAAGTTTTTGACCTTTGCTTGCGTCATCTGCTCGGCCGAGTAGTCAAAGATTTCCTCGGACAGAAGCTTGAGGATGACCATGTTGTTTTCGCATAGGGAGAGGTTCGTCTTCGAAGACTCGACAAGCTCAGGGATGAATGTTGGCCAATTGTGGGGCCACTCCTGCTTGAGGATCTGGAAGAGCGTGGAATAGAGGTTACGCGTAATGAATTGTATGCGCCAAATGAAGACGTACCTGAACAAGGGCGAGGTTCAACTTGTTCAAATACGTCTTTTCTCGCCGCATCGCGGCCTCGTCCGACGCGACCTTGACCGTGACGCCGACAACGAAATTGCGGATCCCTGCGTGGATCGGAGGTCAAATTCGTAGAAACGCGCCACCAGGTGGACACGCACCTTGCCGCTGACCCTCCGGAAGAGACTTCCACCTCGTGTTGATCAGCTTCTCCAGGATCTGCAGGCCGATGTACTGCAAGAGCCTCAGCATAGAAGCGATGCTGTACAGTAGCGCGAACGAGGTGGTCGTACCTTGGTTTGGGGAAATGAGGAGCGTTCGAGGATATCAGGGACTCTTGTCCATGCGTCAGGGCTGTCTTGAAACTGGGTCAAAACTTGCTGGGAGAGTTGTTGCTGTCGCGTGGATAGCGTGTGAGGTCAAATAGGACGCGTTCGGAAGAGTGTGGTACGCACCTCTTGGCCAGTTCCGGAGTAGAAAGCCATGACCACTCTGTCCATGAGCGAGACATCGAACTCTTTGGAGAAGTCGAGAATGCCCTGGGAGGGCATAAACCGAGATGCCGCACATGGAGATAGGGCGGAACGTACCTCCATGGTGGCAGTGGATCGATGGACGCGTTACAGGAGGAGTCGTGGTCGTCGATGTCGAACTGCTGACTGAAGCCGGAAAGCCAAAGGCTGTGGTGGTCAAGTGGGCAGAGGGTGAGATCTATGGGATTAGATCTTGTCTTATCTACCGCCCTCGGCACGATAGTCAAATTCAAACCCCGATAGTCCAATAACACGGCAGGAACTAGTCAGCCCTACAAGGAGATTATGACGGATGTCAGCCGGCTAAGCAGCGCGTACTTACCGGAGTAATAGCGACTCGGTAAGATCGGCATTCAAGCATTTGTCTTTGATCTGCCTCCGTCATCTGAGGCTTGGGGTATTTCGACGGATGATTGACCGTTAAAGCCGTAGGTATCTGGGCACGTAAGATCCGCGTCCTTTCTCAGGTCCCATTGTCCTGTATGCGATTCACATGCCTTTATACATGAGGCAAATTCATCGATGAAGTACCCGCCGTGCGCGACTCAAGCAGATTTTTGCATCTCACTCACTGAATGGCCGGCGTTCTGCTCAATACCCGAATGCTCGCAACTCTTCAGTGTTTGCTTCTTGTTCCTATAGCCCTCGCAGCCCGATTCCGCCCATGAGCACTCTGGGGTTGCTCCGCGTGACCTTCCGTCATGTGACCGCGTTGAATTTGTGACACAGGAATTGAGAAGCGCGTCTTCAGCGACGACGACGACGACATTGGCGGCGGCAACAACAGCTCCGACTCTCTGCATCCATCTCAGCCTGCGACACCATGTCCATCAGCATCAAAGACGCTGTGTATGTCTATCATGCGCGAAATTGGCGCAGATATTGAAGGCTGATCTCTAGAAAAGCCCTGCGAGACATGGCTCCCATCATCGACCCAGAGGAGGACTACCTCACCATAGCCGCTGCAGAGGAGCAGATGGCCCTTACCCTTGACGCACGGCAGAAGGAGCGACATGAGGTTCGTTCAAAGCTGAAACGTGAGTCTTCGTCCATCGGTGTCTCCTTCAACCTTCTTCGCAAGACGTCCCATCGCCCCTCCGTGCCTCCCGCACCTCAACACGTCCTACATATACGCCTGTACTGCCACCTGACACTCGTATGCGTTCCCTCCAGAACTCGCGAAAGTGCTCGAGGCGGCACGCGTATCCGCCACTCGACCCTCGACCATCCCCTCTGCAGAACAGCACGTCGCGCACATGAACGACCTCGACACCACACGGCTCTCTCTCGCCAAGGCCATTAACGACGCAGAGGGTGCGCAGGCCGGGGAAGAGGCAGAGTTCGCGCGGCTCAAGGAGGAGATCCAAGCATTGGAGACGTCCGATCCGGCCGCGGAGCACGACCTCGACGGTACTGTGTGAGTATATGCGTCTGTTTAGTACGGTGATTAGACCCAAAGGCTCAATCCGACGACGTCTGTAGGCTAAGGCTCGCGGTGTGCAAGGGTCTTGGGTTTGACCCTGTTATGGAAAAGGGTGATCGCATGCTCATTCGTGAGTATACCTTCCTGGCATACACGCTGTCTGCGATACTGATTGTGGTTCGCAGGCGCAGAATCCGGGGATGTCCACTGCGTGACCTTCAACGATCACAAGAAGTCGGAAAAAGACTACGCCGACGAGCTATGGAGACTTGCGTCTTCATGACCACGTTTCCCCGCTCTCCATGGCCCAAGCATTCAACATTTATGGTAATTTATGTCCCTTCTTTCGCGCTGTACACGATTTGGCATAGTTGTACAGTAGTCGTCCGAATATAAATATAAATTACTGTATGATACATTACGACAGCACAACTCAACGCAAGCACCGCGAAACAGCTCCCTCTTCACGGCAAGTATATACACCCATCACGGCAGCCCGTACTGTGCCTATAAAGGCACGCGTGCGCAAGTCAGTAACCCTCCTCGAGACATTCGAAGACAAGAACGAGAATGCACGCACCCGCACGTCTGCCTTGACGACCCACACCTTCCTCCACTTGCACTTCTCGCCCACCTCGCGCACCTTCGCCTCGATCGCGTTCTTCTTCACCTTGTGAGCCTGCAACTCCCGGTGGACCGCCTCCACGATGCCCTGCAGGCTGCTCGTCGCCAGCCCGTCGATCCGCGCAAGCAGGAGCGGCATGTGCGCCTCCGGGAACGGGTTCTTGGGTGCCGGCACGGGGCGCTTCGCCTTCTCGCCCGTCGAGCTCGACGGGTTCGCGGCGGATGTCGAGGCAGCAGGCGACGACGAGCTCGAGGGGGCGAACGGATTTGACTTGGCTAGGTGTGAGGGAATAGCCGGGATGACAAAGCCGTCTGCGGTTTGGCCACCACTGGGACCACCTCCCGAGCCGGAAACTTGCTGCTCGATGGGCGCAGAGACGAACTTGAAGGGATCAATGGGGAACGGGGTATCTGCGCGGGCCATCAGCACATGTTCAGTAAAGTCGCGTGGGGATATTGAAGTCGCGCACCGTTGAACAACTGTATGCAGTACGTCTTGAACGGCTCGTAAGTGCACTGCCCGATCGCGGTCTCCCACTCGGGGCCCTTGGAGAACGGAACCAAAGGAATGACGACCCGTCGCTTCTTTCCTCCCCCACTCTTCTCCGCCTTCTCCTCCTTCGCCTTCCGCTTTCCACAACTACTGGTCAGCGGCGACAGGTCGAGATCTGGGAACGGAGGAGAGCTCATCCTCTCCTCGATCGGGGTCCCCGGCTCCTCCACCTCCTCATCGTCCACCAACCAGCTATCCAAGTCCGAATCCGGCTCGTCATCCCCGCCCTCCTCCTCCCCATCGTCCAATACGTCGTCCGCCTCGCCCGCATCCTCCTCCGCCCACTCCTCGCCAGAGTCGTACGTGTAGTCGACCTGGACCGTATCACGCGCGAACGGCGCGCGGAGCCCGATCTCGCGCGACGAACGCGTGAACGTGCCAAAATAGCCAGGGCGCGCGTCCTCGTGGAAGGAGAACGCCTTGGCAGGGATCGCGCGGCGGTCGCGCAGGAGCGCGAGTAGCCGGCGAACCTCGGTGTCGTCTCCTGCGACCTCCGCCTCGGAGAGCTGGGATATGAGGCCGCGGACCGAGATCGGGTTGTAGGTCTTGAAGCCCGTGGTCTGTCGGGGTCGGCAGGGAGGGTTGAGCCCGGGAGGTAGACGGGCGAGGATGCGGTCCAGACGTTCTGCATTGTATGCATTGGGCACGAAGAAGGAAAAGACTGGTAATGGCCACGTACCTCGAGGATTTTGAGGTCCTGACTCCTGTGCATCCTCCATTTCCACGTCCTCCAGCGCTGCATCTTCCCCGTCTTCCTCGTCATCCTCGATGACGATCACCTTCCCCTTCGTCTGCCTGGCCAATTTCTGTATTCGCCGCTCTCGTCTTCTCTGGTCTCGGAACCAATTAATAGGCGCGAGCTCGGCTCCCTTCTTCAAGGAGAATGGACGGAATGCCCGTTGGAAGTCTGACTGCACGGAAGCTGGTCTTGGAGAGCCGGTCTCGCCCTCCTTGGGAACCAAGGACTTGGAAGGTGAGGCGGTCGCGGTGGGCTTAGCCTTGCCAAAGAAGTTTGCCATGATCGACCGGGACTTAGCCTGGGCTTCCAGGACCTTCTTGTCCTTCTCTGCTTTCGCTGCTTTCTTCTCTAGGCGCTCCTTCTCCTAGAGGCGCAACCGATGCGTGAACGGGGACAGAAGGAAAGTGATACCGGGGCACCTACCTTTGCGGCCTTCTCTGCGGCCTTCTCTGGATCTACGGGCTTCTTTGGTCGTCCTGGGCCCTTCTTCTCAAGGACGTCTTGCTGATTCGCCTGTATGCGGGGAATGAGACCATCGAGGTGGAGGTGATTGTCCAGTATTCATACCTTGCCGTTTGTTGCGTCTGGATCCGTATTTTCAGAACTATCCTTGGTTTGAGGAATGACTGTCGGGCTATCGCACAAGTCAATCACGTCCGTAGTGGGATCGCCTTTTGTCTGATTCTTTGCTTTAACCGGAGTTTTAGGAATAGACTTCGTCCCAAGTATAGCTATTTGCTCGTTCTCCGGTAGTGAGTCGAACAGAGCTTTCACGTCGTTCTTGAGCTAGAGACGAGCGGTCGTAGTTGTCAGCTCAAGGAAATGAAGTTATTAAAGGTTTGCTTGGCGCACCTGCTGACGTTCCTTCCACCTGTTTTCCACCTTCTCTCTGGCGTTCTTGGGCAACCAGTCCCGACAAGAATCCAACACCTCCCATCTCCAGATAAGCCATGCCGCGGGGACCTTTCCGCCTTGAACGGGGCTATCCAGGCCATAATTGACGCGTTTCGCGACGGACTTGATGACGCCCTCCACGGCCTCGAGAGGAAGGATGGATGAGGGATCGGCGTCTTCCTCGTCTTCGTCCATGGTCGGGAGAAGCTCTTGCTGTACATGTTTGGAGAGAGCTTGTAGTGTCTTGTCGCTACGTGTGACGCGTGAGGGCCCCTCATCACCAGAGAAACGCGGACGACGCGTACCTCTCGTGCACGAGCTTTGCAAACACGGGTTTGTGTTCATCAGGAATAGTGCTCAGCGGTGATTCCTTCGCGGCTAGCCTCCCCTCCAGCATCTCGCGGAACTTCACGATGTCTGTCGCGTCGAATGCTCGTATGTGCCGCAAAGACGGCCGCGTAAAGGAGACGCACCTTGCATGGTCTCGGACATCTTCTCGAAGGAAAGTGATTTCTGCTTGAACGCGAGCTTGCCATTCTTGAGTTCAACAAGCAGGGGTTTGTCGCGCTTTTCTGGAGGGAAATGAGCGACCGGACACGTATGACCACCGGGGTTGGCCTCACCGGTGGGCACGTCATCCTGGCTGGGGGCTAGGGCGGCCATGAGGATGGAGACAAAGAACGATGGGGATGGAGGACGGACCTTTGTTGAGGTCTGCGTTTGTTATCACGCTCATCGGGGTCTTCATGCACCACACGCGGAGACCGTCGGCGGACGTCGTGGTCAGAGGCACCGACGCGCTCCGTCACACCATTGCTGCGTGTGACCCCCGCGTGACGTCTCGCGCGTCCAGACGCGTCACGGCGCGTTTCGGTCAGCCACGGCGACCGAGTGCCTGCATCCGACCATGGCCTTCTTCCAGCCACAGGCCGCAAAAGCGGCCCAGAAGCAGTCCGCAGTCGACAGCCAGCACCAGCCATGGGTCGAGAAATAGTGAGTAACGTCGCTCTGTGGCTGTCGAGCAGCTCACCCACAGAGCACCAGTCGACCAAAGACCATCGACGATGTCTCCGCACAAGAACATACCGTCGCCGTCCTCCGCAAAACGTTGACATCTTCAAATGCACGTCGCTCATGCCTCTATTCACCACTGTGCGCTGACATCCCGTGCAGCTTCCCCACATGCTGTTCTACGGTCCACCAGGAACCGGAAAGACCTCCACCATCCTCGCTCTTGCGCGACAGCTGTTCGGGTGCGTTTCGTTCTTCCTCCAGTCCTTGCTGCTGCTATATGCACATCCCTTTGCAGGCCAGACAACTTCCGCTCTAGGGTACTCGAGCTGAATGCTTCGGACGAGCGGGGCATCAGCATCGTCCGAGAAAAGATCAAGAACTTCGCCCGCCAAACCCCTCGTGCACAAGCCGTCGCGTCCGACGGCAAGACATACCCATGTCCACCATACAAGATCATCATCCTAGACGAGGCCGACTCGATGACGCAGGATGCCCAAGCTGCCCTCCGCCGAATAATGGAACTGTATGCGCGTATCACCCGTTTCTGCCTAGTGTGCAACTACGTGACAAGGTGCGCGCGATTCCTCCATCCTCCTCCTTGCATTTACCCCCTTCGCTTCGCCACGGGAAACTAACTGCACACACGCAGGATCATCGAGCCCCTCGCTTCCCGCTGTTCCAAATTCCGCTTCAAGCCCCTCGACTCCTCCTCCACCTCCACCCGCCTCGCCCAAATCGCGTCCGCCGAGAACGTGCCCATCTCCCCTGATGCCATCGACGCCCTCATCTCCACCTCCCACGGCGACCTCCGCCGTGCCATCACCTACCTCCAGTCCGCCTCCCGCCTCGCCATGTCCGTCTCGCCCCCGACCGACATCACGTCCCGCGACATCCAGGAGATCGCGGGGGTGATCCCCGACCGGGTCGTTGCCGACTTCGCCGCAGCGCTCGGCATCGAGCCCTTTGGGGCCGACGGGATGGACGTCGATGTGGACGAGTCGGGCAGGGCAAAGGCAAAAGGCTTTGACGGCGTGAGGAGGAAGGTTAAGGAGGTCATCCGAGAGGGCTATTCCGCGTCCCAGATCATATCGCAGGTTCGTCCATCCTGTAACCTCCCGAATTGTGCTACTTCTCACCCAGCCTTCAGTTGCACGATCACGTCATTACCCACCCCACATCGACCGCACGCCAGAAGGCGCGGTGTGCACTAGTTTTCGCGGAGGCTGACAAGGCCCTGGGTGATGGAGCCGACGAAGAGCTTTGGATCATGGAAGTCGGGCTGAGAGTGTACAAGGCCATGACATCCGAGTCATAACCTTCGCTTTCCTCACTTTTCTCCATAGTATGTTGTATACTCATCTTTATGTCGTTACACCACACTCGCACGCAAGAAGGTCTGATTGTACAAAGCTGCATTTATGCGTACGTATATGCGAACATGAACTAACAGAGGAGCGATGCAAGAGAGTGAGGGACGCGAGACAGACAGACAGCAACGACGCCAGAACGACAAACGACATGCAACGAAGGAGTGTTCTACACGGTGACCATCTTGGACATCCTACATCCTACAAACCGGCGGCCCCCCCGGGCGAAATCTACGTAGTCGTGACCGGTCGTTGAGGGTCGTGTCTGGCTCTACCGCATGCCCGCGGTCGCCTTTTGCAGCGCACGCTTAATCCCCAGCTGTGCCTTGCGAAGCTCGTCCGCCGTGGAGTCCTCGATCTCCAGCTTCTCAAGCGCGCGCGCGAGCTCGGACTCGACCTGCGACTTGGCATGCCTCTTGATCTTCATGCCGATCTCGGGGCTCGTGATCGTGTTCTCCACCTGGTGGATGTAGCTCTCGAGGTCGGCCTTGGCCTCGTGCCGTGCGCTGAAGTCCTTGTCGGACTGCTTGTAGTGCTCCGCGTCTTTGATCATCTGGTCGATCTCCGCAGACGAGAGACGGCCGACCGCGTTCTGGATCGAGATCTGCGCCTTACGGCCAGACGCACGATCCTGCGCGGTGACCTTAAGCAGACCGTTCGCGTCGAGCTCGAAGGTCGTGACGAGCTCAGCCTGGCCACGGGGCATCGGGGGAATGCCAGTGAGCTCGAACTCGCCGAGCAGGCGGTTGTCGCGGCACTGCGTGCGCTCACCCTCGTAGACGGGGAAGGTGACGGTCGTCTGGTTGTCCTCGACAGTGGTGAAGACACGGGACTTGGTGGTCGGGATGGGAGTGTTACGGGGAACAACGACACCAAAGATGTCGCCCTGCATGGCGACACCGAGGGAAAGGGGAGAGACGTCGAGAAGGAGGAGGTCGGCGGTCTTGTCCGAGGTCTGGCCGGTGAGAACCGCGGCCTGAACGGCAGCACCGTAAGCAACAGCTTCATCGGGGTTGATGGACTTGTTGAGCTGACGGCCACCGAAGTACTCGGAGACAAGGGACTGGATTTTGGGGATACGGGTGGAGCCACCAACAAGGACGATATCGTCGACCTTCTCGCGAGGCATCTTCGCATCCTTCAGCACGCGCTCTACAGGGTCTAGCGTGGACTTGAAGAGGGGGGCGTTGATCTCCTCGAACCGGGCACGGGTGATGTTCGCCGAGAAGTCCTCACCCTGGAAGAGGGAGTCGACCTCGACGGTGGTCTGCGCGACACTTGAGAGGGTGCGCTTGGCACGCTCGCAAGCAGAACGGAGACGACGAAGAGCACGGGCATCTTCAGAGATGTCAAGACCGGTCTTCTTCTGGAACTCCTTCTTAAAGTGGTCGAGAAGGTTGTTGTCGAAGTCCTCGCCGCCCAAGTGGGTGTCACCAGCGGTCGCTTTAACGGCGAAGACACCGCCAGTGATGTTAAGGAGGGAAACATCGAAGGTTCCTCCACCAAGGTCGAAAATGAGGACGTTCTTCTCCGCACTTGATTGGCGGTCGAGACCGTAGGCAATGGCGGCAGCGGTGGGCTCGTTGATTATACGGAGGACCTCGAGACCAGCGATGGCACCAGCATCCTTGGTGGCAAGGCGTTGAGAGTCGTTGAAATAGGCGGGGACACTGGAGAATAGTGGGTACGAGGACTTGGCGGAAGTATTGAAAATTTGCTCACGTTACGACAGCCTTCTTGACAATCTTGCCAAGCTTGGCTTCCGAGATCTCCTTCATTTTAATGAGAACCATCGAGGAAATCTCCTGGGGGGTGAAGGTCTTCTCCTCGCCGAGGTAGTCGACCTTGATCAGGGGGGAACCGTTCTTGTCAATAACCTCGAAGGGCCAGTGGGTCATGTCCTTCTTGACATCAGGGTCGCTGGGAATGGTCGAAAACTGAGAACGTGCAATCGCGCAAAGCAGGAGAGTCAACGCACTCGTATCTCCGGCCGATGAGACGTTTCGCATCGAAGACGGTGTTTTTGGGGTTCATCGCGGCCTGGTTCTTCGCGGCATCGCCGATCAGGCGCTCCTCCGAGGAGAACGCGACGTAGGAAGGCGTCGTACGGTTACCCTCTGCAGCAAATGGTTCATAACGCACTCCAGGCATAAAAATACAGTGCTCACGGTCATTGGCGATGATCTCGACACGGTCGTTTTGCCAAACACCTACGCAGCTGCAAGATGTGTTAGCCGTATATACTTTGCATACGACAGGAAACACTCACGAATAGGTGGTACCGAGATCAATTCCGACAGCACCGTCGAAGATGTCCTCCATTTTTGTAAAGAGAAGAAGGAGTGAAAGGGTGAAGAGAGGGAGGAGGAGAGATGGTGTTGGGTGAGGCCAAGCTGCAGGATCTTTCGGCGCCTGGAAGAAAAAATCGACTGATGGGCGCTGAGGTAAGCGACGGGCGCTTCCCGCGCGACTTTGCCTCAACGTCCTCGGCGTCCAGCACCGACATGGCCCTCCCCCTCGTCCGCTCCTGGGCCGTCAACGCCGCTCGATGTTCCCGCAGGACCCGTCTGCACACACCCCTCGCTGCTCACGTCCGTCATAACTCTTCCGCGCATGTCGACGAGAAGCCGTTGGAAACCGAGGACGACTGGACCAGCTTCCAGCTAAAGCGGGCAGACCACCAAACACTGAGTACGTGAAGCAAATGACGCCTCTTAATGCGTGTGGTATTGAAGCATCATTGCAGTTGATACTCTGTCCGAATATGGCTCGACCCAGACACGAAACAACACCTTCCAGCCCCACCACTCTCTCCATCGACCCGTCGCACCCAATGACATTACACTATCCGCCCTCATCGCGTCGGGAGCCCACTTCGGCCATTCGCAAACGCGCATGAACCCCAACTTCATGCCGTATGCCTACGGTGTCCGCGCTGGCATAACAATCATCGACCTCGACCATACCCTCCCCCTCCTCCGTCGAGCCGCGCACGTCGTGCGAGGTGTCGCTGCACGCGGGGGTTCCGTCGTCTTCGTTGGCACACGACCGGACCTTCGATCACCCGTACGTCTTGCGGCTGAGCGCATGGGCAAGCAGGGCTACCACGTCGGCGAGCGCTGGCTACCAGGAACACTGACGAACAGGGTGCACATGTTCGGGCCCGAGATTGCCAGCGAAGAACAGGTTATCCCCGACCTCGTCATCTTCCTCAACCCCATCCCCAACATTCACGCCATCCGAGAATGCGCACTCGAACACGTCCCGACCATCGGTGTCGTCGATTCGAATGTTGACCCTCGCGTCGTCATGTACCCCATTCCGGCCAACGACGAGAGCACGCGGACAGCGGAGCTAGTCGCCGGACTTCTCAGTGTTGCGGGCAGGGAGGGTGTCGCGCTGTATGCGGAAGAGCAGGCAAAAGCTGCGCAAGCTGCAGCCAGGAGGGTACCACGACCCAGGGAATCATATGCCGCATAGATCACCACTCGTACATTATATCATGTCTTCTAATACATCATGGCGGTACACTCTTCGCATTTTGGATGTCGGTCCAGTACTCTGCATAAGAGGAGAGTATTCAGCAATTGACAGACCGGACTGGTTGGGATTGGACAACATACGTTCCGCCACATCAAGTGCCCTCATGTTACCCTTCAGCTTGTTCAATGTCTCTATGTACTCGTCCTCTTCTACGCTGTCGAACACGATACCTCCACCAGCTTGGAGGTACGCGATCCCATCTTTGAAGGTCATCGTGCGGATGGCGATACATGTGTCCATTTCGTCCTCGGCGAAGTCGAAGCGTCCCACAGCACCAGCGTAGATACCTCTGCGCTGCTTCTCGAGCTCGTAAATGAGCTCAATTGCCTTGATCTTCGGCGCACCAGATACCGTTCCTGCAGGGAAGATGGACCGGAAGGCATCGAACCTGGACCGGAATGGTCAGAACGTAAGGGACGGAACCGACCATCGCGAATGCGTACCTGTTCTTGCCCTCGCGTAATAAGCCAGAGACCTGAGAGGTCAAATGAATGACATGGCTGAACTTCTCGAGCTTCAGCAGGTGGTCGACATGCACCGTCTCTGCCTTGCATACGCGGTTCACATCATTGCGCGCCAGGTCGACCAACATGATGTGCTCAGCCCTGTCCTTTTCTGACGCAAGGAGCTCCGCGCCAAGTTTGTCATCCTCTGAAAACACAATCGCTCAGACACAAGAAGCCCGTCGCATGGGTTGCACGTACCCTCTACTGTCTGCCCCCTCTTAATCGTACCGGCAATAGCGTGATTGTAGACCTTGTTGCTCTCGACCTTGCACAAGGTCTCCGGACTCGCGCCGACAATCTGTAGGTGTCCACAGTCAAGGTAGAACATATACGGGCTAGGGTTGATACGCCGTAGGTGCCGGTACGCATTGAATGGGTGGAGGTTGGTCGGTCGTGCGAGTCGCTGCGAGGGTACCGCCTGGATGATGTCTCCCGCCACGACGTGCTCCTTCAACTTTGTCACGAATTCTTCGTATCCCGCCTTCCCGACGTTCGAAACGGCCTCGCTGCCGAGCTGGATCGGCTGCTGGTATACCTCCGGTGTGGTCGTGCTCATTACCAGCTTGGCTAGCCTCCGCGCCTTCGAGACAGCGGTCTGGTAGATGAACGAGAGGTTCACCTGACCGGCATCCTCTGGGCAGAAGACGTGCGAGACGACTTTGAGGTTTTGGTAGAGATGGTCGTAGATCAGAAGCGTGTCGACGAGCATGAAGATCGCCTCGGGGATGCGCAAAGGGTCTTCTACCACGCGGGCGGTCTTGGGCTCGAAGTGCATGATGCAATCGTACCCGACATATCCAATCGCGCCGCCGGTGAATGTTGGGACCTCGGGGAGCTTCACATACTTGTACATCCCGAGCTCCTTCTGCAACGCGAGCATGGGGTCCCCAGTCGTCTCCTCATTGGGCCCAACCCTGATTATTTTGAATGGGTCTTCAACGCATGAGGTGTGAGCGTGGGACAGGAAAGTGGGTGTATGGAGTGAATGGAGGACTTACCCGCACCAATGAAGCTATACCGCGCAAGATTCTCGCCTGCCACTACCGACTCCAGGAGAAAGCTGTATTTTGAGTCCTTGGCTATCCGTAGGTACGAAACGCATGGCGTGATCAGGTCTCCAGGAAGCTCAACATACACGGGGACACAGTTTCCCCGTTTCTCCTTCAGTATGATGCTTTCGATAGTCGATAGCGGCGGGAACGCTGGGAGTGTCTGTGAAAGGAGCGCAGGATGTCGTCAAAATCGCGTCCAAACCTCTCGCCCCAACGTGAATACTGACCTGCGTGTCCACAGACATGTCTAGAGGGTGTAGCGTGGCCAGGCGGTCGTGAACGTGATGAGCGTCGGGCGGAAGAGCTATATACTTCACAGCGCGGGATGTAGCCCCGGAGAAATGCGAGTCATGATCACCTCGCGCGACTGCTATCGGCATGCGCCCTCGTCCTCGTCTCACTTCCGATTCCGCGCACGGCTTTCATAGTTGACCAACCTCCTGGCAGTCGGTCGCGACCTCATCGGAGCAGACTACTAGCAACCGCGGCGATACGACCTAATCCGCGACTTCGGACGACTGCCACATATCCCGCGACGGAGCGCCCGTACCCCGCACAACACTCTCCCAAACCACCATGATCACACCCCGCTTTTCGTGCTCGCAGACAGAAAAGTCGGTGATCATCAGCATATACTGCCCCTCCGTGCGAGTAAGTCGCCATTCTTCGCGCTCTGCGTTTCAGCGATGGAGTTGAAAATTTTCGCGACGGAAGTAGGCGTCGGATGTCGAGATCAACCTCGACGACACGCTCTTTAGCGTCCACATCAACCCGTATTTCCTACGCCTCAACTTCTCGCACCCGCTCGTCGAAGATGACGCCTCATCAGCGGTCTATGACCCGAGTACCGGATATCTGACGGTAACGCTTACCAAAGAAGTACCAGGACAGGACTTCAAGGACCTCGACCTCCTAGCTAAGCTCCTCGCGCCACGGCCGCCCAAGGAAGTACAGACCCAACCGGTGATAGAGGTTCTGGATTCACAAGAGTCATCGCAAGATGACGATGTGCACGATCTCGCTGGACGAACGCAAGAGCTGACGTTGGAACAACGCGAAATCTTGCAAGGTACGCTTCGTTCCCTCGTTCTCGCCTGAAGTCCACATGGAAAATACCGCCCTTCTAGCTGCTGAGAACGACTGGCAGTTGCCACAATCTGTTCCGGCCGCCTTACCGCCGTTGCAGACAAGCGCTGAGCAGCGCTACGGCTTCTTGAATATGTACTCCGGGTACTTCAGGCATGTGGAACATACCGAGAACGAAGTCAACGAGCTGCGCGCGGACGCGGAAACAAGTACGCCCGAAGAGCGCCGCCGAAGACGTCTCAAGCACGAGGATGAGAAGTGGGATGAAGAACACTACCTGTAAGTCGCCGCTCGTCGCATCGTTTTCTGGTGCTGATCACGAATGTTTTGCCCAGGGCTGACTATGCCGACGATGAATACATCCGGGCCATCATCGCGTGGCGGAATCCCCACCTTATGTCCCCACCCGAGGACTTCCAGTACACCGAGAAAGAAAATCTCCTAATGTTGCGCCTTCCCCGAAAGGAGTGTGCGTTCCCCCGAAAGGACATCCTTGTTCGAACAACCTTCTGACGTTCCATCAACAGACCTATGCACGCCGGCGCAGACACACACCCTCTACCTGACGTTACTCACGCTCCTATTCTCGTACGCGTACGAGGCGCGCACCACGCAGCATGACCCGACGCCGGAGAGCGCTTGGACGCTCGCCTCTCTCACGCCAGCGTTCTCCGCCCTCGATCCGGCACCCTATGATCAGGCGCAGTCGCGGTCTGCGGCCTCGGACGCGTTCGCGGAGGCCCAGCTCTCATCTGTGTTCACCGCATCCTATCGGCGCGCCCTTTCATTCCCATTGTATCGGTCCTTTGCGCTCGTGGAAGCGTGCCGCGCGGACGTTGCAGCGATACTCGCGCGCGGTAAGCGGGTCGTGGCGCGGTGCCTGCTCGAGATGAAGGACATCTTAGACCACCACGAGGTGTATTACGTTTACAGCAAGATATGGGTGGACGACTTCTCTGTGTGGACGCTAGCCTATGCCAGGTAAGCTCGTCCTTGTACTCGCATCAGCTCAGACGGGAAAGCTGACTTGCGTTTCCAGCGAGGAGATGCTATCAAGGTTAGCAGATGCTGCGAAGTCCCTCCGCATGGAAAAGAGCATGCTCGGGTGGGACCTGGAGGAGCTCGAGGCTCTTACCCGCGAAGACACGGAGCGGGAAGCCGACAGCGACGATGAATCCGAGGACGAGATCGAGCGGGTGCTTCCCGCACCTCTGCCCTAAATCGCACGTCAGGTTACGGTCAACCCCCGGACCCGGAGCACTCTCGCTTGCCGCTATTTTATCGCCGGCGACATCATCTTGTCAATTGACGTGGGTACCAACTTTGGGCATTGGCCATGCTTCTGCTGATTGACATAACGGGCTGAAAGGCGGATCGTCGTACTTCTTGGGACGATTCGGCACGGGGTGCATCTTGAAGCAGGAGCTACGATTCCAGACTGGCTTTCTGGTCTCTCATGCGATGTGGGAAGTAGTGATGGTTAACGCCACAGAAGGCGCCAATTGACCGGATGTCATGAAAACCCCTACGGACGAGCAACATCGACCTCTCGTACAGATGTAAGTGGTGTTTCACATACAAGCTTCGTATGAGATGGAATGCGCCGCAGATGGGCCGCATGATCCACTGCAGGAGGCGAGCGAGACCAAAAGGAGAAGAAAGCCGCACGTTCGAGAACGCCTGGCAAGATCCCTGCACCAGCAGTTCGCGATTCTTTCGTTCGCTCTCAGGCCGATGTAGCGGCTGGAATGTTTCCAAATCGTGAACAATACCATCTCGTACTGCCGGCATGCGTTCCCAAGTCCCCTGGAGGGCCAGATGTGGCCCGCCGAAAAAATCAGCGCACGAGACGAATCAGGCGACGATAGTCGGCGTACGAACAACGCACACAATTCAGAGCCGCCTAACCAAGGCCGGCGGCCAGTTGCGTGTCAGATGGACTCAGACTGAATTGACGAGGTGTTTTGGCGGCGCCGCATCGCGGGTCTCATTTCAGGATATCGACATACCCGTACCGTTCACCCTCTGCACACCAAACATTCATCCGGGCGGGAGCAATATCGCGCACTTCTCGCCACAGGGGGGGGAACGAAGCGCAGAGGAAGCTAGCCACGCGGCCTGCTTCTGCTTGGCGGGGCGTCTCGACGGCCTTTCGTCTCAAAAACCTTCCCCGCTTCGGGCCCAGTACTTGGCCTCAGGCTTGTGAACGTGGCGCACAACTGGCCTTCCTTGCGGGCCGGCCGAAGCATTCTCAACCGAGATCCCCTGCGCTGGTCATGGGATAGGCGTGGATCGAGCTGGACGAGTCGAATATGCGGACAGAAGACGCGTATGCTGCGTCGAAACGCGATCGCGCGGGTCCACATGATAAACATTTTCTTGAAGAGCTTTTCGGGGGAGGTTGTTTGATCTACAGTACATTATATTTGGCGGGGTCATTCAAGCGATCGCGAGTGTACCACCAACGCGCTAACCAGCATTTCTTCGATGAGGGAAAAGCTTGGCAATATACAGTAGTCAGGCGGTAGTTCCCTTGCGCCGACGCGGGCGGCCCTCGTTGGAGATATCTGTGGACGGTAGTAGTGTGTCTGGCTCCGCGACCATCTCCGCCCGCATCGGAAGACATATGACGCAGCGCCGTTACTCTGATCGTGAACGACTTCATTCACATCTCTTCAGAGGAGGCCTCGAGCGGGAGTTGTGGCACTGGATGGCAGCCTAGGCTTACCAGCGACACTCTATCGCATACAGTTCACGAAGAAGTCGGATAACGCACAGATGTCGAGGTTATCCGGGGCCTAGGTCTCCTTCCACAGTCCATCAATCGAACATGTATGCTGCGGGCAACTTTATCTGTGGGATAACAAACCTAGGTTTAAATGAACTATCGCCTATCCTCGGCCGCATATCTCGAAAGTCCGGATAAGGATTGGCGGTCATCGTCGCCGCCATTGGCCACGCCGCAGAGGAAGCCGGGCGAATGTATAGGTAAGTACTGGCCCCGAGGAATCCCAAAGGCGGTAGGCTGGCCATGCCGGCGGCGGGCGCACCGGCACGGGCGCGCGGTACTAGACGGTATCGATCTATGACCGACGGAGACAAGAAGCAGAGTTCGGTGTGCCGCTCGGAACGTTCTGGGCGTGTGGAACTACATGCCGTCGGTACCGCGCAGCCGTAAGGGCGGGTCCCGAGCGGCCGCTTATGGGTTACCAGTCGGCGGCTGTCCGGTCGAGAAGAAAGACAGACGACGTGGCATCCCTGCTTGCTGGGTACGAATCGCCGGTAATTGAATGCGCTGCCGCCGGCGACGTCAGACAGACCGTGTAGCTTCCCGCGAGGTCCTGGTCGATGGCAGCAGATAAGAGGGTACCGGTAGGTTAGCGGCAGGCGGCATGACGGTAGCGCTGCGGGCCGGCCACTAATGAATCGTGGGCGAACACCTCTGAGTGAGAATGTCCGAGCACATTCAAACGCACACCGCCTCGTCGGTCTGAACTTCGCTGTTTCGAACACATGCTCATGTTCAATCAACAGGCGTAGCAGGCCCACAGTCGAGGACCTTCGGAATGTGAGAAGGAACTGCTGGAAAGGGGAGAGAAACGCCGCAGCGTGGTTGATCTGCCGCCAAGCAACTCGCACGACAATAGAAGATGCCATAAGGGGTAAGGCAGTACGTACCGATGCACAAGTGACTGAAAGAAGGCTTTCTGCGCGCGCTGCGACCTCGAGTTCGGCTCTTGGTCAAGGATCACGGACGGTCAAGCTGGACCACCGTCTGGACTCTGGACCGGTTGCTCTCTTTTTGCGGTGGCAAGTTAATTCATTGTGTTCGTCCTCGTAATAGCCGCAGCGATACTTCAAGTTACTCCATGCGCTGCTGCTTTGCCCAAGATATCCTCTTTGGTCAGCAGCCACCTATCAATGTTCAACGCCGCACACTGCCCCCCGCCCGTGAGCGCGTGAGTCATAACGAACGCTCTTTGGCCACTGAAGACATCCTCCACTTCAGGGTCCTTTGAGATATCTGGTGGCACCGTTGAAGACGAGCTTACAGGATTTATCTTCCGCGCCGCTCCTGTTCTTTCACAGAATGGTGAACGATCAACCGGAATAGCATCGCCTCTGGCCCAGCTCGGACATCGGGCCGCCAATGCGCTTCCGCTCATTACATATGGATCATCATCGCAAGCCAAATTGGTGGCAGATAAGTATCTCGTCCGGCCATCTCATCGCGCTCACCATCTCGCATTTCGCCGCTCGTCGTATCGGGACCGGCGGGACTGGTGGGAAGCTGGGGTTCCCAATTGGCAGCGGTGCGCCCATCGGGCTGCATCTCACCTCCGCGCAACGCTCGAATGGCACCAACACTGTGTTTAGAGTTCACGAACCCACTGCTTGCGCGCGCGTTTCTGCTCGTAATCGTATTAGACTCGAGTCTTCGGCCTCAGCGGCCAAGCCGCCCTTCGCCGCTCCGCTAAATGTTTCACCCAGAGACAAGAACATGTCAATGGGGCGCGGGGACTCATGATCACCTACCCCGACCGCCGGGAAGCCCAACGTGCATGTGGAAGGGTCCTAGGGTCGAGCACCTGCTCCGTATCCCTGAACCCTGCAGGCTCGAGCTACTCGCAGGGCTGTCATCTTGGCGTGCCACTGCGCACGACTCCGACGGGGCCCCACACAACGCAGGCGGCAGCGGCAGGACCAACGTGACGTCGCGTGCAGATTCCTCTCCATCTTCGCAAGGCTGCACGCGTTGAGGCTTCCCAGGATCAAGGCTGAGAACGCTGTGGCCCCGCCGCTCAATCACCGCTGAGAGGGTAGGAGGGTGCAATACGAAACACGCGCCGTGGAGACTAGCACTAGTGACAGTAGCGTAGGATTACATACATACCCTAACGACGAGGGTCGCACCCTCCATATGCATCTTCTCTGCGTGTCATTTGCGTCACGGCTGACGCCGTACGCCCCGAAGTCCCATCTTCGCTCGTTGCGCCTTGAAGAGCGTCGGGACGTGGTAAGGTTGGTGAGACAAGGCTGGTGGACGCAAGAAATTTGCTCATGACCGCGATCGCGATCGCGAGGCCGGGAACCGAACGAGCGGAAGGTTGTCCGCGAAGCTCGAGACCGTCTTTCCTAAAGACGACTGTCCAAAGACGGCCTAGCCTCGGATGTGTGCGGGGGGGGGCGGGGGAGCGCCACACGATGCGCATGGACGATTCCATGCCCAGTGAGGCCTGGCATCCGACATTCGTAGACGTTTACTGTGCGGGTGTCAGCAGCTGTCTCGCATTCGCAAAAGACGCACCGACCAGGCTCTGTGAAATCGCATCCGGGACATGATCTGCGGCGAAGAATGGGAACCCGGCGCGAGAAAGACGACCACGTTGCGGTTCAGAAGAGCGAGAAGGCGCGGGGCCGGCGGCACGCGCGACGCGAGAAGCCGCGCCGTGCGGGCGAGAAGCCAGATTGGGCGGATTCGCGACGGGTCGGGGGACGACGGCCGGAGATCTGACAATCGAGAACTCGCTCCCAGCGTCCCCCGCACGTCAGCCCGTCGCAACGCTGCGCGAGGAATCACGGTCAGTGTCAGATGCACCCCCACCCGCTCCTTCCCGCCGCCTCCATCGGACACAACACGCGGGGAAGATGACACAGCGCGCCGCCCGCAGTGCTATTAGTCGCGGTCAGGGATGGTCAAGGCATTCATGACAGGATCCAATTGGATATCGAGGAAAATGGTGAGGCGGAAGTACATAAGTTATCTGTGGCAAGTGCATCCGGGGACTATACTACGAAATACATGTCAATGAGTGCGGAACGGGGCAAGCGGTCGATGAGACTACGTACATTCATACATGCTTGCGAGAATTAGGGCGCGATCGATAGACTACAAACACGTATGGTCAGATGAATCACCCCACGCACGCGCCACGGATGCATGCCTCGGGCGATTGAGCACAGAGGGCGAGACGCGCGAGGGGTGCATGGAATTCGAAGGGGTCTGAAGGGGTGCAGTCGTGGCGTAGTGGCAGGCGTATGTTGGATGGGGGAGGAAGAATGATGTGGGCTCGGAATAGGGCACAGGTTGGTTAGCGGCGACGAGGAAAGCGAGCAAGGCGTAACGACTATCGACAGATATTACGGTATCGAAGATGCTTGTGTGCAGACGGGATGTGGTGCGTGTTCAGAAGGACGTGATGCATGTGCAAGAAGCGAAGACCAAGTGCGGACACGGTGCGGAGATGAGAGACCGGGTCAACGACTCGCGCAACCGTGTCGAAAGAGAGAACAACGAATGGTAACGACAACATGAGAACGAACAAGCGGAAGAACGAACGAACACTGAAAGCGAGGGCGACCGCCCTACCCGATGCGAAGCAGACAGCATGCACTAGAAGGTGGCTGAACAAACGAAAAGCCGAAACAGCAGGCGGATCGGGGGTCGAAAGACGGACGAGTGAAGAGACCGGAAGAGGGAGGGTGAACGGGAGGTTGTCAGACGCATGCCAAGGTCGTGTCCGGTTTGAGAACGTCGAGGAAATGTCGCCAAAGGGAAGGCAGAACGAGGCGAGAAGGCCGGGCGAAACGAGCCGCTACCTCCCTGTACGCTTGCGCGTCATGCCAAACAGCCCCAGCATGCCCACGCTACTCCGCCGTGACTGCGACTCTATGCGCGCGAGCTCTTCCTCCCACGCGCGCACTTCGTCCATAGGAGGTCCCAGCCGAAGACCCAAGCGCGAAGTCTTTGCCTTGACCTTTTCTCGCCGTTCCCTCCCGTCATCCCGCCCATCATCCTCGACTTCTCTCTCCCGCTTCCCATCCTCTCGTAATGCGCGCGATTTCCCGCGGACTTTGTCCATCGCGCACAGCATGTTCTCTCCCAGGCCGCTCTCCCTGAATCTCTGATTCGCGGAGCTTTGGCTATGCGAGCTCGACGCAGAATCATGACTAGATGTGTGCGACATGGGTTCGGCCTGGTCGCGGTTGGAGCGCCTCCTATCCGTCGCAGGGTTTGCAGAGAAAGACAGGCTCGACTTGTCGCTCGGACCCGCGGACGTATGGGGTCTCCGCGGCGCCATCTTGCGGGGTTTGCGCTCGGGCTCGGTCGTGGAGTAGGACTTGCGATGCTCGCCCATTTCGCTCGACTGCGCGGGGGTCTGCGGAGGGGACGGCAGTCCATGGCTGTTGGTCTTCGCGGGGTCCGCGCTAGCACCGTCCTCGCCTCGCCTTCGCCAAGGGCTCTTGCTCTTGCTCCGAAGCGACTGCTCCTTCTGCTCAGCCCACTTCTCCATGGCAACCTTGCGGTCCGTCTCGCTCGTCGGGACGACAATGATCTCGCGCGGGTCAAGGTCGAGCGTTTCCGATCCACCCGGACCGGTGACAGTAACTTTGGTGCGTACGTAGAAGCGGACCGACGCGAATTCGCTCTGCATGGTTTCTCCGACGGCCCAGCGGGAGTTGCTGCGTTGCTCCGGCCACTGAAGCGTGACAGACTTGGCCCACATGCCGGAAGAGTCGCAAGCGAAGGAGTTGACATCGGCTGTAGTCAATGTCATGGTTAGCGTTTTGAGAATGTCGTCGTTGGTTGGAGGAAGAGAAGAAACAACAGGTGACGCGGATAAGGAGGATGAGGAAGGGGAGGGTGGCGGCCGCGATGATGAGGATATTCGGGGAATAGGAATGGGGGAAGAAGAACCGCTGGAACTCGTGGAGGACGGTGATAGGAGGGGGAAAGTGGACGAACTGGAGACCATAGTGGCCACGGAGTCGAAGGTTGCTTGACTAGAACCGGGCGGACCAGGGCTATACGGTGATTGTAGATTAGGCTGGGAACCACGGCTGAAACGAGGGGTTGTCGGGGTCGTAGCGTCCTCGTCGGAATTCGTTGAACTTGGAGGGGACGGGGAAGCGGGGGAGACGATGGTGAC
This sequence comes from Sanguinoderma infundibulare, assembly GCA_032821775.1. Lineage (NCBI taxonomy): Eukaryota > Fungi > Basidiomycota > Agaricomycetes > Polyporales > Polyporaceae > Sanguinoderma > Sanguinoderma infundibulare. Next base: position 2,111,042 of record JAVLRN010000005.1, on the reverse strand, counting down.
TGGGGAAGCGGAAGGAGCGGCGGCGTGGTTGATGCCTGCAGTAATAAGTGGGGTGGGAGCCGCGGGGATGCTGTGAAGCTCTATTCGACGCTCTATTGAGACAGTTGCGCTCCGGACAGCGACGCCTGAATCTACTGGCTGGAGAAGGAGGGTCGCGTGTATGGTATCGGATGGTCCTACCGGATTAGAAGGGGCGGTGACAGTGTAGCGGACCACGGGTGCACGGGGCTTGTTCGTCTGGCGGTGCAAGGAGTGTTGGGGTGGCGAAGGATGTAATGAGGGCGGGAGGTCGTAGCGTATGAGGGCGAGATCACAATAGCGAACGAGGCGGGAGCCGATGCTTGGGATAGGCGCATGGTCAAGGACTTGGAAGAGAGGGCGAGAAGACAGATGAGATGAATAAATTAAATGTTATGGCAGATGGGAGATGGGGTGGAGGCGTGACATGTAGTGCGGTGACTTACTCGCTTCCAAACGCCAGAAGACGCGGTAGTCCTGATAGTTTGCGGTGCTGAAGCCGGGGGTTCGTTTTGGTAGGGTGAGTTTGAAGGGGAACTCGAGCTCTCCTACGTCGCCATACTCCTTATTCGGAGGCTTGACCCAGAGGACGTCGGTATGGTCCACGATGAGGGTAGAACGGAAAGAGCGGGAACGGGTGAGACGGGACTGGTAGCAGCGGACGGATACAGAGAGGGACTTTGCAGGTATTGGCTTGCCATCCTCGTCGAGTTTTGTGCGCACGACTGGGGTGGATATGAATGAGTTCGGGGAGAGGGGGAACGGAGGGTGTCACGTACTGCCTTCAACGCGGACGGGGGTGAGGCCGAGGTAGCCCTGGTGGGGGAAGAAACGGTTGCCGGAGTTGCCCCTCGTTGTGGAGAGGACTAGGTGGACCATGGGGAGGGGGGAGGAGGCTTCGGAGGGGGCGGGGACGATATAAGTAGGCAAACATTGGGTGATCGTACCAACATCCCATCCAAGCCAGAGAATAGAATTCTCCCCGTCCTTCTTCGTCCCCCATTATTTACTTAATTATCTATTTCCCGATCGCCTTCCTTTCCCGGCACCCTTCCATCCGGCCCTGCCATTGGCGCCCGGACTTGGCGTCCCCGCGACCGTCGCCAATTAGCCGCTGGCCACGCCTCTCCACGCTCCCTCGCCCAAGCCGACTCCGAGGCCTCTCGACCGACCGGCAGCCACCAGCCATGCCCCCCTCGCTATATGTCCCCATCCTCATCGCCGGCATGCTTATCACCGTCCGTCTCTCCTCTCCTCGTCCCCCTCGCCACTACTCACCCTTCCCAGGGCTCCAGCAACTCGCTATGGAGCAAGTGGCAGGTGCGCATCGCCCTGTTGTTCACACCCATCCTCCTTCTCATCTTCTTGCACAGGACATGCAATGTGTCGAGAACTGCGACGACGATAACCCCGCGAAGCGTATCCTGTACGAACAGCCAGTCTGGCAGACTCTGCAGATGTTCCGTGCGTCCTCCCCTCTGCTCGTGTCCAACGCGTACACCTAGTTCTGACACCGTCACCGTCCGCACTAGTCGGAGAGATGCTTTGTATGTCCTTCTTGCCCGGTCTCCCATATGGCTCTGAACGCCGCCAACACGTGTCTTGTACCAGGCTTCCTTCCTGTCATCTACTCCTGGCTACACGCCAAGCGTCAGTCGCAACCTTTGGTCCTTCCTGCCGATTCCGACGAGGACCCTGCCGCCGGCTCCAAGGCCGAGATCCCCCATGCTCCTCTCGACGGCTGGAAGGTCTTGCTTATGTGGCTCCCTGCCGCATGCGATCTCACAGGTACCACGGTACGCACACCCTTCTCCTGGCCCGCCGCAATCTTCTCATGTCACTCGCTTGATATCCTCTCGTCTGTCCTACTTGCCTCTTCCATCACAATGCGCATATACAGTTAATGAACGTCGGCCTCCTCTACGCCCCGGTCTCGATCTATCAGATGACCCGAGGCGCCCTCGTTCTCTTTGTCGGTGTACTTTCCGTCATCTTCCTTCGCAGGCGTCTCTGGCTCTATCAGTTAAGTTTCGTCCTTCCCACCTATTTTGCTCCATCAAGCTTCCCGTTTACGCTCGACGTCTTGCCTTCGGACGGAATCCTCATGCTTGTTCTGCAGATGGATATCCCTTGTAACCGTAATGGCAGGTGTTTCCCTCGTCGGTCTTAGCGGGTCTATGATCAAGGACGCCGTCAAAGAGCCAAACGTCAGCACCTTCGACGATTTTCCGTCTTCGGAGCCTGTAGAAGAGCCTGAAGTTACCAAAGTCCTTGCCGGTGCGTCCCCCTCCTTTTGCCCCGCGGCCTTCGAGCATCACCTGACCGTGTTCTACAGGTGTGTTCTTCATAGCGTTCGCCCAAATCTTGTACGTATCTGCGCCTTGGTTCATTTGTCGGCTGTTCTCCCGTTCTACCGCTCGTTCGGCCCATCTGCTGACACATTATTCCCTGTTCCGGTACATATCACACCGGCTCCTCATAGCACGGCCGCCCAGTTCGTCATCGAAGGTCGGTCTTTTATCTCATGATGCACGCACTCCCCTTTCGCTCATTCCCATACTGCGCACCCAGAGAAGATTATGGCTCGGTACACCGTCGCTCCGTTGGTCGCCGTTGGTCTCGAAGGCTTCTTCGGCGCGCTCAGCATCGTGCTTGCCATGCCGATTCTCGCACGCTACGCATCTGTCTCGCCCTTCTTCGACCTACCGCGTGGTTGGTACCAGATGATTAACACGCCTTCGGTGCTTCACTCCGGAGTAGTCATCGCCATTTCCATCTCGCTCTTCAACTTCTTCGGTCTCAGCCTCACGCGGCATGTCTCTGCGACCGTGCGCAGCTTGACGGATACCTGCAGGACAATCACCATCTGGATCATTTCTCTCGGTCTTGGCTGGGAGGTGCTTGTGTGGCCTATCTCCCTTCTTCAGGTTGCCGGCTTCGGGCTACTCGTGTAAGTGCTTCCCGTCTTCTTGACAGCCCTGAATGCTTACGGGCGCTGTTTCCTGGCGGCAGATACGGGACAGTGCGTATTGTTCTTTGACATGCAGCATTTCACCATACCTACTGACTGACATCTGACTCGTCCCCGCAGTTCATGTTTAACCACCTCGTAGCGCCCCCGCGGTTCTTGCGCCCTGCATCTGAGCGGGCCGCTGCCGCCGCTACCGATGATGACAGCGAGGCACAGACGCTTCTTGCCGATGAGGCGCTCGAGGATACCGCCGTGCTTCCATCTGACTTGGGTCGCAGCGGCTTCGACGTTGTGCCCCCGGAGGAACACGCAGCCCACGCCCACGCTCGCCGCCTAAGCCAGGGTTGAAGGAAAGCCGAGGCATTACCTTGGGGAAACCCCTTGCTGCAAGGTTTCATAGAAGTTCGCACGGGCAGATGTGGCCATCACCGTCGAAGCCGTACACGTTTCGCACAGTTGCTGTCCTACATGGGACTTCACACTTCCATCACCTATATGTCCTCGCATACTGTACAGTAATAGTGACAATGGTTAACGCCGCCTATATCTCTGCCCCATGTTTCCCTCGTCGGTGTATCTGGGTGTGGCGGACTCTCTTCTCGGACCGGATTGCAACGCATCGCAAGGGAAGGCATTCAGCTATCGCAGGATGGTAATTTCTTCGATCCACTGATCCTTGTGTTTGAATGTAGGAGTATGAAATCTGGATTTTGCATCGCGTGCGGCTCATCTGTTGGTATCGGACCCCCCAATCTCGCCATGGGATCTAGCTTGATTACCGGCGGATGGCGAGCGAGCCTTGACTCCGGCTCGGGCACGCGTGTACTCGTCTCATGATGCCGCGCTAGGCGATTTCTGGTATGTATCGCAATGGCAGTCGGCTGCTGATGGAATCGGAATTCCAGATACATACTCACTCATGGTCTGAGCGACGGTTGACACCGTTCGGCTCGTCTCCGCCCCCGGTACGTACGCAATCAGCTTGGCCGACGAGTCCGAGGACTAACATCATCTGGGAGCGGCGTCTCGTCTCTCGGGAGCTTCCAGTCCGATGCATGCGATGCGTGACGTCGCGCTCGATCATAATTTGCGTCGACATGTCTGTGAGCATGCCAGCACCCCTGGTTCGATCCAGATGGTTGCACTGAAACTCAGCACTTCCTAACCTAGCGGGCAACGCCAAACTTTCCCGGATGCACTTGTACATGTCTGGGACGCCTCGATTGGAATGATGGTCCCCCAAATCGGCTATGTTGATGGAAAAAAACAATTCGGTAACGTCGCAAGATGGCACGATGCGCTTCGATAAATTTGACGAGCCCCGATACCCACGGACAAGCTAGCGGTGGGTGTCGAGCGAGTCTCGTCTATGATCTCACGAGGGCTAACGCCGGCAACGACGCCCTCTGATGGAAGAAATCACGACGACGCTTGAGTGGTGGGATGGACGGCTAAGGATGACTACCGGAGATTGTAAGTCGTCCACAGCTTCTGGGCGATCTAGAAACGGTGCAGCGCTCTTGCGTTTCACCCGCTGTTTCAGCCTTATAGTCGTCTGGCCGGGTAAACACTGAGTGTTGATCTGACGGTGTCTCCCCGTAACATTCTCCGAACTCATGGCTTTATGTCAAGGCTTTCGGAACGTGCGCTTACCACTCCGATACCGATCCTACGCGGTTTGCGAACTGGGAGTGTGGGAGAACTGCCGATGGTTTCCCGGAGAAATTCTCGCCTCATCACCTGTAGCTTGCTACGCGTTATCTAGATCTGTCGCTTGGGTGACCGGTCTTGCGAGAAGGATCTTGGAAAGTACGGTATATGTACTCCAGGCTCAAGGTACGCCCGAGATTACTTTGGTGCCCACTCTCAAACGTTCCTATTACAGACAGGATCATTTTTATATGGACGCAAAACCGCGAGGAATCCTTAAGTTTACACGACAAGCTTCTCTTTCACCCTCAAAGTCGGGGACGCGGGGGGGGGGAGAATCCCGCCGAAGCATCCTTAGCAAAGCGAGCACGGCCTACGGCTATCGACTTGGTGTGTCATGGGTCGACAAGAACACAGCTGCAGGTCGCGCCATCGTCCGATGAACATCGGAGTCGGCTTTTCCGCATACTGCATGGCGCCTTGTTTGGAAGCACGTTGTCGGTCAATTCTAAGGACACCTGATATGACCGCTGCTCGGGGAGCGGGTTAGCAACATGAGCGTCATATGTCAACACATCCCACAGTCGGGGTCACTTGCTTCTCCGTGCTGGCCGAGGACAAGGAATTCAGAACCAAGCATTCAATTTATTGTCTTCACAGACAAAGACATGTATGATGAATGTAGATATGATATTAATCATGACAGTCCAAGTTAAGCATTGGCCAATAGGTTATAACAATAAGACTTTATGCATTTATCGGTGCTCCGTGGCTGAGTTGGTTACAGCGTCCGACTGTTAAGGCTCTAACGCATGGAGTTTACGGCATCGGAAGGTCGTGAGTTCGAGCCTCACCGGGGCAGTTCATTTTCTGGAGCAAATTTTTTGCCCCAAGTTGAAGTCGACTGCCGATCTCAAGCAAGCGACAAACCCCTTTTTTTCGGCGCGGTCGGGCCATTTTTCGGCTGTCGCCTATCCGATACAGACGGGGCCCAACTCTCGCCGTTGAATCGGGCCCCAGTACGAGTCGCTCCTGGACGAATTCAGAGAGAAACTACTGTAGATTATTCGTGCTCTGTATTGCCTGCAATTTCGAGCAGCACGAAGGCAAACTTACTGCCTTGGGCAATGGGGGCGCTCCGCTCAGCAAACCTCGGAGGTGGCTGTGTGCCGATGACCACGATTTTGTTTGCTTTTTACTTCTAAACTTTCGACCACGCAGCGGTTGGCTTGGGACACAAGCTAACATACACTCCCATTGTTTCGGGCCTTCTGCCTTTCAGTCTCGATGCCTCCTCAGCCCAGGGGCAATGAGCATGGGAGATGAAAGAGATTTTCTGTTATTAACGCCATGCAGGCACACATAGTCCGGCTTAGTTCGATAGATAGCTCATCGCACCGCATGCAGCAGGATGAGCTTCAAGACGGCAATCTTCACAATGCCGTCCATCTAACATTGCGGTCGTTACATGCCATTACAGAGTCCTTAATAATATAGATGCGTCTAACGTTGCCATCTAGTCCACTTTGAGCTTCGAGGGTGGGGAGACAAACGTCGCCTGCAACCAGCCGACGGTCAGCAAACGATGCGGAAAGAAGGAAACGAGGACTGACAGTGACAAATTTCAGAACCTCGTCGATCAACAACACGGGCGCACTGAGGCATAGCACAGCCTGCCACTCGACCCAGTTCAAGGGCGTGATGACAAAGAGCGACTGAGAAACGTTCCAAGTGAGCACGCGCAACCTCCCGACAGATGGCGCAGAGGCAGCCACTCACCGTGAAGAAGGGGATATACAAAATGCCAACATGGAGCGCCATGCTCAGCGCGATGGCCCCGACGAGGAATGGGTTCTTCCAGATCGGAAGCCTCAGCAAGCTCTCGTTCTCCGAGAGCGAGTTCATCGCGTTGAACATCTCAACGGTGACGAGGATCGACAGCGACATCGTCGTCGCCCGCTTCGCCATCTCGTTCGTGAACATCTCGCACCCGATCTCTGGGAATAGGCTCGAGCACTGGTGGAAGTGCGTCTGTGATCGCGCGAAGAACGTAAGTCTCCGCGCGCAGCGGACATAAGCATAAAAAACACGTACGAGCTGGTAGAAAGAGATCTGTGGACCGCCGGTATAGAACAAGAACCACCACGCGTATCCGGCGACGGTCGCGACGCCAACGTAGATGCCGATGACCATGTACCGGAAGAACAGCCACTTGCCAACGATAGGCTCACGGCTGTCTCGTGGGGGGACGCGCATGATGCTGTGGTCAGGGGGATTGAATCCAAGCGCGGTTGCCGGCAGACTATCCGTGACGAGGTTCACCCAGAGCAACTGCACGGGGATCAACGCCTCCGGCATGCCGAGGACTACAGTCAGGAAGATGCTGACGACCTCGCCAATGTTCGACGAAACTACCGATGCCAAGAATCAAGATCGGTAATTGGACCCAGGCAATGATCGCCCATGAAGTACGCACTGAGATAACGGATGAACTGCTTGGTGTTGTTGTAGATCAGGCGGCCCTCCTCGACGGCCTGCTCGATGGTCGCAAAGTTAGAGTCGGTCAGGACCATGTCCGCGGCGAGCTTCGCGACGTCCGTGCCGCTTCCCATCGCAACGCCGATGTCGGCCTTCTTGAGCGCGGGTGCATCGTTGACTCCATCGCCGGTCTAAATGCGTAGCACCCATTAAATGGCCAGCTCATCAGAATGCGACGACATTCTACTCACCATCGCGACAACGAGGCCCTGACTCTGCAAGAGGTCAACGAGCTGACTCTTGTGGCTAGGCTCGGTCCGACTGAACAAACTCGCGCGCATGACAGCCTTGAGCTTCTCCTCGGGGCCGAGATCATCCAACTCGCGCCCTGTGTAGGACTTGCCGGTGAGGTCCTCGTGCTCGCCAAAGATGCCAATCTGCCTGCAGATGGTCTCTGCGGTTCCTTTGTTGTCGCCGGTGATGCAAATGACGCGAATACCTGCCGCCTGGCAATTCGCAACGGCGGCACGGACCTCGGGACGGGGCGGGTCGAGCATGCCGACCAGCGAGACGAAGGTGAGGTCTTTCTCGAACCGTGCGTAATCGGTGGGCGTTTCAGCCTTGTAGTGAGCGGGATCGAGAGACACATTGTCAGCGTAGGCGAGAGCGAGCGTGCGGAGACCCTGGGTACCATAGGAGATGGTACTACGAAGGAGGGTGTCGCGGAGCTGAGGGACGAGAGGGATGGCGCGGCCGTTCACGAGAACGGAGGTGCAGCGTTCGAGGATAGACTCGGGCGCACCCTTGGCGTACAGAATACCAGTGCCATTCTTGCGAGCGAGTACGGACATCATCTTGCGGTCGCGGGAGAACTCGAAAGTCATGAGTCGGGGGATCATGCGCTCGAAGAACTCGCTAACCGCGCCCGCACGGGCAGCGGGAGCCAGATAGGGCAAGTTCTTGGCAACCTCCGGGTCAGGGCAGGGAAGCTTCTCGGCCAAAACCTTGAGTGCTGCCTCGGTTGGCTCGCCGAGGTTCGTGTACGTATTCTTCTCCTGCACCGTCAAACAAGACGTCAGGTCCCGGAATGCCACACACCACGCTATACGTACCGCATTGTAGATGATCTTGGAATCGTTGCAAATGGCGCTGATCTCAGCCAGGCGTAGCAGAGGTTCTGAGCGAACTTCAGCAGACGATTTACCACCAGCAGGGGTAACCGACCCTTCAGGAGCGAAGGTAGTGCCCTCCACGAGGAATTCCCGGGGCGTGCCAGAGATGTCGACCACCGTGAACTAAATTATGAAACATGTCGGTTTCAAATGCGGTGGCTATTTCAGAGATACGTACCTTCGAGACGCTCATCTGGTTAGTAGTGAGAGTACCAGTCTTGTCCGAGCAGATGACGTTCGTGCAGCCCAACGTCTCGACACTTGGGAGGTTACGAACAATCGCGTTCTTCTGAGCCATTTTCTTCGTTCCAAGAGCAAGGCAGGCAGTAATGACAGCGGCAAGACCTTCAGGGATAGCAGCCACAGCGAGCGCGACGGCGATTTTGAAGTAGTAAACTGCGCCCTTGAGAACGCCGTGGTGTGAAGGGTCCCAGAAATGCCGGATATTGACGAGCCAGACGAGAACACAGATGACAGTGATGACCTTGGCAAGCATATCCCCGAAGTCGTCAAGCTTGCGCTTCAGGGGGGTCTTCTCGCTGATCTGCGACGTAATAGACTTGTGGATGTCGCCAATGGCAGTTTGCTGGCCGGTGAATGCAACGACAGCCGTACCCTTCCCATTGACAACAGTAGTACCCTATTCATGGAAATGCAGAATCAGAAGTTCAGTTCAGTTCAGAATTATACTTGAAGCTACTCACGGAGAACAGGATGTTAGTCATGTCCTGTTTCACAGCCCTGGTGTCGGTGACGGTGGCAACCGTTTTACTGACGCTAACACTTTCTCCGGTAAGAATGGCCTGGTCGACGCGAAGACTCATGGATGAGACAGAGAGCAGTCGGCAGTCAGCCGGGATCTTGTCGCCGACGGCGACCGAGAGAATATCTCCTGGAACCAGTTCTGTCGCGTGAATACGAGTCCACTTGCCATCGCGTAAAACCTTTGCCTCGTCCGGAGAATACTCCTTCAAAGCCTGGGTGATTGTTAGGGATGCGAAATACAAAGGAAAGTAAGACAGAGCGCACGTCAATGGCCTTCTCCGCGTTCGTCTCCTGGATTACACCGACGGTCGCATTGGCGACAAGAATGAGAAGGATGACGAGGGGCTCGACAAACGCGCCCCACCAGCTCGACCCGTTGGAATCTTCAAACAGTGCGAGTACGAACGAAACTACGGCGGACGCGAGAAGGATGAGTACCAGCTGGTCCTTGAACTGCTCGAGAATAAGCTCCAATATCGGGGTCGGCGGGTCCTCCGGAAGCTCTACAGATAGCGCAGGGTGAGCATAGGATGGTATTCCGATGGAAAGCAAGCGCACCGTTTTTGCCGTACAACTCTGCGTGCTTGGCGGCGGCATCCGACGTCAGACCCCGTGTCTGGTCCACGGCATAGTATTGTAGGACCTCCTCTCCTGTCGCGGTCCATGGGGCTTCCATGTCTCCAGGCCGTTAGCTCAGCTTGCGAGAGAGCAGGGAGCAGAGGAGAAAAGCCCGAGGGAGAAGCGAAAGAGTGTGGGCGTGTTCGCAAATCTGAAGAGAAGTATGCTCGGCTAATGATGGTCATATAAACCATGGACGCCCTCCCCGCTGACGTGGCCGATTCCCCCGGCTCGACGCCCCCGTTCCCGGGCTGCCATCCGGGTGGAACTTCCAGCTTTTTCAGTACAATTGCCCCTCTCTCCTTGAGAAACTCCCTCGACATCTTGCGCTGTCCTCCAGGACCATATGACACCTCCAGCGTGTTTGCCGTGCGAAGAGTGCGAGGACTTTTGCGCTCTTCCGGCTTCTTGGTCCGAAGGCGCCCACGCATTCGGCAATCGTGGGTAAGACCCGGAGCTATGGTTACCTCTCTGCTGTCTCCACGCCTGCACTCGACTCACAGTATTCAGAGCTAGTGGTTATGGCTATCGGTCTGCCGCCATTAATATTGGTTAAGGGGGCTAACAAGTTCTGCTGCCGCCGACCCGCCATATATTTAATGACCCCGCCGTTGTCCGTTTGCGCGGTTCAGAGTTCGATTCCCACTCGCACTGGAGGCGGCTTCATGCTACGATATGATGTTCACGGTATACGTACACTCCATCTTCCACGATATCCCACTACTTCCCATGGTTGAGATCTATTCATTCGATGGGGTTTCAATATTTCAATCGAGACCTCAGTAACACGTGGTCTTCCCAAGCTTTCTTCGCATCTCTGTTCACAACGACGTACCGGCTTTTGCGGGAAATCCACTTTCACGTTCAACTTCATATGTAGGTGCTGCAGGTCAGAGCATGTTGAATGCTACAGCCTGTAAGCGTCGTTCATTGCATTTTGACTGGGCTAGTCGACCTAGTCCCGGGTCCTGGCGTGAGACACAGTTCGCCTGTCTCTGCAGGCGGCGTCCGGTGTGTTGACGAGATAGATGTTGATTTGAAACGTTTGCACCAGAGGGAGGTGGTGAATGTGGTACCGGGCTGATATATAAAACCCTTCGGGTGAGAGCAGGCGTCGGTGTTAGCCGGCGACGCAACGGCGGGCGTTGGTCAGAGTCGAGTCGGTCACCGGCCTGTCACGACAACCCGCAACCTGGCCGTGTCTGGGCGCAGGACTGCTCACTTTCCCTCTCGACGACCACATCTCGTCTCGTGTGCTCGGATTCTCTAATCATGGGCAACAGTGCCTCCTCTGGCCGCGGACACCACGAGGAGACCGTCGACTTCGGGTACCTTACCCCACATGGGATCTACACGGGTCCGCGAGACTGGAATCAAGCTACCGTCACACAACTCATTGTCGACCGCAAGCTTGCTCCGTTCTATCGGCCACTCGAGGACTACGAGGAGTCTTGGGATGACGAACAGATACTCGCTGCACGCAAGGAGCCTCCTGAAGTGGACGCCGCCGAAGCCTCACGCACCGAGCCAGCTGGCTCCAGCTCAGCCAAGGGACATACGAAGCGGCCCAGCGCCGCGAAGGAGCCTGCTCGCAATCCTGAGGCAGCGATATACCGCGGGGCTGTAGAGTGCCCAATCTGTTTCTTGGTGCGTCCCAGTGATTGTATTAGCTATCCGTGCACTCACCGTATGCCGGCACGCAGTATTATCCGCAGAACATCAACCGTTCTCGATGTTGCGACCAAGCTATCTGCACAGAATGCTTCGTTCAAATCAAGAGAGTGGATCCCACTACTACACATCTTGTTTCCGAGCCAGCTGCTTGTCCGTATTGTGTTCAGGAGAACTTTGGTATCGTCTACGCTCCACCATCATGGCGCGCTGGACTTGGAAGTGAGGGGGCGGTGAGTATGCCTCTCGGAATATCAGTCATATCATTCTTGACCTAGTGTCTGGTATTCCCGCTGCCCACAGACGCCACCGTCTTGGCCTGACTCCCCAAAGGCGACGTCAGACGCCGCCGCCCACCCTTCGATGAAGCGCCGGAGGAAGAGCTTCGGGCATAACGATCCTGACGTTGTTACTGTCGGTGAGTATCCAATTACGGGGTATGCCTGGCCGTGCGCTCATGTCCTTGGGACCATGTGATGCCTTCAAGACCACATTCACCCCGATTGGGAGGCCAAGTTGGCTGCCGTTCGCGCTGCCGTCCAACGGCGCGCTAACAGGCGCATTATTATGCGCCAGGTCGGTGACCGACTCATTCCCGTCGGCGTTACGAGTGGTCGTGTGCATGCGTTACCCTCCGAAGAAGGCGGCTCCGAGTCGCCCGAGGGTAGCGGCGACCGGGGAAGTAGGAGAGCGAGACGGAGACAGCAGAACCAAGAGCTAAACCAGTTCTTCGGAACCATGGGCCTGGGAGGTCAGGACCTGGAGGAGGTAAGTTGAGACAATACTACTTCCGAAATATCGAACTCATACCTTTCTGAAGCTCATGGTGATGGAAGCGATGCGGTTATCGTTGCTGGACCATGAAGCGCAACAGCGGCGTCAGCAAGAAGAAGAGGCGAAGAAGCAGAGAGAAGAGGCCGCGGCAGCTAGAGGCGACACCACCGGGGAGGGATCTACTGAAACTGCCGCCGCCTCGTCGGATGCAGGTGCAAGTGCTCCATCTGAGCCTGCTCCGAGCGAATTGTCCACCCCTGCTCCCCAACCCGAAGCAGCGTCACCCCCTCGCTCCCGGACGTCGACTTCAAGCCAAATTCCACCCTCGTCAAGTTCTGGCCTCCTTTCTCCAACACCCGGCCCTCTGAGCAACGAGCAGTCTCCCGGTCGACGCAGTGGTAGGTCATCGCCTTCTTCGCAGTATGGTATCAGTGCTGCAGTCCTCAGCGCTACGTCCACTGCCACTGCCGTCGCGAGTCCCAGTCCCGAACGTGGATCGTCTGACCCGCTGGAAGAGGCCCCTCCGACGTCTGACTCCACTGCGGAGAATGACTCTTCTCCGCAAATACCTTCTCCAGTGGCGACGGACAACATCCCCGCAGTGCCTGGGCCTTCCGAATGCTCAGTGGACGACCGATCGGCAACTCAGCCACCCCTGGAACACCCACCATCACTCACTTCATCGGCTAATCCTTCATCATATGACGTTCTTCCGTCATCGCCCGAGTCCTCTATTTCTGACAAGCCATTGCTGGATGCCCCTATTCCCTCAACGCCCTCGGCGGAGGGAGAGCCGAGTACCGCCGCTGCTAGTTGAGTCGCTCTCAAACTGACACCGGAACATGTACATTATCCCCCTACACTTTGTACGTGAGTAGAATCCATGGACATACGCTGCTCACAGCTGACATGGCATCCTGTTGTGCAGCTTTCTAGATCAGTAATGACTTCCACGTTCTCGCAAGGACATTCACCGTACTATCATGCTCTTGCATGCCTACCATTCCATCTCACCGCTCTCTCACGAGGAGGATGATTATACTTCTGGCTGCAAGGACACCACCATCTCGTCGCTGTCGCACACAAGTTCCAAGATCGTTGGCTATTCCATCCATCCCGTGCGCTGTATCTCGTACTACTCTTGACTCTCACGCCCCTTCACGTTGATGTGTAGAATCATCACCACCCTCCTCCACCTCGTCTTGTTGTGATATTGTGTATACGTTGCGCATAATCGTTATCTATCGCGACCCCGTCTCAAGCTTCAAGGCTGGAAGGCGAGAGCATCCCAAATATGGCGTCTCAGGACGACCCGCCCGGAAGCGCAAGTACTGGCGTCGAGATGTCGCGGACACGCGTGGTCGCCACACAATATGTGCAGCGCGTGACCGCGTTTTCAAGCGGAGTCCCAGCTCGCAGCATCACGCTGGCCTGAGAAATTGGCTGAAACATGCACCTTTGAACATTCCATGCCGCTCAATCCTCGACCGGTGGACAAACCCAAGCACACAGATGCACCTCGGAACTCTGCCTGCCTGACCGAACGTACGTCCCGTGCCCTTCCCGACGCGGTGTTATATGCGCTGACAGCTAGGTTCTCTGTCATATCATATCTGCAGTCAAATAATGGCGGCTTCCGTCAATTTTCGGGCCCTTCTGGTGCCCATCTGGACTCCTTCTGGTTGCTGGTTATGTGGCATCAACCCGTGAGGATGCTCGAATCCATTCCGCGTACGCTCAAACTGCGAGTCCGGCGAATCAACATTCCGCGGTGTCTCCCCGTCGGCGGCATGACGTGCGTTTTATATATTTCGTTCATACATGTTGATGCGTTCGCATCGCAGACCGGCTCACGTTTTCGTGTGCACAATATCATAGGCATTTCGTACATACTCGAATCTAAGACTAGCCTCTCGCTACGCATGCGCTTGGACGGTGACCCCGACGCCGTGCTGAGAAGCGATTGGTGTGTGGATTTCCCACACTTACTACACCCGTTCCGCGCTACGCACCATGTGCAGGTCGGATGCATGCTCTCCAAGATCTGACCCTCCTCGAGGAAGACGAATCGACGACGCGCCAGTCGCTCTCGCGCGTTCAACACGATTCGCTGCCGAGCCGCCAACCCTGGATCTCCAACACCCCACGAAGAAGACAGCGACAGCGACAGGCCTCAAATTCGCGTCGCGCGCCCCTGCTGCCTGTATGATGGCGAATAAGCTGACGTCCGATCCCGCTTCCCGCTTCCCAAACCCATTTACTCGGCCCACCGCCTTCTCGCCGTTCAGGCCTGCCGGGCCCGTGCACGGCCAGCTGGCGCGCGGTTGTGTTGATCCCCAATAGACTTTACGCCTTCCCGGTGTGAAGAAACGCTCGGACATCAGCTCGCGAATCACCTCGAGCCATTCCTCCGGGCGCATGCCCCCGAGGCGACCGCAGGGCCGAGGGGCAAATCGGGGAAGGGGCGGGCGTATATAACACGAGTGCCTGCGATGTGTCGGCGTCCCCATCCTCGATCCGCTCGACCTACACCGTCGTCTGCATCTGGAATACGTGCCAAGCGCCTCCGCGGAGCGTCCTTCGTCTCTCGCACCCCACATTCGTTTGAAAACCTCACCCACCACGGTCCGGCACTCGGAATTCTCGACAACGTACACCAATCCGTCGATACCTCGACCCGAACCGCTCCTTACCACCTCCTCTCAAATCCGACACTGAAAAAGCAAGATGTTCGCGTCCGGCAGCCGTTCCGTGCTCACGGCCGCCGTCCTCAGCTTCCTCGTGCTCTTCACCACGCTCGCGGCCGCCGCGCCACTGGCGAGGCACGGCACCGGCAACGGCACCCACTCCAGGCTGGAAAAGCGAGACGGCAACGCTCGTTTCACGTACTACGACGCGGGCCAGAACGCGTGCGGCGGTTACGACTCCAACACCGACTACGTGAGTAATATTTAACACTCATACTATTGGATGAAACGGCTCGGCTGACATTTCTGGCGTCGGGTGCTAACAGATCATGGCGTTGAGCCCGTCGGTACGTCCGGGTCGGCAATCGGCTTTGGGGGAGGTTGCGGGCCCCTCGAAACGGGTCAGACTGACGGCGGGTTCCGTTTCAGATGTTCAACAACGGGGCGCACTGCTACAAGACGGTCACCATCCAGTACAACGGTCAGCAGGTCCAGGCGAAGGTCACCGACGAGGTACGCGTTTCGTTGTAATGTCCGCGTCGCACGTGAAACTGGCGGTGTACTCACTTGCCGATTCGCAGTGCCCGGGATGCAAGGACGCGCAGGCGGATCTGTCGCGCCCTCTCTTCGCGCACCTCGCGCCGCTTGATGAGGGAGTCATCTACGGCAACTGGTGGTTCAACTAGTCATCAACGTTGGAAATGACAGGCCGTCGTCGCCCGACCATATTAGACTTTTGGTCCTTTGATGGCCGTATGTATCGTGCCAGACGTCCCCATGATCGCCCAACTGCTGTCGTTCGTTTTCCCTTGCTCGTCGCTGCTGTAACCTCTCGCCCGTGCCTTGTTCGCGAGGGTGCACTGATATATTCTTTATTCGGGATTTACGCTACAAGATGTGTTAGTGACTTGGTCGTTGAGCTAGCTGTATTATTCGTACGGCTGTAACTCTTGCTTACAGTACACGGTGTATAATGTCGATGTGCAATACGTATATCGAGCCTCGTCGTGGCCAAGACCTTGGTGCGGTGAAAGGGTGGTGCATTAAGGGGTGCATATGCGAAAATAATGGCGATGGTACGATACACGGCATGGTGACGAGGCGTATATAACTCCGAGTGAGGGCTCAAGACTGCTGTTTGTCCGCCCATATTGGCTTTTGGGAGTCCGGGTCGCTCGACTGGGAGCGCAGCCAGGGGTCCCTGAATCAGCTGCTGCGCAGCGTGGTGAGGAGCAGTAAATCGACCACTCACCTGTGCGTTCTCCTGTGCCTTTGTTGCATTCTCCCTTGCTAACCTCGCCGCCCGGGTGGCGTCGACCTTCCTCCTCAAATCCGGAGACATGGCCTGCAAGCGAATATGGAGATGAGAGGTGAGTGTGCTGATTGGTCGAACATGCGCTGAAGGAGTGGGTTGGAAGGACCATGAGGCCCGGAAATGAACCGTGGCATCTGACTTGCATTCGGGGCGACGCCACAGCGGATGGGGATTGAGGGGAATCTGGAAGACGGACGAACTTACGGCGTATGTGTCTTCGGGTGTTGGCACAGTTGCTGGATAGGAGGTTTTCGGGATGAATCCGCAGGTTAAAAAGGGAGCACCCGAGACCAACCTCGCATTAACATGTAACCAAAGCCGATGACTGGTGGGCGGCATGAGAGGTCAGAGAATTGACCGTGGTGAGTCAGCTAACGGTACGCACTGCCGACGCTGGAGAGCGTAAGACGAATCCAGGGGAAGCCTGGGCCAGACATGGTGCACGTTGTCGCGCTCGGGAAGGAAGATCGAGCAAGGTGTCGAGGACGTCGTTGGCGGTTGACGACGAGTGACGTAGGCGCGCGTCAGTGAGACGCGTCAGAGCCAGAGGCGCGGTCACGTTGGCGAGGAGATGGACGGATCGGGATTGGCCAGGGACAGCTGCAGTGGGTGAGACAGTGCCTAGACCCCCGTCGCCCCCGCCCTCGTCGCCGCCCTCCGACAGAGTGCAAGGCCGACGGCTTCAAGTTCCTGGCACTCATAGCCCCCTTCACGACTTTCTCCCTCGCTCATCCTTCCCCCAGGTCGCCAAGGCCCTCCTCTCCTTCACCCTCGCCTCGTCACCCGCCTCGTCTCCAAGAGCATCGGCTCACCGTTTACCCGCCAGTCCTTACACCATGTTCACCCTCGCCCGTCGTTTCCGCGCCACGTTCTTTTTTGCTGCTCTGGCCTCCGCTCTTGTCCTCGCCGATGGTGCTCACCAACACCGCGCCGTTAGCCATGCTCATCGCCACCTTGCCACCAACCTCACTGAGCCCGAAGCTCATGTTCAAAAGCGCTTTGACGGCACGCGCTTCACCTACTTCGAGGTCGGCCAGAATGCTTGCGGCTCATTCGACCACGACAGCGACTTTGTGAGTCAAGACTCTCAATCGTCGGTATGATTACATGCTAATGGTATCTCCTTCTTTCTGCCCGTAGATTGTCGCGTTGAACACCCATGTCAGTACTAGTCCCGATTTCACGGCGGACTTGCGCGTGCTGAACTGATCTTCGGAATTAGCAATGGAACGGTGGCTCTAACTGCTACGCTCAAATCACCATCTCGTACCAAGGCAAATCCACCCAAGCCAGGATCACTGATGAGGTACGTTCTTCACCGCCACCGCCCTCTTAAGCGTTGGCCAATCTTGCATCCCCTGTGCAGTGCATGGAGTGCCCCTTCGGGGCGATCGACCTCTCCCCTAGCCTCTTCTCTTTCCTCGCTGGCGGTCTCGACGCTGGCGTGGTGTACGGCAGCTGGGTCTTCGGCAGCGGCGCCGCGCCGACTACCTCCACGCCGCCGCCGCCTCCCACGACGACGAAGCACAGCACGACGGCCAAACCCACCACGACCTCGCACTCCACTACGTTCACGCAGTCAACGAGCACGACGGCCTCCTCGACGAGCACGTCCTCCGCTCCCACCGCGACCGCGACCTCGTGGGACTCGGGCACGTTGAACCAGCTCAATTTGGCCCTCCTCCAGCTGGTTGACCTGAGCAACGCCATTCTTGCGTCGCCCAGCGATGTGCAGTGACCCCTGCCCCAAAACCACGTCGCCTAGACGGGGGACGGCCGTCTGGCGTCCAACAGTTCGCCATTTACTGTGCTGTCATCATAGACGCGTCTTTGTTGGGAGTCCTGTCATATGCTGTCTGATCTAGTGTGGGATCTACGTCC
The DNA here is from genome assembly GCA_032821775.1 of Sanguinoderma infundibulare. Taxonomy (NCBI): domain Eukaryota; kingdom Fungi; phylum Basidiomycota; class Agaricomycetes; order Polyporales; family Polyporaceae; genus Sanguinoderma; species Sanguinoderma infundibulare. Next base: position 2,093,042 of record JAVLRN010000005.1, on the reverse strand, counting down.
ATCTGCCAGGATGGATGAATATATGTGATATCAGAATAATCCGCTGCGCGTGGCTCTCCCCATCTGGACATGGATATGGTCCGTCGACGGCACATGAAGAGAATGCTAACGGAAGGCATGCCTTTGTGCGCTGACTTCTTACTAGGCAGCATTTGAGAGGCAGGTGGAGCTCTGGGAGCTATTCATACGCAGTGAGGATATCAATAATGCACTCACCCATCTGTCGACGCATAGAAGTCCTGGAGGACACCGGGCACGAACTTGGACCAAGTGATCCTCTTTGAAGCTGCCACGTGGGATCCCGCAGCCGCCGATCCCCCAAAACGGAAGGCGACCCCTCCGGCCCGCCCAAACCTCCGAGCTTCTCGGAGGCAACGCGCAAGCCTGCCTGCGCAATCGAACGGCAACCGGCACGCTCACGCTCACATACGTACGGCCTCGACGGCATCCAGCGACCCCTGATCGATCATCGCGTGCCTTCAAAACCACGAGGATTGGTAGCCCTCGAGAGCACAAATTGAACGTCTGTGTCATGCAAGAATGCTGGGTATTGAACTACTCCTGTACAACAAGCGTTACATACAAATGTCCCACCTCCTGGTCCGCCGGAACTGTAAGTTAAGAATAAGGTATGGGTATTAGCCGACTGCGGCGGAAGAGCAGGTGTGACCAGAGCCAGAGCGAGACAGCATGGGGACAGGGGTTATAGATGGATGGGAGAGCTGGGGGGAAGTGGAGTACGGAAGAATGCGAATGGGAATGCGAGAGCAGAGAGGTACAGAACATGGATGTTATTTCGGCGCCTGAAGCTCGTGCAACTTCAGTTGATCACATATTGGAGACACCATCCTTGTGCACTCGAAGCGAAGGCCTCTGGGTGTGTTTCACACTGGGCGAAGTTCTAACGTCAATCAATGCTTACACGAAAATATCCGTTAACTGTAGTCAAACACCTTGTCCTTGTGCAAGCCATAGCAAAAGGAAGGCCACAAACCACGGATTTCTAGCGAACGCGACGGCTTCAGGGTCCCCACTATCGAGTGGCGCGCATCCCTTCGAACGGTCGGTTCTCGAGCACGGGACGTTTCCGACACGCTTGGGAACTAGCTGCTCAGTGAAAGTCACCAGACATAGAAGCATCTCCTGGGAAATGCTCAGTGCAACATTTCCACTTCGGCCTCTCCAAACCTGCTTGAAGACCGTCACTCGTTCAGGATAAAGTTTGGGTTAATAACCATTGCGCCACACACCTCGCAATCTCGCTCGTTCCCTTGGCAGCGGCCTCTCGCGAGCCCAAACTCGACAGTGATCCCATTATATCGCCGACCAGATATACCTGCATGGTCTTCGCCGACGTCCACGACTGCCTCCATCGCAGCCACAAGTTCGCCGAGGCAGGCGGCCAATTGCTTATAGGGGCAATTGGAGGACGCCGCCCGACACAAGTATTTGCAGCACCACCAAAGCATCTGTATGTCCCAGAGAACAAAGTCCGAGACCCGCGCCTTCTTCGATGGAGGTGGCGCATCGTGCGAGCGCGAATCCATTCGCGAATCGGACACGGCCAAATCATGATCAAGCTTGCGCTTCTGTCCTCTATGAGGCGAGGTCCCAGATGTATACTCAGGTGCGCCATTGGGTAACACGGAGCCAGATGGTGATATGGGTCCGTGATGCCTCGCGTCAGCGGGGGATTTGGGATCCAGGGTTTTCGCTCTCCGGGGGGAAACTGAACCTCTGCCAGGCGGCATGCTGAAACCGCTTCCCTTCAGCCCTTCAGGAGGCTGATGATCTAGTGTATGCACTCTTTGGGCTTGTCTGGCCGAACACGTAGGCATGGGGGAGTGGGGGAGGTCTGGCCGGGGAGGGGAGGGGGGAGGTCTGGCTATAGAGGCGTTCGTGCCCATAGAGATATCCATGTACACAGAGGATTGAGTCACCCCAGAATCGACGTCCACTGTACGCGGCAGGTTGTTTAGAAAGACGGTAGATAGTAAAGTCGTCTGTACTCACTCGAATCGTTGTCCGGCATTGGACGGACAGACACGATGCTCCTCAGTCCCGAAATGTCTGGGCCTGCGTCCAGACGGTCGGGGGACGTTCGATACATGATGCGGACGTGTTCGGTCAAGTAAGCACGGAGGGCAGGGCAAGCCTTCGGCATGATGACTGGATCAGAGTACAGGGATACGACGTCCTCGATTGGCAGGCACATTTCAACTGTACGTCCTCCGTGGATCGATGCACAGCTCAGGAAAAACATAGGGTTGCCAATGGAATGTGTGTGGTCGTCTGTGGGGGTCTTCGTTGCGGACGTACGCGTTGTGGGGCTTAGTGATTCAAAACCTGTAGTAAAAGCTTAAGTTCGCTTGTCGCTGTATGATTGAACAGTGGTGCGCTCTCACATTGCGCCTGATTCGAACGGATGCGGAGGGACTCTGAAATGATGTCATACCCAAGGGCCCGGATGATCTGTAGAGGAAAAGGCGTTTGCTAATAGGGTGACTGTCAGCGCTTGTGCCATGCGATATTAGAGCGTGTCTACCTTCATGCTAACACGCTGTAACTCCCATGACTTGCCGTACCGTGGTTTCGCTCGGCATTGTCTCAAAGGCCTGTCTATCTCCTCGTGCTCCAAGCGCACAGATGTTAAGTCCAGGGAGCGGATGCGACAAAATGCGGATATAACGTTCACGAGCTGCCCTAGGTCGCGAAATGCCGCGCCGGCAAGGTGCAAGTGCTGAACAGACCCGAAGTACCCCATGCGGTCGGCGTATCGCGGTGAATATCCCGCCCAGTCGAGGCCAAGATGGACGTGGCGTGCGCTGTCGAGTCCGCGAAGGAGGAGAACGAAGGAGAGGTATGTGGGGGAAGAGGGGGCGATGGTTACTTCGACCACCATCTTTCGAAGCAAGGGCTCCTGGTCGATAGCAGCTTGGAAGGATTGCAATTGGCAAGGCGTGCGGAGGAAGACATGTTGAAACAAGTTGTAGCGGCATCGTGGCGACCAGCTCCGGCAAGTTAGCGCTAAGGCGCAGAGGGTCGGATAGACGATGCGATCGAGGTGAGCGAGCGGGCCCTGCGAGCACATGTCGATGATTCTTTCCACCACTTCCACCGGAAGCTGTATCATGCCGTGTCATGACCCGGAGGAATAGGAGCGTTGTGAAGCCGGCCTCTGGTCGTGCATCCTTTGTATAGTTATTGTAGCGATGGCTGCTCCCTGGATATCTAGCGAGAGAGAAAGTTGTGAACCTACAGACTAGACCACAAATGCTATATACAATGTTGGCGCTAAACAGCAGATTGCATACGCATGTACGGATATCTGCAACGTGTTGACCTCGTTGGATCCTCGGGTCTCATCACTGTTAGGTAGACGTCGGAACGGGATATAGCTTACTCGTCGCCCTCTTGGAGAATGTATATGGTTTACGTGTATTGCGTGCTCATAAGTAATCATACTAGTCTAGGCGGATAAAAGCCGCGGCCGCTGCAGAAGGTGCGGCGAATGTGGCGTTTATCAATAGAAGCACCGATAGGACGTACTTTTTATATGCTAATATCAATGTTGAGCATTCGCCTTTGAGAAGGCGAAATGTTCATAGAGACTATAGACTATAGATCAATATGGATCATCTGCAGCATAGCCTTGTGAACTGGATGCTGCGTCCATTCCACAAGGCAATCTTGCAAATGTCATTTAAAAACGGGCAGCAGATTCTACCAAGCATAACGGCAAGACACAGGGGGGATAGACCATAGCTCACCAACGGTATTCGCAGGTGGTCAAGAGACCGTTGAACACATCCCGGACAGCCGGAAGCTAGCAGCGGATTTTTGAAGAAGGCTGCTAGCGCATCGATTGACCACCTGTCAGGACTTGCCATGGGATGCTAAGCCCGGGATATCCTATGAGACACAATGCGACGATAGGTTCAGGGTTGCAAGAAGTCGGATACCAGTGGTCTTCTTGAATGCGGCTGCATAGGACGATCGAAAGGGTCGGAGGCCTATTGGACATGGTGCGGGTGGACGTGCACAGCCCGAGTTTGGATGCCGGCTCGGATAGGTTTCGCGTGACTGGCGAGCGTCGAATAGTTGATGGCAACTTGATGCATTCAGCTGGTCGATGTCAATAACCTGTTCGAGGTGATTTCGGTGTGTTTACTATGGTAGGAATGAGTTCAAACTTGAATAAGATAGACAGCGTGCTCGACGGACCATGAGGAAATTGCCTTGAAACTTGCAAGGAGCCCGTCGCGACACAGGTCCAGCGGCATGCTGCAATGAATTTCCAGGGGCAGGTCAAGGGGAGGTGCAGAGGCGCATTTACAATGCTTATGGCTTAGAGCGGGGCCGGGTGCCTGAGGCCTGAGCACGGCGAGTCCAAGCCGTGACAGGCGAGACGGTGGGCGCCTGGAGTGGAGAGTAGCGAAGGCGACGGTCCAGCCCACCCACTTGCCGCCTCCAGCTCACCGTCTTCCTTCACCTTCCTCCTCCTCCACCCAGCGCTCTCGCCCCTCCACACTCCCTCATCCTCACGCTCTTTGCTTTGCGCATCCGCCCCACAGATCCGGCACGTTCTGTCCATACCATTTGCCAGGAACCGAAAAGCAACAATGTTTTCCTCTCTCTTGGGCATAGCGCTTCTTTCTCTTGCCACCGCTGTCGCGTCCTCCCACCATAGCCCGGTCCACCGCCGCCATGGCGCCATCGCGGACGCAGTCAAGAACGCTACCCAGCCCGTCTCCACCATTGACCGTCGTGGTGAGACTTTCTACAATGCCCGTCTGACGTACTACGAAGTTGGCCTGTGAGTGTCTTTGAGTAATCCCACTCCTTCTCGATCTCATCGCATAATCCAGCGGTGCGTGCGGCAAGACCAATGTCCCCAGCGACTTTGTGAGTTCATCTTGATTAGGGCTGTCACTCTGCGATCGCTGACGCAAATCCCGCTCCTAGATCGTCGCCTTGAACAGCCCCGTATGTAGCCAATTTTCATCACGTAAAGGAGCGCTTTCGTCTTACGTGCTTCCGCAAGATGTACGGTGGTGGCTATCCCGGCCCTAACTGCTTCAGGCCCATCGCCATCACCTACAACGGCAAGACCGCCAATGCGGTCATCATGGACGAGGTAAATCGTAATAGATGTATGATGGTATGGTCCTGTCGCACTAAACTCAATCATAGTGCCCTGGCTGCCCCGGTGACGGCGGTCTTGATCTGTCTGAGGGTCTCTTCTCCTACCTCGCACCCCTCAGCGAGGGTGTCCTCTACGCTACTTGGAGCTTCACCGACGGAGGTTCCGGTGGCAACAGCGGCGGCAACGACCCCACCACATCGAGCCACACCACCCCCAAGCCGACGACTACGCACAAGACCACCCCCACGACGACTTGGGAGGCCCCCACGACGACTTGGGAAGCCCCCACGACGACGAGCACCCACTCGTCGACGCACAGCACCACTACTTCGTCCACGCCGACCACCACCAGTCACTCCTCGACCCCGTCTCCGACCCCATCCCCGTCCACGTCGTCCTCTTCCTCGGATGCGCCGCTGGCCACTGTGGTCGACTCCCTCGAGAAGCTTAACCAGGCGTTCGTCGGCATGGTCGACCTCATGCTCGGCGCCGCCCAGGTCGCCGCTTAAACCGCGGCGTCTCGGATATAGACAGCGTCGGGTCGGCGTTAGCCCCCGCGAGCGCTGTTTGCGGCGCATCGTGCATCCATCATTCAGATGCAGCCCATGGACTGCCGTTTTAGAAGAACATCTATGTCCTATATACCCCATTTACCCTGTCCGATTCCGCCCCCGCACACACGCTACCTACCGCTTTGTTCTCTCCCTCTCGCCCCACGATCTATGATCCATCATAGCTTTCCTTATCTTGCTGACTGGTGTGCTGTAGTATGTGCGTAGTGTATGGAATGTGGCGGATCGTTGTCATCACAGCTGCTGCATTCCTCCCCGATCATGGACAGTGTGCACTTTGTATCTTTGCTACAGTATCCACCGCTACGCTATACCTGGTGCATAGCTCAGTTTTAATGGTCTGGTGTTGTCTGCTACCTTCGGAGCCAGTTATCCAAGTATCCAAACACACGTGCAACTTCTTGGGCTTATAGGCTACTTAAATAGACCCGGGTATAAGCCTGGATATCCCGACGCGCACCAGACTGGTGGATGGGGTGGCAACATATTTGCGGTTTGATAGAAGCAACGCCTACGGCTATCGTACATAATATCTACCTCTTCTGCAGTAAATCAACACAGCCTACTTATTATCCGAATAGAGAACGAGGACAAGCACGGCCCAAGAGGTCGAAGATGTGACGCAGCAAGTACAGAACGAGCGCGGGGGGTGGGTGATGATACACACAACATCCCATCGGCGATGAAGGAGACGGCGGCTGCGGCAAAGAATATGAGTGGTAGCACGGTGGAGGGGCTTCCGCCGCTCAGCAAGACATCGGTGGACGGATTAAGGAAAGACTAGGGCAAGGAGTATAACCGAGCAAGTAACCGAGGGGCGAGGGAGAGGTGACGGAGAGGGGGGGAGTGAGCGTACGGCTCTTGGTCGGATCATATACACTTCGTACTGCAAGAGACCAACGGCGGATGCATAGTTCTGGACAACCAATAATTCGCGGGCCTTCTTCAGGCCCTAACGGCGCTGCACGCAGAGCGTGCGCGCCTGCTCGCTCAGACTTTCGCCTGGGCCATCGCGGGCACGATTGCGGCCGCGACGTCGTTCACCGGTAGCAGGTGACGAGGAGCACGTCGAGACCGCTCTCCTTGACGGTCTTGACGGAGGTCTTCTTCCCGCTGCGGATCTCGCGCATGAGCGCGGAGCGGCTGGGGTGCATCACCTCGCGAAGAGCGTCGATGCCCTGCTGGCGGACGGCGAGGTAGTCGCGGACGTTGAGGAACACCTGCGACTTGAGGAGCGCCTTTGCGGCGCGGAGCGAGCTCGGGAGGGACGGCAGCGAGGTGTACAGCCCGAGCTCGATGATGAGGGCCTGCAGAAACGCGAGCTTGGACGGCATGTCCGTCGTCACGTCCATCGGTGCGGACAACACCCTATTCGACATCGTAGGCGCGCAGATGACATACCGAAAGAATCCCAATTGCCGAGGACGGCGGGAGATAGGCACGCAATCAGTACGGGAAGCATAGAAACCAGAAAAGGTGGGACGTACGAGGAGACGTATCTCTGCGCACTCTGATACAGCTCCGGGGGGATGTACGGGTACTCGCTCCCCGCCTCGGACACATCGTCCACGATCGGCCGGTCGCCAAGTCCCGCGAGGGGCGCGAGGGCGAGCGTCGGGGTCGCGCCTGCGGCTCGCGCAGCAGCCCTGCGTGCCTTCCTCCTCGCCTTCGAGGGACTGTGGTGCTTGGGCTTCACATCGCTAGCCTGTGCCTGATCCTGCGTCCCAGCGTTGCCTGGGGCCTGCGCAGCACGCCGCTTCCGGCTGCGCTTCTTGGGGGAGACATCCGGAGACGACGCCTGGCTCTTCGCGCTGCCCGTGCTGCTGCCTGAGGCGACCCGACGGTGGCCATGCGAATAGGAGGAGGCGCGGCTCACGGAGAGGGCGGAAAAGGAGGCAGTGAGGTCTTCGGAGACGGGCGACCGGGGCCGACTCATGAGCACGAACTCATCGTCGGTGAAGGCGGCGGGGGTGCGTGCGCCGCGCTGGGAGAGGAAATCCGCAGATGAGAGGTCGGAGAAAGATAGGAGGATCTCGTCGTCGGAAGCGTTATCATCGGAGAGGGTGCCGTACGAGTCCGAGTCGGCTGAGGAGGCATTGCCACCCTGTGGGTGCGACGGGCTGCGCGAGTGGGCGGAGAAAAAGTCGTAGGAGGCGAGGGATGAGCCCGGGGAGAGGGCGCGGCGTGGCGAGGACATGATGCTATCGAGTGATTGTGGGCAGTAAAGGTTTGAGGGAAAGAGGGGGAGAAGGGAAGGCTCGGGAGCCGTGGACCGCCTGGGTTTATGAGGCTCTGGACGGTGAGATAGAATGGAAAGGGGGTGCGTAGGGCACACACGAGGATGGGTCGGCCGATTTGAGAGGATCAGACCAGCTTGAGGAACGGCCTCGAGGAGGGGGAAGGAGAGATGGGATGCGGACGTCAAGCAAGGCGGAGCAAGGAGACATGTGCATGCACGCAAGGCTGCAGCGAGGCGCTTTAATCGGCCGGTCTCCGCATCTGATCACCATCCCCTCCTCCCCTTCCATTTCCTCCCGACAGCCTCGTCGCCAAGAAACATCCAACCTCCTGCGCATCTGCGCCCGCAATAAGTAGCGATTAACAATAGACATGGGAATCACGTCCGCTCTCATTCCGCATTTCCACCGGGCTCAAGGCACCGACGGCGGCCCGCCATATTTAGCGTATCCGCCAGTATACTACCGAGTTCGCCCAACCTGCCACCGCCCGCTGCTCGACCTCGATGCCCTTCTTCCATACCTTTCCTTGCATGTCCCGCACTTCGTCCGCCTTCTTCGCCTGCAGCATGAAGCGAGTCCCGTCGACTCTCTCCAACGCCGTCGGGACGGCCACACTGCCCCTCTTTCCCGTGCCTAGCTGGTAGTCGAAATTTGAGCCCCACGCGACGACGTCCATGCCTCCGCCGCCTGGCCCTGCCCGACGCCTTGTATCGAGCGTGAGCAAAACGTGGCCCGTCGGAGATATCGAGATTGCTTTTGGAACTATCGCCTGCAAACTTTTCGTCGATTCGCTATCTGTGGGGCAGATAGTGTCGGCTCTCGATCAGATACAAGACCTCGTGTAGGATCAACTTACATTCGAGAAGTCCGCTGACATTTTTGGCGCGAACCGGGGCAAACTGGGCATTGCTGTATTGGGCGTTGCCTAATCCGCCGTACTGTCCGTTCCCGCACGACAGCACATCGATGTATGGCATGCTGTCGCCATCCCTGCGCTCCACTTCAAACATGGTGAGATCGCCCCCTGAATCGTTTATGAGCGTCCACCCTATACATACCCACGCAGAAGCTCTTAAGACTCGCCTGCGAAGACATCACGGCACAAGCTTTTCATACTCCCAGGAGTCGCCCTCCATACGACGACTTCCGTTGGAACCGTGATAGCCTCCAGTGTTACGTTAGGGCCCAGGCCGATCTGCCTACAACGAACGCAGTTAGAATGCCACTCCTTACGGACATTGTGGAATTCTCACCCGAAGTCATTTGCACCCCACCCCAGTACTCTGCCATTGGGTGTTTTCACAAAGCTACTCCTTGCGCCGGTGGCGATGCGGTCGACTTTGACGTCCTTGAGAGCGGGAACCTCAAACAAGCGATCCGACCACCTAATGTTAGTATCGTCAATGCCGACATCAGCAGCCTCCTTGCCAATGAAAGCCTCTGTATGCTTGGTCCTCGAAGTGGCCGGGCGGATGGCAGGAGTAGACTTCGCATATGGGTCCGCGAGGGATTTTGGGGTCAACTCGAGATGCACGCGTGGATCCTGATGCGAGGGATGAACGTGCTCCAAGTCCGCGGGCGAAGGAACGTCGCACTTCCGGAAACCAAGCTGTCCATGCGAGTTGGCATTAAGCGTGACAGGGTGCGCGAAGGTGCGACCATTGGACGTGAGGGCCAGGAGGTGGTCTGAGCCAGCTGATATCCGCACGAACCTAGATCGCACCAGGTGGGTCGATATTACGAAAATAAAATCGAGGAAAATGCACGCGTACCGTTCGCCTCGCTTGAGCTTGTCGCTCGGGGTCACTTCGGCAAAGTCGGCTTGCTCTACCTCACCTCGTAGCCAGCTGCTACCCCACCACGACGCGCGAGCGGGAGTTTCGGAGGCGGTTGGGAGGGTTTGCTCGTCTTGGCGCGATGATAGTACATATAGGCTGCCAGAGGAGGAGAGCGCGTATACGCGAGAACGGGTGAGTTGGAGTTGGATGATGTTCTGTTGTCCGAGCAGATAAATTATGCGATGACACGGTCCGAAACACGTTGTGACTACGCACCTTTCCCTTAAGCGTGAGCTGAGGCCGAGCATGCGATGACCCAGGCTCACTGCCGAAGAAACCGTCTCCCCATTGATAGACGTCTCCTCGCGCGTCGACACACGCGGCGTGCTGCTGATGCAGAGCCAAGTCCCTCAACGCCACGTTCTTAAACCATTCCGCGTTGGCGGGTACACGAACGGACTCGGGCAAATCACCGTCAAGGACATGGGTTCTGCATGGCCGTTATCATGTGTACGGGTCGCGATACTGAGAGCAACAACTTACTTGTTGGATCCCCAAACGACAGTTGAGAGCCCTTCGTCTTCCACGGTCGTCTTGTTGGATGCGTTGGCATCTTTGACCTTGCCTTCGGGAGACTCGGACGGTGCGTCATTGTGAATGACGACACCCTCTGCTGTCACGTACCAGGCTGCTCCTGCAGCGACCGCCGCAACGGTCGATGTGAGAGCCCATGCCGATTTGACGCGGTGTGCTGCTTGAGCTGTTTGCGAATGCAACCGCCTAGTCCCCGCAACGCTAACACCAGGTAAAGCGGCGCTCAGCGCGCGTCCAGCAGCACATCGGAGCATCATTGGCATGCAAGAGACGCAGCAGAGCCAGCAGTTAATTTTGAAGCCGAGCCTAGAAATGCGAGAGGAATGTCTGCAAACGGTGTAGGATGTGCTGGTAGCTTCGCAAGAGCCGTGGCCGACGCGACGTCTCCGGCGTTTCCTCGGAGACGTGACGTCAGAATGGGCTCAGGTCAGTCTCAGGTCTCGCGGCAGTCAAGCTGCCCATCAGCCTCAGCTTGTCTCTCTACCACCACTTCTAGAACGTGGTCCACCAAAATCTACAGGGTCGTTGAACGCAAGTGTCCTATCATCAAAGTACAGCAGCAGACAATTCGAACACTACTCGGCGAGCAACTTCGCAAGAGCTACGACCTAAACCTCCCTTCAATGACGGCAAGCGCCCACACCGGTACCCTTGCTCCTCGTTTCCATCTTTCAAACCTTGTCGTTCACACCTCGATAGGTCTGACTTTGGGTTTCTGTAGCACCTTCCCTAGCGCTGCCTCCCATGCGTTCATACACAACCGCGCGACGACAGCGACGATCATTGCGTGTCCCACGTCCAACCCGGGCTCCCCACTCGGCCAGGTATGACCCAGCCATACGCCAACGGGGCCAGCCGCAACCAGCAACGCTTTATCCAACATGGACAAAACCACTGGCGGGACGAACCCCATGATCCGTGCCCACCATCTCCCGACCGGCTCGATGCTATTCGTATCCGCACACTCGTCGAGAGTGAATAGGATCGGAAGCATCCAGATGGTGATACGAGGAGTGACGATGAACAGCGCCCCCAGTCTCGTGGTGGATACGGTACTCTGCAGAGATACTGCCTGAAATGCCTCGGGATCCAGCCAACGTGGGGCGGTAATGCGCAATAGCCAGTGTGCGAGGAAGGAGGCGTAGGCGGTGTAGGATATGAGGCCGATGACGGTGAGTGGCATCGTTACGAATACAGTCACGAGCAGAATCGCATGGGGCTTCTGCGGATGTTCGCGTTCGTTGGCATTGTCCGAGGTGCCTCCCTTAGGCGAGACCGCAGCTCCGGTGCCCTTCTCCATGTCCTCCGCATCGCAACCCACCTCATCTCCGAGTCGTACAGCCTGCCTCCGTGAGGGCCATCTCCTCGTCAAACCCAGGAACACGGCATGCAACGCCGAGACTAGGACGGCCACCGTCGTGGCATGCTTGATGTCTAGCCATCGTGTCCCCTGCATCCAGACTCCAACCGGGCCGACTGCGAACACGAGGGCAACGTCCAAGATGAGCAAGGCGATACGGGGGATAGGCGCAAACCATCCCCTGAATTGACCCATCTTTTGACCAGACGGAGCGGCGTCCCATTCGCGGAGGACGAATACGGTGGGGAATACCGTGACCAGTGCTCGGGGGATGTAGAGGAGATATGCGCTCGAAAGGTTCACGACGACAAATGAACTCGAAGGGGTCACTGCCTCGAACATTCCAGTCGGATCGAGCCAGTTCCAATGCGAAGCGGCGATCTGAAGGATCCAGTGCGCACCCATGTACGAGATAGAGGCCACCGTCGCGTAGAACCACGAGTATAACAGGGTGTATATGGCCGCGAGGACAATATATGTCGCGATGAGCCTAGGCATGCTCCTCTGAGATGCAGTTTTGTCACGGTGCTGCTCTTCACACGGCGGAAGCATGGTGCATGTGGAGTTCAGTGAATCCATATCTGGAGGACATGGTCAATGTTATGTAAACGTTAGGTCATGGTATGCAGGTCGGTAGATGGCAATCCTTACTTGGAATTTGGTAACGTCTTCGGTAAGAGCACTACCCCAGTCTATTGAAGAAGGATCGCGAAGTCGAGCAGTGGGGACTTGATGACCGTCCGACGTCTTTTTATGAGGTTTCGAGCCCTACCTTGTGCCTAGTCTGTCAAGTTGACGCAACGCTATCAACTGGAAAGACAGTGTGAGAAGGGACTGGACCTGAGGCCTGACACCCGTGGCCGCGTTATCAACGCGGAACGAACGTGCACGCTGGTTCGCAAGCGGCGTCCAGACTCATTATCATCCAACACTATGAAACTGGGCCAGTGAAGGATACAGGTTTATTGAACACAAGTCTCCTGCAGAGGTGCCGCGTGGAATGGTTTGGGATTCAGCCAACGCGGGGCGGCAATGCGGAGGAGCAAGTGCGCGAGGAGATAGATGTCGATGTGGCCAATATAGCGTCCGACGTGGGTAATGGTGAAAGATCGTTAAGGACGTGACCAGGAGGAGGAACTCAAGGGGCCTCTCCGGAGGTTCGTCAGGCTCGGTTCCTTCCCTTGGCGAGACGACGACACCGGAGCCCTTCTCCATATCCTCCGCCTGAAGACCCTCATCTCGGAGCGGAATGGACTCTTTCCGCCCGACCGAGAGCAACCACTCCAAAATGCAGGAACATAGCATACGACGCAGACACCAGGACGGCGACCATCGTGGCATACTTGATGTCTAGCTATCGTGTCCCGTGCAACTAGACCCCAATGGGCCCGACTGCGAACACGAGCACGACGTCCAGAATAGGCGAGGCGCAGTTGCGCGAGCCCACCACCCTGGGAACAAATGGGCGAACAACATGGAGAACGTCGTGCCCAACGCCCAGGGGACGATGACAAGATATGCGCTCAACTCCACGATGCCATGATAGCTCGGGCTCCAGGGGTTGACTGCCGCGAAGATTCCGCAGGGGTCGAGCCAGTCCAAGCGCGAAGCGGCGATCCGAAGAATCCATAGCGCGCATTGGTATGACAGGGTGACTATGGCAGTATATTATTATGGAGGTGTATCGGATGACTGCGAGGATGAACTTTGCGACGACCCTGGGCATGGTCATCGTCGGTGGTGCGGCTTTGTGCTTTGCCTCATGTTGAGGAATCTCTGTAGGTTCGGCGGCGGCATTCGGCGAACCCATTTATGAAGACGGTACTAGTAGGTGCTAGGGAACCCCTACCTCCTGAGATTCACTGAAGATGCTGGTACGACGTCTTTCACAGCTTGCTGAGAGGGAAGTGTGTGGGTGGAAGTCGTGGGGTGGCTTCATGTCTTGTCGAGCTATACTGTAGCTTATGTACGGCGTGACGCGTTGCCAGCTGCAGCCACAGACATAACCCTCATAAACAAAAATGGCAGTGCCTCCGATCAATCGATAAGCTCTGATAAACTCGGCCGCGCCGCCCAAAGTTCTCGCTTCCGACGTTCCGCGTCGCGCCCGCGCGCTTGTACAAGACCGGAGCTTGAAGAGTGTTCCAAGGTTTCAGGCCCACTAGGATCCAACACCGGATTTGGTGGGAAGACACGAGCAGGTACCTCAGTGGGACGATGTGTCTGCGAACCCGTTGGTCAGATTATATGTCAGCTAGGTCCTGCATGGGAGAGATGTTATTCGTTCATTGCGAACCGTTCAATTAATGGTGCGGCGATCGACGGCGGGGAGCGATACCGTTATTTCGACGAGGAACCAATATCGTTTTGGAGATGAAGGCCTTCATGGCAAGCCCGCGTCGACTTCGGCTTAATCATTCGAATATGCTCAGAAGAGAACAAACGCAAAGGTGAATATTTCTTAACCGAGAGCCGGAGGACTCGACTCGCATTGTCGAACCTACGCCGACTCCGGGTCGTATGTCCAGGGTAGTAATCTACCAATGACGAGGCGCGAACTGGTGCGAAGGAACCTCGCGGTCCTTGGAACACAGCCCAAAATTTGGACAAGTGCTGTGGATCGCGGCCGCACCAAGTATTCGCGGCCATTCCCCAGCTGTGGTAGTCTCAGACGATCGCCGCTTCCATTATGCTACTAGTCCTGCACCGGCCATCGATATCCCGCCCCAGTGCTTCTTCCGACCACCGCCTGTCCGACCACATTCATCAGAAGGCTGCACAGAACAGCGGAGGGAATGGGCGCACGGCATCTGACCGTATTGAGTGTAGACACAAGGAGGATGGCACGGAAAGGCCACAAGGTACGTAGACGAAGGACGTGGACATCCCGAGGTCCAAAAGGACATCCGTTTGTGGGAAGTTGACTTAAGTATCCGGTAACGATCAAAGCTGGCAAACCTGGAGTGGATAATGCGACGTCAGGGTGCAGTACTTAATCTGGGGAGGGGCTCACGATGATGCACGAGTACGGTATGTGAAGCATGGATTTGAGGATCAAGTATCTCGTCTTGCGATTGCGCAAGCCACAGGACGGTCCTTGTCAAGCGAGGGCACTGTCTAGAGATCGGAGGACGTTCTTGCCTGGGCGTTACAGTTTTGTGTTTTCTGGGGGAGAGCTGAAAGGTACGCTCAACGATGGTTAAACCGGAAAAACCGCGGTGGCAGCCCCTCTCCGGTTCCCTAGTGGCGACACTAGTGTGGATGCAAGACCTTGATACATACGATTGGAATAAAGGAACGACTACAACCACTCTGATACCGTGCGTACTTCCTAAACATGCCTTGCCGACTAAAAGGTGATCGGAGGTGTGATCAGTCGGCGGAAGATCCAGGGTGGTTGGTCGCTGCATGCCTTCATGGACCGTTACATCCACCTATGCATCTGGGACGGGTGTTGACTAAATGGCGGGGAAAGGGGGATAACGACAACTCACCATTCGCCGACCCTTCGGACCATTTTCCCCCGCTCATACCGACTTTTAGTCCTTCGTCGCCACGTAGCCCAGCACCTTCAAGCCGTTGATCTTCCTCCAGCGACTACCGGAGAAGGTGAACCGGAGGATGCCCCACATGATCCCCTGGCCGACGGCCATAGCCAGGAAAATGCGGAATGGGTCCAACAGACGTGGGTCGTTCCCGTACATGAGGGACAGGACGAACGAGCCAAGAGGAGCAGCCGCAAGCTTGCTGGCGTACCAAGTAGCTCGCGACACGTAGGGGGCGCCCCCGACGACCGTGAGCCACATGACATAGGGTGTAGCGAGGATGAGGGCACCCCAGAGGGTTGCGCCATAGGTGGCAAGGGAGTCATCGATGGAAGCATTGATGCCGGGCGGGATGTAGGGTGCGAGGTAAAGAGCGAGATGGCCAACGACCGCTATGAGGGGAACGACGATGATGGCGAGGAATATATGAATGAACAGCTCGGGAGAGAGTGGCCGTAGGGCGTGGCAACGACTGCCTTGGTCGTGGCCTGCCGGCGCAGATGAGACGGCATCGCCGGGGATGACGGACGGGGAAAGTGAGGGCGCCATGGCTAGGGACGTTGGTTGATACGTGTGAACAGAGAAGATGGAGAGGCTTTCAAGCTCGTGTGCGATAGTTATATGCGATTGGGAGAAGGATGGATGGGGTCTGTCCCCGGATAACGTGGGCTACTAGCAGACCTCAAGTCCGAGCGGTGCACGCAAGGCGACAAATTGTTATTCTGGGTGACCCGGAGAGCGTTCAGATAACTGACACCTGCTTCTCAATGCACCTGCGCCATTACTCAATGCATCCCTGTGGGAATCGTGACCATCCGGATAAAGCCCCAGCGAGGATGGCTTCCTATTCTCCCGTGCTACAATCACATCACACCTTTCTACGGAGGCTTCGGCACCAATCAAACACCTCCCAAGTCGTAGTCCATCCGCATGCGCCAGTAGCCGGATAGATTCTGCATCCACAGCTAAATGCTTCCACCCTTCTCTCCGACCTCGAGGCGACTCTATGCCACCTGGGATGTGTCGAAACTACCTATGCGAGCCACCACATGCGGGCATGCGGGATAGCCAGCTGGACTCAAATCTCGATCTCGGCGGGCAACGCATTGCGCAGATGGCCAAGGTGCGCCACCACGGACGGTCTATCCTTCGATCGTCCGTGGGGGTGCGTCCAGGGGGAGGGGGACGGGACCTTTCGGCCATGCGACGGTTCGCATTCACCGGACGTGGCATTCATGCCATCTCTCCCGAGCAGATGTGCCCAGGAGGAGATATGGCGGACGAAAAAACCGTCCGCGGCGAGCGCGAGGTACGTTGCATTCTCCCAACGTTCGGACCGGTGGGGAGCACCTGTCGCTTCTGTGGTTCGACGAGGAAACGACAGGTGCCGTCACCTTTCTGAGTACAGACCATCGCGTCATGTCATTGTGGATGTCAGATCATCGATAGAAGACTCTGTTAGGAGAGACTGGCAGGCAGCTGGAGGCTATCGCCCGAATAGAGTAAAAGTTCGCTTCCAGCCAGTCTTTGTGGTGCCAATTAAGCGCCAGTGGTTGAGAGGAACTTTGTCTCGACTCCTGCTCGACCTACTGAGTGCATGACATGCGCGACGAGCTGCGCGCATGCCACGCATCAGGCCAGGTAGACGCAGGAGTTAAGAAGCTGCTACACATGGGAATGAGGACATTACTCGCCACAGGCGTCGACATCCCCAGTTGATTGACCTGATGACAAGAAGAGACGTACCAAGCAACCAAGGAGTGCCGCGTGAGCAGCGGCCACGAATTGGAAGGTTGAAGCAGCTACACCTTCGCATGGAATTTGGGTCACGAGCTCATCACCAGAATGCGGCTAAGCTCAAGGTTCTGCAGGACCAGGTGCCTGTCGTCATACGTCGTCAGTGACAGTCAGAGGGAGGCTCGCATGGCGACACATAGATCGATGGATAGGCATGTGAATAGCTCGTCGGTTATGCTGTTCAATCTGTACAAAAATTAAATTTCTCGCGCGCAGCGCTCATTTCGATTTTCTCGCGTGCAATCGGGGACAAGCGCCCGCGGTTCGGGGGCTCCGACTACTCACCTTCACCCACATCGTCCTGATCCCTCCCAATCCCTCCCTTCCGGGCAACACGAAGCTCTCCGACGGACGTCCTCAACACAAGACAGCAAGCTTCCCTCAACTCCACATTGCCCGCAAGCTTCTGTTCAGAAAACGAGACACTACCCCAACCTCTTTGTCTGCGACCACTCCCGGAAGGCCTCCGTTTGTTGATCCCAACATCCAATGGCGGTAGTAGTCAGGTCATCATGGATGGCCTGGGCGATCTCTGCGACGACTGGCTGTCGATGAACGAACCGCGGACGTTCTGCCCGGAAGGTGACATGGCGCACTCCTTGAACATTGGAGTGAAAAGACAATTTACTGACGTTAGAAATATTACTCCCATTCTTAGGCTACGGCGCGAGCCCGGACTATGCGCCGGCAATCGTCAATGGGTCGTTCGACACAGAGCTTGCATGCAGACACAACGCCATGCTCGCCCACGCTGAGGCGTACCAAGTCTTCATCGAGAAGAAGCAGCAAGGCATTGTCACGGGCCGGTTTGGCATCAAGATCGATGGTGTAGGCCTTCATCTTATTATGCAGGAGAGGCACACTCTGACTTAGAGACAAACATAGACGACCGGTGTAGCAATGGACCGCTCCTCAGCCACGGACCTCGCTGCCGACGACCGCCACCACGCATTTGAGCTGTGGGAGGTCTCCCCCCTCGTAAACGGCACGTACAACCTGACGATGCGGGACGCGCTCGGGTCTCGCCTGCCCGAATTCACGGCCGCGGAGACAGCGAAACTTGCAGGCTCGTACGACTTCGTCGCCTTCAATGCGTACACATCTGCCTGGATCGCCGCGCTGAACGAGACGGAGATGGCGTCATGCACGGACGAGACCTCGGACTTCTGGCCTTCATGCGTGGAGATCACGGACACGAACTACGACGGGCTCCTCATCGGGAAGCCGACGCAGAGCAGTTGGAACTTCCGCGCAAACGACACGGTCTACCCCACGATGAAGTACATGTACGACAACGGTGTCACGGCGTTCACAGGTCAGCGCTGTTGTGTCTGTACTCTCTTCCGTCTTCCGCGCTTACGTTTGGTTGCGCATACAGTTGGTCAGAATGGCATGGGAGTCATCAAAGAGGCCAACCTGCTCCTCAGTGAGCGCATCGTTGACGCGGACCGCGTCGACTGCTACCGGAGCACGTTCAAGAACATCAAGTGGGTCCTCGATGCCCAGATGCCCCTCATCGGCATGTCCTTCTGGTCGTGCCTTGACAACCTCGAGGTCAGCACGAGCGGCCCCGGTTTCCACCATCTTTGTCGACCCCATCACTGACGCACGTCGTTGCAGTGGGCTTCCGGCTACGAGGTCAAGTTCGGGCTGATCGACACGAAGCCGGGCTACAACCGGACGCGCTCGATGAAGATGTCTGCGAACTACGTCAAGGCGGTTATGACGGGTGAGCTGGAGTCGGTCTACTCGTACTTCCCCACCGGCGGTGTCTGATTAAGATTTCCGGTTGGTGAGCGAGGGGAGGGACTGACTGAGGAGTTGGAATGCCGTGTACAAGATGTTTGGCAACTCTTTGGTCTTCGGGATTACAAATCCATCACTATCGGTAGAACATGCAAAGAGGAATCGAGAGAACTGTTTTCCGAGGAAGAGTGTGTTGCGACCTGGTACGGCCGTGAGATTACCCCTAAATGAGGTCACGCACTCCGTCGTCCGTCACTTGCCCCTCGCATTCACTGATCGCCATCCAAGGCAAGACCGTGTCTTCCCCTCCTAGATGTTTTGGTTTGAGGACGGCATGACCGTGCTCGTCGCTGGCAACGTTGAGTTTCGCATCTACCTTGGCCCCCTTGTGAAGCATTCCCCCGTCTTCAGAGACATGCTTTCCCTCCGCAACCACCGGCCTCGCAAGCCCTGAGGGCCTACCGGACGGCGAGCTGTTTGTGAAGCGGAACGTGATCTGCCTGAAGCCCAAGGGACCTGGACCTGCTACCGGGAAGGAGGGACCGAACATCACATGGCAGACACGACTGGGCAAGGAGAAGGTTGAGAGGGCTGCAGAGGAGAGGGGCGGGAACAGGCAGACAGATCGGAGCAGAGCAGGCAAGGAGACCGGGAGCAGCTTGGAGAGGGGTAAAAGAGGCGGGACGAGGTTAGGGAGCAGGCGTTGGACGTCTCGACGTCGTGGTTCATCTTTGTCCGGTCAGCGGTCGGAGGACGAATGACTGCTAGCTATGATTAATGTGACGTTCATTGGGGACGATACTCTTGGCTCGAATTTGATACAACTACCCAGATTCTACTCTATACAAATGTAGCTGGTAGTATACGATTTACGAGCATAAAACTTTGCAGACACAGTACAATGGTGATTCAGACTAGACATCAAAGAAGTGGTTCTTCTGGATCCACGGGTTTGGCATGGCAGTAAAGTAGTTCCACTCCACATGCTCGTCGTCCACACCTGGAGTCTGTGCAGCCGTCGGCGGCGGCTCTTCCACCACAACATCCTCATCGTGGTTTTCGGCCATCAGTGCAGTGGTGGCGGCATCGTCGTGGTTTTCGGCTGTCACTGCGGGGGCAATGGCATCATTGTCTGTCAAATCAATGACCTCCGTTGTAGTGTTAGGCACTAGTGTGGCACCCAGCGGGCTGGTGCTCATCCCAACAGTGCCAGATCCACCGGCTTCAGGAACTTCACCTGCAGACACATTGATGAGCTGATGGGTGGGTATGAAAAGGAGGAATCACAAACACGCACCCTCACTCTCGGACAGGAAAAGGTTCGACTTGGCACGCTTGTACAGGGGCCGCTTGAGGGCCAAGGGTCCAGCCTCGATCTCTTCATCTGTGGTGTCGTCGACATCGAAGGTCTCAAGGTCGATTGGGGAGCGCGACCTCATGCGCTTGGCTAGGACCATAAATGAGATGATATGTCTGTAGAGCATGGCTGGAGAGTATACCTTTTCCCTTTCCCTTCCCCTTGCCCATCCCAGCATCGTCATCAGCATCTGCGTCCGAGTCAAGCACCTCTCCTTTGCCCCAGTATTTGTACACCTTTGGCCGAATGCAGTGGCGTGGGGCTTGCATGAGTCAAAGGTTAGAGCTTGCAGTGGTTATAGTGAACAAAGCATACACACTTAACCAGATGGCCGTTTCCTTAGAGGGAGCAGACCTGCGTCCCTTCGCTTCAAAGCATGATGCCCCAGTGGGATGCTCAGTCGTGGCGATTCTGAACTTGCCATGGCTAGGAAAAAGGAGGAGGAGAGGGGGCTCGTGCTGCAGCACCTCGTCGTCATCTTGTTCGGTGATATCGGACAGCCAGGGGTGTTTGGCAGAGAGATATTCAAAGACATGAGGCAGCTGCTCACGGAAGAAGACGAGCATGCGAGCAGCTCCCCAGCTTGCCATAAAGGACAGTTGGATGTGGCCAGAGATAGCAAGACCATGGTTCACGAGGGTGAGGTACTCAGGAACCTTCGGGACGACATTACATGCGAGTTTGTCCTCAGTCCCCTACGTGGCAAAGTATCCCGTAATGACGAGTAAGTTGTATGATTACAAAGTATGGCCTGCGATAGGCACACCTTAATGAGGCCTTGTGGCATGACAACAAGCTTGCCAATCTTGACGGCACGCTCCTTTCGACCATTTTGTTCCTTCTCGGCCGCAGTCGACGAGCTTGACGAGTGCTTTTTCGTCGACTTCGTGTCCTGTACTCTCATGATTGGCTTCCTTGGGTCACGAAAAAAAAATTCACTTGATACTTACCAACTTGGACAACTCGGCCTTCTTGCGGTAGCGGTTCGTCTCCTTGTGAGCTTCTGCGAGCTTCTCAGTGTTGATCTCCCACCCCATACTACTCAGCGTGTTCATAACGGCTTTGCTGTACCCGCCAGATGTCTTGCCCCCATCGTGGTGCGATTTTCCATGAGCGCACTCGACGCACAATGTAGGCTGTCCTGGAATTATCTCCGGACATTCGTATGCCTTGCAGTTGCAATGCTTGTCATCGTCATCGAGAAATGTGCACCATCCGGGAGAGCGGAGCATAGACTGCGTAGCCATGGTGGTGTCTGAGAACAGGTTTGTGTAGGAGAGATGGGCGGGATGATGGTTGTTTAAGGCACACCGGTCGCAAAAACAGCGAGTTGGTATATTACCAAAAAAAGTAAGTGGTGGCTTAAACCGTGCATACTCCTCGTCGGCGTCGAGTTCTCAGTCGTCACAGTCGTCCAGCTCCCAGTCTTCTGCCGCGTCGAGTTCTCAGGCGTCGGTTCCTAGTTCCCAGTCTGCGGCTTCCAGCTCTTCTCAGTCATCAGCCTCCCACTCGATCTTGTTCGACATCGTGCCTTCGACGTCTCGCTCGTGCACATCGAGTTCGAAACTGAACACTCCGCTACGGGTTTGGCCAACACGTGCATCGACGGACACCACCACTCCATCACTGTGCTCGGACAACGAGAACGATCAGAGCGGACATAGTGAAGACAAGCCGCCGGATACGCCTTCCGACCACAGTGCGAATATGGTGCTGCTGCCAAGGGAACCTGAGCCGCAACTGCACGAGGAGCCTAAAATCATCGACAATAAGCTGCTAGGAATCGCGAGGGGGATGCTACTCACCTCTGCCTGTGCCTCAGCAGAAGGCACGGATCCATCCAGATCGCCACGGAGGTCGTTGAAGGTCGACGTGTGTGCAGCCAAGATCACTTCACGACCATGGTTGGCTGCAGACTCGAGTTCCGCGATCCGGGCATTGAGCGCATCAACGATGGCCTGCGAGGCACGAGGCTTTCAGCATTAGCCGCGAGCGATAAACCACTGGAGGTGTCGAACGAGATAAACCTTGTGCTGCTCCTCTGTCACGTGAGCCTGTGCAACGTTCTCCGCGATAATGTTGTCCTGGTCGGTGATGACCGCATCCTTCGCCTATGACCGCGTCTCGGAGCGTGGGGATCGAACGCGCGAGACACATCGTGAACGCCCACACGTCGACGCAGCCCCTGGATATCGGCGCCAGGCTCGGTTGGCACGACTGTCACCTTGTCGCACAGCCCGACGTCGCTCACTCGGATGCTGAGAGAGGTTAGCTTCAAGCGCGAAAGCGTGCCCTCGAAAACGGCCTGGGGACACAACCTGAGGTGAGCAACGTAAATTCTCGGCTATGCACTGAACCCACATGCACCAACGCACGGCTGACATCCAGACCGCTGTCTTCCGCCCGCAGCTCAAGCACGAACCCCAGCGTTCGCAAACCATCCGCTCCCTCTGAGCGGAGCGCATCGAGGAAGTCCGATCCGAGGACATCCATTTGCGAGGCTCCGCGGAAGGTGACGTTGAGCTCGGTCGGGCAAGCGTAGGCGAGCACCTCGGTGAATGCCCGGGGCGGTTGCTGGTCAGGTATGTCCTCGAGGAACAGCCGAGGGATGGGAGAGTTGACACACAGTGTCCAGAGGTGGAGGAGAGGTCCTTTGTACTCCTCGAGGTGGGCCCATATGGAAGGTCTGGTGAAGGGAACCAATGTCCAGCGTAGCGACCTGTTGAGGGCCTGGTGACAGATGAACATCGCTGGTGTTCCGCGTTCCGTGACACGGTCCTCGACGTATAGATTGGTAAGATTAGGAAACGCCTGAACGTAGGGATTACAAAGGGGTGCGTTATGGCCGCAGAGAGTGAGCTGGCCGACGTTCGGATAGATGACCTTGGAGGGGTGGAACAGAACATCTGAGATCAAGCTGGAACTGGAGCTGCATTCCAACTCCTCGAGAGTAGAAGCTGATCTCTCTAATAGGCGGGTTGGGTGGCAAGACACGAAAGCGATCACCGGTACCCGACTGCTGGTCCCTACCATCTCGTGGAAATAGATTGTGGCGGAGACGAGCTTGGACTGAAGCGTCCTGATCAGCTCGCAAGACCGCTCTCCGACATTCCACATACCGAGCGCCTTGACGGTCCGAAGCGAAGCGAATACAGGGAGGAGGTCTGGGTGAGACTCGAGAAAGTGTTCTGCGGAGAACGAGAGAGATTCGAGTGATGTCATGCGGGGCACGACGTCGACCAGAGACCTCGCGACCGCGTTGGACATCGAATCCATCCAGACCCAGAGCGCACGCACATATTGGCATTGCGAGAGGTCTTCGGCGTGGATGAAGCGGAGGAGCGAGCACGCTCTCTGCTCGGATCCGTAGAGTGAGACTCCGTAGTTGCGGAGGATGACTTCAGCTCCGTGGTGGTAAAGGAAACGACAATGACCATGATCGACATTGCAGTCGTTCGGGGAGAGAGAGATAGGATGGCGAGCGAGGCATCATCGTTGAGCATTTCCGTAGAACGCATGGTTGTTGGAAGGAAGACCGAGATGAGGTTAACAGCTAGAGACCGCGCGACATCGACAAACATGATGGTGGGTAGCCAGGAGCCGGGGAAGGTGGCTCAGAGGGCTAGAGCTGCAACAAAAGCGAAAGCCGTGTCGAAGGCTGAGGCCAGGACGAACAAGGTCGCTATTACTGCTGTAGAGACTCTGCACCGTAGGTTGCCCGTGTTGAACAGGGACCGGAAGGACTGGAGGAGCGTTGCTTGAGAGACCATGTTGACCAGAAAGATGACAGCAGCACCGGCGAGGAGACCACCACCGATCTGAAGCAATGTGAGCAGAGAAGGACGAGTACGACAGCACGTACAGAAAACGGCGGTGGCGGTGCTCGGCGGCACTTGGGCAGAACGGCGGGAAGTCGAATTGTTATTGAATGCGGAGGACAGACGACGGCGATAGAACTGGCTGGGACGATGGTGGGTTGTATGAGAGTCCGAGTGAATTGTATGGTAAGGGCTACGCTATCGGTGATGATGGGGGACGCTCGAATTGTCGGGGCTGCTTTATCGGCGCTAACTTCAGCTTAGACGCATCACATGGCTGCGCCACATATGTAGGGCGTCAGCATACGTCATCTCTCAGCTCTCTTCGTCTCACCACGCACTCTGTGCCCTTGCAGCTTGTCCTTTGACACATGCTTCGCGAAGTGCAACAACGTCGTCGTCAAGGTCAGGTCCAAGCACAACCAGGAGATGGAGCACGAAGTCCCCGCCCACTCCATCCAGAACGGTACGCACCTTTCCGCCA
This sequence comes from Sanguinoderma infundibulare, assembly GCA_032821775.1. NCBI lineage: Eukaryota > Fungi > Basidiomycota > Agaricomycetes > Polyporales > Polyporaceae > Sanguinoderma > Sanguinoderma infundibulare. The sequence goes on along the minus strand of JAVLRN010000005.1, from coordinate 2,068,605 downwards.
AGTGCCCATCCATCTCGCCCGCAGGGCTGACCCGCCTTCCTGTTTGAACCATGAAACATCATCAGAGTGAGTCCCTGGTTATGGCTTGCAATATCACGTCTGTATGAGTGCATATACTCACGTCTTGCGTGCTTTCTAGCCTGGAATACGTTGTGCCAGTCAAGATTGGTACCCCAGGCGTTACTCTCAACCTCGACTTCGACACCGGCTCCTCGGACCTGTGGGTTTGGAGGTACGTACCACCATATTTGTCTCACGGTTATTCCACGACTGATATGCTCATCCTGAACGTTTGGTACCGTGCAGCTCCGAGATTCGCAACGCCTCCAAGTACAAGGGCCACAATATATTCAACCCCTCCAAGTCCTCCACCGCCAAGAAGGCCACAGGCTCGTAAAACATCAGCTACGACGACGGCTCCTCCGCCTCCGGCAACGTATACACCGAGACCATCACCCTCAGCGACCTCGCCATCCTGGACCAGGCCGTCGAGCTGCCGAGAAGCTGAGCTCCAGCTTCCTCCAGGACAGCGGCAACGACGGTCTCCTCGGTCTCGCATGGCCCTCGATCAACACCGTCATGCCCCGTCCGGCGGCCACCTCTGTGGAGAACCTGATCAACCAGAAGCTCATCGACCCCGTGCGGTCTGACAACATCAATGTGTGCATTACGCTCTGATTGGACTCACGATCGTGCGTATATTCAGCCCGTCTTTACCGTCAAGCTCGGTGGCAGTGACACCGAGGTCGGTTTCTACTCCTTCGGTATGCGGCATATAGCCACTCGTCCGCCTGTTACACGATGCTCAAATATAGATACTTTCAGGATATATCGACACGAGCGTCACATCCGACGCAATCACGTACACTGCGGTTGACAAGTAAGTATAATGTGCATATATCTAGGGTATAATGACATTAAACCGTATCTCCCGAATAGCTCCCAGGGATTCTGGCAAGTGGACTCTCAGTCCTGGACGCTCGGTGGCAAGACCAAGGAGCGCTCGGGCAACACCACCATGCTCGACACCGGCACCACTCTCCTCCTCGTTTCTGACGACGTCATTGAAGCACTCTACGGTCAGTCTCGTGCATTGCATCATTATACGTTCTACGCGGCTGACACTGCAATCTTTCTCAGGCGCGATTGAGGGCGCGACGTACGATGACCAGCAAGGTGGCTACAAGTTCCCCACGGATGCGACCATTCCCGACGTCGAGTTCGCCGTGCGCGACAAGCTGTACAAGGTCAACCCGAAGGACATCGCGTTCAGCGATGCGGGCGACGGCTACGTCTTTGGCGGGATCCAGAGCCGTGGCAACTTGGACTTTGACATCTTTGGCGACGTCTTCCTCAAGACGGCGAAGAGGGAGGAAGCTTGGTGCAGAGGGTGGAGGCTCGGGTAAGTAACACAAAACTCTATGGAAGCTCGTCGCTTGACTCGTTTCCTTCTCCACCCTTCCCTTCTGGTCACCTCCTCCCAGTATCCTCTTCTGCTTCCTGACATCGCCCTCAATAGGTAAGTGTCACGTACCTCCCCGTGAAACTGGGATAGGCAAGTGTGGCGTACCTCGCCACATTTCATGCGATCAGTCCTCCGCATTCAGCTCTATGAATTATTCTTCCTCCCGACGTGAGGCTATGATGCTTCCATCTCCTTCGTCTCAATACCAGTAGCCTGATCAGCAAAGCAATTGGTCATTTTCTTCTGGCGTGTCGAACGCGCACTGGACAGATTCCCTCTCTAGCCTCTTGAACCCTTACGGGAGCAGCTCAAGCCTTACATGCGGTTACTCCGGTTCTTCCCGCCCCCAGCCTACGGCTATCAACACGTACACCTCATCGCATCCCGGGGACAGCGACGGTGAGCTGGTCGTCGTTGTAGTCCGCGCCCGCGCCGTGGTGAACTGTCGGCTGGCTCCACCCATCATACGCGACGCTCATGGCGTGGAAGGAGGACGTCAGAGCTTGGAAGGTGTTCGACGTTCTGGTTGGTTGAGGACCATGGGGACGGACGCTGGAGTCCCCACCCGACAGGGGGTGCCATCCGAGAGGTCACCAGGTCATCTCTGGTCCAACCGGAGAGGGACGACGTGGCGACTGAGAGCGGCGAGGGCAGCATCGACGTCCTTGCCGTTGTGCTCCTCGACGTACTGGCGGCGGAAGAGGATAAAGGCATTAGGCGGCAGAGGAGCTCAGTTTTTGTCCTCCTGGAGCTTGGCGTTGTCGCGGTGGAGCGAAGTCGGGTTGTAGTCGGGCGCGAACGTCTTAGGCCAGTCCTCCCCATCAGGGTCGAACTGCTCTTGTCTGTCGCGGTCAAGGGAGAGGGAGAGGCTTCGGGGCGAAGGAGAGCTCGGAGGAGATGCCGCGTCGAGGTCTTGATCGGACGACGTGTAGTGTGCAAGGGTGAGTATGGCAGAGTAGGGTGTATCGCAGTTGTCGGTCGCGGGAGTCCATCCGCAGATGCCTCCGGTGAGGGTGCCCGGAGCAGACATGGCGAGGTGGAGGAGGAATCGGGAGCACAATCAGAAGAAGGAAGAGCGTCGCGGGAGCATACCGAGGCAGGCATGATCTTTAATATGCAAAGGGGTCACCTGTTACGAGATCGCGATGACGATTGGAGTCTGAGTTCGTCCAATTAACCACAACCACCACAGCGCGCCACCAGTGTCACCCGATAGCAGGCCAACCTCTGGGGGTTCTTTCATGATGTCGTCTCTGCCAACACCATATGAGGATCAGAGCGGGCACTTCGGTCACAATTACTCCCGCCCGAGTTCTGGCCACCATCGCCCGCTCAGTCTCTCATCGTCATGTTAACCCTCGTCCAAGTTGTATGCGAATGGCAGGGCGCACGGGCATGGCATTCTCATTTGTCATGCCCGGGGAGCTGTGGGGCAAGAACAGGGTTGTGGGGTGCGTCGAAAGCGCGGCCCACGACGAGGTGTTTGTACAGATCGAGAGGGAGCAGGGCGCGCGGGGGAGCACTGTCAGGGAATACGTGTTTGACATGGAGCTTGTTGAGGCGTTCCAGTACCAGATGGAGGACGCGCTGCGCTAACGCGGTCGACGAACAGAATGGCATGTATCATGTTCCTGGCACACGGAGCGTGCGTCCCTCGATGAGCGCGTCATCGTTGAGCACGAGCAGTTCCGCAGCCAACACCTCAGGGGCAGACAGGTACAGCAATGGCGCCGGAGAAGGTGTAGTGCATATGAATTGTAACTAAGCATTCTCTTCTGCAATATACAGAATGGTATTCATCAGATGCAATGCTTTTCCCCAAAGCTCTGCGCGTGGACGCCACACAGCCTCAGGCAGGTCGACAACAAGCTCCTTTCGACCGCGCCGACCTGAGCGAATAGTTTCCATCACCTCGTACCCATCCTCCATCTCCTCCTCCAGTAGACCATAGCCTTCAGGTACATTGTGCTCATCTGAGAGGGCATGAAGCACACCGAAAAACATCTCCTCCATGTTGTAGTCATCTCCGAATGGACTTGTGCTGTCTGGGACATCCACAGGCTCATGACGAATGTGAGCCTGTTGCGAGTTGGCGATCCGGCCTTGAAGCCTCGACAACAGCTCGGGATCCTCGTCATCATCCCCGCTATCCTCCTCCTCTTCAGGTGGGTGGCCCGCACCACTCTGATGTGGTCGGCGCTGGATAGAGTCCATCGTAGTTCTGTAAAACTCATGAAGTTCATCCGCATTAATCTCTGCCCCATCGTCTGTGTAGACACCCTCAGTTGTTTGGCCCAAGAAACGCATGTCCTGAAATGCATGGGGTAAGTAATGAATGAACCTTACTGATAGGATACATAGCACACACATTAGGGCTCTGGTCGTGAGTATCTGGACCTGAGATAGGATGGGCATTCCATGTGCTTTGGAACATTTGACAGTCGCGATTGATTGCATTGAGGAATAGCATGTGCAAAAGCCAGAGATGGTGAGGGTTGGCGCGGTCAAGGCGATGGCAACGCTCGAGGCGAGTAAAGAAAGCACGCCATTCTCGACAGAATGCCCGCCCAACCTCTACCCACAAATGCTCGATGCGAGTATTCCGAGTTGAGCTAGTTAGATCTCGTATCAACTCATGCACTGCAAGGTTCAGTAGACAGTATACAACATACCTGCCCCACATGAATGAGGCTCGGTTTGGACCACGCTTCAAGATCATCCAAACAGAAACATCCACATTCTCTCCACCGCGATCACCTCGTACCCATGATGGGCAGCCATAGTCCCCCACCGCTGTGAGGAATACATTGAGCACAGTTGATGCGAGGTTGTTTGCACTTGCACGAAGGCCAGTGACCTGCCATGTTCGCCAGAGGTTATACTGAATCAGCATCCTGATACTAGAAACAGCAACAGTGAGCTTTACCGTGCGGCAATAGCCATCAATGAATCCATGAATCACAATGCCCCACAGGATGAGCTTATGATGCCCATCACAATGCCATAGAGCATTCGGACGAGTGGAGCGGTACTTGCGACGTTGAATCGTGCGACGTCGTCGTAGGAGCCTGCCTACCCTGTTGTGACGACGGAGAGAGTCATACAAGCGTGTCTTCTGAATGCGTATCCCATGCGAGCGTAGAAGACCGTCGAGGTATCGGATACCACCTTGAGGCTTTGTTTCAGTGTATGTTTTGACAATGCAATCGAGCTCCACGTTAGACAGGGGTGTATACATGCGTTTAAGGCCATAGGACCTCATATTCCGTCTGACGGTATGTCGATGAACATGCAAGACTTTGGCAGCCTTGGACAAGGAGATCTTCCGCTGCGGCGAGAGCATCTCTGCCAACCAAGCCTCATCAATAACCTTCCGTGGACGACCACGACCACGGCATTGTTCCGTATGAACAAGCTTTGGTACTTGGATTGAGGAATGGTCACTGACATGATAACTCAGTATGTAAAAGGTGCTCAAATGCAAGTTGCACGCACCGTTGCTCCGTACCCACAATCGCATCCTCAAGCTTTAAAGCCAGACTGCCCAGCGTTCGAGCTGCAACCTCGAGCCATTCGACAGGGACTTGTTGAGAGCTAGTATGGCGATCCTCCTCCATGGCCACGAGCAGTGGTATTGCTTCATCATAAATTCTGCTGCGATGGAATCGAAGGCGAAGCGGATCTGTGTCATCTAAAGCAAGGAGCTCGATCGCTCGGGAGTAAAGCCCTTGAATGGAAATGTAAGCTGCTCGAATGTCACCTGGCCAAGCAGAGGAGTTTGGAGGAGCAGGGATTTGTGGAAAGGCTGCTGGAAGTGCCATGGTCGCTCGAGGTGTGCGGTGACAAGGGGGTTAAGTTGGCGCGACTCACCGCTCCTCGCGTTGCCAATAGGACTTGATCCAAGTATGGTAAATCAGACGCTGGGATGAGGCTTGGTTGCATTTCCGAGTCGCTTTCTGTTGTACACATGATTTGTGATGCTACACTCTGCTCCCGGGCAATACACGGGTACCTAACACACGGTCTTGTCGCATGCACATCGTACTGACTGCTCCCATGCTAACATGATGTCAGATACATAGGGTATGAATCCTGTCAGCAAGGCTCGCACCTTACCAGTTAATGAATTACAGTCAGTCACTAGTCACGAAGCCTGCCTCGCGGTTGGCTTGTCGTGCGCAGAACATCGGGACACCCGTATTCAAAAAAATCCCCGTGCACATCCAACTCGAGTTCGAGCGCAACATGAAGTCCATCGTCGACATTTGAGCATCAACAGCGCCCTCCATCATCATTTGAACTCGTCGTGGTATCGGTAGGCACATACACAAACAGACCGCAACTCATCAGCTCGTATTGGGCCGTTTCAGAGCGGAAGAGTACCATTCAACTGGAAGTCGCGGCTGCTCGCGTCGACGGAGAGTGTAAACTCACCATCCGGCTTGCGCCAGCCCTGTGCAATGACGTCCCAGATGCTCAGGTCGTACCGCAAGAGCGTGAGTTTCACGGTCTTGCTCTGACCGGGCTCGAGGAGCCCGTCCGAGAACCCGCGAAGGAGGCTCGGGGGTTCACACGTGCCAGAGGGGAAGTACAGATACAACTGGATCTGTGTCGTCCAAGTCACTCAGCATTGCAACCATGGCAGTGAAAGCACGATAAAACCCACCTCGCCGCCTAGAAAATTGCCAGCATTCTTGACCCTAAACGACACCGTAAACGCGGGGCGATGGAGCCAGATAGCAGTCGAGCTGCCCTCGACATTTGGTGATGCCTTCCCCGCCGCCCAATCCCTCTCCAGGCCCGCCGAGTCTTCCTGATGTACGGTCTCTACGTGCAAGTCCGAGTATGCAAACGTCGTGCATGACAGACCGAAGCCGAACTCAAAGTGCGGCTCGATCCCGTCCGCGTCGAAATGACGATAGTCGATCTTGAGGCCCTCCGTATACTCGATTAGGACGTCCTCATCCTCGGTCCCATCCGTAACGAGCTGCGCGGGGTAATCCTGCAGGCTCTTCGCGATCGTGTACGGCAGCTGGCCAGAGGGGCTCACCGAGCCATACAGCACGTCGACAATCGAGTTGCCCGACTCCTGGCCCGGAAGGCCTGCCCAGAGCACCGCAGTGACATTCGGGTTCTCAATCCACTCCTCTAAATTCGCGGGCCCAACAGAATGCACGACAACGACCGTGTTCGGGTTCACAGCTGCCACGGCATTGATCAGGTTGTCGCCATTGCCCCAGAGCGCCAGGTTGTTCCGGTCGCCCGGGTTGCCGTCGACAGTCTCGATCTCCACGCCCGAGTTGGCATTGACGAAGACGAGCACGATGTCCTGGTCGAGCGCTGTGCTCGCGGCACCCGCGAGGTCCCAGTTGTCCAAGAACCATGAGATGCTGGAGCGGTCCTGACGGGCGCACGTCTGGATAGCCTCGAGGGGCGTGATGACGTATGGGAAGCTCGCCGAGCCGGAGCCACAGCCCATTGCGAGTGTGCCATCGTCACCAGCGCGGTCGGGATAGCCGTTCGGGCCGCGTGTGGATGGACTCGCGCACGATCTTGTAGTGGTCGCCTTGTACGTCCATATGCAGGTTTGTCGCTGGGTCGTTCTGGGCAAAGTAGTTGAAGCTCACTGTGCACACCATCAGCAATGACTCGAAAAACATGAGAGCAGGAGGGGGGCTAAAACGTGCATGCACCATTGGGATAATTGTCGTCCTGGCCGAGGAGGTACCACGCGCCGATGATGCGCTCCACCATGTTGTCCAGGCGGGCCTCCACGATCGTCCCGTTCTCGACAAACGCGGTCAGGTTCGGGCCCCACCAGCTTTTGCACAATCCATCACCGGACAACGCTATGTCGCCTGGCATGGACATCTGGGCAGTACCGAATCGTCAGTAATGCATACACTATGAGGTATTCGCGCATGATGAGTCACTCCACACTTACGTCCAGACCGGCGACCGCGGCAAGGGTGGAATGGTGAGCACCCCAGTCAGACATGACGTAGCCCTGGAAGCCGAGCTCGGCCTTGAGGATCTGGTTGAGGGTCCAGTCATTCTCGGAAGCACAAGAACCATTTATTTGGTCTGATACCCGAGTCAGCATTCAACGCTGACCACTGCAGTAAAGATACGAACTGTAGCTGCACATGACACTGGCAACCCCAGCCTGAACGGAGCGCAGGAATGGGTGCAGGTAAAGCTCATGCTCCGCGCGGTCGTCGACATGCGAGGACGAGTATTCCCGAAAGTGCTCCTGCTCACTGTATAACATTGCTACGTCAGCAAAAAAACACGAAATCACTGGATGGCGGAACACACTTGTTGATATTGTGCTTCGCGCACGCCTGCGCACCCTCTGACTTCCAACCAAGGATAGTCTCGTACGCAGCCTCGCCCGCCGAAAACGGATCCACGCCGAACCCCCGCAGCAAACCTGCCAGACTCGGAACAAGCCTGCATCGGAAGATTGGAAAACATGCAGCGGGGCGGCGGGGCCATTGGGGGAGGCGCAGGGGTTTTCTGTATTCATGTGAGATATAAGGCAAGGCGAGATCGCAGCGACGAAGCAGGTGAGAATAGGTCAAGCAGAGTGCATTGTATACGGAGGGAACACACCTGTTTCCTGTGTTGGTCGAGCAGCGTAGAACCCTCATACAGGTTGCTCTTCGAACGCTTTTCGATCTTGGCCTGCAGACGAGCATATATGCGGTAGCGTCACGCATGCAGGGCAGAAATCATGTACCTGAACTTGGACTCCTGTTTCTCGGTTCTTCTCTTCGCAACGCATCAACGGCTCCTTCAGCAAGTCAGCCAGGCGCGTGACAAGCTTGTCCTAATCGCCCCTCTTCTCCTGGCTCGAGGAAGAGCCGATGGCAGAGTCTAGGATGTTGGGAGTGACCTGCCGAACGTCTTCATCTTCAGCAGCGTCGTCCAGGTCCAAGAGGTAGCCAGAGAGGTACTGGACGATGATCTCCTCCGTGCCGGGAAGAGTGCTCCGGATATCTTCAGCGATGTCTTCTGAGGACACCATGGCAGAATTTTGATGACAAGCAGCGCAATGGCGGGGCAAGAGTCGCTGAGGCAGTGATGAGGGATGGTAAGAGACCGCCCAAAGTTTGTGCCCGTCGTGGCATCCAAGACGATCGGACTTCACGCCGAGGAAACTCCGTCTCGGACAGGGGCTCGGACTTCGCTCGATCATGACGTCAACTCTATCTTGCCAGCTACACTCATCAACCTTGCCAGCTTCAATCACCTACTCGAGTCTTTTCCTGGGGCCCCATTGCGCTCGGAGTATACACGGGCTGGAAGGGTGTCGGTGCATGCGCTGGCAGGAGGTAGTGGGGTCCCACTTGGCCGCCCAGTGGCCCCCACACCGACTCCGACGTGTACTGCACGCGAACCGCCTACCACTTCCCCAGCAACCTCCTCGTCCACCTCCTCAGCGTGTGGGAGCCACTTGAGGACTCGCCCCAGCTCGCGGCTGTCTCGGGCATCGCGTATTACATGTCGCCGCCTCATACCCTCCGCACGGCGCTCCTCGACTCGTGCACACGCTGATGTATATTGCGTTCACCCGCTCTCCCCCGGAGCACCTTCATCTCACAGATACTCGCCAACCGCTTCCCAAACAACCTCCTTGTCTGCCTCGAGAACTCGCCCCAGCTCACGGCTGTCTCAACTTGTCTCACAGTACAGTACGTCATTCATCAACTGCATTCTCGGATGCGATCTCACACACTCGCATGCAATCCTCACATTCCCGGGTGCAATCTCACACACGCGCATGCAATCTCACATTCTCGGCTGCAGTATCTTCTCTGTTTCGATGCTGAGGCGTACAGCTACGTCGACCTCTACCCCAACTCTCTGAGCTACTCGCATCTCGCATAGCGCGGCAAGGCAAACGTCCTCCGGGGTGATGATGACGAGCGTGCTCGTGGGCGCATACCCTGACGTCTTCAAAGCCAGGATTGTCGACTCGGGCGTCGCGTACGGCTGCTTCTCGCTCCCCGGGCAGCCGGATGACAGCGGGAACTCGCAGTGCTCCAAGGGCAAACTGATCCTGATGGGCGAGCAGTGGGCGGACCGCGTGTACGCTGCGTACCCTAGCTACACTGGGGCGCACCCAAAGATGCAGGTCTGGCACGGAACCGCGTATGTAAGTTTCCTCACTCTCTCTCCCTCTCTCCCTTCCATGACATGTCTTGCTGGATCGACGAGATGACGACGTCGCGGGTTGCAGCGACACGATGCTCTCCCCACAGAACTTCTTCGAGGAGATCAAGCAGTGGACGACCGTGTTCGGGTACTCGAGTACGCCCGCCTCAAACATGTCCAAGTCGTACCTGCCGTCAGGCTACTCGAACGCGACGTACGGCCCCAACTTCCAGGCGATCCTTGCGCAGGGCGTCAGCCACACCGTCCCTCTGTTAGAGCAGCAATATCTCCAGTTCTTGGGCATCGCATAGGGAATGGACAATCCGAGGGTGAGCTAGTCTTGACCGGTGAGCAGTGGGCGGACTGCGTATATGTATTTGAGGAGATCAAGTAGTGGACGACCTTCGCGGCATTTTGGATAGCATAGGGGCACTGGATGTACTTGGAGGGCGACCGGAAGAGGCGTTCGGTGACTTTGTTCGGATTCACCATGTTTGATACTAGCGTTCAGTTGTCGATGTCTGGTATAGATGTGTCTCTGATGGCATATTCACGAAGAATTTGACCGAAGGCGGATGGGAAGAGGGTGTAATGCTGCGCTATTGAACAGCTAAGAAGTGGGATGGGTAGGGAATGCGAGCAGGACTCCGCACCTTCATTGTCATCAGACAGCACTTCGGGCTCCCTCGGGGTAGCTCCATCCAGCAAGGTTGTGAACGAGAATAGTGCGGCAAGCTTTCCATCGCGCAATGGAAGGGGATGAGATTAAACGGTGGAGCTACGCACCGGGAAGATACTCATGATCAGGAGGTGGCACTCGGTCGATACAGGTATAGCACCGACCTTCCACATCGCACCCCCCTTCACTTCCGTTGCCGTTGCAGCCCCCCTTACCCCTCTCTCCATCGACACTCATCCTGCATCCACGAGCCTGATGACCAGCACACCGGATACATCTCAGACAATCACGCGAAGCGCATTTTATAACCCCCTTGGCAGCCATATCTTTCTGGTATGCTGAAAAAACTGCTGATCAAAGATATGGACGTACTGATGTATTATTCAAGGCCAGCGGGAAGCTCTATAAGCTGCATTCGGATGTCCTAGCCCGGCGTGTCCTGCTCTTCGAAGGGATGTTTGCCGATGTACACAGCGAGGCCGACGCACCAGTACTCGAGGGTATCGGACCCATCCAGAGAATCGGGGCAGGCAAAGGACTATCGGACGACCATCCCATTCTGATGGATCCGATGATGGCAACCAGCGACGAGTTCGATGCATTTCTTGACAATATCTATAATGGGTAAGTTCTGTTCAGTGGTAAGGCCATGCACACTGCCCTTATGTTGCAGGGATACTCGCAGAGAAACCATGGCCCGAGAGTACTCCCTGGAATACCTGATCAACGTCCTCAAGTTGGCCCAGCAATGGCAGTGCCCAACAAGCGAAGACTTTGCGCTGCGGCGTCTGAAGACCCTCGAATCAGTACCCGCAGCCCTCCGACTCCGCCTCGCACGCACGTACGACCTGACCTTTTGGTACGAGAGCGCGCTCGCAGCGCTGATTGGCCGGCCGCTCAAGACGCTGTCGAAGTCGGAACTGGCATGGATCGGCTACGAAGGCTACCAAGTGATCACACGAGTTAGAGAAGAGTACGAGGCACTGCGGAAGCGACTTGCATTTACGCCGCCACCCGCTCCGTTGTTATGGGAGAATGGTTGTGTGAGTCATGGGGTCTGTGAGAAGTGGTGGAGGCAGGTCTGGGTCTTGGACATGGGTGAGCGTCTTCAGACTCCCATATGCCCTCTCGGATTGTGGGATAAGGATGCTGTGAAGCTCGTAATCAATGGGTTGGATGTATCAGGGATGATGGCTGGGTGTGGAAAGGCGGCGAAGGAGGAGGCTGTCAGATGTCCGGGGCTACAAGTTGAGGATGCCCTCGTCGCCCATGCTGTGGAGGTCTACAAAGCCACTGTACCCGTCGATAGATCCCCCATTGACTTCAAGTACTGAATGCAACAAATGTATTGAACTGTGGAGTTGCAGAGGCATGCAGCCTTGTAGTTTTCTGTGCCCCTCGAGATTGCATGAGAAAACTAATCTGCGCGCGAGAATGGAATTGTGCGCGAGAAAACTAATCTGTGCGCGAGAATGGATTTGCGCACGCGAGAAAATCCAAATAAGCGCTGTGCGCGAGAAATTTAATTTTTGTACAGATTGAACAGCATATGCCTTCACAGCTCTACTTTCTCCTGGGCAATGACCTCCGGTGGGACGAGTCTGTCAACAGCGACTCATCCAAGCAAGCTTTTCACGCCGCGCTTCTCGAGCTGCTCGAGGTGGAGCAAGAGGATTTCGACAACCGCGACGACTACGAGCCCATCCCCGACCCTCTGAGCAACAAGGAGACGCTAACGGAGAATATCATAACCTACTACAATCGGTACATTCACTTCATCCCCCGTCTACAGCGCACTGACATGGCATTCATTAGGTGGCTCTTTGGACACCCCCGGGGCAACATCAAGGTCCATATGCGGTGGCGACGGGCAGAGAACGGCAGCGGCGATGGGCCCACGGAACCCACTCTTCACGAGCGGGTGCTCCAGGCCAGACGGGCGCATCATCAGCAACTGGCGGAGCACCACAGTCGGGTCGCGGCACACATGGTGCCTTCGGGGGGCGGCTCTGGCGGCGGGGCATCAGCGGGTGAAGTGTAGGGTTTCCGTTTTCGCGCGGGCGCATTTGTATCTGTCTGGATCCAATCACAACCTATCATTTTTGCCATCCCATCAATTGTGTGCTATCCCAAAATGGTAATGCAACCGGAAATACAGGTCACAATAGCATTGTCTCCCTTTGCGCCCAAGCAGATGTAAGCTAAAGGATCCCCCATAACTGTTACTATTGACCCTGTATGATTTCTCTGACTCCCTTTGCTTGCAGACATTCCCTTATGATAGAATGCATACCATGTATTGTAACCAGCGCATTTAAATACATTATAAGAATCACTCGGGCCGCTCATGCCCTAGCCCGCCACAGTACCAGTTAGCCCCTCGCCCACACCCGAGACCTTCACTCCGCGAGCGCGCGGCTCGCCTTCCACCGCTTGTTTGAATTGCAACTGACCTGCGTCTGCGTGTCTGTGCACGCGCTTGCGACCCCCTGAATCGGCCCCAGCTGGAATCGACAACAACCCAAGGGAAGTCCGGCCGAAATCGGCCCGAACGGACTGCTTGCAAGCGAACGCAAGTGCACCCCTTGCCGCGCAGGCGGAATGCACTTTTGCTGATGGTAGAACGAGACGGACCAGTCGGTATTGGGTGGCTCAGCGATTGTTTGGACATTTGTGTACGCACCACACAAAACAATTTGAATGCGGCATCCAGAACTTGAATGCCAGCGCCACGCGGACATGCCGGCTCCCCTTGCGCCGGCTTGGCCATTCATGATGTCGATCCTCAGTCCTGCCTCTTCCATTTGCTTCCAAATCTCTTTTCCAGCCCGCCGAACGAAGAGGACCGTGACTTGCGGGTACACATAGCGACAGGTGAGTTCACGAAGCTTTTGCGTCAAAAAAATCTGAGATTGTTTTTGTAGTTGTCATAGAGGATTTCGAAGGATAGAGCATGGCAGATGTGGAGAGAAGAATGCGGAGAGCTTTGAGAAAGGCTTTGAGAAAGGTCCGTCCAACAATTTGGCTGCTGTCCCAATTCCCTCGTGCTCTTGCTCCTGCCTGTGGACGACAAGCCCGCCCCGTCGCTTCTACGACAGCGTTAGTCAAGATATGCACACCCCATCCTCGACCTCATCAAACATATATTCAAGTCTGCACTTTCACTCTGATGATCGTCCTCATCTTCGTTTTCGCGTCCTGTCTACCACTGGTTCACTGTCGTCTTTGGCCACTCCATCCCAGTACTCATCCCCGAGCCCTTGCCAACATTACAGAGGAGGATTTATCTATCTGATTGATGGTACCGACTCTTTGTATCCGTGCTATTGGACTTCGGTTTGCTTTGGTACAGCTTCATGTTGCTTTAAGCGTATCCGAAAGACCAACGGGTGTACAATAGTCTGACGTACAATAGTTTGAACGTGATACCGGACACAACAAAATATCAGAGCGCATATACTAGACAATCATGGGTGTGCATGCGGAGTCTAGTGCTCAGTGCTTGTATTTACCAAAAGTCCTCCGGGATTAGTGTCGAGAGTGGTAATGGACGAGTGCAGGCAGATTGCCTCGAACGAACGCTATTAAACCACCTTAGAACGCCAGCGTACCTCAGTTGGAATCCAACCTACGGAGTGGGGGTACTGCTGTATTATTGGGGGCATCCATAGTCAATAATCAAGGTCAATGACTTGAACCTAGCATCGGCTTCTCTGGCTCTATCTTCGGGTTGACCCATGCAGCCTAAGGATAGTCGAATTAGCTTCGCGCAGAGACGAGCAGAGGACACGTTACTTACGAGCATGGACACATTCTCGTGACCATCTTCACCAACCCATCTCTTGACCGTGTCTTGGTTGATAGACACACTGTTGACATGGCGGGCAAGACGCTCCAACTTGTCCAAGTCCACGCCATATTTCTTCACGAGTGCCTCGAGGTCCTTTTGCGTTGCGACGTACTTACGTTCCTCCAGGAGCTCGAGGAGAGACTCGGCCACAAGCCGATTCCGTATTGACCGCGGAGAGCGCGCTTCCTCTTCCGAACGCAGCCGCGTCTGGTGTATGTGTTGCGCAGAAGCAGCCGCCTTGAGTACAACCGACTGAAGTGAGTAAATGAATTGGATGAGAGTGGTGTCACATGCCGGTATTGTTTGCATATGGTGGTCAACTTTGACGGGGCCCAGCTTGCTCAGATTCGACAGGAAGTGCGGATCACGAGCATCGCGCTCGATAGCTAGGGTCCACGTCAGCGAGGGACTGCCTCATGTTTCACGTCTTACGCACCTTCATCTTTTGTCTCACTAGCCCTCGGCGGAGGTCGCGCGTGAGGGTGAAGTTGCTCGCCGACGTTGGGATTGGGAGTTCTTGCACCTGCCCATGCAGGTGGTGTTCTGGCGAGCTTTCGCGCGGCAGGCTTTGATGCTGATGACCCCATACTTGAAACCTCGGCGAGCGCGACGAACAGAGACGTAACAGCGTTGAACGTTGGACGTTGGACGTTGAACGGAGACGGAATCGGCGCCTCCACACCACACCTGTCTTGTCATTGGTTCTGGTGCCGGGCCGTTAAAAGCCGGGCCGAGGTCAATGTGGACGGCGTCTCGCCGATAGCCTCTCTCTCTTCTCTCTCTCTCGCTACCCTCCTTTCTCCATGTCCCGACGGCGCGTCGTATACTACTATGACCGTGAGTATGACGAGTTTTCCCTTCGCCACGAGTTCTCCGAGGCTGACGCGAGAAACAGCGGACATTGGGTGCTATAGCTTTGGCACCACACACCCCATGAAGCCCCAGCGGATGCGGATCACCCACGAGCTCGTCTCCGCATACGACATGCTCCCGAAGATGCGCGTTCTGGTCAGTGTTTCTCTTGTTATACGCGCGACGTTCGCGCTGAAGGCTTCAGAGCAGAGAGCAAAACGCGCGAGTGCGGAAGCAATGACAAAATTCCACACCGACGAATACATCCACTTTCTGTCCAGGGTCACACCCGACAACGCTCGGGATCTCACTTACAACGGGTTTCAGTTTCTGGTGGGCGATGACAATCCACCTTTCGAGGGTGTGTTCGAGTTCTGTTCGATATCTGCAGGAGGGTCCGTCGGTGCGTGTATTCCACTTTCCTGCCCTCGGCCCTCGCTCTATACCCCGCTCAAGCATGGCACTCTCAGCCGCCGCGCAACGACTCATGGAGGGCCAGTGCGACATCGCGATCAACTGGGCCGGCGGCCTCCACCACGCGAAGAAGCGCGAGGCCTCCGGCTTCTGCTACGTGAATGACATCGTCCTCGGCATCCTTGAGATGCTTCGCACCGTCCCCCGCGTCCTCTACATCGACATCGACTGCCATCACGGAGACGGCGTCGAGGAGGCCTTTTATACCACAGATCGCGTCATGACATGTTCCTTCCACAAGTTTGGTGAATACTTCCCCGGGACCGGAACACAAAACGACGAGGGAAGGGGCAAAGGGAAGGGGTACGCATTGAACATTCCGCTCAAGGATGGGATCACGGACAACGCATACAAGAGCGTGTTCCAGCCGGTGAGTAATCCTCTTTGTGTCTCCCACGCGGCTGCCGTCATGGGCGTGCAGGCTGGTGGCTGAGGCTGCGAGTCGTCAGGGATAAGCTCACGTTTGGCCCCGGCCCCAGGTCATAGACAAGATTATCGAAGTCTTCCAGCCGTCGGCCATCGTACTCCAATGCGGCGCCGACTCGCTCTCTGGAGACAAGCTCGGCTGTCTCAACCTAACAATGCAAGGCCACGCGAGCTGCGTGCAGTACGTCCGCCAGAAGAACATACCGCTCATGCTGCTCGGCGGCGGTGGGTACACGGTCAAGAACGTCGCGCGTACATGGACGTATGAGACAGCCTGCGCGCTCGGCGTCGAGAACGAGATCGACCTCAACCTCCCGTGGAACGAATATTTCGAGTGGTTCGGGCCTCGATACCGGCTGGAGGTCGCCGAGAGCAACATGGACGACATGAACGCCGATTCGCTGGACGAAGTCCGGTGAGCGAGCATTGCATATATGTCAGTCCATATGTGTACTGAACATAAACCAGGTCGAAAGCGTTGCAACAACTGTCACAACTACGCCCCGCACCCTCTGTAGGGCTGCAAGACGTCCCGCGAGCAAGCGTAGGCGAGTTCCTCGGCATCGGCAACGCTCATGAACAGGCACCCTATGATGAACTCGACGAGCACTTGGCCCGTGCGTAATCACCCGTTTTCCACTTCATCCTGCAATGCGACCTCACCTGAGCGATGCCAGAACATTCTCGCTTCGTGTACAACATGCAAGACGCCTTGGCCCAGTCCGAGTCCGAGTCCGACTCGGAATCCGACTCTTCGCACTCGCACGCCCGACCCCGACACAGAAACACGCGCAGCGGCAAAAAGCGCATGAGCCTCCTCACGGGGGAGGTCTACGACGTTCCCCGGCTAGAGGAGCACGAGAACGGGTACTTTGAACTCGGCTGTGGGCATGAATCGTGGGCGAACGATGTACCCGCGCGCGGGGTGCGAAGACACTTCTTCCAAGGAGGGGCGAGGTGGGATCCTGTGTTGCACCAGATCATCACGGAGAGGGAGCGGGCGGGGATACATGGTCCCAAGATTGACCTCGGCAGGCTCATGGTCAATGGCGGCAGGGAAGAGGAGACTGTTTCGGATCCAGGGGACGAGATGGACGTCGACTCGGAGGACGTTTGACGGCGGTAACTTATTCACCGATATATTCGCTTGTACTATACCTCGTGTATTCGCTTAGCACTACTTGGTTCATCCTTACGCCTTACCACTCGAGTCTGGAAATCCCTAATCGGGCTGGCAGCAGACAGGGTGGACGCGTTATTTCTTCTATGATTCAGCGGCCCCGTATACAAGGCCTCCAGTATGTAATACATAATACGCGGCCAGAGTGGAGATGAGAAGATTGGGAGATTGAGAGAAAAAGACGATATGCAAACCAAAGCAGTCACCCTTCAGTACAGTATCTTCGCCCGATACCGTCCTACAGCCCGAACCGCGTCCAATTTTGGTGTAATATTGGAACAAATGAGAGTGCGCGAGACGACAATAGAGGGCCATTGGGAGTGTGACGTATTGTGGGGGGAGGGGGTATCGGGGGAGAGCGCGGGATTGCAGCGCGGATGCCCAGCAAGAGCAAACGCGCGGTGCCGCTGTGTGGGTCAATACGACAATATGTAAAAAAACACAGGAAGCAACGTAGGGAGAAAGAACGGAGTATCCTCAATGCTCAACAGCATGTTCCTGGGAGCAGTTCGTTACAAATCGTGAAACCGATAGCGGTTGACGTTCGAGGATGAGGACTCTAAGCGTGGAAGGTGCCCATGTTCGATGGGTTCTGCTGTTGTTGGTACATCTGATACATATACGCCTGGTAGACGTGGGGCGGGACGGACTGCGGTGCCATCCCGTTATACTGCGGTTGGAGGATGTTGGCAGCTTGGGACATGTTGGGGGACTGCGTCCCATACGGGATCGGCGATGGCACGGCGTTGTTCGCTGGCGCACCGCCGTTGCGACGAGGACCGCTTCTCGGAGTGGTAGCGTCGGGTGTGCGGACCCCGAATGGGTTGAAGGGATCGGTGTTTGGGGAGAACGCGGACGGCGGGTTAGAACGACCGCCACGCTGCTGTTGTTGTTGCTGAGGGCCAGCACCATTCTGGCCGTAGCCCGGGTCGATCTGGAGGCGAGGAGGACCAGAAGCGGCGTTCTGCCCACCCATTTGGAGAGCCGCCATCATGGACTGCAGACCCTGATCGTTCGACGGGTAGCCTGCCGGAAGACCTGGCACACCAAACTGGCTCTGCTGGTTGTACTTCGCCTTGCCGCTGGGCTGCGGGATGTTCGTCGTGTACGTCGGTTGCAGGTTAGGGACAGGCAGGCCAACTTCCTCAATCAGGCGGCGGTACGCCTGAGTGGCGATGACCTTCAGCTCGATGAGGACGCGCTTTGTGGCTTCGACGTAGTTGGGGCGCTGAGCAGGGTCAACGAAAGGGCTAGTGAGGATCTTGTGAACGACGGCAACACCGTTGACCTGGTCGCCGAGGACGTCGGTGAGGACGTGATCTCCAGGAGAGTTGAACAACGCCTCGACAATCTGCTTGGACGCCTCAGGCTCGACCTTTTGATTGACGATGCGGAGCACCGTCAGTGACGCCAGCTTGTGCGTGCACAGGTGCGACAGATGTGGAGTGAAGCGAGGCGCCAGGAGGTTGTAGCGTGACGGGAAGCTCGAGGTGTCGAGAAGCCAAGTCAGCAGCAGCGCGCCGTTCGGGTTAGTCGCGAGAGGGATCGAGTTAAGGATGATGGCGGTGGCGATGCGACGTTGCTGGTTGAGGGTGATGTGGGAGCTCTCGAGACACGCCCTCATACTACGAGCACCGAAGCGACCCTGCGCGATCTCCCAGAGCCGGTCCCCCATCGCGTCAAACAGGAAGTCGGTCGAGGGCGCGCCGAAACGAAGGCAGCACCTGCGATCAATCAGTACCCAGTACCTGAACAACCGTTGGGACATCAACTTACTGCACAACATAGTTTCCAAACTGGTCCAGAAGGAGCGGGGGAACATAGGGACGCAAATTCGCGGTAATGAGGCTGACTTCCTCCGGGGTCTGAACGCACTCAATAATCTTCTGGGCAGCCCAAGTACCGTTCTTGTGGATGCCGATCATGGCGAGATGGGGGGCGATGCGCTCGAGCATAGCAAGCCTAGGTCCAGGGGAGCACTTCTCGAAGAGCTTCTGCACGACCTGCATAAGGAGACTACGGTCAGCGATCCTGCACCCGCAATCGCACACTCCTGGGAACCCACCGTGTTGCCAAGCCAGTCCGAAGCAAGGTCGACAATCTCGCCATCGAGGAAGTCCGCCGCGACGTTGTCGATCTCCTCGGTCGTGATGGTACTCGTGTCGAGCCTCTTGCGCAGTTCGCGAAGCTTCGAAGCATCCCAACGCCTGTTGTGCGGTCTCTCAGAGACCAGAGGGATAGTTGTATAATACATGGTCGGAGGCCGGAACTCTGCAGACTGCAAGTGAGCGATGGTCACAATATGGGGACAGATAGATGGTTGAACGCACCGGCAAGGGTCTGAATGTCCGCCTCCGCGTCAGGACTACCTCCGCTTAACTCCTTCAGAATCATCTGCTGCTCAGTGACCGACGCGGCCCATCCGGCAGGCTTGCTAACACCGTCATAGCCAGTATGTGCGCCCGAGGCGATCATGCTGAGCAGCAAGTTCGACCGGTAGTTCTCCAGGGAGCCACTGAGCACCTGCTGGTCCACCGGGATGGTCGACGCCCCCTTGATGTTGCGAAGGGCATGGATCGTAGCACCGACGCTCAGATCGCCGACACCCTGGACACTGACGTTCGAGGCCTCGTCTTGGCCGCCGCTACCATCCTGGCCGTTCTTGACAGGGACCTTGGCGAAGCCAATACGGATAGCGCCGACGTCGCTGCCAAGGACGTCACGACCGTTGAGGGCCTTGCGCGCCCTCACGGCATCGTCAAGACGCTCGAAGTTAACTGCGTAAAGGCCGTCAGCCCCTGCCGATCACGCTAAGGATCATCAACCACGTACTGAAGCCGCAGTTTTTGTGTGTGAGAACACGAGCCGACTCGATGGGGCCGTAAGGGCTGAAAACACTAAGGATCGTAGCAGGCGTCGTCGTTGACGGGATAGATCCGATCCAGAGGGCACGGGTAGGAGTCGACTGCAGCTGGGCATCCATACCCGAGAGGCCAACGTTCTGGCTGCCACTCTTGCCCAAGGCACCGCCAGGCGATGTGGCGATCGGGCTGTTCAGATTGGCACCTTTCGCGGGAGCGACAGGCGCGCTGTCTGCCTTGCCAAACCCGATGCGGACGGTCTGACCGTTCGGCATCCCGATGTCGCCACCAAGGCGGTTGAGGACATCATCTTTGGCACGAATCGCGTCGGCCTGATCGACGAAGTTGACGAAGCCACACTCCTACGCGCCAGGTCAAGACGATGTCAGCCTCTAAAAAGTACCGCAGCACGCCAAATTGACCGACCTTCTCAGGAAGCAGCCTCAGGGACTCGATAGCACCGTACGGGGCGAACACGTGGATGAGCTGCTCGCTCGTGAACGAGCTGTCCAGGTTACCAATCCACAGGGAGCGGGTAGGGGTCTGCATCTGGGTGGAGGAATTCTCCGACTTCGGCGAAACAGCACGGTTCTGGTTCGTCGAAGGGGCGGCGAGGTACGCAGAAGCGCGGCTCACAGGCGGCTCGGGGTTGGGGAAGTGCACGCTCGCGGTAAGATTGCTCCTGGGGACGGTGGCCTTCTCTGAGCGCAGAATACCCGCTGGGTTCATGGCCGACGCCCCGAGACCAGCATGGAGCTGGATGTCAGCGCCAAAGGCTGACTGCAGCTCACCCACGCCGGCGCGGCGATGAAGCCTGGAAGCAGAGTCATCGAGAGTGCCCACGGAAATGGCACGGGGGCGGGTCGCGAGGCCCACGCCGAGGTGGTCTGATTGCTTGAAGCCCTGGGCGACGTAGTTCGCGGAGAGATAGGCGTTGGTATCGGTCTCACCGTACGAGTCCATGCCCTGGTGGTACAAGTCGTTCTCGTAAATCTCCTCTTCCTCCTCTGCCGCGCTCGTGGGAGACAGCAGCGAGGCAGCAGTGGGGCGCAAGTGGTACGGGTTTGAGACCGTGCTGGCGCGCATGCGGGACGGATTGTTGTTTAGGTTGACGGTAATCGCGGCTTGGGCCTGGTTGCGGAGCTCTGAGATCGTCGCCGCGGGCGGGTGGCGCATGCCATCGTCCAAGCCCAGGTAGTCGAGAGTGTGGACGTCAAACTCGTCGTCCATGGATGCCACGGAACGCAAATCGTCTAGGATCGGCAATCCGTTCCCACCGTTCCGCGACGAGAGCCACGACGAGGAGAAAATGGACGGACCAAATGCGTTGGTCAGCCCGCCCGTTGGGAGCGTGAGCGAGCCGGATCTGAGGCGACTGTTGCGTTCGGTAAGCGCAGACGAAGCGACCGACGAAGCGACGGAGGCCGAGTGACGTAAACCTGGGCGTACAGGGCCTGTGGTCGCTGACGTGGACGTGGGGGTACCCAGATCATTGCGCTGCCTGAGCTGGTCGGCGAAACTATCGGTGGACCCGGCGGGACTGCCTAAATTGCTCGAAGCCGCAGCGAAGCGCTGCGCGGCAAGCTGCACATTGGAGGGAAGGGTGCCGGCCCTAGCCCTGCGGAACCCCGGGGGATAGTTGGTGGGTGGAAGGATGGAGGTATCGGCTGGAGCGTTGGCGGAAGCGGGATGTTCGTTAGGAGGGGAGCCACCGGAGGCGAGGGCGCGCAGTGCGGGCGGCCTGTATCTGGCGCCGATGCTCTGCTCAGCTTCCAGCTCCCTCGCGCTGGAGACAGCGACAAAGGATTAGCTGAGGCTGATTGTACGATCTGAGGATGGATGGATGGAAAGGAGACGGACCGTTTAGCATACGCAGCGGAGGGGGCCGGAGGCGGGGTCTTGCCAGAGGACACGCGAGAGAAGGAGTTGTCGTTGGCCGAAAGAGACATGGGCTGTAAGATGTTGGATTAGGTATTACTTGATGTTTTTGGGAGAGCGGATTGCGCGAGAGCAAGCAAGAAGCGGCGAGAGGTAGAAGCAGCAGGAGGCGTCCGATGGGTAACTATGCGCAGGAGGGCTATAGGTCGTAATAGGGCGAATTTCTTGAAGAAACCAATTTTTGAGGGCGAAGACTGAGAAGGGGACTGCCCAAGACTACTACAGTAGGGTGGACTCGAGTAAATAGTAGAGGACTAAGTAGGATGAAGGAGGTCGTTGAGAGCAGAAAAGCTCGCTAAAGGAGCCTCGTCTCCTCTCTCCCCTCAAAACTCCGCCCTCTTCTATAGCCGCCCGTCCCGTCGTCTGGCTCCCGTCACCCGCCTCTCATGCACACACAAACCGCAAATCCAATCCTCATTCCCTCTCACACCCCACATCATACTACTACGCAAACTATACCAGTCTTTCACACTTGTTCGTCCTCCCCGACCCACCGCGGCGCGCCCCCAACCCGCCCTCACGCTAATCGATCTCGCAAGCCCAGGGGCCTCCGGATCCTCGGCGGTGATTGAGTGTCAATCATCCATCGCACTCGCAGTCTGATGCTCGGGTGTACAATGAAATCAGCAAAGAAGCAGCACTCCTCGCGGGCGGGCGTCGGCCGAGACCGCAACGGTGCGACTGCAGGGTGTCAGGTGCATCCTGTCAGGACAAAGAAAACAGACAGAGCGGGGAATGCAGAGCGTTAATCGATACAGATTCTACGGCATATACGAAAGGTCGTATCTGAGTATCGAACATGAATGCAATAAGGTTACGAAGACGAAAAAAAAGTGGGTGAGAGAAAAGTCATGCGTGATGCGGCTGCCAATTACGAAAGCGACGTGCGAGAGCCTCTTCTGCTGGACCGCGTGCGAGAACGTGTCGCGGCCGCGTTGGCCACACGCTTGGATCGCCGGAGAGGCCGCTCCTGAACACTGTCCATCATGTCGATCGGTGATACCGCCGTCGTGGAAGCGTCTCCAGATTGGTCCAGACAGGATTCCTCCATTGGGGACGGTTCCCATTCCGGCGCGGCGCAGAGGGAGTGGAACATCTCCTCCTCCGTTGGGCTGAGGGGAGTCTCGACCACAGCTGGTATCTCCTCAACTGCTGGGCGGTGTCCGTCAAGGGCAGCAGTGGCGAGTATGAAGGGTGGGTGCGTGGAGAGATGATCCTCCCACGAGACCTCAAATTCTCGCGGAGGTAACTCCAGCCGGTGGGAAGTCATGCTTAGGCGTCTCGCCTCTGATGCCGACTGGAACTGATGTCCAAACTGAGGATGTGTTGTTTGGGGACCGTCGGCAGGTTGCAAGGTATGAATGGCATCAGGGAAGAGCGAACGCAGGTCGTCCAATAGGAATGTTGCCAACGCAGACTCCTCCTTCGCAACGTCTCGCGCCACAGTAAGAGGAACCCAGGTACCGCAAACAAGCGGCGACCCTGCGGTGATGACCACGGCATTCGGCGCCGCTGGAAGAGCATCGCCGAGGCGTTGCGAGATCGGGGAGACGTTTACGAAGTCGGTGTCTACTCGTCGGAGAAGCGTTGATGAACCCCATGTCAACTGATATACAGCGACACCTGATAATGACCAAAAAATGTCAGTTCCCGTGATCAGATTTGATTCCACAATCGCCGCACCTTCGAACTGGGTTGCCAGAATAGCGGGAACGGAGGGTATGATGGTGTGAACCACAAGTTGCTTGTCTTCGGTGGTGTATTGTGACGACAGCGGACCCTCCAACAGCTGCGGAGCCGGAGCGTGGCTCGACGCAGGCGGCGCAGGTGCAGCCGGGGTCTGAAGACAAAGGGAAGTCAAGGACGCGATCAGGGAGGGAGAAGAGATCGACGGAAGTCTTCCCTGCCCTATACGCGTTGCCACACCTGGGGACTGAACATCCAGAGGGGTAAGGGCACGGCGTGAGAGCCTCGGAGATGGGGAGGGCGAAGGGGCGGCGGCAGTAGACGGTTCAGGGGATGAAGACTGTACCCGTCCTTCTGGGGAGACGGCCCGCATGCAACGGTACTCATGCCACGCCCCATCATCGAGGTCGTGGGGCTTGACGCTATCAGGACCGAGAATTTCCACGTCCCTCCACTGGAGTTCGTAAGCTGGGGTAGCTGTGTAGACGTTAAGCAGACATTCCTCCACCGGAGACTCGCACGGGTCGAAAGGAATGATGGGGGAAAACGACTCGGGCGGTGGGTTAGGATCGTTCTCCATAAAGAACAGATTGGTCTCAACGTCTTCCTGCTTGATGGGCACGGATTCTTCCGGATGCATGCTTGGCCAGGACCACGCTGCGAAATCATCTGACAAGGACTGCTCCGCCTGGCGCTCGGCGGCGGCAGCTTGCGCAACAACATCTATCACCTTCAGGTCTGTCGCAGGGTTATCCAGGTGCTCCCAAGCGTCCAAGAGTCCACGGACGTCTGTCGGCTCTTCCTTGACCACAACATCATCTTCGAGTTGGGCAGAAGGAGAACGAGGGCCTGGGCTCTCCCACTGAGTGTCTGCATCAGCGTCAAACTCGCCGAAAAACTCGTCTTCCCAGGCAGAGTCGTCGTCTTCGAGCGGAGTGCGGAGACGTCCCACGGACAAGCGCCGAGCGCCTGTCATGGTAATATGGAAGTCCTCGTCTTCTTCCTCGGAATCTGGCGGTGGAGACCCCGAAAATACGCTGCAAGGGACAGACGGCGAACGTCGACGGGCTTCAAGATGCAAAGGAGGGTCCGGGGAGAAGGACGAGCGGAAGCCAGGCATAGGCGCATAATACGCGGTGGGCATGGCGGTAGAGCAGGAGGGAGACGGAGACAAGGAAGTTACCGAGTCTTCTCCGTCCGAGTCGACAGACATCGAGTCAGTGTCAGACTGCTCGGCTTCTGCGTCATGGTCGACGTCGATGGGGTGCAGACCTGGTAAACTCCCCGCGCGTGATTGCGACACAGGCAAATCGGAGGAGGACGCGCTCGGGGTGGACGTGAGGGACGGTTTCAGTCTGAGCGTGAGTTTGACCTTGGGTGGCCTCTTCTCTTCGTCATCCGAAGAATCAGAAAGTGACTCCGGAACCTTGTCAGCACAGGACCGCAAGAGACGCTTCCGCTTCTGGCCCGCGGCTTGTGCCGCCTTTCGCAACCTGTCGCGCTCCCGTTTCTTCTCGCGTCCTGCATTGATCGGCACGCCGACCTTGCCATTCTCGTTATAGTCGCACAGTCGAATGCCTGCGCGAGAGAATGGGCAGGGGGCACCGGCAGCCTTGCTGAGGTACCAGACCATGGTGCCGCGGCGGAAATTGGTGAGGCGGTTTTCACCTTCGGCTTGCGTACAGTGTGCGCCACCGACGCGGGAATATAAGCCAGCGACCAGTTCGTCGTCGGACGGCGTGCCCGACATGATGTGGCGGAGGAGGAGCGGTTGATCCTGTTGGGCATCACAGCGCTGGAGGTGATTTCGGATGAAGGTCGTGATAGCTTGACCAGCAGCGGATAAGCTGAAATCGGTGGATACATGCGGTCAATGAGTGTTCAAATCGATAGAGGGAGCATGACGCACTTCTGGCATATCAACCCATACTTCATGCATAGCTCGGCGAGGTCCTTCACAGTGGTAGCACGGTTGTCCTGGAACGAAGCGGACATAAGCATACATTTGAACGACGAGCGAAGGAGAAACACTGACAACAGCCATGAGGGAACGTCCAATTGCGAGGAAGACCTTGCTGCTCGCGTCGTCGGCGTGCAGAGTGACATGCAGGGGAGGGAACGGGGGAAAGACGGGTTCGGGGTCGGGAGATGATTCAGCTGCGGCCTGCTTTGCCTTGGAACTTGGCATGGGTTTGACGCGTCTGGGCGGGGCCGGTGGCACATCGGGGGGCGGACGAAGGCGGACGGAGGGCTTGATGGCGGAGTTTGACCGAATTCTGGTCTCATACTGGTGGTTGGCGGACGCGTGCTGTGAGGGCGCGGGGAGGATGGGAGTGAACATGAGAGGGGCCGGGGACCATGAAGAAACAAGCTTGGGGGGCGTCGACCAGCGAGAGTGGGGAGGGGAGAGCAGTTAGGAGGGGACGGGAGGGGAGGGTGGTGGGGGGAGAGCAAGTTGAAGAGAAAGGAAGACCGCACGCGCTTCTGAGACCCTAACGGTAACCGTCGACCCAGCGTGCCTAATTCGAGCTAGCCTCTGCCCTTGATGGCCGCAGCTCCGATCTAGATGACGCAACCTAAAACGCCCGTCAGGCGCCCACTCCCTGCCGCCTCTGCCCCGCCGTGCACACCCTCCCCGGCCGCGCCCTCTACAACGCCATACGTCCCGCCACACTCCACTCCGAGCGCGGTCTGCGCAGAATGGACAATGCTGGCGATCCCAGCACCATTACCTCTGTTTAGCCAAACTTGCTGGCTGTTCGCGAAGCATCAAGATGTTATGTCACCCTCCGCCCGCCCTGAGTTGCCAACGTACCACTCACCTCCGGCACTAGTCTGCCTATCCGCTTGATGCGAGATTTGGTCCCCGCCCCGCACGTCGCCGCGAACAAAGGACTCCACCTCCTTCTACTTGTCCCTACGTTGCGTCTTGCATCTTCGGAACCTTACCATCTTGGATGTCTCGGCGACCGATAACGGGATCTTGCCAGAGCGACGCTTCGCTGCCGCGGAACCCCCCGTACGTCCCCACCCCTACAATTGGACAATCAGATTCCTATGTTCGCGACAACAAGATTGCAAAATCGTTCAATTAACCACTGGTGCCATTGTGCACTCACCCACCGGCGTGTCCTCCGTCTGTTCCCGTCCTCCACTGTCATCCCCCTTGATTGAATGCATTTCTTCGGTGGTGTTCGGGCCCTCTCCTGCCCTCTCGCTGCCAGAAAGCGATCGTCGATCGAGGCGTCACTCCAGCGTCAGGTCACGTTCATGCCTCGGCCTACGGTCCGCCTCATAAACGGCTAAGCACCCGTAAACGAGTAGCCGCACAAAGACGGTGACATGAGGAAAACACAAGGTCTGCGCTGAGACAGGAGGATGATATGAGCAAGCTTTGGTAAGTTGAAACCAACTCACGGAACATACGTACTGGAAGGTTCGGCCGCCTCAACTCGGACAGCGTACCGGAGCTCCTGTCCTGACTGTGCTCCATGCGTATTCAGTCAAAGCAGTCGTCGTCCGGACTCCAGGCCGGAATGACGATCGACATGCACCCTGCACATCGAGAACACTGACCATGTCAACGGTCAGGATATCGACAAAGTCCCAGTGAACATACCAGAGGAACGATGATTTCACCATCGTCGTCTCCTCAATGACCACCCAAAACGATTCATCCCGCCCTGTGTTATTGCGAGCACCGAATCTTGCGATACCGTGTCCTCCATTCTAACAGCACCGCCCGCCTCCACCGCTGCTCACCGTCACTCCTGCACACTGCTCACGGCAGTGAGACCGCTTCGCCCTATCCTCCTTTTTTGGAAGCAAGCCAGAAACATCATGCGCCTGAACAGACCTTCGGGATAAAGGTAACCACCTGGTTTGCTGAGGTTGCCAGTTGGGTCGCCGAGGGGTAAAAAGGAATGCGTCCTCGTCTCCTGATCGTCCTAGCATCCAGTTTAAGTCTGCAGGGAAATTCGGAATGGAGAGTAGTCGACATCGAGGCGCAATCGCAAAGCAAGATCGAGTCGATGTGGTCATGGTCGATGATGTTGAAAATGAGGTCCTTGCCATCCTAACGATTTCTGGCGATTTCGAACAGTAAGTAGAAATGTAACTGAATTTAAAACGCAGGCTTCAGCTGTCGAATCTGCGCTTCTTTCCTCTCGTTGCCCGTCAATTGGTTGTGCAAGACACCACAGGCACCACCTCAAACATCTAGTTGCTCCTCATTGATTATTACTGTGGATTTTGGACTCTGGAGGAACTTAGGCAGTCGTGATTGAGTGGATCGCGTGATCCAGATGTATCACATGACCGCGACGCGTCGCGTTTGTGGGAGCCTCGAGGCCATCGTCTCATGGGCCTGCGACTTCCGGTGGGGGATGAGGTTATGTCAAATGTCACTCGCCCCAAATTGCAAGGCAGCAATCGTACGTCCATTGATTCGAGATCAGATATAGAGACATCACAGTACGGTAGAGATATACTAGTACACGGTGGGAACATAGTACGCGACAGAACAAAACATGCAGGAACTAATAAGATAGATGACAAGAGAAGACCCCGAAGCATATCATGCAGTAGCCTACCAAGATACTTGTCAGCTTTATCCAAGCACTGGGAAAGGAGAAAGATATACCTTCTTCGCTCGTGGCTTAGACGCAGGCTTGGACGCGGTTGACTTTGTCTTGGTAGCCTTCGTTGCAGCTGCCTTCGCTGCAGTCTTCTGAGGTATTCAAAGTGAGTAACGAAAACCAGAGGTCATGAAACGCAACGCGTACCTTCTTTTCGACAGTCTTCGCGGTGCTGGTCTTCTTAGTCGTCGCCTTGGCTTTGGCCGTCTTTGCCGTTTTGGCGGGTGCCTTCTTCACTGCAGGCGCAGAAGCTTTCTTGGTGGCAGCAGCCTTCTTGGCAGGTGCAGCCTTCTTTGCGGGGGCGGGGGCAGGGGCAGCATTCTATACGTGATGTTAAAATGAGACACGACGCAGATGTGAAATGCGCGTACCTCGTTGGTGGGTGCCGGCTTGGGCTTCGGAGCAAGCTTGACCTTGCCAGAGGGGCCCTTGGGCAAGGCGAATGTGCCGTCCTCTACACCGTTCTGGATTGCACGGGTAAAACGAGAAGACTCGACCTTATCGTTGGTGACATCGAGACCATATTGTTCGAGAATCATCTGCGTCATAGCCATGAATACCCAGTGGTGGTTACGACGAGCCTCAAGAACACACCTTCTTAAGAAGGGGACGCGAAACGCCTCCCCGCTCCTTGGCATCGACGATGCACTTCTACACCGAAGATGAACACCATGCGACGACCAAACATACAAGAGTACGACGCACCTTAACCATGTCCTTCCAGGTCGGGTGTGCCTTGCCATCGTCCGCAGGCTTCGTGGGCTTGGCTTTCTTGGGAGCAGCAATCTTCGGCTTCTTGATGCCAGCAGGTTTCGCAGCCTTAGTGGCAGTCTTCTTCTCAGCCGACTTCTCGGCAGACTTTCTCGTCGATTTGGGCCTCTCGGCTGCGGCAGACTTGGGCTTGTCGGTAGACTTGGGTTTCTCCGCAGTGGACTTGGGCTTCTCTGAGGCAGTGGACTTCGGTGTGGTAGCCATTGCAATGAGGTAGAGTGAGAGGGTGTAAGGGAAGAGGGGATGGGTGGAGGTCGGGGTTGGTGGGAGATAACGGGCGCAAGCGCAAAGTGAGGGGAGGCGAGCTTTGAGAGAATTGGTGGCGAAGTGTCCGGAGCGGCGCCTTCTTATATGGACGCGCGCGACGCGTGTCACGTGCGGGCCTGACGCGTTTTGTTTACAGCAAACCTTATTTCGTCGTTGAACGCGTCCCATGGCCTCATGCGAGCGCCCATGCGTGCCCCGTGCACGACAAACGGCCAGTGCCCATTGCCCTATTGTCCTTTCTTTGCCCCTCTTTCCTTCCCTGTATATGGACAAGGGTGCCGCGCTGCCGCCAATCCAGCTAGAACGCTTGACAGCTACGAGCACTTTCATTAAACTTGTTATGCTATAGCCCCACTTATGTTGTGTCTTGCTTCAACGAACTGATGTGCGCACACGAGGCAGTTTGAAGTCCATGTCAATCTTCATTGACCGCGAATGTACCTAGGTCGCGCAAAATGAAGACAGCCTCCTCCACTCGCATCTCCAGCACCGTCAGCTTCTCTCTCTTCTTCTCCCATTGCGCAAGCAACTCTCGCTCGTTTCGAGTCAACAGCCGCTCCTCGTCTTGGCTCACATCGCTCCGTTGTCGCTTTTCCAGTACCGCCCTGAGGTTCGGTTCGTCTTGCTCAGCCTGCCTACGAGCGGCGATGTTGTACAATGTCTTGTACAAATTTCCGAGGAGAACATTGTAGGCCTTTTGCAGGTCGACATACCTAACCGCACTAAAATGAAATGGACCGCAACGACATATGCCAACAATCAGACGTACCACAGGTAGAACATACGCGTCGGATTGCGGTCAGCGCTCTTGGGGACCTCTTGCAGGCTAACAAGAGACTCGGCAGACATGGATGACAATAAAGGTCGGACGTCCTTTGGAGCCATCATGCCGACCTTGGAGATCTGTGGCTAGCAGTTAAAAGACACTCTCCAGCAATACTGTCAGGACGCTGCGCTCACCTGTTTCTCGTCCATCATACCGGTGTCCAGCAGCAGTCGTATGATTCGCACGCCTTCGTCACCGTGTCGTTCTCGGGCTATAGCTTCTAGAACACGCCGGCGTAGTCGTCTGGCTATGATCTCGAACTCAACCTGGACCTTAGATCCGCTCAGAGAGACGAAGGAGGCAGAACGCCCTGCAGGAGTCGGGTTATCAGCAGACGCGAGGATGCCGAGGTATTCCTTCATCAACGTCATCGTGGGTGGCTTCTTGGACGACTGGAGTACAAGTCCCGTCGATAGGTCGATGTCATCTGGTAGATGCATTGCTATGTTGGCAAGCGACGTTGGATCTGCGATGACTGATTCAGTAATAGTTTTAGGTTACGCGCAGCCAGAACTCCCACCAGAACGGACGTCTGACAGCTTGCGTTGTTTCGATTCGGTTGCCTTCAGAGAGGCCCGAAGGACCAAACCAGTGCACTGGTTGAAACGCTCGGACGCCGTGGTTTCAATGAGCTGTTTATGCGTTGGTTAGCTGAGAGTCGGACGCACTACTTGCCCAGCTGACCTTGTTCCTTATGTGCACGTTGAATCGTTCGTTGTTCACGCGAAAGTAGACCCCATTCTACACTTGACTTCAGATCAAAAAATCGCTTGTCGTATGGAGTATGAGACTCACGTCAACCTCCGTGTCCTCCTCAACGGCTTTGCGCTTTGTGATGCTGTTTAGCGTCTGCATCGGATTGTACGTCACAGAAGCCTACCTTGGAAGGCTTGTAGGACTGCTCCTTAGCTTTTCGCTTCTGCAACCTATGCATATCATCGTCTGCCGCGGGCTAAGCGATAGAGGAAAACTCACCATGCCAACTTGTTCCGCCTCCTCTTCCTCTCGTTTCAGCCTGGCTTCAGCGACCTCCTTGGCTTCACGCAGCTCCTTCGCTGTAGGAAAACCAGCAATTTTCCTCTTTTCCTCCGCTTCGTATCGTATGCACTTGTCGCGAGGGGACAGATGTGAAATGACGGTTGACGGCTTCAAATAGGTTGCTTCTACCAGCTTATATAGGGTTTGAGAAACAACGGCTGGGCCTAAAACGACTGTTATCTCAGCACACGCATATAGGACCGCAAGCGGCGTACCTTTGATGGGGTCGTAGATGGACAGGTGAGATACAATATCGGGTGGACGAAGTTTCCCGTGGTCTAGGATTAGTTGTACAATTTCCCCGCCCTAGTGAAAGGACATAAGAATATGGTACAGGTGTGACCTGTAAAGAACCCACCGCTCTACCGTACAGCTGCTCTGCTAACCAGACATATCGTCCATAGCGCAACCTCATCAGACATTCGTCCGCATTGACCTCGAAAACCTCGCCTTCGTCGTCGGATTGTGCGTGCCATAATAAGTTATGTTGTATGAGAACAAGAATGGAAGCTCGGACGATCCGCGGCTTGAGTTTCGAGAACCGGACTAGCTGCTGGAGTCCGAGTCGACCATGGGTTAGTAAGACGGAGGCAACCGTCTGTATCGAAACAGGTCAGCACTGTCAACATTCCAAGAAAACCAATGCAAATACTCACGGCGGTCAAAGGTCCGAAGACCGATCGCACAATTTCTGTGCACAGGCGAGCGGTGTCTGCGTCCGCCATTGTGTGTGATTATGAGAGCATAGGAAAGACAGTCAATGCCGCCAGTGAGAATGAAAGCGGCAGCGAGTGGAAGAGGTGCCTGAGCAGTGCAATTTGGCGGACTGGAGTCAGGCTTGCGGCCGGGACAGCCTCGAATTTGCGAAGTCAGCCGCAAGCCTGCCCTAAACTAGCGCACAAGCCGTGCGCCCTGCTGCTGCCCCTCTCCTCTCCACTTTCACTGAGCTTCTGGCTTTACCCTCACCTATTTCCATTCTCTTCAACGACATGTCGACAATGGCAGAAACACTCGACGCTCCGATGCCAGACTGTGGCGATATCGACATCTCCATGTACCCCGGCATGGCAACCACGACAGACTCTTGGCTCTCTGTCGAGGCAAGTATGGGCGACGATGGTTTCGCGGCAGATGCTGCTACATTCCATTACGAGCAGGGTGGAATCGAGATTGAGATGGGCGATGACGACGATGAGCCCATCACCGAATACGAAATGGCCGACGAAGGCGCGGTTTACGATGGTCCGGAGATCCAGGACATCGAGGTCTACGACATTTCGCAGGTCGCTTCGCCTCTCCCTGTCGACGACCACGACTTCGCCTCTGTCACACACGTGCGTGTGGAAGACGCGGAGATCATGCATATTCCATCGTCGGATGGCCCTGCGCTGGTACCACTACTCGACCCGCATACCACATTCGTGGAGGTCCCCGCCGAATCCGACGTTATCGCTGTGGTCGAGTCTACTCTTCCTAGCGGTCATGTCGATGCAACGGTCATAGTGGACCATGGCTCGCTCGTAGCTCACGGATCGGACGCAACGCCTCCTACCGCAGCCCTCCCAGAGACTCGTGTGGTTGACGACGCATCCGCTCCCGTCGACGGCGGCGTTCCGGTGGCTGAACCTTCCGCGGCGACTTTTGGCCATCTCGAACCCGTAGAGGTGGCGGGCCCACAAGATGCGGCTGGTCAGCAGATCGTTGACGATGTGTTCCTGTTGCAGCACGATCATTCTGCGCACTCGGACGCCGTCCATCACGACGACCATGGTGCAGACCACCTTGTCGCCGCGGAGGATCAGGACCCTGGCACGTACGCCGTCGACGAGTCGGCTAATGCTGATGCTCTGGACGGCAACGACCCCCACGAGATTTCAGATGGCGTTTATATCGACCCCCCTCCTGCTGTACTCCTGTCCCTACCTCCCTGTGCGGAGTCCGGGGAATGCTGTCTCTTCAACTTCCCGGCTTCCAGTACGCGACAGAGTCCTTCTAGCAGTGCTCAGCCGGACACGGGACATGCCCTTCGCCTTCTCCTACAGGAGCGACCTACTTTGTACTATGAACCGCTTTCTGCCGTCTTCACGGCTCTCCGCCAAGAACAATGCATACATAGCATGCCTGATTTCGCCGAGGCCGAATTGGTACTGGACGCCTACGATCTCCAGCTTTCGATTTCTGAGGTACGCTCCTCTTCCGACGTATATTCATGGAACCAGATTGCTGACTGGTCTACAGGATAATGTATACACTCATGAAGTCACCCTACATGAGTTGAACGTGATTCATGACGGGTCTGATTTGGGTGGGCCGCTTAGGCTTCGTCTCAAGGTCTTCGCCCCTCGTTTCGTGATGCGCTACAACATGCTTCGCGACCAGGTATCTCGCTTGAACATCGGGGAAGAAGGAGGAACTCACGCCGAGGCTTCCACTACGGATCAGTATGAACAAGGTAAGGTCGTTGTATTCCCGTCACCTCGACAATGATGCTCATGGTACATTCAGGATATGTAGAGCATGACGTACAACAGGTCGCTGAAGCCGCTGAGCAATACCATTATGAAGGCGACGTTTCTCAGGAGCCTCTGCCGGAGTACAACGAAGAACGCGCTGATGGTGCCGTACATGAGCCCAAGGAGGAGGACGCCGCTGCGGAGGACGCCGAGCAAGAGTACTCAGCAACGGCAACTGGCGATGAAGCGAAGGGAGAGATTGGGGGGCCGTTGCAAGAAGGACATCGTACGGCAGCAGTGCGAAATGTCGTGACAGACGTGGACCCGGTATTGCAATTGGAAGCCGCGGAGAGGAAGGCAGTGGAGGATGGGAGCGTGAGCGCAGATGCAGATGCCGACGAGGAAGGCGAGATCGGGACTTATGACGCTGACGAAGTGCATGAATATGCCACAGCTGAGGAAGGCGGTGACTACAGCGAGCATGCTGAATACCCAGACGACGAAGATGAATTCGGCGAGGATCTTCCAGGGGACGTGGGCGGCATGACGAAAGATGTGGCCTACCCTCACATTGGCGCCACCGACGATCAGCTAGAACTTTCTCAGGACGAGAACGACTTCAAGCGCGATGTCCCCACTGGGGTGGTTGGAGAACACGAAGGTGCGTTCATCGTCTCCGCAGGTGATATGTGAACACTCACTCCCATTGCAGGACATCAATTCAACGATACCGGTTTGCACACCAATCCCTATACTGATGCGCACGAGCAACCCAACAGCACCGACGGTATGGTCAACAATGTCTGTGCTGGAGTCTAGACTAACGTGTCCTCTAGTTCCCGAGACTGGTGTCGAAGACCCGCTTCACCCGACGTCAGAAGCATACACAGAGGAAGATATATTGCGAAGTAAGTTATTTTATATTACCCAGGTTTTGCCGCAAATTGACTTCTGTTCGAGATCTGGAAACCGACAATGCCGGCCTTGAAAGAACCAACGCACTGCTAGAAGCGGGAGAGGAAGACGAAGATGGTCTGTACGACAACTGGGACGAAGCTGATACCCTTTCCTCTCTTGACAACGCAAGACCGGAACAGACCACAAACACGTTGTCGCGCAAGAGCTCGACCGCCACTCTTGCGAGCGCCGTATCCAAACGCGCATACGAGGAGGTTGACCTCGACGACTTTGACGACGATGATTTCGACACTGCCGCGAGCTCTCCGAGTGCGTCTCCTTCCTGTTCTCGCTCTATTTACTCCGCTAACCTTAGTTCATAGGTGCGAAGCGGCTCCGTACGCAGTAGTTCTGCTCTCGTGGAGGGGACTGGTGTCTCCGCCTCTTGTGCGGCTCGCCCATCATCCGGCCATGCGCGGATGACATATTGTGCCTGTCCGCGAAGCCGATGCGTTCGTGCCATCCCTCCCTGGTCGCGCCCCTTCGGTTCGGACCCCGCAAGACTGAGTCATGAAGATTCAAGACCGCAACGGTAACCTTTCGCATCTCGAGTATCGGCTCAACAAAATCACAATGTTACCCTCTCTTTCCTTGTCACCGTTTTGTGTCCGCTAACCTCTGCAGGTATCTGACGTTCTCGTGTTTCTCCTTGATTTTCAAGATGCAAGACCAGGAGAGGCGGATAGTAGGTCGGTGTTGGGACCGCCCTAGACTTCCCGTCGATCGCTAGGTGCATTGCTATGCTTACGATTGCTGTCGACTCTTTTCTCGATGTCTCCAAGAGTGGTTTCTCCCGTTGTACATTGAACCACAGGATCGAACGTAATGCATCAGAACATCAATTGTCGTTTCGTATTCGCTTCTGTCGCACATTACAATGCGCGCGCTCTCCGTGCCTGCCGACCATTTGAACAAAACTGGCGTATAACATTGACCGAACGCTGTTACCACGTCATCAACATGCAGAGTACAGACTTCTATAACGTACTCTTATGGCGATGACGAGACTGACCACGATCGGTAATAACGGTATGGAAGGCGGTCCCAGGACAAATAATATACAAAGAGATGTGTTTATGGCTGCAGGTTAGAACTGAGGTTCTCAATAGAGCGATTATATCACCATGCACCACATACAGACGGCATAGTGCACCGTACACATAGTACACTACACCATCAGCCTGGGTCCACATAGCCTGGCGCTCAGGCCTTCCTTGCGGAAGACACTTTGAACGTTCCGTTGGCGGCGACCTTCGCACGCTCGCCGGTGCTTCGCCAGCCCCGCTCTTCCTCATCCTGTGGTTCTTCCTCAACGGACAGGGGCTGGCCGACGCTCGGGCCGCGGACGTACAGAGCGCCGACGGGGTCCCCTCCGGCCTCAACAGCCGAGTCGTCAACGTTCGTGAGCTTCACCTCCACGTTAACCGACGGGGGCCCGACGGGCGCGAGGTACGTGAACGCATACGCGTCTGCGGCGGACGCGGAGGGAGAGCCGGAAGCG
The DNA here is from genome assembly GCA_032821775.1 of Sanguinoderma infundibulare. Taxonomy (NCBI): domain Eukaryota; kingdom Fungi; phylum Basidiomycota; class Agaricomycetes; order Polyporales; family Polyporaceae; genus Sanguinoderma; species Sanguinoderma infundibulare. The sequence continues at coordinate 2,032,584 of JAVLRN010000005.1, read as the reverse complement.
GTCGGGGGGAAGGTCTGGAGGTCGAGCGCGTGTGTCGCGAACGCGGGGCCGGCCACGAGCGGGTGGAAGTGGGCATTGATCACGGGGACGGAGAGCGCGATGCGCGAGGGCGTCAGGCTCTGCGCTTCCAGCGGTCCTAAGGGGGCGAGAGGGTGAGCATGGATGGCTGCATGGAATGGAGCAGCGGGGAGCGGACGTACCTCCGCTGATGACGACGGCACGGACGGTGCCCGCGCCCTTGCCCATCACCTTCATGCGGGCGCCGTCAAAGACGAGGCGGTCCCAGAGACTCTGCTTGGTGATGTAGCCTTCGAGGACACCGGCGAGCTTGTGGCGCCAGGCGAAGTTGAACAGGAACCAGGAAGATCTGGATGCCTGCTGGGTGACGGCATCGGCCAGGCTGTTGAGGTGGTCTGGACGGATGAAGAGCAGTGTCGGGGACGAGATCTTGTAGGCTCCAGATGTACGCAGGTCCTTCAGTCCGGTCTGAAGGGGGCCTGAGCGGACGAGTCATATGAGCTTCTGCTAGCATAGGCGAACGAAGAGGACCACTGTACCTTCCGGCTTGATGAGCTTGGTGCTGTCAACGGTGGCAAAGCCGGTGCCTTCGAAGAGCGCAGTGTAGGCCACGGCTCGGCCGTAAGGAGTGCCCAGAGGGAATGCAGACACGATGGTGTCCAAAGGAGAGAGCGCGCTCGAGGGGGGCAACAGAGCTCGAGTCGCGGCCACGCCAGCGGTTAGATTCTGGTGAGTCAACTGGATGCCCTCGAGATCGCCAGATGTGGTCTCGAAGAACGAGACGGTGTAGATGTCGTTGGGATCTGGCTGTGCTGTTAGGGGATCGGGAAGGTCGCAGGTGAGAAGGAGGACGAACCAGGGAGTGAGAGAACAGGCTTCTCAGCGGCGGCACCGTCGGCCTCGATGTCATCCCACTTGAGAATCTTGACATTGTTCACCTTGGGGAGCTTAACGCCACTGATATCGCCAACGACAACGATGGTGTGATGTTCGCTCTCGCGGGCGTCGTAGATGAGCTCCAGGACGTGCCGCAGAAGGTCCGCATCGGTGATTATAACTGAGGGTGGATGGCTCTCGAGAACAGGAGAAATTACGGAAGCAGAGGAAACGGTAAAAGTGGGGACCGAAAGGGCAGACAAAGCGAGATCCGCGATGAGGAATTCTGACGAGCGCGGAGAAGTGAGGAGACGGCACAGTCGGTGATACACCACGACGTACCAATGCTGTCGTTCAAGAGTAGCAACACGTTAGACTCCTGTGGAACAAGGCGAACAATGCGCGTTAAACCAGCACCGATATTAGCAATGCGATCCCGCAACTGGGGGTTCGTGATCTGGTGAAACAGCGGTGTGGGTGTCATTGTAGACGAAGCGGACTGGTTGAGAGCTCACTTTGGTTGACCACAGCGTCCGGGGTGCATCCGCATCAGGTTTCACGAGGTCCAACACGACCTGCTGATCCTTGGTAGGGCGCAAGGGGAACTGCGACAGATGTGAAGGTGTTGAGTAGGATGGCGCAAAGGCAAGGCTGGGACTTACGCGGCCAAGCATGCCAGTCCCATAGTTGCGATAAACGGCGCTCTCTGACGGATTCCTGACTCGCGCGGCATCACTCTGGCGGCCAAGGAGGATGGGATGGACGAGTGCCTGAGGTTTGTAGAGGTTATGAAGGAGAAAGAGGCCAGCAGCAACAAGCGCCAAGATGATGGTGAGGTCGTCGGTGACGAGATAGTCCGAGAGTGCCATGATCGGTGACCTGTGCAGGTGTCTCCGTACACCAGTAGGGCGCACACACCGGGTGCAGGCGAGGGGTCTGGACGTTTTGGAGTGGCAGTAATCACGAGTAGTGAGGTGCAGAGAGCAGAACACGAAACGAGAGCCGGCGAGCGAGGGCGTAAGTAGGAAGCCGATAGACGCGTGGGGTGTAATATCCCGCTCGTGCACACTTTCGTCGGCGTTGCTCTTGCCGGCTCCTCATCCAGGTTCCCCCGACGCCCACGCCGTCACTCTCCTGACACACCACCCCCGCGTCCGTCGTTGCCCACCCTCCTCGCCGTGCGACTCCAGCCAGCCCCGCGGAGCTCAGGGACGGGACGCGTCGAGTCGCGCTGTGACCAAAACAGACAACGCGCACGTGACGTTACCCACAATTGAAACTCCGCCCGTCTGCATACGCGCCACAGTGGACGCGCTCTCCTCGCAGCCCTCTCTTGTCTCTCAACCACCACTACCCCTCTTGCTTCGCCGTCCAGTCGCTCTTTCTGCCATGTCTGGCATTGAGCTCAACGCAGAGCTCTTTTCAAAACGACTCCGAAGTGTCTACAATGCCTGGAACGTGAGATACCAACTCCTTGCCTTGGAGCCCTTATTGCCGACCTGACTTTGTGTTTCCCGTGTCCCAGAATGCGCAGAAGGACGACTACTACAGCTCGATAGCTGACATTGACGCGTTGCTCCTTGTTGCTGGTGACCCGATGGGGGAAGATGAGCCAATTCGGAAGGGAACCGCGTTCCAGGTACGTTCGTTCTTGGTTCCAAGCCTTGAGTTCTCATTACCAACGCGTTACTCTACCAAGACATGGCTGCTTGGTTTCGAGTTCCCTTCGACTTTCCTACTATTCCAGAAGAATCAACTTGCCATTCTCTGTTCCGCGTCAAAAGGTACGATACCAACCAGCAACTTTGAGGCGTCATAACTACTTGCTAACGTCTGCAACTACGCTGCAGCAAAAATTTTGTCCCAACTCAAGAACGCAGACTCACCTGTCTCAATTGAGTTCTTCGTACAAGCAAAAGCCAAGGACGCCCCCACCGACGCTGTCCCTCGCTTCTTCCAAGCATACACCGCCCATGATCGAGTTGCTACGTTGAGCAAGGAGCCTCACGCTGGCAAGCTTGTGGATGAGTGGAACAAGCTGGTGTCAGACGCAGAGAAGAAGCCCACCGTCGTGGACATGGCACCCGCGGTTGCCTCAATCCTTGCTGTCAAGGACGAGGAAGAACTGGTTTGTACATGTGTCGGCTCTCCTCAATGCCCTCCTTATTGACTCCGAGTCAGAAATACACTCGTACAGCCGCCAATCTCACATCGACTCTCCTTGCCCACTACGTCGCCCCGAAGCTTGAGACTATCCTGGATCGAGAGGCAAAGATCTCCCATGAAGCGTTTTCGACTCAGATCGAGGGTCGTATTGGATACGGAGACGGTGAGAAGGCGAAAGGCCCCGATATGAAGGTCTGGAGTAAGGGTCGTGGGCTAAACGATGTAGGTCACCATTTGTTCATTGATCCTGCTTGCTCTGAGCCCAATCTTGCTCCTAGGTAGACTGGGGGTCCACAGAGTTCTGCTATCCGCCCATCATCCAGTCTCAGTCGACGAGCTCGGGCTATGACATCAGTCCTGCCGCAGAGTCTACCCAGGATGACATCTCGCACAAGGGCGTGCTCCTTGTGGCGGTCGGTATGCGGTACAAGAGTTACTGCGCTAACCTTGGGCGTAGCTTTATCTTGGACCCTTCGAAGGTGAGATGACTCAGTAATCGGGACCGGGCGCGGCGCTTAGCTAACTCTCTTACAGCAACAAGAGGCTATCTACGCCCTTCTCGTTTCCTTGCAAGCAGATCTCCTGTCTCGCCTCAAGGACGGTGCTGTCGCGAAGGACCTGTATCAGCAAGCATTATCTTATGTCAGGGAGCACAAGCCCGATCTCGAGTCGCATTTTGTAAAGAACATAGGGCATGGTGTATGTTTCGGAATTTGCCACATTTGCTAGTGTACTGATATCGTCCACTTTAGACTGGTATGGAGTTCCGTGATGCCTCGTATGTGTTGTCTGCGAAGAGTGGTCAGAAGCTCCGCTCTGGCATGGTCTTGAACATCGTGCTTGGCTTTACGGGCCTGGAGGAAGGGCGCAAAAAGTAAGCGACCATCGTTACTGTGTTATTGTTGTACAATCCGTCGTGGATTCTTGACATGCTTATCTCAACTCTTCCTAGGTATGCTCTGCAGTTGATTGACACTGTCCTCGTCGGCGCAGATAAGGGGATTTGTCTAACCTCGGGTATGAAGGCCCCGAAGGATGCTATGTTTTACTTGAGCCAGGATGAGGCCGAAGCGTCGAAAACTCCAGCGAAGAAAGCGCCGAAGGCCAAGATCAACGGCAACGCCTCGCCTGCCAAGAACAAGTTGGCTGGCAGTAAAGTGCTTAGGAGCAAGACTCGCAGCGCAGCGCAGGAGGAGGTGGTACAGTCAATGACAGCCAAGATTGGGGAGCACCAGAAAGAGCTCCATACGAAGCTGCACACTGAAGGTCTCGCGAGGTTTTCCGAGGGTGGTGGTGGTACTGGTGGCAAAGAAGGGAAGGGTTGGAAGCGTTTCCAGAGCTACAAGGGTGAGGCCGCTCTTCCGCGCGAAGTGGAGAACCTCCGGGTACGTAATCAAGGTTTTGATTTGGTCGGTTCGGACCATTTTCTAACGTCCGTGTCCTTTAGATCTATATCGACAGGAAATCACAGACCGTGGTCTTCCCCATTCACGGATACGCGGTCCCATTCCACATCAACACGATCAAGAACGTCAGCAAGAACGAGGAGGCAGAGTTCACCCTTCTTCGCATTAACTTCCAGACCCCCGGGCAACTTGCTGGTCGGAAAGAAGACACGGTAAGCCTCATAGTACCTCACAACTCTTTTTCCGCGGCTGATGTTTGCTGGTAGCCTTTCGAGGACCCTGACGCGACGTTCATTCGGTCAATCACATACCGGTCTACTGACGGCAACCGCTTTGACTCCATCTCGAAGCAGATTACGGAACTCAAGAAGGAGGTCAACAAGCGCGAGCAACAGAAGAAGGAAATGGCGGACGTCATCGAGCAGGACACGCTCGTGGAGATCAAGGGTCGGCGTCCGACCAAGTTGCCCGAGGTCTTTGTGCGTCCGGCGTTGGATGGGAAGCGATTGCCTGGTGAGGTGGAGATCCACCAGAACGGGTTGCGATACCAATCTCCCATGGGGTCGCAAAAGATCGGTAAGTATTTTGCCAGACGCTTCCGATGCGCTGTTGATGGTTGCTCAACGACTTTGACGTTTGAAGACATCTTGTTCTCCAACGTGAAGCACCTCTTCTTCCAACCTTGCGACCACGAGCTCCTCGTGATCATCCACATTCATCTCAAGGCCCCTATAATGATCGGAAAGAAGAAGGCGCACGTAAGTTGATGGCACGTCCTACTATCCTCGTCTGAGTTTAACCTTATTCGTTGCTGTAGGATGTACAATTCTACCGTGAGGCTTCGGACGTGCAATTTGATGAGACTGGGAACCGGAAGCGCAAGTATCGGTATGGCGATGAAGATGAAATTGAGCTTGAACAGCAAGAGAGGAAGCGACGCCAAATGCTGAACAAGGAGTTCAGGCTCTTCTCCGAGAAGGTCGCTGAAGCTGCTACTGCTTCTGTATGCCGTTACTTCTCCCTTGATCGGCGTTCCAAGCTGATAACTGATTATCTTAGACGGGAGACTCGCTTGAGCCTGACATCCCTTTCCGCGAGTTGTCGTTCGAGGGTGTGCCATTCCGACAGACCGCTCGACTCCAACCGACGACCGAGTGCCTGGTACACCTTTCGGACCCACCGTTCCTGGTCGTCACTCTTGCAGACATCGAGATCGCATCCCTGGAACGTGTCCAATTTGGTCTCAAGCAGTTCGATATGGTTCTCATCTTCAAGGACTTCACGAAGACACCGCTTCACGTCAATTCCATTCCTACCGCGCAATTGGACGACGTGAAGAATTGGTTGGAGTAAGTCTAAATTTTGTCTCGGTGGTGATGCCACACGTACTGACGGACCTCCAACAGCTCCGTGGATATACCCCTAAGCGAAGGCCCGGTCAACCTCAATTGGGGTCCCATCATGAAGACGATCAATGACAACCCCTACGACTTCTTCCAACAAGGCGGTTGGAGCTTCTTGGGCGGCTCAGCTGGCGGGGAAGAGGTACGATACCCCATCGAATGTGCCTGAACTTTGCTTACACGTGGAACAGAGTGAACCTGACGAGGCATCAGAGACCGAATCCGAGTTCGAGGGAGGATCAAATGCCTCGGAGAGCTCGAGTGACAGTGAGGCCGGTAGCGCTTACGACGACGGCTCGGATGCTAGTGACGACGAAGGCAGTGGGTCCGACTTTGGGTCCGATGAGAGCGACGGTGCGTAGCGCACTTCGCGCGTCTCCGACTTGCCAACCCTCGGCGTCGTACTAACTCGTGCACAGGTGATGACTGGGATGAGCTGGAACGGAAAGCGGCCAAGGGTTCGTCTATCCTTATTTCATGTGTAAACTATTGCGTATCTAACATATCCTCGCAGCCGACAAGAAACGTACTGAAGGTGGTCGTGGTCACGACTCTGACGGCGACTCGGACCGGCCTCGGAAGAAGGCTCCCGCCAAAGCCAAAGCTAAGGGCAAGGCGAACGGCAAGCGGTAATCGTCGGGACGTTCTTGTCGACTTGTTGTCCAGATCTATGTGTACACTATATCCATCTTGCAGCTTTCGTTTGTTAATCGTACCGTTCTGCACTGATTGAACATTGACTCTGTTCCCGTTGTGATATCTGAAACCCATCAGCGAAGGGCTTGGGAACGATGCGATTTAGCGCTTCCTTGCGAGCGCTGCGCGGAACTGCTTCTTCCGTCCTGTTCGCCTAAGCAAGAGCAGACCCCTAACGAAGATGATCAATGCCGAAAGCCTCAAGGCTCTGCCTTCTGTTGTAAGTGTTCCTGCATAATCGGAGTGACAAACTTGTCGGTGTACTGACTGCATTGTATGATTCCATGTGCCTCGGCAGTGCGCAAACGCCGACTCCGGTCAGAGACCTGCCCGATCCACTGGTTGAAGAATGCGGCTCCGTGGACCGATGCGATGCGTGCAGAGTAGCCTCGAACACCCGTCCGAGTGCAACGGACAAGGGCTCGCTAATTCGGGGCGCTCATTTCGGTGGGTTTTCCAGGACACGAGCTGACAGTTCACTCATAACGATGATGCATAGTGCGTTGGGGTCGTTTCCAGGCAGTACACGAACGTTTCTGTCAGGAGCAAGTACAGCTCACCCAGTGGGGGCGCAGGGCGCGGTGGGTCGCAACGGGACATATAAGTATGCCCGTCTAGGCCCAGCTCGTCAGCAACTTCTCTTTTCGACAATCCAACCCCTTCCGTGAAGTCAAGATCGCCTACGTCAGGTACATATCCGTCAATTACTACTGCGCACCGTATGCAAAGCCTGACGGATACACCAGCAGACCATGTACACCAACTCCACTGCAGGTAGTTCCACTCCCGGTAGTCATGGGTGGTACCAGCCTCAGCAGGGATCCAACGGCTCTGGCGACGCCGTCTGTACCTTTACCCCGGAGGAATGCTTGACAATGTACCAAAGAACCAACGACCTGTACTGGCATGACCACGGCCTCACCATGAACCATTCTGGACTGCCCAGCTCCCCTCGTGCCCACACGCCGTATTGGATTCTTCCACAGCAGGAGTATATCGCCAAGCGTAGTTACCAACCGCAAGCTCCCATCCTCTTCAGGGCCAGCCCTACAGTGGGCTATGTGCGCTTGACGGACTTCTATTCATCGCACACCCCTGGCAGCGCGCTACCGTTGGAAGGCGGTGATGACGCGATGTTTTCGGGAGATAATGTCAGTCAGAAGCAGTCTATCCGCCTTGAGGTACGTCTGTCCGCTTCACCTCTCAAGAACTCCGTTGATGGGTTGGGGGTCAACTAGATCGACGGGTGCAAGCCCTATGAACGACAGATTAACGTCAGGAATCCTGCAAATAATTCGCGGTCGATTACGAGGAGGAAGCTTGCGGAGAAGGTGGCGAAGGAAATCCACGATTTCATGAGTGTGAGTGGATGCTCGTGCTTGCTCGGACGGACAGATCCTGACCACGTCGATACAGCGCCAGCAGCAGACACTTGGAGCTCCATCCTGGGGAATCGGTCCGGGGTCAACGGGATTCGAGCGGCTCGTGTTGATAGAGCTACGACACGTTTCGCGGTCCAGTTGGCAACCTATTCTTGGTGTCCTCCATTGATTTAGTCATTGAGCAATGCTCCTATCACTCAATCCATAGATGACGGCAATCTCTACGAATCTCTACCGTACAAGCATACTACTATACTATAGCCACAATAATCTAGTATTGGTACTTATTTTCTCATATATTATATTTACCCTAGACGTTGCACTCTCCAAAGCAAGAGATGATGCGAGAAAGGATAGCTACATGTATTCATCAACCAACTAAAGGTAAGCCGACGACGAATTCTGAGTCGCTCCGAGTCTGCGGAGGTATTTTACAGACTTTTGAAACGGATAGACCGGGGATCTCGGTCAGTCAGGGGATACGAGATCCAGAATCGATATTTGGAAGTCTAGTCTAGAGACCAATGAATATCCGCCTGACCACCCAGAGCAAGGTTCAACAACCTTTCACGCGTCGTATTCGCCAACACCTCCGGTAACCATCATGTGGTACCCGATGCTAGCGCCCGTGACCCAAGTTTGCCCGAGACGATCGACGGAGTCTGGGGTGCTGGAGTGCCTCTGTGATTTCCACCGCGTATCGTCAAAGCGAGTGTTGTTCAAATGTGAGGTGAGATCTCATCATTCTGGTCTCATACCTTACACTTGCTAACGGTATGCACTCGATCATCCTCCGCGCCGACATCTCTGGCCAGGGTCGACCGGTACCAGGGTCTACGGTCACCGTGATGATGACAACCGAATCTGTGCTCTCATGGACTTCAAGGTGCGCATTGCTTTCGACGAAGAGGGCAACGAATCCCCGCGTGCGGATCCAATTGTTCGCGATGAGATTGCTGTGGTCTGTCTTCATGACAAGTGCGCACTCGAGCGGTTTGAGCGCGAATCAGCCACACATTCCATCGAGAGTTGGATGCCGTCTGCTATTGCGTCAGCATCGCATGATCTAGCTTTACTGAGGCAAGTAAAGGGACTCATCGGTTGAGATTCCTGAGATTCTCCCATCCCAAGATAAGCTTTGTCGCCACATGAAGTATGATCGTCCGGGCCAAGGAAGACGCCACGTATGCTATCGTCTCAGGTGCCCTTGCACCTCATTGTACGAGTTTCGTTCATATTGCCTTACACTGAGTGCCACCGCTCAGCTAAGGAAGACAGTCTTCATCAGTAGCTGACGAACCGGTCCTTGAGGAGCTTCCCTCCATTTCCATTATGTGGCTGATGTGTGGATGAAATGTCTGACTTGGGTCGTTTTATCAGGTCCTTTGGTCGAGTGTGCGACAGCTTTTGCACCAATGGCATCCTTGGCCGCACAATGATCTGTCTCCCACGGAACAAGACGGATGTCACCAGAAAATATCGGCTTGGGGACTGCATGACGTTTTTGGTGCGTACCTAAAACAATGATTTAAAAGTGATATCCTTTGCTCTCCACGGATTCGTTGACGGCCTGGACACTTCAAACGCCATGCAATGACAAGCTTGGTGCCGATACGTATGGAACGGGAACATAATGGATCAAGCGGAAGAACTTAAGGTGAACTATCAGTTATTTGTGGCCGGGCGGTGATTTGACTGGCATTTTCTCAGCGTTCAATCAGTCCTTGTGCGAATAATTGGGGCCTTAGGGCGGGGTTACATCACCTACCCTCTATCGGTAGCAATTTCAGGTAAGGCACACTCGCCGTGTTATATCGATCGTTCGTGGGATATCGTGCTCATCGTCCTGGAGCTAAGTCGACCACAAATGCATTTGCGCCTCCCTGTTAATGCCATTCAACATCGCATCGCACTTGCATGAGCCGAGCCGCCTTAGTCGCTTTGCTATTGGAACATGCAAATCCCGCCTCAGGGACTGTCTCTACACTCGGCGAAGGGCCCTGCGGTGGGCAGTGCCGCAGTGTACGATGACCGGCAGGCGTCCCATGAACGAGGCCATACGCGGGTCTTCGGGCAAAATATTGGTGTCGGAAGCTCGCTTCGGCTCAAGAAGCGATATAGAGATCGTGCGCGTCTCGCCCCCATGGTCAGCAGGATAAGGATCAATCAGGAATCATCCTTGAGGTTCCGTGGTATTTGGATTCCAGATATTCCTCACGGTTCCTTTTCCCCCCTTATAAGACGCCTCGGGTTCTGAGTGGACTTGCCTTGACTAGTCTGCGGACACCACATACAACCACACCTCATCTGGCGCGTTCCATATCCCTAGTCCGTCTGGGCTTGCAACGATGCTTATCTACTATGCGGCAGCTTCGGTACGTTTTCTAGCTAGCTGCGCTAAACCATGGGATTTGGGATTCATCGTATATTGCAGCACGAGCCGACGCTCGAGCGGATATTGCTTCCACAGACACTCTACAGACACAAAACGGCGACGCAACCCCGTGACGCAGTAGAATTCTTCACCGGGGACGGCCGCGGTATCAACCTATTCGAGGCCTACAATAATCGCTTGGATCAACTCCTCAACAGAGGTGTTCCTGCTTTCACACCGGACATGCGCGTCAAAGCAAAGGCTTCGATCAGAATCCATGTTAGTAGTAGAGTCATAAGGTCAATCTATAAATGTCCACTGACCTCCCTTAGTTTCTCAATCATAGGTCCTACGCGCGCCAAGTGATGTCGCTTCGGTCCAACAGAAACTCAGACCCGATTACTATCGGGAAGCTCGCCAACACGGTTGCCAAAGAGATGCGCATGTACATGGTAGTTATCGTTTTTGCGTATGTTTGACATATGCTGGAATCTCTGAATTCGGGTTTTCCTCAAGGGCAATAAGCCTCTCGTGTTTGAAGATCTGGGAGTCTTCGATCTCAAAGACATCTTCTTGACGAGGCTCGTCCGTGTTTCTCAAGGCTCCTGGCAGCCAGAGTTCGAGGTGCGGGTGCCTGTGTGGCACCCGTAAATCCTCGCATGCATGTCTCGCAGACGCCTGTAAACGGTGAGTCAATGCTTGGCTATGCGGTTTGTGTAGACTGACCGTGATTGATGCCTTCCAGCAATTTACGTTGCCGCCCGATAAGGGCGTCCAAGAAGCCGCCCGTGGCTTCATTGGCTTCGCCATCGAATGCCGAGGAGCTCTATCCGGCAAAATTCGATGGCGAAGGTGTCATCAGCAAAACCCCACTTCCTGACGGTCCCTGAGCTGCCCTGAGGCGCCTCCTATGCGATTCAGAGTAGCGTCGGGCTCTAAGGCAGGTCTGCCTTCGAGCTTGACGCTCTCTGTCGCACTTACGTCTTGGCAATCAAGGCGCCAGGAAGGCTCGGGGATCGTCAGAGAAGTGAGGTGTTAAGGCTGATGACTTGCGACCAGTCAAGACTACAGGTCTGACATCTCAATGCAAAGGTCGACAACAACGGTTTAGGTCCATACCGCCTTATGTCTTTCTTCTAGAATCATCTGGGGTGTTTTGGTGAGACAGTTCGGAGGTGAGGGATGAAGCGGAAGCGGAAGTAGTGGTAACTTGTTGACGTTTCGGAATGTTGTGGGGAGGATATTGGCATGTGTACGAGTCTGATATTGAAAAAAAAGGTCTGAACCGGAGTGCCCATCTCCCATCTCGTTTTCCAACGTATCTGATGGTTATTGCGCTAGGGGCGGTGCTACTAAGAACGCGGAGTAGGTCCACGGGCGCTAACACACCTTGGCAGGGTTGCTCCAGCCAGGCATAGGAGCTCAGGTTCCTCCGTGCATGTAAATAAAATACAGTACTGGAATATTTTTCTACCATTTGGGAACCAGGGCCACTAGCTGCGCACCGTGTATAACCAACTTCAGAAAGTCCGATCGTCGCGAGTTGTAACACCCCCTCGAACGGTACCCAATACAAAACACGAATTCAACGCTTTCGTATACATCCAATGGGATGATGAGCGTATTTCCTTCATATTCTCGATTGACGACTCCTTAGGGCCATTCCCAGTCGGACGGCCTTCAAGTGAACGTCATTAGAAACCCCGGACCTGGGCTAGAGCTCTGAATTCGTATACTGCACAACAACGTAATTTCCAGGGGCGCATCAAGACCAGACTTCCCACGTCACGCCGCCCAATTGAAATTTTCAGAAGTTATCCAGGACAGTTAGCCTGGCCGGGGGTTACCGATGCACGACGTCCCGCGGGGCATGACACGCTATCGTTCCGGCTTTGGAAGCCTTTGGTTTGCAAGGGCTATAGAGCATCCGCGTACGGTACGGATCGGTTCAACACACTTCTTATTCGCGTCTGGGCGGTGTATCTGGATGTCGGGAAACTTAAACCATACCATCGGTGAAGTGCTGAAGAGGATATTTGATCGGAAGGCCGCGAAAGATTCTCTGCAATAGCCTTGCAGAAGCCGATAAGAATAATACCCGCAGAGCGCGCAGATATCCATACGAGACGCGCATCCTTTTGTTCTATACGACGGTTTGATCTTCCGACCGAGCGACTGTCTATCCGGATACAACAATGTTTACGTGAATGTCCGTGTACAGGACCTCTAAACCCTTCCGCCTGCGGAGCAGCCAGATATTCGTATGCTCGGCCCGTGAGGCTTGCGTGAGTGCGTTCCGCATGTTGTGTCGTCTGTCTGGTAACGGCGACAAGCGTGGGCACGGCGCACGGATTGAGGAACATGAACGCGTCGGCGACCCAAGGGTGAGGGTTGTCTCCGGTTGTGGGCTGGCCGTAGGGGCGGATTGTCGTGTCTGCTCTTCGCGGCGATGCTCGCGTAGCGGCGTAGGTCTCCCGCCGCCAGTCCACTCTGAAGGTGGGTCATCCGGCGAACGTTATGCGGAACGCGTACGAGTCCGCACAGAAGCGTGGGGCGGTGTGTCCAGCTCGAGTTTACGTGCGCAGCGGCGCCTTGGAGGAGCATCGCCATCCTTAAGTTGTACTTAAGGACGAGATATCCAAACGACCCCCGCCCCTCTAGAAGTGTGAGCCTCCCGTTGCGCGACTACATCCACGCAGTCAGGGTCTGGTTAGTTGGATATCTCGATAATGACCTAAGAGGCAGTAGGACCCACAGGACCGCGTCGTCCATTCAGGATCGCCGCTGAGAAGGCGAACCCGCCGATCTGCTCTTTCCCCAATGTCCCAATAGTGGCGGCCAAGGAGTGGCTCCTGCGCCGGGAAGACGCGAGGTCATTATCCAGATAGACGTCGGCGCAGATATCTGGGCAAACACGGTGGTGCGCCGCCGTGAAGTGAGTTCGACTGGATATGCCTGATGGCTATGTCGCCCCTTGCATCGGCGCAGAGTGTTACGCCTACGTCCCTGTGTATAAAGCAGGTCAAGAGATGCCATGCCGCCAGCATACCACAACTCACCGTTCTCATCCTCAACATGGATCACCACGCCTCGTATGACTCTATGGCCGTTGAACACTGGGAGAAGTACCGCTTGTTCATGCCTCACAACCCGCCTTCGAACGAGAACATTAGCCAGTCATCGACTCTTGCGCAAGCTCTTGTAGAACAGGAGGTGAGCTCTTGTGTATGGTTGCCCATTTACGGCCAACTCACCATCATCCCCAGCCCCAGCATGTTCCTAGAAGTGGACCGTTGCAAAAGGGGGCGCTGGTTTTCGTCGTGCTTCCCTACGTGCGGTACCAGAACGGTCGACCGCTTCCGCCTACGGAGCGCGTCGAGGTCGAGTTCATCACCAACGATGGCGGCAAGCTTAGGTTGAGGGATGCTCTTGACGAAGACTGTCCTGGTTTGGATGAGGGCGACAATCCCGCTCCTCTTGGACAAGTCTCGGCGAAGCTGTCGGTACGACTGCACGTCAGTGTCTCCGTCGCTTCCAAAATAGGTCATTACCTACCACCATTCCAGTTTGACGGATGGGAAGAATACACCAGACAAATCATGGCGCGCAGGTCAACGGCAAACGGCGAGCCGATTGCCAAGAAGACCCTCGCTCACAAGATTGCTGAAGAGACGAAAGCTTACATGGCACGTTGATCACACAAGAACCTCCTCGGCTGCAGAAGTGACGGATTCTGTTTCAGGATAATAACGGGAACGCCCTTAATCACGAAGGACGAACGATTGGGTTCGAAGACCTATACCTTGGCAAACTGGTGAAGGTCTCGACAGGCTCTTGGGAACCAGTATTTTGGGTTCAGTCGTGGAAATTTCACTCGTGAACGCGAACTCCAATGTCTATGTACGATATAGTTATGTATACGTCAGCGCCTATAGTCTCAGATTGAACGTCGTCGCCCACCTGCGCCTGTACTAGTATATAGTTGTGATGGCATCTTCCCCCAAAACAGTCGCACGCTTTCAATGATTAGAACCTGGGATCCATGCCAATGACCACGATAGATAATGAGGTAACTCGAGGACTTACTGGTTCTTTCCGATACCTGCCCAGTTCCTCTCATAATACGAAATACCGGTCCCCGCAACTGGAATTTGGCCCCCGGGCACATGTCAAGCATCATCTACGAGATATCCCGTTTGTGACCTTGCGCTACCATGATCGATCAGCTTCGGGTTTGCAGATGCATGCGGCACGTGCTTACGACGACAGAACCTTTGCAGGACGATGCGGAGGCCGGGAAAAGGTTTCCGCTCGAGAGGAAGCAAGTTGGCGCGGCGGGGAGAGGGTGACTGAGACTGGATATCTCGCAGGCGACAGTATAATATATCCAAGCAAGTAGCGCGCAATGCAACAGCCTCGAGGTCTACTTGGTTCTCTAGAAGACACAGCGAAACCGTCCTTGACAGATGGAAGCGGTCCATTATCTAGAGAAGCCACGTCAGTGGTCCGAGCGTTCGTGGTTTTCGACCACAATCTCAAGTGCACAGGTCGCCTGTGCTCGTTTGCGTTCCTGTCGCCAATGTTGACCTGCACTTGAAGGCTTTTGCTGATCAAGAAACAAGCCGGAAGGTGGAGAAGGATGGGAAGAGCTGCAGCGTGAGGCCGATGAGGGTGAGAAGTGACTGTGGGCGTCTGAGAAAACGTACCTCATGTGTCGCACCGCATCGCGATTCGCGCTCATGTGGATCCAATCATACGGTGGTCGGCGACGGACGTTGAACGTAACGCTTCCTCGCCAAAGACACTGGGGGCTGTAGCTTACCATCCCAGCCGGTAATTACTTGGTACTGGCGTTCCTCACTGATCGGAGTCGCTCTACGCACAGATACTCTTTCCTCGTCGAAGTGGACATCTGGATGGAATCGAGGGTTGCTGTTTAGAAGCATCCAGGTCTTCATTCTACTACTCTCGACCGTTTGCTCGGCATACAGATGTCCCCGTGTGGCTGACGCGGTGCCATGCGCCGCCCTACTAGCTGCCAGCTGCTATCAAAGAGAGGTGTGTAACAGAGGTCTCGGCGTTAGATAAGAGCACTTACTTGCAGTTGGAGAGAGGATGGGACTCGAAATATGGACCCCTCGCCCCAGCCTGGATGAACCAAAACTGAGGCTCAGGCAGTGGCAAGCGAGGCAGAAAGCGCTTAGCGCCGATATGTTTGCGCGTCGGGTGTGCTACGGGCTTACCCGTAGGGGTACTTACTACAGCGTCCGCCCCACCATCGCGTCCCCGAGACCAGGGTATGCAAATGTCCACCTGCCGTCAAGCTGTCGTCTCTGTATACTAACTGTATCTCCGAGCGACGAGCAGACCTGGCCCCGAGGCGTCGCAGATGTGGCCGACGAGCTCGCCACGTACGCACGGATATGTACATCCGCCAATCCTTCCTGAATTCGCGTCTTTGCGATTGTCGTGCATAGGCAGGTCGCGTTGCACATTGTGGCGGTAGACACGTTGACTTGACTCCGTCTTTGCAGGACCCCTCTGAACGTCTCAAGCCTGGGGCCTACCTGCAACTAGCCGTTTATACCGATTGTGGTGCACAGTGTCTGCCAACGAAGTATTACCCGCCGGGTCCTCCGAGGACTTCAAGGAGCCGCCAACGATCTTTAACCCCACGACCTGCACACGCAAAGGACTCTGCCCCGTCACGAAGATCCGACGCCAGGCACCACCACTGGAGAGCCATTCACTGTACAATGAGATACACGGGTCCGGTCCAGAGAAGGTCGTCTTCATCATGGGATCAGTGTTCGTCTCCTCGCTCCTGGGGACACTAGTACTGACCGAAGGCCCGTCCTTGTACGCTGAACTCTAGCTCGGTCGGTTGACTTTGTCAAGTAGACCACTTCGGGCGCAAGTTAGAGTACTCCGTGCTGGTGTTCGACAACCGAGGAGTCGGGAACAGTGGGGCGCACTGTGGGCCATATACGTGCATGTACCATCGCTTTCTCGTCTCGTGGTCATCTTGCGCTGACAGAAGCTTGCATATCAGCACGAGCGGCATGGCCGAGGACACGATAATATTGCTCGACTATGTGGGGTGGACGGAGAAGCACCAGGTTCATGTCGTCGGCGTGTCTTTCGGAGGCATGATTGCTCAAGGTATTATCCCATCGAAGGTCTACGCATATAGCCACATCTAACCATAGTGCGGATGCCCAGAGCTCGCAAGTAGGATCCCGGAGCGCATCGCGTCTTTGTGTCTGACCGTAACAATGACTGGGCGGCATATCTGGATGGATGTCCCGCCGGTGAGTGATGCACTCAACCTGCCACCGCACGCCTCCTTCCCTGAGCGACGTTCAGTATGGACTGTACAAAGCAATTCAAAGGACGACAGTTCGTGACCGAGAGAAGCAAATCCCGGTAACCCTGGAGTTATTCTTCACCAAGCCTTGGCTGGACGCCAAGGACCTCACAGATCCCGAAGGGCGAACAAACAGGGAGATCGAGACGGCGGTCAGTGCTACATCTTCAGTCGCGTTCAGGTGTTCCGCTCATCTAGCGTTTTCAGTCATGGCAGAAGCAAATTGCGGTCACGCGCCCCCAACCCATCCTGGGGACCGTCTCGCAAATAGCAGCGGCAGTGATGCACTACGACTCGCCTGTGCGGCTTCGGAAGATCTCGTCCACGGTACCAAAGGTACTGATCGTGGCGGGAGACGCTGACATCCAGATCGACCCGAGCAACGGTTACCACCTCAAGAAAGACATGCCAGAAGCTGACTTGATCGTCAAGGGGGCGCAGGACACGGGATCCCGTTCCAGTGCAAGCGGTGGTTCAACGATGTCCTCGACAGGACGTTCAAGCAGGGGCGAGAATGGTCGTCTTCGGAGTAGCCAGAGGAATGCGCGGTATCGTGATTATAAAGTGTAATTTTATCGAGTTTTGTGTAATAGACCAACGATCGAGTTCGCGTGCGGTGCAACGTGAATCGAAACGGACGCTAAATGCAAGAAGGCCATTAGGGCGTGAACCAGGAACGAAAAAGAGGGTAGACGCACTGGGCAGGGCCACGAACATCTCAGTGCTCCTTGAGCATCGCAGCAAGGGTTTTCCTCGCGTCCCGCGGAAGACCGCTCAGCGCTGTCTTGGCCTCCAAACCCTCTATCCTGATATTTGGGGGATAATCCGCGCCAGCCTCCTCCTTGCGCTTCTGGAGGATCTCGATGAGAGATGGCCGGGGCACGTCCGAACGAGCAGGCGGTGGGATTGGTCGTAGAGCAGGGTCGACTTGGGAACGGGGTACGACGCGGACAAGGCGGACGAGTGTAGGACGCATCGCAATATGCACAGACCTTGAGAAACCAATGGAGAGTGAGACTCGGACAGGACGAGCAAAGATGGACAGAACCGCGCACCGACAGCAGTGACAGTCAACAAGAGGCGTGGGCGCTTGCTAAGGCCTCCAAGGGGCCACGCGTGACTTGACCTTGACGCGACGTCGCGACGCGTCCGAGCGTCTCTTGCCTTCAAGACCGCCACGGCTCGCACAGCTGGAAGCATAGTCTCAGACACTCCTCCGTCTGGCTGTATCACTGCAATTGCGCTTGCCTACTAGGCTTTCTCAGAAACCCTCGGATAAGTGAAGTAGCTAAACGTATGTCGACGACCGGACGCAAGCGAAAAGATGCAACGTCTCCGAGTCCACAAGACTCCGGGGGCCCGTCCAAGAAACCGCGCGCAACCAAGCAGAACAAGGGGAAGAAGGCCGACCAGATTGAACAGACGGTGTGGCCCGAGTACTTCAACTCTGTGCGTAGGATCTTGCTCTGCTACGACTTATCTGACAGGCCCAATGCACCAGCTGTTCAAGGTGTGTAAGATATACCGTTCACCCGCACCGCTTTCTGCTCCTTGATGGCCGAATACATCTACTGCAGGTATACAAGGTACGGTTCAGTTTACCCTGAAGCAAGATATCCGGCTACACAGCCTACATTCCCATTCTCAGGCATTGAACACCGTCCTCGCGTTCTGTTCCTCGCGAAAGAACTTTGCTATAACCTTCCCCGTCGTACGGAAATCCGTTGAAGCCATTCTGCACGAGTACGCGGCTGTATGTCTTCTTCCGGGCTCCTGGGTCTAACCGCTGCGTACCAGACCCCTGGAACTAGCAAAGGTCGCCGAATTAAAGTATTCAGCCTACCCCTCTTCGCTGCATTCACACAGGCACTAATCGATAAACTTTACACAGGGCACTGCTTCCCGAGGTTGTGAAGTTCGCATACACGCCACGCATAGAGTTACGCATACACAGTGGCCAGCACGCTGGGCCAAGTCGCCGCGAACCGTCGCCGGATTTCTCGGCTTTCCGGACCGCGGGCGCGTCGAATTCGCGGGTCAATGACGTTGATGAAGACGAGCATGTACTTGTTTTGGACTTTATCGACAATTCGCGCGGGAAGAAGACGGCCCATACGGGCTTGGCATACTCGCTGCCACCAGCACTTAGCCCCGCGGCAACTAAGAAGCTCGTTGAGAGGCGCAACAATCGCTTCGTCGAGGCCGTAAATGAGTAAGGACTCTGCATATAGCCTTCTTTTGTGTGGCTCAGCCTCAGTGTTGCAGACTTCTGCAAGCTACCCCACAGGGCGACGATCCGGTTGCGTTCCTACAGTCCGCTGCCCGGGACCATATACCAGTCCATCCTGGGCAGGCAGGTGGGACCAGCCAGGGGGACGCAAACGGAAAATATCGACAGGTTCCCGAACCTGAACAGAGGCCGTCTATCGAAGATGTGATTGACGACATCGAGCAGCAAGAATGGTACCAACAACAAATCGAATACAGGCGTATCTTTGAACTACGGCAGGGACAGTTGGGTCCGTGGTGACGTTTGCGCGTAGCTCTTTCTTAAACCACACGGAGCTTATAAAATCTTCAGCTTCTCTGGACCCGCCTCTGTCTGGCACGATTTCGGGAGCCTTGCGAGACTCTCGTAAAATCACGTCATTATACACACACCAAGTATCTGCGATCAACGCTCTCGCACAGCATCGACATGTTATTGTATCCACGAGCACGGCATCTGGAAAGAGCGTTATCTACCAGGTTCGCATAACGAAATATCATTTTAAAAAAACCTAATAAATCGCACAGGTTCCCCTCCTGCAATTCCTAGAATCTGACCCTGATTCCACTGCCATCTTCATATATCCCACGAAGGTAGGCATACCAACCCCCCATGACACCCCGTTACTGACAAACATGCTTTATGGTAGGCTTTGGCGCAGGATCAACGGGCGGCTTTGGAGCAGTTGCTCTATTCTTGTCCAGGCCTCGAGCATGTGAAGGTATCAACGTACGACGGAGACACGCCGCAGGAGCTGCGCCGCGGTACGTTTCAAAACCGGTCATAGTGATTGGGCTCATAGTGATAATACAGGCATTCGCGAGACCAGTTCTGTCATCTTCACCAATTTCGTAAGTGATCTCTCCCGAGGATCGCTGTATACGTTTATGGGCGTCGGTGTATGGGTACTCATGGGTCCCTGTTCGCAGGACATGCTGCATGCTTCCGTCCTTCCACACGAAGACCAATGGAGAAGGTGCCGCTCTCCCTCCCCCTGATACCTTCTTGGATACTTGGTTCCCTGGCTCAATAGCGTGCCTGGGCATATTAGGTTCCTGAAGAACCTCAAGCTCGTCGCGGTCGATGAACTGCACTACTATCACGGTATATTCGGCAGGTCCGCCAAGTTTCTGAGTTTGAGTTGGGCCTCCGCTCGGTCGCTGACCTGGCATTGGCCAGTCATGTCGCACAGGTGATGCGCAGGCTCCGACGGGTGTGCGCAGCTGTCGGAAGTGAGTCAGCTCGTCTGTACGGCTCCGCAGGCCGTAACAGGCCGTAACTTACCCGCACACGTTCGGGCAGATCGTCGTGCCCGATTTGTGTCTTGTAGTGCCACGATTTCCAGACCGAAGCAGCACATGAAAAACATATCAGGCATCGAAGTACGTCGGACGCGCATAAATGCCTCTCATAGTCTAAACCAAGTAAATCAGGAACAGGAGATTGAAGAAGTCACCGAAGATGGCGCGCCGGCTGGCCGCAAGGACTTTCTGGTGTGGAACCCTCCGCTAAAGGACCCGATGGACCCTGCCCGGGGTAGGGTCAGTTCAATGAATGAGGCTACGAGACTCATGCGGTTCCTCATGGCAAGGGGTGTCCGCGTTATCCTGTTCTGCAAGGTGCGTGTTTTCCGGGTACAAGATGATGTCGTGTTGAATAGTATCATAGATCAGAAAGTCCTGTGAACTGGTTGGTCCTCGCTGATTCCCCGATAAACCGTATACTGATCGGGTTTGTCAGGCCATGAAGACGCTCAGGCAGGAACTGTCGGCGGATGGCCGCCTTGACATTCTGGACAAGGTCATGTCTTACAGGGGAGGATATTCCCAGGAGGTGAGTTGAGCGTATCAGAATGAACCCAAATCTTCTTCTGACAACGGTGAACTAGGATCGCCGGAGGATCGAGCGCGAGGCATTTTCCGGGAATTTATTAGGAATCGTTGCGACCAACGCTCTGGAGCTCGGGGTCGATATCGGAGTCTTGGATGCGGTCATAATGCTCGGTTTCCCCATGGGCGGACTGGCCAGCTTTGTGGGTCGTTCGCACGTTCAGGGTCCCCTTGTGTACGCTGAGCGGTATTAACAGCGACAACAAGCCGGCCGTGCTGGGCGGCGCGCACGCGATGCGCTTGGCCTCCTGGTCGCGGATACGCTCCCGGTAGACCAACACTACGTCAACCGCCCAGACGAGCTATTCGATCGCCCAACGGACGAGCTCATGATCGACCTCGACAGCAAGGTGATCTTGGAGGCGCATCTTCAGTGCGCGGCACACGAGATGCCACTCAGGGCCGAAGACGAGAAGTATTTCGGCACCAATATGCTCGAGATTTGCCAAGCAAAGCTGGACAGAGATAAGGAAGGCTGGTCAGTACCCGAGACGGTCCAGTTGTGGATCAATATTTTGACTTGTGCTCGCTTGTCTGGCAATAGGTACCACACACACCCACGATTGCTTCCATACCCCTCGAAGCACGTCTCCATCCGTGGCATTGAGGACGAGAAATACTGTGTCGTTGACGTAACCCGGGTGGGCAAACCCGGCGGCACAGCGCACATTCTCGAGGAGATAGAGCTCTCGCGTGCGCTCTTCGAGATTTACGAAGGAGCAGTTGTATGTAGTTCGGCTGCTTCTAGGCCCATGGCAGTGTTTCTCACACCGGCTATCTACAGTACATACATCAAGGCCTAACTTTCCTTGTCAGTTAATCTCCGTCCTTTCTCTGCTCGGACATTTACATTGATTACCTTGGACGAATCTCGTGATCATAGGTGCAAGAAGTCAGTCACGATTCCAAGATGGCGAAACTAGTGCGGTCGGACGTCAACTGGCTCACGGAGCCTAGGTATGCATGCCGCATTCTGCGTATCCAAATGGTTTTACCCCCACCTCGCCTTTTAGGGACTTCACGAATATCGACGCTATCCAGACAACTCGAATAAGAGAAATCAAGGACTCCCCTCACCGGGCTTTCTACGGTCGTAAGTCAGCTTCCTCTCCCTCCCACTGCAGGGCTTTGAGAAGTTTGTGCACAGGCGTCGAGCTCTTCACTCTTGTTTTCGGTAAGTCCATCAAGCGTCGCTGACCAGGATCCACGGAACTGACCGTCAATCGCAGGCTACTTCAAAATGAGGTGTGTAAGCGTTTACTAGATTATTACCGTGAGCAAGCAATAGACAGTTTCGTCAGGAACAAGGCAATCATCGACGCGGTAGATTTGGATACGCCCCCATGGCAGCGCGAGACCACCGGGTTGTGGCTCGACGTCCCGAAACCCGTGCTCAACATGATGTGTGACCACGGCATGAATCCAGCAGAAGGGATCCACGCGGCTTGCCACGCGTTCCTCAATCGCTTCGCGCTCGCCGCGGATCTGCGGACTGAATGCAAGGCTCCGGAGAAAGAGTACAAGGCCGCCGCCTCGCAGCGGAAACGGCCGGCAAGGTCGGTTTGTTTTGCACCGCTCGTCTGGGACGCGTATCACTCAAGAACGCGTGCTAATAGGCTCATATTTTTCGAGCCGTCTTTCAAAACGGGCGGTGTGGCCGTCAAGGCCTTCGACCACGGTGTGTGCGCGACTGTCTAACTCGTTCCGTCCATCCCTCATCTGCGCATCTTGTCAATAGTGAACGACATCTTGCGTGACGCTCACGACAGTGTAGAAGCGTGCGATTGCGACGAAGGTTGCGCAGCTTGTGAGTGCTCTGTGGAGGTCACTGGGCTTGGCAGCTGCTGACCCAAAGTACTTGTAGGCGTTGTGAGTCCATCCTGCAAGGAAGGGAACGTGGTCTCGTCCAAAGCCGGAGCCCTCATAATTCTCAAGGCTCTGCTTGGTCGACCAATTGATGTCGACCTACTGGGACGAGAGTCAGAGGGTACCCGAGAAGCTCACGACACAGTGGTCGAAGCCACTAGCGTGCGCGTCGCAGAGGGTGTGGAAGTCGAATCTGCATAGGCAAGTCGTAATGTCCCGTAACTGGTGTCTACATCTTATGTATCTGTGCCTGATCATAAATTAAGCTAATGGATCGAAGTCGCCCCAATCGTCTTTTGACAGTTGTTTCGTAGAAGAGCCTGTCGCTCCTGGCCATTGTGGCTGAGCGGGCTTCGAAGGAGCCAGCATGCTACTCATAGACATCTGCGAGGCGAAGAGTGGAGGAGGTGGTGATGCCGAAGTCAAAGGCTGTGCAGGCGTTAAAGAGACATTGTAGTTCGGGCCTGCGTGGAAGCTCGGGGCAAGCGACGTAGTATTGAAGCTCGGGGCTTGTGTGGCAACGCTCGAAGGTGTCAGCGTCGGGAACGATGGCTGCATAGGTTGCAAGGAAGGGGATGGCGAGAACGGTTTTGGCCCCGCAGATGAGGATGAAGAGGAATCGAGGGGGAATGCCGAGCTGTTAGAAGACGACGACGACACGCGAATGGCCCCCAGCCCCGGTCCCGGGCGACCAACGGCCGATCGAGCGGTATGAGGATTCAATGAGCTCGAGACCCTAGGCGACGATGGAAGCGAATGTGTCAGCTGGTGCGTTGCAAGCGTAGATGCCGTTCGTTGGGGCTGTGCCTGGATTGGGGGAGGAGACAAGGGCGAGGGACTGGGACTCTGGGCCGGAGTCGCCTAATAGCAACATTAGACTTTTGAGTCCTTCAGTCAGACACTGCCCACTTACCCCTGAACCGTTTGAGAATATGCTACCCCAAACGTCATCTTCCCAGTTCTTGGAAGGCTCAGCCGTCGAGTCCGCCTTGACGGAGCCCGCGCCGCTATTCCCGACCAGACTCTCGAAGTCGACGCCACCGGCACCGCTGGTAGACAAGCTCGTGCGACCGTTCACGGAGGAACGATCCTCGACTCGCTGAGAGTCGCGCAGATACTGATCATGCTCCTTCTCTACCCGATCACCCAACTTCTTGATGACGTCCATGAACCGCTTGAACTGGGACACCGTCAAGAGAGGACCCATAGACATAGTCCATAATTGAGGAAGAACCAGGGTGGCGACGGCTTCTCGATCTACCTTGAGTCCCATAGCTTCTTGGACAGCCAGGGTTGCCATCTGTGTAGTAGCTTGTCGTTAAAAAAAGTACTCTTGGGCGTGAAGGAAATGCACAAACCGTGACAGCAGGCTCCTTCGTCCGTATCCTGGACAACAGCGGCACCAACTTCTGCGTCAAACTTGACTGGTCAAGCGTCTTGATCATATGGAGGAACGTTTCTAGCGTCGCGACTTTGACGGACAACATGCGCGTTTTAGTGAACACGAGCTGCACAACGCTTGAGCTCCGTGGCCTCAGCCATGATTCGTACAAATCACTTACCGCGACCCTCGGGAACAGAACCCCTTGTACCTCGGCGTAGTCAATGGTCTCGCAGAGATTGGGCACCGCTTTGAGCGCACGTTCTTGGACCTGCATTCATGTGAACAACACTTTCAACGTCAAATAACAAGACTCACTATGGCATGTTCACTGTCAAGAGCGTTGTATACCAAGGGAAGGACGTCTGCGAGTTGACATCAATATACGAACGAATGTGAATGGATTAGGCAACGCACGCTCTCGGAAAACCGGTTTCTCTGTCTTGTCCTGAAGCATTTGAAGGTTGTCCAGCAGCGTCAACATGTTCTGGGGAGGCTCCTTGATCGCAAACAACGGTTTGAGACTAGGCAGCACAAGAGAGGCGAACTGGGTCGACGACAGGATCTGTGAAATAGCGAAGATGTTGGGTAGGATGTACGGTAATAAATGTGTGTCTTTCATCTGGGAATGTTTGTTAACAGCAAACTTAGCTCAATGTATGGTCAAACGCACCTCTTCGAGGAGAGAGGGCAGAATCTTTCGTGTCCGAAGCCCTTCCGAGAACTTATCCAGGACGCTAGTAAGACCCTTCATGAAGGATATCTTCTCTTCTCGAGTCTTGGAAGCAAAGTTGGATCGGTCAAGGAAATTGAGGGTCGAAACGGGCAATGAGGAGAAGAACGCGTGAAGCGGGAGGTCAGTGGGACTTGGGCGACTATGGGGTTGTCTTGTGATGAGTGTGTTCAGTAGCACTGTTCGGAACGGACAAGTCAATACAACATGCAACGTGGCATCGCGACCCATATGCAATATAAGCAGTACCTCTCAGGTCTTGCTCCAGTCTTTCGATGCCGGTCAAGGGCTTTCCCGCATTCTCCCGTACTGAAGAGAGACTACCGTGGTTTTTGAAAGGCGGGTTACCTCTGCAGTGGACCGCATATATCAAGCAACCAAGAGAGTACATATCGGAGGCCGGATCAAGAACCTCGTCCAGTGCGTATTCAGGCGCTGCCGCCAGTATCAGCCTATTGCTTGAATCAGTCGATGCGACAAGGCCCTACACACCTATGTAGTCGAAAGACCGTTGCGTGTACAACAAGGCACGTCCATCGAAAGTGGGGAACTCCCACCGCGTCGGACCACCCTCAGGTCTCGAGAGAGCGATGGTGAGACCGAGACCCGAGAGCTTCCAGTCGCCCTAGAACGTAACATCTCAGCGTCGCACTCATATGTCGCAACTTTCCGCAAGACTGACCGCGCTGTTGATCACAATGCTCTCAGGGTTGATGTTCGAGTGGATCATACGCGCCGATGTGTGCATGAAAGAGAGGCCCTTGCACAGCTGCAAGATTCCCTTCTGGATCTGGACAGCGGACAAAGGTCAAGGCCTGGTCCATGATGCGTTTGGTGCGGACTCACCTCAACCTCGTCCAGCTCGACTAGGGGAGTATATTGGAAAGAACCGGGTATCGACAAGTGCAGGGACGCAAGTATGGGCTCCGTAGCGAAGATGAGCTCGTTGCGTGTTTCTTCGAGCGGCTCCACCATCTCTTTGAGCTTCCAGTCAGACTTGTATTCACGCGCAGAAGATCATCATGGCCCTCACCTAGGATAGAGGGATGTCGCAGCCTACTCAAAGAGGACGCCTGGTAATCGAATTTGGGACCCCCAACCTGTGGGACTGCAAGCTACATACCTCGGCCTTCAAGACCTCTACCGTCCTTTCCTTGGACGCAGGGCCCATACGCTCCATCTCGGGACTCCTCTTGTCCAAAGTCCACACAGAGACGCGCTTGTTCGTAACCTTGTGCGTAGCAGACTGGACGCGCCATGGCCCTACATTGAACGGCGGAGGTTGGGCTGCCGGGGGAAGGGAGGTCGCAGGCGATGCAGAAGGCGCAGGTGATGCTGTTCGACTTCCGCTGAGGCCAGCACCGATGGAAGAGGATGACCCGATGTTATAGTTCTGGGAGATATTCGTCCGTGCGAAGAACGAGGTTGCAGCAGCAAACATGATCGACTCTGTGCAGAGATTCGAGGGGATGGACGCGAATGTCGTGGCAAACAAACCAGATAGCAGGTATCGAGTGGTTACGCAACAGCCAGATGGTGACCTATGGTGACTGGGATGGTCAGCTATGGTCAGTGAGCCATCGCATAGGGCGCCTGCATCGCAGTCGTGGACAGCCAGCTGGGCACCGCACACGGCGAGCTTGCATTCATCTGCATACCCTCCACCCAGCTCTCTTCTCCCTCTGGTCGTCGGTCATTGTTAATCTAGTGTCGTGCGCCTCCGATAACGCCCCACTGGACGCCTGATTGCTCAATATTTCCTTCCACGATACCGGCCACAACTGCTCGCCCACTTCCTCTCAGCATGAACTTGTCTCTGTACACCGTCTCCGCATTCGTCATTATCGACACGGACGGCCACCGGGTACTCGCGAAGTACTACCATCCGAAAGGACACCCCAATGGCGAGTCCAAGAAGTTGACAACGCTCAAGGAACAACGGGCTTTCGAGAAGGGGCTATTCCAAAAGACCAAGAAAGCAGGAGGTGCGTTCACAGCACATATCGCACTGGCTCAAAGTCTGACAGTACCTCTTGTTGTGGTCGCACTGTTGTTTTATGATGGCTTATATGCGCCCACGGACAGGCGATATCATCCTATATGACTCGCATCTCGTGGTGTACAAGCACTCGCTCGATCTCATCTTTTACATCATCGGCGACGCGTCTGAAAACGAGCTCATGCTGCATTCAGCTCTCGTCGCGTTCTCGGATGCGGTGCATATGCTCCTGCGCAACCAGGTCGAGAAGCGCGGGGTGCTTGAAAACCTCGACCTTGTTCTGCTCTGTTTGGACGAGACGATCGACGACGGGTGCGTTCCGAAATTGTTTGCCCTTTCCCCTGACTCGAGCCTCGAACCAAAGCCCTTCCGACATTGTACATTCGGACTTGGATCTCCTGCGCTTTTACACATATTATTTCTGCGGCCTTGAGCGGGTATGCTGACATCTGGATATGCGCTTTCCAGAATCATCGTGGAGACAGACTCGACGACGATCGCGTCCCGCGTCAGTCGGCCCAAGGCAGACACGACGGAAATCGTGATCAACGAGCAGACGATCCTGAACGCATACCAGACGGTGAAGGAGAAGATGCAACAGAGGATAGGACAGCTCTAGGTTTTGCATGTTGTATTTGTGAGTACTATACGTCGCGCGACCTCCGTCTAATAGGCAAACTTGGACAAGATTCCCTGCAGGCCGGGGATTTACCCGGGTCCTATACCAATGGCCGAAAGATCTTCTCGCGCTCTTCTTCGCTCCAATCCCGCACCTGGCTGTGGGACGCTGCGGCGCAATGGACGAAGAAGTGGCCGAGGACTGGGCGGGCCTTGCGGCTGCTGAAGACGATGTTGAAGAGATCTTTCGGGCCGCCTAGAATTTACAAGCTGAGCACAAGGAGGACTAGGGGGATGAGCAAGGCGAGGAGATAGTCGGAACTGAGGACGTCGTTCCAGCGGACGGATGCTGTGGCATGTTTTTAACAGCTAGAGAGATTTGACCTGAAGCCTTTGAGCGAGGCGGGGTTGGGTTCCGGTGAACGAGGGGACATATACATCTTCGGCGTCTCTGATCATGCCGGAGTCACTGCATTGCGTTCAAGATGAAGCATCCAAATCAACTAGCTACGTAGCGCATAGATGTGCTCGATTATTCTCGATCAAATCCCGGACGTACGGTATCAGAAACCGTCTTGCAGGACTGAGCACTGGGGGCGTAACGACCTTTCCGCCGATGCCCCGGCTGATCCATGAATTCGCTGTTCGCAGCTGCGGTCAGTACACTCAGAAGGACGGCGATAACCATACTCACTGCATATCTGTCCCAACACCCCCACAAAGACGATAACCATGAGCGCCCCAAACATCCCGTCCGCCTTTTTTCCCGTTCGTTTCCTGTACAACTTCTCTGCGAGAATGCCAAAGGGCTGCACGAAGAAGAACAGGATGACCCAAGGGTCGACGCGCTCGCCGCCGAGGTGGATCCCGATCTCGTGGAACAATCCAGAGGCAAGGAACGTGCCGAACAGCATTCCCAAATCTCCTGCAAGCCATCGTCCGGGATATCCGCCATAAACGAGGAACGTGTGTCGCAGCGCTTGGTGCCATCGTTTCGCCCAGAACTCATGTAGAGAGCCCATGCGCCAGGGCTCGTCGTGAAATGGGGGCCACGAGGAGGGAGACTGGTGGAGAACGCCGACGCCCACCAGCGAGGCGATGTCGTACCACATCTCCATGCCAAGGATGATGACGAGTCCGGCGAGGACGTGTAGCGCAGTGGCTACAAAATACCGCAGTATGGGGGGTAAAGCGGGGAAGTAGATCGTTCCACTGGTTTCGGTTATGCCCGGCAGCGTCCCGAGAAGGGAGTCGATGAGGTCGACGAAGAGGTACGATCGCACGACAGAAATGAGAGTTGTCACCAAGTAAGTCTTGCGCTCCGAAGGACGGCGCGCCTTTGGGACGTGTACCCCACGACCGTATTCCCAACCAATCCCTCGTGTCGTTAGTGCAACCTCTAGGGTATCGGAGATGCATCGCGGTAGAAAGCTCGCAGGTTGCTGATTCCTTGTCTCTTTGTCGTTCCCGTTCGGCCGACCATTAACTCCGTTAGCAAGGTCCCCATGGGCAGGTTCTCCGGCTTTGAGGAGTCCGTCGCGAAACCAAGCGAAATTGATGCTATGGGCTATGGTGGTTAAAGCCGACAAGCCTGCAAGGGCATGAATATTCCGCAGCTCAACGTTTCGCATGAACTCACCTCTCAGCCAATTGTACCAGCCCCATCTTTGGTCCTCGGCACGATATCGGGTGGTGCACCAGAAGATGATCGAAACGACGACCGGGAGGAATAGCAAACGCGCAATGTGGGTGTTGGGTTGTCTCGTAAGATAGGCCATGAACAGGTAGGGTATTATCCAAGCGTGTGCGTATAGTGCATTACTCCATGTTAGGCGTTCGTAGTGCTTGGGCGTATCATTCATCCATAGCGTGAGCGAACTAGCGATGTTTTCTAGGCTGCATGACGTCGAATCATTAGTGGATCGAATCAACAGAATTCATGGAGTAACGCCACCAGTTAGGACAGTTCAGCCAATTGCAAGGCGAGAACCATCTAAGGGCGACCGGCGACATGGACGTCTGTGATCAAGGTAGGGACAAGTTAGGGGGGCCACCTGCCTTTCACACTCCGCTCCCCCCAAAAAGGCAGGTGCACGCGCTTCCCGATCGACTGGTTCGAGTCTAGGGTGAGTATAGCGTTCAAGATGTCCGCGGCGGCTAACACGGATATGGTGTCATACATTCTAAACCCCTACATTGACAGGACACATGATCATCCAGAAGGGCCTCAATAATGGGGATGTTGGGGATGTCTGTATACGTATGTTCACAGCGGTGTTGTTGGGCCTCATGTGTCGGACGACAACCAATCCGATTCGAGGTACGACACCTGAATGGCAAAGGCCTGTTAGGAGACGTCGAGGAAGAGAGATCCCGGACCTGTCACGAGCAAGTCAACTCAAGCTGAAGCTGAGGAGCTGAGGCTTGTGTGCTCTCGGGGAAGGATACTTACGCTCTGGCCTGTGACTGCTATCGCTTCGGAACCGCCGAGGTGCAACACGGCTGTCGAGAGGCCATCTCCTGTCTGTAAGCCTTTGATAGCGGTCTTGTACTGTAAACTTCCGACCTGTTCTGCTAACATGCATATGAGTCCTATCCCCAAACGTTCTCTGTAAGTACGGGACAGAGGTGCAGAATGTGGACGTCAGCTAACCTATATCCGCAATGATTCCCCTTATTACAGTTTCCATGTCACCTTCGTACTGAGGAATATCCTCCTTCGCCATTCCGAGCCCGAAGTTGTGATCGGTCCCATTGGGAGGCGACCATATATCCGTCCGGAGCCTCGATCCGCCCACGGACTCAGAGGGAGCCGAGGTCGTTGCGACAACAGGCGACCGTTCAGCGATGCCGTGCTGTTCGCGAAGCGTCTTCCTGGGAAAGACCTGATTTTTGCAAGACTGCATGGCCTTCGTGTCGCTCGTTTATCATATACAAACTAACGCTCGGCACCCTGATGGACTCCTCGTGGTCGCCAATATTTCGACTGGGTTGGATACATACCGGCAACCTGCCGTTAGAAAGATTGAGTTCAGCATATCGTACAACTCACTACGACATTCTCACCTATAACAAATCATACCAGGTAAGATCGTAGAAGTAGACGCCGCACAGTTGAATTGTAACATCTGCCAGTTGTCCTGAAGCCTGTGAATAGCTGGTGATACAATAACATACAAGACTCTAGAAGAGCATACACTGAACCACATGTAAAGCATTCAAGATGCAGGAACGGGGACAAAAGAAGGGCCAGCCGCCTGTGCTGCTTTTGGGCCCGACCCGCCCTTGCTTCTGCCCCAGCGAACACCGACGATTTCACCGTCGATCTCAAGACCATTGGCCCACGCCTGGGCCGCTAACTCTGCTGTCGTCCTGTCTTTCCAATTGACAAACGCACATCTACGCACGCCAGGTATCAATGTAATGACGAGTCCCGGCAGATACGCTCAAGAGAGAACGCACCTTGTCTTGACGACGTGGACAACCGACTTCAACTGCGAAGGTTGAACAGCAGGTAATGACTTGAGAACACGCGTCCGAATGGTCTCCTCCGTAGAAGTGGCTGGGAGTGATGTCAAGAAGAGAGAAGTCTGGAAAATTTGATCAACGATCGGACTGAGAGGATTGCAGAGTGTGGGAGCACGTACGATATTCTGGTCTTCAGGCGGTTGTAGGCCCATTTCGGCAGCATGAGTAGACATGATCTTCTTCGCGACGGGATCATTACGACCATGATACCGGTCTTGGATGTTTTGCTTCGATAACTCAGTTTGAACAGGCATCTCGTGCCTGACGCCAGGATAAGGGTACGCGCTTGAACGACACAGGCGTGAACACTTACCGGTAGGGGCAAGCATCGCCCCGATTACACTCTCCCTTTGCATAGAATGAGCAGATATGTGGGCGGTTACGCTTGTAGTAGGGGTCGGTGCGGGCCAGCTGCTTCAGCATTTCCTTCCCTGCGCTCGTAGACTTGTCCACGTCCAGCAACGACTTCGCGCCCTCGAGCTATCATATAATTAAAAAAACCCTCCTCGCTCAGTTAAAGACTACGCACCTTATTCTCCATATTTTGAGCATAGTACTCCCTGTTGATCTCGCTCGTCGGGGCCTCGCTCTCGATCCCAAGCGCAGTGTCGCGAACTTGTGTTGGGAGACCATAGACCAAGTCGAGAAGACATGTTTGGCAGACATTCTTGATCTTGGCGCAAGTCTGGCAGATCACGGTGGTCTTGAATCGCATGCCGGTTCCAGGATTCCAGCGGAAGACGGTGAATGGACGCGCGCAGGTACCACAAGCGCGGCCGAACTCTTGTTTTGACTATACAAGAGTTAACATGAAGGAAATTCCAACGATGGAGAAAAACGTACCATGCGAACAAATGGGTTGTCACCCAAGCCTGAAGGCGGGTCAGTACAGACGACGAGGTTGCGGACCACTATACTCACAAGTTTCGCAAAGGATCGGAAACTCGCTCTGCTCCCAGCCGGCCTTGTTAATATCTGCCTTCGGCATGTTGACTAGAGGATGATAGTGACGAGCAGTTGGGGTGGCGGGATGGAGGACTGCGAACAAGAGAGTTGGCAAAGGTTGGCAATGACCGCTGCCACTTGACACAGTCTGCTTAGTCATCTATGGGCCTCCCCGGCGCCTACATGGAGATTACATCTTGTGGTCATCCTCTCCAGGCCAAGTCATCCCGGCAAGTCATCGCCGTCGAACCCTCATATGGACAACCGTATGTTCCACCCCGCGAATTGTGCATGCTAAGTTTTTGACATGTTTAACTGTAGGGTGCGCGTGAAGACGGACTCGCTGGCGTGTTGTCTACTGTATGCCCATCCAGCAGGCTGCCAGGGACTGGGACTTGCGGATAGATGCTGACGCGAAAAGCACATAGGCACACATGCTCATAAAGCGGACGCAATATGTCGTCTAACGGAGCGTCCTTCCTGCCTCGCCTTGAGTCCGTTTTCTATGCGGTCTTCGACGTCGAGCAGGGGCCCAAGATCGTCTCTCAAGTACCGGAGGCTCTCATAGCCACCTCGTCTTCATCTGGTCACACCTCAGGAGCCTCTAGCAACACCGTTTTCTCCGCTTCTCCTGCAGGTTCCACACCATCAGTGAACGAGTATGATTCCCCCTCCCGCGCACAATCAAGTTCCGTTTTGGCGTCTCCGGTTGCCCAGCGGCTCGAAACGAGAAGTCTGCTCTCACCTCACAAGCGTGCATCTTCCACCAACCGTTTTATATTCCACTTTGATGACATATCAAAGTACGTCATTCCCCCCAAAGCCTTGTGCGGCAGGATGGTCATTTGCGCGACCAAATCCCACCGCATTCTCGGGTTCCCGGTGAGGTTGGACGACGAATCCTACCCCCGAAACTACTTCCTTTACAACGTCTGCTTCGTCTTTGAGCGAACAGCCGACCTGAGCTGCTACGAGCCAGTAGCGAGGAAGGTTAGCCGGGTGCTTACCGCCTGCGAGGTTTGTCCCAACATTTGGTCTCAGAACCAGAGGACTGACGCGGGCTACAGAAAGAGTCCGGTTTCTTATCTTCAACTCGGAGCGCCAGTGCTATCCACGCCATACTCGAGCAGCTCTATGAGGATCTCAACTCGTACTCTGAGACATCCATTCCTATAGACCAATTCAATTCGATCGAGTTGAAGATCTTTCCTTTCTACCCAAATCCCCCGCCCGTCAAGGATTGGATGGTGCCTCTAGGCCTCATCAATCTGACCCACAGAGTGGAGCCCAACTGGGACTTGACTATCGTAAAGGTTGCACGATCCAGCTACCCTCATCACTCCACGAACGCTGAGTTCTCCGCAGATTTGCCCGTTCATCGATGGCATCAACCACGTCAGTCGGATAGCTAGACTGGCCAACTGCGATCTCAACCTCACACGTCTTGCAGTATCTCACCTGCTGTGAGTCCCGGCCTCATATGACACGCTCACGTTCACTGACGCTCCTCAAGGTTTTATCAAGTCACCATGATGATCGACGTCTTCCAATATTCGAACATGTACACGCTACGGAAGAGCATGCAATGGCTCGCAGATGAAGACCACATCAAGGACGAGTGTGGACCATACGTCACAAAGCCCGGTTCGTTGTGAGCTACCGTTTGCAGACTAATCACGCTCATGTCCAGATATCAGGATGGGTCATCCCCGACTGGCCAAAGCTCCTTCACCTCTACTCGCGTTTCAGAGCCGGAAAGACCATCCGCGACTGGATGGAGCAATACGACGTCCACAAGCTCGGCATAGACGTCCGGCGATTCACTAGCTTCGGAGTGATCAAGGTACCTCCGCTTCCACTTCGCCTCCAATGCCCCTCCCTCTTAACCCTCAATTTTCGTATAGGGATTCCTACGCCGAGTACACCGCTGGCCCATCCTCCTCTCTTCCCCCGAGCCCCCGCCCCTCGATCGTCGCATGAACATGGCCGCCCTCGGCCGCAAGCGCGGCAAGAGCTTCGCTTCCACCACGACCGTCCAAACACCCATCGCTGTCTCCCCCTCCACGCGCAATGACTCCGAGCCGCTGCGCGCCCGCGGACGCGTCTTCGAGGCTCAGCCGACCATGACATCTGCCGGGGCGGAGCTCGTCGCCGCGCCGTCCACGACCGTCCCGCGCGCCCCCCCGCTGCGGCGGTCCAGCGCCGCAGAGTTTTCCCTGGAGATGCTGCGGAGCCGGGAGACCCGCAAGCCCATGGGCGGCGACCGGGCGTTCCAGACGATGTCGCGGCTGTCCGGCCGGGCGGAGGCCGCCGCGCTCAACCTGAACTTGAAGAGCAGGCAGACCGACGCGACGACGAGGGCGCGGCGCATCTCGTCCCCCGAGGCCCCCACTGCTGGCGGCTCGGCTGATCCGGTGGAGAGTGAGCAGTCGAGCGGGAGTCGGTCGGCCGCGCTGCTCGTGCGTCCGCGTCTGACGCGAGAGCCGTCGCAGACGCCGGGGATGCTGCAGGGCCCGGCGGCGCAGTTCCCGCCGGAGCTGTTGCCGCTGTTGGACGGGGAGCATCACACGGACGAGATCTGCACCCGGTTCGAGGTCGGGTGGCCGGTGCTGAGACAGTGGCTGTTCGCGGCAGGTGGGGCGAGGGAGGGAGATGAGGAGTACGGGAACATATCCATAATTTATAGGTAGCCAGGGATCATAGACGGTGTGCGATGATTGTGGACACGCAGCGACAAGCTGTTGGAGCTCGACGCCACGAGTGTACGAGTGCACTCACGCTAAAATGCCTTGTGGTCGGTTCGAATTCCTGAAAGCTGCGAGCTCAAAGCACTAAATGTGAGGGCTTAGGCGAGACGAGCTGAACGACGAGCGGGATGAACTGTGCTTTAGTCTGACAAGTAAGAAATTGTCCCGAAATTGAGCTTGGGCGTACAAAAAAGGCACGTCCCACGTAAAGAATTCGTACAAAACAAGGTACAGCCACTCATACGCTTCGTATCCCTCTTTCGCGGCGAAGGTGGTCCAGCTGAACCCCCACGCTGTACCAGGGACTGGACACCCTGGTATCCTTAGTTAGTTTGCGCAATACTATGTCCTCGGATGATGTCCGCTGCCTTTAGTTCGGGTCAGGTTGGAATGCATCCATGCGGAATGATGGACTTACTCTTTCCGCGATTGCATAGACCGTCGCCTGGGTGTGTGCCGCAATCAACATTGGGATGACGGACGCGTCTACCACACGCAGATTCGAAGTGCCGTAGACCTTGAGCGTCTTCGGGTTGGCCACGCCTGGGTTTGTCGTCAGCGTTCTGCCAATTGAAGCCCCGCTGAAGTCCCTGACCTCCTAGTTCCCGTGGAAGCATCGCTGCAGTTCCGACGGAATGATAGATGCTTTCCAGATTCTTCCTGATGAATCTGATCGAGGAACGGTCAGCTTCAGCGCTGTGTTTCAGCTGAGAGTTAACTTACTCCAGTCTTTCTGAGTCGGTCGCATTATTGGAGGGGGCCCCGTGCGGGCCAACGATGAGCGACGCAAGAGGCTGTGTCTCAACAAGTTTATGGACAAATTTCGTGCTCTCAAGCAGAACTTGCAAATCTACCGGTGGCGTATGTAGGTGACGAGTGGTGAGATGTTCGTGGCGGACGATACATACCGATGTTCTTGTCCTCGTATTTAGGGTCGATCACCGGTTGGACGAGGAGGTCGGTGGAGTTGACGTGCTTGTTTTGGCATTGGAATATGTTCGACACGTTAGCTGCATCAGAGTCAAGGATATTGTTATCGAACATACCACGCTGCCGCGACTGAATGGATGCTGAAGAGGACGTATCAATGTCACAGTCGAGGACATGACGGTGCACTGACCATATTACATGGCACTAATATGATATACGCGGAACCTGGGGCGACACCGACTCCTGCCCTCGGCACGCCGGGAAACATGAATACCTCGGTGTATGCGACATCATCAGCCGACAGCCAGCGGTATTGAATTTGGTACTGTGTCTTGGTCAAGGCAGATAGGCCGGGTGCATGGAGGAGCTCTTGAGCCTGTTGTTGGAGAGCGAATAGAACTGGGTCGGAGACCATTGACTTAAAGGGAGGGAATATCATCGTGAATTGGAATGATGCAAACATTCCAGTGCCGTTCGCCTGGCCGAGTGCAAGTGAGACCAATGCATTGAAAGACACAGGCACGACATACTATTCCGCTTGCTGCTCAGCAAAGTATGTTGGGTCGTTCCTGAGTAAATCTGTGGGGAGCAATCAATGTAGCTAGCTCGAATGACCGGTTCGTAGAATAATACCATATGTGATCGTCGTGTTGGAGACCTCGAAAACTTGCGACACGTCTGCATGATCCTGCTGATTATGAACTAAAAGACGGTCTGCGGAGCCATGAAAACTCACTTGGAGATTTTCGCCGACCTCTGGTAGATCATTCACGCTTCTAATTCCCACCCTTTCAAGGAGACATTTGTCTCCGATGCCTGGGGCAGATTACGCTCTAAGCACGCATAAACAATCGAGGATTGCGTCTTACCGGACAGCTCTAGCAGATGAGGGGTTTGAAAGGTGCCTGCAGAGAGTACTACTTCCTTGCGTGCGCGCACCGCTCCCGTTATGCCGGTTGTGTTGATGGCGACGACGTCAACACTGGCTGCTTGCAAGTATCCGGAGTGATTGACGAAATTGACTTTTGTGGCCTATGAAAAATGCGAAAATTTGATCAATTTAAAGTTCAGAAGAGGTGCTTACCTGAGTGGTCAGAAAAACGGTGAGGTTTGGTCTGTCCGCGCTGATATTGTAATACGTACTGGCGGAGTAAGAGCGTTTTCCAACGTTCTTCACCCGGTCGATGGCATTTTCTGCGTTGTAGATGCCAGTGGCATCGCCCTCGTCCTGTGGAAGTTGGGAGCCGATGTCCGGATTGGAAACTTTCACAAACGTACTGGATCGCTATTCGTAGGGATACCCAAGTTGTTGACAGCCTCCACGAGCGGATCGGTGATGTTGGAGTATGGAACGTTGAACGACGGCTGGAAAGAAGCGGGTGTTACAAATGAATAGGCCAACGAAATGGGTTGAGTTCACATGAACGAGGCCATGCTGGCCGTGGTACAAATCGAACCTCTGTTGAGAGACTTGATGCGCTCCGGCGTAGAGTTGTGCGGGCGTCTGTGGCGAGACCGTTTCCGCCTTCTTAAAATATGGAAGCAGGGAGTTCCAATTCCATCCCTCAGCACCGAGCTGGGTTTACGATAAGGAAGATAGCAAACACGGAAACAGTGCATGAGAACCCACCTTTTCCCAAGCATCGTATTCCTTGGCAGAGGCTCTGTCCCACGCCATGCCATTTAACCCACTAGAACCACCGAGCATCTTTCCTCTTGCCTGTGCAATGACGTTACCGTTCAGTGCGTCTTGCGGGACAGTTTCGAAGCTCCAGTCGAAATCCGGGTTCCCGAACACCTGACCGTAGAGTACTGGTGACTTTGATCGTCAACTTTGAGCCATCCATATCAATCAAAGGGACTTACGGGGGGTATCAACGAGGGGTTCATTGACGTGATGAGGGCCAGCTTCTATGACTGCGACGGTGGTGTCTGGATCTTCGCTGAGGCGGGCTGCTATCACCAGCCCGGCGGTTCCGCCGCCTTGTGAGTATAATAAGTAGATAAGGTCAGCACGGTTTTACAGCGAAATGCACACGAGCCTACCTATCACAACATAGTCAAATGTTCTATCACTACCTGTAGCACGGTGAGCCCCTCGGTTTCAGATTTCGAGACAGACGAGTAAGTACCTTGGTCGGAAGCGCATACTAGAGTTGCGAGCGCCTGGACCGCAAGTGCGACGTGCTTGAAGAGCATCCTGGTGATAGATGCTGTGGTGAAAAGGACGAGGCGGCACGTTTGAGGGCATGCGTGTCACCCATATATAGTTTGCACTCGCGCCACTCTTCCCTTGCATCACGCACGGGGGTACGATCGCCTAGATGACAGCAGTCGATGTTTGGCAGAACCTTCTTGGCCGGAGAAGGTCAACAGCCTTTTATGCTCGACAAGAAAGAATTCGCTGGCACAGAACTAGGAGGTTCGAGGAAGCGAATCAGCCTATGCAACTCTGCGTTAGCCCGGCGGCGGTTCTGCAACAAATGCCACAATCACCATGGCCAAGAAAGTGGCGGTAATCTGTCTTCGATTGCAGCTAGAGCGTTAGTACCGGCATCCTCAAATGCGAGACCATAGTGCATCCAGCTGGCGTAAACATACCTACTCGTCCGTGCCGCCGCCGCCATTCCTGCGCCTCTGGGATATCCTTCACCGAGATTCCCATGACTCAACTCTAACAGTGTGTACGACGTGCAGCGGTCGTGTGACACCGGTACCCATGAACATCTAGTACATGTCAAAAGAAGGCCAGTCTAATTAAACCTGGGTGTTGAAACTTGGTCCACATACTCTCCTCGAGCATGGTCTTGCCCGCCTTCCAACGCTCCTTTACTGGGTCGATGTTTTCCGCTGGGAGCTGGCGATGGGCCTTCTCGATCATGTCATGGGTAAGAAGAGTCGGATGTAGAACATCGGTTATGCCAGCGTCCTGTTCGCGTTGACGTAACCCACACCGTAGCAAGAGTACAAGAGATCTGTGGTGGTCGCATTCGCAGGATCTGCGGGAACGATCTTGAACGCCGTCCCGAACGCTTCCTTCACATCTCGCAAGAACTGAATGCTGATGGGAGCCACAGAACGTCAACTTTTCCTCGTCGAGGAAGTCAGCGAGTACGTACGTCCGGGTCGTCGGCTCGCCCATCCTACACCTCCCAACGTCTTCGCTGCCAAGGACCATCATGAGCAGAACCAACACTTGGTGTTGCCTATCGACGCAACCTCCCCTCCGGATCTCCGCCAGAAGCGATCTAGATGCCAGCAACGCGATATCTTCGGGAGGGACACCAGGTTTGGATATCGCTTCTGAACAGTGCATGGCACCTGTTGTCGACTCTGCGAGTAGACTCAGCGCATATCCCGGTGACCTGGAGAGATCGTTAACACTCCCGGTTTCATAAGGAGTAAAGACCACACACTTCCCGCTCTCTTCGCCCTTGTATACATCAGAGTACAGATAGATGTCCGGGATATAGCGGTTCAGGACTGAGCGAGAAGCTTCGATCATCCGATTTGAGAACTGCGGGTTCACTCGGACGGCATGCCTGCAGCAAGTCTGGGTTTCAATCCAAAGTGGGTCACTGAAGGGGCTCACGAGATGCCTCGTATCCGCTTGATTTTACCGGAGTCTACGAAGTTGAGCGTCTTGACCTGCTTCACGATCGGACACAAGAACTGCACTTCACCGCCCCCGAGGGGAGGGCTTCCACGCTTCTTGATCTATTACATGCGGTGAATCGTGAGCTTGTCGATGGTGCGCTGCGTCAATAAAACTTACGCGAAGTTCCAAACCCTCGGAGACTCCGAACAGTTGCAAGTGCGGTAGCGTAACGGTGCGCATGATGTCCACCTATTTTGATACGAGGGAAGGATTGAATAGACATTTGGGAAACTTATTGGGTAACACGCACCGAAAGATCGTTTTCGTCCGTCGTAATCCCCCGCAACGTGAGCTGCAAAGGCTTCTTCGCGAAGGGCGCGAGCATCACGACAGGTTCCAAAAAGTAGCCAACAGATCGCGACAGCGGGCAATCGTGCACAACGCTTCCTCCGCCAATAATACCAGGCTTGAGCAGAATAGCGGTACCTGCGTAGCGTACAAGGTTAAACGCTAAGACGAGGAGCAAAACGGGCGGTGCGCACCAGTGACCGAGATCTCAATGACCGTCCCATTGGTCACCCTCTCCAGCAACCGTAGAAGACTGACTTCATAGTCTAGCCTCGATTTTGTGTCTTAGAGGGGACTTGACAAGAGCGGGAGATGGAACGCACCTCGGAGACCCGGGTTTTTGTCCTCTGAGCGGATTTTGTCGATGCGAACTGGCTTTCCACTGAGGATGCCGAGCACGAGACGGTGCCTAAGGTATTGGTGACCACTGAAATGGAGTACTGTGAGTGCTTGGGACATTGGTGCTGGAGAACGGAGGGCAGGATGGGCGGACAGGACCTGGACAGGACTGTCCGATCACAAAAAGTGGCCGGCGGGACGACGACGGCCCGAAGCGAACGCGTAATCGGGAACGAGCGCCTAGATGACTGCTGCCTCGGCTGCAGCGCGTCCTTGAGGCTGTTCGCTCTGTCGTTCACCTGCGGTTTCCTGCCTCTCTCTTCACCCTCCAATCATGGCCACTGCTACCGTAGTGAACGGAAACGCGTCATCAAGCGACTGGGAGGGGCGCTACTACCATGTTGACCAGATCCTGGAGAAGCCAGGCCCCAGGACGGATCCATCGTTCCTCGCGGGTGCCGAGGTGAGTGGCTCCTATCTGGTCATGCTATGCGAGGCTAGGATTCATGTCCAAATGTGCGCACAAGGTCAAAGAATTCTTGCGTGACAAGTGCAAGATTCTGGTCATCGGTGCCGGTGGCCTCGGATGCGAGATCCTCGCCAACCTCGCCCTCTCCGGCTTCAAGGATATCCATGTAATAGACATGGATACCATCGACATCAGCAATCTCAACCGGCAGTTCCTGTTCAGGTACGTCTCAAATATCCATTTCTTGAACACGATGCCAATGAAGAGGCAGGCAGAAAGATGTTGGCGAATCAAAAGCCAATGTTGCGGCACAGTTCATCATGAACCGTGTACCGGGCGTGAAGGTTACGCCGTAAGTCATGATCCGCTCTCACGAACGAGTCTGCATACTCATCGGACGCTTAGATACTTTGGCAAGATTCAGGACAAGGACGAGGACTACTATATGCAGTTCAACCTCATCATCTGTGGTCTTGACTCGGTCGAGGCACGACGATGGATCAATGCTACTCTTGTGAACATGGTAGATTCCGATAACCCAGAGAGCTTGAAACCCCTCATTGATGGCGGGACCGAAGGTAACCGCGTCTGGCTACTGTATTACTGTGAATCAAGTTAACGCGTCCATTTCTAGGTTTCAAGGGCCAAGCGCGAGTCATCCTCCCCACCGTCACCTCTTGTTACGAATGTTCCCTCGATATGCTCAACAAACCCACGGCCTTCCCAATTTGTACAATCGCGAACACGCCTCGTCTACCAGAACATTGCATAGAGTGGGCTTCGGTACTAGAATGGCCGAAGGTGCACGGAGGTGGGGCCGCACACGGCGTAGTACGCTCGTAATCGACGCTAATCAATTCTGTAGATAAAAAGCTGGACACGGACAACCCTGAACACATCTCGTGGTTGTACCAAATTGCAGCAGAGCGCGCTAAGGAGTTCAAGATTGAGGGTGTCACGTACTCCCTAACACAAGGTGTGGTTAAGAATATCATCCCAGCCATTGCATCCACGAACGCTATCATTGCTGGTGAGTAGACGCACCATTTGTACTGTGGCAAGCACATTTATTGTATCTTAGCTTCTTGCTGCAATGAGGCTTTCAAAATCGCGACGAGCTCGGCGGCATACCTCAACAACTACTTCATGCTCATCGGCACCGACGCTGTATATTCGTACACGTTCGAGCACGAAAAGCGCGACGATTGCCCCGTTTGCGGTGGTCAGTCCCTATCGATCACTGTCAGCAAGGAG
The DNA here is from genome assembly GCA_032821775.1 of Sanguinoderma infundibulare. NCBI lineage: Eukaryota > Fungi > Basidiomycota > Agaricomycetes > Polyporales > Polyporaceae > Sanguinoderma > Sanguinoderma infundibulare. The sequence continues at coordinate 1,990,983 of JAVLRN010000005.1, read as the reverse complement.
TGGACAGTGGAGCGCCTCATCGAGATGCTCATAGAAAGGCAGGACATGTAAGTTGTCTCGTTTCTTTCTACCATGGCGGCGGTAGTAATCAACCGAATAATGCAGCCAAGTCAAGAAGCCTTCGCTGTCTACACCAGGGAAGCAGATCTACTTCCAGGCACCTCCTCAGCTCGAATTGGCGACTCGTCCGAACCTCGAGAAGAAGGTCTCGGAACTTGTGCCTGACGGCGGAGAGATCACTGTCACGGCCACGACCCTTCCTTTCAACTTGTCCCTGCGAGTGAGCTTCAGCTAGACACAAGTAGATGTTTTCGCAGATTTTCGTCAAGTGTTGTCCCATGTCGCTATCAATGTACAATGCCATCGGGGAAGGACCGTCCATCCGTCATGTATCATATACTTGTGTACATTGGGCTTAGAGGATTTTCTTTTTTTGGTGGTGCAATCCATCCGGTCGGGCACAGATGTGCCCCTCGGTGGATTATAGCGCGGTTGTGGGCGGAGCCCGATAGAAGATTTTCTTTGCTCCGTCACCATGGTCTATCGCGACCTCCTGGCCGGAGCCGCGGACCGTAAGGCGAATGATTCGGTCCGAACAGCCGTGGAGGAAGGAGGAGGGCGCCTGTTGGAGGACACTCGCTCTCGCTCTGCGGACGGTGACGATGACGGCGTGGCTTGCTCGAACACGGTCTCCGCTGCACCTGTTCCGCATCGTCCAGTGTCGACGATGTTACTCTACGCGTCCCCCGGCCCTCGCCCTCCTGGGCAAGGAATACCCGACCGACAAGACAACGAACCTCTCGTCCGCCATCGCAGACAAGGTCGGCCGTAACCTCTACATGAACCCCTCCCACCCGCTCGGCATCCTCCATGCCCTCATCTCCTCCCATTTCCGCGACTTCAACTCTATGGTTGGCCTCCCGCCCGTCGTGACTCCCGCCCAGAACTTCGACGATCTCGGCTTCCCGCCCGACCACCCCGGACGCGCCCCGACCGACAGCTACTACCTGAACGCGGACGCGATGCTCCGCACGCACACCTCCGCGCACGAGGTCGAGACGTTCGCGCGCGGAGAGCGGCGCTGGCTGCTCTCCGCGGACGTCTACCGGCGCGACGAGATCGACGCGTCTCACTATCCCGTCTTCCACCAGATGGAGGGCGCCCGCGTGTTCGGCGCGGACGCGGCGGGGCGCGCGGAGCTCGAGGCGGACAACGCGCGGCTAGAGCGGGACCTCGCGCGCGCGGCGATCGTCATCGAGGACGTGCCGCACGTGTCGGCGGCGAACCCGCGCCAGGCGGCGCACGACCCGGCGATGGCGGAGCTCGTGGCGCGGAACTTGAAGCTGTCGCTGAACGGACTGATGCTGACACTGTTCGGGGACAGGGCGGGGGCGGGGGCGGGGGCGGGGGCGAGTGAGGGCGAGCCGCTGCGGGTGCGGTGGATCGAGGCGTTCTTCCCGTTCACGACGCCGAGCTACGAGGTCGAGGTCTTCTTCCGCGGGAAGTGGCTCGAGATTCTCGGGTGCGGCGTCGTGCAGCAGAGGACGTTGGACCGTGCAAGTGCGTGTATTCGTCTTCGCTTCCCAGTTCCTTTTATCGACACATTGCCGTAGACGTTCCTGACAGCATCAGCTGGGCGTTCGGCCTGGGGCTGGAGCGCATTGCTATGATCTTGTTCTCGATACCCGACATCCGTCTTTTCTGGTCGCAGGACCCGCGCTTCCTGTCCCAGTTCACGGCTGGCCAGATCAACACTTTCAAGCCATACTCCAAATACCCTGCATGCTACAAGGACCTCAGCTTCTGGTTACCCGAGGCTGGCTTGCACGACAATGACTTCTGTGATTTGGTCCGCGACACCGTTGGCGACTTGGTGCAGGACGTTGAACTGGTACGCGACAGCCAGCTCTGCAGTCGGCGAGCTACGTACTGAAAGCGCTGTAGATCGACAACTTCACACACCCAAAAACAAACCGGAGCAGCAAATGCTATCGCGTCAATTACTGTTCCATGGATAGGTATGTGAGCATGTGTAATCCTGGCAAGTTGTATGCTCAATGCGTAACGCGTATCGTAGGTCACTGTCCAATGAGGAAGCGAATGATTTCCACACGCAGGTCATTGCGAACCTCAAGGACAAGTTTGGAGTAGAGATACGTTAATTAGGCGGGTCAATATACTGTAATAGAAGGTAGTCTACCACACCGCTCTACAGCATCCTCCAGTCCGCGTACACATCGGCGATGTAACGATGCGACGTACCGCTCAAAACCCACATAACCCAATTCGTAGACAAGCTCTATCATGACGAGGTATCCTGGACGACGCCAACCTGGGCGGCGCGCAATACGCGATCCTTGATCATGTAGCCGACCTTTTGGCATTCGAGGACGGTGCCAGGCGTCTTGTCGGGGATCGGAGCCTGGTAGAGGGCCTCGTGCTTGTTAGGGTCAAACGCTTCGCCGGTAGGATCGAATGGTTTGACGTGGTGCTTGAAGAGGGTGTGAAGGAGTAACCGCTGGGTGGCCTCGACACCCTCGTAGAGGTCTCGTAGGTGCGCCTCGGCGGATTTCTCCGCAGGCGTATCGGAAGGTTGTGGTGATGATGACGAGGTGTCAGCGGATACTGATGAGGGGTTGAGGAAGGATTTTGGGATGGACTTCAACGCCAGGGAGAGGACGTCTACAGTCTCGAGGAGGTCGCCAGCGAAGCGGGTGATGGCGAAGTCGCGGGCCAGCTCCTTGTCCCTCGCAGCGTTGCGCTGGAGGTTGAGGAAGTCTGCCTGAAGGTATCGTAACCGACTCTGTGAAGTGGGGAGGAGATCAACATCTGGCCAGCACACGACTGATTGACCGACGAGAAGCAAATGAAAGGAATACTGACCATGCAGTCGGCCACTTTCGCCTCCTCCGCCTTGAGCTTGTGTGCGAGTTCGGACTCAACGGAGACCTCAACCTCAACCTTCTCGCTCTCCTCGACCGTCTTCGGGTCATCCGCGGCCTGCGCCTTGTCTGAATAATAGCGTGACGGCATGCCGACCGCGGCTCTTCTGCTCACGGCGTTCAGCGAAGAACGCGCGAGGGTGCGCGACGAGAGCGCGGCGGTGCACGAGCGGAAGGCTTGTACTGCCTGAGCGTTGAACATGACGGTGGGACAAGACGAAGAGCGGAGAACGGAGGCGGTCGGACTGTGGACGGATGACGGAGGTGAGCAAGACGCTGGCCCAGGGCCGCCCGCTGGCACGCGCTGCCCTCTTCCGAGTCGGAAATTTTGGGCGGGGTCGTCACGTGGTGGGGTCCGCTGGCGAGCGTTCGGGGTATTCGAGGCTCGCGAGGGTCGCGGGATGGGAAGCGCACCGGGGGACTCCTTTGCACCCGACTACGACGTCGCCCACGCCCGACGCGCCGAAAACGCAGGGCGGACGGCGGAAGGATCGCCGCGGACGCAGAACGCAGGGGACGGGACTCCGAGGACGCGACGGATAGCGCGCTAGCGGGTCCCTCGGCCTGCCTCTAAAGGGAATCCGGTCGATGCGACGGTTCCTCCTGCACGCTGCATATCGCCCCCTCTCCTCTTTCCACCACCTCCGGACCATGGCCACCACCGCCAAAGTCATCGATGGGACCGCAATCGCAAAGTTTGTCCCCTCCAACCCGTCCCTGCACCCTCGCACACGCTGACCCCCGCGATCCCCACAGATCCATCCGAGACGAGGTCGCGGGCAGGATCAAGTCCGTCCAGGCCACCTATACCCGCTTCAGGCCCCTGCTTGCCATCATCCAGGCCGGCGCGCGTCCGGACTCGTCGGTGTACGTGCGCATGAAGGCCAAGGCCGCGGAGGAGGTCGGCATCCAGTTTAAGCACGTCCACGTTCCGGAGGAGGCGGACGTCACCGACATCGTCGACATCGTCAAGAAGCTCAACGACGATGCCTCCGTCAGCGGCATCCTCGTCCAGCTCCCCCTCGGACCCCATGTGGGCGCCGAGGGCGAGCGCACAGTGACCGAAGCCGTAAGCCCCGAGAAGGACGTCGATGGGTACGTGTTCATCGTGTTGTATCGCGTTCTGCATCGTGCCATCTCTCCGCGCAGCTACCCGACACCTGTGGGGGCGGGGTAAAGGCAGATAACGCGTTCACATGTGGGCCATTCATCTGTCACCGACAGGCTTTGATTCGCCTCCAAGCGCTTCGCGCTCACACCGCGGTTTGACTATATGCTGACTAGCATTTCCGCCTTTCCGCTAGATTCCACGCGTACAACATTGGTCATCTCTGCTCGCGCGCATCTGACCCGCTCTTCACCCCATGCACGCCTACTGGCGTTATTCGTCTTCTCGAATCGACCGGCGTCTCGATCGCGGGCTCGCGTGCAGTAGTTCTCGGGCGTAGCGATATCGTAGGCAGCCCCGTGGCCGCCATGCTCAGACATCGCGATGCTACCGTTACTCAGTGTCACAGCCGGACGCAGAACCTTCCTGAGATTGTACGAACTTCTTTGCCATATGCACATCACCTCACTGGTCCGCTAATTGACCACTCTCACTCCCAGGTCAAGGAAGCGGATATCCTCGTATCTGCCATTGGAAAGCCGCAATTCGTCCAAGGCTCATGGCTGAAGTCCGGTGTCGTCGTGATTGACGTTGGTACGAATTACATCTCAGGCGCGTCAACGTATCTTTATCTAAGTTATTCTAGGCTAATCAGCACACCACAGACGCTACCAAGAAGTCGGGTCAACGACTAGTTGGCGATGTTGACTACGCGTCTGCCTCGAGCGTGGCGTCCCACATTACGCCCGTTCCCGGTGGCGTCGGTCCCATGACTGTTGCATTGCTTATGGTGAACACGCTGAAGGCTGCAGAACGTATCTGGGAGCAGCAACGCTCGCTGCGCGTGAAGCCCTTGAAGCTGAACATTCTGGAAAATGTTCCAAGCGACATTGAGATTTCTCTGGCGCAGACCCCGAAGCCTATCACAACACTCGCCCACGAGATCGGCATTGGCCCGGATGAGCTTGAGCCTTATGGCAGGTACAAGGCCAAGGTTGAACTGAGCGTCCTTGACCGTCTTGCATACCGCAAGAACGGCAAGTACATCGTCATCTCTGGGTACGTTTATCCATCCGGTAACAACGCACGTCGGTCCTAACGTATCCTTAGTATTACGCCTACCCCTCTCGGTGAGGGTAAGTCGACGACGACCATTGGTCTTGCCCAGGCACTCGGCGCGCACATGGGTCGTACCGCCTTCGCATGTGTCCGTCAACCCAGTCAAGGTCCTACTTTCGGTATCAAGGGTGGTGCTGCTGGTGGAGGTTATAGTCAAGTCATCCCCATGGATGAGGTGCGTTTTGTCACCCGATATGTCGCTCAGTTGACTGAGTTTGATTTATGCAGTTTAACCTGCACGTCACGGGTGATATCCACGCCATCACTGCTGCGAACAACCTCCTCGCTGCCGCCCTCGATGCCCGCATGTTCCACGAAGCTACCCAGTCTGACAAGGTATGCTAGATTACTGCCTCTGAGACATTGGCTTGACCCTTCGCATTGCCCTAGGCCTTGTACAACCGTCTCGTCCCCTCAAAGAGGGGCAAGCGCGAGTTCGTTCCCCTCATGCTCAAGCGACTGAAGAAGCTCGGCATCGACAAGACTAACCCTGACGAGCTCACACCCGAGGAGATCAACCGCTTCGCCCGCCTCGACGTAGATCCAGAGACGATCACGTGGAACCGCGTCATGGACGTGAATGACCGTCACCTCCGCAAAATCACCGTTGGCCAGAACCCCACTGAGCAGGGCCTTGAACGTGTTACCGGCTTCGACATTTCCGTTGCATCCGAATGTATGGCTGTCCTTGCACTCGCGACGAGCTTGCCGGATATGCAAAAGCGTCTGGGTGCGATGGTCGTTGCGACGAGCAAATGCGGCGAGCCCATTACTGCGGACGACCTCGGTGTCAGCGGTGCCCTTGCCGTGCTCATGAAGGACGCCATCAAGCCAAACCTCATGCAGACCCTGGAGGGTACACCCGTGTTCGTCCACGCCGGTCCCTTCGCGAACATCGCGCACGGCAATTCCTCCATTCTGGCCGACCGTGTCGCGCTCAAGCTTGCTGGCACCGAAGAGGGTGACTCGCCCGACCGCGTTGGTTACGTCCTCACGGAAGGTGGCTTCGGCGCCGACATGGGTATGGAGAAGTTCTGCAATATCAAGTGCCGTGTTAGTGGCCTTAAGCCTGATGCCACCGTCATCGTGGCGACGACCCGTGCCCTGAAGATGCACGGAGGAGGACCTGACGTTACCCCCGGCAAGCCACTCCACGACACGTATACTACGGAAGACCTTGATACCCTTCGGGAGGGCACCAAGAACCTTGCGAAACACATCCAGAATGCGCGCAAGTTCGACGTGAAGGTCATTGTGGCTATCAACCAGTTTTCGTAAGTAACGTTTGTCCTCATTCATCATCCCTTAGGATCTCATGTAGCCTTCAGTTCTGATACCCCGGCGGAGCTCGAGATTATCAGGGAAGCGGCCATAACTGCAGGCGCCGATGCCGCCGTCGTTAGCAACCACTGGGCGGAGGGCGGCGCCGGTGCTCGCGCTCTCGCCGAGGCGGTCATAACCACCTGCGAGGGCGAGTCAAACTTTAAGTTCCTATACGACCTCGAGCTCCCCATAGAGAGGAAGATCGAGATCATCGCGAAGGAGATCTACGGTGCGGACGGCATCCAACTCAGCGAACTCGCCCAGAAGCAGGTCGAGACCTATACCCGTCAGGGCTATGGCAACCTTCCCAGTACGTGCACTATCTCACCCGCTTTCTGTTCCCTGGCCGGAAGCGGACTGACAGCGATGCGTTCGCAATGTACACAGTTTGTATGGCGAAGACCCAGTACTCCTTCTCCCACGACCCAAAGCTGAAGGGCGTCCCGACGGGCTTCACGATACCCATCCGCTCCGTCCGCCTCTCCGCGGGCGCAGGATTCCTCTACCCCATTCTGGGCGACATGCAGACCATGCCCGGTCTCGGCACCCGACCGGGCTTCTGGGACGTTGGCCTCGATCCCGAGACCGGTCGTGTCATTGGTCTCTTCTAGACGCCTTGGCCTACCGCTGATTTTGACGACTCGACGGTGCCAGATGCGCTGCATATATATCGTTCAACACGACAGATGGCGGGTTTACGCTTCAACCGCGGCTCGCGACCCCAATGGTGTCATGTTGTGATCAGCCCTTGGGTTTCTTCGGAGAGTAGGAACAGGGACGGTTAGATGCGATGCAAGGTGGGCTGAGGTGGAGAGGAAGTGTTGAAAGTGTTGGCTTTCCGCGTTGAAGGCATTTTGGACTTATCGATGCGATCGAGACGCTGTCGTTGTCGAATTTGCTTTGCTAGCTACATACCACACAATCGTCCTACTTACGTGTGCAAACCACCCCCACACGCCACGAATCACGATCTCAGGCTGTCGATAGATTGTCGGTCGATAGAACGCTATCATACGGTACTAGAATGTTCAACCACTAGCACCCATACGTTACGTCGATAATGCACAGGCTCAGTACTCAACTCAATTTCTGATCTTCCTCGCGCCGGGGAACCGCGGTGCGGGTATGTCGATGCTGAGGGGGACCTGGCCAGAGTCGTCCGAGTCGGGGAGTTGGAGCGCGCTGGTGGATGCGAGGCTGCCGCCTTGGTGGTCCGAGGTGATGTTGTTGTCCACTGCGGTCACCTCGCGGTCGTAGGTGTTGCCGGCGAGGTCGACGTAGGAGAACGTGTTCGAGTTTGTGCCGTTACCGCTGTTCCCGGTCGAGGCGATCTTGAAGAAGCCCACTGCGTCGGGTGTGGATGCCAGATGTCAGCAAAGTGGGGGAAAAGAACGTTGAGCATTGGACGGGACCATACTCACCTGCGGTCTGACGGTTCTTGATGGTGGAGCCGAGGATGAACGGCGCCGGGTGGGAGACGCGGTCGTACGAGTGGTCGAACGTCGCGACGACTGCGCATCGTTCAGTCCCTCTTGCACAGAGAGGAGTTAGGAAACCGTGCTTACACTGCGAGCCGTCCGGAGTGAGGTCGGTCAAGTTGATGATCAGCGGGTACGAGAACTTGTCGACCAAGGCGGGCACGCCGTTGTGCGTGGACAGGAACGACCCGGTCGCGCTCTGGTTTACGATCTGCCGTGCGATGCGACGTCAGCGACCGACCGCCCCGGCGGTTTCGTTTATCCTCGCCCTCACCTGGACGGTGACGTTGTCGAGGTAGTTCTGGGTGTTGGAGTACTCGAGCGTCTGGCTCCACACGACGTGCGTCGTCTCGCCCGCGCCGCTCGTGATCTCGGCCTCGACGTGGACGCTGCGCGTCGCGGCGACGGTGACGTTCACGTCGCCGTTCGCGCCCACGCTCCCCGTCGTCGTCGCGGCCGCGAAGTCGTCCGCGGCGTACTTTGTGATCTTGCCCGTGGTGGGCTTGCCCGACGGGTCGGTGACGACCTGGAGGCTGCCGGAGACGAACCAGTTCTGGTTGATCGCGTGGTCGTCCTCGGCGGAGGCGACGTCGAGGCCGATGGCGTGCGGCTGGCCGTCGGTCAGGACGGGGACGAAGGGGGTGAGGTCGAGGAAGTACGTGGGGAGGTCGAGCGCGCCGTAGGACGTGATCGGGCGCCAGGCGGTGGGGACGATGCCGCCCGTGAAGATCACGGCGTACCTAGTGGGGTTGTCAGCAGCCATTCTCTCCAGGAGGAGATGGTTTTCAAGGGGCGTACGGGAAAGCCACGCCAGCAACCTTTCCGTCTACAAGTAGACGGACCTCGCGGAAGGGTCCTTGCCCGAACGTGGTGCCGTCCGGCAGGTCGCCGACGAACTCGTTCGCAGTGTTGAAATACTGGGAGCCAACGACGTGAGCTGAGACTGAGACTCGTGCACGCGTACGCTTACCCAGAACTCCTCGTTTCCGTTGCCGGATGCGTACAGCTCGGCGAAGATCTTGACAGCGTTTTGTGGCACGGTGACGTTCAACTGCGCGAGTCGCGTGAGCGCGAATGCTCTGAGTGTGCATGCAGAGGGTACCAACAGAGAATGTGGGCGGCACGGATGCATCGTTGCCGGTATTGTTCGCGAGCGTGGACACGGGTATGATGACGTTCGCCTTGGGCGCGGACGGATGGGCCGCGGAAGACTCGAAGAAGGTCGCGTGCAGCGTCGCTGTAATGTACGTATGCAGTCAACAACGCACGCATACACGCGGGTAGGAACGTAACATACTGGCGTATTGTCCGTCCAGACCGGTCTCGAGCAGGTTATCGAGCTGGAGGATGAAAGTTCCGGGTTCGGCGAAGAGCGGAGTATAGCGTGTCACGTCCTTGAGGTAAGTCCAGATGATACCATCGCCGCGAGTAGGCTCAGGCGTCGATGTGCGCCAGACTGGAAAAGGCTTTGTCAATTCAACTAAGTTGGAGAGATAAGGTCGCTCAAGCTACTTGCTCTCGACATTCTGGAAGGTAAATATGCCTGCGCATTCCAACGGAGTCAAGTCATTCGATCCGTCTCATTTGCCAAGGGAGAGACGACGCACCCAGACGATCGAACTGAGTGCCATTTGAAGTCACTGTGAAGTTCAGGCTGATACCGGCCCAGGAACCCACAGGACCGCAATCCGTGGGAGGGCTGGAAATCCAAGGAAGACGCTCTGAATTGAGCTCCCCGTCGCACGCATCGGCGTTCAGCATGCACTCACGTATATTGAACTACTTCAGCCCTGAGTGGGAGGTTGGAGGCGGTCTCAACACAATTCGTTGCAGCGTATTGGAAACACTCACGCTCCGAACGAATTGCCGAAAGTACGCCTGCAGACGCACGGGTGAGTACGAATTAATACGAAGGTGTTATGCACGTCTAGAAAACTCGATCATGAAACTGATGCAATACGTACTGTAGAATCTGCACGGTACACTGCTTTGCGTCCTGCGGCAAAGGCGGGGGCTGCGCGACCTGGAAGTCGACAAGCACCGCAGCGCGCGCGGCAGCGGTCGCAACCGCCAAGGCGGCCCACAGCTTCGGGAGCATGCCGAGGTATATGTCTGTCCAATGGCCGGAGGCACTCGAGCGTATACAGGAGGCTGGGCACAGCGGCAGGGCCGGCAGGAACGCAAAATGTCGGGTCGAGGACGCGACGGAGGGTTATATATCCGCCGCTGGCTGATGAGAACCAAATTGCCGGAGGGAGCAAGACTCGCTTCTCGACAGAAATAGTAATGCGCAAGATTGCGTCGTCCACGCCGGCCATGTGGTGCGATCTGGAGAGTGCGAGTCGACGACGGTTGCCGCGATTATAGCCCAGCAGTGCCGTATTCGCAATTGAGCCGCATCCCGGCTCGATTGTGCACCGGCTGTGGGCGGCGGAGAGGATGCAAGGACGGATGCAAGGGCTGATCGTGATCGCAGAAGACGAGAGAACAAGAGGAATGTTAAATAATCTGCTTGGCCATGGCCGTAAGCGCTCTCCATGCGCCCGTGCATGTACCTGTACCTGGAGAAGCCATGGGTGTGTGCGAGACACGAATCCTACTGGCGAGACGCACCAGGAGCCGTGATAAATACCGGGTCACGCAGATATTAGCGGTACATATACATGAAGGTCTTCTTCGTCATGAAAGCGTTCGTCGTGAAGCCGGGAACATGTCCACTACCACCATCTTGCGCCTGCGCCCGCCACCACATCTTCGTAAATTTCCTCGAAGCACTTCCCCATCCACTCGTGTCCACGGCAACGACCTAGAGTTCATGATTGAAGATATCCGGGTCGTTTGTCCTCCGCGGCCCATCCCGTTCATCGACCTCTGCTCCTGCAGCGGGACGACGGTCACCGTACAATCCGCCCTCGGGGTCTTCGGGGAATTCCGTCGTCGACTCGCTCCTCTGCGAGTAGTTGTCCGCGTCCGCGACGGCCGATCGCCTCTTTTTCGACTTCCTCCTCCTCGCGGACCCCTCCTCCTGCGCAGCATACGCGTCCTCCGTCCGCGCCCACCTGTCCTTCTTCTCCTTCTTCCCCTTCTTCGTCGACGTCGACTTTTTCCTCGATGACGACGACGGCGGCGGCAGCGCGTCCTCAAAGTTGGCCGGGTAGCGCCACCGCCCGGAGCCCTGCGTGCGCACGCTCGCGGCGTCGCTCCTCTGCCCGTAGTAGCGCTCCTCACTCGGGTCCCATAGGTCGTTGTTGCTGGTCCCGCGGCCGTTTGAGCGCGAGCGCGAGCTGGGGTCTTCTGGGAGGTCGATCGAGGACCCGCCCACCTCGCCGTCCTCGTACGGCTGACCCTCGAAAGTCGAGCGCGGGAGGCGGTCGTTGTAGCGGTTTGCCCACTGCGAGCGGCGCTCCCTGCGCTTGATTTCCGAGGTGTCGACCAGGCCCCACTTCTGCGCCCACTTGGGTGTGCGGCGGTGGGTCTTGTTGTTGCGGATGTTCTAATTGTCATAGAGATGGGCGAGGTGAGTTATATAGGTCCGCGCGGATCTGGACAGGACTATTTAGAAACGCACCTGGATGTAGAAATTGTGGACATGTCCTAGATAGTGAAAGAAGATGCGTAAGCGCAAGGGGCGCAGGGGTCGCGAAATGGACAGAGGACGCACCAGGTATGTACCCGCAAATTGTGAGGAGGAGATTCAGCCAAAAATCCATCCCAATCCCAAACCGAGCAGCAACAGCTGTATGGGGGCGTCAACCACAAAACGCAAGAAAGGGTTTGATAGAGAAGAAGGCATACCCAGCGGTGGAAGGAGTGTCCCAAGGATGAAAAGGAAGACGGCATACCCGTGGTGCTTGCGGGGCGTGAGGTCGACCGAGTATGACCGTACGCGATCGGTCGGCATGGTGCGCGACTAGGAAAACGACAGGCGAGGGCAACGGTAGAGTGTCAGAGACGAAAGCAGGAGGTGTGGCAGCCGTTGGAAGGCGGAGAGATGGCAGCGGGGAGGAAAATGGACTTAAGCAAAGCATATGAGCAACCCTGAGCAAGCATGCCTTACCACTTCGGCGCCGAGCGCCGCTCCGTGCGCGTCTACAGACAATTGCCGGTGCATGGGATTCCGACGTGTACGGACGCACTTATTGCAATACAGTAGAATGCAGGCGGTGTACACGTTAATGAGGACTGCGCCAAATAGACCAAGAGGGCGTCGAAGATATTACGAGTATACCTACGAGAGCGTTTGAGCAACGGTCGAAACACAAAAATATACTGCAACCGAAAATAGCGAAGGTATACAGCCAAACCTGCGTCTAAGGAACACGACGACGGTGATATAGTGGGCGATAAGGAGAAGTCCTGCGCGCGAGAACTCTGCACAGGTTGGAGACACCACATCAGATATTGACAGCACACACAGACAGCGCAGCACAAACGTCGGAGGTTGACTTGGAGAGCAAGGCAGGGGATGCAAATATAGTAGGCGCAGTGACAAACTACATACATAGTACGGTGGTGCCCGTGCAAGTCCACGGGTCATTGAATCCAAGTTCCTGCAAGCCAACAGCGGCAACCTTGTCCAACACTGATCGCCAGAAGGCGGGAGACGGCGGATTCAGCGACTTCTGGACAGGGCGTACCTGACAGTGTTCCGTCCCCGAACGGTCTCCAACCCATCATGTCTACCACAGCGTGCGAGTACGCCTCGCAACCATAGCTGACACTGTACATAGCACAACCAGAGCATCCCGGATATGGGCCCTGTCATGGGTGGACGTCGCAAGAGGGCGGGGATGGCTGGGATAGAGGCGAAAGGGAAGAACGGAGGACGCGGCGCTAGAACGCGACGCGTCCCGCCTATAGGGCGGAGTTTGAAATGCCGGGATTATGTGTTGGACCACGCCGTTTTAGCAAGTCCTCTCCCCCAAGGCGATCATCGTCCCCGACTGTGGCCCATTACGCTCCCCGGCTCCGTTCTCGCTCAAGCACAGTGCCGACACGCACCCAATCGCGCAAAGCACCCTAACGGAGACTTTGCTGAGGGACAAGCCATCTCGAGGTGCGCAGAATGCGTCATTGCCGTCATTGCATCGCGACTCACATTGCCGCGAACCCTGGTAGAAACGGGTCAATCCATATCCACTACACGTTCAGGCGTGTCGCTAGTGCCAGCATCTCGCACACGACACTCACATCATGGACCACGACGATAACGAGCCCGCGCTGGCTCTGTCTGACGTCGTGCACGACGAACCGCTGCCCGATGACCGACACCTCCACCATATACACAGCCTGGCAATACCAACCCCCTCGCGTCATCACTCTCCCCCCGCACCCTCTCCGTTCCAGCACCAGCCGTTGTCCCATGCTACGCGCGACGCTCATATCCTGCACGACGTCACCGCAGGGCACGAACACGAACCCGAAGACGACGACTTCTCGGTAGCACTCTCCTCCCCGGACTCTGTCGGCCCCAGCTTGACCATCGAGCAGCTCGAGCGGGAGATATCCTCTCTCCTCCACCAGAGCTCAGCCGCTACCATGAATCCCTCCTTGCACCGAATGGCCGACGGACACACGGCCGCTCACCCCATCGACCTCTCCGATGGCTCCGCTCATGACGTTCACGACTCTCATGACGCCCAGAACCCCCATCCCAACTTCACAGAAGCCTTGGCGGGCGTGTTCGGCATGAACTTGTCCGGCCTCGCGGCCGTGCTCCAGGCGGCACACGCCCAGGCCGCGGAGGACGAGCGCGCGGCCGAGGCGCTAGCCGCCGCAGATCCAGACCTTGCAAGGCTCAGGAAGGAGGAAGAGCACGAGAAGCGGACGAGGAACGCGCCAGCATTCCACTCGCTCACCGCAAGCGACGTCCCCCTGCTGTCGCACTCGAGCAGTCCCACAGACGGGTCCGAGTACCTGTACGACGACGAGGTGGAGAGCGAGCGGGAGGACGGGTTGGGAGGTGCGGGAGTCAGAGCAAGACACCATGGCTCGTCCTCGCCCGTGGAGACCCTGGAGAGCAGCGACCCGCCGTCGCACCCGCCAGAGTTCACGGACACAGACATCAACGACATCCTGAGCCATTTTACCCAATTTGATCAGGACCCTCCTCCAGAACCTGACCCTACTCCGCCGATGGACTCGCCTCAGGCTGCCAGCATCTCGCCCCATTCTATGCCTGCGGTTGCGCTGCGTCCCAGGGCCTCGCCTTCTTCACCGCCTACCACGACATCTTCCCCTCCTGCCGTTCCGCTCGCGGCGCCATCATCAACGTCTTACGAAAGCCTGGTCGCTATGCGGGAGCAGCAACCCGTGGCGTCGACATCGACACTTCCCCCAACGCCACCAGCCCCATCCGCCGCTGGAGCTCCCACCGCCCGCACAACACCGGCGACGACGACAGCGGGTGCGGCAACAACCGAAATGAAGGATCGCAACGGAAAAGTGCAGCAGGCACATGTGTGCGACCAGTGCTCCAAGTCGTTCAGCCGACGAAGCGACCTCTGCCGCCATATGCGGATACATACCGGAGAGCGTCCGTTCGTCTGCCCGGAGGTCGGCTGTGGCAAGACGTTCATTCAGGCGAGTGCACACATCCAGATTTTCTTCTCTGTATAGTGCCCTGAGTTGACTGTAGATGAATGCATGGTTTTTTTGCAGAGATCGGCGTTGCACGTCCACCTGCGGGTGCACACAGGCGAGAAACCGCACTTTTGCGAGTATCCGGAGTGCGGGAAGACGTTCGGGGACTCGAGCAGCCTGGCGAGGCATCGGCGGACGCACACAGGCAAGCGGCCGTACCAGTGCGAAGACCCGGGGTGTGACAAGACGTTTACGCGGCGGACGACGCTGACGGCGCACATGAAGACGCACGACCCGACATGGGAGCCGGATCCGAACATGTGAGGAAGCCAGGCCGTTCTGTCTTGCGTATTAACGCCGTGCTGATTCGCATTTCTGCAGCAAATACAGCTTCAAAGCCAAGCGGCCGAAGCTGACGGACCCTGCCAAGGACGAGCAGGAGCTGGAGGCGTCCGTCCGAACGCTCTCTGCGCTGCTCAGCCAGGGGGATCCGAATATCATGTCTGGGCACGTCCCGTCTGGGAACGCGTCCCTGGAAGAACGGGTGGCGGCGACGTTCAGCGCAGAGCTTGCGGCTGCTATCGCGCTTCAGCAAGCGCAGGAAGCCGGCACGACCGTGCACATGGGCTTGTACCAGGAGCCCGAGCCCGAGGAGGAAGACGAGCTGGAGGATGAACCGTACTCGTCCGGGCCGGAGCCCGGCCCACCTCAATTCGAGAGCGGTGGGGGGAGCCGCGCTCCGTCGCCCCTTCGCGTGGATTATACGCAGGCCCGGGGCGACAAGCCGGGCCCAGGCGAGGCGAACGGGGAGGTGCAGGTGATGATTTTGGAGGGGCTGGATGGGGAGGCGTTCTCAATACCTCTGAGGGCGCGCAAGGGCAAGGAGCCGGTGGGCGCGAGCGCGGGAGCGGCGATGGTGACGGGGGTGAAGCGGAAGCGATAACAGACGTTTGCGTGCACCATGCATATCTGCATTGATGCCGGGGCACTGTACGCGTGTTTGGTCGGACGGACGAACGGCAGAGACGATACCGGTTCGGGGGCCGTTGGTGTAATCATACGTGGTACTGTACGATCTACATAATCTAATATGGAACGCGGACGCGACGTCGCTGATGGCCTTGTTGTGGATGTGCAGATGGGACAGGGATGGGAGCCGGAAATGGACCGGGCGTTGAGTGCATGGCTTGTCCTGGAGCGGAACTGGGGGACATGTGAAGTGGAGGCGGTTGCCGAAATAGACAGGCTGAGGCAGCGGAGAGAGGGGCCCCGCGTTTCCGACCATCCACATCTCTCTCCCGTCCCTCTCCGTTCTCGTATAAACGCGGCCGAGTCCGACATATCATCCACGCCCATCCATCCACACGCTCGCACACGACATATCCAGCCATGTCCGGAGAGGAGCAGCCCAACACCGATATTATCACCCTCACTCGGTGCGTGCTCGGATCCTCGGGCGCGAGCGCGTCCATCTCATTGCCCATCGCGCAGCCATGTCCTTGCAGACCAGTTTAGCCTTGGCGCCGTCGCGACCGGCGACTTGACGCTGCTGCTCACTGCCATCCAGACGACGTCCAAGTTCATCGCGACCAACGTCCGGAAAGCGCGCCTGATCAACCTGTGAGTGGCCCTCGCGAGTTTTCTCTCGGTGCGCGCGACGGTGACCTCATCGACGTCCTTTCGTCCCCGCGCACGCCTTCGTCCTCGTCTCGATCACGCCATGCGACGCACGCCTGCAACGTCGCTCGGGCGGCAGCGTGGGCCTGGCGGGGGAGACGAACGTGCAGGGGGAGGAGCAGAAGAAGCTGGACGTGCTCTCGAACGACATCATGATCAACTCGTTGCGCGCGTCGGGAAAGACGGCGGTGCTCGTGTCCGAGGAACTCGAGGAGGCGGTGTTCATCGAGGACCGGTACAAGGGCAAGTACTGCGTCGTCTTCGACCCGCTCGACGGCAGCAGCAACATCGACGCCGGCGTGAACATCGGCACCATCTTTGGCATCTACCACATCGTGAGTGTTCCGTGCCCCCCCCCCCCCCCCCCCCCGTCTGTCCCCTTCCATGTGTGTGTGCGAGCGGCGTGGGGGATGGGGACGGGGAGAGGGAAGATGTGGATGCGTTGGGCAGGGCTGATGCGCGGTTGTGAGAAAGGCGCCAGGATCGAAGGGAACGATTGAGGACGTCCTGAGACCGGGCAGCGAGATGGTCGCGGCCGGGTACACTATGTGAGTCCCTCGTTCGCTCGTCCGATACGCGGAGGTCCCGTGCGTGCTGACCCGTCTGCACAGGTACGGTTCGTCAGCCAACCTCGTCCTGACCACGGGACATGGCGTGAACGGCTACACTCTCGACGCCGCTCTCGGCGAGTTCATCCTCACCCACCCCGATGTGCGTATGCCGGTGTCTCTTAACCGAGCCTGCTTGCTCACGGACGCACGCGCCCATAGATCAAGATTCCCTCGCGAGGGAAGATCTACTCGTTCAACGAGGGCAACTCCATGTACTTCCACCAGCCCGTCATCAACTACCTCAACTCCATCAAGTACCCCGCGAGCGGCAAGTCGCCATACTCGGCACGCTACATCGGCTCGATGGTCGCCGACGTGCACCGAACGCTCCTCTACGGGGGCATCTTCGGCTACCCGGACGACAAGAAGAGCAAGAAGGGCAAGCTGCGTCTGCTCTACGAGGCGTTCCCCATGGCGTTCCTCACCGAGCAGGCCGGCGGCGTCGCGACCACGGGCACGAAGCGCATCCTCGACATCGTCCCGAAGAGCATCCACGAGCGGTGCCCCGTATTCCTCGGCAGCAAGGAGGACGTGCAGGATCTGATCAAGTTCTACGAGGCTGAGAGAACGAACGGCGTCGCGACGGCGTGATTTTACATGCGCGCGCGTGCGGACGTTGCGGCAAGAGAATGCAGTAGTGTTAATATCCTTGTGTACTACCTATCTGGAACACTGAACGCTGCGGTATGGTGAGGTCCAAGAAGTCATATAACATGCAGGGTGACGAGTGCTTGTAATGTGCGAGTGTTCGTGGTGAATTGCGATGATATATATGATGATGCGGATAAGCAGGACGATGACTTGGATTGGAAGAGAGAAAAGCATGCCAACATGTACGCGCTCACCGCGGTACCGGAACCAAAGAGCATATGACGGCGGATCGAGCCAGACACCAATCCTACGGAACCTTTTACTCCCAGACACTGACCATCTCCGATTCGTGCGTCATCACCGACGCGTCCTTGCGAATAGGGTTCAGGCGTGGGTTGACGAACTGCGGCGTGCGTGATATGGTCAGCTTCTCTTCCGGAGCACGAGGGCGGGAAAACGTGGGTCGCCAACTGACCTTCACGTCGTACTCGTGCATAACCTCGGCGGCGATGATCGCGCGGTCCTTGAGCAGGGCTTCGTACGAACGCGCCAGGGCGCGGCTCTGCGAACATAAAATGGAGCAGTCGCGTCAGTCAGTTTACACCGCGTGTCCTGTTTTGCACAACGAGAAGGCAGAACTCCTCAGGCACGCACCTGGATGCTGACGATGAACATGATGAGGAGCATGAAGATCCAGTTCGCGCTGGTTGTCGCCATCCACAGCAGCGCGTGCACGGGCGAGTAGAGCCCGAAGAGCGCCATCTCGAGCGCGCCTGGGGTCCACACCTCGAGCGCCTGCACGCGCTCGTCTTCCTCCCAGGGCTGCGGCGGCCGCGTCTTGGGCGGGCTCAGGTTGAGCAGGAAGCGGATGGAGGCGACGAGGAAGCGCCAGAGGGCGCCGAGGAGCGAGGCCGAGAACGACCAGACGAGGGCGGGGAGGGAGCGCTTCCGAGCGGCGAAGGGGTCGTCGTCGTCCGAGGTGGAGGTGGAGGCGGCGCGGAGGGGCCCGCGGGGGCGTTTGACGAAGGCGGCGTGTGGGGAGGAGACGGGCTCGGAGGCGAGGGTGAGGTGGTAGATGCGGGTGCGGGTGAAGAGGTAGAGGGTGTTGAGGACCGCGGCGGAGACGAGGAGAAAGGTGGTCGGCGTTGTCTGTGAGGTAGATTTTGAACAAGACGGCGCAGGGTTAACTTGGATTGACGACATACCCAGTCGAACCAGGCCTCGCCCTCATGTTCGCGGTACATGTCTTCCCAGCCGAGATCCGAGTCGGGGATCCTGCGTATTTGCGAGACGCGAACGCATAGGTGAAGGAAGTGGAGGGTTCCTCCGATGACCCTGGCGGAATTTTGCGGTGATGGGAGGGGGACGTTATTCGGGAACTGAGATATCTCAAAGGATATCTGAGAGGGTATGTTCTTGATTCTATCACAAGCACATGTCAGTCGCCTCTGGCTTTCGTTGAACTTGAGGCACGAGGAACCTGGCATGCGATATACAGGCTCGGTGGTTTATATCCCACCAAAACAAGTCGGGAATCATGTTCACAAATGTCTTCGGGTTGAGGCACATATCAATTGGGACATCACGCCACACAGACATTGGAAGAGGTCCAGGATGAACCCGCTCAGAAACTAACTCCTTATCACCTTACACGTATGTCGTGCCTTCTCGAGGGCGGGTCGCTGGCGACACTCAAGAAATGGGCAGCTCACTCACCGTTCGAAGAACGACTTTTTGCGAATGACGCGCCTGCCCGGAGTTGCTCTACCAGGAGTACCTACATCGCTCTGTCGGACCTTCCTCTTGCCGTTCACAGGCGTGGAGTAAGGGGGAGTTCTTCTCGCCCTTGCGGCTTCCCAGTCAAACGGCTGGGAGGCAGACAGAGAGGGAGAGTCAAGTGGAGAGTGGACGAGTCGCGCCTTCGGTGTGGCTCGTAGGGGGCCGCGGACCGGTGTGGATGGGGAGGGGGCCGCGGATGCGCTGGATGGACCGCCTGTTCTTGGAGAGGCCGAGGCGGCAGCATTTGCCTGGGCGATACGACGGAGAGACATTGTGTGGGGATAGGCTAGGGACAGTGGACGGGAGGAGGACGAGGACGGGAGGAAGAGGCGCGACTCGAACGCGTTGGTGGCCGCGCGTGATCGTCCCTCAGGCGCGCCGTGACGTGACGTGGCCACCGTCTCGCCCCATCAGCCACCCTCTTTTTTGTCTCCGCGTCGGAGTAAATAAACGGTGGGCTCTCATTGGCTGGAAACCGTTCTCCTCGTAAACCGAAAATTCCTTTTCCAGAAAACAAGGGAGTGCGTGACAATTAATCAAGTGATGGGAAATTTTGGGACACGTGTGAGGGTGATGTTGTGACATGTTTGTGTACTGTTTGCCCAATAAGGGAATACGAGCCGACGGTTGAAAAGTGAACTCGCTGGGGAGGCCGTCCTCGCACTCTGCCCCTTCCTCCCACCTTTTGTTTCCCCTCTTATATCTCTAACGACCATTCCTCCCCTCCTCCACTCCGACTAACGCGCTACCCGTCCTTCTCCCGCCCCGTTTTCCACCATAACGTCCACGTACAGACCCCATACTTCCACCTCCTTGTCGCCCTCGAACTCGATCAGCGTCAGGATGGCCCAACCCTCCTCGTCCCACCGAGAACGGGAGCGGAGCGAACGCTCCTCCTCCCGTCACCACCATCACCGTACAATTTCCTCCACTACCCTCCTCCTAGTCCTCTCACTCGTCCTTGCCGTCCTCGCTGTCATGCTTTCCCTCCCATCACATCAGTCTAGCACCACGCCAGCGAATGGCGAACAAGCCAAGAACGAGGGCTTCTGGGGTATTATCTCCCCCAAGCGCACTCAAGCTCTTCTCGCTCGCGAGAGCAACATTGCCGTCCGCGAGGCCGAGGTTGCCCGTCGCGAGGCTGAGCTCCTCGCTGGCGCTCCCGGAGGCGTCGTTCCCCCCGCGCCTTCCTGCGCCCCCTGCCCCACCGTCATCGAGAAGATCACCGAGGCTCCTCTTCCCGTTCAGACGGTCATCAAGGAAGTCGTCCAGCAGGAAGCGCTCACTCCTCCCGGCTGGTGGGACCAGGCCCGAGTTCGCGCAGAGGATATCCTTGACCGCGAGCTCAAAATCGCCGAGCGCGAGCGCGAGATTAGCCGTCGTGAAGAAGCCGTCAACCGACGCGAGCACGATGCATCAAGACGTGAAAGCTGGATCATGGAACAGCTTGTGTACGTGTCCATGCTCTTCATACCCATCTGCGCAGTTCTGACACAGATTACGGACAGTGTGCTGAACGAGGGACAGCCCGAAATTGTGGAGGATGAATATATCTACAACGAGCCGCCTCCCGTCGTACCGCCTGTCGGCGCCCCGAGACGGAAACCCAAGGTACCCCCGCCTCCACCCCAGCAGCGCCGCTCCGAGCTCTGAGACGAAGGGGGAACTCCTTTGCCATCAATTTCTTCCTTGCTTCATTCATGTACAGTTCGTATCATTTGCGTCCCCTCCCCTCCCTTCGTCCCGGGCTTGGGGGACCATGGTGTCTGTCGTCTTGTTCCCCCGCGTCCCTCTTGTACGCTGGTAGTCCGTCTGCATTCAACCCGCGTCTTTCCCCCCGATCGATCATGGCACGACGCGCATGTTCCTTTCGCGCCCACGTGATGCTCAACGCGCGTCGTCACCGAGTGTGACGGTGTCGATCTCGGTCTGCGGTGGCATTTGAGTGCAGACTGCTTATCAGCCTACGTCCCCTTTTCGTGTGATTCAGAACAGCTTGCTGACTGTCCGCGTTCTTCCCTCTAGGCCCCCGTTCTCGCCCCCGCCCCTATTGTTATCACCGAAACCGCAATCGAGTTTGCGACCGAGATCAGGACAGTCACCCACACTCAGCACCACACCGTCAACTCGCAGCCGACTGCTCCGCCGCCCTCCAACACCCGTCGCGTTGCTTCCCCAACGCCTAACATCATGAGCTCCTCTTCCACAACTCACATTCCCAAGACAACTTCCGTCGAGGTCGTCGTGGAGGAGGAAGTCATCGAGCCGGAGGAGGTCGAGACAACTGTGACGATGATGCGCTCCCCCAGGAAGCGCCCTCCCAAGCGGTGGTTCGGTGGATGGTGAAGTGCTTTCGGCACTGGATTGCTGACGAGTGTGACGAACAATCATGTCCTGACTGTGTACGAGGTCCTCTCTCTTTTATTGCTTTCATTTCTATTACCTTTCCTTGACGGCTGGTACATCTTATTCTCTCTGCTGTATTTTTGCTCGTCTAAACCCTGTTACCATCGTCTCATCTCTGACCCCGCTGCGACACCTGTTCTCCATCTCTCCGAATAGTTTGTTCCGCGCACGCGCGGCTCATTCGTTTGGCTACAGTGCTCCCGCTCGGTGCCTAGCTACTGCTATTGGTACACACGCGTACACCACCTGATTACGATCTACGATCTACTCGGGCGCAGGTCCAGTAGAACGGCATGCTTACGCTTTCTCAAATGCTTGTGTATCTGGCGACGATGGTGACGAGTGCTGGGATCCTTGTAGGAGTATTAGCACTAGTAATATAGCCACTGTCGCAATATTTACAGATCTTTGACTCGGACTCGAAACATCGGCAATTGTGTTGAGCTATCGAAAGTGAATCAACCTGAAACCTCTTTGAACTTGAAGAACTAGCTTTAAATTTCATCGAAGACAGCATACGTTTCAATGGACGCTGTCTATGTTTAACGTTTACAGCTAACGTTGTACAGCACTGCGAAGGTTGAGGCCTTGAGGCCTGAGGCTTTATTATCCGCCAGAAGGGGCAATGTCCTCAAGGAATTTGATTGGACTGAGGCTGATCGAGATTAGCGTAGCCATCTGGCGCATGCTCGCTCTCTCCGTCGCTTCGCTCGGTCCCCCCCTGCTTCGACCACTTCCCCTCGTTTTTTTCTGCCCACCTAGCAACGCTACAACCCTTATTTCAATCACGTATTCATCAGCCTACACCCGACGCGTTTGTCAGGGACTTGTTCGTGTTTTCTGAACAAGGTGCGCATTGGTTGCATCGCTTGGGAACGAACTCTGATAGAGGTTTATTCGAGCAGGCCCTTCTGCTTCCTATAAGTAATAACACCCGCTGCAGCTTCCACCGTGTTCCCGTCGCTGCCGTCACCCTTCACCTTCATTGACGGCGTGTCATTAAACCTTTGCTGCTGACGGCACCGCATAACATAACTCGTTATATGCCTAACGTCCGCTGCAAGGTGAGCACTCCTCTTCACATTCAACTCCCTTAGTACTGGAATGTCCAACCGACGCCGACCTCGTCCTCTTCCCCATGACCAGTTCTACGACGCTAACGGCGCGCCGATCGGCGGTGGCTGCCGCAAGGGCTCCGACTGCAACTTCGTCCACCCAAGCCATCCGCAGTGGACCGCGGCGCGGATATCCAAGCCGTGGACTCCTGCTTACCAGGGCCACCGCGACCGAGAGCGAGGCCAAGACTGGGATCATGGCCGCGACCGAGGAGAGGAGCGGGGCAGGGGCGGTGATTCCGGATGGAGCTGGAATAGTCGCAGAGAGGCCCCGCAGGTGACGAGCTCGAACGCGATCCCGACCGGCCCGAGGAGGATGATGGAGGCCGCCGCGTCTTCGTCGGGCTGGGGCAACAAGGCGATCGCGGGCAGTCCTTGGGAAGAGAGCGACGCGCAGGCGGCCTCGTCGAGCAACAACCCCTGGGCGCGTACCGGCGCGCAGACTCAGCCGTCGTCGTCCTCGAGCGCAATGGACTGGACGCCGTCCCAGAATAGCGGCTGGGGGAACGCTGCCGAGGAGTTTACATGGGGAGATCCAGCAAGCGTGAGCGAGGCCGGAGCGGGTGGATGGGGAGCAGCGCCGTCTGGGTCGGGAGCAGGAGAAGGTTGGGGGGACTTCCCTCAGAAGTCGCCAGAGCACAGCAAGGACTCCACGAGGTCGAGCTTCCCCGCACCGGAGGACAAAGGCAAGGGCAGGGAAGTCGTGGAGAGTCCCGTGGCGGAGAGCCCCCAAGCCAGTTTCTACACTCCTCAGATCGATTTCCCGACATCGCGCACGCCCCGCTCGCCGATCCGGTGCCCTCAAGACCCCCGTACGCCCCAGGACCCGCGCAGGAAGTTATCGGTAGCCGGCGCTTCTTTGGAGGACCAAGCTGCTGCTATGAATGCCGCGAGGGACATGCAGAAAGCGCGGGAGGGGATGAGGATGAGTAGCATGGGTGTCCCAATCCCGACTTCGAATGCGGGCCCAGAATCCGCGTCCTCATCCAAAACAAACCCGTTCGCATTCCCAGCGTACACTCCTGCGGAGAATATGGACGTGTCGCACCACCAGCCTGAGCTTGGTCAACTGCATGAACACCAGCCACCACAAGCTGAGGTGATGGAACAGGATATGGACATCTCTCCGGAACCCCTCCCTCGAGATCAGCCACTCCCTGTGGGCCTCAAAGCGATGTGGAAAGACTTTACTCGGTGAGTGCCTTGCATTCACCTGTGATCGCTTCGGTCCCACTGACTTTTCCTCACACATCCACAGCACCCTATCGAAAGCCGTCTCGCTCCAATTGGAGCTGAAGACTCTCGAGGAATCGCGCGAGAAGCAGCGAAGACTCCACCGGTCCAAGGCGTACCAGAGCGCGTCTATGGTCAACGTGCACAGCAAGCTCGAGAAGCTCCACCAGAAGACGGACGACGCGATCAGCGAGATACAGCGGCAGCTCAACTGCTGCCTCGACCACCTCGCGCGCTACCCACTCCAGGGCCTGCCCGTCCCGGCCGAGGGCGACACGCACGAGAGCGAGCTCGAGCTGGTGCGCTCGTACGCCGCGGAAATCCAGAGCTGGTTGGATCAGATCAGGCCAATGGTCGAGCAGCACCAGGCCGCGTACCGGCTCGCGGAGGAGCAGCGGCTGCAGGCGGAGGAGGAGGCGCGAAAGGCGGCGGAGGAGGAGGAGGCGCGGGCGAAGGCGCAGTTGAACAAGGCCAAGTGGACGCCCATCGCGTCGGAGCGCAAGCTCCTGTCGGAGATCAAGGATATGGAGGACAACATGAATGAGCGGGTGACGGATCTCGAGTACGCGATTGACGAGATCCGCACGTCGGGGCCCACAGTGACGGAGGTCCTCCTACGGGAGCTAGAGGAGCGGGGGTTCCAGAGGCTTGTACCCCCGCGGATATCTGAGACGCCGAGCGAGGAGGGCGAGGTGCTGCCGGAGCGGCCTGCGCCCCCGAGGTCTTACGAAGAGCTGAAGGAGGACGTGGCGGACCTCAAGAAGCGGTTCAAGAAGGCGAAGAAGGACATCAACATGGGCACGGAGGCGCTCGAGAACTACAAGCAGCGCGGGATGACGCAGAAACTGGACTATTACGAGCTCGCGAGTGAGAACACCAGGCTGAACATGAAGGTACAAGAGGTCAGTGTCCGCCTCACGGCTTTCTCTGCCTTGTGCTGGTGCTGATCTATTATGCATGCAGCTCGAGAACAGTCGGAACGAGCTCACGGCGCGGTGCGCGAGCACCGACCAGTCCCTCGCCGACCTTCGCGCTATAATAGACCAGCACGGCGCGTCGCTCCCGCCGCCTCAACCCCAGCCCCCGACGGCAGAGGAGATCACGGAGCACCTGAAGGCGGCGCTCGTGGCGGACCTGATGTCCGTCGTCGAGCGCGCGCTCGGCCGCCTCAAGTGCGGCGTGGAAGAGAGCATGAAGAGCAACGAGGAGATCATCTGTCGGCAGCTCTTCACTATCCTCCAGCCCGCGGTTGCGATGGTGAGCACCGTCAAGCCCGTGCTCGACAGCTATCCGGACCCGCAGACGCTCCTGCAGGAGCAGATGGCGATGATGCCCCCGCCCCCGCCCGTGCAGCGCGTGCAGCACTCGTGATTCCTTCCACCAAGTTCTAATGTCCCCTACCCTCCCGCTGCTGTGATTGGTGTGTTTCTTGCATTCGGACTTGACTTGAAGGACCATAATAGGTATCGCTATGCGTATGTAGATATGTTCAACAGGTGTTCTATCTCAGGCTCCCTCTCTCGCATCCCCCCACATCCCCCCATGATTCTGACTTCTGACCGTTTGCACCGCGACTCTGACTAATGTCTCATGTCATCTGTTCACTTGTTTTGTATCTTCGTCGCACATGTACTCGCTGTTCTCGTCGCTGTCGCTCGTGCTTTTCGTAAACTGTAATTGTGCCGGTAGATAGCCGTTCCCAACATAATGAGCCCGTTGTACTTACACACTACGCACGCTGGAGAGTCGAATATCAAATATGGTCGCAGCCGTGGAATACCGTCATTCGAAGCCAAGTGTGGCATTATAAAGAGAAGGAAAGGAATAAGTTATGCGAGAAGATGCAAGAGAAGGGTAAGACGGCAAGTCAAGGCTGGCTAGCCCAAACTTTCCTCTGATAGTCCAAAATGATAGGTATGAAGTCCCAGAAACCGAAGTCAGGCCAGTACTTGTCCGAGAACTGGATCTGTGTGTCGTCGGAACACTGGGTACATGATGATTAACAGCTAATATGGCGGACATGTATGAGGGCCCGTACCTGCCAGAGCATGTAGTCACTGAGGCGTTTTACGCCACTGGTGCGGATGAGAATATCGAGAGGCGGACTACCCGCTGTCCGCAAGTGAGCCTCGAGGTCGTCCACGGTGATTTTCCTTTCGGAAACGCCGTCAGCCTTCTGAACGCGGAGGGTCGGAGTGGAGATACTCACTCATCCAACGAGTCGTCGTCCAGGCGTTCTCGGACGGTCTGCTGCACGGCGTTCATGATTTCTTCCCGGCTGGTATATGGGAAGCACATGTTGAATATAGCGCTGTGTACCCT
The DNA here is from genome assembly GCA_032821775.1 of Sanguinoderma infundibulare. Lineage (NCBI taxonomy): Eukaryota > Fungi > Basidiomycota > Agaricomycetes > Polyporales > Polyporaceae > Sanguinoderma > Sanguinoderma infundibulare. The sequence continues at coordinate 1,964,697 of JAVLRN010000005.1, read as the reverse complement.
CGTTCAGCACGCAAGGTAACGACGTCCGGGTAAGAATTCACGCACTTCTTGTTATGCTTTGTCCTCTCCAGGGCCTTCTGGGCGGCGATCTGTACCCTCTCTGGAAGCAGCTCCCAGCGGCCGACTATCACGAGACGGATGCCGTACTTGTCTAGGATCTCTCTGGGACGAATGAGACGGCGTGGTGACGAGCAACCAGCGCAGCGCACCCTTGCTGAGCGAACTCGAGTAGCTTCTCCTCCGCGAGGTCCATGAGTGCCTCCACCTCCTCCGGGGACCGCTTGAAGTTCTCGATAGAGAACACGTACGCGCTCACGCACTGCACGCCCATGTTCATGCACGATTCGAGCATCTACATGCGCCGTGAGGACGCACCGACGGACCGGCAGGAGACACAGCGAACACACCTTGCGCAGAGCCCAGAACCCTTCGTAGTGGCCTTCCTTTATGGGCCTGTGCTTGCTTCTGGCGTACCGCCTGTTCCCGTCGAGGATAAACGCGACGTGCTTCGGCACCGGGCCTGCCGAAAGGACAGAAATGAGGGCATCACGGGCCTTCGCTTCGGCCTTGTCGCTGAGCCAGCCGAGGGAGGAGCGGACGAGTTGGAGAGCCATGCTGTGGGGGAAGCCACGTCGCGCCGCGTCGGGGGCGCGCGTGGGTCCGCTACTTGCCGGCGCAAGCTTGTTCTTGCGTTTGACCTCCGCGAATCCAGCCACACCCAGATCCCTTCAGTTGCGACACTTTCCCCCCACCTCCGTTTGCTTCACTTTCGCTATGCCCAGGAAGAGAAAGGCGGTTGATGACCCGTACGACGACCCGTACGCGGGCTGGGTCCCTGGGCCCAGCATCCCGACAATGCTTCCACCATCCAACAACTATCAGCACCCGTCTGGTTCCAGCGCCGCCGCCTCTGGGTCCTCCCGCAACCCCATCGTGGTTGACTCTCCGCCGAAGTCGAAGAGAGCTCGCAAAGCGAAGGATCCCGACGCTCCTGTTCCCGAGAAACGCGGTGCCGTGTTTAAGAAGTCGTGCCCGAAGGACATCATGGTCCGAGCCCTGCGCGTGGGGGCCCAAAGGTTCGTCTTGAAATTATCCGGCGTGATTGACGTGGGCATTCATCATTCCCACAGGTTCTATATGATTGATCGCAGAAGGGAAGGAAACGCGCTCAGGGAAGAATTCAGCGTCCTCGGCTCGACCGGTAACGTCAGTCATGGAGTGGTCTGTGGCTCACGCTCGGTGGCTGACCGTGCTCGACGGCTCCTGAAGGTGTACACTGTGGTTATTGACAAGAAGCCTTCTTGCAATTGTACGCCACAACATGTTTCCAACAGTGTATGGAGAGATCCTCATCCTAGTTAGGTCCCGATGCCCTGAAGGGTCACCACTGCAAGCACATTGTGAGCACTTTCGTTTGCTCAGTGTTCTATCTATTCCTGACCGAAATTTGTAGCTCTTCATATTCTTGAAGGGTCAGTAGGGCTTTGGACACACACTGTTTGCTGCCGACTTATCCCGCAACTCAGTTCTTCAAGTGTCTCAGAGATCCGGCCACTGGTACCAGAAGTAAGCCCTTGCACTCGCGTCCACACTACAGATCACCAATTTCGGGTTACTTTCAAGAGCGCTTCTCACCTCTGAACTGGAGGAGATCTTTGCCCGTGCCCCACGCGCTCCCGGGGCAGTCGCGGATGAGCGCGTTCAAGAGGCGTTTTCCCAAGTGACAGGCAGAAAGGTCGCCTCCGGCGCGCAAAAGAACAACAAGCGTCTTCCTGAAGAAGGCGACGACTGTGCGATCTGTTATGAAGGCATGCACGGCGCCGACGAGAAGACGCTCACCTTCTGCGGGGAGTGCGGCAAGGGCTTGCACAAAGACTGCTTCCAGCAATGTGAGTACCTTGCACGCGAACACGTGGTGTTGGGCTAACGCGATGCTAGGGTGGACGACCCAAACTGGCCAAGGAAAGACCGTGAATTGCGTGTGGTGCCGTGCCAAGTGGCCCGCCCCCGCCGCGGGAGCAGGCGGAGCGAGAGCTGGCGGTGCGCAGTTTTCCGAAGGGTACCTCAACCTCAGCGCAGCCGCAGGGGTCAACCCCGTCCGTGATACTAGCTCATGTGCGTTGTGTGTGTTTCTACGCTCGGACTAGGTGCTGATCTATCCGTGCAGACTACCATGGGCCGACCAGGGGCCGGCGGTACTACGGGTACCAAGACTATTTCTAAGTGCGATTGTACTTGAGGCGGTATAGTTCGTCTTCACGCTGGCGTAATCGCTCTACTTTATGGTAGTATTGTTCTTGTTCTATGATATACCCAGCCTAGTTGCGTACCCCTTTTCCCAGCCCATTTAAATCAATGTCCCATCATCCAGCCCTCAGTATCACACTTGATGTCCAAAGTGGTCTTGTGGGTTTGGAAGTGAGCGCAAACCGGCCACGATAGCCGAAAGGTCTATGAGAGCGGCCAAACTCGCCCTCCTCCCACAATCCCGATCGAAATCTAATCCTCACGCTGGCCACCGACCCGGCATATTATTATTAATGCGCACAGCTCAAACAGCGCGCCGACGAGTACGAACCCGCGTCTTCCTCAGCCTCGACCGCGCCGGCCCCCTCTCCCAGAGCCAGACCTCCAGGGGTTCAAACCGCCACAACCATGGCACCGACCGCTACCTCTACCGACCCCTTGAAGGACGACTCCGTGCCCAAGACCGGCGTTGCCGTCGGGAAGGTGCCCAGGCCCCCGCAGTTCAGCTCGAAGGAGCAGGAGCGTACGTGGCTCAAGTTCCGGCTCGCACAAGCTTTCAGGATCTTCGGTCAGCTCGATTCCGGCATCTCCATGGCCATATTGAGGGGTTTGGCTGATGTCCACCGCAGGCAAGTATGGGTACGATGAGGGCGTTGCCGGACACATCACGGTCCGAGTGAGTACGATGATAGCCGAGCGCGTTGGAGTGGCCGGCAGTTTGGCTCGACGCAAATGCTCACGACGGCCACATGTAGGACCCCTTACGGACTGACTGCTTCTGGGTGAATCCATTCGTGAGTATCATCCTGCTTCAATTGCCTTGCGCGACGTATGCTCCGGTGTTGATCCGCGCCCGACCACTGCTAGGGGAAGCACTTCACCTTGATCCAACCCCAAGACCTCATCCTCGTCGATCACCATGGCGCCGTCCAGCCCGCCGAGTCTGGCCCGAACACGCTCCTGAACAAGGCTGCCTTCATGATCCACTCCGCCATCCACGCCGCGCGCCCGGACGTCCATTGTGCCGCCCACTCGCATTCGGTTTACGGTCGCGCGTTCGCGACGTTGGGCAAGCCTCTAGACATGATCACCCAGGACAGCTGCGCGTTTTACGAGGTGAGAGCTATGGTCTGATAATTGGTTGTGGAAGCGAACGTGAGAGTTGTATGCGCAGGACCACGCTGTGTACAGTCAGTATGGAGGCGTCGTGCTGGATGAAGAGGAAGGCGCGCAGATCGTGAAGGCGCTTGGGAACAAGAAGGTTCGTCCTCACCAAACATCTCCTGCCCCGGGGCTGACCCTTTTCGTCCCGCTTCAGGCATTGATTTTGCAGGTTTGTGTTGCAGCCCGCAAGCCGTTCGGATGGCTATGCTCACAGGCGGAACTGGCTACTGCAGAATCACGGCCTCCTCGTCGCTACCAACTCGATCGAGGCGACGATGCACTTCTTCATCGCGCTTGAGAAGTCCTGTCAAGTCCAGCTCTTGGCGGACGCCGCTGCGGGTACGGGTGGCAAGACCGTGAAGATCTCAGACGCCGAGGCCAAGTTCACGTACAACGTCGTCGGCACTTTGCCTGGGGGCTGGTTCAGCGGCCTACCGCACTTCCAGGCCCTCGAGGCGCAGGAGGGGGTATATTTTGGTTTCGGAAGCCAGTAAGATGGATGTCAGATGGTCACGGAAGCAGGATTGTATGATGCAGGTGGAGTTCTTGTATGAGTGTAAGTTGCGTCTCTATCTTTGGGATGTCGGGCCATATATTCACATCTTGTTACAGATGCCGATACCAATGTTTTGCACCGATGTAAACAATCACGAATTTTACGATTGATTGTATATGTTGCCGAGAACGGAGACGTGCAATGGAGTGAAGGCTCTTACTTATCGCGGGTTCTGCACCCTGACCCATGACTCTCGCCAGGCAGAATCGACCTGTTGAGCCATGCGGAATATCAGTGAGTACAACCATCACCGCCATTCGTCGTTGGGCTCCCCCATCGCTCAATTTCACGTAGGCAATGGGAATCTCTCATAGCAAAGCAGGTGCGTTTGTCAGAAACCAGGCATCCACGCGAATTGCCAATCTGAAAGCCACAGTTTCCAACAGGGGGGCTCGGCCTGCCAACGTCCTCGCCAGTGTGCACTTGAATCTGCAGCGTATAACTCGGTCGTTCTGCTTAACACTTGGATGTCCCGAGGAGGTTTGGATGTTGTAACCTGTTATTTCTGTCAGCCCCTCCTCGGCCGAAGGTTGTATTCGTACCGAGAAAACTGATAGCTCCGAATTTCAGCGTATCGCTTGGAAGCACAGAAGACAGCAATGAACGCACACGTGAGGGGCACGATATAGGTTCTTGGACGACAGTGTGAAAGGAAAGGCGTACCTGTACGTACGCCTTTCCCTCACGTGTGGCTTGATTTTTCTCACATACAACCTGCATGTTCTGTGCCTTGCCTTCTGCGGTCCGTCGCGGCGCCAATGACACAGCACTTTCTGCCTTGCGCCAGTGACCTCAAACCAATCGTCTCCACATCCTGCCAACGTGCGCCGGAGCGCGACTCCCGGTGTAGTAGGGTTGTGCCATTGTTGGTTGCCTCATGGTGAGTCTGGAAGCGTCTGTGGCGTTTGCTGACCGTCATATAGGTCCCTGTCCTATGGACATTCTTAAGGGTGCCGTTTGGGGATTTGGAAGTGACCCGCTCCCAGTGATTTGAAGCGGCAAGCCAGCCATGCTCTCTCTGCTCCTAGCGAGCGTTGTGTCACTCGGCGCTTTCGTGGGTGCTAAGGAGTTGTTTGATCGCAACTTGGCCTACTCTTCGCCTTTCGCGAATGCTCACCATGTAAGTGTTCTAGTAGCCATTTCCTGTAACATTCTTACGACCTTACGTTGGTGGGATTCTGTCAGTTGTCGCACAACACTCGTGCGTTGCACGCTCGTCACGTAGCGTTCGCGAAAAGGCAAATAGACGGTCCAACGCCGTCGCAGCTCGCCGATACGCAAAGCTCGGAAGGTTTCGTAGATGAGGGGTACCCTACGTTCTACGGAAGTGACTTCAGCTCGGTTCGCACATCCTATGCATCCACGCATCTTTTCAGGACTAAAGAATCCGGCAGAGCCCATTCATCTACAACGGCGGCATCAACTTCACTCATTCAGGTGCGTCTCCTGATTTCTGTCTCGCCACGCTGTCTGAACAGATCCTTCTTCGTCCAGTGGCTAGTGTAAGTCTCTCGTCGGGCTCGCCAGGAACTGAGAGGTATGCAGAACTCAGTAACAACTAGGGCGATCCCTTCGACGATTCCGTTTTGCTCTGGACCCGTGCAGTCCCCAGCGGCGCCCAACTTCCGGATCAGAGCATTCCTATTTGTGTGTCATTCAAGATCTTCGACAACGCCAACCTATCTGGGCACCAGATAGACACCGGAGACGCCTTCACCACATATGATGTCGACTGGACCCTGAAGGTCGAAGCCAAGAACCTGAAACCGGACACCCATTACTGGTTCCAGTTTTCCGACTGCACAAACGCGAGTACATTAAGTCCGGTCGGCACCACACGGACGATTTCTAGCCCAAACAGTACGCTGTTGACATTTATTTGCCGTGGAACTGTTCACTTACCTGAATATTTAGCACCTGCTGATCAGGTGAATGGGGGGAAACCTTTGACTTTGGCAGTGTTCAGCTGCTCTCAATACCAGTCAGGTTAGTTACCCGGTCCATGTACAAAATCGCACAGCTGACCTCATGCGTAGGATGGTTCAATGCGTATGGGGTTGCCGCGCACAACACGTCTGCGGACCTGTTTTTGCACCTTGGTGATTACGTACGTCTTCCTTGTTAAAACCTGATTCTCGACCCCACTTCTTATTCGTTGAGCACAGATCTACGAGTCTCTCGGAAATGGGTAGGTTCATCCACAGGTGCGGCTACAGGAGGCTCAGTTCTTACTGAGCAAAATTCCAGAGCGAATATTGGCCGTCAGACGCTTGGACGGGAGTTGGCGACCATCGCCGACTATCGCCTGCGTTTGAACCAGTACAGGACGGACGTCAGCCTGAGGGATGCTCACCAAAAAGGGCCTTGGATTACCGTCTGGTGAGTAATTGCTCAAATGGTCATATCTAGGGCGTGTACCTCACACAATATTCGCGTGCTGCTTTAAGGGTAGGTTCTCCGAGACCGCTTCCTTATTAAGTAGCTGAAGCATCGTATACTCGCCAGGATGATCACGAAGTCGCGGACCAGTCCTGGAAGGCCGGTACTGCTGACAGCAACGATACAGCTCTTGGATGCAGCTTCTCCCCATCAGGTGCGTGCTTCACGGACAGGAAGCTCGCCGCCGTCCGTGCGTACCACGAATGGATGCCCATTCGACAAGTCGACCCCGACGACAAGCTCCGTATCTGGCGCAACTTCCAGATCGGCAAGCTTCTGGTAAGCTTTTGTTGTTGACTTCTTTCGTAACCGTTGACGAATCGATGCTTAGGACCTTACGATGTTGGATACCCGTAAGTTCCCTTTCCCCGGGCTGTTGGTAGGGACAAACTGACCGGCTTGAACCTGATAGGACAGTACGATCGTGACATTACTGATGTGAGTCTGCTACTCCTGATAGGCTCGGAGAAAAGATGATATTCAAACATCAATCGCTTCAATAGCTCTACTACAACACCGGTAAGTCTCCTAATGTCCACAGCGTAGGCTTGGTCTAAGCTGACGACGTCTTAACCAGACTGTGTGTAACTGCGCTTATGAAGCGATCCTCCATCTCACCAGCTTTGGCATAGTCATTAACTCCATCGCCGATGTGAAGAACCGTTCGCTTATGGGCCCTGAGCAAGAAGCCTGTACGTGCTTTGCCCTTAGACGTCAAGGTTTTTCCTACTGATGCATACCGCTCAGGGTTCTACCAGACCGTCTCGGAATCGAAGGCTCGTGGGGCAGTATGGCGCGTTGTCGGGTGAATTGTTATACGACGCTTATCGGGAGCCCAAGTTGAACTTTCGCATAGACAGCAAATCGTCTTCACAATGCTGAACGAAGGCGGTTCCCGTAAGTGTTTTCCTAAATGAAGAGAATCTGACAGGCCCCAACGATCGTGTTGCAGTCGACGTCGTAAGCCAACTAACTTGCACACTACGTCCTCCTACTCAGCCTGCGTCTGTTTGTTAGGACGCTTGGGACGGCTACCGGTCCAACCGTAACCGAGTCCTCGACCACCTGTACAACGACAAGATCGACAACACCATCATCCTTTCCGGAGATTCGCACGCGAATTGGGTCAGCGACCTAGCTCGTAAGTACTCGCGCCAACAGCCGTGCTTAATGTTCGCTTAATCACCCATCCCCCTAGACCCCAACCAGACCGTCACGTTCGTCGAGTGTTCCCGCCACACTCCCCGTACCAGCTGCTGACAGAGCACCTTCATATGCAGCTACAGCCCAATCACGGGCGACGGCGCAATCGGCGTCGAGTTCGCAGGGACCGCCGTCACCTCCACGTCCTCGTTCGGCGCCGGCATCTCCCCACAGAACGCAGACAAGCTCTCTACGGTCTTCGTCGCCGCGAACACCGACCTGCAGTGGAGCGAGGGCTCGTACCGCGGCTTCTTCACGCTCACGCTCGACCCGCACCAGGCGAACGCGACGTACTGGGCGATGCGGAACGTCAGTGAGTATTAGGATTTTTCCTTTTCTATGTGCGAGCGCGCGATGTCCGACTGCTCCTTGCAGGCAGCGCGAACCTGGAAGCGTTCCCCAGTGCAACGTTCAACGTCAAAGCGGGTATGTACAGTGGGAGACTCAAATGCCCCGGGCCGGCTTGGTGGCTGACGGACGCGATCTGCAGGCGCGAACAAACTCAGTCGTCCCGTCGCAGGTGGCAGCGTATTGGCAGGCGTCCTGAAGATTCAGGGCCAAGAGTAGATGTCAGTTGAGGTCTATTTGGCGTCGATGAGGACGAAAGGGAAATTGTCCCCTCCCGCGTCGAATGATGATTTGAGCGTGGAATCGTCTTTGCCGACGTACAAAGTGTACTTGTCGTGTCAGCATTCGTGTGTGAATCCATAAAGGAGATTATACGTCGATATTAGGATGGGAGATGTTGCTATGTAGGCCTCGCGAAAGCAATTGAATACAACTCCTAGAGGTCCATATGAAAGCTATACTCCGATACTGCAACCGATCAGACGAGACGTCCCATCATGCGCTTAGCCAGCGTTCTCTTCGTAAAGCTAGACGTCGCCAGAGCGCGTGCGGCACCCAGGAAGCCAGACTCCGCGATCGAATCCCTCCTCTCGAAAGAGGGCGCAGAGCTTCCGGGAGTTCCGAAAATCTTGGTGTCCGCGTCGAGCTGACAGACAGTGCCCGGCGCTGGAAGGGTTCCGTTGTTGAAGTACGCGCTCATCGCTTGAGCGGTACAAGAGGAGAAGCCGGAGAAAGACGTGTGCTGAAGGGATTGTGCTCAGACAACCGACCACTGCCATAATAACAGAAGAAACATACGCCTGTCGAGTTTTGCTGAAGGACAACGGAGCCCTGGAAGCCCGCAGACATGTTGTGTGCGCTAGAAAGTACGTTAGCTCCTGGTCGACGGTTGCTGGAAACAAAGGCAACACTCTTACTTGACGATGGGTGTCACCGGGTCTAAGCGAGGTCGGTCAACGTCCGGAATCGCGTAGCGTTTTGCCTGACATACCATGCGTGTTGCCAATAAGCAGGACCGGGAAGCTTGTGTTCGTTTCGAACGAGCCTGTAACATGGCTTAGCATACGAAGCACCACCCGCACCATGCCACGAGCATACCATTAAAGCTATCCTTCCCTGAAATAGTCCATCCTCTGGAGCACACGTTTGAGCAGTGTCCAAATTGAACGCAAGAGTAGAAACTTACGAACAAATGCCAACCAACCTCGCATACCACGCAGGCCCGAACAGCGCTGACTGGTTCGCTAGCAGGTCGTAGTTCGCCCTCGCCTCCTCAAGCGTGAGGTTTGTCCGCGCCAGACTGTCTCCACAGGCGATGGGAGCCTGGATGTCGATCCACCCGGTCGAGAACGGCTGCGACGCGTTGAAACTGCACGTCGCCAGCGGGTCGATCACCACCTGCGCATCCGAGCCTTGGAACATGAGCGTGCCGTTCCCCTGCTCGAGCGCAACAGCCGCCGCGGCGAAATTGGCCGCGCTGGTGTATGGGAAGTACAAAGCCGTGAAGAGGTTCTGCACGATGATGGTGTAGTCCACGACTGCAAAAGCCGTTCCGAGGACTGCTTGCGACGCGGATGTGTCGACGACCGCCGCCGGCGCAAGGTGTATCTGGTCCAAGAGCTTGTTCACACGAGCACGCACTTGCTCCGTCGAATTCTCGAAGATGGGGCAGGCTGAGGGTCCAGCGGCGACACAAGCTTCGTACACGTCAGTGAGCGCAGCATCGATGTCGAGGAGGCTGCTCTTGGCGAAGAATGTCCCTTCATATCTGAGTTTAGGTTTTTCCTGTCAAGGTGTGTAGGTAGGGAAGAAGCCTACCTTGGTAGTAGTCGTTGCTATTGATTACTCCATCAATGATGATCCGACCTACATTATTGGGGTACATCGCAGCGAAACTAGCAAGCTCGCTGTCAGCGATTGAACGAGGCCCCGAAAAAGGCACTTACGTCGCGCCCAGAGCTGTGCCGTACCTAGAAAGACAACGGGTTCAGCGTTGTATTAGTTAGATCACGCCCAATCAATTGTCACTCACGAAATCCCGTAGTACGCCAATTTGTCAAAGCCGAACGCCCTTGTGATGCTCAACATGTCCGACGCAACAGTCGGGGTCGAGACCGACTCTGCGACCGTCTTCGCACGGGCCACGGCGAGCTCACCGAGGATTGCGGCCTTGGCGTATTGCTTGCCGAAGGAAGAAATCGACTCGTTGACGTTCGTGGGGTAGTCCCCGAAGAACTCGAGCGCCTCGGCAGGACTTTGGAAGATAGGCACCAGCGGCGTAGTGAACCCAACGCCTATGTGACAAGTTAATACGAACTAAAGGACGCCAAGGAGAGCGCACACCTCGAGGATCGAACCCAACGATGTCGTACGCGGGGCCAAGTACTGGGCGGAACAATGCCGCATCTCCTAATATACTTAGCGTACCCGCACCACCAGGTCCGCCTACGGAGAATCGTCGTTGAGAAAATATGTGACAGCATGTCTAGGCAGTGAGCTCACCCGGGTTGAAGAGCAAAGGTCCCAGGTAGCGGGGATCGTCATGTGAGAAATTGGACGGCGACATCACGAGCGCGACCTGAGCCTCGCCGGCACTAGGGTCGGAGTACTGAAGGGGAACCTGCGAACAAACGTGTCTGAATGAACATGGTAGACACAATAGCAAGGTCTAATACTTACCGTGAGCCTCGCACACTGGAAGACGCCGAAGTCGCCATAGCATGGAACCCAAGAAAGGTTCGTGGATGGCGCAAGCTGGGATAAAGGTTAGCCTCGTTGACTGGGAGACTCGACAAGCCAACGTACGCCGCTCCAGTCGAATGTGGTGTTACCGTCCCGGGCGCGGAGATTGCTCCCCAGCGTAGTTTGAACAAGCCCAAGCAGGGCGACGAGCCCAATGATCGAGCCTCTGTAAGAACGCATGTCGGTGTGATGAACGACAAGCCAGGCGGAAAGCGACTTTATACTCATTCCGTGAGCACGCCAACATGAACATTGTCTCGTCCAGAGCATTACTTGAGCGCGAATCACGACTGCGTCGTATTGCCCCCGGGGTCATGAGTGACGGGTGGAGCCACAGCGACTATAGCTTTGGGTCGTTCTCAGTTAGATTGCCACATCGAACACGTTGATGCCACAGCTGCGCTCACCAGACATCTGCGGCCGGTCGCCACAGGCGGTCCTAATTCCCAATTCGTGGTGTACATGCGCATCGGAGCAAGACGTTGCCGATGACTTTCAAGCGCATGCGCCAGTGGTAGAGGCCCGCAGCTGATGCGCCCGTCGAGTCCGAGTCTTGGCAAGGCCGAGTGAGATCTCTATACAGCAAGACGTCTCAACCTCCGGACTCACCGGGAAAACACAGGAATCGCGACTGTATCCGAGTCGTATCAGTGATCCAGTCTGACGGCGGTTGGATCGCATTCCGTCAAATACATATGCCCTGCGCGCGATGGTCGGCAGCAGTGAGCTCAGCCCGGCCAGCTGCTCGACTTCACATGGCTCCGCCGCTGTCTTCGTAGCGTCGCCTTCACGTTCTTATGTCGGCTAAGACATCACGCGCACTAGCATACAACGTCTTCGACACGTTCCGGGTGATCAATCTCAGTACATGCGAATGACGAGTAGGCATACCTTGTGTCTGAGGATGGGCGCAAACATCGACAGCGTGCAACGGAGACAAGCTGCAAGTCCGAGCGACTCGGAGGAGGCCATCTTAGTCGGGAAGCGGCGAAAGCGGTCCGGACGTCTAGGCCAGTACCCGTTGCAAGACTTGACTCCGACTTCGAGTTCACGCGCACACCATAGACGACGTGAGAGAGAAAGGAAAAGACATGCAGATTCTAAAAGATGCGACTATGATACATGCTACTTTTACTTTCGAGTCCACAGCAAGACGTCATGATCATCGTAACAAAGAACTAACCCAGCCATGCGTATGCGACGTGTGCACCAACTCCGAGAACCGACGGCTCTCCGCCCAGTTTAGTCGACCTCCTCGACGCTCGGGCCCTCCTCGCCGCCACCCGCACCAGCACCAGGGAAGCCGCCAGGGGCATCACCGGGCGCGCCACCAGGGAAGCCGCCGGGCGCACCGCCTGCAGACGCGTACAGCTTCTGCATGATCGGGTTCGCGACCGCCTCGAGCTCCTTCTGGTGCTCCTCGTACTCCTCCTTCGACGCCTCCTGCGCATTGTCCAGCCACGAGATCGTGCTGTTGACAGCGCCCTCCAGCTTCTCCTTGTCCGCCGGCTCGAACTTGCCCGCCAGCTTGTCGTCCGTGAGCGAGTTGCGCAGGTTGTACGCGTACGACTCGAGCCCGTTCTTGGCAGAAATCCGCTCCGTCGCCGCCGCGTCCTCGGCCTTGTACTTCTCGGCCTCGGACACCATCCGCTCGATCTCCTCCTTCGACAGCCGACCCTTGTCGTTCGTGATCGTGATACGGTTCGACTTGCCAGTCGTCTTGTCGGCGGCAGAGACGTTCAGGATACCGTTCGCATCCATGTCGAAGGTGACCTCGATCTGAGGGACACCACGGGGAGCGGGGGGGATACCGGAGAGCTCGAACTTGCCGAGGAGGTTGTTGTCCTTCGTGCGCGCACGCTCGCCCTCGTAGACCTGGATGAGCACACCGGGCTGGTTGTCCGAGTACGTCGAGAAGATCTCGGCCTTCTTCGTCGGGACGGTGGTGTTGCGCTTGATGAGCGGCGTCATCACACCGCCCGCGGTCTCGATACCGAGCGACAAGGGAGCGACGTCGAGGAGGAGGAGGTCCTGAGTCTTCTCGGACGTGTCACCGGTGAGGATAGCGGCCTGCACGGCGGCACCGTAGGCGACGGCCTCGTCGGGGTTGATGGACTTGTTGGGCTCCTTGCCGTTGAAGAAGTCCGACACGAGCTTGACGATACGGGGGATACGAGTGGACCCACCAACGAGGACGATCTCGTGGACCTGGGACTTGTCGATCTTCGAGTCGCGGAGAACCTTCTCAACAGGCTCGAGGGTGGAACGGAAAAGATCCTGGCAGAGCTCCTCGAAACGGGCACGGGTGAGGGAGGTGTAGAAGTCGATGCCGTCAAAGAGCGAGTCGATCTCGATGGTGGTCTGGGCAGCGGAGGAAAGAGTGCGCTTCGCACGCTCGCAAGCGGTACGGAGACGACGAAGGGCACGGGGGTTGCCGGACAGGTCCTTCTTGTGCTTGCGCTTGAACTCCTGGGAGAAGTGGGTGACGAGGCGGTTGTCGAAGTCCTCACCGCCCAAGTGGGTGTCACCGGCGGTGGCCTTAACCTCGAAGATACCCTCCTCGATGGTCAAGAGAGACACATCGAAGGTTCCTCCCCCGAGGTCGAAGATGAGGACGTTGCGCTCACCGGTGGTCTTCTTGTCGAGACCGTAAGCGATAGCGGCGGCGGTGGGCTCGTTAATGATACGAAGGACGTTGAGACCGGCGATGGTGCCAGCGTCCTTGGTGGCCTGACGTTGGGAGTCGTTGAAGTAGGCGGGGACGGTGACGACAGCGGAAGTGACGGTGCCGCCTAGGTACGACTCAGCGACCTCCTTCATCTTGGTGAGGACCATTGAGGAAATCTCCTCGGGGGACTGGAAAGATGACGTCAGTGTCTGGGTCGGAATGCAAGCAATATAATAGGATACTCACGAACTCCTTCTCCTCGCCACGGTACTGAACGCGGATGTAAGGCTTGGAGCCCTTGTCGAAGACGGTGAAGGGGAAGTGCTTGATGTCGGACTGGACCTCTGCATCGGCGAACTTGCGACCGATGAGGCGCTTGGCGTCGAAGACAGTGTTGTGGGGATTCATGGCGACTTGGTTCTTGGCGGCATCACCGATCAAACGCTCGGAGTCGGTGAAGGCGACGTACGAGGGGGTAGTGCGGTTACCCTGGTCGTTGGCGATGATCTCTACGCGATCATTCTGCCAGACACCGACGCAACTAAAATTTTTGTCAAAGTCAGTACAAAGTCCGGATCTCGCAGACATGGGCGCAAACAAACACGTACGAGTAGGTCGTGCCCAAGTCGATACCGACGGCCTTGGTCATTTTGCGGATTCGGGAGCAGAGGATATGAGAGAGTAGGAGAGATCGTAAAGGGAAACGTTGAGGAGAGCCGTGATTGGGGCCATGACTTATATATACAACGGTGCAAGATGGATGTTCGACCGCGTTCGGGGACCTTCCACCTTCTTTCTTGCCCTTTCCAGAGCATTCCAACCCTCACGTCACCCCAAAACGTCACGTGTGTCACAGCCATCCCCGCGTCTCGCGTTTTCTCGCGCGTGCGGAGGACGAGAAGACCTTTGCCAGAACCATGCAGATCACCCACCAAAGCTCCCGAACACACCACAAGGCACGACACTCGATTGTTCTCCACGGTCATACGTACAGTCACGCTTTCTCCTTCAGTAAATCTGCGCCTCGACGTAATTCGTGGAGATCTTAGGAAGACGGCTCGACACTGCGATGAGTACGTGTGTGATCGCCTTGCCCTCAACTGCCTCCTTCCCTACTTGTGTTTGACTGTGGTCTCGGGTTCTCTACTGATGTGCCCGGCTGCCTCTTGGTCGTCGAACCTATCTTGTTACTCGACGAGCAATCGATCCAACGTATGGCTGTGTTCGCCCGTGAACATCGTTTGCAGCGTGTCCTTCTACGTAATATGGATGCATGCATGCCTTTATTTCGTCGTGGAGAAGCGTTGATGGCTCATCCGCGGCCTGAATAAAAGCCCCCGCGCGGCCCCGTTTCGTTGGTCGACGCGTGATAGCGAGACCACATATGTCAGACATCTTTTGCGTGAGGTCCCGACTTTGCATCTCCACGAGCTTGTGAGCGTACCGGCCTGACGGTGGACGCCGGGCGGCAGATGATGGGAATTGCCTAATGGAGCGCGTCGCTGGCCGGAATTTTTGGAGGGTTGAGGAGCGCTGGCAGTTCATCGTCCTCAGTCGTCATGTCCATCCCCGCCGACGTCGATTCCCCTGCCCCCGTCCCCGGTCCCTCCTCGTCCTCATCACGATGGCCGTTTAGCTTGTACAACCGGTTTTCTGCATGGAGGAAAGCCCTCGACCTCCCTAATCCTGGGACGTCGGAAAACCTCACCAAGGAGGCAAAGAGTTAGTCGCGTCACCAGACTTAATGATTCCTCCACTGTGGTATGCTGATCCCCCGTGCGTCAAGACACGCTCTTGAACAACTTCCTGTTCGATGGCGCGAGGGCCGACCTCTCCAAGTCGTTGTCAATGAACCCGGCCTTCAACGTCACACATTCGTTCACCTTGGGCTCCCAGACTGCTCCGCCCGCATATCACTTCGGTGCAATATTTGCCAACGAGAGCGTGAGTGTAATCCCAGAACTCATATCGCATCTGGCCTGCCATGCTCACCCGCACTTCGTAGTTGTTCATGCACGGAAATATCGACAATGACGGGAACATGTCCGGCCGACTCAACCAAGGATGGACTCCCAACAACGTGTCCAAGGTTCAGGCTCAGGTACGTGTCCAGGCCTCATACCCCTCACCTTTCTTGTCGTGCCCTGTCGCAGGCCACGTATCCGTCTCCTGCTACTCGGAATAACCGCGACCTAACACACATCACCTCCTCAGCTTTCATCACAAGAAGGCCAGAACTTCGTCCAGGTCGAGCACGACTACCAGGGCTCGGACTACTCCCTGAACGCCAAGGCGGTCAACCCCTCCGTCGCCGACGGCACCGGCATCTACATCGGCTCCTACCTCCAGTCCGTCACCAAAAACCTCGCGCTCGGCGTCGAGACCGTCCTCCAAAGGCAGACCCCGGACGTGTCCGAAATCGCCGCGGCGTACATGGCCAAGTACTCATCCGCGGACCGCAACTGGATCGCGACCGCGCAGGTGCAGGGCGCGGGCATCCTTCAGGCCACGTACTGGCAGAAGCTCAGCGAAAAGGTCGACGTGGCTGCGGACCTCCAGCTCGTTGCCGGCCAGGGGCGGAGAGACGCGCTCGCGAGTGTGGCAGCGCGGTACGAGCTGCGCATGGCGTCCTTCCGGGCACAGCTCGACTCGACAGGCAAGGTGGCCGCGCACCTTGAGCAACGGTTCGCGCCGACCTTCTCGTTCTTGGTCTCTGGCGAGATCGACCACTTCAAGGTACGTTCCCGTCGGTTACAGACGCTCTGCGGGGGTTCGGATGTCTCACATGTCGGAATCTTTGTAGAACGCGGCCAAGGTCGGCGTGGGCGTGATGATCGAGAGCTCGAGCTTCACGCCAGAGGAGATGGGCATGATGCCGCCGCCGCCGCCAGGGTCATTGGGAATGCCTATGCCACAGCCTTGAGATCCCGCAAGTACCTTACCAGCCTATATAGAATATTAGGTGCATATATGCATCCCTACCCCTCCTCGTACTCTGATAATGCTGCATTCGCATCTTGCACCACGCGTCATCTATCCCGTGGTCTTCTGGGACGTTGGGTGTTGTGGTACTACCTCATCTTTCCCTCTCCTGAACCTTGTCTAGGACTTCCTATCGCTGCGGCGTGCTGGTCTCGTCTGCTTCCAGTATGTACTGGTCGTTTAAATGCATGCGCGCGCGTTACCAACTTGAACTAGGGAATCGCCACCTGCTGTGGCAATACAGCGCTTTGCATAAATCTGCTGGTCGCGCCAGCGAAAGGCTATTTGCTCACATTTGTTGTGCCTGGGAACTTCCCGTTTCGGGCATCGCGCGCTCGCGGTGACTACGCCCGCTCAGGTGGTTCTCGGGGCACCACCTCTATTCTTGCTCCGAAATTGCACCTATGCCTCCGCTTGATGCTACTATAGCGAAGACGTATGCAGTGATTTCCAGTCGATTTGTGACCAAGGACTGCTCTCTCTGTGCGATGGCTCGCCAACGAGCAGACGTCTTCTGGGCCATCCACACAGGAGCAAACAGCCTTTCGCTGATGCGCGACCTGCAATGATTTATGCAAATCACTGTAACCTTGCATGAATAGGTAACCTGATCAGGCTGGACATCTTGGTGTGCGCGCAACTCGCGCCCGTTCGCCTGAACGACACTGGTGTCGCCGTTCTGGGTTCTTGTACGTCACTATATCACCAGTTCACAGCAGGCGCATTCAACGTCCCCGGGCTCGACAAATCCGACGCCTCTGATCTACGCAATACGTCCTCGGATTATATCTGCCGCCTTTGGAATATGTTAGGTGATGATCAATGTCGCCATGCGATACGCTGCACTCACTCTTTCCGCGATCGCATAGACGGTCGTTTGCGGGTGCGTCGCAATCAACATCGGGATGACGGACGCGTCGACGACGCGCAGATTGGACGTGCCGTAGACCTTCAGGGTCTTCGGGTCGACCACACCTGACATGAATATCGCCGTCAGCATTTCTGCTCGGCAAGGCCCCGCAGATTTCCCTTGCCTCCTAGCTCTCGGGGAACCATCGCTGCCGTACCCACGGGATGGAATACGGGGGCCAGGAATGTCTTGATGTAGCTGCGCGAATGGTGGTCAACAGGCGGGGAAGACGCTCCGTTGTCAAGAAGCCGCTTACTCTAGCCACTCGGCGTCGGTTGTGGTCGCGTTAAAAGACGGCTCGTGCGCAGCCACGATGAACGACGCGAGGGGCTCGGTCTCGGTGATCTTCCGGATGAATTTCGCGCCCTCGATGACGACTTGCAGATCTACGAACAATGCCCGCATGATGCCGTCACTGAGGGGGCCAGGATCGCCGAAGGAAAGACATACTTACCGATGCTCTTGTCGCCGTACTTGGGGTCGATGGCCGGCTGGACGAGGGGATCGGTGGAGTTGACGTGCTGCGTTTCCAAATCGGAATGTTGTCCGGCACGTTAGCTACGAACACAAACAGCGTGATAGCGTGGTGCTGTCAAACGTACCACCGTACCGCGACTGAACGGATGCTACGGAGGAGGAGGGCTTCATCAGCTTGAGTGTCACAATCGAAACGATGGGCACTGACCATATTGCCTGCGTACACGGTGAGGTACGCAGAACCGGGGGTGGGGCTGAGTGCCGTCATCCCTCCACCAGGATACATGATAAGCTCGACGTATGCGACGTCGTCCGCTGACAGCCAGCCGTATTGGATTTGGTACTGTGCCTTGGTCAGGGCGGACAGGCCGGGTACATGGAGGAGCTCCTGAGCCCATGCTTCGAAGGAGGATAGAACGGTGTCGGGAACCACCGACTTCAGCGGAGGGAACGTAAATGAAAATTGGGCCATTGCAAAGATGCCGGTGCCGCTCGCAACACTAGGCCTAGGTGAGAAGGTGTTCTCTTGAATGACGCATAAAAACATACTATTCCGCTTGCTGCTCAGCCTGATACGTTGCGTTATTCCTGAGTACGTCTGTGGGGAGCAATCAGCGTAGCGCGACTGGGCTGCGCGGTAACATCTTACCGTACGTAAAGGTAGTGCTGAGGACCTCGAAGTCTTGCGCCAGTAACGTGTGATCCTGTTGGTTGTGAGCCACGAGCCGTCCGCGGAGCTAAGAAATTCAGTTTCACCTGGAGATTTTCCCCGACGCCCGGTAGATCAAGCAAGCTTTCAATGCCAACGCTTTCAAGGAGAGATTTGTTCCCGATTCCTAGAGCGGAATAAGATCTATCGCTGCAAAAAGAATCACTGCGACTCACCTGACAGCTCTAGCAGATGAGGGGTTTGAAACGTGCCTGCCGACAGTACGACTTCCTTGCGTGCGTATATTGTTCCCGTTATGCCGGTTTCGTTGACGGCTACGACGTAGACACTGTCTGCTTGCAAGTACCCGGAGGAATTGGCGAAACTGATTTTCGTAGCCTATCGCACATATGAACATGGAAGCCATTTCGTATTCACGACGAGCGCTTACCTGGGTGGTGAGGAAGACGGTCAGGTTTGGCCTGTCCGCGCTGATGTTGTAGTACGTGCTCGCTGAGTAAGACCGTTTTCCGACGTTCTTTACTCGGTCAACGGCCATTTCTACGTTGTAGATGCCAGTAGCATTGCCCTCGTCCTGTGGAGTGGTAGTTAGGAAACCATGGCTGGACAGGAAACGTGCACAAACGTACTGGATCGCTATTCGTTGGAATACCCAGATTGTTGACAGCCTCCACAAAAGGGTCTGTGATGTTCGAGTACAGAACGTTGAACGACGGCTAGAAAAAATTACGCGTCATGGACGAACGGTGCGAACGAGATAGGCTGAGCTCACTTGAACGGGGCCATGCTGACCATGGTATAGATAGAACCTTTCTTGAGAGACTTGTTGCGCTCCTGGGAAGAGTTGTGCGGGCGTCTGGGGTGAGTCGGTCTCCGTCTTCTTGAAGTATGGGAGCAGAGCGTTCCAATTCCATCCTTCAGCACCGAGCTGGGTTCACTAGAATGAGGAAGATAGCGAGACTATTGAAACAGTGCTCGAGGCTGACCTTCTCCCAAGCATCGTATTCCTTGGCCGAGGCTCTGTCCCATGCCATGAAATTCAAGCCGCTGGAGCCACCGAGCATCTTCCCTCTGGCCTGTTCGAGGACATTGCCATTGAGTGCCTCTTGTGGGACGCTTTCGAACCTCCAATCGAAATCAGGATTCCCGACAGCCTGACCAAAAAGTTCTGGTGATATTCAGTTGTCGAGCATGTACTGTACGAGTAAGCATCAGCCCAAGGACCTACCGGGAGTGTCAACGAGGGGTTCATTGATATGATGAGTGCCAGCTTCGATCACTGCGACGGTGGTGTCTGGATCTTCGCTAAGGCGTGCTGCTATCACAAGTCCGGCGGTTCCGCCGCCTTGTGAGCGAAATAGATGGTGTCAGTACGTTGTGTATAGAGACTTCAATAACACCTGCCTATCACCACATAATCGAATGTTCCGCCACTGCCTGTAATCCAATGAATCCCTTGGCTTTGGCCTATGACATAGATGAACACTTACCTTGGTTGGAAGCGCGGACTAGAGTGGTGAGTGCGTAAGCCGCAAGCGTGAGGCGCAAAAGCATCCTGGTGAAAATACCGGGCAGTAAAGGAACAGAGTGCAAGGGGGCGAGGACTTATAACCGGGACATAATGCTTCCCAAGAACGCCGTCCGTGGCCTCATCCAGTTGGTCCGATATCGGGAGATATTGCATCACGAGCACAGAAGAGGCAGCTAAGGTTCGGGCTAAGGACTAGACGACGTCCAATAACAAATATGCTGTATGATCGCAGACGGCGGGGCGAAACGCACTGACAGAAGCCTCTTGATGGGACGGACGGCCGCAGCACCGCCGGGAGCTTTCAAGGAGATGTCCTCGACAGAGATAGAACTCAACCATTCAAAGGATGGTTCTAACGGGTGCCAGAGAGGAGACTCTGAGCTTCTACAACTCCACATCAGCTCTAGTACACTCGTGACGACATAGGCGGCACTTACGTGATAAATGTTGGTGGCGAAGAAGGCATAGACAATTGTTACTAGCTATACCCGTCCCTGACTGTCATCCGAACACATAGACACTAGGCACCCGGGTGGCATAAAACATGATGTGAGGTGACTAGGCTCGGGGCGAAAGCGGGGCGCCATATCCGATGATGAGGAATGGGATGCCGTGGCCGCCCATCTGACCCAAGTGCCGTGGAGCTGCATGTCGGCCTAGTCCAGCAACAGATCATAAGGGGGTGGGAGATCCAGGCGCAGGACGCTGTTTATATGAACGGCAGCTTGTTTTAGAGGTGTTCGATGAGAGTGAATGGAAGATCTGCCAGTAAAAACGCACGTCAATGATGCGCCAGCGCTCCTCGGAAACCTTCATGGGAGAACGCTGGCACGGTTTCACCCTCTTCCACACAGTGCATAACCACTGCAGTCGGACTTGGTAAAGATCTAGATGGATGGTTAGGTCTGAAAGAAGGTAGCGGAGGTGGTGAAAGTGTATACCGTGACGGGGACCTGGTGGTGGTTTGATAGGCGCTAGCTGCTTTTGGCAAGAGTTATGTAGCGCCTGAGCAGCTTGCAAGGAACTAGCCTATCTCAAGCTGCTGTTGACGATTGTGACCGCGACAAAGGTAATTAAGTGGCTTGTCGTCACGTATGTTAACGCAGCTTGAATCTCGCAGCCCTCAGTACACGCGAAATTACAGGAAGATATCAGACGCGCAGCGGTACACGTCATGGTCAGGGGTCCTTTGGAGGAGAGCCAAATTGCTGCTCTTGAACTCGTCCAGCGATTACATAGGTATGTCGTTACATCCTTCGTGCTCAGCCATGATCTTCTCCTAGCAGTTCAGACCGTCTCTCAGCCGTACGACCCACGCCGTCATGCTTGCCTATCTCAAGAAAGTATCTAGCCCCGCTCGTGCTCCTCGTCGTCGTCGTCGAAAACGGTCGTACCGAACCCGCCGTTCTCCTCCTACCAGAGGACGACACCGCTTCATGATTTCATCTCCGGGTGGTTTCGACTTTTACGGCGTCGAGGAGCAGTCTCGCGAGGACATTGGTACGATTCCCGTCGCAGCCGACAAGACCTCTCACGAGTCCTACCTCGAGGAGACTTAGATCCGTTCCCACAAGTTATGGGGGACTTCGATGCCGAATCCGGCACAGCTGTAGGACGGTGTCGCGGCTGCTCAGCTCGGGCAAGGTGTTTTCCGGCAAACGGGCCTTCGATGTGATCCACGCACAGGAGGAGTAAGACCGCACCACCTCGCAGGAGTTCCCTGTCTTTCCCGTCAGCTTCACACGCGCGAGAGTCGGGAGCGGCCTGAGCCCGCTTTGATCCCTCACTGTTGTCAGGCCTTCGCTCGAGACAGGCCAATGTATGTGTAGTGGATGGCAAGAATATTTCAAGTGCCGAGTTTTTCTGCAGCTTGATCATGTAGGGTAAAACTACTGCGGTGATATGAACAGGCGCTTCTGGAGGAGATAGCAAATCGAGGGTATCCAATATTGAACGACGTTGACATCTGGATGTGTACACTTGCGTCGTAGTCGCGTGCAGGGTAGTGTTCGGAGCGCCAATATATGTAATGTCCCTTCCAAAAATAGGCCTGCCGTTCGAACGGTCGATCATGTTGAGGCTCTCTCTTGGGTTCTCTCATGCACAATTGCCACCACTAGGCCACCTCGGACGGGTCAAGATCCCGCGCATACCATGTCCACCGCGCCGTTGCTCCAACTGAAGAATGTCGGATGCTACATGCAGAAGGGCCAGCCCATCTTCAGCGACGTAGATCTGACTCTGAACAAGGGGGACGTGCTCGTATTACAAGGACGAAGCGGTGCTGGGTAAGTCTCAAAGTGCTCTATGCTACACGAACGTCGTCAACTGACCGAGACCGTTTAGAAAGTCGACCCTGTTGAAGTGCATCGCGCATCTCAACCTATACAGCGGGGAGGTGCTTTACCGCGGCCAGTATGTCTTATTTTATCAGTGCACAAGTAGGTGTTGACCCTCGTTCTCCTCTTACAGGACGCCAGAATCCTATGGTTGGTTTTCATATTCACCATCGTCAAACCGGCTGATTTTCACGCCGTCTACCAGGCATACCCACCTTCCGCACGAAGGTCATGTACGTCCCCCAGCGGGCCTCTCTCCTGCCCGGAACACCGCGCGAGTTCCTCGCCACAATCTACACCTTTGGCGTGCACAACCAGAGCTCAAGAACCACGAAAGCCGCCTCAGCCTTCACGGGCTTCCTCGGCGTAAGATCCGGCGAGCCCGACGTCTCCCACCACGACGCCCTCGACGTCGCCGAGGCGTGGGGCATCGAGCGCGATCTCTGGAACCGCACTTGGGCCAACCTGAGCGGCGGAGAGGCGCAGCGCATTGCACTCGCCATCGCTGTGGGAGTGGGCACCGCAGAGGTATTGCTGCTAGATGGCGAGTGCTCCTTTCCGTGACGAACTGGCGGTCCGCTTTGAGTGGAGAGAGCTAACGGCGATTCGGATCTGCCTTCCAGAACCTACGTCCGCGCTGGATGCCGACTCGTCCTCAAAGGTCGAAAACTACTTGATCGCGAAGGTCAAGGCGCAGGACTCGAACCTCGAAGCCCTCATTTGGATCACGCACTCGCCTGAACAAGGTCAACGTGTCGGAACGCGCTTCATTAGCGTGACGGCTCAGGGGCTGCGCGAGGAGAGCGTGGATCCTGGCGTATAGATACGCGGACTTCACTAGAACTTTTGTTTGTTTGTTTCCATTAGACCTAGCAGTGTATCATGTGGGATTAGTACTTGTCAAGGGATTGTAGAACGTTGAGATTCGGCCGGATACTATAGATGGTGTAGATAGTGGCTTAGAGAGACCCCAGCCCTTACGGTCCCTTAGCTCAACTGGTTAGAGCTTTGTACTTATAGGGTTATCTCTGCTTTGTTATGCAAGGGTTCCGAGTTCGATCCTCGGGGGGACCAAATTCCTTTTTGCCAAGTTCCCGTAGACTATCCGGCCAAGGGATCAAGAAATTACTCGTGAATACGTCTACGCAGCTACATAACACAGTAGAGTACCAGGGGTGTGTCAAGAGATATATGTACAGTGCATTGGAGTCAAGGGGAGTTGGGACGATCATCTACCTAGGTGCTTGTTGCGACCTTTCTCTGTTCGGATTCGACGCGGGCGGGGCGATTGGGGTTGCGATACCATTCAGCGGGGTTGTCCTCACCTTCTCCACCCAACTCGACACAAACTCGACGGCGCGCATCGTCGGCGCGATCTGCGTCAGGAGGGACCCATTGACTTGGTCAAGTTGCTCTTGCAGCCTCTTTTCGATCTGGGTTCGCGAGGAATCGACGAGGGGTTGCATGTTCTGGCGCAGCTCCTCAAACAGCGGGGGGCGCACCATCGCCAGGATCTCCGACGCGGAGAGCTGAGGGGGCGGGGCGGGGTAGCGAGGCGGGGAGGAGATGTACGCCTGGACGGCCCCGCGGAGCGCGTTGATCTCTGCCGTCTGCGCCTCGAGCTTCGCCGACACATCCTTCTGGTACTCTTCCATCTGCACGATCCCGACCATCAACAACACGCGGAACACCACAATACAGAGAGCGCGCACCTCGGAGATGGTCTGCCTGAGCTTCTCGTTCTGCTCCCGCAGTTTGGTGTTGTTTTCTTCCTGGGCGCCCTCGTCTAGCTGGAGCCTGGCGAGGGCGGCGAGGACGGTGGAGGCGCGCTGCTCGGCGTCGTCGACGTCGCCGCGGAGCTTGTCGACGTCCTTCGAAACCTCGACATGTGTCTTCTTGTCCTTGCCTGTGGGGATGCCAAAGTCTGAGAGTTGGTAGTCCAGCTGAGCTTTGACCTCCTCATCGACCCTGTTCGAGTACTGCTGCATGTCGTTCTGGACACACGAGATGCGACCGTTCAGCTGGCCGAACTTGTCCTTTAGCCTCTCTAGCTCTTGCATACTCGGCATAGGCTGGCTTGGGTTGGCATCTTGGGCTCGCGAGGTGTCTTCATCGACGGACCGGCGGCGACGCTTTCTAGGGCGCTCCCCTTCGTCTGCTTCAGCTTTGGCCTCGCTCGTTTCGCGGGAGGAGGTAGCCGGCAGCTTGCTAACCGCGTCGTACATCAACTTGACGTCGTTTTGCAGTGCGGTGAGGATGTGCTGCATCTCGTGGAACGCAGCGTCACTCTGCCGCTCTGGAGGCTGCGCAAAAGGGAAGAAGTCGCGGGGGACGAGTCCCGCCATGGCCTTGTTGAGCTCTGCATGTTTTCCCCTGAGCGTCGCCTTCGTGTCCTCGACGAGCTTCTCCAGCTCTGCCTTGCCTTCCGCGGGCAAATGCTCGAACTGCGTCGAGTTGCAAAGACGCTCGTAGGTTAGGATATCCTCGTGGAGCTGGCCATACTCTGTCCGCGCGGCGACAGATTCCGACAGAGCTCTGCACATGATGTCCACGGAATGAGGGCAATGTGGCGGGCCGACAGATGGAAGGAATCTCACTTTACACGTTCCGTCCACATTTGCCGCTTCTCCTCTTCCGACACCTCCCTCCGCGGCGAGTAGCTCCTCCGCCTCGACCGCCGCTCGTCCTCGTCGCGTCGCCGATAGTGGTCCTCCGTTGAGCTCCTCCTATCGTCATATCGCCTGTCGTCTTCCCTGCGCTTGTCATCATCTCTACGCCTGTCATTATCTCTGTGCCTGTCATCATCCCTGCGCTTGTCCTCATCCCGGTACCTTCGATCCCTTTCCCTCTCTCTGTCGCGGTCCCTCTCCCTCTCCCCTTCCCTTTCCCTCGCCCTCCCTCTTTCCCTATCTCTCTCCAAATCCCGCTCGTCCTCTCGTCTCCGGTCTGAAACGCTCGCCGTCGATGCCATCTTGCGCACGCGGGGGTCAGAAGAGGACGCGATGGAGGAAGCACCCGGAGAAGGGTCGTGCGGCGGCAGCGCTCGTCCCAATCCGTCACGGTAGTTGTACAAGCGCAACCGCGAGGCAGACGCTTCTCTGCCATCGTCGCGGTCACGCTCTCTCGTTCGCTCCTTCTCCTTATCTCTCTCCATCTCCCTCTCCTTCCCCGAAACGCTCGGGGCGCGTCCCCACTCTCTTGCCGGCATGTCCTTCGCTGAGGCGCTCTGCGGTGTGGATGGCGTAGGGGGCGGGGCCGTTTTTGGGGGCGGGGGCTCTCTTTCTCTTGGCGGTGCGGGGTCTGTCGGCGGGGGTGGGGGCGGGGCGGTCTTTGGCGAAGGCGGACGCGCCGCGGAGACGAGCGTGGGTGGTGGGCGTGGCACGTACCCTCTGTTGGGGATATAAGGAGCCGTCCCTGCCTTGTGCCACTGGGGGTCGGTTGGGTGCGCGTACCCGCACCGGTTGCCTTCTGGGCACTCCTCGTCCCAGCGGAGGTGTCCGTAATCATTGTAGTACTGATTTGGACCGAAGAGCGCATGCCAGGAACGGAACGGGTCAACGTAAACATGGTATTGGCCTGTGCATCGGTAGCATACAGGGACAAAGGGGACGCACGTAACATCGACGCCTCTTCAGCGCTGGCAGCTTCAGGGTAGACATGATGCCCGCGTCCGGAACGATTTAATGCAACGCGAAAGAGTTTGATTTGAATGGTCCAATCGGCAGGAGGGACCAGACAAAGCTTGGGTATAAAGAAATAATGAGGAGACACGACCGTCGAAAGCAGGTCGGATGTCTTTGACGCCCGTTTGGTATGTCTGCGGAGCAGATGCCGCGTGCGGAGTTAAACCCAATTCAAGTGACAATGCAGAAGATCGACCATCGTGTCTTCCCGACATACATTGTACAACCGCTGGACGTACAACTCACAAGTCCCCGAACTCCGCGTCGAACTCGGTCTGACTCAAGTGACCCTTCTTCATCCGCTTCGCCATCCTCTCCTCTCTCGCCAACTCCTCCCAGTCATCGTCCTCGCCCTCGCCGCTCTCGCATGTTACGTCTGCCAACCCTCGCTTCGTCCCAGGATTCTCCGCCCCGGTACTACCTGCCTTGGCCTGGGCCTTCTCCCACTTCTTCCTTCGGTCCTTCTTCTCGCGCCGTTTTTCACGTTCCTCCTTCTTGCGCGCCTTGTCGCTCCATGCAGCGTTCGCCTTTTGTTTCTCTGCGCGCTGTTTCCCGCGATGTTTGATGTCCTCCGCGCTCGGCACGCGTTTCGCAGATTCGGCGAGCCGTTTGGCTTCCTGCGCCTTGTCGACGTAACTGTACGTATCCCACTGTAACGGGAGAACAGGACAGGCGATCAGGGACGTAAATCATGGCACACGTGGGAGCCGCAAGGCTGGGGCTTACATCTACGTCCGCATCCTCCCAGCCGTCCTTCTGGACGTCCTTGAGCTCAGGCATACGGGGCAGCCGGAGCAGCCCGAAGCTCTTCGCGAGGCCCACGAAATCAAGATCTTTCACCCGAAAGATGTACGATGCCTCGTGCTTCGAATATGCGCGCACGAATGAGACGAATGCTTTTGCAGCCTGGATATCGCAGCCTGTCAGCGTGATCGGGCAGAACGGGGGCAACTACAACATAAACTGAAAACGCGATCTACCTTGTCGTGTAGTGCGCGGTCCGCGAGCACTTTCTCCCTAATCGTCACCATGACTTTTGAAACTCCTGGGTCCTCGGTGTCTTCTACGTCCATGTCACCATTCATCGAGCCAGCGGGAGAACCATCAGCCGGGAACGGCGGGCGTGCCTTCAGCGGAATCTTCCTGACGGCCATAAACTCCACGTAGTCGACTTCTCGCCCGACCAGAAGCACCCAGGCCCTGCCGCTGCGCCCCGCTCGCGCGGTACGTCCACAGCGGTGGGAGAATGATTTGGTGTCTGTCGGGGGGTCAAACTGGATGACAACGTCGACATCAGGCAGGTCGAGGCCACGCGCAGCGACATCTGTTGCAAGAAGGATTGACGGGGCAGAGGGCAGGGCGGCTGAGTTTGTGAAATTGGCGAGTGTTTTGGTGCGGGCGTTGGGTGGGAGATGACCATGCAGGGAGAATAGGGCGGTGTTAGGAGGGAGGAGAGGCGTCAGGACCTTCGTGCCGTGCACGTCAGTACGAATACCAGGATAGCATGGCGAATTACATACTCGGTAGAAATAATCTACGCAAGCACATGTCGCGAAGTACACGATGAAACGGGACGATTGCTGCGTCCGGGTTTCATGCTGGATTATTCGCTTAAGCTGCAACATCTTCTCGGAGGCGGTGCATGACGTATAGTAGTTCTGCAAGCTGACACCAACATGTTGAATGACGGCGAACCTCGAAATAAGTAAGGCACTTACCTGGCTGGTATACGTCGTTCCTCCACAACCTCCTTCTCTACCTTGACGCCATCGGCAGCTGCCTTTCCCTTGGTCATCTTAGATTGCACCTTTACGACCACTCGAGCTGGATTGCGTAACCCTACGCGGACCAGTTCCGACAGAGCGTCTGCATCTGTCATCGTGGCGCTGAAGAGACCCGTCCTGCGTTGTTTGGGGAGAGCGGTCAATATACGAGTGAGAGTGGCCTGAAAACCCAGATCAAGCAAACTAGGAAGACATTTCAGGAGACTTCTAAACGGAGCATATGGCAGACATACCGATCGGCTTCGTCGAGGACGAGTACTTCAAGCTCCTTGATACTAACAACATTCTTTCCCTTTCCGAGGAGGAACTCTTCTACTCGGCCAGGCGTCCCAATCACGATATCCGCTCCTATAGATAAGAAGCGTTGTACGTCTTGCGCAGGGGAGGAATCCGAAGAGACGATGAGCAGGGGAGGGGGGTATTCGGATGTGGTATCGAGCTGGACATCTGAGCCGGAAGCTTCGCCGGGCGATGGGGAAGGACGGCGTGGAGAGGGTTGTGAATTGAGGAACAAGGAAAATACGGAGTGTATCTGAGTTGCGAGCTCTCTGCCGCAGTCGATCACGTCAGGACGTGAGTTTGGGCCGATCTGGATGGGAGCGCGCACCTGGTGGGGCTGATCACGAGTGCACCGACCTCGTTTTTGACCAGCTTCCGTTCCTTGCGTATCAGCTTCTCCAAGATGGGGATTACGAACGCGAGGGTCTTTCCAGAGCCGGTCACAGCCTCGACGACGACGTCCTTATGGCGCATGAAGAGGGGGATTGTGGAGGCTTGGACGGGGGTCATCTGTGTATGGCCCATGGAGTGGATAACGTCTAGACTGAGTAGAAGTCAAATTGGTCCACACGGGCAGTGCATTGGATGGACGCACATCCATGGTGTCAGGGTGGTTGGCAGTGACTCCCATTTTCCAGCAAAGGCTGTCGAGGCGGCCATGGACGGTGGACTGAGGCAAGCACAGTTCGAGTGCAGGACCCGTGACGCCTGCAAAAGCACACGGATGTCACGTGTCACGAGGGAGGTTGAAGGCGAAGCGCTGGAGGATGTGTGCGGCGGGTGAGTGCAAGCGCTGCCGAGTTGGCCAGGGACCGCGTCGTGCACAGGCTCCGGGTCGTCGTATTCTCTCTCCAGCCCCCCTTCTGTCCTAGCGGTCGCGCCCCTCGGCCCCCTCGTCCCATCGGCCTCCTTCTCCTTCGTCTGCTAGGTTCTTTCTTCACGCGCCGTCCTTGCTGGATGTCTGGTTCTGATGGCGAACACTCCCTGCGCAAATCATCCACGGTATCCAGACATGCCGCCCTCTCCCCGCTCCCCTCCCTCTCCCTGACCAGAGACCATATTACCGACGCCCTCGCAAAGTCTCCAGATGGAGGGGCAACCCTTGACCTCGCTTACAAGGGTCTCACCGATGTCGGCGAGTCAGGCGCAGAGGAACTCGCCACTGTCGGCCAGGACGAACAGACGGACACAGACACATCTGTAGTACGGTACGTTGCTCCAGCCCTCTATCCCCGCCCGTTCGGTATGTTCACATCCTTGTTTCAGAATTGCCCTCGCCCACAATCGACTGACAACGCTACCTATGGCGTTCTCCCTATTGTCCCGCCTGCGTTATCTCGTCCTGAAGAATAATAACTTCACCGTCTTCCCTGACGTAGTACGTACTTCCATGTCGTCACTTCCGCTGCTTCCATTCCACTCATTAACGGCCCTAGCTGACCGTTATGCCGTCACTCGAGATTTTGGACATCAGTCGCAACAAGATCAAACGCCTTCCCTCCCAGCCTGGTTCTCTGGTGAACTTACGGGTACGAGTCACCTTCGTTTTCCTAGGACAAGAGCGTGCTTGAATCCATTCCAAAGTCACGTCTTAAGAGTCGGAGTCTTGCGCAAGCGCGTACTCAAGACCAGAGCGTCTACCTCTGCATTCTTGGCGTATGACGTTTTACATAGCGCGTCGATCCTTTAGTCTCCTATGTGGCGAACTTTTTATGCTCCTGTCCGAGTCTGAGCGACATAACAACGCCCTACACCAATAAGGCATAGTCCGAAACATCAGAGAACAGTGCATATACTTCCGCATTCTGACCACGCTCTCGGAATACCTTCGAACAGCTATTAACCCACTCCGTCATCCCCTTAATAGGTATTCTCTCTGGCACGAAATAAACTCCATCGTCTGTCGCCGTATTTGGTCAAGTTCACCCAGCTCACTCTGTTGAAAGTCGACCAGAATCCTTTAGAGTGGCCTCCAGCACACGTCCTGGAGCCCGGGAAGAACAACAATGACCCTCAATCAATGTCTGATTGGATCCGACATCTTCAGACATGGTTGGAGGATAATGCTGCCCAACCAAGTGGACGGAAGCAGAGTGACGACTCCATCGCCAGCGATTCTGGGAACGACTCGGGCTTGTAAGCCATGCTATTTTGCTGTATTTCCTGGCATTCATTCTGTTTTATAGCCTGGACG
This sequence comes from Sanguinoderma infundibulare, assembly GCA_032821775.1. NCBI lineage: Eukaryota > Fungi > Basidiomycota > Agaricomycetes > Polyporales > Polyporaceae > Sanguinoderma > Sanguinoderma infundibulare. The sequence goes on along the minus strand of JAVLRN010000005.1, from coordinate 1,934,481 downwards.
CCTCTCGAGGAGATCGAACACCTTCATTGCACGCCGAATCCTTGTATCACAGTCGTTCGTACTCTCTCGAGTCGGACAACTCCTCGTACTTTCAGCTCGACCATTCTCCCGGACCCTCCCGAAAACCCACGACGGATGATGTCCCACGACTACACCTGGATTCCTTTTTCTCCCACTTGGCGAAGAGTGCTACGCCGTCTCCTCGTTCCCCTGAAAGTCTTGTCTCTCCCACAGATGAGTCCGGCTTGTCAAACGGTATCCAGGCAGGGCATACTCGTGTCGCCTCCCACGCTCACCTCAATGGCAACGGCATAAACGGCGCTACCAAAAACCCATCCAAGTCAATACCGTCGGTGAAAAAGAGTCTGCCTGATCTAAGACCTGCACGACTACCCCTTGCCAACGGCGCACAAAGAGTGACGACTCATGACCTCTTCCCTAGGTTCGTTTCTCATCGTCCTCGATTGGTGCTTCACGTGCTCACCGTCCGCCAGTCTCCACAGTCACCATCCACATCACTCCATCACAGATGAGCCTGTGTCGGCCTCGCCCATATCCATTGACCGGCCTGCACCCTTTGAAAGACCTGTTCCCTCGATGGATACCGAGCGCAACTCCTACTTCCGTCGACTATCCACCCTGTCAGCCGCCACGATCTCAAAAGCCATCCCCGAATCGCTCCTCGCCGTCATCGATGCGGTTCGAGGAATCCTGTTCGCCTTGTCCCAGATATACCAGACCCTCCAGCACTACACCGTGTATGCGATTGACGAGCGCCTGTCTGCGGTCTTGCTGAAGGTCCTGGGGCCTGCAAGCTCGTACATGTCGCAGTTGATCCATGCACTTGACCGGTTCGACGCTGTCAGTCGACGTGCTCTGCCTAGTCCGTCGATATGTCGAGCCGTGATCGAGAGCTGTCGGGACAACGTGACGGTGTTCGGCAAAGCAATATCGATGCTGTCCCTTCAGTTGAAGGTCCTCGCAAAGCATGACGACGTACGGTATACCCGGCAAATGTTGCTCGTCCTGTACGGCGCCATGTCCGAGATCGCGGCGTCGTGGACGGCGATGTCGTCGCAAATCGATGCGGTGCGCCCGTACCTCTGGGACGCTCGGCCACCCCCAGCGTCGAAATCATACGGCTCGAAGACGCCAACGCTGCGCTCCGCGAGCACGGCCATGGCACCGCCCGCGTCTGCCCCACCGGTGACGTTCTCTCCTTTCCTGCCTGCGCAACAGCCGGAGACGCCACAACGGTCGCACCTCCGGACGAACGCGACGCAACGCTCGCTGGACCTGGGGAAGAATCAGGTCAGCCGACGACATGCGGGCTCCTTTAGCTCCAAGGACGTCGAGATCGGGAAGATGCTGCCCTCGTACGAGGACCCGACCCCATCCATGCCGTCCAGTTTCCCCGGAAGCTCAGGCCTGATGAACGGAGCCGCAGTGCACTCGACGCCGACCCCTGCAGTACGGACCATGCGACGGCTGGTTCTACCGCTCAGCCAGCACCAGCATCAGCTTCCGGGGAGCGATTCGCATCCGCAAGCGCATATGGGCGGGGGCAGCCACTCACGACAAGGATCGCAGAGCTCGCTTTTGAACGCATCGACCTCGCCATCTTTTGGGGGTGCTGCGCATGCGCTCTCGGGCTCGAGCACGCTCGTGGACAGGGAGGTGATTGGCGCGATGAAGGCCGCGCTCGAGGCTGCTCCGGAGATCTGGGTAATGATGGACGAGATGCTCGGGGCGGAAGAGGATGGCGACGGCAGCAGCGGGGCGGGGGAGCTCCGGGAGGTGCTTGGGAAGGCGAAGGGCGTGACGGAGCGGCTGAGGGGGAGTATTGCCGCAGTGCAGGAGGGGGCGCATCCGCAGGTGGATGGACGGGCGCTCCACGACGAAGCCCATTTATTCGTCAAGGTGAGTTTGCTCTTGTCCGTGTTCGCCTCGTGTCCGCCAGCGTGTTGTTCTGGCCCCACTTGCCTTCTGGCACCTAACACCACGTCTTCACCCGGAGGTTTGGGACACCCGGTTGGCTCTCGTGGCATTCTCTGCCCACCTGTGTGCCTCTTGACTGTGCTCTATCCTAGGGAATCCTGTTGAATTGCTTCTCTGAGCATGCATCCACCGTATAGTGCGGATTCTGACCCCGCACTCCCCGCTATTATTCGCAGACTGTCATCGAGCTGTCGAACGCCCTTAAGACGCGCGGCGCCACGCCTACCCGCGCCGCCTCGTTCGCCGCCGCCACGACCACCGCCAAGCTGAACGGCCATAGTCACCTGAACATGCACGCGCACAAGCCGAGCCAGCTCTCGTCGACGCTACGGACGAAGATGGTGAAGCTGACGAACGCGACGCAGGAGTTTGTGATGCTCCTCCACGTCTCCTCGTTCTCGCCCGCGCCGACGCCCGGCCTGCGTCCGTATTCGCCGATGGTCGGGTTCACGGCTGCGGTCGGCGTGCAGCAATCGCCGCTGGCCCCGACGCCAGGGCCGCTGCTCGAGGACGGGCGGCTGGGGTCGAATCTGTCGAGGAGTCGCTCTGCGGTGCCGATCGGGAGCTCCAAGGTGCTGTAGTCCTCGACTCCTCGTGGTGCCGCGCGTGTCCTATGGACCATTTGTCCGTCTCCTGTCCAGATTGCTGGCTGCTGTCGTGGAGAGGAGACGGCGGGACGCCAAGACTCGGATAGGAACGGGGCCTGCAGATCGTTTCCCACCTGAACGGCACCAGAGGGTGGCGGTCTGCTTACAACTGGGCGGCACATACAGGACACGATACGGCGACTGCGCTGTGCGCGTTCAGACGTTCCTCTTAACCTTAGGCTGGCGCCTGGGTTCTTTGCTTTTTTCGTCATTCTGGAGATTGGGGACTGCAGCACTGGGTACGTTTTACCTATGATACAGACCGGCATGCAGGCTCGTTCAGACGACATGATACTCGCACGTACACATACGCACACATATCCATCCATCGGCATCACCATCAGCATCGACATCGACATTCGACTCATCGGATCCTTGGTCGCCCGGTCGACGTAACTTATCGCAGCTAATGTTCTTCACGTCACGTTTCCTCTCCCGAGACCGAGCAGTCTGGGGGCTGCTCGCCACCGTTCCGACGATTCAGACGTCGCGGCGTAGCACATCCTCCCTTCATCCCAACCCCGTTGCCAATATTCCACCGTTTTACGTTATCGTACAGCTGCTGCTCATACATACTGTAACCTTTGCATTGCGATGTTTGGCATTTCTCTCCCTATCCAGCTCTCCCATCCCTTTTCTGTCTAAAGCTCTCGGTCACGGTACTAGTACTCATGTTGTGTACGCGTCGTCATGCCTTAATGTTTTCGTACTACTCTAGCATCCTAGCATTCGATTGCCACTGTCTGTTCATCGATTCCGATTGATTTGTGGTTTATGGGTTTTGGCGGAAATCGGTAGTTGGCAGGTTGTGGAAGTTCGGAACTTGGAATTCGTGCGGCCCGGTCGTGACCAATTTGTGACCGGCCAGGTCTCCGTTGAGTTCGGAGGAGCTTCTCCCTCGGCCTTGACCTCGTCCTGACCTCGATCAACCGTTGTAGACTAGTAAGTGCTGCAGCAGCTCAAGAATTGAACTAGATTCGCTGCTCCCCTTAAGCGCAACACGACTCCCCCCTTGTTCTCGGTACGGTGCTGATCTGGGTTCGTTGCGATTGCTTCTCCTTCCCCGTCCACATAGGTCCACACCTTCGCCCTTTACGAATACCGGTCAACGGCCAACAGGATGTTCTTCATAGTTGAGAATCTCAGTCCACTCTTGCCCCGGTCTCCACTGCTCACCGCTGATCCAGAAAGAACTCTCGCATACAATCCACCTCCACCCGTCCTACTTTGGCCCGCGGATGCTCCAGTTTCTCGAGTCCAAGCTCTACTCGGACGTCGAAGGCACCTGTTCCGGCGAGTTTGGATACATCATCGCCGTGGTCTCCATATTGGACATCGGGAAGGGCATGGTGATGCCGGGGAGCGGGCAGGCCGAGTTCGTGACGCGCTACCGCGCGATCGTCTTCAAGCCCTTCAAGGGCCAGGTCGTGGACGGGGTAGTGAACAACGTGAACAAGGTGCGTGTATCTTGCGTCTTGCGCTGTGACCAGCGCTCGAGAGCTATCCATATGGTGGGCAGATGGGCTTCTTTGCGGACGTCGGGCCTTTGACCGTGTTCGTCTCGCACCAGGTGAGTTTTTGCTTTTGCTTTTGCTTTGCCCTTGCACTGGGGGTCGAAGCCCGAGCCGCTCTTGCCACTGACGTGGGCGCGCCCTGCCTTCGTATGCAGCTCATCCACCCGGACCTGAAGTTCGACCCCAACTCAAACCCCCCCTCGTTCGCATCGGAAGACCAGGTCGGTTCTTGTCCCGTCGCTCGTCCCATTTTTGTGCCCTGCAACGCGTCTGCAGGTCATCGAGAAGAACACTCGAGTACGTCTAAAGATTGTCGGTACCCGTGTCGACGCGACAGAGATTGTACGTGCCTCATGCCACAATCCACCCTTTCGTGCGGAGGGGGCGACACTCAGTCCTGACGCGTCTTGTTTAACCCCCGCCACTCCCCGTTCCTGACAGTTCGCGATTGGCACAATAAAAGAAGACCACCTCGGCGTCATCGATTAGTTAACCTATGTTGTCTCAGTTCGTTCCTGGACTTGCTTCTTGTCGTTGCTATGTACTTACTTGCTATCCATATTACTATCCACGACTAAAAAGCTGCCAACTTTGAAACAGGGGATGACCGACATGCAGTTAGATTTTTAAGTCTAACGTGAAATTGGTGGCACCTTGACACCCTACGATGCCCATCAAAAGCACACCACCCGACGGAACGCACAAGCAAGAGCTAGCATCACACCGCGAGAGCAATAATAGCAAGATCTACAGGACCTGCAAGCAACCAGCAAAGCATCTACTACGTCCCTCAACGGTCGATCATGTCCGTGTCGACGTCCTTCCCGTCGGTGCCTGCTCTTCCGCATTCGCGAGGATGCGCTCGATTTCGGCCCGGATCTCGCGCAGGTTGCCCTTGAGCGTCCTCACGTCCTCGAACTTCCTGTGCGCCTTGGCTTCCTCGACGAACGTCTCGAGCAGCGCCTCCTGCTCGAGCAACGGCTGGAGGACGCGCGCGACCTCCGAGTCCGGGTCAATGATCTGGTCCTCGGCAGGACCGGGGCTGTCCGAGTCTGACGGGGATGTCGCTTTCTTGCCGTTGGGCTTCGGCAGTGACTGTGGGCGCGCGGCCGGTGGGTGAGCACAGAGTCGCAGATGTGATGTGCAGACACGGGAGGGCTTTTACCTGAAGCGGGAACATGTTCTTCTGGAGGAAGAGGTTGGCACGAGAGATGACGGCGCCCTGTATGCGATCCTGCGATCCGCCCGGCGGACAAGGCAGGTGTCGTATACGCTTCGCGAGGGCGTCGTACTGCGCAAATGCGTCAAGCAGGCGTTTCCGAGCCGCGGTCGCTTCGGGCGTTGGACGTTCCTGCTTCCTGCTCCGTTCTTGTCAGCGATTTGATATAGAGTATCGTCAGCACGATGCAGCATACGCGAGGTTGACGACGAGTTCTTGGAATATCGGAAGCTCGTCTTCGATCTCCTTCTCGAGAGAAATGAAAGCCTGCACAATGACTGCTCAGAGTGGTTACGCTCCTATGGAACCAATCATACTCACATCGTACAACCGGGTGAAGAGTGGCACGACGCTCATCTCCTGCCGATACTGCTGTCGTCTATCGTGACATGAGCGGGACGAATGGCGGAGTAGAACGCGATAGAACCTACAGGAGCACTGTTCTGCACTCGCGGCATATCCGCACACCCTTCAAGAACTTCTCCTCATCGCTGAGCGCCTCACGCTTCTGCGGCTTGCCAGGGATCGAAGTGGTGCGTTTCCGAACACCATAGTCGACACCTTCCCCAACTTCCTCTATTCGACCTGTGCTCTGGTCCACAACGAACAGGAGAGAACATGTCTCTTTTCGTTGTGGGTACTTCACCGGCAATGAACAGATGATACGGCCACATAATCGGCAGTGGTGCTTCCGGTTGGTGAGAGGGTGGAATGATGCACTTCCCGGACCGTTAGGTTTCCGAATTATTGATTGTAGCAGCGAAGGAAAACTTACGTGCACAGAGGACATTGGGAAACAGAACCGTCCTCCTCCCAGGGCGTGATCTTCTGCTCAGCCGCTGCAACGACACGTCACGAAACGCAAAACGAAGTACACCTGCCTCTCTCGGCTTACCTCGGACGTCATTCTTGCCTCCCTGCGCCGCCTGCGACTGGACAACTTCCCGCCACAGATCTCCCGCACTCTTGTTCTTCAAATCCGACAGATCCAAATCCCAGAACGAAGATGCCCGCCGGTTTTCCTGCCTCGACCGAGGAGGCTCCGGAGGCTCCGCCTTCCGCTGTCCGGGCGGAGGAAAATGCAAGTTGATGAGCTTCTCCAGGCGGCGCTCCAGTCGCGTCCGCTCTATCCGTCCTGCATCTCGACTGTGGTTCCGCGCCTCAACGAATTCGTCCGTTCTAGGTCTGTACACGCCCTTGGGCTGGAAACCAGGTCGATATGGTGCAGGTGATCGAGCTGGAGTCCGTGCAGCAGATGGGGTCACAGAAGGAGCAGTGGATGTCGATGGTGTCAATGCAGGCGGCGTAGATGAAGATGGTCGGTGGGCAAGCGGTGCGGTATCGTTCGCCGAAGATGTCAGCAGTGTTGATGCATGCCTCGGCGCCGCAGTTGGCGCATGTATAGGCGCTACCGTCGTGGGACTGGAAGCGGTGGTAACAGGAAGGGAGGCAGATGAGTGCTGCAGCTCGAATGCCGGTATGGCAGGTAGAGCCCGGTCTTGGGCATGCATGGCAGGGGTCGAGACGACGGACGATACGCCGTTCGTTGCCTCGTTGAACTTCCTTTCGGCGGAGATGGGTGAAGCAAGCATTGAAGGAGCGTTCTGGACAATCATGCTGGTCGGACGGCTGAGAGGGGAAGCCGGTAGCGTCGCCTTAGCGGCAGGCGGTCGCAAGGGAACATGACGGAAGGTGGAAGTCCTCCTCGGAGACAAAACGTGCCTTTCCGAGGAGGCGGGTGACAGAGTGGAAGATCCGGCGACGGGGGACGATTGGGCGATAGCCTTCCCATTCACCTTGGGAGAGCTGGCCTGAGAACGTGACGATGAAGAGATGGGCGAAGAGTGCGATGATCCAGATGATGCAGGTGGTGGCGAGACGGGTGGAGGAGGTGTTGGAGAATTGGCAGGCCGCTTCACCGGGGATGGAGGGACGGACGCTGGGGCAGGGATTTCCGGGACAGGAGGCGGAAGAGGCTTCTCGACTTGCTTCTCCATGGACTGCTCCACAGGTTGTTCAAAGACCAATTTCTCGACAATAGGATCCGATGGGGGAGTAGGCGGGGGTGTTGACTCTTGACGTAGACGGGTGAGGGTATCTATCATGGAATGTGGACGCTGTGGCGGATTGCGACCGTTCAGGATGACTATAGAACGCTTCTCTGCATCGGCAACGCCGTTGACAGTATGGCCCGTGATGGATTCATTATGCGCAAAGCCGTTGGTGACGTTGGCAGTAGGGCGGGTCTGAGAGGGAAGAGGGGTGCCATTGGTAGCAGGTTGTGGGTTGGACAGGACACGATTGTGTCTCTTGGACTGTCCCAAGTGATGAGGAGACAAGTCAGGTAGTAGAGAAGCGCGGTACGCACCTTATACGCCTGATATGGGACATAGGGTGGGTTCTCCATAGTGTGGAATGGGAGACTTGAAACGAGATGCCGCGGTCGAACTTTATGCTACTTCGCTCAAGCCGGGATGCTGCGTGGAGGGGCGTGAACCGGCGCTGGGGAACGCCGCCTGCTGTCGTAGTCGATGATGGTGACCACGCAGGGTGATACGGCGGCTCTGAGGAGCTGGGTGTCAAGAGGGCCGAGGAAAAGGCTGCCGAACGATGCGCACGTCGCTGGCTGAGGACAACTTGCCACTGGACAAGGACTGTCCACCGCGGGCGCCAGACTGGCACTGGCCTACCCCGGATCTCCGGATCGCTTCTGCCGCTTCTCATGTCTTTGGTCCACTAGCCGCCCCTCAGCCTCAGCCTCGCCTTGCATTCTCTACTCTACGCTGTCCATGTCTGCGCCGACGGGGATCGCTGTCTCGCCCGAGCTCGCCTCCGCCTTCTCAGATGCGGTAGATTCCCGCAGTGTGCGCTTCCTCAAGATCTCCATTCAGAATGGTCTCTGCCAGTGCTACTTCCCTTCATTCTAAACCGGCGAAACTCACCCTTGCCCCACCCCCTGCCAGAATCCCTCGTTCCCGATGGCACTCACCCTCCCTCTGGAACCCTAGAGCAGGACCTAGACAGGCTCGGAGATCTTTTGGAGGAGAGCGTACCGGCGTACGTTCTCGTCAGATTGGATGATCCTCCTACCGAGTGGCTCGCCGTGTATTACGTGCCCGACTCGGCCAAGGTTAGGGACAAGGTACGCGTACTATCCACGCACTTGTGTTTAGATCACTGACCCGGAACATGCCAAAGATGTTGTATGCTGCTACGCGTAATGCCTTGACCAAGAGCCTTGGATCGACCCATTTCACGGATAGCATTTTCGCTACTTCCAGAGAGGATGTGAATGCGGAGGCATATTCCAAACACAAGCGTCATTTGGCCGCTCCGAAGCCGATGAGTGCCAGGGAGAAGGAGATCGAGGAGGTCAAGGCCGCAGAACGCGAAGCAGGGGGCCGCAGCTACGAAGGCAGCCGAGCGAGACAGAACCATGTCGGTCAAGGGGTCGTCCTCAAATGGTCTCCAGAGGCAGAAGAGGCTATCAAAGACCTCGTGACAGCCGATGACAGTCGTCTTGTGATTCTGGTCAGTCCGCTATGTCTTGATGTCTTGATGTGTCGTGCTAACATCGGGCCCTTAGTCCATTGACCCTGCGACCGAGACGCTCCTTCTATCGTCTAGCAACCAGATCGATGTATCTCAGCTAGGCAGCGCTCTACCGACGGATTCCCCAGGTAAACTTTTGTTCTGCGAAGTCTTTGACACAACTGACCATTCGTTCAGTGTACGCGTTCTTTGCTTGGCCGCAGAGTATTACTTCCCCGCCACGTAGAGAAGTTGGTGAGTAAGTTCGAGGATCTACTGAAGTCATGGATTCATTCTGTCTACGCCGCAGTCCCGATCTACTCCTGCCCGTCAGCCTCCCCCGTAAGGCATCGCATGCTATATTCCAGTGCCGCCCTCTTCGTCGTGAACGAAGTCAAGGAATTCCTATCCTCAACCGGCAGCACTTCCAGCTTGTCCTCGCGCAAGGTCGAGACATCGGATCCTTCCGAGTTGGACGAGAAGTACCTTGTTACTGAGCTTGGGTTGGCTGGACCCGATGAACCGACGAGCGCAGCAAGCGGCTCAACCGACAACGGTAATAGGAAGCCGTTCGCCCGTCCGAAGGGTCCCGCCAGGAAGACGCGGTAATGTTGTGCATTGTAGACTTCGAAGTGTATATAAGCCATGTAGAATATATCAGCAGCACCGGAATCACGACCCAGCACCCCACCGTAGGAGTTAGAGGACAGTTATGTAGGGGATGTCTGGGCTGCATAGTCGCGAAACTGTGTATGTCGGCGCATCAGGTACAGTGGTACTTTGAACGGTTGTCGCAAGTGGTCGAAGAGCTCAAGTTTGCATACGCTCTAAATTCCGGCTCTGGTTCGGATGCTGTCAATGTTGGTCGCCCGCGTATGTGACGGACCTCACGTCTCGGGCGGGGTAGGGCGAGGTTAAGTTTATGGCAGGCGCGCCGGCGGCGGGATAGGGCGGCATCGGGACGGCTATGATGTTGATCCAGAGCCCCAAATGCGGACCTCGCGCTCTCACATGCTCTCACCATGCACCGGCCGATGCAGTTCACATGCGCACGACTTGCGTACCATCTAACGCGTCGACCGATACATATAGCGGGGCATTCGGCCGACTCTCAGCCTGCTTCATCCTTCACTTGTCACCGTCAAGACCCGACTTATCCGACCCCAGGCTCTTGGACTCCGGACAATAAGACCGACATTATACCTAAACGACATCCATAGCGCGGCAATAGGAAGATGCATGTCGTGCGGAGGACTGTGTATGCTGTGCGGGTGATCCCGTCAAGGACCATTCTGCCACGGAACGCGGCCGGAACGCTCGTGAGGGCAAGGCAAGACCCAGCTCATGGTCGGGCATACAGCACTAGTACTGTTGCGGCGGCGGAGGCGGTTCCGAGGAAGAAGAAGGTTTGGGACTCGGTGGACGAGGCGGTGGCCGATGTAAAGTCCGGGGATGTTGTCCTGAGTGGAGGTATGTCCAATGCGACAGCATACAAATGCGGGGATAGGAGCTGAATGTGGTTATCCTGCGGGAAGGCTTTGGACTATGCGGTACTCCTGGTGCGTATCATAGGTCGCGCTCTGGAAAGCGGACGACGAGCCTGACGTGTGGGGCTTCCAGATACCTTGATCGAAGCGATTTCCAAGAAGAAGGATACGATCAAAGACTTAACCGTTGTCTCGAACAATGTCGGCTCAGGAGAGAAGGGCCTCGGTATGTACTTATAATGCCGTTCCAAGCGACGTGCTCTGAGAATATGCGCAGGCAAGCTGCTATATAGCGGCCAGATCGACAGGGTGATGGCATCATACATCGGAGGGTACGGTGGGTTCATATACGCCATCCATGTGCCACATATCAATCGGGACTCTACAGGAACAAGCACTTCGAGTCCCTCTACCTGGGCGGCAAAATATCGCTCGAACTCATCCCTCAAGGGACACTGGTGGGAAGGCTACATGCGCATGCAGCGGGATTCCCGGCGCTATTCACCCCTACGGGTGCGTCGACGGCGGTCGAGGAAGGCTCCATCCCCATCCGCTTGAAGGAGGGCGGACAAAAAGCTGGCGTCGCCATCCCGGGCAACAAGAAGGAGGCTCGGGAGTTCAACGGCCGTCGGTTCATCCTCGAGCCCGCCATCGCGGGCGACGTCGCGTTGGTACGTGCCTGGAAGGTGGACGAGATCGGGAACTGCGTGTTCAGATACGCAGCGAACAACTTCTCCACCACAATGGCGAGGAACGCGAAGCTGACCATCGTGGAGGTGCGTGCCACGAGACCCAAAGTCCTTGTGAATGCAGCATCTTAACACAGATGTAGGCGGAGGAGATCGTCCCCGTTGGCTCGCTCTCGCCGAACGCCATTCACTTGCCGGGCATCTACGTCGACCGCATCGTGAAGGCGACCTCGCCGAAGGTGATTGAGATCGAGTCCTTGGCGCAAGACTCTTCTCCCGCGGACGAGAAGTCATCGGACCCCGCCAAGCAGGCGGCGCTCGCTATGAGGAACAAGATCGCAAGGCGTGCGGCGAAAGAGCTGAAGGACGGTTACTATGTGAACCTTGGTATTGGGATGCCCACCTTGGTCCCCGAGGTTGGTGTTGTACCTGGGGCCTCCCCAGCTGATTCTGACGCGTGAGATGCAGTTCCTCCCGCCAGGCGTCAAGGTCTGGTTGCAGAGCGAAAATGGCATCCTCGGTATGGGCCCATACCCTACCAAAGACCAGGTTGACGCGTGAGTGCAAATGATTCTGCGGTTCTGAGCATGTATTCACCAACTGCGCCTCGTCAAGCGATATCATCAACGCGGGCAAGGAGACCGTGACCCTCCTTTCTGGCTCGGCTGTTTTTGGTACGAACTGAATGGTCCATACATCGGCGTTAGAGCGATCTGACGATGTGGATCCGCAGATTCTTATGAGTCGTTTGCGATGATTCGTGGTGGCCACATCGACGTCGCGATTCTTGGCGTAAGCCTGACAATCCTCATGTTCATGCGTGCATCAGATTGATAAGGATTCGACCGCACAGGCGATGCAAGTGTCGGCGAAGGGCGACATCGCAAACTTCATGATCCCAGGCAAGCTCGTCAAGGGCATCGGTGGCGCGATGGATCTCGTGTCCAACCCAGATAAGACAAAGGTCATCGTCGTCATGGAGCACTGCGCGAAGGACGGAAGCCCCAAGATCCTGAACGAGTGCGCGCTGCCGCTCACGGGCGCGCACACCGTCAGCCAGATTATCACCGAGCTGGCCGTGTTTGACGTCGACCGGAAGGCAGGCACCTTGACGCTGTCGGAGCTGCAGGAGGGAGTAACTCTGGAAGAAGTCAGGGCGAAGACCGGTGCGGACTTCAAGGTTTCCCCCACCCTCGGCACTGCGTAACTGCGCAAGAGTCGACGTACGTATGACATGCATGCTTGCTCTTCGTATGTCTTTGGATTTCTGCATACCACGGCAATTATCATATCATATACAGGAGAGCTTCTTATTCTCATGATCCCCACCCCACGGGGTCTTACGGCTGTACGCTTTTGAGAAGCGGTGGGGAATTGCCCTCGAGTTGCCCAGCGGAAGACACAGTACGGTCAAGTGGCGGAACAAGAAACCAAAGGACCGTCTCGCCCCGCCTGCGACCTGCGCTCCGTGATTGGCTGGAACGCTCTAAACGCCCAGGTCACGTCGGAAATCCGGGACACGGATTTCGGACCCGGCGTCACCGCTGCATGAGTTTCGACCACGACTACCACGGTGGCACGACCACCCGACATCGCACCCGTTCGCTCACTGGTTTCCGAAGGCCAGATTTGCCACTAATGACGGAAATGCGCCGGAAGACGGCGAGCGTCCGCTGCCCTGGCCCACCGCGGGAGGAGAAGCTATATAGCCTCGGCAGCGAACGAGCTGCCCCACTGCTTCTTGCTTTTATATCTTACCCCGCGATCGTCACACCCCATCCCTTCCTTCTGGCTTTGGGTCAACAGCCCAGCATACCCTGCATCTCGCGCTGACATACCCGTAGTCCTGGGATCATCGACGTTCCTCAACATGTTGGCTCTCAAGGCTCGTGCACTTGCAATCCCCCGTGCGCACAGCAGTAGCCGGCTCGTCATTGCGACGCGCATCCGGTATTACTCGGTTGTCGTGAACGCGCCGCGACCGAATAAAACAAAGGTTTGGGATTCGGTCGACGAGGCGGTCAAGGATGTAAAAACGGGCGACACCATCCTCTCTGGAGGTACGTCCATTCGTCCCCGCGTCGTAAAATGTCGCTCACGCGTTCTTGCATATAGGATTTGGGATCTGCGGCATTCCAGAGACCCTCATCACTGCCCTCACAAGACGAAGCGACGTTAAGAACCTCACCGCCGTATCCAATAACGCTGGCGCAGGAGACCACGGTTTGGGTGAGCGTTTCCGACGGCATTCCGGGCGCTGCTTCGGGAAACCTCACATCTTCCCTAGTTAAACTTATCAAGACCAACCAGCTCGACAAGGTGATGATCTCTTACCTCGGAGGGTGTGTGATTCTTCCGCTCTGTTTCCGCTTCTGTCCGCCTGACCCCGCCCTTCACACCTCTGGCGTGCAGGAACAAGTACCTCGAGTCCGCCTATCTCAACGGCGAGGTCGGAATCGAGCTCGTCCCCCAGGGTACCCTCGTTGCCCGTTTGCACGCGCACGCGTCCGGCGAACCATGTCTCTTCACGCCCACCGGCGCCAACACGTCCGTTGAGTCTGGTGGTATCCCCATTCGGTACAACCCAGGAGGCATCAAGGCCGGAGTTATGATACCTGGTAACCCGAAGGAGGCTCGTATCTTCGGCGGCCGGAGGTTCGTCATGGAACCGGCCATTGCGGGCGACGTCGCGTTTGTGCATGCTTGGAAGGCCGACGAGGTCGGTAACTTGGTCTTCAGGTTCGTGGAACGGTCTTCCATGTCGATGCTCGCGAAACAAATGCTGATAAGTCGTCAGGTATACGGCCAACAACTACAACGGCGTCATGGCTCGGAACGCCAAGTTGACCATCGTCGAGGCCGAGGAGATTGTGTACGTGACAGCTGACGCTGGGCCCGTGTTCAGGATTAAGTTGACAACCGTTCTGCAGTCCTGTCGGCAGCCTATCGCCGAATGCGATCCATGTCCCGGGTGTATATGTCGATCGTATCGTACAGGCTAGCGGGCCCAAGTCGATCGAGGTGGAGAAGCTAGCGCCCAATCCCGCCGCACAGGCAAGCGCGAACTCTGCAGGAGCCTCAGACAAGGCGGCAAAGGACTGGCGTCATCGCATCGCGAAGCGTGCTGCTCGCGAAATTGGCGACGGCTTCTACGTTAACCTTGGCGTCGGCGTCCCTACACTCATCCCGGAAGTAAGTCGCTTGGATTGGTTGGTACTACATCGACGGTCTGAACTGATGCTTTCGTATTAGCACTTGGACCCCAATGTCAAGGTGTGGGTGGAGAGCGAGAACGGGATCTTGGGGATGGGTCCTTACCCAACCGCCAACGAAGTTGATGCGTGAGCTCGCTTATCTGTCTTGCGGCCCGGGCAATGTGCTGAGTGGGCCTCATTGCCTTCAGTGACATCATCAACGCCGGCAAAGAGACCACGACGTTGCTTCCTGGCGCCTCATGTTTCGGTCCGTACGCGTGTTCGGATGCATGTCTTCTTAGAGCTTACCATTGATACAGATTCTGCGGAGTCGTTCAACATGATCCGTGGTGGGCACATGGACGTCACTTGCCTTGGTGTCGGTAATTTTCACGTTTTCATTTCCAGACGCAGCTCATGTTTTTCGTGATGCAGGCTATGCAGGTGTCGCAAGCGGGTGATATCGCCAACTTTATGATCCCGGGCAAGCTAGTCAAGGGTGGGTTGCCCTCTATTTTGGAGCTGCGGAGTGTTCGGGGCGCTAACAGCCACGCAGGCATTGGGGGTGCCATGGACCTCGTCTCCAACCCCGACAAGACGAAGGTGATCGCGACAATGCAGCACGTCTCCAAGGATGGCACGCCCAAGATTGTCAAGGAGTGCTCTCTGCCGCTCACCGGCGCGCGCTCGGTGAGCCTGATCGTGACGGACTTGGCGGTGTTCAAGGTCGATCGCGTTGCGGGCGAGCTGTTATTGACTGATATCGCGGAGGGCGTGACGCTCGATGAGCTCCGTGCAAAGACCGCGGCGGACTTCAAGGTTGCGGACGTGTTGGCGACGTTCTGAGCGGCCGGGTTTGCAAACATGCTGTCGTAGTGTACTTGTATATCGTAGGAAGAGCAAACAAGTTTGGACGTTTACAGGACGTTTATAATAGAAGGTCGTAATTTTCTGATGATGTTGTGTGGACCGGATGGTCGGAGCCAGATGGGATTTCCGACGCCGGTGCATGCTGTTCAGGGCGGGTACGGGCGTCTACGGAGATGGTCACCGGGCGTGGGGGAGTCTGAGATGTTTCAGGTGGTTCTCGACAGCACAAACCACCGTCCTCTGGCCAGAGCCATTGGCCCAAGTTCCTCACCGCTTGTCCTTCCCAACCTCCAGAGTCCCCCGCTGCACGGGTCTCCTCGCGCTGCCTCCAGGCTCTGGTGGATCGCCTGCACTGTCCTCCTGTGGCACTTCTCCTCGCTCCCCGACGTTGGCGCTTCTCCTGAGAGCGGTTCTTTGGCTCCACTCACCTGCTTTTGTATCGCTTGGACCTTCACACCCGGTCTGCTCGACATTCACCATGAGCTGGCTCGCAAGTCTCTTCTCCAAAAGCAGCCGCACCTCCTCTCGCAGAGCCATGACTTCGACCCACGAGGCCTTCAGCCTGCCCACCTCTTCCCCCAGCCAGTCGTCGCATCCGGATGCATTCAACCCTGACACCCTTCATACTGCACAGTTTGGAACTCCGGCGTACTCATATCCCCCTTCTTCGCCCTCCGGACCCTACTACGATGTCCCAAATTCGTATGTCTCCGTACACTACGCGCATTTGATACCATGATGATGCTAACGAAACGCTGTCCACGGACAGCGCTGTCACTCCCAAATCCTCGTCGATCCTCCCGCTGCACAATCCTGCTGCGGGCTCTGGACACCCGTATCCCCCGCTGTCCAGCACATGGACCCGGCTTCGCGTCTGGCTCGAGCGTGAGTATCCTGAGCTGGGCGACACCCTCAACTACGGCATCCTCCCCCAGGACCTCGCGCAGATCGAAATGGCATTTGGGTTCTCCCTCCCGCAGCCCGTCCGGGAGTCGTATCTCTGCGTTGATGGACAGGAACCCGAGAGCGCGGCCGGCTGCTCCGAGGGCCTCTTCTTCGGCTTGACGCTTCTTCCGCTCGAGGACGTCCTCGAGGAGTGGCGGTTCTGGCGCGAGGTCGACGACGACCCGGCCACAGGCTCGAACGCCGCCCTGAGGGAGGCCATGGACTCGATACCTACCGGGTGGGTCCGCCGCGAGTACTCATGTCGCGGATGGATCCCGCTCGTCGCAGACAAGGCGGGAAACTATCTCGGCATTGACATGAACCCTGGCGAGGGCGGCACGGTTGGACAGGTGATCGTCTTCGGGCGGGACTTTGACACCAAGGTCGTCATGTGGCGGGGTGATGGGCCGGGCGGCTGGGCCAAGTTTCTTGCCGGGTTCGTGGAGGATTTGGAGAGCGGGGAGGGGTTCGAGATGGGGACGGGTCACGATGGGAGTGATGGGAGCGAGGACTCGATTGGGTACGAGAGCTACTTCTTTGACGGCGTGGGAGGTGGGCAGGGTGACACTGGCGGTGACACGGGTACCGGTGGACTGCGGTTGGGTGGGGAGTACAAGGGCTGGAGCGTCCTTGAGGCTTGGGCGGACAGAAGCGTGCGGAGGTGGATAGATGCCGGAATCGTGCCCGATACTATCCTGCAACAATCTCCAGAAAAGGGCAAGGTGAGTAGGCCTGCTGTAATATTCGTCGTCTATTCTAACAGTTTACAGGAAAAGTCTGCTTTGGAGCTCGCACCGGTAACAAGTGCTGCTGGTGCTGGTGCCGAGGTCGCGATTCCAGTCATTGACGCTGAAGACAAAGAGACAAGTGCTCTGGACGAGTCGTCCCTACCCACTCCTTTAGGGAACGGCCCCGGCTTTGCATCAAGGCAGCTCCCTACCATCTCTGTCACGAAGCCCCCAGCCCCCATGCCCGTCGACCTTCCTTCTCCCAGCAACCTGACACCGGATGAGGAGACTTTCCCACGTCAGAATGATATCGAGGGGAACCCTGTGCGCAAGGAGTCCATGTCCACCGTCCCTCTCACGTCCGTTCCTCCCCGCAAGGCGCGGTCACGATCTCCGTCACCAAAACTCACGCTGGAGATCGAGACGAAACTTGTCGATTCGCCCGACCAAGCCCTGAAGACCATCGAGATCGTCACTTCCCCGACTGCTATGAGCGATCCCGAACACGAGGAGCCGGCACCTGCAGGATCGTCAGATGCCGACGTCGGAGGAGCATACACCAAAGTAGAACTCGAATCGCCTGTCCTCGTCGATGCTCCGGATGCTCCCTCACATCAGGACCCCGATACCACAATTCGGCTGATTGGTGGCGGCGGCGTCTCTGGCGCGTCGGAGGATTTGGGAGCCGATGGCGTGCTCGTGGACGAGCACGAGGAGGAGGAAGAGACGGCGGCGGACTCTGCGGCTGAGGTTGCGTCGATAAAGTCGACAGACTCGAAAGCATCAGTGGCGAGCAAGAAGACGCATGGGCGGAAGAAGAGCAGCGTCTCCTCCAGCCTCAAGAAGCTCGGGCAGCTCGGTGGCGGGAAGCGGAGAACGGACTCGGTGGCGTCGACGGACTCGAAGAAGTAGCAGAGTTAGGGTAGACAGCTGCTCGCTGTCCAGCTGGGCAGCGGCGGTCTGTGGTGTGGTGGCGGTGGGTGAGGTGGGGTTGTTTCGCGGGCGCGGGTGCTTGGGCCAGGTTGGACTCGGGTGCTCTTTGTGGACGCTCATAGACTATGCTCTTCATTGCGGTGAACCTGGGTTTCCTGGTCCTCATCAGCATCATCCATCATATCTTCCGTCGCGCCATTCGTTTGTGTACAGATGCACGCATTTTTCTCGTCGATACCCGTAGTTAGCACTTAGTTGAGTTGCGACGGCAGCGTTGGAGCAACACTGGAGGCTGCAGAGTCGCACAGATAATTATTATGCATATTGCTCGTCGGCTACGGTAGTGTTAGGACCGTCCTCTCCTTTAGTCACATCCCTAATTCGAGCTGAGCAGACCGCGTCTTTCCACCGACGGGCAGACTGTAGACAGACGTGGGCCCTTGTTCTCTGGTCTCAATGCAGCCCTGCAATGCGACAACACTGCTGCTCCCAGTGACAACAAGCGTTGTAGTCCGTCAGGACATCGGATAACCGCAAGCGCGGACGAACTTGAATAGTTACCATAATCGGACAAGCACCATTTCGGGAATTACCGAAACGAGACCTGAGCTATTTCGACGGCTTGGACGTGCTCTTTCACCTTGTTTTTTTCGCTCTCTCGCTCTTGATTACTCCGGACGACGTTGCCGTTGGTCTACCATATCCGTTTTTAACAAAAACCTCCACATAACGCAAACCGCGTCGCTGTGGTCGCGCTCTCAGCCGCCTCGACCTTCAGCCACACACGCGACTTCCCCGCATTCCTGTCACGCATCCCTTCGTTGCTAGCTGGTCTCGAACGCGGAATCATGTCTCAGACCGCCGAGTCACTCGTGGAAGAGCGTGTGATGCAACTCCAGTCAGTTCCTGTTTCCTCGTCGCCTTAACACAGTCTTCATCGAGTCTACGTCGGCAGAGAAATCACCAGACGGCGGAACGAACTCCTTCGCGAGATGTTCCATCTTGTCCAGAAGCGGCACAACCTCGGGTCCTTACTCACGCTCGAGGAGGAAGAGGAGGGCGACGAGCACGGGCTTCACCTGTTTCTAGAGAGGTTCGACCTGGAGAAACAGTGAGTGTCCATCATATACTCGCGGCGTGGAGGCGATACTCCGGTGTTTATGTTCCCGTGCGCGCAGTCCTGAGATGGGTCACATCTCGAGTCTGCTTGAAGACGAGGTTGCCTTGCCCGAGACTCCTCCGGCGTACTCCCCCGTAGGCCTTCCCGAACCCGAACCACCACTCGAGCCGGAGAGCGCGACCAATGTCCTCTCGGATTCTCCCATGTCCGACCCGCCTGTGTCCCCTCCCGCACATGAAATGCCGCCTGCCCAGAATAAACGCCCGGAGGAGGAGGAGGAAGAGGAGGAGGAAGAAGGAGAGGAGGAAGAGGAAGAAGAGGAAGAAGCTCCCCCGATTTCTGACGTACCCATACCTCAAGCAGACGTTTGTATGGATGTCGACTCTGCGCCTTTGCTGGCTCCTGAAGCGGCTCCTATCCCGAAGACCGAGCCAGATATAACCGAGCGGATGCCGTCGCGAGAACCATCAGAGGTACCCAAGGCTGCCCCGGGATCTCCAGGTTTCGTGGAACAAGTGTTGCATCCCACGCAGGAAGTTGTTCCTGGGAAATCCCCCACCCCTACGCAGGAAGTCTTGTTGAGTGCCTCTCACAATCCCTCGAGTCAGGAATCACTCGTAGCTCAGTCGACCACGGAATCACTTCCTACCACAAGAGAACCTTCGTCCAGTCGTACGTCCCTTCCGCCCTCACAGCGCTTGCATTCTCCCCATTTGCGGTTCGCCCATGATGTGCCCGACGGCATCAAGGTGGAGCCGCTGGATGAAGACATGGGAGTCGCCGAAGCTGAACCACAAATGAAGTCTCCGTCGCCCGTGGATAGGGCAACTGTTCCGTTTGAGACGGTGATACCGGCCCAACTGACCAAGGAACATAGCGAGGACCAAATCATGGCTATCTTGGGACCTCCTGCACCTGTCGACGATCACGTCCATCATCCTGTCATTGACTATTCCATCCCGCTGCCCCACCTCGAAGCTTCCGCCTCATTTTCCTTCAACGACGGTGCGGATCACCCCATGGTGGTCGAACAGACCAAGGGCCCGCACGAATTCGGTCCCGACCCGCCGTACCCAATTCCTTCGCTTCACACACTACCCATGGAATTCGGGAAGAAGAAGCCGTCCTCCAAGCACAAACACAAAGACTCGAAGAAGGATGAATGGCGACCCCTGGGCCTCAATAGATGGGCAGCGGTTCTCAGAGCGAACCCGGTGCATACGAAGTTGTCAAGGGCAACGAAGTGTTTAAGCACGCGTGACTGGTCGGTGCGTACCTCTCCCAGGCCCTGGCAGGCATCGACCGTGTCGTTCATTGGTTCAGCGTAGGTCGGAATTACGGAAATGCATCTTCTTCGTGTGTTCGAGCGTGTCGAGACGTTGAAGGACGCCTCTGCGTGGAGTTTCCGACAGCCCAAGAAACAGCGTGGCGTCGGCGGGGGGGCGAAGACACACTGGGATTACCTCTTGGACGAAATGGTGAGTTGATGATCCTCTGCTTGTAATGGCATCGCTGAGCGAGACCCGCAGAGGTGGATGCGCACGGATTTCCGCGAAGAAAGGAGGTGGAAGCTTGCGCTCGCATACAATCTGGCGCATGCGGTCGTGGAATGGCATGAGGCGGGATCTCTAGAGGAGCGCGTCCGCCGAGGCATCGTCGTCCTGTGGAAACCTCCGCCAGCGGAAGACACGGAGATGACGGATGTGGTCGAGGGCGAGGAGGCTGACGGACCTTTCCGCGAGACTCAGGACACGGATGAGAACGGCGTCGACTCCAGAGAGACCGGTAGTCCAAATGATGGTTATGGGTCGGATGACGAAAGCGACGACGAACAGGACAAGGATCCTGTCGCTGACTCCCTCGAACCTGGCCAGGCTTTGCAAGAGGCTCTTGAACAGCTCGAGCAGGGCCCCACGCAGCAAGATAGCCAAGGTGTCACTTTCAAACCCAAGGTCGAGGAGATCGAGGATCTGACGGCGTTGAGTGACAACAATGCTCGCGACGAGAACGCCATGGCAGTGGACGGTTCGAAGCCTGCGGCTGCCGAAGCGAGGAAACCTGAGGACGCGTCGGCACCAAAGCCTTCTGTGCCAGAGGTTCACTCTGGATTGAAGGCTTCATCCAAGAACCCTGTCCTCGGTCCAGGTGGAAGAGAGGGCGATGGTGTCCCAGTGAAGCCAAAGAAGATCAGCAACGTGCTACGGGATAGTATCATGTATGCCGACGTTAACAAGCTGTTCATCGACTTGGACGACCTCGATCTTGTCAAAGGCATGTCGGAACTTTCGACAGAGGATCCTCTTGCTCCTCCCATCCCGCACGACATCACCGCGATCTTCCCCGATATCAATCCGATATACGAGATGCTGGATGTCGCGCCCCCTCCCGGCACCGTCCAGGAAGGTAAGAAGAAGTCGGACCGCAAAGCAGACAAGGACAATAAGCGCGGGGAGGATTGGGCTTTTACCAAGCTCACGCCTACAAGCAAGTTCATGCTCGTGAAGCCCACTCTTGTTGGCACGCTCAGGCCTGCGAGCAACTTCAAGGACGGCCAATGGTCTCAAATCGAGGAGACCCCCGTTTTCGCAGATGTCGAAGTTCCGCCCGCCCGGCCTGTCGACGAGAACCTGTGTGGTAAGTGCCTGTTGCTGAAATACTTGAGAAAAACATTCTCATGTTGTGTTCCAGCTCTCTTCGAAGGAATCGCCACCAAGACCAGCACGCCGACGGGCCATCCTGCGTTCATGCCGCCGCCTCCCAGGGACGTCCGCAAGCGTAACGCTGAGCATGCCGATGCTGTTGCCTGGACACCTACGGAAGACGCCCTTCTCAAGCAGGCGGTTGAGAGGTATCCGAACAACTGGAACCTTATCGCCGATGCCTTCAACTCGTCGCGAGTAACCATCCCGACGGACAAGCGTACACCTTGGGAATGTCTCGAGCGCTGGAGGGAGAGGTCCAGCGCTGCAGCACGTGGCGACGCGGGAGAAGACAGCACGCCGTCTGCAGCGTCGACATCGGCATCGGTGTCGCACATGACGACCAGAGGTTACAAGAGGTCCGCGAACCAGAGTGCGACTATGTCTGGTAATGGCGCCGCAAGCTTGGGGAACCAGGGCGAGCCAAGGAAACGGCGTCGGCATGCAGCGATGCACGACACTTTCAAGAGATCAGCAAAGAAAAGGGACCAGACCCAGAAGTCGAACGGTGCGTCTGTGCCGGTATTTGTAGCCGGCAATGCGCTTATTTTCGTGGTGCGATGCAGCTGTCCCGCGCCCGAAGCCTACCGCGGTGCACGACACGCATGGCCAGTTTACCAAATTACCCAAGTTGACGCCAGCCGAGCTCAGTCGGATGAAGGCGGAGAAGGAGGCGAGAGATGCCCAAGAACTCCTCTTGCGTCGCAGAAATGACGAACTTGCTCGACAGCATATTCTACGGGAACAAGCGCAACGCGCTCAAGCACAGGGGATGCCCCAAAATGCCGTAAGACATTATTAGGAGGTGTGGTGCACAATACCACTGACCTGTCTTGGTACTCTGCAGCAGCAACCTCAAACACCTCAAGGTCAAATGCTGCCTCCAGGCGCCAACGTCAACGGTGTCCCGAGGCCGGCGAACGGCGTCCCCCAAGTGCAGTCGATTCGCAGCTCCCAGGTTGGCATATCGTCGCAACAGCAGCGAATCGCCGCTGCTCTAGCCGCCAATGCCAACGCCCGGATGTCGCCGCCCCAGCTGGCGGCGCAGGCAGCGCATCTGAGGGCTATGGCCCAGGGGCAGGCTCTACCGCAAGCGCAAGGGCAGGTCCCTGCTCCATCACCATCCCCAGGCCAGGGTCAAGTGCAGACGCAAGCACAGGTGTCGCATTCAAACGCCTCGGCGGCGTTGACAGCGGCAGCGCCTGCACTGAGTGCTGCACACTTGTCCCCGTCGTTCGCTGCTCGGGCGACGAGCTCGTCGCCTAGCGCTCCGCATCACTCGCCGCCGCTTCCGGCTGCAAGTCCCCCGAATGCCAACGTCGTCCCCCGGCCGCCCTCGGTTCCTAGCCAGGCTGTGCAGGGGCTGCAAGTGAACCCGCTGCTGCAGATGCCGAACATGAGGACGCCGTTCTTTGTGCCAGGCATGCAAGGCATACCAAGCCTTCAAATCCCGGCCGGGCTCACGCAGGAGCAATTGATGGCTCTGATACAGGTGGGCGAAAAAGTCGTAGTTGTGCCAAGAGGAGGCTGACAGTCTGCCGTAGCAGCAACAGGCGCGACAGCAGCAGCAGCAGCAGCAGCAACAGCCGTACGCACATGCCCAGCAGCAGCAGCAGCAGAATCCTCCGAACGGCAACTTTCCACATTAGTAACTTATCTCCGCATCATCACGCCGGACTGTAGATTGTATCACTTAGACACGCACGCTATCCAGCTTTCGATACGTTATGATCTTGTTTTAAGCGTCTTCTGGAATACTTATATTGTGTGGTTACGCTCGTCGACGCATCATTTTGTCGAGTCAGCCCGCGCTGGAGGTTGGTGTCCATATTCGGATGCCCGCATGACGTGTGCCCCCGGCATACACACATGTACAGCCGCAGTGTCGTGTATAAGTAATAGGCGGCACCTTGTGCCCAAAGCGAGCCAACACACACACTCTCTCATCACCATGTCGTCTGGACAAACAGCACAGGCAAGCATCCCCGCATTCTTCGGCTACTCACCAGCCGCCGACCTCGTAACGTTAACCCCGAACCCCGAACCGCAGGACGGAGCCTGGAAGCAGAGGGAACAGGCGGCCGAGGACCAGTACGCCCGCGCGAAGGCACGCACGTTGATCGAAATCGCAGCAGGCAGTCGATACTTATCTCCGTCGTCGTCGTAACAGGAAGTCGAGCAGCTCAAGGCGATCGCGAGCAAGCAGCCCGAGTCCGTCAAGTCGGGGCTCGACAAGGACTTCGAGGGCGGCTTCGGCGGCCAGGAAGATCTCGAGGACCGCTACGCGACCACGCTCGGAGAGCACTAGCTCTGTTGGTACCGTACTGGATTCGATCCAATCCGACGTACCCCACCCCGCTCTCCTAGCACCCGTTTCACAAACCTGTATGCGCGACCTCGAGCCATGTTTCCTTGTCGTTACAGTCCCTCGCTGGCAGCTCGATCAATCGCCGACCAACACGTCCCGAAATAGACAACTACGGCAGTAGCAGCAGCGGCAGTAAGTAGTAGAATAAACTAAGAGTGCGGAGCCCGGGCACCGGCGCGGTATACAGCACCGGCAACCCCGACCGTGATGCGCGCGGGCGCGTCAGTACTATCAACAACAGCGGCGTACGTGGTGAGCAAGCGAGCCAAAGTCCAGTCCGGATGTGAGCGTGAGCGCGTGAGCAATAAGTACTACTAAGTGGGGGAGATGGGGAGAGTGAGAAGGAGGTCCGTCAGCAGCCCAAGTTGTTGCAACCGCGTTTACAAAGAAGCACTTGCAGTGGGCGGCGTACCAGCCGCCCAACGCGCCGGAGCAAAGGAGAGAGTACGAGGGTAAGTCCGAAAGAGCGAAATGTACGTGCGCCGCATCCGTGAGCATAAGGGGAGAGGCGGCGCGACGTGATCCGAGTCCATATTAGTAGATAGAGCAGCACCAGTCCCAATTCTGGCAAAGATCAGCACGCACAGAACCTCGCCTGCGTCCGCGCTCACGCTCATGCGAAGCGCGACGGCGAAGGCGGGGTCGTCGGGGCGGGGAACGCCGCAGGCGCCCGCGCCTCGCGACGGCGCGCGTTCAACGGCGGGCACGCCGCGGGGCTCGCGGTCGGGCCCATCCACGGGTCGAGGTAGCCGCACGTCGCGATGGGCACGAACATCTGCGCTGAGTCCGTCGGCTGGTTCCAGCCGTTGCCGGTGGAGAACGTCGCACCCGAGGCGGAGGTGACCGACGGGCCAGGGAGGGTAATGAGCGAGCCCGTCTGGGTGTACTGCGGGAGGGCGGCGAGCGTCGCCTCGTTCGTGAGCGTCTGTGGGGGCCACGCGAGGCTGGCGAGGACCGTCTGGGGGATATCGCCGGCGCCGGCGCCGCCGGTCTGCCACGCCTGGAGGGGCGGGTTGAAGGGATTACTGTTCGCGCAGACGCCCTCGGAGAGGCGGGGGTCTGTGGGCATCCAGCCTTGCTGAAGGCCGAGCTGGTAAGACCAAGCGGGAGACGTGACGAGGCCAGTCACCGAGGACTCGCCGATCTTCCAAGTCCAGAAGAACCAGTTCTAGTTTAGACACATCGGGGGTGAGTATATGCACCTGAAAGAGTCGGAGAAGCGTATCGTACCTGAAGGGCAGACATCGACTGGAGCGCGAACTGGTTCATGGCGGCCTTCCACGCGTCGTCGTAGGCCGGGTATTCGGTGTAAACCGAGCAGTCACCCGTCTTGGGGAAGGAACTCGCAGTGAACGACCCATCATACCGGGCACCGAGGTTCACGCCGTTGACCCACTGGCCACAGTCGTTGATTGCCAGACTGAACTCGCCGACGTGCGTCATGCCGAACGCGGTCATCGAGTCGTTCTGGCCCTTCGCCCAGGTCGAGCAAGCCTGGCCGTTCTGGACACGAACTGAGTAGTCATCCGCGGACTGACCACCGAAGCAGATGTACTGGTGGATGTCGAGCTGGACACGGTCGGCGTTGGGGAGGAAGCCAGCCCAGTTGGTCAAACCGAGGAAGGCATCGTGCATGACCATCCAAGGACCTTGGCCCTCACCGGTGCCAGACGCGCCACGGACGGTGTTGTATGCCTTGACGTAACTGGGAAAGGCAGAGACAAGTGTCAACGACCATTCCGGTCGGATGGAAGGGAAAGGCGAGAAAAAACGCACTAGCGCTGAACAGCGTCTGAACCGATGGTGGGGCCAAAAGGCTCGTTGGTGATACCGAACATAACGATAACGTCGCTGTACTCGGGCTGGGAAATGAACTCGGCGATGATGCGAATGTAGTCGAGCGAGCGCTCAGCGTTGGCGATACCCATGGGCCCGTAGAGGACGTTGATGGTACCGAGACGTCCGGAGTGGTTCCAGCCATTCTGTGAGCCAGGAAGGGAATGCAAGTCGAGGTTAATGCGGAGACCATACTTGCGGGCCCAGGTGACGGCCTTCAAGAAGTACCTGATGATGTGTGCACATGAGCTGAGGGAGAAGCGAGGGGACAAATTAATATACGCACGTCCAAGAAGTCTTGGGGAGGAAGGGCTCATTCTGACGTGTCTCAATTGCCCAGAAAGGAATGGGAATGCGGACGAAGTTGAGGCCGGCGGCGGCAATTTGAGCGAAATCCTGCTCGGTCTGTAAAAGATGGGTGAGCGAGTGTGTTAGGTTATTACCTGACGGGGCGGCTTACGATGAAGGTCTTGTAGTGGTTCTCAAGCTGCTGAAGACCGCCATTTGCAGTATCGTTAGCCAAGAGCTGGGAGAGGTCCCATTCGTCAAAGGCGGGGGTGGAGGTGTTGACGAACTTCTCGTAAAGAGCGGGAACGCTGTTGGCAACGTTAGTCACACGACCGGAAGGGGGCTACAAGGGGGGACTTACATAAACTGGGTAAAAGAGAGGGAATGATGAGTTAGTAACGGGCTGATGGACGGGACATTGTCGGACGTACAGGTTCTGTGACAAGCCATCCACCAAGGTTGACACTAAGAGGAATTTAAGGATTGGAAAATGGAGAGAGGACTGATTGAGACTGACCCGCGAATTGGGTCTTGACCGAACTTGAAAGTCTCGTTGAGGGCAGGAGTCCAAGATTGGGCGCGAGCGGCACTAGAGAAAGGATTGGCAGGGTCGTAGTACCAGTAGCCACCAAAGGAGTTGTTGTAAGTGAAGGTGGAGCCATCGTCTGTGGTGATGGAGCTGCCATCGCCACCGGTCTGAACGGCAAGGTTGTTAGATTTGCCTGATGAGCCTGTGGAGGAGTTGTCGCCACTGGAGGATGGGGAGGAGGAGGCTTTCTTGTCTAGCTTGGGCTTGATGACGGCGAAGTAGACGGCAACGACGGCGCCTGCGATGACGAGAAGGGCGACGAGGGAGCCGATGAGGATGGCCTTTTTGCGAGAAGATCGCTTTGTCGGCGGAGGGAGGTAGGACTGGGTGGGGTAGTTGGGTTGGGGGGCATTGAGATCAGAGTCGTTGTAGTTAAGGCCGTAGAAGCCCTTGCCCTCGTTGAGGTGATAGGTGGAGGAGTTGTACTCATCGCCTGCGAGGGTAGGATGAGAAGAGGCGAAGGAGGCTCGACCATCGTGAGATGCGTGGCCCATGAAGCGGGGCGGTGCTGCACCATGAGGAAGAGAGTCATCGTGGAGCTGGAGGTGCTCTGTCTCTGGAGTATAGTACTGGGTATCTCGCAGGGTGTCGGGTTGGGCTGCGTAGGGATTTGTGTTTGTGAAGACGGGCTGGTAGGGAGTCTGAGACATGTTGTCTGTCTGGGGTGGAGAGGACATGAGGGGCGAGGATGAAGGAGTGGCAAGAGAAGGGAGAGGAAGGGCCGGTGGGGGAAGTGGATGTAGTACAGTACGGCGTGGAAAACGCAGGGGAAGAAATAGAGTCAGCATGAGATAGCCGGGGATGGGGAAAGTAGGCCGGGATATGTTTGGAATATGTAATATGGTTAGAACACGACTCACCAAGGGAAGGACACGGTGGGGTGGGGCTTCGGCGAAGGGATGGATTGGCAAAGATTACGAGGCTTCGTGAAGATCGTCGAGGCGAAGCGAGGACCGGGGAGAGAGGGAAGTGCAGCGAGCGCGGCTCGTGCAGAAGCGGAGAGAGCCAAGGAGCGGGGAGGGAGAGCACAAGAGAGAGAGAGCGGAAGGCAGCCGAAGCGAGTTGATTGATGAGACCTGCTCACGCCTCCCTCAAGCCCCCGCCCGCTGCCATCTCCAATCACTACCGTGAGAACCGCATGATCCCTCTTCGGACAGCCGGCCGCCACTCTCTCCTGAATTCCCCTCTCCTCTCTCGACCCGGCCCGTCCAGCCGTCGCTCAACTCAACTCTCCTCTCTTTCCATTTTGCTTTCGATTGCCTCGCTCCGGGGCACCACGCCCATGCCATGCCCATCGGTCGTCCGCGTTGCAAGTCGTTAGTCCGGATCGCGGACCACCTTCTTGTGATTCCTACCCTGCGGGCCTGCCTTCGCCACCTTGCCCTGCCAGCCAATCACCGCTCGCCCGACACGAGGTCGACGCTCAAGCGCTCAGAGTCCATTTGCCTTTGCCGCTTCACCTTCTCGCTGGCATCCAGCTGCAATGATTCGGCTCTCGCCTACTTGTCATCGATCCATCCTCTCAACTGAGCGTATCCTCTGTCAATGTACCAATCCCCAACTCCTCTTCTCCTTCCCCGTGTAACACCCACAACCCATCCCTTCTTGCTCAAAATAACCACCCGCGGCATCTCGGCAACACAAATTACAATGTGCCACCAGCTGCCACTACTGCAGCAGGCCACCAGTTTCTCAGGCACCAAAGCCTCCGTTGAACCGCAGTCAGTTATTCTTACTTTTTTCCATCTTCTCTCTCATATCTTTCAACGTGCACTTCGTCTACCGTTTTGCCCTCGAATCAGATCCCTCCAATCCTCTCCAAGCGCGCTTGACCTCCTGCCCTCAACCCTGTCCATTTTCCCCTGCCGCCGCCGAACCGCCCTCCATACCTATGCCGTCTTCCGCCATCCAACAAGCTATTCTTGGTCATCCAACCTTCTCTCATATCCGCCTCATCGACCACAGTATCACATACTACGTATCGCTCTCGCTGCACTCCCTGGCAAGTCGACGCCGTCAACGGTCCGTCACCCTCCTCGACCCCCAGACTTTATCATATTTTTATAATAGACACCGTCGCTATGACGCACTCCTACATTTCGCAATGCAAACATCCTTAATCCGATCCCCGGCCAGCGTTCATCGACGTCCAGTACCCATCAATCAAGGTTTCCTGCCGCAAAACTTGCCATCATGACACCTAGGCCTACATCTTGTCGTCAAGGCGGCACCCCTCAGTGTCATTAGGAGTGTGGCCTACCTAGGGCACGTGCCTCCTGTCTTCACTGGACAAGACAGACTGTTTCATAGCCATCGAGAAGTCGATGCACTTGCATACCTAACTCCTAATAAAGGACTCTCTCCTACCCTCGCCTATTGCTCCACACCGGCCGATGCATACGCTTGACAACAGCCCGATCCCTCCCGCAAACAGCCATCCATCAGTCTTCCCTCTCGACCATCGAAATCCGCCATGCTTGCGTCGTAAGTCGGTTGTGGTATTCTTTTGCCGTCATAGTACCTGAAAATAGTCCGTTCAGGTTACTTTCCCAGACATGCGTGCTGCACGCGGCGGCACTGCGTCAAGGACTTACAGGAGTGTCAAGTGCCTTTCTCGAATCGCAGTGTTGGCAGTGTTGGCAGTGCTCGGATCCTACCACTCACGGCGATCTCTCGTACCTTCGCGCTTGCGCATGCACGGCCACACGATCGCCGTTGGCGGAACCACCCGCAATGTGCTCTGTTTGATGTCCTCTATGGGCGCGTGGTCGACGAAAGTCTGGACGCAGCGACAAGTTCACCGGCAAGTTTGGAGACGAGAGGATTATCTTCGTGTCGAACCTCCCCGTGCCACAGGAGCACGCTCATGATCGCCCTCGGCCCTTGAAATGGCCATTCCGCGATCCACAGCGCGAGTACTCCATCTTTGATGGGAGGAATCCAAACAGTTGGCGTCTGATCCGTTCGGTTGACAGACTTTGATACTGCAGCCGTACTACCAACCGGTCCTCGCCCCTCCTGCTCCTGCTCCTTTTAGCATTGACAGCACCTTACACGACCCCATGTTCTCTGACGGCCAGACGTTGGCGTGGGCCCTCAACGTGGAGTCGTCGTCTGACGTCCTCATCTTCGGCCTTTTCTTTCTTTAATTGGTTCCTTGCTGCGTGCTGACGGATGACGGATGAATGCGCTCGACGACGGGTGCTGCACAATGTGCAGCTTCTTTACGAACTACAACCAAGCCTGCCTGGACACGACGAGCTGCCAGAGCCAGATACTGAACATCGACTCGGCTCGAGCGTGAGCGTGTACAGCCTTATTACGATCAGCACAACGAATCGCGGGTCAGGGGATCATTCCTGCAAGCACGAACGTCAACGGGTTGCAGAGCACGGTCACCTCGTGGACCCGAACCAACTCCGAATCGAATTCGGGGAATACAGCTAGTAAGTGTGGACTTTGTCGTCCACGCTAACTAGCTTAATCGGAAAGAGGAACTAGCCGTTGAATGGTATGTACGGTTCCGAGGGGGCAGAGCGCGATGATGTTGAGCGACCGTAGCTAGTTTATGCAAGTCTGGTTTGCGGGAGATCTAGTTGGTCCAAGTCGGGATTTGTTTGAGTATCTTGCAGAGACAGTGAAGCGACCTGTCCACTGACGGAAACCATTGGACTATGCAGAAGTAACTAGATGTCCGTGGAGCTAGATCCTGTGGATTATTAAATGTAGAGTATGTGGGAGAAAACGGGCGCGCGGGAAGAGAGCGAATGGGGAAAAACAGTCGCGTTTGAACACTGATGCAAACGCGTGAGGGACGAGACGTCGCGGGCGGTACTAAACACGAATGGACAAGACTCTAAGTCATAATGTACAGTACAAAACGGGATAAGGGGGGAGAGACCCGCCCGCGAGCACAATACGAGCTCGCTTATGTAACACAAGATCCAACCGAGTAATAATGTTAAACGCCGGGGGCTGATTAAAGTAGACGTGTTAATCGTGTCTTGAAGTTATCGAGGATCGGTGCCACAGGCGCGTTGGCAGTGCACGTGATAGACGCGTCGTGGACCGTGGGAAGGGACGGGGGCGTTTGGAGAATAGAGCCAGAGTCCGTCCCTCGATCGCGCTTTCAAGTTCTCCTCCCGCCATCTCCCTGCCCACCGGCTGCCCACACTATCACCACCACGTCTACCACGATGCCCACAGATTTGAGAAGAACATACAGCACACGTTCTTCCAGTGCTCAATCTCTACTAGCGTCCTCACCAGCATCCGGGCTAGCATCACCACCGCCGACCAAGAGGAAGCGTCCTTTCGCCGACCGCCCAACGGAGGAGAACACCCCCTCTAAGAAACCTCGACGCTCTATCAAGCGCGAGTTCAAGCGCTCCAAGCCCGCCGACAAAGGCAAGGCTAAGCAGCCTAAGCTCACCCAGCTACACTTCTCCCTCGACACCTCTACCCTCCGCACCTGTCCCCTATGCGACCTCTCGTACACACGCGGCGCGCCTGACGACGAATCATTGCACAAGGCCCACTGTGCGCGCGTCCAGCGCGGTCTTGAATGGGGCAAGGAGGAGACGCGCGAAGAGGCCAACGGAGGCGTCGAGGAGCTCGAGACCAACATTAAGCTTCGCAACGGCTTACGCGGGCGCATCATCTGCTTCCGAGCAGAAATAGGCGGCAAGATTGGTGCAAAGGTATCTCGTCCTCTTCTGCCCCCTCTGCATATCAAACCGTCGGTATTCACTCGGTCGTGTGCAGCTCTCTGTCCTCCTCGACACCATCCGCCTCGCCCTCTCCTCCCCCGCGCTCTCCAAGGCCGTCCTCCACAAGTCCAAGATATACCTCTTCCTCTCCTCTGCCCCCGGTCCTACGCCCCAGAGGGAGAAGATTGTCGGCTGTGTCGTCGCCCAGCGCATCTCCTCCGCCATGGCAATCGCGCACCCCTCCGAGGTCTCCGCCGCCTTCTCTTCCAATCTACAAACTACTCCCTCCTCGTCCCACACTCAACCTGATTTCGACGCACCCACGCCCTCCAAGCCCCTCGGTCTCTCTTCCGAGCCGTCGTCCATGGTACCAGCCAACCCCGCCTTGGCGCTCCTCCCCGTGGACGACTCAACGAACTTGTACGTGCACCCCACCCTGCTCCCCACCAGCATGGGCGTCCCCCGCCTGTTCGTCTCGTCCGAGCACCGCCGCCTGGGAATCGCCTCCCGTCTGCTCTCCGCTGCCGCCACGACGTTCATCCACGGCTGCCCACTGAACCCTGCAAAGGGCCACATCGCTTTCACCCAGCCGACC
This sequence comes from Sanguinoderma infundibulare, assembly GCA_032821775.1. Classification (NCBI taxonomy): domain Eukaryota; kingdom Fungi; phylum Basidiomycota; class Agaricomycetes; order Polyporales; family Polyporaceae; genus Sanguinoderma; species Sanguinoderma infundibulare. Next base: position 1,902,522 of record JAVLRN010000005.1, on the reverse strand, counting down.
GGCGCCGGCAAGGCCGTCCTCGAGGCGTGGGGCAAGGGCGGCGTGCGGATTTACGAGGAGGAGGCTCACATCTAGCTTTTTTTAATTGCTTTTTAGCATTTGCTGCTCTGTGATTTATAGCTATGTCTAGCAGATCCTCGTGCTTGTCATTACGCTCTCACGCTCATTGGTCACGACTTATGGATTCTGGACAAGTATACGTACGCTCGGTATCTGCTGATCGCTCATATTGAGGCGTGTTACCCTTAAGTGGCTCGATATACCGTCTATAGATCTGTTCATAATTGCTGCGCGATATATCTCACGCCCTATAGAGATAGGGCCTAGTGTATTTTCAGACTGTCATGACCTCGAGGCCCGCTGTGATGTTCGAAGTTCAAACAGCTCTCGAAGACGGCCCTGGCCTGATTGCTCAAGGTTCGTGAGCTCCCCCTTCCACCATGGCTCAGGCTCATTCGTATCTCTTGCTCAGTGGCGATCACGCGCAGCAAAGCCCGGTGGAAGCAAGGTCGGACGCCTCCGGTGTCTGTCCAGATTATCAGTGGGTGTGGATCGCAAGTCCAAGCTCGCAAGCTCTCTTGATCCCCAGTCCGCGGTCGCCCTCGCACACCAGGCCTTTGCACTCGTCAAGGCCGCCCTTCCACGTGCGTATCCATTCTATCTACAAAGCCACTCGTCCGTCGACGCGGTAATCAAAGCGACGAGGTGCGAGTGAGCCTGAAGGACATCCAACCCGGGGACCTTGGGCGGGAATGTACGAAGCTCGAGCACGAAAACATGCGTTTGACCGCGTCGTTGCGGACCTACCGAGAAAATGCCGATGGTTCGAGCGTTTCCAAGCCGTGCCTTTCGAAAACCGGCTTGTAATCGTCGTGGTTTGGGGAACGACGGCTTTCCCGTGCCCTTTCGCTTGTGAATCAGGGAGAGCCTCCGATGGGACCGGACCGCCTTTGCCACGGACGAAAGCGCAGCCTCGGTCAACGTCGCAGTCGAGAGGGTAGTGGTTCTGGGAAACGCGTGTTTGCCTACCTCTTTCGCGCGTACCGTAGCTGGGGAAACCGCTCGTCAGTCGTCTTGCCTTGTGCCCAATTGCCTGGCTAGTGAGCGCGCCAGTCCAAGCCAGCAAGTTGCGAGGGGGTGGCTAGCGATCCGAATGGTTGGAGAGAACGTGAAACGTGGCATGGTGATGTTTGGCTAGCAAACCCTTGGTGGTCGCAGTGCCGTGGGTTGAAAGATACTGGGTCTTTACACATATCAGTGACTCGATAGGGTGGGAGAACATGCATGCTATTATACAAGTATCGTGATACATTGCGTACAGGCTTGAGTCGGCGACGGTAACAAGGTGGCGATGGATACGCGTATAGTACTATACTTGCCCTTTGCGGGTACACTTCTCTCGGCGGACCACCGCGAACGTACACTCCTGCGAACTCAAAGCAAAGAACACGACTGCGAAGAGCGAAACCACCGTGTCTAATGAAGCAGACTGCAAGTGAAAATGACATGGACGATGAAGAAGCCAAAGATGCAGATGATAAACAAGATATGCATGGGGCAGAGATGTTCAACTTTGCGACGACGAAGGACAAGAACAGAAAGAAGAGAAGGGTGAGAGGAAATACTTTTGCTTCAAGCCTCGACCGTGATAGTTTGAGCGCCGCCAGACGTAAGCGAGCTCTGAGGAGGGATGAAGGTCTATGGAGAACCATGTCAGACACAAGACCAATTGATTGATGTATGCAAGGTACCCACCCTCGTCTTGATAGCACCGTCGAAGGGAAGACGAGTGGAGCCGTTGCTCAACCAGGCGTCAACCTCGGCAGCGCACCGACGGCCCTCCTGAATACCCCAGACGATGAGGGACTGGCCACGCCGGCAGTCACCTGCCGCGAACACACCCTCGACGCTCGTCGAGTATTTCTGCAGAGAGATAAATGTAAGCACACTGAACATGAGGCATTCAATGGGTAGACACATACGTTCACCGGGGTCTGGATGTTGCTGCGCGCGTCCTGCTTGAGGCCGAGCGACTTGAGGACCTCGCCCTCGGGACCGAGGAAACCAAGGGCGAGGAAGACGAGCTGAGCAGGGAAGAACTTTTCCGAGCCAGGCACCTCCTCCATCTTCCAGCGTCCTCCGCTGTCCTTCGTCCACTCCACACGGACAGTGTTGAGGCCCTTGAGCTTGCCTGCGTCGTCGACGACGAAGTCCTTCGTCGAGATGCAGTACTCGCGCGGGTCGTTGCCGAAGTGCGCCGCAACCTCGGTGTGACCGTAGTCGGTCCGGAAGATGCGTGGCCACTGCGGCCAAGGGTTGTCGCGGCCACGGCCCTGTGGGGGCTTAGGCAAGAGCTCGAAGTTCGTGACGGACTTCGCGCCGTGTCGCATTGCGGTACCGATACAGTCATTACCGGTGTCACCGCCACCAATGACGATGACATCCTTGCCCTTCGCGGAGATGTAGTTGCCGTTCTGAAGCTCGGAGTCGAGGAGGGACCTCGTGTTGAGCTGGAGGTACTCCATCGCGAAGTGGATGCCGTCGACGTCGCGGTTCGGAATCCTGAGGTCACGAGGCCAGGTCGCGCCGGTCGCAAAAACGAGCGCGTCGTTCTCCTCGCGGAGCTCATTGGCGTCGACATCCTTACCGACGAAGGTGCTCGGAACGAAAGTAACGCCCTCAGCCGCCATGAGGTCGACACGGCGCTGGACGACCGACTTGTCGAGCTTCATGTTCGGTATACCGTACATGAGGAGACCACCGATGCGGTCGTTGCGGTCGTAGACAGTGACCCAGTGACCGGCCTTGTTGAGCTGGTCGGCAGCGGCGAGACCTGTGGGACCAGAGCCGATGATGGCGATCTTCTTGCCCGTGCGGAACTTTGGGACTTGAGGAGTCATCCAACCCATCTCGAAGCCCTGAAACAGATGAAGTCAGCAAGGGAATACGAAGCAGCAGGAGCAACAATCGCGAATCCTCGTACCTTGTCGATGATGGCGCACTCGATGCTCTTAATACCAACGGGCTGCTCGTTAATACCGAGCACGCACGCGCCCTCGCAAGGCGCAGGGCACACACGACCTGTGAACTCGGGGAAGTTGTTCGTCATGAGGAGACGGTTGAGGGCGTCGCGCCACTGGTTCTTGAACACGAGGTCGTTCCACTTGGGGATGACGTTCGAGATCGGGCAGCCGGTATCGGACTGGCAGAACGGAACACCGCAGTCCATGCAACGCGCCGACTGGTACTTGAGCTCCTCCTCGGTGAGACGGGACGAGATCTCCCTCCAGTCCTTGACCCGCTTACGAGGGGGGCGGTAGGTCTCCGTCAGACGCTTGTACTTCATGAAGCCACGGGTCTTGTCCAACTTGCTGAGACGGTTCTTGGTCGTCGCCTCGTCGACGAGAGAGTCCTCGAGGTCGGTGACAGCCGGCTCGTGGCGCATCCGAGAACTAGCACGGCTCATGCGCGAAGGAGGCTCCTTGGGAAGGAGGAGGTCCTCAAGGCCCTCCGACGCGAGGTCGACTTGGCTGGCGGTGCGCGACGGCACAAGGTCGATGACGCTGTGGCGCATCTTCTCCTCCTTGGCCTTGACAACCTGCTCCTCGAGCACACGCTTGTAGTCGTGAGGCATAACACGGACGAAGAGGGGCAGAAGGTGGTGGAAGTCGTGAAGGACACGGTCGGCGACCTCGGAGCCGGTGTAATGGCGGTGGTCCTCGATGAGGCCACGGAGCTCAGCGATCTCCTTGGGGTCGGTGACCTTGCCGAGCTCGACCATCTCCATATTGACCTTGGATGCGAAGGTGTGCGCGGTGTCGAGGACGTACGCGATACCACCGCTCATTCCAGCAGCGAAGTTGCGACCGGTGCTACCGAGGACGACGACACGGCCGCCAGTCATGTACTCGCAACCGTGGTCACCGGTACCCTCGACGACAGCATTCGCACCAGAGTTCCGAACGGCGAAACGCTCCGCGGCGATACCTCGGATGAACGCCTCGCCGGAAGTGGCACCGTACAAGCATACGTTGCCGATGATGATGTTCTCCTCGGCCTTGAATGGTGACTGCTTGGGCGGGTAGACAATGAGACGGCCACCGGAGAGACCCTTGCCGACGTAGTCGTTGGCGTCACCCTCGAGCTCGATGGTGATACCAGGCGCCAGGAAGGCACCGAGCGACTGCCCGGCAGAACCACACATGCGGATATGGATCGTGTCCTTCGGAAGACCCTCCTCACCGTACAGCTTCGACACCTTGTACGACAGAGAGGTACCGAGCGCACGGTCGGTGTTGGTGACATCGCACTCGACGTGCACCGGAAGACCGCTCGTGAGAGCCGGCTCGGCCTCGTCGATGAACTTGTTGTCGAGACGGATGTAAAGTTTGTGGTCCTGAGCACGCACACGGTAAGTGGCAGCACCGGGGCGCATCTGCCAAGCAGGCTTAAGGATAGCACTCAGGTCAAGGTGGGCCGTCTTCGGAGTGCGGAGCTTCTCGTCGACCTTGAGCATATCCGCGCGGCCGACCATCTCGTTGATCGTGCGGAACCCGAGCTTGGCCATGTAGCGACGAAGATCCTCAGCGATATAGTAGAAGAAGTTGATCACCTGCTCCGGCTGGCCCGCAAACTTCGCACGAAGCTGAGGGTCCTGTGTGGCGATACCCACAGGGCAGGTGTTCACTATAAGATACGGCTCAGCGCCAACATTCCCCCGAGCCCAGGATGAACCCACTCACGGTGACACTTCCTCATCATGATACAACCCATTGCGATGAGTGGCGTCGTCGCAAAGCCCCACTCTTCGGCACCAAGCAAGCATGCGATGGCAAGGTCGCGTCCAGTACGGAGCTGTCCATCGGTCTGGACGGTAACACGCCCACGCAGATCGTTGAGGACCAACGTCTGGTGAGTCTCGGCGAGGCCAAGCTCCCACGGAAGACCAGCGTACTTGATACCGGTCCAGCGGGACGCACCAGTACCTCCGTCGTGGCCCGAAATGAGGATGTGGTCCGCCTTGGCCTTCGCGACACCGCTCGCGACGATACCGACACCGACCTCGGACACGAGCTTGACGGAGACACGAGCGCGAGGGTTCGAGCACTTGAGGTCGTAGATGAGCTGCTTGAGGTCCTCGATGGAGTAGATGTCGTGGTGCGGAGGGGGCGAAATGAGACCAACACCGGCGGTCGAGTGCCGGGTGCGCGCAATGGATGTCGACACTTTGTGTCCGGGAAGCTCACCACCCTCACCGGGCTTCGCCCCTTGCGCCATCTTGATTTGGAGCTCGTCCGCATCCGCGAGGTAGTTCGAAGTGACACCAAACCGGCCAGAGGCGACCTGCTTGATCGCGGAGCGCATCTTGTCGCCGTTCGGCAGAAGCCGGGAACGCTCAGCGTCCTCACCACCCTCACCCGTGTTCGACTTCCCGCCAAGACGGTTCATGGCAATGGCGAGGGTGGAGTGCGCCTCCATCGAAATGGAGCCGTAGGACATGGCTCCCGTGACGAAGCGGCGGACGATCTCGTTCCAGGGTTCAACTTGCTCGATCGGGATGGCATTCGTGTTCTCGTACCGGAAGTCAAGGATGCCGCGGAGATGAACCGCCTTGGTTGACTCGTTCGCATTGGTCGCATACGCGTCGTACGCACGCTGGTTCTTCTCCCGGACAGCATCCTGGAGATTAGCGAGTCCGGAAGGATCGTTGATGTGTGCCTCTCCGCCGGAACGCCAGTGGTACTCTCCCGACTCCGGCATCCCAGGGGGAAGAACGGTCTCACGCGAAGGCCAACCACGTTCATGCATCTCGAACGCGTCCATCGCTAGAAGATCAAAGGTGGCGCCCTGAACACGACTCGCGGTTCCAACGAAGCACTTCTCGATAACTTCGGTATGCAGGCCGAGCGCCTCGAAAATCTGGGCACCCTTGTACGACTGGAGGGTGGAGATACCCATCTTGGACATCACCTTGAGGATGCCTCCATCGACGGAGTGGCGGTAGTTGTCCATGAGGTCGTCGAGCGTTTTATCGTCCTTGACCCTGAAAAGCCGGACGCGGGTTAGAAACGGTGCACAACATACGAAATTAGCGACCACTTACAATCCTTCACGAACGACCTTGTGGATGGACTCCATCGTGAGCCAGGGGCAGATCGCATCGGCACCGTAGCCAAGGAGGACGCAAAGGTGGTGAACCTCACGGGCCTCAGCGGTCTCGATCATGAGAGCGACCTTGGCACGTTTTTTCTGCGTGACGAGGTGGTGGTGGACGCCACCGCACGCAATGAGTGCAGAAAGCGGAACGCGCGTCGGTCCAGTCTCGCGGTCGGAGAGGATGACGACCTTGATACCGTCGTCGATCGCCTGGGTCGCCTCGGAGCAGACGCGTTCGAGAGCAAGCTTGTAGCCCGGCAACCCGAACTCCTTCGCGAAGGTGATGTCGATGGTGCGAGACGGCCAGCTAGCGTACGCGTGCTTGAGGTTCTTCATGGCATTCATCTCCTCGAGCGTCAGGATTGGGGAGGGAAGAAGGATGCGGTGGCACTGCTGGGGGTTCATCTCGAGAAGGTTGCCTTCGGGTCCGACGTAGCACTCGAGCGACATGACGATCGACTCACGAATGGGGTCGATGGGAGGGTTGGTGACCTGTGCGAACAGTTGACGGAAGTAGTCGTAGATGAGTCGGGACTGGGTCGACATGGCGGCCAGGGGAGCGTCGTTGCCCATGGAGCCGAGAGCCTCCTTGCCATCGGTAAACATGGGAAGCATGAGTAAGTTCAGCTGCTCGACGGTATAGCCAAACGCGAGCAACTTCGGGTCGGTGCTGAGGGTGTGGTGGTCGATGGACGGCTCGACGGCGGTAGTACGCTGGACGCGCTTCACGATAGTGGGGACGTTCAGCAAGTTAGTCTCGATCCACGAGCCGAAATTCTGCTTCCGCGCGGTCGTGCGCTTCAGCTCCTTGTCGTCGACGATGCGGCCCTCGCCAGTGTCGACGAGAAGCATACGTCCGGGCTTAAGACGGCCCTTCTGGATGATCTTCTCAGGGGGGATGTAGACGGCGCCGACCTCAGAGGCGCATACAATGATGTCCTCGTTAGTAACGACGTAACGGCAAGGGCGCAGACCATTACGGTCAAGGTTGGCGCCACAGTACCGGCCATCACTGAAAGCGAAGAGAGCAGGACCATCCCAAGGCTCCTGAAGACAAGCAGCCCAGTTGTAGAACGCCCTCTTCTCAGGTTCCATGATCTCATTGCCCTGCCACGCCTCAGGAATGAGCATCATGACAGCCTCGGGGAGGGTCAAGACGCCGTTCACGACAAGCAACTCAAGCACGTTGTCGAACGCGGCAGAGTCGGAGCCACCGGACTCAATGATGGGGTATAAGAGATCGAGCTGATCTCCGAACTCGGAAGAGGAAAGCACACCTTCGCGAGCACGCATCCAGTTCCTGTTCCCGCGAAGGGTGTTGATCTCGCCTAGCGGTCCGGCGAATGTTCAATTAAAAGTGTCTGACAAGTGGGCTTGCGGCAGAACGTACCATTGTGTGCGGCCCACCTCATGGGTTGCGCACGGTCCCAACTGGGGAAGGTGTTGGTGGAGAAACGAGAGTGGACGAGAGCGAAGTGGGAGCGGTAGAGGACATGGTTCAAGTCGTGGTAGTAGTTGTACACTTGAGGCGGCGAGAGTTGACCCTTGTAGACGATGTTCTTGGAGGAGAGCGAGCAGAGGTAGAAGCCCTTGGACAGCGAACTTCACGGGGGACAATTCCAACGACTTAAGCTGACGTTCAAAGGCTAAGAAGAGTGAGAGTGGACAAACATAGTATGGGTCGCGTGCTTGCGGAGGATATACAGTTGACACTCGAAGTGCTTGGCATCGAACGCACCGGCCCGAGAGGTATTGCCCTCACCATAGTGGGAACGCAATACGACAAAAGGCTGGAGGATGGCAGGCTCCTTGCTTGCGGCAGCGGGGCCAAGGATGGTGCCGTCGGTGGGAACTTCTCTCCAGCCAAGGACGCGAAGTCCCAAATCGGCGGCGATCTTGGAGAAGATGGCCTGCTGCTGCTGGAGGCCGACTGGGTTGTTGGCCTTGAAGAAGACGTTGCCGACAGCGTACTGACCGGCGTCCGGGAGCTCGCAGCCGATCTCGCGCTCGGCTTCGCGCTTGAAGAAAGCATGGGGAATACCAGTCATGACTCCCGCACCATCGCCGTCGCGGCTGTCTGCGCCGGTGGCGCCGCGATGGGTCATAGCGCAGAGGAGCTGACGGGCATCCGAGACGATTTTGTGGCTCTGGTCGCCCTTGATATGGCAGATGAAGCCGACACCGCAGGCGTCCTTCTCGAAGTCGTTCATGTACAGACCCTGGCTGGCAGGCAGCGAAGCGTCCCATGACGTCGGGTCGCGCTGGACAGCGTTGAACCCATTTTGCGAATCAGTTTCTGAAGCAGGCAAGGAATTGGAAAGGCAGGAGGGATCGGCGTGGCAATCAACGATAGCCATAGAACGACAGGGATATACGCGTGAGATGAGGACGGCGCGATGCGTGCGTAGGTGAGGGTGGGGGAGAGGGGAGATGGTGGTGGTGCGGGAGCAGGGGCAGCAGAGGACGCCACAGGCAAATTTCTGGACGGTTTCCGTCGCCGAGTCAAAGCAGAAGCTCAAGATCTGGTCTGCATGTGGGGTCTGCGTCAGAACCGCGCCGCCTTGACCCGATCCCGACGGTGATCGAATTTCTCCCCGCCTCTTCTTTAGCCTATCTTATCGCCCGCGTGGACCAATCAGAGCACGCATAGATCTAATGAGGCATCAAAATGGCCACGATCTCTCGTTCACAAGCCCATCTGATCTAATCTGCGTTATCACGCGGGACCCCGCCGGACATCCTCCGCGTCCACCCTCGTCCCGTCTTCCCCCACGTCTGGGCGCCTCGGCCGACTCAGAGCCTGGCAACACTGCCGGGAGATGGCTTGGCCGCCGTCTTGGCCGTTCACGTTCATGTGGCGCCCTCTACCCTTCGCGGGCCGCCGGAGCACTTTTTCATGATCGTCCGTTCCGCTGGATGGATATCATGATCAGGGGCGCACCAGTGCCCTCCAACGTCAGTCGCCAAGACCCGCTCCTGCTCCTGAGATAGTGGCCAGATAGGCATATCGTTCTCGACATCCGGATACACACTTCAAATTGAACATACAACGTTGAACCTTCGAGCCATCCCGATCTCCCTACAGGATCGCCTGCCAGGGCGTACCTCGGAAAAATTCGACGACCACCAGTTGCGAGACTTCGCGCGATTCGTCAGCCGATGACGATCACCTCCATCCGCCCTGGTAATGGTATATCAGAAATCCTCCAATTTCCGCACATGCATACCGCAACGACACCGTTCCCACCCCATCCATTGTCGTAACTCATGAATTGGCGGAGACGAGGTGCGCGACATGGGCCACAATGATAGTCTATACAGGCGTCGGCACCATCCAATGCTCTCAAGCCGATGAGAATCCACCGACCACCGGATTTCGCCCGGTCGATGTTCCGCTTCCATCGTGCCCTCCCTCGCTCCCCGAGCGTAGGGCGATGGAAGAGCGAACAAGTCTAATCGCATCCTTCCTTCGCTTCCCCCTCCACGCGGTTATAATAAAAAAGATCGTCATCAGTCGTCGATTCCATCAGATCGAACCTGGGCTCACAATCCTTGAATTCTACATAACACGCATGGCTTCGATTCGGAGTCCTCCCTCGGAAGTTTCTCTGCAGAGTCAGGCCTAGAATAACTCGTGCCGCGACGCGTTGGAAAAGTCGTTCCAGGGCGAGTCTACCGAGACTTGTGACCATGGAACCGTTCCCGAAGACAGACGGAAACGCTCCCTCTCCCTAAGCACCGCAGTTAATAATACTCTCCCAGATCAAGTCTCTCATGGCTTCGCAAAATGGATAATCGTACAAACGGCCCGTCCACCATATACAGCAACTTCCCTGCATACTCGAGGCACGAGCAGGAACGGGGTGCAAAGCTAGCCCGCCCCATCGTGCAGCGCACAACACACTGCCGCTGGTGAGAACAAGTGTCAGCGTAGGTCTACTCGCCTCCGTACAACATCCGACAGACCTTTCTGATGTCCGTTGTATTGTCGCACCGTCTCCCCTGTTGACATGTCCCACAACCGCGCGGTGTGGTCGGAGGAAGCTGTACGTACAAATGTCAGGGATAGCACTTCGGATGATGTTCGATTCCTCATACCCGTCACTAAATACGCGGAATCGGCGCTGAACGCACAGTCCCAGACCCAACGTTGATGTCCTTGCATCGTCTTCTCCAGTTTAAATTCGTAATTGGGTGATATTGACCAAATCTTGACGGTGGTATCCGCAGAACACGTCGCCAGGTACCTGAGATCGACATCGACGCCGTCTTTGGAGTTCGTCCAAGTAGAGACACGAACAAACACTTACTTGACATCAGGACTCAAAAGGAGGCGCGTAAGGTACTTGGTGTGGGCTTGGAACATGGTAACTGCCTGGAATCTTGGTAGATCTGATCTCTCGTCGTTGATCTTCCATACGTAGCACTTCCCCTACGCCAATGTCGGTTAGCACATCGATCTCTCTGTGCAGAAGAGCGCGCTACCTTGACGCTCCCTGCGACGAGGCAGGAGCCGTCAGAAGCGAGGCTGATGGAACGCATCGGCGTATCTCCTCCTGGAGTCTGGAACCTCATTACAATGGGCGTTCAAGAGGACCGACAAGTTAGTGGGCGACGCACCAGTTCGTGGGTGCAGATGTTCTCGGACAAGTCCCATTGTTTGATTCTGCCCGCCTGGTCGCACGAGATGAGCTCACCCTGGTTCGGGTGGACCACTACGTCGTTCACTGCGTCACGGAGGGACGTTAATGGTGAGGTTGCAGCACAAGATTCGTCGTCATACCGGGGGCTTCATTGTCGTAATTGCGATGGAGATGGCTACTGCTGCTATATCCGCGCGGCGCCTCGGACAGTCGGTCTCGTCGGAACGGAAGTGGAAGGGACGGCTGCGTACCGAAGGTCCCAAATTTTGATCGTTCCATCCTCGCTACCGGTGACCAACCATTTGCCTTCGCTGTGGAAGCACACGGCGGTAATATTGCCGTTATGACCCTCGAATATCGCGACCTGGGGATGCATAAACCTCAAGATGAACGGGCCACCGGTTGCCGAGATGGAAATTGACGCACCGGGCCCGCAGACGGCGCAGCTGCAACCTCGTATATATAAGCCTTCTTGTGGATGGCCGCAGCAAGAAGGCGTTTGCTAGTAGACGCCAATATGAATTGCGAAAGGGACGCTAGATTTAAAGCACGGCCGAGCGGCAGCTTACTCAGGGGATATCGCTAGACGATTAACTTGCTGTTCGGACGCGACGCGACGGGGATGAAAATAAGAATTTGGGGACGCACAGGACAAACGGGTTCCTCACTCCAGATTCAGCAGCGCGGGGTATCGTGCGCGAACATATGCCGCTCCAGGCCTCCCAAAAGCGGATTTCGTGATCGTAGGAACCAGTGACGAGAATGACAGACATGTCGGCGCGGGCAGCGGTAGCAGCAGATCGAGAGGACGAGGACTGGACAGGCATCGCGGTGGTTGGAGGAGAGCACGAAAGCGGACTGGGATGCCGGAAGGAGGCCGGGCGTCTGCCTGACGTAAGGATGCAGCCTTGGGCGCAGTGGGGCACATGCCGGCGTTGGACTCGGTTGACCCTGGTTGAGGCTCGTTGACCACGTCCTTGCGGCCTGGCGTCGCCTCTTGCAGTTAATCGCATTCTCTTTTGGCTTAAACTTCAGCGTTCTCTTCTTCATCCTGGGCCCAGGTCCGAGAGAGCTTCCTTTCCGTCGTTTCAGAGGTGACTGTCCCCTCCTGTCACAAGCACCCTAAAGCTGACCTTTGGAAATCCAGTTCGCACACCTTGCAGAGATGCTGCCGCGGCTAAGCTTATCTGTGGTGTCAGCAACCAACACTCAAGCTCTGGACGAGCCCGTCGCACTCGTTCCAACTCCATGTCCTTACCGCGTGTGATGCGCTTTAAGGTAATGAATATACTACGTTGATCGCTTGTTGCCTTCCCGCGTACACCGGTCTTTCCCCCATCGTCATCCATCCCGCGAAGCACTGGCCTTCGTATCCCCTCACTTAGATCTGGACCTGGTCGGCCTCGCAGCTTCCCAACCTACGCGCCCTTCCCCTTCATCTCGCCAGCTCCCTCCGGTATGATCTGCCAGTCCCTTCCGGCGCGTCTTCTGGACCCCGAGTCCTTTCGCATCCCTTTTGATATTTGTCCGCCCCTTCAGGGAGGTTGCCCCTCCAAAAACAGATCTCCCCTTAACAACACACGCTCGAGAATAATGAAAACGTGAACGCCCACTCCTCTACAAAACCTGCTCCGCGAACCGACTGCTCCGCATCTTCGTCTTCTACCCCAGCTTCCCCTTAGCCTCGATACGATATAAAGAAGACCAGGATGTTTGTAGGTACGCCATCCCCCCCCCCCACCCGTTATTACCCTGCACGACGCTAATGGACACATTCCCTGTAGGTAGCCACACATGCGCCAACATCCGCCGTCCGACTAACCCCTCCCGCAGATCGGCACACGAGTATTCTTCCTCGAGTGTGGCAAGACTCGCACTGGCACTGTGCAGAACACAGAGTCCATCGAGGTGAGCCGCGTCGCTGCTTCACACACTGAAATCTTCGAGGCTGATGCAAGAATCAGGGTCTCCGTTATGTCGTTATAAAGCTTGACGACGGAAGTCCCAACCCGGTGAAATTGCCGTGCGTATGCATTGAGCCACGTTCCTGCACGAGGGCTCATTACGTTTAGTTTGTCCAGTGTGAACAGCATCTCAAAAGCCGGTTAGACATACGGACCCCGCGGCTTGGCTTCCTTTCAAAAGTACTGTTGCTTGTCGGACTGCATGGACTCCATATCATAGACTGTATCATGGCCCCCCTCATACCCTATTATTCGTCTCCACTGGCGTAGACACTCACCACGGACTCGTACTGTACCTGCTAGATACGCTAGTTCGTTGTATGGGAACTGTAGCACATATAGAGCGGCTCCGAATTGCACACCTAGATGAGCTCTGCACCCCAATTTTGCGCGTGGCATTAGTGTTTCTGCGCACATTCTGCGGGACATTCCTCAGGACGCATGCGAGGATCACACAGATGACGGTCGACCCGCCTCGACCTCCGAGAATGATCCAGGCAGAGGCAAACGGATGATGTCGTCGAAGCGAGCTCGCGAGATGGATCTCATCTTTGCCGCTGCTCCTCGAGCACTTCCGATCCGTCTGTTTGCATCTTTTTGCATTCCCTGGCCGATGTCCGATCCCCGATCCTCGAATGGTGCTCGGGCCGTGGATGCAGACGTCGTGGTCGTACGAGAAGAGGCCCGCGCGTGGACGCACCGGTCGTGGCCGGGAAAGGGGCGCTTAGATGCGCTCCTATGATAATTGGTGGACATGTTGGATGAAACATGAAGCTCGCCAGGCTCTCATTAGCCCTTTGTCTCCCAGCACCCCAATTGTTGGCCGATTCTCCTCAAATATGCAACGGACGCCAGAGATATCAGCCACGGATGCACCATCATTCCTGCCTCGCGGTCCCCAAGCCCCGATCCTGCCTTCCGCCCACGCTGACGCCCACCTCGGTAGGATAAACGCAAACGCCTTCCGACACATGAGCCTCGCCCTGTACATCTCCCTCCGACTCTTTCTCGGAGCTCTGGGTGTCGCAGAACGCGCCGCCGCCTTGGCGCACGAACGGCTCTGCCAGGTCTTGCGCTTCCCTCCTTGTCAGGTCCACGGTCCGAGAGACAGCGCTGTCGTCGTCGTGGGCGGAGATGACGGTATGTAGTCCGATAGGAGGCGATCGCGATGAATCATATGGCCCGCTCACTGTTAGTGTCCGCTCTGTGCGTAACCACGGCCTCGCAGACCTAGGTCGGCATATTGCCCTCAACTTCTCACAGCTGGGCTACACCGTCTTCGCGCTGTGCCCGGACAGACCCCAGGCGCGATCCCCCTCTGACGCAGACACATCGAACGTGTCTTCGGTAAGAACAGATCCGCGCGTGTCCCCTCGTCCCAGCATCGCTCACCGCTTCCAATCCTCCTCCCCGGTAGCTCATCCAGGAATGGCACCAGAGGATCAAAAGGTCCGGCCACACGACTGCTCCTTGGGGCTTGGTCGCACCCATCGTCCTGGACATGCAGTCGGACGCGCAGAGGACGCGTGCAGTCGAGACCGTCGACGCCTACTGCGTCGCCCACAACCTCCACCTGGTCGCGCTCTTCGTCGTCCCCTCCCCAAGCCACACCTGTACGTGGAAGCCGCTCTCCCGCGCAGTCCCCGGCTGACGGATTTGTGCATGCACGCGCCTTCGCGCCTCTGACGGCACTGCGCCTGCTCGACCAACGCATCTCTCGGACTTCCGTTCGCCACGTGAAGCCCCCAAAGCGCTGCAGACCGGCCGCCCGGGCTTGGACTTGAACGTCTCGGCATGGTGCGAAGCGCTCCGCGAATACCTCGTGGAGCCCATATCCGTAGTCCAGGACTACGTGAACGCGCTCACGGCCACATCTGGGCGAGTCGTCGTGCTGTTTGCTTGTAAGTCTTCAGGGTTGCGTCCCATTTGCGCGCGCGGGGTCTATTCATTTATCGTCTGCCCTGCGCGCCATCGACCCAGCCGGCCATCAACCGTGGTCGCGTTCTCTCCAGTCTCTTCATAACGGGACTCTTCTCTCCGCCGCCCAGTTCCTGTGTCAGGAACTAGACCCGTTAGGCATCAAGGTGACGACCGTATCCATTGGGCCCTCCGCCCCGGCCAAGGCTTCTGAGATCAGACCTGCAGAAGCGAGGCGAGTCTTCTTGCTCCCCAGCATGAAGCTCTCTGACTAATGAAGCCATGGCCACAGCGCAGCGCGCGGATTCGCTTCATTCGGTGGTGAAGGTGCGCACACTTGAGCTCCGATGCATTTGCCCCAAATCTTGATTGAGAATCCCAGGTTACTTATGGGGCGTCCGAAACACGATCGAAGATGTGCTTCACCGCTTTGCCGTTGACCATGAAGACGTGTGGCGGACGGTACAGGACATAATCCGATCACCGTGAGTCCCTACGCGAAGTGGCTGTTCCTCTCCACCTCTCACTGACCCGCCATTTTATCCCGTATATTGTCGTGTCCCTAGATACCCAGGGGAGCATTATTACGTCGGCTTCCACGCCAAGCTACAGGCCGTTTACGATCTGATGCCCACGACGGTGCACCTCTGTGTGCGATCCATCGCTCCCTACTTCTCCTGACCCACGACCCGCGTTATCGCCGACATAACCCACCGGCATGGTGATCGTATACAACGCGCTACGAATGATAGATAATACCCTCTCATTGTGTCTGCGACACTATGCGGTCCTGGTGAGAATGAAAGATGTAGAACCACTCATTGTCCGCAATATAAGATAGATGAAACCTACTCGTATCATAATGCTCAAACGCTGTCCCTCTGCGCGGAGGGGGCCTTGTGCGTCGCCGTTGGGTAGAATGGAATGCTTGTAGTTGTAGCGAAGACCGTCCCTGTGACGCTTCAGATTTCTTGCCTCGATCACACGGCGGAGGAGGGTGGCTCACCGTTGAATGTATACGCTGCCAGAGGGCAGCGGGATCTCATAGCGCTCCGCAGGCGAGCCGGCCGATTCCAGACGCAATATACGCTGGTCTCCTAAGGACACCCCAAGGATCCAAGAGCTATAGATGGCAGGTGAGAGGCAGGCGCCGCGACCGGAGGCGAGCAGACGCACCCGCTTGCCTCCACGTTATCGACATGTGGCTGGACCAATGACGACGGGTGAGCACGTCGGCGGTCGGAGAGGAATGTGAAGGAAGCTCACGAGGATGACGCCGTCCGATGCCAAGTGAAGAATATGAGTCTGGGTGGCTTGGTTGGGATGAAGCTTCCGCAGCCTCTCTAGGAGCGGGGGTAATTGCGGGACGTCGTCCGGCCACGAGCTGACGTGCATCTCGCGGTACCGCTTAATTACACCGTCGAAATGTCCCTGCAGAAATATGTATGAGCCCGATTGCGCCGAGCGGGGTCTTTGAAGAGGCCAGACATGCCTCTTGGAAGTCGTAACATTCGTCTGGCAAGAATAGCGCTTGCAGCGGATCGGACAGCGGGCGTGAAGCAGAGCTGCGCATGAACTCTTTCCTTCGGCGCCGAAATTTCGCGCTTT
Source organism: Sanguinoderma infundibulare (assembly GCA_032821775.1). Lineage (NCBI taxonomy): Eukaryota > Fungi > Basidiomycota > Agaricomycetes > Polyporales > Polyporaceae > Sanguinoderma > Sanguinoderma infundibulare. The sequence goes on along the minus strand of JAVLRN010000005.1, from coordinate 1,886,234 downwards.
CCATGCTGTTCAGTTTTTTCAGGGAAGCTGTGAGGAGGACACATTGCTCGTCGGCCGTGAAGAATGTGGGAAAGAACGTAAAATGAGCAGGGAAAGGTGCAAGATGGGAGCTGAGCCGTCTACTGGGGCATAGGTGACGAGAGAACAAGCAAAGAGACACCCTCGAAATCGACTTGGATGCTGAAGACAAGGACGGCATGCTTCATGAAACGTGCCCGAGGAGACGTTAACTGGCGCGGCGTCGGCTTTGGCCAAAGGAGGCTCAGATCGCATGAATGCACCGTCATCAGCAGCCGCCCAGCGAAGCCTGCATCACCCGGCGTTCCCCGAGCCGTTAAGGTTGCGACTCTCACGCAACTAGTACTCACTCTTGATTCATCAAGGTATGTAGACAGCAGGTAGAAAAGCATGAACGTTTGAAAAAAAATATCCACTCATCGGCGTCGTCAGTGAGTACTCAGTGTCTGTCGACCTGGCCGTACTTCTCGAATGTCGTGCCACTTCTCGAAGTTGTCTCACCATCTGACCTCGACCTTCGGAAGACACCCCGAGATAGCGATTGGGGGATAGTCGCCTCGCGCTCCCATGCCTATCAAGTCCTTGTGAACGCTCGTTTACCCCATCGGCCAATGACAGCCGAGGTTCCGAAGTGAAAACAGTGAAGGCCTCGTAGTCACTCGCCCGGCCTTGCATGTCCAGCGTTACTTACAATGAGGCCCTTGATTCGCGTCGTTTCGAACCCATTCAGAGCTCATGCCTATGTGCGTCTGGCTTGTTCGACGTGGCCCGCCTTCTGCGGCGATAGTCGGAAGTTATGGACAGATATTCGACGCCACAGCGTGGAATTCAAGGCACTGAACGCTACTGACTGTCCCCGGCGAAATCGAGGTCTTCAAAATTGAAAACGTGGCACACATTGTTCCGACCAGCGGGCGCGACAGTCACGGGCTTGCCAACCGCAGGCGCAACTGAGAAGCAATGGATGAGTTGAAGCTTTCTAGAAAGCGAAAAGGTGGCCTCACTGCGTTAGTCTCCGCTTCCACGTCGCAGCGGAAATTGTGCTCGCGAACTAGTGTCCTTGGATACGCGGTGCGAGCCTCCGAGGTTAGTCCAGTCATTATCGACATTTCAGTCAAACGCCTCCTCATTCTGCGAGGATAGAAGGGGGCGGGGAACGCTGACCACGCACTGCGTTTACGGAACCCATACCCTTGCAGCCACACAAATCACTTCATCGATAGCATTGCTTGGGGGTCTCCGCGGCGATCGTGGCACGGCTGTGGGAGTCGTGGACGCTGGGTAGGGTCGGCAGAGTGGATGAAGGGCAAAGAGGACTTTGGGTTCTGGACCGATAGGTCTCGGCTGCGCAACGATCGGTAGGACGGTTCCCGTAAACCACGAGCCGCGAAATTGTATACGCCACGCTAGGATTAGCGTTACATGCGTGTCTCTTACATCCACAGTCGAATTTGAATGGGCACCACCTGCCACGTGTATTTGTAATTCAGATCTTGCTCGGAACCACCTTGGCATGGTCCGGAACAGTGTCTTCTGGTGCTGCGACCATCGGACTTCGCGAAGTGGTGCCATTCGAGAGAGGCGACTCCGTTTTGATGCAGCAGCAGTTGCTATGAGGTAAAAGATCACCAGCTGCACATGAAAGAGGGTACGCCGTTCCGAAGATTATTGTACCAGATGTTGATCGAGAGCCCCTGTGAACGAGAAGCGCAACGCCTGCGGCTGGCAGGAAGTTAGCCGTTCAATTCAAAAGTCAAGTTTCAACTCAAGAGGAAACACCACTGACTGGCACTTTTGGGGTTCTATGTAAGAAAGGTACCAATCCGCTGTGGTTCAGCGCTATAACCTCGGCGGCATTTGGCCACGGCCAATTTCGACTACGAGCAGCTTCGTGGAGTGGACAAGTGGTGGCCGCACCGCGTCACAGCAGCACGTTACACAGCGTCACAGGATTACGTAGACGCCCAACTGCCGGGGCGCAACGTCGTCGGCACTGACCACGTCGTGCTGGGACTCGGAGACCCACCCGCAACGTTCATGCCCCCGCCTTTGCATGTCGACCAAGGATGACGACGGCATACAACAACAGCAGCAGTCTAACTCTTTCTATGCTGCTCTCGCCCGGACCGCAACCCGCAGCATCGCTCTGTACTTCTCCAGACCAGTAAGGCTCTTCCGTCCCTCCAAAGGTACGTTCCCCCATCTATCACCTATCACGCAAGCACCCTTGAACGAACACCCCATCACGACACCCAGTTTCCGGGTGGCATTCCTTGCGCGGCCTCGCAGACAGTCATGGACAATCGCTCTCGCCTCAGTACGTCTCGTGGCTCGTGAAAGAACATGGCGTACGTCTCCCTTCCGATCTATCATCGTCCCGGCGCACCCCAGGCTGACCACGAACTGATGACGCTAGTGGTCGGTGATTCCCAAGCATTTCGTGCCTCCCATGCTCGTCAACGGCTTGCTCGGCATCGTCCTCTGGTCTACATATTCCGAAGTGTCCAGCCGCCTCGAGCCCCACCTCGCCTCTAATCCGACCACCCTCGCCGCCGTCTCGGGAGCTTGCGCGGGAGGCGCGCAAGCCCTTCTCGCCGCCCCTGCTGAGAATATGCGCTTCGCGCTCGAGGGCACATCCCCTGCGACCGGCTGGAGCGACGCATGGAAGGAGGTCTTCCTCAAGACCGCGCCCACAACCCCCATCGCACACGCCGAGCAGATGCGGGAGGCGCGCCAGGTGCGCGACTGGATGCGTGAGGTGGGCGAGATGGCGGGCCGTGGCTGGGAGGGCTGGGGCTGGGGCTGTGCGAAGGACATCTGTGGTACGTACAAACGTCTTCTGCGATCGTGCGTCTTTCTCTCTCTCCGGAACCCCTCTTCTGAACAGAAGTTGCCCACCCATCGCGCCAGGCTTCGCGGTCTTCTTCGCCATATTCGATGTGACCCGCCGGTGCGCCGTCGAGACCAAGTCCATGTCCCAAGCGCTTCTCGACCACGACCTCCCGGACGCGTCACTGTTTGGCTCCGACTCCGACAAGCGCTTCCGCGCCGTCCGGAAGCACACCCCGCGCGTCGTGCACGCGGCCACGCTCGTCGTGGGCGGGGCCGTCGCCGGGCTTGCGTACGAGATGGCGTGCCGCCCCTGGGACGCGATGCGCAAGGCGGTTCACCACGACCGGCTCGCGCCCGTGCGCGCCCAGCACTCGATCGCGGGCATCGTCCTGCACAAGGCCCGCGAGGACGGCGTGCTGTCGTTCTTTGCGAACCCCGCGCACATTCCGCACGACCCGTCTACTTCGCGGGTGCGCCGGCGGCTCAACACTGCCCTGCGGACGCTGGGCCGGGTGGGACCCTGGGGGGTGGGGTTTCTCGTGTGGGAAGCGTTTGGGCCCGGTCTATCGTAGCGTCCGTCATCCGAGGTCATGCTCCCCCTGTGAGCGCCCCAAAGTAGTAATTTACGATACCATACGTGTACATGCATAGAAGTTAGAGCACCATAGATCGCCATGCGGCGGCGTCTGCGCCAGTTCTAGCACTCAGTTCAGGGTGATTGCGCGCAGCTCCGCGTCAAGTGTGTCCGATTCCCTGCCGTTGCACGCTGAAAGCTGAGTTGGGCGGGCCACGTATATTCTGCATTTGCTGAGAAAGGCAGCGCGGACGTCAACTAAGCACACTGAGACACACGCAACTGCTCATGTTACCGGCCATGTCCGCGTCTTCAACATCAAGGGCGGACACGAGAACGGCACGGGGGCCCATGACTCCACAGCCTTCCACTGAATGGTTCCAGCGTGTGGCGTTAAGCGAGGAGGATCGACGCCTGAGGGTTTTCTCGACCCTGCGGAGGGCGGCGGGCGAGGGCACGATGGCCCAATCGCTGTCCGAGCGAGGTTGAGAGCTTCACGCATTCGCCACAAATGAGCATAGTGTAGATAGACTCGAGAGTGTGCAAACGAGGAGGCCGCTGGCCGGCGCATGTCGAACCACGTACGTGGACCCTCGCGGTCACAGTTACGCGCTTCGCCGAGTGACTACTAAGTTCGGGAGTGCGACGAGCGGCGCTGAGGCCCACGACGCGCCCTGGCCTTAGTTGGCTGTTTAAATGGCCTTTCGTGGGTTGTGGGGATACGCCCCCAGACGTAGGCGTCGATTCCTGCGCTACACCAGGCTCGGTGGGGCCACGATCGGCGAGCGTTTGGGGAAGCTGAGGTCCTCCTGTGGCATGTCTTGGTTATCTCACTTCTACACGCTCAGGTCCTACTGCACTCACCTTCTACTCGTCTCCGATCTTCCTTGGGCATGGATTGGGCAGTCTTCTTTCTGTCATCGTTCCGTTCGAGGAGGGCGCTGGAGGGGTATGCGGTACGTGAACGCCGTTCGTCTGCGAACCGGAGCACCGCTCACTGCAACGGCGAACGCAAGGTTCCGAAGACCGACCCTTGATCCTATGGGAGAACGGGGTGGCCACAGTGCCATAACGAGCTAAATCTGCTGCGGGAAATAGTGCTGATGCCATAAGTTGTCGCAGACCCAACCCACGCCGTGCACCAGAATGTCAGGCTGGGCAACGGCCAGCGAGCCACCCGTGCATCACGGGAGATGGTCAGGAATCCCCGATCGAGGAGCCGAAAAGGATATTGGAGGGATGGGCTGGCATCTAGAGGTGCGTGTTCCAATCGTTGCGAAGCCAAATGCTGCCTTGTATGTCCCAGGCGATGTCCGACGCCGGTTCTGAAGCTTTGAAGGAAGCGGCCTCGAACGTTGCGCCAGTGGAGGAGACAGAACTAGAACCACCGCACGAGGGTCGAGCAGGATAGAATCGAGAAGGCGGACTCCCACCGTTGCTTGGGCTTCGGGACGTGGATTCGGAACGGTGAGAGCCACAGCCGCTCTATAGGTGGATTGACGCGACCGCTGACCGTAGGTATCGCGAGCTCGGAGGGGAAATTCTCCGGTCGCAGCCGTCATGGGATGGCTGCAGATCCTCAGATAATCTCCACTAGAAACGGGGATGGGACTCGGGAGAGGCAAAGGAGGTACTTACTTGCCGGGTCGTCCTGTCCCTTCATCTCTCGATGCCGTTCCGCCTCCGAGGTCATCGTGGTCCGTCGCCGGTTCCACCTCCGTCGAGGATCCCGAGAGGTCGTCGTGGACCAAATGGAGGATCCCGTGTTCTGCCCTTGGGATCAGTGCTGTGCGCGGAGCCGGAGCGTCGCGGAGTTGGATCCTGGGGTCTCACAGCGCGATATGATTCCTCGACAATTCTGGAAGTGTGGAGAAGCACGGCGGGAGGGTCCGCAGTCCGCTGGCTGTCGGTCGACTGGGGCCCCAGGAAGGCGGCATCAGTACGGCTTGCTCCCGACCTTGTCATGCTGGAGGGCGAGGGGTTGGGGGACTGGACCATGACGTGTTCCGGAGGCGCGATGCCGTCGGCGAGCAGAAGGGGGAAAGAACGAGCCTCATGAAGAACAAGCTCGGACGCGCAACAGGGCGGGGTGAAGTTGACGCCGCTTGCTTGTCAGGCCAGGGCACCCGATGGGAACATTAGACGTCGCCGGCGGAAGGCGAGCTCCTGAGGGACGGTTTGGACGCAAAGGAGCCCAGAGGAGGGCGGATGTCGAGCACGATGAAAACACGAGTTTCGGGGGGTCCTTGGTGGTATCGAACCGGTGGATAAGCAGGCGTTGCGGACACGGGCGTGGACAGGCGTTAGGGGATGGCAATTGGAAGTTGTCCCGTCCTTTCCAGCCCTCTGACATCTAGAACACAGCCAAAATCGGGATCCCCCGCTGCTTGGGAAGGCCCGGTGCGGTCTCAAGGTGCGGCCTGGTGCGGCGCGCAAGGATGCAGGAGTCCGACCAGACTCCGGCACTTACGTCTAAACCCCCGTCGTCTATGGCCTGTTGAGCCCGACGCCCAGGGCCACGTAGAGTGGCTTCCAATCTTGGTCGCAGGGTTGTCGCGTCATGGACTTTGCCCTGCTCGTTCATGTAGGAGCCGGGTGACGTCTATTTCCTTTCTTTCACGAACTCAAAGCTAGCATCTATGCAGCATACGGTGTTACACGGCGTCCGCGGCACCCCCGAACTCTGAAGAAGCGTGTACAGAGGCGATGTGGTTCATTTCCGACCTTCTATTGGCGAGTACATAGCGAACGGAACGTCGAGGCCCAGACGGTGGATTTTACAAGAACTCTGTGCATAGGAGGATTTCGTTCGCACCAGGGGGTACGAGGCGTATGGTTTATTTGTGGACGTAGAGCGTGGTGGAAGAATATTCATTAAGTACTGCTTAATGGCGCGCGCACGTTCATGCAAGCTTAGCGGTACCAAGGGTCTGTCACTGCAGCCGGTGGAATCCGTGTGAGGCCACGAGAATGTCGTGCGGCGTGTCGTTTGACCTGCCTGTCAGACCTTGATAAGTTAGAGCTTCATCTGTGTTGGGGACGACCCGACGATGCCGGACATTGCGTGGGGGCGAGAGATCGGGGGGAAAATTAGAGAAACACTGTTGGTATGTCGGGGCAGGTGCACGCATGGCCGCCGCCCGACACGCCGACTAGTGTGGAGAGCCCTGGCGCGACGCGACGCGTTGAATGAGGAGGCGCGACTCACGTGCCCGGGCGCGTGCCAATTCTGGTATCTTCGATCGCTGTTGCCTGTTCGGTCCCCGCGCCGCCACCCCGCATCCCAAAGGTCGGTCTCTCTGTCTCCTCCTCCATCTCTGCAGCCACTCAGGCCACACGAGACCAGCATCCATCCACCTTCCATCTCCCCACTCATGGCGCGATGTACTCGCAAGGGATGCGGCCAGGAGTATGACCCCGAGAACAATGCCCCCGAGAGCTGCACATATCACCCCGGCGCGCCCAACTTCCACGAAGGCCTCAAGTCCTGGTCTTGCTGCTCGGGCGTGAACAAGCCCGTGCTCGACTTTGATGAGTTCATGGCCATCGAGGTCCGTCGCGTAGTGCCCGTCCTCGCGTGCGCGCGTCCGGAGAACCGAATGGCTCACTCTCTATCGATGCCTGGCAGGGATGCACTGCGGGTCAGCATACCGATGAGGCACCCAAGGCCCCGCCACCCAAGGCCGCGCCCCAGGTCGACCTCAAGATGACCTCCTCCGCCGGCGGCGCCGAGACGTATTCGTCCGCTCCTTCGGGCACGGCCACGCCCACACTCGCCTCGAAGGCACCTTTGGAGCCCGCCGTCCTACCAAAGTTCGAAGAGGAGGAGGACGACCTTGAAGCGATCGTCCCGGTGGGGACGACTTGCAGACACAACGGGTGCAGCGTCGTGCACGAGAGCGACGACCTGCACCGCAAGGAGGGCGGGAAGGAGAGCGAGTGCACGTACCACCCGAAGCCGGTGAGCACTCGGTTTCTTTTAAGCCCCCCCCCCCCGCGATCCCCCCCCACCCCTCGCTCCTACGTCATCATCTGTCCGCTAACTCCCCGCATATAGCCCATTTTTCACGAAGGTAGCAAAGTACGTACCGTTTGCGAACCGGGCCAATCCCTTCCGCCGTCCTCACCACATCCAAGGGCTACCTTTGCTGCAAGCGGCGAGTGCTAGAGTTCGACGAGTTCCTCAAGATCGAGGGGTGCAAGAAAGGCGCGCACGTCTTCGTCCCCAAGAAAAAGGCTGCCACGGTCAGTTACAACTCAATCATGCCCGGTTATGCGTCGGGACGCCGGCCAGCTCTCCCTACCTGTGGCCCAGTCTGCTGACAGAGTCGTGTGCCGTGCATCCCAGCAGCAGGAAGAGTTCACACAGTGTCGCATTGACCACTATCAGACGCCGACCGAGGTCCACGCCTCCGTCTTCGCTAAGAAGGCCGACCCGAGTACGAGCACCGTCAAAATAGAGGAGACTGAGGTGTGTCCGGGCCCGCCCGAGAGCCCTGTTTGTTGTATGGCGCGTTCTAAAACTAAAGCGACACATCGCGCACAATCCCACAGGTCTTCCTCGACCTTTACCTCCCGGGCTCGAAGCGGTTCCGCAAGACGCTCCAGCTCTGGGGCCCCGTTGACGTCGACGGATCGTCATTCAAATTTTTCGGCACCAAGGTACGCGCATGCGGTGACAGCCCACATCGGCTCGCTCGCCGTTATGCTTGTCTGACAGCTGACGTTGACGTGCAACGGACTGACGACGGCACGCCCTATAGCTTGAACTGAAGCTCAAGAAGAAGGATAACCGCAGCTGGACGCTGCTCGAAAAGACGGACCGCGACCTCGGCAACATCAATTTCACTTTCGGCGTCGGCGGTCGGACGGGCACCATTGGCGCGAAGGACCTCGTCTTGGACCAGGCCAACAAGACACGTACATGAGGGCTCATGTGCTCATGCCATGCATGGTCCGAGAACCGGAATTATTTGGTGAACAGTGCACGTCACTGAAAACAGTTTGAACTGTGCCATAAATACGTACAGCAGCCCACGAACGGACCATGTACTACCCATGTAGAGTGTAGAAGAGCAGTGTGTGTATAATGCATAACCAATGACACGGTCGATCTATGCGTCTACGGATCTACATTCTAAAACCAGCCAAGTCCATTAGAGCATTAAAGACGGTGAGATTATAAGACGCATATCATAGTTTTCCTGGCAGCGAGACCTCCTCGTACATCTCGATGATGTCGCCGACGCGGAGGTCGTTGAAACCGGCGAGGTTCATGCCACATTCAGTACCCTTGGCGACTTCCAGCATGTCCTTCTTGTGCTGCTTCAGGGTATCGAGACGACCTGCAATCGCACTCTCGTCAGAAAAGCTCAAATGATGGATACACGACCACAGGCTGCGTTATACTATTCGACTGCGACCACTGCACAGGCGACTCTAGAAAACGCGAGACGCAAAAACTCACCGTCGTGAACGATCTCCCCGTTGCGCACGACGCGGGCCAGCTTACTCTTTTCGACGACACCGTCCGAGACCCTGCAGCCGCCGACCTGCATCGTCTTCTTGGCCTTGAGGCCGATGTCGAACAGCTGGAGCACCGTCGCCTTGCCCGTCACGCGCTTCTCGATGATCGGCGGGAGGAGCTCGATGACCTTCTGGGTGACGGCGTCCATGAGCTTGTAGATGATGGACGAGGACACGATTGGGACGTGCTGCGATGCGGCTTCGTTCTCGATCGCGCGCGGGACTTTGACCGAGAACGCGACGACCACGCCTGGAAACGGAGAAGCGCATTAGCTATGCAGCGGCTCAGAAGCAGCGATCAATATTAATGATGAAGAAGGGAATGGGTGGTTACTTACCCTCAGCAGCCTTTGCACGCATGACGTCTGTCTCGGTCACATCACCGACGCCAGTCGCAATGATCTTCGTGCGCGCGACGTCGTTTCCAATCACCTCCAGCGCGTTCACGACGGCTTCTACGCTCCCGCTGACATCGCCTTTGATGACGAGGCGTAGCTCCTTCGGACCCTCAGGCTGCACAGAAGGCTTGTCGTTGCCCTCTTCTTCTGCCTCGCGTTTCTCCCGCTCGGCGCGCCGCTGCTCGTTAATGGCTTCAAGATCAGCGAGGGTAGACTCCATCTCGGCCTTGCGGGCGCGGTTCGCTAATGCCCTCTTAATGTCCGACTCCGAGCCTGTAAGAACTTCATCGCCGGCATTCGGTAATTCCTTCCATCCAGATACTGTCACGGCCATCCCCGGATACGCCACCTTTACGGCCTTGGCGTTTGAATCGGTAAGCAAGCGAACCTTCGCGGAGGTTGTGCCGCAGATCAGATGCTGCCCAGGCTTGAGGTTTCCTCGCAGGACAAGGACCGTGCCAGTCGGCCTGAGGGCACATTGGTCAGGCTCATGCCTGCCTACAACCAGACGGGAGAAACAGACTCACCCGAGACCCTTTGTGACCTTCGATTCGAGAACGTAGCCTTGGATCATCCCTTCGCGCTCCGCGCGCAAGTCTTGCATCTCTGCGACCGCGGAGATCGTTTCAACCAGTTGGTCAAGACCCTGACCTGTGAGTCCGGAAACAGGGACACAGGGAATGTCGCCACCGAAGGTCTCCAGCTGCACATCCTCAGCAAGTAGAGCATGCTCGACCTTCGTCTACAGGGATAGCGTTTAATGCCAAATTTTTGAAACTGCACCCGATAGTATAGGCGGAAATAGCTTACAACGTCGACACCAGGCTTGTCTACCTTGTTGATCGCCACGACGAGACCCACTTTAGAGTTCTTCACGAGGTCGAGCACCTCACGGGTCTGCGGCATAATGCCGTCGTCCGCGGCAACAACAAGCACCACGATGTCGGTCACGCTCGCGCCTCGAGCTCGCATTGCTGAAAACGCAGCATGGCCAGGGGTGTCCAGGAAGGTGATGGTCCGGGTTGGTTCCGAACTGTTGCCGCTGGTCGGCACAGGGACAGAGAAAGCACCGATGTGTTGCGTGATCCCACCTGCTTCACCCTTCGCGACGGACGTCGACCGCAGAGTGTCGAGTAGCGTGGTTTTGCCATGATCCACGTGTCCCATGATCGTGACTACAGGCGGACGTTCTGACAAAGTGGACGACTGCGAGTGCGCTGGCCTATAAACGGTTACGTGAGATCACATAAGAACAAAACTTTTGGTTGGAACTCACGGTGGAAAGATGTCGAACGCAGCTTCGTCGTTGATGACGGGGTTTCGGTTGAACTCCAAGGCCAGCAATGACGCATATTCGGACGTGAGCACTGTCGGACAAATGAAGGAACGTTCATAGTCCAAGTGGCACTCCACCTACTGTGGTCGTGAGAAGCCTCAGATTCCATCCCGACTCGAATCATCTTCCGGCGGAGGGTATCTTCGGGGATAGCCAACTCAGTAACAAATGCGCGAAAGATCAATGCAATCATACCCAATGTTACGTTCAACAATCTCGCCAAGTTGCCCACAGAGACAACGCTTGGTATGAACACATCTACATTCACCTGTTTGGCAGCTTTGGGAGCCTTTGCAATCTTCTCCTTCTTCGTAACTCCCTGGACGGAAGACGTGCGAGAAGTTTTCGAATGACTCGGGATCTGGAAATCCTGGCCGAATCGGGACAGCAGGGAACCCCTCTCCTTGTACTGGGAGCGTTTCTGCCGACTTCGCGGGTCATGCCTCTCGTCAGTCTCCGGACCAGGGGTCCACGTTTGTGCCCCACGTGCTTTCTCGCCCCGACCTTCCGATTCCCCAGCTTCAACCCCATCGACCTTGTTGGAGCGCACCTTCTCTGCATCTTCTTCAAGAGCTGCAGACGCCTTCTGTATGCGGTCTGAATGAAGGATGTTGCCCAGGGCCGAGAATCCCGAAGGCTCAGCCTTGGGCATTCTGGAAGATGAGGAAGTTGCCTGTTGAGACCTGGACCATTTGTCTTGTTGGTTACCGCTCGCGGTGCGAGGACGGATGAATTCGGGAAGGTCCTTCAGTTTTGATGATCCGGCTTGTTGACGGGGTGCAGGACGTTCCCAGGAACGCCGTTGGGGGAGGGATGAGGGTTGATCACCCTGAGGCGTTGCCTCCGGTGGTCTCCCCCAGCTCCTGCTTTGAGGTACGGACGGGCTAGCTTGCGCCTCATACAGCCATTTTGGCTACAAATAGGTGAGGAACCATCATAAACATGATTTTTTCCGTCCTACACACCTTAGTTTGTGTCGCGGTGGACGCTGAGCGAATACCTAGTCTCGCAATCCGGAGGGAACGGCGCATGGCTGGGAGAGACTTGACCGGGAGGGTGAAGTGGGTGTTTTATCTAACTCTTAATGGCGCATTGAATCGTAAGAGATACAGTAACGAGCGAAGACGAAGGAGTCGTGCCGGCTGGGAGACAGAGCCGTCGAGGACAGCTGCAAGCTGTCGGCCGTCGCCCATCTTTCCGACTGCATGAAATTCTTGTCACGTGACCTGATGATGTGTTGGTATCTAACCGACAGAGTTTCACTCCGAGTCCTTGCCTCCATCACAGGTCGTTCCTCTCTGTCCTCCTCGGACGAGGAATATTGGCTCTTACCGGACTCATATTTTGTTGAACCGCTGCCACGCTGTCAGGAATCACATTCCAATACAGATGGCACGTCTTCGTACCCATACGCTGATACATCTTCGTAAGTACTATCATAGCGCCGACGGAGGACCTACATATAAGAAGCAATAAGGGTCTCCCCGTCGACCAGGCCCTGCACGAACCAATGCTCGTAATAATGCTCTGTCCCAGACTCAATAATACTGGAGCCAAGCATCGCGATGCTATCACGAATATACTGTCCGGTGAAACCTAGCTTCGACATCCCGAAGAGCGCGAACGTCTTCGCCGTAAGGAAACCATCGGAGTAACCTTTCGAGATAGCGCGCTGGATAGGGTCGTCCGGCAGAGGGTCGGAGTCGTCGTTGGGCCCCGAAGCGCGACTTCGGCGCTGGCGCACATCTGGCGGCTGGCGCATGGGACGGCGATGATTACTCGAGGAGTCGTCGAAGGTCTGTCGTATCGAAGGAGTGGAGGATGGAGCATGCAAGGGAAGGCGTTCCGCATTCATATCGGAGAGGAGGGGGATGGTGGAAAGATTTGGAAAAGGATGACCCTGGCCATACGGAAAGAACGACGAAGGAAGGCTTGTTCCCACTGCGGCCCGGAAACACCACCCGGGATCGGAGAAGCAATCCTCCTTGTCGTACGCTGTAGAACTTATGAGCATCGGGGCTGGGCAGGAACCCTCGGGCTTGACTTACACCAGAACGCCCAACCGGCGGTATTGTTCCGGTAGACCTCTATCTGGCCTCGACAGAAGTCCTTGCGGGCCTGAGGAGGATTGGCCTCGTTCACCAAGCTCTGGTCGGTCAGCGCGCAGGAGAACTCGTCGACAACCAGGTTTCTTCGTTGACGGGCAGATGCGTGAGCCAGTGACCGAGCAATGCTGTCATGGATGTTGGAGGTATGTTGGGACGCCGGTGTCGACTCGTCCAGTGAAGTGAACACGAAGTAGGAATGATGGTCCTCGACGACGAAGTCGGTACGGCTGGCAACGAAGTCGCTGAATCGTCCCAAGTCGAAGCCATCATGGAGGTACAGGGGAAACGACGCCGCCGCGGGGTCTGTTCGTCGCATGGTATCAATAGCTGTTGCGTCTGCGAGGATAAGTAACAGTTAGTACATCGTGGTCCATCCCAGGGCACAACTTACAGAAGTCAAGCAGTTCTTCCACATCGTTTGGCTCGTTGAGGATCTGGATGCCGACAATGTTCGTGACCATAGCCAATTGACGAGTAAGGAACGCGAGGACGTCCAAAGTCTTGCTCTTGTGTACGTCGTTCCCCCAAAGGCCGGCTTGGCCATCGGAGACCCCAGAGTGCGGCTGTCCGTTCTGGCTCCCAGGTGCGCCGTGAAGATCGATCAGAACGCCGATGCCGACCTCAGCAGCCATGTTGATAGCCCGTACGAGCCGACTCCAGGAATGCTGGTAGACCGCGGCCACGACCTCGTATGGTGTTCCTCGACAGAAGTCTGGCCCCAGAGTCCAGAAACCTATCGGCAGTCGAACGGTGTTGATACCGATGCTCGCAAGGTATTGGAAGTCGGTGCTGTTGATGAATGTATCCCAATGTCTCTCCAGAACAGCGCGAGCACCATCAACGGATCCCCAGCCAGATGCAATGTCGAGCTCAGATACTTGACTGCCAGCAGCGCAGATAAAGAGAGACGGTGTCATCCAGTTCTCGTGGACGAACCTAGAAGTGTTGAAGGTGTTGAAGACTGCCTGCAAGGCGCAGACAAGGGGGAGATGACGCTCACCATGACCCAAGATTGACAGACTGCTGCCGCCGATAGCGATACACGGTGGCTTTCGTCTGGTCGAAAGGAGGGAATGATTGGAGGCCAATATTCGAAAAGGCATACGTCGGTACTGTGCAGTTGGAGTTGAAGGCGAGGTGCGTGACAGGTACAGGGACGTCTGGCGATCGCACTTGGGAGCCGGCTCCAGGATCGTGCTTGAACAACCCCTTCGCTGACTCAAGCGCTTGAAGAACTCTGGTCAACGTCCCAGCCGTCAAGACCATTGAGACAAGACGCAGAAGGTGAAGGGTCGTAGCAATGTGGCGGAGACGGCCGGGGAGGAGCCAGTTGCCTGCTTGTGGGATACGACCATGGGCTGACACCAGCCGAAAAATAGGCGACTGGTTGCATTTTGGCCCAACGAATTTGGGCGAAGGTGCATGTGAGCTTGCAGTACACTGTTAAGCAACAGTATCTCTGGCAAATGCTGATGCACAAGGCCATTAGAAATGTCGGAAAACCATGTCGCGGCATGCAGCTTGGAGTGCCCGTTGCAGGAGAGAGCGGGATAGGTTTAAGTTCAGGTCGGGCGCCGCCTGTGGTATAGCCGCTATAGCGCCTGTAGCGACTCGATTTGCTCCTGCCAACTTCCCCCACCCCCACCAAGCTTCGATCGCAAGCTCAGTCTGAGTTCTGATGAATGCAACGCACCACGCCTCTGCGAGAACACCCCGAGTTCTCGATCATCGACGGCCAAGGGTGGAGGGAATACAGAGTTGAAGCGCCCAGTCTACGTAGACGTACCGCCGGCACGCTCCCCGCTCTGGGTGGACTGTGGTTGGACGCATGTGTAGTCTCTGGTGCTGCGTACTGCTGGAGGGCGGTAAGAAAGAGCAATGTTGCGCATAACCTTCGAGGGTAGTGCTGACATTTGGGTTCAGGCGACTTCAACTACACCTGGCATTGCGGTGCTGTCACTGGTGCTGCTGTTGTATGCGTACACACGCTCCACCCAGATCCAATGGGGTCGGTGCATCTCCATTTACTGCCAGGGCGCAGAACTGGAGGCTAAACATTCCCATATGCAGAGTCCGTGGTTGTACTACCCACGCTAGGCATCCAGTTGGAGACGCACAAGGGCTTTGCTGGAGTATCTCTGCTCGCAACCCGCAAGTTCGTTCCATGGTCCTCCTTGGAGGATTTCCTCATCAATGAGGGTTTACGTGGCTGGGATATTCGATATTATTGCGTCGCCATTAATCGCACACCTCAAGGTTCACTTCAGCTGGAAGTCGCATTCGAGGTCGGTTCACCCATTGCCCCGACTTTCCTTCCGAGAACTCGCTGATCGCGCATTCAGAACTTACTTCCACGTTTCCCAATCCTCCTCGAGGTATACCAAGGAGTACAAGAAGCCCTCCAGACCGAGAACGAGCAACAACATCAAGTTCAGTAAAAATAGCATTATAACATACTGTGAGGGACACTAGACACAGAACACGATAAATATTCCGGTAGATCTAAGGGCGATAGCTAGTAATAGCGCGATGTGGAATATTCGTAAGATAGGCATGTTGGGAACGTATATCGTCGCTTTTCACCACACCTTCCTGCCGCACGCATCTTCCAATCACGTCTCTTCGCTCTCATATGCGCTCAACAGATCGTTGTACCCCTCGTCGTCGCCTTCCACAGCAGCGCTCTCCCGCTTTTGCTTCACATCGCGCTCAGCAGAGACTCTCCGCCTGCCCTCCGAAGAGAGCTTGCGAGTGCGGACGGGAGCCTCAGCCTCCCCACCTGAGATCTTACGTCGTCGGGCCCTTGGAGACGGCGGCATCACCATCTGCTCGTCAAACGTGTTCGCACGCGGGGTCGTCGCGTTCTCATGCTCGTGGTCGTCCACGGGCACGTCCAACGACTGGAAGTGCGAAGGTAGAGGGGGCACAGGCTCCGTGGGACCACGCGAGTTCCGAAGCTGCTGCAGGCGCGGCGGGAAGCGCTTCCTGCGGAGGTTCGGGTTCTTGGCAGCGGGCTCGGTCGCGGAGGAATCCGAGGCCTCCCCGTCGCGGGAAATCCGCGAGATGGTCGCTTGCCTACGAGCGAGCTTGTTCTCTGGAGCGGGGCTTGCGACCGTGATGTCACTGGTCTCTGGGAGCACGACAGAGCCACGTTGCCGATGCGATTCTGGCTGCTTGACATGCACATCGGTAATAGGGATGGTCTCCGCGTCAGGAGTGCCGGGGGGAGGCGGGGAAGGGACGGTGGCAGGAGAATCCGGCGCTTCCACACGAGTCCAACCACCTTGCGCATTGTCCCCGGAACCTGAGCCGTTCGTAGAAATGCGACGGTGGGTCTCCGGTGGCGATGGGGGACTGATCGAGTTTCTTGAGGGCGTGCGTCTGGATGCTTGTGCCATCGGTGAAGGCGACTTGTTACGGTTGATCGGTACAATCCTGCTGCCGCCATCGGACTCCAAGTCTGATTGAGTAGCTACTCTCCTCGGGCGGTACGGTTCCGAGGGAGACAGGGAGGAGATAGACGACTGAGAGGCGCGATGTTCACCTGCCTGACGCTTCGCACGCACCGACTCCACCCATTTCGATTCTGCCGATGGCGAAATGGGGGTTCGGGCGGGACTGGCAGGTCCTGACATGGAACCCCGCGTCATTAACGAGGCCGAGTTCAGTAGTAAGGGGCGAGGGCCCGTGCTGTTGCGGGAAGGGTTCCTATCCGACGGAAGCTTGAATGAGGACGACAATGAGTTTCGAATATTGGAACCTCCGACAGAACCGGACTCCGACACGGGCGACG
Source organism: Sanguinoderma infundibulare (assembly GCA_032821775.1). NCBI lineage: Eukaryota > Fungi > Basidiomycota > Agaricomycetes > Polyporales > Polyporaceae > Sanguinoderma > Sanguinoderma infundibulare. Next base: position 1,869,649 of record JAVLRN010000005.1, on the reverse strand, counting down.
CGTTACTGCTTCGGCTTATGGGGGAAGCAACAAACACGCTGTCTCTGACCGGTCGGAAGAACGCAGGCCGAGGCGGGGGTGAGTAGTTATCCGACCGGTCGATGATAGGCATAGATCCTCTTTTCTCGTCTTGTGGCTTGGGCGAATTGCGAGTCAACACCGTGAGAGAGATGCTCCGCGCGTGATCCGCAATCGAAGTCAGTGCCGGTGCAGACTGAGATGTCGGGGGCGGGGCCAAAGTGCTCGAGGGAGGCGCCTCGGCCCGTGGCTTTGACCAAACGTCCAGAGCCTTGACTCGCCAGTTCGTGCTGACTTTGGCAAACGTTGCAGCAGCGTCGGAATCCTTCAACTTCTCGGCATAACCCCAGATCATGTTTCGTCCGCGGGCAGCAGCGTCAGCTACGCTCTGTTTCGGGGGAACAGGAGGAGCCGATTGTGAAGGTGTCAACTCTGGAGATGGTGGCAGAGAACTTGTGGGGGAGGGAACGTCCATCGCGCTCTGGTTGGTGATACCCCGCCACACGGTGTTGGCCAGACGTGCTGAGAATGCGCCCTGCTGGGACTGCACGACAGCTACCTCCTCGTCCTCCTCATCCGTCTCCTCTTCCGAATCATCCTCATCGGGGCGAGACTCCAGGCTCGACGAAATGCCTTTCCAAAGACGTGCTCCAAAACCGCCGACACCATTTTGGGGATTGATAGTGGCCTGGCGCTGTAAGGCTAGATCGTAGGCTGTCTGTAGCACCTTCTCAATGCCCCCTACGGCATCCAGAGGATACTTCTGAAGGAAAGCCATCCCCTCAATGAACGCTTCCTCCAGTTCCCGCTCGCCAAACGCAGTGGACTGAATAGCAGCAATCTCATCCGACCACAGAGTCTGTTGCTTGCGGTGGGCCCTGCCGAGTCTATAATCCATCGGATGAGGCATCGAGTAGGTTGTGAGCAAACATGCTGCACTTACTGGAGGAGGGTGCCACGAGCGGAGAGCAACATGCTTGTGCATATATCCACGAGGTAATCAAGTTTCGGGTTCTCATCTCGTTCCCGCATTGGGCGAGAGAAAAGAGCATCCCAAACCATGAGCACTGTAGGGAGCGGGAGTGTATGGGTGAGAAGAGGTATGAGCCACCGGCTGCGGGGAATGTCAAATCGTAATTCAAACGGTAGGGAAAATCGCGGACGTACAAGGAGTAATGGGGGAGGCCGGGATCAAGCCCCTTCGTTGTCTGCGGACACAATCTGTAAGACTGCGACTCTTTGTGAGTAAGATCTTCACATACCAAGTCATCCGCAAGCTCTGCATCAGCCCAGCGCAAACGATCGCTGAGCTTCTGGACCCAGACGGTTCCGTTCTGTTCGTCTTCTAGTTCGGAGAACTCTCCGATCATGGACTCGAATACCCAGAACGCGTCTGCTTCAATGTGAGGAACATCCTGGGGATCAACCTCCTCCACGAGTGCCGTATAGATGGGCACTAGCAGCGAACCAATGTGTGGCGAGCGGTTCGCCGGATTCAAGGCTGAGTGGATGTACAACAGCCGAAGCAGAGCGGACGAGTGCTTGTTATGGGCGCTGAACGAAGTGTAATGCCGCGACGGAAGGAGAGTCGTGGAGACGCCAGAATGCTCAGAATCTGGAACGGATAGGGCATCCTCGGAAGTGCTTTCGCTCGCCGTGGACTTAGTTGGCGACGGTTCTTCCAAGCGAACTTCCGGAGTTGCACCGAACCGAATCTCGGGAGTGGTGTCAACACGAATCTCGGGGGTCGTGTCAAGGCGGATCTCGGGAGTGCCGTTGGACGATGACTGTTCAGACTCGCCAGCCTCCTTTGCACGGATGAGGCGGAGGCGAACGTCAAGGTTACCAGCGGTGGTTATCTTGATCCCTTCTGATGCGTCATTGTCCAAGGGGCATTGTGGGCATGATTCCGGCTCCTCTTCCAGCGTAACCAACAGACTGGGTGGGACCATAGAAAGTTCGTTAGAGGCATCCAAAATTGATTGATCGGTCTGCGAAAGCGGTTGTGTTGGCTCTGATAGAGACGACAGCGGTCCAAGCAATCGACGGACAAGGTCCTATGCAAGGCTTAGCCTTTGAGGAAGACAAAGCCCGTCCGAGAACTTACATAGTAGTTATCCCTCTGCGCATTAGATTCTTTACGCCATCTCGTCTTGTCCGAAGGTAGCGTACCAAGAAGCAACCTTTGTCGTGTTCAACACCGATGGCGGTTAACCAAATGCAAATACGCTCACCTCCAAACTCGCGGACGCAACCAAGGTGGGTGTGGCGGGAGACCTGGACGCGCCTCAATATCGCCCATCCTTGGATTTCTTCATTCATTTATGAAGCTTACCATGAGAGCATAATTGACGGAGATCGGAAAGGTCCACGACGTTCACAATCTCCGGGTCCACAATGGGGGATAGAGCATTAACCCTGTCGGCCTTAGCTTCAACACCCGTCCACTCGCACCACCAGACATGCAGCGAAGCACGTACTTCTGTTGCGGAGATAGGTCGGGAAGCCATTGAACATTGAAAGTTTGCGCTATCCCATACAGGTACTGATCCAGCTTCGCCGCTGTCGGGGGAGGGGAAGCCACCGCTCGGAGCACCTACAACTTCTCAGAGACACGCAAGGAAGCACTGCAAGGTGGATGCTCACCCGGGGCGACACGTAGTTATCTTCGTTGGTGAGTGCGGAACGCGTGAAGTCGGGCCCCAGCGCCTGCATGATGAACTCCCGGGCATTGTGTAGGTCTGCGAATGCGAGTACGCGTTGAGCCTGCTATCTCCTCCGAAATGGATGACGGCGGCAGGATCGCACGAGAATCTTACTGACCTTTTGAGTCGACCTGCAAGCCAGCATATATGATACTTGAAGCAGCTTCTGCCACAGTAGGACTCGGCGTATCACTGAGTAACGGAAGAGGGTGTTAGCAGGGAAGACAGGTCAGGAGAACATATTTAACGCACCTCTGCTCCAGCTCAGCCAAATGACCCAGTATAACACCGATATGCATCTCCAATGTCTGCATGAGATCGCTCTTGACGTCGTCCCGGATCAGCTTCTGAGCCTTCGCTCGCGCCAGCGCAATGCTGCCTTGCTGGAGGAGCGTCGCGACATCTCGTTGTGTGATCCGCGCCTGAGAGTCCATGCGGTCTTGCAGTTGCCCCAGTCTCTGGGTCGTGAGCCGCAGTTGGGCCTATTCCACCAGCTGCCATGAGCATCCCGCAAGATGCACTGCGTACGGAGAAGACATACCTTCACCCGACCGGTGTCCCACTGAGCCATGCCTTTTGTCGTCAATCGTAAATTCGTCAGGCGAAAATAAGCAAGAATAGGAGTATGGATGTCGTAGAACAAGAAAGCGATATCAGGATTCAGGACATGAAGGGGGTCTGTACGAGGCCAGAACCGAAAGTCGGGGAGACTTGACCGGGAACTTGCGCGCACGTGGCCCGGCCACAGTGCAATGCGGAAGCAGTGCGGATCAATATCATTCCAGACTACCCCAGCGATCGCAGTACCGTTTTGCCACAGCTTGCGATCCGTCGGCGTCGAGCCATCCGTGATCAGTTTGTAAATGGTTCATGGGGATGCAATAATAGAGCTTGTATCGATACAGAGCAACTTGTAAGCTACACATCATGTACAGACATCAGAATGCCCAAGGCGCGGGCTTGGAAAGTCTTCCTGAAGACCTCGGAGAGGAGTCGTCGCTGGTTTCATCCGTGGACATAGCGTGTGGCAGTGCCAACGCCAGTAAGCGAGCATGAGACGATGATCGTGAATGCCCCTGGGAGCTGGACGTGGATGGAGATGGCGCATGGGATGGCGGACGAGGAGATGGCAGATGCGATGGTGGACGAGGAGACGGCAGATGCGATGGTGGACGGGCAGACGGCAGCTGCGACGGCGGGAGGCCAGACGCCTGCAACGTTAATGATGGACGCGAATTGTGGGAGTTGCGAGGCGAGACTTGTGATGAGTAATAAGCAGGTAGGATAGAATGTGGCTGAGACCACCGTGTTGACGTGACCCGAGACGAATGTTGAGAGTAAGACGATTGAGAATTTGAGAAGTTGGACGGTGACGAGCGGTGGGCCTGCGATTGGTAGCCGGCCTGCAGTTGGTAGCCTGTTTGCTGTTGCTGGCCCGTCTGCGGCTGATACCGCTGGGATGGCGGCTGGCTTGTCTGAGCCAGCAGGTGATTCGGCAGAGTCGGTGGTTGTGCTCCAGGTGGAAGCGGGCGTGGAGGCAGCTGTAACGGAGGAGGTACCGGCTTGCGCACCCCAGACGGCATACTGCTGACATTAGCAGACAGCTTGTTGTCCTGGCCTGGGACCAGCGAGGGACGCCGGGCGGATGGAACCATCATTGGCAACTCTGACAAGCGCTTCTCAGACACTTCCTGTATCTCCTTTTGGTCTTTATGCCATAGCCGGTATGACACGGCCAGGAAGGCAGCATACCAAACAACTACGCGAGAGGATGATATTAGTTACGGCAAACGTTTCATTAATAGCCCAAGAAAACGCACGGAGAGTAGGCACGACCCAGCTGCATACCAGGATCGCTACATTGACGTTCTGACACACTTTACGTTGCGACGCTGAGCATCACCTACGTCAGCGGGGTCAAATCGGTGAAAGGCGTGGAGACATACGTTCATGAGGACAGTTGAATGTCGGGTTCCACACCGTAAAGAGCACCGCAGTCCCTGCTAGACGTCAGTGCGCGGGTTGCACAGAGGGCGGGAACAAACGTACCAATATGTATCAATAAGAGGAAGAGGAGCCTCGCAGCGTCCAACCATGCTCGGAACTGGAAGATGGACCTGCACACCAATATGAACATCAGAGAGCTTTACAATCGCACTACGCACTCACAGCACTGGGAGCATGATCGCCGTGACGGCATTTACAAAAATGAGGACGGCCACGAGGTTCCCTGGTGTCGCGAAGATCGCGCTTCGGTCAACGCACGACAGCGACGGACAAGAAGACGACTCACTCTGTGCCGGGTCCGACGTATCATAGAGCACGAATATTTCGGCAGACAAGAGGATTGTCCACACCACACTGACAAAAGTTGTGATCGCTAGCCCCACGTCAACATCCCGCAGCGCGAATGCATCTGAAACCCAAGACTCACCGAAGGCCCCTGTCCGCACTCTGCGGAATCCGGGTGACAATGCATGCGTCATAAGGTAGCCCGGGGCCCAAGGGGTCGTGAAATGTCTTGGATGAAACGAGCGGGAAGCGTGACGGCCAGCTAGGGCGGTGAGTGGTGAGACAGGAGGATAATATAACGCTGCCAGCAGGAGAGAAAACGCGTGGGCCTCAGACCAGCCTCGGACGGATCGTCAGAAAGGAGCTCGCAGAGCCAGGCGGCGCGGCGGAGGGAGGAGACCGCAGTGGAGACACTGGGCAGAATAAGGTCTCGAGGAGAGATCGGGAAACGCGCCTTCGCCGCGGACACCCCTATTATCTTGCGCCTTTTCCACGGCGACGGCGGGGCACCGCTGCCATCCGGCTTATTCTTCCGCACATAAAGCACAAGCACAAGCACACGGTAAGCGCACGATCGAGGGGCCTTTGTCGAGGGAACAAAGCGTGGCGGACATGCGACAAGCAAGCCAGCGGCGTCTATTCCTGGGATCCTCTTTATTGTCCTCACGTGCCTGCGATCGGTCTCGATCCTAAACCCTAACCTCCCGTCTCCGTCACGCTGTGACGCGTCCTCTCTCAGACCCTTGAGGAAGGAAGTTTAGTTCGCGGCTAGAGGGGGTTAAGTCAAGTCTGCACGGCGCCAGACTGTCTGTGCTCGCACAGAGCAAATTGGTGACCTTCTGATGCCAACGAACTATAATAGCAACATGAATATGAAGCACGAGCCAATGTCGTGACCCCACCCTCACAAGATGCCATTGGCCGGCTGCTCCCAGCACCGGACGATCGTCAGGAAGACTGTGATATCCACAGGAAGCGGGAACGATCAGAAGCGGTTGGTCACCAAATTATTTTCAATAGTAACTATCATATCCTATGGTAAATCGGTCTGTATGTTGCTCGGGTGTATGTACTTAATGATACAGTACGGACTCGAAAGTTGATGTGAATGCGATGGGAAACGAGGACGTCATTGCGGATAACAAGAGCGTAACAAAGCTCGAATGGAAAGTCTGCACGAATACGACGGCGATGGGGTTGCAGCGGTAAGATGAGCGGTCGTATGTGATAAGTTAGCTAAGCTATATAAGGCGGCCGCGGTCGGCTGACCGCACCCATGCGGGTCGTGTGTCCGTAAGACTTCGCGGCACGATGTGCAGGTGCCGCTCGAACACACGATGACGTCGGCGGAAGGTCGACTGAATGCTGTCGCCGCAGGCTAGATAGAACCCGCGATGGCTCAACCGCTGCTTCGAGTTATCCATAGCCTGGAATGTTCCCATAGGCCCCATCGGATACGTTATAGCGGCCGACCGCATGGCACAAAGGAAGAGTGCCCAACCCCGAGACGGCAATTCTCTGGGCGGCTGAGTCAAGGGAAATCCATGCCTAGATGTTCCGCAGACTCTAGCTCGTGTTGGGTGGCGGCGGGCGAGAGAACGTCGCCGCACTGTGAGATGACAAAATCACCACAGGAGGACGACGCGGCTCTGATCCGAGCATGGAAGCGCCGGCGAGAAGAGCTGTAGCAAAAGCCTGCACCTCGTGGGAGGAGTCTTCCGCCAGATCTCGCGCCAACGCGACTGTCCTAGTAGAAACGCGGCTGTCTGTTCGACCAAACTTGTCTGTACAGACGACGAATCATCAGCAAACGAAGGCAAAGACCACAGCAAATGACAAAAACTCACCAGAAATCAAGCTCAGCAGCCGCGCGACGCGTATGCGCACGTCGACGATTGGATCCCGAACAAGTGCTGCGAGCGTTTCCCAAAACGTCTCCCTCCCAACGACAACATATCCGTGGTCGGAAACCAGCATCTCCTGGATGCATGTCACATACGTCGTACGCCGGCGGAACGAGGTCGAGCCAGCGAATGCCAGGATATCAGCGCGCAGCGCCTCTAACTGAGTCGGAGAGTCCCTCCACGCCTTCAAGAAGGCAGGCAGCTGCGGAAAATTTTCGCATTAGACGCAAGAACCGGCGGTTGGGCCGAGCGATCCTGAGCACTCACCGCAAATATGGCAGCCTCCCGGACGGCGGCCACACCGTCATCCAGCGCCTTGACCAGCATGGTCTTCAGCACCTCGTTGCTGATGTCTTCTACCTCCACAAGACCACCTAACGCCTTGACCGCACTCTCGCGCTCCCGCCACGACAACAGTTTGCCGGAAGAGTAAGCTTCCTCGAGGCCCTTAGCCACCTCGTTGCGCTCTCTGAGCGCAAGCGCGCGCACAAACGTTTGCAACGCTTCGATGATCTTCGCCCGCACCTCGCTCTCGTCCGCACGTAAGCTTGACCAGAAGACGCTCATGAGGTCGGCCTTCGCGTGCTCCTCGCCGATTATTTTTGCGATCTCGCCGAGCGAAGCGGCAAGCGTCCGGCGGATTTTGAACGACGGGTCTTGGGCGAGCAACGAGTACAGAGAACGTAGCTCCGGCCAGCGTTGCCTGCCAACCGTCAGGGCAACCGCCGGGTAGTTGAACGCACATATGAGAGGCCGCTGAGGGTCGTCATAGATGTCCGGGCTTCCACCCGCGTCGGTGCCATAATCGCTCCAAGCCGAGCTCGTCGCAGAAGCAGAAATAACCGAACGTGGCGGCGCTGATTGAGACTCCTTCAGTAGAGGTGGCCGTTCAGGTTGGGACGCAGGCGTTCCCCCGCCCGGATCTTCCGTTTCACGGACGCCGAGGAACAGTTTCAGAAGCGACTCAGGTGGTCCACTGTCGTCATCCGCAAACGTGTGCATCACTTCGCCGAGGGCTTCCAGGACGGCAGATCGGACAGTCGGCTCTTCGTCCTGCGACAACGGAAGGATGACGTCCAGCGCGAGTTTCCGGCGGTGCTCCGGAGTTAACCGCGAGAGGATGGCAGGAAGCGCGAACAGAACAGAGTGGCGTACATGCCACGTCGAGTCCTGACACAAAGACTCGAACAGTGGAAGCTTCAGTTGCCCAACAACGTCAGTTGAATTTCTATCTAGGACACATTGCACGGAGTTGACTCACCAGCGACGACGTCACCACTTCAACTGGAACGGCTTTGGCAAGCGCGCCGACCGCGAAACTCGCCTCCCGCCTAACCCAGTACACTGGATCTCGTCCGACGCGTTCAACCTCCGCTACAAACGCTCTCTTCGTGTTCTCACCGATCGAACCTATCAAGAAGTCGACCTCCTCAGCGAGCTAGTAAAAATAGCGTACATTCGATGACTCACCGCTTGCTGTTACGGCCGCCATCAAACTCATACTGGAAAGCCGCCCCACCGCGGCCTCCTCGCTCAGATCAGCCAAGTCGTCCGACTGCTGCTGCCCATCCGTAGCCAGCTCTCTCGCCACAGATGGTGGACTTATCCATCCCGAACCCGACGCCTGAAGTCGAGGGGGCGACTCGTTCGCCACAGGCGCCTGCGTTAATAGAGAGGGCAGGCTGGAGATTGGGAGGCTTGACTCTGCCGCAACAGGAACGGGGGCGGCGACCGGTGAGGATGGCTGAATGTCCAAAGGAGGAGTAGTAGGAAGCGCGGTAGATCGAGGCGGCGAGCGTGGTTCGGCCCAGTCCTGCTCCTGCGTCATCGTCAGCGGCACTTTCAGCTCCGAAGGCATGGCGACAGCTTCTTCCACGTCCATCGGTGCCTGGGCGCCGTCCGCGGAGGGCAAAGTGTCTGTCAAACCGAGACTGAAGCGATCCGATCCGCTTAGCTCAGCGTTGTCAGAGTATTCCCCGGACGAGGAAGAAGTGGATGACGTCAGTGACGGCGTGGATGCAGATGAATGGCTAGGCGATCCTTCTATCGAAGAAGTCGACGAGACCGGCGGGGAAGGCGATGGGGCTGGAGGGGATGTACTCGCGCCAAACGCTGCCACTTCGAGAATGGTCCCAGGTGGGGAGGTGGTCGACATCGTTGACGGCCCAGCACCTGAAAACACGAGACTCGCAGCGGGCGGGAAGTACGAGTCTGGCTCAGGGATGGGGTGAACAGCCTGAGGAGTGGGAACCGCCGTTGATGCTTCAGAAACCGACGCTATTTCCGCAAGAGCATCCAGCTGCTGGTCTCCTCGATTGTCGTCTATATCCAGGCGCCCCATGCCGATCACGACCTGGTAGATAAGTTCCCGTTCAAACAGTCTCCGTTCCGCTCGCTGGCATAGCCCAACCTCCAATGACTCCGCCGTGTCCTGGTAGGAACTCTGGGAGGCTGCGGGACTAGCAGGACGGGACGGATCCGACGGCTGAGGCTCTTCTGCACCGTCGTCCGCAGCATCCCCCACCTTTTCATCACGCTCGTCAGCGCGCCGCAGTCTTCGGAGGAGTTCCACGACCGCGTATCGGGCCGATCCGCCAACCAGGCCGTTCGGACTGAGAAGCAGAGTCCCCAGGATCGGCGTGAAAGCTTGTACCGACACCACGGTTAGACCGATACCCTCGTCCTGATCCATGAGAACGCTATCATCGCCTAAGGTTGCGGCACCATCTTGGTGGATATCACTAGAAGTCCCGTTGGGCCGCGGACTTGTAAGACGCTGATAAGACGACTCGCGCTCTCCCGCTGGAGGGGGCATCGACGAGAGCGGCGCAGGAGCCAGAGGCGAAGGGGGCGCCTGGGTATCATCTTCAACAAGTCTGCAGTGAGTGATAAACCACCAAATGATGGGTACTAGTTCCGCCGCAAGTGCCTCCTTCACGCCTTCGTCTGTGTTATTGGCGCCGAGTCCGAGGTGGCCGACCATAAAAGTTCCGTCGGTCACGATGAGCGGTAACACCGCAGGGACGTGATTGGTTGGTGAGAAAATCGAGTTGTAAACAAACGACAATCGAGCGCCAGTGAGGCGAATTGGGGCAAGAGAGGAGGGCAAAGTTCATGTGAGCGTTCACGCCAGTCACCATCGTCGAAACACACACCTTCATCCAATGCAAGGCCATTGAGCAACGGAAGAACGTATTCGACCGCCTCGCCTGGTGTGATCTGCTCAATTATTTCTCGGCTAGGAAGCCCGTTGGTGGAAGTCTCAGCCCCCAACAAGTACTTGGGAAGCGCATGAGCGATGAAGACCCTATGGAAGCTAGCCCTGCTGCGTGAGAACAAGTAGATTTTCTCAAGCGCACTGTAGCCCTCGGTGTCAAGCTCAGTGAAGTCAATATTGATTTCCGACGTGGGCGACGAGGGCGCGAGCAAGTCCACCGTTGCGGTAGGAGGCGGCCCTTCCAAGTTGACTGCCGACAGCCCTGGGTCAAAGGCAGACGCAAAAGAGGCCGCGACGAGGTCCTGAGCGGGATGCGAGAGGAGTGGAGGCGAAGGTGTCGACGTAGAAGCTGTCGGAGTAGGTGGCGGAAGAGAAATGCGCAGACCAACTTGACCACTTGTTCCGGCGCTAGGAAAGCTGATGAGTTGAGAGTGCTCACAGGTGCTCCCATCCTTCCGAGACACGTCATCTACATGCCGCAGGGACGGCAGAAGGGACGGAGAAGGTTGGAGGGTTTCTGGAGACCGTGAGCCGCTACCGCGGGGGGGATGAAGCGATTCAAACGGGCTCGTTGGTCGGCGAGGGGGAGCGGAGTCTAATGGGTTCAAGCGCTGTTCTACTGGTGAGGATCTAACTTGAAGAGGGGAGAGACTTGCACGGGAAATGGGCGCGAAAGGACCGAAGACGGGCTGGGGGGAGAGTATGCCAATGCCAACTCCATGGGGCGAATAAGGGCGGGTGTCAAGCGGGGGGGACGCGATGAGGGAAGACTTGGGACTGGTGGGGGGCGAAGGGTCTGGATTGTCCTCTTCATGAAGCAATAGCGGTGTGGATGACGAGATATGGGGGATAGGAGATGAAGAGCGGGAGTTGTCGGTAGTTGAGGCGGTCGAGTCGAATTGGGATGACATGAACAGGGGAGAGAATAATATAGAAAGCAGGATTCCCATGAAATTACTGTATACGTGTCAAGGAGCGGGGGTGAGACGGGGCCTGGGCGGAGCGGAGGACGGGACACGCACGACAAAGGTCGGGGAACGGGGGAAAGAAGAGGACGGATGCCTGGGAACTGCCGGGACGGGGTAGAAAAGTCAGGGCCGAGCACGAGGAAATGGGCGGCACTCGGACGAGACGAGGAGGGGAGATATGACGCAAGACGGCCGGGGGTCGAAGCAAGGAGCAGCAGCGAAGTGAGCGGGCGGCAGTGGGTGCAGCATATAGAGCAGCCGTCGTCGCGGGTTATAGCGGGATGTATGCGGGGGTGGGAGTGGCGGTCACTGGGAGGGGATTGGGCGAGGTGCGCAGGCGCGGGGGCTCGTGTCCGGAAACGGTGTGGGGGAGCATGCACAGAGGATGTGGGCGAGGACCGGGAGCGAGCACTGTCTGTGCTGGCTGACTGGGGGGGCCTGGCCGGTCTGGGGCTGGCTGAAGGCTGGCTGGGAGAGACGGGGATGGGGAGAGAAGAGGAAGCAGACGCGGGGGCGACGGCGGGAGGGGGCGTGCCAGGAAAGGGAAAGGCGAGGAAGAGACAGAGGAGCTGAGCTTGGGCAGGCGAGCGGACGGTGGTGCTCTATGAAAATGATGCGGAACGATCCTTCTCAACGTCCTCCCACTCGTCTTCCCTATGATGCCCATGATGTCATCGCTGCCTTTTCAGTCCAATCTGGCCTAGACTCCGCTTCAGGAACCATAACGTCATTTCCCACGCCCTTTCTATTCTACACGCCGACGGCTAATCCGATTCGCCTCCGCCGCGGGCCCCGGCTCCGTTCCTATGCCACTCCCACCTAAATCCCAGCACAAATCCCTCCATATGTTCGCCTCCCCCCAGTCAGAGCTGCCCCCGCACGGCCTTGTCGAGCGACTCTGCGAAGTACCGGATGTTGTGGCTGTTCAGCCCCGCCATCGAGATACGCCCGTTCCCCGTCAGATAGATGTGGGCCTTCTCGACCAGCGCCTGGCTCTGCGCAGGATTTATGCCTGTGAAACTGCGAACAGGTGCGTCAGTGTCCTTGCGAGTTGCGCAGCTTCGGCCAATCCCAGTCAAATGCGTTCTCCGGCGAGACGCACGGCATCCCCAGCCCCGTGCCATTAACCAATATCGACGCCTGCCCATCGTCTGCCCCGCCCCAGAACACTTGACGCTCCAAGACGCACCGGCACATTAAGTATCGCCTTTGCGCCCCAGTCCGGCATTCTGACCGGAAGCCGCCTTAACAGCCCGGCGTGTGCCAGACACACCTCGGCCTTGACATTCTGGCGTCACCCGCACGCTCCGCCCATGCGAAACCCGCATCCCCATCTCCGGCATATCCCCCACGTGGGGACGTCATGCGGCCCGGAATTTGGACCATCGCAATGTGGCGCCGATCGGCAGGCGGGACAACCGGCGCGGCGCCCAAGACAACCACCTCTTGTGGTGGTTGCCATTCGGACACACAGGCGTCCATGACTCCTGCACAGGCAGGCCCACCTCTGCTCGCAGTTTATCTCATGAAGCAGGCACACCCATCGCCCCGTGTCCGTATCCGAGACCGACAGAGAAGCCCGAGTCCGAACCGGTCACAGAACCAAACACACGTACCTGAACATCCCAATCTGGTTCACAATGTGATCCCAATTTCCCGGCGTCTTCAGCTCCTCCGTCAGCAGCCGGTGCAGCTCCTTGCGCATGTCGATGATACGTCCGGCCATCGTCTTGATATCACGCTTCCACTCCCCAAACAGCTCCCCGTTGTTCAGGATGAGCGACACCTGCGAGCCCCAAAGCGCAATCAATCAATCAGCAAAACACTTCGGAGTTGGAGAAAGAGTGGCTTAGAGTCGGAGAGAAGCTCACCAGGCGGGCCCCGTGCGCAGGGGGGTTGCTGATCTCCGACCGGGCCAGCACCGACAGTTGGCTCTTGATCCGCTTAGCAGCCTCCTTCGAAGCTGACACGACGTGCAGCGCTCCGACACGCTCTCCATACAGACCGGCGTTCTTCGCGAAGCTCTGCACGTGTCGCGCCAGGGCACGATGTCAGCCCTTGGCGCAGGTTTGCGTAAGGCTGCATGACCCACCTGGCAGACCAACAGCGGAATGTTCCTCCTCACAAACTCCCTCACGGCCCAGGCGTCGTTGTCCAGGTCGCCGCTCGCAAAGCCCTGATACGCGCAATCAAAGAACGCGAAGTGGCCCTTCTGGAGCATGACGTCCGCAATCTGACCCCACTGCTCCCGAGTTGGGTCAACGCCGGTGGGGTTGTGAGCGCATGCGTGCAAGAGGAAGACCGAACGAGGGGCCGCATTCTTCAATGTTTCAAGGAAGGGGCCGAACGCGAGGCCAATGGTCTTCGGGTCGTAGTATGGGTACGTGGACGCCGGGACGCCGACCAGGGGGAATATCTGGTGGTGATTCACTGTATCCCGTGAACACGTCAGTCAACTATCCAACATTCAGATCGCAGCGCTGCACGGCCCCACGAGGACGACCATGCTAGGTGGGAATCGCGGCGGCGGAAATACGGGGGAACACAAGGGGAGGGACTTACCCCAGGTGGGATCACTCAAGTAGACGCGCTTGTCGTTCCAGCCATAAAACTTGCTCAGGAAGAGCGCGCCCAGATGGTTCGCGCCAGTCCCAGAGATGGTCTGAACGCTCGTGACGCGCTCCTCGGAGATCACAGGCGAGTCGCTGCCGAAAATGAGGCGCGCAGCAGCCGAGGTAAACTCAGGCAGACCAGTAATCGGGAGGTATTCGTGATCGACGGCGGGATCGTTGACGAGAATCTCCGTCGCCTGGAAGTCGCGGGAGGCGCAGGGTGGGTCGGAGTTGACATGCGGGGGAACGGGAGAACGCACCTTCTTAACGACAGGAAGCACCCACGGCTTGCTGTTATCATCCCGGTAGGCACCAACTCCCAGGTTCGCCTTGTTGGGATGGGTATCTGCCTTGTAGGAGGCGGTCAACTTGAAGATACTGCATAACTCTTCTTAGCATGCTTTCAACTCGAGATAAGGCCTGACAAGGCCGGCAAAACGCGTACGCATCGGGAGGGGCGAGGGGAACCTCGGTCCATCGCTCTGCAGTGCCGTGAGTGCATGACATTCCGCCACCCACTGATTGGCTGGTGGGCACGATGCAAACGGGAGAACGCACCAGCAGAAACGTTTTCAGACATCTTCGACTGAAGGTGGTCCGCGACTTGTCTAAGTCTGCTCGCCATATGGCACAAAAATTAGCAGCGGTGAGTAAGAATGTTTGTGCGTGGCCCTGCCATGCCCACAGCCTATAAAGCATCGAGCTCACCTGTGGATTTTGAACCTGGCAGATGAGCGGAGGGAGCGATCTATACCCAATGCCGATGCACGTGAAATCCGCTTGTTCCGAAATGTCCCTGCAATACAGGATCGGTCAGCGGCCTCCCGCGATGGTCCACAGGATGTGACTAACAAGTCCAGAGATGCAAGGAGTCGTGCTGGACGCTGCAGCGACAAGGTGTAGGTGATTGAAGGAAATCGGATGGGCACAGATATGACTCTTATAGGCGACCCGGGATGGTGCGATGAGGCATCGCGCCTGCCAATCTTGGTGGTCAGCTGCACGGCCGCTCAAAGTCCGGACCCGTCTGTGGAATTGTTATGGAATGCGCAATGGCGACAGAGGCGTTACGGTTCATTACGAATGAATGCCGCATGATAGAGGTTACTTCACGACATGGAACTGTCTGGGCGGCGGAGAGATCAACCGTTGACAAGGCGGCGATGCAGTATACGACAAGGCATGGGACAAGCGGGAGGCCACGGCAGCCACATGCAACATTAGCGATTGGTTAGAGTAAGCTTGGTGGTCACTCGGCGGTCAGGATGACTTTTCGATTGGCTCACATATGTTCAAACTTGTGTCGTCTGTCATGGAAGCACGTTCTACATTATAATACCCGAGAATGTATGAAGACACGTAGAGACACCGATGTAGCACAGATAATGCACTTTGAAGGGGACAGATGGAGGCAAGCCACATCGGGAGTTACGGGGCAGGGGGAGACAGTATGTGGTATAGCATGCGTCCGTGTGTCATGATGGCGCCGAGATGATGAGTCGTGAACGTAAGATGAAGCTGAGAGCCGTGGTCGTGTCGGGGGCGGTGGCTGTGGCTTGCGCACCCTGAGTATTCGAGGTAGTGGCGTTGGGATGAATGGGGTGGGGAGGGGGGAAGAGGAGGCCAATTATGCGGTCGCCATCTTGGATGCAACAGTCCGCTCGCTCTCCAACTTCGCCTTGTTCTTCTCGAATGCTTGCTGTCGACAGCTGTCGAGGTTCTGACATTCGTGGTGCTCGGGCATGCGATGCTGCACAGAACCAGGACATTAGTCGGACATGACCTGCGCAGAAGATGTCGAATACGCACTGTGCCGCAGAACTCCAAACGGCAATGAGGGCACTGGCCGACAATGCGCAAGACGGCCTGGTTGCAGCGGGGCTCGGACTGGAGCTGGCAGCGCTTCTTGGCAGGCATGACGGGTCGTGTGAGGTTCTCGGAAAGGGGATGGGAGACGTCTGCAAGGCGACGGCGTCAGCACGGAATGTCTTGGGCAGGATAGGCCGCGGGGAACGCTCACGGAGGGGCGGGGACGGTGAGATATGCGCAGGAGATGGTTGGAAGAGGCAGACTCGGGGAGGAGAGACTTATATACGGAGTCGAGGGGGACGCGTCAGCTCGAGATGCGGATCTGAGATCTCGCGTGGCGGCGTTGTGAGCGACTGCACAGATCTTGCTTCCCGATTTGAGTCCGAAGCGCGTCCGGGCTATCGGCGCCCGTTGCTCCCCGTCCGTCTCTCAATCCTGGCTGGCCCGTCATTGTAAAGCAGGCCACGGCGTACACTCGGAGACGGCATCCCCTGTTCTCCCGCTGTCACCGAATAACCGTCGACGCCGCGCGGTGCATGCAAGCGTACAGTGGCGTATGACTGCCGCTGCCACGCCGCTTCCCGCTCAGACAAGTAACGAGGCTCCGGCCAGGCAACGGTGCGCACCCGCTTTCGGACACTTCTTCCACTTCGCGACGTCCGCTCCCGTCCCCGCACCCCTTCCGCGCGTCCGCCCTTGTGCCCCCGCTCTAGCCCCCACAGTCCGTGTCCTGCCCGCTACTGGAACTGGTCTCTGTGATCTTAGCCACAAGCCCCGCAAATTGCTCCGCGGCCCAGAATCGCCACTGGAGCACGAAGATCTCCTCAACTGAGCACCCTGCGGTCCAGTGCAGGTACACCGTCCTCCTGACACCCTCCGTTTCGCACACAGCACAGAGCTCCAGCCACACGGCACACGGCCATCGCGCAGTCACCCACGTATGTAATGCAGACGTGTAGCACCTGTGCTTTGTTCCCCTGTTGCTGTAAAACCTACGCCGCCCTTCGATCTGCCGACTGCGTTCGGATCGTCGTTGATTCGCTCACGTAGAAAAAGTAAATTGCACAATTCGATAGGGGTATTACTCTCTCGAGGTGAGAAAAAAGCGACTGCGATGGATAGATGCCACTAGGAGGCCGTCGACGTAGATCCATTGCCAAGAGTAGGAAAAAGAGCGGGATAGATAGATATGAAAGGTCCGAGGACGACGAGACGGAGAAGAACACACACAATGTGCATGGTTTGTAAAAAGCAACGTGCAAGAGGTGCTCCTGCTGTATCATAACTTCAAGGCCGATCGGTGAGAAACTAGCAAATGTCCCAGGATGTAGTAAGGTATGATACAACGTAGCACCAGTCGTCTTAAGTCTTCTTCGTGTTCGTGTGTTGCAAAACGACGACTGCAACCACGATAGCAATGATGACGAGGATGACCAGAAAGAGGATGAAGCAAATCCACCGCTTCTTGCGCGCTGCCCGTGCCGAGTCGACGGCCTTGTTGGTGTAGTTGAGGCTGCAGAACGGTTAGTGACAAAGTTGCAAATAATCCTGTGGCAGCCACTTGCCCAGTCTCGACATCCTTCTCAACCTCCTTGACAGTGTCATTAATGACAGTGATCTGCTCATCTTGCTGCTCCACCAAAATGCTCATCTACGATGAAACGTGAGTAAAAACGCTTATCTTTCGTGAAAGGTGGACGGTAGATTCTCACGTCATTGAACAGTTGGGCGAGCTCCGTTAGTGTCCTTTCAATCTTCTTAATGTCCGCATGACGTTCCTGCACTTCACGGTACGCGGAACGAGCCTCGCCGTAACGGTTGGTGTTCAGCAATGCCTGGCTGAAGATCTGACCGCCCTGGTCATCCTCGACTACGGCCTTGACTTCCTCCGGCGACGCATCGGGCTTGACTATATTCGTTCATCAGAACCTTTCACACTGCTTGAACGAGCTCAACAACATACCGATCTTGTACTGGCGCTCCAAACGCTGCTTGTACTTTTGCCGGTACTGCTGCTCCACAGTCTGGTAGTTTTGGATCGCCTCCATAAACTTTTGCTTCACAAGACCGGTCTACAGCGCCACATCTTCCTTCAGCACACGCACATACACTGCGAGGACGCTTCGCCTTGCGACTGACCTGCTGCTTCCGGATCTCACCATCCCGACCCACACCGCCCTGCTTCTGCAGCGCCTTGATCCGCCTCCGGAGCACATCGCTGAGTGCGCTGGTGTCCGCGACGAGGTCCTCGAGCTGCTGGTTGACACGCTGGCCCGCGGCGTCGTCCGTCGTGTTCAGCGAGCGCGAGTGCAGGTCCGAGATGCGGTTCACGTTGTCGTTGAAGGTCCGGATGTCGTCCTGAACGGAAGAGATCTGCAAACCGCACCCTCGCATTTAGCATTCCGCCATTTCCCCGTTTGGGCGGATATTCCCATATCCAACGAAGCCTCGTGCTATGGGCACCGCACCGAGCCATAAATCGCAAACGCACCTCGCTGTAGAACGCAGTCATGCCGTCCGAGCCGCCGGTGAGGTTCGTCGAGCTAGGCACGGCCGCAGCCTGATACGTGGTTGGCGCATCGTCCTGCTGAGCGTACGGGTTGTTCGCCCGTCCGCGCGAGCGGTAGTCGTTGGTGCTCTGCATCGGGTACGAGTCCCTGTCGTCATGGCGCAACGCACGCCGCCATGTCAGTATCTGTGACAGTGTGCACGCCGCGACGGCGAGGCACGCTAAGCGGAAAGGGGGACTCACGAGTTGGTGTACCCGCCTCCACCACCCTGCTGTTGCGCCTGGCCGCGAGAGTTTCAGTACCGTAACAACACATAGACCGGGCGTACACCACGAGTGTACGCCACACATGATGCGAACAACGGTGTATGAACGGAAGACGGCTTACCCTCAGTGCTGCGAGTCTGTCTCTGGCCATGGCGACGGAATGGGGGTATTAGGGGAAATCGAGTTGCGTTGGTTGTAGCTTGGCGTTTCAGTGTTTGACAAGGACGACGACAGAGGGCAGCACTCAGTGCTGCGTCCGGGGGGAGCTTGTAGAAGAAAGTTGAAGGTGTGAAAGGCAAGAAGATGAGCGGTGGGGGTAAAGACTGGTGGGGCCTGTGGTAGGGGTTGCGGATGGCAGAGAGGAGGAGGGCAGTGTTGAGTTGGCGGTGTGCCTCCCTCAATTGGCATTCAGCCCGTTGATAGGCGCTAGCGCCTATATGTATATGTGCGCTCCCGACCTTCCCGACGCCGCGCCTCTGACATATTAATTCGGGCGAGGCCCCAGCTTCACCCGATATTTACATATACGCCGCAGTCCCCAGCATTGATTTCTATTCGACGAGTAGACTCTACGCAGCTACTGTACATTGATTCACACACGCTTGTTGCAATTCGGTTCATACCCTCTGGCTTCAGTTCGCGACGGCACCGCGAAGCACCGAAATCTGCCTCTCGAGCATCTTGCGGCTGGGCCCGCCAATAGACTCGCGCCGTTCGACGCTCGCCTCAAAGTCGAACACCGCCAGGACATCCTCCTCGAATTTCTCGTGCAGACCGCGGAAGTCCTGCAGGGTGAGCTCGTTGAGCTGGCACTTCCGCGCCTCTGCCAGCGCAACCGCCCGGCCCGAAACGTGATGGGTCTCGCGGAACGGAATCTAGAGCAAGAACACACGCAGCGGCGTAAAGGGACGCAGATCAGTGGACAACGCAAGTTAGGCACGAGGCCTTAGCCACTCACCCCCTTCCGGACAAGGTAATCCGCAAGATCAGTCGCAAGGACATCCATGGTCAGAGCTTTAAGCATCTTATCTCCGTGCACCTAACCAGCGTGTTAGTCACCGGTCAGCCACATTCGTATCGGTGTGTCGTACCTCCAGAGTTGCAATGACCCCTTCGGCAATCTGGAACGACGCGGAGACCGTGTCGACAACATCGAAGAGCGGCTCCTTGTCCTCCTGCAGGTCCTTGTTGTACGTGGACGGCAGGCCCTTGTATGTCATCAAGAAGCCAGACATCTAGAGGCACCGAAGTGAGCGCTGTACAATGGCGGAATGAACCGGCAATAGCGTAATGACGTACATTTCCGAACACACGTCCTGACTTGCCTCGGAGCAGCTCGAGGGAGTCCGGGTTCTTCTTCTGCGGCATGATGCTCGACCCAGTGCTGTACCACACGTATGTCAGCCTCAGTTAGCATCATGAAACGCCGTGGACTCCACACACCTGTATGCATCGCTCAGGGTCACAAACCCGAACTCCGCGGTGGAGTATATGATGAGGTCCTCCGCCATCCGGCTGACGTGGGTCATGGCCAGACTCGCCCACATCGTGAACTCGACAATGAAATCACGGTCGCTCACGCCGTACATGCTGTTTTCAGCGACGGCGTCGAACCCGAGCTCCTTGGCGAGGAACTCACGATCGACGCCGAACGGGTTACCCGCAAGGGCACCGGAACCAAGAGGCAGGACAGAAATCCGGGGGATGAGCTGCTGGAGCCGCTCAAGGTCCGCACGGAAGGAGAACCCGTGGGACAGCAAGAGGTGAGACCACCGGATGGGTTGTCCCCGCTGTAAACGATCGCATAAGGACAAAACCATTTGCAGCATTGGCGAAGGTCGCATACCTGCAGGTGAGTATATCCAGGCATGAGGATGTCCTTCTCCTTGTCCGCACGCTCGACCATCACACGGATGAGGTCCTTGAGGCCCTTCTCGACCGCGCGCACTTCACCAAGGAGCCAGAGCCGCATGTCGGTCGCTACCTGGTCGTTTCGCGAGCGGCCAGTGTGCAGCTTGCCGCCGAGCGGACCGATGAGCTCAGTCAAGCGACGCTCGTTCGCAGTGTGGATGTCTTCGTCATCCGGCTGGACTACAAACTGTCGATAACGATTCAGTGAGGCGAAATCACTAAATACCAATGAAACCTGACTCACGGTGCCCTGCACCCACTCCTGTCCCACCGTCGTGAGGCCATCCACAATCTTCTGTTGCTCGTCCTGGGTCAAGATACCAACGCGCGCCAATCCCTTGGCGTAGGCGATCGAGCCCGCGATATCAGCCGCATGCATGCGCCGGTCGTATCGCAACGACTGATTGAACTCGTGCATGCTAGATCAGCCGATTATTAGCCGCTCTTCCATCCTCTCCTGGTGAAAATACTCACAGAGGGTCGGTTTTGCCAGTGAATCGACCTCCCCACAGCTTTTGCTTGGTCGGCAAGTTGGACATGACTGGCACCGTGCGTACTTGGAGAAGAGAGGGCTGAGGCAGGTGGAGGGTTGACCGAAGAAGTGGGAGGTGATAATCCTTGGCCAACCCCAAGCAAATCCACGATTTTAAGCATGACTCGCGCGGCTGTGGGCGCTCCTTTCGATGGGAGACTCAAGTCCAGGTTGGGATGTCTACAAAATGGTACAAAGCACGCCAAGAGCCAAGAGAAGGGTAATATACGTCTATTAATGTAGGATTATCTAGTACGAAGGGAGATACGAGTATGTGTCGTTATGGGTGCAGAGCATTTATCACCATGAAAGCCACAGCAGCAAACATGGAAGCTCCCATGTAGATTGCAACGCGAACATTGAAAGGATTGTGGGTGAGGAAGGGGTATGGGACTACCAGAGTGTTAGCGCATTTTTCATGGATGGCCAAGGAGACGTTACGTACACATGCCGTTGTAGCTCGCACAGTACTCCACCCAGCAAGCGTACCACGTTCCCAACACAGCGGCGAGGATGAGCGAGCCGTACTGGCTTACGAATTTGGGGTACTTTCGCTCCAAGAAGTAGAAGTCGACGACCAGAGAAATTGCGGGGGCGGCATGAAGCGCGAGATCAGTGTGGAGAGGCAGACGTTCGGGTTCGGGGATAGTGTGGGACGAAGTAGGCTCCCTCTCGCCGGGAGACTCCATGAGAATCATATGCGGCATGATCAACAGGAGCGTCCAGTAAATAACAGAAATTACGATGGCCAACTGGTTTAAGCTTATATGAGCCGCATTTGCAACGGGAAAACGGCGAGGCATACCGGTAGAGCACTCATGAGGAATGCACGTTTGACGATCCGAAACGCTTCTATGAACGCATACGCCCGCTAAGCGGTGGAGAAGTACTGGGGAAGCTTGTGCACTCACTAAGCGAGGGAGTAAGATCGCAGCCGACGCTGAGCACCATGGTCATCCACGCCACACAAAGGCTGAGTGATTCCATTCAGCGACCAGTGCCAATGCCATTCAAGACGAAGAGAAGACGTACCCTTGTATCGTCAGAAATTGGAAGTGCCCGCCTCTCATGTCTTTCATCGGAATATTGGCCACCATGTCCGGGAGATGGAGGTACCCATAAGTCATGACCGCGGCGGCGGAGGTGTGCAAAAGGAACGGCAGGAGCCTCAGACTGGTGGACATGGCTGGTTGCGAGCGGTGCTGGGGATGGCGGGGAGCAACGTGATAGTTGCGGAGGGCGAGGGTGCATCACCGGGAGCTCTTATAGCGTTGAAACCATATCGCCGGCACGGGTTTCGCCGGGCACAGATGACAGCCAAGGGGTTATACGGCATGGATCATCCTGGCTGGATCTAACACGTCTCCGGTCGGGTCTGCGGCACCAAGTGTGTTCGTAGTCAGTCGAGCGACCAAATGACGTCGGCCCGCAACCCAAACTCTTAATTTGCCGACAGACGCCAACGGATCGAAGCTCCCAAGCCGACCCCCAGCCGGAGCGACCACCTCGTCTGTCTCCTGTGCTTCCACTACGTCGTCTCTGCTTTCATTCTTTCATTCTTTTCCATTACGCTGTCGACGGGTCCACGAAGGAACACCGGGGAGAACGTGTGCGACAGGTGGCATAGAAACCGTGCGGCGGGAACGGCCTCCGGACGCTCAGTGTGGCAGGTCATCCGCTTTACGCCTCCACAGGCGACTAGACTCTCCCGCAAGCCATGTCCGCCCAACGTGTTACGGTCACCTATTCCGGACCGATTGTCTTCCTTTCCACAGACCATTGGAAACAGATCCAGAACTCCTTGGCCTCACAACTTCCACTCCGGAACTTGCACTGGAAGTCGACGTCAAGAAACGCCTTGCGGTCGATCCAGGAGCTGGACGTGAAGCTGGTGCCGTTTGAGGTTCTGAAGGAGGATCAGGCTGCTTCGCAGGTGCCCCAGACCGTGTTAGACAAACCATTGCTTCACCTGTACATCTTCACTTGTGAGGTGAATAATATCACTCGTCCCCGCCGAGACCCCTCATACTCAGCCGCCTGAAGGACAGCGAACTGTACCGGGCCACGGTTCGTAAGCAGATCAAGGAGTGGCACACGTCCGTCAGCACACGCAAGGGCCAGGAATGGCTCATCGTCCACGTCGTGCGGCCAGACCAGAACGTCCCCCAAGGCAGGCTGTTTCAGATCAAAACGTCCGTGCTCGACAAAGTGAAGGGGGACTTCAATCTCGACAAGAAAGATAGGTGCGTGCTGATCAGTGTATGTGAGCGATGTTCATCTACAACTACATCTCAGATGCGTTCAGCTCGTATGGTCGGCGGAGAAAGACAACCCCGCCCTGTGGGCGGACTGTGTTTCCAAAGTCAAGGACGGGCTTCTGTCCGCGTTCGATAGCTCCCTCACTCAACGCGAGGACGAGGTTCGGCGGTCGGAAGGTCAACGGACCATGCCGGGGTGGAACTTCTGCACGTTCTTCATTCTGAAGGTGAGGTCGTCAACGAGTTCTGCAATGGGAAACGTCCTGACTGTATGCGTACAGGAAAGCGTTGCTAGCTCCCTTGAAGGCATGAACCTGCACGAAGACGCTCTCCAGCAGTATGTTGAGCTGGAGTCCACCTTCTCCCAAGTCCTCCGGGAAAAGAACTTGTCCTGGTTCGGAGCTCTGATCACTCCCATGCCCACTGACGACTCCGTCCCTCTCTTGTCGATCACCAAGAAACCGTACCACGACCTCATCCTTGCGAACACCATTTCCGTCTTCGATTTCCGTGTCTACCTACTTGCTAGGCAGTGTTTACTACTGAGCAAGATCGGGGACATGGAAGAACTATGTCGAAAGGCAGCCTCGTTCCTCAGTATTTTCGCAAGAACGTTGCGCGAAGTCGAGGTGTGTGCTTAGCACTACGCTACCTAGAGCTTGTCTCCAACAGTTGGTTCAGAACACCCTACCTCCCTTCTTCATTGAATCCTGGATCTACTCCTCCGCTCTGAGCGTCGTTGAACAAAGCGACGAGTGGGCGAAAACCATTACGCTGGAGAAGGCCGCCCTCTCCTCTTTCAACGCCGAGAAAGGTGAATTGCTGGAGCTCGCACGGCATCAAGTACGCTATCATCACACTGAATAGCGAAGGTGATGGCTCACGTCCCTCAAGCTTGACATTCTAGGTATTGCGGCAGGCTTCCTTCCCAACAAGCCCCCATTCTCCCTTGCACTCCCGTCATCTTTCGATCCGGCCGCCAAGGACCCGAAGGCGAAGCGCGATAATTCCATGACCATCACGAAGACGGAGTTGCTTTCCGCCATGGAGGAACGAGATGCGCTCTACGACCTGTACGTGAACGTCACGAACCGCGCCATCGAGCTGTATGCAAACTCCGGTCGCCGAAAGTTCGCGCTCAAACTGCACGGGTCATTGGCTGCTCTTGATATGTACGTTCTTTGTCCCCTTCCCCGCTTGCCTTGTCAGGTGCTGAGATAAGGGCACCCAGCCATCGCGGCCGCTTAACAAGCGCTCTCCAGACGTACACTTCGCTCCCTGCCCATTATTCGCCCCACGGCTGGACGTCGATGGAGGCGTACATGCTTAACCGTGCGCTCAACATCCACGAGACTGCCGAAAAGCCGAAGGACAGGGAGTGGATCCACGTGCTCCTGCATTTCCTCAGGGCGTACGTGGAGGACGGGGGCAGAGATCTGCTGCTGAGCGAGGAGGACAGTAATGCATATGTGGAGAAGCTCGTCGCGGCGCTGAAGGAGGCGGCTGAGAACCTCGATAGCGGTAAGCGCGACACTGACTTCGACGTAGCGACTGGCTGAGACGAGATCCCGTGTCCACTCAGAAACACCGTTCCCAGATCACTCAGCCTTATCGGTGTCGCTCATTGAACCTCACGCGCAGCTGGCCGAGAGTCGTGATGGTGCGCTGCTCAAAGTCGTGGTGAAGAACAAGCTGCCGTGTGTGAGCATGCGAATCTGGGATATTTCAGGCGTAACCTGGTCTTGATGACGGCGCTAGGATATACCTGCGGAGGAAGTTCGCCTTCAACTCAACGGAAGGGAGAATAGTCAAATCACTTTCACCACGACAGTATCCAGCATAGGTCCGGGACGCACAGAGCTCACATTGTTCTGTCCTGTAGGTGGCGTCTGCGGTCCTTTGTCCTGGCTCTTTTGCTCATTTGCCCGTGCAGTCCTCTGCTATGGGAACGTATACCCTGGCAAACACCCAGATATCCATGCCTCGCTTGCTTTTCCAGTGGAAACATTCCAAGACGCCCAAGAAGATCAAGGCTGGAAACTTGCCTACCCTTGTCTACATCCCGAAAGACGTCCGCGCTCTCGACGTGAAGCTCAAGCAGCCTCCTCTGAGTAAGTCTATGGTTGACCAAATGTCTAGGCGAGCGTACTGAGGCTTCATCGCAGTCGAGCTTGGCACGATGTCAAAGATACGGGTTATGCTCTCCACCGGTCGCAATGAGATCGCCACGGCGGTGGTCAAGTTGGGAGCACCGTCGGGGGTCACTTTCAAATATGAGGACACGCAGCTGCTTGGAGACGGTACCAACTACTAGTCGTCCCCAGGCGCGTAGGATGGATGTACTGACACTCGTTCAGATCCCCCAGCCATACGCACTGACCAAGAAGCTCTGACCTTCCTTGACCTGAAAGCAGGGCAGACGGCCGTCGCAGCAGTATCCTACTCGGACGCATCGGCGTACGCATACATGGTAAGTTTGTTCCTTATCTATTTACCAATGTCCGGAGTTCAGTTGCTCCTTCTCTCAGAGAGTGAACGTCGTCGTGGACTATGTGACCACGTCTGAGCCTGACATCACGAGGACGCTACGTCTCAGCCGGGTGGTGGCGACCGGGTTGCCCGTGGAGATCAATGTACAAGACTTCTTCCGCGGGACAAGGTTTGTAGCTCGGTCATGTTGACAGAGTCGCGCTCAGCACGTTTCACAGGCTGTTCACGGCGTTCACGTTGTCAACAAAGACACATCAGCATGTCCGAGTGCGCTCGGCGCAGTTATTGTCAGAAGCCGAGACCCCGGGTGTGAAGGTGACAAGCAGCGTGGCGCAGAAGCCGGGGATTGTGGTGTGTCAATGTCTTCATTCTTCATATGCGCGTCACCCTGTTTGCTGAACCTAGCCTTCAGACACTGACGCCTGCACAACCGGGGAAGTTTTTGTTCCAGATGGATTCCGAGAAGGGCACAGGTATGGTCAGCCCAAACACCTCCAGCGCCGATCGAGGGTATTCATGATTTGGCAGCGCGCGACGGACTGAAGCTGCAGATCACCTACCGGATGCTCCGCGAAGGTATGGCTCTGGGCCCAAAGCTGCTCGAATTTGGCGCTAACGTCATACGCTCATTTAGAGGTCGAATCACTGATCGAACTCGCTGTCTCGGAAGTCGTGTTCGGGACCCCATCGCTAGAAACCGTCCGCCAAGAGATGGTAGACAAGCTCGTGCAGGCGCTCGAGACAGACGCATGCTGGGTCGAGCTGTATGGCGTCACCGGGGAGCTCGTGGTTCCCGGAATTACTCCGACGGACGGCGGGATTGGCTCAGGACTGCGTCAGGTCATGGAAGTATGCACTTCTCGTTTGCACGCTGACGGTGCGGCACGTTCATCTGACGGACACCATGCAGAAACTGAATCAGAGGCGGTCTTCGACGTCATTTGGCGAGTGGAGGGATATCGTCATCCCGGTGGACGTCCCGCAGATACATGTGCGTCTTGGGCCCTTCGCGTGTTCTAGGCGTGGTCCATGAAGCTGAGGACTTCTCTCCCCAGATCCTTGCTGCCGCGCGATTGCAAGTTCTGGAGAACCCCTTCTCTGCTGACGTCGAAAAGCCGGCGAAACGCACACGGCCGCTGTATGCGGGTCAGCCAATCTCTGCGCTGCTCACGGTCGAGGCCTCGTTCCACTGGGCAGCGCCTGAGGACACCAAGGTTCAGAGTTATAACATGCGGTATGACATCGAAGACTTGACACTGGACTGGCTGGTCAGTGGGCGCAAGAGGGGGGACTTTGTGACCAAAGTGTGTTTCTCATTGATCATCTTGTGCCGTGTTTGCAGCACTGACCGGTTCATTCAGGATGGGGAGACATTCACAACGCCGGTGACCCTTATCGCACTTCATCACGGGGAGCTCGTTCTACCCAAGATCAGCGTCACTGCGCTGCCGCTTCCGGGTGAGCACAGGATGCGATCGAGCGT
Source organism: Sanguinoderma infundibulare (assembly GCA_032821775.1). Classification (NCBI taxonomy): domain Eukaryota; kingdom Fungi; phylum Basidiomycota; class Agaricomycetes; order Polyporales; family Polyporaceae; genus Sanguinoderma; species Sanguinoderma infundibulare. The sequence goes on along the minus strand of JAVLRN010000005.1, from coordinate 1,842,674 downwards.
TGTGCCGAGTTGCGAGACGTACGAAGTGCACGGTGCAGAGAAGGTTCTTGTGCTGCCTCGGGGAGGCAGGAGCACATTTGTGGTTAACATGGGCACGAATACCAGTGTGTAGCGATGAAGTTTTCGGCTTGGAGTTTACTGTAATTCATTGCTTTCCTCGACGCTCCGAACCTGCGCGGGGCTTCCCCAGTGCGGCGTGACGACACCAACGGTCACGCGTGAGAATTATGTGACTGGACGCGCCACGATCGTGACGCGGGCGCGGGACCGACTGGGAAGTGGCAGTCGGGGCGCAGTCGCCGCAGTGAAACCTCAGCCTTGTCCACCGACGCGTGCCCTCTTCTCCACGTTCCGTCTTGCTCCCATCCCACCCGCACACTCACAGATCACCAGCGGAAAAATACAAGCCGATATGTCAGATTCAGATGACTAGTGCGTGTTGATGCTCGTGGTGGTCGTGCGAGCAACCAAAACTGACACACGCACAGCGAGCAGGAGCGTCAGGCCACCATTGCCAGAAATCGCGAGCTCCTGGCACAACTCGGTCTGGCAGATGCCGCGTCAGCGATTAAATCCTCGAAGCAGGCGAACAAGTCTGCGAAGCCTGTCCAACCACGCGTAAAGAAGCCCAAGGAACCGGCCATGCCCACGCGACAGTCAACGAGGTTGAGGAGAGCCGCCGTCATAGACCCCAACGAAACACCACAACAGAAACGGAAACGTGAGGTACGTCTTCGCCCCGTTCAGATGCAGCGATATATGCAAAACAGCCGTCTTAGCGAGAGGAGGAGGACAGAAGACGCAAGGAAGAGGAAGAACGTCTGGAAGCCACCGAGCGCGAACGAGAAGCGAAGCGGCCCCGGCGTCACGACCTGGACCTGACTACCCTCGCCGACGATCTCTCCCCCAAAGAGTTATCAGAGCTCCGAGCTACCTTCCAGGTCGTGCTCAAGACACCTCAGCCCAAGGGCACGAGCGGAGACGATGCATATGTCTTCGACGACCACAAGAAGGAGCAGGCCGAAGTCACAGAGTTGAAGCAAAAGTTCAAGAAGCTCAAGATCGTTGCTCGAGCAAAGGTGACCCAGGATCGGATATACAGCACTGCATACCACCCAGAGCCCACGAAGGATCTCATATTTTTCGGAGGTACGCACCTTGCATCTCTATCCAAAGCGGTTCCTCATATAGAGCAGACAAGCACGGGCAGCTTGGTATCTGGGACGCGCAGGCACCCGTAGATGCGCCCGAGGACGACGATGACGATCCGACACCGCCCGAGGATCGGGAAGGTGGCAAGTACTACCGTTTGCAGATGCACTGGCCGGCTACCTCCAAGTCATCCATATCATCTGTCAAATTCGATCCCATTGACTCGTTCAGCGTAAGGGTTTGCCTATGCCTCAGACTGTTACCCCGCTCATACTTGCTCTTCCAGGTGTATACTAGCGCATACGACTGCACAATTCGTACGCTGTCTTTGGCTTCTGGCATCTCCTCCGAGATATATGCAACAGATGATGTCTTGATAACATCTGTGGACCTCCCGCCTCATGGACACGAGATGTGGATCTCGGACGCCGCTGGCGGGCTAACGCACATGGATCTCCGTGCAGGTCGGTCGCACGCAAAGCGATACACTCTGTCTGACCAGAAGATCGGAAGCGTCAGCGTGAACCCTGTCCGTCCGTACTTCTTGGTCACCGCCTCCAACAGTCGCGAATTGAAGTACGTCCCTCATCCTATCCTTCAAGGCACTCTTGTCTCACGCACGCTGGCCCTCCAGAGTATGGGACACCCGGATGCTGGAGACACTGAGTGGTCGGTCTCTCCGCGCTGTGCCCAATTCCCCGGGTCCCTCCAGCCCGAGGTCACCCTCCAAGCGAGGGGCTCGGAGTGCCAGCGTCGTTGCCCACCCGAACGAGGTCGATGCCGAGGCGATCCAGAAGCTTGTCGCGACGAAGAAGGGCCAGTCAACCGTGCGCGCAGGCTGGACACACGGCAAGACCGTCAGTTCCGCGTACTGGGACCCCCGAGGACGGTCCATCGTCAGCACCAGCTACGACGACACTATCAGATGTGAGTCCCAGTCGCGGTCCCCGGCACTCTTGCAAAATCCCCAGCTCACATTCCTGCGCAAAGTATGGGATTTTAAGTCCTCCCTGTTCGAGAAGGACGAACCCTTCCCGTCCTCAAGACCATTCGGCCAGATCAAGCACAACTGCCAAACGGTCGGTCCTCATAGTGTTGTATGTCCACAGTGCTTTTAACGCATTCTCGTGGGACAGGGCAAGTGGGTAACCATCCTCAAGGCTCAGTGGACGCCGAACCCCGACGTGTATCCACACTTCACGGTACAGTTTCACGCCGTCTTCTGTCTCGAATGGGCTCGCATTGACGCACCGCGCTCAGGTCGCAAATATGGACCGCTCCCTCGATGTTTACTCCTGCAAAGGCGATCATATTGTCAAGCTAGCCGACCGGTCCAAGTAAGTCTCATTCTCGTTCTCCAGTTGTCGTGTCCACTCACTACAAATCGTCAGGGTCACTGCCGTGCAAGCAGTCACTTGCTCCCACCCAAATATTGTTGAACGCGTAGCGTCGGGCAACGCAAGTGGACGTTGCGTCCTGTGGGCTCCCGCAGACGATTGACGATTGCAATTCGTCGTGATACCCCCGCTGCTCACCTACTCTGGTCGTCGATCCCTTTTGATTAGTAGATACGTATACGTGATTATATATTTTATTAGTAAATACTACTATTGCATTCCGTGGATGTGCGATTTAAATATTGGCTTACAGGGCCTAGCTCTGCGCGACGGTCAGGTCGGCCGTATTGATTCGAAGGAGCAAAAACGCGTCACCTGAGCGATTCGAACACTCGCGGGCAAAGCCCAACCGCTAGCAGCTATGAATAGCAGGCGATCCCGTTAACCACTCCGGCAAAGTGACCTAAGTAAAGTCGAACTCCAGTATGTCATTGTGAGTTGGAAGATGCAGGGGAATGAATCCCGACTTTTTCGGGGTCCTTTTCGAAGTCTTGACCCTCACCGTCATGGCAAAGAAAGCTCGTGCGCCATCTTCTGCTGCCCCTGCACCCAGCAAGCCGCCTCAAGTCTCATTTCCGCCATTAACACCCAAGGAAAGGCTGGAATGCCGCGTCCTGCTTGAGGACCAGATCCTCTTGATCGATGTCGGTGCTTCCTATGCCATTGTGCATGCTCGAGTGGTCTCGTGCACCCACGACTGAACTCGGACCCAGGACTTCTTGTCTCCGGAAGAGTGCAAGGCGTATGCGAAATTCATTGACAGCCTCCCGCTGGAGCTCACGCCCCCGAAGAAGAGAGGAGAGGCTGACCGGGTGAACCGTGCGTCGTCCATACCCCATCCTCTCTCGCAGTGTCGAGGGTAACCGAGTACTTGGACGTATGCGCGCAGAGCGGATATCCGTACCCTCGGCTGATTTTGCGCAGAAGCTGTATACCATCCTTACACCACACCTACCCGAGTTCCCGTATCCCGCCTCTGTGAAGAAGCCGGCAGGCGCGACTGCGCGCGCGGCACATTCCTGTAATTCGAACATACGTCTGTACAAGTACGCGACGGGCCAGTACTTCGGGCCGCACTACGACGACTCTGTGCGCGATGCCGAGACTGGTGCAAAGTCGGAATGGACCCTGCTGGTGTATTTGACCGGAGCAGAAGATGGGGTAGAAGGCGGAGAGGTACGTGATTCTAGCATCTGTCGTGCTTCTGTGCTGCATGTCGTCCCCAGACGATCTTTTACAAAGACCAACGAGGGGAGCCTCGGGAGACCATCATGCCTCCATTGACGCGTGGACAGGCGCTATTGCATCGGTAGGAAGCGACCGGCTTGAATCGCGAAGTCCTCGCCTGACATTGTCCTCCAGTCACGGTCAAGACTGTCTGCTTCACGAGGGTTCGCCAGTGACGAAGGGGAACAAGTACGTCTTGCGCTCCGACCTGATGTTCATGAAGTAGCAATAGAATCTCCCAAAACACAATACACACCAAAGCCCACTACCCCGATCACCTCCTCCCCTTCGATTTCTTCTTCATCTTCGGCATCCCCGCCTCCACCACGTCGTCGTCCCGATCCATATCGTCCTTCCCACCTCCATCCTCCCCACCCCGCTTCCGCTTCTTGCCGTGCCCGCCCTTGATCCCCTGCTCCTTCAACTCTTGGGCCGCAAGCCGCCCCGCCTCGTCTACACGCTCGCGCAGGAGCGCGACCTCCTCCTTGTCGACCGCCCACAGCTCCATCTTCTTCCCGGTGACCTGCTCAATACGGAGCACGAGCTCGACGTCGTACTGGGTGACAAGCGTGATGGACTTCCCGGAGCGGCCGGCACGCGCTGTGCGGCCGACGCGGTGGATGTAATCTTTGGAGTGGGTTGGGATATCATAGTTGATGACGATGTCGACGGAGGGGATATCAAGACCTCTGTAATACGACGCCATGTTGGCATGGATCCTTGCGTTTCATGAACATGGTTACTTACCGACTGGCGACGTCGGTCGCGACGAGAATATTTCGGCCACCAGATTTGAATTTGCCGAGTGCGCCCAATCGTGAGCTCTGGCTCAGTTGTCCATGTAGTGGAATGGCATGGAATCCTAGTGAACGCAGTATGATGGACAATCTGGGCGCATATATATGAGCTATGCCAAACCGGAATGAAATGCGAAGGTGCACACCGTTGAGCATCGTGCACTGTACGGGTGAAGACGATCATCGAGTTTTGAGCCAAGGTGTTGGCAAGATAAATGAGGTGCACGTCCTTCTGGGGCAGCGGCATGAGGAGGTAGTATTGTAGCAGTGTCGATACAGTCGAATATCTAAGGGCGACGAGAGGTTGGCACATGCCGGGTGGGAAATCGAGCAGGGGACGCACTTGGAATTCACTTCTACACGGACGGGGTTTGACAAGCTCGCGCGCTGGAGCTTGGCAACTTTTGTCGTCATTGTGGCCGAGAACAGGTACGTCGTCCGCTCCTGAGGGATGAGCTTCAGGATCTTGTCGAGCTTCGGACCAAAGTCCATGTCCAGCAGCCTGTCCGCTTCATCAAGGACCTATTCGACCGCCAAGCTCCTCTCATGAGCATCCTCTCCGGCATGATCATAGATCAAGCGGCACGCACCAAGAACTTCAAACTCCTCAAACTGAACCCCTTCGTCTCCTCCAGATGCTCCAGTAGCCTCCCCGGCGTCGCGACGACGACGTGCGGCTTCTTTGCGAGCGCGACCTTCTGCGGCTGGATGTCGACCCCGCCGATGACGGTCACGCACCGCACGCCCATCGCGCTCCCGATGCTCTCGAACTGCTGCGCGATCTGAAACGCGAGCTCGCGCGTCGGCGCGATCACGCATGCGAACAGGCCCTTCGGGTCCTCCCAGAGCTTCTGGAGGATCGGGAGCGCGAACGCGGCGGTCTTGCCGGACCCTGTCGACGCGACGCCGATGATGTCGCGGCCCTGGAGGGCGTGTGGGAGGACCTCGGCTTGGATGTCGGTCGGGGCTTTGAACTTCATTTGCTCGAGGGCTTCGAGGAGGGGGTCGATGAGTCCGAGGGACTTGAAGGTCGCAGGGGCCGGCGAAGCGGCCTCAGCCTGAGGCTCTGGAGACGGGCTGGAGGTGGACGCCTCTTCTGGCGATGGCATTTTCGTGAATTAGGTAGAGTAGGTCGATGAAGTGAGTCTGAAGGTAGATATCCTCAGAGAGTCTCAGAGCGGACGCTTGCAGAGAGGCCATGCGCGCCTGAAACATTTTCGACGCGTGGGCGTCTTCCGCTCCGTCCACACACTCGGACCGCTTGCTACCAGTTGCTACCGTTTGCCGCGAGGGCAAGGGCCCTTGGGGCTTTACGCCGCCGAGCCATAGAGGAGTCAAAGCATTAAAAACATACAACAGATAGGTACATCAAAGTAGTAGTACATGTGCCGGTTAGGGGCTCCAAGGACCGGAAGCGGGGCCACCCACACCCGCAGTGAGATACTTCGCACTGCCATCCTCGTTGATGTAGAAGCAATCTTCCAGACGAACGCCAACCTGTGCGAGATCCACCTCATGTAGGCGATGAAATAGAAATATCATTAATTGCGACTCGCCTTCCCCTCTATATAGATTCCAGGCTCGTCTGAGAAGGTATGTCCGGTGAGGATCATGTCGCCAGAACCGCCGCGCAGATAAGGTGATTCATGAATTTCAAGTCCTATGCCTGAGCAATACTCAATCAGCTCAGACGCACCGAGCGCATGAGATGAGTCATGTACCGTGCCCTAGTCTGTGAGTGAAGAATTCTCCATAGCCCGCATCCTTGATGACCTTGCGAGCAGCGCGGTCGACCACCGCGGTCAGGGTGCCATTCCTCGCTGTTGTAATTGCGGCATGCTGGGCACCGTGGACTGTTTGCCACAAAGCTTGATACCTCAAAGGTATTTCTGAACCTGGCAATGCAAACGTCTGCTCATACATGATGTCAGTGCACTAACAACTTGCAGCTCATGGAATGTCATGAATGCCCACCCTGGTTACGTCGCTGCGATAACCGTGCAGGGATCCTCCGGTGTCAATGAGAATGAACTCATGTTTGCCAAGGGTGGCGTCAGTTCCGGATCCGTGAGGGAGGGCAGCATTCTCTAGAAAGTCCACATTGAGCGTGGTAAAACCCAATCCAAGTCACGGTCTTACTGACCGCCAAACAGAGTAGTAGCAAAGGTGTCCTTCAAACCGGCAGCCGTGAGAGCGCTGAGAACCAGTTGTTTAGCCTCGGACTCTTTCATGCCTATCGTCATGTGCCTCCGTGCGGCTCGAATTGCAAGCAATGTTGCCTAATGGAGAGAATCAGTCTTCGTAACTGCTCCATGGCACCGCTACTAACCTCGTTAACGCACTTCATGATATCGAGCTCTTCCGAGCTCTTCCGCTCACGGAGCCGTCTGACTTCGACTGGAGCAATGAGAACTCGTGCTTCTGGCGCTGCCTTCTGCAGGCCATCCGTGATGAAGGTGCGGACGTTACCATCCACATAGATAGCGATGTCGTCGAGGTTAGGAAGCAGGTCGAGGGCCGTCGCGAAGGGATCTGCATCTTCGGGCCAAGCGATGTATGTGACGCTCGACTTGCTCGGGATGGGCAACAGCTTAGCTCTGGTCTTCTCGAAGGCAGGTGTGAGCACAGATATGTTCGCGCGAATGGATCCGTCGACGGCGTCCTGGGGTTGGACGACGAGAAGCAACGGCCGTTCGGAAAGCCCCCAGTGGGATCCACTGAGGTTGGCGTAGAACCCAGCGCTAGCACCAGGTTCAGCGATATATGCTGCTGCGCCCAGAGTATGAAGGGTCTGAGCGAGGGAGTCCTGTCGTCTTATGAAGGAGTCTGCAGAGATAGGTGGCACGTGGGCACAGTGTCCTCCGAGATGGGAGAAATCAGGGAGTATAGAGGGAGTCTTGCTGGCGGGGCATGACCCTCTGATGAACTTGTAGTAGATTTCGTCGAGATCAAAGGCGATCGCGAGCGCAAAGAGAATAAAGGGAATCTGCCGTTGCGCTTATCAGCACGAAAGTCGCCAGAAACATTTGACTTCAAGCACTAACCCATATATAACGCAATGGCGTCTTCCTTGGGGACACCTCGTGCCCAAGCAAAGGTGTCACCTCCACAGTGGGGAGTCGGTCGACCTTGACCTCCCTGTCCGACATGGCGGTTGGGTGCCAGTGGCCGTGAACTCCAACTTGGGTTGAAGCACAGAGCCCGAAGCTGTGCTGACTGTCCTCGGCCCGCCGACGCGCAGATCACGTGCGCGTGTCAGTCAAGCAGCGTCGGGACCGGCCGCGGCGCGACTGCGAATCGTCTGCGACACTCATCTTGACCAGCGACGATCACCATCCACCAACGCTGGCCGAGCCATGGACGGTGCTGACCTGGACACGGACACTCTTCTGGCTATCTTGTCTAGCCTTCTTCACCCGCTCGAGTTCGAACATGCCGTCCTCTTGAATGCTCTCGTCCAATCTCAAGGTGATGTCGAGGCTGCTACCGAATCGCTACGCTCTGAGCCTCCAAGAAAGAAGCGCAAGGTTTCTGGAAAAGCTGTATTGCAGAGTTGGCTCAAGGGCGGTGAAAAGAACACCACCTCTTCCACTCCGGTCGAATTGTCAGCCTCACAGCCTCCTGCGTCAAGCTCCACAACCCCTACACCTCAGCGCGTCTCAAATTCTGCTTCACGTACGGGTGATGCCAGAATCGGAGACGCGTCTTCATCGTCTGGAAAGAAGCCAGGGTCCAAAGTCAAGACTGTCACCAACACTGAATTTATGGCAATGCTCAGGCCCCCAAATTCATCCGACGGCCCTTCGAAACCTCAGCTTACACGGCATCTTCCGCTCACCCTCGTATCCCCCGAACATGTTGCTCGGCATACGCCATGTACTTTACACAACTCCATATTACCTCAAGAGCTTGCCTGTCGGTACGTGCAAGCCATCGGCGTTCTCATCGAGCTGAGCTGATCGTATGCCTGCAGGCTATTCTACACCATGCTCCACGCTAGTCGAGACTGGCAAAGAAACAAGTGGTGGCTCTTTGACCGCGTCGTAGAAAGTCCGCACCGGACGTCTTTCTTTGTCAGGCGCGACATGGGCGACACCAGCAACGGCAGCAACTTGCAGGAGGTTGCGCAATATTGGTACGCCCGCTTTCACTTAGATAGTCGTTCGAATTCGGCGATAGATGATCATGCCAATAAACCTTGACAGGTACAACGGACGTCCAACAGACCCCCCTGCGGCCTTTCCTGCCCCGATGGAAGAAGCATGCGAAATTATCGAGCGCGTCGTCAACGAGGAGATGCGAAAGCGTCAGCGGTATCCACTCGAATGGGGAGGGTACCCAGTCAAGGACTCGGAAGAGCCCGTCCTCTGGCGCGCCAACGTTGCAGCGTCCAACTGCTACGAAGGCGCGAAGGAGAGCGTGGGGTTTCATTCAGACCAGCTCACGTATCTTGGCCCTTATCCGACAATCGCAAGTCTCAGTCTAGGTAACTTCGGTTTGTACTGCCATTGAGACCTGCATTGACATGAATGTATAGGAGTGAGCCGGACCTTCCGACTGCGAGAGGTTATCCCGACGGACGAGAAAGATAAGCGAAGTGCTCGCACATTTAACATACCACTACGGCATAACTCGGTTAGCTAGACAGGGCTTTCCCACAGAGCACTCTTCTAACGATCATGGATGTAGCTCATCATCATGCATGCCTCAACGCAAGAGGTGTTCAAACACTGCGTTCCGGCCCAAAACACCATCGACATGTTCCGTCCTTCCCTGCCGCCTCCAGCCGACCTTGTCGACGAGGATGAGCTCGCGAAGCTGTCCGAGGGATCCAATGCGCGCATCAACATCACGTTCCGCTTCTACCGACCGGACTTCCGTTCGCAACTGACCCCACACTGCAAGTGCAACGTCCCGTGCATTCTGCGACCGGATATGAAGAATCGTTACGAGGCTCCATCCGGAGACGATAGCAAGTCTGAGCCAAGTTCAGGCACCGGCGAGGGCTCGAGTTCGGCGAAGCGGAGCTTGGCATCGAAATACTGGTGGACGTGCTACGCCGGGGCCCAAAATGATGGTCACGGCTGTGGATATTGGAAGGTCTTGGACGTCAAAGCGGAGGGAAGGGGACCATTTGTACAAGACATATCTGCGCCATAGCAATGGCACAAGCAAATAGACATCTTTTGCTTTGCCTGTAAGTAATCTGCGCGCGCTGATTCGCTTGTGATCGGCCGCGTGAATTTTGGAGGAGCCGCTGCGTTACGACTCCTTCCTAAAAAGGCATACTAAGTTTAAGTTTGGAGCGAGAAGTTTGCTGAAGTTTGGGGCGAGGGATGGGAGAATCGAATCGACCTGACTCGACTCACTCGTCCTTTCCATCTACCTCGACCTGATAAAAGCGGTGAAAATGGCAGCACGAACAGCGACTATCGAGCGCAAGACGAACGAGACCGAGATCAAGGTCGCCATTAACCTGGACTGCCAGCCCGGTTCCGGGAACAAGCAGGAGATTTCCGTCTCTACTGGCATCGGATTCCTCGATCACGTACGTCACGCCTTGGTTGAAAATCTGGGGATGGCGTTCGTGCTCATTTGGATTACGCAATGGCCTCACTAGATGTTCCATGCGCTCGCGAAGCACTCGGGCATGTCGCTCCAGCTGAGCTGCAAGGGCGACCTGCACATAGACGACCACCACTCTGCAGATAAGTCTCTTTCTCCGACATCTTCTCTGCACCGCTGACTTACCTCTCATGCGGGCTACACAGGACTCCGCGATCGCGCTCGGGACGGCGTTCAAACAAGCCCTGGGCGAAGTGCGCGGCATCCGCCGCTACGGCACCGGGTTCGCGCCCCTAGATGAGGTCCGTCCCCTCCCTCCCTCCATCGACCACTAAAGGTCGCTCTGAGGCGAGGGATGACGACAATGACGTGTTTCGCGCAGGCGTTGTCGAGGGCGGTCATCGACATCTGCTCGCGCCCGTACTGCGTGACGGACCTGAAGCTGACGCGCGAGAAGATCGGCGACCTCTCCACGGAGATGCTCCCCCACATCTTCTACTCGTTCTCCATCGCGGCGGGGGTCACGCTCCACGTCGACGTCCTGCGCGGCGAGAACGACCACCACAAGTGTGTCGTCGCAGTGGCCGGTTCTTCTCAGGAAAGGGCTGACGGGCATCTCGAACAGGGCCGAGTCGGCGTTCAAGGCGCTCGCACTCGCCATCCGCGAGGCGATCCAGAGGACGGGTGGGGACGACGTACCCAGTACCAAGGGCGTGCTCTAGAAGATAAGCAGATGCGACGAATGCGTATGCGAGTGATCTATCAAGGGTGTTCTGGTATGCAGCTTGTATAATAAGGGGTTCATGGACTCCTCCCTAACCAATGTGAAGGGTTCAACGATCATCGTTCAATGCGTGTGATACATTATCTACTGATACAGGTAGCGTTAACAGAGCAAATGCGAGATGTTCCAGCGATGACAGTGTGAAGCACCATGCGGCGCGCATCAAGAAAAGAGAATGTGAGTGCGTGCTTAATAGCGCTCCCTAGCGTCGCACAGAGTCTCAAGGAATACTTGAAGGTCATCCCTGTCAATCTCCAGGACGCTCGTGTCGAAGGTACCGTGCCTTGCACGGGCATTACACCGGTCCTTGGCTTCCAGGAAGGCGAGGCCGAATTCGCTGGAGGACTAGTCAACCACCGAACTCAAACTCGAGGGAGAAGACTCACTTCTTGCGGATGTCGTCGAAGTCGGCCGCTCCGGTCACACCCACAACGATATACGTCCCCGTCTTCTCGTTCAGACACGCGAGGACAAAGGGTAAACTCTTTCGTTTGCTTCGCGAGTAGGCAGCGGTTGTGGCCTCGACACGATCACGAAGTGCGTCGACCAGCCAGAGTGCCAAACGACCGAGTACACCTGGGTGTATGAAGAGCGGGAGGTCCGGGCCCTGTGTAAGGACGACGACACGATGACCCCGTAGGGTCCTGATGTCTTGCTTGTCGATGATCGACGAGCCTTGTCGGATGATGGCACGGTGGAGAGTCATTGATAGGGAGATTGCTTCTTTCAGTCGCTCGATGCTGAAGGTATTAACATCAGTCGTCGAGCGAAGGATGGACAAAACAGAGGAGGACGCACTCGCTCAACGCATCGAACGAAGCCCAGAAGTTCTTCACCCACCAATCCACATCCTCGCCCTCGCCATCCTTTTTGCCGTCTGCACCCGCCTGTGCTCTCGCTTGCGCCTTGACGACGTTCGCGAGGATAGCGGGCGGCACGTTCTCTCGCTCGTCGCGGTGGTACCTCCCTTCCTTCCCGCCCTCCCACAACTTCCCTCCTCCAAACCACTCCCCACCATTCCGGGCGCCCTCGACCTCAACCTCTATACGCGTCCCGCCAGCGACGTCCAGAAGGGCTGAGAGAGCCTCGACGGCGTCCCCAGCCGAAAGCGGCAGCGACCGATATCCGTAACACCGCATGAACGACGGGTACGAGAGCTCTACCAGCCCGTACTCGGGCGCGAGCTGGTCGAGCTTCTCCCTCAGGCTCTCCTTCAGGTCCCTCGCCATGTGCGCGTACGGCTGCTGCGTCTCCGGGATCGAAAAGCCCATCTTCGCGAGCAGGCCCGTCAGCCGCTTCCGACCGCGCTCCTTCCAGATCCCGAGCTTGCTCGCGACGTAGCTCGAGTGATACATCGCGTCGTACAGGTTCCAGTGCCGGAACATCATGAACCGGAATTCGTCCGACGCATACACGGAGTGGTCGTCCGGGTTTGCCGCCTTGAGGTCGTCCCCGAGGGTGGAGGGCGGCACGGGGTTCAGTCGCGCGACCTCGTCGTGGTAGACGGCCTGGTATTTGTCGTAGTCCTCGCGGGAGATGCGGGACGTGATGTACTGGTAGGTGAGGCCGAGGATCGCGAACCATAGTAGGTCGCTGTCGACGCGCTCGAGGACGGTCGCGAGGATGTACATGGCACCCGACGCGCTTTGGCCGTGCCAGGTTCCGGAGCGGTAGTACTTTATGAGGCGGTTTTCGTGATGGGCGCGCTCTTCTCGCGAGAGACGGTTGGGTTCCTGCATGCGCGCTGTGAAGGAATGACGGGTGTCGCGAGAAAGGAGACTCACATCGATTCTTCGCCGCTTGCCGCGTTTCCGGCCACCTTCGTCGAGCGATTTGCGTTTTCTTGAAGGAGAGGCTGAGCTCTCGTCATCGTCACCCTCGTCTTCTTCGTCCTCGTCCTCGTCTTCGTCTTCAGAGTCGAAGTCCGAGTCCGAGTCCGAGTCTTCCTCAGGCGCATACTGGATGCGCGGGGATGAGTCGCGTCCGGAGACGTGATTCAGCAAGTACTCACCGTCAGGGTTTCCCAAGCTTTCCGTTCCTCCTCTAAGTGTTCTACGTCGCCGTCATCCCAAATCACTATTCGGTCACCGTTCTCGCCCCCGCCGAAGACACTCGACAAGTTCTGCGGTCTTGAAGAATCGATGACATGCACAGTGAGAGTCATCGGGAAGTCACCAAACCACTCTGGTGACGGAAGGTCGAGGATGGCACCCATGTTGAACATGATCAGCGTGTGCAACTGGAACGAAGGTCAGCCTATCCACGCTCGGAAATGGAGGCCGGGAGATACGTACGTCGGCGTAGGTTGTGAGTTCGTTTCGTATCCTCTCTAGCTCTGCGTGTCCGGAGACGGGGATGATTCTGTGCATGACGTCGTCCTGCTTGAAGAGATCGGCGAGCATCTTGGAGGCGCATAGCGCGTCGACGTCCGGCGCGACGAGGATGATGACCGAAGACGCGGCGGTCTTTGGTGAGCGTCGATGTGACGCGAGGATCTTGGCGTAGGCTTCGGCATAGGATGGTCGGGACGCGGAGGCGAGGTGGGGTGGGGGTAGGTAGACCATAGAGCGTCGTGAGCGTCGTCGGGGTATCAAGCGTCGTCGGCGACGCGTGGAGGAGAGTCGAGAGGTGGTCCGCAGTGTGAACCGCTCAGAGCGCGTTTCCGCTCAACAACGCGTCCCCCACACTCGCACGTGACACGCGTCTTTCGCGTCAGTGGCCCCCTCCTTGCAAGCGCCAACAAGCAAACAGCGTCTCAAGAGCGGTGGTAGTCTAGCTTGTGTGTATTACGGATTACTATGCTCATAGATTGAACCCAAGGAAGCTCGACCGTTCCCGCACCTCCCTCCTCTTCCCCCGGATACCCCACAAGCCCCAGTTCGTCTTCACCATCACCCGCGGGTCAAAGTCCGCCACCTCCCACTTCTCGCTCAGGAAAGCGTTCGGGCCCGGCGTGATCACCCAGTCGAACTCCCCAGCGACATCGGGTGCGGTCGACAACGACTTCACGTCCCGCTCTACGTCCGCCGGCGAGAACCCGGTGACGAAGATCGGGCACTTGGTCGCCAATAGCTGCGGCAGCACGGGACCCCACTCCGTCGGAGACGCGACTTGGAGGAGCGGTTCACCCGTCGCCTCGTTCACCGAGTTGGGCGAGGGGAAGCCGAGCCCGGGCGAGAAGAGGAAGAAGCAGTCTGTGTAGGGGTCGAACGTCTCCTGGAACTGCGCGTGCACCTCGCTGTAGTTCGCCTGCATGCCGGTGATCGTGAGCTGAGCGGTGTACGGGACCGTGTATGAAGGAACGCCGTATTGCTCGATCGACGACCGTGTCCGCTTCAGTCGTGCAATGGGAGCAGGGGTAGGAGGCTCGTAAACATTGGGCAGGTATACTGGTTTCTCCTCCGCGGGCTCTGTAACGACCTGTTTCTCCGTCGGCGTGTTGGCTTCACCTGTCTCCTTCGCAGCAGGCGAAGATGCCGACGATTCCGATGCAGTGCCAGATGATTGAGAGGATGCTTCGCTGCTCTTAGGCATCTTGTTCACCTCGCTTGCTGGCTTCGGCAACGAAACTTGAGGACCGATGAAAAAGAGGTGAAATAGCGCAGACGGGAAGAGCAGACAAAGCTGCTCCCAGACGTGGGGTGGCAGCGATGACTCCGCACGAGCACCGAGCACGAATATCCGCATCTGAGGCTTGGTGATGGCAGCATCAGGCGTTTCCGGTGCGCCTGGTGGGACGTGGAGGTTTGTTCGTAACGCTATACGGGGTTCGCGTATGAGGGAAATGATCGACAATTGAATATGAATCTGACACGGCGTACCGGCAAGTGAACGGCTACCCTCGGGAGTCAACCGCTGGTTGTTCAGTGAGAGGTTGCTGAACTGGTGTAGCACCGAACCAATCGTGATCGGGTACGTGAGGATCTTGCTCGCATGCCTCCTCGAACGCTCCGAGTCCATCGACGGAAACTCTCGCGTGTACCAGAACACATCCCAATTCGCGAACGAGATCGCGGCTTCCGAATCCTGTGGACCTGCAGCAACATACGAGCTTCTCTATTACCACCAGCCACTCGCAAGGAGCAGTACGGGAGCCGCACCTGGTAGTTCAAACTCCTTCATCCTCCTCCCACTTCTCAAATCGTGCTCGTCCTCGTTGACTTCCCTCAACCTCCCGCAATACTTCTGGTGCTCCTGGTCCCCTGCCCAATGCTCCTCCGAACAGTGTGTCGGCCATCCGCAGTCCGGGCACTCGAATGAGACCGACTTTGTCTCGTGGCCATGATGCGAGTGCGCTCCGTGATTGTGCTCGCTTGCACACACAGGACACGGGGCCAGCTGCTTGATCGCCTCACCGCGCGCACGGATGGCAGGGAAGGGCGATTTCGAGAACGGGTGGAAGAGGTCGTCTTGAGAGAGGATAGGTGTCTTCTTTTCTGCGCCCTTGGAAGCCGCGCCGAACGGCGAGTCCTTAGGCTTGCTTTTGAACCAGCTGAGAAACGTCCGTGTGCTGGTGTATGAGACGCCGGAGAGCAAAGGAGACGGCAGATGGGAAGGAGCGAGACTGCGAGACAGGCATGCTGACGGCCGGCCGCTGTGAGCTAGGAGGATTCGGGTCGCTCTCCGCGGCGTGTGAGAGAGCATGGATGACGAGGGCCACAGCACTCGGCGGTAGACCTGCTGCACCGGCACGAGCGAAGGGCGCAGAAAATGGGTGTGTGAGCCGTGGGCGACCGTGACGGTCCAACTCAAGACTCGACTGCAGCGTCGAGGCGTGCCGATTTGCCGCGTCGACCTCGCGCGCGTCTCTGATACCGTCCTCCGACCTCGATCGCCCTTGGCTCACCTTGCTCCTCTCGGTCGTGTCCGCTTCTCTGGCCATGTCTCAGTAAGTCGTAGAAGATGCTGGCTCTGAGGACGACCCCGCGTTATCTCTCCCTCTTCGCCCAATCTGCCCGAAACTCATGTCTACGGCGCACCCCTGCGCTCAATATTAATGGCGTTCTCGCCGCGCGGACCTACGCACTCTCGCGCTTTGAAAAGCCAAGACCGGGCGTAGGACGCGAGCGGCCGCAACTCCACCCTAGGCAACCCCGTACCAAGCCAGAGCCGCGTCCTGACGAACAAGCCCAGTCCGCCAGCTGGAACTCCTGGACCAGTTCCCCGCACGAGTCGGAACCACAGTCCTCTGCAGAGGAGTCGCCGCTCTGGGAACAGAGCATGCGCACACCGTCGCGTGATCCCGAGGAAGGTTTGAGGAGGTTGTTGCAGAACGAGAGGCTGGTCGTTACACGGTGCGCTTGACATATTGAGTTCAGGAAGAAGGAAAGCAGACGAGTGGGTGGCAGGCTGTTCGAGGTACTAAACGTCTTCGTCGGGTTTGAACAGACGAACCGATACGTGATAAGTGAGTGCGCCTGCACTTCAGTGCACGGGGACACGAGGTTGACAGTCGGGCATGTGTAGCGGACGAACGTGGGGAGACGCTTGGGTACATCGCTGAAGAGCCCCGCGGACTGTTGGCCACATTCTCGAGACAGATCTTCCGCACGCACCGACCGTTCCGTGCTGTTGTGATGGACGCCGAAGGCTCACCTATCCTTTGGGTAGGTCTTGCTGTCGTCATTGTGACTCCAGGTGATCGACTGGTGTGCTCATGCGCGAGCGGTAGATTCGACGACCCTTCGCGTTCATCAACTCCCGGATGTCCGTTCAACGACTGAAGGACTTCGACCAATACACCCAAGGAGGAGAGCTCGTTCTGGAGACGTTTGCGGAAGTGCAGCAGCGCTGGCATCCGTGGAGGAGACGATATGACCTGTTCCTTCGCCAAACGCCGCATCGAATATTGACCAAAGTCGACGAGCCAGAACCAGAGCCGGAGCCCGAACCCAAGCCCGACATGTTCCATCAATTCGCGGAGATAGACGGGGGCTTCTGGGCATGGCACTTTACGCTCCGGGACGACCAAGGACTGCCTGTTGCGAGCGTGAACCGCGCGTGGCGTGGGTTCGGGCGCGAGGTGAGTGTTTGCCATTGGGAAGGGGTCACAATGGCTAAATGGACACGTAGGTTTTCACGGACACAGGTATGTCGGTCAAGCATGTTTCTAAGCCTTGTATTGATTTTGTCTTCTCGATAGGGCAATATTTCATCAACTTTATTGCTAGCGAGCCTAATGAGGCGGAGGAACTCTCCCAGAACCCTTATCTCATCCGTGAGTTGAGCATCGATGAGCGCGCAGTAAGTGCTTTCTGCGTTCCAAACACGACGATATGTTACTAATGCCAGTCCTTTGAATAGCTCATCCTGGCCACTGCTGGTAGGGCGTCTTGTATGTTGACCTTCAACGCGGCCGACGCTGACTGTGTGCACAGTCAATATCGACTTTGATTACTTCTCTAGGCACTCTGGACCTGGAGGGTAAGGTCTGGGATCTCTGGGTAATTGAATCATGGCTGACCTGTTGCGCCTCGTTCCAGTGGCGGTTTCTTCTTGTTTGAATCTACCGGAGAGTGATTGAGGCCAGCTATCGTCAAACAATATTCGAGTTGCTCTGTTGTTGCATGTCACTTTGTTGCTCGAGCTACATAATCAAATGGTTGAAATTGTACGGCTGCTGGAATATTCTGCGCATCACCTTGATTCCAACATGAGGGATCCGACTGATGTCATTGTTCAGAGAGGGGCACAGCCACACGGATGTCCGGTCCACGCCGATTCGCGGCCACGTGGACGAGAGCGAAGGGCGCTTATGAGTTGAAGCTGACCGGCGAGTCCGAGTCCTGCAGCATGAGCGCTGAGCAGGCTGCTCGCTGCACTCCACGCGTCGTGTCTTGGCCACCACACCCCGCCGGCATGGCGGATACGCGAGCACCGAGACCGTCTACGGACCAAGGTACGCAATCCTTACTTTCTCTCGCACTCTTTGTCGTTATGTCGGTGCTGTCGTCTCACGTTCAACCATTACCTCGATCAGAAACGGCCCCGCTCCTTCAGAATGTCTCTCACCCGGACGAAACCCTTGCGGACCAAGAAGAAGAGCCTTCGTTCATCGACCGCCTTACCGCCATCGTGCAGGAGCCTCTATCTCCATTGACCAAAGTCCTCTTGATTGCGACTCTCGTCTTCCTGCTTCTAAGCTCTATCTTTATCGGCCTTTTCGCCGGTGCACAACACAGGCTCAACAGCGGCGGTGGGCCAGGACGGACGACCGCGACTGTCACCGTTACGTCCACGGCTACGGCGACAACTACCTCACATGTCACCACCACCGTTTCTCTCCCCGCCCCGCCGGGTCCAACGGCTCCTCCGCAAGAGGTGCGTTCCCACACATGCCTTTCCCTCCGCTCATGGTCCGAATGTCTTTTCTTTTTCGGTAGCCCGTATGTCTGTCCGCGTCGTGCATCAGTCTCGCTTCCTCCGTGCTTTCCTCCCTCGACGAGACCGAGGATCCATGTGACAACTTCTATGACTTTGCCAGTAAGTGCCCGCTGCTGCTCTCTTTCCTTCCTGTCTTCACGCATCTCCAGATGGCGGGTGGCTCAAGGCAAACCCCGTCCCCTCCGACAAGGGCCGGTTCAGTCACTTCGAGGAGATTGCCCAACAGAACAAGCGACTCCTCCAGCAGATTCTCTCCCAAGACTCGTCCTCTCACTTTTCTGCCGCGTCGTCCCTGGTGATTTCTGACCCGTACGACGAGCAGCTGCTCAAGAAGCTACGCGGGCTTTACCAGTCGTGCATGGACGAGAACCACTTGAACGAGCTCGGCGAAGCTCCTCTCAAGGAGCTCACTGAGAAGATCCGGGAGGTGTTCCGCGGCAAGAGGACCGTCGTCGATAACCTCAAGTCGAAGTCGGATCAGGACAGAGAGAGATTGACGGCCGCGGTTGCTTTCCTTCACTCGCGCGGTGAGTAGACGTCCTTCCTGTCCAGCGTTTCGGGTCGCGGTTCTCATTGCACGTCAGGCATTGGAGGCTTGTTCTCTTACGCTATTGACGGAGATGTCGGAAACGACCCCAACCTAATGACGCTCTGGATCAGTCAGCCAGATTTGGGTCTCCCTTCAAAGGTACCATAAATCTTACTTGCGCTTTGCTTCGTTGGTTTAACGTCCCCGTAGGAATATTACGAGGAAGAAGATATCGTCGCCCTGTACCGTAACACTCTGCAGCGTCTTCTTGTCACGCTTGACAACAAGGAGGACACAGTTCTGGAGGAACAGGTCATCATGGATGAGGAGACGTCTAAGCTAGTCGTTCACGAAGAGCGCCTCAGGATTTGGCCGCCCTGGCCCTGGCCGCCATGGGGCGATGACGACGATGGCGGTAAGGAAACCCCTGAGAATCGTGTCGATCGTGCGCACAGGCTAGCGAAGGCTGTCATCGAGTTCGAGAAACGCATTGCGAACGCCAGCCTTGACCTGTAAGTCTTACATCCCCTTCGGTCTTCTACCAGCCCTCTCACACGCATCCCCTTTCAGCGACGTTTTGTACCAGGATCCGATCGCGACCTACAACCCTACTCCGTTCAAGAACGTCAGCGAGTCGCTCCCAGAGTTCGATTTCTCGACGTACTTCTCCACATTCGCCCCGCGCAACTTCCCGGACACGATCATCCTCACCTCGCCGACGTACCTCCGCAGCCTCTCGCACATCCTGAACGACACCAACAAGGATGTGCTCGAGGCTTACTTCATCACCCGTGCCGGGCTCGAGTACGCGTCGTTCCTCGGCGTCGAGACTGAGGCGTGGAAGGCGGTGAGGAGCCTCGACGAGGTCCTCAACGGCATCAAGAAGGGTGCGGTCGGCGATCGCGCAGAGTACTGTGTGTCCCGCGTGGAGTCTGCTTTGGGCTTTGGGCTCGGAAGGTACTTCGTGAGAGAGACGTTTGGCGGCGACTCGCGGAAGGTGGCCACGAAGGTTATCACTGGTATGCTCTCCCGCTTGGTTGCAGTAGATGAGTTGTGTACTGAGCGTGGATGGATAGATATCATTGGCGCATTCAAGGAGTCTTTGAAGAAGCTCGAGTGGATGGACGAGGAGAGTTCCACTGCGGCTGCTGGAAAGGTAGGTTTGCTTTCTAGGCCTGCCTCTAATATGGGGTTTTCTGATCGACGTTCTGCAGGCGGATGCTCTTCGAGTCAAGGTCGGATATCCGCTCTCGCCGAACACCGAGGACCCTCGCTCCCTTGTCAACTGGTACTACCGCGTGAAGATCAGCAACGATACCTTCTTTGAGAACATGTTGAGCGCAGAGTGAGTATCACACGGGAATCATCTTTGCTCAAATTCTTTACTGAACGCCAACCCTCTCCCGCTCGCAGGGTCGCCGACCAGATTCGCACATGGTTCCAGGTTGGCAAGCGACGCGATCCCCAGGCTTGGGAGATGTATGCCTCCACTGTCAATGCGTACTTCAACCCGCCTGCCAACGAGGTGGGTTTGACCTGATGGTTGCTTTTAATCTGAGGCTGACATGCATGTCTCCAGATTGTCTTCCCGGCCGGTATCCTGCGGCCTCCTTTCTTCCGTAGAGACTGGTGAGTGTCGTACATGACTGTGGACATTTCGATCTCAACCCAACTCGTGTCGCAGGCCTGGTTATGTCAACTACGGTTCGTTCGGACAAGTCGCTGCCCATGAGCTCACGGTACGTCTCCGCCTCTCACGCTTCGTTGGTATCTTTGCGCTGATGTCGCAACTCGCGCAGCATGCCTTCGACTCTGCCGGTCGGCTGTACAACCAAAACGGCAAGTTGGAACAGTGGTGGACGAATACGACCAGCGAGGGCTTCAAGGTCAGGCAAAAGTGCATCGTCGACCAATACTCCAGTACGCCTCTCTTCCTGTTACTCTCACATCTGTGACTTATGGAGTCCGTTGCAGATTACACCGTTGATGATGGCAAGGGGGGCAAGATCCACGTCAATGGAAACCTGTGCGTCGATGTGTCAGCAAAATGGTGTTTTTGACGATCCGCTGATGTGCTTTCGCACACAGCACGTCTGGAGAGAACATCGGGGACAGCGGTCTCATCCAAGCGTTCCGTGCTTGGAAGGCGCAGTACGACGACGCGACCGAGTTCCTCCTCCCCGGACTGAACTACACCCGGTAAGCGTGGTCTACGCCAAGCCCGTGTCGCCGAACAGATCCTTATTGCTTGTCGTGTTAGCGAACAACTGTTCTTCATCTCGTTCGCCCGCAGCTGGGGCCAGAACATCAAGCCTGAGTCTGCAGTGCGTCGTTGCAGCATCTTTTTTGCTTGGTTGATGTAGACACTCACACAACGACTTTGACGCAGGTTGCAAGAGTGCGCACCGACCCGCACTCGCCGAATCGGTACCGCGTGCACGGCACGGTGTCGAACATACCAGAGTTCGCGGCAGCGTTCAAGTGCTCGCCGGATGCCAAGGTCAGTGCTGTTCCTTACTTATAGTGTATAGTCCTTCGTCGATCCCCAAGCGTCATACGCTGACTTCTTCCGCCCGCCAGTTGAACCCGCCGCAGGAGAAGAGGTGTATATTCTGGTAGGCGATGCGGGAGGAGAGCGGACTTGTACAAGTACATGCGTCGTTCCTTATTTATTGTCGCGGACTCGGTACACTATACACGGGAACTAGTGGCTTCTTGGAACTGAAACACGCATTATTATCTGAAACGACGTCGGAGAAGAGCCGAAACGAAAGGTTGGAAGAAGGGTTTGGGACACCCTTTTAGCGGCTCATGCACAGCGCTGCAGGCGCTCATGGATAGGTGCATTCCACGTGGGCTCACTGCGACCACTGCGACCACTGCTCCGAGTCCGAGAGCAGAGTCACCGACTGCCGATTCATGCAGAATTCCTTTTTCGTGTGTAAGCTTTCCCCGCTTTCCGTTGGTTGTCCCTCAGTCCTGGAACTCGCTCCGCTTACTATGGAGGCGTGTCCGAGCTCGCGTGGCAATGGCTGTGGATGATGGCAGCAGACTCCTCACCAAAAGTACAGGTTTATCGGTCTTTCAGCTTCAAGCCCAGTCGACCCTCGGATCCCTAACAACTCGTCAGTTCAGCACGTCGTCGAACAGGTCAACAAAAACCCATAGTTGAATTCCAAAAGCAAGTAATAAGCACAACAGCTCGTACACACTCCTACAACCACTACTGATACAACAACAACAACCGCAGGTTGTACACAGACGACAGCAACATCGCGCGGCGACGCTGTCTATCCCGGGCAGAGACTCGTAACGATGTTCGAGTCTCCGCCCAGGGTGCGCCAGGGCCGCTCGCGGACACCTGGCGTCTCCCTCACCGGCCATATGCGGAGTGCAGGCGCGTCATGTCGAGTGGCGGTGGACGGTTCGATTTGCGTTTGGGCTTCCGCTGCCCGTTCGCTGGCGGATTCGCGACCGCTGGCGGCTTTGGCGACGGCATCAGGGCGGCGGAATGCAGGCTACCCTTGCGTGAAGGCGTAAGGACGGCGCTCATCGGGGGTTGGCCGAACGACGTCGCTAATGAGCTTGACCGCGGGGGCACCGCGGGGGAAGGCTTGATCGTCGACGAGAACGGGACGTACATGGCCGATGGGGGGATACCCGTCGGCGTCGACGTCAGATCGGAACGAGTGCCGCCTGACCCGGACGAGTACTCGGACGACTCGTCGGAGCGCGGGGAGGCGGGTGTGACGGTTGCGGAGATCCATGCGCTCTGGAGGATCATGGCTGACTTGTTCCCGGTGAACGGCGTCTTCGTTTGGCGAAGCGCGGAGGGCACGGCGGAGAGTTTTTCGTTGTTGAACGTCGAGCTGTTGAACGCAGAGCTCTTCATCGTGGAACTCCGCATAGCCGAACTCTTGAGCCTGCTGCTCGCAACCATGCGGTCTGAGAAGTCCGCAGGGAGGCGGATCGAGGGCGCGGCCGAGGGGAGAGGCTGCTTCGACCACGTTGTGCGCACGGGGGAGGGCTTAGCGCTGTTGAGCTGCTCGCGTAGCTTGTACCACGGATAGGTTCTCGTGTGTGCGCTCCAAACTGTGGAGTCATCACTCATGTGGATGATTGAAGAGACCATCAACGTGCAGAAGTAGGCCAGCACTGGACGGGGTCAGAGAGCCAGCAATAGAACGCACGCGTGAAGCGACTCACAATTGACCATGCCGATCCATGAAAACGCGAGAAGCACATTGGTTGTTGCGCATGCACCAGAAAGGAGGTTTGCTATTTGGGAGGAGCGCGTTAGAACGGGGCAAGGCGAATATGAAGACCAGCTCACCTGGAAAGCTGCACATCAGGCCTGGCAACATGGCGGTGACAGCGGTGGAGCCAGCTGCAAGACAGTTAGGGCGACATTTTCCTAGCACGAAAAAGGGAACGTACCGAGGTTCAAGAGCCAGAACAGACAGACCCACACACACTCAAACCAAACCCGACTGACAAGGGCGTTTTTGCGTAGTTGGTCGAGGAACATCACTGGGAACATCCAAAGGATGCCGGCCGCACCGATCGCGATGAGGTATGCATCAATGAGTGCTGTAAATCATGGGTGTGTCAGGAAGACAGCGTTGTGCTCGAGAAGACTGTTACGCACGATTCCACCCGAGTTCTTGAGCTAATGTCAGATTCCACACCCCGATCACGACCAGGAGAGCATTGCAGAGAGTGAAAAGAGCTAAAAGTGACCATCGGTAAACATCTCGGGTCGGCGAGATCAAATGTTGCGGTTAGGCTTACCGAAAGAAGAGTAACGATAGGAAGAAAGAGAGAAGTTGGCCATGACGAGCACGAGCAAGAGCGCAGAGCGTGTGAGGGGCTTGGGACCGGTCGACGGTAGCGTGTGATGATCAGTGGGCCAACACGATGAGTATAAGAACCAGCTCCGTGTCCGGAATCCTGTCCGACAATGCGTCAAGCAAGTGGCCTGTGAGGGAGAAGGAGAAAAGAACAAAGGAAGGTGGCAGCACAAAGCTCGCGGACAAACACCCCCGCCTGTCGAATATAACACATCGGGCACCCCGCATCGCCCACGCTTACGTACTCGAGCCCTGAAACGTCCTCAACGTCTCCGGCGCGCGTTCATCATCGGTTGTTATGGTCACTCCCCCGCCGACTCTCCGTGCATGTTTCCCCACTCCTCTCCAGCTTGACGGATGCTCGTGTGCGCGGCGTCTTGTCCGGAGTAAGGACCTGAGGCTTCTGCGGCGGAAATGAACTTCTATGGGAGCCTCATGACCAACAGACACGTCTTCGTATTCTCTGGACGCTGTCAAAGATGGACTTGATTACGTCGAGGTCTGTTCAACATGGATCACACCGCTCATCATTTGCTCCGGTCTGATGAGGCTCATGAGCGCCATCCACCTGAGGCTTGCAGGAGCAGATTCAGTCTCGCATTTCATCGCCCATTGATAAAGGCGGCGTGGCGCCTGTGACTGCTGTCAACAGCCATGCTTTGCGGATAGGTACAGGTGAGAGATAAACACGGCATGGGTGCGACGGGCGACTCGGATGGTCGGAGCAGTACATGAGGGCAAGGGACAGGAAGAGGCACGAGGTCCGAGCAAGGATGCCACAATTGAGCAGCATCGGTCATCCACTGACCGGTCATATTGACCAGAACGCCGGGGCGCTTCCAGGAGAAACCGTCCAACTCGGAAGACGGTCAGAGTCTCCGACTCCTCGACTCCTCGTCCTCCCTCTGATCAGCCTTGCCCCACGCTTAGCCTTGCCCCAGCCACAGCGCGTTCATTTCCTTCTAGCGGCCAGCAACTAGTCTACGCTCACCTCCAGCCCCTTCCCCGCTTTCGCCGCGCGCTCACTAGTGCTGCGTTCCCTTCCCCGATTGGCTTCCGTCGCCCGCATATTGCCTCCGTGCAGACATGCGAGCTGTTCCGGGTTATGGACCCAACGTGCGAGCTGTCCTAACATGTTGTGCAGTTGCTGCGAACGCGTGCGTATACCTCAGCGATGTCCCATTGTCCCAGCCCGCTGACAGCCTCTTTACGCACCCAGGATATGTGGCGGCGGTGTATACAGCTTCTCGCTCATCGCGCCCGCTCTCGTTGAGCATCTCAAGCTCACACAGCCCCAATTGACTACGATCGCACTCGCGTGAGCGAAAGCTTATTTGTGACATGATGGGCTTCAATGACCTCTGAACATTTGCACCCTTTAGCGGAATGGCAGGGCAGTATCCCGTCGGCGCCATACTCGGCGCAGCAATCGACCGTTACGGCGCTTGGTCATGCTCCCTCGCCGCAGCCGTACTCTACTCCCTTGGCTTCGGGCTGTTTGCCAGAGAAGTCGCCCAGGCCCAACCAGATGGACCAGCGCTCGCGGCCAATGTGTCCGACAGCTCATTCCACAGGCTCGTGCTGTACTTTGCAATGATCGGCCTTGCTACCGTCTCCTCGTGCGCACACCCACTCCTTCGCCCCGAGATGTCCCTGGAGCTAAAAGTGGACTGTACAGGTACTTTTCGCTCGTCTTTGCGGCAACAAAGTCCTTCCCGCAATATATTGGGATCGCCTCGGGGACGAGCATGTCCATCTTTGGTCTGTCGCCGTTGTTCCTGTCACTCATAGCATCCAAGCTCTTCACGACACCCGGCCAGACCCTCGACATCCCCCGCTACTTCACGTTTCTGGCTGTAGTAGCTGGCTCAATACACTTTGCCACCGCCATCATCTTCCGTGCGAACCAGAAGTACTACGCCGCAACCTCCGAGGCGCCAAAGTCATCATGCTCGGACGCCGAGTCCGTGCTGCACGCGCCCGAGCAGCAGCCTCTCCTCGGCAGCGACGCAGAGTATCCCGTCGATCTTGACGCCCAGAAGGACCCTGTCGACGTCGACGTCCACGCCGTGCCTGTGGAGGAGCCGCAGGAAGGCGGCACCCTCGACCTCTTCAAGGACCCGTACTTCTGGCTCCTCGCCTTCTGGATAGCACTCATGGTCGGCTCGGTGCGCCTCCAAGCCTCTCTAGCTACGAATCTCTCGCCTGACGTCCTGAACCACATCTATGCAGGCCGAGATGATCGTCTCGAACCTCGGCTCGATCGTCCTCTCCCTCCCGCCCAGCTCCTCCGGTCCAGGCGGCAGCGCGACTGCGAACGTCTCTAGCCAAGTCCGCCTCCTCTCCTTCTTCAACACCGTCTCGCGCCTCCTCGTCGGCTCGCTCGCCGACGTGCTCGCCCCCGTCGCCGTGCGCGTCGGCGGCGTCTGGGCGTTCGCGCGCAGGCGCCGCGCGAGCAGGGTCGCTTTCATGCTCGGGACGTCGCTCTTGCTCGCGCTCACGTTCGCGTGGCTCGAGCTCGGCATCCGGACGCAGGAGGCGATGTGGCCGTTGAGCGTGGGCACCGGAATCGCGTACGGCGCGACGTTCACGTTGTTGTGCGTACCCCTCCTCAGGATTCTCACCGGTCTCTTTATCCGTGCGCGGTGGAGTCGGAGTGCTGACGTCGACATTGTTTCTTGCAGGCCTGGGATCCTGTCGTCGATCTGGGGGCTCAACCACCTCGGCCGCAACTTTGGCTACATCTCATACGCCGCATTCGTCGGCACCACCTTATTCTCGTATCTGTACGCGTTCGTCGCCGTGCGCCACGTCACCCCTGGTGAAGCCGCGTGCAAGGGTGTGCAATGTTGGCAGTCGACGTTCGGGATCAGCATCGGGACGTCTGTTGTCGCGTGCATCGCATCATTTGTCCTGTGGAGAAGATGGAAGGCGAGGGTCTAAGGTTGAGTTGATACTGTTGTATATGGGATTTGCTGTAGATCATATTGGGACACGTAATACGATGTACACTGTACTGCTTGGATATAGAGTATCTATTCCGCTTTTATGGAAGGGCGAGGTGCGATCTTGCCTTCGGGGTATCCAAACCATACACCCAGCAGCAACGCCGCGTTGGCACCAACGAGGATTCCGGAGGAGAGGCTCGTCGACGGGAACACATTCCAGGCGTACTCGATCCCAAGTAGCAGCGCAAGCCTAGAACAGTAGTCAGATGTCACGATGCATACAATTGTGTATTGGCAATCATACCGAACGATGACGGGGTATCTCGTCCTCCATGTCAGGAATGGGAGCTGCATGGCGTACCAGGAGTAGAACTGGTAGTGGAGGGACCGCGCGAACAGAATACCGATCAGATTCGAAGTGTAGAGAACAGTGACAATGTCTGCAAGGTCCTCAGTGTGAGCCGCGGGAGTATTTGAGCAGGGAATCGAACTTACAATCCGCCGTCAACGGCGTCACTGCGGGTGCCTGCAAAGGTTGGCTCAAGCCTCTCCTGAGGACCGTCAATACGCCGCCATCGCGCTGACACCAGCGAAAGATCCCAAACAGAGCTAGTGTAGCAACATGCGCGGCCAAGAGACTCTTGGCCCACGTCGAGTTGAGGAAGAGGTCCTCGCCGAGGAACCGCCAGTTCACGGTCCACTTGAACAGGAACACCCTCCCGAGCTCGTACGAATACTTGATGTACGAGCGCGGATATTCAAGGAGGAAGGGCAGGCCTGCGACTGCTTGTGTCGCTCCGAGCGCGAAGATGTGAACAAGGGTGGAGACCAGGCCGCGGCGCTTGAAGAGGACGACCAGGACGCCGGGAACGTAGAGCAGGACCGACATCTTGACTGACAGTGCAGACCTGTCCGCTCACGCATGAGATACAGGGCGCTGGCGGCAAGGGATGAGACGACGTACCCTAGGAGCAGGATGCCGAGTGCGTCCCAGCCCCACGCAAACGCAAGGATCGCGGCTTGCGCGCCCGCGACCGCCCAGCAGTCGTTGAATAGACGCAGGACATAGATGGAGTGCAGCCGCTTGCTGAGCGGGAGGAGCAGCAAGGTCCAGTTCGGCACCCCACCAGCTTGCTTGTATATGGCCGCGGTCAATGCCAGGGTGACGAGGTAGAGCGCGCCGTAGATTTGCTGGCCCTTCCAGAGATTTCGCCCAGAGTCCGTCAGGGCGTACAGAAAGCGGTGGATATACACATGCCCTGCGGGGTATCTGCCGTCGTGCTCGGCTGAACAAGCGGGTTCATGCAACGCTTGAGAGAACGGGTTACGCACACTATGGGTCCGGTCGGTCCGGTGATGAGAGCGTAATCTCGTTCTCCGTTCAGGTATAGCTCCAATTGGACCATGTATGTCTCCCAGTCGATCTCCGTGTCTGCAGGGTTCGCGTCAAGTGGACGACATTGGGGGATGATACACTTGCTGACATGGTACGAAGCGTATGATGAGCTGCGTCAGAACAGCGTCACCAAGGATGACGAGGGTTGCGAGCGCGCCGAAGTAACGAGGGTCGCAGAGTAGGCTGCATGCGAGGTTCCATGCTGGTTGTGCCAGTCGAAAGAGGGAAGACATGAGTGCAAGAGTGCCGTGCGCGAACAGAGTCCTGCACCGGCCACGCGTCCGTTCCAGTCGGAGACTCGATGTAGGCGCCCACAATGCAGAACACAAAATAAATATTGAGACCCGTAGGTCTACCACTCCGGGAAAGCGTGTCATCCTTGTGCAGGGGCCATGCTAATCTTCTCTGTATCGTTCCAATTTTTTCGTATGTCACCCCGAGGGGGACAAGTATATGGGTGAGGGAGAATGGCATGATGGTCGTAGTTTTGCATATTGCTGAACTCGCGGGTGTCGGCGCAGGCGCTCGACATGGGGCATCGTCGGCACAGCGCCTTGGTGCTGTGCCGACTTTTGTTTCTCTCGCTCATCTCAGTGCTTGCACCAGGTCTGCGCTCGTTGCTCGCCCGAGGGATGTACAAGCTAGCCATCTATGCATCTAGGCATCGGCAGATCCACTCGCTTCAAGCTTGAACCGCGCCATAAATAATACAAGGCACAAGGACGGGCGCGCCGCGTCCACCCCCCTCGGCAGGTACTTTGCTATTGTTCTTGGATGAGCCATTGTCCTGCGCGTGTTACGTGCTGTTACGTCCCGAGGCCCCCGGCCATTAAAAGAAAGTATGCATCCCGCCCCACTCCCTTTGTGGCCCCGGCGGTCCTCCGACTGCTTTAGACTGCTTTGCCCACTTGGTTCCGGCCGTTCTCCAGGCCCTCCACGCCGTTAAAGACCTTCGACTCGCAGTTGGTCACTTCTTCTCCCGCTACACGCTGCTTCATCGTCGTCGCCATCGTATTGCCCCTGTTCCGACGTTCCTTTGAGTTCATCAGCCTGTGTCTCATCGCCTGCTACGTCCCCGCCCTACGACGCATTTGACTCGCTCCTTCCTCGTGCTGTCTCTACAAGAAACCCAATTCTACTCTCCTCTTACTGTCAACTATAATGCTCGAGCGCCTTCCCCAGTCCACCCAGATGCGCAACCCGTTCATCGTCCTGCGTTTCGTTCTTTTTGGTACGTGCCCAGTGCCTACATTCAAGTTATTACATGTGCTCACGTTCTCCATAGGTATCTTGGTCTATGTTAATATCCTTGCCATTGCATTCGCGGCGTGGAACCTGACGGTGTTGAAGGACCTGGGGGTTCAAGGTGAGTACAGCTCAACTTTCATCCGCAAGTGGCGACTCAAAGGCCGTTTAGTCCTTAGCTCTCCCACCTTCGTGGTGTTCAACTCATGCCTCCTCCTGACCTTACTGGCTATGTAAGTCCAGCTCCTGCAATGTTGCCCGAGAGCTTGCTCATTGACACGCCTTTTGTTGCAGAGGCCTGGTTTCCTCGTGGTTCTCGATCAAGTTCATCAACCAGGTGCGCTATGAGTGCGCGTGGACCGGTGTCCTGTCCACCATGCACCTCGCCAGTTCATTTGCTATCACCGCGAACGGTCCTCCTGTCCTGTGCCAGGGCATCAGCATCGTTGCCTGTGCTTCCTCATCGCTCGTCCTCGCGCTGTCATGGATCTCTTGCATGATCTGTACGTCTTTTCCCTATTGTGTTCAAACGACAGACTGACGTTATCGTACAGTGATCTTATATTCTTTCACATTAATAACAGCCACCCTCACGCACATGGGCATCGTCCCGGGTATCTGGACGTCTTCGGTATGCGCCATTCCTTGGTTCGTAGGGCCATCCACCTCGCTCGAGTGCACGCCGCGCCCTGTTCGCAACGAGAAGGCGCACGACCCTGATGTGCTCGACATCAAGCGCTTGTCGTTCCATTACCCCACGCCGATCTTCGAGCAGTACGCCAAAGCGCTCCCTCCATCCCCCAAACTCGAGCCTCCCAGTTATCCCGCAACGCCTCTGTCCCCCATATCCCTCATGCAGCAACAGCGCAAGAGCACCGCCGGCCCCACATCCCCGCCCATGGACCGCCGCACGACGTGGACGAGCCGCCTCTTCGCCAACGCGCGCGCGCCCTCCCTCGCCCACAGGCCGAGCATGGAGAGTATTCGTCCCGGCTGGGCCAAAGGCGATCCTCCGCGCCGCGGCGTCGACACGCCCTTCGCGATGCCGCGCTTCTCCTTCCGCCCTCCACCGCCCGTGCGCCCCCTCCGCCCGCTCAAGCTCAAGTCGTGCTGGAGCCAGACGACGGTCTCCTCGCCGCCGCCTGTGCCCGTGCGCCCGCAGAGGGCGCATATATTCGGGGCGCACACGCAGCCGCAGTCGCATTCGCCGACGGGCACGTTCTACATCGACCTAGAGCGGGATGCGGTCGTGCCCGTGGCCAACTCGTCGCGCCCAGTCTCGTACGGAATGTTCCCGGAGGACGTGGTCGACCCCGACCAGCCCGTGACGCGTGCGCGGCGCTCGGCGTGGGTGCCTGCCGGGAGCGAGACGTCGTCCGTTCAGTGATGACCCGTCCTGGCCGTTTCTTTCTCTTCTGCTCATCCCCGCGCCTAGACGTGGCTGGACTCTGGACGCTGGACGCTTGCCGTTCCCTCTGATGTTTGAGACAGGACACACTGCCCATGCTCACGACACATCGCTAGCCGACGTACGACCATCCATCATCGCACCCAGGATCGCTCACATTGCCATATTTCCTTCTCTTCAGCATCCTCCATCTGTAGTTGTATCAATTCATACCCACACGGACTGTAGCGATTAGAAGGGTATATTTCCGGCGTCCATGTAGCGACGAGAACATTGTGTTTCCTGAAACGTATTTGTAGCTAGCTACTCCACCCCCTTGTAAATATTAGCACGCGGATCCTGCATCCTACTTAATGTATCCCAAGCGGGAACAGCGCGAAGATGCGCGCCCCAGAAGTGAATTATCAACATGTCCGCGACAGTCCTCGCTTGTACACGCACGGTAAATAGTAGAACACGATGACATGAGACAGTCCTCATAGTTCGTCGCGAGCGGGAACTTGGCCATTGCCATCGCCCTGGTCTTG
The DNA here is from genome assembly GCA_032821775.1 of Sanguinoderma infundibulare. Taxonomy (NCBI): domain Eukaryota; kingdom Fungi; phylum Basidiomycota; class Agaricomycetes; order Polyporales; family Polyporaceae; genus Sanguinoderma; species Sanguinoderma infundibulare. The sequence continues at coordinate 1,811,466 of JAVLRN010000005.1, read as the reverse complement.
CTCGTAGTGCGCGATGCGTGCGCGCAGCTGCTGGTTTTCGTCTCGGGCTGTCTGCAGGGACAACAAAGCATGTTTCAATTCTTCGCGGGTCTCGACGAGGGTTCGCGCTCGCCCCTCATCGAGCTCTCCCGCGCCCACCGCGATACCTGGACAGCGGAGGGGGTGAGCGCGTGCACCACGGTCGAGGTCGTGAACGCCGGCCTGCGCACCTTGCACGAGCTTGACGAGGCGCCAGAGCCGGAGGACGATGAGGAGCGACGCGAGCTCCCGCTCGCGCCCACGCAGGACGACCTCGAGCACGAAGGTGACCACGATGACGACGGCGTCGAAGAAGTGGAGCGGCGCGTGCGGCCCGCCGCCGCACGGGTTGAACTTCTGCGCGCCCTCGGCCCAGAGCGTGACGGGGATCTCGACGAGGAAGAGGGTGGTTATGACGAGCGAGATCTGGGCGAGGACGTTGAGCCAGAGGGGCGCGTCGGGGCCCTCGATGGGCGTGCAGTCCTCTGAGAGGAAGCTGTAGGTCAGGTCGGCGAGGACGCAGACGGAGTCGATGAGCACCTGCAGTAGGTCAGCACTCAGCATGCGGTTCGAGAGTGAGTGGTTAGTGGCGGGATGGGAACTTGAAAGGACGAACAAGGGTTATGACGATGTAGTGGAGCGTGTCGGATTCGAGGAACTCGGCGGTTCGGGCTTTGGCGCGCTCATAGCGGCTTTCTGGGAGCGTTGATTGGGATTCGAGGTAGTCTCCCGTTCCGGGCGCATTCCCAGCGGGCAGGAGGGGATCCTGCTCGGACATCGTGGCCTACGGACGGATGATTTTCTGCGCCAAGTGGCATGCCATAGCTTGTGACATCACGCGTCAGAGACGTGACAAGGGCGTCTTCCAGCCGACTCGAGCCTGAGCGCAGCCCTACAGATCGAATAGAACAAGGTCAGATATCAAATACTCTACATACAATAGTGTTCAGCGACAGGGGACTGCACAGCTAGGTATGTTCGGCAGAAGACCGGATGTTGCATGCTGGGCAGAGACGACGCGGCCGCGGAGCGAGGCACAGTGCCGCGAATATTTTTAACTCTCCATAAGCAAAACTCACTGTCCTCCAATTTGGGTAACGACATTGCGTCTATTCAACGCAGCTAGTACTGTAGGTATGATCAAGAGTGCACGTGGGCTCGCATCAATGGATTGGCAGAATGATAGCCAGGACGAGCGGGGACAGGTCGTGGTGCAACTAATTACCTTCTACTGAGCTGCGGAAGGATGCTTCTTCCGTTCCCAGCTACATCATACGGAGCGTGCGATCACAGTGCGCATCGATGTAAAATACATTGTCTACATATAAGCTTCAGGCTGCCGATCAAAGTTGTTAAGCAAGCGCCTGGATGTATGGACGGTCTATCCGTACCGAAAATGTCCGAATCAGGCCGTTTCAATGCCCGTGAGATGGCTGCCTGGAGACACTCCCGGGAGGCCATCCGTCACTGTCGTATCGCTGAACATCGTGGAACGTCTGAAAGACATTATCTTTGAGCTGAACTGCGCAGTCGACCAGCATTCGTGACGAGTAGTGGCCCCCTGCGGCCGACGGATTTGAATACTTGGATCTCGCAGATTCAACATCAGGCGCGAAGTGAGCGTCACGGAGAGCCTACGAAGTTGACGATGTTGAATGCGCAGCTCTAGAGATGCAGAGAGGGGCGTACACGTTCGTCAATGTTGTAGCCGTCCCTTTGAGCGGGTCGCCAGACTGGTTAAATCAGCCTTCTGGATACGAAACATAAGCTAGCTGAGAAACTTACTGGTACGATCTAGAATCGGTGAGCTTTCGTCAGACGTCCAGGTCAACAACAACGTTGCTCACCAGGAAAGTAATGATGTTCAGAGTGTTGACGACGATGAGAATGCTAAGTACTCAATCACCATGAGGAGGTGATGATCGAACGATGCGGTATGAACTCACCCGTAATAGATTGTGCCTTTCAAAGAAGGTCAGGACACCCTCTCTTCAATAAAGAATAGATCATACTCACCGTCTCGAAACATGGTCACCAACAGCGTTCCAGGCATGTCATGCCGTACTTGCATCGCCTTGTAGAATGTTAAAGCAAAGATGGCCGTGTCGAACCATAGCATTGCACTCCAGGCAAGCGCCAAATCTGCCACACGTCGAGTCAGTGGCTCTGCACATCCTAGCGGGGACAAACTCACGAATGCCCCTGCACGACAGAATCAGACCAGAAGGAATATTAGCATAACGATATGACCCACTGATCGCTATTCAGAGACAGATTGCATCCGGTGAATGGAAACTTTAACGGGATGTTAGTCGACAGAGGGCTGTCGCCGGTCAACACAGCAACCTGGACAGTGTGAAGTAAGTCTCCCCGGTGCTCGAAAGATACCAACATGAGAGTATCTCACCAAGCTTTGTATGCCTCCCCCAAAGAACATGCATATCAACAGCGCAAGGACCCGCTTGTTGCAATTGTATAGTGCATATGTCCGCAGGATGAGCAACACTAGGGGACAAATAAGTCTCGGCCGCTCGATGGATAACTCCGGAAAAACCTACCAGCAACGACCGCCTGACCAGCCACCGCATAGACCTGGTGATATAACTGGATCTCACGACATCTGCGGGTGCTCGAATTTTCAGTCGAAGTCTTCTAGTGCTGGTGAAGAATGTGGACTCACCGCTACATGGAATGGTCAGCGCTCTCCTAACATGGATTTCAAGACCAAAGATACTCACGTGTTCCGGTAGCCCTCCAAAATATTCGAGGAATACAGGAATAGGGCCTAACAGGCCAAAGTAACGGCTGACTGTGAACAGGATAAAAGGCGCAGATGGTGAAGGCGGACTCCAGTACCACTCGATTTCAGATGTAACCGTGAGGGCGTAATCATAATACAGGAGGGCTATCAAAGCGGTCAGCGTCGTGATTGCGGTATATCGAAGTGGTTGTGACTTACTGAACGCCGCGAGCGTGATACAAGTGTCGAATCGCATAGACGAAACGCTGTTTGTTGTCGGTCATCAGCGCGAGGAATACGGCAGCGAGTAGGGACATGACGCACAAGTTCTCCGCCGACACCTCTGAGATGCTCATCGTTGGAGCTTGTGGGGGGTTCCTAACAGTTAGTAGACAATGTTATATCCACGCAGCCCCAGGACGATCCACCTAAGTCAGTCGGGGACTTAGGCATGATAGGCACCGGAACACCAGCCGGCGCTGGCCAGGCCCAGTAGATGAACGGACTGAGAAGGCAGGGACGTCGAGCAGCCTACTTGACTTTCATTCAGCCTGCACTCTATGCATGTATGGAAGGCCTACTCGCTGGGCGTGGAGGCCGGGCATCCTTAACTAGGAAAAACGCCTGGAACCCGAATGAGCACATACATGCGGATAGCTTCGACAGCTGTGATCGAAGCTCACTTGCCCTCGGCTAGACGTATGGGTTTGCCACTGGACGTGCCTGGTTCCCACAGCCAGCAGCATGCTCAATTACGCCCGCCCTCATGCCGTAGTTCTTCGATCCTGGTCCTAGAGTGACATGTCAGGGCTCATACCGCGACGACTCTACACAAGCCAGACAACGAGCCTACGTTATCAAGAGCTTCACGAAAATTGTCAGATGGTGTATTGTTACGGTGGCATACCGAGGGAGCCGACCTATGCCGAGGGTTACGAGCAAACTCCGCTGTCAAAGTGACTCTGGGGACGTACCTGACTCAGAAGCTTCTCTCAATCCGGACCCGAGGCGATTGAGAAGAGATGCCCAATGTGTGATACCCAAAAGTGAATAACGTAAACGCGACGATTGTAGGAAGGCCGGGGGCGAAACATCTAAGTTTTATTGGAGCAAGAATTCGGTGCGAAGCTTCAGCGATGTATCGCGTCACGGACATAGATACGGAACAACTCGCGAAGCGAATCGTTTGGTGAGCTGCGGGGCCGGAATTGTATCAACATGGATTCGAGATGCCACTGAAGCGAGGCGAGTCAGTCCAATAATTCGGTAGAAGTCTAATGTGCGCAACTTACCGTGCACGGTCATCACTGTGCTTAATCGACCCCAACTGCGCCCGAGCTCCCTGGAGCCCCTGACGATTCGGAAGAGCGATCGATCGGGATACTGTCGGTAATGATCGTAGGTCGCATAAAGGATATCATCCTTGTGCTGGTACGCCCCGTAGTCCAACCCGTGCCTCCTTCGGCAAAACCTGGTATACGCTGTGCGCTTGGATCCCGGAGGTTGAGCATTAGCCTTGAAGTGAGCGTCACAGAAAGCCTGGCGAACCGTTTGATTTAGCATGGTAATCACTGGAAGAAGAATGTACCTACACATTGGTCAGGGTAGTCGCTGTCCCTTTCAGCGGTGTGTCGTACTGATTCAGAGGTCAACACAGCAAATTTCACGCATGTGCTAGGGCACGCACGCCGGTAAGCTGTTGTACATTGAGCTATTCACTACGTCAGGATAAGGCGGACAGAACGCACCAAAAAAGTGAGGATGTTCACCACGTTGAGGATGCTACCTCCAGATGAGAAAGGATTCCATCTCATGAGTTACAAACTCACCCGTAATAGAGCGTGCCTAGAGAGAGGCATCAACATAAGCCATGTGCAGCAGGGTCGTTGACGTACCGTCACGAAACATCGTTTCAGCTAATCCGCCGGGGATTTCGTGTCGAATCTTGATAGATTTATAGAGGGTCAGAGCGAATATAGTCGTGTCGAACCAGAGGAGTGCGCTCCAGGCGATGGCGAGATCTGCGAGCGCAACAATGACAGGATCGTAGGCGTGCCATATGATAAAAGAACTTACGAACCCCCCTATACGAACAACAGGGCGACCTCAGTCATCGACGTACCGCCTGAGCGGAATTGCCAGAAAACTTACTGCTCCTTCGTGAGAGACAGATCGCATCCTGGGAACTTGAATCCGAGAGGAGTGCTTGTTGACAAGGGACTAGTGCTTGTGAGAATCGCAGCCTGCACAGAGGACGCATCAGGCATTACACCGTTCCTGCAGGGGCAGGCACCATATCTACGTACGAAACACTGCACGCCTCCGCAAATATGCACAAATATGAGCGCGCAAAGGATCCGCTTGTTGCAGTTGTACAGGGCGTAGGTACGCAAGATCATAAGAACTGCCTTGACCAATCAGAACCACCATTGAAAGTCTATACGCTATAACTACGTACCACCGACAACAGCTTGGCTCAGATATGCATATATCTGGTGGTATAGCTGTAGCTGTCGACATCTGTGGATCGTCAGTCGCTGTGGTGGGTGATAGATAGATTTCATCCCTACCGCTGGGGAGAATCAGCATAGTTTAAACCCTGTCGAGGATCTACTCACATGTTCAGGAAAGCCTCCGAAGTACTCGAAGAACACGGGAAGTGGGCCTAACAATCCGAGGTAGCGACTGACCATGAACAGCATGAAGGGCGGGGACATTGAGGGCGGACTCCAATAGAACTCAATCTCCGACGTGACGGTCAGCGCGTAGTCGTAGTACAGGATGGCTGTAAAGCCGTTAGAAAGGTTCATGACAGGAATCGTGGACATACAAAACGCCGCAATGGCGAGCGAGGAATCTAGGCGCACTGCCGAAACACTGGTGGGGGAGATCAGTCAGCCCGTTGGGAAGTGCATGCTGATCGATAACGAAGGACCCACAAATCTGCAGCGGAGAGGGGCGCGTTCATTCTCGTCGTGTCCTTCAAGATGGGGGGCATCGCGCGAGTCTGGTTTAGATATTCGAGTCTTGTAGGCTACCTACTTGGTGACCCTACTGTGATAGAAGTGGAGAGTTCCGTCAGTCAAGGACCAAGAAAAATCGGAATCTATCAAGACAGACGAACCTCCTTCCCTCGACGTCGTTTTGCTTCGATGAGTCTTGGGGACCAAAGTTCTGCGAACCTCCGAGGACTGTAGAAGCCAAACGGTGTCAGCGAGCACCATGAGCCTGCACGAACGTGCTACTCAACCGACTGCTCCCACGGTCTTCGATTTGCTCGTACTGAACCGAAAGAGGCTCCCGGTCTGCTCTACCGGAGCTCCCCTTAGCCACACGTGATGACACGTCCTCATATCACCCTTCGAAACTCTGTGAAGAGTCCAAGCTTGGTGCACGGCCGATATCACCTGTCGCAGAAATCAATGAGTGACGGATGCTGGATGATCAGAACCTGCGTCTGGAGATATTTCGCGGAGAACGGACTGGTCATCAACGTCGCGTCAGCTCTGCACGTCTTCAACATAACCCCTTCGGTAGATGAGAAGGGCCAAACCATCACGATCGAGCCACAGATGACGGACGGCCTCTTGTGGTACGTCCGAATCGACTGTGGGGGTTGCTGCTTCCGTGCTGTGTAGCGTGACTAGCTGTCCTGTGGATTGTCGATGCACTATCAAGCCGAGGTCTCCAGAGGCTGAGTCGTTGATTGATGAAGCACAGTCATTCGACTGAGTTATGTAACGGCTTAGAATTTTGAATCAGCACGAGCAAGTATGGGTTCCAAAGGCTGCTCCTTATCATGCCACAGCGGGCACTGCATATGAATTGAAAAGCGGATGTCATCTTGATCAGAACGGAAGCGTACGAGTAGTAGAGAGCAAGGACCACGGCCCGTTTCCCAAGTTGGTTTCGTGCGGGACAATCAGAATAAGCTCGCGCGACAACAACATGCTGACAATGGGACAGTTATCCGTTGCAAGGGAAGTATCGCATATTCTAGCAGCAACAACATGGCGCGATGTGGTCAGTTCCTGTCTGGGTACGTCCCAAAGGGATGTGCCACGCACCAGGTCAAGCTGAACCTTCTTCGACAGCGGCATGGATCTCCGTAGCTGGGTCAGGCAAAACCTTCGAGCGACGTGAGAGGCCATGAGGTCGAGACGTGACACAAGCCCGCAAGGTTGGCTTCGAGCGCGCTTCGGATACGTCATGGCAGATCCGCACTACGGCGCAAATCGACCGGGGATGTCATGACGGGTGCCTTTTAGACCGCATTCCAAGCCAGGCACATACTTGCAGCCGCGAGTGTAGAGCAACACCGATGTCAGAGCAGAGTCAATTGCGACGTAGCTGAAGTTTATACGAGAGCCGCGAAGCGCGGATCCGGCCCTCAAAGCGCAACGTTGGTTGCCGAGTTCGAGGGGGTTCACCGCGCCATCAACAATGCCTGTGTGTGCCACGACTCGTACAGACGTGATGAATTAAACTCTAACAGGCAAAGATAGTCAGCAGCGGCATTGGCGGGGAAAGCAAATGACGTACTGTACTATACTATTTGGTTGCGACCTCTAGAGCATTTGTTCGTCAATTCTGGTCCTACGCTTAACGGAAGAGAACACCTGCCTAGATGATTACCACACAACAATGCAATAGCCAAACATCCCTCTCATCGTATGTCAAACGGTGGCCGTCGCGTCAGTGGTATATTCTGTTGTTGCACATGCGCCGACCGTTTCGATTTGAGTGAGGGTATATGGGTTCGACGCCATGTACGAGGTCGTGGGCGGTGCTGCAGTGGACGTCCAAGCACCAGCGGTGGGATGGCTCTCACCCGCCCGATGTGGCCGTCTGAGGCCTGGATCGCGGAGGTTGAGGATCAGGCGCGATGTAAGCGTCGTTGACAGGCTGGAGCATCAAACTGTGAGTAAGTTCTTGTTCTAACCGAGCAGATGAGGAGCTCGAGCTTACACATTAGTCAGTGTTGTCTCTAGGCCTTTGAGGTTTGATCCAGACTGTTGAGAGTGGGGGAATTAACCATATTTTCATATGACAACGCGGTGAGGCGCAACGCACTGGAGTAATCTGAATACCGGACTAGTATGAGTGCCTGCTCTGTCGCCGCTTAGAACGTAACGTACCAGAAATGTGATGATATTCGTCACGTTAGAAGCCACCATGATTCTGCAACAGCATGAGTGGTATCTCGCAGTTCGGACCAGGATATACTTGTTACACTCACCCGAAGTAAATTGACCCTAGCCGTTGAGCACTGGGGTGAGCATGGTCTCCATCCAAAGACAATAGAACGTCCTACCATCTCGAAGCAATATCTCAAGAAGGCCACCCGGGACGTGGCGACGCATCCGAATAGCTTGCACGAGCGTGAGCGTGAAGATGGTTAAATCGAACCACAGCATCGCAGTCCATGCTAAGGCAAGATCTTTGAGCATAAAACATCAGTGTTAAGCCGTCCTATTTCTCCATAACGCCCTACTCACGAAACCCCCTGCGGTGCGCCACGTCAGTTCATAGATCATAACCAAAAGGAGACCATAGGACGTACTGTGCATCGCTTAGAGATAGATCACATCCAGAAAAGGTGAACGGCAGCGGGATGTTAGTGTCGTTCGGACTTTTGCTGGTCACCATTGCAATCTATACAACCGTCAGCTCGCGCTCTGAGGGGAAGGGAAAGCTCGTACAAGACAGCCGATAGCACCTCCGACGTGTGTGACGACGAGTAACGCGAGGATGCGCTTGCTCCGATCATACAAGGCATATGTGCGAATCACCAACATGACTATAAAACCCAGATGGGGTAAGATTTCAAGGTCAGGTTAGAGATGCGCCACTCACTAGCTACAATCGCTTGGGTGGCGATCGCAAACGCTTGATGATAGGTCTGCAATTGACGACATCTACGTGAGAGGACGGCATCAGCACAAGCAGGGGACACTTCATAAAGACGCCGTACCTCTAAAAGGATGTGTGTCAGCCATTGCCATTCTCGCTTAGAAGGAAAGAACTGACATGCTGCGAAGGACTACCAAAATATTCGACAGCTAGTGGAATAGCTCCGAGGAGGCCATAGTAGCGATTGACGAAGAATAGTACCGAAATTATGGACCAATTTGCCGATGTCCAGAAATACTCGATCTCGGAGAACACCGTGAGGGCAAAGTCGTAGTATAGGATCGCTGTAGGAGGCATAGTGTCAGCGTCTAATACGGAGCACACGAGCGCCGATATTTACTGAACGCCACCACCGTGAAATAGTTGTCTATCCGGATAGTGAAAGCCCTGCATAAGGAAGCAGGATCGTAAGCACTACAGCGGCAACAACTATGGGCAAACATACCAATACTCCGCGGCAGCTTCGACACTCTGCGACACAGACGTGGACATTTTGAAGACGGCTTCTCCCTAGGAACGGTGAGGGCACGAAGTCGATTGGCAGACACGCTCTACGCGAGATCTGCCGCCTATATGATCCTAGGGACGTGATGGGGGAAGGCCTCGCCGTGCTATTGATGCGCTCGAACATAAGGATGACTTGCTCATGATGTAATCCCCATCTCGACACGGAAAAGCAGCGGACGTGCAGATGGACATTTACAGTCGATAAATGAACGACAGCCATCGCCCAGCAAACGCGGCACAGGCTGTCAGTGTCGCACAGCGATCAGGGGAGAACGTTCGGAGCGTCAAGAGACGGGCGTAACGCCTCTCGAGCTCTTGGAATGCTCAACTCATGCGAATTTCGTGGCGAAGCCCATTGTCAACTTGCATCGCTCGCGGGGCGCTCGATGGCTGGCCGCGAAAGGCTCTGCACTTCTTCTCCTGAGCAACCTGGAACGAGAGGGGTTAGTTCTGCGTCCTGGCTAGCCATGACTACGGGTTGTCAGAACAGATAGTCTTACATCAAATCCCGAACACCGCTGCCACATCATCAGCAGTGGATGGACGTCTCGGACTTGAGGCAACTTTACGCAAGCAACCCCACGAAGGATGCCCTCCATGGGTATGATGCGGTGCATTTTGAAAGAAGATCTGCCACCACGCAGTCAGGGACAGCAGCGAAGCATTGAGGCAGTACTTACCGTTGCAGGAAATAATCTCCGAGTGCCGAGACGTGTGCTTGAGCATAAGAGCATGAGATGATATGGCCAGTCAGGCGGAAGCTGTTAGTGGGAGAACCATATCCTTGAGGAGACGAGGCGGTGAGTACATAAGTAAGTACTGCCGAGTCCACGACAATCCGTGAGATAAGAGAAGCCTACAGAGCAGCCCTGTGAACCTGGTCGGACAATCTGCACATTTAGAGCTGCCCGTTTCCGTTCCCGGAGGTGATGTGCATTCCAGATGTGCATCCCCAGAGGTGATGTGAGGCACGGACTGGGAGATTGAGTTGATGTGCATGGTCGAGGAAAAGCCTGAGACTGCCATCGCCGTGTGCCAAGCACAATATTTCGTGGGGCGCTTGACTTGGGCGCCCACCCAGGGACCCGGCCGGCCCAGTGTCAGTATAACCACACTGCGCAAACACCGCGACCACCAGGCTAGTCCGAAGCCCAGCGGTGCGTGTTGCTCGTCCGTTGTTCCGCCGATACCAGTGAGTGCCTGTGACGACGTTTCCATATGGACCACCATCCCAGCTGCGCCGTTGATTGTGCAAAATGCTTGGCCTTCCCTGGCAAGTTTCCGAGGTTCCTCCTGTGTCCGTTGGCACAGTCCCGACGCTAACGTTAAACTACTGACGTCCTCAGTGACTACCACCACCCTTCCACAGCCGTGCTGCTGAACCAGATAATACGCCAATAAATATCTATCACCACCAGCCAAGTTGGCTTCTAGCTCCAAGCTACTCTTTATCTTCACAGCCCTCGCTGCTGCGTACCTCCTCTTCTTCCACCCACCCGTGACCTTCAGGTCCTCCTCCCTGCACTCCGAACGCCCAATGTCCACCGCATCTGCCCAGGGCTGGCACTCCCGCGCCAATCCGCACCCATCCGTCATGGACTTCAGGCCCACGAAGGACGCCCTCCTCTTCGCCGTCCTTCTCAACGCGCCCGCTGACCCTGAGGGGTTTACGATGGCGCTCTTCGAGCCCGACGTCGCCGTGGATGCGCGCGGGAATGTCCTGCAACTCCAACCGCGCGACTTCTCTGTTCTCGCCGCGCTCGCGGAGGAGGCGACGCGCTTGCCCGATACGGGCTCGTTCATGAACACCTGGCGCGTCGTTCACGATCGCACGAGCCAGAAGACCGACAGACTGCTCGCGAGGACGCCGAGCGGGAATATCAAGGAAACGAGCGTCCAGGGTTGGGACCCGGAGAAGAAGCAGCTCAAGACCATCGTTGGCGATCATCAGGAGCTACCTCCAGTGCTCCAGGAACTGTTCGGGTGGATTCAGGAGGGGCGAACGGACTTTGTGCGTGGGAAGGAGAACAACGAAGTTGTCTCGCAGGTCAAGGCTCTGGTAGTGAACTGATGCTTTGCCTTCGCGACATGATCGACGTTTGACGAATACCTGTTCATCTGGTTCACATGTCAACAATGTACCGAACTCATGTTGATGTTACTGTATGTAGTCTTTACACATGAATGTCCGTCTTCATATCTCCTCATATACATGTCTCCCAAGGGCATCAACGCTCAACCTACCCTGAGCCCAAGCGCAAATCCTGCAACGAATGATGCCCTTGGCTGGAAGTCGGCGGTCAAGAAGTCAATGATCCAGCGGAAGAGCGAGGCGACGCTAGGTGGTCGTAACACACCCGACGCGTCTTTTGTGTACGCGAGGTTCTCGAAGCGGCTTGCGGCGCGGCTCCAGTCCACGCGCACGATTGACAGAGAACCCAAATACTGTGCGGATGATGACTGTTATCAGATAGACTGCGTATGGATGACGTTGAGAGGAAGTCGGGGTACACACCTGGAGGAGAACGAAGACACCACCGAGGGCAAATGCAACAAATTTTGCGCCCTTCTTCACGAAGACTCCAGCGCAGACACCGCAGACGGTGCCGAACGTCAACTCATAGAGGTTCACGCTTGACCGGGGAGGAGGGGGTAGTGGATGATGGGGCGACGATGCAGCTTGAGCGTAAGGTTGAGGAGGAGGGATGGTTGCAGGAGACGCACTCTTGGTCGTCACAGCTACTCAAGGTCGAGTCCATAAGAACAGGATTGCAATGAAATGAAGGCGACTTACGGTCACAATAGATCACCGGTGCAGCCAGGAAAGTGAGCGACAGACCGACGCCGCACAAACCAACCTTCATCCAGTAGAGGGGCACAGTGCGGAAGTTGCCAAAGGAGCCCTTTCTAACAACCGAAAAACTCTGTTGGGGCCGAGGAATGGTAGGCGGCGGAGGACAATTGCAGAACGAAGGTCGGAAGGTGTGGTGGAAGAAAGGACGGTGTGTACCTCCACGAAGGTTGTTGGGAGTGAAGTATGTTTTGGTGACGCTTCCGGGGGCGCAGCCTGACGGCGCCTTGCGCAGGGTGCCGCAGAGGGGGCGAGACAGCAGGGATGGGATTACGGGAGACATGCCGCAGGGACGCGCGATGGTGGTCGAGGTGCGAGCTGGCGATCCTCTCGTCGCAGTTGCTGCAGCGTCCGACCCAAACGGTGCCGCCCACCCGCCCTGGTGTCTGACGTCACGATCGTTGCGTGGATAGTTTTTCCTTTCCAGGAAAACACCCAAATATTGACAAACATTCCGGTCCGCCTGCCATTCTGGGACAACTTCCCCTGGGCGCTTGAAATTTCTGTCTGCAGCTCGGTCGCGGAATCGTTAATCTCACCCCTCCTTTCTGCTCCTCATAATCCTCTCGCCATGGGAAGACGTGCAAAGAGCAAGCAGGGAGACCCCGCACCCTTTGCTGAAGTGCAAGAAAACGCCGGACGGCCATCCCAGAAGAAACTCGGCAAGCGTAAAGCGGACGACGTCGATGCCGGAAACAGGCGGCCTGCAAAAAAGGTGAAGGACACCGAGACTCATGCGGGCAAATCTGTCAGGTCACCTGCAGTGAAGGGCAAGGAGAAGGTGGCTTCCAAGGGTCAGGCCAAGACCAAGTCCGACAAATCAAAGCCTAAGAAGAAAGCTCGGTTTGAGGATGAAGACGAGGGAGCGGGGAGCAGTGAAGGCTGGGAGGACATGGAAGACGATGGCGATTTGCAGGAGCGGGCAAAGTACGTGATGCTTCTCCCGCGGTGTCCGCGCGAGTGCCCACATTCCATTCTTTCTGGACATTATTTCATGACAGCGATGAAGACGAAGAGTTCGTTGGCTTCGATGGAGACCTCAATGACTTTGACATGGACGGCGTAGAGGATACGTACGTGTTCCATGTCTCTCTAGGTCGCTTGAACTCACAGGCGGTCTATTTGTTCAGCGACGACCTGCTAAGAGGTCCCGCCCAGGAGCTCGACCTCGGCTCGGACGAGGAAGAAGAAGAGGAGGAGCTTCCTGTGAAGCTGAAGAGCAAAAGGTCGAAGCAAGCCGATCGCCCGCTTAAGATCATACCCACCGCGTCAGATGCATCCTCGGATGATAGCGACGAGGACGAAGACGACGAGGACGCCCCCATTACCATGAAGAACATGGAAGTGCGCTCGCGTGCCTTGGATGCGAAAGCGGCCAGGGAGGCGGAACTCGACATGGAGGAGATGCGTCAGGCGGAGCTTGCCGGAGAGGAGAGTGGGGACGACTTTGAGGATGCGGATATGGACGAGGAGGGCGAGGGTGGGGAGGGCAGCGCTGAGTTCGTGTTGCCGACGGCAGAGGAGAGGGAAGAGGAGAAGAAGCAGGGCGGTCCGGACGTGCACACGGTGCAGAGACGAATGCGCGAATGTGTCAGAGTGCTGGGCAACTTCAAAAGGCTTGCCGCGAAGGGGAGGTGCGTGGTCGTTCTACTCTTTCTAGAGCTTCTTCTCCGCAGACAGTGAGCTGTTTGTTCGTGTCAACGCGTAGCAGGCACGTCGCGCGGGCGCAATTGTGTGCTACGTTCCTGCTTCTCTTCCCTCCCGATTTCGCGGCATATTCTGGCAGACTATGCCAAACGCGTCGCGTCCGACGAGTACTCTGCATCGTCTCTGCCAAACAGATACCACGCGGAAGCATTTAAAGAGACATCTACTTTGCGTGCACGCCGTGACCACCAGTATGCGTCCTCCTCGACTTGGGAGGAGCGAAGAAATTCATCTCCGTTCTTCCAAATACAGCCTATGTGATAACTCACCACAGACCTTGTACTGATTATTCGCGCTAACAGGGCACGAGCGGAATACGTTCAGCAGCTCATCTCTGACATCGCAAGTTATTACGGCTACAACGATTTCCTCGCGGAGAAGCTGTTCCAACTCTTCCCGGTTGCAGAGGTATGTCATTTGTTAGTGATCTTGAGATTCCACGAATGTTCCGATCATGTTGTCTCGCTACGTGACAATGACCCTGTGAATCTCGCGTACGGTAGACATGTCCCGTGAGTACAGCGCAAGGATCATGCCTTGACCCTGCTGTATCGGACGACAGTCTTCCGTCAGGCATTGTTCCCGTATGGGGTAAGAAGGCCGGTTGGGACACTCGGGTTTAGACTCAATTCACTGAGATCCGGCACTGAATATTCCCCGTAGGCGATTGAGTTCTTCGAGGCAAACGAGGTACCGCGACCGGTAACGATCCGAACGAACACCCTCCGCACACGGCGACGTGACCTCGCGCAGGCGCTGATTAACCGCGGCGTGAACTTGGAGCCCATCGGCAAGTGGACAAACGTCGGCCTGCAAGTGTTCGAATCTAGCGTCCCGATTGGCGCGACCCCCGAGTACCTAGCAGGACACTACATGCTACAGGCGGCCTCCTCATTCTTGCCCGTGATAGCGCTCTCGCCCCAACCTGGAGAGCGCGTGTTGGACATGGCGTCGGCCCCTGGTGGAAAGACGACACACATGGCGGCGCTCATGCAGAACACCGGCGTTGTGTTCGCCAACGATGCGAACAAGGCGCGTGTGAAGAGCCTAACTGCGAACGTCCACCGGCTAGGCTGCAAGAACGTTGTCGTATGCTCTTACGACGGCCGCGAGTTCCCGAAGGTCATCGGGGGGTTCGACAGGGTCCTGCTCGATGCTCCATGTAGCGGGACAGGTGTCATCTCCAAGGACGCAAGCGTCAAGACGAACAAGGTACGCCTGCTCCGCTGTGTCTACGCCCTCTCCCTCCCTGTCTCCGCACGAAGCTGATGCATTGATTCTGACTGGGTCCCATGTTTCTTACGTTTGACCACAGTCCGAGCGTGATTTCACGCTCCTCTCACACCTCCAAAAGCAGCTGATCCTCTGCGCCATCGACAGCATCACTCCGGACTCGAAGACCGGCGGGTACCTCGTCTACTCGACCTGCTCCGTTACGGTGGACGAGAACGAGGCCGTCGTCGATTACGCGCTGAAGAAGCGGCCGAACGTCAAGCTTGTCGAGACCGGGCTCGAGTTCGGTCGTCCCGGGTACACGAGCTATCGTGGAAAGACGTTCAGCGACAAGCTGGGCCTTACGCGTCGCTTCTATCCTCACGTGCACAACATGGACGGGTTCTACGTCGCGAAGTTCAAAGTCGAGAAACGCGCGAAGGCCAAGGATGAGAAGGTCGAGACCTCTGCCGGCACGGGCATGGATGTCGATATGGAGGGCGCGTCGTTCGCGTTCGACGATGCTGAGGACCAGCCGTACATCGAAGGTGAGCACATCTTCCTTGACTATCTTAATCCCTTGAAAGACGACCCCGCCGCGCGAACGACGTCGAGGGACGAACGGGCGGGGCTTGGGACGATGTCTTGGATCTGGATGCTGACCTTTGTCAACTTGACGCCTTCCCTTCCGCAGAGAGCAAGCGGAGACGTATGAAAGCGAAGGGGTTCAAGGTCCCGCCGCGGACCAAAACCGTCCCTGTGGCGGCAGGCAGAGATGCCGCTGTCACTGAGTGAGCGGAGCATTCGGCTTGGCCTGCTCAAATCATGCCTGTTCCCTCTCGTGCTGTGTCAAATCCGGTTATTCAAGTCATACCACTGTACTGTATTGTCCGTGCTTGGTATGTTACGATAAGAGGGCACTGCGCAGGGTTGGCTTCGGCTGCGACAATTCACTGTCGAGGGGCATACTCCGATGCCGCGCCTGGTGGCGCAGGCCACAAGACTTCTGTCCCTGTTCCGCCCGGTATCGAGTATGGAATCTCGACGTCCGACGACGTCCGGCCGTGATTCGATGCTTCATTCTTTGGGCGATTTCTGGCCATGGGTTAAGCTCGTATGACACGGGGCACGCTCCCGCCCGTCCGGCGGGCCCTACCGCCGCCAAGGTTCCTGGCAAAGGCAAGACCCAAGGCGTCGGACCGAGGAACGGTCTCGTCATCGTGTGCTCGTGCTGGGCCCTTCTTGCGAATCTTGTCCAAGATTGCGCACGGCTGGGCGTGCGACCGTGGGATCGTCATCTTCTGCGGGAATGAGGCTAGGGAGCGCTCAGCGTGCGTTCGCACGTAAGTAGCTTCGAATTCTCTGTTTTCTGTTCGACGCCGGACGATTCATGCCGTCGAGGCGGCAGCAATTCAAATTCTTCAGATCCTGGAGACTCGAGAGTGACGGTAATGCCAGCGTCTGCCAGAGATGTCATACGATACCCGCATATCAGGTTCGCTGTCCGGCCGCGGCAGCTAGCGGCCGCATTTAAGACGTTTGGAAGCTTGGACGACGCAACAAGCGTTCTGTTCCCCGCGGCCGAGTGCGTGCAGAACGTTCGAAGATAGAACGTTCGGTGCCGTTCCACGGGGCACGAGTGAGATCCAGAGGAAAAAGACCGTATCGCGTGAGTGACAGGACCCGGGCGTGTAAGCCGGACACTAGTAGAGTCGTATAGTACAGAAACGAGCAGCAGATAATAATACAAGGCAACAATATTGATGCTGATATAGACTGTTCGAATGTTTCGATCAAAGTATACAGTATATTCAGTCCACAGCGGAGTTTAGTACTATAAGTCCAAGGATTGAGTACGTTGACCAGCATGTCCATGTCCATCATTTGGGTTCAGGACCCTCGTTGGAATTCGTGACTGTACGAGCAGTGTTGGGAGTAGTGGGGGGAGGATTTTTTTTCTTTGAAAACTGGAGGTAACTCCTTCTCTTTGGACTCGGCGTTGACTAGTACAAACCGATTCCCATCGAATCTCATTTCGGGTCCAGTCCTGCACGAAGACGATAAGCATGGCTAGGTGAATGCACCGAGAGAAAGGCGTCTGCGACTTACCTCCGCTTACGCTCTTTCTTGCGGCGGCGGTTCCAGAGGTAAGCGAATATAACCGCAACAAGAAGGACAATCGCGGCAGCCAAAGTGAACCACGTCTAACGATAACACCTATCAGCGACACCGTATGCGTAAAGGCGACCGCTGTGGTGACTCACTCCATTTCCCGAACTGGATTCAATGAGGCCGGTCTCTTCGAGAGTGCCCGTAAAGGAGGCAAAGACGACGTCGAGAATGAATGACACCATCGTTGTACCGAACGCCACTCCGGTAAGGACAACGAAGAGAAAGTCGACAAACGAGCCAACTTTTCCGCCAAGGGGCCTCTTCAGAATGTCGAGCAAAACGATCCCGAGGTAAAAGACCAGAGCGGTGAAGGAGAGAACAGCACCTAGAAGGAAGATGGGTCGCCACAACGCGCGTTCCACTCATGACATACCAACGATATGTAAGACCAGCGCACCAGCAAGGGTGCCGGAGATGGAGCCGATAAGTTTGTCCAGGCGAAGTGCTGTGAATATTGGTGAGTTGAGTTGGGACCAAGTGCCGCACCCCGCGGCAGTCAGCTGGTCGTGAGCAATACCAAAGAGCCTGGGTGCGCAGCGTAAGCACAGACGTCGAAGGTGGGGAAAAACGATAACGCACGAAGCCTCCAAACCGCTGGAACAAAATCCCCAAACACCGAAACGCACGACATCGTCCACGCCGCTGTTCAACAGCGAAGACGAAAGGTCGAGCTCGATTTGGAAGAGGTAAAGGCTCTGATCAGGTTTTGGTGTTGTCGACACGATCGCCATTAAGATGCCGGCAATGATGAGCAAGATCGGCGGTAGCCAGCTCGACAGGACCGCGACCACGCGACTGGCCACGCGAGGGATCAAGGGCATATCGGAACGTCGGCCAGCCGGGAGTATGGGCGAGGAGCAGTGTACTCGACCAGCGAGAAACAGAGGGGGAGAAACATGGTGCTAAGGATTCAACGATATATAAGTGTTCGGGTTGCGGGCTCTGGAGGAAGCTTGCAACGACTGTCCGCGGTTGCCTTGCGACGAAGTAGGATACGTGAATATAGTAGGATGGTTTCCATAGTTGGAGCTCATTCGTCACGCCCAATGGTGCACTGCCATCGGATAATGACAGAGTATATGGCTCGCAGATACGCACGGCGAATGCATGGTATGGGTACACGTCTGCCTAGTGCGAAGCCACGACCCTCGGCCTCTACAGCATAAGTGCGCGGGTTCCCGCCACAGCGTCCGGATTCCACAATCCATTACGTGGTTTGTGTAAATCACCCTGAAACAGCTGTACTGTACTTACTAGTTTAGAACAACTGCTGTTGTTCTACAGGCTACAAGTGAGATCTTGGGAACAAGACAGTGTCGCATGCGTGACAGTTGTACCGTACAGAACCGAGTAGCAGAAGATAACCATACAAGAAAATAAGGCTGCTACAGTACATATGGGACGTTCTAATCAGAGCATGGAGTACGAGGCCCCATCGAGGCGACCACAGACTTTCGATCTACGAATTAAGTACGTTAACCTGACGACGAGAAACGTATGAATGACCATGTGGCTTGTATAACTGAGGTTCATAATACGACGCAGAGATACGATTAATGAGAGATTGCATATTTGGCTGGACATCAACTCAAGGCCGAGTCTGGAAGACTATATGAGGGGGATATTAGAACGAAGTAAACGTGAAGAGGCAAAGGAATAGTATGACCTACTCTGTAAGCTTCTCCTTGTTAAGACGGTATAAAACTAGAACAGCGGCAAGCATGACTGAGGCAGCCAAAGTCAACCACGTCTGATAATGCCATTCAGTAACATCAAACGCGCAAAGGTGGCGACTGTGACGACGTACAGCACTTCCCCAACTGACTTGAACCAGGCCATCGCCGACCTTGTTTATCGTGCTCCTCACATGGGAGACAAATGCGAGGTCGAAGATAAACGCCAAAAAGGTCGTACAGAATGCCAGTCCGGTAGCGACAACGAATGCCAAGTCAACAAACGAGGTCCGGAAACGGCGCTTGTCACAAGTCATAAGCTTGAGACGAGAGGGCATGAAATAAATGATGATGGCGATGAAGGCCAAAACATCGCCTAGAAAGCAAAAGGTGTCTAAGATGAGTCGCCAACGACGCTTATTCGACTGATGACATACCGACTACATGGAAGCCCAGCGCGGCGGACACGAAACCCGAGATGGCGTTGGCGAGGGACTCCACGTGAAGAGCTTTGGCCACTTCCGAGTCGATTTGGTATCCGAGATGGCGGGGGCTACACCCTCCAGCACTATCGTGAGTAATGCCAAAACTCCTGGGTGATGACAGGGCAGTGGCGTGAGCATATCTGAGGGAACGACGAAGTGCGAGGAAATGGGACTCACGAAACATCCAAACCGCTGGAACAGTACCCCCACACGCCGAAACGAATAGAATCGCTCACGTCGCTACGCACGAGTGAAGACGAAGCATCGACCGCAATTTGGACGAAGTAGATGCCCTTGGCGAGCTGTGGCGTTATCGACACGAGGAACAGGAATAACCAGGCGGTAGATAACAAGATCGGCGGGAGCCAGGTGGACAGGACGAGGCGACGTATCAAGGCCCACATGTCGGGACGTCAGCGAGCAGTGAGTATGCGTGAGGAGAGGTATAATTGACCGGCGAGAAACAGAGGTGGAGGACCATGGTGCCGAGGACTGAAAGATATAAGTGCTGGGGTTGTGCCCTGACACCGCAAGGAGGTTGCAACAAGTGCAAGTCGCTTTGTGTAGTAGCGCGATGGCTTCTATTGTTTTTTGTTCAAAAGTCTGCGATTAAGAAAGAGGGCATGGAAACGGATGTCGGCGGTGCGAGTTTCATGGTTCACGGTTCACGACGGGCACTACTTACCATCGAGTAAGACAGTCCTGTTATTGTAAGGTGCGTGTCGCACCGGCCTAGAGTCACGGCCATCTGGTGCAGTATGCAGACGGAGGCGCATACAAGCCAGCGCAGTAGTGACGAGGAGAATTCAGCATCTGGACAAGCGACTTGGTTAGTAAACGCGGTGGGATTAGAATTGAAAGGCCCTCTTGAAAGGTGGCGGGCCAGCGGCGGGAGGGACGCGCGAGGGACGGAGGTGTGGGAAGGTCGGCGCCGGCCGCTGGACAGCGGCTTTAGGCTACAGCAGGGACTGAGCAGGTGTGCATGCCAAAGGGAGCAGTTACGTAGAATGGCGCGCTTCCGGGCTTCCACGCGGAAATCTGCTAATTTGAAACGCCTCCCTCTCGCCGAGTCACACAGTCCAGACAGTGGTCTCTTCCGACGCTTACCCGCAAGAATAGAAGCGCAAATGGATCCGGCCAAGACATCTCGCCCGCCACGTCCGTCCCGCTCCCAGCAGCAGGGCGCAATGGGTGACGCAGAGGGGAGTATTGCGCACCCCTGTGTGGTGTGCATGGTCTCCGCCGACTCGGGAGACGCAGGAGGACAGGCCGTTAGGAGGCTGGAGCACGCCGCTGGACGCCAATGATTCCCGATCGTCGCTAGCCCACCGGAACACGAACTGGACACATTCTTTCGGCTCCTGCCAAATCAATTCAATTTTTGTCCCCTTGTGAACCGCTTTCCCACCGTCCTCTGTCCCAGTCCGTGCCCTGCCGCTCGAAGCAACCTATCCAGCCGCGCGCACTGGGATGCAACGGAGGCCACACCAGAGGCGTCCGAGCGAGCAGACGTTCGTGAAGAGAGGGATGAGCCATTGCGGCTAAAGTGATATCTCTGATCGAGCGATGTAACAGCATGCGAGACCACTGGCGCGTGGCTCGTTTAGGAAGACCTGAACATGAACCCGCCAAATTTAGTTTAGGCTTGTTTGTTCGGACTGTTTAAGGATAAGAAGGGCGCCGTCTTCCAGGCTTATTCTCTCCCTATCTCTCTTTCTCTCTCGTTCTCTCTCCTTCCCTGCAGCAAGCAAGGCCACAGCGCCCTCGCTCTCTTCCCATATACCACTATTGTGAGTCTTTCAGCCCTCCCCAGTCTCCCTTCTCTTCCGGTGCGCCTCGAGCGCGCCACAAGGCCTCTTTCTTGCCCTTGTTTCGCTTTATCGAGCCGTGTCGTCTGACTACGTATCATCCCGACTTCCAGCTCACGACCCCCTAAGTCTTCAATAATGTCTGAGACCGCTGCTGCCCCCGCTGTCCCCGTCGAGGAGACCAAGCCAGTCGAGGCTCCCGCTGCTGATGCTACTCCCGCGACCGAGCCCGCTCCTGAGGCTCCTGCTGCTGTAAGTCCATGTGACGATCTTTCCTATTTCTTTTCTCATGTCGTGGGTAGGAGGCGCCGAAGGAGGAGACCAAGGAAGAGGTACGTTGGTTGTCTAATGCCTGACGTCGCAACCGTTCTCTGATCGTGTCGTTGGTTCCTGTTTAGGCTGCGCCCGCTGCTGAGGCGCCTGCCGCTGAAGCCGCCGCTGAGGCTCCCAAGGCCGATGAGGAGGCTCCCGCTGCTGCTACCGAGGAGGCCAAGGCCGTAAGTCTGTCACCTGAACAATCTTCTCTTTATGTCCCTGATGCTATGTCTTCTGTCTAGGCCGAGGGTGCCGATGTCAAGAAGGAGGACCGTCCCAAGAGCCCCTCTCTCCTCGCTAAGCTCCTTGCTCCCTTCAAGGGTGACAAGAAGGAGAAGACCGAGAAGAAGCCCAAGGAGAAGGCTAAGAAGACCGAGAAGAAGGAAGAGGTACGTTTTATCCGGGTCGTCCCTTTCATTGTTGTGTTCACCGTGTCGTCCAGACCGCTGAGGAGGCTCCCAAGGAGCCTGCCGCTGAGGCTGGTGATGCCCCCAAGACCGAGGAGGCTCCCGCTGACGAGCCTGCTAAGGAGACGTAGGTCGCTCATTGTCTGAGAGTTGACAGGACGAACTGACGAGTTGATAGCGAGACTGCTGCCCCTGCTGAGGCGCCTGCTGCTGAGGCGCCCGCTGAGACCTCTGCGGAGGGGGAGGCGCCTAAGGATGAGAAGGTCAGTTGCGATGTATCTCTTCGGACCGAGCTTGCGTACTAAGCTGACATTGGTCAAGAAGGAGGAAAAGAAGGAAGACAAGAAGGACGAGAAGAAGGCTAAGGTCGGCCGCCGGCTGTCGGCTCGCGTCGGCGACTTCTTCAAGCCGAAGCCTAAGGCTGAGCACAACACACCTCCCAAGGTCGAGGAGAACCCCCCGAAGATCGAGGAGCCTGCTCCCGTTGCGCCCCTTGAGAACCCCGCTGCCGAGGCTCCCGCTGCCGAGTCGTCTGAGGCTGCACCCGCCGCGTCAGAAGAGCCCAAGGTCGAGGCGCCGCCTGCTGCCCCTGTCGTTGCGGCAGCTGCATGAGCATGGTTCTGAAAATCTTCCGCATACCTTATTACGACCGTGACGAGCCCGTGCCATCTCTAATGTCCGTTCACAACCCTCTGCGCCCCTTCTACGTCCCCATGTCCCGTCCACGTCCATGATAGTGGATTTCTCACTTGTTTTTTTCTTCGCTCTTTCGCTACTAGTTTACGACGCGGATGTAGTCTGCTTTTTGCTTTCTCGTACGATTACGCCTCATACCTACACATCGCCGTCATCCGCTGTGACTCAGCCTAATGTCGACTGGATAGGTGATATCCTCATACCCACTTTCATTATCTCACTGGATCGTGCTCGCGCGTGTGTCTATATGGCTTCGTGTAATCATCATCCGTTTCCTTGCTCTCTGGTCACAGATGCCCACCGATGATGAGGCACACAGTCGTATGTCGGCTGTCATTGTTGTCTTGCAATTCACATGTGGTTCATTGCTACCTGTTCTGAGCGTACTACTACTATGGCGTGTTGCAGCTTGTAGCGCACGATTGCGACTGGTTCAGGATTGCCTGCATGTGATGATCGAGTCATATTTGACGTGAACGCTCGTCTCGCCGCTGTGCGATATTTCGTTCCTACACCATCATGCCTCCAAAATCATCCTCGGGCAAAGAAAAAGACATCGCAGACGAAGACGAGGTCTTGCAGGCTGTCATTCTCGCAGACAGCTTCAACAAACGCTTCAAGCCGTTGACTGTGGGGAAACCAAGGGTACGTTCCCCCCGCTCCCATCCCAAGCCCGGACCAATTATCACCGTCCCGTACAGTGCTTGTTGCCCATATGCAATGCGACTCTGTTGGATTGGACGTTCGAGAGTCTCGCTCTTGCGGGCGTGCAAGAGATCTTCGTCATATGTCGGTCGTACGCTGACCAGGTGAAGGCCGCTATCCGGTACGCTTCCTCGTGCCTTTCGCTTGCACTCCCTCTTCCTCATCTTCCCTGTCCTCCTCCCTCTTGCTTTTGTCACGCGCCCCCATCCCCAACGCTCAACAGCGATTCAAAATGGTCGAAGCCGAGCACAGGCCTGAAGATTGTACCGATCGTGACGGCGAAGGAGACGTTCTCGCCGGGAGACGCGATGCGCGACATTTACACCCATCAAATCATCACCTCGGATTTCGTGCTCGTCACGGGCGACCTCGTCAGCAACGTGCGGATCGACGAGGTCGTGCGCGTTCACAAGGAGCGCAGGCGGACGAACAAGGACGCGATCATGACCATGGTCGTGAAGGAGAGCGGGGCTTCACATCGAACGAGGTGAGTAGTTCGTCTAAGCGACATCGTAACGCAATATTTGGCGGAAGGAATGTGAACCAGTCTGGACTGATTGGTGCATGCGCGTACAGGTCGAGAGGCGAATCCGGGGTGTACGTGCTCGACCCGAATACCCATGAATGCTTGCACTACGAGCCAGTCGTCGGATACCCTGCCAAATCGCACGTCACCATTCCCCGGGAGATCCTCGCTGAGCACCCAGAAGTGGAGGTCCGGTATGACCTCATCGACTGCTCGATAGACGTTTGCTCGGTCGAGGTCAGGACGCCGTTCATGCATGTTCTCCTAGATCACGCCACTGACAACGACATACTGTGTAAATGATGCAGGTACCGTCGTTATTCCAGGACAACTTCGATTACGGGGATATCCGGCGAGACTTCGTCCACGGCGTTCTCACATCTGATCTCCTTATGAAGAACATCCATTGTTATGTCGCGAAGGACGGCTACGCCGCACGGGTTGCCGACACTCGCAGTTACGACGCTGTCAGGTATGTTCCCTTCTTCGCAATGTGGTATTGTAATCATGTCAACATGCCCGGTTCCCGTCGCTGTTCCTATTATGCTTCTAGCATTCGTTCTTGTCTAACTCCGAAATTCGTATTGCAGCAAGGACATCCTGTCAAGATGGACGTTTCCGCTCGTGCCTGATGACAACCACCCCGGTGGTCACCTCTACGAGCACTTGCGGGGCAACAAGTACATCGCGAAGGATAATTCCGTCTCCCTTTCACGGTACGCGATTCTTGTGTCTTTCGACATGGGCTCGCTGACCGCCCGCTCATCTTCGAACCTCGTTCGTCCATTCATCCAGGACATGCAAAATCGGCAATAACACGCTCATCGGTTCACATACCATCATCTCCGCCAACGCTTCCATCCATTCCTCTGTCATCGGCCAGCGGTGCACGATCGGGCCAGGGGCCCTTCTGCGCGATGCGTACGTTTTCGACGACACACACGTTGGAGCGGGCGCCGTCGTCGAGGGCAGCATTATCGGGACTCGCGTCAAGCTGGGAGACGGCTGCGGAGTACCGCGAGGATGTCTCATCGCGGACGGTGTCGTGAT
Source organism: Sanguinoderma infundibulare (assembly GCA_032821775.1). Lineage (NCBI taxonomy): Eukaryota > Fungi > Basidiomycota > Agaricomycetes > Polyporales > Polyporaceae > Sanguinoderma > Sanguinoderma infundibulare. Next base: position 1,786,681 of record JAVLRN010000005.1, on the reverse strand, counting down.
CGGAGCGAACGCGAGGCTGAGGAAATTCGAGCGTGTTTCCAAGAAGCGGGAAGCGCGACCGCGGGCCGAGAGGAATGGGTCGGACGGCGACGATGAGGACACCGATTCGGAGCTCGAGGAGGTGGAAGCTCGTACGTATACTTACTTTGCTGCTGACGGTCAGACGTTGATTATGGTTGTGTATAGACCAAGCGGATGCTACTCAGATTGTGGGCAAAGACTCTAATGCGCTTGTCTGGCCACATCCTTTACCAGATGACGAGGAAGAGTTGGACGAGCGGGAGTCTTATCACAACCAGAGGCTCATGCGAATGGGTGCGTCGATGACACGCACGTGGAATGCCAATGCCTCACATTAACCAACGTGTAAATAATAGGTGACATCGCATCTGACCTTGAGCTCTCTGATGGTGGATCGACAACGTCGGCCTCTGACACCGAAACCGAGTCCGACTTCCCGGGTATGCACACCTTATCTCGCACTTCCTCCGCCACCTCGGCCTCCGGTCCCTCCATATCTCTGTCGTCCTCTGTCGACCCCTCCGCACAGACCTCCGCCATCCACACGCTCTCTTCTGCGGCCGCCGAAACCGAGTTCCGCTCCGAGGTCTTGCAGTCACTCGAGCGCGCGTTCGCCGAGGGCCACTCGGTCGAGAACGCCGCCGTCGAGCTCAAGACGCTTCGCATGGCTTCCAACGTGCCCTTGCGCAGGGTACGCGAAGCGGTCGTAGGCGCAATCGTCGATCGGATCCCCCTCGTTCCTGGGGACCCTGCTGCACAGCGCCTGGAGATCGCGAAGATGGTCAAGCGGTGGGGTCCGCTCATCAACAAGATCGGCGGCGTCGACCCGGTAGAGACCGTGGAGGTGCTTCAGTATCATTGTGCCGCCGCGGGGCCGAGGCAGCCGCTGTTTGCGCAGGTGCTCGCGCAGCTGTACCAGCAGGACCTGGTCGAGGAGGACGACATCCGCGCATGGCACACGTCGCCGGCGGCGAGGGGCGAGGGGGTGAAGCCGGGCTCGACGCTCTTGGAGGGCGTGAGGAAGTGCTGGGCTGTGGGCGCGAAGATGATCGAGCAATTCGAGTCGGACGAGGAGAGCGAGGAAGAGAGCGAGGCAGAGAGCGAAGACGAGAGCGAAGACGAGAGCGAAGACGAGAAGAAGCAGCCTGCTCCCAAAGATGCGTCGGCGAAGCCTGCAACCAAAAAGGTGGAAAGCGAGGGCGAGGAGGAAAGCGAGGAAGGCTCCGAAGAGGACAGCGACGAGAGCGAGGACGTCCCCACGACTGCGAAACCGGCATCTTCCTCAACCCCTCCACAACCTCATGCCGCCTCTGGATCTCAATCTGCAAAGCCGGCCGGGCCAGAGTCGGAAGGTTCCGAAAGCGAGGGAGACTCGGACGATTATGAGACCGGTGAAGATGAAGTTCCGGCCCAAGCTCCTGCCAAGACCACCACGCTGAACGCGGCTGCACCACCAGCCCCCACGACGACAGGCAAGGCAGGTCAGAAGCCTGACGGGGCCGCCGAGGATGAGTGACTTGGTTAGGCCCCGACGCCACGGACACGGAAAGCAATTAATGTACGAGTAATGTCTTTCATCCGTAGAGTGCTTAGAGTCCTGCCCTGCCTGTAGCCGTTAGCATTTCCTCGCATATAGCATACACTTAGATCGTGCCCTCTGAACGTGTTCTTCACGGGGTTGATGCATACACGTTCAACGTTTCACGTTCGTGGTGGCACGCCAAGGATGAAGAGCAGAGAACGTGTCTTGGTAAAAGTTCCCGTGGAGGGGTATCGATACAGTGATGACTACACGACATTCGAATTTAGAGGTCCCTTGCAAGGCCTTGTCCGTCATGAACTCATGAAGGTCGTGAGCGGGGGTAATGGACGGGGTGCGCTGGGGCACCCCCGCCTAATACTTGAGAATGATGTAGAGCGCGTGAATGATACCGGGGCTAGCGACGAGAAAGTCAGTTTCAGCTCGGAACTCGTAGGAAACATGGGAAGAGTGGCGTACATGTAGCCCAAGATTGTCTGTGGGGGAGATGGTCAGTATGCAAAACGGCGTAAAGATGAACTTGGCGGGAGCTCACCAGAAGAATGTTGATCAGGAAGTCTGCGCCGCAACCACGCTCTAGGAATACTCCCAGCGGGGGTAGTATGATGGCAAAACTATGGGGAACGGCGAGCTCAGTGTCTCAACTCAAACACGGTGGGGTGGGAACGCACATAATCTACAAGAGAAGGTCAGTACGCCAGAGAAACGCGGGCAACGACGACGGACCGACCTTGCAGATGTCTGACGCGGTGAAAGGCATGGTGAAAAGCGATGAGTCGGGGGGACGTTGGAAGCGACCGACGGCTTATAACGGCTGGGGTGGGATGACGTCAGGGCGCGTGCGTCAGAAGCGACGACGACGATGGAGATGGCCTATGGCCCCGAGGCCCTGCACAACTTCGACTGGTACGCAGCCCCAGGCGGTGCGCATGCCGCCCCACTCATTGTCTTCGTCCACGGAGGTGCCTGGCGAAGGTGTGTGCTATCATCACTGCCCCATCCGCTCGCCACGCTCACCAGCAGCGCAGCGAGGACAAGTCTCAGCATGCGGAGCTCGCGCGCAGCCTCGTCCGCCTAACGGGCTTCCCTGTCGCCGTACCCAACTATAGCCTCACTACGCCGCAGACCCCCATTCAACACCCCACCCACGCCCGCGACGTCCTCCGCTTTCTCCACTTTCTGACGACCTGGTCGGGGCCAGAAGCCTCGGACCCTCCCCCGTCCCGACTCTATCTTCTGGGCCACAGCTGCGGGGCGCACATCCTATCCTCAATCCTTCTCGCATCGCCCTTTTCAGACCTGACGCCGTCCCAAGACGTTCTCCAGGCGGTGAGCGCAGTCGTCCTCTCGGAGGGAATCTACGACGTCGACGCCCTCCTCCGTTCTTTCCCGGGCTATCGAGAGTGGTTCATCGCCAACTCCTTCGGGGATCTCGCCGCATACACGGACGTCAACGTCGTCTCGTACCCTGTGCGCTCTGCGGGCGGGCACATCCGTTGGCTCATCCTCCATTCCTCGGGCGACGTCCTTGTCGATCAGCTCCAGAGCGAACTCATGTACGCTCATCTTTCCTCGATCGCGATAACCCCGCCTGCGTCTGCCAGCTCCCGCTCCGGTGTGGGCGTGCTCCCGAATGTCTGCAAGAGCTTTGACGAGCTGCACGACGGCCACAACGAGCTCCTGAAGGGCCCCGTCTATCCCCGCATTGTCGCCGACTTCGTGGCAGCCGACGTCGCTGCAGCCGCACCCGTAATTGACGCACAAGATATCTGACGAGGCGGATGCGAATTTGACAGAATGTGTGTGTATCACTCCTGTTTGCTGTGCCTCCTCAATGTTGATCCCCGATGTCACGCTTATGTCGATCGCACTGCGCAGTGTCGAGAAGTTGGTTGCCGAACATGATGACCGTGCTCCGTGGCTCCACCGGGTCTAGACAAGAGCGTGTGGAGGAGTTGGCTCTCTAAAGCAAGTAGGTTTGTAGCGAAGAAGTTATGAAAAACTTGAAAGTCCGTACAACACTTTCCAAAGCAATAGAGGACATACGTCAGTACTGCACGTTGCGGTTCATTTGGTCTACGAGCGTCGTCCATCTACAATATCCTCGTTATCCAGCCTGTCTTCTGACATAGATCCACTCTCTTGCGGTTCAGGCGGTACACCCTCCTTCTCAACCGTCGCAAGCACCTCATCTAGCACCTTGACGGCTCGCTCGACATCCTCAAAGGTGTTATACAACGGAGCAGGTGCAAGCCGGATGACATCCGGTTTTCTTGAGTCGCCTATGACACCGTGATCCTCGAGGCCCTTCAGTACCCTCGGCATGACACCCCGCCCAGTCGGAAGGAAGGCAAGCGACAGCTGCGCGCCCCGCTCCGCAGAGTCCGGAGGGGTGATGATCGTCACCTTCACCTCGTCCTTCCCCTTCTCGAATGCCTGTCCCGGCTCCGCGTAGAACCTGCTGTCCTTCAGCAACGCTTCCAAGTACCCCGTCAGCCGCTCCGACCTCGCTCGGAGCTTCTCCATCCCTCCGGCGTCCTTGAACACCTGCAAGGACCCGAGCAGCGACACCGTGGCGAGCACGGACGGGTTGCTCTGCTGGAAACCCTGTGCGCCGCGGATTGCATGGAAGCGCGCGGGCATGTCGAAGCGCGTCGCCGGGTTGTGGCCCCACCAGCCCGCCTGAGCGACAGGCAGGTCCGCCCACCGCTCGTGCACGAAGAGCCCGCCAATGCCGCCCGGGCCCGAGTTGAGGTACTTGTACGTGCACCAGACGGCGAAGTCGACGTCCCAGGCGTGGAGCGAGAGCGGGACGTTCCCGACCGCGTGCGCGAGGTCCCAGCCGCAGATGCAGCCCTGCGCATGCGCCGCGGCGGTGATCTCCTTGATCGGGAAGTACTGGCCGGTGTAGAACTGCACGCCGGCGAGGAGGACGAGGGCGATGTTGGGACCTTGGCGCGCGATCGTGGCGAGGATGTCTTCCGTGCGGAGGGTGTGCTCGCCCGGGCGAGGGTGGAGCTCGAGGACGGCATCTTCGGGGTCGAAGCCGCGCGAGGAGACTTGAGTCGCGAACGCGTACTGCGCGCACCGTCAGATGGTCCGCGGGGATCGAGGTCGAGATGGAATGGGAACGTACCTGGTCCGACGGGAACGCCCTAGTTTCGCAGAGGATCTTGTAGCGTTCCCGAGTGGGCTTGTAGAACGCGTTCAGCATCAGGTGCAGGTTCGCGGTGAGCGTGCCCATGCACGCGACCTCGGACTCGCTCGCACCTACCGCGGGTGAAAGGAACGATCAATGAGAATGAGAATGCATGCCGTGAGGCCACGACATGGCTGGACACGCACTCACCTACGAGCTCCGCAAAGTGCGGGTGCACGGTATCGGCGATGTACATCCAGCTCCGGCCGTGCGGGTGGTCAAAGTGGCCCTCCACCGCCCTGTGTGCGATGCGCGCGTCCGACATGCCCCATCCCATCCTCAGCACCGCGTGACGGCGCGAGAGAGACGACGGGCACACGCACCTCGTCGCCCAGACCTCGAGCTCCTCCTGCACGAGCCTTTGCGCGCGCTTCGGCAGCAGGCCGAGCGAGTTTCCGCACAGGTACGTGCACGGCTCGTCCGCTGCAGCCCTCGGACGTGATAGTGTAGGATCCGGAGCGTGACAGGCGGCCGAGGATCGCGGCGCGCGAGGAACGAACGAACGTACGTACGGCGATGTCAGGCCAAGGGATGCTGTATACGCATGCAGCGGGGTACATACCAGATTCCGCGGCGACGGCGGTCGCGTTCATCTGACGGAACGTCGGGATGGCGAACTCATCCCGGAACGTGCGCAGGGGATCCTCGGAGGGCGAGAGTTTGAAGTTGGCGGCGAGGCTGCCCATTGCGACAGCAGATGCTTCGGTTCGCGCTCGATACCGGCCCCAGATGTGATGGAAGAAGCTCCGAAGGCTCAGCCGCGGTTCAAGGTCAGACTCAAAGCTTCAAGATCCGTGGACAGAGTGCAGACGAACGTCGTTGCGAACGTCGATGTTGTCGATGGTATCGAGCTCATGGATGGATGATGACTCGGGGGTATTGGCCGTTGACGCCCCGGAGCGCAGAATGGACGGCCAACTTCACAGCAATATATCTCGCATCCTTAGTGCATTCCGTTACGATAAGGACTCTTCGTCCATTAGCGATGATGTCAATAATTAATACCAGCCAGGCGAAACTTGACTGGTTAGTCGATTCGTTCACTGGGGGAAAACATATTACTGCGTATCGTATCGTAGTTGGTATACAGGTAGACACGCGTGCTAGATGCGGTACAAGATCGCAAGATAGTGGTCGTGATCGTCATCCAAATGTCCCAGCACTGAAGCAGCAGCAGCAGCACTGCGAGGAGTGTAGTAATGCAAGGTGGAAAGCGTCCCATGCGTGAGGACCGTCCAGGTCGTGACTATTAAACAACTAGATGGCAGCGGGCGGCGGGAGGTTGGTCGGGGGTGATGAGATCAGTGGTGGGTGCCCAAGACGACACCGAGGACGATTGCGAGCACGACAATAACGAAAACGAAGAGCCCGAAGCAGTACCAACGCTTGCGGCGTGCCGAACGTGCATGCTCCACGGCTTTCTCCGTTTGTTGCAAGCTGCGGGGAAAATGAAGAGTTCGACATGGGGTACGGGAATGTGGACTGCGGCGGGAACGTACCCGGCGCGAGTATTCGCCTCGACGTCTATCGCTGTGGCCTGGATGGTGTCAATGCCCTCATCTTGCTGCACGATAAGCACGGACACCTATAGGAGTGTCGAACGATCAGTTGCGGAATCCTAAGAATGTTGGGCTAGAGACACTCACGTCGTTGAACATTGATGCCAGTTCTTCCAACGTCCGCTCAATCTTTTGGATGTCATGATGGCGATCTTGAACGTCGCGGTATGCTATCCGCCCTTCGTTATACCGTGTCGACGTTGAAAGCTAACGGTGAACTGTTTAACTCGCGGCGAGTGTGCTGGCATGAGGTATCACCTACCGCTTGTGTGAAGATCTGAGCACCGGAGCCTTCCGTATCGTTCACGACCGCCTCGACCTCCTCCGGCGTGGCTTCGGGTTTAACTTGGACAAAAGTCGGGATGATTTCAATGGAGAGGGGAAGCAGGGGTGTGCTCACCGATCTTGAACTGGCGCTCGACACGTTGGCGGTACCTCTGACGGTAATCCCGTTCTACGTTCTGGTAATTCTGGAGCACTTCCACGAACTTCTGGCGCAGAAGCAAGGTCTAGGCAGACGATAAACGGTTGGCGATGCGTCCTGCATAGGTGGAGGGCGATGTGCTAGGGGCGCGCACCTGGTTCTTGCGAATCGCCTGGTCCTGTGGTCGAGCGGCAGGGAAGGAGGACAAGGCCTGGATTTTGTCCTTTATGCCGCTGCTTAACTCACGAGTCTGTCCAACTAGTTCGTCGACCAAGGCGGCGTTCTGGCGGCTTGCAGTGTCGTCCGCTGAGTTGAGGGCGCGGGAATGCAGGTCGGCTATCCGAGAGACGTTACTGCTAAACTCTGCGATGCTGTCTTGCACAGCAGTGACCTATGCGTGCACATCTTATCGTTAGTATGCGCCTGCGAGCGAGGCCGATGGCTCGAAGGCGCGAAGGGCGCAATTGGAAAAAGTAAGCATGTACGTGCCTGATTGTAGAAATTCGTCATCGCATCTGCACTTCCGTTACTATCCGCCTGCGTTGAGGGGGCTCCAATATTTGTCATTTCATGACCCTGTTGGGCCTGCTGCTGGTGCTAAATGGCGTGAATGGGAAACCGAAGTCCTGGTCAGCCGAGAGCTGGTACGCGCACGAAGCCGATGAAACACACCCTGAATGCGGCTAGCCTGTCGCGCGACATGATGAGAACAAGAGGGTATCAGAGAAAGAAGACGAAAGGACGAAGGGAAGAGGAGCAGGCGAGCTAGGCGAGAGCAAAGGAATAGGGAGCAGTGGTCCGGATAAGTAGTCCACGGACGCCGGTCCAGTGCCAACGTCCCTCTGCCGTCATCGCTTTCGGTTCCTGGCGCAGTCTGGCCCCCACGATCGGGCTGTCGGCTTACACTCCGCCCGCCGTCCGATCCTCCTTCCCGCAGCGGCCACTGCTCGGGGCTGAATATTTGCATCCCCTCGCTGCGCACTGAACACATCGCCAGACTTCCTCGGCTGTCCTTGGCCAGCTCCGTGGAGGAAGTCGGGTTTCCCACCAGACCCATCACACCGTTGACCGTATGCGACCCCTCGGGACACACAGTTAATCACTGTGCCGATCCGCCGTACAATAGGACGCGTAGCTTACGGGACTCACTCATGTCGGGCTGAGACAGCCCTTCAACATCTCCCCCGATCCTCTTAGGCTTCATATTCACTGTACTCCGAATATGACCGTCAAGAGCGTCAAGCTCGGCGGGACCGCCTCCGACGCAATTGGACAGGTCGCGGTGAGTACCCACTGGCTTCCCTCAATTAACCAACGGTCTGACGCATATAGCAGCACGGCCTCTTGATGATGGCGCGCGTATTTTCTGCGCCTTGCGCCCGCATGATGCGTAGCGACGCGCAATCTATACCAACGGCCGCCGTCGCCGTCGCAGGAAAAGGCTGCAGCGATAATTATAAGGTCACGTCGACTTCATGGCGCTCCTCGCTAAGTTCTATAGCCCGGGGCCCTGGCTGAGTCGTCGACCTGAGCACCTTGAAGGGAGTAGTCGACGGAGATCAAGGAGTCGGCCTCACTGCGCGTACGGTTCACGACAGTAACCTTAACATGAACCGTCCAAGAGGCCTGGGCAGGAGGGACGCTGCTGATCGGAGTGCTCTTGTCCCCGTGCGTGTCCTTGGAGACTCTCGCCGGCGAATAACTAACAGTAGCCACGTTGCTTCGCGCCTTCCCTTCCAGCGTCGACATTTTCAATGAGCTCCTTCAAACCCCCCATAGACAACGTGACTGGTAAGTTCTCCACGGAGCTACCAATGTCCATTCCTTGCAAGATACTGATAGCACAAGCGAGTACAGTGACAAGCCGGATGGCCTACACGACTGACGACGGATTCGGAATCCCGAAAAGGATCGTGAGGGATGATAAATCGATAACGTCAGACCCAAGATTGCGCTTGTCCTGAACCCACTTCTTAGACGATAGTCTCCAGTTCTGTGGGAAAGTCATTTGTTGTCGAGCCGACCGAGTCGCTTATGTCGAGGGCTTTGGCCTTGTCCCTGCCGAAAACCACTCGGGACACGACGGATTGCGTGGCTTTCGAGGTCCAAGCCTGTGTCACAGTGTTGGCCCCTTCGTCGCCTATGTAACGCGCCCGCCGAAGACGTGGGTCGCGAAGGTTGAGAATGAGGCGCGAGGTGAGGGTCGTCGATAACCTGCAGGTTTTCTTTTCAGTTGGTACGAATCCACGAAAGCCAAGAGGGCAGCACGTACACGTTGGTGAGCGTCGTTTCCATGCCCTTGAGGTTTGATCCAGACTGGGGAGGCTTCGTCAGTTACGGAAGAGCCGCAAGTCCGAGGTCGCGTACCGGAGTGACCAGGAAAGTGATGATATTCGTTACATTGGAGGCGACCATGATTCTATCCACAGATGGCACATGTCAGTTTCTACGCAACTGCTCAGACGTTGCTTCGAAGGGACTCGCCCGTAGTAAATGGTACCTGAACTGTCGTGAGCATAAACAGCGCGGTGCCCATCCGGGGATGGTCAACTCACCGTCTCGGAAGAGTATCTCTAGGATACCGCCTGGAACGCGACGGTGCATAAGGAATGCCCGCACTAGTGTCAACACGAAGATGGTTGTGTCGAACCACAGCATCGCAGACCAGGCGATGGCAAGATCTGTGCAAGGACAAGGGCACTCTTTTAATGCTCGCAGACAGAAGTGTGGTAGTATGACGTACGTATCCCCCTACAAGCATGTGCGAAGCCAGTTGTGGTTATAGCCGGTAGAGACATTACTTGCGTGGGGTCACTCACTGAGTGTTGGTGAGGGATAAATCACAGCCGGTGAAAGTAAACGGCATCGGTATCACTGTACGGTTCGGACTTGCAATGGTGATCATGGTGACCTTCGAGTGCATGAGATGATCAGCGAAGCACTTGACGGTATCCTTGTAACTCGTACCAAGGCAGCCAAAGCACCTCCCACATGCGTGACGATGAGCAGGGCAAGGATTCGTCTGCTTCGCTCGTAAAGAGCATATGTACGAAGCACGAGCATGACTATGCGTTGCATTAACCAAGGTCATGGATCTGATCCTACGACGGCTCGCAACTCACTCGCTATGATCCCCTGGCTGGCTACAGCGAAAGCCTGGTGGTAGGTTTGCAATTTACGGCAACTGGGTATTTTATGAGCCATTTAACTTGAGCTCATCAGAATCTTCGAAGGGTTTCGTTTACCTCTACGGTCGTGCTCTGTCAATGTGGTTATCGCGCCGAGAGCACATGGAACTCACGTTCTCAGAAGGACTTCCGAAGTACTCGAACATTGTGGGGACGGATCCCAGAAGGCCCCAGTAGCGATTCAGCACGAACAAGGCCGAGAAGAAGGATACATTGGCCGACTTCCAGAAGCACTCGACTTCCATGGAGAAGGTCAAGGCATAGTCGTAGAACAGGATTGCTGTTTGTCATTTAGCGCATGACATTTGTGAAATGTTCGCTAGTAGTCTCACCAAACCCCACCGCCGAGAAGTAGTTATTCACCCGAATCGACAAAGCCCTAGGTAGACCGGCGCGTCAAGGGAGCCTGAGGTAAGTCTTTGAAAACAAAACATGCACATACCAATACTCGGCGGTCGCCTGGACCGCTTCCGGGAAGCGAGGCATGCAGAAGCCGATCTCTGCCCTGGAGGGACAGGGCAGGGGAGAGACTGGCACGTTCCTTACCCACGTCCTGACAGCTATATCATCTCCCCAGATGTGTGGGAAAGTCTTGGTGGGGACGAGAGCACTGCACTGATCAGCCACCCAGCCTCGCGCCAATCGAGGCACTTTGACAGCAGCCTGGCAGCCACTCGCCTTCCACCGCGTCCCACGCGGGGATATGCACCCCGGAAGCATATGGTGCCCTTGCAACCATCTTGTGCCCTGCGATGAAGGTGGAACTCGACCTGCTTCTTCGCATGGGGGCCACTGGTTGGTATGTGGAATTTGAACGCACTGCCCTAGTCAGTGTCACCACTATGCTTCACGCGCATGTATTAGACATCCGGATTACCGTGAACGGGCCTACTTGTGTCGAGAGGCCTGGGCGTGCCTCGTGAATATACTTCGATGTGCCAGTATGGCAGAAAATGAAGGGGTATAAGAGCCTAAAAACTGTCGGGTCTTGCGCGAATTTCTGCAAAATCTGAGTACCGTAATTCGGACCGAGGTATCTTTTCAGAGAAGATCCGCCTGGATATCGGAGGCTTCGAGATGACAAAGACGAGTTCCGAGTAGTGAACATAAAACGATTTCATGAAACCTGATGAGATGAGTTAACTTACTCGGTGAGGACGGAGTTCGACGCGAACAGAAATCTGACGTACCTATCAGCGCCATCAGCTTGCGCACACAATTGCACAGGTGGCGGTACTCCCTCGTAGGTTCGGACTGGGGCTTCGAACGAGGATGAGTTCGTATTCGATTGCATGGAAAAGAACCACAATTGCTTGATAATCGACGCATGAAACGAAGACAGATCGGCCGCGCTAAGCCCCCTCCACCGAGGCGGCTTGAGGAGCAAATACCAGGATTGAGACCGTCGGCGCAGAGTTGATCGAATCCCAATGCTTCGTGATACTGTTTTCCTCGTCTCCGATGCGATGCGAACGCCGCGCGGATCCGAAATCCCGGAGATTGAGAAATAGACGGGACGTGAGTACGGTCGATAATCTGCGTGATCTGTTACATGGCGGATCATCTGAGGAAGAGGACGCACGCTGACACGTTGGTGAGTGTTGTTTCCAATCCCTTTTTCGAACCCGCCTGCAACTCGTGAGGTGCTGTTTACAATGTTGCTCGTTGACTTCGGCTGACATACCGGGGTTGCCTGATAAGCAGTACAACATGAGTGCACATGTCACTGTACCATGGACAAGGCTCACCAAGAACGTGACAATGTTCGACACATTTACGATGACCATGATGCTATTGAGCGACATAGATCAGGTACGAAACTCATGTCTTACAGAACAGTGTAGCAGGGCGACTGCAGAGTCACAGAGTGGAGCCTTGAGCCGAATATTGTCGTTGCGAGCCAAGCGCCCATGCTGACAAGTGAGCATATTGATTCCGCTTGCCGTGTACTTTTAGACTGTAAACGCGCACATCTAAGTTTCGGCTCGATACTTATGTAAGGAGACTACTACGAATGACCCCACCGCCAACCCCGAAGCCATTACTGAAGTCCTCTCACAGATATACCGATCGGCCACTTCGAAAGTCTGGTGTACAGAGCACCGGAATGCACACGCGTCCTGGCGGCATCTCGCTCAGACAATCTGCGGACCCCTTTTCCTGTTCCCTCAGTAGACAATCAGCCTCCTTTCGCGTTCAATATAAATAGCCCCATGTGACACGACGAACCCTCACCAACATCTTTCTCTCTCGACTTCCTACTTCACCTAGCAAAGGATTGCTCACAAGATGGTCAAGACTGTTAAGCTCGGCGGAGCCGCTACCGATGTCACCATCGGTGGAGTCGCGGTAGATTTTCACAACGTCGATAACTATCCACTGCAGAGCTGACGGCTGCTGGCTTCTCAGCACGGCCTTATGATGATGACGTGCGTCTTCACTTTCCTGCGGCGTCGAAATTGCTTTAAACTTGATGTTATATCTTGCTGCAGTTGGAGAGACCCGAACTTCCCCCTCCCGGACGAGGACGCGTTCGAAGCCATCAAGGCTGGTGTCGATGCGATGCCCCCTGGCGTGAAGATGATGCTGAATAGCGGTACGTGAGATCGCGGCCAAAACATGCCTGGTCCTCACACCCGATCAGGCGAGTTTTATGGCCCCAACGCCTCCCCGGCAAACCTAGAGCTACTCTCTCGGTTTTACCAGAAGTACCCCGAATACGCCGATAAGACATTTTTGTCCGTCAAGGCTTGTATCCTTCCCACTTTCACATAGGGCTCAAGCTTAATTGTTTTGGCAGGGAGGGAATGCTGCCGGGGCACTGGTGCCCGATGGCAGGTTAGTATCCTGTTTTACGCTGGTGTCGGGTCGCCTCTCATCCTCTCTCAAGTCCAGAGAACCTTAGGCGAAGTGTCACCTTCATCAACGAGAAGCTTGGCGGCATTAAGAAGATGGATCTCTTCGAGCCGGCTCGCGTACCCCCGAATGTTCCCCTCGAGGACGCCATCAGGACCCTTGCTGAACTGAAGAACGAGGGCCATTTCCAACACATTGGCCTCTCGGAGTGTAGCGCGGCGTCGCTCAGAAGGGCGCACGCGGTCCACCCAATTACCGCCGTCGAGATCGAGGTCAGCCTGTGGTCATATGAGGAAGAGACCAAGAAGGGTATGGTTTTGAGCCTCGACGACTTATCGATTTGCTAAGAACCTCTTCGCCTTATAGTTATTGCAACGGCGAAGGAACTTGGCATCAACGTTGTCGCGTACTCACCTCTTGGTCGAGGCTTCTTGACCGGTACTATCAAGAGCCCTGCGGATTTGGCCCGTTCGCATCATCCTTCGTGTATTAAGATGTTGCCAAACGCTCACTATCGTTCCATTCTAGCGGGGGACATGCGCCGTCGCATGACTCGTTTCGAGGAGGAGAATTTCAAGCACAACATGGCCCTCGTCGACGCTGTGAAGGTCATTGCGGACCGGAAGGGAGTCACTCCGGGCCAGCTCGCCATCGCTTGGGTCATTTCGCGCGGACCGCACGTTGTGCCCATTCCTGGATCCTCGTAAGCCGCGAGCTTTGCCTGCACCATAGCATCATGCTCATTTGATGCATTCCCCCAGTAACAAGAAGCGCAACTTGGAGAACATCGCGGCAGGCGACGTCGAGCTCAGCGAGGCGGAGGTGCCTGAAATCGACGAAGTGCTCGTGAAGACATCTGTCAAGGGCAGCCGGTACTCGGACGCGGTGGATCCCAAGGTGCTCCACCTTTGGGGCTGAACAACGCTGATTCCGGAGCGCGATTGGTTCCGACAGTGATATACATCCTGTGGGATTGAAATCGAGTTGCCTGTGTTTTCTCGAAGTGCAGTCCGTCGTGATGATAATCGAGTCGAAAACAGTTCTGATATGCGAGGGTCGGGGCCAACTTGTTTCCACGAGATTCTCCTTGTTTTCCCCGACACCAATGAATTACTTAGTCTCCATATGCATCATATTCTAGCCAGGTATCTTCGTTGCTTCTCCGAAGGCTGTATGTCCGGAGGCGCGTCGGCTTGAAGGAGGCGTCGGGAGAAGCCGATGCTCAGATGACGGAGATTTAGTGCAAAAGGCACTATCTAATCTGCATACCATTGCTCTGCACTCCAGATAAATGATATGCAGCCGCCATTCCGAGTCATTTACCCGCTACTCCCTTTCTTCCAGGCTCTCAGCAGCCTCTTTTTCATCCTAGATCACCCACCCGACGCCTCTCCCAACGCGCATCTCTAGACGCGATGTGTGGCATAGTCATCGCACACGGTATTGAAAACCCCGGCGCAGAGCGACCCAGGCTCATCGCTTGCTCTAAGAAAATCCGCCATCGTGGTCCTGACTGGTCCGGGTGCTACAGTGGCGAGCAGTCCATCCTCGCGCATGAACGTCTCGCGATTGTGGGTGTCGGTGAGTAGCGCGAGAGGTCGCGAGCACAAGGAGAGAAGGCTGATGATCAAGTTCGCAGACACTGGCGCTCAGCCCCTCGTTAGCTCCGATGGCAAGGTCATCCTCGCCGTGAACGGCGAGATTTACAACCACGTCAAGCTGCGCTCGAAGCTCAAAAATGCCTCCAAGTTCAGGACGCATTCGGATTGCGAGGTCATCATCCCCCTGGTGCGTGTTTGGCCCCCCTCGAGGCCAGTATGACTCGTGTGCTCACCTCGCGCCCGCGTACGTCGCACGATCCGTAGTACCAAGAATACGGCAAGGAGCTATGCGGCCTCCTCGATGGAATGTTCTCCTTCGTCCTCCTCGATGAGTCCGTCACGCCCTCGCGCATCATCGCCGCCCGCGACCCCATCGGCATCACCACGCTCTACCAAGGCTGGCACTCCCAACGCCCCGGCGCGACCTTCTTCGCGTCCGAGCTCAAGGCGCTCACTGACCTTTGTGACAAGATCATCTCCTTCCCACCCGGCCACGTCTACGACTCGCGCGATCGGTCGACGACGCGCTACTACCAGCCGTCATGGTGGAACGGCGACCTCGACGGGCCGGAGGCGACCATCCCGGACAAGCCCGCCGACTTGAAGTTGCTCCGCGAGACGTTGGAGGAAGCGGTCAGGAAACGGCTCATGTCCGAGGTGCCGTACGGCGTGCTCCTTAGCGGCGGCCTGGACAGCAGCCTCATCGCCTCCATCGCTGCGCGCGAGACGGAGAAGGTGGCCCAGGCTCAGGCGGAGGCCAGGAGACGGAGGCTCCAGGAGGCGAGGAGCGGCCCTTCCACCCCTGGCGAGGACGGCGCAGACGAAGCGCGTATGTACGCTCCCGAGCCTCTCGGATCACCTACATACTCAGTTCTAGTATTGCTTGCAGAGACGATCACGGCCTGGCCGCAGCTGCACTCGTTCTCCATCGGTCTGGAAAACTCGCCCGACTTGTTGGCCGCGCGGAAGGCTGCGCACTACCTGGGCACCGTGCACCACGAATACACCTTCACAGTCCAAGAGGGTCTCGATGCCATCCCAGATGTGATCTACCACCTTGAGACGTACGACGTCACAACGGTCCGCGCAAGCACACCCATGTACCTCCTCAGTCGGAAAATCAAAGCCATGGGTGTCAAAATGGTCTTGAGCGGGGAAGGCAGCGACGAGATCCTTGGCGGTCGGTATTCCCGGTCCCTAGACAAAGCGACCTCTTAACGTTCTGCCGCAGGTTACCTCTACTTCCACGCTGCTCCCGACGCAAAATCATTCCACCAAGAGTGCGTGAAGCGCGTCAAGAACCTGCATACGTCCGATTGTCTCCGTGCTAACAAGTAGGTCATTTCCGCCGGTCTGGACCAGTCGACGTGCTAAAACACACGCAGGTCGACCATGGCGTGGGGTCTCGAGGCTCGTGTACCCTTCCTGGACAAGGCGTTCCTGGAGGTCGCGATGAACGTCGACCCCCAGGAAAAGATGTTCAGCAAGGGCTCTTCACAAGCCGTCGACCAGGACGGCTGTCCCCGGATGGAGAAAGTTCGTATCACTTCATCACCGCCTGCCTACGAGCTAGTCGCTGATTCGATTTCAGTACATCATCCGAAAGGCCTTCGACTGCTCACCGGATGGCAAGGTATGCCGGATCTCCCGAGTTCCCGCCTCCGTCCCTTTTAGCTCAACGTTAGCCCGACAATTCAGCCGTATCTCCCCAAGTCCATCCTCTGGCGACAGAAGGAGCAGTTCTCCGACGGAGTGGGATACTCATGGATTGACGGGTACGCGTCCTCTCCTCACCCTCACCGTGCCCGTTACTTCTAGACTCTGATCGCTCGTTCTGCAGCATCAAGGACCACGCAGCCTCCGTCGTGTCCGACGATGCGTTCGCGAAGCGCGCTGAACGCTGGCCAGAGGGCACACCCGACACCAAGGAAGCGTACTTTATCCGCGACGTCTTCGACAGTGCGTCCCCCATCCCGTCTGCCTCCATCACCCATCTCACTTCGATTAACACGATTTCCTCCCTGTACAGGCATGTTCCCCCCGGCCGCTGCCGAGACTGCCGTGAGGTGCGTTCCCATGACCCACCAGATCCTTTCCTATCTCCCTTCTGGTGCGCGAAGCTGACGGGAGCTTCGACCGTTCTCTTT
Organism: Sanguinoderma infundibulare; assembly: GCA_032821775.1. NCBI lineage: Eukaryota > Fungi > Basidiomycota > Agaricomycetes > Polyporales > Polyporaceae > Sanguinoderma > Sanguinoderma infundibulare. The sequence continues at coordinate 1,770,146 of JAVLRN010000005.1, read as the reverse complement.
TCCAGATGGATACCGCGTGGAGATTGGGGATGCTCATCAGATCCGAGTGGCCGGAGCGTCAGCATACACAACGCGGCGTATGAGACGGATGACAGCTAGATGCCGGTGCTCGCATGAGGCGTGCGGGGGTCGAGCAAAACACATAGAAGCGTTGGAAAGTGTAACACTGCTACAGCGGGAATCTAGACCGTATTATAATCTGACAAACGGGAGGAAAACGAGCGTGTGTGCATGCCAAGTCCGTGCGGAGGGCCGGGTATGGTACCAGAGCCTAATGCCAGAGGAAATATGCGCATCTTCGGGGATTACTGAGAAAGTGTCGATGGGGGGAGAGAGACATCCAAGGGGGATAAAGCCTCTGCATGCAGGTGTATGACGGGAGGAGGCGAGGATGAGCTATAAGATGGACAGCACAATGAGCGAGCGGACGGGGCAACGGACGATAATTAGCCGGAACGCGTGCCTGGATAAAGAGACTAAGGAGTGATACGGTATCGTCAACTATGGGGGGTACTCCGTGACAAGTAACGATGGACAATGAGGCAATAGACGGTGAGAGAGGAGCAGGCCAGAACACTGAACAAGGATGGCACAGCATATCAGCACGACAAGAACGGCCCGTGTGCGATCATAGAGATGGAACAGAGTTGGTCGTAATTTATTCCGTAAAACCATGTGAGAAGCGTGAAAATGCATGGAGAAGGGTGTATGGAACAGGAAGGGGCCACAGCACGGTCTATGGAATCAAGCGGTTCAAGGATGGGTCCTGGTTGACCATGTTGCGGATGAAACCCACACCGGAGTCTTCCGACGGTGCCGGAGAAGGAAGGGTTTTGTTTGTGTGAGGGGTCGTCGTGACGCGCGTAGCCGCGCTGGTCTGCGAGACGTTGCGCGTGCGCTTGTTAGGTAGAGGGGTGACGGTCGCGCGCGTGCTGCTATCCCATGTTGGACGGTCCCGAGTGATCGTAACCTTAGCGGAATGACCTTCATCGGAATGTGGCGTCACCTTGCGATTCACAGGCGTCGTGGCCGTTCGCCGACTGGCAGGTCGAGGTGGATGATGTGGGGCGTCCGGAAGGAGGCGGGTGCCGAACTTGGCGTTCGCAGAAGACTCACGAGCGTAGGCCGTGGTCGGCGTTGCCGTGCGACGACCGCCGTTTGCGGCAGGCACCTTGGGCTTGATAATGGGCTTCTGGAGTGTCACCTTGTCCGCGCCCCAATACGAGAAGCTCATCTTACTCTTGCGGTCCGAGTCGTCCGAGTCATTGGCAGCTTCATCCTCCTCTTCGGTAGGCATGGGGACGATGCGAGGCTGGACGCCGGAGTGCACTTGTTGTCGGGACTTAGCGACTCTGAGCGATTGTGTTAGCGTCGGCACGCGAAGAATTGTCAGATGGTCGACATACTCCTCCATGGAGACGACGCCTTCCCGAGGTTGCACAACCTCGCCGATATCCCAAGTCTCGATCTGCTGCGAATGAGCCACGAGTTGGCGCGTCTGAGATATAGTACTGACCTTTAAGAACTTGTACATGTTCCGGGGCTTAGTAACTGTGCCTCTCCGGCCGGTCGTGGCGTACTTCGCCTTCCCCTGGAGCTCAGGAAGCGAATTGGCTCGCGAGTTAGCGTTACCCGATACCAACGGTAGGGACGTGGTGCCCGTCCGCTGACATCGCAGCACGACGTCGTTGAACACCACCAACCACAAGTCCTTCTTGCCCCCAATGCCACTGCTACCCGACTGGAGCACATCGCTGAGCCGCTTGAACGACGTCTTGCCCTTGACGTTCTTGGGGTTCTGCGATGCGACGGGAGGTGACGAACTGGACTTCGTTGGATCGGTGAGCGGGTTGACACCAACGACCGGTCGCTCCTCGACAAGCACGCGCGACGGCTTCGGGACCATGAGCTGCTTAACCTTGTCAAGGCCCTCGATACGTGCGAAGACGTCGCGAGTCTTGTCGCGCTCCTCCTTCTGGATCTTTTCGTCTTCGATGCTCCGGACGATGGTTTCGACCTCGGCAACCATCTGGAGCGTGCTCTCGTACTCGAAGGTGCTCGGATCGGTATGGTATAAGAGGTTCTGGAAAAGCAGGGGGTATTTGAGCAGCCGCTGGAACGGCTTTGAAAGTGAGATGGCGAGGCCAGTCTCGCCCTTTTCGGACGCGGTGATTTCGAGCTTTTGCAAGTACTGGCAGATCTTGAGCCACTGGTCGGCGTCCTGCTTCTTCGGCTTCTTGCTGGCACTGGCGGTCGAGAGGGCGTTGTCGACTTGTTCCAATGCACGTTCTAGATGCAAGACGTAGGTGGCGTAACCATGAAGGATATGTGACTGCGGCGCATTAGTATGGGAAGAGGGAACCTAACAACTATAGGCACTTACGTTCGTCACGAATACATCCGCCAATGATCGAACGAGCGGGTACTGATCTTCATAACGCTTTCGGAGGCCTTCACTGAGACGAATGTGGCCGTCCAAGATGCCGCCCTCAATGACCTCGAGACATTTCCGGAGGTCTTCGGGCAGTTGCGCCGGAGGGACTGCCCCAGGCATCACAGTTTCAGGACCGGTGCTGCTTTTCTTGAACTTCCGAAGCACACTTCTGGTACCCGTAGTCGTCGTCCTCATAGAAGGAGGGGACTCATAATCCCGGTGGTTGTCACCCATGAAGGACTGTCTTCCTAGTGAATGCGCAGAGGAAGTCATCAAGTTCACTCGTGGCGGTGGGGGTAATGATTGGTGAGACCGGGAGGGGAAAGGTACTGAAGTGCCAAACTTGCTCTTCCCCGACCTCGCCGCCGTCGTGCCGTAAGGAGAGCGTGGGTGGTTGTGCTTTGCCGCCAGCGACATAGTAACGGTCTTCTGCCGTGAAGTGTGATAGGCCGCGCCCATTCGGTCCTCAGCTTCGTCCTCCTCGACAGAGTTCATCGACTCTCCGTCGATGTTGGGGTGGTTATCCTCTTTTCGGTGCGGAGTCTCGTTGCTCGGCACCGGCGAGTCGGAAGGGTCGCCAGTAGGGGAACCAAGGAAACGGGCGGCGATAGGAAGGTGCTCGAGAGACTCCCGAGGGGAATCTGCACGGACGAGATCATCGTAGATGTCCAACGGCGTTGGTGATGATACGGGGGAAGCGATGTATGGGTGGAGAAGAGGTTCAATGAATGTCTCCTTCATCTTCAGCAGCTCGTTCACGTATCTGAACCGAGGTTACTATGCGACGACGGAATGGAACCGAACAGAATTACGCACCGTTCCTCACTGGCAACGATCTCCCACAACACCTCCTGCCGCGTCCGCTCTCGTTGTCCGAGGTTTGAAACGAGATCCTCCTCCGCCCCTTCACTCCATGATTGTGCAGCAAGGATGCGACTGCTGGTGTTGCTCATCACCGAGTACGGAGTTGTGGAACGTAATGACTGGTGCAGCGAGGCTTCGTAGCCCTTTGCGGGGTATGGGGAGGTAGCTGTCCGCGTGGAAGCGGCCTTGTTCGACTTGAGCGTAGAGGCAACGTCCGTCCGGGAGGACGCAGCAGTAGAAGTCGAACCACGCGTTTCCTTGCCGTGAGCAGCATGGAAACGGGATACAGTTGACTTGACCGCAACGTTCGTGGGTGTGGGTGTCTCCGCGTCAGGAAGGGCGCGGTCTTGGAGGGGTGCCGGGGTTGGGGGAGGGGATATGAACGCGACCTTCTTCTGCGCATCCGAGCTCGTCCCGTTCGCGCCTTTGCGAGAGCTGCGACCGGTCGAGTCTGTCGAGCCCTCGCCGCGTGTTGATTGGTGAGCTTCGGAAACAGGCGCGGGCTCTGGTCGTGCTGGAAGGTTCTCCTTGGTTCCAGTGGGAGGCAGCGACGGATGTGCAGCGATCGGTGTGGTCGTGAGGGAGGATTCGGTGGAAGACGACTCGGGTTCGTCAATCGGAGGAAGTGGACGGATGGAGAGTTCTGGGAGTGGCTTGAAGGAGCTGACTGAGTTTGGCGTGGACGTCAGACGAGCAGTTGGGGGCCAGTCTGGGAGGGGAGGAAGTTGGGGTATCTTTTCCTTCTGGGCGTCCTTCTCTCTGTCTTTCTCTCTGCCGCCCGCGAGGCCGCGGTTCAAACGAGTGAGGAAGGCTTTCATGAGCTAACGTACAGAGGCTGGCCTCGCAGACGAGGCAGCTTGTCGAGAGAAGGAATCAGCAGAGGCTGCGGGAGGGAAGAGCGTGGAGACGGCGCGCGGTGCTCACCTGCCCAGTGACCAGGCCACTTCCAAGTCCATCCCTCGTCACGCTCGCCATGTCACACTCCGTCACCCCATCCTCGCACTCGGACCCACACCGCCCCCGCCTCGTGTCCATCGCCTTCCTCGTCCCACCATGGCCCTCCGACCCGCGCACGAAACGAAGCACATTCCATTACTCCAGTACCCCTTCCGCAACCACCTCTTCCATCTCGCCCAGCTTAGCGACGGCGCGACCAACGGCACCGGCCTCTGGCTAGGCGCACAATGCCTCTCCTTGTACCTATCCGGCCTTCTCAAAACCAAATTCTCATCCTCGACCTCCGGCTCCGCCGCCGGCGCGAAACCGCCTCATAGAGCTATCGAGCTCGGAAGCGGCATCGGTCTCTCCGCGTGCGTCATGACCACCGCTTCTCTGGACGTTCGCCGACATTTGTTCCCAATGGTTTCTTTCCCTGCGGAACCGTTCAACTTAGGCTCGCGCTAGCATCTATGGGCTGGGACGTGATTGCGACCGATCTGCAAGATGTTATCTCAGCCGTTCTTTCTCCCAACATTGCCCGCAATCGTGCGTGCCTCCCTCCAGGGTCCGGCACTATCGAAGTTCGCCTTCTCGACTGGACCGTACCTCCTGACCACTGGTTGTGGAATGACGCCAATACCATTGCCTCGCGCCAACTCGAGAAGCCATCGAACTCAGCACAGCACAGCCCAATCCTGGGCCCCCCATTCGATCTCATCATCTCATCCGACACGCTGTATTTGACAGAACTCGTCTCGCCGCTCATGCGTTCCCTACACCAACTCTCCAGGCTTTCCGTCGCGGCCTCCCCAGAAGCACGCGCACCGCCGATATATTTGTGCGTTGAGCGCAGGGATCCCGGCATGATGGATCGTGCCTTATCTGAGGCAAACCAAGTCTGGAATTTTAAGGTTGAACGAGTGCCTCATAAGAGGCTCGCTAAAGCCATCGAGAAGGGCGGCGCCCGGTGGGAGAAAGGTGAATGGGACGATGTCGAGATATGGAAATCAACGCTTCAGCTTCAAGCATGAGGAAGGGAGGCGCCATTACTCTGGGGTATCTGGTTGAACTTAGCTTGGGAAATAGTACATGTATAACATCGTACGGAAATGCAGGTACTGTTCGTCATGGTTTGCCACATCCTGGTTCCGGGGGCAGGTGCATGGTTCCACGCATATGGCAGTTACCCAGACGTCATGTCCCATCGATGGGTGCTGCCGTGTGGCCATGATATATGATATTAGGCTTGAATAGCAGCAGTAGCATCATGGATGAACCTATATACTGCCAAATGCTGATTAGCGAACAGTCATTGAACTAATGCGCATCACTCACGACGACTCTGTGGGTGTCTGAGGGTCGCTGTCGGTCTCTTCTCGTCTAGTGACTACGAGCCGTAGTGTCCGATCAAAGCCATGTGCAGACTAATTGAAGGACGTCAGGCATTACTGTGGATAGTCTAAGTGCACTGTAACCTCACAAGATCTCTCCAGGTTTCTTCTTCATCGTTTTCCGTCTGCAGTTGGTAGACTTGTATGAAGCCTTTATATCTAGATACATAATAAGTAGGCACTGCGATCGCGAGGAAACGGAAAGAGCAAAACTGACGTCAACCCTCCATCGTCTGTAACGTCCATGAACTCTAGCAGCTCCTCCTTCGTCGCATCATCGAACGGCGCGCCGTTCGTATCTCGCGCCCACAAGTCCAGCCCCTCCGGTGATAGATACGCGCCTTCGGGTGGTTCCAGGAGTTCTCCGTTGTTTTGCGCCGATGCCTTCGGGATGCAATATTTTGCGAAGATGTGCTTCAGACACGACTCCAGCTGCATTGCCCGTGTCAACCTTAAGCCACACCCCCCCTTCACACATGACGACCACACACCTGCATCGAGATTGCACCATCGTCGTCCAAGAGCTGCACGCCCGCCTCAGGGGCGTTCCGCCTGCCCTGCCTCGAGTCCGGCTCAGGCGTCTCAGGGCGCGGTGACTGGGTGCCGTTACGGAGCTCCTCTATATCGCGGTGCATTTTGTACATCAAAGTTGGTGCGCGCACGAGGAGGACCGGGGCGTGCTGGGAAGCAGGCGCGGATTTAGAGGAGACGGCGGCGACGCGGGTGCGCCTCGCAGTGGCAAAAGTCCAAGACGCGATGCCTGCAACGACGCTCTGTTACTCGATACGGCAACCGCACTCTCTGGCACGTGGCGGCAACGGTTCCTGCAGTGCACCGCGGCACCGAGCGTTCACCTCGAGTCTGCGAGGACTTGCCACCACACCTCTACTACTGGCGACAACCTCGACGGCCTATACACACCATGGGAACACGTGCAGAACCACTGTCCATCGAGTCACTCCTCCAGAAACAACGCGAGGAGAAGGAGGCTGCGGCGAAGGTTCAGTGTCTTGTTCTTCCCAACGTGTTTCCGGTTACTAACGACCAATGCTTCTTAGCCCAAGTTCCTCACAAAGGAGCAGCGCGCCCAGCTTGCCATCCAAAAGCGTGCACAAGAGATCAAGGAACAGAGAGAGAGGGAAGAGCGCTCTAAGCAAGACCGGGAAGCACTCGAGCGGGAGGCGGAAGGGATCAGGGCCCGGGAGAGAGAACGAGAACGCGCGTCGAGGTATGGTAGCGGTGGTGGCGGACGTAGTGAGTGGTTCTTGCGTATTTCTTATCTTCCTGCTCACTTCACGCGGTAGACGACGACCGGTACGACCGAGACAGAGATCGGGACCGAGGCGACCGTTATGGCAGGCGCGACCGCGACAGGAGACCGCCACCGCAGGACGACCGCAGGGGAGGAGGGGGCAGTTCTTACCAGGGCGTCCCTACAGGCCCCCGAGCAGACCGTGGAAAGGCTCCGCCCGCTGGCGCTGCCTCGTCCTCTGCGTCTTCTTCGATGCCACCCCCTCCTCCCGGTGGAAACGGCGCTTCCGCCCTGACTGAAGCTTCTCAGTCGTATGACCCGCCCATGACCGATAACGACCTGACGGCCATCCGTTCGCGATACCTCGGCGTAGACAAGAAGAAGCGCAAGATCCGCAAGATGAATGACCGGAAGTTCGTTTTTGATTGGGACGAGCAGGATGATACGTACAACGCCGAGACCCCAGGTGCTATTGGCAGTCAACGTCAGGGCGCACAGATTGGCTTCGGCCGCGGACATATTGCGGGCATGGATGGCGCTGGAGCACCCGTGGTGCTTGAGCGGCGGAGTGGAGAAGACGGTATGGTTTTGGCGGACCCTTTGGAGAGGAGGAGGGCAGCTAGAACGGGTATCGATGAAAGGCATTGGTCGGACAAGTCGCTGGAGGAGATGAAGGAACGCGACTGGCGTATTTTCCGAGAGGACTTCAGTATTGCGGCAAGAGGTTCGTCCCCTTCGTGCAGTCCATTCCCATGGACCATGGCGTTAACGTGACTGCATATAGGTGGACATATTCCTCACCCCTTACGATCTTGGAGGGAATCCGCAATCCCTACCGAAATTCTGGATGTGGTTGACAAGATTGGTTACAAGGAGCCCTCGCCTATTCAGCGGCAAGCTATCCCGATCGGTTTGCAAAACAGGGATATCATTGGCATTGCGGAGACTGGCGTGTATCTTCCGCATTCTTCCGTCTAGGCCGAAGTGACTAACGTGTGCGTGCAGGTTCCGGTAAGACGGCTGCCTTCGTCATTCCGATGCTGGCATTCATCTCCAAGCTCCCGCTGTTCACCGATGACAACAGACACCTCGGCCCTTATGCTCTCATCCTCGCACCGACGCGTGAGCTGGCGCAGCAGATTGAGTCCGAGACGAAGAAGTTTGCGGGTCCACTGGGATTCACGTGTGTCTCCATCGTCGGCGGTGTGCGTATCAATTACCCCCTCCTACTCGTCTCGTGTTCCCAGGCTGATTGACCACTTGCCCATAGCGTTCTGTGGAAGAACAACAGTTCAACCTGCGTTCTGGTGCCGAGATAATTATCGCCACCCCAGGCCGTCTGAAGGACGTCATCGAACGGCACGTCATTGTCCTGTCGCAATGTCGTTACATTGTCATGGATGAAGCAGACCGTATGGTTAACCTGGGTTTCGAGGCCGACCTGACCTTCATCCTCGACAAGCTCCCCTCGGACACCATGCAAGGCGAAGACCAAGGCGAACAGATGGACGTTGATGGCGAGACGATGATCAAAAGGGGCAGGACCCGTGTAACCACTCTATTCTCGGCTACGATGCCGCCTCCCGTTGAACGCTTGGCGAAAAAGTATCTGAAGAGGCCCGCTATCATCACAATCGGTGAGGCTGGTAGGGCCGTCGACACGGTCGAGCAGAGGGTGGAGTTTGTCAACGGAGACGAAAAGAAGAAGCGAGTCCTTTTTCAACTTTACGTCTGCGGTGGATTAAGCTGATAATACGTCCGCAGGCAACGCATGCTCGAGATCTTCAACAGCGGCCAGTTTGCCTCGCCGATCATCGTGTTCGTCAACCAGAAGAAGACAGCCGATATGGTTGCCAAGGATCTGCACCGGGCAGGAGTACGTCTCTGCTCTTCTTTGATCCGCGCTCTTGCTCACGCGACCCGCCTTCGCAGTGGAGTGCCGCCACTCTCCATTCCGGCAAGAACCAGGAACAGCGAGAGGCCGCCTTGCAGTCCCTCCGAACTGGAGATGCCGATATCCTCGTGGCCACTGATCTTGCTGGTCGTGGCATCGATGTGCAAGACGTCACCTTGGTCATCAATTACCAGATGTCTAACACGATCGAAGCATATGTCCACCGTATCGGTACGTGGTTGGTTTTTTAACAGAATACAGACACTGAAGAGGCCTTGTACCTACTTCCAGGTCGTACTGGTCGTGCCGGCAAGCAAGGAACAGCGATCACGTTCCTCACGAACGACGACGATGAAGTTATGTACGTCCGCCCTCGTTACACTTGTCTTTCTAACATCATCACGAGTTCGATGCTAATACGCTTTCCTGAATGCGCAGGTACGATCTCAAGCAAGGCACGTACCCATGCTTTGGTAATTGCTTGAAATTCGGTCAACTCATTAATGGTGTTTTCCCTTGCGTTCTAAACAGAAATCTCGAAGAGCCCGGTGTCGAAGGTTCCCATGGAACTTGCGAAACACGAGGCTGCCCAGCACAAGGTGTCAAAAGAGATGAAGAGGAAGAGAGATGCCGAGGACCAGGGCTGATTGCCGTTGGCGTTAACGGGATGTGGAATGCTACTCAGGTCGTCTTCGCCTGCGCTTGGTGCGTGCTTGTCATCAGGGCTTTGGGGACCTCACCGATAAATGAGGGCCTTCGGCGAGCGTGTGGGGTACTCGAGGTATTCCTTAACCGGATAATGTACAACGAACTTAGGGTAGGCCTACACACGGTTCAAATACTTACTCTATCTTTTTCGAGGCGCAAACATTCTGCATCGTAGGCGATGGTCCCAATTTTGGCACACTTCATGGTGGCGTCAACAATCCGCCCGTCGGCCTGACAGATTCGCGAACACTCGCAACAGGTTGCGTAACTTGGGTTATCCGAATCATTTCGGGCAGCTTCCCGGGCTTTTCTTGCTACCCCGTAGCTCGTTAGGTAACTCCCCATACAGTTCACTCGGCTCCCCCTCCGTTTGGGTGCCCAACGTGAACGGACTGTGAACGGTTGACACTGACACCAGCACAAACCTCCCCACGGATGCGGAGGGGAGCCGGGAGTCGGGCCGGACCGCCACCAAGCCGAGAACGCCACCATCTGCCAACAACGTCGTAGCCGAGCCATGCACGCTGCTCCCAAGTGCTCCCGCAGGGCGCACACTGAGCGCACTGGGCCGCGGCGTTGGAGCGAGCCGAGATTAGCGGCTTGTTTTATAGTCTGGGGTTTTCTTTACCGAACTCAGGTAAGCACCCAGGTCACCATCGCCACAATAATGACTACTATTACGCGATCATGAGCAGCTGCTAGCTGCATTGTAAGCCCTTACTGTGGATGGAGCGGTGTGGAGGTTGGCCTCCAAACGTCGTTTCCTAAAGCGTCGTCCCGACTTCCGAGTTTAGCGGACAAGTTCCAGGGAACCATTGCCCAATCTCTCCCAAATCCCAGGGTACTGGTCAGACTTTCGGGTCGTGCATACATTCTAAACTCATGTTTCGCTCTCTTTTGGCATCTGCGGCGGCCGACATCATCGCTTGTGTGCTGCGTCCACTCTCGACGTATCACAGCGCGTTTAACAATGACCAATGCGCGATGGTTTAGCCACTGAGATAGGGATGCGCAGCTTTCGGTCATCCAATGTGGCATATCTTGCACGGCCGCGTGCGACGCCGTCGCATCGATCGTTCTTGTGTCTGAGGAATTCACCGTAGGAATTGGAACGTGGGGCTGAAGACTGGACCGCTCGGAAACGTGCGCCGGGTAGTATGGGCGAGGGGGAGATGAGCCCCTAGCATGTCGGAGTCGTTCGGATTGAGGTGACGAGTAATCAGCTGCGTCCTGCTTGTCTACTGCAAAGGAAAAGGGCCCTTGGGTGTGGTTGTATCTCGGCATAAACCAGTCGGTCTGAAGATCTGACGGCGCCCGCTAGGTAAATCTCGGCAAACGGTGTGATCGGATTCAGACCCTTGCGCCCTGAACCACCCGCGTCGGGACGTATGCTATCATAGAAGGCTCGCCCAGACCTAGCTCTTCCCCTGCCGAAATCACCAATAGAGCTTCGTCGAAAGTATATAGGATGTAAGTACTGGACGACTCCGATTAATTAGAAACGGGGGTTCGGGATACAAAACGCCGCTTACAACCACCAGCTAGAAGGCACCCCCGGCTGCTCTACCCTATCAGTCCTGGGTGTGTTCTGTTCTACTAGACATCAGATCTAGAATCCTTCGGATTCGAACCGTTATTAGCGAACACGCCTCCGAAGGCAGGCACTCGCTTGCGACGCCAAAACTGTACAGCATTGTAAACATGTACTGCACATTGGGTACTAAGAAAAGCAAAGCGCCTCCTCGCCAAGCCGAATCCTGTCGAACACATCTTCCTCTTGCTGCACTGAGAGCTTGTCTCGAGGGTCGCGGCGCCGCGACGACAAACTGCCATTGCCAGTGCGAGACCGTTCCAGTATGTATGCATCACTTCGCCGCTCCAGCTTCGGATTCGGATTCGGGGACCGTACGGCGTTAAGACGCTCCAAAGCGACACTCGTCGCATGCGGCTGGACCCTCCCTTCGGAGCTCGGACGGACGGGTTTGAATGCACTTCGCACCCTCCGTCCCGAGTCTACGCGAAATCCGCACGGAGGCGAGCGGAAGCCTCTGGGGGAAGGCGCGCGCACCGTAAGCTGGATGTTACAGCAGGATTGCGGGCCACCGGGCCTGGACGTGGACACGCCCCGGCATCCAAGTCCGAGCCCGCGCGAACTTTTGTTTTGGTACACCGCACCGTCTCCGCGAGGATCAGAACATACCAGGAGGAAGGAGAAGTGGAAGCGCATGGCGCGCGGAAGAACGACTCGGTGACGTGATGTGCGGGTTCTGAATGTATTCGACGAATTTCACGGGGGTGCAGCTGCAACGAGTGTGTTTCGGAAGGTCGAAACCGTCATGCGCTGTGCGTATGTCACTAGAGGACTGTGAACAGCTGCCCGACTGGTGCTTCCATTGCCGTAGATGCCGTCGCCTGGCTTGCCACTTGTTGACAGTTCTGATGCTTCGGCAACTGCTACTCACTATGAGCATCGCGCCTGCATATGCAAGAGGGAAGCAGATCCTTTGTGCATTAAGTAAAGTTAGAGTCGGGCTCCCTGATATACCGATCAAGATGTTTGGAGATCGTGTGCGCGGACAGCATGCTCATCGGCGTCCGCAGGACGCAGACGGCGACATGCAGACCCCAATGTGCGATGATCAGCTCCTCTTGCGTGATGGGCATGCGCTGACGACCTCGTAGCGCCACGGCGGGAATAACAACTGCTCAGGCTGCTCAACAGAAGACCAGTTGCTACTCCCATGTCCAGGACGAGCACCAACTGGTCATCCGGAGTCAAGTGGTCGAGAAGGATCGGATATCCAGCACACTTTGGGCTTGCGAAGTTCCGCTCGATGGGCCATGTAGTGCAGCCCTCGGAAATGAAAACCCAGTGCATGTATCGGGAGAAGAGAGCGAACACATCATGGAACCGCTCGACTACACAAAGCAATCCAAGCATAAAGCGCTATCGAAAACCCAAAAGCAGGCTGGTCCACAACAAGTCGCAGACACATGGTGCCGAGCAGCCCGATCGCGTAAATGGGCTGCACTTGACTTTGACCTACTATCCACCGTGTTCCCGGGCCAAGGGGCATTAAGGGGCGAAGAAGAGTGATGGAGGGGAGCCCACCTGACCTTCCAATTGCGAAGAAGCCCTTCGGCTCTTCAGACTCGGATTGAAGGTTGAGCGCGCCGGGGAATTCGATTCAGGACGAAGAACTACGAAGAACCGGAGAAGTTAGCCTGAGCGAGAGGATGCGCGCTGAAATCACCTTCGCGGGTGCTGAAATCGCGCGGGGAGCTGGTGTCGGCTATGAGTGAGCCGCATGCGGAGGATTCGACGAGGTACTTGGATCCAGGGCTGGCGCGGGGGTCCTGCAGGTCGCGCTGGGTTGGCTAAGTTCATGTTCTGGGTCCGTCCGTATGTCAATTACAGTGAACGTCGAATTGCCTGCAGGTTGGTTTGAGAAGACGCCGCTCGCAGCGATGGCGAGCCTTGATGCTGCGCGCGCGCCACCAGAACAACTGCGAAGGTCATCGAAACCGTGCATTCGAATTCGCCGCGTCCAATAGGCTGTGGACGTTACCGCGAGCACGCGTCCGACGCTCGCCTGGCCCGACGAGTGGCCCGCGTGGTGGTTCGAGGTGGTTCGTTGGGCAGGCTTGATAACGTAAAACGCGCCCTGGTCTCCATTACTCGGTGTCGCGACGGCCGAAGAGGTCCGCAAAACACGAATTGGTGTGTTTCGAGGACTTGACGCGCCTCGAGGTCGCCATGAGCAGGCGTAGATCTCACGCGCTGAGCGCTGCGCACATTGGGAGTGGCCAGTGGGACTCGGAGAAAAGACAATCCAGATATTTGGAATGACGTACCTATGCCAACTATTGACATGTTCGAGCCTGCTAACGTTTGGGAGCATGAGTGGAACTGGGCACTGGGTTACGACACACGGGCGCGAGGCACAGGCGTGGTATGTAAGCAAGGACCGAAAGCGTCGGCGCGGTGGTATGATACAGGCCGTTGGAAGAATAAAGTACCGACTCGGAGACGGCGAGGGCAGGCAGCGTGCACGTTTTGAGAGGTTTATATGGGTTGGCGTACAAGCTGCGGCTGCCGGTTTGGCGGTGCCAATGGTTTCAGAAACTGGTGTCGAGCGAGCGCTCAGTTGGGGTAGCCCCATTCTGGATTATGGGGAGACCGGTGTTACGATGTGCGAAATACGAGACGGGACCCGCCAAGGGCCGAGGTTGCAGATGGCCATGATCGTGTGCGCATTGGGCAGGGATAGAGATATTGAAATGCTTGGCCAGCTTGAGGGCAGGGATTGGCGGACGGATGGCCGCACAATATCCGCAGGGTTCTGAGGGATGGGTGGAAGACAAGGAGACCGGATTGGGCGAGATGGCAGCGAAAGGATGAGCGAGAGGAGACAGGCCGTGCGAAGCGCAGGAGTGGATGACAGACGGGATGTGACCATCGGTGCTGGGATATCTCTGTCTGGGAGTGGACGGGGATGAATACAGCTGCGGTGTCGGAGATGGGAAGTGCGGGAGGAAACGGATGGGAGGAAGATGATTTGGGTCGCACGCGGTGGTGAGCGAATGGAGATGGAGACGAGGGTGGAGAAGTTGATTTAGGTTAGCGATGGCGGGTAAGGCAAAAAGCGGTAAGAGCGGTTATGAAAGGCGAGATGGACTCTGGGGTTTGTTGGGTGAATAAGTGCGAATCGAGGTGGTTGGCCAAGACGGAGGCGAGTGCCAAGTTGACAGAGCAATGTTTGTCAGATGAGAAGGGGCAGATTGCAGCCGGCGGTTTACACAGCCAAGAGCTGGGTGAAAGGTTTCTGGTATGCCTGGGTTGTAGCCTATGTCGAGACGGACGGCTAAGAGAATCGAAGGCGCGAATTGGGCGCGAAAGCCAAGGAGATCTTGAACGTTTGAACGCTAAGTGTAACTACCGGCGGCGGCTTAGCATGGTTTGGCAGGCGAATTGTCGAAAAGTGGACAGAGAAGGAGGATCGAATGATGATGCAGTCAGCAGCAATGGTCAGAAGCGGACGCATGAGGCGATGCCGATTGGAGGAGGGCAGCGGCAGGATATGGTCCAAGTCGGGCAAGAGAACGACTGGAGATGAATAAATAAATCTCGAGTGGGCGTCGCTGGAAAGGAATATGATTAATGTGGATGTCCGTTGGGGCCGAGTGCGACATGGGGGGCGGATTCGGCTTGAGGTGCCGAATCGGAAAAGACACTGGCTACGATGACGTCTCTGCTGGCCGTCGGTGCAGATCGGCCTGTGGGCCCTATGCGGCCGGGGCGGGCGATAGGCGTCGGAGAAAAAATTGCGGTGGATAGTGGACAGGTGCCAGGGGAGGAGGCGGACGGGGAGGCCCGCTGGCGGACGGCGGGGCAGATAATAGTGGCAGATATCGGGGAGGACGAGAGAGACCGGACCGGAGAATCTGAGATGGGGCCGAAGCTGGGGCCGAAGTGATGCGCGCCGCATAACAAGTGGGACTGCCCCGTCGCTGCCTTGGCCTTAGCCTAATCCGCTCGTCCTCCTCACCCTCTCTCTCCTCTGCGCATCCTCTCTCCTCCTCCTCCCATCCAGACCACAGCCCTCCTCCCGGCAAGCATGCTTTCTGCGAAGCCCATGCAGCCTCTTGACCTTTCCATCCCTTCACATCCCGCCTCGAGGCTTTCCCCTGCCATGCTAACCCCACAGTCCGACCCTCTCCCGCCCTCGTCACGCCTACCCCCGTCTGCCGCAATCGCCGTTCAGTCTCCGTCCCCCAGACCGGATGCCGTTGCTTTCCCCGGTAGCCCCACCTTCCCAAATCTCTCCGTGCACACATTAGCAAAGGAGCAGGTCAGTTCCTCGCCCTCCTCTTCCTATCTCCGTCTCCGTCTCCCACTCCCCTCCTCCCAACCTTTCCCCGTTTCGCATTGCATCCGTCGCTCATGCTTTGCATTCTCTTCCTCACCTCACCAACACAGGCTCCCCGGCGTACAACCCGTTTCCTCTCCACCTCCTTTGGCAAGAAGAGGTCTCCTTCCCCCCATACATCCCCCACAACTACCTCCCCCTCCTCCACCTTTCCTGATCAGCCCCCATCCTCGTCCCGCTCCATTTTCGGCAGCCGCAAGGCCAGCATTGCCGTAATTTCCTCCTCTGCCAGCTCTCCAGGTCCCGCTTCCCGCAATTCGCCTGAACGCGACGTCCCACCAGTCCCCCCCTCCTCTGCTGCCATCCCTCCACATCCGCCAACGACTCCCGCCACGCCCGCTAACAAGAATGTCAAGCATCTTCATGGCCCACTTCATGATTTGAAACGGTTCCTAAACAACCATATACCCCACTCACATCATGACTCCCCGGCTTCATCAGGCGCATCTCCTGCCGAGCCTAACAGCCCATATTCCCCATCCCTCAACTCCGATATCCCTCCTCCTGCCACTCAATCGTCCTTGGCTCTTCCAGACACCTCCGCTGTATCATTGTGTCCTTCAGCAAACGTCTCTCAGGACCACCTCACCATCGTCGGCGAGGTCAGGCACAAGGAGGGCCGCCTCTCTGCCCTCCTCCGCGGTCACCACCACAAGGAGAAGGGCAAGGTGCAAGATGTGGACAAGCCCAACGGTTCTGGTCAGCTTGCCAAGACTCCGTCTCCAGCCGGCTCTTCGCAGAAGAGCCAAACCAGCTCCGGTTCTCCTCCACGCTCTATCCATTCCCAGACGAGCAAGATGAGCAACGCTCAGTCTGTTGCTGCCAGCTCCTTGTCAACAAAAGTCGACAAAGCTCACGATCGTAAGGGTCGCCCACGCCAACGCTCCATCGTCGCCCCATACGCTGCCACTTCTTTATCGCAGGCTACCCAAGTCCAGATGTCCAAGAAGTACGGCAAGTGGGGACGCGTTCTCGGTTCAGGTGCTGGTGGCACCGTCCGTTTGATCAAGGCATCGTCCAAGAACGGTGGTGCCACCTTCGCTGTCAAGGAGTTCAGGCCAAAGCGGCATGGAGAGTCCGAGAAGGAGTACCAGAAGAAGGTGACCGCCGAGTTCTGCGTAGGCAGCACTCTCAAGCATCCGAACATCATCGAGACTGTGGACATCGTCACTGATCACGGGCATTACTACGAGGTGCGTTTCAATATCGGCCCGCATGCCCGTGCGGTGGAAGAGCGGAAACACTGATGGCTCTTGGCCCGTGGGTTGTGCTGCCTTGCGCTCCGTAGGTCATGGAGTTTGCCCCATACGATTTGTTCAGCGTCGTCATGTCCGGTAGCATGACCCGCCCAGAGATCTACTGCGTCTTCCGCCAGATTTGTGACGGTGTCGAGTACCTCCACTCGCTCGGCCTTGCGCATCGCGATCTCAAGCTGGACAACTGCGTCATGACGAAGGACAACGTCGTGAAGCTCATCGACTTCGGTACGGCGACCGTCTTTCACTACCCTGGCAAGAAGACGACGATGGCAACGGGCATCGTTGGCAGCGATCCTTACCTCGCGCCAGAGGTCCTGTCTCAGGAGAGCTATGATCCTCGCAAGACTGACGTTTGGAGCGTCGCGATCATCTTCATGTGCATGGTCCTTCGACGCTTCCCGTGGAAGATCCCCGACCCCAAGAGTGACCCAAGCTTCCGTGCTTTCGTCAACGCGCACCCTGACCTCTCAGCGAAGCCTCCGCCCCCCCAGCAGATCGAGTCCAAGGAGGACAAGTCGGAGAAGGCGAAGCCCTCGGAGGGCCAAGAAACCTCCTTGTCGGCCACCCATTCCGTCGCTGCATCTTCCACCGTTCCAGACAGCTCTGCCCCGACGTCGTTGTTCGAGTCGGAGGATGCGTCCGTGGCTGACACGTCGAGCTCGAACAGCACGGAGCTCACTGCGCCGTCGATATCTTCTATGTCTCCAGAGGAGCGCGAGGAGTATGAGCGAACGCTTCGCCAGAACCGCGTTCGTGCGTCCCTCCATGCCAGTGTTGTGTCGCAGTCTACGCAGACTCTCCCGGCCATCTTTAGCGAGATGGAGAACATCGATCACGTCGACAGTCCACAAGACATGGACCCGTCCGTTCTTACTTACCCGCGTCCGGGGTCGTCCACGGAGTCCCTTCCTGTGTCGCCGTCCTTGGTTCCAGCGGAGCTTTGCAAGCGTCCTCACCTTGGTCCAAACCACCGCTCGAACACCGTACCGCCTCTGCTGTCTACTGGCGGGTCTTCGCAGACCGCTGTCGAATGCCCGGTGAAGACGCGGGACGGGGTGCTTCCCAACGGCAAGGCTCAGGAGCTCGCTGTGGCGACGACTGTCCAGCAGGAGGTCACCGATGCGCAGAAGCCGGAGGAGAAGGTTTCGCCCACGACCCCTACGCCCTCGCGCCCCAAGCCAGGGGTGAAGGACGCCAATGGGACAGTCCGTCGACCCCGTGCGCGCACTTCCAGCATCACCTCTGTCGCGACTTTCCACTCCGGCGGCGCAGAGACGATCTTCCGCCTGCTGCCGCGCGAGTCGCGTCCTGCGATCCGGCGCATGCTCTTCGTCGAGCCCTCCGCGCGCTGCACGCTCACGGACCTTCTCAAGGGCAAGGGCAAGTCCAACGACCTCCTATGCGGGTGCAACTCGCACGACAAGGACAGCCCGCGGTGCCAAGACCACTGCTGCTCGCCGGAGGAAGAGGATGAGGGCGACGCGTGGTTGAAGAGCATCGTGCCGTGCTCGACTGTGGGCATCACCCCTCAGCACCACCACATCAAGGTCGCCGTCGACGAGAAGCATCACAAGAGGCGTTTCTTCTAGGATGTGCACCCCTTCCCCTGCGTATTTAGCTGTTACGCCGTTGCGCCTGAATGGCCGAGTCTTGTCGCGACCGCGTCGAGGCTAGGGGATTTGCCTTCCTTTGCACTGGTGGTTGCTACATCGGCAATGCCTTGATCACGGCCTCCCACACATACATTCTCGTTTTTCCGCTTCGACGCATATCGCACTGTCGTTATCGCTGCGCATTTCCACCCACGCCCCCCCTGCTTGATCTTGTCCTTAATCTTCTCGCTTGCTTTATGTATCTTTTTATTCTTCCGTGTGCTTAATATGCGCACCTCCTATTGCTTTAGTTATGTGCATGATAGAAACCATTCGTTTGCTTCATCCTCCGCATCCACACACACACGCATGCATTTACGTACCTCGTCGTCCTGCGCTAGCACCCCCACCCATCCTCCGTCGTCATGGCCCCTTCATCGTCGGACACTGGCCATAGGTCCTGCACCCGCATTCGCTCCTTATCTTGGTCTTCCCTGAGGTCCTTTTTTCTTGGTCCATCGTCCCTGTCACCCCATTCCACAACCGCATCATCACGCAATACCGCATACCACTTCTAACCCCATCTATATGCGCCATGCGCGTCTTGCTTACCCCCTGTTCCACTCCTTCACCCACTCTCTCCCCTTCTTCACGCTCCCCGCATACCTACATCTTCCCCCACATGGACCTCTGACGATTTTTGGGCCCTCCGCACGCGTTTTGTGTCCTTCGGAGGAGGGTTTTTTTCTCATAACTGCTCGCGCACACGAGCTCGAACTCTCTGGCGACGAACCGTACACAAGACGCACTACGAGAGAGAACCAAAACGAACACAAATGTCTTCCCCTCAGTGTACAAGATATGATACTAGAAAGAGCGGTTGTGTAATTGTACGCGTACATCTCACACCAATATATCGCCTGCATCTCTCTCGCGGTTGCGCTGCTTTGCGTGCTGCGAGCGTCGAGTTTCGTGATCTCTAACATGTGTTCGTGTCTAGTGGCTTCGAGCACGGGCAGCTCGAGGTCAGTAAGTGGCTTCCGAGTCCGACACAGGTGGTTGGTTGGATGCTGACATCATGTCTACCTCACGCACAGAGGTCGTCCTGTCGGTGCTCATCACGACCTTGAAGTTGGAGTTGACTCAGGAGGAGATGGTGCGGAACAGCGGCAGGACCGTCACCGTTTTAGCCCACATACGGTACGTGGTGGGTGAAGACCTCTTGAAAGCCGCGCAAGCATATGGAGGGTATGTTGCATACAGTCACATACTTAACAACTAGCTAGCGGGACGGGTGCACATTGCAAGACATCGACGCGTACATAAGTATATTGGGTCTGACGAATACGGCGGCAGCGGCTGATGGCGGCCCCATCCGGAGGAAAGCTTGTTGACCGTGCTGCGGTTCGAGGCCTCCAGCTAGACGTCAGAGCGTCGACCGTGGCATGGCAGATATGCCGTACGTCTTCGCAGCCTTCTGCACCACCACCGTGCCTGTACAGCGCCAGACGCCGCCGCCATCTCCGTGGAGCTCCGGTTCGCTGTCGTAAGCAACGGGCCTTCTCGCGCGCGCACGTCCAGAGAGTTCGATAACGAGCTCCGGCTGACCGTTCCAGATCTTAGCGTCAGTGTCGTGATCGACAGCGCACATGCAAGCACGAGAGGGTGACTTCTGTCCCCCATGTTCGGCAGCGTCGGGGTACGTAACTCAAGAGAAATGCTTTTCAGTCTGCCTGGCGCGGCCGTCGATCGCGTCGCTCCGTGGACATCGTGGGGACAGAGGAGAGTACGGCGAGCGGGAAATGGTCAATGGCAAATCGCCGGGGAAGGGAAGGGTCCCGACGGCGAAGGAGGCGGTGGAGGACCACATGCGACGCCCGGTCTTCTAGAGGCGGGGAGAGCAGGAGAGTGACGTGCGGTTGAGTGAGAGCGCGGCGGCTTCTAGCTCAGCACGCTGGCAGAAATTCCCAGAGAAGCAGCAGCGAGAATCCGGGCCTGAATCCATTCCGTATCTCTGCGCATGAGGCAGAAGAGAGAATCATGCGGTACAGCTAGTACAAGCAAAGAGGCAAGTCGTCTCCCCGGCGATCTCCCGCGGCCTCTGGGCACACGCGGGTAATTACCGTCGTCATCACCACAGCTCAGAGCTCGTCCCGGTGCTTCTTCGCCTTGCCTTCTTGTACGTCCTCGTCATCCTGGTCGTCCTCTGCGGTTTGGCTTCTGGAATTCGAGTTCGGCGCTGTCTTGTCGCCCTTGATATCGTAGCCCGCGGCGCGGAGGATGTCCTGCAGCCGGCCTGGGATGTCCGCTTCTTCCTCGCCCTCAGCGAGGTCAATGTCGACGAATTCGATAAGCACCTCACCCTCGCCATCGGGCATCTGCTCCACCACGATGTGCGAGTCACCGACCTGCGCGCCTTCTTGCCGCGCGAGGAGCCGCTGCAGCGCCTTGCGAAGGACGTCGGAGTGCGAGCCTGGGTCGGCGGAAGATTTCTTGGCGTCCTCCCTGTCCTTCGCGCCTTCGGGCGCCGACGGCGGAGGGGCTATGGCCTTTTGCGGCTTCGGCCGACTGAAGGGATACGTGGCAGGGGGCAGGGAACGATCGACGCCCTCGAACTCTGCGGCGGAGAGCACCTCCCGACAGCGAATGTAGTGCTCTTCCTCGGCATCGACGCGGCTCTTGAACCCGGGCTCTCCGCAGAGGCGAGGGGTGGCGATGTGGAGGACGTAATGGCACGTCTGGGTTTCTTTCACAAAGAGGATGGTGTCGGTCATGGTCATCGAGCAGTGGAACTGCGTCAGAAGTCGCCAGAAAAATGCCAGGCGAGCGATCGAGTGCGGGGAAGGGCAGAGGGCAACGGTGCGCATTAGGGTGGTTATAAGACGGGCGGGAGCGGAAGGGGACTTGCCTGGATCTCGACTTCGCGCTTCCTGCCTATTTTATCACAGTACGTGCCGTCTGCCCACCGCTGGACGAGGTAGCGGGAGCCAGCGCCTCGGGCGAGCTCAAGATTCGCTGCAGCAGCAGCTTCGGCAGTCGTCAGCTCGGCTCCGGTCTCGAGCGTGGGGGGCGCCCTTCCGAGCGTGTACGCTTCCCACTTTGCGGCACGACGGAGGTGTCAAAGAAGAAATTATGAACAGGGCTTTCGGGCGGTCACGGGGGGACACTCGCTTACCTCCGGATCCTCTTCTGGCTTGTACTCGCCTGGAGACAGAGAAGGAGGAGGAAGGGGTTTGAAATAAATTAATATCGGTAAGCACGCGGATGGGGCGATAGGGCCAAGGGCCAAGGGGAGCGTCACCTGTGGTAGGTATGTGCTGGTGGTGCAGCTCGTGAAACTGACGGACATGGGAATTATGACAGTACGAGTATGTGAACCACCCTTGGCGATGCTGTCATTGGCGGTTTGGTGTCGGATTCAATTCATACGGCAGCGGAACACTTACGTAGAGACACGTGCCGGATAAGGGCTGGAGAAGGGACCAACTGTGGACCGGGGTGGCGACTTCGGCCGGGGCTTCTTCGAGCACGGGGGGCACTTCTTGGGGAGATGGAGGAATGAGACAGAGATAATTGGACTTTGGACCAAATTTCATGTGCTGGAGCGTGTAATTTGTTTCCTGGGACGAGGCTGCCTGCGCGGCGCAAGCCATGAGCTCAGGGTGTGCAGGAGGAGAAAGTCACGCAGCACGGACATCATTGGAGGGAGCGTCGTCGGAGCCTTGGATGCTCTTTAACGGGCGGGGGGGCCAGGAGGATTCGCGCCATGGCTGGTCGAGGAACTCGAGCTCACCGCCACGAAGGCCTTCATGTAACCACCGTTGGGCGGTCTCGTTTAGGAGAGGGAGACCGTTGAGGAAGGAGACGCGATATTTGGGGAACGCGAACGGGTCCTCCGGGACGCGAGAGTGGTGGAGGCGGGCGGAGACGAGGAGGGAGAGGGTTAGCGGGACGAGGGACGCAGAGCGCATGGCGAGCTCGGGGGGGCGGGCGCAGTAGCAGAGAGTGCTGCCAGGTTAGTGGTTGTCGGTGTATTAGGCTTGTGCTGGTGTGTAACCGTGCTGTGAGTGTGTGCAGTGATCGAGACGCCCATGACACGTTGGCGTGATAGACGCCGGGAGGGCATTAGGGCGGGGCATCGGTTATCTTGCGCGATGCTGGTCACGGTTGCCGGAAGGGGATGAAGAACAACGTGGTTCCTGTCCCGCGGCTGGCAATTGGGCCTTGGCGAGTGCGAACTGCACCGACATTGCTTTTTCTGCCCGCCTCTCAGGTACGCTCAGCGCACACCCATCGTCGGTCGTACCCTGCCGCGAATGAGAACCGGCCTGTTGTCTCCTCTGCCAAACGCTCATGCCGCTCACCCGATCCGCCCCAGCTCCTTACCACACCAGCAATCCATGTGAGCCGGCGTTATCTGATTTTTACGCCAATACTCTCATCAAGCCTGATTCACATGTACCTCCCGGGCCCTTTAGTCGCCCTCTCCAACCCCGACTCCCTCCCCTGCGCCGCCCCCACCGACCGCTCCCCGGAGCGGCCCACAGGGGCCCGGCTCGTCAATATTTGAGCTCGTTTGTCCCTGCGGGCCAGAGTGGAGGCTGACATACCCTTTTCAATATCCTGACAGTGAGACGTAAATTACGTACAGAGTCAGAATTCGAGCATGATGATTCCTTCTGGACGTTCGAGAGTGAGATATAATAAAGCCCTCTTTTGGGCGTTCTGCACGCGAGAATTCTTGCAGCCCATTTCCTCGTTAAAACGAGCCCTGGTCGCGTTTTCCTTCTTCCCTTCATCCGCCTGCCCTCCCTCCCCCACAGCCCGCGCCGCCTCCCATGTCTGACTCGCCGGAGGACGCCAGGGGTGCCAGCGAGGACGCCAAAGTCGACGAGATCGACGACACTGCCGAGGCCGACGCCGGTCAGTTCACTTTCCAGCTCCGTTCCGCTCTCCACCCTCAACTCCTTGCAAGCGCCGTTCTGACCTAGTCCCTTGATCTCGCGATCTTAGGCTCCCAGCCCGACCCTCCGCCCAAACGAAAGCGCGGCCGCCCTCCGGGCAGCAAGAACAAGAAGACCCTCGCCGCCGAGGCTGCCGCTGCTGTCGCCGGCCCCTCCACCGAGCCTCCGCGCAGGCCCAGGGGGAGGCCCCCAAAGGTGCGCCCTCCGATCCCGCTCTTCGCCCCTTGTCTCGCTCTCTCATCCACTCCATCTCCTTCCCAGCGCAAGCCCGAAGAGGACAAGAAGGACGACGGTGGCGAACCCTCGGAGCCGCCCCCAAAGAAGAAGAGGGGGCGTCCGCGCAAGAACCCCCTCCCGACAGAGCGCACCGCGGCCGAGGGCGAGGGCGAGGGCGAGACGAGCACCGCAGCCGAAGCAAATCCACCGAAGCGAAAGCGCGGACGGCCCCGCAAGGATTCTACTTGACCCCACCCTCGCCGTGCCCCTCTCCGTCCCCTTGCACCCCTCCTCCCACCGCAGATGTATTCCCGCACTGACACGGTCACTTGCCCCCTTGACGCTCCCTGTAGTTGTATATTTATTGCCACGCCCCATGAACCCGCACAATGTTGCTTATGATTGCCCTCCCACCTCCTTACATCCCCCTCGAACTATGTTACGATTTCATTATGCTACGACTTCCCTTTGCGATCTCCCCTCCTTCCAACTGCTTTCGTTGTCTCTCATGCTTTCCCACAGTGCAGCTCTAAAGCAATACACCAACGTTCTCCGCTGACGAAAGGCTCCGCACCGTGGGCGCGCAGCCTCTGCTCTGCTCCCGTTCCCGAGGGTCCCCCTTTGTTTTCCTTGCCTGCGACACGAGGCACTTGGAGGACAGGACGCCGCTACGCTCGGGTCGGCCCGTGCTGGAGGACTCGAGGGGGTGGGGATGGATGCACCCCGCGTGCGGACGGTTCAGAACATGCGCCCTCGCTAAGAATTCTCCGAAATCCCACAAAATGTCCAACCGACCACCCGGACCCATGTGGACGCCTATTAAACAACAATGCAAGGGGGCAGATCGCCATCGCGCGACAGGAGACACTTTCCCGCGGTCGCGACGATTACGACATTTAATTATCAGCGGCCCACGGGTGCGCGCGGCGGGCGCAGGCCTGCCTGGTCCCGGAAAGATGGGCCAACTGAGTGCGGCAAGAAATGCGCGAGAGAATGAGGGCGGGTGTGTGTGTGCGGCAGATAATACAGTACAAGATTATAATCGATGAAGAAGGCCGGGTGGTGCGTGTTACGCCGCGGCCTCGTTCCGAGTCTGCATCCCGTCCACGTTTACGGCCGGTTATACAGCCGTCGCAGGATGGCGGCACACGTGATGCCTGCAGTACCTACGGCCACGCCCGCGCTGGCCCAGGCAGCGATCTCGAGGATGCGAGACTGGCGTTGGAATTTTCGCCGGGCTGTGGAATAGCTAACGTCCGGTCGGAAGGTGACCATGGTGTAGAGCGGGAGCCAGCCAACGGGATCGGCCAGGAATGTCGTCTTGAGAAGCGGCAGAAAGACGTCCTTGGCTGTGACGTGCGTCCGGTTCAAAGAATAAAGGAGGTTATCCAGCGCCTTGCGGAAGCGGTAGCCTGGCGTAGTAACCGAGTGTCGCATCTCGACGCTGAAAATTTTGGGTTTCCCAATCATCAGTTCCACCGCAACAGATGCGAAGGGAGGCAATGGAAAAAAATAGACGCACTAGTTGTCCATTGCGAGCTCGCATGCCGCGATCAAGTCCTCGTGGCGGCTCTCTGAGTACCGACTGAGCGCACTGGCCAATGCGGAGTCTTCTTGTCCATCCAGGGTCTGAGCGGTGGGATCTACCCCTGCATCTCGAAGCATTATATGTAATACCCGGACGTCTTCTAGCCCACAATTGAGGCCTTGCCCGTAAAATGGAACCATGGAGTGGGCGGAATCGCCAAGGATGACAGCGCGGTCCTTGTAATGATACGGTTTCGCCTGTTGGTCGTCAGGGGCCGTGGAAGAGTGGAGAACGGGCGCAGGGATAAAGGTTATTGGCGAATGTTCGAATGGTTGAGTATACGTGGTCGGACACACGAAACACCGCGGAAAGACCCGTACCTTGATTGACATAAGCGCACTGCGGGGGTTCCGATGGAAGTCGTTCAGCAACGCATCTTCGCCGATGAGGGGCAGGGCGTCGGGGAAATTGGCCTGGAACCATCGCAGGATGGCTTCGTCAGACTTGAGGCGGTCGAATTCCACGGTCGGGGCGAAGACGGTACAGGTGAACGTATTGTCCTACACGCGCACTCCGTGAGTCCACCATGGGGCATGGAAGCGGAAGTTCAGGCCACTTAACCTTATTTGGTAGTGCAATAAGCATAAAGGTGTGCCGGGGCCAGATATGCAAGTGGTTCGGGTCGAGCAAAAATGTAGGATCACCGCCAGGTTCCTTTGGAGGACCCGCGGGCATCTTGAGCTCAATATATTCATGCGGGATGAACTCCTGCTGGTAATCCATCCTGTGGGATCAGGCGTGGGTTCGGTTCGCAGTCAGCACTCCTGAAGAAGCCCGCAGAAGGTTGGGAATATTGAGGGGTCGATAGGATAGACGCACCGGACGACTCTCATCAGCTGACGCCGCACGATCGAGTAACTCCCATCCGCGCCGACACACAAATCGAAGGAGACGGTTACGTCCTTGGCACCCTCGACGTCCTGCACGGCCATAGTCCTGTGGTCGAAATCTATTGCAGAGACCTTGTGGTGGAAGAACGCGCTGATGCCGGGGATGGCCAACGCTTCGCCCAGCAGATCCTCGTTCAAGTACGCGCGGCCGATCGAATTGATGCACTATTTCCGTGCGAGCCATTCGGAGACACGGCGGCAGACGGAAGCGGCACGAGTAAATACATCCATGAACTTTCCGAAGCGGCTGGAGATCTCACCTGCCCGTCCCGGTCGTATGGCTGGCTCTGGAGGCGTCCTTGGGCATCGTGTATCATTCTGCCACGCATGGGAATGACAGTACTCAAAAAACGGCCCGCTGCGGCTGGGTCTATCGTCTGAATCGCGGCAAGGCCTCGGGCAGATATGGCTAGATTAATCGAACGCTGCTGGGCGGCCGCCTTGGACGAAGGAAGACGCATGTCTTTGTGGATCCACGATTCAATGACGGATGCGGGGAGAGCAGGGCGGATGGAGCATACCTGGGCGACCTTCGTAGATATCCACTGACCAGCCCGACTTGGCAAGGGACATGGCAGCGAGACACCCCACGGGACCCGCACCTACTACAACCGCCTTTCGAGGATTGGACCCGGTGGAAGGCATCCTGGAGGAGGAATGAGATGCACCTGTCGCGGATATGATATGTGGCCGATCATGGGGTGTGAGCAATTTACGTGGCGGACAAAGAGACGGCCAGTAAGATAACAACGGCTACCTACGAAGACGTATGAACGTGCCAGCTTCGCGCGCGTCGACGAGAACGCGAGGAAGGGTGCTGGACAAGACCGGCAGGGAATGGGTCGCCTGTTGAATTGGCGAACTTGTCGAGATGACCAAGATTCCTCCGCGCCTCAGTTCAGATCGGGCCAATATCGGCAATTGCCATATGGGTCCACCGCTCGATCACACCGTCGCCCGTCGTCGTGGCCTCTGCCGCTCCCATCCGTGCACCATCGCTTGGCGAGCATACCTCTCGACGACCGAATGGGCCCATAGGCGAGGCGGTTGGTAAGAAGAAGGCTCAGGGCGTGCCTTGAACGCGCGAACAGAAGACCAGGCGTCTAAGTGCCAGGGCAGCTGCTTCTTCAAGAGCTTGACGTCAGGCGGGAGGTTAAGCCGGCCCAGACAGTGCGCTCGTCCCCGTTGGTCACTTCAAACAGGCTCCATGGTGTGTAATGTCGTCTTTTAGGGCACCATCCCTGGGTTCCGCTCTCATGGCCCGCGTGCCCTTGACCGAAGAATTGCAAGACATAGGCTACGTATATAAAGGCCGTCGGTAGCATCGTGAACATCTCTGACGATCTAGGATGTCTTCCAGGTCCGAGATGATGCCCTTGTTCCACGTCTGAGAGTCTCTTTCAACCGCGGCACCCCGATGTGCATTCACATGACACTTGTTATCTGTCCTCCTGGCATGGACGCGTAGAAGATTCACAGGGCACGCGAAAACCATGCATTCTGGATATCGAAATTCCCAGACGGCCTGTCAGCGGTTGAGATGGTTCCCCTCTCGCCGATTTCTTTGAAGATTCACCGTGCCTCTTCAAGTGCAGTATCGTCCCAGAAGGTCGTCTTGGCGATGCATTGTTCCTGGCGAAGCGATCGGTTATACGTAGTGGTCCGCCTGGATCTGCACGCGCGGTCCCCGCGCGAACTGAAGCCTATGTACTGAAGCGCCATAATAGATGGGCAGGCGGCTGGATGTGATCGATTGCTTCAATAGGCAGCTCGCTTCCCAGTTGTCGGTGCTCTGCAGGTAAGGCGTAAGCAGCTTTTGCGCGAGCCGCGCGTTGCCACGACCGCGAAAGGCTAGTCGACCAGTCGACCATTCACGAAGCCCAGAGGCAGTGGCGGGAGGCCCACACAAACACAGCGCGTTTCACACTAGTGTACAACGGGACAAACCACCATCGCACCGCAATTGCATTACCTGTACAACAACACTAAGCTTCGCGCTAGGCTCGGGCGCAGCGCCGAATGTGCGTCATGGCTTCACCGCCGCAGGTGAGTGAAGGTTGAAGAGGCCTTTCCAAGGCCATTCCAGTCCTAGCAACCCCTGAAGAGCCGTTAAAGTAAACGGGGATTCGGGCTTGACGGGACTCCGGGAGTAGCAGCAGGCCAGTCACGTCGACTCCGTTGACCGATTTCGGTGATGAGGGACGGATCTAACAGTGTGCAGCGGCGTTCCCGGGTCGCATATTTCTATGGGAGAGTCGAACACAGCGGCGAACACGAAGGCGTGTGCAAAGCAAGGGGGAGGCAGAACGACGCGACAAGCCTTGAAGAGGAGCGAGTGTGACCAAGGCTGTGACGAGTATGTGGCGTGGACGTGACGGTGCGTTTTCCGAAAAGGTAGCGCTGGTGAGCGGCAGCCGCTCAGGCGCGGGTTGCACAAAATCCTAGCACTACGTGGGCGTGCTCATCATCCCCCCCGTTCACCATGTCCTCCAACGGCGTCGGCCCTACGGTCCTCAAGAAGCGGCGACCCTCGATAGACATCGTGGACGCAAAGGTCGCTGTGGATCTCGCGACGGCACAGACATATTCGGAGAATGTCTTCCTCTTCGTGCCCAACCTTATCGGTCCGTCAACTTCCCATTTTCTCGCTCCTATGCGCTCATGGAATGCTTTCCTTGGGCCACAACAGGGTACACGCGTGTCATTCTGGCCGCGCTCTCGCTGCACTACATGAGCTACCACCCCAAATACTGCACAGTGCTCTACTGTATCTCGTGTTTACTCGACGCTTTCGATGGGCACGCGGCGAGGGCATTGGGGCAGGCGTCCAAGTTTGGTGCTGTGTTGGATATGGTGACTGACCGGTAAGCCGCTCCTTCGTCTTGTCCGCGCGTATATTTACGTCCGCGACACGGCCAAGTTGTACAACAACCTGTCTGCTGTGCTATCTTACATCTGCCTATCCCGAATGGGCTCTTGGCTTCCAATTCCTCATCACGCTCGACTTCAGCAGCCATTACATGCACATGAACAGGTGCGTATCGTCGTTTGGCTTCAGGACTATGCTTTACACCCGTGCACTCCAGTTCCCTTGTTACGGGTTCGAGGAGCCACAAACAAGTCGACGGTGACGTCAGTCGCCTGCTGCAACGTTACTACGACCCTGTGAGTACCGCCTTTTCGTGTATTTACCCTTCGACTTAGCTCTTTTGCTGCGCAGCGGACTCTTTTTGTTGTCTGCGCCGGGAACGAATTGTTCTACATCGCGCTCTACCTCATGAAGTGGGTGCACATTCCTCTCTCGGAGTCCCTCGGCATTACTGGGGACGGGATCGTGGGCTACCTCGCAACCTACACCTGGCCGCAGCTCATGGCATGCGTCTGTGGACCGATTTGCCTGCTCAAAAACTTTGTCAACCTTGTACAACTATGGAAGGCGGCCAAGGTTCTGGTCGGAGTGGACTTGGCGGAGCGAGCGAAGGCGCGGGAAGAGCAGCTGTTGAAGAAGCATTGATGATGGACCTCATGCTTTGATGTTTTGGTTTTATCTTTACGCTACGTATGGATCCCTCCATAGACATTGCTACGACACCCTGGCCTAGTATATATTGGCACTCTAATCCTCTCTGTCGGTTCGCGGCGAGCGTCAAAGCTGTCTTAGCTGGAAGCCTTGTCATACACGCACATGGGCGTCTAATATTTCTGCTACGCGCCGTCCGAGGCGAGTCCGCTGTGGACTTGTGTTTGCTCTTCGTCCTCGTCCTCTGTTTGGTGACCCACCGGGGGGCTGTTTGGATGCGGTCTCATCTTCTTGCTCGTCGCACACGGTCTCTGGTAAAATCTTTGCCAGGTCACCCCCGTGCTCAACTCTCCTCCACCCAAGCTCTCCGCTACCCTCGGAAGGAACGTGCTCCGTCCCAGTCCTCTACACCTCGTCTCTCGAGACGTGCTCTCTCATCCGAGACAGCTGCTGCGCAAGCACCATCGGAGTCGTTTGGTTCAGCTCCGCCACCCACAGAGCCTCCACCAAACGATGCTGAGCCGCCGCCGTCAGAGGACCCGGAGGAGAAGCCGAAACGCCGAACGCGAGTCTCTGCAGCCAAGGACACTGTAGATTCAGCCCCGCTCCCTCCTGGCCTTAACATCCTATGGCCTCCTGAGAACGCTCAGGAAGGCTCCCCATCGTCTCTCCGTCAAAGCTCGTTACTTCCCCCACCCGAGGTATTTAATGAGGCGCTGCACAACCTACACGTCGCGCTTCACCCCCAGACCCAACACCGGGCGACGTATTCGTCCGGTAAGGGCCCTCTGGTCGAGCCGACGCTCGCGCTGTACACTCCGATAGAAGGCGGAGACCTGTATCTCGACGAGATCGTGAAGGAGATGGCGCAGCAGACCAGCGCGGACGTGGTCGTGTTGGATGCAGTCCACCTGGCGGCCGGCGATTGTGGTCATTTCGGAAAAGGTGTGTTTGAAAATATGATTTCATTTGGAATGAATTGCTTATACGCGTGCGTGCCACAAAGCTGCGTCCGCGCTGCAGCTACCGAACAATCCGCTGCACTTACAACCCTCTTCCTCAAGGGGTCCCAACCGCTCAGACTCCGCTCGGGAGGCGGAGGATGAAGAGGAAGAGGCGTGGTCGCCGTTCGTCATGTCTCCGATGACCGTCCATGTCATGGCCGCGGTTCCAAGACGAACCTCCCGATTGATCGAGCCCCCCTCAAGGACGACGCCGATGTCTAAGCTAAAGGCATTCTTTGACGATGTCATCAATGTCACCACTCCGCCAGGTGAAGTGGACGAGTTGTCGACTACTCCTGTCAGGCGACCGCGTATAATTTATGTCAAGGACTACCCGACATTGGCGGCCTCCTCGTCTGTCTGGTACCCTGCCTTGCTGGCGGCTGTTCGCCAGCGGCGACAAGGACCAATCTCGCGTCCTAACTCACCGGTGCTGAACCCGACTGTTATGGTTTTCGGCGTCAGCCCTTCCTTCGTGGTCCCGGAGACACCTCGGACGCCACCACCGACTGTTCAGATGATGTCGTCGTTTCCTCGTTCTTCCGCGAGTGCCTCTACCTCCTCCGGCGCCCCCACCAAGCTGCAGAACGAGTACGGCGAGGATGCCCACAGCGACAAGGCACGCGAGAAGCGGACACAACGCAGGCTCAAGCGATGGGCACGAGGCAGCTCAGAGGATCTCCCTCGCCTATTCTCGGCTAGCGAAGAGAGCACGGAGGGCGAGGACCCCAAGGGGCGTCCTAACGTCGTCGTTCTCGGTCAGGAGAGCTTCTCAGGCCTATCTCCCTTCTTGGGCTCTGCATTCTCTCGCGCGCTGGCAGGACGGAGCCACGGCTCGCCAGAATCGGACAACCGCCTGGGATTCTTCCGGATCGTCCTCGTCTGCCCCACCCTGCGTAATATCCCGCAGGAGCGTGAGGTCCGGATGGCAAGGCGGCGGGAGATCAATCAGCTCGTGATGCGCATGGGCGTCGCGCAGGTCGGCGGCATGCTTGGCGAACTGGAGGAGATCCCGCCGGCGACCGAGGGCTCGTCCGAGGGTGCCGAGCAGGACAAGATACTGCTCCAGCTATGGGAGCACTGGGGGGACACGGTAGAAGTGTGGCCAAATGTGCAGCGGATCGCCGATAGGGCAGTGGGGAGCGTCATGGCCGCTAGCCAGGCGTATCTCCCCACGAACCGTTCGCTCGACCCAACGCACGTCCCGTGGTCGGCGGTGTTTGATGCTTGGGCCGCCGATAAGTCTACGCAGGACATGTGGAAGAACTTGTTCACCTTCCCGCCGTCTGGAAAGCTTCCCCGCGAGAACGAAGAGGGGGAGCGGACCGGTGCGGACGAGGAGGCGGACGTGGACGAGATAATCGAAAAGTTGAGGCGAAACCCGGATTTGGACGAGCACGAGCAGCGGTTGCTGGGCTGCATCGTCGACACCGGTGCGTTTTGTGGTTTCTCCATGGCGAACTAGCGGAACCTAACCGCTAGAAACTTTTTCCAGCGTCAATTACCACCACGTTCAACCAGGTTCACCTCCCGACGCATACAATCGACTCCGTCCGAACAATGGTTTCCTTGCCGCTTCTGCATCCGGGCGCGTTCCAGCACGGCATCCTCAAGGAACATACCATGACTGGCTGTCTTCTATTCGGGCCCCCGGGAACCGGTAAGACACTAGTGGTTCGCGCGCTGGCTAAGGAGGCCGGCTGCAGAATGCTTGTCGTCTCTCCCTCGGACATCATGGACATGGTACGATTTATTCCATTTACACTTTTACGAGCTCTTCCGTAATTTCTGACGGCATGCCTGTAGTATGTTGGCGAGGGCGAGAAGCTCGTCCGTGCCGTGTTCACGCTCGCCCGTCGGTTGTCTCCGTGCGTCGTCTTTATTGACGAACTGGATGCTTTGTTCGGCGCGCGGCTGTCCCGGGAGTCCGGAAACTCCCTGGCACACCGTGGGGTCATTACCGAGTTCATGCAGGAGATGGACGGGCTGAAGACGAACAAGGAGAACAACGTGATCGTCATCGGCGCGACCAATCGGCCGTTTGACCTCGATGATGCGGTCCTTCGTCGCCTGCCTCGCCGCCTCCTCGTGGACCTGCCAGGGGAGAAAGAGCGCGAAGGTGGGTGTTCCCTCCATTCCTGAACCCCCCATGCCTTTTCTGGTCCCAGATATCGGAGTGCCTATCCGAACCTTCGCTGACAACATGCGCATTCAAACTCCCCGGTGACTATTCGCCATTAACAGAGATTCTCAAGATCCTGCTTCGTGACGAGACACTCGCCGTCGACGTCGACCTCAAGCAGCTGGCGAAGAAGACCGAGAGTTTCTCCGGGTCCGATCTCAAGCGTCAGTCCTTCTGTTTTTACGGCGCCTCCCGTTTGGGTTTTGGGGTTGCTGATACGGGTGTCCCCTTCTGTGTGCAGACTTGTGCGTCAGCGCCGCTCTGGACGCGGTGAAGGAACGCGTGACCGTGCCATGGCGGCCGTCCGCATCAGCTTCGACGTCTCCGTCCACTTCGACCGAGGCTAAACCCGAGGAGGACAAAACCAAGGCAGCTCCCACCTCGCACGTCGCCACCGAGCAGCACGGATCGTTTGGCGAGGTGAGAGAGAATGCGACAAAGGCTGAGAAAATCGCCGAACGAGACGAGACGGCCGCCACGTCAACCACAAGCCCGGATCCTGCATCAGCTTCCCAAGATAACGCGTCCGGGGCCGAAGTGCCCCATTCTCGCTCCCTGGCATGGAGGAACTTCGAACAGGCCCTGAAGGAGATCACGCCGTCCGCGTCGGAGTCCCTGGGCAGCCTCGCGGAGCTGCGGAGGTGGAACGAGGAGTTTGGCGAGGGCCGCAAAGAGAAAAAGAAGCAGGTGTGGGGCAAGGGCCGCTTCGGGTTCACCATCCCTGCGCTGGAGGTCAGCCCCGCGTCAGAGGTCAAGCTTGAGCCAGGCGTCGCGACGCCCGCCAAGAACGCACCAATCCCCCAGTTGTCCAATCACGTCTCCGAGCACGAACACTAGCACTGGTATGTCTGTGTTTGCAACAGCGGGTCGCTACCGTACTAGATGGGACATACTTCTACCTTGATACTACACTTATAATATAATAGACTCCTCGCCAGATGTACAGTGGAGTGGGAAAACGTGCGGTCAGCGGGACACCGACGAATGCGCGTGTGGTGGCAGGCATCGGTAGGTTAAAGTTGCTGCAATCGCCAATCGTCAGCCTCGGCGAGAGGATCTGCGAGGTTGCGTCCTGGGCGGGGGCGTGCCCTCGTCCTCATCGTCCTCCACGGTCGCCCGCTTCTTGCCTTTGCCCTTGCCATTCGGCTGCGTCTTCGGGGCAGTCTGAGACCGGGACGGTCCCGCTTCGTCCTCCATCGCCGCGTCGTCTTGTTCCTGGGACCGGGACTGGGAGGCGTCCGGCTCGCCGTCCTCGCCGTCCTCCTGCTCTTCGGTGGACTTCCTGCGGGCACGCCGCCGGCCCTGGTCCTGGCCCTCCTTGAATGCAGCCTCGCCGACGGGCCGGAGCTTGTTGAGGTTGTTACTAGCGGTCCAGTCCTCGTTGCACGTCGGGCAGGCGTTGTTGCGCCGGCGGTAGCTGTTGAAGCAGTGGGTGTGCAGTCGGGTCTTGCAATGTGGGGTATAGCAGCCCGTGCCGCGGGTGACGATCTGTGGACGCCAACAGGGACAGAAGTGTGGTGCGTGAGCAAGCCTAGGACGGGACGGCGGCGATCGATGGCCACAAACCTCTAGGCAGATCGTGCACTCGGCGACCTCGCCCTCGTACGTCGTCCGGAGGTACGTCTGGAGCTCGAGAATCGTGCGCGTGGAGAGGGAGTAGCGGCCACGCCTGCGTCCGGATGGGGGTGGTTAGCTGGTGGACGGGACCATCGGGAAAAAAAAACGCGCGCGTGCCTGCTCTTGACGAGCCAGCCTTTGGCGACGAAGCTGTTGAGCGTGGCCTCGGCCTGCGACTTTGTCATGTTCGACTTGAGCGAGTTGACCTCGCGGAGGGCGGCGAGGGAGGAGACGCAGAAGGACTCGTTGGGCGCGAGCATGATTTGTTCCAGCTGTAGGGCAAACACCCAGTTTTGAATTTACGTGAGTTTACGATAATTTAGTCACGCAGAGGCGTCGCACAGGAGCTCGGGACGCGTACCACTGCTTTGAAGTAGGCAATCTCGAGCGCGTTGTAATCTGTCGCCATTTGAGCGATCTCGTCGCCTTTGCGGTTCACCTGCGGTAATATAATCCGTGCGATCAACGGCTGCGTCCGTCAACGAAGGATCCTTGAGACGTGCCACGGCATACACCTCCTGCCCGTTAATCTCGTCGTGCAAGTGCGCGAACTCGAGGTCCAGGGGGTTGAGCGCATCGTTAATGCTCGTGACAAACGCGTCCCACGACGCCCTGTCATTTCGGTACTGAATCTCCAGCGACTCATTCGTAGCTAGCACCGTGCAAAATTGATGTGAGCGTCGAGAGAAGCGAGCTGCGAGCGCGACCTAATTTGGCTGAAATGCGCACCTTTGACGGCGTCAATGCATTTCTCCCATATTTTCGCGGCCAGCTTTTGGGATAGGATCCGACGCGAGAGGATTGCCTGCAAGAACAGTCGTTGAACGTCGTTTGAAGAGACGGGCATGGTGCTGGGACGAATCGCGGAGACAAAGGTGGAGACGCGTCGAGATCACACACGCCGCGTCGCGCGACGCGTCCACTCACCCACTCAATTCCCACTTTCCCACGCTTGCTCCATCACTCCGCGACTGGCCTTGGCCGTCGCATCATCATTCACGAGCTCGTCGAGAGAACAAGTGTTATCAGCCAGTGTGCAGCTCCTCTAGTACCCGACAGTCTATCAAGTAGTAATTCGATACACGCTAGAGTATGTCATCACGGTGTCGTTGCCAATGTCCGTAACGTATCCAAAGTAGAAATGACACACCCCCCCGTTCGAGAAGAGATCGGCCTGGTCGTATAATCCCCCGCCCCGCTCCGCTCTGGCACCGGCATAGTGCGGAGCCCTACGGCTTCGGCACCCGCAGCGTCTTGCTCACCATCGCCGCCGCCCAGAGCCCAAAGACGATGCTGAACACATGCAGCTCCCCGTCGCCGCCCGGCTTGCCCCAGAGGGTGACCGTGCCGAACGGCAGGCCCTGCTTGCCCGCGATCCAGCCCTGCGAGGTCCAGTACGAGAGCAGGCCGACGAGCGCGAGCGAGGACGGGATCGGGAGGCCCTCGAAGTACGCCGCCTTGCCCTTGGCGTCCTTGGGGACGAGCGCGACGGTCGCGTTGAAGCGCGCGAGGCGGGCGAGCCCGCAGCAGATGAAGCCGGTCAGGACGACGGTGTCGAGGTAGGTGCGGAAGCCGACGACGAACGCGAGCAGCGCGGGCGCGACGCCGAACGAGATCTGCACATCGTCCAACGACGCAAAACACAAACAGGGGCGCATGCGGAAGGGAGGAGGGGGAAGGGGAGAGCGGGTGAGGCGGATATTCACATGCACGACGGAGAGAGAGAGGACGGGGACGCACCAGGTCGGCAAGCGAGTCGAGCTCCTGGCCGATCATGCTCGTCTCGTTCCGCCAGCGCGCGACCTTGCCGTCGAGGAAGTCGAAGAGCAGGCCCGCGAGTGGGAACGCGAGCGCGGACCACAGGTAGTCCTCGTCGTTCGTGACGAGGTACTTGGCGGACATGAACACCGAGAACGAGCCGCAGATGCCGTTGGCGATGGTGACGAGGTCCGCTAGTCGGAAGTTTCTGCAGTGTGCGAAGGCAGGTCAGCGGCATGGCGACGGGGGAGCACTCTCTCCGAGGTTCCAGGCGTGCGCACAGGAGGCCGCGGAGGGAAATCAAGAGAGGGCAACATACCGGACGAGTGAGAAGTGCCCCTCGGTGTCCCGATATTGTTGCAGTGCGGGCGGGCCATCGTGGCTGCCGTTCTGATGACCGTTGCTTGTCCCTTTTCGTTTGCTCATTGGGCGTGATTGTTGGTGACAGCAAGAGGCGCAAAGGACGAGTCGAGGCGGGAGTGGAGATGGCTGCGGGAGCAGACGCAGGCCACTGTTACTGTACAGGCACATTCCTCCATGTCGTCACGCGACAATTATCCATCAAGGGTTAGGGTCAAGCGCTATGTCCATCCTCAACATCCTCCTCGACACCCGGATGGTCAGACGGCGGACATAGGGAGATGTATGGAAGCGGATGGAAAGCAAATAGCGATACAATGCCATAGCGTAATACAAAGACAGCGGACAACACAGCATAGAACAACGTACGCCCGTGTACGTTTTCTACCCAAGAACTCCTTCCACTAAAGGCAGCCATGTGAACATCTCCCGCAAGTCTAGCCTTGCATGACCACGTCCCCGTCCCCGTCCTTGCCCTCCTCCTTCTTCGCCACCTCCACACTCCGGGCCGCGTACTGGTTCGGGTGCGTGACACTCTCCGCGCCCCCGACGCCGTCGCCCTTCTTCACGCCCTGTCGCGAGTGCGTGATCTCGAACACGCGCGTGCACGCTACGTGGTAGTGCTTCTGCTTCACCATATTCATGATCTCCGGCAAGTCCTGGGACGTAAGCCCGTGGTCGCTGTACATCGTGAGCAGCGCCGACTGTAAGTTGTCCGTCGAGAAGTGCCGGTACGGGCACCCGTGCGAGTCGCCTGGGCCGGGTTCGTTGGACATCAGGATCTGTTGGCAGCTGTCGAGTCGAATGCGGGCGGCGGCCGCGAGGATGGATACGTCAGAATGGGTCTTTACATACCTAGTCGTGGACGTGAGACGCACCTGAACGCGGCGTAATTTGCTCGCTTGCCCTCTAGACCGTAAGAGTGGCGGATGTTGTATCGGTACTCCTTGTTGAATTTGTCGTCCTGCATCGTGCTGAACGCGTTCTTCCAGAACGCGAGGGCTTCGTCTATTGATAGCCCGAGGATCTGAGCAACTGCTATCAGTCTCACCCTTGCGTTTTATGCATGCGGTCTGCTTACCTTCAAGAACAGTCCATATTGCAAACGTCCGAAATGCTTCAAGTGCTTGTCGCGCCTGAGGGACATGTGCAAGTTCCGCATACACGCCGGATAATGCTTGTACGCCATCTCGTCGATCATGTCGGCCGTCAGCCCTTCCTGGCCCTCCGTCTTGCCCGCCCATTCTGACGACACACCCGCCTGGAAGCCCTTGGAGAGGTTGTCCAAGATGGGCACGAGACGATTGTCTTCGTCCAACCTCGGCAGCGCCTTGGCCGTCGCCTACAGAGGGGGTGAGCAGCCATGCTACACGGCCTGTACGAGTCGTACACACCTCCAAGGACTTCTCAAGGTGCGTCTGAAACTCTTGGAAGACGATGCTCGCTTGTTCCGCGTCAGGTACGTACGCCATACCGCCTTTTAGAATGACCTTCCGTTTCTCCACCAGCTCCGGCACGCGCGTCCACTTGACCTTGTAGTACTTCCCCGGGTTAGACCCTGGGGACTGCACGACTTCTTGTATCTCCTTGTCCGATACCTTCCGCACTACATCAATCGCGGCCTTAAGATAGACATCGCTCTGCAACGCACCTCCACCCAATCAAACTTGCGCGACTTGAGGAACTCTACCTTCTCTCCTTTATCATCCGTCTCGAACCTCAGCTTGAACAGTGTGGTCTCGGCCTTAACAAAACGCCGCCTGAGATCCTCCCTGAAACGCCCGTGCAAGTCAGCACACGCACACGAGAGTGAAAGCATGCGCACAGACGTACGATCGACAGAACGCAAGCCTGAGCACAAAGTGACCAATGTGATCTTTCCTCCGCTCGGAATCGACATTGATGGTCAACGCTGTGTTGGAATTGAGGGGATAATTCTTTTTGCAAAGCGTGTCCATTATGACCGTCTCCATCTCCGCGAACGACCTGTTCCGCGCAAAGCAAGACTCGATCTCTGCCAGGACGCGTAGCCTGTCGAGGGCGTCGGTCTCGAAGTCCTCGATGGTGATGTCTTCAGCCGGTGGCCTATCATAGCTGCGATATGCTTGAGCTCTGTCTGAGGGTGGAAAGAAAGGACGCGTCGCACGGACAAGTTCAGACGATGGGGGTATTTCAAGTGTGGGCGGACCTCCACGCCGGACCCTGAATTATTGTTGACCTCTTTCCGGGTCTGCATATCGGCGAGCAGACGGTGCAGTCGCAGCAGAGGTGTGCTAGGCCGAGAAGCTAGACGAGGTTCGAGAGTGCGCGAGACAGCTGCAGACCACCCCGCCGCGTCTCTGAGCACGCC
Source organism: Sanguinoderma infundibulare (assembly GCA_032821775.1). Taxonomy (NCBI): domain Eukaryota; kingdom Fungi; phylum Basidiomycota; class Agaricomycetes; order Polyporales; family Polyporaceae; genus Sanguinoderma; species Sanguinoderma infundibulare. Next base: position 1,731,434 of record JAVLRN010000005.1, on the reverse strand, counting down.
CCACTCAACGCGTGGCGTCACGCGTGACTGACGCGTGGTCACGCCTCACAATGACTCAAGTTGTCGCCTCTGCCACTTGCGAGGATGCTGCAGGCTGCACGTGTGCTTAAGCACATACATACAGACAACTCGGGTGGGATGTAAACTACGGTGGGTCCCTATGTGTGTACTGTACCAGAAAACAGAAACAGAGAACGGACGTTATAGACGAGAAGATCCATGGACGGTAAGACAGGCCGCTGATCACCGAGAACAGTTGAAACCGGGGCAAACGTAACGGGGCTCCGTGTACGCACAGTACGTACACGCGCAGCCAAGTGTGCACAATAGCGGTAGCACTAGTAGTCGCACCGGAACGCGACGGCAGTACTTATGATAGGGCAGAGTGTATGGATATATCTTCGCGCGTCGCCTGGAAAGCGGGAGCCGCGCTGTCGCGAAAACAACACAATAGTAGCAACAACGTGAAGCGTGGAGAGCGTACGTAAGGTGATTGGTGTATGCATAATTGTATGTCGGTGCATCGTGCGGGCGGATATGCATCTGTCGATCGGCGCCGAGGAGCGGTCGGCGTGCAGGAGGGAGGTGAGAGGTAGGAGAAGGGGGCAAAGTCGTAAACGTTAACAACAACGTCCGGCGTGGCGGGATCAAGCACTGCTGTCCTGTTCGAACCGATATCGGAATGGAGCCCGAGGGGAAGGGGTGAAAGCTTAAGATCCTTCTCCTGCCACATGCCCGCGGGGTGGGACCGTGTCGTCCAGAGTCCTGTGCGCCTGCAGATCGCGCAAAACCGTCGGGTCCACTGAACCGCACAGACACCCCCCAACCGTCAAGTCAGCCACATGCCACAGCACGAGGAGAGACCTGCGCACCGGGTAATGCGCTCTTTCGCCGCGAGTGCAGTCCGCCTGGCGAAGCATGCTCCTGGCCGACCTCCGGGAACGGACGCTAGAGGTAATCGATCGTCGCCGGCGAGCGATGGATCTTTGTCAATATACGCAATCCTCGGATCACGCTCATGACCTAGAGGCGATGGTACGCACGTCCATCCCAGGGTCCGCCATCGGTACCCTCTCAATCCCTGACTCGTCCAGCTCGTTCAGCGGCACCTCCGCGTCGATCGACACTGCGTTCAAGTCGATCGACAGGTCCATAATATCTAGGTCCTCCACTGGTGGTGGAGGCGGCGTCGGCTCGACGTCGACGTAACCCTCAGGCAACTTGCCACCGCAGTTTTTGAGCGCCTTCTCCCTCAGCTTCTGCCACTCGTCATACCGTGTCACGGCGTGTTGTCGCTCACTGCCATTGTATGTCAGAAATAGCATAATACCCACATGTGCGAACACGTACTCCATTTTGCGTTGCTTATATTGTTGCATTACCTCGTCGAATAGGTCCGGGTTGATCTCCATAAATAGCTTCAAGGCGTTGTACACCAGCGCATGGATCGTCCTATAACCAGGTCAGCATCACGCCGTTTACATAGACCCGTCCATCAAACCCACCGGTTCCAATGTGACCTTGAGTTCGTGTATAGCGCCGGGAAAACAATCGGGAGGATGACCGCCAGATTGTCGCTCATGAGGTTCACAATGTACTCGTTGTTCCAGTACATCAACGCACGCTCCGCGACCTGGAAGTGCTGGCTGTTGATGCACCGCGCGAGCTGGTGGAACAGGGGCTCCTGGATCTTCTGGAACTCTGCCGGGTCGATCACGTCCAGAACCTCCTCCATCTCGCTCAGGAACATGACCTCCTTCGGCGAGTTCACCTTCGGCCAGTACTTCAAGAGACCGACCACGACCTCCTCCGCCAGTGTGGCGTCCTTCTCCAGGAACTGGACGACACAGTACGCGAGCTGCGGGTGGTACATCGACAAGCTCTTGACCTTGTGTAGCGGGATGAGGACGCGCATGAGGAACGTTTTGTGTTCTTCCTTAAGCGGAAGTGCAAAGCCGTTGATGATGGAGCCCAGGATCTCGAGCAGCTCAGCAATGCCGTTGTGCCGCTCGGTTTCGTAGATGAAATGGAAGAAGACGTTGTTGATGCTCCGTCGAATCGGCGCACGCAGGTTAAGGAACTTGCCGTATATCCGATGCAGCGTCGTCTTGAGGAAATCGCGCTCCCGGGGATCTTCCGAGTCAAAAAGCTCGAGCAAGTTGAGTACGAAGTTCTGGTCGATATACCGTTTGGCAAGGTTCGTGTTGAAGTCTTGGCTCTCGACAAAGCGCAGGAAAAACTCGTACACGATCTTGAGGTGAGGCCAGGCGAGTTCCAGGACAGGCTCGTCTTCTTCGGGATCAAACGCATCTCCAGTAGGGTTCACGGGAGGGGGTATAGAGCGGAAGAGGTTGGTGGCAAACTGCAGGACATCGGTGACTGCACCCGAATCTTAGAATGGACGGGACGCACCATCTTGACCACCTCGGGGTATATGTTCTCCGTAATCACGCCACGCTGGGTTGTGATGTACTCGAGCATCTCATGAAGGGTCTGCGTTTTGATCTGCTTGCCCTTCAGCTCCGCATTGGCGTCATTAAAGTCGAAGACGACCGCGCATTGATGCAGCTTCTTGATGAAAAGTTGCGGGCGGTCGTTTGCAGGTGTTTCTAAGAGACGAGTGAGGACATGCCGACTAAAATGGCTTGCCACATAGGAGGGACACGCACCGCTGAACGCTGGCAACCTCTCGATTTCGACCTTCTCGTTCACGATGAACCGGCTACTCCGTTGCTTGCGCGGAGGCTTTCCAGTGATTGGAATGGTGTCCTTGGGTGCCGGACGGAGCCCCCGGGTCGCAAGCGCACCAACGCGAGGAGGAGTAAGAGGCCCGTTCTCCCCGCCCAATCTGTCCTCGTTCGGGGAAGCGTCGGGGCTGACGACGACGATAGGCGGCGCAGCACCCGCTCCGCTCGGGTTCACGTATCTGCGATCGGCGGTGCTGGACGCGACGCTAATACGGGCAGCAGCAGCGGAGGCAGACGAGGAACCGTTGGTCGCCGGAAGTTGATGATTGCTCGCGTTGGAAAGATGGGTACCGGGGACTTGCGGCGGGGGCAGGGGCTTGGCGGAATTTGGAGGCGGGGGCGGAGGAGCCGCTGCAGCCGCTGTGTTGGCGGCGGCCTTAGGATCCTTGCTCTTGGAGGAGGTGGAATCGGTGGAGTTCTTCCTACCAAGCTGGCACACGGCACAATTAAGGATGAGCGGTACGCGCGATAGGCAAAAAATACGGACCTGGCTGACCTTCATCTTGAAACCCTTCATGGCGGAAGTGGGCGACGTCGACGACTGCTGGCAGGAAGGGCCGTCGAGTACGTGCAGCGGGAACAGAGAGGAGGTGGATGCTGGGAAGGCGGACGAGTGGGACGCTTGCCACTGCCTGGATCGATGAGCAGCGAACCTCCCGTGACGGTCACAGTGACTCTCCGTGACGCGACGAGCATCACGCAGTGCAACGGACGACGGATCCGTGACCGCCTGTGGGCGCCTGTGCTCTTGAGCCTTAGCTTTAAGCTTAAGCCGCCTGCCACTCCCGTCCTTTCTCATCGCAACCCATCTCCCGCCCTCCCCGCAGTCTGCATGGCCGGTAAATCTCTCCGTCTCTCTCCCAGAGTCCCGCTCATCCTCAGCGAGAACAGCCATCTACACAGTATATACGTCCCCGACACACCCGCCTATCCCCAATCACCTGCCGACCCTCATAGTTACCCCGCACGGTATGTCCCCCGTCGTGGCCCACTGCGCTCGTCCTGACAACAGCTGCAGGACAGCCCACAAACATCCTCTATTCCTATCTGCACACCAACTTTGTACGCGGTCTCTGCCGCCAGTCTCCTTCAGCGCACTCTCTGACCGCCTTCGCTTAGAACGCCGAGAATTATCTCTTGACGCCCTCTCCGCAAGGCGACCTCTGCGTCGCGAAGCTCTTTCCCCCTCGACAGAATGGAGGCGCGAGTAACGGCAAGGCCACTGCGTCCGATCCCGGCCATGCATCCTCATCGTCCTCCAAGGTCGTCCGCTGCGAGGCCTCGCGCAACCTGAAATGGACAATCACCAACACTGGTGTCCTCACTCCGATCTACAAGCTTGCCCTTCCCTCCCCAGACTCGGGCGACCTCCCGCTCTTCCAAATATCAAAGCCAAACCCCAACGCCCAGTTCTGGAGCATGTTCTACTTCGCCTATGCCGGTCATAACATCCCGCCTAAACGGATCGAATTCGGCAAGATCCAGAAGAACCCTCCAGGCCCGAATGGAGGCGGCACCCGAATCAGCATCACGGGCAAGACTGCAGAGGAGAAGGCGGTCTGGCAGACGCTCGGCGAAGGCAATGAGGACTGTGTAGAGTGGGTCGTCTTGTGCGCAGCCCTAAACCTCCTCGAGTACGTGAATTCCCCCCAAAATCTGCCTCTGTCCACAGCGTTCACCTGATCTTATTGTTCCTGTCTATTTCCATTCAACGTCCACCCGTGCAGTGATGAGATCATGAAGGCTGCTGAGAAGAACCCCCCACCGCCCGGCGGTGCACCCGCCCCTGCACCAGGCATTGCGCGCGGTGCGCCTGTCACACTGCGCGACCCAGGAGTCGCACCTCCGCCCGGCCCAGGAGGCCCTGGTCCTATGCGCGCAGGCAGTACGCCTATACCCCAAGGGCGCGGTCCCCCGCCTCCAGGCCCCCACATGCAGGGGCCCCCTCCCGGCCGTGGTCCCCTGCCTCCGATGGGCATGGGTCCTCCCCGCGGTCCTCCAGGACCCGGAGGACCCCCCGGCCCTGGATATGGTCCTCCTGGCCCCGGGGGGTTTGCTCCCCCGCCGGGCGGCCGCGGATTCCCGCCAGGTCCTCCCGGACCTGGACAACCGCGACCAGGTATGCCGCCGCCGAACGTCTTCCCCCCAGGACAGTTCCCGCCTCCGGGCCCTGGGCCCCGCCAGGGTATGCCGCCACCGCCAGGCCAAGCGCCCGGTCGTTTCTAGGAACATGTCACGCACCGCACAGACGCTTTCCTATATCCGTTTTCTAATTCAGCCCTCCGCCCCGCACTTGAGCCTGCTCTCTCTCTGAGTCTCTCTTCCTCCTGGGTCTTAGCTGGACACTTCTGTGTATATTCCTCGTGCGTAGCTCCATTTCCTTGCCCAGTCTCTCCCCCCTCCCTTCCTACTTATTATCTGCCGTTATTCTCGCTTATCGCTCTTCTCTACTCGTGCCAGTTCTAGTCCTCTGAGAGTTATGTTGTATGTACCTTGGGTCAGCCTGCCGGTTTAGGTCGGCCGGGTTGCCAGCATTAAGTTATATTTATCGTCGTCGCCGTCGTTCTCGATGCGGCCGTTACCCCTTCACCGCATCCCAGGTACATCCATTGCTCGTCATGTGATTCCTTCCTTTGCAGCTGATCGTCTCTCCTTCGTCGTCGACTGCACAGATGCTTTTCGCCTTTACCTTTATGAACTTACGATCCGTCTCCCTCTCTCAACGCTCTTGACTTATCGATCTTAAGCGGCAACCCAAGAATGGACGGTTTGCCCCCTAGCAGAAGTGATATGAATTGATGTACAATAATTGCAAAGATCCTAGTACTCCGCTCGTAAAATGCTGTCGTGTGCCCTCGTGCGCTGCGACGTGTCCAATGAGTGGTCCGGGTTACCATCGCATCCGCTGATATAAAACACCGTCTCCCACCGCCTCGAATCATGAGTGACAACCTCCTCACCGATAGGTATTGTTCGCAAGTCGGAACGCCACAGTACGGCACGTAGGCGGGACCGCCCGCTGTCGCCCGTCAGCTCACTGCTGCTGCTTGATAAGCTCCTGGATGGCGTTTATGGACAGCGCTGGGATTTGCGGGAAGGACGGCGACGATCAGCGTCTGGCACGTCGGAGCGGCATACACGCATGCAGGAGAGGGTAGCGACTCACACTTCGGGCGCTCGATGGGGAGACCGAGGGCTGCAAAATTGGGATCGTCGCTGAGATCAGCAGGGGCGCACTCGAGGACGGACGGCGAGCGAGCAGAACAAGAAAGAAAACTATCGGGGGTGAGCATGCGTACCTCTCGACCACACGTACTGCGTGAGGCACCCGAGCGCTGTTGGGACACACAAAATAGGAGTGATCAACACATCGTCAAGGATACGCTGGGAAGGAGGCATACCTCTCGAGACACCGAAGATGACGGTGTAGTACTGCAGCAGTCGCACGTGTCAATACATCTCTTGGGAGAAGGTCGCAGACAGCGGGAAGTTGCGCACCTTGAACTGTGTAAGACCGTAGTGGTGCAGAACGCAACCTTAGAAGAACAGTGTCAGTAAGGACGCTGTGGAGCGCTTTGGTGTGCAAATGCGACTGACCGGACGCGGCGTCGACGTTCGGGTAGGGGTTCTTCGTCTTGCCGTGCTCCCTAAGGACGTCAGGCGCAACTTCGTATGTCTAAAAATTCTCGGTGAGTGTCGCAGTCGGACACGTAGAACGCACGCCATGTCACTATTACCTTTTTGACGAGCTGCACGATGGGGTCGTTAAGAAGCTGGGGTCGGGTCTCGCAAAACTCTTGGAGCGCGATGAAGCGCGGGTCCGGCTTCCGAAGGACGCCATGACCGTAACTGCAACGGATGACTGTCGTTTCACATGCACGCCACTCGCTCGGTAGCAGGTTTGCTTACCCAGGCACGACTTGGCCATTCCTGAGGGTGACCCAGAGGAAGTTTTTGATGTCCTCGTGCGAGGGGTCTTTGCCCAGCGTATCCCGCATGTTCATTTGCCAGCGGAGGACTTCCTGGTTGGCAAGGCTGTGGTGGACGTCAGGCACCTGGCATGAGACGTAGAAAAAGAAAAAGGGTCATATCACATACCCATGGAGGGGACCGGCAAGCGCGTACAGGGCAGCGGCGTAAGAGAGGTAAGGATCTGCCAGAGTGGAACCGACAAGGTCTAACGGAAGCAATGAGCAGACGCATGCTGAGTACATGATGTTGACGTACGAGAAGTGTGCGCCGAGGCATTTCCGCCCTCGTGGTCGCCGTGGATGGCGATGTAGAGACGGAGATACTCGGTGAGGTCGTGGTTGTCACTAAAGCCGAGCATGTTCACGTAGTTGCCTGTTATTTCGCTTCAGTCGGACCGGCATCATAAACACTACGGCCGGATGGCTTACCGACGAGGTCCAAGTCCTTGTTGATCTTTGGGATGGGCTTCCCGGGGTTGTAGACATTGCGGTAAATGCGGGCAGCGACTGCGGGGAGTCGTGCAAGGAGATCAAGGGCATCGCAGAGAGCCCAAGTGCAGTATTCGCCCTTGTCGACACCGCGCTCGTACGCTGCCTGGAAGTGGCTTTTATAATTGAGAGCAGCTACAGCCATGCCAAGCTGGGTCATGGGGTGCATGTTGGGAGGGAAGCTATACGGTTGTAAGCTCAAGGCGGGTGATAAAACTGGAGGGCGCGAGACTGACGAGTCGATGAGCTTGACCATATACTCGGGCAACTCTCCCTGGTCCGCAAGATGGCGGGAGAGCTGACGGGTCTCGGCCTCGGTGGGGACCTGGCCGGTGAGGAGGAACCAGAACATACTCTCTGGGATTATCTCCTTTCCACCGGGAGCAGGGGTAAGAACCTTCTGGCATTCGGGGATTGAGAGACCGTGGAAGCGGATGCCCTGTGGGAAGCGCAATTCAGAGCAAGGAAGCGTAGAAAGTGTAGGGTTAAACGGGCCTCGTTGGGGTCAAGGACGGATGCCTCCCAGAGCATGGCTTTGAGGCCCCTCATGCCGCCGACTACATGCTGGACCTGTCCCACGCATACGTTGGACAAGTACGTTGGGAGGGACAGCTAAGAATATACCGTCACGTCGCCGAGGGAAGCGTCGGCATGCTCGGTTTTCTGGCGAAATACTCGGTTTGAGCAAGTCGGATGGTACGCGTTTACGAGGAGCTTACAAGCTGCTTGAGCTGGAGTCGCTTTCTGGGGACAGCATCCCAAAACGCCTCGAACAACCGCTGCCGGAATTAACCTGAGTCCACTTGCTCCCTCACAGAGGACGCGACGTGGCCCACCTTCGGTTCCTGCGCCTGGCTGGACGCAAGACGCCTCTGGGAAGAGCGGAGAGAACGCTGCCGGGCGGAAGTAACGACGGTCCTGAACATGGTGTGGCAGAACGATGAGTGCGGGGTAGGAATGCGGGGTAGAGCGCGAACAACCCCGCACTCGACCGAGTGGCCGCTTTCATATGCGACCGGATCCCGGACGTGACGCGCCTCGACACGCCCGCGTGACCCGACCCGGTATCAACACGGAACGCGGCGCAGACTCGGGCTCTCGGAGGTCGTTCGGGCGAGGATTGGCAGGCATTGGCCGAGGATTAGTCAGCGACGGGGGCCTGCCTGATCGGTGCGGGGCGCTGGGCCGAGATTGTGAATCGTGTCAGTTCCAATTTGCCAGCAGATCGCCTCGGTCGTGTTCAGCAGTAGCACAAACCTCTCCCCCGCCCCCCATCCCCGTCGCCCGCCGCGATGGCCTCCGTCCTCGTCCCCGTCCTCTATGTCATCATCGTCTTTGGCTCCCTCTTCGCGTTCAGCTCCTTCTACCGACGGAGAAACGCCCGTTCGTACCGCCGCCGTGCTGTCTCCTATGACGCATCGCTAATTGACCTCTCCCGTCTGTCCAACCCTCAGGCAAAGTGTTCGAGCCCTACTTCCCCCAGCACCACGAACGCGATGTCTACTTCTCCCTCCTCCAAATGACCGACCCGCCCGCACAGGAAACCCTCCTCAAGGCCGCTCTTGTCCGCCGCGCCATGACCGACGTGAGCCGCATAATCCGACTCCGTGAGGACAAGCCCGCGCTTCAGAATCTCCTCCAGAAGGGCTCCATCGGCGACGACCTCTGGAATAGCCTGCTCGCCGCCGAGAAGGAGCTCGAGGCCGAGATTCTCGAGGTCGCTGCCGAGGCCAACGCCTTTGTCGATGGATGGGGCAGTGTCATCTTCCAGACCGCGACCGAGATGATGCACAACGAGAAGATGCGTTCCCTCGTCGAGCAAATCCCTGCCATCCGAGCCGAAGCCGGTGCGTTCCACCGTCGTCTGCACCGTACGACGCCACATGACTGACCCTTTCGCAGAACTCAAGTACGGCAAGTTCCCCCTACCGCAACTACCCCCTGCACCTGGCGCGCCCCCGTCGACCTCCACGCCAACGACACCCGCCCGTCCCACAACACCGCTCTCTCCCAAGACAAACGGCAGTGGGCTCGCACCGCCCAGCGCTGGCGCTGAAAGCGGGACGATCAGTGATAGTGAACGGTCTGCGTCGCCCTCGTCGCCCCGTTCCCCGTCCAAATCTGTACGCTGACATACCTTCCGCACGAGTAGTTTGCTGTTACAGAGCTAACTGCTGTGTCCGGCTCACAGTCTCCTTCGAAGAAGTCGAAGAAGCGAAAGTAGATAATATATACACTCGTTCATTATCTCCTCGTTCGATGTCCGTACCGTGGGCCAATACGACGATGATTGGGGATGTACACTCTCAGATTTACGCCGGTCAGCCGTTATACAGTTGTGTGGGTGCAGAAAACATGGGCAGGAACGCTAGGCAGTCAAAACAGAAGTACATGAGAAACAGAGACCGAATGCAACTATTGAAAGACAAGACACAACAAGATGCAACACAGCTACCACCATATGAGGGCGGTCCAGTCAGAGAACAATGTCATGATCATCCACGGATGACGATGGCCTTCTCTCCTGCCCCTGTGCGTGTCTTACCGGACTTGTCTACGTGGTCGAGGCCGAGCACGTCCTCTGGTGCGAACTTGTGATCGTAGATCGTATCCTCTGGAAAACGAAGGATGATGAATGTCGATCCTGACGCGAGCGCGATCACGAGGTTAATCCACTCACCGTCTTCGATGTACGACGGCTGCTTGAAGGTCGCGACCTGGATCAATGCGAAGCGGTACTTCGCGAAGTCCTTGTCCGACACGCCTATTCGTGATTGGAGACGCTTCTTGGTCTCCGAAAACTTCTCGCCCTGCGAATGCCATACCCGCATTTAGCATTCGCTCCGCCCAACGGAAAGGTTGTACTGACCGGCTTGACGACAAAGCGGAACGGCACGCCGTGCGTCCTCGACACCTCCTTCGAAAAGTGGAACACGCTGATGACCTTGTCCGCATCGTCCGCCTCGAGCTCCTCGCGCGGAATTTCCTGCACAAGCACGGAAGAAGGCAACAACGTCATCACCATGCGCCGGACGCGAGCGCGGGACCACCGACCTCTGCGTACAGCTCGACCGGGTCGGGGATGTTCCCGATCATCTCCGATCCGGTGAACTCCTTCTGCGTCTTGCCGTCCTTCGACACCTCGAACACCCGGATCTTGCTCGTGCCCCCGGGCGTGAGCTTGGCCTGCTTCGCGAGCTCCGCCGCGAGGTCGTGCACCGAGCTCGTCTTGGGCAGCAGGAACGGGTGCGTCGACTCCTCCTTGTTCTGGATGCCCGTCCAGGTCACCTTCAGGCTACGCTTCGTCTCGAGCTCGACGATCGACACGTCGAGCTTCTCGTACAGGATCACCGTCGTCTGCGGGGTCACGTAGTTCGGCTGCATGATCTCCTGTATGCTCTGGTTCAGCGACCGCTTGAGCACCTGCTTCGCGGTGCCGTTCGTCGCGTGCGTTGTTGTGAAACGCAGCTTGATAGGATCCCAATTCAGCCGATCTCCGACCTTCGAGGACATCTAGACACCGCAGCCATGAGTACAGAGCTCAAGGCACAACGCCTGGCAGGTGACGTACGATGTCATAGTTCTGCTTCTTGCTAAGTGTTAGGTGGAACTCGGGGTGCTCCGCGTCTGACTCGTCGAACTTCGGCTTGAAGAGGATCATCACCCTGTTCTGGAGGAAGTCGTAATATTGTACAGGATTAGAATAGAGACCCTGCGCCTCGAAGTCGTGCAGCCTGCAGTTGAAACATGAGATCATCTGTGAGTTAGTGGACGCCGTCACTACTCACTCCTTCTCGTTCATATCGACCTGGAAGCAGATGATGTCACCATCCTGAATCTCGCTTTGGGTGAACGTCAGTTTGGGCTTCATGAGCTCGATCATGCCAGGTTTGATTTCCTAGCCAGACGAATATCAGACGATCATTCATGCCCTCCAGCAAATACGCAATGAGTTACCTCGTAGAGCTTCAGAGGCGTGCCGGCTGGCCACCGCAACCGCTCATTGATGACCGGGACGAGGTCCGCCACCTTGCTAGCTCGCGGGACGTACACCTTGCCAACACCGGCGAGCTTCTGGTTGGCGATGTCAAAGTGCTTCAGGAAGATCATGATAGACCCAGCAGGGATTTCAGGCTGAAAGACAACTTGTAAGCAATCAAAGAAGACATCACACCACATTGGCTCACATGTGAAAGGTCAGGGACAACGTCAAGGTACAAGCGGAGGTCGTTCTGTTGTCGGACGGCCATGTTGTTCCGAATCACCTCAACGGCTGCATGAACCATGTCAGCCATTAGCTAGAAATGCCCGTGAGTACATGCAACGTACTAAGTTGTGGCTCGTTCTCCGGAATATGAGTGTCTGGTCGGACGGTCTTGTTTTGGCGGTTGACCAACACCCATAGCCTGACCTGGCTCTCGGGGTAGTTGAAGTGCTGCGCGACGCGCGCCTTGAACGTGCTGTATGGCTCGTTCTTGAGGACACGAAAACTCGGTAGGTCAGTAGCGGGCCAATTCCGCTCGTCAAACGTCGCAAGGTCGAAGCCCTCGTGGTCGGCAAATGTTGTGTCCGTGATGACCTTGGCAGTCAGATAGAGATGCTGCTCCTCACGCTCACGCTTCTTGGCCTCCATCTGGACTCGTTCCTCGTCGAGACGACGCTCTGGGAAAACACTGAGGAATGTCCCATGCACACGTCAACAAGCATAAACTTACTTAAGTGCGGGGGCGTGTCCTCGTCCTTCCACGGTGCCAAGACCTCATCAATCGCGCTCTCGCGGATGTACACAAGCATGTACGCGTTTGTGAAGCGCTTCATCGCGCGCACCTGCGTCCGCTGCATAGGCGGGACAAGGCCATTGAGGGCTTCCCCGCCGTAGTTCTCTTCCAAGACCTCACGATCGGTTACGGGTGTCACGCGATCGTCGTCGAACTTGAGCCACCTCGTCTCGCGATCGGGCTTGATCAATGCGAAGTAGTGGCCACCATGAAGGTCACCAGAGTGGACCAGGACGCCGTGGAGCTTGTACACCCAAGGTTGTGACCTATCCGCGGTCTCATCGAGGAACTCGCCGAGGTCAATGTCGAACGGGAACTCGTGACGATCATTGATCTAATCAATGGTAAGTCCCCTTCCAAATCCAGAACCACGGGTAGGGCGTACCTTAACCATCGCGTCGCGTTGGATATCATATTCGAACCGCTTGAGCTGAAGATGGAGCACTGGCGGGAACGACTGGAAGACAATGCCCTTCTTCGCTTCTTGCAAGCCGTAGCCTTCAGCCATGTACTTGTTTTCGCCCTCCAGAGTCTCCACTGCAACGTAATCCTTGAAGGACTCGTAAAGATTCTTCATGCCCTTCACGTTCAGTTGGATGTCTTGAAACTACAGTAAGAATAGATCAGTCAGCAGATGGAGATAATGCGGTCTCACCATTGAACTCCTCAATCCTGGAAGACTCGAAGTCAACATTCACACACTTGATGTAGCTCTTCATCTTCCCGACGAAAAGCTTCTGAATTGCACCCTCGGCCTTCGTACCCTGTTTGACTGTCAGTGCCCGAAACTTGTCACAAAGCAAACAACGCTTACCTTCATCTTCATCTCCAACTTGTCCTGGAGCACACGATTAAACTCCTGTACGTCATGCTGGAGGAAAGAATCCAGCGACTTCCATCCGAACGACTTGGTCAACTCGGTGGTACCTTTGTGGAGCAATGTTGGCATCAATAGAACGGAGCCACTTACTAGATCTCCACTCACCGACAGGCTGATCCGACGTCTGCAGGTGGTAGAAGACACGCTGAAGTGCCAATGGTACACTCTCCGTAGGATGGTCTTCCTCCGTGGGAATTTGGTATACCGCCTGCACGCGTGCTCAGCGAGTGCAATGACCAAGCGCATGACGCCATACTCACTTTCCTGAAGTATCGTGTGCAGTAGAAAGACTGCAGGAGGGAGTTCATGTAACACGTTGCGCCCTGATTCTTCAGGCCAACAAAGCCAGTCTCCTTCTTCGAGTCGTAGCTGCAAAGAGACGCAGTCAGAGTCGGATGAGTCAGGTCGGAAGGCCGATTGGCCGGGCTTACTTGACGAAGTTGTGCCATAGTACGCCTGTGGGATCCTCCAATACACGAACGAAGACACTGACGTCCGCTATTTCATCTTCGATAGTGGGACGCGAGTGGCCATCCTGCACGCTGAACAATTTCCGCAGTTCGCTGAAACGTGTGAATCCCCAGTCGCACTCTTCAGCGATGAAGCGGTGGTGGGCATCTACAGGCAAGAGGGTTAACAAGGTTGAGAACAATAATGACTAAGAATGGCTTACGGCTAACGGTGTAGATGGTAGGGTCTTGAGGATTTGAGATGACTAGGGCGAACTGTGCGCATGCGTGCCAGCCTTCGGGTGCGCGTTTGGGGTCAGCGTAGTCGAGGTATACGGATACTGTGTCGTTTGGTGGGGCATTGGAGTTGCCAAAGGGGAAGAGGAGGATCCGCCTATACGCCACCAGAGCTCAAGGCATACTCGACATTATGGGGGACAGAGGGCGTACCATCTATGACCACCACACTCGAACTCTGGACTTGTGATCTTCTTCTCGAGCTTCTTCCAATTCGTCAACTTCCATGTGTACACCTTGAACTCCTTAACATCGTGCCCGAGGTCAGGCATGTGTTTGGCCGCGAAGGCTTCATCTGAAACGAAAGACGGGCGGAATGATGAGCCGAGAAAGAAGCGCATGTGAGCTAGATACGCACGATCGTTGACGGACACGATCTCCTCAACCTCCATGGGCGGCCCTCCATTGACCTTCTCGTCGAGTGCATCCATAGTGTCGCTCTATGACGCATGCCTGTGAAGCTGGTGTGAAATGGGAGAGGCAGCGGCTTACCATGGTGAATGGAGAGGAAATTGAATCCTCTGACGAGGTAGTGGCAAGTACACCGGCTGCGGAGGTGGCTGGGGACGAGATAGAGGACAAGGAAAGGCGGATGATATGCAAGCAAGTCTGCACTGGTCGTCCTCCCGTCCGCACCACATTCTTGCCCGACACCGTGAGACTTGTTTCCCCCATCCGGCCGATGACAAAGCCTCACATAAAGCGCCTCGGCATCCGCCACTTTTTTCTTCTGCCTCCCATCCTCCTCTCCTCGCTCGACGGTCCATGCAAGCACACGACACTCTGGCGGCCAGGCTGGAAATGCGTTGGAAGCCTCCTAGGTTCAGAGTCTTCTGATCTGTTTCCTGCCTCTCGACCCGAGTACGTATCGCAGGCGACCTCAACATGCGTGTGGACCAGGATTCCACACGATCCTTAAATTGTCTCGACAGGGAGGCATGCATTTGCCTTCACCAGCATTTCCGCTGGCTACTGTCGTGTAATGAGTCAAAATCGTGTAAGATCAAGCTGTTTGGGTGCGGTCGCGCTGACTCTGTTTTTGAGTTGGCAGCTTGGGTCATTCCCCACACCCGCAGCGTTGCAGGCTGTTTCCCGGGCTTCGTTGCTCTTGGAGCGTTTCTGGGCGTCGTCCGACCCTCATGCCGTGCATACATGTCTCCCCGTGTTTGTTTAGACTGCTGTTGTTTGTTTGTACAGCGCCGAGACGCAATTCATGGTGTTCGAATTATGGCTGCTTATTGCTTGCCGTGTGCTCATTGTATGTTTTGGACCGGCGCAAGTATTTCTGCGAGGGCGTGATATGCGAGGCCTGTCCCCCTCGTGCCGCGGGTCGTCTATTGTGGTTCGCGAGGTGATGTGCAGGCGAATCACCATCAGGTAGATGCGGAGCGCGGGCCTGCGAGATCACTTGAAGCACGGTATGGGAAGCAAGGCGGAGAAGGACGTTGCTGAGCAACTGACAGGCAGCGCAGGGTCCTTTGCGATGTGATACGACGTGCGCAGGCGAAGAAATGGGAAATGAGGGCGGGGGATGATGTGCGCGTCTGTCACCGAGGGCGTTGCAGTGGCGGTACGTAAGACGGCCGGAAGAGGCAGTCAGTTGGAGAAGGCCGGTGTTGGCCTCATGCCCACACGGCTTGGATTCCCCCATTCTCTTAGTCTACCTCGGCGACCCCCTCCATATTAACTCGTCGGGCCTCGTCCCGGCTCGCAGCCTTTCTTCTCTGCTTCCCCTCCGCTGGCGGCGATGACCAGTCGGCACCGGACAACGTCGAGCTCTCGCAAGGACTACGGCCTTTGGCGGCCTAGCGACGGCTCCGACTCTGACCGTCCCCGTCAGACCATGGGCACCACCCAGCGTCATAACGTGGACCAAATGGCAGCGGAGGCACCACGAAAACATCGCAGCTCCCGCCGCGCAGACCCCGCAGAACTTGTCGATCTCTCAACAGCGTATCCCCGTCACAAGTCTTCTAGCAAAGACAGATCATCCAACGTGCATCAACCATCATACTACGTCGTTCCTCCATCCCCCAATGCTTCTCTTCAGCACCAAACCAACACGGCACATTACGACCTCCGTGCTTACCTTAAGCAGAAGACCGAGAAGCGCAGCCCTCGATCATCTAACGAGAAAGGCCTCGCCGCTGACGAGGTAAAGCCTTCCCGCTCCAGCCATCGCACTCGCCATACCTATCCCGACCCCGCCGCCTACGACGCAGCTACTGCGGCAACCCGATCCTACGCTGTCCCGATCACTCAAGCCACCCGCGACCCAACTTCCTCTTCTAGGCACCACCGTGAGCGAGATAAGGATAGGGAGAAGACAAGCAGCCGTGACCCTGAGAGGCTCAGAACGCGAGATGCCGCCACCGAAAGGAGCGAGGATCGAGAAAGACGGCGACGGAGAGAGAAAGACGCGGAGAAGGAACGGTCGTCGAAGGATAAGGAGCGGCACAAGGACAAGGAGCGACGCAGAGATGGGGAGGCCCGAACAGCGGCGGAGCTGCGACCAACTGATGCGGCGGGTGCGTATCAAGCAAACCTGCTCAGTGCAGCAGTAGCCCAGAGGCCTCCAGACAAGACTTTCGCTCCCAATCCGGTACGTTCCCATATATCCTCGCTCGCACGCGACGACGACAACGAACCATTCGATCTCGCTGCGCAGGACATCATTCGACCTCCTACGCAACCCCAAGCGACTGCCCAAGTTCCCGCCTCAGCTCCTAGTCTGGTGCCTTGGGCCGGTCTAACCTCCGCTGGGCGTGGGGCTGCAGCCCCCGCTCCGGAGTCCGTATATCCTTATACGTCCGACAAGGAGGATCCACCTCTTCCCATCCCTCCACCGGAACGCCGGCGTACTTCTTCAAAGCCTCATCGTTCTCACAGGGCCGCTCCCCAGCAAGCCGGACAAGACTCAGGATTATCGAGCAGCGAGCAGGAGCACGAACGTGTGAGTTTGACATTGTGAACAGTAACGCGAATCGATTGAACTGAGGATCGCCCCAGCCCCGGACGGCGGATAGGCACAATACAAGTCGGGAGCAGACCAGTATACTTCAGCGTGGGTATTCTTCCGGCCCGTCGGGAAGTGAAAACGAGAAGGCTCCCACCATACAGATGGAGCGTGTAGTAAGTGCCTTCACTTTTGAGTGCTTCTTCGAGGAACTCATCCCGTGTAGCGTAAGAGTCGGGCCCATGGGGTGTCGTCTCGACACAAGTCGAAGACCACCACTGTCGACGCCCAACCAGCCCTTGGACCCACAAGCAGTCAGGAGATCGCAAGCCAGTGGTATCAACGGGTACGTCCCTCGATAGTCGATGGATGCAATGACACGCTGAATGCAATGCCTTTACAGCACTTGCGAGATCCTTCGGGTTCAAGAGCGCCAGCACCCAACATGGAACCCTCCGCACAGAAGTCGTTAAGTGGTGTTCCTAACGTTGCCTTGTCCGCACACACACATGTGCCTCCATCAGGCAAGCCTACTTCATCCGTAGGTATGACAGTGCCTCAACGCGCACCACAAATAGTCAGTATACGGGCTGGTCAGGGACCAGCTGATCCTCATGCTGCACTGCCAAAGGTCATCCATTCAGGAGTAACGCCGCTTCGTCAAACGGACCCCCTTCCCTCCCAGCAGTATATTCCGGCGACCTTCCGTCAGCAGGATGGATCACCGCAGGCTCTTTCTCAGGGCCACACGACTACTTATGCGGAGGTATCCTCAGGTCCTCACCGTGCATCTATCACCCAAGGGGCTTCTATGTCCTATCAGCAATCTGGACAGAGCTACCCCAACACGATTCATGCACGGAGTTTCGAGACGAACGGAGAAGCTTTGCCTGGGATCCCTGACGTTGTGGTGCGACCTCCATCAACTCGCTCCCCTTCAGCTGCCCCCGTACCCCAGGATCCATACCCCTCGCGAGCGCGGTCGACATCGACGCCTGCGCCAGCTCCGCAGTCAGCTGCATACACGCAGCCTCATGTGCAGGCCAACGGTGATGCCGACGCGTACCGCTCGAACGCCGCCCATTCAAGGGCCCCTTCACAGGATTTGCCGAGCAGATTTCCGCTCTACGAAGACACCACTGCAACTCGACCTTCGGCGTCGAGCGGCCCACAATTGCCACCCGCATCACCGAAAAGAGGTTTGACTTATCCAGGTGCCTCAGCTCCTGCACCTTCCAGCACCGTCCATGCCAATCCTTCGAGCCATCCTGGTGCCGGGAACTTCGATCCACGATCGCCAAAGCCGCCATCCGTCCGGACGATTACGAACGATGCGTCCCGGGTGCAAACGTACTCGGGTTCCCCGGGCGTTGTTGCTCACGCTACCTCTGCCGGTTCTTCCACCCCAAAGCATTCTTCGACTCGCTTGCACTCTCACCGTAACGGCTCTAATGACACGATCACTCACGCTGCCCCGACAAAAGCGTCCCCGAGCGGCTCTTCACAACAACAGCTCCCACAGCGCCCAACCACGGTTAATATGCAGCCCCAGCTTCACGCTTCTTCACGACTTGACGCCAATACTGCTTCTCGCCAACCTAATGCTTCGTCCGCATACCCCGACATAACTCGATACCGCTCTCCTGCTCCGCAGGCCCAGGGATACCCTAATACACACGCGTCATCTTCAGCTGCCACCAGCGTAGCCGCTCCTATTAACTCGCCAAGTTATAGCACTCAGACGCCTCTCGCCTACAACGACTATCAACAATCCAGCCGGACCGTCGCCACAACCCCGACTCAAGCGACGTTCGCAGCACAGCATGCGCAAGCGCCGTCCTCCCAAGGACAAGCTCGTCCGGGCCAGTCAGTTGATTACGGACTTCGTCTGCTAGAACAAACTCTAGCTACGAACTCCTTCGCTAGCCCGGCACCATCCGCACAACGTATCCCCCCACGACCGGCACCTTCCCTAGCACCCACGGCGAAACCTTTGCGCCCTGCTGCCATTGCGTCAATCTCTGCGAAAGCCCCCGCCCCTCTTCAATCCGCGCCTCCAGCGCCAACTCGAAACCAGTCGTTCCCCGACCCGCGGTCGAGCTATACAACGGCAACACCGTTCCAAACAGCGCACGCGCGTACTGTATCTGACCCGCAGCATGCAGGTCGAACGGGAACGGGTTATGCCTCGGCCAGCCTTCCTAGTCGTGCCAACAGAGCTTCTCAACAGCAACAGGACATCCTACTTACGCCCTCCTCCCTTGCACCTTCCATGCTCCCTCAGACCAGTGCGCCTCTCATTCCCTTGGATCGCTCGACGTCGAAGAACAGTGTTAACGGAAAGGAAAAGGAGAAGAAGCGAAGCTTCTTCGGCAGCCTGTTCCGCTCCCGCTCGTCTCCTCCCAAGGAGCGCGATGAGGCGCCCCCACCGCCGTCACAGCAGGTCCGGGAGAGGCGCGAGCGCAACAACTCCCAGCCTTCCCAGCCGATTTCATATGTGCAGACATTGACTGTCGGTAATGGCGCATCCAAGTCATCCAACGCGCCGCCTCCAAGTCCTCGAGCTGCGGCGCCTTACGCGTGGATCTCCGCCAATCCTCCGGCATCAACGCCTGCTCCCCAACGGGGTTATAATATCCCGAACGCTACGCCGATCGCCCAGCCAACGCCTATGGCACTGACGCGGAACTCGAATGGGAAGATGTTCACGCCCTTCCGCCTGTTGTCCAAGCGGCACCGAACCGTCTCCTCTGCGTCCGTCGAAGCGGTCGATGGCACGGTGGTACGTCCGCCCTGCGCGTTTCGAGACTGTGGATAATTTCTGACGTCCCACGACAGATCAACGCGATGCTCACCGGCGGTGACTCAACGAGGAGCTCGACAGCGGGGCGCCCGTCGCCTCCCCTCCGCGACCCGATGGAGGCCGCGCAGGAGTGGAGGAACCACGAGGAGGTCGTGCAGCTGAATCGCGGGAGGCTGCGCAGGCGGCGGCCGGGCGTGACGTTCGACGTCGGGGAGGAGGTGCCCGAGGACGGCCGTCCGTCGCTGCAGAAGACGATGCGCGCTAATATGGCGGCGATGGCAGCGGCAGCGGCAGCTGCTCAGGGCCAGGCACAGGCTCCGGCGCAGCAGCAACCAGTCGTGCAAACGCAGCAGGGGCAGGGGCACCAAGCTCCAGTGCACCTCGCTGGGACTGAGGGGCGGGTCTCCGGCTACCCAGCTCCGGCTCAGGGTCAGGCTTATCATCACTCCCAAGGCCAGCCGCTTGCGACTAGGCAGGCGACGGCGTAATTGCCTTTATTTGTGCGTTGAGCTTGGCATGGGATGGGTGGTGATATATGATATGTGGGGTGGTGGACGATATAATGGTTAGTTTTCTTGGCTTGGCGACTCGTATGTGAGTTGCGGGTATCGACGTCGTCGTGTTCTCCCGTGCATCTGCTACTTATGTATCTCTATGTCGTAGTTGTTGCTATTGCAGGATGTATCGTACACATAGTGTAATATGAAGGCCTGGTTGACGCTTACATTCAATTGTTCCTCAGAAGTCGGAAGTCTCAATGCACCATAATTAATGGCTACACACAAGTCGACAACCCCAGTCCCGGTCAAGCAATTGCAAGCAAAAAGGAGCAGATCAAAGATTGATTGGTTCGACCCGGGCTCGAACCGGGGGCCTCCTGTGCGCACACTCGAACAATGTGAGACAGACGTGATAACCAACTACACCATCGAACCATTGGAGATGGTCAACCTTTTGTCTGTTCTCATGGTCTTCCAATGAGCCCTAGAAATAACTGCAGCGACGATAAGCCTAAGCTTCGTGGTTACGTACACCTTTCCAGATGCCCGAGGACTGTGAGACGGCAGCAAGCAGGCTTGGAGATAGGTCAGTCGTCATCGTCGTCGGTACCGGCCAGTGAAAAGAGCGCAGTGAATGACTTGAATCTTGAGTGAGTCTCTTTTGGCGAGTAATAACTAGGGAGCTAGAGAGGGGTTCTCCATCTTGGACACTTGCGACACTGGTGCTTGGGGAGTTCTGGGGAGCTGCGAGGAGATGGAGCAAGTGAGCTGGACGATGGCGGGTGCCACAAGAGTGATCGAGACGTTTGACGGGTAAGTGGCTGCGCGCCCAAGCGCCGACGGGCTTTGGCTGGGAGCAGGGACAGAGCCCATCTTTCTTCTCACCTCTCCTTCTCCCTCGACCCGGCGACGTCCAGCACCTCTCCTTTCGCACCACACCCTCCACAGGGCACTCCCGTCGCCCAAGATGATGACGCCTATGCGTTATGTGGTATTGGTGCTGGTCATCATTGTGAGTCCCAGTCAGCCCGCAGTATCCCCCGCCCCGTGCTCAACCGACACGTAGATCAGTTTGCACTTCATCCTCAGCTTCTCCCACGAGGAGTATGGCCGCGCAACATCTCTCTCCCACATCTCCGAGCAGTTCGGCTCGAAGCCACATCCCCCTTACCAGGACGGTGTCGAGGAGGACCGCTACCTCGAGCAGAAGCCCCCAATCCAATCACGGAAAGCAAACGCTACCTTCGTCTTCCTCGCACGTAATGGAGATCTCAATGGTGTTATCACGAGTATGAAGCAAGTCGGTGAGTGTGCTAACCCCTGATAACCGAGCTGCGGCTGAATAGCATCGAAGAGGACCGCTTCAACAAGGAGTTCCAGTATCCCTATGTCTTCTTGAACGAACAGCCCTTCTCAAACGAGTTCAAGGAGTACGTACATCGTCTTTTCGTAAGCTTCGAATCCTGCTTACGTGTCTCCCAAGGCGTGTCTCGGCACTCACCGACGCCAAAATCGAGTTCGGTTTGATCCCCAACGACCACTGGGTTCAGCCGTCATGGATTGATGAGGACAAGGCCACTTCCGCTCGGAAGGACATGCTCGAGCACAACGTCATTTACGGAGGCGAGTGTGGTGTAGCTACCGTTTCTCCGCAGAGACTAAATTATAACCATTCTGCAGGAAGCGTCCCATACCGCAACATGTGTCGGTTCAACTCGGGCGTAAGTCCAACGGTAGATAATGCCATGGATCTGTGAAATTTACTTGCGAGCAGTTCTTCTACAGACATCAACTCCTCTCCAAATACAAGTACTACTGGCGTGTCGAGTGAGCAGGCTCAGCTCCTAGATGCCCTGCTTTCTAACCATCTCTAGGCCTGACGTCACCTTCTTCTGTGATCTGCATTACGATGTACGTGTTTGTCTTGGGCCAAACCCCTTACCATCTAACGATACGTCCTTAGCCTCTCCTTCTTATGCAAGACCAGAAGAAGGTTTACGGTACGATTCTCCTCCATCAACATGTCGGTACGTTCCGCTCATCGTTTGCATCTGGACAGGCTTCACTGTCTCGCTTTATGAGTATCCTGCTACCATCCCCACGCTCTGGAATGCTGTCAAGGGTGAGGTCTACTTGTCTCGCCTCTGTCGGCACGTCCCTAATTACTTGACGGTAGAGTTCATCCACGGCAACCCCGGCCTCATTGAACCTGATAACGCCATGAGGTTCATCTCCGACGACGGAGGCGAGACCTACAACAACTGTCACTGTGCGTCTTCGCATATTCTCTGCGCTGAACGTGTGCTAACTTCTTTCATGTCTGCCAGTCTGGAGCAACTTCGAGATTGGCGACCTTGACTTCTGGAGAGGAGAGGCGTACTCCAAGTTCTTCGACTTCCTCGATGAGAAGGGCGGTTTCTACTACGAGGTGAGAAATAGCCAGTCCATAGTCACGGCGAAACTGATTGTTTACACCCGGACAGCGATGGGGAGATGCGCCGGTACACAGCATAGGCGCGGCTCTGTTTGCTAAGAAGGAACAGATCCACTTCTTCAACGATATCGGTCCGTGACCCTTCTCTGACACTCTCCATCATCGACAACATGCTGATGATTGTCGCCCGCAGGGTACCGACACAATCCATTCCAGCATTGCCCTCAGGGTGAGCTGCACAAGAAGGGCAAGTGCTGGTGCAATCCCAAGGAGAACTTCGGTGCGTGTTCGCCGTTATCCCTTGCAATGGCGAAGTTTGCCCAGCGGCTGACCCATTAATGCGGTTACTACAGACTATGAGTGGTACAGCTGTCTGAAGCGCTACGACGCGTTGTTCTGAGACCTCTTGAACATCTGGGTTATTGTGCACCAGTCGACACCGCTATTTATTTGCTTTTATGATTTGCCGTCCTTGCTCCCATGAATGCCGACTTTGCATACGACGGAACAGCGACATCTGGATGGACTGGTGTGCTCCGATGGGAAAATGTTTACCGCACCCGTTGTCGCTTCCCGCCTTGCCCTATAGCGATGAAGTCTGACGGAAGAGCTGTGGCCGGTCGGTGATGTAACACATTGACTCCGGTAATAATAGAGGTTAGCTCATAGGATGGACTGCGAGTAGTATTGATACTGTGAAATGGAACATTGATAACATGAGAACCAAGGTCTATCACGGTGTGAGCAAATATGCGGGGATGGGTACGTACCGAGTCGTACAGGCGTGTCCAATTGGAACCGAGCGACGTGTCGATCAGCCGTTGGACGTGTTCCTCGACGGCGGCCTGGGTGAGACCCTGCTGGAAGCGGTCCCGGAGCTGGGATGCGGTCTGCTCGCCGAAGGCGGCGAAACAGGGGAGCGTCGAGTCCTTTTGCATCAGCTCCACGAGAGCTGCAGGCGTAATTTGTAGTACACGCTCAGCGTCACTTCTTCCACGCCGAAGAGACGCGTCGGCACTTACTGACTATGCGGTCGCAGTGTTTCCTGCACGCCTCGAAGCCCTCTCGGAAGAGCTTCCTGAACTCGCGGTACGCGGGGCTGTCGAGCCCGCCGAGGACCTCGATGTACTCGAGCGGGAGCTTGAACGGCGCGGCCTCGAAACCGATGTTGCCGGGCGAGTTCGAGAGCATGAAGCCAAAGTCGATGTGGATGAGGTGCCCGTCGCGGTCGAGGAGGATGTTGCCGTTGTGGCGGTCCTTGATCTGGAGGAGGTGCGTGACGAGCGAGTAGCCGGCGAGCGACTTTGCGAAGTTGCGCTGGGCGCGGACGAAACGGGCCGCGGACGGGTCGCCGTACGCGGCCTTGAAGTGGTCGAGGAGGGTGACGTGCCCGAGCCCGAGCCCGGGGCGGCCGTCGGCGAGGCGGCGGGCGTACTCGGCCTTCTTGAGGGAGTGGATGGAGACGGCGTCGGTGATGGTCTCGACGAGGCCGGAGGAGTTGCCTGTGATGAGGATCCGGAAGCTGTGTGTTCGGCCAAGTACGTCAGACGTCATTGCGCTGCAAGATCCCCCGGAAAGTGCAAGTGCTTACTAGCGTACCCAGCACTGGCAGTTCTCCTCCTTCCAGATCTTCTCGAACTCCTGGATGAGCTGCACCGCAAGCTGCTCCTGCCTCAAGTCGCCGCCAGTCTTGACGATGACAGAGACGCAGTCCCAGCTGGCTAAACCACATAGCTCAAGGTCAGCACCCAGGCCAGAGGTCGCGCGGGGAATATGGAAACGTACCAAGATGGCCGTAAGGCGACGCCTGCCGGACGCGCGCCTTCTTCGCCGCCCACGACTCGCTGAACACGACCGCGGACGGGTCCGCCTTGCTGAGCTCTCGCCGGATGATGCCCTCGTCCTCCGCCGTCTTCAGGTCCCCGTTGGCGGGCGCGATGCGCAACGAGCCGTCGTTGACGCCGTTCTCGCGCATGCGCGCCATCCGCTCCTCCTCCAGCGCCAGCATCTCCTCCATGATCCTGTCTCGGATCGCCGCCGCCTCGGAAGCCTGGAGTCGCATGCGCATCGGTGTGTGAACCGCATCAGTGGTTGCTCCGCCGGGGGTGGCCGGCTGGGTACTGCCGTTGGTTGTGGAGCCTGTGAGCCAGCTCGTGCCAGGAAGCCAACGTAGAGGAGCACCAATGATGGAGCCGTCGGTGGGTGGATTAGGCAAACCGGGTGCGCTGGAGGGGACGAGGTTCGCGTTCAGCTGGGCAAGCATGACTGCAGCTGTCCGCATCCGCTCGGAGTACTCGTCCAAGGAGAGGACGCGCTGTTGCCCAGGCCCTTGTGATAGTTGTCGTGCGGGAGTGCTGGGGTCGCTTGCAGGAAGGGGACGTGCGGCAGGAGGTATAGATAAGCTGGGGCCGAGGGACAGGGTATGTAGGGTGAAGGGGTCATGTTTGTCGTGTCGGGGTGTGCCAGGGGTAGAGGATGCGCGAGACCAGGCGGCCATGTCGAGCTCCTTGTTCTTCGGCGCGGGAGGAAGCACGATGGAGTCGGACAAGTCGATGTTGCTTGCTCTGAGCGAGCTCTCGCTCCCGTAGAGTTGTTCTACGAGGTCTATCTCTTCGTCCTCTGGTGGTTCCGAAGGAGACAGGATAGAGGAGGAAGAGGCAGACTGAGGTATCGATTCGCTCTCTCCCACATCGTCGCTTTCGCGGCCGAGCGCGACTTCTGATCCGTTGACATGGTCGGGTATAACGACGGCCGGCTGTGACTTGGACTTCTCGTTCCGAGCAAACTTGACGAGGTCCTTGGATGTCCCCTTTGACTCGTTTTCCTTCACAACAATCTTCTTCAAGATCTCCTTGTTCCCGCGCTTCCCCGGATCGAAGTCAAGGTCAGAATGAAGAATCTCGATAAGGAGAAGGTAGGGTGCGCGTTCTGCTGAGTTGAGCACAACGCTTTCACCAGGAGGTATTCGCACTATTCGATGATGAGGTTCAGGGATGTCGTGTGACGATGGTTGCGGTCCGTCCGAAGAAGAACACCACATGGGCATACAAATCTGAAGGTCGCATTGCGTTAGTCTCGCACCACGATATCAGTTGGAACGTTTGAATGTACTTCGGCAGGGAGCATGTGGTTCAACCCGGTCAGTTCTGCACGAAGAGCACTAACGCGAGCAGGCTTGGGGACAACCAAAAGTTTGTTGCAGATATTCTCCAGTGCAAGGATAAATTGTACCTAATAATACATTGGATACGTTGTTCGTAACACGAGATGGGTCTGAACGCACCTCCGATCGGCAGTAGTGACCGCGTAATAGGTGCATCTGTGAAGCGAAGTCATACTTTTGCAACAACAGGTCTGCTGTAGGTAGACTATTTGGCCTGTACGGGTGTCGGGATGGGAAAGATGGTGTCGACTGGAATGGCGTAGTGGCAGCGCGAGTGGGAGGAGGATCTTCTTGTCCGAACGGATCCTCCGACAACCTAGTTTTTCGTCCTTCGCGCAAATGTAATGGTAAAGCGGGACTCGTTTGCGCACCAACGGTCTGTCTTCGGGACAATGTTTTGGGAATAGCAGAAGCTGGTTGCGAATATGAACTACCATCTGTATGGTCCCGGGAGTGTTGCTCTAGATCCAGCGCTGGAGAGTCCACAGAATCGTCGTCCTCCGCGTCGCCCACACTGTCTAGGTTTGAGGACCCGGATATGCTTCGTACTATAGCTCTGTCATCTTCATTCCGCTCGATGCTCTTGATGTCTTGACCCAGTTCGTCGACCCGGCCTTGCTCGATTGCAACGGGGCCCATGATTTCTGTGAGCTGGGGCATTCCGGGTACACCAGCCAAGACCATGCCAATGCCGATCAAGGAGGGGGACACATGGGCCCTTACTTTCTTGCGTGAAGGTCCTATGTGTGTTGGGGGGCACAAGGACGAGTAGGGCACAGACGGGAGGTCTCCGAAGATGATTTCATGACATTCGTGAAGGATTCGTTGGCAAATGAGGAATGAAGCATTGTTGGAATGTTGGATGGAGAGGTCCTTGAGGTACGCTTGCATATACCATAATGTCTGCGATCCTTAGTCGGAGTTGAGCGTGTCGTGGGGCCGAAGACGTACCAACATAGCAATATGGGTAGACTTGTGACAGACCTCGACCACGAAACTCTCCAAGGCCTTGGACTGTGTCGGCCTTGTTACAAGGAGATGACTGGGGTATCTTCGATGTCAATTGGAATGGCCCCGAGTAAGATGATGACTAGAGTCACCATACGAAGCCCCATACTTCCCGCAACTCCCGCGTGTCCAGCTCCCTTAGCCGTCCCGTTAAATAGTAAGTGATCCCGATGTTGTCGGCGTAGATCCTGAGGTATTGGAGAGCAACATGTACCGAGAAGAAGGAAGGAGAGAGAAAGAGGCGGAGAAGCAGAGCATGCGACATGGAAAAAGGAGGCCTTGGACGGGCTGGACAGGCTCAGCACACGTCGGCCACACGCTTGCCATTCTCAGCGTCGACCAGCCCAGCGCCTGCACTCCTCCTCTCCGTTCCCCGGCTGGCCACAGCTGCCCAACCCTCCTCACTCTCACCGTCTGCTACGTTTTCTATGACCTAGGACTGCTCTGGAGCATCGCGGCCGTCCCTCCCGTTTAACACCCCTGCACCTTGCGCACTTCCCGGCTCATCCTGCATGGAATCATTTGCCTATGGCTCTCTTGCACAGATCCGGATACTTCTCTTACCTGTCGGGAACATTCGCCGGTCGACCTTCGAGAGATGGGTGCAGGAGATCAGGGACATTGACACCATTCGGTTAGGTGACTTGACCACCGATGTCAAGGACGAGCGGTGTACGTCAGGTCGAAGCTGGTCTCATCTCCGCTGCCCCAACTCATTTGGCCCGCAGCTCGGTTTATGCCTAAAGACCAACTTACAAGCGGACATCTCCACCTGAGCTATCCTTCACACCCACCCCCAGACTCACATCTACCGCTCTCGCTTTTCCGCACCTCTGACTTCCCCCTTGCCGTTGTAGGCATCGCATCATGTGCCCCAAACGATTCCCTCGCGACTATCCTTGCTCAGTACCAGACAGTTATCCACGAAGTCTTCCCCCAAAGCTCAATGTTTCCCCTCGCTAGCAGCTGCTTTGTGTTCGAGGAGAGCGATAGCACCACGAACATCAACCTTGGAGACAGCTTCCCCGGTCTGGTGGTCATCCCGAGCGTAATGGGCCACAAGGCCACTTACATTGGTACATTGGTTGCCGATCTATGCTCCAGAGTACTCATCGAACTTGCGACTGTGGTTCGTAATTCCCCGCGTATAATTCAACTCTCGTGGTCTTGAACCTCATGAATAGATGCAAACTCTGGAGAGTCCTCTCGGAAACGAGTATCTCAACGCTTCCCTCTTCCCCACACTTCCCCCAACTTCGGACATGCCAAGGGCCTTGGATGACGATCCACGTCGCGAATCTCTACCTCCCCTTCCTTCTCACAACAGCCAGCCCGATCTCAATGGTCAGCGGTCGAAAACGCCATCCGGTCTGAAGCGAGCTACGACCATGGGTCCTAGCTTACTTCCTAGTCGTCATTCTAGTTTACCTCCAACGCCGGTCTTATCATCAAATAAGAAACGATTGTCTGCGATTGGAGCTGCCTCCTCTCCTGGCCGGTTGTTCAAGGTATTAGCCGACTTCTTCCTGTTGGCAGGTCGATTGGAAGAAGCTACCATATGGTGGGTATCATGGTCAAGTTAACCTTCACATGCTCTGCTCATCCAAATTGCAGGTACAATGAAGCGATCGTACTCTTCAAGTCTCCTCAGGACGCACCATGGCATGCTGCGGCCTTGGAAGGTCTTGCCATTGTCCCAATAGTCGAAGCGTGGTCTTCAACCAATGGTATTGTCCGTGTGATCGATGACTGTTTGTTTTCGAACGAGCACTCATTTGCCCAAACAGAATGGGAGTGTTAGTGACAAAGATCCGTGGAATGACCTCGCGGACAAGCTCACCCAGGCGATCGGTCTCTACCAGAAGACTTCACCCACCTCCGAACCCGAAGCAACCCTTTCTCTTCTTGCTTATCTTTATTGCTCTTCAGTCCTACGACATGGCACCCTCCTCTATTCCGTCTGGTCTTCCAAGGGCTGGGGTCCCCTTGCCTTCACCGCCATGCTTCAGCCCGGCGCCTCTCTCTTCCTCCCGGCCACCCTCTCCAACAACTCTTCCCCCGTCACAAACACCGGTTCGCGGAATACATACGCAAACCTGGAGCGACTGACCTCTATCACCGGTATCACTCGTGCGCAGATCTCGGCGTCCATCTTGCAAGCGCATGGCCCTTGGTTCGCTCATCTCGACCCCCGAGCGCGAGTACGGATATTGGAATACATCGCCGCGATGTACGGCGCTCTAGGCCATGTGAGGAAGGAGGCTTACGTGCTGCGGGAAGTGCTTGCGTGTCTAATGGACATGGTTGTATGCGGACGCGACGAAAGCGGAACCGGCAGCGCTCGCGTCCTGAGCGCAGGCCTCGGACACCGCAGCTCGCTCAACATTACGACCTCGCAGGGTACGGTGGGTATCCGGGAGAACGAGCGGACGGAAGGCAACGAGAGCGTCTTGCACGTCGTGAAACACGTCTGCAGAGTGCATGGCATCGATCTCGAGGCCGTGAAACTGCTTGAAACCGACGCGCCAGATCGGAGTAGCCAAGTATCCCAAAGCGAGGACGGAGAACGCGACGAGGAGATGGCTCGCTCATTGCAGGAGCCGTTTGGCTGGCCCGAACTTCAGATTGACATCGTTCGAGAGGCTATCGGTGTCGCCGAAGCACTTCCAGGTTGGTGTTTCGATGTGTATACTCCGAGGATGCCGGTATTGACTTTGATGTAGACTATCCTGCTGTCGCCCAGTTCTCCTTGTCGGCTTTGAAACTCCTTTACCCGGTTATGCATCCGCGCGACCAGCACTCGTTGTACGGTACAGCGACTAGAGCATTACAGACTGCGAAGCGGCGAGGAGACCGACGAGCTGTTGATTACTGGTCTGGTCAACCCATCGTCAGCATTGAGATATTACCGTAAGTGCGTGGTTATTTACAGTATTACCTTAGCTGAGTTGATGTGCCAGACTACCCCTCGTGAGGCTACCAATCGAGAAGCCTGTCTCAATCTTGGCTCATGCCTCAGCCGCTCCTGGAGCGATCATCAGTGGCAAGAAAGACCCGTTCTTGTACAACCCGAGGAAGGCCGTTGGTGGCCAGGTAACGTGCTCTTCGCACCGCCGAGATGGATGGCTAATTCTAACTTATGGATGCAGACTAGAACTGTTCTCGTGCAGAACGAGCCCTTTGACTTGGTTGTGACACTACGGAACCCATATGTGTTCGACCTCGACTTACAACATGTGCAGCTTAGGTTTGTGTGTCTGTTTGGTCATACCGAACGATATTAACTAATATTACCGCGGTCAACAGCACATCTGGGGTCTCGTTCTCGTCGAAAGCGGTACCTGTCGTCGTTCCTGCCAATTCGTACCACCCGGTGACGATCACAGGAAAGGCATTAGAAGCTGGCACGCTTGTGATCCGTGGATGTGTGGTGCAAGCCCCTGGCGGCGTGTCGCGCGAGTTCATCTTGCCTCTATCGACCGAGGAAGAGGAAGAGCGCCGATCGCGCAGACGAAGTGCCATCGAGTGCGAGACCGGGAGGTCAAAACACTCAGGTCTTGCTTCGCGGCCGTGGGAAACATCCAGCAAGAGGGGCAGCACGGCGTCGACGTCGGCTTCGAACAAGCCAACGATACGCTTCGTCGAGTGCATGATCGTCCTGGAGCAGCCACTGCTCCGAATACGACGGACGTCTTTGACGCACGGTGCGGTCATGTTGTACAACGGCGAGATGTAAGTCCGTTTGTGGATCGTCAAGCCATGGGTAGCTGACAGACAGACTGGTGTAGGTCTAGTATCCGTATCACGCTGGAGAACGTGTCGTCTTTGCCTGTCGACCTGATCCATTTAACGTTTGACGATTCGACCATTGCGCCTGCGCAACAAGCACTCGCGGAAGGGGACATGTCTGTCTTCGATACCTATGAGACAGAGTACGACCTCGTTCATCGCCCAGTGTTCACTTGGGACAGCTCGCGAGAACCGCAGGAGATTGGGCCTGGGCAGAAGAGGGTCATCACGGTCAATTGTTTTGGCAAGGTTGGCTAGTGAGTGTACTCTGATTGCTTCCTTTTCCGGTGTCCGTGCTCATCGTGACTGTCGTAGCACAAACGGGGTAATCCACGCATCCTACGCGTATGTAAAGCGGCCACAGGAGACCCTCACAGAGCCGTCTAAGGTCTTCCATACCCGCCAGCTGTCGTACCCCGTGTTGGTCACCGTGTACCACATGCTGGAGTGTGATGCTATGGACATCCTTTCCTACTCGGGGGCGACAACGTTGCCTCCGAGCGCGCATGGCGGCGACGAGGGCCTAGTGGACGCAAGGGCACGGAAGGCGCTGCTACACGTCGGGGACGTCGCGGATTGGTGTATATTCTCCATCGAAGTGCGGAACACATACGGCTTGCCGTTCGAAGTGACCTTCGAGCGCAAACAAGACGGTCGGTCGTCCTTAGTATTTCTCAAAGAGTCATTGCTTATGATCTCATAGGCGTCGAGCCAGCGAGTATCACATCCCTCGTGGCCCCGGGTTCAACCTCCCGCGTCGTGTTGCCGATCAGGAAGATCTCGCTGTCGGAGGAGCATGTGTCAAGACCGATACCAATGTTGTCAGACCGGCAATATGTGGTCTCATCCTCGAAGCTGTCAGCCGAGGAAGAGCGGTCACAGCGCGAACTCTTCTGGTACAGAGAAGAGCTCTTCAAGGTCGTGCATGGGAAGTGGCGTGAGGTAAGCCCCTGTTATCCATCATCCCCTACGTTCTCTCCTCTGACCTAGCGTGATACAAGAACGGCGGTACGAGGGCGGGAGACCTGTCGCTGCGGCAGCAGCGAATGACTCTTCCAATGCTGGAGGCACTTCGCGTAGAGACCGCCCGGGTGCGGCTGTCTCTCGTCAGGTACGACGAAGAGGGCAACGCTCAGCCAGTCCCAGTGGATCCCACAGGGACGAAGTTTTTGCCACCGCCGAACGAGTTCGTCTACCTGCGGACATCCCTCACGAATCTTTCCCGTGGGTCTGCCCGTTTTCTCCATGTCTGACCTCTGTTAATAATTATATCCGTAGCGTCCGAACTCGTGCTGACGCTCAATCTCAACTTGGAGCCAGCGGAGCATATCGTCTTCCAGGGCGAGCTCGTCGATGTTCCTGTTGGGCGACTGGCAAAGGGCGAGACGTATGATGTCGAGACCCCTATCGCATTCATTGCGTGTGGACGCTTCAACTTCTCGGCAGAAGTGCACACTGTCGGTCGGCCGGAAGACTCTAGCCTGGTTGGGCATGGCAAGATGCGTATAGACGTCGAACCATAGCATACCTAAAGGCACCTGCGACTCACCTCTAATCTGTGAACCGCCCATGCTGTGTCTCTCCAAATGCTGGGTCCAGATATATCATGATGGATAGATAGTAGTACGATAGTGTACAGCGGCCTCGGCGAGGTGTAGCATAATAACCGTCCTGTCGTCCTCCAATGGGGATGTATATACCCTAATCGTAGTCCGAGTCGCCTTGCTTGAAGGTTTGGCTGTACGCCATGATAGTGCCATATACAAGACTGTAGTGAAGTCAGAAACGGGCACAAATGGAGTAGAACGCGGATGACGTACGCTCCACCAGCAATAGACATTGCGCAGGCTCCCTTCGTGATGACCTCCGAGTGCGCAAGCACTAACGGCAGTGCGAACCCTGTTACGACGACAGTCGCGGTGATGAAGCGACCGAGATCAACGGGTCCCGAACCATCGTACTCGGTCGAGAAGTCATCCGCCCCGCAGCGGGCAAAGACTGCGTTCGGGAGTGGCGCGAGGACGAATGTCAGGGCTGGAAAGCGCGAATATGCACGTCACGACGGTCAGACGCCGAGATCTAGTCGCAGACCAGGACAGAGGACACGCACCGACGAGGAGAGGAAGCCAGTTCGCCCACAACGCGCACGAGAGGATGACGAGTAGGAAGCCTACTGCCAGTACGAACGAGAGGAGGATGACCGCTACGACCCGCGATTGAGTAAAATACGTCCGGAGGCGGTGCCACAGGTAGGAGGACGAACTCTTTATGCCTGCATTGGCCATGGTGGAGGTGGTGGGCCCTAGAAACGAGGAATACAGGAATATACACCGAGGTGAGAAGAGGTGGACGCTGTGAGCACTGTCGGCTCGGCGCGCGATGGCCACAGCGACTACGGCACACAGCTGTGGATTACGTAAGCATTCCTTGCGCAGCCTCACATTGGCAGTACTTATTGCAGTCAGTTACTGGGGCACGATCGCGAGTATAACCGTCCGATTGCAGTATCGCTATGGTATACATTGCAAGCGGCAGCGGATAGCAGATAAAAAGCCGGGAAGTAGGTATAAAGTTACAAGTATATCTAAACGGAACGAAAAGTCTCATACAACCAAGACATCATGAAATGCTACAGGAGACAGGTAAGTTGAAGTGCGCGGTGTTACCGCGGCGCAACAGTACGCCGAGTACGCTGCGGCCGTGTACGTACGCCCACATTAGTCGACCGCTCAGTGAGGGTCCCAAGCTTCGACGGTTGCTTGAACGCGGGTATTGACGTGACGGGGATGGACTCCGTCGTCGACGCTGATGCGGACGAAGAGGACGACGATGCTAGGGAGTTGACCAAGGGAGGCGGGGAATTCGTGGGGGTGGTCTCGAAACGGTTCTCTTCATCCGAAGCGCGCCCGTCTACGGGAGAGTCGACCACCATACCGTCCAACGCTGGCGAACCGGCTTCCTCGCCCTCAGGTAATGGTAGGTGTTCTGCGAGGAAGGTTTCGCTGCCAACGGAGGACACGCCCTTCGACCTGAAGCGGCGGATGAGAACGTCCCTGTTGTCTGTGGGCGGGAGGTCATCTACGGCTCGCCGGCTGCGCTTGCGAGGGGTCAAGCCCGTCGGCTTGTCTTCTCTTGTCCCCTCCTCCGCAAGGCTTTGCGTTGCGCGACGGATGTTGCCCATGGTCGCGGTTGCGGTAACGTTGAGGCCATCGACCGCAGTCGCCATACCAGAAGTCTCCGAGATGATACGATTTGTTGAGCCCTCGATAGCCCGCGACGTTGATGCGATACCGCGTTGCATGTAGCGGTAGCCTGATTGCGCCTCCGTGGCAAGACCATCCGTCGCCTCGATGCGTGCTCGCTTTGTACGGTGTTCACGGTCGAACGCTAAGAGTACCGCTCAATATACAGCCCCTGGGGGGAGAAGCGAAGGTATACGTACCTTGCGTGAGCGTGGTATTCGAGCCCTGTATGATCCGTTGCACCTCCTGGGTGAACTCGCCAGTCGATGACGAAATCGCCTCTTGGACCTCGACAAGGCTGTCGCTGATCGACTGCTTGGCAGCGTTGACAAACTACCCAGACAAGTCAGCATACACACCCTATCACCTAGTTCAACAAAGCTTACCTTGATACCACCATCCCGTAACCTCTTGCCCTCCACACCCCTCTTCGTAAGATGTTCACTCCACTGGCTTCCCCGCGCGACAGCAGCGTCGAGCTGCTGCCCCTGCTTCTGACCAAGCTGCTGCATCTCGTGCTCCGCCGCGGTGTTGCTCCCCGTCATCTCAGAGAACGTCTCGCGCAAACTGCGGTCGCGCTCGTTTGTGTAGTCGCCCAGCAGGCCTGCGATGCGCTCCAGAAGCGCGTCAGCAGAGCGCTTCGCTTCGACTCGTTCAGTCTCAAGAAGGCGGGTCAGGAGGGCGTTTTGCTGCTTCAGGCGGAGGATCTCGGTGTTGGTCGTGTTGTCTGCGAGGGCTTTCGCTTCTTGGAGCGTTTTGCGCTCCGTCGCGATGAACTCGAGAGCTTCTTGCTTGATGGCTTCTGTGAGCGCCCCGAGCTCTTGGAAAGCCTTCTCGACCTATGTCATGGAGTCAGCCTAAGGACAGCCAACAAAACAGGGCGGAGCTTACTGCATTACAACTGGCCAGGCTAGTCGTCTCGGCTTCCTGGCAGATAAACTCGCAATGTTGGCGAAGCTCCTCGGCGTACGCAGCAAAGCCCGTCTTCATACCCTCCTGCGCTTCGGTGATAGTTGTTTTCATAGTTTCGATGGTCTCCTTGGACGCGTCCTCCTTGGCATGGATGAGCTTCAGCGACTCCTGGACCTTCTCGAGCTGCTCCTTGATGCGGCTGGAGATCACCGAGAGAGCCTCGATCTCCTTGGTCTGGAACTGCTCAGTCTCGGCCTTGACCTTGTTGAGGTGCTGGGTTGCGGTCTTCATGAAAGTGTCGACCTTAGACAACATCATCTGAGACTCGTTCGCGAGCGTCTTGCTGTGGGTGCTAACGGCCTTTACATTCGCGCCGAACGCCACCGTTTTACGCTCTGAAGGGCAAACTGAGTAAAGGGAACGTCTCAAGGGAAACGCAATCAACCCACCTAGTTTGCCAAGGAGACCAGTGACGTCGCCCTCGTACTGACGAGCGACGCCCTTCCACTCCTCGACAACGCCATGCAGGGCCTGCTCCGTATTCTGATGTGCCTGACGAACGACGATCTCTTCTTCGAGCGCACCCTCCACGGCCGAGAGTTGCTTCCTTGTCCCAAGCAACTCCGTCGTCGTACCCTCAAGCCTGTCCTTCGTCACACGCAACTCCTCGTCCGTCCGCGCCAGCAGCGTCATCGCCTCTTCGAACTCCTCCCTGACGGCCTTCATCTGCCCCTCGAGGATCTCGATCTGCTTGACCGCCTCGAGGCGCTCCGTCTCCTTGAGCTCCTGCTCGGCCGTCATCTTGGCCCAGCTCTCCTCGGAGATAATAATTCCGCTCTTCTCGCGTACGGCGCGCAGGTCCGCGTGCAGGCGCGTGATCTCGGCGACGTAGTCTTTGATGAGGGCGTTGCGCGTCATCTGCTGGTTCACCTCGGGGCGGTTCCTGATCGACTTTGCGCGGATGGCGTAGTCGAGCGTCGAGAGGGTCTCCTCCATGTTCGAGCGCGCGGGCGAGACGGTCGCGATGATGCAGGTCTTGGTACGGCCTCCGAGGGAGTCTTGGAGTAGGCGGGTGAGCTTCGATTCACTGGCGTACGGTCAGTGATGGCGGTTCAGCAAGAGGTTTACGTGCGGCTTACCGGTATGGCACATGCGAGGAATTGTCAACGAGAGCGTTGATCACTCGGCCGAGCGTGAGGAGACTCTGGTTGATCATGCCAGCTTCCCGTGCACGCTTGTTCTCCGCGCCGGAGCGACCGATGTTCTCGGACCCGGCGAGGTCGACAAGGTTGAGCTTCCCGACGCGAAGAAGGCCATCACCAGAGGAGGAGGCGGTGGTTGAGTGGATGGTGATGGAGAAGACGGAGTGAGATCGACTAGAGTGGTCGTTGAACTTGGTGGCGGCGATCTGTCTCCGCTGGCTACCTTTGGTGAGGAGGGCGAGCGCGTCTGTGACGGTTCGAACGGGGGTGTCCTCCAAGCCCTGAATGATAACGCCACCCTTCTTAGCGTCGTCAAAGAGCTTGAGGTTCGGCTGCTGAGGAGCGTCTTTGTGAGCACCCATGCCCATTGGCTGGTTCGAACCGGACGGGGCAGCAAGATCGGGTGCGAGGAGGTCGCGGAGTTCTTCGTTGTAAAGCTCCACGAAAGAAATTTTTACACTGAAGTCTGTCGCGGTCGCTTCCAGGTGCTGGAAGAGCTTGAAGAGGACACGGGGTATCATACCCGCTAATTGGGAAGGGTTACCGAGTGGAGTAGTGGTTAGATCACCCTGCATAGTGTGCCTATTCGTGCTGATGAGAGATGGACGAGCAGGCTCATATGCAACTGCGACGTACGTCTTTCCTGTGCCGGTTTGTCCGTACGCGAAGAGGGTGCAGTTGTACCCCAAGAGGACTTCTTCGAGCATGGGATGGACAACGTCATTGTAGACTGTGGCTTGATCAGCTTCTGGTCCAAATACGACGTCGAAAGGATAGGTCCGGGTGGTGGGAAGTGCAACGACGCCAAAGGTATTGGTGGGAACAGATGTTTCAATAGTGATGTCCTCTCCACGCGGCCCGTTGGTAGTAACGATAATCGGCGAGTTATCTTGGATCTCACGCTCGGAGCGGCGACGACAACGGATGACGACCTTAATGTTTGCCTCTGAGTCTGCAGATGTGGGTTTCGGTTGTGAAGACGACGCGATCTTGGAGGGATTTGCGTCGGGGCTATGGTCGGCGGTTGATCGCTGGGAGGAGTCGGATTTCTGAAGCACAGAGCGGGGCCGGGCGAGCGCAGGTTGTGGTGGGGGCATAGCAGAAGTGCGAGCGCGAGACGGGGGGCGGCGAGAGGCCATGGCGGGTGGAGAGAGCGAGGGCAACGACAAGAGACGCAGTTGCAGACGACTCGGAGACTCAGAGTTCAAGTTCACAACCACGCGCGCGTCGCGTACCCCACGTGATCGCATCGTGGGAACTCTTCTTCCGGGAGGCGCTTATCCCACTGTACTCGGGCCTCGGCCGCAGGCTTCACGCTCGCCGCACTACTGCTCGTCCGCCACCATGGGCAAACGTAAAAAGTCCTCTCGCAAGCCCGCCCCATCGCGCAAGAAGGATCCTTTGGGTGCGTGCACCTGTCCGTGCTTATTGAACGTGACGCCAACAACATATACAGAAACCAACTTCACCTGCTTGTTTTGCCACCACGACAAGTCTGTCTCCGTTCGGATCAACAGGAAGGAGGGTGTCGCACAACTCTTGTGCAAAGTGTGCGACCAGAGGTATCAGAGTAAAGCAAATCGTGCGCCTCCTCCTCTCCGCGTTTATCCTTGTGACTAACCATCACTCCATAGATTTGACGGAGCCCATTGACATCTACTCAGAGTGGATCGATGCCGCCGATGCTGCTGAGAAGGAAGCCACCTCGTCCTCCACCCGTAGGACAGTCGCATCCACCAGCAGAGTCCCCCGCGCGCCGTCTGTAGACAGCGACGACTGATTGCCGTTTACCCTATTCCCTCGCCCGCTGGCGCAGCATATATTGTAGGCTCCAACTATCGCACCGCAGGACTGTTCTAGATCTCTCTGTACCACTCAGCATCTGTGTATTCTATATTTCTTGCAGTGTTGCAAATATCCGACAGAAATCCGTGCCCCGTACTTTAGTCTTTGCCCTCGCTTCCTCGGCTGGTACGCGGACGAGCAACGGACGAGTTTCCGTATATGGAGCGCTAAAGACGCGTGCGCGACTTGGCGCGTGCTTGACGACAGCCGTAAATAGGTGGCCCATGTCTGCTTGCCTGCTTTAGACCTGCTCTCCGCCCACAGGCCCTGCGCAGGCCTCAAGACTTTCGTCGGTCTTCTGCTCCTCTCCTTCGTCTCTTCTTTCTTGTCTATAGACCGCACGCTTTCGTACCGCGTGTACCATATACCTCGGCCATCAGTCCGTAACGAAGCTGCAAACCGTGTTCTTCCCTCCTTTCGCCGTGCCTCTCGATTAGCACCATCCACGACCTGCCATGTCCACCAACATCAAAGTAGTCTGCAGGTATGCACCTTCGTTCCCCCTTTGCGCAATTTCGACGTCCGGCTGATTGGGATGGTTCTAGATTCCGGCCCACAAATGCCATCGAGCAGCGGGAGGGCGGGGAGACCGTAGTCTCCTTTGATGAGAACCTGCAGACCGTCAACGTCCGATCTGCTCAGCTGAGCTCGGGGCCGGAGCGGGATGGTTTCACGTTCGACCGAGTGTTCCCTCCAGGGAGCAAGCAACACGAGGTCTTCGATTACGGAGTCAAGGAGTGAGTGCTCTTCTTTTTATCAGGGTGGCAGACGTTGAGTTCGTTTCAGCACCGTTAAGGGTAAGTAGTGTCCCCATCCACTCGTTCACGCGTTTTCCGGCCGCGTCCGCGGGGTCCTTGGCGTTCCCCACTGATGCAAAGGCTTCGGACACATCGGATATCCCGTTTGCCTTGCGGTTCTCCGTTAGGCTCACCTCCTTCTCTGCACAGATGTCCTTGATGGCTACAATGGCACGGTGTTCGCGTACGGTCAGACTGGTAGTGGAAAGACGTTTACTATGATGGTACGCAACACGTGAATCCCTTACTGTATGCACTAACCTACGCCACACAGGGTGCCGACATAGACAACGCCGACCTCAAAGGCTTGATACCCCGTATAACCGAACAGATCTTCCAGTCAATCGTTGAGTCAGATGCACATCTAGAGTATCTTGTGAAGGTGTCGTACATGGAAATCTATCTAGAGAGGATCAGGGACTTGCTCGCGCGTGAGCCTTACCTGTTGTCTTTCCTGCGATGGCACATGTATAACCTTCTGGCTACCTCGGTTTGCAGCCCAGAACGACAATCTCCAGGTCCACGAGGAG
Organism: Sanguinoderma infundibulare; assembly: GCA_032821775.1. Classification (NCBI taxonomy): domain Eukaryota; kingdom Fungi; phylum Basidiomycota; class Agaricomycetes; order Polyporales; family Polyporaceae; genus Sanguinoderma; species Sanguinoderma infundibulare. The sequence continues at coordinate 1,692,642 of JAVLRN010000005.1, read as the reverse complement.
AAGTCAAAAGGCGTGTACGTGAAGGGCCTGTCCGACTTCTATGTCAGCAGCGCACAAGAAGTATACGAGATCATGCGTCAAGGAGGTGCAGCTCGTGTGGTGTCCTATACCAGTAAGCCGTTTACATCATACGTCCTGTGATCACCCTTACGAGTGACACACGACCAGACATGAACGCGGAGTCGTCTCGGTCACACTCCATTTTCCTCATCACCATCAACCAGAAGAACACAGAGACAGGCACGCAGAAGTCTGGTAACCTATACCTGGTCGATCTTGCAGGTTCAGAGAAGGTTGGCAAGACTGGAGCATCTGGCCAAACTTTGGAGGAAGCCAAGAAGATCAACAAGTCCTTGTCAGCCCTCGGAATGGTCATCAATGCCCTTACGGATGGCAAGGTTAGTCTTCATACCGAGTTGGATAGAGGTGGAAGGCTGATAAGACGTTCTTTTGTTGTAGGCTAAGCATATCCCGTATCGTGATTCCAAGCTCACTCGTATCCTGCAAGAGTCGCTCGGTGGTAACTCACGGACGACCCTTATCATCAACTGCTCTCCCTCATCCTACAACGAGTCCGAAACGCTCTCCACTTTGCGCTTTGGTATTCGTGCAAAGTCGATCAAGAACAGTGCCCGCGTCAACACCGAGCTATCCCCCTTCGAGCTCAAGGCGCTCCTCTCCAAGGCGAATTCCTCCAACTCTTCGTATCAGAAGTACATTGCTGCCCTCGAAGCCGAGCTCGCCATCTGGCGCTCTGGTGGACAGGTTGACCAAGCAGAGTGGGCCTCGCCTGAGAAGGCAGGCGCCCCTGCCTCCGCCGCCCCCAAGAAGCCGACTGCTTCCCCGACACCGTCAACACCGTCTGCGACCCGGAGTCAGACACCCGTTAACCCGTTGCTCCAGGACCTCAGGAACGACTTGGACAGCCGTCCACAGACGCCTACGGTCGTCGGTCTGGACAAAGACGAGCGGGAGGAGTTCTTGAAGCGCGAGAACGAGCTCAGTGACCAACTTGCGGAGAGGGAATCGACGCTCAAGACGGCGGAGAAGCTGGTGTCAGAGCTCAAGGAGGAGCTGACGTTCCTCAAGGAGCAGGAGACGTCGCTTTCGACGGAGAACAAGTCGATGTCCGGCCAGCTGAACGAGCTCCGTCTGCAGGTCGAGCGGCTCAACTACGACAACAAGGAGAGCATCATCACGATCGACATCCTCAAGGAGCAGAACCAGGATGCGAAGGGGGAGCTCGAGGAGCTCAAGAAGACGATTGCGGACCTCAAGGCAGCGCAGAAGGACGCGTCTGCGGAGGACAAGGAGAAGCGGAAGCAGGAGAAGATGGCGCTCATGATGGCCAAGTTCGACGCGGTGAGTGCCAGGGTCGTGCTTCTATTCGGGTCCGCGGTGTCTGAGCGTCTGATCTGCATTCCCCTGCCGCCCTGTGGCGTATATAGCAAGGCACCTTCTCCGAAAAGGACGAGCAGTTGCGCCAGATCCTCGCAAAGCTCGATGCCATCGACTCCGACGAAGCCGTTTCCACCCTCTCCCACGACGATATCGTCTCCCTCAGGCGACGTCTGGCCGAAACCCAAACCCTCATCCGCGAGACCGTCGACCGCCTCCGGCAGGTGCAGGAGGAGAATGAGATGCACCAGCGCAGGCGCGACGAGCTCGAGTCTCGCATTGCTGCCCTCGAGATGGAGTATGAGGAGCTCCTCGGTTCGTGTTCGGTTCTGTGTACGGCACCAGTGTCTTCTAACACCAACTGTTTCATGTATGCAGAGAAGACCATCCACGACGAGGAGATCAGCAATGTGGACATTGCCGAGTCCATGGCTGAGCTTAAGGTACGTCTGATCGGCGTTACGAGGACCCAACCAATTGCAGAATTTCAACCTTTTTATACAGAACAAGCTCGAGACGCAGTACGCTGCGAAGCGCGACGCACACGCCAGCGAAGTCCAGGATCTCAAGCAGCAACTGGAGATCAGGGGCAATGAGATCCGCACTCTTAACGCCACCATCGACGGTCTTAAGAGCGTCAACGAGGAGCTCAAGGTACGCAACGCTGCCCCGGAGTCTTGTCCTCCCCGACTGATACATTAGTTCGCTTCGCAGCGCGCCTTTGCCGTGACGTCGGCAGGCATCGAAGGAGGCAAGAACTTGGCCGAGAGCGCGCAGGACTTGGAGCGCACTCGCAAGGCCATTAGCGTGCAGCTTGCCGAGTTCGACGGCGTCAAGAAGTCGCTCATGCGTGACCTGCAGAACCGGTGTGAGAAGGTAATAGGCTATCCTCCGCCGAGATTTCACCCGTCATTTGTCATTTCGCTCACGGATCGCATGCGTTGTCCAGGTTGTCGAGCTCGAGATCCAGTTGGACGAGATCAAGGAGCAGTACAACAACGTTATTCGGAACAGCAACAGCAAGGCGCAACAGAAGAAGATGGCGTTCTTGGAACGCAACTTGGAGCAACTCACCATCGTCCAGAAGCAGGTATGCTTGACGTGCATAGAGTTAATGATGCTTCGTCTCGGTCTAGCTGATGCGCGTGTTTCGTTAGCTTGTCGACCAGAACTCGGCGCTCAAGAAGGAAGCTGGCATCGCGGAGCGCAAGCTCTTGGCGCGCAACGAGCGGATACAGAACCTCGAGGCTCTCCTTCAGGATGCCGACCGTCGGTTGGCGGTGCAGAACCAGAAATTCGAGGTGCAACTCCAGGCGGTGAAGGAACGCCTCGACCAGGCGCGCGGTACGTGATCGTAAATTGTGGCTTACCGCTGTATTGGGCTGAGACCTGTTCCTTGGCCGTATAGCCCAAAAGGCAGCTTCTTCCTCGCCACTAAGCTTCGGCCGGATCGCCAAGCCGCTGCGGGGTGGCGGAGGGAGCGCGGCAGCTACGATCACGAGCACCGGGGCCGCGTCCCCAAGCATGGCGAACCCTTTGGCAAGAGTGCAGAACGAAGACTCTGGGTGCGTGCCCTGTTTCACGGCTATTCGGTTAGTTGCTCACAACGTACGATTTTGCGTTTTTCCTTGCTTGTCGTTCGCTTGCTTTCACCAACAGCTCCGGTATGTGTCTATCCTTTATTCACGCCGACGTCGCATGCTGACTGCCTCTGTCTCGCTTCGCCCTTTAGCCAAGCGGCAATCGTGGTTCAACTTCAACTCGCGATAGACCTTCACTGCTTTCACCCGGCTTTGCGCTCGCCACGTACATCATCATGCCTCGCTGTCTTGCACCGTTTGTATGTTATAAATCACATCTACTTCACTATCGTTTGGTCGGTAATGCAGAGTCGAAGAAGATTGTACATGTCAAATAACGTCAAGACCAGAAGAGCGCCAGGCAGGCAAAATTTTCCGGGGTGATCTCTGACGGAACAGGGCCCCCTGGGTGACGTGAACGAGGCTGCGCCAGCGGGGCGCGATGATGTCGACGACAATCGAGAGTAGCCGGAGCGGTCGTGAAAAATGCATCCGCGAAGCGGTATGACCGGAAGCTCGGCCGTGGACTTACCCGGACCGACAGCGGCCAACAGATCAGAGTCTGCAGAAATGTGGCAAGCTCATGGCCAATGGACGATCGCGTTGCAGCTTCCGTCCCGAGCTCGCTGGTTCTCGGGCGGGGGCCGTTGGCGAGACGCGGGAGGGATAGGCGTGGGAGGGAGCGCATCCCTCCGTCAGGGTTGCGTTCGCGGGACTTGATGGAAGCATGGGAAGCACGCGTGCGAGCGGCGGTGTGGCCGGGTATGGGAGGAGGGATCCAGGGCGGGGGTGGCGAGCGGCCTGGAAAGGCAATGGAGATGGTTGGGCAGGGTGGCGGACAGGCGGGGGACGCGGGCTGTTGCGGTGAGCGTTACACGTGTCAACTGGGCCGACGAGCGAACAACCGCGGCTCAGTTCGAGTTTTAGCGGAATCAAATTAGGCACATGCCAATCCACCATTATTTTCCCCATTTCCCCCTCCCTTTTCGACGCGACGGACTCGCCTCCGCTCTCGCGCTCACCCTCCACCCACGAGGTTAGCGTCCTGCCAACCTAAGAGGCCCCCCTCCCCCACTCCCCTCCCCCGACGCCCACGGTTCCCGGTACGATAGTGGTGAGTGCTTCCAGTTCTTGGCCCATGCTACCAGTGACGTCGTGCCTGCGATCGGACGCGTTTCGGCGCGTCTCTTCCTTTTTCCCGTCGCGCGCGAACGTCCTTGGCCCACGCCCGTTCTTCCTTTGGGCCCCATTCGCTTCGTCGTCTGTCATGTCGTGCTGATTGCCCGTTGTCCAGCTTTATAACAAACGCATCTTGCACTCCGCGTAGAGCCCGTATATTGTAGCCTTTCGTATGTGAGTCACCACTTCGCTTCCCGTTCCCTCCATATAAACTTGGGCACCCCACCCAGGATCCCGGCTTGCCCATAAGATGTCGGCAACTAATCACGAAGCCTCTCGTAAACCTTCTGGCTCTTCTTCCCAATCTCGCGGCCATTCTCCCTCCGGTTCTCCGAACCCCGTTCGTTTTGCCGTCACCGTCTCGCGAACCCGTCAGCTGAACGCATTTATTTAGATACACTCGCAGAGGAAGGGCTCCGCGAACATGTTCGGTGTCGCCATGGCTCCTTCGAATGGTCTCAAGAGTTTGAACGCTGGTTGGCAGGTGAGTGTCCGCTACGTACCCCGAGCTGGCGCCCTCCGTGCGCTAATGCGCCCACAGGTGTGGGGAGGCGCGACCGCGTCAAGACACCCATCCAGTTCCTCAGCCGCTAGCATCCCAGAGTCGTCCATGTCCCACAACTTGAACGACGGCTGGGGCTCCCGGTCCGCCAGCGGCACGTGGGATGAAGTGGGGGACGCGCAGCAGAAGGACATGTCGACTTTGGTATGTGGCGTTGTGCCTCCGTTCATCCGGTGCTGTCTTTGCTTCGTGCAGAGTTCAGAGCTGACGTCGGTGACTTCTGCCGCAGGTGAGGTCAAGGCAGGTATCAGCACAGTCTGCCGGCTTGCCTGCGACAGGAGCGGGCGTGTCCAAGCAAGGCCAGATCTCATCACAGCAATACAACGCTGTCCTTGGTGCGTCTGCTATCTCAGCGCTGAGATACGCGCCATGTGCTAATGTGTCCGGGTCTTCTAGGCCAAAATGCTAACCCTGTTGGAAGCTATGATTCCCTCCAGACGTCCTCGCTAGTTGACACGGATCTTTCGGTCGCCCTCCGGGGAATGGCGGTCGAGGATGAATACGGTCTCTCACAGCAGCATGGCTACCGCCAGGGCCCTCAGCCTTCCGGCATGGTTCCTTCCGCAACTTCTGGCCACCCAGCCCGTGGCCCTCAACAATCTCGTGGACCTTACGGTGGCTATCCCCAGGTCGAATATCCTCAATATTACTCCGGCCCTTCCTATTCCTATGACGCATACCGCACAACGCCGGATCCCTCACTCTACGGGTCGTCGCCTGCTCTGACTCACGCGACAGCCGCTCCAAATGTATATCCTGGGTTGGGACCCCAGACGTTGCATCCTCATGCTATGGCTGACCTCCACGTCCAGCAATTCTATGACTATGTCAACTCTCCGCGCACATTGGGTTCCCAATATTACTACCCTGGCCAACCGCTAGTTTACCACGCGCCCCCTTCGCATTCGCCCATGCTCACGCCCCACCCGTTGGCAGGGGGCGACAAACGTCGTGATCAGGTACGATTGTCTCGTTTCGGGCCATTAGCTGTTTCAAACGCTGACGGCTCTCTTTCTGTCAGGTCATGCCTCCGCAGAATGTGTTGTACGCTAACCTCAGGTCGTCACCGTCGCCACATTCATCTCCATACGGCCCGGCTGTAGATTACAGTCCACAGCTCCCTCGAGGCGTCCCCTACGGCGGCATGCATCCCCATGCTGGCGCAGGTGCGGGGCCTGGGTCGGTGCATGGCGGTCGCCATGGTCGACGCGGCGATGGGGCGGTGCGAAGCGCGCAGCTGGATGAATTTCGGGCGAACAAGTCGCGCAAGTGGGAGCTGAGGGTGGGTATCAATTCTTCGATTCCTTCGATCGACACAACTCTATCTTCGCACCAGTAGGGAGCTGACGCCGGGACTCGGTCTAGGACATCTTTGGGTATATTGTCGAATTCAGCGGGGACCAGCACGGGTCGAGGTTCATCCAGCAGAAGCTGGAGTCCGCGTCGAGCGAGGAGATGGAGATCGTGTTCGACGAGATCGTGCCGCAGTATGCGATCCAGCTGATGCAGGATGTCTTTGGCAACTACGTGCGTCTGTCTCTCACATGTTTTGTGGCGAGCGTTATTAATGGATTTGACGGTGGCGGCGTTTCCAGGTTGTGCAGAAGATGTTCGAGTACGGCACGGTGCCGCAAAAGGCTCGTCTTGTCGCCACGATGGAGGGTCAAATTCTTGGCCTGGCGCTGCAAATGTATGGTTGCCGAGTAGTGCAGAAGGTGGGCAACCCGATGAACGATTGTGAACATCACTAATTGTCATATTACTTAGGGGATTGAGTACGTAAACCCTGATCAGCAGGCGATGTTCGTTCAGGAGCTCAGTCCAAACGTCCTGCGGTGTGTCAAGGACGCTAACGGCAACCATGTGCGTTCCGTTCTATGTGCTGTGATATGTTTCGTGATTGACGGTTGGGATATAGGTTGTGCAAAAGCTCATCGAACATGTGGTCCCTGAACGTCTCGGGTTTGTGCTTGCATTCCGTGGAAGTGTGTATGAGCTCTCTACACATCCGTATGGCTGCCGAGTCCTCCAGCGGTGCTTTGAGTACCTCCCGGAGGAGCAGACAAGACCGCTCCTTGACGAGCTTCACAAATACGTTTCCAACCTCATGATTGACCAGTTCGGGGTGTGTACCACGTCCACAAAGCTCCCATCCGTGACATGGCTGACAGGCGGACCAGAACTATGTTGTGCAGTTTGTTTTGGAGCATGGAAAGCCGCAGGATCGCACCATGATCATTGCGAAACTCACTGGCCAGATGAACAACATGGCGAAGCACAAGTTCGCTTCGAACGTTTGCGAGAAGGCTTTGGTCACCGCGGATGCGGACAGCCGTAGGCAGCTCATCGACGAAATCATGACCCCAAAGCAGGACGGTCTTAGCCCTGTCATGGGCCTGATGAAGGACTCGTTCGGCAGTAAGTCCTCGTTCCTGCGTTGGTGAAACTGACTAAACCTTTTCTGCTAGACTACGTCCTCCAGCGGGCTCTCACGGTTGCTGAGGGCGAGCAGAAGGAGCAGCTGATCGCCAAGGTCCGCCCGCACTTGGTCAACATGAGGAGGTACTCCAGCGCGTACAGCAAACACCTCTCAGCTAGTAAGCACTGTCCCCCCGCCTAGCTGGAACTTGACGCTGATGATTTACGTAGTCGAGCGACTTCTGGAGAGGTACGCTGCCACAACGCCGTCCGGCGAGGCTACTCCGGTAGAATGTGCGCCGGAATCTTGCTCTTAGGACACCTCACCCGCCTTTTGCATACATTACATCGTCGTCGTGCTACACGCCATCTAGTTTTCCGCGCATCTCACAGCTAATGTACGGCTCTAGTCTCTTGCATCTTGCATCTGTCTCCATCTCCCGTCGACTCGTCTATCTCAACCACTCGCTACCCATATCATACGCATCTTGTCTACGCATGTCGTCGCTCTGCATCGCACGTATAATCACCTCACTCCTTTCGCCTGTTAGATATTGTTGCTTTGGACAGTGTCCATAGTTTCGTCCTGTCATTTTCTGGATTCCCCATCCCCCGCATCATCATAGTCGATACCATACATTGCATATCATTTAGTTACTCACCCTACTATGGCAGCAGCACTTGCATATCTACTACCATCTGCCATCTAGAGAACGGACGCTTTCCAGCTTGCTCGGACTGCATCGTGCCCACCGCTATTGGAGTAGTCAGTATACGTCCCTAGATATAGCTGGTATAATCTGCAAAGATATTCTGGTCTGTCCACTCTTTGTGGCAACAACAGTCTCAAGGTTTTCCCAGGTGAACTATAGTGACCGAGCGAGTTAACCTCTGTTAACCTCAGAAGACCGCGACTTCGATCGAACTTGCTGCCTTCGGATGGGTATGTGCCACTGTCGGAGCGCCGGCACGACCTTCCGGAGGCTCTTTTGGCTTGCAGCGTCTGCACTTCCTTGCGAGATTCTACCAAGATCCTCTACTTTGCATCTACGGTTCAGTTTATATCGCGAACGACCCTACCTGCACTCACCATCAACGAGGCTTCTTGATCAATGGCTACCGTGGCGCTGAAGGAGAAAGAAAAGGTGCGTTGCCACATCCATTCAACGTGGTTCGGCTTCTTAGAGCAGACGTCGATAGGGCAATGCTGCCTTCAAGGTCGGCGACTTCCCCACCGCAATCGGCCACTACAGCGCCGCTTTCCTAGCTGATCCGTCGAACGCGACCTATCCTCTGAACCGAGCTGCTGCGTACCTCAAACTTGGCAAGTGAGTGCGTGCCGACCACCGACGTGAGTGGCTATGAGGGACCCTTATGTGCGTCTGGCAGGAACGAGGACGCTGAACGGGACTGTGATGCGGTCATAAGGCTCGACCAGAAGAATGTGAAGGGGTATTTTCGCAGAGGGCAGGCTAGAGTCGCTCTGCAGAAGCTGAAAGACGCGGAGTCCGGTGCGTATCATAGATTTTCGCGGGCAGAGGTTTTTGATGATTGACGAGGCAGGAACGTGTAGATTTCCTAGAAGCATCGAAGCTAGAGCCCTCGAACGATTCTGTCAAGCAGGAGTTGAGTAAAGTCCAGGATACACTCAAAGATATTCCTGTCGCACCCAAAAATGTGTGTATACCCTTCCTGCTCTCTGCTGGGGCTTTTGCTCACAGGTACCATACGCAGAGGAAACCCATTGATATTTCATCGCCGCCACCCGCAGCCGAAACTCCTCCCAAGCGTCGCCGCATCCCTATCACTATTGTCGAGCCTGATGCTGGTCCCAGTATAGCACCCTCAGGATCAAGCCCTAGTGCGACCGCAGATATGGGATTGCTTACTGCCATCTCTTCTCGACCGCTTGGCAAATCTCCATCGCCACCATCTACAACGCCGCAAGATCCGCTCCCGACCTCCACACATCCAGGGCCGTCTGCTGCGCCAAAGCGGCCTCCACAAACATTCCGTGAAGCGAAGGCTGCCCGAGAAGAATCGCGGCCAAGAGGAGGCATTTTCAGGCCAGATGGCCGGCCTAGCCTCTTCTATGCGCCCAGCCCTTCCAACGTCGACACGAACGCGCCCAAACGAGAGATCCCAGAGACTCTCGTCGCCTTCACACGGATATGGAATGAACTGAAGACCGAGCAGGAGCGGTGGGACGTGCTTCGCGTGAGTAAATGTGGCCGTAGTCGTTGGTCATGCCACTGATATCGGTGCACCTAGCAAATCCCCGCAACGCGCCTACCCGTGCTGTTCAAGACGTCCTTGAGCGCATCCGTTCTTGCTGTCATTCTTCACAGTCTTCGCGTAGCGCTCGAAGGCGATTCGGAGGACCTAGAGCGCGTTAACGCCGTGCGCGCTTACATGGTCAATCTTCCACGCGTCCCGCGCTTCAGCACGGTGACCTTGATGATGAGTGCGGAGGAGCGTGCAGACGCGCAGGTCGTTTGGGATCTGCTTGGACGACCCCACGGGGATGGGGTTGAAGGCGAGATGGATAGGCGGAAGGAGGATGGGTCGAGGAGCGCGTGGGGCTGTCACTGACAGAGCGCGTGGGGCCGTTGATATTGCGTATTGTACGGTAATTTCCAGCGTGTGTCGTGGTTGCCCGACAAGCATGCGCGGACGGTAGTCATGGATCATCATTATCACGCGTGCACGGAAGAGAAGTGGTCGAGGTAAACCCGAGTACGTACTCAGACGGCCCGGCGGAGAGATACGTGTCGGGCAAACTAAGCCAAATATGTCTCCGGGTCTCTCTTCCAGTCCTCTCCACCGTCACTTCACACCATCCCGCGGCGCGAGCTTTTCTCTTCTGCTCTCTCCTCTCACTTGTCGTCTTCGGTGTGGCTGGCCCAACTTCGCAATGTCCACCGCTGGCGAGGCCGCCGACCTTTTTGGTGCACCAGACACCTCCCTTGACCCATTTTCTGCCGCGCTAGATGGCGACCCCCACCGGGACGAGCCCTACGGCACAACGGGTGCTGTCTCGGATCTGTTTGGCTCAGCTACGGCCACGGACGCGTTGCCCGTCGATGGAGCTGGTTCTTCCAGCTTATCCCAAACGAATGCGCACCAGACGTTGTACGACTCCGCTGGCCAACAGTCTTATGGTTATGACAGCGCTGCGTCCACTGGATTCGCGACAAGGAACCCGAACCAAACGGCCTATTCTCAACCCAACGGGGCATACTCTCACTATGGGCAGTATGGTCAAAGTGGTGCGTACAACCAGCCAGCCGCGCCCAGTACACTGGGTAAGTTTTCTCGTGTGCGTACACTCCTCCATACCCTTACACGAGCTGCACCAGCCTATGGAACCTCGTACGCGCAACAATCCAGCTACGCACCCCAGCAAGCCTATGCCCCACACGCTCAGGGGACGTCAGCATATACTCCGGCTACAAACTCCTCCGCGTACACCAGCTCCTCGGCGTATACGCCGTCCACTAATCCTTCGACATACAGCCCGTCCACCGCATCAAGCCCGGCCGCGCAGAATGGGACGTATTCGGCTCCCACGTATGATCCCTACAAACCCACGCAAACTCAGTCAAGTTATGAGTTACCTTCGCAGGGCGCGAGCACTTCGGCTGCTTCTACCTATGATCCTTACAAGCCCGCTGCTGCTGTATCCCCACCTGCTACCCAGCAGACCTATCCATATGGGACCAGCTCCCATTCCTCCACGTACACTCCTTCCACTATCCCTGTACCCCCTCCCCCGGCGCCGGTTTCCTCAGACCCTCCCGCTCCCCCGCCTGCGGTCTCCGTTTCGCAATTCCGGCCAAAGACCGCAAATGCTTTTGACCCTCCTCTCCCCCCACCTAAGACTAGGCATGTCTCAGGCCCTCCACGACAATCCTCATACGCCTCCCAACCTGCCATTCCTCCGTCGCCCCATATCACTTTAACCCCTCAGTCCCTACCTCCTCCGCCTCGGAGGACTCCTGATCCCCACGGGCACTCTGCACCTCTGCATCGCACAACTCCTGACCCCCACACATATCCAGCGCCTCCCCGTCGTGATAGTCACTCTGCCCCGCAAGCACCTCCCCGACACACTCAGCCGGGACCATACGCTTCACCCGCCGTCAATGGGACTCCGAGCAATACGGCTTATCAACCTTCATACAGTCCACCTGCGAGCTACGCCGGCACGCATGGGACGAGCGGTCCGCACGGCGGAGCTGGAGGCGTCTATCCTTCCCAGGAGGGACTTCCAAAGGTGAATGACACGTATGCGCCGTCAACGTACATTGCGAACGAGCCGCAAGCCGCAAGCTCGCACGTGGCCCCTGCTATTCCGGCCCATGTCTCTGGAGCCGAATCTGCAGGGGCTTCGTTCAGCGGTCTTACTGAACGGGTTGCATCGCCCTTGCACGAAGCGATTCTGGAGGTTGATGAAGAGGCTGCGCCTTACGAGCCTCCGCCGGCACCAGCGGCAGCTGTGTCATCTTCCCCACCGACATCTGCGGGCTTACATCCTCGTGATGAATCTGCTTGGCCTGGCCAGAGGTCTAGCTCTTCCCCAGAGAGGGCGAAATCTCCGCCGCGAGCTGTTCCTCCTGCTGGTCAGGCCCCGGCCACTACGTATGACCCGTATGCGCGACCTCTGAAGTCGAATGCATCCGATAGGGCGAAGTCGCCAGGGGCGTCCTCAGTGCATTCGGTCCACAAGCAGGTGTATGAACCGCCAAGAAGGGATTCTGTATCGAAGTCATCTCCCATCAGCCGACCGATGTCCAGCCAGTCGCGCAGGTCAACATTTTCCAACCCATACGAACCTCAGTCGGCCCACGACCCCAAGCGCGCTACTTCTCCCGCGGGTTCCATACGGTCAATTAACGTTCCCAAGCAGGGCGCGCATGACCCGTACGCACCAGTGGAGAGGCCTGCGGCACACGGACGCCAAGCGTCGAACGGTTCTGTGTACTCGACAACGTCGGTTGCCGATCCGTATGCACCTTCACGCCATCCGACTCGTCCGTCCAACGACCACGCATATAGTAGCTTTGCGCTTCCTTCGCAGCCATCGTCTTTCACGGGGAGCGCAGCGTCCGTTGCGTCATACGATCGCACAGGGAGCCAGGTGGTTACGTTAGCCCCACAAACTCATTCGACGTATGCGCCCTCTCCGTCTTTGTTGGGTACCAACGACCCGCTTGGACGGACGTCCGCGCGCGTCCCTGTGATCAGCTTCGGATTCGGTGGCAAGGTTGTCACCTGCTTCCATGGTGCGAACATGAACACCGGGTTCGACGTCGCCCTCTCTTCGCGGCAGTCTACGGACATCAAGATCCAACTCATCCACAAGGTCATTCCGGAGTCAGCTCTCGACACCTCTGCTGCGTCGTACCCCGGACCGCTGTACTCTGACCCTGGTTCTCCCAGTGCGAGCCTGGTTCGTACGGGTGCACAGGCACTTAAGATGAAGAAGGCTCGCGTGGTCAAGTATCTGGAAGAGAGGGCGGAAGAGATCAACGGTGGGCTCGGCTACCATCGCGCTGGGTCTGTGGACAAGAGCCGTGCCGAAGCGAAGCGGATACTCGTCATGTTGCTCAAGGCCATGGTCGAGAATGACGGACGGCTGAGCGGCAAGTAGGTGGTCTGCTTAGCATGATGTCCCAGGATTGTTGTTGACGCGTCGTGTTGTAGTGCGCAGGCCGATGCTGCCATTCGTGCTGCTTTGGTGCCTCAGGAAGGAGTTCCATCTTCATCTGAAAGCTCCCTCGGCACAGGAATGATTCCGGCCACTTCGACAGATCATCTGTCCAATTACTCTTCGTTGGCCTCTGCCCTCCCGAGCGCCGGAGACCAAGTGGTGGCCAAGTCCTCCGTGCGCGCTTCGCAACTCGACAAGATCTCGGATTTGCTAGCTCGAGGTGACCGACGCAGCGCTTGCCACTATGCCGCTGACGAGAAGTTGTGGTCACACGCCTTGTTGATCGCGAGCAGCGTCGACAAGGAGTGCTGGAAGGATGTCGTCACCGAATGGATCCGTGCCGAACTTGTGAACGATCCCGCGCAACCGCAGGATGGCAGGGGCGGCAGAGAGCCTCTTCGGGTCGCGTACAGCTTGTTCGGAGGGAACGGCGCAGCTGCAGGTATGTAGCGCCAAGTTTCATGGCAATGTATGTGCTCATATGGGTTGTAGTGCAAGAACTGGTGCACCCCAGTTCCCTTCTTCAACACACCCAGAACACGAACACATTGCAGATTCCTCAGCCGCAGCTGTCCATTACACCGATGACACCCAACTTCCCGACGGCACAGCCTCTCAACATCTCGCAGGAGGTCTTAGCTTCTTGGGCGAAGACTGCGTCGATGATCTTGTCGAATCCGGTGACGCCGGAGTCGTCACAGGCGTTGACTGCATTGGGCGACCAATTGGCAGCACACCAGTGGACAGAAGCTGCTCACTCATGGTATGTATTGTCATACTCTTAGAGTTCCACAACAGAGACTCATTGCCTCCAGCTACCTTCTCTCTCCGCAGACGTCCCCAATTGGTGGCGTCGGTGGCACCTCAAGGTTGATGCTCCTTGGCAGTCCGCCTCCCGCTCATTCGCCGACAGTCTACAAGGACCCAGACCCGATCGTGTTCTCGGAGATCCTGGAGTTCGCGATGTCGCTCGCCTCGCCTGCGAAGGGTCAGGAACCTTTCGTCGGCCTGCCGCACTTGCAGCCATACCGTCTCATTCGCGCGGCGTCTCTTTCCGAGATTGGGCATGTCCAGTTGGCTAACAGGTAATTACTCTTTTCACTTGTGGATTTGGGGGCCGCAAGTTGATACCGTTCCACATAGATACTGCGACGCCATCACCGCCTGCATTAACCGTGGCTCCCCTGTGCTCAACATGACATTCATCGAGCAGCTGAAGAACCTCTCTGACCGACTTACGGCAGCGCCACAACTGGACAAGTCTGGGTCGTGGATCGGGGGCAAGATGGCCAAGCCTAGTCTGGATAGCATTGGTAACTGGCTCGAGGGTCGTTTCACCAAGTTCATTGCTGGGGAGGTCGACTCACCCCGTCCGGAGGAATCAAAGGGCATGGAACATCAGCAGCAGTCCTACAGCGGACCGTTTGCGAATTACAGTTCCATATCCTCCACGACGTCATCCGCTTACCCATCACCTCATCAGTCTGTCACAGATTTGACAGAGGTACCGCCTGTGCCAGCACCACCGTTCCGCACGGGATCCGCTATGGCGGTTAATCGTCCGCCGTCAAGGTCGCACCTTCCAATCAACCGGGCGTCGTCTGCTATGGACCATGTACGTCCTTTCCAGCAACAGCGTAGAGGGTCGCCGATTGCTCGAGTTGCGTCCGCGAACGCTGCCACTTTTGCTGATGCTGCGTCCAATGGACAGGCACGAGGCCCCTATGGCTATGGGAATGGACATGGACAGCCGTACCTTACAGTCGGCCTTGACCAGTCCAAAGACAGCTATTCCCAGGGTGACGTGTCGTCCTCGGCGGGGCACTCAAAACCTCCCAGCACGGGCTCGTGGTGGGGTACGTCCGACTCGGACGCAGCCACGCCCACGGCGTCGTCGTTTGGACACGAGCAGCCGGCATCGTCGACCTCGAACTCGGAGTTCATCTCTTTGATGGACGACCCGATGTTATCCATGACCCCGACGGCGAGCAAGGTGGCGGGAAGCCCGATGCCTAGGGCGGCGCGGGACGACTTTGAGGATGAGGAGGAGGACGACCTGGGTCTCGGCAACTCTTCTAAGAGGAAGGCCCATGGGGCGGAAAATGGCGATGCTGCTCCGGAGGCGCCTGCGGGTAAACAGGAAGAGAAGCCCAAGGCAGCTGAAGCAACGAAACCAGGTATGGGCGTATCCTACCGTCAGTCGCATGTGTTCTAATGCTGCGTAGCCGAAGTCAAGCCGGCCACGTCCAGCGGGTGGCTCAGCCGACTGTGGAAGCGCGGCGAGAGCTCTCCTGGTGCCGTCAAGGCCAACCTCGGCGAGCAATCGACGTTCTACTTTGACAAGGAGCTAGGCAAGTGGGTCAACAAGACCGTGAGTACTCTGTTCATTCCTCGACGCCGTTCATTTAATCACACACTACGCTGGTCCTCCAGGCCGGCGCGACAGAGTCAAAACCTACACCGCCCCCACCGCCTCCCCGCGCACAGACGGCGTCGCCCGGACGGTCAATGGGAGCGGGACCCCCACCGCCGTCGCCGTCTCCGCTCGGGCTCGGAGTTCCCCCACCAATCACTCGTCCCGCCACGGCTGGCGCGATCGACTTGACCTCCGAACCCCCTCGGAGACCACCGACGCGTATTCGCTCGAATCTTGTCCCCAGCGACGCGAGCGACCAGGCGTCTGCACCTCCGTCACCCATGCCTCCGGGCACTCCTCCACCTGGGGGAAGGGCAAGAGGAGGGCCGCCCAAGCGCAATGTACGCAGCCGATACGTCGATGTTTTCCAGGATGGCTCGAGTTAAATAGACCGTACGTATACGTTTTCGATCCTATACTTGTTTGTCCAATCTCGTGCTCGCGGTGTTCTCCTTGCAATTTATTAGTATATTCCTTTCCTTTTCGTCTGTATCGATGTTTTCTTGGCATTGGTTTTCGGACTGGTCGTTATGATATTATGGTGAATGCTCAAGAACACACGCCCTCACGCGCACGCATCACACATCGTCATGCAGTAGTAGATAGCAGACACTAGTACTCGGGACAACGCTTTTTACACGTGTCGGGGTGTCTACAGCAAGAGCTTGAACGGATAGCCTGGTAATGAGGGTAAGAAGAATGGATTGGAAACGGAGGACGTGAGTGGACGTACCCCGGTTCTTGACGCGGAAGAGGGAGATGAGGACGGAGAACATGATGAAGATAACTCCTGACCAGAGGTAGACTTGCAAACGCTGGCGGTAGGGGTGCGTTTGGTACGGCGTGACGAGGGTGAGCATGAGGAACGCCGACGACAGCAGGCCGTCTGACGAACAGAATCGCTGTTGTTAGCTCCCGGAAACACACACAAGAGGCCGTAGACGGGAATTTATGCATATACGCACAGATGAACGAGACGACCTGGACCTCCTGTCCGAACTGGTTTTGGTACCCGGGCATGATCCACTGTCCGTTGGCGCCGCTCTGGGGCATGCCGCGGATGCGGACGAACATGAAGCCAGAGGTCATGACGAGCGAGGTGAGCACGGTGCCGGCTGCCCAGGCCCAGCGGGAGCGGAGGATGGGCAGGAAGAGGCGGATGCCGGAGAGGATGATGAGCCCGACGCCGGCGGCGGTGGTGTACTTTGCCCAGTCGATTGGAGCCTTGTACGGGATCGGGACCGGGGTGTAGGCAGAAAGCTGCTCGGCGAGCGGGCCTGCGTCGAAGCCGCTACCTGTGGGTTAGCATGCGTGCTTTGGGGAACGGGAAGATGGTTTATGGGAGGGGATGGGAAGACGTACTTGGAGAAGTCGTAGACGATAGGAGCGGCGCGTCCGCTTGCTGGGCGGCGGTCGCCTTCGGCTGCGAGGTGGATGTGAACTACGGGAGCGGATTGGAGGCCGAGCTGCGTCGACCGGTGTTTAGTATCAGAATGGGCGTGTGCATGGGTAAACCACATACCTTTTGGAAGGTGGCCATGGTGCTGTCAAAGTCGGCCGTGGCGAAGAAGTGGGTATCCCGTTGAGCCGACGGGACCTGAGACCATGCCTTCGCAACGGCGGTGAAGGAAGGGTCGAACTCCCTGCACGAAGTTACAGTCTCGCACGGCGCAGTACATCGGGTGTAGACTCTCACTTGCACGGGCCGCATCTCCTCCTAGCGTCCAAAGCGGTCAAGTGGATGGCCGCGGACCAGGTGCGCTTGGGGTGCGTCAAGAGGTTGTAGAGGTTATCGTCGAGCTTTACGAGGCCATTGTTGGATGCGGCGGCCTTGACGAGCTGTTCGTGCGCAGACTCTGCAGAGATTGCTGCCAGACAGAACGGAATAGATAAAAGAGCGAGAAGAGGGAGCAGCAACATGGCTGGAGAAGGTGAACGGGAATAAGCTTGAATTATCCGCTACGTCGCTCGCGCGCTCGAACGCGACGTGTCCTCCCAACCCGAAGGGCGCTTGCCACTGCCGTCATCGTACCTATTTGTAGCTCCCTATACTCAACGCCCACCACGACCACTCCCAGTCACGGTCGTCTCTGTAAAGCATCCACAGTTTTTCTGGCTGAGTTAAATACTGATTTGGCATTTCAAGGGCACACACCCAGGGTGTCAGCCGGCCGGAGGTCGTATCCTCGGAACCCACTGCCCTGACCAGCCTTCTTACAAGAAGAGGACGCCGAAATGGTGAGAATTCAAGCATTGTAACCCATGTTCTTAAAAGCTGAGTTCTACCGCAGCCTCTGAGCGACAAGGCCTGTGGTAGCCTGATGCTGTTGTTCGCAGCCGTTACATTCCTGTACTACACGTTCTGGACGTTATTGCTGGTGCGTGGAAGCGTGCTGTCATTATCCTTGTCTTACATGAGCAACTCAGCCCTCCTTCGACGAGGACACTCCCATACACCAATGGTTCCCAGCTAGGGAATGGGCACTGCGAATTGTGTCCCTCATCGTCATTCTCGGCATTTCCGCGATAGGCTTGTTCCTCGGCTTCCGCATCCTGGCAGACGGACGTACAGCAAAGCATCATCACATTCGTAAGAAAATATCATAACATACAATCCTCATATAGCCAAAAGCAGCGACATCTACGCTACCAAATCCGACAAAAGATAAATAGTCACAAATGTGCAGCAGCAACTAGCTGACGACCCTCCTCCCCCTCTCCACATTCATCTGACGCTTCGCGGCCTGCAGCTTCTCCTCGGCCGTGATCTCCGTCAGCAATTGATTGACAAAGTAGTCCATGGAGTCGTCTGGCGGTGCATCCTTCAGACTTCTCACCGCTCTCGAAACCTGCGCGGGAACTATTCAGCCACCTTCGTTGACGAAACACATCGAGGCAACGAACCTTGGATTCTCCACGAACAACGCCCTTTAGCCGTTCCAGTATCCGAGCCGGAACGGCTGTATCTAAAGCAATAACAGACCTGGACTGCCGCACGAACAGGAACAGGTCCGCCACAGACGTCCATACGCTCGACGCGAGAGGTGTCACGTTTCCACTTCGAGCATCAACTTCAAACGCGGTGATGACCGTCTCGAACGGGGGCCACAGCTCGTTCCATATCATCTTCGCCGCCATGCCCTCCCCGTCCTGGAGGGCACCGCTGGCGTCGACGCCCGGGTGTTCGCCCGCCGCCTTGCGCGCGAGCAAAAGCCACAGCTTGATGGACGCGTAGGCGGTCCCGATGTCCGCGTGGGCGCGGTCCTGCGCGTCTGGACCGTCCAACATGTTCACAGTCTGGTACGGCTGGAGAGAGGTGCAGTAGGCGAGCGTGAAGACGGAGAAGTGCTCGAACAAGAGCGCCGCGGACGCCCCGGATGTGCGCGATAACGCTGCGAGCGCGAGGATGTTCCACACGCGCACCGTGACCGGATTTTTCTGTAGTGCTCCGATATGAGCGAAGAGTACAATTGAATGAAAGGAGAGGGTACCAACTGTGAGGTTTGCTAGTAATGAGGGTTGAACCTCAGCACCCTGCATGACCATCTTGGCCACGGCTTGCGATGTGAGGAAATCCGACTGCATCAGTCCGTCTGATGTGCCTTCGTGGCACAAATATCCGAGCCCGTCATGCGCCAGGGTCAGCTGGGATTCCAGCGGTATGAAAGTCACTTTCGCACCCCCGCGATCCGGGGTAACGGTCAAGGCCTATGTGCAGTTTCAGCAATGCATCCTCGTCCTTTCTCACGACCAAAGGACGTAGCCCACCTCAATCAAGGCAGTCAGTGTGGGGTGTATCACACGCGCCTTGCCGTTTAAGCTGTCCCTTGTGATCTCGAACATGGCGGACGTTATGGGGTTCACGAGAGCATTCTCCGGGTTTCCTTGCCCAGCCTTGGCGGCGGCCCTGCGGTAGAGGGTGGTGGTGACATGCAACACCCGACGCAAGCTAGCCACAGAGACGTTGAAGCGAATTAGGGAGGATCGCAGAAGAGTCTCCAGGTACAGCAGAAGATCCTGAGCCTATCGTCAGACAGCACCAATACTGCGCACGTGCAATACCCTTACCCGACTGTTCGCTTTGTTGTGCTGGATGAGTTCGCAAGCTAGAAGAAGCAGGGGACTAGGGTCGAACCGCGCGTGATGGATGTCAGCGGTCTTCCGCGTCAGGTTGGCTAAGCTGAGGCCAACGACTGGTTCGCATCAAGGGCTTGTGAGCATCCGGTTAGCTCGCGGACCGAACATTGGACAACTCACACTGCATCAAGGGGAGGGAGTAGTCCATGTGGTGGACGACTTCGACATAGGTGTTGACATTGTCGACGACTATCTGCAGCGCCTCATCGTCGCCCTCTACTGCTCTCGATAGCGTGTCGCGCAAAAGGGCATCTCGTAACGTCTCATGTGAATGAGGATCGCACTCCGCCTTCACTAGTGGGCCCACGATGCTTTTGATGATAGTAAAGAACTCCGGCACACGGCGACGCTAAGGAAGCACTTGTCAATTGATAAAAGTAACGACGAGCGGTAACTCCATACTTTGCACAGCGCATAGAATACTCCGCTAAAAGCGTACCTGAAGAGAGGGTTACGATGGTTCCTGGAAAGTGTTGGAATAAATACACGTACAAGCCGAGAATCGTGCGCAAGAAGTTCTTCGTTTGCTCGAGGAAAATGTCGTCGCTATTCTGTAGATAGTTCATCTTTTGCATGAGCGTAATGGTTGCTTCGATCGCATCGCTACGGCGGACATTAAGTCTCGACACTTTATTGGTGTGGTAATACGCACCAAACAAAATTTCCGATGAGGTTCGGCCACCTCTTGATGAACGCATGACACGCGGTCAAGACAAGCTGTCGTATGTCGTAGCTGAGCTCCTCCAGCAGTAGGTCCAACGCTCGTTTAGCGGCCCGTCGAAGCTGAGGTTGATACAACTTTAAAGGTCTGCTCTCGAAGTTGTGCTTGAAAATCACAATGATCAGCGACTTAACCATATTCTTCAGCGTTAGCACAGGAAGGGTATCCAGATTGTCGCATTGGATGAAGGCTTCCAGGAACAGGTCAACGAATATCGATCCAACGAGGAGCGGTGCCCCAGCCTCGTCGTCCATGTAGCGGCCACCCATGGCTGACGAGACAAGAGTATAGGGCTGAGCCGAGTCCAGAGTGAGCATGAGCTCGTTGAGGCACGGGTATGCTGTTTCCGGAATGGCGTCCAGGCTGCCAAAGCGGACGTAGAACTGGTTCGTGTTTCCAATAGTTACCATAGCCACCTCCGCAAAGCCGAGTGTTCGGGAGAGATGTTCCTTGAGCTTGAGTAGCTGACCGACTTCAATGGGGATGCCCTCCGCGATCATCCGAAGAGCGAGGGATATCAACGAATTCTGAGGACGCTCATAGGATGAATAAGCATTATGCGATAAATCTACGAGTCACTCACCTGAAGTGACTGTAAGTCGGGGTCCACAAACATTGTCCTTCTAGAGGCGGAAGGAAGCCCATACATTGACTGCTTTCTTGGTCAGCGATCACGATCCCCCAAGTCGCACCAGGGACACTCACCAAATGCGCGGACATGGGTCCATCTTCGTCGTCACCATTCTTTTGGATGAATTCGCTTTCCAACAACGTTTCGAGTAAAACGTCCCACGACAAGACTGCAACAACGGGTGTAGTCGCTTAACATGGCCCAATTCGTGACGCGTGAAGGTACGTACGTCGCCAATGAGGGAAATGCGGTCGGAGCTGGTTCAAGAACGATACGAGCTTCGTACGATCTGGTATCGGAGACTTCGAAAGCGCCTCGTCCCAACAGAGCGCGATCGCTTCGAAATGCGCGGCCTGCAGAGTCTGCGCCCACGTATCCACAGCGAGCCTAATCTCTTCCTGCACGAACGTTTTCAGCGTTTGAGATCGGCGACACGGAAGCAGACATACCCGGTCATCCTCCCATAATGCAGCGAAGAAGTATCGGAAGATGTCGATCACGCTCGAGCGCCATTGGCGGTCTTCGACCTCGAACGCTGGGCTCGTCACGTCCTCCACCACGCGGAACAATCGAACCACGCTTTGCAAGCTGCATTGACGACAAGTCAGCTGAAACTTCAGAGTGCCTACCGTTGCACGCACCGAACTTCCCAACTTCCATGCGTCTCGAACAAGCTCTCCAAGAGGCTCTGGAAAGGCTGAGCGTCGACAACAAGTATCCGCAGCAAGAGCTTCGTTCGTATGGTTGAGATCTCTGCGGCTTGGACGCCATAAAATTGCCACATGCTGCAACCAGATCAGCAAGGAGACACACTCCAAAATATCAGTAACCACTCACCAGGTGCACAACGCTGAGCCGTTCCGCAGAATGAAGTTGTCCACTTCATAAGTTTCGACTAGCGGGGCGTGGTGCATGAATGCATCCAAGAACTTGGCAGAAACGCAAGAAACCTCATCAAGACCCGTCTCGACGTACGACTTAAGAGCTTCGATGATAGCGGAGTTGACTATGACGGGGTCCGTAACGGTCACAGCACGCCCATTCAGTTTCCTCCTCGAAGGCAGACCTTGAACCTCGTTTTCCAGGACAAGACCGGATGAACTCAGGAAAGCCCTTTCGCAACCATACAGCAGCAAGCACGTCGCCAACGACTGTCGAATGACTTGCACTCTGCGAACGAGGTCAACAGCCATTTAACGAGAGTTTCCTAGATTTTGTGACGTACACCTCGGATACTCTGTGGTGCGCTCGGAGGTACATCACCAGCTGTGGTCCTATCCCTGCGTGAATGGCGGCCACGACCGTCTGCAAATCCTGGCGTCCCATGGACTTGAGCCAGCACGACCACAGCGCCGACTTGATCAGGAGCGAGCACACTTCGAGTGAGACACCAAACTTGTTCCCCAAGCCGACGAGTTCCATGAACGTCGGCACGGATACCTCGATTCCAGACCGGACGAACAAGCAGAGCCAGTGCAGTGTGTTGTCGAAGCCCTCGTTGTTCGTCGTGGCAATGTCGACGATGACCTTGAGCGGGTTGATCGTCATCATGGTCGGGTTCTCCGTCATCGTTAGTCGGGGATCGCCCAGCGCGCTGAAGCGCTGCGAGGAGGTATCAAATTCGCGGTTGAACAGCCGGGAAAGCGAAGCAATGGGCTATTGGGACAAGAGAAGATCAGCGATGGTTCACAGAATTCTTTAAGGAACCCACCATTTGCTGGTCAACATCCAAAGACGAAGCGCGGTCCAACCATTTCTGGAACAGGTCGTCGAATGTCGTGAAGAGCACAGCGGCCTGGCTCAGCTTCAGGATCAAATGCAGAATCCTCTCGGTGATGATGGCTTCCCTTTTCTCAACGGGACCACGGCCCTTCCCGAGGAAGAACTCGTCGGCGACTGGAAGCTCCTGAGCTTGCTCAACCAACAGATCGAACACCATGACCGCGTACGCCTCGATGTCTTGGTCGTGCAGAGCCAACAGCCACCTGGCGGCATACCGAGAGGCAAGCGTACGCCTTCCTGCAACGTAATCGCCACCGTTGTTTGCGCTGCCAGTCGCGGTTGGCCGGGACTGAGTAGCGTTTGGCCACGGTTGGACATCGACGCCGGAGCGGACGCCGGGTATACTCGATCCCCGGGCAACGTAGTCGCGAAGCACAGTGCCTAGGTCGTCGTCCTAATGTGTCCATTAGCGGGGGTTAAGATTTCATACAAGACGTAACTGACCTCTGATATGATCCAGGACATAATAGCTTTCGACAAACGCCGCAGTGCATAGTCTGTGAGCATGCCGTCCGGCCAGAACTTGCGGCACAGGAGCAAAAGGCCAGCTTCGTTGACGGACAAGTCAATGTCCGACAAACACGCCTCGATCGATGCCGCCAACGTCTCCACCTCCGTCGAGACCTCCAGTCCTATAGGAATGGGGAAGGAACACTGCAGACGCTCCGGGTGGGGCCCCCCGTCGAAGAGCACCCCTTGCGCATCGACCCGCTGGAAGAAGCCTAGATGCAGCATATGGGAGAGGAGGTATTTGGCGCCCACTTCGGAATGGAGATTGAGCTGCTCCCCGAGCTGATCGCGCATGTGCGCGAGCGTCACGACCTCGTACGGATACTCGCTGTCCTCGTCTTGCTCCTGGCCCGGTTGACCGGGAGCAAGCAGATCCGCGGAAGAGAAACTGGAGCCGTCTATGCTGGAAGGAGGCGACTTGATGACGCTGATGATGAACGTCAAGACGTTCCAATTGAAGAACATATAGGAGTCGCCAGGGCGCAGTCGATTCTCGGCGAGGTGGTCGGAGAGGGCTTGAGAGACGAGAGGGGAGCGCGAGGAAAGGTACGCCTCGTACAAGTTGACGAGGTAGTGGAGCTCGAACTCATCGAGACGCTTGTCCTCCGCGGCTCTTTTACCCTGTTTCACGACGATGGACCCCAAGGCCAGTCCATTGGTCAGAATCTGCAGCTGGGTCCACAACACGGCGAGGAACACAGAGATCTCTTCATACGTTCGGTTGGGAAGGTCCGCCTCGGTCAGGAAGATCTCCCGGAAGTGGTCCGCAAACGACTGGCGCAATGCCTTCCACGCAATCGTTATGTACGTATCGTCGATGGTGACCGACCGACACCTCGGCAGGTCTTCTGGGGTGGCCCTCGTCAAGCAGGCCGAATGGACGAATTGCTTGCACGAGCCGCATTTCAGCGCCTGCAGGACGGGACCCCACAGCGGTTGCTTGCAGACGAAACACAGCGTCAGGCTGAACAAGTTCACCGGTTTGAACGCGTGCTGCTCCTTGTGCACGACCTCCGGCCCGACGGTGTGCCGGTGAGGAAGAACGTTTGAAAAACGGTACACGGCCACCTTCTGCACGCTCGGGTCCGCCGCGACGCCGTACTGCGTAAAGAAACTGCCGTCGGGGTAGTCGTAGCAGTCGAAGTGTACCATGGACATGCACATCGGACAGAGGAGGCCAAAGCCCTCAATGGTGTTCGCGCAGGCATGGCAATCGTTCTGTGAGATCCCGGCGAAGATGTTTGGACCAGACACCTTGAAACGCCACGGGACGAACTGGTGCGAGTAAGGATGGACGTGGTGTCGGCGAGACACGACCATGCCTTGGGTTTCGCGCGCCATGGCGTCGTGATAGCTGATGGTAGGGAAAGGCTTGCTGACCGTCAGGTGTCCGATCGCGTGCGGCCAGTAAGAGAGTAGGAGAGAAATGGCGGCATATCGGGCACGGGGGGTGTGATAGGCTACGACAGCGAGGGCGTCGAGGTACGCATCCGGCTTGTTCTCTGCAATGCGGCTGAGGAGGCGGTGGAACATGTGAAGCGTTGACGAGTTCACGGTAGTGAGGTCGATGTTCTCGAGGATAGCAGCGAGTAATGGAGGAATGATAGATGATAACTGATATATGGCAGGATCCTGCTGGGGAGCGGAAGTGGACCGAAGAGCGACGTCTTCAGGCGATAAAGCTTTCGTCCAACGTCGCCAATTCGAATCAGTGACTGCGAGAGCTGCTTCCTCCTTGACTTCATCTACGAGAATGGACACCATGGGCCCCGCATCATTCAAGGGAGCGTCGCCGTATGATAGATCTATTGAGGATCGAGTACTTAGCTCCCCGGTCCAAATCTCACTAAAAGGCACGACTTCGCACCTGCAGAGGCAGAGGGTAGTTGTCCAGTGCCCTGAAAGCGCCTCAGGTCGGCCAAGAGGTTTCCAAGCACGCTATCATCAAAGAATCCAAGGAGTCGGGTATGCATCTCAGGACCGAAGGTTAGGAAGGCTGGTAGCAGAGCGAAGCCAATCTGGGAGATGACTCGGGGATCATGACGGTGGGTGTGTAGCAGGAATCTCGCGACATCAAGGATGGCAAATTGGAGGGAGTTCGGTGGTCGGGATGGACGAGGTGCAGCAATTTTGAAGCGACAATCTTCGGCAATTACGGAGGCAAGGATGGATATACATTGGGAAAGTAGTTGTGGAGCGCGAACGACACCTTCGGATTCGCCACGGCCAATAGACGGTGAACGGGACCGCGAGCCTCTGCCCATGGATAGACTCCTTCGACGCATAAAGGATTCCCTGAGCTTCTCACTGTTGCTTCGCTGTGTCTGGGGTGTACTGATGAAACAGCAGTATGTCAGCTATGTAGGCGTGGAGCAACCTACGAGCTCACCTGTCGTAGAATATATCCCAGCTATGTGCTATAGAGAGCACAAGAACATCCTTCAATTGGTTCAAGAGGTCGAGAGTGGTATCGGTAGTGAATGCCTCGACGTCTTCCTCCTCCGAATCCGTGTCATCTTGAGGAACTGGTTGATGGGTACGCCGACCGGTCAAAGTGCCTGTGTACTTGACTGCACCCCTCACTGACTTGATAACCGACCCACTGCCCTTCTCGTTCTGGGCTGAGCCGTGGACAAGTGTAGTCAGGAGTGAAGGGGGTATTGGCCTGCCCTGTAGCTGCGACAGAATGTGAGCAAGCAACTTGCGGGATTCGTTTCGCGCTTTGTTCATGCCAGGAGGCGCGGAGGCGCGCTTCTGCTGCGAGGGCCCAACATCGTTGACCTCGTCAGCGTCGCCAGTACCGGAAATGCGGAAGGAAGGGAGGACGGCTTGGGAAATACTGCGAGCGCGATCTCTGGTGAATGATGCAAAAGGAGAGCGAGGAGAACTCGGCGACGGCGTAATGTTCCCTGGTTCTATCACGAGTGAACCGGCTTGGCTTGTGTCCACGCGGAGAGTGGGCGTGCGAGGAGTAGCCATGGGTGGCCCGTCGTATTGGCGCAGGTGAGATATGCGTGTAGCCTAGAGGAGCATTTCAATGTTGTCAAGCAAAAGCACTGCAGCCAAGCCACGAGCAGAGGATTCGCACAGCGGCCAAGTAGGTCGTCGTTGCAGACGACGATGTGCTCACTGTCAGTTCGCGTCTTGCACGGGAGGCGGGCACAGCCACCGACGCGCCCTGCCAGTGACTGCCGCGCTGACAAGTTAAGTCGACCTTGGTCTTGGACCTTGACCAGACTCCTCTTCAGACATTTCCCTCACTAGACATTCTGGCACAATGCCGCGCAGGCCTAAAGTAGCTGCCACTCCTAAGAAGGTCAAGCAGGGCAACCTCGATGCTTTCGTCTCCAGCTCGCCAACACACCGATCCTCTCCAGCACGACCTTCGAAGCCGCGTCGCGGGCGGCGCAAAGTTCCTCTCGAGGACGCGGATGATGATGACATCGCTGGGCCACCGCACATACCCGCCCACGGGGACGAGGACGGAAGTCAAAGCAGCGACGCAGGTGCGATCCGCTTCGAGCCTAAGGTCGTCGTGATCAGCAGCAGTGAAGACGAGGGAGACTTCCCGCCGCGGCCGACCTTCTCCGGTAAGGGGAAGAAGCGTGCGAAGAGGGCGCACAGCGAGGACTCTGCGTCTGCAGCTTTTTCGGCAGGTGACGAGGAGGACCGGGAGGTGTACGTGCGCAAAGGGAAGCAGGCCGCGAAAAAGACGGCTGCTGCGGTACTGGATTCAGACGAAGAGGAGGAGATACGACCTCCCAAGAAGCGCAAGTTGGTGAAAGGGCAGAGACCGCCAACGCCAGAAGAGGACGAGGCGGACCTCATGGACGAAGTGGATGAACGCAGTATGTCCTTCCTGTCCTCCTCCTCCTTTACTGGTGGAGTAAGGTGTGGCGTTGCAGGAATCATTGACTCGCGACTGAGGACGCGAGACAAACGTACAACTTTCCAGAAGAATTTGGAGAGGCTCAAACGTGAGGATACCGACGATTGGTTTATTACTACCTATCTAATGTGTACAATTCGCAGGCAAGAAGCGCGGAGAGGCCGTGTCAGAGTCAGATGAGGAAGAGGAGGAATGGGAGGAGGAGACGGCTCCCTTTGCTGGTGCCAGGCCTGACAAAAGAGCAGAAGACTCCGACGGGAAAGAGGAGGTTGAAGAGCAAGAGGACGATACATTCATCGTGGAGGATGATTCCGCCCAGGCCATTGATCTTCCCGCGGAGTTCAGCATGGGCACATACCAGGATCTCCTCCACCACTTCAAGATCGTGTGCCAGTTCTTCGTCCACATAGTCGTTCACGACCCAGACGACAGGGAAGATGCTGCAGAAAAGCTCCAAGAAAGTACGTCCTTCGCCTCGGTCTCAATTCAATCGCCAAGCTCTAACTCTTCCCCGGTCGCGATATAGATCAGTACTTCTCTGTCCCACTCAAGATTGCACGGAGGAAGCTGTCTGGCATGCGCGACTCTCTCGTTGCCGGGTCGACATGGAAGCCCCGCTTCCGCAAAGCGCTCGACACGTACCCGATCTTTGAGACGCAGCACCTCGAATTTACTGTACCGAGGTGCGACGCGTGCAACCTTGGCGGCCGCAAATCGACCATTCAAGGCAGGCTCAGCGGAGAGCCTTACGATCCTCAGACGTATGAGGTGAGTGCAGAATCTGCTTATGTTTATGCTCCCGGATCGCAAGCTCACGTTGATCCTGCAGACCATTGGTGAGGACGAACCCAGTTCTAACGACGAAGAGGGATCCGGAGAGGTGAAGAAAGAGTTCGACTTGGGTCGATTTTGTGCCAAGAGGACGCGCACATACCACCAATTTACCCACTGGGAAGTGCGTCTGTCTTCTGCTGCAAGTCTCGCGGATCGCTGCTGACCAATGAGATGCAGTACCATCTCTTCCACGCTTTGCGAGACGAAGTCGAGAGCTTGAAAGCCAACAGAGACGAGCGCAGCTTCGTTCGTGTCGCGTATGCCAAAGGGAAGCAACCACCCGAGGACCTCAGCGACGCGGACGCAATCATGGACTGGCTGGACGAGCGGCAGGTTATCAACATCCAATGGCAAGAAATCAAGACGATGATGGATAATGCGCGACATCTAGAGGTCAGGGGTGGGAGAGGAGATGATGTGGATTCAGATTAATTGTGATCTATGAGCAAGCTGTCGTGACGTTTTGTACGCTGCTTCGGTGTTGTGTATGTTTGTGTATGTTGCTTGCATATATTTGATAATCGCATGTTGGATTCGGGACACGACCGCCACGTTAGGATATTCATTGCCGCATGCCTGAACCTAAACTGGCTACCAAGTTTTCTCCTACCTCGTCAACCAACAGATCCTTCACATTGCTCTCTTGCTCGACGGCCGACTCGTATGCTTCCAACAGCACCGCGTCCGTCAATGGGACGAAGTGTGCAGCCAACACCTTGATGATATTGCTCACACGGGATATCGCTGCGCGCGTCGCGTCGTCGATGTCCTGTGTGCGCGCTCGTAATGGGTCGTGCGTAGAGCTAATATAACACTCACATCATTCTTATTCGAGTACACGGCCTCCGCGTCAAAGCCCTCCTCGCCCTCTTGCTCGCTCTCCTTGACGTGCTTGCTCACCCAGATGTAGCCGTTGAGTCCGAGGATGAGGTCGACGCCACAGGGAAGGGAGACGAAGTGCGACTTCAGTCGCCTGATCAGGATCGGCGGGACGGTCACCAGTTGTCCGTTCCGGAGCTATGGGTGCTGTGAGTATACGCGCACAACTGCTTGGTGCTGCGCACGAACCTTCCCGTACCGTAGCGAACGCGTGTGGAGGGACATCGCGCCATCGGAGAAGAAGGCCTGCACTTCCGCGACGAGCAAGTCCCCTTCCTCAAAGAACGTCCGCATTTGCAGCTCATCACTTTCAAGTTTTCTGCGCTAAGAGAACGTGAGGAAAGGAGAGGGGATGGTCGACCCGGTGATACGCACCTGAACGCCCCCAGGAAGGTTCACAGACGAAAGCATCAAGACGGCGTCCTGCCGCGAGTTCGCATCCACCTTCCATCGACGCGGTTGCACCTGCTATGCTTAAGCGAAGGTGATACGCACAGCGAATGCCCGTCCACACCTCAGTGATTCGCCCCACCACAAGGTCTCCAACTTCGGGGTTATACCTTGGATTTATGCGAGGGTTAGGATTGCGCGACAAGAGGGCACATAGTGGGCATACCTGCTGCGCACCGCGCGCACCGTGATGAGCTTGTTCACGCGTTCGACCGTCCCAGCCACCGACGCGATGACCTCCTCATTATTGACATACGTTCCGTGCCCTCTGCACTCAGACATGAGCCCTTGCCTCGGCCGCGTTCCAATCATTAAGCGGAAGGTGGACGTACCGCATGAAAGTGTGCGAAGACGTGATGGAATCGCCGGGCAACGTCAGCCTCTGGACGTTCTCCTCGAAGTCATCCTCGTCCAGGTCCATGTGTATGTCGTCCTCGACATCTGGGTGGTGCCTGGTGCTGCCGTAGCCACCGGACGCTTCAGAAGTTGAAGGGAAAGACGCAAATGCGATCATCGCGAGCGGGACCGGCTTGTCTGTCCTGAGAGATGTGTTTTACGAACGAGGTCGAGGGAGACGAAGAGAGTTGCGCAGATCTGGATCTCGCGCCACCGACAGCGGGCGCCTACGTGAATGCAGGACCTTACAATGCATCTGAAATAGCCACCGACGCTCACCTCACCATCCACCATGTCTCACTATCCCTACTCGGCTACTGGAACGACATACCCATATGCTGGATACCACACGCAGACTCCCGGCACATATACACAGCAGTCAGGAGCTTATCCAACCACACCGTACCAGTATGCCCCTCCAACGGCAGTAACGAGCTACGGCACTGTCGGCACGACTTGGCCGTACCATGGCTACACCTACTACCCACAGCAGCATCAACAACAACAGACGCAAGTCACTGCTCCGAAACCTGCCGTGACGACAACCACCACAACAGCACAATCCTCCACGTCCACGCCCGTCACCGCTACACCTGCTGTTGCATCATCTGTTGCGCCTCGTCCCCCCGTTCCCTCAACGTATACCTTCACGTCGTATAATCGAGACCCGGCTCTATACGGGAGGAGCACGCGGAAAGGCTCGAATTACCGGGGGTTGTTCACAAAAGAACGTACGTGTCTCCGTATTCGCTCCGAGACGCCCTCTCAAGCTCGTCCGTATCGCAGTGCGGAACCTGATGTATGGGTTCGGAGACGACCGCAATCCGGCCAGTGACTCGGTCAACGTCATGGAGGAGATCCTCATTGAGTACATCATAGACGTCGTGCGTGCTCTACCCTTTCTCTCTGCTGCTTTCCTTTGCTGATCTAGATGATGGGTGTAGTGTCAAGTAGCATCGGGAGGCGGCAAGAAGTCTCGTCTATCGATCGAGGACTTGCGTCGCGCACTATCTCGGTTACCGGATGCGAAAAAGCTGGCGCGTATGGAGGAGCTGTTGTTTATGCAGGAGGACATCAAGCGAGCACGCGCGCAGTTCGACGAGCCCGACATGCATCCCTCTGGCTCGGGCTTGTAGTGATCATCATGACCTGCATGTGTATCATAGTGTGTACTTTTAGCATTCACTCATGAATCCGACAGCGCAAGAGCAACTGTGAACGGTATTGAAGTGCAAATGAGCAGCAACGTCCATTCGCCACACCTAAAGCTATAGTACAAGGTAGGACTGTCACTCCTCCATAGCGTCGTCATCACCTTCTGGGGGACCCTCGGAGTCTTCCCCCTTCTGTCCTCGTAGTGCGGCACCTAGCCAGCATGTGAGAATGGCTCATGTGTTGTCTGACTGAATGGCACATACCGCCACTTTGCGCAAGCGGTTTTGCGTGTTGACGGAGCCATTCCTCAGACTCCCAGACTGCACGAGCGAATGGGGTCAGCACCATCGGCAGAACTTTGGACGATCCTGGACACGTACTCGCTCTGTTGCCAGCGGCTTGAGTTGGGCCTTTCAATGGCCGTGCGAGGTTCACCCTCAGAACCCGGTCTTTGAGCTCGTTGAGGTCCATGTTGTCAATGGCATCCTGAGCATCGGCCGGAGATGCGTACGTAACGAATGCGAATCCTCGGTGCTTCGTCTCTGAAATGCACATGGAAACGTCAGAAATATCGACTGACATAAATAGCATGCCAAACGATAGCGCGTACCATTGGGATGCGAGGGGTTAGTCGGGGCCGGAGGTATTTGTACTTCAATTACATCGCCTGACGCAAGGATATTAGGAAGCGTTGAGCGACCATGCGAGGAGACGTGGCACGCACCGAAGGTGCCGAAGTTCTCAATGATGACGGCCTCGTCGACATCGTCACCAATTCCGCCGACGAAGATGGTTTTCTTGGTCTTTGTGCCTTCTTCCATGAGCCAGGGCGAGGGCGTTCAATGGCTGAACATGGCAAAGTGTAACCTAGCCGAGGTTCCCACGGCACCATCATTGTGGCTACGCGGGCGTCCAGGCACTTGAAGTGCTCCTCGACGTGAGGACGTGGTCAGGACATACCCTGACCTCACTGCCCGGTCCCTGCACGGCCTCCCCTCCGTCGCCCCTGGGAACTTCAGGCCAGCTTTCGTCTGTCGTCACTGTTGGCTGTTTCTCCGCCGCAACGCGTGGTGCACGCTACCATCTACCACCTGGGTCTTTCCCTAAAATAGGCCATAAATCCCTCGGTATCGCACCCTGGGTGTGACCGTATTTCCCCTTCCTGGATATTCAAACAAGCCATCTGGGACCCTTCACTGCCCGAGGTGCTCGACAACAATCGGCTAACTCGACCCCTCCCGCAGCCTTCGGCCCTGCACGGCCATTCAGTCCTCCATGTATCAGTTCCGCCCTCTCGTGACTCTCGTTCCACCCCTCGGCCACATCCTCCTTCGCCTTATCTGGCAGATCATTCGTATGTTCCACAGCCCTCTCCCAAAGACATGCGACGGTCGCGCTACCGTATGTCCCATCTTGATAGACTTGCTGTAAATCGCCGCGGCAGTGTGAAGACAGACAGCTTTACCCCCCCTTGGGTCTTCATTACAGCCCAATTCTCATTGCCGCCTACTTCCCCGATGCGGGCCTGTCATCACGACCAAGTCCCTTTTGAGGCATCCGTTTCCCCTTCCCTGAGCGTTCTTCTGCACCATGTCAACATAAGAGCGCTGCTGGGCACCGGACCCGCGCTGGGCTTCGTGCGTCGACTCTTCTCGCCAAGTTGCCAGTGCTTCCTCATGTCCATCACCTATGGCCGCCGCCCGCTCATCCTCGCGCACTCCCCGTCCTTCCCCGCCGCTAACCACCCCGATCAGTGACGATGAAAGCGAAGATGACGCCTCGTCGTGCGCTTCCCAGTCCTCCCTCGACGAAGACGCTGTGAACGTGCGCATATCGCCAAACTGGTGCTCCTACAAGGACGTGATCGCTTCCCGAGGGTTTCGACTCGATACCTGCAAGGACGTCAAAGAGTGGTATCACCAATACTGGGCCAATCAAGCATCCGAGGGCCGCTCCGTGTCCAAAGATCTCCCCGGGTACATTCGCGCCTGCCGAGTTCAAGACGAGAACGAGCTGTGCAAAGACGCCGGACTGGTGAGCCCGTTCTTTCTCTGTCTGAGGCGAGGCGTTGAATGGTGCGAGGTTAACCGGGTTGTTGGTTTAAGCCTGACAGGCTCTTTCGCGGCACACAGTGTTCTACCGGCGTAAAGGTGGTGATAAAGGCCGTTCATTTGAATAGCCGAGAGTACGACGTCATTCGGCACCTTTCCCGTCCCGCACAGCGAAGCCATCCCATGAACCACTGTATACGTGAGTGCGGCTGCACTTCGGCGCCGGATGGAAAGCCTGCTGACGCGTCTCCCAGCTGTCCTGGATTTCGTCGAAGTGCCCAAGGAGAGGTTGGCGTTTATCGTCATGGAAGAGTGGCCTGCGCCCATGACCACGAACCTCCCCGCTAACCTCGGCCAATTCCTCAATTTCTTGCGCTGCTGTATGGAGGTGAGGCAAACCAACTGGACTTGACCGTATCGAATATATCTGACGCTCGTATTCTAGCACACGGTCTTCATGCACGCGCACAGTATTGCACACCTCGACATATCGCCGCGCAATGTCGTGACAGACCTCAAGGGCCGTTACGCGTGTATAGACTACGAATGCAGCATGCGCTTCGACAGCACTCCTGAGCCGCGCGTACGCCATGCCCGAATAGCTGAGCCTCCTCCGGAAATAGAACGAGGCGAGGCTAGCGATCCGTACAAGGTAGACGTCTTCGGGCTCGGCGTAATGATGTTACGCACCATGGAGGTGAGAAGACTTTAATCATCCGCATTCACTTTTGAGCCGCTATTCAACGCATGGGCAGCTCGCCGGCTATACCGTCCCAGAGTTGTACCCTCTCATCAAGCTGATGATCCGCAACCAGTTCGCGCAACGACCATCCGCCCTCCAGGTTCTCTTCGCTTTCAATGCTACGCTTTCCCAAATGCATCCCTCCAGACTCGCTTTGCAAACGTGCCGGTCGTAATTTGAGATGTGATTCCAATAATTTTATTTTCCCGCTCTCATCCGTCCGTATAGTGCATATATTTATATGGAAACACGTACTGTATAATGTTACCGCACCATTCCGTATTCTCCCTCATGGACAGCTTTGTAGACTAGGACGCCTGTGGTATTGTGGATCGCATTATCTAGTACTCTACCTCCCTCACCACTCTCGACGAAACCGTAAATCCTACTGGCCATTACACGTGCGCAGAACAGCGAATTGTATTTCTCATTATCGAGGAGGCGCTAACGTCTCCTGCAGGATGGGGAGTACGTTACGAATCAGACCGTAGCTCACCGAGATCAAGACAGCGCATTTTAGTTTCCCCATCCGCTCGCTGCCCTCAGACAAAGCGGAGGGTAGCGGGCAGAAGGGTACTTGTCCCGAGGACCACGAAAAGGTATGCGCCAGGACCTGAGTCCCTCCCTCGGGATACATCACTACCAAGAGCTACATGATCCCTACTACACGGACTACCAAGAGCTACAGGACTTTCTACTCCGGAACCGAAGAAATAAACCCACGCACCTGAAGACCGAAACCGAACCCAAACCAAAGAAACGGACGCACCTTGAGATCGGAACCCACAACCAAAAGAAACGCACGCACTTCTGGACTTGGACCACGACCGAAAGAAAGCACGTACCTCGGACCGAAGCCGAGAAGAAGAAAAGGAGACGAGATGAGACGAGATGAAGGTTGGCGGCGCCGAGCAGGGGATTATATACCCCCCCAGCATTTGCGTTCAGTCCGGTCAGCCCGAGGTCAGACCCATTGTTACAAGGCCTCACGGCTGAACCAACTGTGGCTAACAAACGATGATGTAACCATCGAGGCTGAACTCGAAGGCTTCGGAGAGTCTCCCACCGGCTGTCAGCAACCGAGTGGTGCGTAGGACTCGAAACCCAGGGAAAACCGAAGGTACGCACAGACAGTAACCTCAATTTTCCCGCGACCACACGGCGTGTTCTCAGCGATCTAGTAACTACATACTGAGATCCGGGGCGTCTCGGAAACCTATGCTCACACCAGAGTCGATATCTGGTGCCCTGCGTCAGCCGAGAGAAGCAGAGCTTGCCCCGGGTTTCGTCGTGCTTCGTCGTTTTCCCATGGAGCGAAGATTCGGAGCTATAGACTGTTGGATTCCAAGGCCACGATCAGAGGTGCATATGAGCTATACAGTACAAATCGAAGCAACGGCAAATCATGAGGGATCTGTCTGTCCACCTTCGCCTTCAGCAGTGGCCTCCTCCAGTCGACGTCGCTTCCGCTCCAGGTACCGCTCCTTCGCGCTCTTCACTGCGGCCTCGTCATTCCTCTTCGTCACCACCCTGTCCCTGCTCTCTTGCTCCTCTCGCTCCTTCTCCGACAGCAACCTCCGCTTCTCTTCCTCCATTTGCCTCTGCATCTCCCGTGCCCGCCGCTCGTTGATCTCCCGTCGGCTCGCAGCTGTACCCACAGCACGGTGTGTCTCCACGTGCTCCTCCGACCCGGCCTTGTTCTTGTTCGACAGCTGCAGACCTAATTTCCGGGTGTTCGGCGCGGAGAGGTTAAGGCCTGCTGAGAGAAGCTCGCGCTTATCGACGATCTGGTTGTCGTCGTTCAGCTCGACGTCCTTCCCTTGTTCGCGCGCAATGCGCGCCAGCTCCACGTCGGATTTCGGGGTGAAGTCGGGAGGCTTTGTAATGGTGAGGTTGGGACCGCCTTGGGGGCCGATTGTCGGTTTCGACTCGGTGGCGGCTACAGTCTGCTCGTGCTGCTGTTCAGACTCCTCGAGCAGCTTGCGGTAGAAGTGAGCCATGCCGGTCCCGACGCCCTTGCTCTGCTTTTTCTTTTCCGCCTCTACGGGACATTGATGAGGTCACGGCGATCCGGCAACGCATAATGCAAACGCACCCTCTCGTTGCCGTTCTTCCTCTTCTGCTCGTCGGAGCTCCTCCATCTGATCCTTATACGCTTGCGTGACAAACGCCTCTTTGTCTTTGAATTCGTCGCCCTCGAGTTCCCGTTCGCGTTGGATCATCTTCTCCTCAGCCCTCAAGTGGTCGAGTCTCCGTGTGGCTGCGGACGCCAGCAGCCCACTAATGTACCTCGGCTGCGAAGGCCTTCAGTATATCAGCGCTCGAGAGAAAGTAGAAGGCGACGGCTCGCGGAAAACGGCAGACACTCACTTTCCGCTCTTTCGCATCCACCTCCTTGGCCTCCTTCTGCCGCAGCTTGGCCTCCTGCATCTTGTCCCAGACCGCGTCGTACTCGAACACCGTCGCGTCCGCCTTCTTCTCCGCTTCGAGCTGCTTCTTCATCGACTTGGACATCTCCACGCTCTGCGCGATGAACTGCTTGTTCGCCGCGACCTTGCCGTTGCCTCCGGTCGCCGTCGCTGCTGCGTCCACGGGTTCATCGTCGTCCAGAGCGGCGAATGCAGCACTTCGTTTGAGGGACGGAGCTTCGCCGACAGACTTTGCCGTAGTCTTGCCCTTGAGAGAGAACGAGACCTTCATAGAGATGGAGGTGGTGGGCAGAAAGGATGGTGTAAGCGCCTGATGTTGCTGGGACGCGTTCCGGGTAGGCGCCCCGCACACCTTTTACGCACCTTTCGTCATGGCTCAGGCAAACTTCGACCGGAGGCGCATCAACGGACCTGACGAGAGTTTCCAGCCAATATTTGACGATGATGAAGGAGAAGAAACGAAGTGGAAGCCTGGCAATCCTAGGAGAGGCCGAGGAGCGCGGGATATTCGACCAATATGTACGATTTCCCGTTTGCAGTTGTCCCTGCCTCCCGCTAACACAACGCTCTGAACTTGCAAAGTCTTGAAGGCCGGCCTGATAAACCAAGCGAACGGATCCGCATACATTGAGACTGAGCGGACAAAGATTGCGTGTGCGGTGTGAGTGAGTTCTGAACCGATTTTCGTCTGGCGCCGGTCCTTGAACATGTGGTGCAGGTATGGCCCGCGACAGTCCAAAAGCACCGTCTACAACGAGAAGGGGCGACTGAATGTTGAAGTCAAGTTCGCCCCGTTCTCATGTACGCGGAGACGGGTTCCTATACGGGTGCGCCGCGCACTATTTGTGCCTCCAGTCGTTCAACCATTGACCAGCGCCCTAGGACGCGGAAGACAGATCGGTTGCTGTTCAGATTCAGCAAGCCTTGGTCTCAGCAGTCCGGCTGGAACTTCTTCCTAAATCCACCATAGACATTTTTATCACAGTCATCGAGAACGACGGGATGGAAGGATGCATCGCGTCCGGGTCGGTCGCCGCCAGTGCAGCATTAGCGGATGCTGGGATAGAGATGTTTGGGTTGGTGGCATCGTGTTCAGCCGTACGTGTTACTATTCTCTTCATCTTCCCTCGAGCTCTCTAATGTCGCATCCAGGCCGTCGTTGGCGAGGAGATCTGGCTGGACCCAACAGAGGAGGAAGGGAAGGTCTCCTCGGGCACGTTGGTTTTATCTGGCGTTCCCGCTCTGGGAACTGTTACGCATGTGTGGCAGTCCGGCTCCATGACTCCTGGCGACGCACTAAAGGTGGGCTGCTTTCAGCCCTCGGTTGCTCAGGCCAGGGTTGACCATATTGGCAGTGTATGGAGGCATGCCAAGACCGGTTTACAGACATTCACGGCGTCATCGCCCAAGCACTTCTTGACAAAGCACAAAATACGTGATGCCTCACGTCATTGCCACATCATGAGTGAAATGCCCAGACTTGTCAGTGGCTTGTCATCGTTCGGAGAGCGAGTGCATCAACTGGTTCCCATGATGCCCAACTCCGCGGCCTCGGAACTGCCGCGCATGGCTCTTCACCACCTGTTCAAGTTTTATCAATAGCAATTAAGCCTGAACTTGAAGCCAACGATCCTTTCCCAATCCCGATCTAAAGTCACCGGTCACCTTTGGCGGCGATGTATAGACGAGATTTTGAAGACGCTCTGATCACGGCACGTAGCTTATTCCTCGAAGGTGACGAACAGCGCTGTCGTCTTGTTGTTCTGTTGACTTGTTTGCGCAAACACCTGCCTCGAACACACCTCGCTATGAACATGCTTTGAATAGCGTACTTACATATGTATTGGGTGGCAGGAGATCGAGATTTAGTCAACATCCGAGCGCTTACTGCGTCTGTGCGAAGTGCCCGCGTCGAGGAATTGAAGCCATTCACGCGTTGTGCCCACTTGTTCAACGCCGTGTCCACGCCCTTCACGGTTCACCTCCCCGCGACGACTTGCTACGTTTCTCCCACCGTACTCACGCGCTCCCGCAAAAATAACCCGGGGCGCCCCCAACGA
The DNA here is from genome assembly GCA_032821775.1 of Sanguinoderma infundibulare. Classification (NCBI taxonomy): domain Eukaryota; kingdom Fungi; phylum Basidiomycota; class Agaricomycetes; order Polyporales; family Polyporaceae; genus Sanguinoderma; species Sanguinoderma infundibulare. The sequence continues at coordinate 1,654,710 of JAVLRN010000005.1, read as the reverse complement.
GTCGTATGACATCCTCGACGGCCAACGCTACGCTGCTCGACAACCTCAAGTCACCACGGAGCGACCTCAAGTCACCTCGAAGCGCTACTTCGCAAATCTACTCGCCGTCCGTCCGGTCGAGCCGTCTCTCGGAGGACTCTGATGACTCCCTGCGCGACTTGGAGCTGTCGGAGGGTCCTCTATTAGCCGAGAACCCGAGGCAGTTTCGTGGCCGGTCGTACTCCGTCTCTGGCTTCGACTTTCAGCGCGACCTTATACCTCTGAGCACAAGCCTGAGCGAATCGGAGGATGTACACCCGGAGTCGGGTGAAAAGCGGTTAGGGCTGGTGAACGGTGCGTGTGTCCTTCTCTTAGGGGGTCATCGGGGACGCGGCCTGAAGACGTTGGACGTTGTAATGAAGGGATTGCCCTCATTGTGGGTCTGCAGATTGGTTCGGGAATCTTGTGAGTGAACTCAACGCCCTCGTGTCTTCTTGTACTCATTCGCACCGCAAAGCTCCTCACCCGGAGTAGTGGTAGCAAATACCGAGAGCGTCGGCGCGAGCCTGCTGGTCTGGTTCGCGGCTGGGGTTCTCGCTTGGACGGGCGCAAGCAGCTTCGCCGAGCTGGGGTCCTCTATACCCGTCAACGGGGGCGCACAGGCGTACCTCCAATACTCGTACGGGCCCCTCGTGTCGTATTTATTCGCGTGGACAGCGATATCAGCCCTCAAACCAGGTGCGCAAACACGCTGTCTTCTCGCAGGCTCCCGTCCTTACATGGTGTTTTGTGTGGCAGGCGGCAACGCCGTAATTAGCCTAATTTTCGCAGAATACCTTAATCGGCTCATTTGGCACAGTACCCGCGCTGAGGTATCGCCGGATGATATTCCCCAGTGGGCTATCAAACTCACCGCTGTCGCGGCAGTCTTGGTAGTGTCCCTCATCTGCGTGGCCACACCTACCCTCGGCTCTCGTGCCGCTGTAGTGTTCACGACCGTCAAGGTGAGATTTAACAGCCCCTCGGTCGGTTTTGCATGCCCTGACTTCACGTAGATTGTTGCTTTGGTGTGTATGGACCAACTCCTGCCGAGGAAGAATGGTGTTGACGGCGTTGTCTACATGTTCCGGACCATGACTGCTAGATCTTAATCACCGTTCTTGGTCTCGTGCAGTTGGCCCGAGGGAAGGCGTCCACATCTCTCAGCCAAGCGGTTTTCGAGCATTCCAGTTCAAGCCCATCCGCATATGCTTTGGCACTGTATTCCAGTCTCTGGGCTTTCGACGGTTGGGATCAAGCCAACTACGTTGGAGGCGAGATGAAACGTCCGGAGAAGAACATTCCCCGGGCGATTCATGCGAGCATGGCGATTGTCATGGTAAGCCAAACTCGCAACGTTCTCGAATTTCGGTTGACACCCTCTTCAGGCTCTCTTCGTCCTAGCGAACATTGCGTACTTTGCTGTGCTCGACAAGGTAGATCGTTATCACTTCCGTCCACAAGGGGAATACTCACTGTATATGCAGGCTACTGTGGGGCTCAGTAATACAGTTGCGCTTGACTTCGGGCGTGCACTATTTGGTCCAGTGGGCGGTGTGGTGTTTGCCGCCATGGTCGCGTTCTCATGCTTCGGGGCGCTGAATGGTGAGGGGTCCACGGTCTATGCTTAGGTGGTGCGCTCGATTGACAACTCGATAGGCTCCTCGTTTACGACTGCGCGTCTGATCTATGTCGCGGGGAAAGAGGGCTATCTGCCCGCGCTGTTCGCTCGCCACAATTCCACGCTCAAAACGCCGCTCAATGCGATGTGCCTACAAGCAGGGATCACGATCGCGTTCATCCTGATCGGTGGCGGATTCCGTTCGTTGATCAATTTTGCCGTGGTCGCTTCGTGGGCATTTTATTTCTTGACAGTAAGTGGCACTTGTTGGGTCTGCTTAACCGTAGCCTTCCATTCGAATCACCTCTTGTAGGTATTGGGGCTGGTGATCTTGCGGATCAAGGAGCCCATGTTAGAAAGACCATACAAAACGTGGATTATTACGCCGCTAGTCTTCTGCGCAGTGAGTACCACCACGCACCTAGATGCTGATTCCCGGGTTTGACCTGCCTCGCCTGACGTGCGCAGGTGTGTCTGTTTTTGCTTTGCATGCCTATCATTGCTGCGCCCCTAGAAGCCATGGCAGTACTAGGTACGGTGTTAGCTGCAAAAGTCAAGTGTTTGGGCTAATCGCCATGCACTCCTTAGCGTTCGTGCTCGCGGGTATCCCCGTCTACTATATGACCCAACGACAGGACGGTCAGCCGACCGCCGTTCAAGGTAAATCCTCGCTCGAACCGCGTACGGAATGAATTGGACTAATCCGGGGTGCAGCGTACTTCTCCAGCATTTTCGCGCGAGTACGTGGGCGGCCAGATACGAGCTCCGGATGGCAGGCCGTGGCGACAGAAGGAGATGAACACCTGGAGATGCGGACGCCTGATAGTTCGGCTATACGTAGATGACATGAGATGATATGTCGCACCTATAGCCACGTGATATTAGACAGTTGCAGCTTGGCTACTGCCGATGGCCGAGCTTCTCAGTGAGACTTAGATAGACGTTGTGATTCCCGTGTCGGAGCATTGAGCTGACCGAGACGGAACAAGACGGACATTCGCTGACTGATCATTGCAGTGGAATATGGACACGTCGACTTAGCTACCGCGAAGCGCCGGGACATGGGTTCGGTGCTTGTGCGAGCTTTGCGCGATTGATCGCGATGCTGGACGCCGTCGCGCGGATAAATAGGAAATGGAGAGAGGTTGGCAGTCAGCCTCGTTCCCCATCGTCGTTCTGCGCTGCCCTCTACTCGGACGCCTTCCGCATCATCGCCACCCCCCTGCCGACCGTCACAGGACAATTAGGATCATTCACTTACCGCCATGGTGCGTTCCTGCTCGTCCATCTGCTTATGATCTGGGCGCGATCGCTTATGGAGGCTCTTACGATAGTCTGAGTCTGAGCACACTTACAAGTTTAACGTGAAGGTGATGATGCAAAGCTATATTAGGATCACGACGGCAATCGAGGAGCTGACCGAGCGTGCGACGGTCGCAGATGACCTGCAGCGGCTGCTCAGGCGCAGTCGACCGGGTGTTGAAGAAAACTGAAGGTGCGCTGAGATCTTGCCGTCCAGGCCAGGCACCGTCTCTGAATCGCGCTCGGCAACCCTGCGTCTGCATCTGCATGTTTGCGGCCGCTGCGGCACAGGCGTTTCTTCGTACGACATCAGCCTGGAGAAGCAGGAGGTGCTCGTCAAGGGGACGATCAAGTACGACGACCTGCACGCCAAGATCGCGAAGACGGGCAAGGAGGTGCGTGCGGTATTGCGGCGGTATGGTGTGGCAGGCGGGGACTTATCGGGGCCTAGGTCATCTCTGGTGAGATCGTCGAGACCGTCCAGTGAGCATATGGAAATGCTGGGCCTGGTCCGGGGAGACCTGGCGACGAGACGCAGTAAACGCGATCTGTTGTAGGAGATAGGCCGTTCTGATCGTTGATTGTACGAGCAAGAAGTGACAATGGGATGTATATTTCTGGGATGCTTTGCCTTGCTTAGCGCGGCAACAGTCTACATGCTACAGGTGATCAAGATGCTTGTTTGACCTCGTGGAAGGGGCCACTGGCGCGCAGGGATGAGAGCTGGAGGAGAGGACTGATTTTGACCAAGACGTGGTTTTCGGCTAGTTACGCGGCGGCATTATCGGCGGGCGCGCGTGGCCGCCACGGAGGAGTTGGGAGAGTCGGTTCCGGGCTTGCGGGTGGCAACCATGCACCATTGTCAAAACCATGACCCGGACCGCCGGCAGCAAGACGCGAGTCTCGGAGGGGGGCGAGATGACAGAAGAGGGTAAGTATGGCCGGTGAGCGGACAAGCCGAGAGCTGGGAGAACATGTCCGTCGCCCCGACGTCATCCGTTTCTTCTTTCTTCCCATCCTTCTCGCCCTTGTCTCTCCGACGCTGCGCAAAATGCACCTTTTCTCCCCCGACGACCTTCACGTACCATAATCCCCCCGGTCACTACCCTCTCGCTTCCGACCCGTCCTTCCCCGGCCAGCCAGGACGAATGACCGCCCCCGCGTATTGCATACCCAGCCAAGACCAACCTCCGGTACCTGAGATCCACGCATCCATATTCGGAGCTGTGATACCCGGCCTCACGCCCTCTCTCGTTACCCTTTAAGCTCTCGAAAACACACCAGCAAGTCTCTTTCCAGCTTCCAAATATCTGTCCACTTATTCCCTCGCTTTTCTAGCCCCGGGCAATGGCATCTGCCTCTCCTTCATCGCGCCCCGCTAATCCCACCACTCCTTCCTATTCAGACGACCTCGAGTTTGTGACCGCCTATCTCGCCGTTCACGCCCTCAGCGATTCCAGCCGTGTGTATGCTTATGTCCTTTGGATAGCGCTAGGCGCCCTTCTTCTCTTCTGGTCAACATTCCACCACCTACACCTTCGCGGAGGCTATTTAGGCGCTCTCTGGTCCAAGTGGGCTCTCCGGCGACGAACATGGAGGAAGAAACACAGTCTCGCCGTCGCCAAGGCCAAGGGTCTACCCCATCAGCAACCCTACTCCTTCCCCTCCAATGCGCAAATATTCACCGTTTGCCTCATCACCCTCTTCGCCATGCTCGTCTCCTTCCTGGGCCCAGACAACCTCGCTCCAGGCTCCTACTTCTGGACATTGTCTGATTACCCTTATGCCACAACGTCCGGCTTCACTAAGCGCGCCGACTACACCTTCGACGATTTTACCAAGTTCCAGCCACAATATACCATCCCAAAGGCTTGGTGGACCATGGGCGGGCGGACTGGCTTGATCGCGTTCGCACTCTTTCCCCTCTGCGTGCTTTTCGCCATGAAATCACCTCCGTTCGCGATCCTCTCCCTTTCCCTTACCGTTCAGGTCTTTTGCGACAAACTGATGTTACTTCACAAAGCCACGGCTGTGCTCATCTATATCCTCACTGTGCTTCACGTCGTCTTCTGGAGCTTACAGTTGCTACAAGACCAAGCCTATCCTTTAGCATGGCAGTACGAGAAGTTCCTCTTCGCTTGGACTGTACGCATATTCATCATCTCTCTCTATTCACTGCCGGGTCTGCTAACCACACTTTATCTCAGGCATTCGGTTGCATGACGTTGCTCTTTCTGCTCTCCATTGCCCCCATCAGGAAGAATCACTACGAGGCGTTCTGGTTTCTCCATGTCCTCCTCGTCCCTCTCACCATCGTCATGTCCGCCCTTCATCATCCCCCAGTCTGGTGGTGGTGCTGGGCTGCGTTGGGTCTTTGGATAGGGGAGCGGTCCTGGCGTTTCACCTGGTGGTTGTATATCAACGGATATGTCGGAGCGCACTCACCGGCACCCTCGAACAAGCTCCGCAAGACTGGGCCGCGCGACCAGAAGCTGAAACAGCCGAAAGCGGAGGGTCTGTCTCCGTACTCCACATCCTCTGCGTCCGCGTCCTCACAAGGTCTTGCTCACTATCCGCCAAGCGTGCAGCTCCCTGGAGTTGGCGTCTCTGTGCCGACGGCCTATGTGCCTCCACCCGGTTTCGCTCATGCCGAACTTCTGCCGGGGCGCACTGTCCGCCTTCGCATCGTCACCCCTGGGTACTTGACATGGGCTCCGGGTCAGCACTTCCTCATCTCCATTCCCGCCATCACCCGTTTTACGACACATCCCTTCACCACCGCGTCCATCTGCGACGAGCAAAATCAATATGACGACGGCCGAGTGCTCGTGTTCCTCGTCCGCGCTAAGTGTGGGTGGACCAAGGACCTCTGGGACACCATCGCCACGATGCATGCGCAAGGCCAGCAGTACGTACGCAGCGAGAAGCTGCCCCGTTGTGAGATGCCGACTCGTGGTGTCCTGCTTCGCGCCTGCGTCGACGGCCCTTTCGGCTCCTCGGCGCGGGCATCGTGGGGGGAATACTCGTCGGTCTTGATCGTCGCTGGAGGGTCCGGGGTCAGTTATGCGCTTTCGGTGTTGCAGTACATCTGCCTCTGCTTGGCCGGGCGCGACGGCCGTTTCCTTGGTGGCAAGAAGGGAGGTTATGGCCAGCCTGGATACAAGACGAACCGCGTGCGCTTCGTCTGGCTCGTGCGCGAGTTCGGTGAGTCCTGAAGTCTTAGTGTCAGTGTGACACCCAACGATGCTTGTAGCTAATTTTTTGTGATGTTTGCCTAGGCCATATCCAGTGGTGCGCGCCTGTCCTTCGAAGATGCATGGACGTCGTGTCGTCCTCCGAGCTGCAGATCGACATTTTCGTGACGAATGTCCAGCAAGTCGCACGGCCAAACCCTACGATGCCCTCCCGCCTCTCGTTCGTCCCTCTGCCTGTTACGGAGGAGCTAGCAGCTCCTCAACCTAACTTTACCCGCCCGACGTCGAGGGATTCCTTCTCGTCCGACGAGGAGGGCGGCGACGTCGACCTCAGCTACTACACCGCCTTCGTGCAGGACGAGGGCGAGCTCGGGCACGAAGGGCACGTCCTCGACCTGACGAACTTCGACGGCGACGACGACACGGGACTGCCCGGCGAGGCGCAGTTCAACCTCTCGATAAAGAACGAGGGCAAGTCACGTCGGTTCTACACGCGGCGGGCCTCGAACGCCCTCCAGATGAAGGAGCAGCTCGACCAGCGCGCGTCGGATGGAAGCCAGTATTCCGTCCAGCTCGTGAAGAAGCGCGCGTCGATCCCCCCCATCGACACCAACCTGCCGCCGCCCATCCGGCCCAGCGTGGACGGGGCGATGTCGATCGGGCCTAGCTTCAGCTTCGACACGGCGACGCTGCGCCAGAGCCAGAGCACGGACGAGCGGCCGGACAGCTACGTGAGCCCGACGGGCCACACGCCGCGCACGCCAAACAGCGCGGTGCCCCTCCTCGACGCGCTGCAGTCGCCGCTGCCCCCGATCCAAACGCGGAACATCTCCGGGTCTAGTTCTGGATCGGGATTAGGTCCTGGTTTCGGTGCGGGGAGGAAGCGGTTGTCGGGGATCTCGGAGCAGACAGAGGTGGTGCCGACACCGGTGTCGTTCCGGTCGATGTCGCGGCTGAGCCAGTGGACGGATACGGACAGCTTCGCGGCGCTGGTGCCGCGGGGGCAGGTGGAGAACGTGCGGGAGGAGCTGAGGTTGAACCTGGACGCACAGGAGGCGGAGGACGTGGGGATCATGGCGGAGGACGTGGGGATCATGGCGGAGCACGCGAGGCCCGGGAGGCCAAAGCTGGACCGCATCCTGGCTGATGAGGTCGAGCGAGCGAAGGGCGCGATCGCTGTCGCATGTGAGTGTCGTTTTTGGCTTTGGTCTTCCTTTGAGATGTCGCGGACGTGCTGTGCTGACTTGCGACTTGGTGGTGGTGGTGATGGTGGTGGTGGTGATGTGGCGCAGGTTGTGGCCCGACGTCGCTGGACGCTGTGATTCGAAAAGTCGTCGCGGCGCAGATAGACCCGCAGAAGGTGAAGCGGGGGGACATGCGTGGCTCGATCACGCTCTTCTCGGAAGAGTTCTCGTTCTGAGCCCTTTTCCTATTGTTGTTCTCTGCTCGCTGCTCTGCTCAACGAGCATTTTGCTCGACCGCTCGCTCTCGTGCACGATCGATACCTCGCTCTTTAGACCGGCCGTAGTAGACTCGGCCGCTCCAGACTCATCAGTAGTCTTAATTTTTTGTCTGGCACATACAAGCTTGGACTATTCTTGCATTACAGTGCACGGACGCTATCCCTCACGAGGCAACACTGTATCTCTACCATCGTTACTATACCACTGTTTCGATTTCGCAATACATTGTTCAATAAATCTCGGTTGCTTTTGAACTCAGTTGGCGGCCTGCAGAAAGCCATGACGCGAGCGCCTGAAGATGTGACTTGGAGTCGAATCTAGTAAACCTCGTCTTGATTTCGCGAAGCTGCTTGCTCTTGCTACGCTCCGTCTCCCCAGGCCTCCGTGCCGCACTTGTACACTAGGATTGCGCGTCGTCCGCCTATCGCTCCGCAAAATGAGCTCGCCCGCACCGCCGTCGTTCACCGTGCCCGAGGGCTTCACGCTCCACAAGGAAAACACGTCCGCGATCCTCCTGCCCGCGTCCAACGACGCGTTTCTGAACCCGGTGCAGGAGTTCAACCGCGACCTGAGCGTCGCGTGCATCCGGACGTGGGGGGACCTCATGAATGGGGAAAAGGAGAGGAAGTGGAGACAGAGCTTGGAGAGGCGCGCGAAGAAGACGGACGCGGTTGGGCATAAGGCCAAGAAGGCGAAAAGTAAGTCGCGTGCTGGTGTCTATGTTGCCCTTCATGAGGATGAATGGGTCTGCACAGCAGCGGAGGAGAATGGCAACGCTTCTGTGACGGAGCAACCGATGGTAGAGGGAGCCCTCCCGCCAGGCGCATCCACGGATGCGAAGGCTCCTCCAGAGGTGAGTGGATGTCGAACCCAGAACGGTTTCCGCTGCTGATCGCAAGATGATCCCCAGTTCCGTCCACACCCCTTCGTGATTTTGGAAGCGTTGTCTGCGACCGGACTTCGTTCAATACGCTATGCCAACGAGATCCCCCTCGTGAAGTCTGCCTCGCCGACGTCTCTGACCGGAACAGCACACTGACGCGTCCTCCATGGTTCAGATACGTTATCGCAAATGACCTGTCGCCTGCTGCCGTTGAAGCCATGCGTCGGAACGTCGAACTCAACAACTTGCATGAAAAGGAGGAGACACCCGCAGAGGGCTCCTCGGCGAAGGCCATAAGGCCAGCCAAGGTCAGAGTAAACGAGGGAGACGCTTGGTAAGTGCCGTTCGAATGTTGTGGATCCACTACATGGACTCATCTGGTCTAGCGCGTTGATGTACAACCACCGCACAGAACGGAATCGCGTGGACGTCGTTGACCTCGATCCTTATGGAACTGCGGCGCCATTCGTGGACGCCTCCGTGCAATGCGTGAATGACGGCGGTATGTCCCAGGAGAGACATAGCGTTTGCGGGTATTAACACAGATTCCGGCCTGCAGGCCTTCTCTGTGTCACATGTACCGACATGTCGGTGCTCGCCACGACAAACTATCCCGAAAAATGGTAGGTGGAATCTACCACGATTCTGCTAGGTCTCTAACGTCTCTCCTTAGCTTTTCAAATTATGGCGGCGTCCCAGTGAAAGCAGAATATTGCCATGAAGCTGTACGTGAGCAGGGCTAAAGGTATGGGTAGTTCTAACTGCGGTCCGCAGGCTCTACGGCTTGTCCTCCACACTCTCGCCACATCCGCTGCAAGATACGGCCGCTATATTCAGCCTCTGCTATCTTTATCCATTGATTTCTATGTCCGACTTTTCGTTCGCATCCATTCGTCTCCCATAGACGTGAAAAGGGTCTTCAGGTACGCCGCCTCTTATAATACCAACCAATGAACTCTCGCTCCAGCTGATATCGCAGCAAGACCGCTGTGTACTACGTATGCACAGGGTGCCAGTCCTTCTACGAGCAGCCGCTCGGGCGCATGGTCGAGAACGTGAGCGAGAAGGGCAACGTCAACCTCCACTTCAAAGCACGCACCGGGCCGACGGTCTCGGAACGGTGCCCAGAGTGCAATTCTGCCCTCCACGTACGTCACCGTTATCTTTGCACTGCGTTCGTGGCACGTCGTTTGCTGAGAACTGAATATAGGCCGCCGGTCCCATGTGGTCAGGGCCCCTTCATGACCCGGACTTCGTGGCTAGCGTGCTCAGTCACGTCGAGGGCAGCGAGGACAAGTACGGCACGTCGGCAAGGATGAAGGGTATGCTCACGGTCGCGAAGGAGGTTAGTGGACGTGAATGGGAGGATCGTTCATTCCTGTGCCGCTCGCTCACCTGACCGTTCCATTCATCCCGTGCAGGAACTCGACACCCCGTTCTACTTCACACCATCCAAGATCTCGAGCCACTTCCATTGCGTGTGTCCGAGCTTGGACGAGACTGCGTGAGTGCTCACCGCGACGCCCGTCCGCCGTCCGTCTCTTCCGTTTCGGACTCTGCGGACCTTGGAAACAGGCTGACGTCTGACAACCCATGACTTGTTGCACCTTTCGATCGAGAACAGCTCGGCACTGCTGCACGCCGGCCACAAGATCTCGCGTTCGCACGCGTGCGCAGGATCGCTGAAGACGACCGCGACCTGCGCGGATGTCCATGACATCTTCCGTTCTTGGGTCAAGACCCATCCGGTCAGGATGGACAAGATCGCGGAGAACTCGCCCGCGCGGCAGCTGCTCAGCAAGGAGCCCAAGTACGCATCTCTCCCCCATCGCCAGTGGCCACCACCACCACCATCATTATCTCAAATCATTTTCGGTTTTGCTCACCATTCCTTCCCGCTGCAACGCAGGATCGAAGCAAACTTCAAGCGGCATCCGGAATCAATCACGCCGTCCTCCAAGGTCAAGCTGGTGAGATATCAGCAGAACCCGACGCCGAACTGGGGTCCGGGCGCGAAGCCGGGCGCAAAGCGGAAGAGGAATGATGAGGACTGATAGAACAACATGGGGGGAATATTATTCCGTAGCTCGACCGTTTTACAAAGCATGCTCTGCGTAGCGTGGAGGAGTACAAACACCGGGATCCCGTTACCGACTACTACTAGATGTGCTGCTGATAGATACAAAATAACCCGTGGGATGTGAAGTGCTGAGAGTATCGTCGTAAGTGAATCCTCGTTGATTAGACGTGAGATGGACGGCGTGGGCGGCGACGACGGGGACAAGTAACGACTGTGGATGGTGGATCTTACTGGCCGAGCGGTTGCGGGGCGTTCGCGATCCACGTGTGCTTGAGGAGGTCGGCGGCGGCGGGACGGAGCTCGTGGTCGAGCTCGAACGTGAGCTCGAGGAAATTGACGGCCTCGGCGGAGATGTCGGGAGGGATCGTGGGCTTCGCCTTTGCCGATCCGACCTTGAAGATGGCTTGCATCTGGGAGAGATGCGGCCAGGGGTGCTCGCCGGTCAACATCTCGACGACCAAGCAGCCTACGCTCCAGATGTCCGCCTTGAACGTGTACGCCTTCTGCTGCACGACCTCGGGAGCCATCCAGAAGACGGAGCCCTGGAGAGAAGGACGGTGCGCGCGGGTGCCCGGGAGGAGGTCTGCGGAGATGGGATCTTGAGTGTTCTGTTGCATGCACCAGAGCGGGGGTGGGAGATGCACTCACTGTCCTCGACCTTCTTCGAGATACCGAAGTCGGTAATCTTGATGCCACCTTTGTTGTCGACGAGCATGTTCGCGCCCTTGATGTCCCGGTGGATGATGTCGCGTTCGTGGAGGTAGTTGAGACCGAGCAAGATCTGGCGAACCCAGTTGCGCACCAGCGGCTCCTCGAACGCGCCGTAATTGCGGAGGAGGGAGGTGACGGAGCCGCCTGGAACGTACTCCAAGAAGATGTTCAGATGATCGTCGTCGATGCAGGAAGCTGCAGAACGAGGTCAGCGCGAGCACTGTTCGGCTCAGCGGGTCGGGAGGAAGCTCACAGTGGTATTGCACAATGTTCTCGTGGTGCAGATCGCGCAGGAGCTCGATCTCGCGCTCGAGCGCGCTAAGCATCGACTTCTTCCGCTCCTCGTTCGGAGCCGAACCGGTAGGCAGCTCGACTTGCTTCACAGCCATGAGCAGCCCTGTCGCGGCATCCATGCCAAGATACACCTTGCCAAACGAGCCCGCGCCAATGAGCGCGCCCTTGATCCACTTGATGGTCTTCTCCCCTGTTGGAGCAGCAACAGTGCAAGTTAGATTGACATTGCCGTCGCCCGCACAGAGCCCGCCGCTCACCCTTGGACATGATTCGCTTCCCAGTGCCCTCCTCGTCATCGGTCGCAGCCTGATCCTCCTCCTCTTCCTCGTCGTCCTCGTAATCCTCGTCCTCGTCCTCACCCTCCTCGCCCTTGACGCTCTGCTTGTCGTCGGGAACGTCGACCTTCGTCCACTCGTCCGAGTCACCCGACTTCGCCGCAGTCTCTTGCCGGCTCTCAACCTCGGCCGTGATCTCGTCGACGGTCATCAGGCTCGCAGTATCCGAACGGTCGCGCTTGCTCCTCAGCTCGGTGATATAGCTCATCCGCTTCGACGCGGTGGACATGCGCCTCGACAACCGCACGGAGCTCTGGCTGTCCGAAAGATTCAGCGACTCGGACAGCGACTCGGACGGGAACGCGACAGGCGGCAGGAGATGCGGGTTGATAGGCACGCGCCTCGACGACGCTGCGTCCTCGTTCGAGAGGTCGACCGAGTGCCCGTCGTCCGTCGACAGCGACAGCCGGGGAGGGTCGTGCACCGCGCCTCCCTCGCCGAGCAGCGACGGCTCGGGCGACATGCTCTCCATCGCCGCCGTCGCCGACGCGGACGACGCGGTCGACATCCTCGGCGACCGCGTCGTCTGCTGCGAGCCAATCGTGCTCACACTGAATCGGCTCTGCGTCGGCATATTGCTGAACGAGATGATGCTGTCCCGCCTCCCGGGCACGCCGCTCTGCCGCATCATGCTCTGTCGCCGCGTGCGCTCGAGCACCCGCTTCTCCGTGAACGGGAAGTATTCGGCGAGGTGCGTCGTGATCAGCTCGCTCGGCGGGCGCTGTCCGAAGAAGTTGCGCAGCTTCGATGGGCCCTTCTTGCTGGAGCTCTTGGTCGGGCTCGCCGGGTTCTGGGCCGATGAAGGCGACGACGGCCCCTCCTCCTGGCTCGCGCCCGCCGCGCCCTTCTCTGGGATCTCTACGCCTAGACCGCTCAGGATGCTGACAGAACTCGCGCGTTTCATCGCCTTGGTGAGCACCGGGGGCTCCGCAGCGAGGGCCCTGTCCAGCGCGTCCTCGTCGTCCGAGCCCGATACGAGGAGCGTCGGCGTTGGCGGGGTGTGGCCGCGTTTAAGGCGTCCAACCTTGTGCAGGGTGAGGCCATGCTCGCGCGCGGGATCGTCAGGCGGTGCGTGTATGAGCGCCATTAACTCTGTTTCGTTCAAAGGACCTCCTGTAGCCACAGACGTCATACGTCAGATAAGAAATAGAGTTGTACGCCGTGCAAAGGTTGATGAAACACATACGAGTCTGCGTGTCGCCCTGGCCCCAATCCAGGAACGCTCCCCAGCCGTCGATAGCGAGGCCACCGTCTTCGGACTCGATCGACTCTGAACCATCCGTGCCGAGCTTGTTGAACTTTTTCAATGCCTTTATCAACACCTCAACGCCACCATTACAGTCCGCGACGTTCAGCGTCGTCGTCTTGCTCTCGTCCGGCAGCGTGAACTTTATCAGCTTTCGGCGAAGATCGTCGAGCGAAGGGTTGTGTGATGAGGGCGTTCCGGGGCGGAACGGCACGTTGAGCCCTCCTCTGTGCGCGTTGCTTCTCTGTGATATAAACGACTCCGCGATTGGCGAGAGACCGACGACTACCTGCTGCAGTTGCGAGGTCGCGAACGGATGGGGGTTGCGGCCTCCTAGGCGGGGGAGAGGCTTCTCGTTTGTTGGTGTGGACAGAGAATGTGAGTTGCTCCTCGTGTGTGTTAGATCGGTCGCGGTGCGGCTAGCGCTCGTATGGGGGAGGTCGGTCGCAGCACGGCTCACGTTACGTACAGGCGGTTGGCTAGGCGGGAATGGCAAGGGAGATGTTGACCTGCTAGGGGTCCGAAGGTCCCGATTCCCTTGTCGCGGGTCAGGAGGCAAACCATATCCAGACCAGCTTGGGCCTGAAGTTTGTGTGGATGGGGTGAGCAAGCCGGCTTGAGGCAATGACAGAGGCGCATCGGGAAGAGTGGGCGTACGCCGACCAGATGACCCCGGGGTGCCCGGATTGGTAACATGGTGAAGGTTACGAGGCGTACGGGCAATAGGAGGAAGAGGGGGCTGTCCGCGCGGAGGAGGGGGAAGAGGTGGAAGGTTTGTCCGGCTGTGCGCCGTGGTCGGCGTTCCACTAGGCTGGTTGGGGAGAGGACGCATATTGGCTCCCAATCGTGCCGAATCTTGTCCATCTCGTACGAGACGCGGGAGGTCGGACGAACCGCTGTTCGGGGGGAGGTGCAGCGGGGCTGGGCGACCAGACTCGAGCCTTCGGGAGCCACGGGTCGAGTTGCCATGGTCGCTGGAAACACTCGAAGTGCGACTGTGATCAGCACCCCTGGGGCGATTGTGGACGGAGGACAGAGAGGGATTGGATGTGCACTTAGCCCGTAGCTGTTTAACTGCATTGACGATCCGCAATCTATCTCCGATACTGGGAATGCCCATCTCCTTCAAAGTCGTCTGGTCCAATTCCAGGAGGACATCACCTCTGATGTCATTCGCCTTGAAGGTAGGGGCATGATGTCCACACCTGATATCGGAGAGCCAGTGGGCGACATGCGCGTCGGTCCACAATCGTAAATAGCCGGGATAAGATACGCCGGCAGGAGGGTCAAGCGCATGGCTGGAGAATACGGTTGTGGGCGTGGTGGAATAGGAGCCGTTCAAGATGACAGCAGCGCGGGCCTGGGGAGTCTGGAAGTGGAGGGAGGTCGGGGACGTTGGGGAGGAGGTCCTTGTAGTCGGTTGAGATGCGTCCTCGAGCGCCTGTAGATTGCTGGAGCTTGCCACTGCGACGGACATGTATGATGATGACGGGGAGGCAATGAATGGAACCGAGACTATTCGTTCGTAAGAAGATGGTCGTTAGTGGGAGTTGAAGGGGGAGACGGTCGACGATGGATGGTCAGAGCTCGTCGTCCAGCGCCTCTAACGTCTCATAGACCGGTATGAGTGAAAGCTCGGACCTGTGGAGGTGGTACAGCTGCGTAGAAGAGATCACGGAGCGCAGAGTAGGCGTCGACCAGGGCGGGGGAGGGCGAAGAAAGAAGGGGTTAAGGGCAGCGAGAGAGAGACAATGAAGCCAGAGAAGAGGACGACAACGACGACCATGACCGCAACAACGACCTCCGCTAGCTTTTCCCTCACAGGCGCCTTCTCTAGCGCCCGTACATGATCACTGCGGCTCTCTGCGGATTGGCTCCTCTCTCTCGCACATGTCCCTCGAGCGGGTCATGCCTGCATCTTGAGCTTGTATGTAAGTGTGTCCACTCTCTTGCAACGCGCCTATCCTGTGGCGGACGAGCTGCTGTTCATCGTCGCGTTGACAGACTGTTGACAGTGGTCTAATGCCTTACTTTGTGCTGTTCGCGTACCTGGAAACTACTGCAAGCGCCGGCATCTCCCGTCAGCTGCCTCAGGCTGACTCTCGTCTGAGGATGCAAAAAAACTCTCACCGAAGCCACGCCCATCCGTACCCGACCCCGGTTGGAGAGAAGTCTGTTTTGTGGGGTGCTTCTAGTCGGATTCTAGTATTCCTTGTCGTAATTTGGGCCTATCACTGGGACCTGAGCCAAATTTACGCTATCGGCCTTGGCGCAGTTGGGCGAGTCGGCCATCCGGAACCGTGCTGGGAACTCGAGGTCCTCGTGGATAACTGACGAATCTCTTTGTCGTGAGCAGAAGGTGCGTGGGTGTCATGTATTCAACAACACCGAGCAATGACGGCACTGGTACTGCCAGCGACGGCCAAATTTGTTCTGTCAGACGTTGATCAATCGTTGGCATGCACATCATGGATGTGTTCCTCCACGTTAACCTCTGAACGAGAGAGGGTAGGTGCGCGCGATTCGAGCGCTTTGTTGTAGCCTGACATGCTGAAACTCAGCCGAACGGTTGCTGTTGACATGCGTGTCAGCCGCGGTATAGCCTGGTATTCGATGATTTGGCGTCAAGCATTGCCTCTGGTGGACGCCGATAGCAAGTCCAAGTCAGACAAGGCAAAGTTCCGGTATTGGTTCTGAGCAAACCGAAGGTGACTATACTCGATTTACATAATGGTGTGCAGGAGACATCGGGCAGTGCCGTAGCGTGGCGCTGTTCCTGACGAGTGGAGCTGCAGGATCACGATTGAGCACGAACTTTCATCCGGAAGCGCGTTGAGAGAGACGAGCGCCACCTGTGCTTGGCGAATACATGCGCGTCGCGCCGAGTATCCGCCGTGTACGGGGCTGGGATGGCCGACGTGTGCGGAGTGGATGGAAGAGGGAGGGTTCATGCATCTGACGGGGCCGTGTCCTTGGGCGAGCGGTGGGCGGGCGAGAACGCGTCAAATCGCTATCGGGGGTGGGTTCTAGAAGTGGAGGTGTCGCGATGATTTTGGGCGATAAGAGGGAGGGCAGAGAGGTGGTGAGAGTGATCGAAGACGGGCGGATGACGGCGTCTATGGAGGTGGTGGCAGAGGCGTCGAATCTGGCCAGAGTCCGTCTCGGATGATGGGAGCCTGCTTTTGGCGTGCTAAATAAAACGAGGCTTCTGCCGAAGCCGTCCTTGCATCTTGTTTCCTGTCCGACCTTAAGCAGGCCGACCTTTGCCCTCCTCGTCCCCCGCCGTCTGCCCCGGCTTCTCCGGTTCGTCGCCACTCCTTCCTTTCCTTACCCTCCGCGGTCTGCTCTCCCTCAACATCCCCCTCGGTCCATCTCTCATCCCCGCCCGTCACCGCCCCCGACGAACACGACTTTGCTCTCTCCTCCCTCTCCCGCCCGCCATGTGGGTGCGGACAGCCCTTGTCTCTCTACTTGCCCTCGCCCAGTCCACGTCCGCATCACCATACCGCCAAGACCTCGTCGACTACAACATCAACACCAATCAAAATGCCAAATCACCCACAGACTACTCTACCACCAACCTCTCCAGTTACACCCAGTCCCCACCAAACTGGCGTGCCATCCCATTCTACACTATCCTCCCCGACAAGTTCGCCGATGGCGATCCTTCAAATAACGACTACTTCGGCACAATGTACGAGTGGGATTGGCGCGAGACTCAGCTCAGGTTCGGTGGTGACCTCAAGGGCTTGGTCTCCAAGTTGGACTATCTCCAGGGCATGGGTATCAAGGGTGTCTTCATCTCTGGCACGCCTTTCATCAACATGTTATGGCAGGCAGACAGTCCGTATCTCTCTCTTGCCTCTTTCACCCTCTTGTCTCATTATCCCCCTTCCCTGCCCCGTCATCTAGGCTATTCCCCATTGGATTTCACCGTACTCGATCCCCACTATGGCACCCTCGCAGATTGGCAATCCGCCATCCAGCAGATCCACTCTCGCGGCATGTATGTCATGGCCGACTTCACAGTCGGTACTATGGCAGACCTCATCGGCTTCCAAGGGTGAGTGCTTAACACCCTTCCAACCTCAACTTTATCCTCATCTTGTCCAGCTACCTCAACACCTCTACGCCTTTCTCCCTTGACGAGCACGATGCTACCTGGAAGGACCCTCTATACGCGCCCTGGGGATTCGAGGAGTACAAGGATTTTCAGGTCCGTCCCCAAATTCTCTTTCATGTCCTTCCCGTTCACATCTCCGTCCTGCCCTCTCTAGATCGACAACACGTACAACGACTCATGTCAGCTTCCCACTTTCTGGGCAGATGATGGCACCATCCAGGACATTGGCAAGTCGTCTGGTTGTATGCAGTCCGACTTTGACCAGTACGGCGACATGGAGGCCTTCGGTGTCCATCCCGATTGGCAGCGTCAGCTATCAAAGTTCGCCTCAGTACAGGACCGTCTCCGCGAGTGGAAACCCGAGGTTATGGCAAAGCTTCAGCGCTTTTCCTGCATGGCCATCACCGCTCTTGACATTGACGCCATCCGTATCGACAAGTCTACTCAGGTCACCGTAGACGCGCTTTCGGAATGGGCTTCCAGTACCCGTGCCTGCGCTGCTGCCCTAGGCAAGAACAACTTCTACATCCCCGGTGAGGTCACTGGTGGCGACACCTTCGGTTCTCTTTACTAGTCAGTCCACCTTTCTTTGAACCAACATGCCCGTTAACTCACATTCCCTCATACAGCGGACGTGGCCGTACTCCGACCCAGAGACCCGCCGGCTTCCTCGCCGCAGCGAACACGTCCTCGAATATGAATCAGTACTTCCTCCGTGACAGCCCGCTCAACGCCCTCGACGGCGCCGCCTTCCATTACTCCACTTACCGTGCATTGACACGTTTCCTGGGTATGGATGGTAACCTACAGGTCGCTTTCGACGTCGACACCAACTTCGTCACCTCATGGAACGAGATGTTCGTCAACAACGACTTCTTGAACCCTTCCAATGGCGCCGTTGACCCGAGACACATGTTCGGCACGAGCAACTTCGACGTCTTCCGTTGGCCCAGTTTGGATAATGGGACACAGCGCAGCGCGTTGGGCACGTTTATTACCAACTTGGTGATGCCCGGTGTGGCACTGGTATGTCGTTTGAGTTCCACTAAGAAGTCTAATTCATTCACGGCGTTGGCAGTATTACTACGGCGAGGAGCAAGGTTTCTATCTCTATGACACTACCGCGTCAAACTATCTTTACGGGTAAGCAGTCTCATCTATCCGGTCGACCATCCCTTATTCACGCGCGTTCACAGACGTCAGGCGATGTTCAGCAACAAGGCATGGCAGAGGCACGGTTGTTACGCTCTTGGTTCCGATCAGTACTTCAACATGCCCCTAGGCAAGTCCGTGATCGGTTGCCAGGATGACTGGAATTCTCTCGATCACTTCGACCCCACTACTGACAGCCGCCGTATCTTCACGCACTTCCTTGCTCTTCGGAATCAGTTCAGTGCGCTTCAGGATGGCTTCAACCTCGTCCAACGGGGTAACTGGACGTACTACATCGAGCGACCAGGTTCCAATAACACACCTACCGAGATGGGCCTCTGGTCCATTTCGCGAGCCCCTATCCCCACCGTCCAGAACCTCACCGGGAACAGTGATCAAATCTGGCTCCTCTACTCGAACGAGAACCAGACGACGACTTGGTCCTATGACTGCAAGCAGAACCTGTGGATCTCGTCTCCTTACCAGGGTGGACAACAAGTTCGCAACCTGTTCTATCCGTACGAGAATTACACTCTCCAGGACTCAGGCTCGTCATACAACAATGACAGCAAGGCGCCCTGGTTTGGATGCCTGTCCTCAGTCACCATGGATCCATTTGGGTTCAAGGCCCTCGTCCCCATCGATCAGTGGGTCCCTGCCCCGCCGATGCTCACGAAGTTTACTCCCGGCCACGACGCGCGCATTCAGGCCGAGAGCGGTGACTCGAACGCGACGACCGTCCAGATCTCGCTCGAGTTCAGCACGCCCATGAGCTGCGACAGTGTGACGCAGGCGATGACGTTCAACATGGTTGGCAGCGGCAGCGCTCCGACCGTCGACGCGACCTCTGTCAACTGTACCACGCTGACAGGCGTCCCTGCCCCCAAGATTCCTGGCACGCCAGTCTCGCAGTGGTCTTGGGCCGGGACACTCGTCAACTTCCCAGACGGCATCCTCGAGATCCAGGTGAAGAATGCCGTCACTCAGGCCGGTGTTTCGACGAACGTGAGTGATTGAAGGTCCCTGATTCTGATGCGAAGTCTCACACGACATGTTCACTGTCAGGTTACGGACCACCTCCTGCTGCGCAAGGGCTCGGCCAAGAACGTGATGGTCTTCCCAGATTCCGACTACGACGGCTCGGCGCTGAGCGTCTCTGACGGGACGTACACGTTCAAGCACCAAGCGTACGGCGCGGACAAGTTCCGGTACTCGGCGAACTTTGGACAGAACTGGACTCAGTGGCAGAACTTCGAGACGACGACGACGCTCAATGCGAGCTTGTTCGAGGACGGGAACAACTTCTGGGATGGCAACCACGTCATGGTGCAATGTAGGTCGCTCAAAGGCTGGAGGGTTTGGTGTCTTGGCTGACATGAAGGGTAGACTGGAGCGACATTGCCAAGTCGGCGACTGTAGTCGTCCATGCGGACCACGGCTACAGCACCCCTCGCCGCGTTCCTCAGTTGCTTGCTCGTGGTCCCTTCAACCAGTGGGGCTTCGACAAGGGTGTCACTGCGAAGATGGAGCAGAACTCCAATGGCAAGTGGGAGCTCGAGATCATGGCAAGCTGGCCGACATACATGCAGATCAACGTCTTCGGCTTCGACAACTACTACTACGGAGACCTCGACGCCGACGGCGTCCTCGACCGCCTGCCGCCCAACACCGCCGCACCGAACTACCTCAACATCTCGGCTCCGCCCAAGCCTCACCTGGCGTGGGCCCTCGTCATCGACGACCAGCACATGACGTGGTCTCTCGAGCCTCGCGGCGAGTCCATCATTGGCGCGATCACGTACGCCCTCCTGCTCACCATCCCGCTTATCACCGGTGCGCTTGCGGTCGCGGTCTTTATGTGGTCGTTCTACGGCATCAAGTACAACAAGTGGGGCGTCAAGCCCACGAAGGACCACAGCAACTACTTCCCGATCCTCGGCCTCGCTAACAAATCGAGCACGAACGTCAACAAGGAGCACACGCCGTTCTCGGAGAAGGTCTTTGGCCACGGCCACAAGCACCAGGAGATCATCGGTTGGCCGGAGGACAAGGACAAGCGTCGCTGCGTCCTCATCGCCACACTCGAGTACGAAATCATCGACTGGAAGCTCAAGGTCAAGATCGGCGGTCTCGGTGTCATGTCCAGTCTGATGGGCAAGGCTATGACCGACGTTGACCTTATCTGGGTCATCCCGAAGGTCAAGGACCTGGAGTACCCGCCCGGGGAGCAGGCCGACCCCATCGAGGTCGTGATCTTTGGCGAGCCCTACCTCATCGAGGTCGAGTACCACGTCCTGGACAACATCACCTACGTCATCCTCGACTCGCCCGTCTTCCGCGCTCAGAGCAAGGCCGACCCGTACCCCGCTCGCATGGACGATCTAAGCTCTGCGATCTTCTACTCGACCTGGAACCAGGCCATCGCTGCCACCGTCCGCCGCTTCCCGCACATCGACATCTACCACGTCAACGACTACCACGGCGCGCTTGCTCCCATCTACCTCCTTCCGAAGGTCCTACCGACGTGTCTTTCGCTCCACAACGCCGAGTTCCAGGGTCTGTGGCCGCTGCGGACGAAGGAGGAGATGAAGGAGGTCTGCTCGGCGTTCAACATCAGCAAGGAGCACTGCACGAAATACGTTCAGTTCGGAAATACGTTCAACCTACTCCACGCCGCCGCGTCGTTCATCTCGGTCCACCAGAAGTCGGTCGGCGTCGCCGGCGTCTCAGACAAGTACGGAAAGCGCTCGTGGGCTCGTTACCCCGCGCTGTGGACGCTCAAGCATGTCGACTCGCTGCCCAATCCAGATCCCACGGACATCGCTGCGCTCGACGAGAACCCGGTTTCGGTTCGCGACATTCAGATCGACCAGTCGGCAGAGGCGGAGCGTCCGGAACACAAGCGTCAGGCGCAGGAATGGGCTGGCATCAAGCAAGACCCAAACGCCGACCTGTTCGTATTCGTCGGTCGTTGGTCGAAGCAGAAGGGTGTGGATCTTATTGCCGACGTCATGCCATCGCTGTGAGTATTATTCGTCGTCAAATTAAGCGCCATGGTGGATCGACACTGACACCCACCTGTCTGATAGGCTCGAGAAGCGACCGTCCATCCAGCTCATCACCGTCGGCCCCGTCATCGACCTTTACGGTCGTTTTGCTGCGGAGAAGCTCGCTCGTCTCATGGAGATGTACCCGGACCGCGTGTACTCGAAGCCGGAGTTTACCGCGCTGCCGCCGTACCTGTTCAGTGGAGCGGACTTTGCGCTGATCCCGTCGCGTGATGAGCCCTTCGGTCTCGTCGCTGTGGAGTTCGGTCGTAAGGGCGCCCTCGGTGTCGGCTCTCGTCTTGGTGGTCTCGGTCTCATGCCTGGTTGGGTGCGTGTTGTGGTCGTCCTGCTTTGGAAATTGTTGCTGACTTTGAACGTGTGTAGTGGTTCCCGGTAGAGTCGACGTCGACGGAGCACATGATGTCTCAGCTCACGAAGACGGTCAGGATGGCCCTGAAGTCGACGGAGGAAGAGCGCGCGATGCTCCGCGCGCGCTCGGCTGTGCAGCGGTTCCCGGTCGTAGAGTGGCGTCAGCGCATGGAAGACTTCCACAAGCGGAGCATCAACACGAGTCGTCACGTCGCGGGGTCGAACGCGTGGAGACCATCGGACGCGGAGTTCAGTCCGTCGTCGGTGCATCAGCAGGAACCTTCGAGCTGGGAACCGGAGTACCAGGCTTACCCGTCGCAGCCGGAATGGGACAGCCGGAGCATCGCTGAGAGCCAGAGCCCGCGCTTCAGCAGCAACCCCGGAACGCCAGGATCGCCGGGACAATGGAGCCAAGAGACGTTGACCACCCCCGGTGGCGACCCTCACTTAATCGCCCCTCGTTTGGTCCCCCACGGGCGGAGGGGTTCGTTCAGCACCGACATCTCGGAAAACGAAACCGACTACCTCTCTGGGCAGCAAACCCCTGCGGAGGTGCGACAGGACTTTGGCAACTTCTTGGAACGCGCGAACAAGACCATCGGTCGCGACCAGAGACATGCCCCCGATCCGTTCTTGGATGCGCCGACGCGCCCCTTCGGTAGTCACTCGCGCGTGTCTTCGGTTGAGTCGATCGCGTCCATCGTCGATGAGAAGCAGAACTCGCCGCTCAACAAGGCGATCGCTTCGGTACGTTCAAGTGTTTATGTGCCGACTTAGTAGCGATGACTGACACGTACTCCACAGTTCACTGACGCCGATGGAGGAGTCTCGTCGGACTTCGTGCAGAAGCTCCAGATGCTCAATGCCCACAACTCGAAGCACGAGCTGTCGATCGAGAAGTTCCTGATGAAGAGCGAGGAGGCCTTCTTCGACAAGGTCAAGAAGGACAAGCTTTCCAGCGCCGCGAGTATTCGTTCATCACAACGCGATTCGATCTGGGGAACGCCAATGCCTTCGTCCTTCGACGCGTCGCGCCCTTCGTCTCCCAGTGGCCTGTCCTTCGCTCAGAGCGGGCTGCATGGCGACTACAGCGGGCCGCTCCCTAACGGCAACGACGTCGTCATCATGACGGGCCTCCAAATCGCGCTGGCACGAGACGTCTTCGGTTGGCCGCTGTACACCATCATCATCGCGCTCGGACAGATGTTGGCCGCGACGAGTTTCCAGATCACTCTCCTTTCCGGCTCGAACTCGCAGACGAACCTCCAGCTCTACGTCCTCGGCGGTGTCTTCCTCGCGGCGTCCATTGTCTGGTACACCCTCTTCCGCATGAAGCCGTCGGTGTACGTCCTTTCGGCACCGTGGGTCTTCTTCGGTCTCGCGTTCTTCATGATCGGTCTGCCATCCGTCGCCTCGGCGCTCAATGTCGCGCACGATGCACTGGCGAGCGCCGCTACCTGGTCGTACGCCATCGCCTCTGCAGCGGCGTTCTGCTTCTTCGGCCTCAACTTCGGTGAGGAAGCCGGTGCTGCAACGGAGGTCTGGATGTTGCGTGCGTGCATCGTCCAGGGTTCCCAGCAGATTTGGGTCGCCGCGCTGTGGTACTGGGGTTACATGCTCGACGGTGTTGGGACGAACAACCTCGCGCCATGGTGGATCGTTCTCATCGTCTGGCCTCTGTCGGTCATGAGCTTCCTGTTTGCCTACCTGATGCTTTACGGCTTGCCTGGTAAGTCCACTCCCACGTCAAAGAAACCCTAGCTAATCATCGCCCCTCAGACTACTACCGACAAACGCCACCTAAGGTCCCTAACTTCCTGAAGACGTTGTTCCGCCGGAAGATCGTTCTCTGGTTCCTTGGGTCCGAGATCCTTCGCGACTACTGGCTTAGCGGAGTAAGCTTGATCACCGGTCTATTGCCTCGCATGTCTGACATTGCTGTCTCCCCAGCCCTATGGACGAAACTGGAGCTTCCTCTGGAACGTGCCCATTCCCAAGTGGCAGATCGCTCTTCTCGTCGTCGCTTTCTTCGTCGTCTGCTGGGCACTCATGATGGGCATCCTCACCTGGCTGAGCAAGACCCACACATGGCTTCTCCCCGTCTTCGCTGTTGGCCTCGGTGCGCCAAGGTGGTGTCAGATGCTCTGGGGTACGTCCTCCCTAGCACTCTACATCCCATGGGCGGGACACGGGGGCCCATATCTCGGTATCTCGCTCTGGCTCTGGCTTGGTGTGCTCGACGCGATCCAGGGCGTCGGCCTCGGTCTCATCCTCCTCCAAACCCTGTCTCGGCTGCACGTGTGCGCAACGCTCGCCTTCGCGCAAGTCATCGGGTCCATATGCGTCATGGTCGCGCGCGCAACAGCACCAAACCGCATCGGACCACAGAGCGTCTTCCCAGACGCGGCCCAATGGGACTTTGAGGACGGCCTGACGGGCAGCCCCCTCGCGTCCGCGCCATTCTGGATCGCCCTCGTCTGCCAGCTCGTGATCGTCATTGGTTACTTCTGGTTCTACCGCAAGGAGCAGCTTGGTGAGCGCCGCTTTTCCTTTGCCTTCTTTTCCCCATGCTAACCCAACTATCTCTTCCCCCTTTCTAGCTCGCCCATGATCACGATCTGTAAAGAGAGCCTTCGCAATCGCATCGCACACGGACGGTTTCGTTTACTTATCTTACACCCGCATCTCACACACGCATGGACTCTGTCTGGAGTTAGTTAGATACTTGGTCGGACTTGTTCTCTGTATTCGCACGCGATATCGTTCGATCCGCATAGTCGCACCCGCACACTCTCTATCTCTACCACACCTGTGCCATAGACTAGAATATCTTGCATAATGTCGCATCTCCCTCTCGGTGGCAAAGCACGCGGTCGTCGCTCTCCTTCTCCCCCTCTCTCTCCCCTTCGCACTCGCTCGCAATCTTTCTTTCCGCGTCGTTCCTGCGCATCCTACTTTTTTGGGGGTAGCTTTGTTTCGAGTGTGGCATATTCTACCGGGCGCCGAGCACGAGGCAAAAATGAGAACATTCATACATTCTATTCCAATCGACTCGAGTACACATTGCAAAGAGTGGGATAACGATGTACATGTGATAATGATGGTGCTAATTGAGAGCGGCGTCGACGGTAAAACCTTCCAACGTTGAATCCTGGGTATATCTACACATAAAACGACTTCGACTTGTCGGAGGAGGGCGAAAGCAGGGTGAGACGGTATCCATAAGTAGTAGTACTATGTGCGATCCCGTAATAGTATTGAGCATAACAAACAATGCCAAACTCTATCTATGCAGAGGGAGGAGCTGCTCACTTGCCCCCCGGAGGGGCGTCGACGAACTCGTCGTTTCTGTAGTGGCCGTACATGCTCAGGAACGTCCCGAGGCCGCGGTGAACCTCGGCCTCGAACGTCTCGTGAGGGTACGCCTCGCCGTCGATGGAGAGGTAGCCGTTGGGCGAGAGCGGCTCGACGCGGTACGCGTGCGCCTTGAAGCAGTGTTGCTGTTATCGTCCAGGTTGAGTTGAATCGAGTCGTGCGCCGGAGATATGCAACAACCAACGGGCGAGTCAGAACGTGCGTGGGAGGGGATCTGCGGGGAGCGGTAAATGCTGAGACGCACCACGTCCATCCAGTATTGCTCCCCGCGCTCCGAGCCATCCATGGCCTTGATCATCGCCATGCGTGTCATCTGTTCGGGGGCCCGGCGTGGATTCGATTGCAAATTTGATATTCGGGGTTGATTTCACATTCAGAGCGCAGATCGAGGGCGTACGATCGGGGTGAGAAGGATTGAGGGCACGAGCCATGCAACGTCAAAAAAGGGTACGTTAGCGTTGTAGATACAAGAACATGAGCACCGGAGATTATTTATTGCGATGACATCACGAGAGCGGGATATCGCAGGAGCAAGAGGACTACTGGCACGTACCCGTTCCGCGATGACAACGTCGATGAGGCCGTCGTCCGGATGCGAAGCCGGGAACTGCATGAGGTCGACGGAGACGAAGGGGCCCTTGCCGGCGTAGAAGTAGTTCAATGGCTTGTCGAACGTGATCCACCCATCCTGGTCTGCGTTGGGGCCGATGTGCTTCAACTCGGGGACGCCGGTGTACGTTGACGCTGACACGTGATATGTCGATGTTGAAGTACCGTGCACGCCTTGCGCTTGAGCACGGAGAGCATCCCTGGTTTGTAGCATCTTGTACTTGTCCGACTCTGCGACCTTGATCGAGATTCGGTAGAGGTACACTCGATGCTTGAGGACTGGAGGAGAGGCATGGGTCAACTTGCGTCACACGGGGCGGAAGGAAAAGCTATTTGCCTTCGTGCAGGAATCCAAGGACAAATCGCCTGTAGTGACTGATGAGCAACGGGCGATGAATAGTAGATGAGAGCGTACTGAGAACCCATGAAGCGTAAATGCTCGGTGCCCAAGTCGAGATTAGCCATGGAACCTAAACATGAAGTCATAAACGAGAAGGTCCTTGTCCCATTCTGCAGGACAGACATCAAGTCGACGCTCATTGGGTGACCTAGAGGCGAAATGAAGATGAGGAAGGTCGAATGGTTATAGAATTTGGGAAAACATACCCTTGATCACATTCAGCGCGGCTATTGCCATGTCCTTCGCATCCTGTTGTATACGTGGTAAGACACAGGCGCGGACCGAAGAGGTTTTGGTTGGGGCGAACCTCACGGCCAAGCAAGTTGAAGGAGGAGCCATTGCCAGAACCGGACGGGATGGGGGCAATTGGCATGCGGAATGCGTTGGCAGGGTCTGCGTGGGCAGCAAAACCGTTGAAGAGCTCATAGACACTACCATCGCCAGACAAGACTACGACGGCGTCAAACTGGTTGAGAGGGAGAGCCTGGGCAATGTCTTGGGCGTGCTTTCCGCGCTCAGTGACTATAAGCAGAGGTGGTGTGAATATTGACGGGAAGTGGTAGACGAGCGAGGATCGGAACTGCGGTGCTTACAGGTTGCTTCAATATGGCAGCGGGCTGCGCGGAAAATGGGCTCGATCTTCTTTCGAAAGTGTTGGGCGCCCTTTCCCTGAGACGAAATTATGAGCGACCGGGTGCTGACTGGAGGGCGTTGAATGAGGTCGGATTTTGTGAGAGGCTTACCGGACCACTTTTCGGATTTATGATGACTCTGAGTCGTCTGCGGGGAGCGAGGCCTTTGGAGATGAGAAAAGGGGGCCAGGAACGGGGATGACGAGAAGAGGATTACCATGGTATGCAGCGTCCATGATGGAGTCTGTGAACTCGGTGACAGCGTCGGCATCTGCTTCGGGGACGGTGCCGGTGAGATGGACAAGGGCGAGAGGGGAGGCAGGCTTCTTCTTGGCGAGGAGGGAGATGTGGCATGTGTTGCCGTCGTCGATCCCGGCCCAGAGGACGTTTCGGAGGGGCGTTCGAACGACGGGCCATTTCTCTGGGAGACGGTGAGAAAAAGCGCGTCCGCTGACGTTTCGAGAGATAAAGACTCACTGTCCGCTGTGCGTTCCACGACGAGTTCCTTGTCTGTGAGGGTGAACTTGGACGCGTTTGAGCCCGAGCCGAGGGAGAGTGAGGGGAAGGACATGATTGCGAGGGGCAAGCGCGACGCTGGGGGCGGGGCCTGGAGCGGCGATAAAGTCAGGCAGAAAGAGGCGAGTATGGGGCCGTTGTGGGCAGCATTGCTTGCTGGGGCGCGATGAGAGATGGACGTTTAAGAGTCGCGCCGGCCTCAGGCAAGAGTAGTCTGCCCTCGCCGGCTTCGGCCTCTCGGCAACCCATCACGCCGGTGACGTCACACTTCAGGCTCCCTGTCACGCAATGGGGTCACAGTCGGCGAGGGCGGGGTCACGGACGGGTTGCGCCCAGGACAGCGGCCTGGGACTGGCGCCGGACGCGTCTCTCCCTCTCCCACCTGTCTCCCACCATCGACCCCGCCCAGTCTCGCACCCATGCCCAACGCCCCCGCCCTGGCCCCCGCTGCCCCTCCCAGGCATCCCGCCCCCGCCACGCCCGTCCGCGACGCGGACGTCGCGCCCTCCTTCGACGCTCTCCTCCGTCACATCCGCCAGGAGGTCGCCCGCGTGTTCCAGCTCCCCCCAGAGTCCCGCGCGAAGGAGGATCAAGCCGTCCTCTCGCTTGCCGTGCGTTTTTCTTTCTTCTTCTCCGCTCCATCCTCCTCACCCTTCGCGCCCTCTCCAGCACCGCGCCTTCGCCCGCTACCCTTCCGCCGACAAGGCCGCGCTCCCCCCGCCCCTCAAGCAAATAGACGCTTACCTCAAGGGCCCCAACCAGAACGAATCTCTCTCGCACTACCTCTATGCCCGCCGCGCGGACCTCGCCCTCGACGACATCAACTTCATCGACCCCGACGACAGAGACGGCATCGGCGAGCCCTCCCCTGATGATGGCAGGGACTCTGACGAGGACGCCATCGGCTCCGAACATCCAAAGAGCCCTAGCTTGGGCCCCACTGCCAGTCCCGCCGGTGCGCAGCGACAGCTTGATGCTCGCCTCCCAACTCCCTCACCTTCTTCTCCACGCCCAACAACAGGCACTGCGGGCAACACAACCGGTCGGTCCATCGCGTCTTTCCCATCAACACGCGCGTCTCACTTCCCGTTTCTTCCTCCAGTCTCCAGTCCCGAGCCTCGTAGCACCGTCAGTGCGCCCCCTCAACATAAAGCGGACCAGAAGAAGTCCACATCGGCCTCCGCCGCAGCCGCCAATGGCGTCGTACGTCCCGACAGTCGCTCCCCTCGTGCTCTTCTAACACCTTTGTCCTCAAGGACCACACCTTCACCGGCAACGACCGCTGCACCAACTGCATCATGCGCAACAACACAACTTGCGTCGTGAACAGTAGCCGCCAACGCTGCGACTCTTGTTTCATGAAGCGGCACCGCTGCTCCAAGGTTCTCACGCCTCCCACTCGCCCCTCGCGCGAGACCAAGTCGACGTCCGCCAAGGGCAAAGGTCAAGGAGGTGAGTCCCGCACGTCCTTGTTGCAATCCGACCGATCTGGAATAAATCCTCCGCTTTGTCAGACGCGCATGCGGATACGAACGGAGAGAGCGCAAGCGCGCGCGCCCCCAAGCGTAAGCGCACAACCACCGAGGACGATACCAAGCGCAACGAGTCTCCCGCCAAGCGTCCCGCGCGCCCCCAGCGCCCTGCCGCTGCCGCCGCCTCTTCCGCTGCGGGCACATCTGCCTCTGCTTCTGCACCCGTTCAGCGCCCGCCGGCTCCGAAGAAGCCACCTGTGCAGAACGGGAATGCGGCAGCATCTTCGAGCAACGCTGCTCAGAACTCGCTTGCGGCGCTCGCTGCGTCCGCTTCGCGCGCCGCTCGCGCCCCCACCAACACCGTGCCTGTGCACCAGACGCGTCACCAGTACTACCAGGAGAAACTGCAGGTCATCTCTGGCATCCTCGGAATGGTCCAGACGGCTGTCAAGGAGCTGCAGGACCAGGTGAACGCCGATGGAGCTGCTGGGCGCTGAAGCCATGATACGGTTCAGCACCGAGCCTCACGCGGTGAGGCGAGTAGCCACGCGCGCACATGATGCTTCCCGGCTGATGTCTGCCGCTTGGCCTCCTCACACCCTCCACAAAGACCAGTCGTGTGCCGCTACCATGTGTCAAAGGTTCATACGGTACGATGCGGACACGTGCAATTATGTCGATGTTTTCCTTGCTTTCGCGACTTACTACCTCGAGCTCGTACTATTTGGTGTATACTGTACTGTAGTGCTGCTGTTGCTACCCGCTGCTGCTGCTTGTGTTTTGTCCCAGTCCGTCTATTACTCAGTACCCTTCCATCTCCATCTCCATCCCCCGTCCCAACCACCTTCCCCCCACTCCCCCTGACAGGACTCAGATTGTGTTTTCTCGGTCGTATTACATGTGTTTCGATGCTTGCGTAAAAGCGGTGTCATAGATGCGCATGCCCCCCGCACACGACGCGTACGGGTGGGTCGCGTAAGTCTCTCAACCGCTCCTGCTCTGGAAATAACGTCTGTTTTCGGTTCTTGTCGTTCCGTCTTCCCTCCTCTCGTCCCGGCCACGTATTATTTCTATATCCTCTCCCCACGAACGTCGTCGTCATCTGTCGTCGATATTGTATAGCCTGACTTATTACTTATAACCCGAATGTCGCCGAAGTGCGGCGCGTGTGCGCCATGTGTGTATGTACGTATCCAGGGTGTGCGGCGACTAGGTCTATGGCATGCATTCTCCGAAACCAAACCCCGGCACAACGTCGGTCGGGCGTGGATACGACGCGAACCAGTGAGTGATAACACCAATTGCCCCTGATTGTTCAGGGTATTTCTGGATGTCCTCTCAATTAGTAGGCTCGAGTGCGATGTGTGCAATGTGCATTGACACTGCAAGGACGAAGCATCTAGACTCAGAGCGCCGATGCAAGCGTACATCCCACGTACGTCAACTCGACTCTATCTCAACCCCTACGTTTCGAGTTTCCCGCGAATTCCGCTATTGTCAGTATCCAGTACCGAGGCTGCGTTTACTGTGACCAGCGACCTCCCGTCCACCACTCGTCTACATTAAACGCTCCCAACCCTCCAGCTTCGCGGGCATCGCGAATCAGAGGGCGCAGGCAGCCGCACGGGTCGTAGAGGTAGGACATTACACCGATACTGGCGCTGCGTCGAAGGCAAATTTTCCTCTGAGCGGAAAGGCGACAGAATATTTGTCTTGGAGGAAAGCAAATGGCCTGCTGTGGGCCAAGACGATCGTCCCACGACCACCACAACTCTCGAGCGCTTCGTACATACTTGTTTCTATTACACCTCTTCTTTCTCCTTCCACCATCCCAGCACTCGTTTAAGGAGTCCAGAGACACCGCAGGGCCATCGACAATATCGCCCTCGATCTCGAATATCACCTCTTGCAAAGTCTCGAAAGAAGACAGCGCTCGCTTTCGCAGGCGTCTCGCTCAACATGGCCGGTTTGCCGAAGCCACTCAAAGACTGGGAACGCCAGGACAAGATCAACATTGAGCTCATCGGTTATGGCTGGTATGGCCCCTTCTATACTTGCGCAGAACGCCGCCATCTGACATATCGCATCGCGCATACAGGGAGGAGAGACGCGTCATGGTCCGTTTCCACCTCCCCAAGGTCCGCGACATGGAACGCATACCGCATGCTATAAGGTCCATGACACGCGACGTGAAGCACTCGAAGACATGGACCTGCGAGTTCTGTGGTCAGATCCCTTCCATTTTTCCCGTGTCTTTGTGCCACTCAAACGAGACCATGTCCAAATCTAGGCAAACCTTCGCGAGAGACGCATGTGCAGACGCTCTCTTGGCAGCACCTCGACCCGCCGCGGTTCATCATCTACATCCATCACGTCTGCGACATGGACGAGCCGCACGTCATCCGAAACCTCACCGAGCACCACAACATGATGAACATGATGAATATGGGCCGCCTCGGGCCGATGCCCGTCATGCCACCGAAGCCGCCTGGCGCGGTCTTTCCGCTCGCTGGGAGCTGTGCGTGCTGCGAGCGCGACGCGTCGGCTGTCGACAGCTCGCTGATGAAGTGCAGCAAGTGCAAGCTGACGAGGTACGCCGTGCTTGTCCAGAACTATATCTTATATGCAATACAAACACTGAACCGCCGCATATGTCCAGGTAT
Source organism: Sanguinoderma infundibulare (assembly GCA_032821775.1). Classification (NCBI taxonomy): domain Eukaryota; kingdom Fungi; phylum Basidiomycota; class Agaricomycetes; order Polyporales; family Polyporaceae; genus Sanguinoderma; species Sanguinoderma infundibulare. The sequence goes on along the minus strand of JAVLRN010000005.1, from coordinate 1,623,205 downwards.
TGCAGGTGCGTCTGCAAATGTCCATTTGGCTCGGGTTGGTTTGGTCCCTCGGGATTGTGGCTAACCCTTCCGCTGACGCAGCGTCGAGTGTCAGAAGCAGGATTGGCCAAGGCACAAGGTGTCCTGTAAACAGATTTATTCCGTCAACTTCGAGAACTGGGAGTGATGCCCGCGCTGCTAGAAGAAGCCCTTTCTTGCCCGGAGAGCCGCATGTGCTATCAGCACTGTACGTTGTCATCGTTAAAAGGAGAGTCATATCACGAGATGTATTTGCTACAAATATCGAACCAAAACCAATACATATAAGGTCAAAAACTGGCACCAGATGGCCAAAGAAGTAGAAAGCGAAGGTGGATCAAAGTGCAACGTTACACTTAAAATAAATACTTATGAAGAACGAAAGAAGTCGAGGACACGTTAGAGAACGAGATAAGTAGATTCCAGCCATCACTCGCAGTCTAGGCGTAAGTGGCGCTTCTGCCTAGTACACGCCCGTTGTACTGGAACACCTCATCTACATAGCGGACCTTTGTGTCGTCGACCTCGAATTCAGGAATCTGCGGGAGAGGCTGTGTTCGAATGCTGAGTCACCGCACCAATTCTTTTCAGTTTGTCCTTACCTTGAGCTTCCACGGAGACGTCTTGGTTCGCTCCAACTCGGGTTTGTTCTCCGCTTCTGCCCTGCGGATGTCGTCCAAGTTGAAGTAAAACCGCGATACCAATATGGGCACCAGTCTAACACAGGCTCCAATGTGAGATCTCAGGGACATCCCATGAAAGATCGACGACCCCCTACAGATTGAAGATGACGCAGGCCGCTTCGAACTGAGCCTCTTGGACGAAATCCGAGATGACTTGGGTGCTGTTGATCAGCACCATCGCCCTGCCAGCCCCAGGGAGTCAGCTTTCTACATTTCGCGCGTGGACGGGTGGGGGAGGAGTATGCGCTCACAGGAAATAGAGGATCCCTTCTTTGAGGATCAGCCGAGGAAGTTGGACCATCTGGGGTCGGTTCTGCCTCGGAACGAGATCCCAGGTTCTGATGAATGTCACCACGATCACGATGACCTCCGCGAGCATGAGCGCGCCGTGCGTGATTACGCCGACTGCCAGAAAGAAGACGTGTGTCAAGGACTGGACTGGGCGAAGGACGAAGGCGTGCATTAATGCTCACGGCTGAGGTGATGTGCATCAATCATGTCAGTGAAATGGGTGGAAATCCATGAGACCATGTCTACTCACGTTTGGTATACTTGAATGCTTGTCACGAAGCCGCTATAACAGAGGTTCGGGGGAGGGTCCAATTGCAGGATGGGGTCAACTTCGAGGTCGGCGAACCCAGAAATGGCCTGCCATTGTCCTGTCATTGAACGCAGTCAAGTGATAGGGCAAAAAAAGACCCACAATATACGTCGAAGCAGGCCCTAAGGACAGTAGCCCAACGAGCACCGCAACCACCCTTTGGTTGTCGCTGAGGGCATAAACTCTCAGGGCGGAGAACACTGGCATATTGTTAGTACTTCTCGGATAACCGAAGGGTTTGATTGCTTACCTGCCCAAACGGCATACAGAGAGACTTGACACGCTGCTATAGTACGTTGTAAAAATACACAGCTACGAAAGAATCCGGCGTTGGCCCCTGGCAGGTCCATTGACAACGGTCTGAGCTGCGACTTACCTCTGAGCAACGCCGTCAGTGTTAACGGTAGGTAGGCTGGAAGTGAGAAAGAAGAGACGCACAAAGAACGTTGCAGGCAAAGAGACAGACAAGAGTGCAGCGAAAGCTTGAAGGAGGCTAATGTACCGGTTGAGAACAAAGACCACTTTCGCCCACGTCCGTTTGTGGCCCCAGACGTAACGGACTTCGCGGTCGAAAGTTAATAAATAGTCAAAGAGTAAGAAAGCTGTGAGTGCAAAATCAGTGAAGGCTGCAAGCAGTAGCTTGGATCAAACGGACTGAATGCCGAGACTGCAATGTACTGAGCCAACTGGCTAAAGTGAGAAAAAAGCACGATCGCGTCAGCGTCAGAACGAAGGGCACTCCCCAGAACAAGCCGGTCATGACTCACTTGGTTTGATAGGCGGAGATGACTTCCGGGATGAAATCATCATCCCCAGAAGCGTCCGAACCAGTGACAGACGACATGCTGCAAGGCGATTCAGTGAGAAGAATGGGCCATCAAGGCCAGCTGGGGACTCATCTGGGAGGCCGCGAGTGACTATATATGCCCATTGACAGCGCTCGATGCCAATGTGGTTCGGGCGATGTATCAATGGAAGGACCCTCCCAACCACGACAACGGTGAGAGATTCTCACTGGGATGCCACACACTACGGACGCGGTGCCAAAAAGGCAAACAATGTGCTGTCGAGAGCAGACGATGTGCTGCCCCACGAGTCACATACGCTGTTCATATAACCTACCATGAACCAAGGCTCCTAATCCCACACGGTCGTCAAGGTCATCTGGGTATAACATGACCACACTGAGAACTCACTGCGATGATACCTGCCAAATTGGAGGTGGGGTATGATAAGGTTCGGCGGCGGGCCCCGTCCTATTCGTTCATCATTTCGACAACCTCATCGCCCTATGACCGGCGTCGCCCACAATCCGCGGTCGCCTGACGGCAACAGGGAGGGGATTGGATGCCTGTCTAGAGGAAGCGAGGAAGGGGAGACGCGAAGCCAGAATCAGTGCAGTACCTGTGCGTCGTTCATCAAGCTTCTCAATCCGATGCGGCGAAGCACGCTCACCGATATCGTGTGTGGTTCACCGGCGGGCTGCGCGCCCGCCACTATCTGACACGCTGGAGCAGCCAACAGACATAGGATCAATCGTGCCAGACGCGTACTGTACATCACGTTCTGTCTCTCTTCTCATTGGCACCGCAGCCCCGTGCCTACCAGGTCTCCGACGGTCGGTAACACCTAGCGGCGAGAGCGGAATCAACGCCCTTGACGTCGCCCTCGCTGTGAAAACCTTGGAACTTTGCAGAAGGCGGAGAATCGCTCGACACCTGTGGCGAAGTCAGGGGACAGTGTTTGAACCAGGAAGGCAGATACCTACCGCACTTCCTGGGTCGACGAAGTGGAGAGTCGAACCAATTCCCCTCCAGCCCGTCTCGCACCCTGTGGTCTCCGCGAGCCGGGATTCATGGGTAGTGAGGGCGTCAAGATCCAGGAAGAAACGCGATATCAGAATGGGCGTAAACCTATCGGGCTCGAACCACGTAAGTATCGATAGTCCGGACCAGAAATCCGGACTCACACGTTCAGAAAGGGGAGGAAGAGTGAAAAGCTGCCGACTTCCACGAAGTCGAACACGATCTGTACAATGTTGAGTGACAGCGCAATGCTGCGACAACTGAGTACGCCGTGCATCATGGATTCACCAGGGATTGTTACTCACCAAAAGTAAAGGATGCCTTCTTTCAGAACCAGGCTCGTGAAGGACATCTGCACGCGAAGCCTTTCTGCGACACGAATGGTACCCCACGTCTTGACCCAAGTCACTATGATCACGATGGCGTCGGAGATGATCATACACGACCTCGTTGCCACAGACACTATGATGACCTTGATCAGCGTACGGAAGGTGGCCTAGGCTTTAAAGATTTACACCTGAGGGATCACGCGTGAGCCCGGGATCGCCACAATAAACGAATAGACTAACGTGATCCAAGTGGTTATTGACAGGTTCATTCCACTCATGCAACCTTGGGATGTGATCGCGACGGGTGTCACTGTGATGACGTACTGAGAACCAAGATTACTTGTATTTTGACATAAAGCTCAAAGTATCGCATACATACCGCATTGGTTACCGAAGGTACCAGAGCGAGTGCGACGACGACTAAAGTCACAGTCAAGTTGCGTGCACTAATCGCGTAGACGCGAATCCCTGCGAAGGCTAGGTGGTGTCAATTGGTGGGCATCCATGCAGAGTGAGAGTGGGTCTACGAACCTGCCCACACGACGTAGAGAACGACTTGAAGCACTTGCATCAACTTCGTCAGGAAAACGCAGCTGTGAAGAAAGTACGATCAAATATAGGGAGGGTCAATTCGCCAAAGATCATGTTTACCTCTGCGAATCATGTTAATGTGTATAACGTTCAAGCTGGCATGAAAATTACTCACGAAGGTGCTGACTGTGGGCAACAGAGGACCCAACACAACAAGATACTCTAAGATGCTCAAGTATCGATTCAGGAGGAATACACATCTTGCCCATGAGATGTTGCGGCCCCAGGCAAAGTGAACTTCGCGGTCGAAGGTTATTAAATATTCAAAGATAATGAGCACTACAGAGCCAGCCTCGGTGAACATACATACGTTCAAAGGGATTCAGACGAACTTACCGAAAACAGCGAGATCACTGTAGTTGTCGATCTGCCTAGATGTGATAGAGCGCTCAGCGTCTTCGAGTCTTGGCTTGGGGAAGTACGACTCACATGTTAGCGTAGTAGGTCACTATTAGCTCGTGCAACTCCTCCTGGGAGTCGGCGTCGATATCCATGACGAGGGCAGACCATCAAGGCCGACGAGGTGCCAATGCTGATGGGCAAGGATATAAATGTCGCGAAACAGCGCCGGGGTCAAGAGGCTTCCGATGGATGTGCTGTGAGATTCCCAAGCGGGCGGTCCTCGGACCGAAAGCTGGACACATCACTGACACTCCAGGTGTGGAGTGTATCATGAAAGGCTGTAGTCCGACATGCCTTCCCGTCTCCGAACACATAGAGAGAATATCGCCCGTGGCAGGTGGCTGCTGTCATCTCGTTGGATTGCTGTAGACTACCCGTTCACAGGAACAGGACAAGTCAGCCTGTCGTAGCGCAGAATGCGACTGTGCAGTTATCTATGCCGATATGTTTAGCAGCAGCTTCGCGATGTGTTATTTTTTCTTCACATCGCATCGGCCAACTGTCAGGGGTGTACATCACCTCGCAGTCATGGTGGCTCACCAACCATCACACCGCCACTTGTTGCGAACACGGATGCATCATTAAGTGCCGACGCCAGGGCGCAGCGCAGATGCCTGGGTAAAGACAGCCGGACGATCAGAGTTCCGCGAGAGCGAACACAGACCTGCATGTTTGAATGTTGGATACGTCCACAGCCGCGAAGTAAAGAGGCCTTGCATTGGATCCCGACGGTTGTCTGTGCCCGTGTGTGATTAATATTGGAAAGTTGCCACGGTCGGTGCTTCGGACATTTTTGAACATTTTCGCGAAGTTACTCACCACATGAAATATGTCGTTGTCATAGATAAGCACGGTAGCATTACCTTTCATCTGTCAACAGCTAGCCTTTTCACATGTTTTCATCAGCGGTTGGTGAGGACCAAGTTCTTCCTTTGCAGGACGTAGATGCTCGTAGATGGTGGTTCCCGCTCGACCCGTTCATTTCGTCCGGCTCATCATTCACCGCGTTCAAGGTGGTCTGGGTTGAACCCTAAAATAGAGTACGTTTGCGAAGCGGGTTAGAGCTAGTTGAAGAATGCAAATAGGTCGGAAGGTCGCATGTTCGGCCATGTTCGGGCAACTCTAACCAGACGTAATCAGGTGACAGAGTCACATGTGAAAGTATGACGTATATTCGTGTCGTTTAGTGCTTGCGAACGCTTCGCCTAGTTGCATGTACTTTAACGTCGACTCGCTGGTCCATTCATTCCCCCATACTAGTTCTTGTGGCCTCGCCCTTAGCTACTAATCTACTTCGTCCTCAACCCACACTTTCATGCCCACGCGTGCATCGCCTTTCGGAGCCTGTCCACGATTTTCTCTAAGTCCATCTCGCGACCGAATAAGCGCCGACATTGTGGCCTTGACCTCAACCTCCCCCAGTACCTCACCATCTTCAAGACCGTCATCGACGACACCGTCACGCCCGTCCGGTTCACCGGTATCATCCGCTAGTGCGACACGGACTCGCTCGGGTGCGACCGCCTGGGCGTTTTCAACCTCTCGATCACCGCGCACAGCGAGTGCGTCAACTTTGTGCGCAAGTTCGACGTCCCCCTCCTTGTCCTCTGCGGCAGCGACTACACGATCAAGAATGTCTCCCGCTACTGGACGTACGAGAGCCCCATGCTCGTCGGTGCCGCTATCCCAGACGAACTCCCCGTCACGATCTACGACTCCTTCCGTGAGGCAAACCACGGACAATAGCCAAGGTTCTCTTCTCCCCCACCCTCTGGCATTTACTACACCTGGGCATTCCTCATCTGATATCTATTCCTCCCATTCTTCTTTTCGTCTTCGTACTTATAATTGCCCTACGGCACAGGTCTGCACAGGTCCCTCATTCACCTCCTTCTCCTCGGCACTGTCATCTACCAGTCCTTCGAGGGTGGCAAGCAGGTCGTCATCGACGGCGTTGGCTGGCGCTTCCCTTTCCTCGCCGTCCTCAGCGCCGTCTACGTCGACCTCTGGGTCAGGCATTACTACATCGCCGGTACGTCTCCACTCCACACCAAACCCACAAGCAGCTCCCCAACTCAATTGCCGCATTCCGCAGCCTTCATCTTTGCCCTCTTCGTCAGCTCGGCCATCACGGTACGTCTTCCCCATCTCCCAACTCTTTCGGAAGCTTTTCGGTTCTGGACCGTGCTACATCCTCGCGTTCACATCTGATCTCACTGCGCCCACAGCACATCTACTACATCGTGAAGAAGTACCACGAGCCGCAGAACACGGCGAACGAGGTCTTTATCACCTCCAGTTCTCGCTTTACCACGGCTGGACCACTGTCCTCGTCATCCTCACCGCCTTCGAGGCCTTCGGCAACAACGTTGCCGTCGAACCCGCACATGTTCCTCGCTTTGTACGTCCCTCCCCTGTATGATCCGGGATGTTTCAGCAAGTGTCATATCAACTACGCGAGACAGGATGGATTGGGAGAACGCAGTGGGTGGAATGAACGAACTGGAGGCAACGAGGCGTACCGGCGGACGAGCAGCGTGCGTCTGGAGTTCCCATTTAGTAGCATCATTTGAAGCTCTACTATATGAAAATGCGTGCAACTCCCCAGCAAATTATACCTGTGAATTGATGATGTGTTCCAATCTGCAAGCCACTTGTGCAGCCGCGGCCGCTTGCACCCTGAAACCGACCATATATTTGAACCTCAATCTCGTCATGTGGACACATCTATTTACGGACATTCAAAGTGTACCTAGATCACGAGATATAAGTGCGACCATGTTACGCTGAAACACCCATTTGTAGCCCCTTGCGCTTGAACTCAGAGGGCCTTGAACGCGGATATTGCAGGCGCTTTAAAGATGATCAGAAGGGTGTTTTATGTTGTATCCACGTGGTTTGTGGCAAGACACTATGGCCGAGTGGTTAAGGCGACAGATTCGAATGACTCGATCATCTGTTTCCCTCTGGGAGCGCAGGTTCAAATCCTGCTGGTGTCGTTTGTGGGATTGGAGCTTTTTATCCACGTCTGGCGTGGATCCGACTCCCGCGATGGCGCTCCCAGAGAACCGAATGACTCAATCGACGTCTGACGCCACTTCTGCATGTACTCTCCAAATTTCGGCCTCGGACGCCTTCGGCCTGTCGTTATTAATCTCACGACCAATACTATGCCACGGGGCCCATGGGCGAAACGATGCGAAGTCATGGGCGAATCGATAGGAATAAAAGGGTGTGATTTCAAAAGGTTTATAATTGTCTCACCTGCGTCCAGCATCACCCGGGACGTCTATCTCATCGTGGTGAGGTCTTCATGTCGCTCGCCGGTGGTCGAGACAGAGGGCTGATCAACTACAACTACTCCGTACACTGGCAGTCCTCTAAACGTTGCCGTGCCCAGACTCAAACCACTGACACCATAGGATGTCCTCCACTGTACACGCCGTCGCACAAGCTGGGTTCGGCACTGGCACCAACGAACTCTATGATCGGTACGATATCGCGTCTGCCCTAGCCGATTGCGCTTCTGACATAGTTCTGCAGTGCGCGGCCGTCGTACCAGCCCAACGCCTTGGCGCACATCCGCCAGGCCATCAACGCGTCCGGCCCACTGAACGTCGTCGAGTTCGTCTCTGGCCATGGCGATTCCAGATGATCGTCAGACAGCACTGACTCTGTTATCTGCGCAGGATCGGCGCCGGCACGGGTCTCTTCACCCGCGCCCTGCTCGCGCACCCAGAATGGACCAGCTCCGTGAAGGAGCTGCGCGCCGTCGAGCCCAGCGCGGGCATGCGCGAGATCTTCTCCAAGACCGTCACCGACGCGCGCGTGTCGGTCCGAGAAGGCACCTTCGACACCACCGGCATCGAGGACGGGTGGGCCGACCTCGTCGTCATTGCCCAGGTGCGTCTTCCGGGTATCCCTCTCCCCCTACCGTCTCCTGCTGGGACCCCTGCCAGCTGACGTGGGACCGCAGGCATTCCACTGGTGCCCCGACTACGACAAGGCGTGCGTCGAGTTCGCGCGGGTGCTCAAGCCTGGAGGGATCGTCGCCCTCATCTGGAACCTCGAGAACAGGTGCGTGACCCCCTCGTCCTCGACTTGCACCACAGCTCAGCTGTATCATATTGTCATACTGCCGCTATCTTCAGGGGCCGCTCACAATGGGTCGCGGACCTCCGCGATGTTTACGAGCGGCACGAGAACGGGACGCCGCAATTCCGTCTTGGTCTGTGGCGTGCCACGTTCTCGATGCCAGGCTACCAGACCAATTTCAAGCCGCCGGAGGAGAACATATGGGAATACGTCCTGCCCGGTACCCGTGACATAGTCGTCGACCGCGCGTGCAGCAAGAGCTACATCCAGATGCTTGGACCAGAGGACAAGCAGAAGGTTATCGACGATGTTCGCGACATTCTGAAGGACAACAAGAAGTTCAAGTGGATTGACGAGGACAAGGGGATCTTCGAATACCCATACCAGACTTACCTCTACATCGCGAGGCAGGCTTAGATGAACACAGGCCTTCTAGCGTACCTGATACTAGATAGAACAGGAAGCTTTTTGTGTTCGGCCAAGTTCCAACTCGTTACTACGTCCATAGACGTACATCCACCAGACGGAGTTTTTCGAGAGCACAAAAGAATGTATCATTGCGATGCTACGGTAGTGGTTGAGTGTGCAGATGCGAGAAAACACAGCAATGCCCGACAAGTAATCTAATATACAGATGGGAGTGAACTTCGTAGCCGTGTCGACATAACCCCAGAGACGTCCAGAGACTGCGCGACCTCTAGTCGATCTCTTCCATCGCAGAGGAAGAAGCGGCCTCGGCAGCCGGGGTCTCGGTACTCGTCGAGGGCACAGCTGGCTCGGTGTCCTCCTCGTCGACGTCAAGGCCAAGCGCGATCATGCGGTGGATGCGCTTCGCGAACGATGTAGGATCGTCGAGCGAGAAGCCAGAGGTGAGGAGAGAGGTCTCGAAGAGAAGGAAGGTGAGGTCGCGGACAGACTTGTCAGCCTTGTCCTCGGCGACCTTGCGTTTGAGCTCCTTGACGATGGGATTGTGGGGGTTGAGCTCAAGCGTCTTCTTCGACGCCATGTACGAGGACATCGAAGAATCACGGAGCGCCTGCGCCTTCATGATACGCTCCATGTTCGACGACCAACCAAACTGACCGGTGACGAGAACGCACGGCGAGTCGGTGATACGGTTGGAGACGACGACCTTCTCGACCTTGTCGCCGAGCGCGTCCTTGACCGCCTTGCAGAGGTCCTCGAACTGCTTCGCCTCCTCCTCGCGCGCCTTCTTCTCCTCATCGGTCTCCTCGAGCTCGAGACCCTCCTTCGACACGCAGATGAGCTTGTGGCTCTCGAACTCCTTGAGCTGCGTGATGGCGTATTCGTCGATGGGGTCGACAAGGAGCAGGACCTCGAAGCCCTTCTTCTTGAGCACCTCGAGGAAGGGAGAGTCCTTGACGGCGGAAAGGGACTCGCCAGTGAGGTAGTAGATGTTCTTCTGGACCTCAGGCATGCGAGTGATGTAGTCTGAAGAAGGCAATCAGCACTGCGAATGTCGTCGAAGACCAAACAAAGTCTGCTCACCCTTGAGCGACGTCAACTCCTCAGGCGACTTGGTGGAGTAGAAGCGCAGGAACTCCGCGAGCTTGCTGCGGTTCTGGCCGTCCTCGTGGATACCAAGCTTGATGTTCTTACCGAACGACTCGTAGAACTTGTTGAAGTTGTCCTTGTCCTCCGCGATCTCCACGAAGAGGTCGAGGCACTTCTTAACGAGGTTTTTGCGAATGACCTTGAGGATCTTGTTCTGCTGGAGCGTCTCACGGGAGATGTTGAGCGGGAGGTCCTCCGAGTCGACGATGCCCTTAATGAAGTTGAGGTACTCGGGGATGAGGTCCTCGCAGTCATCCATGATGAAGACTCTGCGGACGTAGAGCTTGATGTTGTTGCGCTTCTTCTTCGACTCGAACAGGTCGAAGGGAGCACTACGGGCGCTGGTCAGTCTCCATCTGCCGTACGACGACATCGAAAGTGCTCACCGCTTGGGGATGAAGAGGATCGCCTTAAACTCAAGCTGACCCTCGACCGAGAAGTGCTTGACGGCAAGGTGGTCCTCCCAGTCGTTGGTCAAGCTCTTGTAGAACGCGCCGTACTCCTCCTGGGTGATTTCCGAGGGGTTGCGCGTCCAGATGGGCTTGGTCTTGTTGAGCTCCTCGGACGAGACTTCCTTCTCCTTGATCTTCTTCGTCTTCTTCTCCTTGGGCTTGTCCTCGTCCTCAACCTCCTCGATCTTGGTCTCCTCCTTCTCCTCTTCAACTTCCTCGTCGTCCTCGACCTCCTGCAAGCACGAGGTCAGAACGAACGGCAATGTAAGCTGGCAGAAGTACGAGGTGAACACTTGCCTTCTCGACCTCCTTCGTCACCTGCAGCTGGATGGGGTAGGAAATGAACTCGGAGTGCTTCTTGACGATCTCCTTGATGCGCTTCTCCTCGAGGTACTCGGTCTGGTCCTCCTTGAGGTAGAGGCGAATCTCCGTACCACGACCAAGAGGAGGGTTGACGGTATCGGAAGTGATGGTGAAGGTGCCGCCGGCCGCGGATTCCCAGATATACTGCTCGTCGTCGTTGTGCTTCGAGATGACCTGAACGCGCTCGGCGACGAGGTACGCGGAGTAGAAACCGACACCGAACTGGCCGATCATGGAAATGTCGGCGCCAGACTGGAGCGCCTCCATGAAACCCTACGAAGAAATAAAGTTTTAGCGTTCCTTCCGTGCGCGAAAACGACTGAATGCGGTCGCTCACCTTCGTGCCAGACTTGGCGATCGTGCCGAGGTTGTTAACGAGATCGGCCTTGGTCATACCAACACCGCAGTCGATGATAGAGAGAACCTTGTTCTCTTTGTCGGGGACGATGCGGATCACGAGATCCTTGCCCGTGTCGAGGACAGAGGGGTCGGTGAGGGACGCGTAACGAATTTTGTCGAGGGCATCGGACGCGTTCGAGATGATTTCCCGAAGGAAGATCTCTTTGTTCGAGTAGAAGGTGTCTGGGGACGCGACGCGTGAGTGAGGCGCGAAAATGCGAGCAAAAAGGTATGAACGCACTGATGATGAGGTCAAGAAGCTGGCTGATCTCAGCCTGGAAGCCAAAGCTCTCGGAGGCCATTTTTGGGTGGAGGTCGGGTGGAAAGGGCAGATGAGATGGGGACGAAGATGAAGCAGAACTGCAGGGCGGGCGGAGGGCTGCCGGGAGTTTATGTACTTGCCTCCAACTGCGATTCCAGAACCTTCCATCTCTCTCTACCAATCCGGTCAAGCGCTCGTATCCTCGAGTCCGAAGCTTCCACCCTCTTCTACAACGTTCCACATCGCTTTCGACGTACTCGGTACAAGACCCAGTGCACCTACTGCTACTACGCCGCGTTGGGCCGCGTCGGCGAGGATCGTGGGGACAGTATCGGCGAGCCTACTCTTGGAGATCCTATGAGACCTGTCCGTCCGCTCACTTTGCCCTTCAGCTCCTCGACCATCACATTCAGCTCTTCGATCTCTTCTTGCAGGTCCTCGTTCTGCTTTCTGAGCCTCTCGTTCGCGTCCTGCACCTTGACGAATTCAGCCGGTATTGAGGCCGGTGTACGAAACACCGATGCCCGCCGCGCCATCTCCGATTGTTTCTTGTAGTGTTCGACTTTTCTGTCGAGCACCATGACCTCTTCGCGAAGAGCGCTTCAACCCAATGCATCAGCCGCGAGAAATGGCTAAACATCGCGGGGCACTCACGCCTCCTCGCTGTCCTTCTCTATCAGCGTTTTCTCGTACGCCTCCACCCGAAGTTCCATCTTCCGGTACTTGCTCGCAAAACCGATTAGGTGGTCCTTGCTATCGTTCAGTTTCTGCACGTCCGACTCCCTGTGACCGTGTCCGTGTAAGCGTAATATACATACTGTGCGCACGGCCTAGCATCGCCCACCATAACCGCTGCAAGTTGACGAGCTGGTCGATCTGCGACTCATAATCGTGCAATCGGTCCACCTTGTGCGCACTTTCCTTGATCTGCGTCTTCAGGTGGAATACCAACTGGTTTGCCTCGGCCAGCAGCTTTCCCTGAGCGGCGAACGTGTCCTGTCCACATGTCTGCCATGAGCCACCGACCAACCAAAGTCCCGCAAGAAAAGCGGCGTTCACCTTCGCTTCCATCTCCGCAGCGCGCATCGTCGCAGCCTCGCTCGTCCACGCCTTCTTCTCATCACGAAGTCCTGCAATCCTGTCCTGCAGCTCCTTGTTCCAGTCCGTGTACCGCAGCCGTTGCGCGACGGCCTGGTCCTTCCCTTCCTTCAGCTCTCGCCGCAGACGCGTGACCATGTGCTTGTACTCCTTCAGCTTGTTGTGCTGCGGTAGTCTTCAACGTCATGCACGCGCGGCGTTAGCGAACAGAGGCAACGCACCAAGCCCTGCCGTTCGACCTCTTCGTTCCTCGACAGCACGCGGTCCCTGTACAGCCGCCCGATGTGCGCCACGTTCTCGCGCGCGGTCCACAGCTCGAGGTTCAGGTCGTTCTTGAGCAGCAGGATCTCCCTCTGCAGCCCCGAGATGGCTTGCGCGACGTGCTTCGGCAGACTGCCGTCCCCTTGTATCCCCCCTTCGGATGGCACGAGCCCAGGAGACAACTCACCGCCTTCCTCCCCAGGCTGCGACGGCTCGCGGTCGTTCCGCGAAGGCGACCGCGTGCGGGGCTGAAGCGGGAAGAGCGCCGTCGTCCAATCAGGAGGTGCGTCGACGATCTCGACATCAAGCCCGGACCGTAGTGCGACGGAGGCTGCGACCATCCCCGCCAACGACACCTTCAGCCGGATGGAGTCGGCAGTCGCAGGTGTATCCTCAGACCCTGGCCCTTGGTAGACCGTTTCCAGTGACGAAGACAGCGGCACAGTATCTTCAGCCCCCTCAGTTTCCGCGGTGGGCATCGGCTCGACGATAGATGGCGGCCGCGTCGCCCGCCCGCGCTCTCTCTCTCGGGACTCCTCATTAGGCCACTCACCGCTGCTAGGCGGTTGCAACTGTTGCTCTTGTTGGTGTAGCCCGAGACAAGCGTTGCGGACGTCAAGCATGGTCGCGCCACCAACGACCTTGGGGATGTCGTAGTCTGACCAGAAATCTGGCGCTTCGAGCTCCTCCTTCGTCTCGCGCCAGACAAGCAGCGGGTGGAGGACGTGCATGCGCAGTAGTCGCTGAAATCACAGGGGTAACGAAGTCGGTTCGGTGGCCGTCCCAACAGGAATGTCGACGCTGCTCACCTCGCTCTTGCTCCGGATCTGCGCTAGGTCGAGCGCTGCTTCCCAGTCCAGCGCGTACACGCTTTCGACCCCGCTGTCGGTCAGGTACGTGACAGGACATCGGAGGAACCGAATGGTATTGCACGGGAAGAGATAGTACAGGAACGTGAAGTAGCGATGGGCGGACGGGGCACTCGACGCAGGACCGTCGAACGTCAGCTCCAGGCGCTCCCATTCGATGTCTTCGCGTATGGGCAGCGGTCGCGTGCCTTCGTGGGCAGGTTCCTCGTCGGTGTCGGAAGTGGCTGGTTCATCGTTAGAATCGTCCACATCAGGAACCATGGGGAGCAACGGGGATGGTGGGCGCTCCTTCCAGCAGAGGATGCGTGCGAGAACGAGAAGCAGGAGCGGTAGAAGGCTCTTCAAGTGTCCAGATGCCTTGACAGCGAAAATTGGGAGTAGCTTGATGAGGATGGTCAACGCGATAGTGCAGACAGTGGATGAGTTGTCGAATATAAGGGAATGCAGGAGACTGGTCATGAGGGGATGCAGGGCTAGAACCTCGGCGTGTTCGGGAAATGCGGGATGAGACGTATATGCATTCAATAGAATGAGGAGTTGTAGACGAGAGGTTGGCGAGATGAAGCAGTGATACAGTTCGGTGAGGAAATCCTGGATGGAGATGAGCCGCCAAAGGGAACGAGGATAGGTTGAGTAAGCTCACCCTGGGACGTTCGAGGCCGACTCTGACTAGGACATCCTCTAGATTGGACTTCCAGCACGCCTTCTTCTCTCGCTGTTCCTGATCCAGCTCTGCCCACTCCAGGACGTCGTCTCCAGAGGTTTCGTTATAAGCATCTAGGAGGTACAGGTCCATGAGCCGTCTCCGAAAGTCGCCCACTCTCTCCGTTTGCTTCTCAGCCTCCGGGGATCCCTCCTCCGCATCCGAGAAATTATTTCCAGGGTCGAGAGCAGAGATGATGAGTTCCTTCGCATAGTTTACAGCCGTGAGGGGGAGCTTTGGTTCTCGTAGGGTTGGACGGAGGACAAGGTCGAACCAAGTGGATATGATTGAGAGTGACGGAAGGACCGGGCGAAGGTGGTAAAGGAACGCCAGGAAGACTTCAGCTTGAGGGGACAGGGCATGGCCGAGGACGTCGTCATAGGTCCCTTGCAGCTCGTCCTCAACCTGGTGGAGCAGTGCACTTGCTTCCGATGATGCTGAACATTCTAAAACGAATGAATCCACTCGTGCAAGCAGCTCATCGAGGGTGATGGCGTCAGGGGAGGACTGAAGGAGGAGGCAAAGTTGGGCGCAGAGATCGGCGACGGTGGAAGAAGACATGCCCGCATCCTGCCGATCGTCCCTCTCTACTTATTCATCTAGGCGCCCATCGACCTTCTGCCCGCAGTCTCACACCGTCCAGTACAATGGAGCAGTGTATCCGACCCAACGCTCGGTTTACATCAGAACTTGGCCTTCAAAATCTTGACATTTCGCCTCTGCCCACAGTACTACGAGCGTCCCACAGTCCTATTCTTACATATCCAACATTCAAATCGGATGGCCCCTTTACGGCATCGACGGGAGCTTCAGTCAAGAGTGGAGGGACGGCAGAGTAAGACAGACATACCATCCTCTGGACCAGGCCTTCAGTCGTCCAACCACCGACCGACCCGCCTCAAGCCCTGTGTGCGTTCGGGTTCCATCCAAGTGAAGAGCATGTAGTCATGAATAGCGGTCGGGTCGACGTCAAGCACCACGTCTACGCCATCTGCCTTCAACCTCTCCGCGATCACGGTCGAGTCGTCCAGAATCAGCTCCATGCCACCCGCCGAGAGGTACGTGCGCGGGAAGCCCGTGAAAAGGCCTTCCGTCTTGGTGATGTGCGCCGACGCGGGCGAGATATATAGGTTCGTCTTCATGTCCTCCGTGTCGTATAGCGTTCCCAGGTACGCTCTGTGCGGATACTTTGAGCGGCCGCTTATTATGTCGCTTTCTCGGTTACGGATTCGTGGGTCGTCGGGTCCGCTGCGACTGTCCGAGATGTCCAACCAGGCCGAGCATGAAAGAAGGCGTCCAGGAGAGGGGAGTCCTGGAATTGAGTTCTCAACCAAGTGTCGGGTTGTGGCGAACGCGAGGTTGCCTCCTGCAGAGTCTCCGACGATGGTTATATTCTCGCCGGCGAAGCCCATCTCCTTGACGAGGAATTGATATGCCGCGACACAGTCGAGTACCGCGGCAGGGAAGTGGTTCTTCGGTGACTCTGGAGTGGTCGCCGAAAGTCGATAGTCTACAGCCAGCACCCGGCTTAACGTGCGGCTATGAGCGAGAAGGCCATGGGAGAGACTGCATGTCGCAGCATCCGGGTGCGCGCTGCCCAGCTGGTGAAAATGTCAAACACTCGTAAGTCTTATATCAACGGCGTTGACCACCTACGTGGAAAGCACCTCCATGGATGTACAGCGCAACCTTTTCTCCCTCCGTCGCCTTCAGGTCTTGGGGAACGGCTGTTCCCGGCCTGAAAATCCAGTACACAGGTACCCTAGCCGGCTGCATGCCAGTGATCCCCGTCGCTCTGCGAAGCTCTCCGCAGAATGCGTCGCAGTCCTCGGTGAGGCCCTCGATCCAAACGAACCTCGCATGCTTCAGCTCGTCGTTGGACTTCGGGTGTTTGTGACTGCCATCGACACCGAGCTTCGCGGCGAGTCCGCCCAGTATCTCCCTGTATACTGCGACGGTAACGCTTCGCCTGAACGACCACGACGCGCGAGGACGCATCCATGGTAGCGCGTAGCGAATGCACAGGTACGGAAAATGGATGAACGCTTCGGTGGCCAACAGGTAGACGATGTAGAACGTTCTGAGGGGTTGGCGGCGGGTAAGCAGGACTGACTGGCTCATGGTCAAGGTCCGCAAGAAATTGAGGGAGGGTCTGAATTTCAACGTTCTCGTTCCGCCCTTTTTATGCGGTGTAGTCGGCAACCGTGGGTCATCCAGTCACACGGGACAACGAACCCTCCTGAACTGGAAGCGATGCATTGTACAATAGTAATATATCGCTATCGCGACCTCCCACCATGGATTCCACGTCTGCGGGTCGAAGGAGGGTCTCGAGCTCGAGGAGACAGGTCTACGGTCGTATACAATGCGTTGGCCGAACACAAGGGCTCCATCGGGTATAATTACTCTAGATGAAGTTCATCTACGCCTTCCTCAAGACGTAGAGGAAAGTCTGGTATGGATATTCGAAGATCCCCTTATCCTCGTCAATCCACTTGAACTTCTTCTTGTTCTTCAGAATCTCGCGAACATTGTCGAGAACCTTCTCCTTGTCCTCTGGCCCGAGCACCGCGATATAGCTCTTGGTGCACGCGCGTTCGATGACTATGTCACGGGTACCGGGCAGGACGTAGTCCCACACGTTGTCCTCCGATGGCAGGAAGTTGGTCTGGTAACCTGGCGTTGAGAACATCGCACGCCACAGACCGAGACGGAATTGCGGCGACCCGCTCTCGTGCCGCTCGTAAACGTCGCGGATGTCCGCGACCCATTCTGCACGGTTCCTGAAGATAGCGACAGCGTGAGAACAGGCTGCAACCAAGCTATGTGGGAGGAGGGGAAGAGCGGGCCACACACCTGTCCTCGAGGTTCCAGATGAGGGCGACGATTCCTCCAGGCTTGAGCACCCGCGCGAACTCGACGCACGCCTTGTCGTAGTCAGGGCACCAGTGGAACGCCTGCGGTCCCACGTCAGCTGGCGCGGGTCCCAGCAGGAGACGGTAGGGGAGGAGGAAAACCCGGAAGACGCACCTGGGCAATGACGACGAGGTCGGCCCACCCGTCCTCGATGCCGGTGGTGTCGAAGGTGCCTTCTCGGACCGACACGCGCGCGTCGGTGACGGTCTTGGAGAAGATCTCGCGCATGCCCGCGCTGGGCTCGACGGCGCGCAGCTCCTTCACGGAGCTGGTCCACTCTGGGTGCGCGAGCAAGGCGCGGGTGAAGAGACCCGTGCCGGCGCCGATCCTACGCAGGTAACAAAGTCAGTACTGTTTGACGATCATCTGAAATCGCCATGGCCAGAGACGCACTCGACGACATTCAGTGGACCGGAGACCTTGATGGCCTGGCGGATGTGCGCCAAGGCGTTGGGCTGGTACGACGGCCGCGCACTGCAGAACCATGTCAGAAGCGCAATCGGCTAGGGCAAAGGCGATATCGTACCGATCATAGAGTTCGTTGGTGCCAGTGCCAAACCCAGCTTGTGCGACGGCGTGTACGGTAGAGGACATCCTATGGTGCTGGTTTGAGTCTGGGCACGGCACAGATTCGAGGACTGCCAGTGTGCACGGTAGTTGAAGTGAGTCGAGCCTGAACCACGGACGAGCGACTTGAAGACCTCACCACAGTGCGATAGACGTCCTCGGTGGTGCTGGACGCAAGTGAGACGATTGCGTACGTTCTGAACTCAATCCCTTTTATGTCTATCGGTCGCCCATAAAAGTTCGCAGCCATACTTAGTAACAAGTGGTCGTAATAATAACGATACGTCTGACGCCGAGATTTGGAGAGTATAACGGGACCGCACGTGTATACCCGTACGGCGTTTAGAACCTAGCTTCGAAGAGAAGGGTAAAAACAGCTTTGATCAAGGCACATAGACAAAACAACGCTTCCATCATACTCTTACACGTTACGACGCACTAGCTGAATCATCAGCGACTAAAGTTAGCAAATAATAGACGAACATACCTGCGATTGCCTGCCAATGTTCCGAACCCGACAAGCTACTTCTTCGCCTCAACTTCCTTGACCTCGAACACGACCCCACGACCCTTCTTCTGCAACTCGTCCGAGCCCTCAACAGGCTCATAAGCTGCCAGGTATTCCTTGCGAGCCTTCCTCTTCGCGGCCGTGTCTTGGCCGGAATCCTCATCTCTCGCCTTCACCATGTCAGCTGGAGGTCCTTGGGCATCGGAAGTGTATGTCAGCATGAGGGAAGGGGGCCCGAGAGGGAGGTCCGGGTTCTTGTCGTAGGCCCACGTGTGGATCGTCTTCCCATAGGTCTTCTGGATCTGGGTCATCGCCGGCTTCTCTGTGAGGTCCGTGGCAGCACCTGGGAAATCGTGTTTGTATGGGTCACCAACGGTAGAACCTGTCTCGACATCGACGTACCAGGCACAAACGCCTTCGGGAACAGCTGCATGAGACCACTTTCGACCTAGGATTCATGGAGTAACCACGCTGCGTCACGGATACGCGCCGTAATAGCTTACCTCGTATTTATGGGAGTGCCAGAACTTCTTCTCTTCGTCTGGAAGGGACTTGAAAGTCTGCGAAACCTCAGTTGAGCCGCACCGAGAAGAAGCGGTTTGAATCCCGTACCTTCTCGGAGACGATGTACTCGATACCAATCAGCCTGGCGTCTTTCTTGTTGGAGTCGTAGATGACGCATTGGTAGATGTCGTCGGAAAGTTTCGAGCAAAAGTGGTCCGCACGGACAGAACGGGTGCGGTCTTGGCTAGGAGACAGGTATCAGCGAAAGCGTTTGTGTGAGGAAGCGCGGGGAGCATACGCACGCATAGCAATGGAAGGAAGACAGGTGCTGGTGGATATGATTGACGGGCTTGAAGCTCATCATGGCCTCACCGGCCGCTTGGTAGGCTGCTTGCTTTGCCTCGGTCATGGCTAATATCAGGAGAGCTGGATGTGCGACGAAGCAACCGTGAAGGCCCATAATATATGAGCAGAAAGTGAAACGTCGTTATGACGCTGGTCCTGCATCATCCTGGGGTATGCAATTCCTGGAATGCAAAGGTTGTGCAGAGGGGCCTTAAGGCGCCGAATTGGTCAAAAGGCCAAATACTACTGATTAGTGTTGTACTCGATAAGCTGGCAATGCCTTACAGCTCATGAATCGCAAGCACTTACATATATAGCCCAAATAGCGCAACACAACGTTCAGAGGCACATTGTAAGATGAGCGGGACAAAACTCCAGGGGTCGAGATGTACTTAGGTGGAGGTGGATCGCAAGCTTCCAAGTGGGTCCATTGGGCGCTTCTGGCCATTTTCGGCTTGGCCCTGCCTGAGGTTAGGGTTTCGCCTGCACACTCCCCGCCACCGTTCACGACAGCGAGCAACCCATCCCGCTCCTAAACATTCAAGGTGAGCTCGTTTCCCCGTCGCCATTGGGCCATGCAATCTTGTCGGACCTCCCCATACCCCGCCACGCACATCGTTCACGATGGATCGCTCCCCGTCCTTCCGGATGGATGTACGGACGGCGCTCACGAAAAGACCGGTATAGATGTCTGCCACCATCGAGGAAGTCCACTCTGACCACTCCGACCACGAGGGCCACGACCACGGCCACGAGGAGGACCCCACCTCCCAGGCGGCGCTCGACAAGATCCAGTCCCGCGCGGAGCGCAAGGCGAGGAAGGCTCTCCTCTCCCTTGGCCTCAAGAAGGTCCCTGGCATCACCCGTGTCACCCTCCGTAGGCCAAAAAATGTGCGTGGCTGTATGCGCGGTTTCCAGGAAGGTGCTAAACTCTTTACCCGAACGCGATTTTAGGTTCTTTTCGTGATCGCGAACCCCGACGTGTACAAGTCGCCCAACAGCGACTGCTACATCGTTTTCGGCGAGGCGAAGGTACGTCTCTTCTCCCCGTAGATGTGTGCCGCATGAGTATTCATATGGCCGCACCAGATCGAAGACATGAACTCGCAGGCTCAGCTTTCCGCTGCTCAGCAGCTCGCGAGTGGTGCGGGTGGCGGTATGCCCAACCTCCAGAGCTCCGGCATTAGTGGCGCCGACGACGACGATGACGACATCCCCGAGCTTGAAGCGGTTGAGGAGGACGGCAACGTTGACGAGACTGGCGTTGACCCGAAGGATATCGAGCTCGTCATTCAGCAAGTTGGCTGCTCACGCGCGAAGGCAGTCCGGGTACTGAAGGAAAGTGGCGGCGATCTCATCAATGCCAGTGCGTATGCGTATCCTCTCGGAACACGATATTGGCATGCTCACGATCCTTTGCAGTTATGGCCGCGAGCGAGTGATTTTGTTGTCTCCCACTGTATCATTACCGGATTGCTTTGCAACGTCATGACGCGCTCCAAATCCATCCACTGGGCTTGTCGAACTGTCATTAACTTGTGTGCGACTCTAAGGTCATTTCAAGTCATTGTTCCCAACGTTGAAGCTCCACATAGTAGTTCGACCTTTCCCAACCGTCTTGGACGATGTGCAACCCTCGGATCTTCACCCCTGGTACCTGAGTTTCGGGAGGCCGTCCCACCACCAACTCCATGTCCAAGGCTGCTTCCGTAACCAGATCGGTCAATTCCCCCTGTGCGAACATATGGTAGTACCTGTTGAAGACTTTTGGTGGCGTTCGTGATGTAGCCAAAGTAGTTGGTTCAGACTCTCCGGGCGACACCCCTTGTCCCTTCTTCCCTTCTTTCCGGTCTTTTGGCTTGGGCGCGGTGAGTTGCGCGAGGACCCATGGCACGAAGACGTCCTGGCCTTCGCCTGTCAGGGCGAACGACTCTGACGTTAATTCTTCTACACTGGATCGAGTCGGTATGCTGCGTTTTGACAGTTCGTCCTGCTCTATTGCCCAGACATAGATTAAAGCACGCCCGCGAGCAGGGGAAATTGCCTCTAGCAGTCGCTGGATTGACGGAAGTAAGA
The DNA here is from genome assembly GCA_032821775.1 of Sanguinoderma infundibulare. NCBI lineage: Eukaryota > Fungi > Basidiomycota > Agaricomycetes > Polyporales > Polyporaceae > Sanguinoderma > Sanguinoderma infundibulare. Next base: position 1,601,783 of record JAVLRN010000005.1, on the reverse strand, counting down.
AAACGCTGTTATAGACTCACAAAGGCTAATGCTTACCTGAACAGCAAGCTTGCGTCTAGCTGGGGTAGCCAGATGGTGTATAGTCGCTATCGAAATAGCGTAGTCCTGGAATACACTCCTTCAATACCCAACGCAGACCCCTTGGTAGGCACAAAGGGATACAGACGAATGCACCCAGACGCCATGGGTTGGCTAAGATATCTCCCCAGACGACTTCACGGTCGATGTCGCCTGCCCGTTTCGCGATCTTGAGCAGGTTGGCGCTTCTGTCGAACCCAATCGTCCACACGCTGCCTGGGCGGTCTGCCGGCAGCGGGAGGTACTTTCCGTTCCCAGTGCCCAGATCAACGCCGACCGAGCCTATAGGCAACGACGCCAAGAAGGCGGCGATGATGGGCCAGGGCTATAACCGCGAAGAGCTCAGCACACTGTTCAGCAGGTGCACGGCCGATACTCACCTTATAACGCGTAGATGAGAAGTGTGGGGCTATCTCATCGTAGATCGCATGTACGTGCGCGTCTTCATACAACTGAGGGCTCTCAGTAGACACGGTTGTGGGTTTTACGTCGGGCATCTTGACTGCAATTGAGTTGGATCGCTACAATGGCGACATGGGTAGGGTGTGACAGTTCGAGTGCGGACGATACGTAGCGGTGATGATGGTATGTAGAGAGCAATACAACAGCCCAGAGCGAATGAGAACGTTAGAGTATACAGCAGGTCAGCGCTCCGACGCGCCACTGGACTCGCGGCTGTGGCTGAAACCCATCTCCTCGTCGAGCAACTCCCGGAACCTGCTGCCGTCGAATTGGGGAAAGGGGACGAGCGTAGCGGTGTCAAGGTTCTCGATGGCCCTTGGCAGATTGCTTCACAGGAACGTCAGCGAAGTGCGCGTCATGCGGGGATAGAGGTGTAGGTGCTCACGCGACGGAAGACGACCTCAGGTGTCCGAGTCCCGCCAGCGAGTCCGAGAGCTCCGCCTGGTGGTTGTCCATGAGGGTCTCGTTCGGGATGACGATGAGAGGCTTCCCGAGCCGGAGGACGTCGAGGATCGTGCCGGAGCCTGGAAACGGCAGCCGAGGAGCGTCGGTTCGCGCTATGCGGCGATGCGAGCGGGGAAATGGACATTACCTGCATGGCTAATGACGAGATCCGCACGCTCAAACTCCTCCTTCAGTGTCGGCTTGAACCTCCACACACTCGTCTCGAGGTCTCCCGCATACTCCCAGTGGTCATCGGCACTACGGCTGAGCCGGGATGCGTCGAAGTCCGAGTTGCCGCACTGGACGTCCAGTGTCCGATAGCCCTTTGCGCGAAGGACGTCCAGAACAGGCTCAGAGAGGACCTTCTGGACCAGGGCGTCGAAGCGGGTGGACCCAACGGTCACGAAGACATGCATGCGGTCTGTCGGGGTCGAGGCGATGCTGCGGTCCGAGGTCGCGGGAGAGGAGTCGAATGACGCGGACATCGTTGGCAAGCACGGCGGGGGGCAGGCTGCGGAGAGAAGGGCGAGTGCAACTTGGTCCTCATCCTCGACGTTGACGCCGCTGAGCAGGTCCCTCAAATACTTTCGAGGGCTCGGCCGTTTCTGTCGTCTCCACCGGCGATTTGATCTAATTGGGCACTCGCAACAAGCCCTCCTCCGCGTCCTCAGCTGACTCCGCCTGCGGCAATGGGTTATACGCTCTGCGTTCTAGGTGCCTCTTTCGCGTTTCACGCTTCCCTGTCGTCCTTACGTTTATCACAGGATGTGGCACAATGGGCGTTGCCATCCTTTCTGGCGTCCTCACCAGTCTTAACGCCAAAACTTCCTCCTCCGTCCTCCCGCCCAAATGGGAATCGCACACATCGGGTACGGTCACCCCTCAAACGTTGGAGGACGAGTCTCTCCCTAGTCGCTTCATCGCATGCGTCAGCCGCAAGGACTCTGCAAAGAGGCTACAAACCGCGTTCTTCTCCGCCGGGAGCCTTGGACGGAGTGTCGAGATCATGCAGGGGAGGAATGTCGAAGCAGTCCGCGAGTCCACGGTCATATTGCTCTGGTTAGATCATCTTACGTCTCCCATCTGCTCGGCAGCCCGTCCTGACGTGCTTGTACGTCCCACAGCTGCAAGCCCCAGCTCGCCCAATCGATCCTCAGCGAGCCGGGCATGAAAGAAGCCCTGGACGGGAAACTGCTGATCAGCATCCTCGCCGGCGTAACCATCGCGCAGCTCGAGGCCATCGTCCTGCCGTCCACAAAGGTCGTCCGGGCGATGCCCAACACGCCATGCAAGGTACGCGTGCGATTTCCCCGGACTTCTTTGACGTACCTCGGTCAGGGCTCTGGCTGACGTTCACTCGATCGCGCCTAGATCCGTGAGGGCATGACCGTTGTCACCACGCTCGGGAGCTCGGAAGACTCTGAGCTCCAGCGCTCCATCATCCTCAACATCTTTTCGTCCATTGGCCGTTGCCGGTTCCTTGAAGAGAAGCACTTCGACGCTTGCACGGCCCTGTCTGGTTCCGGGCCTGCCTTCGCCTGCATTTTCCTCGAGGCCATGGCCGATGGTGGGGTCATGATGGGCTTGCCGCGCGCCGAGGCATTGGAGCTTGCAGCACAAAGTTAGTGTTTTCCGTCCGGCTGTGGTCAGAACCAGGCACTAACCCAAAGTTTAGCGTTGCAAGGGGCTGCCCGCATGACCCTCCAAGCCGGAACTCATCCTGCGCAACTCAAAGACGCTGTGACGAGTGAGTCAACTTTATTGAGCAAGTTGTTGCCACAGGTGAACTCAAAACGGCGATATTGTAGCTCCTGGCGGCTGCACAATTGCGGGACTGCTCGCTATGGAGGACGGTCGCGTCCGTTCAACAATTGCTCGGGCCATTCAGGTCGCTACCGAAAGAGCTAGTGAGCTCGGGCAGCCTGCCAAAAAGTAATTTCTGTAGGGGTTGAAAGCATGGGAGGCCGCTTCGGTCAGAAGTAGATGGATGTAATCCGATTGGATACAAAATGTGTGTATCTAGGTTTGCTCCCCGACATTCAAAGAAGATGCACATACATATGCATTCGTCATCTTAAGTGTAATATTCAGACTGGCATCCTAAGTCATTCGTTGACTCTTGCTGTAGAAACCGCATATATTCAATAGCAAGTGCACGATACATAAACATACGGCTAAAGTAAAGATGTGACCATCTGCATACGAGTCGGTGGCACCCATTGATCTAGAGACCACCGCTAGAGTGATGGTACAAAGTGCTCTAGCTCCCGTAAAATGAGGATGAACGTGTACTTGTAGGACGCCATCCAGAGTGTTGGAGAGCTGCGACAAACGCACACGTATTCAAACGTAAATGGAATTGCGACAGATATATTTTACGGACAACACTGTGGACTGCGCGCATGGTAAGGGAGAGGGAGCGACATACCGATCAATCGATAGCACCTGGCTTTCGAAGTGATGTCTCCCGCGTGTGAACCACTCCTCTCATACGAAGGATGCGTGAACACCCTTCGCGACAGACAAAGCCAGTGAAAGAAGAGGCAAAAATAGCACGGGACAATGAAAGATGGTTGATCTTGCTCCATTGAATGAATGCCCCGCCGATGAAGAAGGCCGATGGGGCACTAAAGTGTAGAGCGTGGTTCCAGCATGATGACTCACTCTGCCTATGTTTGAGACGAGAAGAATATATTGTCCATTACAATACAGATGCGACCTGTGGATGGGTGCCAAACGAGTGAGCGACGACTGGTGCCAGACGACACGTCAACAACAACGTACCACACACAACACAGGAAAGCTGTCACCGATCTGGACAAAACGTCAACAACTTCAGAGCTAGAAGACAAAAGCGGGGAGGGATAGCACTCACAGAAGTCCAAGGTCTCGTCGGCACGTTTGACGTTTTGCTAGGGAAAGAGGAAACGAGGCGAGTTTAAAAATCTTGAGGTCTGATGGACCAAACACAACCAAACAACTTACTTTCCACGCCTCCTCGAAGTCGACAGGCAACACGACATAGCGGTTCTTCCGCACAGCTGAGCGCGATCGATTAGTGTTTCTTTCTTCGCGATAAGACCCAAGGCTCACCTTGCAAGCCAGCAGCTTGTACAATGGCAGCAATCTCTGCAGAGGACAACCGTTCTGGTCGCGAGACGTCTGTAACGCTGATGAGCTATCTGGGTCCGACCTTCACGGTCACTGCACTTACAATCCTCCAGATCGACGTCAGGACCAAGGTTCATCTTGCTGGTAACAGTTTGGAAGATGAGACGCTTCTCTCGTCTTGACGGAAGCGGGAATTCGATCTTCCGGTCGAGGCGACCGGGACGGAGCAGGGCAGGATCCAGGGTATCCGCTCGGTTGGTGGCCATGATGACCTGAATTGCCGGAAACGCTTTAGCACATGCCATGACAGGACTGGAAAGTATTTGCACACACCTTCACATTGCTGCCTTGGTCGAAGCCATCCATCTGGTTCAGCAATTCGAGCAGAATCCGCTGCACTTCACGGTCGGCGCCCGTCTGCGCATCGAAACGCTTCGTTGCAATGGCGTCGATTTCGTCAATGAAGATGATGGCCGGTGCATTCTCGCGTGCCAGACGGAAGACGTCGCGGACCATGCGGGGACCTTCTCCGAGGTACTTCTGCACGAACTCGCTGCCGACGACACGAATGAAAGATGCTGTTGTATGGTGCGCGACAGCCTTGACAAGCATGGTCTTGCCGGTACCTGTAATGGCAGTCAGACACTGATCTCGTATACATGAATAGTTGACATACCTGGTGGCCCGTAAAGCAGGACGCCACGAGGGGGGTCAATGCCAATCTTCTTGTACAAGTCGAAGTGCGTGAGAGGGAGCTCCACCGCTTCCCGAATCTCCTGCTTCTGCGAGTCCATGCCGCCAATGTCCTGGTATGCAACGTCTGGCCGCTCCTCCTTCCCAAGCATGGCGATTGACGAATCCGCTTCAGGAGGAAGGATGTCAACAAGGGCGTTGGAGTGTCGGTGGAGAGCCACAGACGAGGAGGGCTTGAGCAGTTCGCGGTCAAGGGTAGAGAGAATGCGGACGACATAGTTTGAACCGGTCGTCGAGCCAACGATACCGGTGTGCTGGTCAATGGGTTCGAGGAACTGGCCAATTACGAGAGGGACGGATTGGATGCGCTTGACTTCCTCTTGCGCGCGAATGAGTTCGCGCTTGAGATTGGCCTGCTCATCCTTGATATAACTCTCCTGGATATCAAGCATCTCGAGATGTCTGGCAAGCTTCTTGTACTTGATGTACAGATCCTCTTCGGACTCGAGCTCCTGGAAGAGGGCGGTCTTTTCCTCGACCACGCTCTCGAAGGTAGGTTCCTGTGAGCACGTTCAGTATCAAGCCCTTCGCATCGCTTCAGTCCACACACCTCCTTCTGAATGTCGACGCCTAGTTCATCCATGGTGCAAAGGGAGAAAGATGTGCGGACGTGGTAGCGGCGTCGAGAGTGTTGTCGAGAGTGCGAGGCTGACGCGGCCGTGGAGGGCGACGCGTCTCGCGCTCGCACGTGAGCTCGAGAAGTGCCCCAGCGCCTGAGAAAGCATCCCTTGCTCGACGTTGACCTCGGTGTCTTCCAATTCCATCCGCTTTCCCTCAAATTCCCTCGCGATGGCTCATATAGTCACACCACTGGACCAGCCTTCCAACTACAAGGACTCCCAGTCTCGCGTGGACCGCCAGACACAGGGCGACCTGCTCTCGAAAACGAGTACCCTATATGTGCGCAACAGCCTCCTCAGCTCCAAGTTCTCAGCTAACCGGCGTGCAAAGGTCGGCAACCTGAGCTTCTATACTACTGAAGAACAGATATATGAGCTTTTCTCCAAGTGTACCACCCCCGAGGACGGCGGAGGAATCAAGCGCATCATCATGGGCCTTGACCGCAATACGAGGTGTGTCCCGCACTTCGCTTAAATGCCAGGGCTGGGTGTGAATCGCGTTCCAGGACACCGTGTGGGTTCTGCTTTGTTGAGTATTACAGTCATGCGGAGGCGTTAGCTTGCTTGCGGTACATCAGCGGCACCAAGCTCGACGAACGAATCATCCGTTGCGACCTTGATCTAGGCTACCGGGACGGCCGGCAGTTCGGTCGAGGCAAAAGCGGCGGTCAGGTATGTTGTAACACTGTCCATACACTCCTACCCCCAGTAAATGGTGCTCCATTAGGTACGAGACGAACACAGACAAGACTACGACCCTGGTCGCGGGGGATGGGGTGCGCAAGCACAGCGAGCGGAGATTGAGCGCAGGCGCGAGGTGGAGGAGCGTTACAACGATGCTCAAGACGTGCCCGGTGCCGTTGCTGGAGGTGGGGGTGAGTGGAAGGATGTTTCCGACAATCCCCTCAAGCGTGGAAGGTCGCCAGACGACGAAGGCGATGGTGGACGAGGGGTGCGTTCCTCACAATGGCACTCAACCGTTTTAGCCTTAACATCATCGCTACAGGAACCTCGTGCAAAAATGGAAGAGCAGGAGCACGACGCCGGCCGCATGTGACGAGACTTTGAGACGTCCCTCTCATCCCTGCAGTACTGTTCGCGAGCTATGTTATTGATTGCTGATAAGCACGCGATATTTGCCATTAGACGTTGTATATGACATTATGCACACGAAACATGCCAACTATATAGTATTGATCTTCATGCCGCCATCGAAGTGCTATGAGATCACCGAGGCGCGTACAATAAACTTGTCCTGGTAGAGATCAGGTCGCCACTTTTGCATGTGCAGCGTGCGGACAAGACGATAGGCCTCTGAAACGGACACCAGGCGGACAACGAAGCGGGAGGTCGAGGATTTGGGACTGCGAAAGAGGAATTGGCGATGGAACATCTCTCGACAGATGTGAACACTCACTTCTCCACCTTCATGACTGCAGGGGTGCCAGTTTCCGTTTTAGCCACATTGAAGTTACGGAGGCCGTCGGAAACCATGAACGGAAGCATCTTATATGGCAGACCAGAGAGCACAACCGTTTTCCCTCCACCGATGACCCCAGCGCCTGGCCCGTTACCGTCATGGACGCCTCTCTGCGCTGCTTCCAAGACACCTTTTGACCCGCGCATACGAGCGAGCATTGGCCTGGCTTCGGCCGCTTCCGCACGGATTTGCTTGCCTCCTAACACGGTTTTATCCAAAGCCTTGATGGCAGCGGGCACGAACTCTGGACGGGTGAAGGAAAGGATGGCAGACCCGTTCGGTCTGAACCGATTGTAGTTGACGGCCACTATCCACAGGGCAAACCTCAATACAGATGCAAATCATAGCACGTAGAAATACTCACCGACGGACACATTTTCAACCCCGGATTTCCCACACAATCGTCGTAGGTCGCTGGGTAGAGCAGTACGAGACAGCCCGTTCAAGTTCACTGACGCATGTGAAATACCTGGACGAAGTTGTGGCTTTCTTTCGATGTGAAACGAGGCTCGAAACATACCTTCTGTTACCCTGGCCGCGAAACGAGTGGCCATGAGAAACGAGTTAGACCGGTAGAGGGGACAATGGTCGAGTACAAGGTGCTCCGACTCTACGCGATCGACCTGCTGGCGGTTTCCGGGACCTGGGCGCTTCCGGATACAGTGTGCGATCGCGATCAAAGGTGCAGTGCACCCAGGGTGCACCTCCTCTTAACGTTCACCATCGTGCCCTATCCATGCCATGCAAGTATCGACATCTGTTTTCTATGCGGATCTTCAGTGGATCTCACTTTCCAGGATATAGACCCTCGACCTAGAAGACGTCTGTATTTGCCGTGTAATCCCGAGACGGCGAGTCTCGGACTGGACGTTTCCGACACAATCTGCGCCTCACCCCCGATGCGCTTAGTCTGGACCATACTGGGACTGTCTATCCAACACATGTACCGACGACGGCCGACGAGGACTTCTGCTGGACATCTAGAACTTCCTTCCTCATTCTCGGCCTCCGTGGATCGGTCACCAGTCATACAGCAGTTCCAGGTCTGGATGTCAAGACCACGTCTAAACCCCATTACACCTTGGTCTACAACCCTATAATGCGTACTTCCGTCAGGTGGACTACGGGTTTCGGCTGCGCGTCGGACACGTTCGTGCGGCGTTTGTCGGACGGGTGTCATTTCGTTCGCGTTGGATTCGTTGCTCTCGCTCGAGCGGGGCGCGCTATGACGCAAGTGAGAAAGATTTCGCCCATTGTTTGAGCTGACCAACGGGGTCTCAGAAAGTTGTCGAAACCGGCATGGAACCCAACCCGCCCTGCAGTTCCGTATTCTAGCTCATGACTCATCTTCTTCCGAAACTTCACGGTGTCTGGGCGGCCAGACATGACCTCGGTGCCCTCCGACGTGACCCTACGGCTCCAGTATAAAACTCCTCCAACTGCATGGGTCTAACTCCATCTTCGGATCGTTCCCTTCATCTGTACACCTCCTCCCACCTCACCTCCCTCACTCCCGTCTCATTATAATGGGAAACGAGGCACTCCAGCTCAACCCACCCAACGCTACTTACCATCTCTCGACCCATGGGTCCGACTGGTTGTGGGCTGCGTTCTCCATCTTCGGTGTTACCCTCCTTGGCGTTGTTGGGTGGACGTTCAGCGTAAGCCGTCATCTCCAGCATGATTAGACCGAGGGAGAGTCGTTGATCATGCCTCCTCCAGCGTCCCCGCGGGTCGCGACTCTTCCACCAGATTGCTATTGTAGTACTGTTCACCGGGGCTCTGGCCTACTTCTCGATGGCTTCCGACCTCGGTTGGACCGCGGTGCAGGTTGAGTTCAGAGGCCAAGGCACTCGCCAGATTTGGGTGAGTTGTTCGAGGCCGCCGCTCAACGCATACACATTCTCACCTTCTATCAACAGTATGTTCGGTACATCAACTGGTTCATCGCCTTCCCCCTCCTGTTGCTTGAGCTTCTCCTCGCCACCGGCCTCTCGTTGTCCGACATATTCACTACTTTGTTCATGGCCGTCGTGCTTGTGATCACCGGCCTCGTCGCAGCCCTAGTGCCCAGCACCTACAAGTGGGGTTACTATACGTTCGGTGCCGCTGCGCTGTTCTACATCTGGTCAGTTCATCGCCCACACTGTTGTAGATTTCCCATCTCATCGTTGCCGATTCCACAGGTACGTTCTCCTGTGGCATGGTCCTAACACGACCTTTGCTGCTGGGGGTGCCGTCCGGAGTGGATATCGCATTGCCTCGGGTTACCTGTCCCTACTTCTCCTTGTGTACCCGATCGCTTGGGCATGCTCGGAGGGCGGGAACGTCGTCTCAGTCACCTCAGAGATGATTTGGTACGGTATCCTCGATATCCTTGCCGGGCCCATCTTCCTGGTCTTCTTCCTTTGGGAGCTACGGGGCGCCGACTACAATGCCTTTGGCCTGCAGTCCGGCAAGTACACGGACAAATCGGCTTATGTGGCCAATGATCAAAGTGTCCCACCTCCCACCGCGGCTGTCGTTTAGCGGTGCCACACTTTGACGTCCTAGGGAAATGACACCGTCACGAGTTCCACCATGATCAACGCCTCTTCACGTAACTTCGCACTCTCCCGGTACCGTACCGTAATCACTCGACTTAATCCCCATTTGTTTGTGCCACCTCCCTTCCTCCAATCATTGTATTACTGTCCTTGCAGCATTATCTCCAAATGTTCGGCCGGATGTATAAGTAGCTTTTTACGGTGTGTGGCCGCGTTGTAGCGTCCGTGTAATCATATTCTTTTCGCGATTGTACCTTTGCATGAGTCCTATTGACCTTGAACCAAATGGCATAGAAAGGACGGGTCGCAGTGCCGGTTCTCGCGTCATTCTGTGCAATCCCACTGTTGACATATACACGCTGCAGACCTGCTGTGTAATCACCTGCAGCCACCTTCGACGCGTACGTCCACTGTGCAAGTTCGTCTTGTCCCGTATCATCTTCTGACCTGCGCGATGGCCAGTTCCACAATCCCTCAGTGGCCGCCAGAGATCAGCGACCAGCAGCGCGAAGAGCTCACGCTCCGCGCGACGACCTACGCACTCTCGCATGGGCTGATCTACCTCCCCGACGCGGACGTCCAGCCTCCTGCTCCCACCTCCGCCATCCATGCTCCTCTCGCGCTCTTCCCGTCGCCTTTCCCGCGGAAGGAGTTCGAGCTTGCAAAGCGGTTTCAGCACATGTACAACCGCTTGTACGCACGCATCGCGTTGGACGAGGAGTTTCTCGATCGCGTCATGGGCGCAGAGACGGGCGTAGGACGGGTCGATGAATTTACCAGAGCGCTGTGGAAGATCTGGAAGAGGCTGCGTGATGAAGGCGTTCATCAGGTGCGTCCTTTCGACTCGTGTGCACTTACTGGGTTCAAGCGTACGAGACAGCGTCTCCATTTAGGCCTCTTTCGCTCGGATTATTTGCTGCACGCGCCAGAGAAGGGCGGACCTGTCTCCTTGAAGCAGGTCGAATTCAACACCATCTCCTCGTCCTTTGGGGCGCTATCGGAGAGTGTCGCAAAATTGCATAGGTAGGTACCTTGCGCAGCCGCTGAAGCTGCCTCGGTGAGACTGATGATATCTCAGGTACCTGGCAGCTACGACGGAGTACTTCAACAGCTCGCCCTTCCTGAAGCTGGACAACCTGCCTCCCAATGATACCATCGCGGGCTTGGCGGAAGGACTTGCTTCTGCACACAAAGCATATGACTCTTCATCGTATGTGCCCGTTTGTGCTCTCCCTTCCTCTATCGCCTAATCGTCGCTGCAGTGCATGGATCTTGTTCGTAGTACAAGCGGGAGAGAGGAATGTATTCGACCAGAGATGGCTGGAGTACGAGCTACTCGAAAAGTGCGTTCGCCGTTTATCAATGCTTTTGCTGGTTTTTCTGATATGTAGCAGGCATTCGATACGCGTCATCCGGCAAACGTTTGACGAGCTGGCCACCTCTGCGGAGGTCGTCCCCGGCTCGCGCATTCTTCGTGTCAAGCAGCCGGGCCTGCTCCCCCACGGCGCAGAATCGGTCGAGATCTCGACAGTCTATTTCCGCGCAGGGTACACCCCCAGAGACTACCCCACCTCCGCACAATACCAAACCCGATACGTGCTAGAGAGCTCCGTCGCCATCAAGTGCCCCTCGGTGCAGCTCCAGCTCGCGGGAGGGAAGAAGGTCCAGGAAGTCCTTACTCAGCCGAACTTCGCCTCCCGGTACTGTGAAGGCTTCAACCTCTACGAGCTTCAGGAAAGCTGGATGGGCATGTGGGGTTTAGACGAGGGAAGCCCGTATTTGAATTCGGCTGGCATCCACAGAGCGCGACAGCAGGCCCGCAAGCTCGTTCTTAAGCCCCAGCGCGAGGGCGGCGGCAACAACGTCTACAAGGAAGACATACCCGCTTTCCTTGACGCCTTGCCCGAGAGCGAGCGGGAAGCGTGGATCGCCATGGAGCTGATAGAGACACCGGACCTAGGGAACTACTTGGTGCGTGCTGGGAGCGGGACCGAGGGCGCGGTGAAGACGGAGGTGGTGAGCGAGCTGGGCATCTTTGGCTATGCGTTGTTCGGGCCGGGGAGGCCCATAGTGGAGAAGGAGGTGGGATGGCTGCTGAGGACGAAGGGCAAGGAGAGCAACGAGGGCGGCGTGGCGGCGGGGTTCTCGGTGCTCGACTCCCTTGTGTTGGTGGATTAAGTTCGGGGTCATGAAGCATTGTAAAGCCGTTCTGTACAATTATATCCGTTCTGGATAGATGACGATGACAAGCTACGTTCTCGCACGCTCGAGGGAATTGTCTGCAGACTCGGATGGGCGCGGTCGCGTTTGGGTCACGTGCATTGCTGTAGCACACTCGCGCCTACTCGCGCTTGACGAAAAGGCGTTGTTGAACTCCTTCCGCCACTTACAACTCTCGCCCCCTTCACCATGTCTTCTCGTCAAGATTACAGGAGGAGGGACAGGAACTGGGAGCGCGACGAGGGTGACAGAGACCGAGGCGGCTACCGTGGCACGCGCAGAAGTCGCTCTCGCAGTCCGCCTCGCAGAGGCGAGAGGGACAGACGTGGTGGACCAGGTATGTCTCTCCGTTCTTTTGCATACACGACGTGGAATTTGACGAGCTTGCATATCTGATTTATAAGCAGAACGCAGAGACCACTATGGTCGAGACAGGGAAGACGACCGCCGGGACACGAGGCGTGACGACAGGCGCGACGACAGACGGGACGACAGGCGGCGAGACGACCGGGACAGACGAGACCGAGACCATGACCGGGACCGCGATGGCAGGCGCGAGCCTCCCCCGCCCAGAGACGTAGACCGGGACAGACAGGATAGAGGCAAGGACGGCAGGCCCGTGGAACGTGTCGCCGAACAAGACTCCAAGCCGGCTGGCAGACGGGATGGGCAACAGACAGGTGAGCCCGTCTGGTCTTGTCGTCTGTGATCTGCATGCTGACTGCAGTCCAGACACCCCGGAGCCTTCTGGTTCTCGGCCGGGGAAGGTTCCTGACCCTTCTGCAGGTGGCGCAGAGGAAGGCGAGGCGATGGACGCGACCAATGACGAAGACGCGGCCATGATGGCTATGATGGGCATGGCTGGGTTTGGTAGCACCAAGGCAAGTTTCCGTCCCTGACGTTCTCTGTCCAGTGGCGTTAATGTGCAACGCGGACGCTTGCAGGGCAAGCACGTCGAAGGCAATCAGGAAGGCGGCGTGAATGTCAAGAAGCAGCGAACATGGCGGCAGTACATGAACCGGTGCGTGTTTCTCGCCAGCTTTAGTCGAGGACGATCACTTTGCTCACCGAAGATCTTCTCTTCTTGTTTCACAGGCGCGGTGGTTTCAACAGGTTGGTCGTTTCCATTCGGATTCTGATTTCCTAGAAACGAGTCTGATGTACTTTCTCGTCAGGCCTTTGGACAAGATCAAGTAATTTCTGGCCTTCTGCGTGAACACGTTGTCGCTGTATCTGTATTACTCGCTCTCCACAGTTGAGTCGTGTTTTGTTTTCTGATGTGGATGCTAGCCTGAAGCAATCAGAATGCGATCGCTTGTCAACGAAGGTGTGCTTGTTTGGGATGATCTACGTCCGCAGGTGAGTGTGTTTACACTGGAGCTGCGATGTATCAGTTGGGGATTGGTGTTCGCTTTATATGTAACACGGTTCATTACCCACAATATATGCACACGACAAGTTCAAGAATTTTGTGCTGCCCGTCTGCCAACACCAAGTTTTACGACGTCCGATACTGTTCATGGGGAAACGAACATCTTGAATGCGATATATCGTGACAATAGGTAGTACACACAAGGGCAGAGAACTATAGGACAGATGAGACGGAGGAGCGAGACTCGTAGTAATAGCGAACATGGTGCGATGTGGATGGAAGGAAGAGAGTGGAAGAGGATCGTGCGACTAAACCAACGCTCTAGCTTCCTGCCTCGGTTCGGCTCGATGCACGATGATGATGATACTCGTTACACGAATGACACTTCAGAATCCGTGAACCTTGATCGTGCTCTTCGGGATGCCCTCCTGGACGAGGAACGTGGAGATCTTCAGCCTTTGGTCGCCCTGGAGTTGGATGACCTGGCCGGCCTCCTCATCATCAACGAGAGTACCGTTGCAGGCAAATTCCTATATGGAGAAAAATGAAGAACGGAGGTTAGCGCCATGGACGCCTCTCGGAGCTTGACCGCCGCCGGGCAGCGGTGCGCGGAGGACTCGCCTTCTTGAATGCCTTCAAGAGCTTCTTGAGGTCATACTCTGCAGGAACACAAGTGGAGTCAGGACAGAGTGGTCGCATGACTAAGGGTGTGGCGGACAGGAACGAAGGACGAACCTTTGGGAAGGCCCTGAAGGGTAGTCAGGGTCTTGCGGCCGTTGCGCTGCTGGATACGAATGTGGATGTAGTTCGACTGAGACCCGACGTCCTGGGTGCTACCAAGCGGGTCTCCCTCGTCTGCGAAGGGATCTACACAAACGGGTGGGAGAGGAGTGGTTAACAAACGCGCAATCGATAACGACGGCGGCCGCAGGCCCGCAAACAAGAGAGGAACGCACCGAAAGTGGCGAGGTTCTGCACGTTCATGCGATGAGAGTAGGGATACAAAGAAGCGAGAGCGAGAAAAACTGAGTGGGGGTTGAGAGGACTGAGAGAGGCGAGGACGGTGCAGTTGAGGTTCGAGTCGCGCGCTCGGGGCCGCTATATATGACAGGCGTTATGTAATCCCGGGCTCTTCTCTGCCCCAGCCTCTCCGATCGCACGTCCAGGCTCCCGCTGCTCCGCTCCTGTGCAGACCTTTCCCACTTCACCACTTTTTGTCATCCTTGCGCCGTCGGAGCAGTTGCTCGCGACTTCTCCCGGTGGACCTCAACTGCTGTCTATCATGTCCCCGTCGTCCTCCGCACCGCAAGAGCGCGGGCTCAAGTGCAAGAAGCCGCCGACCTTTCAGCATCTTCCCGCTGAGCGTGGTATGTGTTGTTATACGTACACAAGCCACGCAGTTCCTTATTGTCGCCCGTTTCTTAGCCAAGAAGCTCAAGCGGTCGTGGGTCGACGTGCAGAAGATCAAAAGCAAATGGAAGGCGCAAAAACGCAAGGAGGGGCTCGTCGCCTCTCGGCAGCAGTTGGAGCGCGAGGTGGACGCGGATGCAGCCCACAGTCACGAGTCAGCCGAGGATCCGGACGTGAATGAAGATGAACGACGGATATCCGGCTCTTCTGACGGCGGTGCACTGGGCGGAGATGAGACGGCCCATTCCCAGTCCTCTGACGACGAACGTTCTCGCGATCCCAGTTCCAAGCCTCCCCCTTCGAAGAAGACGAAACGAGAGAGGATCGAGCGGAATGGCTTACAGAAAAGTTCAGATGAACAACCTTCTCTCCGTGATCTCCACCGAATGGCATACTCTCGTGCCTCCCTGCATACGCGTAAATCGGACCCGTTGCATAGGCACAGGGGTCCTGCTCTTCCTCAAGGCAAGGGCGGAGGACAGGGTGGAAGTAGAGACGGCGGACGCGGAGGTCGGGGTGGTGCACACAGAGGTCGCGGTCGCGGACAACCGGATATGGGTTTGCGTATGAAGGCAATGTTGGAGAAAATCAAACAAGACTTCACCTAACAGTGCTGTCCGTGCCCTTTGTAAAGTTCCCAGCAAGATGTCAGTCCGATTCAACCGAGTGTTAGTACATCGTGGATTCAATCCGCCTTGTTCTCCTTCCCCTCGTCCTCGTCCTGTACCATCGGAACGTCCCCGCTTGTTTCCCCTTCGCCTCCCCGTGCTCCCTCCTCCGAAGCTTTGACAAACCGCTCCTCCAGCGTTCCATGTAGCGGTTTTGACTCCACCGTCGTCGTTGCGGAAATGGGTTCTATATGGTCGCTCATGTGACCAGGGCGGGGGTCGTCCAACTCGTCGACCAATCCCAAAGCTTTGACATCTGCGCTCTCGTCCGCAGCAGTGATGCCAGCCGTAACGGTTGCAGGAAGGACGAGTGGGCTAGGGGGCGGACTGCGCGATTTTGAGCGGCGGGCATCTTCGTGGAGGAAAGGGATAGGGGAGAACATCGGAGTGTTGGGGGCTGACACTGCGGAGGTGCTGATCGACGGGCCAACGGCCGAGTACGTGCTATCAGCTTCGGATAGCGGGGGAAAGGTGTCCCATGTCGAGGTTACAAGCAAAGTCTTCTCGACCGCTCTCAAGTACTTGCCGATGTACTTGTAGTGCTGTCTGGGATTGACACAGAGCTCACATATGCGCTGTATTGTGAAAGGGGTGCTGTCGAATCATCAGCTTTTCTGCCCGTCATTGAGTGGTGTGCGTCATACCCTTCAAATTCGTCCAACTGGGCGGAGATGGACACCTTGAACTCATCCGCCTCTTTCTCCGATAGGTCTACTTTCACTGGCGGGTTAGAGGTACCTGCAGGGTATTCTCGGGGCGGGAACGGTGGAAGTTTCAAGCCACCATTTTGAAGTTGCTGTGGCGTCGCTATCATCAAAGGCGGTCGAAGCTCCCATCGAGGACCATCCGCAAGGAACGAGGCGACGTTCTGTGAAGGTTGGCGATCATTCAAGAATAGCTCAGGACGACTAAGCTAGACCGTACCTTGTCTAGCTTGTGCTTGATGATGTTCCGCAGCAGTGGCCATTCAGTCCTTCGTGGGCCGCTGCATGTCAGTATGGTCCTCGCAACCGTTGTGTCGAATATGAACGCACTCGACTAAATCGGTCGAGGCAACCTTTTCAAGGATGTCGCCGTGCTCTGCAGGCTCAATAAGACGTGAGCACGACGCGACAAGGCGTGTTTTATTCACACTACCTTCTTTCCACTCATACGGACCGGCCTCCATTCTGTCCTGTGGATGTCAAGTGATCGTGGTGTGAGTGCAAGAACGGCGAACGAGCGCGTCTGTGCGCAGCGGAGCTTGAGCGTGTGTATGAACGGTGTCTGACGTCAAGTTATATGTAGCACCCGCCGTCTCTGCTGTTCATTTTGCCGGTCCTTCCTTAGCCCGTCGACATTGACATTTTATGAATATTTTGGATGTCGAGGCTCATCGGTAACTTCTTGTCATGCTACTCCCTGCGACGACGGCAACTGACAACTGGGTGCCAAGGACTATGCTGCGGGCGGTCACGTCTTCGTCTTGGAAGTTCCGGGATCTGAACAAGGCCTTTGCGCCCGAGCTGACGCATGGTCTTCGTGAGCCCGCCCCTGGGGAAACTTTCACTGAAACCGCAAGCTTCCGGTCGAGAACGCTCAGGTATTGCTCAGGTGTATGAGCACGGCAGGACCCAAGCAAACCGACCTCGAGACACCGCCTATTTAATTGTACTTAGGCGAGGTCGTTTTAGCGAGCGGGCGCAAACGAGATCGTGCGTGCTTCCCCTCTGTCCAACTGTCTTGGTACCAGCCTCTCCAATTAGAGTGCTGCGCCCGCCGCCCACTATATACCGTCCCGATCTGTATTGATGTCCTACCACCGTCTTGACAACCCCGACGACTACCCTCTCCACCCGCGCTCGCAGACCCTCTCCAGCGCGTCCGTCTACTCTACCATCGTCATTCCTTCACGGGAGCCCATCGAGACCGAGGGAATCAACATGGCATCCGCTGGGCAGAGGTTCGGGGGGAAGTTCCGGTTCAACAAGCAAGCGTTTTTGTCGTATGCGCCGGACTGGTGAGTGCTCTTCATCTTGGAGGCAGTCGTCGCGGTGCTTAGTCGTCATCTCGTGGCCCTCAGGATATTGTGCGTTGTCCTTGCGTAGGTGTTCCCCACCTCGCGACCTGTGCCTGTTTTCAATCTGCCACACCCAGAGCCGCATTTTTCGCTCTCGACAAAGTCCCAGGATTCAAACGAGAGTTCTCCCTGACCGATACTTCGTACGTGATGTCACTGTTATACTTTTGGCATCCCCGCAGCTGACGGCGTTTGACAGACTGCTCCACACGTGAGTTAATTGACTTTGCCCGTCTGCAGCTATCTGACACGCCATGCTAGGTATGCGGTCCACGAACGAGTGCCGGTAAGGACGACCATCTCAATGTCGGTGCGGTAATTATTGACTTCGCCTTCAGCCTTGGATGCTCTACATCATCTTTGCCGTGGCGCCGATTGTGCTCATGCCGATCATCAACGTCTTGCTTCTGCGCTCATTATGGGACTGGCACAGTAGTTGGCTTGGGTGTGAGTCGTTTTGACGGTTCTACCATCCACCCTGGGTCTCTCATATCGTCACAGGGCTCCTCTCGTGCTCCATCACTGGCGCGATCACCCAGTTCTCCAAGATTACTGTCGGTCGACCCCGTCCGGGTGAGGCTTACGCTTCGCGCGTCGTGCAATCTGGAGAGGCTTACGTCTTGTCGTTGATAGACTTGGTTGACCGTTGTCAGCCGATCACCAATGCGACGGACCCGCACTTCGGATTGTCTACGGTGGAGATTTGCACCCAGACAAGTGTGGCGATCTTGAGGGATGGATGGAGAAGCTTCCCTAGTGGTCATTCCAGCCGTAAGTATAGATCTGGTGACTTCGTTTTAGCCTCTCACCCCTTCCGCCTCTTCCAGTTTCCTTTGCGGGATTGGGCTTCCTGGCGTTTTATCTGGCTGGCAAGCTGCATCTGTTTGACGAGCGGGGTCACACAGTGAGTACACCGGTTATCGTTTTGAAACCGATACTCAGACATTCCACCGAAGGGAAAGGCATGGCTCGCGCTCGTCCCCCTCTCCGGCGCGGCTCTCGTCGCCATCTCGCGCACCATGGACTACCGCCACCACTGGCAGGACGTCCTCACGGGCTCGTTGCTCGGCCTGGTCGTGGCCTACTTTTCCTACCGCCAATACTACCCACCTCTCACCTCCGACGTCTCGCATCTTCCATTCCCGCCTCGGTACAAGCGTGGTGGTACTGACCGCCCCGCGCATCAAGCCAGGCTGTCCGAAGCTCAAGCGCTAACTAACGATCAGCTCGACAACATCGCGATGCGCCCTCGAATGCCCGAGCAGCGATACTCAGATAGGCCGAGCATAGGTGATGAGGAGGCAGGGCACTCTCCTGGGGAGGCTAGGAAGGACGGGTGGCAACAGTAGCTCGAAATCGTACTGGACGAAGATTCACGAACACATGTACACGTAGTGTACGATTCATATTTGCGATTCCCAGTCATGACAATGATGCACAGACGATATAGTTGATTTATGATGGAGGACGTCCGAAACACGGGCTGCATGCTGACACTCAGGGAATACGTATACCTGACGTTTTGGGGCGCACTGCAATGATCACGCACGGAATTGGTATTTTACAAGTAGCCATCTGGCCGGTGAATGAGATGATGGGACGAGGGATACAGTGACAACAGCAACTCTGAGCAAAGCGTGCGTGAATTACTTTTGGTACGACCACACATTCCGGAGGACTACGGAACATTATCACCTTAGTCGGATTCGGAAGTAACAACATCAGAATGAATACTTACGACCAGCCCTGGTCGCCAACCGGTTCAGGGAATCATCGCTCTCGCCGTCGGCACGGACCTGGCCGCAGAGCGCGAAAGTGGTCGAGGTGGGGAGGGCACGGCCATCGGCATCGACGTCAACGACGGCGACCTGGACGGACGCGTGGTCCTTGGAGGTGATAAGGCGGTCTAATAACATTGGGGAGCGTTCAGCAACGATAATTCTTGTACCCTACAGCATATGTGCACTCACTGGTCGCCGCGCACTTGCGGGGGACGTAAAGGTCAACGAGGAGGCCCTAAAGTTTCCGCAACTAACATTCAGTATTTCTTATGCAGCGCAAGGGCATGATGCGAAACGCACCTGGTCGTTCTGCATGGCTAGATGATGGACGTTTTCGTGCGCGGGGGGCGTCGGGGTCGTTGGCAGTGGGCGGACAGAGTAAGGTTCAGCAACTGTACAGTTCCAGATCTCCTGTTTGGCGCTATTTGTCTGCCTTCCGCATCGGGGACCTCGCGACGCCCAGCCGAGACCCAGCACGTGATGGCGAGGGGTATGACGCGCTGCCGGGGCGAGAGAGGCGCCGGTGCCGCAGTCCTGCCAGACTGAGACTCAGACTTGGCTCGCAGCAGCGATCGAGCCATTATATACTCCACTCATGTCTCTCTGATGCGTGGTTCCCCGCATTCACCTCACTTCGACGGCACACTCTCGACAATATCTGTACGTGCTGCTCGATGCCCTCTGAATGAGAACGGAAGGCTAACTACTGGCATGCAGGTAGAGTCGATGGTCGAGATCAAGCACACAGGTCCCTCTAGTCCTCGAGAAGCAGGCAGCCTGGCGGCGTCCGCATCTTCGGTGGACTCGTCTGATGACAGCAAGTGTAGGCTCATATACTCCAAGTCCAAGGTCTATGTGAACCCCACCGCGTACGCACGCGACAACATCCCGGGGTTCGTCGCTCTGGTGAAGAAGGTGCGTCAGCCACTGGCCGGAGCATGCTGTGCCATTGCGTTCTAATTACTCCCGGCGACTGCAGGAGGCTGCGCAGCCCGTATATTTGCTTGCGTGGATTCCAGAGTCTCTCCTCAATGAGAAGGGGCAGAGTGAGTGGGACAAGTTCGTCAAGATCGAGGAGCACGCTGTTACGGACGATGAAGATGAAGGTTCGTTCCACGATCCCATGTCCACTAAACCCTCCGGCTAATGGCAAGTGTAGATGCGGTCCTCATCGACTTGCCTACACAAAGACCAGAGTCATATGCCTTCTCAGTCCCATTAACCTCTATATACTCCTTAATCGTGAATCCCCCTTCCTTGTCTTCGTGGTGTGAGTTCATGTCTGTCCGTAATTCCGCTAGTGTTTCAATTAACAACGGCGCATACAGATGGGTCCATTGCTATCAATCTTTTTAACGGCTCGACTCTTCCCACACTCCACTTCCACGACGACGAATCAAGGTCGTTCACCATGCCCGCCAAATCTCCCATTGAACCGCGTCCGATGTCATACCCACCACCGCCATCGGAGAATGCCCCCAAAGGCAGTACATGGGGCGGGGAGGACCTTCTAGCAAAGCTCAGAGGCTACTCCCATCTCCTACGGTCTTGCCTACAGTCAAACCTCTATCTCGTAGATCCGTCCCGGGAGGACATTGAAACGCATTCTACGCCCCTCTTCGCCGACGACGCTGTTGACGATATCCTGGCTCAGTCTTCCTACGCGAACTCGCACTCTCCCATACCTGCTCATCGTCGTCCGCGGCCCTTGTCTACCCCTGTTAATACCTACTCTGAAAGGTCGTCCATCCTTCACCGCTCACTTTCGCCACTCTCTTCTCCCACCTCCTCTTCACAAGCACGAATGGCCCTCCTCCAATCGTTCTCCCATATAACAAGGCATGCAGCCCACGCTGCACAGCAGATTTTGTCTCACCCTCTTGCAAAACCCATTGTTCCTCACCTACCTGAACCCGTGAAGAGTCTTGTCAATGCCAACGGAGACCTGGAGTGGGGTAGTTGGGTGGAGAAAGGCGGCGTTGGCGAGTTCGAGAGCGCGCGAGTATACCTCGCTCGCTGGGCACGGATCGTTGCCGAGGAGGGCGAACGTGCACGTCTGCAGGAGGCGCAGGCACTTCCTGCCTCGTCGTCGGGCCTTGCGGAGGAGGACTCGTCTCTAGGCATCTTTGAGCTTCTCCAGTCGACTGCGAATTTGCCACGACCAAAGACGTCCCGGATTCCCAAACAGCCAGTTAACGAGAAGATGTGGAAGGGCTGGTTCGATGTGGATGGCAGGCCGAAGGTCCGGAAAGAAGAGATGAAGCGGGAAGTGTTCAGGCGAGGTATTGACCCGAGCATTCGGAGGGAGGTTTGGCCTTTCTTGTTGGGAGTGCATGAGTGGGATGGCGACACGACCCAAAGAGAGAAGGAATGGGAAGCCAAGAGGTGTGTACGAGAGGACTGTTTCTTGACGGCCTGAAGTAACGCTTCTCACCATAGAGAACGGTATCGCGAGGTGAAGGACGAGTGGTGGGGCGTACCGGAGGTATTTGAGCGGCAGGATGTGATAGAGGTACGCCCACTAGCATGTTTCGACCCCGTTGACTCACAGGACCGTTGCAGGAGCGCCACCGTATCGACGTAGACTGTAGAAGAACAGACCGGACACAACCGCTGTTTGCGCAGGCAGCGAACGAGGACATGGAGGACGAAAAGGGTTTGCACATGAGGTATTCCACCATCTCGCCCCAGCTCAGCGACATCGGGGCCCAAGCTCCTACGAACGAACATATTGAACGCCTTGCCAGCGTCCTTCTAACGTACAATTTCTATGAGCGGGAGCTCGGTAAGCATCATGCTACATCCGTCTGAGCGCGCCGCTAATACTCATGTGGTTAGGTTACGTTCAAGGAATGTCCGATCTGTGCGCCCCGGTCTATGTGGTCATGGGCGGCGACGAGGAGATGACCTTCTGGTGCTTCGTGCAGATAATGGATCGCATGGTCGGTCGTCTTACTTAGCGTTTCCGTGCTGCGGCGTCTGACGCTGGCGCGGTGTATGACAGAAACAGAACTTCCTCCGCGACCAGAGCGGCATGAAGAAGCAGCTGTCGACCCTGCAACAGCTGATATCTGTCATGGACCCGGAGCTCTACCGACATCTTGGTATGTTCTGTTGTATTTCATGACATCACCATCCGATCACTCACCGAATGGGCGCAGAGAAAATCGATGGACTCAACCTCTTCTTCTGCTTCCGGTATGTGTCGGCGTGTTCCATGTGGCGTTCATTCCTTGGTTGACGGTCCTTCGTAGATGGATCCTCATAGCATTCAAGCGCGAGTTTCCCTTCGAGGACGTTCTCCGGCTCTGGGAAGTCCTCTGGACGGATTACTACAGCACCCACTTCGTTCTGTTTGTGGCTCTCGCCGTCTTGGAGTCACACCGGGACGTGATCCTCAGATACTTGGTCGAGGTGCGCACCGCAATCTCCTCAATCATGGTGTTCATGCGTCTGACAAATTCATTCCCCCCTTCCTGGGTCGGCCCCCTGCCGTCGCAGTTTGATGAGATTTTGAAGGTGCGGTCCGCGTATACCCATTTCGGGAGCTTTTCTGATGTGCAATATCTCCCCTTCCAGTACTGTAATGAGCTGAGCATGTCTATCGAACTCGACAGCTCGCTCGCACAGGCCGAGGTCCTCTTCCTGTCATTCTCCCAGCTTATCGCCGACGTCGACCGGCGCGAAGCCGAAGAGTTGTCGTCGCGCTCGAAGGCAACCCTCCGACAGCGGCGTGCCGGCAGCGTCAGTGGTACACCGGTAGAGGTGCAGCCGAAACGGCCTATCATTAGCGAGGAGTTGAGAGAGCTGTTGAAGTCAGGGCAGTGAACGCCTCGTGTTTTATATCGACCGGGACTTGATGACTTGTGTTACTAGGTGTATTATACTGTACTGGACCACTCATTATTTAGAGATCGCTCTGGACTCGCCGTTCAATGCATACACGCCTTGCTGCACAGAATGCATCCGACTCTGTTGCCACATCCATCTACTCGTCTTGTTTCGATGCGCGCGGCATGATCGATCCCAACAGCAAGTCACGCTTCACCGGTGCATCCTTCGTTACATTACGGTGGCCCCATGATAGATTTCTGCCGGACTACACTGCTTCCTCGCAGTCCAGGGCATGGCGTGGATTCCCCGACGGGCAGTTGGACTGCACTTGCAGAATGGAGAAGCATGGTCCGGTCGCACCTTTAAGGTGTAGCTCGACGGCGGACATATTTGTTCGGGAGAGCGGCGACGTCGCATACCGACTCTGGGTCAATCTAACAGCACGAGCGACGCGGCACGCCAAGGCGAAGGCATCTATCCGCGAAGTCGAAGTCGCTCCTGCCAGGACCAGGCACGGAACCACTCCGCCCTCGTCTTCTGGCTCAAGACCCCACGTCTCCTGTCTCAGTAGCGGCGAAGAACACACGATGGCGGTCACGGTCCATTGGTCGTCTGCACGGATTCCGCTTCGGCACTTCAAGCACCGGCCGGCGGCGTGGCGCAAGGCGATGTGGCCAAGACCTGGTACGTCTCGTCTCGTCCGGGTGGATGCGAACGGACAGTGCGGCGCTTTGTGCCGCATGCGACATTTACACGCAGTCAGTCCGATGGCAGGATTCTGGGCCATCGATGACTTTGACGGTTGACTTCGTGACTTCGGATTCTGACCGACGACGTGATGTATGGGTGGTCGAATATCGGAGGGCGGTGTTTTGGCATAGCTGCAACAGCAATCCATGGTAGTTGAGTAGGTCGATCCAGTCATGGAAAAAAAGCACTAGTGAAGAAGGAATGGAGTGGTTTGCGTCGAGAGGCCCAGAGGATACGACTGGACGGAACATGACCGGTGATGTTCCAAGACTGCCAGTCAGCTGAAGGGCGTATGCTTCCTTGTAAGTCATTCTTCCTACGTCGGTTCCCTGCTCCCTAACGTCCTACATTCTATTGGGTACAACGCTTCGAGATATTGGAGCCAGCATTCTCAACCGTAGACAACGGTCTTGTAGTTCTGTCCTTAAACTTTAGAAACTATTGGACAGGGAACGGAAAAGGTGTCGTACTAGTGTCGTGCTATGGCAGATTTTTCGTTCATGCATGGAACGTAGTTTGAGAGAAAGCGATACTGGTGTTGAGGTTTTACTGATCAGACCAAAAAGCGTCACCTGAGCGATTCGAACACTCGCGGGCAAAGCCCAACCGCTGGCAGCTATAGATAGCAGGCGATCCCGTTAACCACTCCGGCAAAGTGACTTACAGCTTTCGGTTAACAGATAGAATATGTCCTGGAATTGATCCTGAGCCTTATCACCGTCGATGTACAAACTTTTTGACTTTTTATTCCACATTTTAGGCCGCCTCTGCTGCTGGATTTTGCTCTACACCTTCCATAAAGCGTGTCATGAACGCAATCAACTTGTCTACTTCCTGCTCCGTGATCGCGTTGTAAAGTGAGACACGGATGCCTGGGATGAAGAGTAAGCGAGATCGCCAACGGGTCAACAAGCGTTTCCTCACCTCCGACGGATCTGCGTCAACCTGTCAGCCTTCGGGAGCTCTGGAAACACCTCAGAGCGTGACACTGACCTGTGCCCCTTGAGACCCTTCATGCCGTCCTTCTCCGCGCCCTCCAAGAATTTCTTATCTGCGCCTTCCCCGAGAACTTCAAACACGACGTTCATCCAGCTCTCCGAGCCCTGCTGCACCTTCCGGCGAAACACGCGCCTCTGCTCGCCCTCGTGGATGGCCGCGTACAGCTTCTGCGCCTTGCGCTTGTTGACGGCCTCGTAGTACGGCAGCCCGCCGTTGGCCTTCATGCGCTCAAGCACGAGCCCGGCGACGTAGATCGCGAACACCGACGGCGTGTTGTACAGGCTCCCCGCGTCCGCGAGGACCTTGTAGGAGAGGATGAGCGGGACGGGCGTCGCGCCGAGCTTTGCGGCCGCGTCGACGTCGACGATGCAGTCCTCGCGCACGATGAGGATCGTCAGCCCCGCGGGACCGATGTTCTTCTGCGCGCCTGCGTAAATGACGGCGTGGTCGGCGAGGCGGGGGATCGGCCGGCACATGAACGAGGAGGAGTAGTCGGCGACGAGCGGGGCGAGCGCGCCGTCGGTCTTGAGGAGGTGGAACGGGAACGAGGCCGGGCTCTGCGCGTCGTGCGAGAACTCGACGCCGTCGACGGTCTCGTTCTCGCAGTAGTAGATCAGGGCCGGGTTTTGCGAGAATTGGAACTCGGCGTGCGGGGGGATGTTGTCGAAGCTCTTCCCGTCCTTTGAGTACACGCGCGCATCGACCACTGTGCGCACCGTGCCGTGCCCCGCTGCGATCCGCCGGGCCTCCTCCGTCGCCTTTTTGCTCCACGAGCCGGTGACGACATAGTCGAGCGTGGTCTCCTCGGGCGTCGCGTTCGGGTTCAAGAGGCGATGGCGCGCGAGGAGGTTGAGCACGACGGCTGAGAACTGAGCCGTGCCGCCGCCCTGGGTGAAGAGGATGCGGTGGGTGGGGGGCACTTCGAGCTGCGCGCGGATGTTCTTCTCAAACTGGTCCACAAATGCCTGGAACTCCTTCGAGCGATGGGAGACCTCGGCGATACCGATGCCCGTGCCGTTGAAATTGACAAGGCCCTTCTGTGCCTCCTCGAGCACGGAGAGCGGAAGCGCGGAGGGACCTGCGCCAAAGTTAGCTACGCGTGCGTGGTCGCTCATCGTTGTGTGTGTTTGGAACGTCAAGGATGTCGAATAGGATGAAGCGCGGGGGGTTGGCCGGGGGAGATCGTCGTGGTGGAAGAAGAGAATTGGGGCCAGATTTATCCGACCACGGGCAGCATCGTGCGTCGGTGTGACTCGACTTCATGGTGCGAGCTGGTGCGAGTCGACGACTGGCCAAGCCTCGTCCGAGGCAGGATGTGGTGTGAACTTTGTGCGAAGGATGGCGTTTAGCCAAACGGTCCCTATGCCCACTCCACACCGTGCCTGGCAAATGTCGCCGGCTGGGCCTCCCAGGATGCTTATATGCTGGCATTTGGGATTCGTCGAAACACAGACAACACAGACCGATAAGGTCTAAAAATTTACGTATATTGTAATGTCAGGGCATTGGAATACATCGTCAGTTAATATATAGCACACATCGTAGACGTGACATTCGTAAAACAGCAGCAACGGCGGCAGCAATGACGACACTGGACAACGAGAACGATAACTACAATCCGAAAGCTATGATACGAGAAGGTGCCGGCAGCTGCATCGCGGAATCAACAATCGAGGAGGGAACAAGTGGGGGATGGGAAAATAAATGGTCGATTACGTGCCGTAAGAAGAAAGGAGTAGTAGATCGAATACCGTCTGAACGACAGATCAGAACGGCGATAGATACCACGCCACGGCGGCGGCGGCGGCGCAAGAAATTAAACGAAGGGTGCAAGTCCATCAGAATCAGGATATGGTAGCGGGGGATGATCATCGTCGAGGATCGTGCGGATGGGAAGATGGGTGAGAGATCTGTGGCGTCGAGGCCGTACGGGAGTATGAGCTTGTTCGTGGGACTCTTGGGGAAATAAACACTTGGGATGCGCAGGGAAGGATGTGCGAGAATATGTTAGATGCTATTGCGATGCTGGACGTGAATGCTGAGAGATGGATGTGGACCAGAGAGATGAACGACGATGGCAGCGACACGATCAAGATCCCGAGCGGAGAAACGCGCTAATGGGGGGTTTCGATGTTGTTCGGCCTCGATGGCACTTCAATCTCCTCCCACGGAAACAGAGGGTTGAGACCGTGGAAGGTGACATCCGACGGAACGAATTGCTTCCGAGGGAGCGGGGTCTGAGGCTCGAGGTCGGACCATGGGTCGTAGTGAAGGAAGGGGACGGGAAGTCGGAGCGGTTCGTCGTCCTTGGGTGAGGGCTTGGCGAGGGGATTGGAACGCAATGATGTCTTGCGACGGCGTACGGGCCCGGGTCCACTCGAATCCTCTTCTTCGCTGGTGTCGAGGAGGGAGAGATCGGCGATGTCCCCGGGGTTGGAGGAGTCCGGCTCGATGGACATGGCGGAGATCCAGGGCAAATCGTCGAGAGATGTGAGGGGCCTGGGGAAGGTATTGATACAGCAATCCGAACGCGCGCCGTGACGATGGCGCGCAGAGCGCGATAAGTTACGAGAGGGGGCTCTGCGCCTCTTGGTAGGGCTACATGGAGGCTTAGACGATAACTGCGGATTGGTTAGTAACGGGCGATCGGAGCGCGCATAGAGTGAGCTCACTTTATGCAGACCAGCGTCCTCCGGCAAAACGTACGGGGATAGGAGGGGTTGGGGGCTTCTGAGGGCCCGGGGCTTGGGGAGGGACTGGGAGGGGGATGTGGATGAGTGAGAGGGCGTCTGGAGGGAGGGGTGGAAGGACTCACGTAGAAAGTCTCGTCGACGACTACTAGGGGCCTGCGGTGAGAGTGTGACCTCGGCAAGGGACGATTGGGGAAGAGGGCAGGCGCGAGGCGCGGTTGAGGGGCAGAGAGGTCGACCATCGCGGTGAGGACGCCAAGGGGTGTGCGAATAGGAAGCGCGGTGCTTTGGAGGAGGCTGTTTGGGCGTTGAATAATGATAGACAAACAGAGGCGAGGTGTTTAAATGGATGAGAGGCAAGGCGGGGAACGGGGCATGGCGCGGTTACCGAGGGGGGAGAACAATGGGGAACGGAGGAGGGCGAAGCGGGCAGTCGGTCGCGAGCAGACGACGACGTATTAAGCCCATCTAACTCAGACCTGCCCAAATCCGGCCTCCTGCAGCCCAGGGCGCTCCTTGCCATATTCGCCCACACTACGCCCCTTGCACCAGCCGACGTTACAGTCTCAGCGCTGCTGCCTCGGCGCCCAGACACTCCGTCCGCGCCTCCAAGCATTCTCCATCCGCCCCTCCACGTCGACGCCACACCCAATAGCAAATGCCTCCACCATTTGGCACGAAAATACGCCGAAAACCGCGCCGCGCCACGCCCGTCGCCTCGTCGCATTGAGTCACCGCGTCCCTGTCACGCGTCGCGCAGCGTCACACCAAACGCGACGCGCGTTCCGAGTAAACCTCGCCAATTCGGCGCGCGGCAACGGCCCACATGCACGCTCGCCTACGCCGACGCAGTCGTACACGCCTCTTCCGCACTCCCATGACATAACGCGCGCGTCCATTGTGTACCATCCCTGGCAAACTTGCACAGAAACCGCGTCCAAGGCTCCCCCTTCTAGCTCATCATGATCATAATTGCTAATTAGCGTACCATCGCATCGGACGAGATTGAGATCAGATGCTACTGATCGGTATGGACACCCTCAAAATGCCTCCGAGGTCCGACTATCGTTTACTCCCGTGATCTAACGGCATCGCAAACGGCAGATCCAGAGGTCTGGCTCCAGGACCTTGCCGCCGGGATCTGTATCTGAGGAACGGACCAGGCGGGATAAGGCGGGATACCTGCCGTGGACCAGCCCTGGCCGTTCCAACGAGACGAGTTCGCAACTAAGTATTCCCAGTCGAGGACCTTCGCTGTTTCTGTTCTACGCGAATTCTTTTCACAGTCAGCTGCAGTCATCCGATATGCATTGTCCCTCGCTCCCACATGCCTCGCGGCTATCCGCGGCACCATCGTTGACATATGGGAACGACCGGAATTGCCTCCAGATAGCAATCTCCAACCCCTCAAATGAGTTCCCAGTGCGACTCATACATCCAGAACAAAGCTTAACCACATACCATACTCGTCCTTGCTCCAAGGGGTCGCCTCGGGCGGTGTAGCACGAGCAGCGGCGGACCCGAGATATCGGCCGAATCAGCTCCCGCTAAATTCGGCACAAGTACCGCAGTCCAATCTGAACGCTCAACGCCAACCTCGTCAAGAACCTGTACTCGCATGTCTTGTGCCCTGTCCCATCTGTATTAGGATGCTGTCACTCCATCCTGCTCGCATGGCTGTGCCGGGTGAGTTCCATCCAGCTATGGCATCTCACCTTGCGCCCCTGTCAATGATTGGGCGCGCTCTCTGCTTCGCATTCGCGACGAATCAATGCTAACACCGGCGGTCGCCAGCTGCAAACCGCCGCTCTCTCACCATCGCCGCGACATCCATATGCCCTCGTGGCGTCGTCGCGCAGCGGCGCATTCATTCTCGCCCTCTCCACTCGTCGCCTTTGCATTCTACGCCTCTCACGCCCACGGCCGTCGCTGCGCTCGACCGATGGATCACCGCCGACAAACGATTGGTCCTCGCCGACACCCTGCGGCCTGAGCACGTCGCCGATTTGTACATCACCCTTCCCACCCGCGACGGCACGCGGGATGGTTTGCCTGGATACGCCCCGCCGCGGGAGGGCGACAGATTAGGTTACGGACACACTCTCGCCTTCTTCCATCCAAGGAACCCGGAGAACACGCTGCGGTGGGACGGCACGGACGTCGACTTCAGCCCACCGGAGCCGTTCATGCGCCGCATGTGGGCGGGAGGGCGCATGGAATGGAAAAAGGCGCTGCACGTAGGAGACAGAGCGGAGGCGGTATCGACCATTGCGTCCGTAGAGAAGAAGGGTTTCGGTTCGGGTGAAACAGGGACGCCCATGGCGTTCGTGAGGCAGAAGATTGAATACCGGAAGCAGGGCGAGGACGAGATATGCGTCGAAGAGGAAAGGGCACATGTGTACCTGGTCACCGCGGACCATAGACGCGGCGCGAAGGAGGGTGAGCATTCATGGACGCGACGGCAGAAGGACGAGAACTGTGGAGAGCATTCCGAGCGCGACTGACTTCCCGTGTGTGCGCTCGCAGTGAAGGGCTTGCCCAGGCCAGACTTCACATTCGAATGGTATCCGACGCCGACGACGCTCTTCCGGTTCTCAGCACTCACCTTCAATGGACACTACATCCACCTTGATAAGGACTATGCACAGAAGTCCGAGGGATATCCGGGTGCGTCTGCCGGGTAATCGATGGTGACTAGTCCGCTGACACTGACGGGATGTTTGTAGAGCGACTCGTTCACGGTCCGCTCACGGCGCTGATGCTCTTGGATGTCACGGCGCTCCAAGTGCCTGGGAAGGCCCTCAAGAGCTTTGAGTATCGTGCTGTGAACCCAATCGCCGTCAACCAGCGAGTCAGCATCAATGGCACGCGAGAGGACAATAGAACGATACGCGTCTGGGCGGAGGTTCAAGAACCGGAGACCGGTCGCCAAGTGGTAGGAATGACGGGTAAAATCACCCTGGATAGTGCATGATTGGCACCAGTACGAGTGCATGGTAAACCAATGATCAGAGTATGATATTGTGTTTGTCGAGAAAACGACCCTGTCAGGGCCCGGTGCTGCGCTGGCGAAAAAGTACAATTGACTCAGTCGGATAGGATGAGACCAGGGAGAAGACATACTCGATGAGATCTAGTGATGGAAGTACGCCAACGGTGGTTGTTGGGAAACTGCAACAACTCTCATGTTTGAGCAAATGTGAAGTCAGATTGAAAGGCACTACTCACCAGAGAAAGTTCGAGTGTGCAGTGACCGCCGCTAGGAGCTATACATGGCGCATATGGGGTATTTATTTAACCCTTGAAATGTTAATCATTAGCACACGAATCACCTATTATTCGAGGATCGGCAGGCAACAAAAGAGAGGGGCTCAAGCGGACGATCGCGATCAGGATGCAACTCCAGCCACCAGCGCGACGCGACGGGCGCCAATGCAGACGCGCCTGTGGCAATCAACAGACGCGTCCTGCACGTGACCTTGTTGACAGCCTTTAAAGCCCTCGCCGCAAGACATCGTTCACTCAGCACTCTTTCCCTCTCGCCATCACCTCGCCCTCGCCCCTCACTCCTCATCCAAGGTATGTATTGAGCTATCAAGTATGAACATTGAAGCATGTATACTAATTGCAAGTCGTAGACTATTCCAAATGGCCCCCAAGGTATGACACGGTGGTTCAGCCACGGTTAAAGGATCGAGGACTGAGACGCGTCCTATAGCCCGCTTCCTCTGCATCCAAGGCCCCCGTATCTACCACGGCGCAAAAGGCCCCTGTTAAGGCCGAGTCAAAAGCCAAGAAGACCGCCGTGTCCAAGGCGGCCGGGTCCACCGGCGCTGACGGCGAGAAGAAGAAGCGCAAGAAGGCCCGCAAGGAGACGTGGAGCTCATACGTCTACAAGGGTGCGTGGCTTGCTTTGTGGTTGGCTGTCATGGTTGGTTGATGTGTCGAGGCGGTCTTCGTAGTGCTCAAGCAGGTACACCCTGACACTGGTATCTCGAACAAGGCGATGGCGATTCTCAACTCCTTCGTCAACGATATCTTCGAGCGTATTGCTACTGAGGCATCGAGTGAGTGGCGTTTGTTCTTGACTGCGTGCTGGCTAGGTTTTGACGTTGTTGCGTAGAGCTCTCGTCGTACTCGAAGAAGTCTACCATCTCCTCGCGCGAGATCCAGACTGCCGTCCGGCTCATCCTTCCGGGTGAGTTGGCTAAGCACGCCATCTCCGAGGGCACGAAGTCCGTGACCAGTGCGTACCCTCAGTTGAGCTTGCTAATAACGTTTAACTAATACAATTGCAGAGTATTCGTCCAGCCAGAAGTGAGCGATGTCGGTCCGTTGGACTTTGCACTATCTGTTGCATATTCTATACGTGTATTATATAGAGTTGTTTTAATATCTCGCACGCTGTCTGGAATATATGGCTTGGATCGAAGAACACGGCGCGGTGTGTAAAGGCAGCAATACAGATTGCGCGAACGCCGTATGAACATTTAGAAGCCTTTATGAATGGACATAAGCATGACCGTCGTACACAAAGAAACAGCAAGGTAACTTACCATACTTGTTGCCAGCCTCCTTGCGATTCCGTCTGCCCTGAGCGATTTTCTCCTCCAACGCCTCCCGGTTCTGATACGCCTCCGTGAGCAGAGTCGAAAGTTGATGCCTCGACCGTGCTCTCCCTCCAAGTGCAGCACCCTACCCGATGTTAGTACAGTGTTGCAATTCCACATGGTCCAACGCACCTTGATGTTCATCTTGGGAGCGTCTGGTACCGATTCAGCAGCAGTGGTGAGTGCCTTCCTCTCTTCCCGTTCTTGAATGTCCTGCTTCGCTCTCTCCATCTCCTTCAGTGCGTTCACCTCCTCAGCTTGTCCCTCTGCACCCTCGAAACCCTTGAGCGTGCCCTTCTCCAACGCCCTGACATGTGAGTCGTAATCCTTCTTCCACTTATCGTAGAACCGTTTGTAATATGCGGGGTCGTGTACTGCCCATTGACCGGAAGGAAGCATGTAATATCCAGGGTAGGGGTCTTGGGGAGTAGGTTCGGGAGGTTTGAAGTCTTGGACTGCGGGTGCAGCCGTGAAGGAGGGCAGAGCAGGGGACGGTGGCAGTGGTGGTGCAGGCGAAATGGACGGTCTGGCGGAGGTGCTTTGGGATGAGGACGAGGAACCTGAGCGCGTGGTATCAGAAAAGCACAACGGTGATGGAGCCAGGGGACGTACCCAGGGAGAAGAAGTCCACTGCTGGGGCCGATGATACAACCGGCCGCGAGACGGGCACGGAATGTCTTTCCTCCACGGACACGTTTGCCTTCCCTCGTTTGACCGAGGTGGGCATGAACGGGAGTGACGACTTGACCTCCTCCTTCCTCTCCTCCAGTATGACTGAATATGTTGAGTCAAGCGTATCGGCCTGCGCCTCCTCCACATCTTCCTCCGTGTCCTCCACAGTCGTTGTCCGTCTCGGCTGGCTCGGGGCAGTCTTGAAGACGAGACCGCGGCCCCGTCCTCCGCCAAGTACTCGCTCTGGTGCGGCAGGCACAGGGGCTTTGTTCTTCGGAGCAGGCAGCATTGACAGCAACGAGGATGCGCCAGCTCCCGACTCTAACCGAGGCTTCTTCGCAGCGGGTCGCTCGTCGGTGTCCGAGTTATCCTCATTGGCATCTTTGGGTAAAGTAGGGAGGCCAATAGCAATCTTCTTGACCTTCTTGGTCTTCGGTGGAGGTAGGGAGAGTCCCGAGGGTGGCTTTGACGAAGAGCCAGCACCGGGAGGGAGAGAGAAGGTCGACGTCTTCGCAGGGGCAGGAGGCTTGTTCGTTACGGACGAGCCCTTGGAAGTCGAAGGGGCCTGCTGTACAGTCTCGTTGTCGCTTCCAGCATCGCTGTCGCTGCCGTAGCCTTCGACGCCGAGCATGATGTCAGTGAGGGAGTGGTGAGGGTGGAGGAAGGGAGATCGTTCGGCAGTCGCCGAATGCAGTTGGACGAGCAAGACGCGCCTCGCACCGACAAGCGTGACGCGTTTTGCGCTCTTGTTCTCTTCGCCTTCTCGTCCTCGCCTGTGGCTCGCGTGCGGATACCGACCATGGCGACCTTCTCTCCCGCCCCGCGGCGCACGATGCGCTACTCCTCCATTGGAATGTCACCTTCGCCACCTAGGCAGGGCCCGAGCAGGCGAGCCCGCGTCGGAAGCACGCAGCCACAATCGCGATTCTCAACCCCGGCGCGACGAGGGGGCCCTCTCGCCCCTGTCAGAGACGATGAATCTGTACTGTTGGGGTCTGGAATGGATGTGGATGAAGATGGCTCCGAGGTCTTCGAGCGGGGCCACAGGACGGATACTGTCTTCTCCAAGTCGAAGGAGATGACCGTGACGTTCTACGCGCAGCTGCCTATGGAGGTTAGGCAAGCACTCCGCAATGCAGGTGCGTCGCAGACCCCCGAGGCGTATATTTTGCGTGTCTAATCCCGCAATAGACTTCCTTAGGGAAGGATACACGGGAGACGTTGACCCCGTTACTGGTTTCGCGGTGGTTGCTTCCTTGACCACATGTTATGTCTGGCAGTATAGTCAGGTTCGTTTTCCGTCTATCGCAAAACTAGTCATAACTTTAACACCCATCGTTCAGGCCTTGACAGGGACCCCGACTTGCTACATCTTTGGTTGCCCGAGGGACGCCTTTCCCCCACCAATGACAACGCCATTTCATGCGCTTGTCCCATACGGCGCGCAGCGCGAACCCGGTCTGATCATAACCTCAAACATTGGTCAAATCCGGTTTTGGGACAGTATTGGCATGGGTCTGGCCGGGGGCGACAACTTCACCTTTTCAACCCTTAGTTTGGTGGAGGGTGAGAATGTTACCAGTCTCATCCGTGCAGACGTAAGTACCTGTAACTTTCTTTTATCTTCGCAATACCGATTGCGAATGTGGTCTTACAGGCGCAGACCTTCATCATCTCGACCTCTGCCGGACGGTTGTTCCGACTGGTGGTGACCTCGTCCGGCGGGAAGCACCATTTGTCGCATCATGTCTTCGGTCGGCCATCGTCCTCTCTGTCCTTGAGCCGCCTCCTCCCCGGTTTCTGGTCTGTACAGGAGCTACAACCTCAATCCGGCAACATCAACGCGGTTGCCGTATGCGATTTGGCCCGCGGTGCCACCGGCCGTGTACTTTGGGCTCTTGTCGACACCAGATTACAACAATGGAGCATGTCGATCGAAGGCTGGGAGGAGTTGCTACTAGAGGAAGACATTGGGGAACAGATACGAGAAGCCCTGCGGAATCAATTCACCAATTCTCCGAAAGAAGATGTAGAACTCGACCTCGAACTTCTGGACCTGAAGATGCAGGGGTTGGTATCTTCTTATCATGACCTGGATATTCTGCTCATCAGGTCGTTGATACATACACAGAAACAACGACATGGTTCTGCTTGCTTCGTTTGCCGGCCAGGATGACGAGGCCTTCATGGAAGTGGGCCTACATCCTCGACGTGTTTACGCTATTATTTCCGTTCGGCATATTCCTGGCGTATTCCAGGTTGTGAAAGTGCAGGCCGTGCCATATCAAAGTGTAAGTCGCTGCTAAATGTCTTCGTATGCTTGTATCCCTAATAGTCTTCACGCAGACGTCCAGTTCTGGCGCACCCATGCATCCTAGGCTGCAGGTTGTAGTGCGGGAGAAGTTGGTCGCAATCCAATTCGGTGACGCGGTAACAATTTGCGCACAAGGTGAGCACGACACAGCACAGGTGTTGGTATTTGGCTCACCCATGTGATGATCCAACGCAGAGACCGAGTATATGGATCGACTAGAACTCAAGTCGTCAACGGATCGTACATTGGGTGTCGGTGTCATTGAGAGGGAGGCTTCGTTACTTGTCCTGACCGCTGCGACCATGATGAGGACAGAGATTGACCTCGATGAAGTTGCCCGATTCCATCCAGAGTAAGTTTCTCGACAAGTGTTCAACGGAGGGCCACTAGCTGATGTTCATCAAGGACTGGTCGTGCCAACTTGATCAAGTCAACAATGACCAAGGCGATCCTATACGGTTCCCTGCCAGAAGTGAGTAGCGAAAAGCGTCAATGTCTTCATGATTCATATTATGTTCTACAGAATCCGCTGTACTTCAGTTTCCCGCCTGAGATCGACGAGGAGGCACTCATGGCAGGAGCTGAGCAATTGAGCGAGGCAGTCTTGGAGTCGGGTATGTTTCAACATCAAGCCTGGACATGATACGTACTGAAAAAGAGACGCCGCTACCAGATCCTGAAGTGGTGCGCGCGCACCATGATCTGCACGCTCAAATGACTGGCCGCAAGGAGCGCCTCAGCTTCCTTATCAAGTTTATCAATGACAACTCAGTGTTGACCAAGGTACGACCCCCAAACAATAATAGCATGACAATTCTTGACCCGTGCATATGCAGATGTCCCAACGGAGCCGCCAAACGTTGGCCACGGACGCGGAGAAGCTCTACGCCGCTCACCAGCTCTGGCTGCATCACAATGAGTTGCTCAAGTGGGTCCATATTGTTTCGTTGCATGATTCATATTGTTGAGTATTTCTTCGAAGCTCTGGCCATTCTGGCGCATTCCTCCAGGAAGCTGTCCGCCGCTTCATGAACTCCATTGGCGAGGGTCACCATGAGGACTGCCTCCGCGCGTTCCTCAGGTTGCGTGTGCGGGACCTCGGAAACGTCCTTCCCCATGTTGCCGAACTGGTTCATCAATCGGCCTCAACATTGGACGGCAAATCTGCCAAGGTCATTCCTAAAGCGAACCAAGTTGTCTTGGTATGTACTTCCTCCTTTGTGTATGGTTTGCCCACGACTGTTCTCATGTTGCTGATCGATCAACTACAATAGACGGTGCTCCAATGCGCGCACAGCTACCGTCAGTTCAACTTGGGCGTGTACGGGATTGGGGTCAATCAGCCCATGTTCAATCCTTGGACGAGCCAGCCAAACGTCATTGACATTGTGGACGAACTGTTCCATCTCACCACCCAGCTTGCAGAGGCAGGCACTGGCGATGAAGAGGGTGCGAACGCGAAGAGGTTACCCAGGTCCCAGCTGCCAGAGTTGGCCTCGACTCTGTTCCGATGCATGCAAGAGCGGCTTGATTGGTTGGGCAGCCCCAGTGCAGCAGAGCGGGCAGGAGTGGAACGTGAACGGACTGAGCTCGGAGAGAGGTTCCGGCAACGTCGCCCCGAGGTTTTGGAAACATTGCGTAAGTGACATGCCTCTACGCCTGTCCGCAAGCTGAACACCGAAATCCAAAGGGAGGAACGACTACGCCAACGAGGCATTCAAGCTCGCCGAAGACTACCACGATTTCCGCAGCCTGGCGTCTCTGTGCCACAAGGGCAAGATCTACCCTCCGCAGGAGAACCCCAATGCGGCACGCATCGAAGCGTACATCGAGAGGTTCAAGGAGGCGTTCACGACGGAGCTTTACCAATGGTACATCGAGCATGGGGAGTTGCGCACTATGTTTGCGCAGCAAGCCCACATTGAGTTCATGGACCTCTTCTTCGCCGAGCACCCGCACCCAGGCATCTCCTGGCTGCATGACCTTGGGCGTGGTCGCTACGCTTCGGCATCCCAGGCGTTGCTGCCCGAGGCAGACCATGCGTCGGAGATCGCGTCGAAGCAGGTCCGTTTCTTCGTCTCGCACCGCACCCATTGCAAAGGAATATGCTAACTCGGTCACATAGCTCATACTCAGCATCGGCAAGCTTTCGCATCTTGCACAACTGCATGACGGCGAGACGTCCGTCAGTCAAGGCGTTCTGGATGGTGCGTCCCTTCTTTTCAGGGGTGATCGGAGACGTAGCCGGATGTTGACAGGTCGTGTGACAGCGTTCCATGACGGTTTGGACTTCGTCAGTGTACACGAGACCGTGATGGAAGACCTGAAGAAGGCTCTTGCCTCTGTTCGACAGCGTCAATCGCTGGAGATGCAGGTCGAGGCCATCGCGCAGAAAAAGGCAACGAGCCTAGGCAATCGTCGAGCATTCTACAATGTAAGAAACAACCCCGAAATTTTTCCTAGGTCAACGGTACTGACGCATGTGGCAGGTGTTCAAGCATCTTGTTCGCTTGCTCCTGCAAGGAAAGGCACTGTCCACGGAGGATATGGCCGACGTTCTGTCCCTCAAAGATAACTTTGAGCGGGTGGAGGATTACGCAACCGCGCTCCATCTGTTGGCTAGTGCGGAGGTATGTCGCGACCGCACTGTGCCTGATTTCTCAGCCTAACTTGTCCCTTTTGTCACAGAGCATCCCCAGCGAGCGAAGATTGCACGCGTTCCAGAACGTCTGGCGACGAATCTTCGTACATGACGAGTTAGTGCAGAACTCTCCGTGTATCCATTTTTGTCTGACATGCGTCGCACAGCTGGAACATGATCCGCCAGACCACGGGGGTGACCGACGAAGAGCTCAACGAACGGCTTCGGAGCACGGCGCTCTACGTCGCGCTCCAGGCCATCGCACACAAAACGGACCGACCACACGGGTACAAGCTCACGCCCGAGGAGGCGGTGGATATCCCTCCACAGGAAGAAATCGAGCTGCGCTGGCCGAGCCTGTCTCCCGAAGAGATCCTCGCCATCGAGCGGGACTACGACCGCGACAGCAGGGCGCTGCACGACCTCGACTTGATGGGCATTTACCATAGCGTGGAGCAGATTGCGATCCAGGACCTCAGTTTTGCGGACGACTCATGAGCTGGACACTGGTGTGCACTGTATAGGGACGGCTCTGGACTTTTGTTGTCGCGCTATCCCAAAATGTAGACCGATTCTTGTACCTTGCGTAAAGCACTACTTACCACGTCGTATGCTCGGGATACGCGCTGGAGATGGAGAGAAAGAGCGAGGTGTCTGGTACGGACTGCAGTAATGCGGGAGTCCTCCCTTCACCTGGATGGGTGCATGATACGGGACACGAACTTCTCGTACTGTACGCGGGCCCCGAGGGCGATGGTCGCCCAGTTCCGCCGGCGCATCTCCGCACCGTACTCGTCCAGCCGCTTGCTCTCCTGTGCGACCCAACGGGCGTAAAAGTCGGAGAGCGCGACCTCGCGCTGCTCCGGCGTCGTCCCTTCTGGAAGGCTCTGCGCGACCGCTTCCTTGGCCGCATAGAAACGGGTGTTGGACTTCACGGTCGTGCCGACTTTTCAGTGAGCGGGCAAGGCGAGCATTTACGGGCCGGGACGCACCTCCTTCCAGAACTCAGAGTTGAACTCGTCCAGCTGCTGCCTCTGTATCTTCCACTGGTACTCTCGTGTGTCGCCCGTGAACTCCTTTAGGGAGTAAGGATGTCGCGTTTGCGGTGGAGGAGGGGGTGCGTCGTCGTATATGACCGGGCGCAGGTGAGAGACCGGGTCTGGAGGTCCGACCAAGTGCTGGCGGACTATTGACCCATGGAATGTCCGGAGACGAAGGTGTCTGAGAGGTGAAGCGGGTGTGCGAGCGAGGCAGAGCATGGTGGTCCCGCGAGAGGTGTGCATCACGTGTGAGATGAGAGTGTTTTGGCGATCCTCAGTCGATCGTGGCGCCCGCTGTCGACGTTCGCGGCTCGAGGTGAGTATGACGGAAGAGGGTGTCGCATTAGAAGGGTACATTATAGACAGCGGTGAAGTACGCAGTACGTAGTATCTATACGTCTAGTCTGCCTGAGGCGATCACAGCTTGACCGCTGTCTTTTCCTGCGCGTCCTTCCCCTTTTTCTCTGCCTTGTGCGCCCATTCGGACTTGGGCCCGAATATACCCGCCGCGAGCCAAGAGCCCGCAAAAATACCAAGCAAGACGTACAAGCCCGTTCTCTCATCCGCGTCAAGCGTCCGCGAGTAGCTCTTCTCCCGATCGCTGGATGTCTGGGTCTTCGTTGCTACGTCATACTGCACTTCCTGAGAAGGACGCAGCCTGACAGTGGTGGGGAGGCCAAGATCGTCTGCCATGCCTGCGAGCAGTTTTCCGACTTCGGACTTGGGCTGAGGGCGGGGCTGCGATGGCGCTGGGGCGGCTGCAGAGGTGCTGATGGGGCTGTAGACGTCATGCGAGAGACCACCACTGGCGACGGTCGCCTCGCCACCGACAACGACGACCTTAGGTTCGGTGGAGGGCTCAGGGGCAGGGGGAGCGGATTCGTGCCTCAGCTTGGAAGACTCCCAGAGGTCGGGGACGAACGGCTAGCACGTGGACGCGAGTTAGAATCCCGCTTGCAAATGCACATTGCGAAAAGGCGCACAATCGGAACGGGAGCCTCAGGCGCACCCCGAGAAACATCTGGGAGGTTGAAGTCCAAGCTATACTTGGGATGTGTTGGCTCGGCGGTGGAAGGGATGCCAGGGACTTCCGTAGGTGAATCCGTCACAGGCGTCGAGGAGAGGGTGGAAGCGGCGCGGGTCTGGGGTGCGACAGAGGCAGGCTCAGACGTGAACACCTTTTTCTTGTCGTCCTCCTGAAGGCGCGTTATGAGAGTGGCCTTGTTCCCTGACCTTCATCCATCGCGGAGGGGTCAGCGAGACACGCGCGTGTAACAAGAAAAGCACGACGTACGAGGTGAGCCCGCGCTTCCTAGCCTCCTTCCTGAGCTCGGCCACGCTCTCATTTTCCCATGCTTTTGTCAAGAGGACGGTGGAAACGAAGCTCCGCCTCTGTGATGCGATAGCCTGTCGGAGGGGGACGCGGAGGGCAGCACGGTGCATGGTGGACAGAGACAGGAGAAACCACAGCGAGCAGCTCGCACGTAGCGCAGAAGCGCCCAAGCCATGAGGTCATCGACACCCGAATCCGAATCATTTACGGCGAGCATAACTTGTTCGCAACACTCGACCGTCCATACCGTGTTCGGGCATAAACGTGAGTGTACACGAGATGCCAAGGAATGTCACGTATTTTTTCTAAGTAAGTCGAATTCAGAATCACACGCTATCCGCTGTCCATCGGTCGCCTGTCATGCCTTCGACTTCAGGAACTCCTCGACCAGCTTGTTGTAGTGCTCGCGTTCCTCCCAGAACGGCGTGTGGCTCGACTGTTCGAACGTGACCCACTTCACCTGGCGGATTCGTTGGAAGAAGGGCGCAACCACGAAGTCCTGCGCAATATCCTTTCGTCCATTGATGACGAATGCAGGAACGCGCACGAGATGGAGACGGTCAATGATGGACCAGCCCTGCAGAATCCTGCACGGATATGAGTTGCAGAAACAAGATAATCACGAAGGGTAGGACTTACGGGGCACTCGCGACGGTTGGGTCGCCGTTGTCCCCAAAGACTTGATCCATGGAGTACCTGAACTCCTCAGGAGTAGGCTTGACCGTACATCCATGTTGAGCGTGGAACACCTTCAGCGCACCCTGGTACGCCTTCATATTCTTCATGCCCCCCATTAGGCCCTCTTGCACGTCCTGGGGGAATGACTGGACGAGCTGCATGTTCGACCGACCCCACAAGCTCGACGCGGCAAGCGAGTTTGTAAGGACGAGCCTCTTCAGCCCGGCAGGCTGTCTGCGAACCTCGAACTCCGACGCGAGGATTCCACCCCACGAATGGCCCAGAAGGCCGAAGTCATCTTGGACATTGAAGTACGCCAGGACGTTCTCGAGCTCGTCTATGAAAAGATTGATGGTCCAGAACGTCGACGGCTTCGACTTCAGGTGAGTAGAACGCGCATTGCCGATTTGGTCGTAGAAGATGACAGGAATGCTCATGTCGGCCAGGTCAGAGATAGGAAGAAGATAATCATGTGAGAGTCCTGGACCGCCATGGAGGACAACGAGGGGCGTGTTTGTACGGTTTGCGAGGTCGCCGAAGACTTTGTAGTAAGTTTGGTGGGTCTCGCCTTGATATGTGAATGGGATGAATCCTTCCGCGATCGGAGCATTGGTCGTCACCGTCGGCATACTTGGGGCTGCAGGTAGAACACCTTCAGCCAAATACCACACATATGGGCAGACTATGAGACTTACATGCTGTGGAGGAGAGCTGGGACAGGGGGGGACGAATTGGGCCCCTGCCGCACCTAAATACCTAAGCGGGCGGCGACCACTCGTAAGCAGCAGGTTCTGCCATCGATCTCTGGCATCCCTGACGGCCTTCGCGCGATTCCATTGCGCTTCTGAAATTCAGCGGTCTGTATCCTCCCTGAAGCATAGCGGTGATTGCGCCCATGTAGCGCCTGGGTCTCGGTCTTCAGGCCAAGGTCAAGATGCCGATCAGAACGACCTGACTCGGTACGAGGGCTATGCGTTTCACTTCTGAAAATGGGACTGTCGTCATGCCGGATGACATCCGTTCGTCAGCGTGCCAGGAGTGAGGAGTCTGAGGAAGACTGGACTTGAGGCCCCACCGAGATTCAGAGTCTGAATCGGGATGGGCTTGCTTGCTGATGACTTATACAGAAATGCCTTCCTATGTTTCGCATACTCCAAGACTGACTCGCTGACGGTCCTTGTATGATATGCTTGCCCCTGAGTCCTGACAAGGCGTTCAGTATGGTGTCCTGAACCGGTAGGGACTAAGCGCTTACGTTTCTTCGCTGAGACACATGCACGACAAAGGTCGTACACACGCCAGTGGACGGTGCTACCGGACAGACGGAATGTCGGCGACGACCACATGGGCACCTGTGGGCACGTGGGATTTGCTGTAGCAGCGCTCGCGATGGTGGACATCGCGGGACCCAGAGGCGCGCTTCGTCCTTGGACTCGACATCAGACTCGACATCGACCACGACGCTCGAGCCTTGATTGCTGGTACTGCGGAGGCTGGGTAGAGGGTGAGTGGAGAAGAGCTACAGCCTCGGACTATCTATCGCCATCGCCCATACTAATCTTAAACCATCATTTCTACAGAGACCGTCGTTTACTGCCTTTAATCTTTGTTGCCTCGTGTTGCCGCCGCCTCGTGGTGGCCTGTATCGACATTCGGTGACTCCCTCGAGTCCATATTAATCACGCTCGTCATCTCTTCCACCTATCCCTCCCCTTCCCTCTCGCGTTCCCCCCGTCCGCAAGATGTTGCTCTCTCCTGCGTGAGTATTGCGTGCCGATACCTTGCTCGGCGTCATATTCAATCTGATCATTGGCGTCTTTGATAGCACCTCGAATGCGAGCC
Organism: Sanguinoderma infundibulare; assembly: GCA_032821775.1. NCBI lineage: Eukaryota > Fungi > Basidiomycota > Agaricomycetes > Polyporales > Polyporaceae > Sanguinoderma > Sanguinoderma infundibulare. Next base: position 1,559,376 of record JAVLRN010000005.1, on the reverse strand, counting down.
TCCCCGCCTCGCAAGGTTTCTGGGGCAGGTTCAAGACTCCGAAAAGCAACAGGGAGGCAGAGCTCCGTGACCAGCGGCAGCAGCAGCTTGCTCTCTCCCGGCAACGCCTGCTCACTCTTGTTTTCGATGAGATGGAGACCGTACGGATGGTGAGTACCAGATACCATCTGTCTTTGGGATCCGCGCCACTGACCCATCTTCCCTCAGCTCCCCAATTCGATCATGGTGCGTTCACGGACAGGTGCTTGCTCCATGGATATGCGAGGCTCATATTCGTATTCTACGCGACACAGGAGTTGGAAGGACTCGCCCGAGAATGGATCAAGCCACCCCCCGATATGCCACTCCACCTTAGGGTTCCTATCGAGTTCGCTTCTTTACACGCGGCAGTCAGTATCCATTTGTTATCACTGCCTGCGGCGTACTGAGTTTTTCCCCTGTCCTAGCGACTGGTCTCGGGTCCTTATATTTATGTATGCCCTCTTGGACCTCCCTCACCTGCTTTCCCCGATCTAACTCTGCGCGACCACATAGTTAACGAGCGAGGATTCATATCAAATCGCGATTGCGGGTGTCCAAGGATTACGAGTCGAGATTGTCTGCGACTCCCCACCACCCCCAGATGAACCTCCGTAAGTCCTACGGCGTAATGTTATCGAACATGTGCTGACATACCTCCCATTCATAGTCCGCCTCCGTAGGTTTCTTCCCATGTCAAGTATGCTGCATTCACTGACCGTCTCAAAGTCCGCCGCCTGTTTTGGAGATGCCTGGCACGTTCAGCCTGGAGCTCGCGCCGGGACAGCACGTAGCGCTGGACACCACAATCACCTCTGATGAGCTAGACATGGCGAGGATGGAGGACGGCACGACAGTGGATGGCTCCTTCTGGGGGAAACTCGATATCGTGCACGACGGGGATGTGCACAAGATGGAGTTCTCTGGCACGCGCATCCAGAACACCGAAAACGTCTCCACCGACCTCATCATCGACTCCCGGGTCATCAACAAGCTCGCCGTAGTCACCAAGCCAGCAGCGGCCAAGTGCCATTTGAGCATCCTGGCCCCGGCACAGCAGTACGCAGACGTCATCCTGTCGTTCTCCTCCCTCTGGAAGCTGGGTGTGAGCTGGCCTCCAGCGGAATTGGTCCCTGAGAACCCGAACAAGGTGAAATGGTTCCTTAGGGTGCATCCCGGCGGTGCCGTGGAGCATTTCGAGACCGAGATGACGGCAACGTCGCTCTACTATGAGGCAATGTGAGTTATTGGCGCCGAGGATAAGGGCGTCCTTCGACTGATCTGTCCATTTGCCTTCCTCAGCCCCGAGCCTGGTATGCTCGATCCCCAAGAGTTCATCGCACCTCGAAACGGATTCGCGATGTCTTTCGGCGATTTTGTGCCGCACCTCATGCGTGTCCTGGATCAGCTAGGAATGTCGCTCTTTGCCCGTACGACCTTCATCAAGTGAGTAACGTTCCTAGCTTGGTCTTCCATCCCCCCGTCTGATTGCATTGCTCCACAGCAACAACATGGGTGCCTTCTCCGCGCACCGCAACATTGCCTATCGATTCATGTCTCCGAGCAAGATTGCCGCTGCGATCGACATCTCCGTCACCGTCGAGAACTGCGTGTTCACGCGTTTGTTCCTCATGTTCCGCGGCATCTCTGACGACGAACTCGGTCTCTTCTCGGGTGCTGGGGAGAAGGAGGCGAACGCGATGAACTGGCGTGAGGTCGTCGGCTGGTCTGAGCTATCGAAGGACCAGACACACTTCCGCGTCTTGGAAACCTCCCTGCTCGAGGTTGTGTAGTTCCGTGTCTCTCCCCCCTACCCTACCCCGTTCTTGTCCTTGCGTTCTCCGCCTTGTGAATACTTCCGTGCTTTCTTCCTTGCGATATCCCTGTTCCATACCTCACAACGCCGCAATGCTTCTATTATTGTATATAGTGATTTCTCTCTGGTTTTGTGTTTCCGATGTTCTGCTTCATCATACGGTCCCTCGTAGTCTTATCGCTCAATTAGTGCTGTATCCTGCGCGCGGGTGCGCTGTACTACGACCTCCCAATCCCCTATTTGCCACGTCGCTAATCCGCTACCCAGTTACGACCGGAGTACCTTACTGTTTTCCCCACTCGGACAGTCTCTGCCCTGCTTGCTGTCTTCGCTGTCGTCTGTAGTCCACCATGATCATGACCATATGTAGCCGTGGCACGTCTCCCGATCATCTATGTCATACTTAGTTTCTGGCTCCACTGTCTGTACTGAGTACATAATGGATACTTTTCCACTGATCTGAACATCTGGCCGCCCAGAACTGTGAGTGCATGGGACAGCGGATGGTGGAGATGATGCAGGGGAGACGTGACGTCGATTATTGAATTGAGGTGCGAACGGGGCTGGACGGAAGGGGCATTCTGGATATGTAGCCGGCCGGGGAGGAGGCGGGAGGGATGGCGATCAATGCCATGGAACCGAACCGCGTCGCCCATCGACATCGGCTTAGCCTTCTCGCACCGCACTCACTCTCTCACTCCATCCTCTCCTCCGCCGTCCCTCCCCCGCGACGACTGCACGCCTGCACACAACCCAGACAGCAAGCGATGAGTGCCGTAGGCAGTTCAGATGCAGAGTACATCCAGCATGGGTGCGTCCTCGCCGTTGCGACCGACGCGCCTAGCGCGCTTAAAGGGTCCCTTCGCCCTGGACCCTTGGCTGACCACTGCTTCGTGCCCCCTACTTCACAGGAAGGAAGCGTCGTCTGGCTCGCTGCACAATAGAGCCGGGACGCCCGCCCGCAACGGCCAGCCGACCGAGGAATACTACGACGACGACGATCCGCTGGACGACTATGCCCACGAGCGGCTGCCGTCGCAGCCCCAGCAGTTGGACCTCGAGCTGCCAGAGTCAAACCTCGATCTGACCATGACGTTCAACACGATCCTGACGTCTATCAGCCATCCCGAGGGGGCGCAAGAGTACGTCCGATTCCCATTCCTGCCCGCCCGCGGCGTCCCTTCCGCCATGGGTGGACACGCGCTGCTTGGCGGCACCCAAATATTGGGCGCCTATTGTCGTTACTGGGTCGTCTTGCATCACGCCTTTGTTCACGCGCGATCCGGTCTTTTGTTTGTCCTTTTGGCAGGATGGACCGCGTCCAGAAGCGGGCGAGCAACGTGATGAAGCTGACGGAGCAGAACGAGAAGCTGAAGGAGGAGCTGCGCGCGATGACAGAGCGGCTCGAGGCGGCGGAGCGCAAGCAGAAGGACCTCGAGTCGCGCGCGACGACGCGACGCTCCGTGGAGGGGGGCGCGGGGAGCACGCACTGATTTTGGGCGTCGGCGGCGATACCATTATATTCGGAAGAACCGACCGACTTTTGGGCCAAACGGTCGGGATGGCACGCGCTTCAACAGGTTGCTACTCGTAATATTCGATTGGAGGATGGAGGAACGTTTGGTCGGGCGGATGGGATACTACGGGGGGCCCCCGACCCCGGCCGCCCGATGATAATATGTGTATTTGTATGGGTGATGATACCACTATGCAGCGCGCGAACGGCGGTGCCTGCTGCGTCGGGCCTCTGTCACGGTCAATGTGGTTGGATGACCAGCTGGGGGCGAATCGGAAGTGGGTCCGGGGAGACCATAGGATTTGCGCTGGGCGACGGGCGAGAGAAAATCGATGAGGGATAGCATATTAGCAGTTGGATAACGCCGAGGCGACTGCCCGCTCGTCTGAGAGCATGGCGAGCTAAGGACGATCATGGTATTCACGGGGCTGGAACTGGCCGATGCTCCACCTCCCTATGGCGTCCCAAGCCCGCGCCGTATATAGCGGCCGCGGTTCCTCCGTCCTAACCGTCGCGCCCCTTGTCCTCGACCTTGGGACCGTTCTCGCGCGTATATCGTCCCCATCTTATCTTTCACATCCGTCAACGACCTCTTCACCCCCCGCTTGTCCTTCCCCCGCATTCGCCCTACATTCTGAACCACGACCATCATGTCGCGTCGCCCTTCTGAGCTCGCGAGCCCTGCCGTCGCCCGACGCATGTCCGCCTTCGAGTCGCCTATCTCGAGGAGGCAATCCGGCGCATCCTCGCGCAGGCCCTCGATTGACCCTTCCAGGCTCATTCCGATCGACAAGTGAGTTCACATGTCTGCAGACCCTCCGTCCGTTCCTAACATGCGCACGTCGACAGGGCGACGCACATCGGTGGTACCTCCGACTTCAATGTCGTTTTCGTTGGCGCGGGGAACATCATGTTCGGTAAGCACCCCCACCGTTCGCATGCAGTCGCGCAGAGTTTGAATTGACGTCATTGCCAGGCTCGGACGAAGGGCCGTGGAACCACTCCTTCCGCTTCGAACAGTGAAGTTGCCATTCTTTTCCGAATTGTGCCCGCGTGACATGCTGACGGGGCCTGCAGCAAGCTAGGTCCGCGTCTCAAGGTGGTCGCCCTCGTCGACCCCGCCGTCGAGCGCGCCACGTCGGTGCTCCAGAAGAAATGCGAGACGTTCGTGCGCTCCGCGTACGAGAACACCCGTGTCTTCAAGACGCTCGAGGACTTCGTCAGAAACATGTCCCCCAAGGATGCCCCGCGCGCGATCATCGTCGGCTCCCCGCCCATGTTCCGCGGCACGCTCCAGTCCGGGCGCGACATCGAGATGCAGATCATGAAGTACTTCCCCGGCGTCGCCATGTTCATCGAGAAGCCGTCCGCGACCGGGCCCGCGAGCGAGCTCCCCGAGGCCTTCGCCGTCGCGAAGGCGATCACCGAGAGCGGCACGATCTGCTCGGTCGGGTACATGCTGCGCTACCTGCGCGCGGTCCAGATGATGAAGCAGATCATCATCGAGAACAACCTGACGGTCATGGCCACCATCGCCCGCTACGCGTGCGCGTACGAGGCGATCGCCAAGCCCGACTGGTGGGACAAGGCCAAGAGCGCGGGCCCCATTATCGAGCAGGGCACCCACTTCTGCGACCTCTCGCGCTACTTTGGCGGCGAGGTCGACATGTCGACCGTGAACGCGCACTCGCTCGAGTGGGACGAGAACGCGGGCCACCTCTCGAAAATGACCGTCGACGAGACGAAGATCCCGCCCGAGAACAGGATCCCCCGTGTCACTGCGGCTACCTGGTGCGAATTCATCTTGGATGCTAAGCATCATTATCTGTGTACTGATCTGTACACTCGGCGCATACAGGAAGTATGACAGCGGCGCTGTTGGGAGCTTCACTCATTTGGTCGCTCTGCAGGGTCACGACTACAGCTGCGAGCTCGAGGTTTACGCAGACGGGTATCAGCTCAAGTGAGAACTCTCGCGCCGTCGTCCTTAGGAGAATTGGTTGCTGATGAGTCCATTAGGCTTGTGAACCCCTACGTTCAGCCCATTCTCTACATCCGTAGGCCGGGAAGCGACATTGAGGAGACTCACAGGTTCCCCGACGATGATCCATTTTTCTCTGAGGTGAGGATTTTCCTGGCGTGTCGTGACATTCTGAGCTGAAGGTGCCGTCTGCTTAGATCTCCGTCTTGATCGACAACATCGAAGACATAGAGGAGGATCCTGATACTGCTACGATTTTGAGCACGTTCGACGGTGCGTAGTTCCCTCAGGTGAAATCAATATCGATGCGGTCTCTGATGAGTGCCCTTCGTCTTTCTAGATGCATGCAAGACATACGAGCTCACCTGGGGCATCCGCCTCTCAGCGGAGCGCAATCGCGAGGCAAGGTTGGAGGCTGACAAAGCCGCTGCTGCAGCTGCAGCGCAGGCTACCGCGTAAGAAAGTAGAGCGCCGCAATCACATAGACATTGGTTGAAGAAGACGCGCTGTTGTACGTTAGATAAAGAACATGGAGATGCCAATCGTGTGTATTGTACAATTGTGGGTGATGGACAATGGGACAGCAACTTGAAAGCGAAAAAGCGGTGATAATACAGACGAGATGTTAAACCGATGTTCGAGAAGAAGGCAAGTAAGATCAAGGGTCCTCCGGCAAATCTGGTGAAGGGGATGCAGTCTGTTGCTTCTTGCGTGGGTGCGGTGCATCTGAAAGGGCACCCTGACCATCGGCATCATATGCCTCGGTTGCGTCAGCCGATTCGTTGTGCTTCCGCTTGTTGCGCGCGGCGACTTCGCCATCTTCGGCATCGTTGGCCGGAGCGTTGCTTCCACCAGCAGCCTCTTTCTCTTTCGTTTTCTTGTAAGCCTTGACCGTGATGTCAAACACTCCGCGGAGGTGTTCTCTCAGTTTGGGCATCGTTTTGAACGGCTGATCGCAATGCCCAGGACAGGTCATGTCCTCCTTCAGGAGCTTCTCGTACTCCTTCCTGTCGATGTCCGATTTCTGCATGCAAGGTCGCGCCGGTCAGTTGCGCAAGAGCGGCAGGGCCTCAAGACGAACGCTGACCATGGCGAACCACGTCGGTTCGATGTCGGGCCCGAACCACGAGAGGACGTCGTCGAGGTGGAGGAAGAAGCCGAGGGTGGGGTGGAACGAGTTCAGGTGCTTCTTCGAGCGCATGTACTCGCCCCGGAAGTCGGTCGAGATGAGGTGCAGATGCACGTGCCTGTCGCCAGATTCGAAACGCGAATCGCACACATCGTCAGCCATACTCGTTCCGCCCCAGATCCACAAACGAAGGGAACGGGCAGGAGAGAGAAAGGGGGCACACACTGGAGGTGCTTGAGCGGGATGGGGACGTACTCCAGCGATGGCGTGGCATGGAAGCCGATCTGAACCCCCCACTTGCACCCGTGCGCGTTGACCATCTCCTCCTCAATCAAGGCCTTCGCCTCGAACGCGTCATGGCGCATGTGCTGCAGGAGCGTCTTGGCCTGCTCGCGCGGGAGCTGGAGGAGCGAGCGCAGGTCGCGTAGGTTCGCAGCGGTGAGCGGCGGGCGGATGAAGGGGACGAGGACGAAGTGGAACTTCCCCTTGGGGTACTTGTCGAAGATGGTGACCGAGCAGTCCGAGTGGCAGAGCTTCACGGTCGGAGGGAGCGTGTTGGGGTCGACGCGTTCGGCATAAGTGCGCAGAATTGTTAGGTGCGCCATCGTGGAGGAGACCTGGATCACAGAGGCGAGACAGAGGCAGCAGGATGGATACTTGGTTTCAAGTGATGGAGGACGCCTATTTCGAATGTTGTTCTCCCAGCGCCTACAATCTGACGCTGCCAGGTGGTTTGTAGAAACATGCGGATTTGGATATAGCGACGACCGCAAATACTGCCATATGTAAGCCATATACCGTAGTTATACTACCTCCTGCACGGTAAATCCCAAGGGGTTGACACAGACAGTCCTCCGAAATTCGATCTTCCACTCAGAGGCCTATCCGCTGACCTCCCCTTTCGCTCACGAACTTGAAAAGCGTGGTGCTTGCCGCCCAATAGTTGTGGTTGCATGGCAAGCGAGTCCTTGTGGCATATCAAGTGGCTCCTCTACGGACCTGAGAATGCGCTTCGTTGGAGGAATAGCTTGCAAACAGCATCGCTAGATTTGAACTCGATGACCGACGTGCCCTTGCAACGACAGCTCGATTTGAGGTCGAGCAATCCCACTCCGTCGGTACAGAGCCATCAGGGCAAATAGGCCCGCCTGCAGTGCGAAGCGGTAAGTCCGGGGCTCAGGAGCGGAGTCGACTGATGGGACAAGTACGTACCATGAGGAAGACTCCAAAACGACGACTAGCCATGGTTCAAACTTTCGTGGGAGGGCAGTAGCTAAAGTGAAGTTTCAATTGAATACTGGGGGGAAGATGCTGAAAAGTATCAAGCCTCCCTTAAGCGAATGACAGAGAAGAGCGAACAGCTTCTCATTACAACGATGGATTTCTGCATGAGCCGGACGTTCGGGGTGTAGGAAGGGCATAATTACGCCGTGATAGATTATGACAAGTCTTCAAACGTGCCGATATCAATCTGTTTTTTTTTCTTGAGCAGCGCGAGAGGTCGCTTCGAAGGGGATGAGAGTGAGAAAATATATTTGGAAGGATGGCCGTAAACAAAGCATGTGTATCCAAAGAACACAGCAGGGCGAAACGTTGAGTCTCAGGCCAAAGGGGGAGGTGCACGGATGTGGTTGGGAAAGGTCGAGAAGTCCGGGTAGGCATGCACCCATTGCGATGGTGTATATAGGAACTCCAAAACGAGGGGAAGTGACCTGAGAGCAAGGGAAGATGTGCGCACAGACGAACCTTTCACAAATTGCCACAGACGGGCGGTTCGTCAACATCTGCATAGTGCAGCCCACATGGTCGCGTCCTGCCTTCCTGTCATCGTATACCGTATGGGGACTCTTGTGGTGGTTGCGAATAGCTTGATCGCGATTCGAGAGACGTTCGTCTGGAGATTCCAACTTCTCAAAGCGCCTTCTCGTCTCACGAAGGAGAATAGCAGATCTTGCAATATCGCCAGGAAGGATTAGTCGCCATATCAATTCCAAGCGGTGTAGCTGGAGGCGAGAGAGGTGGTGGGGGTGGGGGTGGGGTTGGCAGGGGACGCGTTGGAAACCGATGGGACTGGTGGAGGGGTCGGGAAGGTCGCTTGGGGTCGGCTCAGTGATGTCGCTGACAGTGGGTCAAATGTGGGGGAGTCAACAATGGAGGCAGGAAAAATAAGCTTGTGGGTTGCTGAGAGGGACGATAGCGAGAGAGCACTGGGAAGAATGTCGGCAACGCCGCCAAGGGGAAAGGGGCGAGGGAGGGGCGCGAGCCGAGGCTCGCGGAGTTGCGCCACGGGCCCAAACTCGTCGCCGCTCGCCTCGTCCTCGCTCCTGCCTCGCTCCTCCTCCCTTCATCATGGGATGACACTCGCTTACTTCTTGAACGTTTCTTCTCTCTCCTCGTCGGTATTTGCCCTTCTCTCGTTGTCTGGCAGCCTCATCTTCCCCAACGATAAATTGCGGTTGGAAAAATCGGCCAGGACTCTTGATAGTCCTCCCTTCTGGCCTCTTCCTCGGTGCCACAACTCTTGCACGACCTCCGTCTCTTCCGGCATACTCACGCCCTCCTCGCGGACATCGTCAAGACCAGCAAAACCGACTGGCCGCATACGCCCAGCCGGCCGTGCTGCTCCCTCCAACGTCAAGCACTTATGACACAAACCCCACCACTCTGCATACCACTTATCTTTTCGTGGGGCACGAGCCGTCGCAAGGACTTCTCGTGCGTTCGGAGACGGAGCCACACATGGCATCCTTGAGCTCAACCACGTCTCGGTGCGTCTTCTCTCTTTTTGTCGCATTTTGCCCTCGTATGCCTTCTCCCTTGATGCCCACATCTTGAGGTCAGCCTCTTGGTGTCTTCGCCAGTAGTTGTAAGCTGGTTGGGCCACTTGTTTCGGCCTTGCTTGTCGGGAACTTGTCGCTCGATCTTGGGTTGCTTGATGGTTGCTTCGCCCATTGATGGCATGCCGCTCAGGTTGATGCAGACCTAGTGAAGTATAGATGTTCATGCTCGGCATGGGCATTCAGATAGCTCTTGATGGTGGTGGTTATAAACTCACTGACTCCGTTCTTGCGCCCATGTCACTCTTCCTGGGCGCTGGTGAGGCTAGTCACGTGCTGCGTGACTGCAGCACCAGACCGGACGCAGAGCGGCGGCAATGGATCACGATTGCCTGCGAGGGAGATCATGAGTTTCGCAGATGAAAACTGGAATAAACACACATTTTCGGATGCGCTGGCCAGGTCTTGTGTTTATGGGCTTGTCCAGAGCTTTGTGCTAGAGCGAGTTGTCAATCAATACCGCGAGTAGTTGACATCTGAAGGCGTGAAGGGGACTCCTGGACGTCGCGGAGCGCATACCCTCTCTCCCTGGACGTGTCTGCACCCGTGATTGTGCTGTGACGGTATGCGTGAAGCTGAAGACATCATATTATCATTATGCTTCTCAGCAGGCAGGGCTAACTACACGACGGTTGCTCCTTACCCATTCGGTCATTCAACTTCGCAGTCGGCCTGCCTGCCTCCACATCCTATGGGCCTTTAATCTGCCCTTGAAGCGGCTATGCCTTCGTACGAGGAAGAGGGGTGGGATCTGGCGATCGGCGAATTGGGCGAAGAGCAACGTTCGCGGAAGCACTTAGTGGTGGTGAGGCACAAGGTGGGCGCGGGCGCCGGAATTTCAGCGCGAAATGTCGGAAAACATTGCACACAGAGTCGGTGTCGATCGAGCCAGAACAGAGGTACGAGAATCTGTCCTGGGCTCTTGCGCTTTGCGCGTACTCGAGCCTCTCTTAAAAGAGGGAGTGAGAGACTTTTCAGACTGAACCACTCTTTTCTTCCTTCCACCATCTCCTCCACAGCTCGACCCCTCATTCGTTTGACCCCCCTTGTTCCTCTCGCTATCCGTTCTGTACTTTGATACTGTCGCCCCCCGTCGTCGCTTACCCTCTCTCACACGCTTAATATATGCCACGTCTTGACCCGCCCTACCCGTCCTTCACGCTTGTCATGGCCAAGGCTGCAGAGTTTGACGTGTCCCGTCTCCCCACATACCGTTCAAGTTACCTCGAACGGATGCATCCGTACGCACGCGTTCCGACGCGTCGTCCGCGAGAGAAGCTTATGGTACGTGTCAGTAACGGTCCGTCCCCGAACTCCAGTTCCAACGCGACGCGTCATTCCAGACCACTGTCGACTACCGGTCCAGGCAGGAGGCGGCGGGAGAAGGATCGGCGCCATCCGTGGTGAGTCGTTTGATCGTCGATCGTCCACATCCCCCGTATCTCCCCCCTCACATCGTGTTCCCCTTCCGTCAGCCTCCCACCGCGTGCACGGATGAAACGCACGAGACCGACACAGCTGGCCACGAGGAAGACCTCCCCGTTGTCGGCGTCGATTCTGGTCTGCCTGTCGAGGAGCGGCTGAGCCGGAGCAAGCTCGCCAGCGCTCTGTCGGTCAGTCTCCAATCGTGTTCGTCGTCTTGCGCATCAACGACTGACGGCGTCTCAGGAGCTGTTGGATGCTCTGCGGGGCCAGTTGCTGACGTTGCAGGCGGTTCGCGCCTTTCTGAGCTCAGCCCAGGCCAAGGAACCTTGAGCTTGGGGCTCTTGGCAAGCGCAGCACGGTATGTCCCGTGCTTGACGGAAGTCGGAGCTCAATCAATGGCGCACCCACCCGACACGAGCTCCCGACCCGTCTCAGTCGTTCGTCGCAGCAAAAACATCCATCGCAAGTTCCGTTCGCTCTCGCGTTGAACTGTCGTAGTTTTCTTGCTCTTGCTCTTGCTCTCCCGGTTTCGCATGATCTCTTGGTGTAATGTACGTAGCAGCTCATCTTGTCTTGTAGATTGGAGTGGTTTCTTGCCTCGGAACTTCCACTATGCATGGACTCTGTATCATAGATAGTATATACACATACGTGGTAGAAGCTTGGCCTTACTTTATCTTGTCCCATTTAGTGACAATCTTCATGTAGATATATTGCTTACAGTTCTGTCTTGTGCTCGTAATCGTTCCGCTATGTCCAGCAATACAATACTCCATGTCGAAATGATCAAGTTGCAGTCTATTCAAGCAAGGCCTGTAGCAGAGTTTTCAACATGGCCTGTCATGCTGCCACGTAGATTAATGGTAGGGCTCCGCTTATCATTTGGTGGCATGTTGATCAATTGGCTATGTTCGCGTCCTGGGTTCGAGCCCACGATGTCCAGAGTAGGGTCAGTAAGGGCTCATAACCTGTTGGACCAACAGCTTATGGACCCTCACTGGCACAACTCACAGGACGGGAACAGGACGGGACACCGACTAATATTTTTCAAGGTTGTTTCGTTCTGACCGTGCTGATTTCGACAACGAATGGTCATACATAGTGGCTGCAGGCCACTAAAACTATGTACAGCCTGACGATCCTAGTACTAAGTATACATTTCGTCCCAACCCTCATCGTTCGACGCCTTCCTCGTGGGGTCCACACCAGCCATACCAGCTGTCCCCTCGAACGGCGGCAGTGCGGGTGCGGAGGCAGACGTCGCGTTGGCCGTCGACTCCGACGCCTCCATCTCCCTCACTATATCCCACATCTCTTCGTCCTCGTCCGCAGCTTGCACGCTCGGCTTCGGTTGCGGTGGGGGTGGGGTCTGGCGCTCGGGAGGCACGAAGGGCTCGTCTGGGAAGTCGGCCATGACGGCGTCCCACATCTCCTCGTCTTCGTCCACAGGTCCGCTCTTGCCGGCGGATGCGCCAACCTGGGGACGAGAAGCAGACGCGCCGATGCTGGCACCTGTACTGGTAGAAGGCGCTTGGGCGCGAGCTGCTTCGTCTTCGGCGATCATTGCGTCGATGTCAAAGTCGTCATCGAACGCGGCTTCGGAAGCAGAGGACGGAGGGAGAGAGGGTCCGCGTGAGGGAGCGGGAGAGGAACGCTCGTCTTCGGTCGCGACGGGGACGTCTGTGGCCCGGGCGTTGCCGTCGTCGCTGTTGGAGTTGTCTGAAGCGTCGGGGTCGGGTATCTTGTGGCCGTTGATGAGCCCTTTGGCTTCGTCTCGCCAGACACCGAGGGCAACCTGTAAGACGTTGGCATCAGACCCGGCGACCAAGAGCGAATGAGGGGTGGGGAGGACGGACATGCATGCGCTTGGTGTGGCAGAGCTTTTCGACTCGCTGGACGTTATCCACGAACTGGGTGTTGGGGTACATCCCATGTGACCAGAACTGGTACACGGTCAGGAGCCTGTTGAGGTCAGACAACTGGAGGATGCTCTAAGGATGACACGATGACAGACGGCAAAAACACACGACTGACCTCATGCCCCTTGCCTTTGGGCTTGAACTCCTTGGCCTGCTTTACCAGCGCAGGGAAACCCTCGGGCCCGAGCAGCACTCCCTCGTTTAGGGTGTGCCGCTTGTTCTTCTTCGTCGTGGCCTTGTCCCCCTTCTTCGCATCCGACTTGTCCTTCCCTCCGTCCTTGCCGTCTCCATGGTCTCGCGGCGGGGAGCTGCTAGGGAGAATCTGGTGTGGTGTGAGGGGGGGAAGCTTCGCGTCCGCTTGCCGCTTCAAGGCTTGGACGTCAAGCGAGGGCGCGAGGTCCTGGAAGCCGGTGTCCAGCTGGTCGAGGTCGTCCCAGAAAGCATCGATGTCTGGCTTTGAGGGACGGGGCTTCGACGCGTAGTACGCGTTGGACGTTGACGCGGAGGGTGCGTCGTCCTCTGAGCCAGAGTCGAGAAAGAGAGTCGAGCGGGGCCGCCGTTTGGGCTGGCTCGTCAAGGCGTCGTCGTCATTGTTAATGGTTATCGGAGCAGATTGTGGTGCCGCAGAGACAGAGTCGGCAGGAGCGTCCCAGATGTCGTCCAGAGAGGCCATCGTCGCGCTAGAAGAAGAGGAAACGACGGGGAGACGTGCTCGCGACGCGTGCCACAGACGCGTCCGTCACACGCGTCACACCTCATTTTGTCATGTCACCAGCGGGGGCGAGCGAAGGGCTGATTGCAGCTTCATCCTCGCCTGCGAACTTGGCCGAGGTTCCAACGATGTCCTCGGATGGTCCCTCAGACCGCCTGCTGCCCGATCCCGACGTCGAAGAAGGCATCAAGTACTGGGAGTCCCAGCCCGCAAACTACGATGGTGTCCTCGGTACGTCCACCCTCCGTCGCGCGCGTCTTCCCTGAATGATCTTCACCTCCAGGCGGCTTTGGGAACGGGGTACGTCCCACACCGGCCTGCTCTTCGATGGCGCGCGACTAGTACTGAAACGCAAACGCACGATCGCAGTCGTTGCCCAGGGTGGACGCCCTCGGCTCCCGCCAGTTCCTCATGTACCTCCGCCCCGACCTCTGCACCGTCCCGTCCGCAGTGCGCCCGCTCGGCGTGTCCGACCAGCCGGCTCAGCGACGCACGCGCGCCCTCGACGTCGGCGCCGGCGTCGGCCGCGTAACTGCGGACGTCCTCCTCCACCTCTTCTCTGACGTCGTCCTCGTCGAGCCTGTCGAGCCCTTCGTGCGCGAGGCCCTCCGGCGCGGCAGGGCCAGCGAGTCTCCCTCCTCGGGCTCCCCCATTCCAGACAGTGGCAGCGAGGGAAACCTAGAAGTCGTGCCATGGAAGGGGATCGCCGACAAGTCCAAGAGCGTCACCTTCGTCCAGGCCACCCTCCAAGATTTCGACCCGTCGCACCCCACCCCGTCGCCCTCGAGCGCCGAAAAGGTCACCGTGCTCGGCCGCGTTGGCCGCGTCCCGCCCGTGGGGGGCGACCTGGACGACGACGGCAAGTTCGACGTCATCATGTGTCAGTGGTGCCTCGGCGCGCTCAGCGATCCGGACCTCGTCGCCTTCTTCCGCAAGTGCAAGGCCGCGCTGCACGATCCTTCCAGGGGCCTCATCCTCGTCAAGGAGAACTTGTGTTCGGAAAAGGGCAGTCCTCGCGCTGTGTTTGACGAGAGCGATTCCAGTCTGACGAGGTGTGTTCCGTCACCGTGGTCAGAACGCCAACACTTGGACTTAAACAGACTTGCTTTGCGCTCTGCATAGGTCTGATCTTGCGTGGAAGAAAAGCTTTTCGGATGCTGGCCTGAAGATCATCCACCAGCAGATCCAGCAAGGCTTTCCGAAGGGGCTCTACCCTGTCAAAATGTATGCCCCCCCTTGCTTTGTAGCCCGCTGTGCTGACATTACTGAATTCACAGGTACGCTTTGAGGTAATAGAGGCGCAGGAACGCAATCAACGCACATGGACGCACATGTAGAAGTTCAGATATTCGTTGTTTTATATTCATCAGGACTACCGGAGTTCTACAATTACAGCAGGAAGAGAGGCGTGCGTGATAGGTAAACATGATGGTATGCAGACAGATTGGTTGGAAAAGTCCGGAAGCCGAGGATGGGGGATACGTGCGAGGATATGACCTCATGTCGACGTGATGCCGGATCCAAAAGCCGGCTGGCGAAGTGCGTCTACCACTCTAAAGACACGAATGCAAAGGGAATAAAAGGTGGCAGCGATGGAGGAAGGTTGCAGTTAGCCCTTGAGTGGAACTTTGACCTTTTCCTTCAGGTCCTGGTCGTGCCGAGCCAAAACGGCTTCCGACAAGCTTGTACGACGCTTGCTCTCCAGGCGTTCCTTGACCAAAGGGAAGTTCGTCCGGATGACACTCTCAAGCTGAGGCCAGATCTCGTCCGACGTGCGACCGGAGAGGGAGACGAGCTTCGTTGATGGTGCATTCCCTGCCCGAGAGGTGTAGTAAGCGAGAAGCGGCGAAGTCGAAGCGTAGAACTGCTCCAGACGACGGGCGAAGATCTCCTGCATGATTGGACGATGACGTTGAGGGTTGGATACGTACGTTGGCGCAGCAAGTTTACGTACCGGATTATCGTCTGGACGCTTCGTGAGAGGCTCTCCGGTCTCATCGTCGTGACCTGCCACCTTTGGTGGGTTATATGACAGGTTGTATACACGTCCGGAGGGTAGATGAACCCATCGATCCGAGATACGCCCCAGGATCACGTCGTCCGGGACATCGAGGTTAATAACGAGGCTCATCGGTGTCCCTTGCCGTCTGAATGCATTGTATATTGAGAGGCCGGCAATAATGAGCAAGTTCCAGGAAGACTCACGCAAGGTGTTCATCAAGAAGCTTGCCCTGACCGAGAGTCCGGGGGAAACCATCCAAAATCCAATGCTAACCCCAACGTTGGCTTCGCAACACACAGCATGAGAGCCTTGAAACAGACCTTATTGTGCAATAGGTCAAGTTTACTTGTTGCGACCTTGAGCATGATATCATCAGGGATAAGACCGCCTGCTGCAACGATCTCCTCTGCCATTAAACCGACTTCGGTCCTTGATGATGATGTCTCCCATCAACGACACGGAAAGAATGATGGGACAGAGAAACGGACCTTTCCGCAATATGTTGCCGTAAGAGGTCGCCAGTGGAGAGCGACACGATATCATACTTCTTGACCAAACGTGATGAAAGCGTACCCTTGCCCGCACCCGGTTTTCCTGCCACAGGATAAACACAAATCAAAGTTAGATTGACATTTCCCGGTCTCATCATGCGCGGTACCTAACACACGCGCTCACGCGACGTCATGCCCAACAGCATCCAGAAAGCCAACGCCGCAAGGCGCGTCGTAAGAACAGGACAGACAAACTCACCGAACATGATCATCCGCAACGTGCGCGCCTTGGACTCTCCATGGCCAACCCTACTGGCGGGCGCAGTGTCCGCACGACCGGTGTTGAGCGCGAACGGGATGGCCTTGTGCGATGCGGGGGACTGGCTGATGGCCCGCACGGTATGTTTAAGTCTGGGAGCGCGTGCGGAACCGACAAGCCTCGCGGGGGACGCGGATGCGAGGAGGTTCGGCCGAAAGAGGGGGGAGAGGGAGCTCGGGACCGACATGTTCTACGGAACAACGGATTTGCAGAGTGGTAGGAATCTCTCCGGCGAGGAACAGGAACAGGCCTGCGGCTCCCGACTGGGCGAGCAGTGTTTCCGACCCAGGCGCGATTCCGAACGAATTGCGGAGAAAGGTGGTCCCACCGTGTACGCACGTTATTTAAGGAGCTTGGGGGAGCGAGGACGTGCTTGCCTACCTCAGCGACCCGGCAACGACGTCTCACCTAGACGGAAGGGTGGGAGAGGGAGGGCGAACGCGGAGTAGAATGGTAATGGGATGGAGAGAAGGACGACGTCGGCACTCGGCCGCCCCTGTCTCCTGGGGCTTGGCCTGCCGCCTCCCCAATAATTCTCTGCGCCGTCACGCGATTATTCACCAGCCCGCCAGCGCTCTCACAGCCAGTCAGCCCACTATTCTAGGCGGGTCTCATCCTGCCCGGACCCAACTGCATGCGACCTGAACGTGTCTGGACGTGCAGGCGGTCACTAAGTACAACGGAGTCTGGCTAGCTCTGGGAATCAATGCAGCGGCGAAACCCTTGCGCCACATATACGTTCACATCGGTCCGACGGTCCACCGCTTCCGGCCCCTCGCCTGCCAGTGTCCTGCACCAGGACGACTCGGACTACCGTACAGTATGTCTCTCCCTCTTCGCGATCCGATACCCAGCACCAGGTCATGGCGGGGGCCCTCGATGCGTAGGTTATACTATGCGTAGAGAATTCATTGAGCACGAGGTGGGCTACGTAAGAGCGTAATTCTTGTTTCATTTTTCTATCATAGATGCTCACAGCTTTGTACAGGTGACAAACGTGAACTCAACGCGTACCACGTCTTTCCATGGTTGTGAGGCGCTTCTCTTCCAATATGAAACGGACAGACGTTCAGCAGTCAGATTTGCCATCATCAAACTCGATACCTGCGGACTTCTCACAAACACACTGCATACGGGAGCAATGCATGCGTGAACAGCGGGCCCGGGCAGGTTCGTAGATGTCCAAGACCATCGGCGTGCAATGTAGCTAGCGAGCACTTGTGCTAATATCCTCGTTTTCGCTTCCATAGACAACGATGGAGCCTATTGGCTTCTCCGTCGTGCTCCTGCAGTCCCAGACAGCACCCAGACGAAGATACATCTCGAGAAGACCTGTAGATGACACTGGTGCGGCTGGTTCTTTGATGTAGACTTGCCTTCACGACAAGGAAGTGATGTGAGTGAGCATGTCTATATATTGAGCTCCTGCGACATTGACCTTCTCTAGCTGGCCTCATTAGTTCCACTCGACCTACCGTCCTCTTCCAACATGTCTTCACCCTCTGGTCCCGACAGTCCTTCAAAGGGTGAGGTAACAGAAGTTGCCCTTGAGGTGCTCCAGTACTTCGAGAACGCGTGAGTACTCCTCGCCCTTCCGTACCCTTTCCTCAGCAGGGTCTAATGATATAGCCCTCCATAGGCAGGTTACACAGTACATGGGCATGGCAATCCTCGGTAAGCTGCTGGCAGGTATGAACAACGCTGTCGCAAACTCAAATTGCCTCTCTTGCCAAGTGGTAATGTTCTACGAGTATCTGATCACCTTCGACCTCGAAGTTCGCTATATCTGGTCCCGTCGACTGACGTGGGCCAAGGTCATCTTCTTCCTCAACCGATATCTGGCGCCCCTGCAAAGCTTGGGCCTCGTCTTGCCCGTCATTCTCCCTGCATCCCAATTTGTACGTGGCTGTCTTGTCTCTACAGAGTCCGAGTGATTCACATCGACTTCCAGAGGTCTGTTTTTTTCTCTCCAAAGTTTGCGACGACTTTTATTGAACGACGATGGTAGTTGCGTCACCCTGAACATGTTCCAACGGGCTGTGACGCTACTTCAGTTTGTCGTCTGGGCCGGTGGGTGTTGTTTGAAACACTGGTCACATACACGAGTTGACCCGACTTCCGTGTCCTTCTAGCGTTCGCCGGTCTGCGGATGTACCCCGTTAGCGGCTCGAATATCTTCCTCACGCTCGCCGCGGTCCTGCTATCCTTGTTCCCAGTTGGGACGAACATCGTACGAAATCACCGAGAAAGCACTCGTTCGACCACTGACGTGCCCCAAACCTCATAGGCGGCCATTGCTGTACTTCAGTTGGGCGTGGGTTCGATTCCGCTGGCACCCCATCCGCCGTTCTGCTTCTCCCACGGAAATATGTCGTCGTCCGAATTTCACCAGTAAGCATATTGCGATGTCGTTCTCTATACAACGGCCTCATGTTTTTGACCCACCAGGCGTGAGTGGTTTCACCGACTCTGCTAGCACCATACTTGACAATCCACCCAGTCGGCATGCTCACCAACGTCCCGTACATCATCGCGGAAGGCATGATCATCGCAGTGATCCTGCTGCGAACGGCGACCGTCGTCCTCGGCCGGACAGGATTTTCGATGCTCAAGTTCACGCAGCTGATCGTCCGCGATGGGATCGTCTATTTCACGTAAGTCAGGCCCCCCTGGTTCCTTGCCGGTGCCGCCGTCCAGCTGTGCATCATTGCATCCTGTTGACCGCTGACGGTTGGACGATCCAGGATGATGATGTTCATCAACATCGTCGCCGTGGGCACGTACTTCACCGACTCTACGCCTTATGCCGACTTCTGCGTGATGATCTGGATGTACGTGGCCATCGTATCGTCTGCCCCTTAAGTGAAGAATGACCTTGCTCAAGTTGTTGTTGGCCAGCTTAATGCCGCTGACCATCTCGCGGTACTACTTCAACCTCGCAGGCCTCTCGGATGCTGAAGAGAAGGCGAAGGTCCCTTCTCGGTGGGAGGTAAGCGGGTTTGCTGTTTTATTATCATTCGTGACAGGATTTGAGTCGGAGCTATCAGGCAGTTGCCTCCCTTTCTCTGCCTGTTGGTACGGTCGCAGAACAGCAAGAGTGCTGAAGGCGCACAATCAAACCTGGAAGCAGCGGCTGCCCCGGAAACTTGGAGCGATGAAAAGACTCGAGAAGGCCTGGGATTCAGCGGTGATACTGTTTGTCTGAGGGGTGTGTCGAACAATTACGGACAATTATGTACAGTACTTGTACCACCTACGGAGAGAAAAACCAGCAGTCGCTGCTTTATGCATGCGTACCCGCCTGCTGCTGTGGCCGGCCCTTCTGGTGCCAGCCGATGAGGTCCCTTAGAGCTTCCAACCCATAAGCCCCGCGCACGTCCGTCCGCGCGTTGTCCGCCGCGATGCAGACCGCCTCGGCGACATGGTCGACGTGTATGGGCGGAAGCGTGAGCACGCGCGCCATCGAGTCAAACGGAGAGTCCACGAGGGACTCGCGTGCCGACGCAGGCCGTGGCACGAGGGACCCGAGCGTGCGGAGCAGAGCGGACGGGGTGGGGAACCCCGCCGGAACCTTGGCGTGGATCGTCGCGGAGAGGTCGAGAAGCGCCGCGAGTGGGGAGATCATGGGGCGGAAATGGGGGTGGTAGATGAGGGCTGCGAGAATGAGTTGAACGCGGTGAGCCTGACGCACACTTCGCCGGACTGGGACGACTGGAGGAAGAGGAGGAAGGAAACGCACTGGGCCGAATGTACACCGAACGGAACTCGGGACGCTCTTGGACCATCTTCTCGATGAGGAGCTCCGCTTCGCGCTTGGTTTCGATGTAGCCGGCGGGCACGAGGGGGCGGTTGCAGTCTTCCGCGGAGATGTAGATGAACGCACGGGGTCCGGTCGTCTTGACGGTCGGCGTGGACTTGAGGAACGCCTCGCACACGCGCAACGCTTGTTCCGGGCGCGCAAAGAGCCATTAACGAGCGAAAGGCGAGTGCGCAATCATTGAGCGGCGCACACTCGCGCGAGGGCCACACCAAGGACTCACCGGTGTCCCGGTTCAGCACCTCGTAGCTCCCCTCCCTCTTTTTCTGCTCCCTCTCCAGCGGGTTCGCAGACACCCCTCCGCCGCTGATGCCCGCAGCGACACTGCTCACGAACCGCGGCACGTTCCCGTCCTTCAGCGCACTCTTATACCCGGACTTCTCAAACAGCGTGCCGATCGTATGCACGACCGCGGTCGCCTCAGGGAGGAGGTGTTCGTACGTCTCCGGCTCGAGCGCGTTGCCCTTGTGCCATTCTACCTGTATACCGTACGGGCGATGCGATCGTATATGAGTATCGACAGGAGAGCGGAGGTGAGGTGGGACCACACTCTGGACACCCAAGCGGGCGTGTGACCCTTTGGGGTCTGCCAAGGTTTGCCTGACGGACTGCGTTCGCGAGCGAATATGCTACCATGAGCGACGCTCATGGCCCAAGTATGTTGATGGACGTACCTAATGCTGGCGACTTGCATGCCGCGGGCGAGAGCCGTCCTACACACGGCGGACCCTGGACATTCCATGAGGTCACATGGTAGTGTTCAAGGCAAGGGTGGACGAACCGACGAAGCCGTTCCCTCCGACGACCAAGATCTTCTGAGCAATGGGCTGCATGGCTAACTTGGAGGATTGATCGAATTCAGAAGGGCATGAAGAGCCGTGGCTGCATCTAAGTCGTTCGACGTCGGCACTCGGACATGGCGCGTGTCCACGGCGGCGACGTCATTAATATGTGCGACCGATCACTACTTTGCCGACGAACATTCCGATCTTGTTCCAGTCCACATGGCAACCTTATGCCAATTTCAGTGTCATACTATGTGCAGTATCAATATATATTCGTCTATAACACGGCCAGGACGACAGCCAGGATAACGATATCAAATCAGAGCTATACACCGGTGGGTAGCATGAAGCAGGCTCCCGCTACAGATTGGAGAGCGCAAAAACATGTAAAGGGTATCGTAACGGATGAACGGCGAGAGGTTGCGTAGATCCCTCCGCCTCCGGGGTCGTCAGTCTCATCTCAACATCTCGCTGTCATCCACTCCCAGACGATACTTGCGGCACTAGGCCTGACTTGAACAGTATGGTATAACCAGAACCCAGAAAAGGACGAGAAATGGGTGAGTTGATGGGGGCTGCACGATGGCGTGCAGCTTAGTCGTCAAACTTCCACACGATGGGCACTTCGCCCTCCTCCTCGGTGGCGATCGCGGTGAACGCGGCAACGGAGAGGTCGAGGTCGTTCTCGTTACCGCAGGTCGGGCAGGCATCAGCAACAGTGACGGTGACGCTCTTGCCGTTCTTGGTGTTGGTCAGTGTGATCTTACGACCGCAGTTGGGAGACTGTTGGGAGAGGTCGCCGTAACGCTCAGTCTCTGTGATGATCATCAGTAATCCCGATCAACGTGCACTGACAAGGGGCCTCAACTTACGGAGAGCAGCAATAAAGGCACTGTCGGGGTGAACGGTACCGCAAGCACCAGCCTGACCACCCTGGAAGAAGAAGGTGGCTTGACCACCGGTGAAGTCACCGCTCGAAGAGCTGGTGGTGGTGGTGGCGGCGGGCTTTGCGCTTGTCTTGGTCGTCGTGGCCGAGGCGGTGGAATGCGTCGTCGAGTGGGTGGAAGAAGTGTGAGTGGTGGGAGGAGCTTGGGTCGACGTGGGGGTGGTGGCAGGAGCTTGCGTTGTGGTGGGGGCCTCTTTGTGAGTCGAAGACGAGGGGGTTGAGGTGGTAACATGAGCGGCGGAGGGCTTCACGGAGCTAGTGGGCTCGTCGTCCTCGTCCCCGCAGTCATCGTCGTCGGTCTGGGTAGGCGCGGCAGATGAGACGGTGGACGAAACGAGGTTGGCCGGGTTGCACTCGGGCGCGCGGTTCTTGGCGAGCGTCTCGGTGGCCTACAACAGATGGTGGTAGCAAAGTTAGTAACACATATCAAGATGAGGATCCTCGGTAGATCTAGATGCGACTTACGAGCATAGGATGGCAGCATGCGTCGAAAAAGGTCGTGTTGTGCTTGGCCTCGCAGTCGAGAGCCAAGTACCGGGCGTGGTAGACGTCGTAGTTCTCGAGATAGCCCTGGTAGTACGTGGCAGGCTTCTCAAGACGGGCGACGTGACCGTGGTTGTGGGGGATTACGATGGCAGAGACACCGGCAGCGGCAGTGAAAGCGACGGAGGCGAGGGTGAGGAAGTGCATGGTGTTTGAATGCGGGGGCTGCGACGCAAGGGAGCGGGCTCAAGGAATGAGAGGGTAGGGAGTGTAGAATTTAAGAGAGCGACTGCTGTCGAACCGGACGTGAAGTGAAGGTCAAGACCTGTCGTGTTGGACGGGAGAAATTGATAGGGCTACTCACCGTCGAAAGCACGCCTCGGAGGCGAGGTGGGGAGGAGAGCGGGAGAAAAGAGGGTGGGTGATGGAGACCGCAAAGACAACGCAAGGGACGAAGAAGGCGCAAATTCCCAACCGTCGCCTTTTTATTCTTCCATACCCTCGGCCTCCGCCGGAGCCGCCCTACGTCTCCTGCGTCGGACGGCGTGCGCCTACATGCGCACTCGATGTCAAATAATATTCGCCTCCAGGACCGCAGCGCAACCGGGCTAGGCCTTTTACCTGCCTTGCCCAATCCCAGCCAGCCTTGGACCGCCGGCCTTAGAAAGCGCAAAACGAGGAATAAGTATGGAGGTCAATTGTGCTGCTGACACGCCGCCCGGAACAACGTCACCTCTGTCCTGAATAGGCTGAAATATCGCCGTTGGCAGAAAGGTACGAGGGCACCGGGGCGTGCGAAGCTTTGACAGCGCCGCCCAGTGATTCGAGGCCTTCCGGCGCCGTGTAACGCGTTGCCAGGCATCTGTGACTTATTGACGTACGGTCTATCAAGCCCGCGCTGCGGCGCCGGGCCCTCAATTGCCGCGCCATGCGTATCGACCTGGTATCGACATCACAGGCACCGCGACGTGACACAGTCTGAGTCCGAGGCGACGCACCAATTTTCCAACCTGACGTGCTGTGCGCTCGGCGCCGAGCGGCTCGAGAGCAAGGAACGTTGCTGAGAACCTCGGCATCAGCGAAATTCGAGAAGCCGTTCGAGTCGTCCGGAGCACCTCGAATTCCGCACTCGCCGGGACGCACGACTGGACAGGAAGTCGGAGTACCGTTGGGCGTGGCGCGGAAGTAATAGGTTCAAGGGCTGCCTGAGATCGAGCGCATGGCGCTGGCGGGTTCGACGTCAGGACGGAGCACGACGGTCATTGACATTCGTAGTCGAGGACGCGGACGCGTGTTCTTGTGTTCATCCAGGCTCCAGCGTGAGGTCAAGCATGTGGGCGGTCCTAGTGGCAGCGTAGGGCGCCAGAGACTTGAGATGAGCTCGGTTTTGGGCACACGCCAGCGCAGTGCGCAGCGCACAGCGCCTACACCTTATAGCTGTAACCTTGCCTCACTCCACCATCCTCATACTTCTAGCAACCCTGGCGGCCATAATTCATCATGAGTACGGCTTTTACAGCGATACACTACCGCACGATGTCTTATCTCTGGCTTCACCTGTCCAGGTTACAACGAAAACCCCTTTGCTTCGTCCCACTCTCTCGACACGAACCCCTTTGACGACCCCGTGAAATCTTCCACTCATGATGTACGACTGGACCAATTGAGGCAGAGAGAGGCAGATTTGGAGAGGAGAGAACGCGAGCTCGCCCAGAAGACGGACCACATCCGGAGGCATGGCCGCAACAACTGGCCCCCCTGTGAGTACTTTCCTTGCGCAGCGTTTGGTCAAGAAACTGACCCCCGTCCCATCCGTGACCGCGCCGACGTAGTCTTCCCACTTATCTTCCACTCAATCCAAGACGAGATTCCTGAAGCGTCGCGACCATTGATCACTCGCTTGTATCAGCTCTGGCTTGTGCTTGCCGGAACGCTTCTAGTCAACATGCTCGCCTGCATCTTCATTTTGGCCTCCGGAGCATCTAACGGCGGCAGCGATCTTGGTTCAAGTATTGGGTGAGTTGCGCCATCTCCGACATGTGGTGCGTATACGAGCCTCACGAGTTTTGTCCAAGTTATGTGATCTTTATTACCCCCTTGTCCTTCCTGCTGTGGTACCGGTGGGTCGATAGTCGCAATAATCATTTCTTGCCTGCTGCTGATTCAGCATCCAAGTCCTATTTATAATGGCTACATGAAGGTAACTTCTGTGCATTCGAGTCTTCATTCGCTTGGTGGCTGAATTGATCCCTTTCCTTGTAGGAACAGGCTTTATACTATTGTATGATATCAGTCAGCTTTGTTCGTTTCCCCGTCTTACCCGCGATGATCAGACCTGTATTTCTTCTTCGGAGGGTTTCACCTGCTCTTTTCAGTCTACATGTGAGCATCGCAAGTGGAATGTCACGGAACCGAAAGCTGACAGCTTCTCAGGATCATCGGCATTCCAAGGTACCTTGAAAACGCCGATTGGTACCGCTGAAGCACTTTCACTAACTCCGCCTTCCAGCACTGGGTCCGCAGGGCTCATCCAGACCATCCAGGCTTTCAGCAAGCCTTCGCTTCCTGCAGCCATCATCGGTACGGTGGCCACCGTCGGATGGGTTGTGCAAGGAGTCGGCTTCGCCTATTATTATCGTCAGGTTAGGCCGAGGGTCACTGCGACGTGCCTCCACGCTAACAATGCTTTGTGTAACACCAGATCTGGGCCCACCACAAGGATGCCGGACATTCTGTCGAGAAGGTATGTGCTTTGACGTACAGGGGCTTTCGCCTACAGTACACTCATTGGGAATGCACAATGCACTTCGTAGGCGAAGACCGAGCTTGCCACACACGGCGCGAAAGCTTACTTCACGCGGGGTTAGACGGGCGCCTTTGTACATCTCTCCGTGTTGGTTGTTGTGGAGAGTTCGGACAGATTGTTACGTATTTACTATGCCAATGCCACCAGCTGTAGCCTTGCCGTCATGCCGTGAAGAGTGCTTCGAGTGCCTTGTGTTCGCAAAAGTGGACGCATGTCCAAGGCATGGCTTTGTTTGTGAAACGTGGAGAACGGCAAAGAAGGCACCCTTTTGTGCGCCCGGGGTAAGCGCCGGGCAAGATTGTCGGAGTTGGAAATGGGAGAGTCTATAGCAGCGCGTCCGGATCGCCCTGTTTTCCTCTAGCCATCATTCAAGGTCTGTCTCCTCCCCCTCTTTCTCTGCCCTCTTCGTGCTCACCATTCGATGCGCTCAGGTCAAAACGCATCCAAAAAATCCTAAATTCATAAAACCCAAAAAGCAGTTGCTCTGTCGCCTCCTGTGTAAGCATCGTCACTTTTCGCCACCTCAGCCTTCCCTTCCGCTTACCTTTGGCCATCCTAGTCGCAGAAAAGTCCACAAAGCAGTAACGACCCCATATTTCCCTGAAAACCTACTATGTCTGCCTCTCCTGCTGTTGCTCCCGCTCCGGACGCTGCTGTCCCGCAGCATGTCGAGGCCGCCGCTCCTCCCCCTGCTCCGGTTGCGTACAACCCCCCGCCGCCGCCCCCGCAGATGACCCCTTCTGCGTCGCTCTACGTCGGTGAGCTCGACCCCACCGTCACGGAGGCGATGCTCTTCGAGATTTTCAACATGATTGGCCCTGTGGCCAGGTGAGTCCCAATATTGGCGTCTTATCAGGACATTGATCGTCTGACCCTTTCCGCCCTCCTTCAGCATCCGCGTATGCCGCGATGCTGTTACTCGCCGCTCCCTGGGCTATGCCTATGTCAACTACCTCAACGCCGCGGACGGTATGTAATTTTCTCGTTTGATTATCGTAAGTTATCGATTAAACTCGTCTCCACAGGCGAGCGCGCACTCGAGCAGCTCAACTACTCGTTGATCAAGGGCCGTGCCTGGTAAGTTTTTGGGTTGGCGTCATGGGCTATTCGTGCGGTGCTTAAATGTGATCCCAGCCGTATCATGTGGTCTCAGCGTGACCCAGCTCTGCGCAAGACAGGTCAGGGTAATATCTTCATCAAGAACCTCGACGAGCAGATCGACAACAAGGTAAGATAAGATGTTTTGGCTTCAGAGGAAAGTGCTGACGCCTTTCGCTCATTTCCGCAGGCTCTTCATGATACCTTTGCCGCCTTTGGCAACGTCCTGTCCTGCAAGGTCGCTACCGATGAGCATGGTCGTTCTAAGGGTTACGGTTTCGTCCACTACGAGACCGCCGAGGCTGCTGAGACTGCCATCAAGGCTGTCAACGGCATGCTTTTGAACGACAAGAAGGTCTATGTCGGCCACCACATCTCTCGCAAGGCAAGTCATTGCTTATATGCGCCTGAAATTTTAGTACGTGTGCTGAATTGTTGCTACAGGAGCGTCAGTCCAAGCTTGAGGAGATGAAGGCTCAGTTTACGAACATCTACGTCAAGAACCTCGACCCTGAGGTTACCCAGGAGGACTTTGTCGACCTCTTTGAGCAGTTCGGCAAAGTCACCTCCGCGGTCGTCCAGACCGACGATGAGGGCAAGAGTCGTGGCTTCGGTTTCGTCAACTTCGAGAACCACGAGCAGGCTCAGGAGGCTGTTGAAGCTCTCCACGACTCTGATTTCAAGGGCCGGAAGCTCTTCGTCGCTCGCGCTCAGAAGAAGGCTGAGCGTGAGGAAGAGCTTCGCAAGTCGTACGAGGCGGCCAAGATGGAGAAGATGAGCAAGTACCAGGGCGTCAACCTCTACATCAAGAACCTCGAGGACGAAGTTGACGATGAACGTCTCCGTCAGGAGTTTGAGCCTTTCGGTAGCATCACCAGCGCCAAGGTGATGCGTGACGAGAAAGGCACCTCCAAGGGCTTCGGCTTCGTTTGCTTCTCTTCTCCTGATGAGGCCACGAAGGCTGTCGCCGAGATGAACAACAAGATGATCGGCTCAAAGCCTCTCTACGTCTCCCTCGCCCAGCGTCGCGAGGTCCGCCGTCAACAGCTCGAGAGCCAGATTGCTCAGCGCAACCAGATCCGCATGCAGCAGGCCGCTGCCGCTGGTATTCCTGGTGGCTACCTCAACGGTCCCATGTACTACCCTCCCGGCCCTGGTGCTTACCCTCCGCCGGGTGGTCGTGGCATGATGGGCTACGGCCAGCCTGGCATGATGCCTCCTCGTCCCCGATACGCTCCCAACAACCAGGTCCCGGGCATGCCTATCCCCGCTCCGTACGGTCAGGCTCCTCCCCAGGCGTACGGTGGCATGCCGGGCTACCCCCGCGCGCCCCGTGGTCCGCCTCCCGCCGGACGTGGCGGACCCGCGGACCCCAACGCTCCTCCGGCCAACGGCGCCCCCCGCGGCAATGCTCCGCAGGGTGCTCCCGCGAACCGTCCTCCTGCCGGCGGGCAGCCTCCCGCTCCTCGTGGCCCCAACGCCAACCGCAACCAACCCCGCCCCGGCCAGGCGCCGCCTGCTGCTCCCGTGCCCACCGGTGAAGCGCCGTCCATCACCGCCGCTGCTCTTGCCAACGCCTCGCCCATGGAGCAGAAGCAGATGCTCGGCGAGGTCATCTACATGAAGATCGCCCCCGCCGAGCCTGAGCTTGCCGGAAAGATCACCGGTATGCTTCTCGAGATGGACAACACGGAGCTTCTTCATCTCCTGGAGTCAGGCGACGCCATGACCTCGAAGGTCAACGAGGCGCTCGCCGTGCTACACGAGTTCTCGACGAAGGAGACCGTGGAGGCCAAGTAGAGAGAAAGTCGTCGCGTTGTTGTTTTGATAGGTGTTGTACCAGTTTTTGTCTTATGTTCTACCCCTCCCTTTCCGCTTTCCTCTTCGCCGACGTTACTTCTCTCACACTCTCCACTCTCCTTGCTACTGCTCTGTTCGCTCCGTGCTTCCGGTGGACAGGGTCTTGTGGTGGTCGTTCCTTTGTAGTGTGTACGAAGTCCTAGGAACAGAGAGGTGACATGATTACTGCAGCTACTTTCCGTGGGATCACTTCCCAGTTATGACGTCGCGAATTGAAGATGGTTGTCACTCCTTGCAAAATTCCTGCTCCGCCCGCCATCTCATGTTCGACATGACTTGGAATCGCATGCCCGTCGCCGCCGGCTGCCAAGTGAGAACGTATGCTACAGTTGGATGCGTCTATTAGTACATAATTCGGACATTGTCCAAACAGGTATTTAACGCCTATGGTGATGGTTCATCGCCCGCCACGACCCATGCCGCCACCCATACCGCCCATGCCCATCATCTTGAACATATCACTCATGTTGGGCATACCGCCTCCAAGACCGCCCAAGCCTCCGAGACCTCCGAGACCACCCAGTCCACCGCCCATCTGCTGCATCATCCCTAGATGAAACGTAAGTAAGACTTCAGCGACAAGACGAAAGCGAGGACGTACGCTGCATCTCTTCCATGTCGAACTGATCGCCCCCTTGACCCTGCATCATAGCCTTCATCATCTCCTGCATGCCGCCGCCACTCCGCATCTGGCGCTGCAGCTGCTGGAGCATCCCCGGAGGCATCGCGCGCTGGAGTTGACACAGCACTAAGCCACCGCTCATGTGATCACCGACAGACGTGTGGACGGGACGCACCTGCATGGCTTGGATCTGCGCCGGGGTGGGCATGCCGTTGACTCCGCGTCCGCGACCACCTGCGGCGGCCTGCATCTTCTGAATGGCCTGGAGCCAGCCGTTCTTGCCGCCGGCCTGCTTGGCCATGTTCGCCATCATGCGGTACTGGCAGAGGAGGTCCTCGACCTCGCGCACGCTCGTGCCGCTGCCCTTGGCGACGCGCTGCACGCGCCAGGTGAGGCCGGTCGGCTTGCCGTCCTTGCCCCACTCCATGAACATTGAGCCGTCGGAGTCGAGCTCGGCGGCGGTCATGCTGTCGGTGATATAGATCATGCGCTTCATGCGGAGGGAACCTTCCTCGTCGGAGCCTTGGAGGAGGTCCTGAGGGAGACCGGGGATCATGGATGCGATCTTGGACAATGGGCCCCTGCGAGCATGTCAGAGAAAACGCGGCGGAGGTGGAGTCAAGTTAACATGCATGTTCATGACGTTCTGGATCTGTTCTCGCCAGTCGCGTATGCTCAGCTTGCCCTCCTCGAGCTTCTTCGCCATCTCCTTCTGCTTGTCCGGGTTCTGCGTGGCGATATCCTGCATGTGCTCGACGAGACCTTGCACGTCTCCGAGACCGAGCAGCTTCGAGATAAAGGGCTGGGGTGAGAACTTGTCCAAGTCATGCAAGTGTTCACCGACACCGAGGAAGATGATAGGTGTTTTCGTGGCAGCAACACTGTTGAGACTTAGCGAAGTGCATATGTGTCTGCTCTGAAATGTACTCACGCAGATATGGCACCTCCACCCTTAGCGTGACCATCCATCTTGGTGACAATGATTGCTCCGAAATCCGCGCTGTCCTTGAATGCACGAGCTTGGGCCTCGGCGGCCTGACCTTCACCGTCGTCAGAGACGGGACGGTAAGCACACAGCCTTCAAGGACAACACTCTCACCGATACTGGCGTCCAGGACCATGACGGTCTGGTCTGGTTGTACGGCCTCGCCGATCTGCACCATCTCCTTGAAAAGCTCGGACTCCTGCTTGTGTCGACCAGAAGTGTCCACAATGATGACATCGAAACGTTCCTTCTTAAATTTGGCGACACCTTGCGCTGCAATGGTAACGGGATCCGTCTCGGTGTAGGAACCGAAGTACGCAACCTTCGCCTTGGTCGCAGACTGGCGAGTCTGATCAAAGGCACCGGCACGGAAGGTATCCGCACAGACAATACATGACTTGAAACCGCGCCTTTGGTAGTAGACAGCGAGCTTCGTACATGTTGTTGTTTTACCATTTCCCTACGGCGGAGGGTTTGGGATCGAGGATTTCTATCGAAACCGGGATTGAACGCACCTGCAGACCAACTGCCATGATTACATTGGGATGTCCTTTCTTGGGCTTGTAGGGCTCAACACCAGGGTCCACAAGTTGTACGAGCTCATCGAAAACAGCCTACAGCATCCCCATACTCTCGTAAGAGAGCCGCCCATGCTGCAGGAATGCATACATTATAACACACCTTCTGCACGACATATCTCCGATTCTGTTCCTTTCCCTTATCCGCGCCGCCTTCTAGTGCTGCTTTGACCTTTGTCTTGACCTTTTGTCGAAGTTGGGCCACGAGTTTGACATTCACATCAGACTCCAGGAGCGCGGCGCAGACCTCCTTGAGCAAGGCATCGAGAACCTAGAGCAGTCGATCAAAACCAGTACCGCAAAGTGTACAGAGAGCTTAAGGACCTTGTCGTCGATTACGGGTGCACGGCTCAATGAGGAGAGGGCCGCATTGAGCTTGCGCCCAAGGTCGGCTAACACCATGGTGAGAGGGAGGGTTGAGCGGGGACCATTCGCGCGCCTGCCAGGTTCCAACTCATTTGGCTCCAACCACCGTTTCCCATGAACCATCACATCCATTGCCAAGATGCGCAACAGCGACTCCGAAGACGATGTTTACGACGACATTGATTTCGAGAATGCTTCCGACGAGGACATTGATGAGGATATCCTGGACGCGCTAGAAGGCGACTTGACGGCAGCAGTAGCCGCGGAGGGCACAGAGCCGGAGGAGGTATGTCCTTACCATTCAACCTGGCTACTGTGCTACAATACATTGCAGGACACCGATACGTCCACGACTGATAATGGCTCAGACGATGAGGATGCCGACGAAGACTATATATCCCCTCACAAGGACCTGGAGCAAGTCCTCACCCAATCGCTCCAAGAAGTTCCGTTGCCCAGCAAGCCCGCCTCCCCTGTGCTTGAGTCTCCTACCGGTGGCCAAGGTGAGTATTTCGTTTTGCTGTATTCTGCTTGGCCACATGCGGCGGTGTGGTGTGTATTCATGCGCAAGCTATGTAGTGCCCCAACCACCACCACAAATTCGCCCTCCTTCCCCTGCCCAAATACGCAAAACGAAGCTCTTGTCCGACATACGATGGCCACGCTCCTTCACAGTAGAGGCTATATGCGCAATTCCTCATCCCTGCGCGACTCACGCCTTAGCTTCTTCTCTCTGCATGACACATTTAATCACCGGTTCCGACGATGGCTACATCCGCGACTACGATCTCTTTGCCGCAGTCAACGGCAAGATATTCCTCACCGCGCCCCAGAGGCAACACTGTGGTGTCATAGAGGGTATCATGAAGGCTGGCCAAATACGGTGTTGGTGGGAGAACGCCATCCCCGCGATGAATCCCGACGGCTCAGTTGGGGAGGCACCGCTGTATCCTGTGTACAGTTTGGCAATGCAGTCAGACGCGTTGTGGTCGCTCGCCGGCTCAGATGTAAGCTCCAATGCTCAGGGTTGATCTTCGTTCATATGCTCATATACCTTGCAGCAAGGGCACGTCTCTCTATATACCGTGCGACACAGTCCTGGCCGTCTATGCCATGTGATGCAGGGACATAGAGGACCCGTGTCGGCGTTGTCACTGCAGCATGATGAGAAGGGTTTTTTCAGTGCCGGCTGGGATGGCGAGGCAATAGTGAGTATCTTCGCATGCGAACACACAGTCGAGAAGCTGACCATGTGGAACCAGCACTGGGACCTGAATACCGGACAGATCGCTCGGAGGTTTTCCGCACACGGCGCGCAGCTTGCAGCTGTTGCTGTCCGTCCTCTGTCCACCAACTTCATTCACAACCCCTACAATACCATTACAGCTGGGAGCGAGTTCACGGTATCCATGCGTGGTTCTCGAGACGCATCCTCGATGCATCCTCCCCATCCCCCGCAACTCAAACAAGAGGACGATGTCAAGTCTGAGGCATCGTATGATCCTCTGTTCGACGAGCCCGACGCGGATGGCGATGGCGATGGTGCGGGCCCACCGAATTCTTTCGCTCCCTTCCCGGGACACGGCCATGGGCAGCCCTATAACCAACATCCGGGACGGGGTGCGATCGCACCGAAAGGCGCACCGCCAGTGCTCGACCCAACAACCTACGCCACCTTCTCCCCCGATCTTCTTATGACGGCACATGTGGACGGCCAGGTCATTTTGTGGGATCGAAGGGTTCATTCACAAGGCAGGGGTGTTGGCCGACTGTGGATGAGCGAAAAGACTCCCCCGTGGCTCATGTCGGTGCGTGTACTGTTCACGAAGTTTTGAGCTATTCAACCTTCCTGAACTTCGGACCGCGGAAATAGGCGTGCTGGTCTGCTGACGGTGCCCAGATATATGCTGGGCGCCGGAACGGTTCCGTCGAGATCTACGACGTTCGACAGACAGGTCGTGCAGCTTCAGGTACTCCGAGGATATTGAAGACACTGCGTAATCCACTCAGCTCAGGCGTGGTGTCCTGCGTCGTCGCATTTCCGGATGGCCGTCACCTTGCGTGGTGAGTTTATTCCTGAACTTTTCAGGGCTTGCGTTCACAAGGCTTGTACTAGCGCTTCCACCGACAATATCCGTTTGTGGAACGTCGCCGAGGCTGGAGAGCCAGACCCTTCCGGTAAGATGAAAAGTGGAGTGCAGTTCAAGATCATTCCTGGACACCACGGTGGTTATGTTTCTCAGATGCGTAAGTCAGGTCGTGACCACTACGACGCTCGCAATTCGCTGATCCATCATTATAGTGGTTGACCCAGCAGCCCGTTTCCTGGTTAGTGCCAGCAGCAACCGAGGCTGGCATGGAGAAAATACCAAGACTGTCTTCGTGCACGAAGTCAAGCATCTCATATGACAAGATGTGTATCGTACACGTACACCTACACCAGCGTGTTACTAATATGTATCAGTACTCTGCGCTCTTATCAAAGAGTGTATCTCGCTAGTCGTGCTAGTCGTGCCCACACCAGCGTGCGCGATATCCTTCCATCATCCCGCGACCATAGGCCGCTCGTGTCAAATCATCGGTAGGGACAAGATTCAATATGTCGATGTATCCCTGCATCAGCTCGGTGCATAATTATCGCAATTGCGGAAGATGTTCCGATTACAGCTTACCCGGCATGAAGTAAGTTACCCGTCTCACGAGCTCACCATTTCCAAAGCTAGGGTCACACATACTTACGCCACCAAAGGTCCTGATGAGACGTGCGCACATAGCGCAAGAGGTCCGTCGTCCCGAACAGATACCAAGTGTCGCTCATCGTCCTCCGGATGCTCCCCAGCGTCGTCTCCACCGCTTGCAGGAACTCGGCGCTGGGCACCTTGTTTGCGCGCACGACCTCGGCGAGACACGCGAGGAACTCGCGCTGCAGCGCCTCCTTCGCCTCCTTCGGCTGCTCGCTCTCCGACAGCGTGAGCTTCCCGTCTTTCAGCGCGAGGTACCGGACGGGTTCGGGTTCGGGTTTAGGTTCTGGGGGCGGCGAAAGCGGCATGGACGGTTCCCGTCTCGGTCTCGGTGCGGCTATGATTGGCACTCCGGGCACGGACATCGATGGAGTGGGCGGCGGCGGGCCTTCTGGTCGGGGCGGTTGGGGCGGGTGAGGGGGCGCGGCGCGGAGAGACGGGTCTCGTCGGACTGGCGTGCCAGCGCGAGGGGACGGACGAGGGGGAAGGGTGGCTGCACGGCGCGCAGGGGACTTGGCCGGCGGGGTCGGTGCGCGGGAAGCGATGCTGGTGCGGGACGAGATCGAACGGGCGAGCGGAATGCCGGGGGGCGTAGCGGGGGCATTTGGCGATATTGGTGAAGGGGAAATTGGAGGGGAGATTGGAGGGGAGACGGGAGGGGAGACGGGAGGGGAGACGGGAGGGGCACTTTGGTCGGCCTGAGGAGGCGCGGCAACCGGCGAGGCGGTAGACACGACAATCCGCGGCAGCTCTGCGATCTCGATCTCGTTCGACGTCCGCGCCGCTGGCAACACGGTCGATCGGGTGGACCTAGAGGACTCGGAGGAAGGGGGCGAGGGGCACCTGTATGCGGACGGTGGGGAGGTGGGGGAGCTCACGGGCGAAATGAATGCCTTCTCGGGTTCGGAAGGAACCGCATGCTTCCCGCGCAGAGATGCAACGCGGACCGGGGCGAGGGTTGGCATGCTGCTCGCTGGGCTCACGGTTTGCTTCTCCGGGACACTTGGCCGCTGCACGAAGTAGGGCTGACCGATGAACAGCCCGGGGGTGCGAGAGTGCCAGCAGAGCTGAGTCGCGTGCTCGAATACGACGTTCTGGTGGACGCATATTTCTCTGAACGAGTACTCCGGGGCACCGTTGACGACGATGGGGAGACGCGCCTTGCGAGGTTGGTCGGGAGCGGGCGAAGCAAGAACGGGAGGAGGTTTCTCCGCCATGTTCCCCACCAAAGCCTGCACCGCGACGATGGGAACCCTCCGAATCGGCTCCAGGCTGAAGACGACCTTGATCGCGATGATGATCACCTGCAGCCCCAGCCAACCATAAGCCCAGCCATTGAGCCCGACGAGCAGGAACGTCGTGAAGACGTCGATGATGCCGCTTAGCACCATCGCAGCACCCACGGCCTTCAACCGCTTGCTCTCGTACTTCGAGTCGAAGAGGTTGTACTCGCGAATGTTGCTCAGCTGTGTGCTGAGCACGACACTCTGGACGTGCTTCCCAGAGGCCACGAGCTGGAAACAGCGGTAGTCCGCGGTCGCGAGCCTGTTGAGGTTAATGAACCGCTGTCCCTGCCCGCGGGCGGCCTGCAGGAGGCAGACGGCCAGAATCCACAGGAGCCCGCTAGTCGCCTGCAGGACGATAAGGGGGATGGTCGTTCCGGTCGCCGCGTTCTGGACCCCGAGAAATGTCTCGAGCGCATAAACGAGGACGTACACCAGCAGGCCGCCAAAGACCCTGCGATTATTCCGCTGACTGAGCTCGACTTTCGCGGGGAGGCCCTGCGTCTGAAACCACGCTTCGACCATGTAATCCTCGGTCAGGTTGTGATTGACGACGACGTTGGAGGCATGGCGCTCCGGGGTTCCCGTTGGGACGTGGACGAACGAGGGCGAGAAGGTGTTCACGAATTCTTGATGATACGCGGCCAAGTCGCTGACGACGTTGCGATAGAGATCCGCGCTGAGGAGCATGAGCCCGACCTGCAGTTTGGAAAGAACGCGTCCTGCTCCGACGCCGAGGATCGCAAGAGACCCTGGAAATGTGCGAGCAGCGACTGCCTTGACGTTCTGCGTCTTCCCCGAGAGGACGGGAAGAAGAGAGATGATGGAGCTTGCACCGTTGATGTTCTGTACGGCCGCAGCGAGGGAGCGCGGGTCAGAGCTCGCACCCTGCGTCGCCGCCTCACAGACCCGTAAAAGCAGGACCCATATCTTCCAAACCGGAGATTTCGTGGCTAGCATCTGTCACTGTCGGCAGGAGACTGGTAGTGGAGTCCGGGCTTAAAATGCTCGGTTTAGCAGCGGTTTGATGTGGATAGCCGACGACATACCTAAGGGGACCACTGGGAGAGCCGGTGTCAGCCCGCGCAAGGGCAGCCTGAAGACCATATGTACTCCGCGGATGGCGACTTTACATCTAATCCGCCATGCTGTTATCCTTGTTCTAAGTTGGGACGAACATCGTATGAAATTACTGAGAACGCACCCGAACTTCATAGACGGCCATTGCTGCGCTGCAGTTGGGCGTGGGTTCGATTTCTCTGGCGCCCCATCCACTGTCCTGCTTCCAGAGCATGTGGTCCATAGGAAGGCAGCTCCTTCCTATGGTCCACATGTTCTGTATCCCAGTACACGAGGCAGTGTGGCTTAATATTGTATAGCTATTTCTAATACTGTCTACGGCCCCCAAAGGCCCAAATATACCAGTTCTTCTACTCTTCTCCTCCACTCGAACCTCTATCTCCCAGCTAGGTGAGTGCGCAGGTGCCCACTGCGTCCACTACCCGTTCTGGGCGTCAGCCCTTCCGGGTTCAACAACAGGGCAATAAACGGGAGCTGAAGAAGAAGGCTTGGCCTCCAGCGGGACATGAGTTCGTCGCATGTACGTCCGCCCCACGGTCACGTCGTTTGAGCGCGTTGGCCGCACCATGCGGGCAAGTGCCTGCGCAAAACCAAAGAGGAGCCTTGCAGACAACTGTGCTAATGGGACACATAAAACGCAAGCAAAACAGGCACGTACAGATATGCAACACACTCCATGTAGACACTCGTGACATCCATCATCTCGTACAACCCGACCTAATCCTCAAAGATCGGTCCTCTTGTCGTACTTCGCCACGACGGGCTGTGCGCCGCTCTTCTGCAGCTCAGCAGCGACGCGCTCTGCGCCCTCGAAGATGCGCAATAGATTGCCGCCAGTAAGCCCGGCGAGCTCGTACGCGTTCCAACCTCGCTCGTAAAGTTCAGCAACCTGGGCATCACGCTCGTTAGTCGTCGAATGCATGGAAAATCAAGATAATATGCCGACCAATGCGGGATACTTGGAAACGTCTTCGAGACCAACGGGCACAATGCCAATGCCGTCGAAGTCACTGCCCAGACCAACGCTACAAACCTCGGGGTGAGTCACAACAATTAATGAAAGGCAGAACTCGGAAGCGCACTGCTGCTTGCCAGCGACCTTCGCAATGTGCTCGACGTGGTCCGCGACCCACTTTACGTCTGCCAATCCAGGGGGAGCGACAAAGTATGGCGCAAAGTTGACCATGACGACCGCGTCCGTCTGATTGGGGCCGGTCCCGACCAGGTCGAGGACGTCGTCCGGCACGTTCCGCGGCACATTGTTCACAGCGCGCGCGGACGAGTGGCTCCAGAAGACGGGGGCTTTTGAGTGCTTGAGCGCTTGCCTGGCGGTGTCGTCCGAAGTGTGGCTAAGGTCAACAAGCACCCCAAGGCGGTTCATCTCTTCGATGAGTGAGAAGCCGAGGGGACTGAGGCCCCCATGCAAGGGGTCCAGTGCGGATAAGATGCCACAGGAGTCAGCGAAGGCGTTGTGGCAAGCATGCGTGAGGGTCACGTAGCGGACACCAAGGTCGTAGTATTGGCGAAGGGTCTGGATTGAGTTTCCGAGCTGATGACCCCTGGGAGCAGTGTCAGAAGACTCAGACCTGGATGGCATGGTCACTTGATGGGAGCGTACCCTTCCACTCCGAGGAGCGACGCGATTTTGCCACGGCTGATGGCAACCTTAATCTCCTTCGAACTCAAGGTCCATGCGAACGTCTGTGTATGCGCGAATTGGTTGACTACCAGCCAGTGGTTCCCTGATAAGGAAGCCAAAGGGAGGGGCTTACCTCGGGATACTTGTTGATGAGCAGCTTGGAAATGTCAATCTGTTCTAGCGTATCACTATAGAATGCCGCGGTCGATTAGCCCTCGTGTATCGCCCCACTCCAGGCTTTCACCAGACACGCACCGTACGCTATTTGTAGGCTTGAGGAAGTCATCGCTTTGCTCCTTTTCCGGAGGGCAATCGACGTATACAGACCAGAAAAAGCCACCGACCCTGCCTTTCCTCAAACGCGGAATATCGACATGACCGTCGAACGGTTTGGTCAAGTCGACGGCAGAGACATTGTTGGAATATACGGCGCGGACCAAGTTCGGAAGATCTAAAACAGACGTAAGGACATGCATTGTGGTCTTTAATCTCCGTCTGGACTTGCCTATATGACCGTCCTTGAGGCCGGTTTCAACACTCAATG
This sequence comes from Sanguinoderma infundibulare, assembly GCA_032821775.1. NCBI lineage: Eukaryota > Fungi > Basidiomycota > Agaricomycetes > Polyporales > Polyporaceae > Sanguinoderma > Sanguinoderma infundibulare. The sequence goes on along the minus strand of JAVLRN010000005.1, from coordinate 1,521,578 downwards.
GACGCTTTCATAGAACGGGTCGCAACTCACGATGACAGGAGCGCTATCCAATATGAACAATGCTGCTTTGTGCGGATCCTTCGGCAGCCGTCCAACCACACCGGTCAGCTTATCCCAGAAGAGGAACATGCCGGCGAGGGCGACCATAAACACAGCCGTGAGCACCGAGTAAGTGACGGCACGGACGTTGGCAGCGCGGCGAGCGCGGCTGGCGAATTGGTCGACGTCATCATTGCGGGCGAGATTGGGGACGTCCACGAGGAGGGGGGCGGTCTCGCCGTTCTCAGGCATGGCGGTTTGGAGCAAGGGAGGGATTGTGCAGTCAATGCGGCGACGACGACGACGACGACGCGCTTCGCGTCGCTGTCAATGGAGCGTGCGATCAGAGTGAATGCAGCCATGATAGCCCCCATCACTCCCAATGACGCAATGTCCACTTCCGGCCCGCTTTCCGATCTCGTCCCCTGACTCGCAGAGCGACAAGTGGCCACGGCCACAGTCCCATCCGTTCGCGACCCAAACGCAAAGAGGACGTTCGCCGTACGAAATGAATCACGTTACAGAATCGAAGCGTATCAAACAAAAGATTCTCAGCGCTCATGAAATAACATCAGCCGCGCCTTGCTTGGTCCTTCCTCCAATCTTCCTTCTTCGCCGAGGCTGCTGCCTTGTTTCCAAAGATGAAACGAGACGTTCTCTTGTCCGCTCCCGTCTTGCGTGAGATTGAGGAGGATCCAGCAAAGAGGATCTGCGAGGTAGGCAAGCAATGGGCATCTACACGCACGTAGGCTAGGTGATACTCACTGCCCATAGGCCCCACAGGCCGATGACTCCAGAACCGAGGCTCACCAGGACGCCAAGGAAACCGACAGAAGAGGTGTTATATGACAGAAAGGAAATGAGTAGACATGCAGAACACATCGGTTCCAGCAGCGGATGGTCTCGTTGGCTCTCCCTCGGAGGCATCATTTCGGGTACCCCCGGAATCTGGAGCTCACAGTTGAGTGCAGAAGAGTTCGTGTGAGAAGGGTCCACTTACATTGAACACAAGCGCTGCGGCAATGACATTCAACATAATCCCGGTGTTCCATGCTAAGAAGGACTCCAGCGGGGTAAGCGCAACTCTTCGCTCTGACCCCGTCTCCGAGAGGAAGAGGAGTAGTTTAGGATAAAACATGAGGGGGATCGCTGCCAGCAATAGCCTAACAAATACATCACAGGCCTGCTGTGAAAATCCCAGAAATTGGGCCACTTACAATCCTGCCGTCGCCCATGCCCAATTAGCGATCACTCCGTCGTCTTCAAGTTTGTGCCTGTCTGGTGCCGTGTCGGTCTGGAGATCTGGTCGTGCCTTGCGTTGTGAAAGGTCGTCCAGTTCGACATCTGATGAAGGCATAGCTATGAATCTCAAAGCCTGATGCAAGCTCTGGGTGCAGGAGGAACAAACAGCCGGACCGAAGACACTGCGGCGACGTGTATTCAATATGCATGACGTCACGAGGCAAGGCGCTCAAAGAGGATGTTTGCACATGTTACGATCCAAAGCCGTCGCCTTTGTGCACTCAACGCCGACCACTCCGACCGCAGTCCCAGCCCAAATTCAGGTGATGCATTTATATCAGAATTCTTGGCTTGCGATCAAGTACTGACGCTGGAATCCCCTAGAAGATGTATGGAGCCCCAATGCGCGAGATCCGACGCAACTCCCTCCTACACAGAGTTCCTCAACTCATACTTGCTGCCCAACAAGCCGGTCATCATCGGCCCATCTCTGGTATCTTCCTGGCCCGCGCTCAAGCGTTGGGCTTCAGATGACCAAACCATCGCCTGGGCACACCTCAAAGCCGATCACGGCCACTGTGAAGTAACGGTCGCCGACTGCTCCACCCGCGACTTCAGCGACCAGCGACGCCGGCAGATGCTCTTCCGCGACGTCCTCTCCCTCTGGCAGGACGGCCAAGGCACGACGCTCTACGTCAAAGACTGGCACCTAGCGCGCACGCTCGCCGCCGATCCCTCCAGCAGAGGGGGGGCCCCCTCGTCCAAACCGTTCTACACGACGCCGGAGATCTTCCGCGACGACTGGATGAACGCGTACTACGCCGCGTGCACGGCGGACGACTTCCGGTTCGTCTACGTCGGCGGCGCGGCCGGGACGTTCACCCCGCTGCATCGCGACGTCTACGCGTCCTACTCGTGGTCGACCAACGTCTGCGGCCGGAAACGCTGGTGGCTCTTCCCCCCCGAGCAGACCCCGCTCCTCTTCCGCAAGGGCGGCGAGGAGCACCTGGAGACCGCGTACGACGTCCGCGATGTCGATCTAGCTCTCTGCCCCCTCTTCCACCAGGCGCGCCCGATAGTGGTCGAGCAAGGTCCCGGGGAGACTATCTTCGTGTAAGTAGGTGCCTCCGTTTTTCCACATCGCGCGCATTTTCCATCTTGTTGACTTCTTCCTTTTTGAGCAGCCCTAGCGGATGGTATCACCAAGTAGAGAACTTGACCGCGTGCATCTCGATCAACCACAACTGGTGCAACTCCGTAAACCTCCCGTCCCTCTACGACGCCATGTGCGCCAAAGTCACCGAGGTCGAACATGCGCTCGAGGACGTCAAGGAGCTGCTGTCGCACGGCGACTCCGTGAACGTCGCCGGCGATGGACACCCCAGTTGGAAGAAGGAGTGGATCGCGATCGTGCAAGATGTCGTGGAGAAGGACGCGGGATGGAAGTGCGTTTCAGCATTTCAATTAGCTCACGCCATCGTGCTTAACCTATATCCGCGTAGTTGGCTGACGTTCTGGAAGATGGTCCGGCACGCGCTATGTCTTGCAATGGGTCGCCAGTGTCCTGTAAACGACTCCCTCTGGCCTCGGACGCCTCCCGAACTTATGCCGCCTCTCGACTTCATCACGACACGGATACAAAGCTGCTACGAGAATTTTATGGCTCGTGACCAGCTTGAGATGGTCCTTGTACCAGGGCTAGAGGAAGTCCTGGCAGATATCCGGGGTGCCATAGATGATAACCACGCAGCATGAGGTGCCCATTCCCTCTCATTTTATTTGATATCCACTCTACATCTAAAATGTTCACCTCTCGTTCCGGTAATCTGCAAATAGAATACATTGGATTACAGCGAGCAACACGCACGATGATAACATATACGGACAGTGAACGATACAAAACGATAGTCCCGGAACTGGTAGCTAATGTGCGAAACTCTACAATCAGACGATCAATACGGTGCTCCCCACCCGCCCCCCTGGATCATGGCCGCGCGCGAAGGGTGTACTCCAGGTGGCACTCCAGGGGGACCCGCGCCTGGAGGTGGAGGCTGACCAAAGCCAGGTGCACCAGGTTGCTGATACCCGGGCGTCTGGAAGCCAGCACCGTACTGTTGGCCTCCAGGGTACCCGGCGAACGAAGGCGTGAAGCCGCCGCCAGGGGCTGGAACGCCAGGAGGAATGCCAGGCGCACCGCCGTAAGGATTTGGTGTTCGGCCAACCTGGCGCACGGACGTGTGTCCGGGTGTCGCGTGTCCGGTAGCCGGTGTCCTCCCAGGCGTGCGAGCGCCAAAGGGCGTCTTGCCACCACCAGCACCAGCCAGGCCGCTGCTGAGCGACATGGACTTCTGCCTCACTTTGAACGCGTCACATAGCTCCGGTACACCTGCCGCGGGGGTATCGAACAGGTAGTATGCAGCAGGCGTCACGCGGACAGGCTACAAGCGTCGAGTGAGCAGGGGAGTGCTTCATCATTCGTGTTGACTTACCCATGTCTGCACAGTGGAGTTTTTGTTTGCCAAGTAGCAAAGGTTGAAGTGCCCCGGTCGTTTGCGATTCAGCGTAAAGCCGTACGCGCTCTTCGAAGGGTTCGCCGCGACGAAGTTCCTGAGGAATAGATCTATGTAATATCTCAGTACCTTGAGGCCTGTGTTGAATGGATGATACGCACGAAGATCGTCTTCCGTCCCGGCCTTGAACTTTTCGTGCATCATAAGCTCCTCGACTTTCCTCGCCATCGCTTGCACGTGGTTGACGATCAACTCGTCCAGATCGGAGAATTGCAGCGTGCCCTCGACAATGAGCTTGGAGCCGACGGTCTGACCGGTCGGGTCGGCATTGGGTTCTACAACATCTAATCGTGGTCGTCAGCACCAGTGAGTCGCAACCATTGAAGTGACGAAGCGTACCGATATGCTGGTAGAGCTTGTCATCTACCTTCCAGGTCACAGCCAGGTGATTGGCACCCTTCGAAGACGGCCGGATGACCACGTCACCACGCTGCTGCTTCTCAAGGTACTGCTCGGCCTGCTGCGCGTTGAAGTTGTGGAAGTTCGGGTGCTTGATAACCCGCCGCGTCCGGTCGACTTCAGCGCGTTTCTTGCGAGCCTGCATCTCGCCGTCCTTCTCGTACTGGTGTAGGTTCCAAGCCTCATCCTGCTTGACGCGACGGTACTGACTGTCACCGGCGTTGACGTCCGCCTCAAGAGCGGAAAGCTCCATGGTAACTTGATCGCCCAGAATGTCCATCTTGACCTCCATGACCATTCCGGAAAGCGTCTGTCCCGGTTTGACAACCGAAGGCGGGGAAAGGTTTAACTCGGTGAGATACCGCCTATTGATAATCCCTTCTATGCCTGAATCGAGGCGTACGGCGACGAAGTTCTCTCTGACCCGAACGGCCTGGACGGAGACAATGAGGCCGGTGCGAAGGGTACGCGTGGTCTCTCCAGTGAGCATGGTGACGATCTCCCAGTTGGTCGGGAGGCTGAAGTCTTTGCGCTTCTCCCCAAACGGCCGAAGCAACTCCTCGCGGATGACATTGAGGGTGTGTCGCTTCTTGTCTTGATTAGTCCGGTACATGTTGACAGCGAAGTCGTCGAGGTTCAACTCATCGAGCTTCTTCTCGTTGTCACTGTCCAGCATGATTACCGAGACAACATGAGAGGGATGTTCGCCCATGACGTCTTCCTCGTCCAACTCGAGGGCGTCAGTCGCCATCTTCCGAGCCAGCTCATAGTCTTCCGGATGGACTCGTGTGTTGTCCAACGGGTCCGGAACGTCGATATCTTCTCCGTGCCGGTTCTTCGAGGTCTTCGGTTCCGAGTCCTGAACGATACGAAGGAAGGCCGAGGCGTTCAAGAAAATCTTCGTGGTGAGAAGACCGTTCTTGACGAACTGCAAGCGGTTGCTGAGGTTACCTCCCTATGGTTGACAGCTTGCGTGAATAAAATATAAGCAAACGTCGATTATAGTACTTGCCATAGACGCGATCTTCTTGACTAGCACTTGAGCTTTCCGAGGACCAAGGCCAGAAACGAACTGGAGGAGGTGCTGATAGTACGGATCGGCGACGGCACGGTTGATGTCAACGCCGACTTTGTTGATAACATCAACAAGGACCCGCTCCAGCGTGGTCAGCAGCTTCTCCTTGGGGATCTGTAGACACGTTGGTGACAACATCTAGTGGGAATATGAACCAAACGCACCAACTGCTGATAGTCCTCATCGAATGCAATAGCCGTGATATCGGCACCGAGAGCGGCGTACTCATTGAGCGGGCTCTGCACGTACCGAGCTAGGCCGACACAGTACTTGCTGAGAGGAGACAGAGCGCTGAACTCTTCGTCCGCACGCTGGCTATGCTGGTAGATGCGCGCAACCTCGTCCTGTACGTAGATCACCGGCGTACTGGGTGACTCGTTGGATCCGCTCGCGTCGCCCCACCCGTTGTTAGCAGACGTATCGTTCGGGTTGGGATTGCTCAACAGCTCCTTGATACGCCGCGAGAGCTTCGTCGTGGTAATGCTAAAACCTCCGACCGCAATGACGTCGGGCCGCCGTCGCTTGATCATGTCTGTGAACTCGTCTTGGTTATCAGAGTGGAACAAGTTGTCAAGCTTGGTATGCTCTCGCAGACGGCCCGCCTCGTCGAGGAAGACGATAGCGATGTTGTCCTTATGCGGATCGCCTTTGCCCCAAGACATGGCCAAGACAGACGGAGTATCGCCTTTATGCAGCGAGGGACTAACATATGGTGCCACGTCAATGCGCTGACGAAGCGTTAGGCTAGTACACGCGATCATCGAACTGAACTGAACTCACATTCCGGAGAGTTGTGGCGCATTGTCGTGCGAGGTAGTCCTCAGCTTCTTCACGAATCCACTCTCGAGTCCACTTGACACCAACGGGAAGCAGATGTTGATCGAGAGACTCTTGTACCACTCGAGACCGCTCCTCATTCCACGCGCGTGCTGTGTCGCTGAAACTGTCCGAAGCAAAAGCATCGTTCAGTTTGCGTTCAAACGCTGCCTTGGCGTCGGAACGCAGGGTTACAGTGACCGTGACAAGGTGGCCCGCCTCGGCAGCGAGAATGTTGAGGAACTGGGCGGATTGGAGCATATCGCTCACGCTCTTGTTGGACAGGTACTTGAAGTTCTGCAAAACATTCAGTGACTCCTCATACTTGATTGGCCTGACAAGGAAAAATGCACTCACAAAGTACGGGTGGTGTTCGTCAATCTTCGCGATACCCCGGTCCGTGGGAAGGACGGAGACGAGACCATTGGCTTTGAACGTATTCCTGATTTCTTGACGAAGGAGAGGGTCCTTCCCCAATTCTGTCGCGATGATCATTCTCGCCCGGGCAAGGAGCTCGTCTGCTGGCTGCGCACGCGTTGCATCGGGATCAGCGAATTGTTCGGCGTACGCTAATGGGTTGAGCTCCTGCTCTTCGACAAAGTGGGTGTTATGGTCCGAGGTGAAGTTTTGGACAACTTCGTGTGCGCGAATACCAAAACCCTGGAAGGGAGTTAGACAATTTCTGCCAACCGACGTGCAAGAGTAGACTTGCCTCAGCGAGCTTCGACACGACGCTCTTCTTCGCTAACTCGTAAGCGGAAACACGGCTCGGCATCTTGTGTTTGGGAGTGTCCGCCTGCTCCTCATCGTCGTGGAACTGGATGTCGAACTTGCTCTTCTTCTGTTCGCGGTACTTCATCCCGAGCCATTCAGCAGCGTCCGCGGCCATCTCAGCGGTCTCCACCCGCTTGCGAACTTCATTCTCGAAGTACTCGTCAGACACAGCGAGTCGGACGTACAGAGCATCCAGGGCGGTACGTCGCTCCAACAGGGAGCGATACTTCTGGCCGATGGTGTAGACGCGCCACAGGTCATCCAGCGTAAGAAGTTCGACTTGAAGTTTGGGGTTGTTGGGGTCGAAGTGTGAGATATAGTCCCGTTTGTGCATGTAGACGTAAGGAACCTCGAACTCCTGGACAAACAGGTATCGGAGCGCACACGTGATGGCTTCGACGAGCTGGGGGAGGTAAGTGTGGAACTGGCCATCGGCGCGGAAGAAGTCGCGCTCCTTGCGGCTAGATAGACGGGTAATGACCCAGGACGCCGCGTCGTCAAGGTCATTTTCGGTCAAGGCCCTGTGGATAGATAGAGTAGCGGAGGGGGACAAGGCGGACGTCGCGAGCTGCATTCGTTCGGGAATGTCTTGAGCCCTGATGAGGTCGTCGTCTTCTGTGAGCATGCGAGCTCGAATCTCAGACGGTTCGAAGACCTGAAAGAAGATTAGCTGTGGAATGGTTTTTAGGAAGTGAATGGGACGCACATCCTGGTACTTCATCTCGGGTTTGAGCCGCTCTTCCTCGAAGCCCACCTCCTCCTCGTCTACCAATGCCCAGTCGTATTCATGACCGTCACCGAAAACCTCGTGAATCTCGTCCCACGCGCTTCATGCGCAACGTGAACATCGATGAACTGCGCAATTGAACGAAGACTCACTTTGCGTCGATACCGGAAAGTTCAGGACGAGAACCCATAGCTCTCCTCATGGCCTTCCGCTTCTTCATGTGCTCCTTTCGTGCCCTTTGCGCCTCGACTCCACCGTCCTCCTCGTCTTCGTACTCGATGAAGTTGTCCATGTCATCCATGTCGACGTCGTCATCGTCGTCATCCCGTCCGCCCGCCCTCTCATCGTCCCAGATGTTGTGAATGTCTTGGACTCGAGGGAAGTTGTCATCATCGAGGTCTTCATCCGATGATTCGACAACGTTCCGATGCTTGGAACTCGAAGGAGCCGCAGGAGACGCGGATTCGCGGCCGGGGCGTTTGCGAGTAATCCGTCGACGAGAATAGTTCGCACCAGTATTCTCTTCCAACAGTTCCAAATCATCCTCGTCGAGTGCGTTGTCCTCTTCTTCGCCTGCGAGAGATTGGAAGGGAGACGACGTCAACTAAGGCAGAAGACTCGGCATGTGGTTGACTTACTAGGGCGGTGGTGACGCTTCTTGCGACGCTTCCTCCTTTTGCGCCTCTCCTCTTCCTCGTCGTCTTGCTCCTCCTCTTCATCCTCATCCACAATGAAGCCTTCCCGAATCCGCCTCTCTTCCTCCTCATCTTCTTCCGGCTCCTCCGAGCTGTCGTCTGAAGCAGCCACCGCGTCACCAACTTCTTCCTCCTCCTCAGCGCTGCCCTGCATGGGGTCGTCTTCCTCGTGGCGAGTTGTCTCGCGGGCTGGTGAGGACATGATGGAAGCAGGAGGAGAATGTGACGACTGTTGTGGTCCCAAACCAAGGACAAACTTGAAGCCCTTCAGCCGGAGCGGAGAAATCGGAGATTGGGCGTTAATGCCGCTTGAAGGAATGTTTGTGAACCTATCGGAGTTTGAACTATACGTATCGGAGTTTTTCTGAATAACAATTGCCCAACAATCTGTTGGCCCTTAAGCTCGTCTTGTTCTCGCCGCTTCTGGGACCCGCCACCACACCATGGATTACCTCCATCTTGCCCTTGACGAAGCGCGAAAGTGCACCCCCACACCGACTGCCTTCTGCGTGGGTTGCGTGCTTACCGCGTCCTACCCATCGGAGTCGGATCAGCCGGTCATCCTCGCTCGAGGTTATTCTCGAGAGCTCCCGGGCAACACTCACGCCGAAGCTAACGCCCTCGCAAAGGCACGGCAGCTCACCGAGAAGCAGTTGCTCGAGCTGTTCCCCGCAGCCTCATCGCCCATCAGCGTCGATGATGTATTACGCCATGCGGACGTGTATACCACGATGGAACCATGCTCCGTACGCACCTCCGGTCTCGCGCCCTGCGCCAACGCGATCATTGCGGCGGGGATCAAACGCTGCTTCATAGGCGTCGGAGAACCAGACGATTTCGTCAACTGCGAGGGAGCGCAGAAATTGAAATATGCCGGTGTGGAGGTGATCTGGTTAGAAGGTCTCGAGAAGGAATGTCTGGAAGTAGCCAGAATGGGGAGAGAATGATATTGCATCGCATAACACTGTAAGACGATTTCTTCTAAATGTATGCCATCTACTGTTTGACCTCCAATGCGGTCCTGACTGCCGTCGCCCACTCTCCCAGCACCAATTGCGCACTATCTGTGTCCAGGATCGACCCTGCGAACTCAATTGACATAAGGACCTGGTCCGTTGCGTGGTTCACGATGATGTCGATCATGATATCATCCTATCATGTACCATTGGTTTAAAACACAATTTCATGACCTCGAAAGAGCGGACGAACCTGAATGAAGTCCGTGACGCGCATAGTATCGCCGACCACTGTGTCGGGTGATGCCTCGGGTATGTAGTAGGGCAGCTAAACCAACATGAGTGTCAGAGACGACGCGAATTAGTAGATGACGAACCTCAAGGCTCTCTAGTAGTGAACGACTTGTCTTCTCCAGGTCCGGCGCAGTCTTGACGATGTTGACGAAGACATTGGTCAAGGGGGAACCACGTGCACCAGCCCACTCGTGCACCTTCACGAGCCGAGATTGTTCGACCACAGCAGAACGTGCTTGCAAACTATCTTGGATTTGCCTCGCGAGAACGATCGTATCGTCGCCGCGTGCACCAGAGACGTGGAAGGGTAGGACATTGATGCAGGGTGCCACGAGCCGTTCAACATCCTTGAGGTCTCCCGTCCTACCAGAGTGCCAAAGGGAGAACGCTATGTTGTCGGACGCAGCATGCTTTCCATGGACTTGCGCCCAGCTCGCAAGGAATACGCTCTGGAGTGATATCGCCAGGTCTCGAGCGCGTTTGTCAAGCTCCAATGCGCCAGAGATGGCAGCGTGGTCCGTGTAGACAGATCGTGGACGGGGCGCAAGCTTGTCGAATAGACAAGGGAATAAGGCAGGGGGTTCCGAGTCGGCAAACGCGGCTCTCCAGTACTTCGCCTGCTCTTGCTCCGTCTCAGGCCGGAGAGTGACGGAGTGGAGGAAGCTGTCTAGATCGTTCGAGCTGTTCGGCTGCTCGTCCGCATAGATACGCAGCAAATCGTCGACGAGCAACGGCAGGCTCCAAGCGTCGTACTGGAAGTGGTGGAGGTGGATCACCAGATAGCGCTCCTGCGGTGACTGCAAGAAGACGGCTCGAGTGATTGGGCGATCCACGGGAGGGGGATGTGAGACAAGAGCCTCCATTCGCTGCTGGACTTCTGATAGAGGGTCACTCGAAGGGGACAACGTCTCTTGCGTCCATGACGAGCTCAGGGCCTCCGGGTTGAAGACGGCGACGAGGGGCGCCCCAAGCTCGGCATCGTACGCGAATGTCGACCGCAAGATCGCGTGCCTGCGCACAAGCTTGTTCCATGCGTCCTGCAATCTGTCGGACTCGACGTCCGCTGCGATGCGGTACCCAAAGACATGCTGGAAGCGCGACCCGCGGCTCCGCTGCCACATGCCGATCATCCATTCCATGCCGGGAGAGGTGTTCGTAACACGCTCCACGAGGTCATGTACTTGAGGTGGAAGGATGCTCGACCATCGAGCGCGAGGCACGTCCGTGGAAGCACGTTTGACAACACCGTTTACGGTCGACGAACCGATCACTTTGATCTTTCGCAAGAGATCGCCAACGGTGCGACTCTGAGCGATATCCGCAGCAGTGAGACGGAGACGGAGTCGCCTAGCCTTCGCAACGATCTGGACGGCAGCAATCGAATCGATACCGAGCGCGGCAAGGTGAGTCCCAGCGAGGATCTTTGAGGATGGGACCTTGGCTGCCGCGGAGAGTACGTCTCGGAAGGAGTCCAAGTGACTGTCCCACGCCTGAGGGTCGTCCTGAGCACCCTCGGACACAACATCGTTCTTCGGAGGGAGCATTTCCAAAGAAACCTCGGGCATATCCGTTGACCACAAGTCGTCTGGACGACGGATGATGGCGTAGAGGATGGCAACGTACTGCTCCACGAGTTCGCGCAAGCCGGGGGAGTCAGCGATGTCAGATGTGCATGCAGCCTTGACCACGAAGCCGTCTTCGGTCTCGTGAAGCTCGACATTGAGTGGGTACTTTACGAGAATGGTCAGACATCGCTGCTCGTCATACGCCGAGGATACCGCTACTCACGTGAACGAAGATTTCCTCCACATCACCGCCGTCAAAGACCCAAGGGGCGCCAGATGTGGATTCGAGTGATTCCTGGCGCGGCTGGAACACGAAGAGGCTGTCCCACAGGTTAGGGATATGAAGCTCTCGCTGTATGGAACGGAGAGATGCGTGTTGCCATGGCATGCAGGCGATGTTGGCATCCTGGATTTGCTTCAGGAGTGCCTTATTAGCCACACCCTCTTGAAGGACAACGCGGCACGGTACGGTGTTCTGTGGGCCAATTTAGAATAATCTTCATGGAACATACTCGAACATCCAAACTCACCAGCATCGGTCCAATCACCGCATCAGCCCCGGGGAGGTCGCGGCCAGATACCACGCGACCAAAAACGACATCCCGACCGCGAGTCATCACTGCCAACAACTTCACAAAGGCAGCTTGCCCAACGCATTGAGGCGTGACCTCCGCATAGCGACAAGCCTGCTGTATCTCCTCTTGGGCAAGACGTACCGGCAGAGAAACCTGATGGACGGAGGTTTCGGTTGAAGCCGCCGGCTTGCGAAGGAGAGGTGCGTTACGAAGGTTACGAAGGCGGTTGACCCAGAACGACGTCCCATGGTTCTCCTGCCACAACAGACGAGGCAGCAATTCCTGATACTGCGTGTCGACCGGGAGGTCGGAGCCGTGGTACAGCTGCTCGACGGCATGGAACAGCCGAGCAATGGCGAGGCCGTCGTACAGCGCGTGATGCAGAACCAGGACCAGCCGATGAGCATCGTTGGGAGAAGTTGCCTTCAGCAGATATAGGATGACGGGTGGCTGCCGGAAGAAGTCGCGCTCGTCGGAAAGGTCCAGGAGGGGATTCAGCGACTCGGTCAGGTTCGCCTCAGCATCATGCTGCAGCTCTGTCCATTGAATAGGTGCGTGCGAGTGTACGACCTGTGACCATGCGCCGAGACTGGGGAGGAAATGAAATGTCGTGCGCAACATATCGAACGATGCGATTGCCTTCTCCCAGGCACCCCGAAGCCGGTCGACGTCGACGTCGGGAGAAAGACGGAGCGGGAAGAGGTGCACATACAAGCGTCCGCGAGAGCTAATGGTCTGCAATTCTTGTGAGACACTGGAAACACATGAGGATCCATATAACGCACCTGCGACAGCATTCCCGCTTGAAGCACGGTGGTTGGGTAGACCCTGACGTTGTCCGCTTCAGAGAGCTTGACGCTATCTAGGTCGAGGCCCTCTACGATCTTCACACATTCGGCCGAGAACGATGCATCGGAAAGACGGTCTTCGCCTGGCTTGGAGGCGGTCGAACGCTGCACGAACGCCGCCAGTCGGAGGGGAGTCGACAAACGCATGATATCCGCCGAGGACAGTCTCAAGCCTTCCGAGGAGAGTTTGCGACTAAGGCCCACGGCCTTGATGGAATCTAAACCAAGCGAGAGCAGAGACGTCTCCGCCTTGACGAAGTCGGGGTTGACGCGGAGGAAATGTGAGGCAGCGGTACAAATCCTTGCGACCAAGTCCTGATCAACGTCCGCGAGGATGCCGACATCAGGATCGGTAGTCTCCGTCTGAGCAGAGGCAGCGAGAGTCCCACGAGACAGCGACAGGCTCCAGTCGCTTGTCTCCGCCATGCGGACCGCCGTTTCCTCAAGACGATTGAGAATGTCAAGGACCAACGTAGTCGAGACGTCCGACGAAGTATACACAGCACGGACGATAGCGGCGTCATGCTCAGGGTCAAGCACGACCTCAACTGCGAGTATGTACTGTGCCTTATCGTGAGCAAGGTGATGGTGCAAAGGTGTGGATAGCACTCACGTCCGGTTCGGGATTCTGACTTTCCAAAATAGTCCACAACTTGCTCGCAACATCTTCCTTGAACGTGATGGAGAACAGCGTATCGAAAAGGCACTGATCGCTCTCCAGCACCCACTTCTGGATGCGACTGAGAGGGACGTGTTCGTACTCGCTGACACGGGCGTTGTCTTGCTGTACCGTCTGTAGCACCTTCGAAGGCTCGCTAAGACGGACACGAGCAGGCACCACGGTGATCATCGGACAAATGGTAGTCTCGACGTGGTCCATGGGGATGGTCCTCCCGGTCCGAATGACCTAAAGAAACACGGTTAGAGCTTCAAGACGACCGCCTCAACGAAAGCGCACGTACTCCGAACATCACGTCGTCGTGGCCGTAGATATAATGCGCCACGAGCGATCCGTATGCACCCATGAGCAGAGCCTGCAGCGTCACCTGCTGTTTGGCAGCCTTGTCCTGTAAGTCGGACAGCGAGAGCTTGAACGGAACCGAAACCTCGTCGGCCACGGCAGAAGAAGCCGACCGGTTGAGCAATCGCTTCCATGGGTAGTCCTTGAGATACGAAGTCCAGAACGCGCGTGCACCATCCTGGTCCACGAGTGTGACGTGCTCAAGCGTTTCCTGAAGGCTCGCGGAAGGCAGCTGAGGCTGGCGAGCGTACATGCACTCTAGATCTTGGAGTAAAACGGGCAGGGAAACCCCATCATACAACGCGTGGTGAATGGACAGCACGGCATAGACCCGGGATGCGGAAGAGGGGACGAAGAACGAAAGTCGGACGGGAGGAACCTTCGAGATGTCGACGTTCAACTCGCGGGCGATAGCGGAGGCTTCCTGCTCGGTGAAGTGTCGTTGAAATCCGACATCGTCGAGGTCCGGGATCTTCTTCTCCAAGACTTGCGCAACGCAGGACTCCGGCCGAAGGACTACTTGCGCGAGATTGCTTCCAAAGTGGAAGACGGTGCTGGTGGTTCAACGAGTTGATTAAGAAGGCAAGTGTACCCAAAATGAGCGAGGAACCTACCGTAACATCTCGTGCTGTCCCACGACTTGGCTCCAAGCATCACCAAAAGCCGTGACCGACGCATCGGACGCTAACCGCATCAAGACGTGTTGAACATACATCGTGGGTGAGTTCGCGGACCTATACAGAACGCCTTCCTGGACGGGGAAAGGTGGCAAGACAGAAGCGACTGCATCGGGCGAATAAGCTGCCGCCGTTTCCTCCTCGACCAAGGTGATCGACGCGGAAATAGAAGGAGCGACCTTCTCTCGGCCGGAGGCTGAGCGGTCGTTGTCTAGCATGGCCGCTATGCCGCTAATAACGGGAGATTGCATAATTCGCGCTGGGGAAACGGTAACGTAGAACGCCCTCCGAATGTCAGCGGCGAATCTCGTAATCGCCAGAGAGTCCATGCCGCACTCGAAAAGGTTGGTAGACGGGCCGACGCGATCTACAGGGACTTTAACGTGCACTCCCAAGACCTCGACGACCCTCCGCTCCACTTCTGTGAGTGCGACGCGAGCATCTTCGGGAGCTGAGACGAACGAGTCACCGGGCATAAGGCCAGTTAAGGCGTCCAAGTCCAGTCCGAGGAAAAGCGCCGAAAGAACCTTCGCATCGGCCTTGCCGTTGGAGTTCAGCGGAATGAAACTGAGAGGTACGATGTGGCTAGGGCGCATGTAGCTGGCCAGCTCGCGGTCACAGGCGCCCCGAAGCAGATCCAGCAAGCCCTCCGGGGGCACCGCCGGTGAAGGCGTCCCGCCCTTTCGAGTCCCGATAGACACGGAGGGATCCCAAGCAATGAAGGAGACTAGCTGGTCGACACCGATAGCGGGATGTTTGGCGAGGATCGTCAGGACGTCGAGAGTATGAGCTGGGGCGGCGGCGTTTCGAACGATGGAGGAGATACCTTCCGACTCGATACGCACTCCACGAAGCTTGATCTGCGTGTCGATACGACCGGTGATCTCTAGAGTTCCGTCTGCCATCATGCGAACGAGGTCCCCGGTGCGGTAAGCCCACCGCTCGGTGCCATCGTCCGGGAACTTCAAGAAGACCTTCTGGGTGAGATCCGGGCGGCCAACGTAACCACACCCGACCAAAGGCCCCTCGACAACAAGTTCTCCGGTCCCACCGCGAAGCAGGATATTCATGTTCTCGTCGACAACGTATGCCGCGACGTTCGGAAACGTGGGACCAATGTTCGCCCGTGGGGTGTCCTTGTCCATTATACGCCCAGCGCAACCAATGGTGACCTCACTCGGTCTGTTTCAGTCATCATCAGTATATATGTCGGCGTCTGAGGTTAAGTATGATGTAACATACCCATAGAAGTTAGCGAGGCGGACCTTGTGATGAGATGCCCACTTGTCAAGAATCTACTTCGGGGTCAGCCGAGTCACATGGGCACTTGTAGAATGACGTACTGCATCGCTCATCTTCTCGCCTCCGCAGGAGATGTAACGCAATGTCGACTCATGGCCCAAGTGCTCGTCCTCCTGCATGGCCCCCATTGTTGCCTCGATAAGACTAGGAACGAGGCCCACGTGTGATACCCGCAGGTGGGTGATATAATACGAGAGATCTTCTAGTAGGAGAGAACGCGGAGCGGAGAGGATAGTCATGCCGACCGCGAGTGACACCATAATCTCGCAAATATGTACGTCGAACGCAACGGCTGTGCGAGTCATTTAGCAAAAACTGTACGGTTGACGTGCGTTGCTTGTACGCACATGCGAGAGATAGGTAGTGGAGTCTCTCCGACGGGGCGGGTGTTGCCCCAGCGCAGATCAGACTCAACGCCCAGATGGCTTCGGTAAGACCACGGTGAGTAAGGATACACCCTTTGGGCTTCCCGGTAGTGCCTACGTTGACATTAATACATTATACGCCACGCAGGAAGTTGGAAAACTCACCAGATGTGTACAAGATGTAGGAAAGGTCGTCCGGGTCTGGTATCATGAGCGTCTGTGCGCTCTGCTCCTCGATCGCTTCTTGCACAGCAGGATCCTTGAGGTCGATTGCAATGCTACCGAGCGTCGAGAAGCAGGGGAGGTCAGACGCCGACAAAATGAATTGCGCATCGGAGTCTTTGGCGATGAACTGCTGTCTCTCCGTAGGAAGCTCGGTGTCGATCTGAAAGATTAGGACAGCATGCGAAACGTCAATGGGACTTTCCATGACGTCGGTCTGCGAGTTTGGCTTACCGGAACGTAGCAGCCGCCAGCTCTGAGAACACCGATAAACGCAATGTGGAACCAGATGTCCCGCTGCATGCAGATGGCGACAGAACGTCCCTTCTGAAGCCCGTTATTAAGCAACCAGCGACCGAGTTGGTTCGCCTTGCGCTCGAGCTCGGCATTTGTCAAAGTTTCGGGGGTGTACGAAGAGATGGGGACGTCGGTCGAGAGATCAGCGTACCAACGGACGGCTATGGCATCAGGCTGCTCGACTGCTCGCAACGTAAGATAGTCTGTGGCAAACTTTGGGAGCGGGACAAGCTGATGGACGGAAAGGCGCTTCTCGAGGGACTGCCTGTCGTAAGACGACAATAAGGTGGCAGGTAGTTGAGGAAGAACAGCCATCGAGGATGTCGGGGCCGAGGTAGCATGTCTGGCGAGAGCAACAACTTGGGATAGAAGAAGAGTAGATTGGGAGGGGTGTACGACACGCTCTGAGGCGGTTATCGACAAGACTGCATTCTCCTGGTCGGCCACGAGGACAATAGGGAAATGGGGACCGAGAGCGGGATGGAGGAGGGTACGGGCGCTAACCAAGGCAAGGGCTGAGGACTGCTTCGGAGTGAGATCGAGCGCGCGCCGAAGGACATCAGGGTCAATCCGGGCCAAACGGTGATCTGCGGTCGCGCGAGTGATAGCGGCAACAGCGTCCCTCCATGTGGTAGCCGGGCCCCATGTTACCCTGACGGCAAGGACACTAGTACTCTCTTGCTCGCCGTCGGGGATGGCGAGAAGAACATCTTGGCAATTGCAGTACGCTCCTAGGACGCGTGCAGTGGCGGTGACCACTGCGGCAAAGAAGGCGTCCTTCTGTTCCACAGGGTCGAAAGACTGCGAGATTGAGCGTAGGGAATCTGGGGCGAAGCGCCGGGCGGCGAGATCGGGGAAGTCTTGGTGTCTATAGCCTGAGAGCGTTTGGTCGGGACCGAGGGGGCCGTCCAAGGGGTCCGCAGAGGGTGGGACTGCTGGGGCGGTAGGCGAAGTGGCCGACATCGAGGCGAATGCTAAGTGAGCGAGAGAACGGAACGGGTGAGCAATCGGACCGGGCGAACGTGTGATAAAGCGCATGCTGTTCTTAGCACTCACCTCTGGACCGTCCGTGGAGCTAAAGCAGGCGGTCTTGGCGCGGCTCGCAGCTGGAGGGAGAGGGTGAAGTCGGTGAGGTCGAGACAGGGAAATTAGGTACTAAAAGCGTTGGGTGGCTCTGGTCGAGCAACGCGCCCACTGTAGCGCTTACGGTATGGTCGAGCTGGGTGCCAAGAACTGCCATAACAAATTTCGACACATTATGACATGGCGTGTGTGCGAGCTAGAGGGATCCAGGCACCGTTAAAGCCATGTGGAAGTGGACGGGGAGAGTCGAGAAACAAAGACGGGCTCGGAGGAGAGCGAGGGAACAAGGGCCGCAGACTGATCTTATCTAATCAGATTCGGTTAGGACTGATTAGATGGGAGGGGTAAACGATCATCTAATCAGCGAGGCCGCTTCAATTTGTCCGGACCCTTGCATCTCCCACTGGTCTCAGGTCCTGGTACTCTCCTACTCCCCAGAGAACGGTCTATGCCGGCGCCGCGACGTCTTGTAGCAACCGCGCGTGTTCCTGACAGCGTTGTGCTGCAACAATTGATCGGTATTTCCGCCCGAAGCCATCTAGCACGTCCTTCCGTCCAACTCCACACGGCTCGACACGATCCTGGCCGCCATGACATCGGGCTCTCAGATGGCTGTATGATCGTATCACCCGCGGGAATTACACATGCGTGTCAGTGCCCTTTCCCCACCGCTCTTTAAAAGGTTCGAAGCCACTACACCAGAAGTACCCACAGACGCGGTCGTGCTTCCCCCGTCTCCCATCTTTTCTCGCGTCAGCCTTCTCCAATGTCCGCTCCAACTACTTCTGCCGCGCCCTACGATGTCATCGGTCTGGGATTCGGTCCCGCCAACGTGGCCATAGCTGGCGTCTTCGTCGAAAAGTGGGCAGATCGCGATTCCACCGCCGTAAGTCGCCATCCACTTCTCTCACCTCCCCATTGCTCCCCCACACATTCATATCTGGGTTCCTATCGTTGACGACGAACTTTTTTATCTGCAGACCCATGCGCCGCCTCAGCAGGTCTTATTCATCGAGAAGCAGAAGGTTTTCCGATGGCATCCCGGCATGCTGCTCCCCAACTCGCGCATGCAGATTAGGTCCGTAGTTGTCGTTAGTCCGGTCAGTATCTTGGTGGCTAATCTTCTCCCTTGCGCCCCAGCTTTCTCAAGGACCTCGCGACGTTGCGCTCGCCCCAGTCTCCCATAACCTTCCTTGCCTACCTTCATTCGCAGGACAGGCTGCTCAATTTCATCAACCGCGGTAGCTTCACGCCTACTCGAAAAGAGTATGCCGACTATCTTTCCTGGGCCGCCGACTACGTCCAGAAGCGTGGGGTACAGGTCCGGTATGGTGAGGAGGTCGTCGGCATCGTCCGCTGTGACGACGGTACCGTCGAGGTTCGTAGCCGCAACGTGGACACTGGAGAGGAGTTCTTCAGGAGGGCGAGTAAGTGCTCTTATCGATACATTGTTGCATTGCATGCGTGGTTGTTCATCTGACTAACCCCTCTTAGGAAACATTGTTCTTTCCCCCGGCGGAACGCCCAAGCTTCCTCCAGCGCTGTCAATTCTCTGGCCCCATCCCCGCATAATTCACACCTCGTCCTACGTCTCTTCGGCAGACGCCTTCTTCTCGTCTCTACCCGCTGTTTCGGAGCCCCTGCGTATTGCCGTTATTGGCGCCGGCCAGTCGTCCACGGAGGTGCTTCTTGACTTGCATAACCGCCTTAACGCCCTTCCCGTTCCTGGCGGAAGGAAGCACGAGCTGGACATGATTTTTCGCAAGGGCTCGTTGAAGCCGAGCGACGATACCCCGTTTTCCAATGAGATCTTCGACCCTGCCTGTAAGTTCGAACTATGACTTGTCAAATAACCGACTCTGAATTTCCTCCACAGCTACCGACCTCATGTTCGGCCTTTCTACCCAGCGCGATCGTCAACACCTCCTTCACGAGTACAATTCCACGAACTACAGTGTCGTTAACGTTCGGACCATCGACTCCGTAAGTCGTCTACTCTTGTCGAGATAGACTCAACGCTGACTACGATGCGACGCAGCTGTACGATGTCGTATACCACCAAAAGCTTCTCGATGGCATCAAGGCCCGGACCGGCGAGGAGGAGGAGTCCAACCGCACCCGGATCACGCTTTGTCCGTACAACGCCGTCTTCTCTGCCGAGCTCGTTCCGCCGCCCTCCGACAGCCACAGCTACGGCGAAGGCGTGCGTCTCACCATGCACGGCGTGCTCTCTCGCGCGGTCACGCAAAAGACGTATGACGTCATCTTCTGCGGCACCGGCTACGACCGGGACTCTTGGATGAAGCTGCTCGCGTCATCAAACTTCGCGTACGACTTTGGTATCAAGTCGTCCTCCATCCGCCTTGTCACCGAGGCCGAGGGGCAGCCCCAGTCCATCTCGCCTCTGTTCGACGACCTCGCCGAAATCTCGTCCGGTTCGGGTTCAGCGTCCACGAGCGACGGTTTCTCGACGCCCCCCACTCCCGACACCCCCCAGTCGGAGCACAGCAAGCTCACCGGGGAGACGCATCCTTCGAAAGTCCGCATCTCGCGGACTTACCGGCTTCTCCCGGAGAAGAGCGAGTGCGTGAACGGGCCTCGGATCTACCTGCAAGGCTGCACGCAGTCTACCCACGGCCTTAGCGAGTCGCTTCTCAGCATCCTCGGCGTTCGTGCGGGGATGGTGGTCGATGAGCTTTGCGGCGTTTAGACGAACGTTCTGTTCACTTGTCTCCCCGATTCCGAAATGTAATACATAGTATGGCGTGGTATTAATATTGATTGACCAGTCTCAGGTGACCGGAATCCGCCTGAAATATCCGTCCGCGACACCACTCGGCAACTTGCAGAGCAGGCACCGTGCGTAGGACCGGTGTTCATTAAGTACTGAGTGCCTGCGTATCTAACCCAATCCTGACAGTCCTTGACACCGGAGGGTGACGATGTGGAGTGATTAAGTTGTTTAGCACGAGCGTCGCCCCGATATCGAGACAAATCGCAGAGAGCCCATAGGTCCGCGTCCCCCCGATTACGGATGTTGAACGCAAGCTAGTTGGACAAGATAAATCAAACGATGAGCCTACATTGCGCGATCTATCACATTGAGGTTACGACTTGCAGTTGTGGGGAGGGCGGGACGCCCAGCAAATTATAGGTACTGCTAAGCAGAGATGCCCATAGATAGCGAGTTGGCCATTGGCATTCCGTTGACGCGAGGGGACTATGAGTGGTCGCAGGGGGTACGTATGATCGAGATTGAGGAAAATCGACAACTGACGGGCCGTCGGAGACGTGCCTCGGACGACGGAGGGTTACGATGGGTTGAGATCCGGAGCGGATTCAGAGCGGAAGATGTTGCGTGTACCGTAGATGGTGATAGTGTATGCATGTGCGCGCGCGACCAAAAGCTGACCGTCGCCCGCTTTTTTGGCGGATCGTCCTCGCCGCGGGTCGAACGCGCAACGTAGTGGCTGTCGGTAGTGCACTGCTCGCGGAGCCTGGTGCGATCCGCGGAGTTGAGGTGTGTCGCTTGCAGTGCCAGTGTGATCGGGACCGTGCGCCTACGATGTCCCGCCGCCTCGTGCAACGCCGCCCAGGTATCGACCCGACCG
The DNA here is from genome assembly GCA_032821775.1 of Sanguinoderma infundibulare. Lineage (NCBI taxonomy): Eukaryota > Fungi > Basidiomycota > Agaricomycetes > Polyporales > Polyporaceae > Sanguinoderma > Sanguinoderma infundibulare. The sequence continues at coordinate 1,500,425 of JAVLRN010000005.1, read as the reverse complement.
CGGATAATCGCGTCGTCCACCACTGCTGGTCACCGAAACTGCTTCACAATACTGCTTCTCTCCCCGTTCAATCCTCTCCTGCAATATTGCTCGTCAGATGCTCTCGAGATCGCGCCATGGCGGGGGCCAACCACGCACCTGCGGAACTCGCTCGTTTTGACGCACCCTGTTTCGGAATGCCCCTAACAACAACGCTCCCGACTTTCTGCGGGGGTGCTCCTCTGGCGTTCGTTCGCGTGGCTCGAGTCTGCTTGCATTCAGCTAGCATCTGTTGTGTCTGTCGTGTTTGCGGTGTCTGCTTGGCGTACCAGTGCGTGGCCGGCGTGGTCCGCCGCGCTCGCCCCTGGCTCGCCCTCTGTTGCGCCTTCTCGGCTGCGTTTGCTAGCCTGGTGAGTTTTCCGATTACTGCTGCTTACCCTTGCAGCTATCTTCCATCTCCATCCTCCGTTTTGTAGCCCCATCGGGAGGTTGCTCTCTGCCATGGTGGCCTCGAAGACCGCAGTCAACCTGACAGTCGAGTGGCTTCGCGTTTCGCGGTGGTCTGCTGTCGCAATGTCTGTCCGCCCGCCCAGTCGCCAGCTTCTCGCGTCTTCAACAGGTCTCCAAGGGCCCCGGTGTCGGACTTGCTTGGGTACAGGACGGGTCGACGTTGGGCACACAGGACGACGCTCCACGGAGTGGACGAGCAGGATGAGCACTCGTGCTCTCTTATCCCGAGGCGTGAGCCAACGCTCGGTTCGAGAAGGGAAATAGGTGAGCAACTTTCTTTTTCCATGATTTTGACAGCCGTTGTGGTGGAGTCGCACTCTTCGTTTTTGCGCTTCGTCCTGACATGTTGGACCGCTTGATGGATGGTAGGAGAAGACCGCGTCCCATGTCACGCAGTTCAATCTCTCCATTGACCATGCAATGCACGGAAATCATTCCTGTACAGACTTTCCAGCACGCCTTCCTTCAATAAACGAGAACACTTGCCTTGCGTACCACGAAGGATTAAGTTTGTGACGTGACGGTATGTCACGTCACGCTGCTGCACCCACACCGTTCGACGCCCCCAGGGCGTCGAACAGTGTGGGGTTGCAAGCAATCACAGGGTAGAGGGGCTCTTGAGGCCACTGGGAAATGCGAATGGACGACACCGGGCGTACGCGCAGGAGGAGAGATGTGGACCATATTGGCAAGCTGACTCACCTGCGAGTTTGTCCAGCTATCTCCCCTGGCAGTCGCCCCGCATTGCGTTCGTTCTTGCCATGCGCTAAGCCCACCATGCCTGAGCAAGTTCACTCTTCTGTGAGGTTATCCTGGCATGCGTTACTGCACGAAGGATAGAAGTCTTGAGGTGCTGACAGGTGACGGTTGCGGGTCGTTGTGCCCTGGCTGGCGGGTCTGTCGACATTGAGCGCTCGGATGCTCATTGCTTGAGCTTTGGCGTACTGGCGTGACTTGCGTGTCCTTGTCGTGGCGTTCGGTGTGGGGAGGGGGCCACACGTATCCGGAATACTAGGAGCCGATCGAATGGGTTCGAAGGCAAAGGCGTTCGGGGAGCACGTCGCAGGCAGCGCCTTGGGACCGTGCGTCGGAAACGGGCGAACGACCCGCTGCCCGTAGCTGATGCGTCGCTTTCCTCTTTACGGAATCGCCCTCCTGCCCACGGCCTCGCCTTAAAAATGTGCCTAGCTCCCCGAATTCTGGCCAGCTTCCTTCCTTTTCCCCTTCTCTTCCCCTTCTCCCGTCCAACTTCCTTCGCTCTCTACGTTTCGCCCTCCCCCCTCACATATAGACAAACTAATACGCACCATCATGACTAGCATCCAGCGGATGCGCGATTTCCCTTTCCCCTCCTTCACCTCTATGTCCTACGAGCTCCAGAAGGACACCCTCCGGCTTCCCAGCTACCGTGAATCCGTGTTCCTTCGTTTCCACCCCTACCCGCGGGCGCCAACGCGTCGAAAGCCTGTGGAGCCGTTGATGGTGAGTGAGTTCATAGAGATGCGTCGTGAACGCTGGATTGAAGCTGCGGCCGCGGTTGAAGCAAACAGTGGATTTTCCGTCCGTCGAGGAGCCCGTCGCGAATGCTGGTGAAGGGTCGCATGTTGTACGTGTACTGCTTTCTGCTTCATTTCTTGATGTCTTCACGTTTGTTAGCTCTAGCTTCCTCCCGAAGAACAAGGTTCTCGCGAGGAACGCGACATCGCGCTCAATCTCGACGTCGCCATGAACGGCGTTGCAGAGCCCCACGTCAAGAAGCGTCACAGCTTGGCGTCGCTGATCGTCGTGCGTTGCGTTTGGCGTCTTGCCTTTACTGTTCGCTCACGTCGTTTCTTGATTGACTGTTGCAGGACCTTGCTCATGCTGTGGCGGCTGAAAAGGGTCGGTCTGGCGCGCAGCTTGAGGGCCACCATTGAGGATCTGTTGCGTCTGTCCTGCAGTTATATCTTTCATACCTCCAACTAATCACAATGTATCTATATACTATCTTGTTTCTTGTCGAGCTTGCTGTCGTCGTATACGCTTTGAATCAATTGCTGGTCGTTTCTTGAAGTCGCAAGGTCTTGAATAGCTGGCATAAAGCAGGGGTTTCGTGCAGGGTTCGCAATCGCGGGGGCTGTGGAACACTCAAGAGAACACGGTCGGATAGCATTTGCTTACAACGAGTCATTCACTTCAACTTGCGATTCTTGCATAGCGCTTCCGTCTTCATATCACACCGACCGACATTGATGGCGGGTAGAAGGGCGGGTGCTGATGTTGGTTGGGTGTCTTGGAGAACTGGTTATGTCGCCATGTTGTCACGCCGTTGCGTTATTGAAACTTGGACTTGAACGCTTTGAGGGCTTGAGGATTCATTGAGGGCACGCAGAACATTGAGAAATAATGGGTTCTACGGACAGAACGTGTCGATGACGACGTCGTTGCATGGGAGAGTGGGGGGAATGGTCGGCCGAGACGCGTCTGGGGCTGTGACGCGGTTATATGGGCGATTTATTTGTGCTTGTTTGCCTTTCACAGGCGCCAGAAATTCTGGAGCCTCATCAGGTACTGCACGGTTGTCCTGTACACCGACCTGCTGCTGCCATGCGTATCGAGAAGTGCTACTTCTGCTCAAAAAGCGTCTACCCGGGGCACGGTGTGTAGTGCGACTTTTGATCGATGGCACGAGACTCAACCCGTCCGAAGGGAGCGCGTTCGTCCGGAACGATGCGAAAGTCTTCCGGTTCTGCAGTTCAAAGTATGTCTTTGTGCTCCTCTCCTTTCCAACACCCATCTGAAATGGCTCTGTCAGATGTAACAAAAACTTCAAGTAAGAACTACGCATTTGCACCGCTCGTTCGTTGTATCCTGACGCCACCTCAAGGATGAAGCGTAACCCGAGGAAGGTACGCTGGACGAAGGCTTTCCGGAAGGCTGCTGGTAAAGAGATGACGATCGTGAGTGCTCTCCTTTCCTTCGCCACGTACCGCCGACGTTTATTTCATCTTGCAGGACTCGACGATCGAGTTCGAGAAGAGGAGGAATGTCCCTGTCCGCTATAACCGCGAGTTGGTGGAGACGACGGTGAAGGCTATGAAGAGGATAGCGGAGATCAAGCAGAAGCGGGAGCATGCGTTCTTCAAGAACAGGTGTGTCCATTCCATTCTGAAACCATCGACCTCTCTGCCGACCAACGTGGTTCAGGATGGCTGTCGCGCGGGAGAAGCTCAAAGCGCACAGAAAGCGCAAGCTCGAGAAGACCTCCATCAAGCTCGTCCAGCCTATAACCCCCCAAGCCGAGAAGATCAGGGAGAAGATCAAGGTTGCGGCGAAGCCACGGAGTGCTCTCATCGCCGGCGAGGGTCGGTCGATGGGTATGGATATCGACTAAACCATCCTTCTGCATTTCCTCCCACCTTCTTCCGCTTTCTCATGTCATTATGCTTTGCGGTCAGTCCACAGTTGGTGTATTGCTATGTAATGTACACGTGCATGCTATGAGATATGTTCCAGGTAACTGTACTGGTAAGATGAATGACTACAAGCGTGCGTATAGAGGTACAGTGTCCTTGCAAGGTTCAAAAAGATCGTGTCTATCGTTGCTTGTACTTGGCCTCGTTCTCCTGGCGAATGTTTGGATCTAGCGTATTCTGGAGACCGAGCAGCGTCTTGCTCACGGCCTCCGTCGCGCCGATCATAGGCTTCAAGACTGCAATGGGAACTGCGCGCACGACAGCACGGACGGCACCCTGAATTCGAGGGTCAGCTGTGTTTAAGCCTTCAGGACATATAGACGTACCTCGTTTCCCGAACGCTCGTATACCTCCATGGGCACAGCGAGGATGGTCTGCGCCGCTGAGTTGAGGTTCCGCTTCAAGCTCCTGTACGCCGACTGCACGCCCTCCTTGACATTCACGGGCTGCTCCGCGTACTTGCTGATCAGGTCCCTCGTCTCTTCATCCACCTCGCCCTCGTCGAGCTCCATCATAGTCGGAACCTGGACAGCTTCCGCCATGACCTCGTCCGTGAACTGGCCGCCCAGCACAGTCTCCGCCTGTTCCAGAATGACTTGAGTCCCCGTCGCAAGGCGAGCGCCGAGCTTGATGGCCTCCATCGCGGTCGACTTGATGAACGCATTCGTGCCCTTCTGCAGCCCGCGGTAGACACGTCCATCCTTCTTATACTGAGCAATGGGGAGCAGGACCAGGTCTGCCACTCCCGATCCAACGTTCACGACGGAGCGGATGGGCGATACACCAGAGATGACGTCGACCAGTTGGGTCGCCTTCACGTCTGGCGTCCATAGATCGTTCAGCAGATCGAAGAACCTGGGCCATCCTGTGATCTACGCAAGACGTCAGCGTAGGAACCGTCAGGCCCGGTCAAGGAAGTATCTTACCCCCTTCAAGGTGATGTGCCTTAAGGTCATTTCCGCGCCGTCGAAGTGGAAGAAGTTCATGAGCTCAATCGTACGGCCCTCCCTTAGCGCCCTGTAGTCGACGCGGCGCGGTTTGTAGTCCAACTTGATATCGACAGGGAAGACCTCAGCTTGTTCTGTATCACATGGTCAGACCCGAAGTACGCGAGAACATAAACAATACACACGGAAGTATATCTCGTCAGCCGGGTCCGTGTTAGCTGGAGGAGCAGCATCAGGGTCCTTGAACGCGAAGAATTGCTTTAAGAAGTCAAGGGCGTCCTGATCCACGTGAAGCCGCAGGGGAAGGATCTTCGCCTGTGAATGGACGTGTTAGAAAGTATCCTAAAGATACGCATGAGAGAAAAACATTACTCGGAGCCTAGCTTCCTCGGAGGGGTGACCCGGAACGGGATGAAGCATCCGCAGCTCAACCTGGACCATGTTGGAGTCAGTCTCGCGGACGTTCCCGCGAGTATCTGTGCGAAGGCTGGTCAAGAACTTCTTCCAAGTCGAGGTCTTGATATGGTCCAAGATCTCCACATCCCTCACGATGGCGAAGGTGCGAGAGATCAGCGCGGCTTCAGGACGATATTGGTCCACCTCCGCATCAACGTTCATGAGCTTGATCTCGATGCTGGGGCCCTTCGACCTATGGAGACGCCTGCGATGGGGCCTAGAAGCGTGAGAGCCACCTCGTCCAGGCGAAGCCAACGGCTGCGGCTTGAGAGATTGCCAGGAACTCTGAGAATTCGTCTCAAACTCTTCGTTGAGTTCTTCATCAATTGCCGCGATGAGCGCTCCGGGCTCCAACTCGTCGACGTTGTGATCCAAGCCGATGTAGACCGAGTTGAACAGGAGGGCATTGGTCTCCTCGACGCTAGGGTCTGGAGTTTGCCCACTGGCAACCAGCTGGCGGATCTTGGCAAGCTTGCGCCGCATCTCCTTGGCCTTCTCCTCGATGATCTTCCTTGTGCGAACCCAGTCATAGCCATCGTAAAGGAGGAGGGTGGCGTTGAAGTCGTGAACCCGGACCTGTAAGGTAGTGTCCCCGAAGCTTGCAAGGTTGTCAGCCTGCATAAATAGCACCAAAACACAAAGAGACATACCTCGCGGCTTCGCCCGGATCCGGAGGGAGAGTCTCAAAGTAATTCTCGACGATGCGCAAACCTTCCGGACGGAGCATCCTTATGGTCTCACCACCAAAGCTAGACGTCGCGCCCTTCACGCCCTCAGTAACACCGTGTTGGATGTAGGAACTCTCCATGTCAGACTCCTCCTCGAACTCATCGTCGCTGAACTCTCGGAGACCGGCAGCGGCGCCAAAGTGTTCATCGAGGTAGTCAGGGTTGGTCGGCAGGTCGTCCTCGATCATGTCAGGCGCTGCTCCAACTTCCGGAAGACGCCTGAACGCTTGCTCGTCGAGAGATGCTGTGCCACGGGGTTAGGGGCCGTTGGATGCTGCAGATCTATTAGCAACCTACCAAGCAGTCCACGAGCTGGTGTTGCCCTCTCAGTAACGTTTGAGGGCTCGCACTTCGGCTTCGGCTCAGAGGGTCTATAAATCATTCAGCTTACTACTATACCGCCTCACACAGTGGGCTGTGCTTACTCTGCATCGGGCGACTTGAAGGCGGACGAAAGGTCGCCAACGAAGGCGCCCAGAGCTCCCATACTGTCTGCGCACATGTGCACACGGACATTCCCTCTGTCGACGACGAGCTACCGCCTTTGTCAGCCTTCTTTTCTTTCATGCACTTCGAATCAGAGTATGCTCACGCGACTGTCAGCGGGCGTCATCAACCCATCCTGCTTGAACGACAGAACAAGGTCTGAGATGTCCGTAATCAGCGCATAACCCCAAGTCTACATCAGACCGTCAGTTCAATACACCCATCGAAGAAATTCATGGAACCTGACCTTCCAGAACGGAACGCCATGAGAGGCAGAAGATGCACGCGCCGGGGTGACATCACCCTCATTGCTGGTTAGATCGTCGATCAACAGCAACGAGAACGACGGCACGCCAAGGTTCATCGACATATTGGGCGAGTTGCCCTCGATGACCGTCGAGAACTCGAGCTCCCCAATGTAGGGAAGCAGAGCGCCCTTGTGCGTCGGCGCAAACAGCCGTATGGAGACGTCATGGACCTTGACGTTCACTCGGGTCCGTTCGCTCGGGACAACCGATTCGAAGGCCTGTGACAATGACGATTATCAGCAATCACTCAGTACGTAGGCAACCGAAAAAGCCATACCCCAGGAGGGGCCTTGAAGAAGCGACCGAGGTCCGTAGCCCACGCGATATCGGGATGGAAATTGTAGGTGATGCCATCCACAGTAAGCCGCACTCTCGATTCCTTTGCGGTTGTTTCCGGTACGACCAAAGACGTGAAACGGAGTTTGAGCGCGGACCGCGTGGTGGTACTCTGTCCAAGCTGCATGAATGAAGCACCCTCGCCGCCTGTGACAACAACACGCACCAAAGAGCGAGGAGTCGTCAACGATAGGAAACAGTTGCGACTGGTCGTCGATAAGTCGTAGACATTCAAGTCCATGACACCGACAGTTGCAACAGTCTCATCCTGACGAGTAATGAGAACGCAAATATTACTCGGATATGCTACGTGGTGCACGCACCTTTCCCTCAGGCTTGAGCTCAAGCAACACATCGACGTCAGAGGCAGTCACGTCAAAAGGCCGAACGGCGACGATCTGTCCGTTCGTCTCTCTCGGTACCAACAACCGCAGCACAACTGCAAGGCCATCTTCAGTCTCAGAATATCACAAGAAAGCCGGAGGAGTCGCACCTTCAGTGATAGCAATCTTCACCGCTGTCTCGCTGCGCTGCTCCGGCCGAGCCCGGATAGTATTCGCGAGACTCGCCCCACCACTCTCCGTACCACTCCCAACGGTGCTCGCCCTCGCAAAGTACCGACTGCCGATCAGACTCGATTCGCCGCTCCCCCGCTGCGTGCCAGCGTCCGATCCTGCCTGCTCCGCGAATGCGGCCTCCATCAGCTGCGTGAGGTCGTCCGCCCAAAGCTGCAAGCCGTCGATGAGCGGCTTCGATAGCTCTATGTGGATGGACGGAAGCTCGACCGAGACGGCCGTCTTGCCGACGGACTGGAAGCCGTCCAGCTGAGACGCAGTTTGCGCCTTGCGCACGACGGCGTGCGGGCGGAGATCGTGGCCACCGGCGTGTCGCGAGGGAGGGGTGGTGCCGACGCCGAAGTGCGAAGCCTGGTCGCCTTCGCTGTGCGAGAGCGAACCCAACGACAGTATCGTGCGAGCTTTTGATTCGCCAACGATTGAGTACGCCACCACGACCCGCTTCCAGCTTGCACCAAGCAAAACATTATCTCCCCCTCTTGTTCGGTGACTCTGAGCACCGTCCCCATACAATTCCTCAGCAGTGCCAAACCTCGCACTTGGGGTCACATCTTGCTCGGGTGCGACTCCTGGGGAGAGACGCAAGTCGTGTACATCCAACACCACTGCACCCGCGCGCGGCGACCGGTTGGGCGGAAACGGAGTGCGTATCTCCACGCGTAGGGCAGGCACATTGATCGAGATTGTTGGGCCGTCGGGCTTCGACCTCTTTCTCTTCTTTATTTTATTGATAGTGTCAATCAACAGGGGAAAAATGCCAGCCGAAAGACGACTTACGCCTGAACGCCGTGAAGTGGGAGTCGCAGGAACCTTGACCTGCCCTTGACCTCGATAATCGTATCCAAGATCGAGGTCTTCCAGGACAAGTTGCTCCAGCCTGCGACGTTCACGTTCCCGCTCCACCTCACGGTCATGTTGCGACCGAGGACCTCGAGGCGTGGCAGGCCGATACTCCTCGATATCGTCGTCAAACACACCTTCCTCGACATCGTCTTGAATGACCTCCTCTTCTTCCACACGTCCAGGTGACGCAGTGAGCTCTTCAACAAATTGAAGCACCTCGCTCTTCCCGTGCTCCCGAGGAGCTAGGATCAATCCCGTATCCAAGAAAACGTGGAGCGGGGCCAAGGAGACCTGTACATCCCCGGCGGTGCGGCCCTCTTTCGGACGAGGGGGCGCGGACCGGAACTTCACCGACAATGCCGAGGAAAACGGCTTTGGAGGCGGAGGGATACTTCTGCCAGGAGAGGAAGACATACCGGCGAGCCCAAGCCTGCCAGGGGACGACGGCAATACGACGGGTATCGGACGAGCAGATGACGGGCTTGCAGCCTTTGGAAGGTCTGACGTCCTCCTGTGGGGACTCGTGGAGGGTGAAGATAAGAACGGATACTCATCACCACCGGCCGGCTGCGAAGGAGACCGGCCAGCACTGGGCGGATGTTGCGCCGCTTTCGTGCGCCAAGGCGAGAGCTTCGCGGTCGTGCTCCGTTGTGCGGGATCCGTCCAGTCTGCAACGTCGAAGTTGGGTAATGAGGAGCTGGGTTCTGTCGTCGCACCGAGCGTCGGGTGCACGTGCGTGGAGGGGTATTGTGACGGTAAATGGGGGTCGGTAATGAGGATGGGGGAAGCGGTCATCTCTGCACGAGAACCTGACCGAGGGAGGAAGGCGAATGCAGAAATGTCCATGATCGTGAGTGTCGCGCTGATCGAAGGAGGGTCTCGTTTCGACGGCGCACGAGTACCCTTGGGAGGATCTGCGCGCTTCATCGACAACGAGGCTCCGATACCCTCGATGTGAATTCGAGTGTATCCACGATGCAGATTGGGAGGAATCAATGGTCGCGCAAAGTACTCGGTCAGCGCATCATCTGGACTCGCACCGGACGAACGGGCAGCCGGCAGGAGCAGAAGGACAAGACCACGGATACGTACATGCCCCTCAATATCATCGAACGGTAAAGGTGAACTTGTCGCATTAGGTTGACGAGACTCGACTGAAGAGGCAGAATGTGATGTCCACATCTCCGCAATGTCGAGAATGTTCCGAACTTGCCGCGCTCTGAAAGCACAGGCGATGGTACCCATGGTGAGCTCGATGCGAATCTTATCCTGGCGAATGAGAGTAGCACCAGTCTTCGGACGTGCTTGTTGCTGATTGTCGTGTGACCCTGAAGAGGATGTAGATTGTGCAGAACGAGGTGGTGGAGCAGGGCGGAAGGGAGGAAAGGTAGTGAGGCGGAGCTCGATGGGCTCAGAGCCCAAGGATAGGACAGTCTCGTCCTCGATGTCCATTGTGCGAAGTCTCAATGGAGGAGGAGATGAGCGTCGTGGAGGTGAGCATGCCATTGGCGGCGACGAGGGTGGAGCTGAAACTTCTTCAAGAGTTTGAGATGGTAGTACTTCTGTAACATCTGGCGCAAGAGCAAGAGCAACTGGCGGAGGGGAAGGGGAAGGCTGAGCAGGCCTATCTGATGGGGTTGGACTGCGCGAATGAGGAGGCTCCTCCTCTGGGATGTCGTCGAGCGCTGGATCTGGCTCTGAAGTGTCCACTGCGCTTTGGTACATGCTACTGGCCACCGAGCTGGCGGGAGACACTGGCCGCGGAGGAAGCCCAAGAATAGACTGCGACATGTACATCTGGGTTTCCTCGTCCATGTCAGATGATTCTGAGCCTGGCGATGATGGTTCGGGCTCAAATGGAGACTCGACAGTAACGGTTGGGAGCTCTTGGCCGAGCTCGGGTGGAGGCGGCGATGGAGGGTCGATGGGAGGAATCGGGGAGGGTTGTGGGGACGGCGGGCTTGGACAAGGTTCCAAGACAGGTGAGCTGGGCGTTGGAGGCGAAGTAATCTTGGGGGTCAAGACCACCGGGGGAGTTAATGGCTGGGGACTCATGGGACGCAGACAACGAGTGGTAACAGTAACACCCGATACGGTCACCTTGCGTGTCTCGCCAGTAGGACGCGTTTCAGACGAGGGCGAAGCGGGGGTATTGGTTGCGCGAACGGATTCGTCTTGCGATTCGGTGCCATATCGTATGTCTGGAACGATGAGGGTGAAGCTCGCCTCCTGGGGATTGACGATCGTTATCCTGGTATCGGTCGCGTCAAACTGGAAGCGGGCTAAGAGGCGTTCGATGAGAGTAGCAAAGATGGAAACGCCAGGAGGATCGGCTTCGCTGAAGTGAACCTCTTCCTCCGACATGAAGGGGTCCAGTCCGCCCGGGAGAGGGTCGAGTGATGGTGAAGAAGCGGAGGACTCGGAGTGTATGGATTCGCGGAGAGTAGCCTCTTCATTGGGAGTAAGCTCCTCGTGAATGAAGGTTTCCGCAACGGATGCAACGGACTCTGCAAGATTCTCGGCGAAGGGACGGTCTGATGGAGGAGAGACTGTAGGTTGGAGGTAGAATGTGAGGTGGAGAGACTCGAGGGAGAGGCCGACGGAGGAGGTGAGTGGATTTGGCCATGGAATACGAGCGGTGACCTTGGCTACGGAGCCGTCGTGTAATCGTATGGGGAGGCCGGAGATGAGGGCGTTGATGGCCTGTAAGCTGGGTATAGCGTATATGTAGGGGAGGGGAAGAAGGGACTTACCTCATTGTTGAGCTCGAGGTCTCGGACCTGGACGTAACCGGAGCCAATCTGGGAGTCGACCTGCTGGATATCGAGCTGACCTGGCTTGAGAAGATGGCCGAGGGACTGTCGGAGGGCAAAGGATATGAAACGCTTCTGTATGCCTGAAGGGAGACTGAAGTCGATGGAGGGCAATGAGGGAAGCCATGACAATGACGGCAACATGGTTGTGCAAGACCCGGGAAAGTCGGAATCGAGAACACAGCAGACTAGGGGACGCAGACCGTGCAACAAAAGCAAGAGACAGCAAGCAGAGCGGATGAACGAGAAGCTAGAGAGCCATGGAAGTCGTGAGCGCAGATGGCGCGGGCAGCGGTGTGTACAGAACAGAGTCGGAGGACGACGCGGGAGGAGCAGCAGCCACAGAGCTGAGCACACAGATCAGATCGCCGATCCGCGCAGGCGCTGGGACAATCGGCGTCGCAAACAACACAGCGCGCGACTTGCGAGGTACTGCCACTACCTAGTCCGACCCACAGCGCGTGCACCTGCACCCAATTCTTTCCTCCTGCCCCGCCGCACCCATAGCAAGACATTCGACCCCCCGCACACAGACTACCATGCCCGCAGACGAGCATAACGTCATTAATATTGGCCCAACTTGGCGCGGTTACGACGGCCTCCGACACTTGGTGATCTTGTAGGATTCTCTGCGGATGTCGACCGTTTCTCGTCTTAACCCCGCGCCCCGTCTCAATCCAGCGGCGACTCCTACTCCGATGTCGGCTTCTCCTACAACAGGGAGGACACCATCCCCTCCGACGAGGCCCCCCTCGGCATCGAGTACCCCGGCATCACCTACGCCGAGCCCGCCATGCCCAACTGGGTCGGCTACCTCATCACCGAATACAGCCCTGGCATCCGCCTCCTCGTCTACGACTACGCCACCGGTGGCGACAATGTCTTCGGCCTCCGCAAGCAGGTCAGGGTCAACTTCTTGCCCCGTGTCGGCGACAAGCCCTCCTGGGCTCCCTGGCGCGCTGAAGACACCCTCTTCAGTAAGTGCCTACAAACCATTCGTTCACTCACTCTTTCCTTATTTCGCTTACGCGTCTCCCTTACCCAGTTACTTGGATTGGCATCAACGATTGCGGGTGGGCCCTCTCTCACGATGTCCCCCCCTTTGCAACTCTGACTCTGCCTATGCAACAGCCAGACGGACGTAGAATCCGTCGCTTCCACGGTCGATGAACTCTTCGTCGAGCAAGAAGCGTTGTACCAAGCCGGCGCCCGTAATTTCCTCTTCATCGACGTCCCACCAATCCACCGGACACCCGTGGGTTCGTGCTCAATCTCCGAGCGTGTAACTCGAGTGATCCGCTGAATGGTAAATCCGCAGGCATCGCCTTCTCAGGCGTTCAGACCGACTTCCGTCGCATATACGAAGCGTGGAATTCGACGTTACGAGAGCGCGTTTCCGCCTTCTCCGCCGCCCACCCGGACATCACGACCCTCTTCTTCTCGTCATGGGACACCTTCACGCGTGTGCTCGACGACCCAGTCGCACACGGCTTTGCCCCGGAGCACGTCTCGAGGTCCGGCGGCGAGATCTGGGTCGATAACTTGCACCCGTCGACGAAAATGCACGATTGGATTGCGCACGACCTCGCGCAGTTCCTGAAGAGGCAACCAGCATTCTTGCCGCCGGGCGACGCGACGGAGGAAAGGCAAAAGTCATGACAGTTTGGAGCATGGCATGAGATGATATGGCAGACAGTCTGGTTGTATTTTGACTGCAGTATTGGTTTTTGCACTGTCCCTGGTATGCTAGAGGGAGCATTCGAGTCAAGGCTTCAATGGGTGAATAGTACAACACTCGAGACATGGATCTTATACACCACTAGATACAACATCGCAACCGCAGAAGCACTTCGTCTTCTCAAGGACTCCTCGGGTAGTGGCTAGTTTTGACAGCATAGTGAGTTTCGTCAATGGTCGTCTCGATAAGCCCGAGTTCCACCAACTCGTCCAGCGCAGCACTCCAAGCACACCCGTAAGCTCAGACTTGGAAACCGCTGGCATGGACCAAGCCTCTTACCTGATCTGGTCTGAAGTGACCTCGTGGTGTCCGACCGCCCTCGTAATCACGACGACGTCGATACCGTCTTCCGGCTGCGGCGCTTTCATGAGCCGCAAAAGGATCGCCCGCTGGAGGACGGTCAGGTCCGCGTACGGGTCCCGCTTGATGCCTGGTTGGCGACGTTTGGATCCTGAGACGTTCGCGTGAGCATCATTAATTACTGCGAACCTCAGAAACCACACTCACTCGTGGGTCTCTCAGGTGGCGGCGTCTGTGGTGGCGAAGGGCTAGACGGGCCTGGCGATGGAGACTTCGGGGGAGGCGAAGGCGTCGGGGTCGGGCTCGGCGCTCGCATGGGTTGTCTCGCGGGAGCAGGAGACCTGATCGGGGTCTCTGGCGTCCGCTGCCGTGCAGGTCCAGGCGGAGTGTCTTGTCGGGCTGGACTCGGAGACATGGTGGATTCTGGAGTCCGAGCGGGAGCAGTACGCTCCGGTCTGGAACTCGACTCAACCACTCTGCTCGGGGTAGCCGGCGCATTACGGTGGACGGAAGGTGACGGAGGCGCAGTGGCAATCCCGGAGTCGACCTTCCCTGCCGCTGCGACAGGCTGCAGCACACGAGGCCGTTGAGACACCGACTATGTTAGATGCCAGCAGATATGACCCACCGGGGGACCGCGCTCCAAGCAGAGGGTCACGAACGCGGCCTCAAGGATGTGGAAAAACAGCTCGTTGGGCGGATCGGCGACCTTGCGGATTTTCTCGACTTGGATGACATTTCTGTCAGTGCTCGACCTCTGTTTTTTATCCAGCTTCCCGACTATCTGCACGTATGTTCCCGAGCCTGATGGGGGTTCGGGGAGCCCTTCGCGGTTTGCGTCCGAGATCCAAATTTTGGCATTGATGCGTCCGCTCCTCGTGCCGTCTTCGAGTTCGAAACTGATCGCCGCTCCTTGGTTGCGGACGGAGATAAGATGTGCCACGAGTGAGAACTGGGTGGAATCATCGCAACCGGTTAGCGTACAACGCAGAAAACGATCCTGTGCGAGATTTATGATAGTGTACGAACGTAGTCGACTTCGATGTCGTCGATCTTGAAGAGTGCTTGAGAGTGTTCCCGCTTGGCGTCCAAAAGCTGTCGTATTGTCACCGGACGTATATTTGGGGCCGAAACACCGTACTATGCCGAGAACGGTCAACATCAGACGACTTGATACCCATCGTTGGTATTTCAAGGACGTACATGATCCGGAAGCTGAGCTCTGTCTGTACTCTCAGAAGCGGTCATGGCGGGAGGTAGTAAGTCGTACTTGCCGCAGCTGCAGAGCAGCAAGCCTATTTATCGATGACAGCAGTGCGAAGCAGAGAAGCCACCTAGTGGCCACCAAGGTTGGACATTTTCCCACATGGCGGAGACTTCACAAGGTGCACAGGGCCGAACGGCGGAGGACTGCAGATCAGATACATAGTCGCGAGATAGCAAGGACAAATGGTACCAGTACAATACAGCTGCAGCGCGAAAGCTAAAATCACTCGGATACACAGAAATGAGAGTCGTCGATCGTAGTATACACGTGGCCCTGGTCGCTGAGTTCATCCAACGCTTTGCTTTGAGAAGTGGTTAGCCCAAGTCCGCGCGAGGTCAAATAGGGAAGGAGCCTCACCTGATACCGTCAGCATTCGGAGGCGCGCCGCCGCTTGCGTTCGCTATGTGCCGTGCTATGGCGCCGACGTGGATACCCTCCTCCGTTTTAGGCTGCGAGATAAGGAAGCTGATGATCTGGCGCTGCAGCGGTGACAGTCCGGCGTATTGCGCGGAAATGGCGGTGACGTTGCTAGAAGAGGCAGAATAGGCGGATGTCCCGTTGGCGGCGCCGTAAGAGCGGGTCGTTGTGGCACCTTCACTGGGACGAGGCGGCTGGATGAAGGTGAGCCAACGCGCGCAATGGGTGAACAGGAGGCACGTACGGGGCCGCGCTCGGAGGTGAGGGTCATCATGGCCGCCTCTGTGATATGGAAACAGAGCTCATCGGCCACGCGTTCGGGAGGTATCTCGAGGATATGTGTTGCGGTAACGTATCGCTTCTGGCCAAACACCTTTAGGGAACCGAGCACACGAACATAGCGGCCTTCCCTGGAGCTGAGTTACTACGGTAGACAGGGGGAGTGGGCGATGGAAACGGGACGTACGTGATCTCTCGCTTACTCTCCTCTTCGTTATTGGCATCAACCCACTGTCGCGCCTCGAATTGCGCGGTGCCGTCATCGAGTAGGTAGACGCAGTTTGTGGTTTGGGCCTGTACAGACAGTACATGCGCGACGACCGTGATCTTGGAGGACGGTGAATGGTAGTTCAGCAATCAAGGGGAAACTCAGCGTACCTGTCCAATCTCGACGTCGCCAATCTTCCAATCCGCGTCCGAGTGCTCTATTGTCGCTTCGACCAGTTGTTTTAGGGTGACGGGTCGCAGAGAGTGGGAGGTAGTACGCTGGCGGGCGGATCCGTGTCAGATAAAGTCGGGATTTCATGAAGCTACTTACCCGCCCGCTTCCTCCAGGACTCCCTCCTCCACTGCCGTGCGGGGAATTCTGAGAAAGATATCCTCCGCCACCACCGCCGTAAAACGGGTTCTCGCTGACTAGAACGCCAAGCTTTGTGAGCACTAGTAATGGCAAGGAAAGGCACGCCTTACAGCTCATATCGTTGGTTTGCTGGAGAGTCTGGACGAAGGACGAGAGGACAAGAGGGCAGAGGCAGGTCGTGGCCGACGCGCCGCGTGACGGGTCGCCCCTCGCGAATGTCCTCCGTGACGGTGACGCGACGCGTCAGACCTCCGTAACGCGACCTATCACGTCACGCCGCAGCTTTCCCAGAGCTCGCACAGGCGGGAACATAGAGCAGAACATGATGAATACTTGTATTGCAATTATAAACCAATGAGTAGTGCCTATGCTGAGTGGTGGGGTGCCTATATGCATGTGCGTGCCAGTATCGTGTCAGTGTCTAGTCTACTACAGGGTCGTCAGTCCGTCCGCCGAGTCCCAAGTCCCGGTTCGCATCTATGTCACCGCATTCACGCGTGGTTCTTCATCACCTTCGCCATGCCCTTGCCCACGCCCTCGAGAATCTGTTTTTGCGACTCCGTCACCTTTTTCGCGATGTTCAGCACAAAGTCGTGGTCGAGCTACGGGCGGACCCGGGTCAGCCTTAACGCGTGTGCATTCGGGTATGGAAGAAATACACACCCCAGAGTCGTGGATGATCGGCTTGCAAGCGTCGGTGAACGCTTTCCGACTCTCGGCGGTAGCCTGCGCCTCGGCTCGGCTGATGAGAGCAGTCGAGACCTCCGTCAGGACTGCCGTCGCCTTGGTGCGGATGTCCTTGATATACTGCGTGAGCTATGGTACATCGATCGTCAGGAATCAAAACAAGTCCAGTAAGGCATGAGCGGTGCTTACGCCGCCAAACTTGTTCTGCTTGACGACTGGGGACGCCTTGAACCGCGTTGTCTCGATCACGAAGAGAAGGAGTGCCTGGAAAGCGTCAGCCGAGAAGTAGCCCAAACACCAACGGGAATCCCACCTCTTGCGTGAGGGTGACAACGTGCAGCAGCTCGTGAGGCAGAGTCCTGCCCGCGAACACCTCCTTGCAGCGCGCTGACATGTCTGATACACGACCCGTCAGCACAATCGCAGCATCGCCCATACGAACAAACGCACCGTCAAAGTACTTGCTGATCAGAGCCGGGGGCTCGACGACCGCCGGAGGTTCCTCGTCCTTCTTGGCGCTCCCGTTCAGTGCATCTGGAGGTATCTCCAGCCCCTTCAACGGGAATCCGGTCTTCTGCTCCGTCAGCTTTGCGGCCTCGGCAAGGACGACCGAAGGTGGCGGGCGCGCATAGTCGTGGTAGGGAGTGAGCCATTCTGACAGCGCGGTTGCGTAGTCGTAGAATAGCGCCTCGTCCTTCGACAGCTATTTTGCAGAGGGTCTTGAGTATGACACAGATAACAGCAGGTGAGAGAAACCTACCTCGTCGATCTCCTCTTGTTTCCTCACAGCCAGGCGTTCCTTGAGCGGTCGCTTCGTCTCAGGATCGTGACTCGGCTTCGGACGATCGCCAATGAGCAGCTTGTCCTCCACAGTGTCGTCGAGATCGCTCGCCAGCTGGAACCCCTTGATGTAAATCTTCAAGAACACCCAGAGCCAGCCAAGCTATAACGCAGGGTTGTGAGCAGAGATAGAGGCATGTGTAGTACAAGCATAAGCATACCCCTTGATCCTTCTCGAAGAACTCCGTTTGTTGGTTAAACGTCTGGCCGCTGCGGGGCTGGTAGTTTGCGAGGATAGAGTTGTCCCGGTTGTCATGGTGGACTAGCTAATTCGTCAGCAGCAGAACAGATGGGCAGGGGCGGCAAAATACTCGACGTACAACGGTCGAAGATGAACTTCAGCTCGATGAGCTCCATATCCACAAGTTCGGAGTTCACTGCTTCGTGGGCAACACGCATGCGGACATGCTCCATCTTGACAAGGTCGCGTTGCAGGGAGTTCTCAAGCCGTTGCTCGAACGTGATGAAATCGGGGATCTTCCACGGGTCTCAGTAACATGCTGGACAACATTTGGAGTGATCGAGCACCAACCTGAGAGTACTTCTCGTTCACGAAAGCTCGAACAATCAACTCTGCCGTCTGAAACCGAACAATTCATTATTATACGTGGGACATTTACCATCACGACTTACATCCTCAGAGTTCGACAAGTAAATGCGGCTCGACTCCATGCATTCCGTCGTGTATGTGAGGTCACCTAAAGACGACAACGAGAACGTTGATGCCCTCGAAAGCAAGAAGTGTGACAGCGTGTCGTTCTGTACTTGCTTCACATTGATGTTCCTGTAGTGTTCCAGAGCCAAGGAAGGTGCACCAATCAAGCGATAGATCCGCATTAGGTGCAGGCGAATCTGGTACGACATCTTGCTTTGCGCAATGGCGTACTCGAGGATCGCCGCCGCATTGTATAGATACGACTCATCACCAGACTGCTTCCACGCGTTCACGAACGCCTGGGAAGCGAGGATAGCAAGGTCGTCTGCAGGTTGGAGATCGTAGGATGGAAGGTCCTTGCCGAGCTTGAGACCGTCCAAGTAGGCATCGATTTGCTGAGAGGCTCGTTGTGTCTCCGCTTCTGGCGTGAGCGCAGACTGGGGGAGGTTATAACGGTGCAGCTTCTGGGCATTGATGTATC
Source organism: Sanguinoderma infundibulare (assembly GCA_032821775.1). Classification (NCBI taxonomy): domain Eukaryota; kingdom Fungi; phylum Basidiomycota; class Agaricomycetes; order Polyporales; family Polyporaceae; genus Sanguinoderma; species Sanguinoderma infundibulare. Next base: position 1,481,745 of record JAVLRN010000005.1, on the reverse strand, counting down.
GCCAGAGGTCCGGTACTGAAGTCTAGCGTGGCATGAAACACACTGCAATAATGAAAAAACAAGGGGACTTACCGAGGATGCAGTCTGTTTCTCAAGCACGGATGTCCATCGTGCGAGCTCCTCGCCCTCCAACTCGACGTAAGGCTTGAGGTCCTCGTAACAGCAAGATTTGCCGCCGAAGTTCAGGAAGTAAGCTTCCAAAAGGGAGTTGAGACTTGTCGAGTCCGTCGCAAGACCATGCTGCCTTGAACGCTTCTCAAGTTCGAGAAGAGCGAGGTGTGCAGCCCGGTCCTTCACGCCGTCCTCCTCGACGACCTTTCCAAGGAACTCCCGCGTCTTCGTGATGCTCTCTCCTGTCGCTGTCTCGTCCTCCGCATTCGCGAAAGTTGCGTCCAGTACAGAAAGGAACTCCAGCCAATTCCGGTCCCTTCATGCGGCAGCAGACGACGACGGTGACTTCAGCACGCAGATGCGTCCAGCGGAGTTCGTGACCACTCACTTGACTTCGCGTATTCGCTTGCCAGCGCGCTCGCCCGCCTCCTTTGCGAGGCCCTTGAGTTTCCAGATTTCCCGGCGAAGCTCCTCGCATGCGATGTTGGTTGCACAAATAATCCTTCCCGAGTCGCTCTCGACCATCTCGTACGCCTCGTCATAGAGCTTCAGTTCCTTGAGCACCGTGACGTGCAAGTGGAATCGCTCAGTGTTGTAGTACGAGAGTGTCGGCGTCTGCGATAGAACCCTCTGTGCAAGCTTGAAGAGGATAGCGCGGAGGCTCTCTGGTGTTGTCGGGTCGTGCGCCTGATGTCTGGGAAGTCTAGTGACGTGATTGTACGGTAAGACGCTTCAACTGACCTGTAGAAGCGTGCACATAACACCCCAGTACAAGAAGTGGTCGCCCTGGAATTGCTTGTGCATCTTGGTGGCCATCTACTCCCAAATATCAATTATCCGAAAACCTCGGACTCGAGGTTTGCAGCGCACCTGCTGAGCCGCTTTCCAGTTGCATATTCTCACGTTCGCGAAAAAGGTTTGGGTACCGAGCTCCTCGTTTGCGGGTTGCTGCTTGTAGGCGTCCTCGAACATCGCGACCATGTCCGTGTCTGCGGCGAACGTCTCTGACATGTCCGCGAAGTGCCTGCATAGAGCGAAAGTACTCACGACGGCCAAGTCCGCGCAGGACGTGCATCATTGCCGTCAATGTGGGGTCATCGACGGGCTTGGAGGCGAGGACTTCATCGCACAGAATGAGGGCCTCTTCGACCTTTTGGGAGCGCACGAGTGCCAGCGCTTTGAGAGCCTATGACGCACTGGAGCTGAGCGCATGCTCAGGTCACACGAGGAATGCGCACACACCTTGACAAGAAGATTTGTTGGGTGCTTTTTGAGGACCTTGTTGCATGCCAGGATCGCCGACTTGGTGGAGTTGGTGTCCAAAGCCTCTATAAGACACGTCAAGCGTCGGAGGGTTAAGCAGAAGTCACGAGTATGGGGGCTGGATGCGAACCGTAGATGGGGCGGATTTGACGGTCCATGACTTAGAGAGAGGATACAGACAGGAGAGAGATGAAGCAGGAGAATAGGGAAGGGGACGGGCGGACCCTGTAGTGACCGTGCAGAGACACGCAACGCGATTCCCAAATTTTGGGCGACCGGGTGCAGCTGCAGGCGCCCATAGACATTGCAGCGTGTTGGTCACGGGTGCCGGTCAGTCCTCCGTCCAGTCCCGACTCCCCAGGCTTCCCTCTCCCTTCCGAGCCGTCGTGTCCAGCCAGCGCGCATCTCTGGCCGACGGGAACGCGTGGCGGAATCGAGTTGGCAAGTGTTGTCTGACGAAGCCAGGACGACGCGGTCGAGAAAGGGACCTCAAGGTACGCGAGCCGTCACCCCCGGCACACGAGACGTGACGGAGTAAGCCCCACTGTAGTGACCTCCGAGTCGCACCGAGTCGTGCCCTCGCACACGTTCGCACCATGCCTCCACCATTGCTCTCCAGGTGAGCAGATCTCGTACACACAAATGTTCATAAATCACTCATGCTTGTTATAGAACACTTGATCCTATTCTTGGGGTCTTCACGGGGGTGTTCGCCTACTACCTCTACGAGACGCACCCCCGCACCGCTCTACCGGAAGAGCTGAGACTCATGTCGTTGCTAAGGTGGAAGCGGGAGCAGTGGCAGCAGGAACGCGACCGCAAGCTGCAGGCGGCGGAGGAACCGATTGATTGGCAGGCAATCGCAGCCAGCGCCGAAGCGGAGAGCAGCAAGCCCAAGTGATTGGGGTATCGATGTATCGTTGCGAATGACTCCCCTTTCCATAGTAACCAAAACCCTGTCTTCTGTGTCGTGTGCTACCCGCAAGTCTGAAAGCAGCCTGTAGGAAAACGATTGGACAGACCCCTCACAACTCGAAAGTCGACGTGGCATGATTGCCTCAATGAGTATGCAACTGATATGCGCCGGCCATCTCTGTTGGTTGCCGGTCTGAGAGGTGCGTCTCCTGCCCGAGCGAACCCGGGGTAGCACCATACACCACACAAAGTTGAACAAAAGAAATGGAGAACTCACGGCTGTGGGTGCAGCATGCTGCAATCTGCGAGTGGGGATCTAAATGGTATTATGATACCTGGTGCACGCATGGGTAAACTCGGTCAAACTCGGTCTCCAGACGTCCCGGTTTTGGCAGCGACCATTACAGCTTGAGCTCCCAGCTTACTCCGCATCCGCAACCGCCGCCTTTCGCCTGAGAAATAGCCACTTAGGCATGCCCTGAAATGGGTGCACCGAGAAGAGCGATGAACTCACCTGCGGATTTTCAGTCACACGGAAACTACTGCCAATGAGCTCTGTGGCGAAGTCGATGATCGAGCCCTTGAGGAGCGTCATCGACACCGCGTCGACGTATATATTCGAGGGCTGTATCTGCGGGTGCACGAAGTGACTACGCGCGCACAACACCATTCGTTTAGCACCCAGGAGCCATATAGGGGAACAGGCGGGGCGCGCACTAGTCATCTAGCTCGCACTTGTTGGCAAGCATCATCTTGTACTGGTACCCGTGACATCCGCCGCTCTCTACCGCAATTCGTAATGCAGCGGCGTTGTTGTTCTCGCGTTTCGCGATGGAACGAAGTTGCTAGTTGACCGGTGTAGTCGGAAAGAGGAGTTGGGGAAGGAATAGGACATAACGAATACAGAAGCGACAGACGTACCTCTGCTGCTCTATCGGTTATCTCTAACACCGCCTTCTCCTTGGGTACAAAATCTACGTCGGGGTCATCCTCGTCTTCCTCTTCCTCTCGGGACTCTGAAGGGGACGGATATGAAACAAGTTGTGTTCTATGCGAAGAGGGCCGCTGCGCGACGGCAGCGCGTGCCGACGAAGTTGACACGAATGTTCTCCGGGTGCTCGTGAAGGCATAGTGTGTATGCGCAGAGCGAGAAGGTATATGAGGGGTTGCAGGCCGTCTGAGATGGGACGCGGAGCAAGAGATCGTCGGAGCAGAAGGCGCGTGAGAGGACCAGCTTCTCAGAGCGTTTGAAGGGTCGCGCGAGCAGCGTCGAGTGGAAGCGATGACCTGTTTGAGCAACAGGCTGGGGGACGCTGAGGACATCGTTCACTGTCGTCGTCGTCGCTGGAGAGCCGAGCACACTGAGCTCCGGGTCCGCGGTGCTGACCAAGCGCGACTCGGCCCGCACCGCCAACCATGTCCGGGCCGGTCAACCGGTCTAGAACCTTTCCGGGCGTGGGAATAAATCTGTAAAACTGCATAGTTGGGGCAAGCCACCGACTGGTCCCAGCACGCGTCTTGACTACGCCCAAAGGCCCAAGCCCGTCGTTCCTCAAGATTCCAAATGGCCCCCTCAACTACGTGCGTACCTTCCTTATGACGGCCTTTTGGTAGCTAGAGGCTGATATGCACGATATAGCGTCCCTACCGTCTCGGTCAGTGCGATTCATCAAAACCCAACGTCGAGCTACAGAAATATTGACCTCCCGTTTAGGACGTCGAAGTCCCGGAGACTCTCCTCAAGAAGCGCAAGCAAAACGAAAAGGCTCGTGAGGAGCGGTTGGCGGCCGCAGTTGCGGCGCGCAAGGTGAGTGCCATCGAATTGTCCATTCAGCTTCATTGTTTTTCTACTTCGTGATGCATTTCATAACTCTTGGCTAGTGGGAGCTTCGTTTTCACTCTGTTGCCGGAAACATACCATCTTTCGGGACTGATTCTTACACACCTTCCGTTGACGTTTGCTTTGCGCATCATGCTGATGTTTGTTCGTGAACGTAGGCCAACAAGGCAAAGCGCAAAGTCATCTTCAAGCGCGCGGAATCCTACGTGAAGGAGTATCTCGCCTCTGAGAAGGAGGAGATCCGTCTGAAGCGGGCTGCGCGCGCTACTGGCGATTTCTACGTCCCTGCGCAGGCGAAGGTATACTTCGTTATCCGTATCCGCGGGTGAGTTTGATGTCAGTTCATATCTTTCTGGGCACGTCTGGACATCTGCTGTCAGTATCAACAACATCGCCCCCAAGCCGCGCAAAATCCTTCAGCTTCTTCGCCTCCTCCAGATTAACAACGGTGTTTTCGTCAAGGTCACGAAGGCGACCGAGCAGATGCTCCGTCTTGTCGAGCCCTATGTTGCTTACGGGTACGACGTCCCTTGTTCCTGTTCAGCGGACTGCGCTTATCTTTGTGCTTCAGCGAGCCCAACCTGAAGTCTGTCCGTGAGCTCATCTACAAGCGCGGCTACGGCAAGGTCGACAAGCAGCGCATTCCCCTGTCCGACAACGCCATCATTGAGCAGGCGCTCGGCAAGTACGACATCCTTTCCGTCGAGGATCTCGTGCACGAGATCTACACTGCTGGCCCCAACTTCAAGCAGGCGTCGAACTTCCTGTGGCCTTTCAAGCTCTCCAACCCCACTGGCGGCTGGAGGACACGGAAGTTCAAGCACTTCGTCCAGGGCGGTGACTTCGGTAACCGGGAGACCCACGTCAACAAGCTCATCCGCCAGATGAACTGAGTTGAGAGTTTTATGAGGCCGGTCGTCTACATCTGTTGGACAGTGGGCGAGTGGGTATGAGGGAGTATGATTGGCATGTTCTACCACTACGACGACGACTATCATCTATCATGTATGCCATATGTTGACCTCAATCGTCGAAAACTGCATACTGCCGAGATTTGTATTGGATGTGGGTGTGACTAGAATTTGAGCTCACTCTTTTCAGTCGGATTGGAGGTTCTGGCATGTGGTGAGCGATGCTGAGTGGGTATGTACATCTAGCGCTGCGAGGATTCCACATTGACCGCAACCCACACGCGGACCTTGACGTCCCTTGACTCGGAGCGGCACTGCTGAGCCATGAACTACCCACACCTCCCTCTCAGACATCTGTTTCGCGTAGCATAATACGCAGTATACGCCTCGCAAGATGATGCGACCTGGGAGGGATGCCGACGAAAAACAGGCGATCCGACCGCGGGAGGTCAATAATCTCCTTCATACTTTGAGGTGCGCTCTTAGAACCCTACTAGTTGGTCTGCTCATACTTACAAGTCGGGACTTGCACCGAGGCAGGGGTGAGCAGTTCAGACACTCGCAGAATCTCCGTCGGTCGAAGGCGCACCTCGACGGGCTCCGTTCCCGCACCTACAACCACCCCTCCCTACCCTTCTCCGACATCTACCAGTACGCCCACGCCGAGTCGGACGATGCCACCGATGCTGCTAGCGATGAGGACCGGACGCGTCCTCCGCCCCTCCCCGTCATCCGCAACGGCCACCTGGAGCACGGGTACCCGCGCGGCGCGATCCCGGGCCCGCCGCCGCCAAAGAGCTGGAGTGGGTTGTTCGCACCGAATCAGGGCCGTGTGAGACAGAAAGCTGAAAGCAGGGCCACAGCCGCGTTCCGCAAGCGGGCCCTGTCCCTCGTCTTCGCACACACGCCCTGGAGCTTCGGGTCGAGCGACGTCGCACACCCGTGGCAAGTCGAAGAGGAAGAGCGAGCGGGAAAGGGAGAAGGGGAGGGAGAGGGAGAAGGAGAAGGCCAGGGGGGCGTGACGGTGCCGCCGCTCACGCAGATCTGCGTGCGCGTCCTGCTGGCGGCCTTCCCGGACGCGGACGTGGGGGGCTTCCGGGAGGAGCTGCTCGCGGCGCTGCCGCCGATGTTCAGGCGGGACGTGCTGAGGTACACGGCGGTGCACGAGCCGTTGCCGAACGGGAAGCTGTATGCGCTCCTCGAGCCCGAGGGCCATGTGGACGGCGAGGTGATCGTCGTGGGCCCCCAGGCGACGCTGCAGCGGGACCTGTTCGCGGGCCTGGCGGTGCAGAGGGAAGACGGAGAAGGGCAAGAGGACGAGGACGTGCAGAAGGGCTCTTCGGGCTGCCACCGACCCGCCGCTGGTGGTCTCTCCGAGCAAACCCTGGGTGGGGTGATCGAAGAAGAGGAGGGAGAGGAGGGGAAGGAGGGCGAGGGCGGTTCGTGGGAGGAACGGTCGTCCTCGTCGCACGACGTGCCCCCGCCGCTCCACACCCTCGTCGTGCTCAACGCCCAAGTGCCGTCCACGACGCTGTTCCTCTTCCCGCTCACTCTCACGCGACTCGCGCTGCTCGCTCTCCCCGTGCCGAGCCCCCAGGTGCACCGCCTGCCGCGGATATGCCCGCTGCTGGAGGTGCTGGACCTGTCGTACAACCGGTGGCTGAACCTCCCGCCGGGCGGGAAGGGGCTTGGGAACATGGAGACTACGTTGGATCGCATAGAGTGGGAGAAGTGGGCGAGGTTGCGGGTCCTGGGTTTGAGGATGTGCAACGTGCCGGACAGCATCGCCGCGCGCGTGAACAAAGGTCGGTTGGGGGACGAAGTAGACATTATCGGGCTAGAAGAGCGAACATTCGAGGGCACCCTCAACTTGATAGAGGGAATGATAAAGAGTCTCAATTTGTCAGACTAACAACCAACTTGTTGGTCGTGTGTGCTGCGACGGCGAAACTTGCGCAGTTTCCGAGCGGATTCGACGCTAGTGCGAGGGCCGGGATGTATGATGTGAGGGATGTGCGTCCACATTGGAGGAGGGAGATGGATTACACGCCATACAACATGTACAGTACAGTGTCATTTGCGCTGTGCTCTGTGCTACTTGAACAGTATGTGGATCCACTACTCAGGGATATCTGGATGGGTTATGATGCCGAGAAGGTAAACACGATGCATGCATGCGATTGTAAACAAAGATACTATGCTGTGCGCTCCGAAGATTGTAGAAACAGGTGCAAGTCGAATGGCGGGATGATCTGCAGCGCTGATCATCAGCCTTGTGAATGTGAGGTATAACTCATAAAACGATGCGCACCTCTTCTGGTTCTTTCTCCTGGGCTGGTTTCTTCGCTGGGGAAATGGCGTCTCCCAGGCTCCCGGTGTCCTTGGAATGTACGGCTTTGAGCTCCTGGAGACGTGTGGCTGTAGGAGGAAGAGAGACACCCTTGGGCCAAGTGTTGTGATGCGGAACCTTGCAGTCCCTCTCATGGAGCATTCCCCAGAGAGTAGCGGTATAACGGGTGTATAGCTCGATGCGGGAAATGGTTGGCCGCTTAGCTCGATCTGGATGACCACAGGTCGTGAAGCAAGGTGTTGCGTAATCGAAGGAGATATCACTCACACAGGATGGCGCTGTCGATCTGGTTGGCCACACCTTCACGCCGAATCTGGGTCATATAGTTGGAGAGCGGACTTCGTTCGGGCACGGGGTATGCAAGGATGCCGCCGACCTGGCCTAACTCATGGAGGTATGTGGCGCGGTCGTGTGGGCGCGTGAGCTGGTTAGCCTCGGAGTAAAGGTTCTGTGCGCGAATAAGGAGCTGGACGTTGGCATCCTCGTTGTCTGCCTCTGACATCTCCACATCTTCGTCGCCGGGCGGACGAGGATGCTTGTTGGATGGGCCGGACAAGAGAGGGGGGTGTGGCAAGGGCGTGCTAGAGCCGGGGGGATAGTATTCGAGAGGTATAGTCCGGGCGGCTTCAATGAAGGCCTGGATGCGGAGGTTGAGTGCGAGATGGGTTGGTTCAACGGAGGTCGAGGGGAGATAGGAGAATCTAGGCGGAGACGGGGTTGGTGGATGAGATCCTTGATCCTCGGTACCTTCGGAGAGGACAGGGGGGAAGTATTTGTTGAGGAGCACGGTGGCTTCGTCAATACTTCCAGTCAGGATGCGCGTTTGGATGTCTAGCGAGAATTAAGTGGATGGATCATGTGAGTGGCGAGACACTGGCGCGCCTTTGCGGAGCTCGCCCATGGCGAGCCTCTCCTCAAAGTCCTGCAGATCGTTTGAAGGCTCGTTGATGGGAGAGGTCATAGCCTCGTCTCCGTCCGCGTCTAGATCATGGGGGCCACTTGTTTCCCTGACAAAGGCGCGAGCTGCAGAGGTGTAGCAGCTATGGACGAGGTAATCGAGCACGAGTTGGCGCTGCGGTAGAATGGATGTCTGTAGCTTGGGCGGACACCGCTGAATTAGACTCACCAACTCCTCTGGTGCTGGGTTAAGCAGCTTTGCACTCGTCGAGTTTGAAGACCCGACCTTAGTTGACATGGTGTAGGACGGAGCGAAGGAGCACGGAGGGGGGTGGGGCTCCAGTAAGTGGTATTGCAACCAGGACCTCCGGGGGCAACCAGTAGAGGAAAGGTTCAGAACGCGAGAGTCGGGGCGGGGCGGTCTTGTTTCACGCCCGACGTTGCGCCACCACCGGCTCGTAACTTGACGGACTGGTCCCGGAGGAACCTAGGAGCTGCGAGAATGTTAGAGCTGGTGCAAGTCAATTTATTGCTCGATTTTATGGCAAAGACGAGGGCGGCGGGCGTACAGGCACAGAGGCGAGGCGGAGGAGGAGAGGACAGTGAGGCCGGCAAGTGAGGCAGAGGACGCATGGACGAGAGAGAACCAGGGCCGGGCGGAGCGGCTTTGGCTTGGGGCTGCGAGGACGGCACACGCGCCAGACTTCCCTCCCCCCGCTATCTGACCTCCCTGGCACTCGCCTCCCCTCCTCGTTCTCGACGCCGCATGCCCCATCGCCCATGGTCCTCACTGCAACATTCTCCGAGCTCCTGGGCTACACTTCTATCGCGTGCTGGCTTGGCGCACAATTCCCGTGAGTCCTCGCTCTTCCCATGCATTTGTTGCCCCAGTTCACCAACGATCTAACCTTTTCAATGCGACACCGGCAGTCAGGTCCTCGAGAATGTACGACGTCAATCTGTCGAAGGTCTCGCCCTTCCGTTTCTCATGAACTGGATGCTCGGTGAGTCTCATATCCCCGGCGCGGCTACCCCGCGATGCGTTGCTGCAATCGCGCAATAAGTCGCGTGAGCGTCGCTGACCCTGCGCTTCTCTCATTTCATGTCTCGCCTTCTCCAGGTGATGCCACAAACTTAATTGGTTGCATCTTGACACACCAATTGCCCTTCCAGGTGAGCTTCCTGGCCACCTACATTCATCGTGCCCGTACCTCAACCCGTGCCCAGACCTATCTTGCCACTTACTTCTGTCTCGTGGACCTCAGTCTCCTCCTGCAATACGTTTACTACTCCACCAAACAGAAGTCCACTCCCACTCCGTACCTCCACGGCCGCGAACGTACCATGTCAGGTCAGCTTGGCACCCGGCGACTATCCATCGAACGCGGGCCAACTGCGCCCCATTACCGCGCCCTCTCCAATGTCGCAGCAAACGTAGCCGCAGTCGCCGCGCTCGCCGCACAGCAAGAGGAGCACACACGACGACATCTTGTCCGTTCACGCTCTACTGAGCCCCAGTCAAACGGGTACGATGAAGATGACGACTTGTCCGAAGACGCCTTGGCGCGTCTGACCGCCAGCTTCCATTCAGACGGAGGCCGTTCGGCGCGACGCAAACTCGCCACATGGGGATACGATTCCTATCCCGCTTCAGGGACGACAAGTGTGGGCCGAAGCCGACAATCAAGCCATGTCCCGACCGCCCTTCAAATGACCACTCCCTTGGATGAACCGGACCCAATACCTCGAGGACGCCCCACTGTCAGAGCGGCTGATCTTGTGGAGGATAACGATGAATGGACGCAGCGGCGAGGTTCGCGGGCTAGTCGCAAGGGGGCATCCATGGTGTTCCTTGGCATATGGGCACTATTTGGCCTCGGGTCGTTTGCGGGAAACAGCCTCCCACGTTATAATGCCCTCTCGGAGAGGACTGGGAAGGTCTTGGCGCGGACAGACGTGCCACCAGTACCGGTCACATCGACATCTTTCAATCCAGGCGTTCAACGGACGCAGCTAGTCGACGCCATCCTCTCTGCGCAATTGGCTGGAGAGCCTACTGTGCTTGAATTCGCTCGTTCGTCCGAGGTAACATTATCCGAGCAACCCGAACCAGCTCCATCTATGGAGTTTATCATCGGCCGAATATCCGCATGGATATGCACAACTCTCTATCTTACATCACGATTACCTCAAATCTGGAAGAACGTGAGTAGTCTTGGACTGCTTGTTCAAACCGTGTGCTAATCGTTGTCCGTCTCAGTTTGTGCGCAAGTCCGTAGAGGTAATGTTTCTCCTCGGACGGTTTGAATCACAATAGCAAGTTACTTATCTCTGAGTCAACGCACAGGGTCTTTCTATGTATTTATTCATCTTCGCATTCCTCGGCAACACTTTCTACGTCGCATCGATCCTCACATCCCCTATGCTGCAACTTCCTCACCCTCAAGCATCTGCATTCATTCGCGAGAGCATGCCGTGCGTACAGCTCACGTTCGTCTGGTCATAAAGATTTTCCAGCTGATACCACGAATACAGATATCTCCTTGGCAGCGGAGGTACCCTCATGTTCGACGTCACGATCGTCTGCCAATCCTTCCTCTACCGCCCGAAAGCAAGCCCCTCCCGTGCTCACCGCACATCCCACTCATATGCCGAAGAGGAAGCGGGCCTGCTCAGCGCCGAAGCGACAGGTGCGGCCGAGGAGTCTCCTATTATCTCTAGGCGACGAGGAGGCAGCATCAGCCGGGAGCCCGGAGTTGAATTCTGACACGACGCTGAAGATCTGGTTTATGTCCGGTCTTGGTGATTCTATGGGACTCTCCTTGCGCACCACGTGCACTCCCTTTTACGCTCCTAGTCCTACATGTAGCTGTACCAGTTATTTCCGCCCACCGCCAGTGTACATACTACCTAGCGTCCGCGACGTGTCTTGTAGAAGTCTAATAGTCCAGGTGTGCTAGATGCTACAGCATGGCCATGTATTGATACCTCTACCTCGGGCTTGGCGCGGCCCCTCCTGTATGTAGGGTTGCCGCATATATCAGCCGTCGAAACAACTTCCGGCGTGCGTTTGGGGTTGTGTGTACGTCGAATCACTCGAGACCCGCGTAACGGACGTCGGCGTTGGCTTCCAGCCAGACCATCCATTTCTTGAGGAACGGGCTGCCGTGCTGCACGGTTGATGAATCACCAACGACGCACTGACGGAGGGATATGAGCGCACAGAGCGCGGTGAGTGAATATTGCACTCGACAGCCTCACCAGGTGTCGCCGTGCTCGGGTCATGGCCACGTTCAGCCTGCGTTTGTCCTTCAAGAAACCGACTTCCCGCTGCAACGCGATCAGAAGAGCATCCTTGGAGAAGAATCGCACAGTACCTTATCGTTGCTCCGCACAAGGCTGATGATCACAGCCTCTTTCTCTCTGCCCTGCATGCCGTCGACGGTCCCGATCTCGAGCTCTGGCCCGTACATCTGGCGCAGCAAAGACGTCAGGAGGGTGACCTGTGCTTGATACCTGTCGCGCGTGCGCATGTCAGTGCGTCGTGGCGCCGCGGTCTCGCGAGGACGTGTGCGTACGGCGTGATGACTGCGATTTGAGACGGAAGCACGCCTGCGCCAGTCTGATCAAAGAACATGAACATTTGTAAGCCGTTGTTTGTCCCCATCCCCGTTACGGCGAAGGGGCGACGCACCAGCTGGTCGACCCACGCCTTCACCACGGACGCCTCGTTCTCGTTGCACCGGCTGCCCTCATCCCCGTCGCCCTCGAGCCGCTCAAAGTACTCGCAGCCGGCGGTGTCGTAGAAGACGACAGGGGCGCCGAGTACCTCCTTCTCGTCGTCCTCCGAGTCCGCCTTCGTGTTTGGTAGGTCACGGAGGAGGTGCGCCTCGACGGTCGGGTGGGACTTCAAGCGGGAGTGGTACATGACCTTTGATGGGAAGGACGCGATGTGCGCGTGCATCCTACATAGGTGACAGCCATGGTCAGGATGGGGATGATACCCGGAAATGGAGGAGAGGCGACAGACCGGTACTGGACGGTTAGCATGCGCTTGATGCCAGGCCCGTACATCTTCTCGAGGCGTTCGAAGAGCGTGGTTTCGAGGGTACGAGGCGGACGGAGGACTACTTTCGATCCCGTCTGCCGCGGATCCCGTGGAGCAGACTTCAGAGGCTCTTCAGGGTCGGCTGTGAGCTCCGCGTCGCCTTCATCTTCACCAGAACCAGCATCTTCACCGCCCGACTCCTCATCTGCGTCTTCTGAACCCTTTGACGGCTCCTTCTCAGGAGCCGCTTCCTTAGTGCCAGGCTTGGAAGAAGATTTCACAGGTGCTGAAAACGCTGGACTCTTGAATTTTTTCTCCTTGCGGCCTATGGATATTATCGTCGGAGGAAGTTGCATCGGGTCTCCGGCGAGGACAAGTTTCTGTGCTTTGAAGATGGGTATCCAACAGACCTGCGAACACGATCAGCGATGCCAGGTAGCAAGACCGAGCTTACCGCCTCACCGCTTCTACGGCTTGTGTCGCTTCGTCTATGATTACGACGTCAAACTCTTGCGATCGTACTTGCCTCCCTCCCGAAGAATGGCAAGTTGCGAGGACGACTTGCGACTCGCTCAAAACACTTTGGACTACTCCACCTTCGCGTTGACGGTACCTATAGTGCAACTTCAAGTCTTGCGCACGAGCGATGTTATGAGGATTCACGTACTCTTTTCGTAGAGCTCTGACCTCCTCCCACATCTTCTTGCGTTCCAGGCCTCTTGGTGCTTTCCCCTTTGCGCCCTTTCCTTTGCCAGACAGAAGGTCAAGTGCGGCCTCGAGCTCGTTCTTGACATCTTTTGCCAGTATGGCCTAGTCCAAACCGCACGTCGTTACCCAGGCCACGTCGGACAACGGCTAGACTAATTACCTGATCGCTCCGGCTCGCTTTGACTTCAAGCGTGGCTTCAATCACGTCCTCCTGGTTCATCACTCGCGCTGGGTGTCCAACTCGCGTGACTTTGAGCTTCTTGCCGTCCTCCGGAGCGGGAAGGGCGAGAAGTCGTTCTAGAATGTTATCGACAGACAGGTTGGAGGCACCGCAGACTAACAGTCTGAGAGGCTTAGGGTTGGACGGAGTGACGGCGGTGAGTTGACGGATGAGTTCGATGAGGGTATGCGTCTTCCCAGTCCCTGCGACAAAACTGTCGACTTCTCCTTCACTTGGCTCAAGGGTGTAGTCGCCTACCTGGGGGACCGTGTATGCATGCAACCTCTGGGGATCCAAGCGCGAACCGAATCGCTTCTTGCTGACTTGGGTTGAGGGACTGGTCGAAAAACTTGAGGTCTTTGGCTGGCACCCTGTCTGAAGGTGGCGCCATCCCCATAAGAACGCGAATTAGGGGCCTCATCTTGGGCAAGAACTTGTCTTCCTTCTGCATGCCAAGGTCATGAGAAGCTCGTGTTCTGATTGCTGTTCTTGTACTCACAGCGTCAGAATTGGGCAGCACAACCTTTTCAAGTTGGTCTAGAGCCTTATCCATCCTATAAGCATGTTATTAGCACCAGCCGCGATGTGAAATACTCCCTCATCACCTGTCGTAGGTCACACTGTTCGCGAGCTTGACCACACGACATCGGTCTGGGAGATCGAGGTCCTCTGCGCCTGTCTCTGGAGGGACCACTGCTATTACGACCCGTGTGTCGGAAACCTGAAGAACATAAATTGCATTGCCTCGCAATCAGCACAAAATCGCATACCTTGAACACAACTCCTTCGACGCCATCGCTCTTCCCTTTGTCGGTAGGTGCAGACTTCTTGGTCTTCAGGGTTTTCTTTGGAGCACCTGCACCCGACGTGTGCTCTTCGATGCGCGCAAGATCACCTGGCCTGTCTCGTGTTCTCGGAGTTCTCCTCGCCAGGATGGAAAATCTTACCTCAATGTATGCGGTGGAAACAGTGGACTCGAATGACACGCCGTTGGCCGTTCGAGCTCGACCAGACTAGACGAATTGGCATTACAATTCAATATGGATATTTACTAGACAAGCACAAGCGTACACACGTCTTCCCTCCGAGCCCAACGCCCACGGAAGCGATCCCGAGGCCCGCCAAGCATAGGCCTTTCTGCTCGAGGAGCTTGGGAGGGCAGTTCGAGAGCAGTAATGAAGTGCGCTCTATCTCTGCTTCGCGTTCCTTGTTAAGCAACTGGTGATGTCTTGCTATGAAGGCCTTGAGCTGTTCGTCGGTGGCCATTGGGGCGATGGTGGGCGATGGAAGTATGTAACCAAGTTGACCAAGATTGGAGCAAACAACGCAAGCCATGGGCGTCAAAGTGTGTCACGGCACAGATTCTCGATCACATGCCGAAATAGGTTCGCGCAGACGCTCGCGTCTAGGCTGCAACCGTGACGCGTCCGACGCGACAACCCCTCTCTGGCAAGCTATCACCTCTCACCGATCCTTCTCAACATCACTATTCAGCTTATCCATGCCTCTCAACCACAGAGGATATGGAGCTTACATATCCCGCAATGGCGAAGAAGTCGAGATCCACAAGGCGAAGGTGGAAAAGGACAGGATCACCATGTCGGGGTATATTGTGAGCGAAGCGGGGATGGTGCGTTTGGCCTGGGTTTTGCCGCGGCTTCGGAGACTGTATTTATGGCCACGAACAGGAATTCAAGGTGCACTGGATCGAATCGAAGCCTCCCTCCCACCTGTCGGTCGAAGTCCGGATGGATGGCCGCAGGATGGGTGTCGTTTCTCATGTCAAGGGCTCGTCCAAGACCTCAAACGGTGGTATTCGTGTCTCAGTCGATGCTCTCGCCCCGTATAAATTTTCCCCCTTGGTTACTCATGGTGTGGTTCTATGCTTTCTACTCAACACTCCTAAGAGGATAGGGTCTCACCCTGCTGCTACCCAGACGATGACGACCTTCCATCCGCATACACGGAAGAACTGGGAACGATTGAAGTCAAACTTCGACGAGTGCGCGACTTTATCTCCGTACCCTTCACGCTCAGAATGCCCACCACAGGCGGCTCTGTCCACGAGCGCAAGGCGAAGGGTCGGGGCACTGGCAGCCATTGTGTGTCGTACGTGCTCTCCTTTTTGCCGGACCAGGCCTTGGATTGATGGCGTTTCTGCCGAAGATTTGGGGACAAGAAGGATGTCAAAACGAAGTCAACAATCCTGAAGCCGTTGCTCATTGACGACAAGCCGTACGTTGTCTTCCGTTTCTACTATCGGCCGAGAGGTAGGGGGACCGTTTGCGAGTTTCCGGGAGTATGATTTATTGTGAACGGTGGCAGAGTATCTCGAGTCGAAAGGAATCCTTCGCGAACCCTCGTCGAGTCGCTCGAGTTCGGCCACAGTGGTTGGTTCTGCTGCGTCCGTATCGGACCACCGCAAGAAGAAACGGCAGCGGACGCCAAGTGAAGCTCCGCCATCTCCAAGAAGCGATTCGCCTGCCCCACCCAAGCGTCAACGAACAGTGTTTGAGGAAAACGAGGACATGTCAACTCCAACGGCAGTCGTGGATGAGGACAAGCCAACACCCATGGCGGACGAAGATGAAGGCGACAACAAGGAGAATGTTGTGGAGGCGAGTGCACACTACCTGCGAGACAACGGATCGCCTTTCTTACTTTTGTGGTATCCTTAGGTCCATCTGAGCTCTAAAAACAACTACGCCATTCCAGGAGAAAGCGCGAGTGGTGTCAAGCTCAAGAGAGAACCGTCTGTCCAGAGGGAGTCGTCCCCGCGTGTTAAGAGGGAGCCGTCGCCTATTCCTCAGAAGCGACCACCGAAGCGCGTCAAGAGGGAACCATCCCCGCCCCCTGCCAGAGAGCCTTCCCGGTCTATCAAGAGAGAACCGGTACCGTCACCACCACCCCCAACATTACCCAGACGGAGGATGCCTTCGCCTGTTGCTGAAAGGGAGCCTTCGTCTGGGCCCCGAGGACTGCAAACCCCACCTCCTAGGATTCCATCCGTCGCTGTGAAGAGGGAACCGACGCCTTCCGTTCTCAGAGAACCATCACCCGTCGTGAAGAGGGAGCCTTCGGAAGACAGTGCTGCTGCACTTGACCCCCAGCCTTCTGATGACGATGTCAAGCCCGAGCCGCAGGATAACGAGGAAGTGACATGGGATGAGGAAGAAGAGACGCTTGTCGAGGTACGTTTTATCTCTTCCAGCAAGACAATGCATTGATTCAGACTCAAATATACGATAGATTCTCATTAGCTCCAGAAGCCGGCACCTGATTTTTGGCCGTCCACCTGTAAAGGCCGATGGTGTTAAGCAAGAGTGTCAAGGGCATGGAATCTAGAGTAATAATACCCCTTACTATATCAGGCATGCCCCTTGTCTTCCACTTGCCAACGAATTCAAAATTATGATGCTTGTCGATGCCTACGTTCAGACGGAATGACTGAATGGCATGGAGTGAGCAAGAGCCGCAAAGCTCGTCGTCTGAAATGGCTCGGCAGAACCGTCCTGGTAACACGTGACGGCGTAGTGGCCATAAGTAAAGCCGCCTTCGGGGCGTTGTAACCGCGAACCACGTCTGTTTCTCTATCACCATTTACTTCGTCTCTGCTTAAGTCGTGCTCAAATGCCACTCAAGCTCAACGGATACACGGCTCACATCTGCTGTGATGGGAAAGAGCTTGAACAATTCGACGTGCAACAGGAAGGCGAGTGGACTGTCACATGCTGGATTCCAAGCGAGAGTGGCAAGGTACGCCTACGTTCGGTTCTGCAATCTTCGATCCCTTCTGATTATACCCAAAGGAATTCACTGTGTGTTGGGGAGATGAATCAGCTGCTACGATCATGCAGGTCCTCGTCTACGTTGACGGTCGCTGTGTTCTACGGAGTGGAATGCGTCCTGGTCTTCCCGGAATGCGAACCAAATTCTTATCCAATATTGAAGAACGCCCAGGATTCGCAAGGTCCATTAAGTTCTCCAACCTGGTACTGACAGGTGCGTCATCAAGTGTGTAAAATATCGTATTGAAAACAAGCGATGTACCACGCGTCTCAGATGATGAAGCCGTCGCGTCGGCCTCTGCGGCTGCCAATGAGAAGTTGGCCAAGCTGGGGACCATCGAAATTGAGATGCGAAAAGTCAAGCGTTACGAATACAAAGAGGACTTTTATTCCTTGGGTGAAGTCCCTGAAATCGGTCCTATCCACGAAAGGAGCAAGAAGGCCGGGGTGCATGCGGTGTCGTGAGCCTCTCTCCGTTCCTATCCTTTACTCTAACCTCAGCGATTACTTGCTAGCCTGGGTGAGGTAACGGAGTGTTTGCCTAAACGCGCTCTCAGGGCTGTGGGTCTGCAGAATGATCCGTTCGCCGTCTTCAAGTTCCGGTATCGACCGATAGGTGCGTCTGGTAAGGGAGTGCAAAGTAATTCCAGGTTGTGAACCTTTTTACAGAACTTCTGCGCGCCAATGGCGTTGCACCCCAACCTCCGAAGGGCAAGAAGCGAACCGCCGCCGCCGAGGACCCGGACTCGGGCGAAGCCGGCCCAAGTGACCCCAAACGACCGCGCAGAAATGCCGAAGAGCAAGAAGAGCATGAAGTGAAGTCAGAACAAGGCGACGGTGAGGATGACAACGAGGACCGCGTGGCATTCCTGCAAGTGAGCAGCTCTTGTACCCCGCCCCGCCCTCCTCCCACCTCTCGCAACCCGGTGGCTGATCAATCTGCCTCAGGAGCATATTGCGATGCTGCAGACCCAGCTTGCCTGGGAGAAAGCCAGACAGTCGAAGATGGTCGTCAAACGAGAGGTGTCGCCTATCCGCATCCCGATCGACTGGACGAACGAAGTCATCGACCTCACTTGAGGTGCTTCCGACGTGCGATGTCGCCACTTACATGCGTCGTCTCTTTGATTGGGCATCGTAGTTATCGGTTCGATTGCTATGTCGGGGATGTTTGGTATCTGTTTATTCCAAGATACAATAGTGTACTGTAAAGGCGAGCCGGGAGAATAGTGTTTATCATGATACCCTACGACTCCATTAGCTAGATGACGTATATTGTACGCATACCGATAGTTGAGCACCGTGGCTTGAAGTTGCACCTGCCTACCTCCAGTGGAACCCTGCTGCCCGAAGGCTTGAAACCTGGTGAGGACGTGGACGTAGCTAATGACTACTTGCCGCTCTCTGCATATTTCATGTATAATTCGGCCAACGCATCATATGGCCTCGTCGCGCTGATATTCTGCAACTTCGAGTGTGCATTGCGGCGTTACCTTGGCAAAGCGTAAAGTCTGGGCTCAAGCTGGGCGCCGAAGAGGTGACTGGTTGTCGACGTCTTCGAATACGACGACCACCAGTACTTGGAGGCTACTCTTCCACGACACCCTCGACTGTGCCCAAAATGCCACTCAAGCTCAACGGCTACTCTGCCCATATTTGCTGTGAAGACGAGGAGCTTGAACAGTACGATATGGCAACCGAAGACGAACGAACCGTAGCATGCTGGATTCCGAGCGAAAGCGGAAAGGTACGTCTGCATCCCCCCCACTTCGCTATTTCTACATGCTCCTTGTCGGCCACAGGAGTTCACTGTGCACTGGGCAGCCGACTCGCCTACCACGATCATGGATGTCGTTGTTTTGGTAGATGGCCGTTGCGTGGTGCGGATGGGACATCTGAAGAAGAGCACCGGGTCCTTATTGAAGGTGGAAGACCGCCCAGGGCAGCGACGGCCGCTCCATTTCTCACAGCTGGTCTTGACGGGTGTGTCGTCTATCCCCATAATTGTGCATGTAGGCGAACTATAATGCGTTTCAGATGATGAATCCGTCGCGTCTAGCTCCGGCTCCGGTCTGAAGCTGGAGAAGTTGGGGTCCATTGAAATCGAGCTGCGGAGAGTCCAAGCTTATTCTGAGGGGACGGGCTTTTACTCGATGGGCGAATTCCGGGAGATTGGCCCAGTGCACGAGAAGAGCAAGAAAGCTGGAGCGCATGCAGTGTCGTAAGCACCCTCGTCTCCTTTATCGTGGCTTAAATGTTAACCTTATGTGCTTCTCAGCGTCGGAGCGGCGGAAAAGTGTAGACCGGGACCGTCATTTCATGCCATTGGGCTGGAGAGGGAGCCGTTTGCTGTGTTCAAGTTCCGATACCGACCCCTAGGTGCGTCTGTGGATTGATGGGTCACCGGGTAAACTCGCGAACCTGTCTGCAGAGCTCTTGCGCGCGAACGGCATTGCCCCTCCGCCGCCTGCTGGGAAGAAACGACCTTTGGATGCGGGGGACCCGATAGCGGGTGGCGCTGGTCCAAGCGGCTCAAAGCGACCGCGCATAGACGAGGGCGAAGACGAGCCTAAAGTGAAGCCGGAGGAAGACGATGATGAGGTGGAACTTATTCGGGCGAGTCTGGCCTTTGAGTTGCTGCCTAGCACATATGGGTCTGACGACATTGGTTTAGGAACAAATCGTGATGCTGCAGGGTCGGTTGGCACAGGCTCAAGCGAAGAAATCCCAGACAGTTGTAAAACGAGAGGTGTCGCCTATCCGCGTCCCAGCTGACTGGACGGACGAAGTCATTGACCTTACGTGAAATGGCTATCTTGTTCCAACTGAGTTGTCTGTTTTTGTGCTTTCTTGTTTGTATCGCATAGTCCATTTGTTGTCGTGTGGTTGGTTATTCTTATGTTGGCCCCTCTTGAGCTCGAGGTTTTTGGCGCCTTTAGTCATTCGCATACCCTATTCATACGTTACAGCGCCATAGGTAGCATGTCATGTTCATTGAGGTATAATATTATGTATGTCGGGCGTGTGCTTGCAGTCCGTCCGGTCCGAGTACCACTCACCCGCCGACCGTATAATCAAATTTCGGCGCCAGTGGATCCCTGGTGACCACATACCAGGTCACACCTTACCATCCCTGCTGCTTCCTCACACACGCTCTCACAACTGCAGTACGCGGCCAAACCGCAATCACATCCACCCATGCCTCCCAGACCCTCCCACAAACGGACCGCCACCGCGAGCAGCGGGGACGGCACGCCCGCAGCCGTCGAAGGCGGCGCGCGCAAGCGGACGCGCTTCGTCGAGCCGTCCGAGGACCCAGTCAAGTTTGCGGAGGAGGTCGACGCGCAGCTCGAGAACCCGTCCGCGAAGCGCAAGGGGCGCGTCAACACCGAGGGGTACGAGTCCGACTCGAGCGACGACGGCGAGGGCGTCGTCAACAGCCGCAAGCCCGGTGGCGGAGATGGCTCGGCGGGGGATGTCGATGAGGACGAGGACATGTTTGCGATGGGCGAGAAGGAGGAGCAGAAGGCGGAGGAGCGCGGTGGGAAGAAGAAGGAGGACTTCCTCCGGCTGGGTGATATCGAAGGGCAGGAGTTTGGCAGGGGGTCGGACGGGGACGATGATGACGAGGAGGAGGAAGGGGAGGACGAGCCGGAGGACGAGGACGAGGCGGAGCGGCGGAAGAAGGCGGGGATGGGCTTCGAGCTGAGCGCGTTCAACATGCGCGAGGAGATGGAGGAGGGCAAGTTCTCGGCGGACGGCATGTACATGCGCACGTTCGACCCGCACGCGGTGCACGACCGCTGGATGGAGGGCGTGGACGAGCGCGAGATGAAGCGGGCGCGGAAGCAGCACAAGGCGCAGGAGAGGCTGCAGAAGGAGCGGCAGCGGGCCGAGGAGCGCGAGCTGCAGGAGCTCGGCGGGAAGGACCACGTCGAGCAGCAGCTGGTCGCGATGCTCAAGAAGGGCGAGACCGTGCTCGAGGCCCTGCAGCGGCTCGGGGCGAAGGCGAAGAAGGACGGCGCGACGAAGAAGAAGTGAGCGCGGTTCCTTTCGTTCTGCCGTCTGTTTCTGACAACGGCCGCTCCTAGGCCAAACAACAAGGCGAAACGCGACGCCGAGAACGGGGACGGTGCAGCAATGGAGGTCGACTACGCTCTCAAGCCGACCTCCGCAGAAGCCACCGACGTCGAGACGATCACCCACCTTGCCTCTACCCTCATGTCCCTCGGTGACACGGACATCTATAACAAAACGTACGAGGAGCTCGTTCGCTCCGTCCGCGCGACCGGCAATGTCGGCAAAGATTGGATACCCCCGTCCGCGGACGTCAAGTACGAGTACAAGTGGGACGTGCCCGAGGCCGGGGAAACCAATCAGACCTTTGGACCGTTTAGTGAAGAGGAGATGCAGGCGTGGTATGGTGCAGCGTACTTCGGCGCCGCAGGTGAAAAGGTTAAAGTGCGGAAGATTGGAGGAGAATGGGGCAATTGGAACGATGTGGTCTCATGAAGTGCGCCGACGCGTTTATATACCTCGATGCTGCTCTCACAGTGATATTGCGGAAGGGTGAAGTTCCTTCGACGTGTACTATTATGTGTATCTGTAGTCGAACATGCTCTCGCTTGTTTACTTCCCGTCCCCGCGTACGTGCGAATTATGTTGTTACATGATGTACAAGGTCCCCGGTTTCAAAAGTCCGTGATAAGTCGATCCAAAGAAGTCCATGGCTCGATGAAGAGGAAAACGTCATGAAATGAAAGAAAGCGATCGGCAGCAGTGCCTAGTGGCTGATATACTGGAAGACAAACGACACCTCAGGCAACCCAACCTCTGCACGAAGAAGGTCGTCATGGTTGTTCTTCAGCTCGCCGTTCGTGAAATGGTTCCATCTACGCACATCCTGCCGTCAGCAAGCCATCACATCCGCAATGCACGGAGAGCAGACTTACGTGCTCGCATCACCATACAACAATGCCGGCGCTTTGATGAATTGCCTGCCGTTCTTGCACCGCTTGCACTTGAAGGTCTCGTGAGTCTCGCAGAGCGTGTTCTCGTTGAATAGGAACAGCTTCCGGAGCGCGTCGAGCGAGAAGTGGCGCTCGACGTCCTCCTTCTCGTCTACGACGGCCGAGGAGAGCGACTGCTTGTTCGCCTGGCGTTGGAAGATCTTTTCTTCGATCGTGCCCGTGGAGATGAATCGGTAGACGAAACCTGCCGGAGGGAGTGAACATCGGTCAACCCTTGACGAGGGAACGGGGTGGGCTGCGGCGTGATACGTACATTCTTTCTTCTGTCCATCACGCCAAACACGGGCAAGGGCCTGTTGGTCGGCGGCGGGATTCCAGTCTACGGAGACGAGCAGGTTGAGCGCATATGTACTCGACAGAAACCCTCGTCGGAAGACGCACCAGGGTCAAAGAGAATCAGACGGTTCGCTCCGATCAGGTTGATACCACATCCGCCAGCCTTGCTACTGAGCAAGAAGACGAACTCCTTGCCGTTCGGGTCATTGAACTGGTCGACAAGCTTCTGACGCTTGGGAATCGACATGGTTCCATCCAAGCGGAAGTAACCATACCTGGATAACGTCTTCAGCAGAAAGTAGGCCAGGGACGCGCGAGCGGACTCACTTCTTGCTGCGGAGCAGCCTCTCGAACAAGTCGAGGGTCTGCGTGTAGTTGCTGATGAGGACGATCTTGTCGTTGGTCTCCGTGTGTATCTGGTGGAGGAACCTGAACCAACGAGCTTAAGCTTAAGCATAGACTAAGGTATGTTTCGTCACCACATACCTCTCGAGCACAAGGAACTTGCCACCCCACTCGCAGTGAACGATCTGTTTCCTTCCCTTGTCGCGCGCGCTGTTCCCCGCACCACTGAAGTCCTCGGGAAGGAGTTTCTCGGAGCCGCGGAGGTCGCCTGGCAGGTCGAGCAGCTCAGGATGGTTGCACAGCTTCTTGAGGATGTTGATAGCCTTAAGTGGCTGGGAGTCCTTTCCACGAAGCAACGCCTGAATCTCAGGAGATGATATAAATAGCCGGTAAAGGGACAGCTGTAGGTCGGATGGCCTGCAGAAGACAACTTGCTCGTACTTGACAGGTACTACATGTGTACAAGGGTCAGAACATATGCCATGCAAGACACGTACCGAGAAGAATACGCACAGTACTTGGAAAGGAGATCATTGGTACGACGAATGATGAATTTGGTGACGATACTGCCCAGCTCCTTAAGCTTCTTCTCACACTCTGCTTTGACGACGTCAGTGGCATCCGCATCGCGCCCGCGAATGATGGCGTTCTCGAAGTTCTTGCGGAAGTCGTTCTTTGAACCAAGGAAGTTGGGGTTGGCAAAGTTCAACAAGGAGAAGTACTCGGAGAGATCGTTCTGGAAAACACAGTCAGCTGAGGAACAAAAAGCGGGGAAACCCCAGTGCCACATACCTGGATTGGCGTTCCGGAGAGAATAACCCTCCGTTTTACGTTCAAACCGTTGAGAGCTTGGAAGGTTTGCGATTCTGCAAAGAGAGTGAGTAGGCAGTACCTCGGAGGATATGGAAAGCACGCACCTGAGTTCTTCAACCGGTGACCTTCGTCGCAAAGCAACAAACCAATCGTGCAGCTGGCGAGGTGGGCAGACAATGTACGCAACGTCTCATAGGATACAATCATAACTGAGAAGGGCGCTAAGCCAGAGCACATACCGGTAGACGAGAGCTGGCACGCACCTGGTTGGCATACATTGCGACCAGATGCAGTCACCCAACGGGCGACCTTCTCCAGCATTTCGGCCTTGCCGCCCTTGCCATCAATCGCCAACGCAGATATAGTATCCTTGCCAAGCCATTTGACTTGACATAGGTCAGCGGACAGTGCGAGAGTGAGGCTTTGACTCTGTTCTCACCTAGCTCGTTGGCCCAGTTCTTGACGAGACTGGAAGGACAGGCGATGATACACTTTTCGATTGTTGACTTGCCGGCGTGGGGTGATTGCTTGACGAGAGTCCACATAAGGGCGATGCATTGCAAAGTCTTGCCCAAACCCATCTCGTCTGCCATGATACAACCGTATTGATTGTCGACAACCATTCCAGTCGTACAACGGTACAAGAACTGGGCTCTGGATGTGGGCGAAGATGAGAGGTGATAAGCCTATGGATACTCACCTTGACACCCTCGATCTGGTGAGGACGGAGGACTTTGCTGAGACGGGGATCGATGACGACGGGGACCTTGGCCGCCATCTTCTTCTTGTCTTTGCCTCCGCCCAACAAGTCCTTCAAGCTCTTGTGGGGGTTGTACATGCCAGCACACTTCTCCTGGGCTTCCTTGAGAGCGCGCGCCTTGGCCTCCTCCTTCTCTCGTTCCTTGCGTTCCTCGTCTGTCTCCCGGTCGTCGACGGTAGGATCGTAGAGGACAATAGCGTGGTCGGCCATCGGATCGTGTAGTGGCCTGGGAATGATATTGGCAAGTGGACGAATACCGAGAGCGACATTGGACTGGATGGTTGGGATGATGTCGCCGTCCTTGTTGCGCATCTGTGGGATGGAGAATTGTCGAGGGATCTGGTCAAAAGGCTTGGGCTTGAATACGGGGTAGTTGACAATGTTGTTATCGAGCGGACGCTCGAACCCATCCTTGCCGGTCTTCTTCTTCTTCTTCTTGGGCTCGCCATCGTTTTCGGAGCCAGAGTCGTCGTCGTCGGCTTGTGCGCCTTTGTACGAAACGCGTTTCCGTTTCCTTTGAGGCTGATCCCTCGAGACGGCCAGTGTCGGGGGTTTGAAAGGCTTGTTGACGCGAGCGCTCTCCTGGAAGCGATCTAGAGGCTTTCCATCTGGTGTAACTGGTGCACGCCGCAGCATATTCGCCGGGATGGGGGACGGGGAGGAGATGGATGTGGTCGCGCGCAGGCTGCCCGGCCACTGACGCGCGCCTTGATAACGCGTCAGCGCGAGTTTCGCACGTGATCGTATTTGAGACATGCTACTGACACTGCCAAGGCCCAACAGCCTCAACCTGACTCGGAGCCAGCCTTAGGCTAGCCAAAGACCAGCCCGACAGCGAGCGTCGACCACCGTCCAATTAGTCCTTACCTATGCTCGCCTCCCCCCCCCCCCCGACTACGTGTTCGCCAACGGCACCAGTAGTTTAGGGCAGGTGCGTGTGTTCCCTTCAAAGTTATCAGCTCCTCCCGCCGGGACTCAATCTAACTTACGCCGCAAAGCCGTCGCTCCTCCAGCCCCCGACATAACCTCTTCCCCAAGGGCACCACTTTCGGTGCGCGCCCCACCACGATATGCGAGCCCCAATTCGGCGCCGTCTCCGAATCGTCTGTCTCCAAGGCTCCTGCATCACCCGCAAAGACCACAAACAGTGACGCGCTTCTTACGAGATTACGTACATACACAACCGTCCGGCTGCGGTCGTAGTGACGAACCAGACTGAACGCGACCAACTCAGACTGGTGGCCAGGTCCGACCGGAACGTGTATAAGACTGGGGGCTTTCGGAGATATCAGATATATACCCGGTACTCCGGTAGTAGTTCACGGAAAATGCTCGTCGTGAATGGGATATCTGCTTTCTTGCCATCTGCCTTTGACGTGCACGGCCCGCTATCTTTGAAGATGTATTCATCTCATGTTTGCAGATGTGATCCCCTTAACTGACAGTAGTCGAGCAGGTCGATTTCCTCCTCAAGTCCACAGGCCTCCATCGCGGCCAAGCCGGACGGTCATGGGTCGTCTGGACGTGTAACACGAGGGTCCGATATGCATGCAATCGACTCTAACGGGATGCAATCGACTCGAGCGGGATCCCATATACTTACCCGGAGTGCTTCCACTCCTCTGCACCATCCTCGCCCTTACTATGTCCTGGTCCCTCTTCAGCTCCTCTCCGACTTCCGGAAAGACCTATGCTCGCCCCCTCGGATTGAACGAACAGAGCTACTATTTCGACCGAGTCTTCAATGGCTCTGGAGATGTAGTCTGGCGGTACCTTGTTCAGGAGACCGATCCAGCCAAGGACCCCGTCATCTTCAGCGAGGAGAATGTCAAACGAGCACTGTCCCACAGACCGACGCGATCATTGCTAGTTGTCGCAAGAACAGAGTCACGTTCGGGGCAGTCGTCCACGTCATCTCCCAGCTCGCCACCACACGAATGCTCCACCGCCGCTACCTCCGTGGCGACATGTCCCAAAACGAATGGGAGTGCCGCCGCCGCCAGCCCATGCACATCCCCGGCGCCATCAATCTCCGCCCGTACATGGACGCAGACTGGCGGGAGAAAGGAGGCGAGACCGAAGTCGTGGCCGCGGTCGATACGTACGAGTGCACGCTCCCCTTCATGCCGAGCCCGTTTGCGTCGCGCAGGGACGACGGAGTGCCCCGAGCGAACGGCGCCCCTCTCTACGCGGCCCTCATGTCCTCTGAGCGGTTCTTCCACCGCGCGCGACTCTGTCGCCAGCAGCTGAAGAGAATCCTCTCGAACCCGCTCGTGCTCGACATCGCCCACGTGCGGGCGCTGTCAACCAGGCACCAGAAGATGGTCGTCGCGACGCACTGGCTCGCGGAAAGCAATGGCGAACCGCTGCCCGATCTGCCGATGCCCGCCCACTGGGATTCTCTGCCCGCCGACTGCGTATTCACGATCGGCGTTTCTAGCGTAGGACAGGTGCGTGTGTTCTGTCCATTGTCGGCTCTTCCCGCCGGGACTCAACCTTGAGCTGTAAAGGTGTCGCTCATCCAGCCCCCGAGCTACCCTCTTCCCCAAGGACACCCCCTTTCCGTGCGCACTCCGCGGTGCGCTCGTCCCCAATTCGACGCCATCTTTGCATCGTCTGGCTCCAAGGCTCATCCACCGCCTCCGACGACCTCGAACGGCGACGCTTTCCTTAGGATCATGGACGAGACGATATACATGCATGCCCGTCCGCATGGGTTCTTCCTGTTCAACAAGACTGAACGTGACCAACTCAATTTTGAAGTAAGGTTCGACCGGAATATATACAAGACCGAGGACGCGGAAGAGTTCATCAAGGAATGTCGCGAAGCGACGCTCCATTACCTAGTCGGAACCTTCATGTCGATATAGGGCATTATCCTCTTCGGGGTCCCACATACATACCGGAAGTAGCCTTGGCAGTGGATTGTAGATCGGACGTGCTCGCCGGAATGGGATATACACTTTCTGGCGTATCAATGCTGTTGAAGTACATGCCCGCTACCTATGATGTATTCAGTACGACAGGATTTCATTACGTCTGGTTTAGACATACCATTTATTGTAGTCAGTAGGGGGGAAATCACACGACGAGGAACACACAGCGAAGACAGCGAGACAGACATAGGGGCCAAGATCCAAGAAACATTTGACTGGAGTCCGAAAGCTAGATTTCACCACCGAGTGCTGTCCGCATGCACGGCAGCCTCAGCGTACTGAGAGTAGTTTTCGATGTCGACGTGCGCGACGATCGCGGTGCCGCCCAGCCCGAGGAGCTGGGGAGGGAAGCCGAGCTTCTGGCCAAGGACGGAGTTGTCCGACGCGCACATCACCAACGTCTCGGCACGGTTCATTTGGATGAACTGCAAGCGGCATGTCAGAATCGCAAACACTGCAAAGCGTGAAAATCCTGTACCAGCTCCCCATCCTGAAGACGAGTGATGAACCGCTCGAAGTGCGTCTTCTGCTCGTCGGTCGCGGTCTCTTCCTGGATGACTCGAGCGAACGACTCTTTTGCCTTGAACGAGTCGACTAGAGCGACAGCATAGCCGTCCTTGTAGAATTTGCCCGTGGGGTTCCGGGCAGTCGCATCTAGACCGTCGAGGAAGGCCTGGGATGCATGCACATCTTTCAGGGCTATCGGGACAGAGACCGCAGGATCCAAGTTCAGGTGAAACGTGTATCTCTTCGCCTCAGGGGACCTATGGTGGACCGTCAGATTATGCGCCACTATTCGTGCGTGCAAAGAGGAGCTTACGCGTCTGCTGCGCCGTTCTCGCTCTGAGCACGGCCTGTGAATCCAAGGGCGCTGCAAACATCGTGTTAGCTTCGGCATCCATGCTATGGTGCGAGATACTCACAGAGGCCCAAATATGGTGGAGTTCCAAGCACTGACCCGACTCGCGAACGTGACCGGCTTGGCTTGCACCGCATGTGCTTCGGGTGGTTGAACAGCGGCCGAACTCAAGTTGTCGAACGCTCTCGGTGGTTCAACTTCCATCCTGTACAAATCGTTCAGTACGAATTCGAAAGACCAATCAACATCAAGTCATACACTTCGTCTTGAACCTCCTGTGCGCTTGGCTCGGCGTTGTCTGCGCCATCCTCGAAGTCAGGGAGGTCTTCTGCCGCCTTATCGTTCATTCCCGCCGCTTCAAGCAACTCCTGTCCAGTGGGTACGGTCTCAGGTTCAACGTCAAGGTGCTCGAGACCAGGCGCCTCGAGGATGTCAGCAGAGTCGACGATGGTCCCGTCGACTGCATCGCCATTTTGCTCGACAGGCTCAACGGCTGACTTGCGGGCCTTCCTGGGCTTCACGCTGGTGAGGGCACCCTTCTGCGCCGTCAAACGGGTGCTATTGACCTCGGGGGGAAGGCCCGCCGATGACTTGCCCGGACCCGCCTTGGAGCCCGACACGCGCGGGGGGCGACTGCTGCTGCCAGAGGCCTTGTCTCCTCCATTGATGGCGCGCTTCATGAATCGGGCCTTCACGGGGATGGCGTCCGGCCCATTCACTTCCGTGAGATTGGGGTCGTCCATTACCTTGACACGAGGATTGGCAGCGCGCAGGCGGTGCGCAGGGAGAGACAGCGCTGGGGCGTCTTCGGGCATGGCCTTAAGGGAAGGATCAGGACCCAACAGAGCGGGGGCACCAAATGTGCTCTGAGGTTCAGCGGGTTCCGAATGTTCAGGGAGTGCGTCGACGTCCATCGCATCCTCGGCGGATGTGCCGGCTTTCTTGCTGCGCGAGGTCTTCCCATTCCCTTTGCTAGACACGCTTTCGGGAACTATAAGGAGCTCGTCCGCAGAGGGCGACCTTGAGGGAGGGACGACCTTAGGAGTCAGTTTGCGTCTGCGAGGCAGGGACAAGCGACGAGCGGTGGACGTCGTAGGCTCAGCAGCAGCAGGCTTGCGACCACGAGATGACTCATCGCGGGAGTCTGGCACAACACGCTCTGCATTGTGAGGCTTCGTCGTTGGTAGCTTCTTCTTCTTCGGAGATGTCGCCCTCGCTGCTGATGCTGATGGTTCCGCCTCTGCTGCTAACCTCTCCTCTGCCTCAACCTCAGCGGGACGCTTTCCCGGCGGATGCCCGCGCTTGCGCTTCGCGGGTGGGGGAGCAGGTTCGTCAACCACAGCTTCTGCCTCTTCTGCCTCTGTCGCAGCCTTCTCCTCTGCCTCAGGCTCGGCAGGACGCTTCCACGGTGGCCCACGCTTGCGTTTCGCCGGCAGCGGAGCACGTTCGTTAACAACGACCGCCGGCTCCGCCTGAGCTTGCTGGGGCATCTCGTGGGCAGGAATCCCTGGCGGGCGACCACGCTTCCGCTTCGGTGGCGGAGGAGGAGGCTCATCGACAATAACAGGCTCCAACTCTAGCTGAAGGAGTTCCGCCTGCAGTTCAGACGGGCGTTTCCCCGGCGGACGGCCACGCTTGCCCTTCGGCCGTGCGGGTTCGTCCTCTCTGCCAACAGGAGAGGATCCACGTTTGCTCCGAGTCGAGACGGCGTTCGCAGACGGTTCTTCGATCTCGTCGCTGACGATCAGAGGACGGCCACGCTTGCCTTTCGGCTCTGCGGGTTCATCCTCTTCGCCAGCAGGAGAGCGTCGACGTTTGCTGCGAGTGGAGACGGCGGCGCTCGCAGAGGGCTCTTCGAGTTCGTCATTGACGATCATATGGACCTCCCGTTCGGAATCGAGAACCTGCACTGGCGGCGGAGGCGATTCCTCCCGGTCCTTGCCCTTCTTCTTCCCCTTCTTGCTTGACGCTGCCGGTGGCGGAGGGGCTTCGGGTTCCGAGTCGGAAATTTCGATGGGGGCTTCGGCTGGGGGCGGGGGTGACTCCTCCTGCTCCTTTGCTTGCTTGGCCTTCTTGCCTGAACCCGATGACAGCGATGAGAAACAGCGGCCGTGAGGCAGCCAAACAGGAACATGAACGTACGTGGAGGTCCCAAAGGGAAGAACTCCTCGCCGATCGCGAACTCGCGCAGGTTCCCGTAGTCCCTGCCCTGAGTGTCGATCCGGTCCCAGAACCGGTCGATAAAATGTTCGGAGCCGCCCTTGAAGGACGTCGCCGGCTCCCACCTGCAGCATCGGCCCAATGAGCACACTGGTCCGTCAACGACTCGGGGGGCGCCACAGTCCAAGGAAGGAACATAAGGGAACATGAGGAAAAGGACGTACGTGTTATCCCCGAGGCCATAGCCCTTCCACTGCGGGCCGGTAAAGTCAAGCTCTCCCCGAAGCTCGTGAAGTTGCCAGGGATCTCACCTTCACCCAATACGACTGCAGTTCAAACGAGACTGTCAACGCAATGGTTCAACGGCCAACAGCGGCGGACACGACTCACCCACGACCTCTTCCCCCTCTTTGGTCCTACGACCTTCGCTCGCAATATCGACTCTAAACGGCGCCGTTCGGTACGTTTGCAACGGGTACAAGACAGCCTGCACTCACCAACTTCGTATTCTCCGTCAGACATGGCTTTGACGCGATATAAGAGGGCAGGTTAACGAGGGCCAGAGAGGCATGCGGGAAGGCGGGATAAGGACGCGTCCAAGTGTGAACGCGCTTTTGCCGCCCGTGCCCCAGGCGCGACCCGCGTCTCTTGTGCCACTCAATCATCGACCGCTACACAATAACCCTAATGGACAATCACCGTGTTCGAGGCATTGCATAGCGTACAAACAACGTGTATCTTGCAAATGATAAACCGTAAACAACAACTCTACCTAGATGCCACGCTACATTATAAATCGTCAAACAAACCACATGTACAGCAGAAGTCCTCGTGATTCAGATAGTGGACTGTGGGGACGCATTAACAAAAAATATCTAATCAAGAGCGCAACGCAAGGCGGTAGATGTGGAACTACGATAGCCATTAAGTGTAGTTAAATGTGCGAGATCATAGCAAGTAAGACAACGATGCGCGAGAATATGATACGTAAATGAGATGCGTTTAAGGTATAACGGCAATGAGGGGTAGGGAATCTAATCGGGCATGGGGAGGATCCTGCCCGAGATGAGGCAGTCCTTGACCCAGTTCACGTCGACGACGTTCTTGTACCTCGAGAACTCGCTCAGGTCCGGGGCGGGAACGACGATGTAGTCGTATGCTTTCGGGGCTTGGGAGGCGTGCTTGACGTCCGCGACGGACTCGACAGTGGCAGCGCCCATACACAACACGATACGAGGCACCGACTCCGCCGCCTCCTTTTTCTGAGCGCCGTCCCCACTCTAGATCATCGACCGAGCGTTGAGTGTCGAGCACGACGCCGAGAAAACATGGTATGAACGTACCTTCTTCGACTTCTTCGACGGCACAAAGTCGGGAGAAACACAGAGCACGGACGCATCCGCGAAGACCTTGGCCGCGACCTTGTTTGCCGCGACGTCCGTCAGATGGTGATCGCTGCTACCCCAATCCACGTCGACCATCTGAGACACGCGAGCCTCGAGCTGCTCCGAGTACCCAGCAGGCAGAAGATGAGACCTCCACTCCGCCCCCTGCACACGCGCGCACATGATCAGCTTGGCACACTCTGTCCCCGACCTCACGACGATATACGCACCTGCTCTGCACGCGCCTTCACCCACTCCACCGACAAGCACGGTATCCCCAGCGCGAGCGCGACTAAGTACTTCGGCTTCTGGTGGAAGTCGTTCGAGAGGAGGAATATCTTGTCGATGCTCTGGCCCCCTTTCTGCTTCCACTGTATGTCCCCCACCTTCAGCATCCACCGCTGGTTCTTGTGCTCCAGCGTGCCCTCCATACCGAAGATCGTCGTCCAGTCGTCCAGCACGACGCCCCCACACTTCTTGATTTCCGCGACGATCCCGGGCCTGGGATCCTGCACCTCCTTTGATGGCGCGAGCGACACGACGAGCCCGACACCCATCAGCGGGCGCTTCCGCGACACGCCCGCGCCCTCGCTCTGCACGGATACCGACTGTCTGCTCGGCGTCGGGCTAGCCTTGGGGCGGATGATGGGTACGATCGTGTCGTCCGTCAGCACGCGGTCGTTCCACTCCGCAGTGACCGTCCGCAGCGCGATCTGCAGGTCCTGCGCCTGCACCTCCTCCTGCCTATCGTCTTTGAGCTCGACCGTCACGATGTCCTCCGGGCCGCAGCCGCCGTCGGGGCAGGGCGGGCACTCGACGACGACAGCCTTCTCCAGCTCCCGGAGCAAGACATGGTCCCCCGGCTTCAGCCTGCACGCCCGCATTTGCCTGATATCGAGCTCCGCGCTGTCATTGTCGTCGAACTTGACGATGTACTTCCTCGTGCTGTGACCTGTGGACTGGTACACGACCCCAGTGAAGTACTTTGCCGACCCCTTCCAAAGCGCGAACACGCGCGTCGGCGCGCCGGCGCTCTCCACCTTGATGCGTTTCGCGGGACGGCCGAGCGGCGTCGAGGACTCCTCCTTGATGACCGTCCTGCCGTTCGCCTTCTTCGCCGAGCCGGAGACGGCGCGTTTGCGTTTGTTCCCGCGGGCTGGCTTCGCCCTAGCGTCCGGGGGGTCGACGTCCATCTCTTCGTCGTCGGCGTCTCGTACGGTCGCGACATCCGTCAGCGAGGACGTGTCCTCATCCTCATCTTCCTCGTCCGAGCTCTCCGCGAGGCGGCCCCGAGCAGCGGTCTTCGCCGCTCGCGCCGATCGGGTCTGAGGCGCAGGCGGCGGAACTTGGTTGACAGGCGTATGAGGCTTCGTGCTTTTCGACGCCGTCGCTTTGGGTGCGGCGGCCTCTTGTTGGCGCTCTCCAGGATCCGAGGACGGGATGACGATGCCCTTCCACGAGCCGTGAGTGTTGCCACGGGTGATAGCGGGTCGCATAGGAGACTGCAATCCTTTCCCTCCGCGTCCTCTGGTCACAGCCGGGGACTTGCCACTGGGCTCGGTCGCCTTCTGCTTGCCTTTTGCCTTTGCTGAAGAGAACTTCTGTGCCAGAGGGACTTCTTCCTCTTCCTCCTCCTCCTCTTCTTCCGCGATGGCTGGGACCGAAGGCTCCGTCGCAGCGATCGTTCTAAGAACCTCATCCTCTGATTGCATGAACGTCCGCGCCCGAGAAGACTCCGCCGGTGAATGGTACGTCTCTACCGAAGATACAGAAGGCCGCCGACGGCGCGAGGAAGCGGTAGCGGGTCCAGGCTGAGGATCGGGTGGGTCAGAGTCAGGAACGATCTTCGTCGGACTCGATTGTTCCAGAAATTGAGAAGCGATCTGTGTCGGGCCCGTCTTGTCTGGAGACTGCGAAACGATCTGGGTGGGACCCGTTTCGTCTGGGGACGGGGACGAGATCTGCCGAAGACCCATTTTCTTTTCCTCTGGTGGCGGGGTCACGATCTGCGTGGGGCCCGTCTCGTCCGGATCGAAAGACACATCGAACTCGGGAACCTTGGCAGCCACGGGGCCCGCGTGCAGGGGCAGGGACCTCCCAGACTGAAGAACATAATTCGCGGGAGGCAGCCGACGACGGGGAGGCAGCAGCGATGCGATGCTCCCGTTGACAGCGACGTCGGACGGTTGTGTCTCCTCAACTGCGTCCTGCTCATCGGTAAGCTGCGTATCCTGCGTGTGAATACCGTCACTAGAATGCGCATCCGAGGGCTGGGTGTCGTTTGCCGGCTCGATATCCCAGTCGGTCGGGACTGGAGGAACGTTAGACTTTGAGGGTCCCGCAGGTTCAGATGCGACGCCGTTGTAACGATACCGCTTCTCGGGCGGGACCAGTCCGAGGAGCCGACGAGGAAGGGCAGACCGGGACGTGTTTGTCGAGTGGGCGTCAGACTGCACGGTAGGGAAAACCATCTGGCTATTCTCGTTGAAGTAGTGGTGGTCGCGTGCGATGGAAGCAATAATGTCCGCCTGGGAGCTGAGCTGGGTCTGCTCGACGATCTGAGTCGGCGGGGTGATGTCGTCAACTGGCTGTGTCGGGAGAGGCATATCACCAAAGAAATCGTCATCCAACGACGGTGAACGCCGGCTGGAAGCGTACAGGGAACCAAGGTCATCGTCAATGGGCTGACTGGCTGGGTAGTCGTCTGTATGGGCTTGGGCCTGAGGGAAGAGATCTGAGGACTGGGAGTCGGGATAATGAGAGTCGACGTGCTGTGATAGAGAAGGCTCGGCATGGGGTTGTGATTGGGACGGGTGTTGAGAGCCTGAGGCGCGAGAAGAGTCGGAGGGAGTGCCAGCTACGAGGATCCTTGGAGGAGGAGAAGGTTTGCGGGGAGGGCTAGGTTGAGGAGAGGACCAGAAGTTGGAGGACACGGGAGGGGGACCTTCCTCTTCGGATTGAGACTGAGACGGTTGACCAACCTGGGACAAAGGGACATTGAAGTTCCTTGTGGACTCGAGGTAGATTTTGGCGTAATCTGGCTCGGGTAAGGGACCGGCAAAGGAGTCTTGGGACATGGGAGAAAGGGATCTGGGTCTTGGGGGAGGGGGCATTGAGCGAGAGGGAAGAGCAGAGGGACGATCGGCGTGTGATTCGGGTTTTGAAGGAGGACGGGAGGAGATAGCCTTACCGGGCTTAGGTGGAGATGAAAGGGCGTTTGTTGGAACAAGGTCCTTTGGACAGCGTTTGTCCTTTGCGGTTTTAGCAAGAGGGAAGATGTTGGAGGGCGTGTCGCTGAGCTCGGCTATATAAGAAGGGGGTTGAAGACGAGAAGGCGAAGGAGGGGGAGAGGGGTTTGGAAGTTTGTGCTTGTCGGAAGAGGCAGGCGCGTTCTCTTTTTGAGAGCCTTGAGTACAAGGCTGATCTTGACTGCCGGACACGGGTTGTGTTGGAGCGAGACCGTGCAAATGGTAGTGGACAGAGTTGTTACTGTCCGAGAGGAGTGAGCTCTCCTGGATGGGGGAGTAGTCGGGAGTGGTGGCGAGAGGTAGGGGAGGATGGAGATCCCTCGGGCGGAGGGCGGCAGCGAGGAGTTGGCTCGCTTGAGAGTCGTCAGTTCTGTGGGTAGATTAGCGGGAGAGGCTAAAGGCAATACAAGGTGGTTGGGGCTTACCTTGACTCGGACCCTGACTGCATGACCGTATTTGCTGAATCCCACGACCAGGTATGTCACAGTGGGCGATGTAGCGACGCGACAGACGCGTGAAGTGTAAGGATGATGGCTAGCCGAACGACCCAAGAAGCTGATGCTGTACGGGGACCCTGGAAATGTAGAGCGGCCAATAGAGAACACAAGGAAGGGGAGAGCGCAGAGCTCTAGACACAAGCTATCAATGAAGCGAGATGAGCGAGCTTCGAGACGCAGGAGAGCCAGGGACGATGGCAGGGCTGGAGGGGACTGGGACTGGGATGGTCAGGGTCGCGCAGGTAATCGCCGTCGCTGCTCGGGTATCCCTCCGGCGGTTGCCGAAACACGATCACGTGCGGTGTGCCAGAAATGAGATTCGCGTCCTGATGCGGTCATCGCCGCCGGCGGGCGTTTTCAACGTCAATTCAAGACTCTGACTGTGACTGCCAGTGACTGCGACTGCCGCGCTGCTGCCCAGGTGCTGCGAGTGCACATCAACCTTGTCCTTCTCCCGGCCATCCGCAGTGCGGGCCTCTGGCTTCAAGGCCGCCCACTGGCTGTCCCCCGTCTTCTTCCTGGCCCACATCCGCTAGCTCACCGTCCTTGGCCGGTCCACCTCTACTCTCCATGGACATCCCGCTTGTCTTTCTCTCTCGCGAGCCGACGGACAAGACATCTACTCGTAAGCCTCTGCAAGTGCACGCACACCTCAAGTCTGTCATCCATACCGCTACAGCCGGCAGCCTCAACAGGTTGAAGCACAACATGTCTCTGCCCTCCACCAGCTCTCCGAAGCCTTCTTCCACCCCCGCCAGACACAAGTCTAACCCAAAGCTCAACCCAAAGCCGAAGCCAAAGCAAAACCCCCAGAAGGTGCTCGAAATCGATCCCCACGACGTTCCTGTTCCTGCTCCCGACACCGGCCTCTCTTCCACCCTCCCTTCAATCCTCCGCACCGGTATTCTCCCCATCATCTCCCACGCCCCCACCACGCTCACCGTTCCTCCCTCTGCCCACACCCTCATTCCTGCCTTGGCTTCTCTCTCCCATCTCTCTCCCTTGGCCACTCTCACGTCTCTCTCGACGGCTGTCACCCCTTCGGTCACTGTCATTCCCAAGGACACTTCTCGCGCCCTCGGTGCCAATCAACACAACCATGACCCTCCCAAGGCGCCCACTCATACTCAGGTCATCATCGCCGTCTTGGTTGCCGTCGGCCTCCTCTTCATGTTTCTAAGTGTCTTTGTCTACTGGAGATGGTGCAACCGCCCTCGCAGGCGTACTTGTCCAACTCCGTCCTTGCCCATCTTCCAGGACCCCTTTGCGGACCACGATCTCAAGGATGACGATGACGAATCTCTCTTTGGCGGCAAAGACAACGGCTCTTCCATCGCTAGACCGCCCAGCAATGGCATCTATCCTTGGGTTCAATACACTCCTCGGCCCTCTGATCCTTCGCCGACTGCCATCTCCAAGAGTCCCAAAGATCTTCTAGCCGTACCAAAGTCTGCCCTTGTCTCTGAAAAGTCGACCACTCCTGTCCGCATTCACCTCCCAGTCAACACCGGCACCAAGTCGCCCACCAGCCAACCGATCCAGCAGATGCAGAACGCACTCACTCGTGCAGCCAGCAGAGTCTCCGCCGTGTCGGCCTCCATCTATCCCACATCCCCTCAGTCCAACTATGGCATCGGAATAGCCATTGGCGGCGCGTCCCCCCTCACTGGTGATGGAACTCCCATTCTGACCCGCAAGTCGTCCAAGGACAGAGCATCTACATCAACCAAAACCCGCCAGAGCTTCCGCCACAGCCTTGCCGCGACCGAGTACCTCGACGTCTACGCCGGAGCCATAGCCTCCCCAACCCAGCCTCCACAGACGGCGGCCACCCCCGTCAAGTCTGCCTTACGCAAGTCCCCCCTTGGCCCTCCGGCAGGTCGCGCCCGCATCCAAGCCGGCTACACCCCAGGCACAGCCAACGCCGCCCTTCGCGCGTCCTCGACCGTCGCTGGGATCACGACCCTTCCCCGCAACGCTGGCAACCGGTCCTCGCTGCTTGCCCCGTCGGAAGAGGTGCCGTACCTCCTGCCCCCGCTGTCTCCTGCGCTCAAGACGGACGCCCGCCGTGAGCGCGACACCCGCGCCCTCACGACCGCCCTCGGGCTCGCGACGCCCTCCCCACCCACGCACGAGTCTTTTATGCCCTCGCCGGCCACGACGCTCCACCCCGACGACTCGATCACCCTCGCCGGCGGGCGCGACACAGACAGGGCCAGGCTGCACGCCAAGCCTGTGTCCGCCTCGAACCGCGCGACGCACATCCGCACGCAGAGCGAGGCGCCGATGAGCCCAGGTACGGAGGCGAGCGCGCGGCTGGGCAACCTGATGCTCGCCGAGTTCACGAGCATGGTGTCGCTCCCGTCCACGCGGGCCGTGGTCGCGCCCTCGGCCAGCGTCCCGGCGAAGATCGCGGCGCGGCCGGCGGTGGCGCGCAAGACAGCGAACGCGGGTGGGGGAGGGAGGACGGACGACCGGCCGCCGCGCGTGCCGTCGCCGCCGCCGCTGCCGAGCCTCGCGCAGATGGCGATGGCGCACGCGAACCAGCAGGCGTACGAGGACTACCGGAGCCCGACGTACAGCATATACGGGCTGTACGAGGCGGAGAGGAAGAGCCGGGCCCAGGGGACCTTGGATGGCTTCTGAATATTCGAAAGCTAGGGTTTCTGTCGACTCGTTTTGGGGCTTTGGTGGCGGGCCCACTGCGGACTTTCCTCATTCGCCAACTTCTCGGACTGGACGATCTTTTAAGCATACGCGGACTACGAGATCCGTAGCATAGAAGCTGGGTTGTATTCCACGGATGTACAATACGGATTGTAGCATATGTATGCATGACAGACTTGCCAGGTGCAACGAAATCAGTCCAATGGGTGTCAAACAGTTTGCGAGCGTGCAATATGTATATACAGCCACCAGCCACCCGCCGTGGATCATGCAGCCATCGGGACCTGCTCCCTCTCGAACGCAGACTCGATGGTACGCTCCTCCAACATTGGTGCATCCGCAGGTGCACTGAGCCCCTCCGCCTCTAGTCGCGCGCGTTGGGCCTGCGCCTTCTCAGTCTCGACCTCGCTGACCAAGGCCGCGAGCTCCGTCTCGAGGTCCGACTCGTCCATGCCCGTCTCTGCCTGAGCCATGTCCGCGCCGAGCTGGATCGCATCGTCCACTTCGCGCGCATCGGCGTTCGCGGACGCCAAGGCGTCCATCGTCTCGTCGATCTTCTCGCGCTGCAATAGTGGGTGCGCTAGGATCTCGCGGAGGGTCGCGGTCGAGGATTCGTATGACTTCATGATCTACATGACGGACACCACGTCAACGACAGTGTTTGGTGCCACGGCAGCACATGGACGCACCTCAATGTCTCCAGCAGACGTCTCGACTCGAATGAGGGTAGACTGGAGCAGCTCAAGCGAGCCGAGGCGCTTCTTCAGGACCTCTTCTAGCTGCTTCCGTGCACGCAACCGCGTCATGGCAATATCTTTGCGTTTCTGGCGCAACGAGTCAGAGATCTGTCGTGTCATTCTGGCTCACGATTAGGGTATGTTAATCAAAACGGTGAAAGAAACGCTCACTCGTCTATACGATGCTGGACACTGTCGATCTGCGCCTGGAGCTTCTCGACCGAAGACTTGAGCGCAAGG
The DNA here is from genome assembly GCA_032821775.1 of Sanguinoderma infundibulare. Classification (NCBI taxonomy): domain Eukaryota; kingdom Fungi; phylum Basidiomycota; class Agaricomycetes; order Polyporales; family Polyporaceae; genus Sanguinoderma; species Sanguinoderma infundibulare. The sequence goes on along the minus strand of JAVLRN010000005.1, from coordinate 1,442,741 downwards.
ATGCCGTCATCGACCGCCGTGACCTCAGAAGTGTGCGCAGTTCCCTCGTCCACGAACTTGATGACCTACCCCAGTCCTCAGCACAACGAATAAAGCGTACACGGAAAGGACGCACCTCCCCTCGGACGACAATCGCGCCCTTGTCCCGTTCCAGGAACTTCAGCACGACCTTCAGGTCCAGCCCAGACAAGGACGCGCCCTCGAACGCGGCCGAAGCGAACTCTGTCCGGAAGCTCTCCGCGTTGTACAGCTGGTCCGCGACATGGCCCGAGCTCTTCCCCCGCTGCCTCTCCAATATCCGCTCCGCCGCGCCCTCGAGCAGGCCGACAGACACGTAGTCCCCGCGGACCTTCTTCCACCGCTCCGCCGCGCCCGAATCCCCAAACGCCGCCCCGTGGTTGTCGACGACGCCGAGCTGGCCGAGGGCCCACCAGAGCGGCTTGCCGACCACGAAGCTCGCGATGCGGTACGGGAGCCACCCCGGGTCGTATATCGAGCGCGACGCGCCGAGGAACTCGGACAGCGGGATCAGCGCCCTGGAGCTGCAGAGCTCAAACTTCACTAGCAAGCGGCACTCGTCAGTGTCTCTCCTTCCCTCCGGCCGCGCGCCGGCCACACGCAAAGAACGTATGCGCTCACTATCACGGTCGGGATGCTCAACGGCTTGCCCACGCCCTCTACCCGAAACTTGTCGGCGAACGTAACGCCGTAGGCGTGCAGGACCAGTCTGTCCAGGGAGGCACCAGAGTGGCTGGTGCTGCGGGACTCGGCGAGCCAGCCTCGCTCCTGCACGGCTTCGAGCGTGTGCCGCCACCATTCGACATTGGACGCGTACGAGGTCGGATTCGATTGCTTCTGGTAGGTGAAGTCGGAGTAGAGCGACTTCAGGCGTGAGGTCGTTACGGACTCATATGTAGGCAGTGAAAGCAGCTGCGACGATGGGACCGAGGACATGGAGGTGGCAGAGAGGGACGAGACGGAACGCGGTACGCGCGAGCGCGGAAACGGTGCATATGGCACGTGGTGGGAGTTTAGGGTTAGGGCTGGGCTTGTTGCAAACACCAACTTGAAATTCAAACCGAGAACGATGGCCTCTTCTGAGGATTCACTGAGCAGCGAAACAGGTTCGTTATTTTACAACGTGACATCACAGTATCATTGAAAGCGTAAAAGTACATAGCTAACATTCTTGTACGAGCATAGCAACAACTTCAACGATGAGTGGCTGCAAACACGACAAACGAAGCAAGAGAAAACGTAAGACAAAGCAGGTAGTACACAATAGGACAAGACGGAGCGGTGAGTGGATGATGTTTTTGTGTGTTTTCTTAGAAAAGCAACGGGAACTAAACAAGGACAACGATGAGCGAGAAAAAGGATATAACAACAGAAGAGCAGGAGCGCGACGATATGATACGGGGAGCGACTAGTTCGAGAGCTGTGGACTGCACGGAAGCAGAGACATACGGAACGAGACGGCATAAAAGTACAAAGCGAGAGCAAGACAAACGACAGCAGGAGAGAAAAGGGTACGTAGCGCAGAGCGATACAGTTCTAGTTCTTGGGGGTTCTTGCAAGTTGCGAGTGCGTAAATGCGACGAAAGCATCAGTAGTAGTTCTCGATAGCGTCGTCCAGATCTTCGGGGCGGTATTCGTTCCATTCTTCGTAAGGTTCGTTGGAGGGAGAAGGGTCCCAAGTGCCCGACCAAGAGCGGGTGGAGCTCGTAGACGACACCTGTATCTCGTCAACACAACCAAGCTTTGTGAGGCAGAGGTATCAATCACGTACTCGGCTCGTGTCCGTTATACCTTGCGGGCGATGTCCCAAACCGAGGTCCTCTATCTTGACATTCGGGGCACGGGTGGAGGCCTGGGACGCTGGAGGGGAGGTCGGAGCCTGAGCCCGGCTCTTTGAAAAGACCCGGCTCGACGAGGCTGACGGTGTGGCAGATCGTTCGTCGTCCTCGGGTTCAACGGGCGGGAGGTCAGCCTTGCTACATTCGGCGACGTGCGGTAGGACGAGCAAACGAGAAGTGACCTCGTCATCTCCGATGATGCCTTGGGAGATGAGCCAGTCTGACGACATGGTGAGTGACAATTGAAAGTACCAAGCTGAATTAGTCTTACCCTGGGACCGGTAGCGGAAGATAAAGGTAACGTACGGACCCGGCGCCTTCGGGTCAAAAGGTTCGATCTTGTAAGTCCTCTGTTGCATGGAAGTGGGGCGGACATCACCATATCTGAGAAGAAAGTTGGATGCCGCGCACTACCAACAAAAGACGAACTTACCTGATGGCCACCTCCCCCGGATGACGGTTACCACGCACGACATTAGGTGGCGGACGGAGAGGGTTTGGCTCGCGTTCTCCAACGCGTTTGATGAGTCGTATTTCGAGGACAATGGAACCAATGTTCTTGTCCGTAGGACGCCCATCAAGTGCACTAGTCGGGTCCACTGTGAAAGGAGTGAGCGACGGGATTGATCGAGTGAAGACGCCCTCAGAACATACCGTGGCCGATGTAGGAGAACATGAACGGACGCTCCTGCTCGGAAGCAATGCGAACACCGCGTCGAAGCTCCTCACCATGTCCGTAGAGGAACTGGCCGGAAACTTTGTACCCATCAAAGTATATCCAGCTTGCGCTGTCGACCTGACTACCGTGGTCGCGCCAGTTGACGATGAAAGGCTATGGTGGTTGTCGGTGGTTAGAGATAACATTGGAGGAATTGCGATTTATCTCACCTGTCCGACGGGACCCGCAATCCAACAAGTGACGGTGTGAGTTTTGGCGTTGACACGGGGTTCGAACTCGACGAGCTCGAGCCCATTGGTGGTGATGTAGGCAGAAAAGCCGCGGTGGTCGAGCATTATGGAGTCGTAAATGGGCGATTCGTAGAAATGAAAAACAAAAAAAGACTGTTAGAGATATGTTAGTCGAGTTTGTGAGCGCAAATAGACGGGTGGACGATGATATGTTGGGGGACGTACGTGGTGGTTAAAGTTTGAGATGGGTGGTAGTTGGAGAAGTACTCGGGCGGGCGGTGCTCTTAAGAAGGCGTGATGGAAGGCGCCTTGCACCGAAAGTCCCGGGCGACAGCGACGGGGCAGGGAGAGTCGATGTCGAAAGACAACCCGAGTGCGGGGCAAAACAAACGATGGTCCCAGCCACCCTGCCCAAAACGCGTCTTTAAACGCGTCCGATACAAACACGGTCCACGCACGTGATCCCGTCATTCCTTCCTATTATAGTATTTTAAGGACCCTGCCTATTTCAGTAAGTTAGGGATTGTTTGGTCTCCGCAGAAGTTGGAAATTGTGCAACAGACATCCTGCCATTCTCGTGCATTAGCTTGTCATCACATTCGAAAGGCTGCCGTACTATGAGGCCTCCTTCCTTAAGTACTGTAGGCCTTCGCATCTAATATCAGGGTAGAGGCGTCCATTGTGATCCGTCCAGTAACTTGGTCGCACAAACGGCGTCGGGATCCTGGAGGACTACATGTTCGGTTTCTCGAACCGTTCCTAGCTAAAGGAACCTCTCAGCGCGGCATATAAAAAGACCCTCAGCTCAGTTGTGGGCGTTGTCATTGATCTTGTCCGAGCGATCACTATCGGTGTCGTTCCGCCCACTCGGAGCTCGCTCTGGACGCATCCTGGATGTAGCCCCACAAAGCCCTCTGTTCTCTTACTTCCATACCTCCCATATTCTCCGCGTCGATGTCTCTGGCCGCACAACACAAATTGCGTGCCTGAACGTCGGTCGAGTGGGCTTGCAACAGCTCCCATTCCATCGATGTGACGTGGCCGTGAAGTTCGCAAACAACGCCACCATATGCGTTCTACCCTTTACAAAAACATCCTTGCAACATTGTGTCTCCTGACTGTTCTAAAGGTGATAAAATATATTGGTGGGGCAGGACTAAATGCACAGCGTGACCACGGTAAAGGGCAAACTTTGTCGGAAGCACGAGGTGACCGTTCAATCCATCGCAAGTTGGGATGATCGGCCAAAGAGTGAACCGCGAGTTTCTTCTGAGGCGCAGAGAGATGAAAGAACGTCGGGTATGAAAGCGACGAACTGACATGTGGTATACGAGTGCCTGTGTAGTTGTTAAAAGATGCGAAGGTAGAATGCCGAGCGTTGCTCATGTTGCGCGACACCTTAGGGCAGGCTGATGACGAGAAGCGCCCATGCGATTTGTGTTGCCGCCGCATCGCTCGAGGTGTACGGGTGTACGCTCGCGGTCATCATCGATGTGATAATATGGTAAGTTGGTCCTGCTTCCGTCATCCAGGAAACTAAATTAACATGTATTTGGGAATGCTATTAACAGGTTGTCTCGCAAAGACGCAATTCTGCCCTTTCGTGGTGTCTTTGGAAGACGGCGGTATCGTGACCTACTCAGAATTCCCATGCATGAGACACCAGCTGCAGTACGGCCTCTTCGGGCTCTGTACAATCCGAACCCAGACCCGAGTGGGGGGCGTTATCGATTGAATCTGTCGTCAACTTTGCGGCATCCCGGCCATTGAGGCGGCAGAAACATACAAGGTGCGCTGCTGACTACGTTGGACGTCACCGGCGGGTCCCGGCTGCAGAAGGACTGACCGAAGGGTCGAAGGGTTCGCCGCAATTCCCGCTACGTCCCAGGGGCGCCAAGGTGATCCTATCAGCATGGACGGTCCCGGGATAAAGTCTTTAGCGGTATATATAGCCGTCGCAGTCGCCAGTATGGTCGCCGTCTACTTTCTACGACCATACCCCGCAACCTCCACCCCACCCCGCACTATGTCCCAGCCCACCATCAAGCTTAACGACGGCAGGGAGATTCCCTGGCTCGCGTTCGGCACGGGCACCGCTTTGTATACCAAGGACGCTGAAGGGGCCGCTACGGCCGCCATCGCCGCGGGCTTCATTCACCTCGACGGCGCACAGATGTACCAGAACGAGGATACGCTCGGCAAGGCGATCGCCGCTTCGGACGTCCCTCGTGAGCGGCTTTTCGTCACGACAAAGCTACACAAGCTTGCGGAGGGAGAGACAGTGCGGGAGAGCCTCGTTGGGTCGTTGAAGAAGCTGCGATTAGACTACGTCGACCTCTTCCTTATCCATACGCCAAAGGAGCACCAGGGCAGGCTGAAGGACGTCTGGAGGCAGCTTGAGGACCTGAAGGACGAGGGTCTGGCGAAGAGCATCGGAGTGTCGAACTTTCGTGTGCGGGATTTCCAGGAGCTGGGCCTGGAAGAGGAGCCGAAAGGCGTTCGCATCGTTCCCGCGGTCAATCAGGTGAGTCCGAGCAGTGGAATGCGTAGGGGAAGGTTCGCACTGACTGTTGATACGCATGCGCTGCTCTGCAACTAGATTGAATATCATCCATACGTCTACAAGAAGTCCATTCAGTTGGTGGAGTACCACAAGAAGCACGGGATCGCGACGACGTCGTATGCTGGTCTAAGTCCCATCTTCCGTCACCACGAGGACACGTTCGACAAGAAGTTGGCGAGCATCAACAAACGCCTTGGAGGTGACACTGGCAAGAAGGTAACGCCAGGCCAAGTCCTTGGTCTTTGGTTGCGCGCCTTGGGTGTCGTTGAGATCACGTCAGTAGTAGCTAGCCTTCTGTGGGCCTTTATTGTGTTGCTCATCCATTCTTGGTCACAGAACAACTTCCAAGAAGGAGCGATTGGCCGAGTATCTTGAGACGCTGACACTCCCTGACCTCACTTCTGAAGAGGTTGAAGAGATCAGTGTAGAGGGATCCAAGACGCATTACCGTCACTTTGTGCGTTTTGTAGTGGTCGTTTGTGATAACATGCTGATTGACATGTGTTCGTTAGATGCCATGGATCGACGACGAATATGTAACGAGCGCGAACCTGTAGAGGCAGGCAGAAGTGGTCGCGAAGGTGGAGATCAAGTGTCTATGTAGAAATAGGGCGAGATGGTGCTAAATTAAAGCTGGTTATGTGTTGGGCGGTGTATTAGGGTGTATGACTGCCGAGCGTATGATACAAGTCGATCACAAACCGTGGTCCGAATATATATGCCTGGCAGGCGCTCGTTTGATCACTAGATGCTTTCGACCTCATTCTGCCCTCGTAAATCTGTCCTGCACCCCCGTCTGGGGCCGCGCTCGTTCTCCCACCATCACACTAGATCCGATTTCCCTCCTCTATCCGTTTGCCGCCACGCCAATATGCCGAAGGACACGGAGTCTGGACCTATCTCAGCTCTGTTTGGGGTGGTCAAGCCGTCAGGACCAACGTCCATGTCTCTGGTCAACGATATCAAGAAGCTGGTGGCGAAGTCGCCGTTGTTCGTGGAGAAGTCCAAGCTTGCTGCAGAGGTCAAAACAGGGAAGCAAAAGAGGCATGGTAGGAATGCGGTCAAGATTGGGCAAGGAGGCACTCTCGATCCTCTCGCTGATGGTGTACTGGGTATATCGCATTGAAACATCTCAGTGTGGAACTGGATTCTGAGAGGTCATCTAGTTGTCGGGGTGGGAAAAGGTACGAAAAAGTTGTCAGACTTCCTTGACTGCGTTAAGGTAATTCACGAATCGTGCATTCTTTCTAGCATTCAGAATTGACCAAGCCGCGTGTGTTAGGAATACCGGACGACGTGTCTGCTGGGTTGCGAGACCGACACCTACGACAGCGAAGGGAAGCAAGTCCGCGTCGCACCATGGCGGCATGTCACTCGCGAGCAGGTCGAACAAGCATTAGGGCAGTTCAGAGGGGAGATCGAACAGGTGCCACCAATGTGCGTAAATGGGTCGTCTCATTCTATGTGTGCTCCTACAATTCAATGCGCCGTAGCTTCTCTGCGCTGAAAATGGACGGGCGGCCGCTGTACGAATATGCGCGGAACGGCATCCCGCTTCCAAGACCGATCGAGAAGCGGAGCGTCACGGTGCATGAGCTGGAGCTGATCGAGTGGAAAGGCTCCGACCATGCCTTCCGGTGGCCGGAGAAGAAGTTCACGAAGGAGGAGCAAGAGGCTATGGAGAATGCGCTGAAGAGCGTCGACAGTGCGGTATCTATCAAGGACGAGCCTGAAACCGAAGCACCTTCCGAGGACGTTCCTACAGCTTTCGTCCTCCGGATGAAGGTGTCAGGCGGTACGTATGTGCGTTCTATCGTCCATGACCTCGGGCACGCGTTAGGGTCTGCTGGTCATGTCGTGACCTTGACGCGTGCCCGACAAGGACGGTTCGCATTGGAGCCGTCGGAAGAGGGTGATCGTTTGTGCGTGCCTTGGGAGGTCTTCCGGGACGCGCTGCAGGACGAGGGCGATGCGGACGCGGATGGCCATAAACAATGGGAACGGGAAGTATTAGGCAAACTAGAAGTTGTGAATTAGATTGTGAGTACGCCATTCTACCACTCGTGCGATGTCTTTCTCAACTCCACCGTCCACAGAGATGTCTATACTCTTTCATTTCTATAAACGGGATCATGAGCATTGCGTCACCGAACTCACAGATACCGAAGGTCCGTCCATTTTCGTCACCTTGATTGGAATGCAGCAATCTATATGATTTTTGTTAAACTCGGTGAGTTTTCGGGCTATTGGTAGTCCAGTTTGGCTCGCACTTGACAGGATTTTTCTGTTCATTGGGTACTTTTCGGAGTCATGCCCACTGAATAGACGTCGCCTTCGGACGTTAGGGCGAATTTTCACCGACATGTCCGTCAGATATTGGCAAGTCATCCCGAGCCCCACGCTTACTTGAACTGACCTCGGTTGGGCTTCTTTCTAGAGATAACTGCCCACTGCGCTCTTCTACAATCTCTCGGAATTGGTCAGGATCCGTGGCGTTCCGTCAACAGCCCGTTACTGGCGCCGGCATCTTCTCCCTCCTTCCATCCCTGCTCTCCTCTGTCCGTGCAGCTTATCTCGAGGTATCGAGGGACAACGCGTGACATGTTCTCGTGCAACAAGAGGTCTTCGTGAAGGTGTCACCAGCCGGAAATGGGCGTCAGCATCGCACCTGAACTTCATTTGCGGTTGGCTCCGAGGATTCATATGGCGAGGATCGTAGCGAGTCGCGACGCACCTGCCGGTGGAGCAGTCTGGAAGTCACCTGGAGGCGTTTGCCGGCAATGGCGCCCGCACCGAGTACCTAGCATAGGACTGTGCAACAAGTGTGGCCTTGTGGAACATTGCGCCAAAAGGTTACAGTAGGCGGTGGATGGAGCACGCTGTACCGTGCAAGTAGCGTTTGGTCCGCCGACAAGTCCTCTAAAAGAAGGTGTTGCCCAGACTCGGACTGCAATCAAGATGATGCGCTTCGGTATCACTCCGGCCCACCCCGGTCCGCCGGTCAGGTGCGTTCCCTGTTCGGCGGATTTTCCGGTCCGACCACCCTCCGCCACGGTTCATAAAGGTCGACGGGGATCTCAAGAGTTCCGTATCCTCCCTCCTGCTCTGAAAGGTCCAGTTAGTTGGCAATATGGCCGCTGTCGTCCGCCCTTTGGTCCCCGGGATCTACGCACCCCTCCCTACCTTCTTTAAAGCAGACTCGGAGGACCTAGGTACGTTCCGATGTCTACTCCACAACTATGCTTCATCCTCACATCGCGTGTGTCCTTTCGAACAGATATCGAGAACCAGACGGCCCATGCAGTTCGACTGGTCAAGGCGGGCGTGAGGCCCCTACTCAGCGGCACGATGGGTGAGGCGCACCACCTGTCTCACGAGGAGCGCGTCGCCCTCATCAAGGCCACCCGGAAGGCGCTGGACGACGCGGGCTACACTGACATCCCAATCGTCGCCGGAACCGGCGCGGGCAGCACTCGAGAGACGATCCAACTCTCGAAGGAGGCGGCAGAGGCTGGTGCGGACTATGCCATCGTCATCATGAGCGGTTACTTCGCAGGTGCGCTCGCGAACAACAGGAAGGCTCTCAAGGCGTTTTGGTCCGAGGTCGCCGAGAAGAGCCCTATACCCGTGATCATCTATAACTGTGAGCCGCTATGCATAACCTTCGCCGGGGACGAGAATGGGTGCTGAATGCATGGATTAGACCCTGGTGCCGCCGGTGGCATTGATCTCGACTCGGACCTTATTACGGACTTGGCGGAGAGCTCCTCTAACTTGGCTGGTGTCAAGCTCACGTACGTCCTACGGTCTTTGCGATGTTAAGAGCGCGTATGACGATGGTGTTCTCAGTTGCGGTAATGTGGGTAAACTCACCCGCATTTGCGCCACCGTCTCGGAACCCTCCTTCGCCCAAACGCACCCTCGCAAGAACTCACATGCTCCGTTCCTTGTCCTCGGAGGCTTTACCGACTTTATCCTCACTTCCTCGATCGTGAATGGCCACGGCGCGATTACGGGCCTTGCGAACGTTGTGCCCGTAAGTCCGTTATCTCTGTCATCATACAGCAAATGGGCTAACATCGGGCACGGCGAGCAGCACACGGTTGTCAAGCTGTTCGAGATCTCGGAGAAGGCCAAGACGGACCCTTCTGTCCTTCCGGAAGCTCAGCGGCTGCAAGGAATCGTCGCGCGGGCCGATTTCACCATCGCGAAGACGGGCATCGCGGGCACCAAAGCCCTCTTGGAGAAGCTGTACGGGTACGGGGGCAACCCGCGCAAGCCATTGCCTGCAATTGAGGCGGACGCAGTGACTGCGCTCTGGGAGCACCCGCACACGAAGGAGCTGGTTGCGGTGGAGCGCGAGCTGAGCGGGAAGATTCAGTCATGAAGGAGAGAGTATGCTTTACGACGTCAACATTTGACCACTGTATCATTACGCATGACTAGACAATTGTTCAATCGGAGACTGATGCGGGTGCGCGTGAGGGCAGGGACACATGGGCTCGCGGGTGCAAATGCGGGGCACGCGGGGTAACCTCGCGCTCGGATCAAGCGGCCGAGCGCGGTTGCGAGGAAGATGTTCGCAGCCTCTCCCAGGATGCTCGCAGAATGCTCCCGCGCGAAGCGGCGCCGTCGAGGGCGAGGTTGCCCTGGCTGGGCCGTCTGACTGTCAGCTGGGCTCTGGCGTACCTTCGGCGGTCAAGTGACAGCCCTTCCCAGGCATTCCAACCAATCGATCGGCCACAGCGCGCAACCGTCCTCGCGCACCGACCTCGCGCCGCTGACCATCGCTCACTGTTATACACTCCACCAAGAGCCCCCTCTGTGCGACTCTCTGTCGACCATCGACAGCCATGGCGTTCGACAAGCTCCTCGTCGGCGCATGGGGGATCCGCTGCAGGGGTCTGTACGTCCGTGCTACCGCGGTCCGTTTCCAGAGTGAGTGTACATGGCAGTATGTGCCATCCCGTATTCGTCCTAAAGGAAGCTATCCTCCAGCCTCGTGCTCCCACCGCTCTTTCCATACTACTCGCTCTTTCCGGAACGCTCAGTCTAGCTCCAATACAAAGTCGAGTGGTGGTGCGAGTGAAGAAGCGCCAGGTGTGTGGCCGGTCCCATTCAGTCATCTCTTATCATGCAACTCAACCTTCGCGAATCTCGCCGTGTCGCCCAGGCATCCCGTATTCCAGCCTGAGCGTCGGCGTCCCGCTCGAAATCTATCCCGATGAGCGACGAGTCGCCCTTACACCCCAGAATACCGCCCTCCTCCTCAAGAAGGGCTTCGGGCAGGTCCTTGTCGAGAAGTCGGCAGGCCTGGAAGCACAGTTTCTCGATGAACACTACAAGGCGGCCGGTGCGACAATCGTCGACAAGGCCGAACTCTTTGCGCGTTCCGACATCCTGTTGAAAGTCAGGTCACCGGCACTCGGCGAGGAAGCCGGAATGGTCAAAGAAGGGAGCACGCTCATCTCGTTTTTGTATCCTGGTCAAAATAAGCCAACCGTGGAAGAGTTGGCTGCCCGCAAATCCAGCGCGTTTGCAATGGAATTGATACCCCGTATATCCCGCGCTCAAGTCTTCGATGCCTTGAGGTTCGTGGACGTGCTCTGCAGCTCTCACATCCGTGCTCAGCGTTTTCGTGTGATGTAGTTCCATGGCCAACATCGCCGGTTATAAGGCAGTTCTCGAGGCCGCCAATCATTTTGGACGTTATTTCACTGGGCAGGTTACTGCCGCTGGGTGAGTTGTTCATTTTTGGCAGAACCCATGTACGCATACACTAACCTCCTCGCTTGCCAGCAAGGTAATCATACAAGTATCCCTGTGCTTACTTTTACTCATCCCATGCTAGATCCCACCATGCAAAGTTCTGGTAATCGGCGCTGGCGTCGCTGGGTTGTCTGCCATTGCTACGGTATGGGGACACGTGCAATGCCAACCGTCTCGTCCTGACCATATGCCATCAGGCTCGACGAATGGGTGCTATTGTTCGAGGTTTCGATACCCGTGCGGCTGCTCGCGAACAGGTTCAATCTCTTGGCGCGGAATTCCTAGAAGTAGACATAGAAGAATCCGGCGAGGGCGGGGGAGGCTACGCAAAAGAAATGTCTAAGGAGTTTATCGCAGCGGAGATGGCTCTCTTCATGGAACAATGCAAGGACGTCGATATCGTCATCACTACAGTACGCGGTCTGGGAGTAGTTTGCAGTGCATATATTGACATCCTTTTCAGGCCCTAATTCCAGGCAGGCCCGCGCCGAAGCTCATTAGTGAGGAGATGGTTGCGGCTATGAAGCAAGGCTCCGTCATTGTCGATTTGGCCGCTGAGACCGGAGGAAATTGCGCTGTCACCAAGCCGGGAGGGCTAAACGTCCACAAGGGTGTCACCGTCATTGGTGCGCTCATCAGCAGTTGCTCATCAGCCAAGTGATGCTCACCTTTCTGCTCAGGTTACACGGACCTGCCATCGCGCCTCCCCACGCAGTCGTCCACACTCTACTCGAACAACGTGACGAAGTTCCTGCTCTCAATCGGTCCTGGTAACGGCAGCTTCTCGATCAATCTTGAGGACGAGGTCGTTCGTGGCGCTATTGTGTTGCAGAACGGAAATGTTCTTCCTCCGGCCCCTCGTCCTGCTCCTCCTCCGGTGGCGCCTCCAACTGCTGCGAAGGTCGCTGAGGCCGCTGAGGCGAAGGCATTGACACCATGGCAGAAGGCTACGCGTGAGGTTGCGCTCATCACCTCAGGCATGGGTTCCGTCGTTGCGCTGGGCAAACTCACCGGCCCCATGTTCATGAGTAACTTCTTCACATTCGGTCTTGCTGGGTTGATTGGCTACCGTGTCGTTTGGGGTGTCGCGCCCGCATTGCACTCACCTCTGATGTCCGTGACGAATGCCATCTCCGGTCAGTGGCTTCGGATTGCAATACGGACATCGTGACGGCTGATGGTCGTTCCTAGGTATGGTTGGTATCGGTGGTTTATTCGTTATGGGCGGTGGCTACTTTCCTGGTACAATTCCCCAAGCTCTTGGTGCTGCGTCGGTGCTTTTGGCCAGCGTGAACGTTGCCGGTGGCTTCGTGATCACAAAGCGCATGCTCGACATGTTCAAGCGTGCGTGGTACTGTCTTCGTCTCGTTAGACGTGTAGCCTAACAGATCAATATTCTAGGTGATACTGACCCTCCAGAGTATGGCTGGCTCTACGGCGTTCCTGCCGCTGTCTACACCGGTGGTTTCCTCTGGGCCGCGAGCGCCGGTATGTCTGGTCTCATCCAGGCTGGGTATCTCGCTAGTAGCGTCCTCTGCATCAGTGCGTTCCTCTACTACTGATTCTTAACATCAAATGTACTGTCCTAATTGTTGTGCCCAAACAGGCTCTATTTCCGGATTGGCAGCACAGTCGACCGCACGCCAGGGCAACATTCTTGGCATGCTCGGTGTCGGCTCCGGTATCCTTGCCTCGCTCGCTGCCGTTGGCTTCCCTCCTGAAGTGCTCGCACAGTTCGCAGCCGTAGCTGCCCTCGGCGGCGGCATTGGAACCATCATTGGTCGCCGTATCACGGCCATTGAGCTCCCGCAGATGGTTGCTGCTCTGCACTCCGTCGTCGGTCTTGCCGCTGTCATGACCTCTATCGCCAGTGTCCTGGCGGATCTGTCGCATGCGACCACCCTTCACTTGGTGACTGCCTACCTTGGTGTCCTCATAGGTAAAAGCTTTCCCAGAAGTTAATGATGATAACGAAAAGCTGACCCCTTAATCAAAGGTGGCATCACTTTCACTGGATCGGTTGTCGCCTTCCTCAAACTCGCCGGTCGGATGTCCTCTCGGCCGATCGCACTTCCTGCCAAGCATATAGTCAACTCTTCGCTTTTGGCATCTAACATTGCTTGTATGGGCGCATTTGTCACGATGGCACCCCATGCGCCTCTGGTCGCTGCCGGCTTCCTCGGAGCAAATACTGTCCTGAGCTTCATCAAAGGATTCACAACCACCGCCGCCATCGGAGGAGCTGACATGCGTAAGTGGAAGACAAAGAGATTGTTTGGGCTCTGAAAATTTACGCTATGTTCCCCAACAGCTGTGGTGATTACCGTATTGAACGCATACTCGGGCTTCGCCTTGGTAGCGGAAGGTAAGGGATTTACCTCGAGCATACGTGAAACTACCATTCACGATTGACTCATTCAAGGTTTCATGCTTGACAACCCGCTTCTCACAACCGTTGGTTCGCTGATTGGTGTCAGCGGTTCCATCCTATCGTACATTATGGTGAGAGATGGACAGAGTCCCAGTGCAGGGCGGAGCACTCATCCGGATTGCAGTGTGTTGCCATGAACCGGACGTTGACGAATGTTCTGTTCGGTGGCATCAGTGCACCGGCCAGCCAAGCGGAAAGCAAGATCGAGGGCACGATAACGAAGACAAACGTCGATGACACGGTTGACAGCCTGCTCAACTCGGAGAACGTGATCTTGGTACGACCATCTTTGGGGTAACTCCACCTGGTGAAACTTATATGACGTTACTCCACTTAGGTCGTTGGCTATGGCATGGCCGTTGCGAAGGCCCAGCACGCTATCTCGGACGTTGTGAGGATGCTTAGGAGTAAGGGCGTTAATGTCCGATTCGCAATCCACCCCGTAGCGGGAAGGTCAGTGCACTCCGAGACGAAATCAATGAAATGGATAAACGCTAACCTTGGAAATGAAATGGTAGAATGCCGGGGCAGTGTAATGTCCTGCTCGCGGAGGCATCGGTTCCATACGACAGTGAGTGATTCCCATGAAAGCCACGTCCGCCATCGGAGCGCTCATAATCGATTGATCCCTTCCGCACCTTGACACGACGGGCCCGTCATCGCGTATGCTTATGATCGACGTGTGCAGTCGTCCTCGAGATGGACGAAATTAACGACGACTTTGGCGACACGGACGTGACCCTCGTCATCGGCGCGAACGACACCGTCAACCCGATCGCGCTCGAGCCGGGTTCGCCCATCGCGGGCATGCCCGTCCTGCACGCGTGGAAGAGCAAGCAAGTGATCGTCATGAAGCGTGGCATGTCTTCTGGATATGGTGAGTAATTTGCCTCGTTCTGCTCCCTACCTCCGACAAAGCGGCTTCTCGCGTCTCGGCGGGAGCGGATGGGCTTCGCCGTCGTTCATCAAACTTTTTGGCTCACCTCGTGTTCCTTGTAGCCGACGTCCCGAACCCGATGTTCTACATGCCGGGAACCAAGATGCTTTTCGGCGACGCGCGCGAGACTTGTGAAGGCGAGATGACTGTATGCTGCCTTTTGCCGAACGCGTACTGACACCGTGACACGTGCTTCCATGACCTGCAGCGATCAAGAAGGGCCTTGAGGCCCGGGAGGCATCGTCCTAAGTCTGAGAAAAGTGCACACACTTCCTAACATTTCCCACTTGCTGGAAGGATATCGGACGGATGGCAGAACACCGAGGTCCTTGTTCGCTCAGTCGCATTGCGCACTTGTGTATGTTGTATGTATGTATCACTACTATCTCATCGCACAGTCATTTATCGCTCGCTACGCCTCGCTTGCGGTGTAGCCGTCGACTCGACGCCACCATCAGGATGCCTCTGTACGCTTGTTGACCGGCGGCGCCATCAATGGCGTCATTCGCGAACACTAGTCGACTCGCTCCCGTATGATTCTGCTGCGCGCAGCGATAGGACCACCGCCCGCGGAGAAAGCGAAGACAGGGAGAGGACTCGGAGCTCAGCGCATCGACATCGCAAACAGCATCCGTCCGCGATCTCTCCCACCTTCAGAGCTTCCTGCATCTCCTTCTGACTTTCTGATCCCGCCGCGCAGGCAGGGACGCACAGTTCGCTGCGCGCAAGGGGGACCACGAGGCATGCCCTCAACTACCCGCGTTCGCACGCGATCTCGCCCAACGCGGCTCTCGCGCGACTCGCGGTTTCTGACTTGGATGTTCGAACTTCGCAGTGCTTGGCACGCGAGATCCAGAAGTAAGCTGGTGTGCCTGCAAACGCCTCGCGACTCGAGGCAAGCGGCGCTCCTGCTGCCTTCGCGCCTCTCCGGCGACACACATACAAGCGGGTATGCAAATGCAGCGATGCGACGCTGTGGGGGTATGGGACACTTCCCGATTCCGCGAACCGAATCCGAAGCGTGTATACTCTGTACATCATCCGTACGGCAGCTGCTGGGAACTCGAGAGCGGGAGTAGGGCGGTGAATAACAGGCACCGACACGGCTCGTACGCACGTACGTAAGTTAAAAGGGGCTGATGGGAGGGAAGCACGTAGAGTACGGCAGCGGGACGATGGTATGTGGCCAGCTCCGAACGCCGATGTACAGGAGGCCGCGTGCGGCCTCGGTCGAGCGGACGGGCTTCGAGATTCCGGCCAAGCTATCTTGACGGACGGAGGCGCAGAGCAGACAAGACCCGAAGTCCGTCCAGCTATGTCGTTGTGAATACGAATACGGGCGCAGTTATGTTATGGGTCGGGAGAAGCGAAGCAAAACGGGACAGTGTTCGTTAGGATCGAATTCTAGCTAGATAGCCATCGAGTAAGATACGAGATAATGCGAAAATACTGAAGCTATAAAGTCCGCAAAAGCAAGAGGATGGACATGAAGGCTGGGTAGGAGTTGCGCGTGGTGTGATGACGATGAAGGGGCGTGAGGGTGCTAGGTGCTAGATATGATAACATATGGTCCAGTACTGTCCAGAAAGTCTTTGGTGAGTAACTGGTAGGCCGGAATTCTTCTCCATCTCCGTCTCCGTCATGTTGAATTGATTGGTCTGTTTCTGTCTGGGGATGTCGTCGTGAGGTTAGGCGGAGTTCGGGTCATCTCGTATCTTGTCATTTGCGGACGTCGTACTCGTGGTACTGCTCCGGGCGTGCTCCATTGCATAGCGAGCGGCACTCGACGGAAGGGGAGGGCGTGTGCATGACGCAGGGGGTTTATGAGTGGTGATCCTGCTCGGAAAGCGTGCCTAATGACACGGACGCAGAGCTGCCCATCGCGCTGCCAGGTCGTGAGTTTGCACATGAGGAGACAGCACTTGATGGGCGGCTGGATGATATTGATGGGGGAAGAGACGCATACACCGCGGAAGAAGGGTGTGATTGAGGGTACGCTGAACCCTCGGGAGCGACGAATGAACCCGATCCCGTGCGGGTGAAGTAATTCGCGAGCCGAGACGCCGTACGAGATGCCCGTAGGGGAATAGGGAAGAACGGAGCAGGGTCGTCCTCCTTCCGCTTCCCAAGCAGGTTCTTCTCAAGCAGTTGAGCAGGGAAGAACGGCGAGGGGATGTCCCGCTCGACAGGGGAGCCGGGGTAAGACCTTGACTGACCAGTGGTGGGCAGGGACGTGACGGAAGACAGGGAAGACGTCGATGGACGGCGCGAGATGGCAATGTTCCCACCAGCGAGCTCGAGCGCCGAGGAGGCAGGTTGCGAACGACGCCACCTCCAGGCCCATGAGCGGCACTCCTTGGGGTAGCAGTTGTCACCAACGGGCGTGTCTGGCTGGTTGTACATCCAAGTAGCGACGAGGACGACGGTGGAGCCGAGGACGAAGGAGACAGTCATATGGAAGTTGAAGAGTGCGACGGAGGCCAGGAAGGAGATGACGATGCTCAAGCTGGTGGCGAAACCCTTGAGGATGTTGTCGGCATACTTGATGACGAGAGCGGTGAGGAGACCGCCGAGGACCTGGATGAAGACGGTCGCCCAGGCCCAAAAGCCGAAGTTGGCGAAGAGCTGGCTGAGCCAGCCTGGAGCAGGACCCGAGGGAGTGGCCTCGGAGCAAATGATGGGAACAAGGGCGGGGAGGAGAGAGAAGAGGGAGAGCTGGACGTTGCGCACCCACAAATCTGCCTGCGAGTTCTTGAGGACCATCTCAAAGTAGACTCCGGCGAGACCGGAGGTGAAGCAGGCCATGACGACGGCCATGAAGCCCTTCAAGGCGTTCATGTCGTGCCTCAAGGCGGAGTGAGTGGAGGAGGAGCCGTTCTGGATCTGGACGATGCCGACGCCGATCGCGAGGAAGAAGAGAGCAAGCCACTTTGTCGGGCTTAGCTTCTTTCGGAGGAGAAGGACGGAGAAGGCGGCGGTGGTGAGGATCTTCATCTGATAGCTGACCTGGAAGGTGGCAGCTTCGAGGTTGGAGACGGCGACGAACTGGAGATTATTTTGGATGACATATAGAATAGCGGGAATAGAAAGCTTCCAGCAGTCGGGACGGAATACCTCCTTGCCAAGCCGGCGGAAGCGGTAGAATAGAACTCGGGGATTCCAGAGGGATGAGCCGGAAGTGCCATTGAGGGAGTCGAGGCGGACGAAGGCGACGGTGAGGGAAATGAAGCCCTTGAGGAGCTCGACCATGAGCACTGCTGAGGCGGCCGAATAAGTATGTTGGGGGGCCGTTGACACGCGTGAGTAGTGCATGATGAGGGTGAGAAGGGCATTCTGGACTGCCAGAGTCACTAGTCTGGAAAGCGAGGGGTCGAAACGGTCAGAGTTGGATCGGAGGACGCGCTGGGCAGGGAGTGAATGGAGTGGAGCGCATATACTCACGAGACGTATTTGAGGGGCATGCCACACATGGACGGGACGGCATTTTGTTGCGTGTCACTGGGGACGGAGTCGAGCTGCTCCTTCTCGTACGGGCCGACCTCGGGATCTCGCTCGTCGTTGTCCAGGCGCACGACGTGCTGGGGGAGTAGCGCGTAGTCCTTTAATTGCGACATAGATATGGATAGTGGGACGGAAAGCTCTAAGGGACGAGACAGGGTATCAGGCGAGGACGGGGTATGGGGACGACGAGCGGTGGGGACAGAGAGAGACCAGCGTGCGCTGCAGCTGGGGGAACGGGGAGCTGAGCGTCGGGACTGGTGGAGGAGAGCGAGGGCCTAGCAGTAGCCGCAGGCATATTCCCACTTTTCTAAACTCCCCCGTGAGAACCCACTCCCCGATCCCATCTCCCCCGATCCGACCAGAAATTTCACTATCTTAGCCTCATCCCAAATAAATGTCTCATGATATTCGTCCAAGGCAAATCCTATACATGGCCATCGCTCCCGGTCTTTCCCCCGTTTCCCAACTCTCCCCACCACAAACGCCCAGCGCAACGCTTCTAGCTTGGCTGTCTTCTAAACATACGCCCTTGCTCTTCCGCTGCTGCGCGCACTGCATCGCGTGAGCGACTGCGTCCAATGTCAACAAGCCTTTCGCCCGCGCCCCTCCCCGTTCTCAAACACCAACTCCTATCCCACTCTCACTTGGTTCCAGCTCGTCCAGACCGCTTCTGCTAAAACGTCCGACAACGGGTTTATCGTTTATCTACCCGCCGCTGAACAGCCCTCCCTGACCGCAGTGTCGCGAAGCCTGGTGACCAAATGCAAACATCATCAGCACGCCCCACTTTCAGGTTCATGCATCATGGGCGGCCCGCTCGCCTGTCTCTGCTGCTACCGCCATAGGATCCTGATGGCGGACTGCCGCACGGAGCCGTGTGGCGTCGAGACTGGCGTTCCCGCGAGGTGCGTGGCAAAAGCATTAGCATTGCATTGCTTCTGCCATTACACCACCACGAATCACCACCTCAGGTTTCAGCACGTCATCTCTTAGCGGCCAACCCGTCATGGCATCATACTTATCCTGCGCCATCTCTCCATGTCATCGCCCATCTACATACCTACCACTCATCGCTCCCCGACCACCGTTTTCATTCGCTCGCCCACACCCACCCGCGTGCGCCTATATTTCCATATCGGACGCGTCTACGCACACGCCATCTGTATCATCACCGTATGGAGAACGACCGCGACCTACGTCATAGCATTCTATCGTGAGCACCCCAACACACACGCCTTGTGACGTCGGTCACTCACCTCACAACACTCCACTTCCACTCGCACAGGGCACAATACGCCCTGTCAACCCTCCTACAGCGGCCCAGCGAGCTCCAAGACGACAGGGCAGTGGTCCGATGCGCCGTATATCTCGCTTCGAATCTCGCACATCCTCACTCGCTCCTCCAGCCGTTCGCTGACGACGACTGTGGGATAGAACGCGAGATAACCTCAACATCAGCAAAGCCCCCGCAAAAGCGCTCTATCGACCTATGCACTTCCGCAGTGTTGCTAACATGCACATGTAATCATGCACAGTTCGTTGCGCACTGCGATGCCGTGACACTGCGGGTGGGCCCTCCGCACACCCCCGGGCGGCCTCGGGCGTCACGCGAGCGCGGAGCGAATGAATGGGAAAAAGGACACGCACACATATCTAGCCGCCAACCGAGGCCTTTCTCCCTGCAATTGAACCGATACGAGAAGTACGTGTAGTGGCGGAGGTCAGGGTGCTTCCGCCGCCAAACATCGACAAACCTGCCCGCCCCGCCGTCCTCCCCGGACGCGTTCAGGATCCGTGCGAACGAGCCCGTCTCCGCCTCGGTGTAGCCCGGGGTCTTGTTCCAGTTCGTCTTCGGGTTCGCGAGATCTACAGGTCGCGACGACGTCAGCGGTGACGGAGACAACGCGGGGGTTCCGGTCTCAGATGAACACATGAAATTCATTTTCAAGTGAAGAGAAAAACAGGCAACAGCTGGAGCCATCCTGAGTTGGTCGGCGCGTGCGCTTGACTAGCGATGGGGGAAGCTGGAGCCGCCACGGACCAAGGTGCTGCGCACCATGTGCTTAGGACCAAAAGCTCCTAAGCATGCCGTACAGCCAGCGACACAGCCAACAGGACGGCTGCTATGTACAACAACGCACTCTGGGCGAAAAGTGAAGGTGTACTGGATATCGATGGACGAGTACTCACCGAGAGCGGTCGGGGCGACGTTCAAGTCCCCGGCCCATATCACCGGTTTCTTTTTGTCGAGATCCCGAATGTAGACCTCGAAGTGCTCGTTCCACTCCTTCTTGGCATCAAGCGTCTGTGGCAGGCATATACATGAGAACGGGTGGACAAATACATGTTTGGGCGTGCACTGCTGCTGGTGCTGCTGTGCCAGTGGTTTTGCACTGGCGAACGGTGCCCTCTCCGGCCCCTTCTCGGGGCTTACAAAGTACTGAGCCCAGCAGACAAGCTCGGAGCACCGACGTATGTCGGACATTCCTGGGCCCAGACAGCAAACAACCCGAAAACGCACGCACCTTCAGACCAGTGCCGGCGTTCGTGACGTACGTTCCAATCACATAGCAGCTCTCAAACTCGAGCGTCACGATCCGGCCTTTGACAGCAGACTCGTCCGGATGGCCCAGAAGATCGTACCGGACAGAGAGGGGCTTGACTTTTGTTAGGATCGCCGTCCCGGCTGCGCGTTGGCGACATGTGCGAAACGGGAGATGGCAGGAGTGACGTTAGTCCCGGTCCACGTCGACGCAGCGCAGCAGACGAGAGGCCCACCATAGGTTTTCTTGTCCGAAATGGCCCAGTAGCGGTGTGGATACCGATCGGCGAGCTCTGGGTCCGCCGGGGGGTTGTTGACCTGAACGCGGGGAAATGAAGTCCAGAAACGCAAGAGACAGACAGCGAGCCACAGACGCACCTTGGTTTCGGTGAGGATCAGGATGTCGGCGTCTTCCGCCTCGACGTAGTATTTGAACCCCTGCGGAGACGTGGCAAACAAGCGTGTGAGTTCCCGTGTCCAACTTTCGAGCTACATGGGAGGGGGTGGGAGGCAAAATAATTTTGGACATCGACCATCGCGTCCGCACTCGTCCATGTCCCAGTGCTGCCGTATGTAGATCGCCAATCTCGGTTGAACGTTCGACGTTCAACGTCCACCGGCGAACTCAACCTAACCGCCGAGGCAGCGATCGTGCGAGGCACACGAGCTTGGGATACTGCGGAGCCAAGTCCGCACCCCTCGCAGCGGCGCGTGCTGACCTGAAGCATTCAAACGCCGCACGAGATGTCATGTACAAGCCCAACAGACACCGACCTTCTTCTGCGCAGCAGCGAGCCCGCAGACGTTCCACGTCGCGACTCGCACCGCGCCCTCGTCCCTCTCCGGAAAGCTGATCTTCGGCGGCAGGACCTTGTTCGTCGGCTGCGCGAGCCCCTCGCCGCCGCCGTTTTGGGATTGAGACTGAGACTGGGATGCGCGGGCCTTGACCGTCGCAGGGCCCTTCTTCGTCTTGCTCTTCGTCGTCGCCGCCGTCGCCTTCGGGGCGGCGGCGGACGTCTTCCGTTTCTTCGTGGCGCGCTCGTCCTCTGAATGGTAGTCCTCCGACTCGGCGTCCGTGCCACTGCCAGAGAGGGGCTCGTCCCCGGACGGCGTCTCTGCAGCCTTGCGTTTGGACGCGGCGGCACGTTTTTGTGGCATGGTGGGCTTAGAGTGTGCGTCGGACGTGTGGAAAGGTGTTGTGGTCGGCGTCGACTTCCAGCGGGAACTTGGGTGGTTGAACCGGTGCAGGCGCAAGCTGTCGACGGGAGATAAGCTGGCGCGATGATTAAGGATGACCAACGCAGAAGACTTGGCGAAGATAGAGCGTGAGAGGGCGTGCAGGAGAGAGGTGCTCATCCACTAGCTGTGTGGCAAGTGTGGCTGCTGGCAGCTTGAGACTCGGACGCGTGCACGACGCGATCGGCTCCTGCCACAGACGCGTTAAGCGACGTCCCACGCCGGCCGATCGTGCACCGACCACGTTTTGTGTGACGCGAGTCCACAACAATCTTATCCGGGGTATCCTCCAGACACAACCAAATTTATTGTACTATACAAGTGGGTGGGCAATCGCACAAGGTGGTACAATGGTATGCCAGATACTAACAGGCCTATATCCTGCACCCTCTTCCACGACTTCCCTCAATCAAGTCCGGACTTGGAGCCAGAATACAAAAGCCAAGACATCGAACCAATCCCCCACGCATCCCATGGGTGTGATCCTGATGCGATCAATACTCTCCAAACTCGACGTGTCCTGTTTCCGACGCGTGCGCACGCGCCTCCTTCTCTCCCTTCAAGCCCTTCCCACAAATCTGCAAGCCAAGCAGATCTCAGCAACCGAAACGAAAGCCAAACCGACTGGCCGTGCACGTCACGCACCTGGCACTTCAAGTCGAACGTCGCCGTATTCGTGTACGCCCTTTTCGCCCTCAGCGCGTCCGCAAGCTTCCGAGCCGCCACGAGCATCTCGTCCTCTTCCTCCTCCTTCACTCCGCTCGCGCTCATGATCGTCTGGTGGAAGTCGTCCGGCGCGTCCAGCATCGGCGCAATACTCGTCGCGTCGTAGTGGATCCCTGAATAAATCACAATCGCCCGGTTCCCGCTATCCGTTTCCGGGGGCGGACTGAAACGGTCGACGCGGCCCGTCTCCACGTCCACGGACGCGATCTCGGTCGCATAGTGCTTCGCGAGGATGGAGAGCTCGATCGCGCCGCCCCAGGCCGAGGGCTTGAGAATCGTCTTGATGTACTCTTCTCGTGGGCGGCTGCCATTGGGAAGCGCGAGATCAGAGGACGGATTGCCCGGAGAGCTGACCGAATTGCACGCACCCAAGGATAGCCTCATCCCACTTCACGGGGTCCTTCCGGATCGAGTCCGCAACGACTGCACACGACCGTTGTCATCAAGCGGTCTTCGAGCGGTCGCATTCGTAAGCCCAAGACCACTCACTCTGGCGTATCGACTGCGCCTTACTCATGTCTTGTTCAAAAATGAGCGCGACCGACGAGAAGAGGCACGAGTTGTCGTCAGGCACGATCTATCGCAGTACGCGCAATCCCGTTCAACCTGCCCTTGACGTCCCGCGCTATCATAGGCGACGGTCACTCACCCGATGTATCAAGTACCCATTGCTCGTCAGCACGTACTCCGGACCGCCTCCCTTCGTGTTCCCCGGTGTAGCGGTAGCTGGCATCGTCGGTTTGAGCGGCTCGCGGGCCTGCGGCGCCGTCATGGCCGCCGCGGGGTTCGGTGCGGGGAACGCAGACGCAGACGAACCCTTTGCGGCCTGGAATGCTTGGTGGCCCGCCGCTGGGCGCTGTGTGACGACAAGCTGCTCGCCCTGCTGCAGCCCAAGGCTGTCCACAGGCAGCTCGGGGATGAGCGTCAGCGGATGTGGGGGGTATCCTGCTTTGACTGCAAAGACAGAGAGAGCGAATCAACAACGGAATGCAGAGGAGTGGAGGGGGACGTACGTTCCTGTTGAGAAGGCGGGATCTCGGTCGCCGCGAAGATCTCCTGCAGCAAGTCCTGCACGGTTGCATTCGTGAAGTCGACCTGGATAGTGGTTACGCCCTTTGGGTGTCGCAGGCGCACTGGACCCATCGTAGGTGTTGCTGAGAATTCAGGCTGGTGGTGAGAGTGACGAAGGTGGGCGTGTTCAGGATCATGTCCCCCCGCGTCGCGAGAGATTCGATCGCGCGATATCGACGCGCGGCGCATACGTCACTCATCACGTGGCATGTCCGTGGTCTCACTCACTCACCGCTCACGTCTGGCATGCCTCAACGGCGACGACTCACAATCGACTCAAAGGCGAGTTCACTAGGACCATTCAAAACTTGCATTGAGCAGGGAGGTTAACTCAAAAGCCTACCCATCACGCTTCCTCGACCTTTCCCTCCTCTTCCTCAGCCTCCCCATCATCATCATCATCATCTCTCTCCTCCGTTTCCAGCGCAGCCTCTGAATTAGGCAGTCGCGCTCGTGCATCCCTGTCCTGAATGACGATTGTGATCGCCGCAAAGTACAGGTACGCCGTCGCAGACAGCACCGACGCGCCAATGAAGCCCCATCGCCAAAGCCGGTACCGCCATTCCTCGCGCTGGGCCTCTGGCGAGCTCGCAAGCACAGCGGAGGGGGACCGGCGCGCAGGCGAGCGGGGCCAGGGGATGAGGTAGCGGAGGGAAGACGACCAGCTTTTCTGGATGACGGGTGGGAAACGGGAGGGATCGGGAAGTGCAGCGCGAAGGACTGCTTCGTGGTGCGCAACGAAGCGTGGATAGGATTCGGTGAGGACAGATGCGACGAGGGGATCGGGGAAGGAGAGTTTGAGCAGAAAGTGGGTATGGGCGGCGAAGACGACGTCAAGGGTTGTTGGTCTAGGTCGGAACAGTGAGTAGACGGGTCTACTGGACATGCGGGCTCTCACATTTCGCTTCCAAGGAAGAACCGGTGGTCTCCCAAAATCCGGTCGTATACATCAAACATGGCGCGCACCTTCTCCACCACCTACGAATAGAATGAGGGCCGTGTCTACGATAGATTGATAGAGGACGGGATGGACGGACCTTCTCCCGCTCAAACGCTGTTTTAAATTTATGGGGCTCATTTGGAGGATGCTTCTTTCTGCGTCCGAGCACTCGTCTGGGTTCTTCCGGCTCGTCCTCGACCTCTGGCACGTGCCAAAGTTGGGCAGCGTCCAGGCGCGGCTTGTAGGATGTTCGTATACGAGAGGGGACGTAGTACCGCTGGGGTACGGGAAGCATTGAAACCAGGGCGGGTGCGGTCACGGTTGACCAGTTTTCTTGTAGGGAATAGAGCGTATGGTTCTGAAAGCATGGGACGTTACAGAAGAACCTGGAGGGAAAGCAAAATGGGAACTCACGACAAGGTCTCCATAGCTCGACTCGACGTGTGCAATCCGCGCAGTTAACTGGGCAGTTTGCACCGTATTAAGGGACGTATCCAAATTACGCGCATTATGGAGCTTCCGGACGTAGGCGATGATTGCGGAAAGGCCAGAGACGTGATGCAAGCCGTGAGTCAGGAAGGGCAATTGGCCTAACGTGCGAGAGAACCATAAGCGTCCGTAACTCTTCCTGAAAAGCGAGTTTAGTGACAAACCTACCGCTGGGAGACAAGTCTGGGTTAGCACAGTAGGTGACGGAGAATTGAACAGGGATGGTGAGCTGGAGGTAAAGGAGGGCAGCGACAGAGGAAACGTCGAACGACAGCAAGTCGCTGTGCCTAGGCCATATGTGAAGCACAATATTTCGAGGGCCAAGTAGAGGAGATAGCCTCGACTCGCTCATCTTGCGCAGAAACTCGACAAGGCCAAGGTCCTCCAGTGGTCACTCCGGGAAACCCTCAGGCTCCGAGTCCGCCGCGGCAATGGACGCGTTGCGTGACAACGACACGTATGTCACGTTACGTCACACGGGGTCTGTGACCCGGTAGCCCGGGCCAGTAGAGGTACGGTCTCTCTCTGCATCTCTCTGCATTGCACTCCACACGATGGCCGACTTGGACGAGGACGTGATCGTTGTCGACGACATTGACGACAATGACGCTTTCCAACCTTCACACAGGGCCGCCACAAGCAACGCCCCTCAACGCAGTCTTCCTCCTCGCGCATCCCGAGCCGCCGCCAACCTCCGCAGACAGAGCACCCCTCCTTTCGCCGACCCCTCCGAAGGACGAACGACGCGCAGCGCTGCGAGAGGTCCCAAACCACAGCCGAAACTAAAGCTCAAGCTGAGCGAGAAGGCGGCAGCTCAAGCCCCCGGCATGTCCTTCCTTGGCCCATACGACCGTGAGCTGGACTCGGACGATGAGGACTTGGTATTTGAGGAGCAGTTCGTGCTCAGGATGCCTCCTGGGGAGGATTGCGACAAGCTGAGGAAGATGGTTCAGTCCAGGGAGGTTTCGGACGACGTCTACTTCAAGTTCAAGGGTGCGTTCTCATGTCCTCTTCGCTCCTCCTAAACCCACACTCTTCCCAGACTCAAGACGAGCCGTCTTCCACATCGGAAACAGCACCTACCAGTCTAAGCTGGTTGATCTGCCATGCCTCATCGAGTCCCAGAAGACGTTGGACAACAAACAGATGTTCAAAGTCGCGGACATTTGCCAGGCACGTCTTGCCTTCCCCTGCTCTCCTCTCCACTCCCTGACCTTTGTACTGCCTGCGCATTTCAGATGCTCGTGGTCGAAAACAAGATCGCCGACGAGAACTCTATCACTGGCCGCGGCAACTTTAACCCTGACGAGTTCATCTGGCCACACGGCATAACCCCACCACTCAAGCACGTCCGCAAACGCCGCTTCCGCAAGCGTGTCAGCCGTCGAGTGCGTCTCGCCCATTTTCTTCTCCACCTATCCCCTCTTCCCCGTGTTCTTCCGTAGAACAAAGCCTAACCACCCGTGCAAGTAGACGATCGAGACCGTCGAGCAGGAAGTCGAGCGCCTCCTCGAGGCCGATGCCCTCGCGGAGGACGTCAAGTACGACGTGCTCGAGAACGTCAACCCGGACCTCTCCGACTCCGAGTTCGTCGACCTCGAAGTCGACGCCCCCCAGGACGCGCCCACGCCAGGATTCGGCTTTGATGCCGCGACGCTCGCCGCCCAGGCGGACGGGGACGACGATGGGGAGGGTGGCCCGGCCGCGGCGCGTGACGAGGAGGAGGAAGCCGAGGGCGACATTGACGAGGAGCTCGCCGCCGAGCTCGACCTCGCGCTCGGCGATGAAGAGGGCGGCGCGGAGGCGGACGAGGAGGATGAGGACGAGGAAGACGAAGACGAGGACGAGAGCGACGAGGACGATGACGACGACGAGGAGACGGTCCAGGCGCGGAAGCTGCTGAACGAGGAGATCAGGGACTTGGAGGCGGCGGTGAACAAGAAGCAGAGCGAGATCGCGAGCTCGGGCAACCCGCTCATCAAGGTCAGTCTCCATCCTTCTCTTCGTTTTGGGCGCCGCCAGGCTGACATGGACGCGCGTCTCACAGCGACGCTTCGAGGACGCGTTGAAGAAGCTTCAGGCGGACCTGGACACGAAGATGGCGCAACGGGACGAGATGAAGGAGAACTCGCGACTACGCAAACAGGGCATTGTGCCAGGTGCCGCCGCTGGCGGCAACGACGCGGACGAGTCCGGCGACGACCTCTTTGGCGAGGATCCTGACGCCATGGAGATTGGTTAGGCTTTTGATTTTTGTCTGGGCTCTTCTACCTTCCCTTTCACCACTGCTACTCGTTGTACACGCATTGTCACATTGCTATCGTTCCATCCATTGAACCTGTGTATCATAGTGGATATTGTACTAGCTATCGATAAATACACCCACGTAGAACTATCATGACGGCAACCAACAGATCAGCGCCGCCTGCAGCACCAGCGGCACGTATACGACGCACACGAACGGCGCGAGCCACACCCTCAGTACCTCCCAGTTCCACAGCGCTTTCCGCGTCTCGTCGGGGCAGAACACCAGCCAGCCCAGCGCGAGGACGGAGTACAGCGAGTATTTCGCGAGACGGACGGGGAGGTGCAGGGACGGGGACGCGAAGGTGAGCGGGACACCCATGAAGACGGCGAGGGCGGCGGCGAGAGAGAAGTTGAGCACGGCGGTGATGGAGATGACCGCTGACGTGAAACACAAGTTCAACGCCTTCAGGACGGCGGACACCGGTGCGCTTCCTGGCCGGCTTTGCTGAGGCAGACGGGCGACCAGGAGAGGAACTGCTGCGAAAAATAGGAACAGAATGAACGGGTGGGCCTAGCAAAGTTCAGCAACTGCGCGATGGCTGGTGGGCGGTTCAATGCGACTCACCAGCCTCCTGCTGACGACCTCGAACAGCACATAGCCCATGGCGTGTGTGCCGACCATCACTGTCACAGCGTCCAGGACGGGTCTGTCCCTGCGCACCCACTTCTCTGCAGACTGCGGCCGCGCTTTCTCCGACCTTTCCTCGCCCCCTGGAGGCGGTGGAACGGACGTGAGCAGCCAGCCGGCGTCGACCCATTCGCCCAGTCCGGAGAACAGCATCGCCGTGCCGACCAAGATCGCGCTTGGCAGGTACATGCCGATCTTCATGAATATCTCCGGCCGGACGAGGAGGAAGAAGAAGAACGAGGCGTGGAGGCGCTCCAGGAGGTTGTTCATCGTCCTCAGCGACGACTCGAGGACCTTGCCCAGCGCGTGGAACCCGTGCGGGCCCACTGCCGGCACGGCGAAAACCGTTATGGCGTCAATACGGAATCTGCCGAGCGGTCAAGAACGATTTCAACAGATGTTTGCGGCGGGGTGAACGCACTGGTGCAGCAGACCATGTACGCCGCTGGCGGCACCTCTAGCCTGGTAGTTCATGTGACGAACGATGGTCTTAGCCCGCATGGCGTACTCCTGGACGTCTCCATTTTTACTTAGCGCCTCTGGAACCCAAGACGGGACCACACTGGGAGTGTTTGGGGTTTCTCTGGGGTCGACATCGTCGTATACCAATACCGGCACTTGCCCAGTGTGACGAGAGATCACTCCGACAGAGTTCATGAGGTCCTGGTTGGGCAGGCGACCGTTGAGGCCCTCTACGAAAGTCAAAAGTATGGTTTCTTAGAGAGCGCGATTACTTACCGAAGAAGAGCCCGAGGTGGGAGAAAGAGTGCCCCGGGTAGTCAATGTTGATCGCCGTCCACACCACCCCAGAAGACAACTCTAGCGGTTCTGCGCGCAAATCTAGTCCCTTTTGAGCGCATAGGTCACGAGTTTGGCTGATTCGGACCTACTCGCTTGCGATTGGCCATGGTAGGTTGTGATGAAGGCTTGCATGCCGTCCAAATAGCCATCGCTGATGACGAAGACCAAGTCCTTCGCCCACAACGAGTATTCTGCACAAGATGAAGGCCAGACGACACGTGACGGGCATGACCCACTTACTCTTGAAGAATCCTGCGAGCGCGAGGATAGAAGCGACTCCCCTGAGGTTGAGAGTTCCGTCTCCCTCTCCAGTCCTACTTAGCCATGAAGCACTGATGACTATGGCTTCCGTCCCCGAAGCGCGTGGTGACCCCAGTACTGCATATGCATTGGTGCCGTTGATGGTCTTCGTGCCGCCTGTCAGGTCAGCAATAGGCTCGCAATGGACGACGGACGTACCCCATCAACGGTATCAAAGGAGTAACGTTGTGTACGCGCGGGTATTCCAAGCTTTTCGAACACTCCGACAGAGTAGCCTGCAATCCTAAGGACAAAATATGAGTAGCGTACCCTCTCGCTTTCCCTTAGCCAGAGAGCCCCTCACTCGTCACTCGTGGCATTCCGGTCCCGTAGCCGCTCCAGGTCTTCCAGTATCCGGTCTGCTCGATGCACGTCGTTCCAGTTCCAATACGTATGAACCTTGTCGACTTGAACACAACAGAGAACAGGCGCGTCTAACACGATGAACGACGCACCTGCGCAGGTTGTAGTGCGTTCTCGTCTATGTATATTCGCTGCCCGAACTGCGAGGAGGGTATGGCCAGCATCCATAGGTATCCAACAAGGAACAGCACGAGTCTACTCAGTCGGGTCAACGGACGATTCACGTTGAAGGGAAGCACCGCGAACCTAATGTATGGCAGCCCTTTCCATAGCTTCTTGCCGAATGCTTGTCGCCGCCGAATCCGGGCGGCATTAGGATCGTCTCCACCTCCTAGCCGTTGCTTAATGGCGACGACTGCACCCTGAAGTTTTTGGATGATGGACGGCATAGAGACTAGAATTTAGCGGCGCATGAGGAGAGGAGGAATCAAGGGTAAGTAAAGACGAGACAAGTCCGTGGCCTGTCCATGGCCCACTCACACTATCTCCACATTTCCGCTTCGGTCGGAGCGCCAGGCACCCGCGGGCCGCAAGGATCGAGGATTTCCAACGCGCGCCAACTTTCAGGCCAGGATTGCGGAGAATCGAGTTCGAAAAGCAGTTTGCAACCACGGCATGGCAATCGGACGAATAGCTCATGAATGGGTATTGAAATTGCTAGTACGTATTCCGACGATACCTACATCCCGGGCCCTGGATTCCGATAGATCCCACCGCTCGGTGTGTGGTATCATATGTAAATAAGATGGCTGTATAGATCTATGTAGAGTACAAGGTCCAATGCAAATGCAAGTGCAAGCGTGTCGAAGTCAGCTGGTTACAAGAGAACGATGCCCGGGGAAGCGTGGTGGGAGGAACAGTGTTCGTCGCCGTGGACCGACCACAGCACGGTCAGAAGTCAGAAAGCGAAGAAAGGGATACGCGCGTGGGGCATTACGTTAGATATTCTGGCATACAGTACAATTGAACGTGATGTGGTCCCGGAAAAGTGCGGCTGTAGAACAACAGTTAGTGAAAAGACAGACATGGCATGCACGGACGGTAACGCACGCAGAGCGATCAGAGCAGCGAGGAAAGCAACCACGATGATGTAAACCAGCGAATACTTGAACACCTAGAAGAGCGTGTCAGTAAACCGCATTGCGGAGGATGTGGAAAGAGACGTACAATCCATCTTCGCTGACGCTTCTGCTTCGTAGAGAACAATGGCGGACGAATCTGCTTCGAGGGTCGTAACCAGACTACAGGAAAAGGTCAGCACCTCGGACTTCAAAATACTGACGATTAAATCGAAACTTACACATCATCGTCGAGTGGATCTTGTCGATAAACGGAATGAACATGGGCGGCGTCATGACGATCAGGAGAATGTGAGCGAGCAGGAAGTCCGACGTCCAGAGGGACATCTCGACGATCTTGACCACGTATTCACGCGCGGGCTGCGAGAACGCCGACGAGCCGAGTCCACGGCCGTACCACTTGCCGGACCACCATGCCCTGTTCGTCTCCTCGTGCTTCAACTCACGCGAGAGGAACACGGAGATGAGGATCTTCTGGATGGCACGCTGAATGGCGATGATCGCGATGACACCGAGCACCGCGTGCGACGCGTCCCAGAGCTCGAGGAACCACTACAAAAACGTCAGGACATGAAAGACCAAAGGGAGGGCAGGAGGAATACATACGAAGAACTCGAAGAAGGCGATAAGACCGATGAGGGCCATGAAGTGTGCGAACGCTGCCATGAACGACGGGAACCTCGCCCAGCCGTCGAGCATTGGTCCAAGGAACAGCGAGATGAAGAACAGCGTCAAGAGCACCGTAGCGTTCCACACGACGGGACCGATGGCAATGACACCGATGCGGATGAGCGCGCTCGGGTTCTGGTTCCCGTTCCTGTCGGGGAAGGACTTGACGAACATGTACGCGATGACGAAGATCGTGGCCATGCAGATCGGGAGGATGACCTCGGAGAAAATGACGCTCCGCCACTTGGCACGGGGCACGTCGCCCGCCATCTTGTCGGACGGGTGGCCTAGCTTCTTCTTCTTGTAACCGGTGATCATCGTACGCGACAGACGGCAGTAGCCGTACCAGGAGCTCGCCTTCGCGCGCGAATTGCCACGGGACATCCAGCGGAGGAACTCGCGATAGTCGATGATGAAGTCGGCGAACGAGAACTGGTGCGGGTTGAAGACGAAGGGCGCAATGCATAGCGAGAGGACCGAGAACCAGAAGTAGATGAGGAACGGCGTCCAGATAGCCATGGTAGCGTAGAGGAGCAGAAGCAGGTTGCGCATACCCATGTAGATACTGGGTCCAGCGAAGCGAGAGTAGAGGATAGTGAACGAGATACGAGTCGTCGCGAAACCACGACCCGTCGCGATGTACCGGGCACCACCGAAGGTAAGGTTGCTCTGGATGGACTGCGAGTATATCTGCGTCGAGAACACTTCGAAAATGGGCGAAAGGGACAAGAAGTGCTTCCCGAGACGAACGAGCGCCTTGCCAGTACCACGTTCAAGAAGCTCTGCAGAGCATATGTAAGCTTCAACCAAGTTAGATGACGTCAAAAAGTCACATACCCTGCATGAACAGTGGCAGGAACGCGATGAAGAAGACCAAGAAGATAGAAATAATGCAGTGTTTGATCCAATCGAACACCGGGATAAGATTGTAGCAACCAGGCTGTCCGCCGAGGACATTGCCCTGCGCGTCGACCCTGCAGATAGACAGTTGCTTGTTGAGCGTACCAATGTAAAGAACTGAATGTAAACCCGTCAGTCGCTGCATCGTCACCACGCTTGACAAAGCACAACTTACGCGTAATCATGAAGGTCTGAATCGAGTAGATGACGAGAATATTGTTGATGTGGAAACCGGGGTGGCCGTAATAGAACGTGAGGAAGCGGTCGATGGGCAGTTGCGTGCCGAGGTAGTAGTACTCGCGGCTGAGCATCTGCTCACCCATACCGGTACCGAGCTTGGTCTGGAAGTTCAGGATGGTGCCAAAACCAAGATCACGACCCTTGCCGCACTGGTAGTACTCGGAGTGCTTGATACGTCCACCGCGCGAGATGGCGGTCATACCGGCGAAGATATCCTCGTTCAGGTGGAGACCCTTCTGAGCCTTGGACACGCCACCACGCGTCGCCATGAACGTCGCGTTCAGGAAATCGGGGTGACCGTAGTGCAGCTTTCCGCCGATCCAAGCGAGGACACGAGGCGTGAGAGTACCGAACGTCTGCTCCTTTCCGGCCGCGATGTCACCGAGAATACCGATGTTCTCCGAGAAGATGTACTCGCGCGTACCGACGATAGCGACGGGGTACTTGTTGAACTCCTTGTGGCCCCACTGCGCGTACGGGCTCTGGCTCGAAACGTTGTACATCTCGAACTCGCCGAGGATGTTCCGGATCTTGATACACTCCTCGAGGTAGTTGTCCTGGTTCGCATCGATGAGCTGGAGGAACTCGCCGCGGTAGAAGATGATCGCGTGGTTCTGGTTGTCCGACTTGCCGTCACCGAGAATGGGGTTACCGGGCAGCTCGACGCGGAACTTGGGCTTCCGCTTCCCGGTCTGCTCGTCGATCTCGGAGTGTCCGTCGATGAGGGTCGAGAACAGGCGTGGATCGCCGCCCTTCGGCGCAGGCTCTTCGTCCAGGTACGCGATTTGCAGGTCGGGGTATGCGCGGAGCAAGAATTCGGCGTTCTCGTGTTCCTCCTTGTTGAACTTCGCGTAGCGCTGCATCGAGACGGTGAACTTGAACTTCCGGCGGGACATGCGCTCGAGCTCGCGCTCAAGGCGATCCGTGTTGCCAGCGAAGCGCTGAACGATCTGAGGGTTCTCGACGCGGTAGAGCAGCTTGATGGCCTTGGAGTAGTTCATCATACCAGAGACGGTACGGTAGAGTGTCTGCGCGCGCAGGGAGGCCCAAATACGCGTACGAAGAGTGTACTCCGGCGCGGCCGTCTTGAAACCGATGCAGTAGAAGGGAAGGTCGTCCGTCCGCTTGCTGCCCGACTTCTCGTTCGTGCTCTGCGTCCCGTCGAACGTTGTGGTCTCGGATTCCTCCGCGAGGATCTTGGTATCCTTAACGAAGTTGTCCCATTCAACCGGGTGCAGTTGCTTGAGGTACTCGAGGAGCGTGACACGGGTGTTCTGGTCCTCCTCCCTGATAATCTCCCGAAGGCTCAACAGGATCTTCTCAGAGTAGTGCGGTACAAGGACGGTGAATGTAGGCATGGAATCGACGGGAAGCGGCTCCGGAAACGCAGTGGTGAGGGAAGAGGCAAAGAACGAAAGACGACGCTCAGCCTCTCCACCAACAGGGAAGAACTGGGACTCGTTGCCGTTGTTGTTGGTAAAGAAGGGAGGTGCGCGAAGCGTACGGCGACCGTCTGGGCTGTCGACCTGGTGGTAGAGGAGACGTTGGACGTGGTTGATCGAAAGGAGGTGCTCGCGGTACATCGAGATGATGATGGCATTCCAGACTTGAGAGACGAGGACCTGCACCGCTATCAGGCTGCGTTGTATGTTAACTCAGGTAATGTAACGTACCTTGGGCTTGTATTTCACCTCCATCTCCGACGTCGCAAGGAGCTTGGCGTAGATACGCTTCGGCATCCGAGTGTAAACCTCCTTCCAAGGCGTCCATATGGACAGACCAAGGTAGAACGAACGAGTGACCGAGAACACGACGACCCAGATGATGTACCACAAGTACGTGTCCAGGAAGAACAGGATCAAGTCCATGACGTACATGATCGCGAGCGCGAATGGCACCTGGTTGCTGCAAAGCGCGCTTCCAAAGTACTTGTCGTTGCATCCCTGAACCTTAGTCCGCGCCATGACGGCGATCGGGCTGGAGAAGGACGAGGTCAGGAAGAAGAACGACTCGACGAACTTGCATCCGAAGATGAGCAGCCACATGGAGATTGAAGCCATGCGCGCTGAGCGAGTGAGGACGGGGTACGACGCCGTGAAGGTCTGCGAAGCCATGTACTTGCGCGACTTGCCAGCGACACGGTCGCCGAACAACCTTCCCGAGGGGATGATACTGAACGCGAGCGTTGCCACGACCGAGATGAAGAACTGCGCGATGGCAATAATGAGTGGGATGTTGCCCTGACCAGCGCGGCCGTCGACGAGGGCAATGTAGAACGTGGGACCACCGGTAAGTGCGAGGACGATGAGGAGGAAGATGAGGCGAGCAGTGAGGTGACTGGCGTTGTGCCAAGAGGTGGGGATGTAAGAGAACTCGGCAAGAGTTGCCGCAATCATAATCAGCGTTGCGACCGCACCTCCCAGAGCGGTCGCAGACCAGGTCATGGGCGCAGAGGGGGACGCCTTGTTCTTCGGCGCGTAAACCTTGGGGGAGTTGAACGCGGTGTAGAACCAGAAGAAAGCGACGTGAAGGATCCAGATTCGGTTGAAGTTGACGAGCAGGTGGGCCGACGAACGCTTCTCGAAGTATGTCTTGAAGAAGACGCGATTCCATGCGACGCGGCCGAACTTGGTGAATCGCTGTGCTGGTGGGACGTCGATCAAACGAGTCTGGAAGCAATTGTTGAGGTCCTAAGTCTCACGTTAGAAGCACGACATAAACTTACGTTATCCTGCAGGACAATCTTGGCCAAACCCTCCGGGTACCAGAAGAGCTGGTTGATGTCGTCGTAGCCAATGATCTGGTCGTGGTCCTTCTCCCTCCGGACGAACTTTCCATCGACTACCTCGTAACCCTGGTCGCGCATGAAGCGATAGATGGGTTTGATGACCGTCTCCAGGTAAAGACCCTCTGGAACGGGGTCTATCCGATTCTGACATTCAGGACTCCGGTAGTAGTCATCCGCGCACTTGAAGATGAAGCACAAGCACTCCGGCGTGAACCGGACGTTACCCGCCTCGCCCCAGCAAAGCAGGTAGAGCGCGACCTGGCGAAGACGGTCATATTGGCTCATGTTGTTCATCGCGTTCCGCCAGCGGTTGAGGGCGCTGTCAAGCGACTTGCTCCCGGCGGTCTTGACGCCACCCTTGACGCTGCGGAGGCGCTGGAGCCCGGGGTTTTGCGACTGGCCGACGGCGTCGTCGAGGTTAAGCTGCGCGGCGAAATACCACTTCCGATAGTTGGCGTGTTGGCCGCCGATGTAGTCGGCGTGGACCGTGAGGAGGGCCTGATTGGGTGTCATGCGAGACGCCCTCGAATCAAGGAGGGTCATCAGAAAGTCGAACTGGGGGCGCAGTTCAGCAATCACGTTTGACAGAGATGCTCCACCGCCAACAGTCGTCGGAGGAACGGAAAGAGATTTTGGGGGATGGGATGGGGTTACGTCGGAGGGGGAAAGAGTGTGTGAAGAGCAGACGTACCATGTTTCGCATCGAGTCCTTCTGAAAGCCAAACTTTTGCGCAAGGTCGAGGAAGATGTCCTCAATTTCCTCGGTGGACATGGGTATCTGGCGTTCCGCAGACCACGCTGGGAAGGGCTCGCTGGCACCCGGGATGTCGGAGAACGGGTTGCCTGTCGCGATGCTGGTGCCCACACTCATGTGAGAGTCGACGGACGCACTGTAGTGGCGGTTGTAGCCGGGGAAGCCGGCCTCCTCGCCGGCTGCAAGAGCGTATGTCAGTATCGGTACTGACTCATGGTGCTCGAAGGACGAGCTGGAGTACGTAGAGCCAGAGCCGGAGCTGCTACTGCTACCAGCGGGGTGGGGGGGAACGGCGAGGGACTCTGCCGATGAGGTGTCGTGTAACATGGGCCTGTAGCGGGAAGGCATGACGAAAAATACAGAATAACAGCGACGCCCTCGCCCATTCTATATACTATGCACAGCCAGCCAGTACGAGTCCATCTCGACTGATAGGATGGAGTAGTGGGGCGGCACTGTGGCCCCACAGGGGCGGTGGGTCAAGAGTACTCACACTGAGGGGTGTAGGTGCCATCGTAATAGCCCGAGCTCGCTAGGGGAACACTGCTTGCGTTGCGGCTGGTGTAGGATTCTGCGTCGGAGTCGGAGTACTGACGAACGTATTGCGGTTGATTGGAAAAGGGATTCAGCTGGTTATAGCCGGGGCGCGCAGCCATGGAGAGGATAGGGGCGCGTCAGGATGGACGCAGTGTAGGGCGGAGAGGACGTGGGTGAGCAAAGGAGTGAAACGACCGACAACAGCTGGTGTTGGGTCTGTGTGCTTGGGAGGGAGAGGCAGCGAGTGATGGGCGAGGGAGCGAGGGCGAGGTCAACTTGGGACTCGGCTCTGAAACCGTTCCTTGTTTGTCCCATCGGTTGCGTGGGAAGCCCGTTGCCGCGCCCAAATCGGCCTTGCCCCGTCCCTCCCTCATCAGACATCTCCCCCTGGTCCCTCCATTGGATACATACCCTCCAGCCTTGAAGTATTTCCAACGCTCAGGCCGACAGTGTCTACTCGTTGTTGTGCATCGGCCACCTCTCTCCACCAGCGCCCCGCGAAGCCCGTATAGCCGAACCAACCGACGCCGCTCCGCTTCGGTAGAATTGCAGCCCGCGTGCTCGTGAACGACGTTGATAAAACAAATTCACCCGCCCGTCAAGCTCGACCATCGCCATGTCAGGACACTCGTATGTCTCCCGTTGCGATGGCATCCCATTCCCCATGACGTCCCACTCCGCCTAATCGTTGCTTGCAATGTCGGTCAATACGAACAGACACCCCTCCCAGTGTTAGTGAACGGTTTGTCCTGGGCTGCAAACGGAACTTAAGTGACTGAGAAAACATACAATGCCACCGGGGTCTTAAACCCGTCCAAGCTGTGCTAGTAAAGAGTGCATTCCCACCGAGCCCTCGAGCACACAGGAGACTAAGAGGCAGTTCTGGGCAACAGCACGCCACAGGTATCGACCCCAACCTTGTGCGCACTGCAATCGGTCATCCCGGCCGGCGCAAAACCCTCAATTGGTCACGAAACCGGTCGCGCAAGAGCTCTACAATCACCCTGGAACTTTCGGCGACAAAAAGCCAAGTCTCGATGAACGCGTCTCACCTCTAGGGATGAAGGTGTCGAAATGCATAATTTACAATTGACAATAAGATGCACACTACAGGTAGATTACACATGGTGTCCCAAGTGGTCAGCAGTAGGGTATCGAAATGCACGGTGTAGCCTGGTCCGGTATCAACATGGTGGATGGAATCTCTCAAGTCTATGTGCTAAACCGACATGTCAGCGCAATTTCGGCACAAATTACGAAGGAATATACTGACGAAACAGTGGAGGAGTGTTGCGATCAAGCACCCTCAGATGGCCTCTTGAACCATCGCGACGACGACGGTCACGCTAGTAAACGACACATGTAAGTCCAGGTTTGGTACAAACCCCCGCCCCAATACTCACTCGTCTATTTTCTACACTCGCCGGTTGGTCAGTAAACGCACTCCATGATCTAGTCCGACTTCGGACTCACCCCGCCTCGGAAGTACATGCCCTCTCGCGCCGCAGCCCGCTCAAAAGGACTGACCCGCTTCGTGTTAGCCATACAGATCCGCGCGTAGTCCACAATGCGTTCTGCTATTGCCTGCACTTCATCATCTTCGGCGCTGGCCACCACTTCCGTCTCCCCTGTGGGCGTGAGTGTCCGTCTATTGTGTTGGAACTGTCTCGCCACGAGGGAGCAGATGGCGACAGTCTCTGAAGGAAACACGTTATCCGACAGTCCGTCGGTCTGTGACGTGTGATGGGCCAATTAGCGAAAAGATCAACAGTCCCGCTAGCGGACCGCTACGCACATACGCGATGATCAGGTCACCGTGTCGTAGCTTCAACTCGCAAAGATCTGCGTCAGTGGGATGGTCAACGACTGCTCGGGAGAAACGTTTTTGGGAGGTGGGCAGCTTTGAAAGTTGTCTAACACGCATACAAAATCTCGTCAGCGCGACGCCAAAGACGCCATGCATACGAGTACGTACTTTGGGCAGTTGAAGAAGTGTGTCTGAGAACGTTGCTGGTAAATCACCTGCGAGCCGCGGATTATGAGAAAGCCACTATCGCCAAGACTGGTACGCAAGTCGACCAGATTCAGTCCAAGCCCTTGGCGCGGGGAGATGATACGACAGACCACTTACTTCGCCGCGCGCAACATCCCCGTCGACGCGTTCAGCGTGAGTATACATGCCGTACTCGAGCCTGAGCACACCAAACGCATCAGTCACATACAACCCCGGACAGCCCGACTTCACGGTACTCACCGGCCAGGACGCCGCGTTCCCTGAGCACGCCTCCATAGGCAGACTCCAAGCACTCTACCGGCGAGAGCTCCCACCCCTCGACCTGCTCACGCTCCTCGTACTCCTGCATCGGGTCGACCTCGGGCTCGCCGGGCCAAGCGACCTTGGAATATCGATGTGCGTGAAACATGAGCGCCTGGGAGAACAGCGACGGGTCGATGCCGGACTCTGTCCATCCCCCGACCCCGTCCGCGACCCCGAGCGAGATGCCCTGCCAGAAAACAAAGCAGAAAAAGACGAAAGACGCATACGCGCCAGGCGCGCCCACCTACGTCAGAGAAGAGCGATCGGGAGACGAGCCCTGGGCCGCGACTCACGGATTTGTCCCGCATCTGTTGTGATGTACCACACAGTGGCACGCACCCGGCTTCGCATTCAACGCACGACTCGCTGCAGAGCATAAACCCAAACGCACTCACGTCCTGGATGTAGAAGAAATCCTCGCCGATGTGCCTGCCAGCTCCAGGGTTCGGCCGCGAGAGCGTCGCGTCCCGCCACCTTCCTACCGGGCTGTCGGGGGGGAAAGGGCTGGACTTGATGCGGGGACCGCGCGGGTCGTGCGGCTTGCCCGCCCAGCTGGCCCCGACGTGGAAACGGTACGGCCTGGGGAGAGACGAGGTCGAGGTCGAGGTCGGGAAGGACGAGGCGAAGGAGCGCGCGTGTTTGGCGTGCAGGCTGCATTTTGGTGGTGGTGTCCGGGTTGACGTTCGGGGTAACAACGAGTGTTTGGCGAGAAAGGACAAAGTCATGGACACGGCGCGAGCGTGCAGAGACCGTGGCTGCTCAGGAGATGGGAGATGGAGGCCGCGGGAGAAGGAGAGCAAGGCCCAGGTCGAGGTGGAGCTATGCAGACGACGAAATATTCCGATCACCCACCACACACAAAGAAAGGCGCCCGATATTCCTCCCTCCAACGCGCATCATGTGAGCAACGCGTCTCAACCAGTGTCAGCAATCGAAGTACAGAGCTCGATTAGTGGCCAAGGGTGCGGCGCGTAGGTCGAGCCTGAGGGCTCGCCGTAAACTCACTGCAAAACGGCTGGCTTATATATGCACCCTGGCATGGCGCTCTTCGGATTTTACTGAGGCTCGAAGACTGACCGACCGTACATCGTGTTCGCACGGAAGCTAGACGAAGTTCGGTACGTCGAGGGAGCACGGCGGGCAAACCACGCCTCCTAAGTACGTTTCTCACAAAATGCGTGGCACTTCCTCTGCCTTAACCCATTGCCCACTTACCAAGATGGTGAAGATTGTTGCCTGATTCCCAGACAGATATATCCGCCCCTTCAATGAGTACACATTGCTGCATGCAAAGAAAATTTCGATACAAAGGCAACCGACAAACGACTTCTACAGTGTGGGGGAATGCGTACTCGTAGCAGGGGTTTCAGAGGATGGCTACTCTGGTGTGATATGATGAGCTTTGGTACAGAAACAATGGAGGGTACAGCGCGTGTGGACGAAAACAGATGGGGCACCTGGAGCGTAATAAGTGTCGTGAACGCGTAAATTTACAAGTCGTCATCCTCTTCTGGCAGGGGAACGGCCTCGGCCTGTAAGATGACACGAGATCAATGATAGTTCTTGACAGACGCTTGACATCGATGCGTACCTGCGCGAGCTCCCGCTGGTACTGCTCCATGAGCGCAGCATCGACCTGGACCTCCGCGGGCGCGAGTGCGGGAGCAGCAACGAACTCCAGAGACGGGTTACTAAGCAGGCGAAGGACGGTCAGAGCTGTATGATTTGGTCGTTTGGTATGTGATACGTACCCAACAAGCTTCCTCGCGAGCCAGAGGAATGGCTTCTCGAAGTTGTAGTTAGACTTGGCCGAGATCTCGAAGTACTGGATGTTTTTCTTGCGGTGGAAGGTGACGCTCCCCGTCTTAACTTTCCGCTCCTGCAGCACAAGTAGACAGATAAGGCAATGACGATCAGTCCCCACAGGCGCGCCTCATGACTGGCGTTGAGCCACGCACCTTCACGTCGACCTTGTTACCGCAGAGGACGATGGGAATGTTTTCGCAAACACGCTCCAGATCACGGTGCCAGTTGGGGACGTTCTTGTAGGTGATACGGGAGGTGACGTCGAACATGATGATACCGCACTGGCCCTGGATATAGTAGCCATCACGGAGACCACCAAACTTCTCTTGGCCCGCAGTGTCCCAGACGTTGAAACATATCGTGCCGAAGTTGGTGGAGAACGAGAGAGGGTGGACCTCGACACCAAGCGTGGCTGCACGGCGGTGGCGGGATTAATATCCCTATACACAAAGGCCCTAGCAGCGTGCGACGCGATCATGCCACTTACCGATGTACTTCTTCTCGAATTCACCCGTCAAGTGGCGCTAGAAAGGCGTTGTTGATCAGCACACGATCGGGGACTCCAGAGGGCAAGGCAGTTAGAGACATACCTTGACAAAGGTAGTTTTGCCGGTTCCTCCATCGCCGACTGTATCCAATCACGTCGTATCGCGTTACATGGATAGAAGGACGCAAGTTTGAGGACGAAAGACACGAAAACGGACGAGTGGCACAGACATCGATCAAGATGCATGAGCGGAAGGCAAAGTTTTCGTGAGTAAGACAGCACTTGAATATGACGCAGAGAATACGCACCAAGGACGAGCTTGAAGGTGGGGATGTTCTGCTCAGCCATCTGGAGATTCTAGGAGATGGGGTGGATGGTGGATGAAAAGAGAAGGGAGGGTTCTGTGTCCTGGTGAGGAGGCGCGGACGAGAGAGAGTCAGACGGAGACAGGGCAGAGATGGTCTTACATAATCCTAAAATTAGATAATCACGATCATCTTCGCTGGATCTCTGCATGGGTCTTACGTTAGCTGAGTAGAGGCTGAGGTGATGGTGTCCCAACGTCTTCATCTGGTCTTCGTATTCTCGTGGTCGTGATGAATGCCCCAATTGCTGTCAGTAGAAAAAGACATACAAGATCTCAGCGAGTGAAGCTAACTTACTCCAACGTTCCTAAGAGATAAATGAGACCTGTGGGACGAAATGTCTTTGCTCCCAAGGATGGTGTAACTTCGGCTGAACCGTTGGCGCATCTCGCGAGGTTCCTCTGCGTGGATGATGGCATCAGGTGGCCCGGTAGCCAGAAGGCTTGTTAGTGGGGAGGGGCGAAAGGTAGCACCACGGATGGAGCTCCGTGTCGATTAAAATCCTGGACCAAGGGCAAGGAATGGAGCCAAGTATGCGGCCAAAAGCAGTCGGCCGAAAGACATGACTTGTATTCGTACCAAATTAGTACGAGCTGAACACGCCGAAGAGGCGTGGAACGCGGCACGTCATCCGACTCTGTAGGAAACTACTACTCGCGAGCTACGTGTAGGCAGCTTCGAACGGACCCGATACGATGGTGTCGGGGAGCGTCCGGCAATAGCGCAGCATGGACCGCCGTCTGTCGTCCTCGTGAACACGCAAGGAGTGCCGAAGGCCCGGAGAGACGAGTGCAATGAGGTCGAAGCTTCTCAGAACACGTTGAGCCTCGAAGGTTGCAGATACGAGATAAACGTTGGTGGTTGGTTCGCGAGCACATGTGCAACAAAATTGGCTACAATCGATGGTGAAGCTCGTTGCAGTAGATATGGCGCGACAGTGGGTCATATGATCGAGCGGAAGCAAAGAGCAAAGAGACCATATATAGGCGGCTGGATGGGGGCTGAATAATGTCGCACTTCTAGTCCGTGGCTAGCGGAAAGAAAACGCCAAAAGGCGTCCGAGGCGGACGCACGCACATAAAACCTCAGAATGGACATAAAGCACGTGTGGGCCTGTGTGGGCTTGCCCAATGCCATTCGGCTCGAGGAGGCTCAAACGAGTGGGTGCTGTGGGGCTGACTACTGTGACTCGATCAGTTTCTTGACGCGAGAGTGCGACGTCGGACGGACCGGGGAGCTCTGATGATCCGTGACATGATGGTATCAGCGGACCATAAATGGTCCCAAATTGGACCGAGAACTTGAAGAGAAGGATGCGCTTTGTCGGCGCCAGAGTCGCAACGTCGACGTCGTTGCTCGTTGCTGAAGCTGACAATCCATGAGCGAGCACTGCATGCACGGTGTCGTATCTCAGGCTGGGAAGATGGCTGACAGTGCTTAGGTGTGCATCGGAGGCGGGTGGGGCGAACGCGACGATGGTCGGACGGAATGGGTCGGCATCTCGGCGTCGATGTCCTGCGGTTCGGCATGGGGAGGTACGTGGGCGGCCGATTTGTAACCGGTTTTC
Source organism: Sanguinoderma infundibulare (assembly GCA_032821775.1). NCBI lineage: Eukaryota > Fungi > Basidiomycota > Agaricomycetes > Polyporales > Polyporaceae > Sanguinoderma > Sanguinoderma infundibulare. The sequence goes on along the minus strand of JAVLRN010000005.1, from coordinate 1,399,863 downwards.
TCATCTGTGAAATAGCCCACTATGGCCTCCCTCAGTCTCCGTCGCCGCCCTCCGTCTTTCCGTTCAAAAGCACGGCCGCTGAGGTCCCCCAGCACCAGTCTTTCGCGTCTTTGCGCCATTGGTGATCCCCCGCCTTCGTTGGGTTCATACCACGCAAAGTCATGGCCTCGGAGAAGCCCGTCCATGGCGCCACTCCATCTGCGCTCACTCCCGCCCATTCCTCCGATCTCGAGAAGGGCGAAAAGGCCGCAAAACCCGTACAACATTGGAAGCAAAACGAGGAACATGTCCTACCCAAGAACAGGATGAGCCTCGTATTCACGGGCTTGATGGCCAGTGTATTCCTTGCAGCCCTGGATCAAGTACGTTATTGCGATGCGATCATTCATTTCTCTTGGCAGCTCGCGGGGTCTAAACGCGTAACGTCAACATTGACATCCTTCATTCTCCAGACCATCGTCGCAACTGCGCTGCCTACCATTGTCGCGAAACTCGGCGGCGGCAAGGATTACAGCTGGGTCGGGAGGTATGTTCGTCAACCTCCGCCACGCCATTCTTCTTATCTCCGTCTTTCAGCGCGTACCTCCTCGCGTCCTCCGCATTGTCGCCTCTTTATGGCAAATTGTCTGACCTCATCGGTGCGTATGGCCCGTCAACCGTGCGCGCTTGAAGCTCATTGACGTAAAAACGTTAGGACGAAAGCCCATCTTGTTCACTTCCATTGGTATATTTCTGGTGAGCGCGTTGAAAAATGACGAGGAATTAGCAACTCATGCTGGTTATACAGCTTGGTTCGGCACTATGTGGCGCAGCCCAAAACATGGTTTGGTTGGTCGTTGCCCGCGCCGTCCAAGGCATTGGTGGCGGCGGGATCATTCAGCTGGTGCAGATCACCATTTCTGACATCGTCGCGCTGCAAGAGTGCGTCTCGTTCGCATGCTCATCTCATTCCGCAGTCACTGATTCTCTACAGCCGTGGCAAGTACGGAGGATATATCGGTGCCACGTGGGGTATTGCCAGGTAGGTTATCTATAGTCGACTCTGCGGGACAGGGCTGACAATATCATACAGTGTCATAGGACCTTTGCTTGGTGGTGTACGGACATTCGATGCATCAGCCGTCTCTCATGACTGACTTGACCCGCACATAGGTTTTCACAGACCATGTCTCTTGGCGATGGTACGTGGCACAGCTTCCTTTCCTTAGCATGTCACGATGTACTTAACCGCCCTGTTCCCTGTGACAGGTGCTTCTTCATTAACTTGTGAGGACTTTGGCGTTCTCCGTCCTAGCTTTTGGACCGCTGACCTAAAGTAATCCTCAGACCCACCGGCGGTGTCGCATTCCTCTTGCTGTTCTTCTTTTTGAACCTCAACCCGCACAAAGGACGTACCTTGAAAGAACACGCCAGCGATTTCGATTTCCTGGGATTATTCTTGATCATTACTGGCGTTGTTCTCATCCTGCTAGGTTTCAACTTCAGCGAATCTAGCTGTGCGTGCAATTTTGCAGTCGAACGACGAAGTATCTCGCTAACTCTTTCTTGCTGCAGGGTCCGCTCCGGAATGCATTGCCCCTCTAGTTATCGGATTTGTCCTATTGATTGCCGCGTCGGTGAACGAGCTGTACACGACGCGCTCACCAATTATTCCGCCCCGTCTCTTCAAGGTTCGTTCCACTGTCTTGGCTCATATGTCGCGTTCAATTCGTCTTACATGTGCTACCCATTCTTAGACGCGTACAACGTCACTTATCTTGATCACCGTCTTCTTCCATGCGTTCGGATTTTTTGCGGGGGCGTACTACCTCCCAGTATATTTCCAGGTCCTCGGCTCGTCTGCCACGGGTGCCGGCGTGCGGTAAGTTTGTTCGTGCACAGAAGTTTGAGAGGCCGCTCATAGATATTCTCCAGGATGCTGCCGTTCTCTCTTTCGGGGGCCTTAATGTCTGTTGTTTCCGGTCAGATCATTTCCCGCACAGGGAGGTGGCGCCCGACCATGTGGGCGGGTTGGGCTGTCATGACTCTTGGATGGGGTCTCATGATTATGCTCGACAACACGTCAAACATGTAAGTGTTTGTCATTCGACCAGCAGTGTTTATTGTTTTGCTTAACTATCCGTCTGCAGTGCTGAAAAGGTCTTATACCCCTTCGTTGCGGCTCTCGGCATTGGTTGTTTGTTCCAGGCAAGTTTTCATTCGCAGGTCTTCGTGCGCACCGTCACTAAACTCCGGGGACTTTTATAGACCCCTCTGATCGCTTTGCAAGCTGCCATGCCCTTGAAGGACATGGCGACGAGTACCGCCGCGTTCGTGCTAATTAGAACGCTGGGTGGCACCGTCGGCATCTCGGTTGGGCAGGCCATTATATCCAGCGTATGTCCCCGGCCGCCGCGGAAACGGTTGAACTTCGCTGACACGGCATCCTATAGGAGCTGCGCAAACGCGTTGCCCAGATTCCCAATCTCACGATCGATACCTCCCCGTCTGCGCTGACACAGCTCGTGCGACAGATCCCGCTCATCTCGGTACGTGCGTTCGCTGCGGTGGCATCACCTCGTAAGGTGACTGACGTATTTGTCCTCGTACCGTGTGCGCGCAGAACGTTGCTGAGCGAGTGGCGCTGATGCACGCGTACGCAGGAGCAATTAGCACCATCTGGCTCGTCAACACGCCGTTAATGGGCGTGGGCTTGGTCCTCGGTGCGTTCGTATTTATCACGTCGCGGTCGTTTTCCGACGGCGATCGCTGACTCACGTCTTTTCCGCAGTGCTGTTCCTCCGCTCGTACACGCTCGAGCGGGTGGTGCGCAGGGCGGGGGAGGAGCCGAAGGACAGCAAGGCGGCGGATGTGGAGGCGCAGGCACATCCGCCAGAGGAGGGCCTGAAAACGGCCGGGGCCGGAGTCGAGACTGTTTCTCGCGACGACGCAGCGACGGAAGGGACTGTCCACGGTTCGGACGAAAAAGAAGACGAAGAGGATTCGAAAGGTGCCGACAGCTGATCCGCTGGTGTCCTCCGATTCGTGCGTGTGCGTCACGTCTGGGGACCGCACCGGAGAATTGGGTTTGTGATAGAGGATACGAAGCTGCCATTCAACACGCGACCTCCCCATGCATCATCGACCATTTTAGAGAGCATAGACTGGACGACTCAGATTACCCCATCTTACGATGCCTTACGATCTCATAATGTTTTGGACTTATTTTGTTTTTCTTTGTGCATAGTAGTATCCTCGTTCCGCTCCTCGTGGCAGAGGAGCGGGGCTCAGCCGCAGTGTATTGATGGTTCTTGATACCTCACCCTCGTATAATGGGACGATTCGCGATCGAGTGTCTCCCAGTTGGTGTGCGCTGCTCCAGATCTAGCCGAATCTATGGTTATGCTGATTATTGACAGTGTGTGGCCATGTGGTGTGTGACAGCTTGATTGACATCCAACAAACGAAACAAAACGCGAGGTGGCGGCGTCGCGGCCACCCTGACAAAGCGGCGCACAAGAAAGACAGCGCGAGGGATCGTGATGCACCGACGACGACAACAATTGGCAATGGCGCACACAAGCCCAGTGTGTGGCCCGATAGAGAGCCCAGCAAATCCTTCCACAACATGTCCGCGTCGAGGGCGATGTGGCGGCTTGGTGGGGCCGCGACCTGGGCTGGGAAGACGGCAACGGTAACCCTCTGAACCTGTTGGGGGCTTCGATGATGCGTCGGATCCTCCAATGCCGGGCGGGCGTAGCTGGGAGCTTTGATATAGAAGGCGGGGAGCTCGAGAGATGGGTTCCCGCGAGGCGCGCTGCCACTGATTCGTCCGCCGAACAAGTACTTGCCGCCAGAGGCGTTGTGAATTCGCCGGTGCTTCACCCGCCGCGGAACGCTCTTACAAATCGGGACCGATGTCGGTTTGCTGCATTTTGAGGCTGGCAGTGCTCCGCTTTCAATGATTGCGCCGCAATATAGCTGACTGCGATGTCCGGCGAGGATGTGGTTAATTAAGGGATCTGCTGAGCGCTTTGAGAGCGCTAAATTGGCACTGTACGCGATCAACATGTACTGATGTGTTGATGGAGGCGAGAAACCAATATCCTATCCCCAGATACAACGATGCCACAATGCCACAATGTGGAGGCTAGCGGAGATATCCGTAATGGAGACTGGGGAAGGCGACGGTCCCTATGGAGTTTGTTTTGGACAGAGACCTCTGTAACGCATCCAATCCAGGGTTGGATGTGAAGCTTACCGATCCAAGACCTCTGGGTGGCACCGGTTGGCGGTCGATTTGCCACTGATTCGATTCAGACTTCATGATACAGGCGATGCACCGCTCCTCGACGCGTAATAGGCAAGGTCTAAGCTCAGGAATCGGACCTTGGGGCGGAGCTGCTGAGGGGGCCGAGAATACCGAGGCCGGGGGGATGGCAGGAGCGAGCGGAGATTGGTACGCTGGCAAGGAAGGGTGCCTAGGGAAGGCGAACGGACCGCCAGAAGGAGAAGCGCGAAGGCCGGCCAGGGCCTAGGACCGTCGTCTGAGGCTCGGACGCTCGGATGACCCCTGGCTCGGAGCGTGTTGGCTTCCCAGACGTCGCGAAGAGGGCGATATCCGGATAGGCGGACGTAGGCCCGGGGATGCTCTGCTGGCGCGCGACGCATAGTGGGCACAGCGTATGGTCGCTGTTCGGGACGGGACTTGTGCGGTCGAGGCCGGGGAGAGAGAGAGGCGGCGTGGGTCGATGTCGCTGCCGGCAAGGGACGATCTAGAGGTTGTTTCTGGAACGGGGAAACGCTGATGATGGACGAGAGCTTGGGTAACATGGGCCAAATATTGCTGCAGTGCAGTGTTGGCGAGGTGCTGCTTGCTGGAGGTGTTCGACGCAGCCTAAACCGCATCAAGCTCGATAGCGCTCGACGGGGCAGTGTGCTCGACTGCATGGGGCGCGCAGCGGGGACGCCAGGCGGATATGTTTTTGTGTATGGAGAACGGAGAGACGAGCGGGGACGGTGGTTGCATGTGGTTTGAAGAAGGGCGGAATAAGTGAATTGCAAGGGGAGCGAAAGGCGAGGAGACGAAAGGGGGAGATTGGCGCGTGAGGAGGAGAGAGAAGAGGGAGCCCAAGTCAGAAAGCGGCGGTCGCCTCCCACACTCTCCACTTCCCTCTTCTCCTCTCCCACCTCCTCCCTGCCCCGCCAGCAACGACCCGGATCCCTGCCACCCGACGCCTGCAATGCCTGTCGAACACGCTGCTCCCGCCATACACGACGTTTCCCAGCCAGATCCACAGCACTCCCAGGTCAAGCTCTGCTTTGTTTGCCGGTGTCCCCTCACCGCCGAAGCAGCCACCGCGCCCTTTTCTCTTCACGGACATGACACAACCGATACCACAATCGTCGACGCCAGCCCAGTATGCACCTCGTGTCGTACTCGTCTGGCCCCTCCCGCCCGGGAAGGTCTTTTTGCCGAAGTGGAGAGGGAACTCTTGCGTCGTGCCGCATCATTGCAGCCTGCAGGCAATGAGGCTGAACAACACGCCCACGAGCTTACCCAGCTCACGACCCTTCCGAGTCCCCCGGCCGTTGAACCTTGTCCGTCACAACAGGATATAGTCATGGATGGCCACGCCGCCCCCCTGCGCGCTTTCCCTGTCGCTACGCCTCCGGTCGAGCCTTCGACGAGCTCATCGTCTACCTCTGGCTCCGGTCTAGTCCTGTCCCCCCGCCTTGCCCCTTCTGCTCACCCTTCTCCCGTTCTGACCCGTCCGACGCTCGCGCCAATCGACACAAGCAGTCCATCTGCCACCTCCTCTTCCCAGGCGCCGTCAGGGCGACGCGCGGAGCTAGCCTCCGTCTCACACTCCTCGGCCCACCGACAGCGTTCCCATGCAGGATCATCTTCGGGGCCAGACCCTCTTTTGGATATCACCCGCCTCCGGGTGCGTTCACAAGGTCACCACTGTCTATACCCTGGCGCCACTTTCCAAGGAACGCAGAAGAGCGGCAGGAATAGTTACGATGTCAACGTCACAATTGTGGTGCGTGTTATTCACTTGATGTCCTCCATGATCCCAGGTCATCAACGGTCACATTTCGACAGGACGTGGATTTCTCTTCATCACACTTGTGCGGATACCTCCGAATCCGTGGCTTGACAGACGACTGGCCCGAGCTCACGACGTACTTTGACGCCGAGATTATCGGCAGCCGTTATGGTTTTCTGACGCGCAATTGGGGGGCGAATGAGCAGGAGGACATGGTGCATTGGGCGCGATTCCCTGCCTTCCGACATGTCAAAAACGAGCTCAAGAAGCCTCACCTGACGATGCAGGACGCGCTGAATCGCGGCGCGGTCTTTATGCGTTGGAAGGAGAAGTTTCTCGTTCCTGACCATCGTGTCCAAGACATCAACGGCGCGAGCTTTGCAGGTGCGTGCTATCATTTCGATCCGACGTCCCACGTCTGCATCTGTCCCTGTCTTCGAGGAAGGCTTCGTCGCGACTGCGATCTGACCATATTTTGTAGGCTTCTACTACGTTTGTGTAGACTTCAACCCTCAGCAGTCTGGTGCGATGCAGCTCCCTTCCCCGGTAGAGGAGAATGTCGAGATGGCAACGTCACCGACGACAACGCATGCAACCAAGCCCGAGACTCCCTCGAGATCTCGCCGCATCTCTATGACACGAGGTACACGGAGGGCAGGACGGTCGGCGTCGCGTGGATTCCCGTCTAACGTGGCGACGATGAGCGGGTTTTACTTCCACCAGAATTCTGAGCCGTGAGTGTCCTGTCGCCGGATAGTTGTCTGCTTCCAAGAACTAAACGATGAATTCCGATCCAGGTACCAGCAACTGTCTCTCGTTCACGTACCCGAGCACACGAGCTCGTGCTTCGAGTTCCGATGATTAGCTCGCCTCCTCGCGGCGACGCGTGCGACGCTTGCTGGGCACTGTTAAAAGCTGCCCCGAGCGTTGCACGGGTCGGCACACCTCTGGATCTCACTCATTCTGAGCCAGGGCGCTCTCCACTCCATCTACTGTTAGTCTTATGACTATGGTGCTCACTGGTGCCATATGTGATACCTATATCCCTCTCTGCACGTACTGAAATCTCCCTGGACGATCTGCCTCTGCTCATCGTACTCGTGGTTGCCGCGCTAACGACGTACCCATTCATGGATTGCATTACACTCTTTTTGTACTATCTCCCTAGTTCTGATGGCCGGCGGTACTTTCCTACATAGCTGTTGTATGACGTGTGGAATGCCATCTCTCTATTCGCATTCTGAGCGAGGGCCGGGCAGGGGGATGGGACTGCCATAAGCGGAAGCGACCGGGGAGTGCCGAGGCGTTGGCGGAGAGCGTTGCAGGGCTGAGCTCTCTCCGCCCTCAGGCTACCAGCCCCGTCTCGGTCGACGTCCTCTCCTTCCGCCGCCATCCTCCCCCTCCTTCCCCGACGCCTTCACCATGTCGTCCCACAACTCGTCCTCTTCCAACAACGTGGTCGGCGCACACTACCGGGTCGGGAAGAAGATTGGCGAGGGCTCGTTCGGGGTTATCTTCGAAGGTGTGTCTGCGCGCAAACCCTACTCCATGCGCCCCGCAGTGTCATATACGCCAATGCGACGTGGCACAGGGTGAGGGCGAGGGATGATGCTGATAGCGTTGGTGAACCTGTGTAGGCACAAATCTGCTCAACTCGCAGACCGTTGCCATCAAATTCGTATGTGTCTCTTATCCTCCCACCGTGCCCTTCCCCGGCGCCGTGTCTACCCTCACGGTGCGCTAACACACAACCTGTGCATGTTCACTTCGCATTGCGCCCATATCGCTCCTTGCCCTGGCTCGTCGCCGTCGCCCCGACTTCGTTGGTCCGTAGGAACCGAGAAAAGCAGAGGCACCTCAGTTGCGCGATGAGTGTCGCTCATATCGCATTCTGGCCGGCTGTCGTACGTCCTGTCTCCCTCAACTCCCTCTTCCTTTCGGGGCGCTCAAGGCGTGACTTTTGCGGTGGACGCGGCTCCGCTCTGTAGCTGGTATCCCGCAGATATACCATTTCGGTCAGGAAGGCCTCCACAACATTCTCGTCATCGATCTGCTGGGCCCGAGCTTAGAGGACTTGTTTGACATGTGTGGGAGGAAATTTTCGATCAAGACAGTGTGCATGGCGGCAAGGCAGATGGTGCGTCTTGCTACTTCGTCCTCTCCCGTAATAGCTGCCTGTATGCGGGCTGCAGAACGCTAACTGTGGTTTGCCCCCTCCTTCGTCCCCTCACTCCTCTGTCTATGCGACACGGCCCTGTAGCTTACCCGCGTGCAAACGGTCCACGAGAAGAACCTCATATACCGCGACATCAAACCCGACAACTTTTTGATCGGTCGCCCGGGTACCAAGAACGCGAATGGTGAGCGCAGCGTCTGAGTCTCTCGTGCACAGGGGTATCTTCAGGGATTGACCCTTGCCATCGTCAGTGATTCATGTCGTCGACTTCGGTATGGCCAAGCAGTATCGAGATCCGAAGACCAAGCAGCACATCCCGTACCGGGAACGAAAGAGTCTGAGCGGGACAGCGCGGTACATGAGCATTAACACTCACCTCGGTCGCGGTACGTTATTTTCACGCTCGCGTTTGATGGTCTTGTTGTCTGAGACAGCTTGCCTTTTTCAGAGCAGTCACGCAGGGATGATCTAGAAGCGCTGGGGCATGTCTTCATGTACTTCCTCCGCGGGAGTCTACCATGGCAAGGCCTCAAGGCCGCGACGAACAAGCAGAAGTACGAGAAGATAGGGGAGAAGAAGCAGACTACACCGATCAAGGAGCTGTGCGACGGCTTCCCTGGTGCGTGCATGTGTGCTGTTAGACCTATCCTTGGTTTCCGACTAGACCAACTGCTCGCAGAGGAGTTTTCTATCTACCTCAACTATGTACGGAAACTTGGATTCGAGGAAACGCCTGATTACGACTTCCTCCGCGAGCTGTTCGCCAAGGTTTTGAAGAACAACGGCGACGTAGAAGACGGCGTTTACGACTGGAACCTTCTAAACGGTGAGGCACATGGGTTGTTCCACGAACGTGTCTGAAGAGACTAAATTGCCGCTTGTGATCAGGTGGAAGAGGCTGGGAAGCCTCTATGGTATGTATTGGCCCCACCTTCTTGTCCACGAGGAGGTTAAGTTTATGCTGACGCCCCTTGGCGTTTCAGGGTGGCGGGAACCAGATCCTGGCGCAAATACAGAACACACCGGCCACTCCTCAACAGCAGTACGATTCCCGTAGAGCCGACCGGGCAGGCCGCGACGACCGTCGACGCGCATCTCAGGCCGGCAACCCCGTCGTCCCTCCGTCGCCTGCGCTCGTCCGTGCCGGTTCCAAGTCACGACACCCTGCGGCGGCCTTCAATGTTATTGGCGTCGGTGCTTCCCCGAACATGTCCGCGGAGGCGCACGTCGGTGTTCCGGTGGTCCAGCACAGGATGAGCCAGCACCAGCAGGGCGCATCACATCCGTACGCGAACGCGGCATACGATACCTACGGCAGGGACGAGTACTCGGCCAGCCAACAGCCATACGGCCGTGCGTCGCCAATGGTGCCCAGCGTCAGCGCTGCACCACCCGCGCTGAGCAACGTGCGCGCGATGGGCGGCGAGGTCGGTGTCGCGAACGGCGGCGACTACCATGGGCAGCAGGAGATCGAGCCCCCGAAGAACACCCTCTGGAAGATCCTGACATGTCGATGTGGATGAGCGAGGCGCGCGCACATGCACCATCAACCCCAACCACGCACGCAACGCAGATTACGCCCGTCATGCAGAACACGCACTCCCATCCGTCCTGTCCTTACGTTTGGTTCCACAATCGGTTTTATTTTGCTGGATTTTTGGCTACAGATTCGGTCGCTGTTCGTGTATTCTTTTTTTTGCCTTCCCGTTTGTCTCATGGTGGTTACGCTGTCTCTCTCGCTCATTCCCTCTCTCCTAGTCAATTTACCCCGCGCTCTCGCTGTCTTCATACATCCAATCGCTGACCGATACCTCTCCTCGCAATTTGCCTTTCGAGTCTATACGCCATGTTCCTCGCCATGAGGTACCTTTATCCCACATCTCGTACATGTCGCCTTCGCGCGCCCCCTGACGATGATCGTCTTCCCTATCCACCCCGCGCGTGCGCAAACCGATTCTTCTACGCTGCTTCACACGCTTACGAATACAGTCCGGCGTAATATGCTAATACATCCAAATGGCTGTCCTGATCATAGCGCAAAGTCTGGTACTTGGTACGAGTTTTGACAGTTGCAATACACACTCTTGCAAACATCACGGGACGTTCTGGACGCTGAGATTAGGGTAATAGGCGCGTTTACAAAACTAATGCTGTGGTACGTTGGGGACGATAGTGTGCTACCTTGCGGTCCGACGGTGCTACCGACTGATCAGTCTGCTACGGATGGGGGCGCGGGGTTTGGTTGGGAGTGGCATCATTGCTGTTGCGACGCGGAGGGGATGGAGAGTGGTGAGGTCTGGGACTTCGAGGAGTGAGGGCGCGGAGAGGGATATCGGGACCTCGAACGTCGCGGGGTCTTGGAACGCGGGGGGCTCGTCGACCGGCGGCGGTCGCGCGACGTGGAGCGACCGCGAGAGACGGAGCCGAGCGTGGACGGACGGTCGTTCAAAGCTTGACCATCTTGACCGTCTGCAGGCATACATTGAGTTACTGAGCCGGGGCAGGTTGGAGAAGGACGATGACGTACCTCCTGGGGGGAAGGAGCTTTCTTGGATCTCGGAGAGAGACCGTCGAGACCTCTCCGACGTGGAGTCCTCAATGGTCTCCATCGACATGCTGGAACTACTCTTGTCGCGGGGGGAGGACTCGAACTGGTGGATGGGAGACGTCTGTCCTCGGTCTGTGTCGCCCGAATGGTGACTCCGGGCTGCGGAGCGGGAACGGGAACGATCACGATTTGAGCGGCCTGTGGAACAGAAATGAGTTGCTAGATCGAACCGAGTAGGAGAGACTCACCTGAGCTGTGTTCACTTCTCGCATCGACGCTCCTACCACGTCGAGGCAATCCTTCTCGAGGCCTAGCGATTGCGGGCTCCCCCTGGTGACGTCCGCCATGCGACAAATCCCCAGAATGCTGACCTTGAGGATTCTGAGGTCTACTGTCCCAATTGTTGACCGGATCGCAATTGTTACCGTTCTGATGCCGATACCCATGTCGCGCATGGTTGTGATGACCGGTATCGTTGGAAGACCCGCCTCGCCCTGCATGGCTGTGGTGATCAGTAAAGGTGGGGTACCCGCCTCGCCCCGAGTTATAGTTGGGAAACCCGCCTTGTTGGTGGCGGGATTTGGGGTTGTAATGATTGGGCCGACTCCCATTGTTACCGTAGTGCTGTCCATTCTGGAAGTGCCTATGATCCCCCATGCCATTGTGCCATAGACGGTGTTCGTGAAGAATCCCTCCCTGTGGATGCGTACCGGCGGGATGACCGTGAGGCGGGAACTGACCGGCAGTGTTCTTGTGATACTGCTTGTTAGCAATGCACCAAGGCCTTGGAGAGCAGAAGGGCTGACACTTACCTCTCTCAAGTCCTGTGGCTGTGGATGACCTACTACTTGATCCTGAGGAGTCCATGACATGAGACGTTGTTCCGGTGGGAGGCCCGAGGACGGCCCTGGTAGCATCTGCTGCTTCTCGATGGCAGCCTGAACAATCTTAGTGGTGGCCTCCCTCCACGTCACCATAGCGGTCATTAGTTGGCTCCGGACCTCGTCCCCAATCTTACGCCCGTACTCTTGGTCCTTCGCCTCTCGCTCGCTTTTGTACGCCTCGACCGTGTTCTCAAGCTCCCGCACTTTCCGTCCCATATGATGTCGTTCGGTGCGCTCCTTCTTGATCTCCTCGCGTAACTGGGCAATCTCCGTGGTCTCCTCGCGTGACTTAGCAAGCTCGTCCTCCAGCTTCCGAACCCGTGCACGAAGTTCTTCGACCTCGTTGAGAGGCTCCTGACGCTGGCCAACCGCCGATTCCTGAGCGTCGAGGCCGTCAAGTCTCGGTAAGACGGTCTGCTCGAAGGTCTTCAGCAACGCAACGACACGACCTTCGCTCTCCTCAACCTTCTGCATTGCCTCTTTAACCTTGATGTCCGACAATAACTTAGCTTTCATGACGTCTGACATGACTCCAAATACTTCTGCCACCGGCCCCATAAGCTCCGTATCGCCGGCCAGTTGGGGAGACGGAGCATCCACACTAGGGCCTGCACTGGGTTCGAGTTGGTGAACATCGGGAGTCGTGAACAGTCGAGCGGCATCGGCGGAGTTCCGTAAACCAAGCGGGACGACTAGACTAGACAACAAAGATGCCGTGGCAGGTACACTTGCGGGCGCAGGCGCGGGTGCAGGTGCAGGGCCCGGTAGTGGTGGGAAGGGAGCGACAGCGGAAGAGGGCGTCGGGGAAATCGCACGTCCGGGTGCAGATGCAGATGCAGGAGTGGGAGGAAGAATGGGAGCGGACGAAGCCGCAGGTCCTGGGGCGGGGTTGAGAACAGAGGGCTGGGGGGCTGCTCGGCGTTCAATAATAGAACCATTCTGACCAGAACTAGACAAGGGACGGGAAGGTCCCGCCATAGTCGCGTCCGGAGGAAGATCACGTCGCGGAGGAAGCGCGGGTGGCGGAGGGTGAGGAGAGGAAGGGTGGCTGGGACGAGGCACTCTTGGTGAGGGTTCTGCAAGTTGTAGAGCGTTCATCGGAATAGGCTCATCGTCGATCTCGATGACCTCCGGATCCAGTGGTCGCGCCACACGCGCTTTCTTGCGAGGAGTCCGCTCTGCCCGTTGTTGCGATGTAACTCTAGCCTCCACCTCGCTATGAGGGATGCCGGGTGGACCTCTCTTGCGCTTCTGGGTACGACGCGCTGTCTCCGTACTGGAAGTAGACGGCATGGTGGAGTGCTTCTTGAAATTGAACGTCGTTCGTTGGCCAAAATCCTTCGATGAGCCGGGAACAGGCTGCTTAGCTCGTGGGAGCAGTTTACGACTGTTCATCGAGGACACGGGGGAGGCAGGAGGTGGAGGATGCGCAGACGAGTGACTCGAATGTGGGCGTGATGGCGAAGCGCCCCTGATCGATTCTGGTGACATCACACGCCTGAGTGTTGTAGGTCGTTTTGGTAGAGACCGGGATGAACGCTCAATGGGAGGCTGCGTGAAGACGGAGATTCCAATTGGAACAGCCGCTTTCTTATAAGCATATGCGAGTTCATTCCCATAGGATTGCCCCAAGTAGTGCTCTTCCGAATCGGTTCTTGAACGAGATTTACGTCTGGCAGACTGTACCATTGGTTAGCAACGGATATGAGGTAACTGGCCCATGGTAACGTCTGAACTTACTGGACGCGTGGCTGCAAGTTCAACCCTGCTCTCCGACCTTCCTCGACCTGGAGCACGTCCATTTTCGGCAGCATCTCGGCGCGTGGACCGGGGCTTCTTCTGCGGAGAGTCCATCCATTCCGGCTCGTCTGAGGAAGGCGACGCGGTCCGTTTGAGAGGCCTCTTGACAATCGGTACCTCCACATATGGCACGCATCGACGTGCATTCGGGGGACGCGCGGGACCCTGCTGACTCACGATCTCGGATACTTCGATCTCTGAACTGGCGTCCACAGCGGTCGCGGTAGGGGATGCGGAAGGCGATCGACGGTGGTTGCAGTCCGGAGGGCCATCGAAACCATCTACGTGTTCCTTGGGGTTGTCGACTGAGGGAACCAGTCTCTCTGGGCCGTCTAGTGAATTACCCGGCCTCTCTAGGCTACGCCACTCGGGACTGTCTAACGAGTCTATTGAGGTGAGTGGTGAGCACTCACCGTCCTCCACTGGATGAGGCGGAGGGGTGCTCAAGTCTAGTCTGGGAGGGGTGCTCAAGTCTAGTCTGGGAGGGGTGCTCAAGTCTAGTCTGGGAGGGGATCGCGAGCCGATCTTCGGACTCAAACCAGGTGGTGTCGACAACGACTCCTCTTCAGGCTGAGATCAATAGTCAGCCTCATCCTATGTGTGCTTCTGAACCCACTAACCTCAGGATCGACGTCGATTTCAGCCCTATCATAGAACCCGGCTTTCGTTTGGGGATTTGAGGGCTTGCATCTCGGAAAACTCTTAGCCGCGATCACGAGCCTATTCTTTGCATTGTTGCCATGGACGTTGTAAAGCTTGACCGGATATTGCTTCGTGGCTGTACCGTTGGCCTTGTGCACCTCGTGAAACGCAGTTTCACCTTTGGAGAAGGCGAGAACCGCTTCTGCAACATGTGTCCCAAAGCGGAGATGATGGAAGAAACACTTCCAGGTCTTGCACTTCGTACACTTCAGACACTCTGAAGGAGGCGCTAGATGGGGGTCTGGGTTTTTCGAACTACATCGGTAAAGGTCTTGCGCCTGTCAGTTGCAGTAGAAACTGTCAGGTTTGTGGTGTAAAAGGGTAAACGTTGTTGACGCACATCGGTGAAGCGGATGTTCTGCTTATACTGCTGATATGCGCAGGCAGCCTCAAACACACGGATGCCTTCGTGTTTGTTCAGGTCACTGTTCTTCTGATGAGATAACAACTTCATGAAGCCTTGCTACGGTTACGCACCTTTCTTGGAGGTCCAAAAGAGCCTTCGCTTTCAAAACCTCAGGGACCTGACGCAACACGTCTGCTGCGCGGTTGCGGTCGGTGATGAGGACATGGAGTGGTCGACATTGTGCGGGCTGCATCTCGTCGCAAACGCAGCTCCGGCCTTCCACGTAGCACGCAGCGCAGATCAGCAAGCCGTCACCAGGCTGGCCAGATTGTTCGGGCAACCAAGCGCATTTTCGGCACTCGAAGAAGCTCTGAAAGATGTCCGCGCCGCAGAAGTCACAAGCAAAGTTGCACGCGCCTGCTCGCTGCTTGTCCGTGTGCTCGCGCGCGTCGCTGGGTGGGACGAGTTTGAGTTTTCGCCGCATACCCGTCTCCGTCGTCAACGACCAACCAGACCTGTCGGCCCCGAGTACGTGCGGAAGAGACCCGTGACAGGCAGCATACTCCTCGAGCAGGACTTCGTCGAAGAGCTTGACAAGGGTGCGTAGTGTCTTCGCACACTCCTCAGTGGACGGGCGTGGCGAGGGTGATAACGATGGCCTTGAGTCGCAGTCGCTATCGCTGGAAGCGTATGGTAGATTGAGCGCATTCGTGCCGACGTTCCCGTTTGTATCTTTGTCACTGGACTTCAGTGGGAGGGCAGACTTGAGCAAATCCGTGTGGTGGAGCATTGCACGATAGAGTATGGTCTTGACCCGGTACTGCTCCGCTCGGCACACCCTAACAAATGGAAACGAATGTCAGCGCACATAGATTAGTACAGGTATATCAATCCAAGTACCTGCGGTACACCGGCAGCTCGCTGTGCAGAGCAGTACTCAGTCCCTGAAGAGGCATTCGGGACCAACTGACTTTCATGGCCAGTCCGCCTTGGTTGACGACCTGGTGCACGCTCCGTGGCGGGACAAGGACAAGGTCGCCGACCCTCTGCTCTGCGACGTATACGTCAAACGGTGCACTGCCAAGCTCCTCGACGGTCGTGATGTGCGTCTCCCAGTCAAGTTCCTGTCCGAGTATCTTCTGAAAGTACTCAGCTGCCTTTGGCGCGGTTTGCGATTCGGTCATGAACCAGAACGAGGAGCCGGCGTCCTCAGCAAAGCACATTAGGTTGTGGCCCGAGGATGCACAGAGGTCCTTGTGTGCGGCCGTGTAAGTGTCTCCCATGCCAAGATAGCACATAAGCGACTCGACGGCCTCCTACATAGATTGATTCAGCACGCATGTGTGTCCTGAAATAGACAAAACCTACGGAAGGATAGAGATGCCGCAGAAGATCACCAGAGCATCCAGGGAGCAGCTCCGGAGGAAGAATGTCCTCGAGCCACCCTTTCCATTGTTCAGGACAGTCTGCGTCTTTCCAGTAAAACCTCTGGGGCTCTGTTCGAGGAGAGTTTGGTGAGCGCACATCATAATACAGGAAATGCGTGTACTGACCTCCTGGGGGGCTGTATTTTTCCTGCTTGCGACATACTTCCACAAAATGGGACAAACTCCTCATGGCGTAGTCCCTACGATTGTGCACATTGCGGACAGAAATTTCTGCCATACATGTTCGTCTTACAAAATGCGAAAGAGTAGGAAGCAAGGCGTACGCACCCTCATCTTTGGTATTCGTGAGCAACCAATCCAGGTTCAGCAAGTCTTCTCTCCATTTTGGATGTTTGTCCCAGCCCTCGATGATGAGAGGGTTACCGGCATTTTCGTAGTCGGCCATGATCCGCTCAAGCTCCTCGGGGACTACGGAAGCCTTCACTCTGCGCACCTCACGGAAGTTAGGGTACTTTGTACAAAGCTCCGAGACACTCCATCCTTTGCAAGATACGCGCGGCGGTGCGGGGGTTGCTCTTGGTTCTTCAGAGGAGGCGTGCGCAGGAGGAAGAGTGGGAAGGGGAGGTGGGGAAACCTTCTCCGAAGGATTCTCCCGAGAAACAACGCTCAGTTGTTCATCCGGTGGCCTAAACGACGGGCCAATAACGGGGTTATCCTGACTGTAGACGCTACCGTTCGATCCGCTCTGTCTCTGGAGGAACCCTGGGGAGCGAGGAATGGGTGGCACGATAGAACGCGCAGGTGATGCAGCAGACCTGACGGGTCTAATTTGGTCGGAGCCAGCCTCGGTGAGTTCCAGCCGCTTCCGTTCCATAGCTGTGGCCGGTGCAGACTCTGGGGACCAGAGGGATCGACCCAGAGAGCCAGGAGGGATGCTGGAGGACGATGGTGGGGGGAAAGATGTAGATATGTGAGTCGGCTACAGCTCCAGACTTCTGAGTTGCTTCTGTACGAGCGCCCATGTGGTCTGGTTCTCGCCTGTGCATGCCGATGGCCACCAGCATGCTTGAGCTTCTATAACCATATCTCATCGCCTCTTCATTGCCTCCCAAATTCCTGAAGGCCTTAAGCTGTGGTCATTGATTAAATGCTTGGGCTGGTTCAGCCCGCCAGAGATTGCCAGAATGTGACGATCTGTTTCCTGATACGCGTTGTGTGACCCGTCACGGACGCGACGCATCACAGGCGGGGAAGGGCGGGAAGCGACCTTGTTCTCGACTTCGACGTCGCAGGCAGCGTTGCGCTAGCTTCGCATTCCCTGCATCCTCCTCTCCTTCTGTGCTTTATCCAAACACCACCTCCTTATTCTACAACGAGTCCTGGCAACGCCCTGGTAGCATGTCGCACGTCTCGGCTCCTCCGGAATTCGACTTCTGGGAGTTTGTCAGCTGCGGCATATGCCATCTGGAATACATCAGCGAGTCTGGTGCGCTCTCGTCCGTCCCTTTCTGGGTGACCGAATGTGGACATGTGGTTTGCAACAACCACCTCAGTACGTTCTTCAGACCGTGTATGCTAGAGGCCGGCCGACGTTTTCGCGTTTGAAGATGCAGACAGGAGTTGTGCGGAGTGCGGCAGCCCGGGGATACATGTGCTTGCAATGGCAAGAGATGTGCGTCTTCGAAGCACGCCGCAGGACGTTCCGTGTTCACACTATCCTAGCTGGAACCGCCAATGTCAAACTGGTTCGAGGCTGCACCCGCCGCTTTTGATGCCGTGGGTTACACACTTAGGGTAGGTCTGATAGTATGGAGCTCCTGAATTCGCTTACATGTGTCCCTATTTTAGTTCCAGATGAACACTATGGCATCCCTTGTCAGATTTTACAAGAAGAAATACCAACAATATCGTCCGTTGTACGAACGCCTCAAGGAGGAACATGCAGAAGCCAAGCGCCTCCGCAAGTACTGATTCACGCTCCAGAATACTATCTTCGTCGCCATCCCACTGAACTATCCGACTAGATTAGTCGACGACTTACGGAGCGAAAATCAAAGCTTGGTGCACCAACTGCAGAGCTTGGGGGGAGATTCAGGTGAGACTGCTGGTGGCCAGAAAAGACGGCGCATGGACATCGAAGGGTGAGTGTTCAGATCCTTACAGTCGCGGTTAGCGTTGAGACTTTTGGATGCCCTAGCTCGTACGGCGGGCAGAAGACATCCAGCCCTCGCTCCGTAGCCTCCTTTTCGACACCAGTTGGTCCAGACCGTTTGACTCTTCCCCCGAATCACCATCAGCCCTCCTTCAACTCTCGTCAATCCCATCGTGCCTCGGTTCCTCCGCAGAACTTGTCGTGAGTCTCATCGTCCCAGGACTTGAAGATAAATCGCTCATTGCAGTCGAATACGCAGACAATACGCTTATGTCCCTTCACCAAGTGCTCAAGGTCAAACTAAGATGACTGCGCCCACTCTCTCTTACGTCCAGTCTGGGTCTAGTAGACGCGCACAGGCGCGCGAAGGGACAACTGTGCAACATAGTCAACAAGCTATGCCGCCTCCTCCGCCTCCAGGGAGCTGGGCTGCAGGCACAAGAACACAAATGCCGACCTCACGGCTTCCATCGGCTGCTCCACAGACTGCATCTTTCAGTTCTTCTCAGCGATTCATCCCACAAACTCCGAGTAGGACGACAAGCACCACGCCGGCGGCTACACCCCGCTCGCTATCCCATCTCAAGTTCCAATCGCAGAGCCAGCGTTTCATTCCCTCAGGCGGACAACGTCCTCCGCCTGGGACCGGCTCTGGTGCTCATATCGCCACTTCTGGCACAAGAAGTCAAACTCCTCGTCCTCCTGCTTTGGCGACGACTGGGTCTAGTGGCCAGCGTGCACCGTTCATACCTGGAAATTCCTCCGGCTTTTCCTAGACTTTTACCTCATCCTATGCTATTGCCGCCACAAGGTATCTTGGCGGCGTCGATGTCTTTGGCTGGACTTGAAACTGGATACTTATGGTTTAATATCGTTCTGTTATAGTCTATATGCGCATATACTCAATGATACTGGTCAATCACAATTCCTAAATACAATTTTCAATGCAACGTGTTGAATGAGGACCCCACCATGCTCGTGGCATGCCGCGGGCATGCTTTCAAGGTTTGCCATGCTCCTCACTTCGAAGGTAGAGCGCCCGGGTGGATGAGCCAGATGTGAGCTATATTCCCACGATTTGCTGCGGATGCTATTCGCGGGTGGCGGCTAGGTCAAAGTGGCTGCGCCAAGGCTGTCCGATGGTCTCAGCTGCAAGGAGAGCCCGCAGCCTTTATTACCAACTCCTCCTTCTCATCGCGCCGGCCGCGCCATCCCCTCTCTCTCTCTGACTCTCCACCTATATCTCTAGACCCGTCTTTACCGTCTTCCTTGACGACCACCCGCCGCTCTAACGAACAGGCAGCCCCGTGATGTCATACCACGACCCATACGCGCACGGCCAGTATGCGCAGCAATATCAAGATGCGCCCTTCAATCCGTACGAGGTGCAGCAACAGCAGGCGAACCGAGCATACCCCGGAGGATACCCGGAGGGCACTGGTGGGCAAGCATACGAGGGATACGATGATGGGGCCGCCCGTTCGAAGGAAGGTGCGAGGAGTGGGTTCGACCACGATGATGCTTCCCCCCCACCAATGGGCGAGAAGTACGTCTGCCCTGTATCGGCTATTCATTCCGTGTTATTCATGACGGCCTGTGGTTTGCAGGACTCCAGGAAACGTGCGACAGTGGCGGAAGGAGTACCAGGGCAACTTGTGGACGAAGGGCTCGCGCCTGGGTTGCTTCGGCAGGTTCTTCTGCTGCACCCTCATGATCTTTCTCTTCTTGGTGATCAGCGTCGTGCTTTCGCTCGCGCTTGTAGGTGCCGTGAATAATTTTACGGACGATCAGGGGCTGACCACCTGTATTACAGTGGCTCCGCCCACCCAACATTATCGTCGGACAACCCACCGTCAACGTGAGCTCAGTTAACATCAGCGGCAGCAGCATCAGCGTCGGCTTGCCCGTGGACATCAGGTATTTGTTCTGCCTTCCGGGTGCCGTCGTCTCCGGGCTGACAGCCTTGGCAGCGTCAATAACCCGAACTACTTCACCGTGGAGCTGTACACGCTTGACGCCTCTGTGGGACTTCTCAGTTTTCCGTAGCGTCCAGCGTAGCTGACCTCGCACGCATAGGTCATTTACCCTATCAACAACACTCAAGTCGGTTCTGGACATATGACGAACGTCCAATTCAAGGACCACACGCAGACGAACTTCACGTTCCCTGTTACCATCGACTACAACGCCGCTTCTGATCCCTCCTATGCTGTCATCACCGACTTGGCCAAACACTGCGGCATCGATCCCAACACCGCTGCTTCTGACATTACTGTTACCGTCAGCGTTAAGGTGAGCGTGTGACTGGGTGCCGCTCACACTTATCTGTACATCTCACTGAGCTGCGATTGCTTTCGTCCTCAGGTGGGAGTGAAGGTCATGCTGGTACCGTTCTCGACGACCATTTCGCAGCAGGCCACCTTTGCCTGTCCCCTGAGCGGCAACACAGCCCAACTGAAGGTATATTGATCTGTCATTCTCTCCATGCATATATACTTAAATGGACACCGTGTAGGCCTTGCTTCAGAGCCTTGGTATTAACATCACTGCTCTTGCGGGATTGCTATTGTGATGAGGAGACGTTGTGGATGCACATTGTATTATAATATTGCGCTTTGCTATGGACTATTACAAGAGCAGCTAGTTGAGCCCTATGGACGCTATTCTCCTCGCTGTCGATGTATTGCTTTAGATAAAACTATCGTAGTACAGCCATTATGAGGCTCTAGTCTGGCATACCGAATGTCCGACGACTTCAGACACCTTAACTTCCACGACCATGGACGGCATTGCTCTTCTCGAGGTCTTCTACATAGCCCATATCCGAACCAGGCTTCATGTCCTCCATCATTATGTCGTCCATGTCTGTTTCTTGGCTGATCTTCACGGCCTTGATGTCCAGCTGCTTCTTGACTTCCTCAGGATCGACGCCATATGCGTCACATTTGGCAAGACACTTGCCGATCATCCCTCGCCACTTGAGATGGCCGTCGACCTCGTCGCACGAGATGTTCTCCACGCCCTGGAGCTCGACCGGCTCCAAGCCCGCGACGTGCCAGCTCATGCCCGACGCGCGCGCAAGCACCGCGAGCACATAGTCGTTCTTCCCGTACCCGTTCACCAGCCGACCGGACACAACGCGCCGCA
Organism: Sanguinoderma infundibulare; assembly: GCA_032821775.1. NCBI lineage: Eukaryota > Fungi > Basidiomycota > Agaricomycetes > Polyporales > Polyporaceae > Sanguinoderma > Sanguinoderma infundibulare. Next base: position 1,378,688 of record JAVLRN010000005.1, on the reverse strand, counting down.
TCACCGCCCACTGCGTGCGGTCGACCACGATGGGGCTGCCAAAGAGGTAGACGTCTTGGACGAGGCCGAGCGTCTGCGCGGGGGCGAGGGACGCGAGGTGCTGTAGGGCCTCGAAGATGACGAGGGAGCCGAGGGAGTAGCCGACGAGCGTCACAGGGCGGTTCCCGAGGACGCGGGAGGCGAGGAGGTCCCCGAGGACTTTGCCGGTGCGGTGGGCGAGGTTCTTCGCCGTCACCCAGGGGTTGTCTGCGAGATGAGTGAGCGGGCAGTGTGCGGACGGTCGAGGGGTGGAATCGCGTTACCTATGAGTTTGATGGCTTTGGTCCAAGCTATGGGAGAGAGGGCTCTCCAGAGGGCGGCGAGGACGGTGTGTTTGATGATCTCTCCTCGGATGTACTGCATCGCTTGGGCTTTGACGAGGGTGAGCAAAGCTGAGGAGAGGTCCCTCAAGGCCTCTATTTCCTGAGGCGTAGCGTCAACCGGGGTACTCAACTATTGAAACAATGGGAGTACATACCCATTGTAATGCGAAGGTATCGTCACCCCGGAACACAGTCCACGGTTCCGTGACATCATCGGGGCTTTCGAGCCACCCAGTAACGCAAAGCCTGACGGCCATGGTGCCTCGAGGTTCATGTACAGGCTTGATGGCAAGGTCTCGCACATCTCTGGTGTACTGGGTAATGATTCTTGCCGTCTCTTTTGACCCATACGCCCCGAAAAGCGCCCCGCAGACGACAGAGGAACCAGCGAGACCCGTCGCTAGCACTCCCACAGCCGTACCGCCGACGCCGATCCACCCAAGGACGGAACTGACCCCTGCGCCGATGGCTGGGGCGGCGAGGCCGCCAGTGAGGCCGATGAGGGCGCCGCCTGCTAGGGCTCCCGCCCCGATGCCGGCATACCGGACCCATCTGCTCCTGCGGGAGTGTTCCTCGCGCGTGGCATTGGTCTTCTTCTCCGCCTCTTCGATCGCCCGCTCTGGGTTCTTGAGCGTTAGGGCGACGAATTCTTCGTCTATTGGGCCGATGGAGAAAAGGAACGTGCGGGTTCGACTGGAGTATTCGTTGCCGGATGTGACGTGCAAGAGGAGGACGGCGTTCAGGAGCCGTACAAGATGTTCCTGGGGTGGGAGTGGTGAAAGGCCGGTGGTGGAGGTGTCGGCGTAGGGGTCCAGCTGTGGGGGATTGCGATCTGTTATGCAATGTCGACGTTTTAATGGACATGCACAGTGTGTGTTACAATGTGTGGATTGACGAACCTCCGCCAGGTTCACGACAGGCGAGCCAGATGTTCTTCAGAGTTTCCTGAGCCCATGCATCTATCGCCGCGACAAAGTCTACGTGAGCTTGGGAGGCCTCCGTGTGGTGAACTGCCCAAGACTCCGCGGCGGAGTACATCTCTGCCTTGTTTCGAAAGCTCGCAAGGTTACAGGTCAGACGTTCCAACACGGCTGCACATTGCTGGTCGCTGAGTTCCTTTGGAGTCGTCATTTTGGTTAGATCGTGTTTCTGCGACATGGACGAATACGGGAAGCATGTGCGACGAATATGGGCGGGCCGTGGTGTGAATTATGCTCGAGAAGCTCGAGGCGGTGGAACATGCGGTCAACGCGGCGACGTCATGATGGTGAGGCACGAAGAGACCGTCGAGCGCGCAACGAGGTGCAAATATTTGTGTCGGTATACTCGTTTTGCGTCGGTTGTCGGCGTGTGTGCTACATATACAGACCCCAATTCGGTGAGCCTGCAGGTGAATAATATCAATTTGGTAGCTAGGAAGCTGGCGGGGCCTTTTGATCACCATGCAATTCGGGGCGGCTGAAGGAGAAGAAAGCTAGCGCCGAGGATAGCCGTGACGCGTCAAGGCTTGCGTAACGCACGTGCCGAAAGACTGGTCCTTCGTGCTTGCTTTGCTGCCAGTGCCAGTGTCATCGTCGGACTCGCTGACAGTGACCTGGGCTTGGTCCTCCCTCCGGATTCCATCCGCCGCTCGGCCTCGGCGTCGACCATGTCGATGTCAATAGTGAGTGCCTTGGTCTTCCGATGACTGAGAGGGCGACTGACCAAGTACGGGTTACGCACAGTTCCTTAGACTGGGTGTATGCCGCACCCAAATATCCCCCATTCGCGTACCCCGACACTCCCTCCCGCCATTCCGCTCACTATCAACCCTTCCTTCATGTAATTCCTCCTTGCGTGCTTTTGTATTGTTGCATAAGCCTCCTGTTGCGGCACCAGTTCTCGTCCAGTCACGACCATTGTCACTGGCCTCTCTCTTCCGAAGACCTGGTGCAGTCCCCCCACCAGCCGTCGTGGCCAGCGTCTCCAAGCTCGAGGCGGAGGCGGATGCACACCCGGAGGACGTGGAGAAGCAGATTGCTCTGTTCGAGGCGTTGGTGAACACGAAGGTGAAGCCGGGCTTGAACACAGTGGTCGCGCGATGGGAGAGGACATGCGAATTCGTGAGTACCACCACGGTTATGTCCGACGCGTCGACTAATGGCGAATAGAACCCCGCACATGCTCTCCTTCGTTCGGAGACGGCATTCAAACTGTACCTCACCTCGTTGCGCGACCTTGGTCTCGAATCGTCAATCGCGTCTGCTGTTCGGAGAAGGGACACGCTCCTCGCTGCTGCATCTCCCACGTCTCCTGCTGCACCTGCCTCGGATGTGTCTGGATCAGCATCAACGACGCCTGCGTCTGCAGATGCCACCGCCACGGCACTTGGTTCTACTCTTTCATTGGATTCCGCCTCGTCAACGTCCTCGACCGTCTCGCCTAGTCAACAAGCTGCTCAAGAGGTCTTGGCCGGGAAGGCAACGGCGATACGGTCAACGCACACGGACCTTGACGCGCTAGGAGCTGCACTGGGCCGCGGCACTGGGGTCCATGGCAATCCCATCGTCGTGACCCTCAACGAACGTGAGTTGCCTTTTACTTGGACTTATACCCCTTCGCCCCGATGCACTTCGGGTCTTCGGCACCAATCGTCATCCAAGGATGATCGTACTTTGCGCCCCAATCATCCCAAACCTATTATTGACCGAGTAGGCTCCACATACTTCTCATATATGCGCACGATACCTTGGTTGATAGCGGCTTGGTTGCTAAGCCGTCGCGTCACATAGACTGTTCACCCCGGATCATGTATGACACCTGTGTGCCGTGACAATAGCTTGCAGGCGACCTCTGGATGCTTTGCGCTGGAGCTGGAATACCAGATAAACTTTCTAAAACCATTCAGACTCTTTTGCTGATGCTACTATTACCTCAACAGCGAGAGGGGCCGTTTTCCTGCGGCTCATCCGATTCGTAGTCTCAGCGGGTCTCGTGGCATTTTGTAAGTTCTTTGCACTCTTCACTCTCATTTGTGTTCTCATGCATTGCGGCCAGTTGTCCTCGTGGTGTTGTCGATCTGGGTCGAGAACTCCGGGCTCCTCAAGGCAGGCCCACGTCAGGCCGAGTTTGAACCCATCCAAGCGAAGACGTACAAGTTCAGTGACGTTCATGGAGTCGACGAGGCCAAGGCTGTAAGTCGACTCACGTTCTAGACTTTAATCTCGCCTAATTCGACGCTCCGTTTGTCAGGAACTTCAAGAAATCGTCGAGTTCTTGAAGGACCCCGCGTCATTTGGTACCCTTGGCGGGAAGCTTCCTAAGGGTGTCCTGCTTACTGGACCTCCCGGAACTGGTAAGACAATGCTTGCACGAGCCGTTGCGGGGGAGGCCGGGGTGCCGTTCCTCTTTGCCTCTGGGTATGGACACTTCAATACTCGACTTCACTTCAAACGACTAACCTCTTCACTTAGCTCTGAGTTCGACGAGATGTTCGTTGGGGTTGGTGCCAAACGTGTTCGGGACCTCTTTGGCACTGCTCGCAAAAAACAGCCAGCAATTATCTTCATTGACGAGCTTGATGCTATCGGGGGCAAGCGCTCCAGCCGTGACCAGCACTACATGAAGCAGACTCTCAACCAGCTCCTGGTCGAGATGGACGGCTTCCTGCAGAATGAGGGTATCATAATCATCGCCGCTACCAACTTCCCAGAAACCCTGGATCCGTATGTCTGCCTTATGTCTACGTTTTTAATCGATACCTGACATCATGACGTCGTCAGGGCGCTTGTGCGACCCGGTCGCTTTGACAAGCACGTAGCAGTCCCTCTTCCTGACGTTCGCGGCCGTGTCCAAATCCTCCAACACCACATGAAGAATGTGACCACTTGCCCAGGTAGATTCGACTGACTAACATACCCACCGGCCTATCATTCTCACGGCAATATTCTTTCCACAGAGGTCGATGCCATGATCCTTGCGCGGGGAACGGTTGGGTTTTCTGGCGCTGATTTGCAAAACTTAGTGAAGTGAGTTCTCCCGTTAATTTGCGCGGCCGCCGCTAATTTTTTGTGGTTCTTCAGTCAGGCTGCGGTCAAGGCCGCTCGTGAAGGCGCACAGTCCGTAACCCTCAACCATTTTGAATGGGCAAAGGTAAATGGATTCTATTCAACTGTCAACCCGGCGACTTATGACACCCCCGATAGGACCGCATCATCATGGGAGCGGAGAGGAAGACGACTTTCATTAGCGACGAAGTCAAGAAAATGACCGCGTACCACGAGGTCGGTGTCTTCGCTTCATGACGTTCGTTTTACGGGGGTTTTGATCGCCGTGGTTTTAGGGCGGACATGCTCTGGTAGCGCTCTACACTGAAGGTGCCATGCCGCTGCACAAGGTTACCTGTGTTCCTCGAGGCCACGCTTTGGGCATCGTACGTTATCCGACTTCCTCCCTCGGTGGATTAGGTCTCACGCCTTCTGTGAATGGTACAGACTAGCCAGTTGCCCAAGGATGACAGGTACTCCGTGTCGCTGAAGGAATACCTCGCGGAGATCGATGTATGCATGGGGGGACGAGTCGCGGAGGAACTGAGTTCGTTGTTTCCCTGTGCTGCTTCTTGCTCGTGTAATGGCTGACTGTCATTCCGAACGTCATCTCTACTTCTAGTCTACGGCCCCGAGAACGTGACCAGCGGTGCGTCCTCGGACTTGCAGCACGCAACAAGGACAGCGCGAGCCATGGTTAAGGTAAGTGACAATTTGTCGCCTCATGATAAAGGTGGGGATTGGTCGGGTTCTCATGCGCATCTTTTCGCCGCTATAGAACTGGGGTTATTCCCACAAGATTGGCCCCGTTTACCTCAGCGATAGGGAAGACACCATCAGTCCCAAAAAGAAGGACGAAATCGAAGACGAAGTCCGGAGGTACGTAACTCCCCCATGTGATCCACCTTCGATGCCCGCTCGTCCTCCTATCCTATTCGCGGTACACCGCTATGTGTCAGTCCTGGGATGACGATGGCGTGGTATGCGGGGGCCAGGGCATACGTCGGCTGACCGATTGTGTCCTCGTCGCCGTTGTGGCGCGATAGCCTTCTGATGGCAGGAGAGTCACGAGTGACCACGCTCCTGAAGGCTAAAGCGGACGAACTGCACCGGGTGCGTACTCCCATTATCTCCCGCGATGCTCAGGACACATGCTGACGTGGAGATGGTCCGTTGATGCATTGGCTCGCTGCTTTGATCGCGTCCTGGCAGCTTGCGAGCGCGCTCGTCGAGCACGAAACGTTGGATGCCGAGGAGGTGCAAAAGGTTATCCGGGGCGAGCCGATTCGTAATATAGATGAGGTGCTCAAGGACGATCTTTCACGGCTCAAGAAGGACGGGACCTCATAGCACTGGCATGTTTTCTGGTATGTGATATTCGTTACACGCTCGTGGGTCTCTTGGTCGGATACGTCGTCTCCTATTCGTAGCGTGGTTTAATGAAAAGTTGTAAATATGCTCACCTTTCTTCTCGAGCTCTGGTCAGGTCCGCAGTGGCTGCTTCGGGAACCATACCCCCGGCATCTTTGTTATATGGCGCTACGCAGGCACGGTTATGGTAGATCGACGCTGGCATGGGTTCTTCGCGGACGCCCGTCCGTCCAGTAGACGGACTGGCCGCAGCCATTCTGTAGAATGGCTAAACTCAGCGAAGGTTCACGTCGCCCGTAAAGAGGCTAGAAGGGGGCCTGAAATGTCCGTCAAAATTCCGCTTCCTGGCTAGATTGTCCGAGCACGCCGCCACGCAATGAGATCCCGCCCAAGGGGGTAAGGGTCCCAGCGGGCGGTGAGAACGCCAGGCCCAAGTCAAGGCCTCCTTATCGAGCCATCGAGCCCAGCCATACTTATCCTTGTGAGAGATTACATCTTGCGCAGGGCGCCGCTGGCCCGGGCCTCAGCCCACGAGACGCGCGGACTGGCATGGCGTGCGGGCGGTCCGACTTGTACATGACCACCTTAATCTCCCTTGGGGCGCGTCCATCTGGCCCCGTGCGCGGGCGGAATGCGTAGGTTTTCGCCGTGGTGCCGCAGACTCTGGGCATATGACACCGCCATCTGAGCAGGGTTTGCACAGCGCGCCATCGCCCCGCCGTCGCCGGTGCCCACACCCACACCGATCGACGCGGGGAAGCGGGGGCAGCAGACTTGAGACTCAGGGGAGGCGAGAGAGCGAGAGAGAACGTCGGAACGCACGTATCCACGCCCGGCTTGCAGGTTACACACACACGGGCGAGAAGCGAGCACGGGCGATGCGGTGCGAGATTCGCCGGTAACCTTCGGCTGGCAATGGCATGGCAGGGCGGACGGGATGTCCGCGTGCTTCTGTGTGTTGGGCGTAATGCGCGAAGGGGCTCCGCCGCGTACACGTACGAAGGAACGAGGAGGCCGGCCTGTCAGCCTGCGCTGGAGGCCACGCGCGAGCCGTGCCGTGCATAGCGTACTGTCAGATAGCGCTCCGGGAGAGGATCGAGCGCAGAAGTACGTACAAGCGTGAACGCCTCGAGTCAAGTACCGTTTGGGATCCTTGCGAACTTCCGACATGCGCTGGTGTGGGGAAGGATGACAAGGCGGCAGGAATAGAAGGACAAGGCGCAGGAGTGTCAGAGGGGATACTTACCGCGTGATGTTTGTCACCATATCCGTCTAGTCTGTGCTGAACTATACATTCACGGTTTGTTGTTGCGAGGATGTATATTGATGGAAGTGTCGCCATGGACTGCACCCGTTACTGCTGCGGAGGGGACCGTGAAACTAGCTGGACAAAAATGTGGAAGTGGCAGAAACACGGTTAGAACGCTGTAGAGACGGCAAACATAGTCTCACGAACATCGCAGACGATGTAAAACGAAGGAAATGTTGTCAGGCGAGCTGACGGAGACTTGGGTTAGGCAGTTCGGGGGATAAATTTGGGTAGTAAGGCATACGCTATGAGAACTGGAAGTCAGTCTTTGAAGTCCGTCGGACACGTGAAGGCGCGTCGCGACACTGGCCCGTATAGGAACGACGCAGCAAATGGTACATTTTCGTCATCAGTAACGTGTCATCGACATCCTGTGGGCCTCTTATTACGACAGGGATTTGTATTGGCAAGTGGGCACGGGTCCGTATGTCAGCTGTGGATTCGACAATCGTATGAGAACACTCAACACGAGGCAACCACGGAAGGGTACGGGATGTTTCCAAGCTTTCGTAAAGAGGAGTGCGACGGAACCATCCGGAGATACAAGGGACGCGACGAAATATCTGGGGTCCTGCAACAAATTACACGGGCGAAATATTTGCGTCAGCACACGACAGCAACATGCCGATATGCATAGCAAACAGACCAGGAATTCCATTGCCTTTTGGGTGCTGTGGACAATGACGAAGATGACTCAAGGGTTGTACGACTGATTCCGCGGAACGACGACGGCACTCTCCATTGGAGCTGGAATGTTAGACATACGCAAGAAGAATGCGGTTGACAAAGACAGGGTTGGCGAAGAGAAGGTAGAGCCACAGTGTGTTGCCAACGACTGCCGTGGGGCTCAGTGCGACACAGGCGGGAGTATCTGACTAGAAGCAGGGATCGGCGTGAGATAGAACCTGAAACCATAGGGTGCAATCAATCCTGACCTGAAATCTACGGCCTCACAGCGGCACCAGAGTCATGACGCCACTGTAAGGTGTCAGAAAGCAGATAAGACATTGACATTGATCGCCGAAGCCACTGATGCTTTCCGACGCGGCGAAGACTCCATGGGGTGTACACATGCAGCGGGGTAGTCAGGGGGCTGTATCGGTTTAGTGTCTGGAGTAAGATTTTGAAGTCAGCCGTCGTCACCTCGACACGGCGAAAGCGCCTCTGCGTGTGTACGGTTGGGATGGAGCGGTAAGGCGTATTGTTGCTGCCCAAGCGATAGACCACATTGGCGACCCGCTTGAGTCCGACTGGGTGACATATTTCGCCAACCATGTGAGGGGTCGGAGGGCGGGCTGGATTCTGAATCGCGCCGGCTAGAAGTTGAGAGCAATTGTCCGAACGCGGGCGGTACGTAGAGGTGAATGAGGACAAAAGAGATGGATGTTAAGGGTTAGGATGATGGAGGAGGTTGGGTTGAGGATGGAAGGAGCGGTGGCCGGGGTCGCGGGGGAGGATGGCCGCGGGGGATGGATGGACGTGAGAGTGATTCATATCCGACCGACACTCGTTCCATCTGAAGGCACAATCGAACTTGGCGTGGATGTCTGCAGGCCGTCTGCGTGGTTCTCGAGGAACGACGTTCTCGTCGAGTCTCGTCAGCGCGGTTCTACCAGCGTCCCTTAGCCCGGGGAAGCAGGAACTCACCTTTGACTCACCTCGCTCGTCGAACCGCCCCGCGCAATCGATTGGTATTACCACATGCTGCGGTCATCTGGCACACACCCCTCGCGCAGGCCCTTGCCGGTTCGTCGACATACGGCAAGGGGGTATGCACACTCACCCGTCCTCCGGGGCCGTAAAAAGCCCCCCCTCCACGGTCGGCCCACCCCGCGCCAAGGTCCAAAGTCAGCCCGCCCCTCTACCGTCGCCATCTCGACAACGTTGGCCCAGGTCGGCAGCCGCGGGCACCGTCGGCTTCACCAGAGACCCCCACCGGCACTGGCACACGCGCCCCGCATCTGCACATCGCAAACCACCTCGGCTCGTGGCTGGACCTACATTCGCCCGATCGGAATCGCGCGAAGCCTGAATCTGATCAGCGGCCGTGAACATAAACCGCGTCGGACGCGGACTCGCGGGGCAGCCCACATCTGAATCTCCCACTCAGAGCGAGCGAGCCTCAGCCAGCTTCCGCCTACCTCCGCCGACGACGGTAGCGCTCGCGGTGAGTGGCCCGCTCGGTCCTCGCCCCGTCCCACACAGATCTGGATTGCCCGCGACGCCCCCTGATCAACATCCAATCGCCCCAGATGTGCCATCGTCAGTTGCGCCTATGGAAGGCCAAACAGTGCGGTCACTTGACGTTTACCGGCGAGACAAACGTCGACTGCCGCGACCGCGCCTGCTTCATCTCCTCCGCACATCCCTCAGACTGCGGCGCCCCAGGCTCCGGCACCGTCTGTCGCTGTAAACGATATTATACGTGAGTCCCCCATCTGTCCTTCTCCACCTCGCGCCGCTTACCCGCCTGTTCGCGTCCCCCAGCCAGCCCGAGCGCATCATCACACATGAGGTCCGTCTTGGTCGCCCCACTGCGCTCCCCCATCGTTCTCACCGTCTGCCCGTCCAGGTCGACACGAAATGTGCGCGTTGCTCATGATACCACCACAGACCATCTGCCCCGCACGACGATCCATACGACCCGCACGAGAACTGTATATTATCGCCACACTTACCCCTTGTATAAAGTAGACAGTCTATACATCCAAGTCGATCGCCCCCAGCGCCTCGTCGTCGATCCCCCCGTCCCCATACTCGTCCTCCTCGTCCAAATCCATCGCCGCGTCCCGCCGCTCGACCTCCTGCTGCAGCGCCAGCTCCCTCTGCTTCGCCTGCGCCTTCTCGACGTCCGCCAGCGTCCAGAGCGAGATCCCCGTCTGGTTCTCGTTCGGGTTCTGCGAGATCATCCGCATGAACTGCTTCGACAGCGTCAACGCCATGTCCGTCGACAGGTTCGACGCCGTCTCCGTGATGTACTGGTTGATCCACCGCGGCAACTTGGCGCGTTTGTCAGCCCGCGCGAAACGCTGTGCGCAAAGAGCACGAAGGTCAACACGCGACCCCACGCAGGCTACGCACGGGCACGTACTTTGTCCGCGAACACCATCAGCCCCCAGTCGGTCTTACCCCGTAGGACACGCCCCACACACTGCGCTGCGTTCCGCATCGCATCGAAGCCCAGGAACTCTGACTCCCGTATCCGGTACGCGTCTCGAAGATACTCTAAGCGTGCCTTGAGAATCCGGCTTTCGGTATACTGATAAGGCACGCTGTACGGCATTCACACGTTAGCACACGATGCGTCGCGCGCGTGGCAGGCTAGAACGACACGCACCCGAACATGACTACCGCCCGCCCGTAGTTGTGGTCGAAATCGATCCCTTCCGAAACCTTGCCACGAGCGACGGAGAGGAGAACAGCCCCGCGGCCATTGTCACATGCCTGATGGGAAGCCGAGGAGAGCGTAATTGCCGAGCGTGAGCACAGAGGCAAAACGTAACCATTGTGTAGGACACGCGCTTACCCTCCGGTAGTTCTCCAGCGCGATGCTCGTCTCGTTCGCATCTGGCGTCTCGACGAAGATGAGCTTGTGCTTCCATACCTCGTTCAAGATTCCCTGAGGCACCAGAAGGAGCAGTCAGGGAAGACGCTCTCGACAAACCGTATACCGGTGACCTCACCATGTCGTTCCACGCAGCTACGATGCTTTCCATGTAGAGGTAGCTCGGGAAGAACGCGACAATGCCGTCCGGCACGATTTTGGAATATTCAATGAGGATGCTGCCGAAGTTGCGCACGACAGCGGGGTCGTTCCGGACTTCGAACCGGGAGCTGATGGCAACTTGATCGCTACCGCGGGTAATGACCTATCACCCCAAGACCGAGCCCTTATGAGATGGTTCGTTTCCGTGACATGCTCAAGCGAGACCCGGTAACTCACAAGTGGCAAAAACGAGTTGCGGGTCAGGGTCATTGAATACGTTTCCTGGACGACAGGGGTGAACTGTAACATCTTCGGATACATGTCCAGCGGCGACAGCGTCCCGGACGTAATGACGACGGTGCTGAACCGCTCGAAGACAGGTTTGATCGCAATGGCGGGGTCGAGACACCTGGTCCACAGAAGGCGGTTAGAGGCCGGAGAGAAGAATGCCGGAGACCACATACGTAAGATGAAAGATTGGGTTTGGAACGGTGGCGTTGTCCGTCTCGAAAGGTTCTAGGATGAGCAAGAAGCCTGCCACGCTTTTGAGCACCGCACGAATCCCGCAGGTTGGGCAGTGGGCATACCCTTCTCGTACGTCGCGACCAGAGTCGCAAAAGTTGCCACCTTCTGCAACGACGAGAACTCGTCGAGACGGCTGAGCTCTAGAGTGCGCACAAGTGACTGCAGGCGCTCCGCGCAGAAGCTGCGGCCGACAATGTCGATCAGAAACACATTTTAATGACAGAAATATACCGCCATGTCACCAACCGTAGGGGCCGCCGCTCAATGTACGTAATGTCCTTCAGGTGCTGGAGGAATGACAGAGGCGTCTCGGCCACCACGTGAAGAACACGCATCCGCGTCTGCAGGGCACAAAGTCAATCAGACAACTGTGTCGAGATCGAGAGATGGAAAGTAAACCTTGAGGTATTCGACAAAACGCTTGAGGAAGGCAGCGAAATGTTCGGCTTTCCGGATGTTCCCCGGTATCGCTTCCTTGAGCAGGTCTTCCGGGAGCACTGATGCCATATCCGACTAAGGTTTTGGCCGTCATATCCCCTTATCCACAGATGCTTACCAGGGTTGGACACGAAAGAGTCTTCATCGCTGTTTGCCTCCTGCAACCCTTCGACTAGTTTGGCATATTCGTCTTGTAGCTTAGAAGCATCGGTCTTTTTGATCCTGTTTGCACCATCAGCATGCATCTACAACCCAAGGGAAGCGACACTGCGACTAACTCGTCAATTTTGTCGCTAAGCTTTACAACGCTGCGAGCTGCCGAATCTAGCATTGGCCTTGTCAAGTCAATACTCAAGGATTCTATGCAGACGTTGTCTATCGACGCATTAGCCCCATGGAGACGAGCATTCACACGTCATATGCCGTACCTATGTTGTGTGCCTCGTCAAAAACCACGATTGCGTCTTTCGAGAGCTCTTTTGACACCTGCTCTGCAACCTTGGGATCCAGAAGGTAGTGGAATGAATAGATGATAACGTCCACAAACGGCATCTGAGATATCCGTGGGTTAAATGGACCAGACCGCCTAAGCACCGGTAACTTACCATCCGGCGGACCAGGAAGTAGGGGCAAATTTTATTGTCCCTGCCGTGCTGCAGGACGTCTGCTAGGGTCCAGATCCCTGGCGGAATGAGGTTACCAGGCTCAAGCTGGCCTAGATTCTGGGATACAGTGAGCCAAGCGTGCGTATTCCGGGTTTGTGAACAAACCTCATGCCAGTCGCAGAGCTCAACGGAACCAGGGTTTTCGCGACCTTTCGTGCACACTGCGGAGTTTGTGAGGTCTCGGCACCGTGCATCAACCACTTTACCCTTCTTCTCCTTGGACACCTACGAACCAGTTCAGTCAGTAGGACCCCACCAAGCTACTAAGATTTGGAACTGAAGGATGTCCGTCATGTTAATGCAAGAGAACTGACCTCCGGGTGAATGCATAGATTCTTTCGGCTCGTGAGACCGATGCCATAGAAGTTGCCCTCCTTCTCTTGCTGCTCATCTGTCTCCGCACAATCTCTACGGTAATCCATTAGGCGTTTGAGCTCCGAAAGCGCTTTCTCGATCTCGGGGACCGTTCGTGAACAGTAGATTAGTTTCCTCTTTGTGGGATAGAACTGGGGGCAATCATGAGGACCGGGAGCACATAAATCAAATCATGGATACGTACTTGCTGATAAGATACAATGAGGGAAAGCAGCGAGACCGTCTTGCCTGTCCCGGACGGCATTTCAAGCAAACAATGCCCCTGAGAACCGACGCAGCTCAGTGCTAGGCTCTGAATAAGGCGTGAGGCGGATTCGTACCGTTGCATCAAGAGTTCGTTTCAAGTCACACATATAAGCATATTGTTCTGCCGCAATGGATTGAGCGACACGAAGGCGTTTTAGTGGTGAATGACATACCAGGATATATTCGGTCGTAAGGAAAGATTATCTGGACCAAGCAACATGTTGAGGCCTTCATACTCATAGCAAGGCATCCACACTCACAGGTAGGTCATCAATAAAGAATTTCATGGCTAGGTAGAGGGCGGCGACCAGAAAGGACGCTCCGTGGGATGGTGCTGACCAGAGTGCAGACGGACGCGATCGCCGTCGTGGTCCACAGCAAGGCGGGTGTGACGCCGACCACCGACGCGTCGCGTGAAGTCTCGGCTGGTGACATCACACCGCTGTTACACCCTGTCACAGCCAAGGCACGTCACGGCCGCTGCTCTCCATGCTGCTCTCAAGGGCTCGCCGGCGAATAGCCTCTAGTCTTCCTCGCAATGCTTCTCCACGTCCTCCTATACACTCTCGGCGATATGCGTCAAGCGACAGTAAACCCCCATCCCCCTTACCCAAGGGTGCTGTCCCGGGGCCGTACTTGAACGACAGTTTCGCAACCCACACCATGTTCACCGTGGACTTCTTCAGGCGGTTCCTCAAGTTCACCGCGATTGGATGCGTGCTCCTCGGTGCTACCGGCTTGACCGCTTTTGAGGTGGCCCACATGTATGTGGAGAATTCGGGGCTCTCGCCGGAGACGGATGAGGAGGTGAAGAAGTGGGAATGGGACCTCGAAGCGGCCAAGTGGACGGGTTCGCCGAAGGGAGGCACCGATCCTGGCCTAGGGTTCTCGGGGAGACACGCGGTCAGGAGCGCATGGATAGTGTTGAACTGGGGAACCGGCACCAACGCCGACGTCGTCGCGTCCAAGGCCTTCTCCGGCCGCGAAGGGCAAGGTGCTACCCTCGCACCTATCGAGGCCAGCTTGGAGTATGGCCAGGAGTTCTTGCGTGTCGCCATCGAAATCGCAGAGCAGGCTCAGGCCAAGGGAAAGCTCCATCCCATGACTCTGACAGCCCTCCTTTCCTGTCGCGCCGATGTCGTGGAGAGGATGGGTACTCGAAACGCTTTGGACGAGGCTCGATCAGAGTACGAGCGCATCTGGGCCCAGCTCTCTGCAAAGGGCATTCAAGCCGCACGCGTCGCGCTGAAGCTCGGCGATCTTAACAGGAGACTCGGCGATACGGAGGACGCGATGGCATGGTGGGCACGGTCGATGCAACTTGTGGAAGGCAGAGACAACACCACGCTTCCTACCATACCGCCCGTTGTACCCTCATCCGTTCCCTCATCACCGCTCGCTCAACGGACGCTGGTCTCGACCCTTGTTTCCCTCTCTGCTTTCTATGCCACTGCCGGCCAGCTTCGGCAAGCGCAAGCTTTCGAGGAGACCTCTCTGAACCTCCTCCGCTCGCTCCCGTCGCCCCCCACGTTCGACTCTGCTACACCTCCCCAGGCCCTCCATCTCCTCTACATACTTCACCGGTCGTCTATTCTCTTCATTCACCACGCCGAAGTTCTTTACGCGCTCCGCGGGAAGCCTGCGACGTCCGTCGACTGGCTCTCGCGTGCAGCGGAGTCGTCCGAGCGCGTAGCCCTCTCCCTCACCGGACTTCCTCCCATCCACCCGGACGCCCCGGGCTCCCGAATCCCACATCCTCCTTCCTCAGAAACACCTCTCGCGCCCGCGTACGCCAAGTCCAAGTCCATGCACGGTCCCTCAAAGGCCCTCTTGCGTGACGCTCGCAGAACAGCCGCAGAAGCTTGGAACCTCATTGGCGTCCTCACAGAGGGCTCCGGTTCTTCGGATGCGAACGAAAAAGCCTTGGAGTGCTATGAGCGCGCTCTCGGATGGGCCGGGGTGGGCAGGGACAAGGCGGATAGCATCGGACAGCCTGGCGAAGGTACTCTGGAGGCGGATTGGACGGTATTCTGGGGAAATTACGTTCGCGCACGGGATGCAGTACGGAGTATGGAGCAAAAGTAGTTGGTTTGTACCAAGTTGTTTCATAATCTACTCGTCACTCATCCTGCATCTGCTAGGGTCTTCTTGACTAAGACCGTCTGTATTTCCGTGTGTTGACCTTGAATGAGCTTCATCATGCATGTTTAAGGAACTATCGGGTGAAGGACAGATGCTTTGTTACTCTAATACAGGTGCCGCTGCATTGTTCTCAACGTCGTGACAGGTCTCTCGTGAATGCCCCGGTTCAATGACCTCGCCATTAATAGGAACATGAATTTTCTCTTTCTTCACCAGCCCCAGTAGCTCGTTCCTCCTCCGTTGTACTCTTGTCCTGGAGTTGATGGTCGTGCTCACAATGAGCTCCGGTGGATATTTCGAGATACCTAATCTTTCAGCGACACTGCGATGTCGCCAACGCCGCCTTCTTCTTGGCTAACTCGTTCTGCAACTTGGCAATCGTTTTCTAGGTTCCAAGTTAGTAGAGCCCGGATGTCGCAGACCATAATTTAGAACGCGTACCTCAATAGAGGCTATCGTGGCCATTTCAAGCTTCGCGGATCCCCGTTGGCTTTTACCTTCCTCCTCCGAATCGCTGGCTGGACCTACCGTTGATTCTCGAACGTCGTCGTCGTCCGACTCCGAATAATCATTCACTCCGTCATCCTCAGCGTCACCAACCTCAGATTCCCCCTCGGACGCGTGATTCTCGACTTGTCCTTCAATGCGAGGACGCTTACACGTCGTTCCATCGTCGAGGCGCGATAAATGCCTTTTCTTGGTCGTTGGCTCATGCTTTGAAGGCGGGGCGATCCCCTGTCTTTCCAAGAGAACTGTTCAGAAATTTTGTAGTCAGCGCTATGGACTAGTACTTGTCTACGAATAAGCCAGAAGTGCTAGCGCTTGCCTTGGGGCATGTATTTGAAGATGAATATCATAAAAGGCCGCTTGGCTTCGTCCACGGGCGTGAATACCTGCCAGCTACCAGTATATGACTCCAGGGTCCGGCGCGGCCCAAAGCTGTCACACCGCACGATACGACACCCTGCGTGAGCAATATCCCCAAGAGGGCCTTCTCGAGGAACATACCAGACTCGATGTTGACCCGCCTGGTTATCAAGTTCGTGGACGTACCCAGGGTTGACCACAGACCTCGCGTCAAGCCGCGGTCGAGCCCTAGACGCATCCCAGCGGGCGATCTTGTAAAGCTCTACCAAGATCGTCCCTAGTTTTGTGTTCGCCCTGCCTGCTCGCGCTACACTCTCGTCGCCTGTGCGTGATGGAACACAAGCGTCAGCGAGGATGCGCCCAATATCTCTGTACGATGCGTTACTACACACCTGTAGTCCTGACGTTTTCGAAACGGTATGGGCGAACCGCCCTTTGCCCAAAGTCGACGACGCCTCGTGAAGCGCCACTTCCGTCGTACTCGAAGTGGGCGACCTCGTCGGTGAGCTGGCCGTCCATGCTGACTTTCACGATCATCTCCGTCCTCTTCGCAAACTCATCCCAGTATACTCCGAATTCCTGTAAGTGTCACGTGTATGAGCGCATCATGATCGACCACAACCAACACACGGACGGAAGATCTTCAGCCAGTCATACCTTCCCGCATTCGCTTGCGATGTAGCATGTGACGACAGGAGTGCCGTCGTTGAGCGCGAGCCTGTCCGTGGTGACTGCATGCTCTTTCAGTTTCTTTCCCTCGGAACGGATGTATACGTCAAAGCCTTTATGGGCTGGCATGGAATGTCAGGTAGTAGTCACTACTCGAAAGAGGATGAGCATACCAAATTGATGAACGGCATAAAAGTATGTTCAGGGTACCAACCCTGACGGTGTCAAAGCACCCTAAAGTTCCGCCTCCGAGTGCCTGATATGCCAGAACGTCTGGGTCCATATCACGACTTACCCTCGCTGTGATCTCAGGCACGAATGGTGACGAGGTGGAGTCACTCGCGAGTACTTAGGTTATATGTGCCAGTTCTGTGTACCAGTTGTGAATCAAGAAGTCAAATTCCGCTGGTGAGTTGCAGGGTCGAGTCGCCGCCGGCTCTGCGAAGTTTCATGGGGGAGCATTACGTCGGCATTGCCACGGGGGATTGGCCCAACTGCCGCTGAGATCGACTCGGATCTTTACACTTTGGTTCGGACTGATTGGTTGGTCGGCTTCGAGCCGAATCATACACCTGCGTCTAGTCGCATACATTACATCCTGCGTAAGGACCACGAACGATGTCAATCAGCAAACGCACATGGTGGCTCACGACGCGCAAAAACTAGTATTGTAACGAGCACTCACTGCACAAGTTACGACTACGTCAAGTCAATAACTTCGCCGTCGACTGGAACGGAAATCTCATGCTCCTCAAGTTTCATCAATGCCTGTAGATCACGTCTCCTCCGTTCATATTCCGCTTTCGCGACCTTCGAGGAGAGGAAAGCGTTCAAGTCAACTTCGGTACTACTCTTGGTGTCGATCACGTACATTATATGCTGCTAGTTTCTCTTGGAATTCTGGGTCCGCGCTATTGGCCGCTTCTGAGATTGGTTGGACTGAGGAGCCCCGGCCGCCCCAGCAGCCAGAGGGGCATCTTCAGCCTCAGCCTGGGGCCCAACCTTGGCGTCTTCGAGCTGTCGACGACGCTTAGGTTGCCTAGCGGGCACGCCGAGGTCAGCAGGTCCAGGGGAAGCCGGCCGTCGTCTCGACCTGGTGCTTGGACCAGCCATACTGGTTGAAGGTTTAGAGCCTTTGACATTGTCCGTTTTGATCCTCTGGGGTATGATCCCATTCTTTTCCGGGATGACTGCGACACTGTGTTTGTGGCCAGTCAGTTAAGAGGAAAATCGAGATGCACACCTTTGGGCCCGTGACGAAAATGGAATGAGACCATTGGGTGGAGATCTTCGTCTACAGGGAGAAAGATCTCATCACCGAGTGTTTCATTACGTGCAGGGTCGTCAAAGCTGGGAACGCGGACGCGACAGAAGCAGACATGGATGAGTCACATTGTGATGTGATGCGAAACTTTACAAGTGTGGGTTGACGTACCATGCATTGTGGCCCCCAGCCTTGACAGAGTCAGTCTCACGAAGGACAGGTGGATCATCGAGGTCACCGCGAGCTGAAGTGTACCCCATCTCCTCCCGGGGAGTGGTGGAGTGACCGACATCTAAGAATGTCCATGGGTGCATCGTCAGTGCGAGGAATTCTTTGGAGAGGGATCGCGGAACGCACCAGATAGAGCAAAGCTCTTGATTGGCGAGAGCGAGACCTCTTCGCCGTCGTCTGATCCTTCGAAGTCGCTAGCAGCCCCTCCTTGCACGGTGCCGACTTCCTCGCCTTCATCGTACTCGAAACGCTTCCGCTTAGGCATGGGTCGGCTTCTGAATACTAGCTCAAGTCCGGTCCCTTCTAGATTCGATACCCAAGTTACTGACCACTGTTACGATTGCTTCTTACTGGGACGGACGGTGGGACGATGGATGGCCTCGGTCAGGGGAACGTGTCCAAGTCCTTTCAAGCAAAACATCATCTCAGTTTGGCCTTATATACTGCCCGCTCATACAATACTACAACAATTCCGGAACGTCAAGACTGGTACGTAGAGAAACCGGCGCGGCGGGAGCGCGACTTGTTGATGTCACCCCCAGATTTGGTTTCAGATCTTGATATTCTCAAGACTGAAAGACGTCGACTCACCGCTGGCGGACTTGCGGACGCTCAGAAGACCGATGTCGGAGCCAGTGTTGATGTCATACGCGCGCGCGCACTTGTCGCGAACGTAGTATAGCGTGTCTCCGTGCATCGCGAACGCGGGCCGCTCACGCTCGAGCTTGAAGACGATCAATCCATTGTCGTGATCAGCAGCGAAGAGGTTGAGCTCGGGTTGCGCCGCGAGCAACGAATGGCCACGAAGATGGTGCCGCGCGTGAGAGCTTCGAGATGACATGGAGCAGCTCGTCGTCCTCAAAGACATACGAGCGCCCTGGCAGTGAACACAGTTCACGCCGCCTACGTTGTGTTAGTAGTGAAGTAGAAGTTTGCGCACCGTTATCCACACCTAGCCCTGCTCGAACCCAGATTGAGACTGTGCCATCGGAGCCCGCGGATGCGAACATGTTGTAGCTATTCGGTGTCATGAAGCGTCAGGACCGGGAGCCCACGCGCAGAGGAACAGAGCGGTCGAAGAGGGGGAAGGCATGAAAGGAAAGGAAGGGAGAACAAGACTCACATGGGATGGAACGCGAGCGCGTTGACGGGCCATACGTGACCGACGTCGTCGATCGTCTGTCGATGGCACTTGAAGGCGTACTTCTTCTCCTGCGCTTACGGACTTGGGTCAAAGTACTCCACCACGATGCGCCCCTCTACGGAGGCTGTCACGTAGCCTGCAAACACCGGCCGTAAGCGCACATGAGCACGATCCGCACAGTACCGAATCGCAGCAGGCTGGTGCACAGACCGGGGGTAGGGGTAGAAGAGGGAGGAGGAACACACCTTGCCCATCCGACATACACGCGAGCGCGCGCGTCATAAACTTCAAGGTTCCGGACTTGTCCAGTGATCGCTTCATCCATTCCCGGTGGTGGAAGTCATACCAGCATGGCGCGCGCCGCATTTCAACCTCGAGAAGAAGCTTCTCCTCCCGCCACCTCTGAGAGCGTGCGCTTGCCCGGAACCACTCGATACGAACCGCTGTTTCAAAAGGTGAGATGAGTGTTTGTGCAGTACATCTCCACACACCTTCGAGCATATACTTGTCAACCTCCGACTCTGAGTCCGTCCCATACGTCTTTCCATCGCGCAAAATCCACGAGATGTCCTGCTACTTCATGCCGGGTGCTTCCTGGTTATGATACATGATCATTTTCCGACAATCTTCCACTGTAAGTTGAGGATACTCCTGAGTGTCTGCGTCATTAGCAAATATGTAAAGTTTCAACCGTGTGCGCTCGTAGCTCTGTCGGGCGAACTCGATCTTGTCTTTGACAGCCTTCAGGGTGGTTTGATTGCGAGTCTTTGCCGCCTGACCGAAGTTAACATTCCAGCTGTCTTCGTCCAAAGGAACGTGTGTAAACCCTGCTTCTCGCGGATCTCGCGGAGACAGTCGCTCGCTTGTGCGCAGCGGACTTCACATTCAGCGTCGACGAGAACACCGAAGAGTGTGTGTCCGGACTGCGGGAGGGTAGACGTGGGGGAAAAGAAGTCGCTCGTCTTCGGGGTCAGCGCCTGATTCGCGCACAGGGAGTTGTTCATCGTTGCGAGGCGACAGTTTCTCTTGGTATTCGCTCTTCTGCCAATGATTTACTCGAGTTAAAGTGACGCAGATTAAGCCCAAATTGTCCCTGAGGGCTCCAGTCTGGGAAATGGTCTCATTGTCTGCTCAAAGTGTTGTGATGCCAGTGCACAGTTATTCAAGTGTCAGCGTCAGAACAAGGCCGACAAGCACGTACCAGTCAGTTTGATGGAATCAAACCGGAAGCGCCTGAGGCGACCGTCATCGGTTTCTACACCCCGCGAAATTCCTGCAGCATGATCCTTGGCATGCATACAGTCGTTGGCGAGATGGCCGTCCACGATGACGAGGACTCGCATATTTGTTTGAGGAACGAGTTCCTTCCAAGATATCGTGAATGGCTTAAATGTGACCAGCATCAGGCTGGGCCGACCATGATACAGATGCCGAACCTGCTTACCTTTCCAGCCTCGCTTGCGATCCACGCACTAACGGTGAGAGTTCCCGTTTTCTCGTCCTGTTCTTCTTCTACCTTGTACTCCTTCATTTGCTTTCCGGCACAGTAGACCCGGACATCAAATCCTTTAGAAATCGGCATAATGAGCCAGAGTATCAGTATCCGAAGGGACGTCAGGATGGATGCGGGTAGCAGAAGTTGGGGATGATGCGGCGGCGACCCGATGTTGATCGACCTTGATCGACACGGATGGACGCGACAAGCGCCGTTGACGCGTCCGGTCACGCATTTAGGCGCGTGGTCACAGTGGGTGTCGCGTGTGCGGGGCGGGTGGACGGATGGCGGGCATGGCAATCCTCAAGCCCATCGTCCTCTTCACTCCCAACGCCACGCTCACGTCCGATGAGGGTGGTGTGGATGTGACAAAGTACGAGCTTGCCCCGCCTCCATCCTCAATCCGCCCTCCGTACCACTCCGACCACGACGCGCACAAAACTCTTTCCTACGTCCCGCCTTTGACATACTTCGCCATCAACGCCCTTCTCGAATGGCCCGACCAGGTACACTCCATCGGACCTAGACAACTGCGCTACAATCCTCCCTCGGACCGCACTGACTTCGACATCCTCCAAGCCCTCATCCCCACATACCGCCCCTTCTCTCCCGGCCACGACCACTTCGACCTCAGCTTAGTCGATCCCCGACTCTGGGTCGTATTAGCACAGATATACGAAGACCTTCCGCCCGCGTTCCACCAATACAGCCTGCCCCTCTCTGACGCGCACCTTCCCCTCATTCAGCGCATCCCCAGCACATCGCACTTCTCCCTCATCACCGTTCTTTCTTTGCCCAGGTGCAGACAGCTCACCGACGACACGGTCGTCAACCTTCGCGAACTCCACACCCTTGCCGCTTTCGACGCCAGCCAGACCGCCCTTGGCTGGTGGGGCATCCAACGCCTCGTAAAGACCTTCTCCTGGACCGACGACGACGACGACGACGACGATCCCGATCAAGGCCCTCAAAGACGCGGCCCTTGGGGTCTCCGCGTGCTCTACCTTACCAACTGCATCAACATCGACAATAGGGTGCTCGACTCCCTCCCCCGCTTTCCGCTCCTCAGTGTCGTTGGTGCGTACTCCTTCCTCCTGGCCACATATTCTCATGTTCATTCCGCCACAGATTTACGAGGAACCGTCTGCAATCCCTCGCTGATCCGTAGCTCGCCATTCAGGCCCTCGTCTGACACGCGTTTATACGACCCCGCCAACCTCACCGGCGTTCTCGAGCACTTGTCGTCCTTGACGGAGGAGCACAGCACGCTTTTCTCAAACCACAACCCATACATTCTCCACGTCGACTCGCTTCACCACAAGGCCAACCCCGCGCGCCACGCTCACGCAGCCAACCTGTGGAGCCCTCACGACGTGATGCCGAGTCCAGAACGCGGACAGCAAATAGCCAAAGGCCGCGTGAACGTTTTTCTCCCTCCCTCGCCTCCGCGCTACGAGTCGCCTCCATATGATTATGTCGAAGACACGGTGGACTGGGGATTCCAGAACCCCGACGAGATGCACCCGGAGGAGGACGAGGACGACGATGGGGGCGAGGATAGCCTCAGCGACGACATCAGCGACTACTCTGACGACGACCAGCCTCCCGGCCCAAGGGACTTGTCCGACCCCCATTGGGGCGAGGGCCTCAGGCCCAGCCGCATCCGACCATTTCCCCAGCCAGACGTCCCCCGCTCGTGGATGGACGCGGCGGAGGACGAGCAGCGCGTACACCTCAATCGTGACGGCACCGCGAAGTTCTACGGGAATCCCGCTCCACGACGCCCCTCCACCGTGCCGACCTTCGCTGGCCTACCGCCGCGTACCCCAGCCGCAACGCCGCTACCCAAACCCGCAGACCCGCTGATGCTCGCCCGCACGCCGCCTCCATGGGGCTCTTTGCCTTCTCAGCCACGACCCCCTGCGAAGCCGAACGCCACCTCTTCGTCCAAGCGCAAACGCGCCGCCGAAGACATCGCGCCCGCCCAACGAGCGCAGAAACGCATGCACACGCTATCTGAGATCCAGAAGATGCACCTCGACGTCCTCCAGAAGCGACCGACCTCCACCGCCAAAGAGCAGGCCACCGCCGCCGCCGCTTCACTGAAGCCACCAGCCGGACGCGCAAACCCATTCATGCGCAAGGCTCAGGCCGGCAAACCGCCCGCGCCTGATTCAAGCACTAGCACCCCGGTCCCAGCCGCGGAACCGTCCGTCAAGCGCACGGCCTCGCAGCCCAAACCCCGTCCTCCCTCGAACCCCCCTGCAGGCACGTCGGCAACCCAGGCGGCGGAGAAAAACACCATCAAGACCGCCGGCAAACGTCATCCGGCCTCCGCCGCTCCCGCCCCACCCGCAGTCGAAGGAACCAAGGACGGGCCACGCCCCGCGAAGAAGAAGCCGAAGATGGTGCCCATATCGTCGCTGCCCGTGCCCCCCTGGCCGGAGCCGGCGAGGAAGCTGAAGCCGCTGTCCGAGCACAGGAAACGGCTCTTGCTGGCCAGCACCGTCCAGAAGGCGCAGAAGCAGACCACGCTGGCCGTCACGGTCACTGCCCCGCGACCGCTTTGCAGTGGCGGACCGGACGACGCGAATGTGCCCAAGGCGCAACGGCGGGCGTCGGCGCCGGTTAGCGCCCCCAAACGCCTCGAAATGACACCTGGGAGGGTGGAGAAAGGGAAGGGCGTGGCTGGTGAGCCTAAGAGTAAAGGGTCGGAGAAGCAGGGGCGGAAGTCCTCTGGCGGCGGGAAAGGCTTCGACTGGGAGAGTTGGGGTGCAAGTTGACTATCTGGAACATGACATTACTATTGGACTCGTTGGAAATTTGTACCTTATAACACGCACCGCTGTCGCATTGCTTTCTATCTACTTTCGCAACTTATCCATCCAGACTGTACCCTCGAGCCATGCAGGCGAAGCGAAGTAGAGAAGGCAAGGCAAGTAGGATTACAATACACTAACGATAGCAATAACAAACACCAAAACACGGTCCTCGAACAAGCGTCGGCCGCGCACGAGAACAGTAACACATCCATTCGCGATCATCACCTTCAGTACCGCCGCCTTCCGGGAGACCGGGATCGCTCGCGCCTATCCCTCCTGTCGCTGCAACACAAAAGCACGCATTACACGCATCGTCAGCCATCTCGTCGCACACGCGCACAACACACAACGCCAGCGCTCACTCGTGACGCGAATACCCGCGGTCGCCGTAGCCCCGGTCGCGGTCGCGGTAGTCGTCTCGCGACGAGCGGTACTCGCCGCGCTCGCCACCGCGCGCCGGGGGTCCCCCTGCCCCAGGACCGCCTGACGGCGTTGCCCCAGAGGCTGTAGTGGAGGGAGGACCCATCTTGCGCTTGTCGCGGTCCTCCTTGAACTTGATCAACATGTTCCGCAGCTCGTGGTAACCCAAGTGCATCTACAGCGCCGCGCAAGGGATCAGCGTCAGCATGTCTATTACGACACTCGCACAGAAAGACGGCGAGAGAAGATATGACGCACCTTGCCACCGAAGTGGTCGGCGAGACGACGGTCGGAGTCGAGGACGGATAGGTACGCGCCGCAGACGTCGCAGACACGAAGCTTTTGGTGTCCGGACGCTCCGGACGTGTCGGTGAGTTGTTGCAGCTCGCGCTGTGGCGCGCTCGTCAGCAGCGTGCAAACCGGTGGAAGGTGGAAGAAAACGGCACCTCCTTGTCCGCCTTCTCGCTCTTCAACGCCTCGATGGCCGCCATTTCCCGCATGGACTCCTCCACCTGGCCCTGCTCGCCGAGGGTCTCGATCTTCTCCGTGCCGCCTTGGATGGCCAGCTCGATTTCGGCAATTTCCCTCATCTGCGTGCGAGGCGAGTCAGCGGCGCCACGAGCGATACGCGAGAGGGGGTCAATAGCAAATTAAAGGACGCACCAAGTTGGTCGTCTTTGCGTTCTCCTCGGGGGTCTTCTCCAACCTCCGGTGCGCCGTACGGATTCTGCGGTCGCACTCGTCCACGAACGCGAAGATGTTGGACTCGTACTCGGTCTGGAAGCGTGCAAAGATGGGGTCGCTCGGGTTCGCTTCGCGCGCGGCGAGGAACTCGGTCTTGAGGCGTTCGGTGTGCGACTTGGGACATGCGCCAAGGTCCATTTTCTATGGGACGCGTGTCGGCGGGTGCAGGCAAGGAAGGCGGGCGTTAGAGGAACGGAAAGCTCACTGTATTCGTGAAGAGGGTGTGGGGGCAAGTTCCGCACAGGAAGTTCCTGCAGACTTTCTCGTCAGACCAATGAAGGTTCGCGTTGGAAACACCCATGGCCTCGGGACCCATCATTTGCTAGGGACAATGTAAGCATTGTCCACGGACGAGGCAGCGCGTACACGTACCTCGAGGAGCTTCCTCTGCATCTCAGCAAGACGACCCATGTCGAAAGCAAGCGGGGTTGAAAAGATGCAAGTGTGCGTGCTTGAGGAAGATGACTCTACTTAGGAGCAGCCGTGTAACTGTGTGCGGTCCAACGCCGCCCACCATCGTTCGGCGCGCTTGCCAGTCCGAGTTTGTCTTTGTTTACAAAGGCGCCAACGACCTTAAGCCTCCGTCGGAGAAAACTAGTGCTGCTTGCTAACTTTCCTTCAAATGGACTACCGTTCGACGCGAGAACTGGCTGAACATAGCTGGTGTTACAATATGGTACATATAGTTTCCTCTTTCTTCGGCACGCTTCACGTATTCCGGCGCACAAGATGGTGCCTCTCGGCGAAACCAATATCTTCCCCAGTCACTCCGGACATTCCAGAGAACACCGCGCCCCTCAGAGCTCGCTCTTCCGCTATCTCGGTGAGCGTTCTCGGAGGAGTATACTCGATTTGGTGTTTGTTGATCCGCGCTTCCCATCTTTCGACAGCTGAGGGTGGAAGCCATAAGCGTGGTCAAATGGTGAGATGACCAGTCCCTTTAACTGCATGCCACGTACCAGTGTCGATGCGGGCTAGCCCAGGGTTTCAATCAGCATCTCGGTTCGTTGTGAATTGGGTAATGGGTATCTTACCTTTGCCTCCACGAGCGCGAGCTACATCGACCATCTCTTCTTGCGGAGGAACCAACCAGCTCAAGTCCCTTTTTTTCACGGGAGGGACGGACTTCTGGTCTAATCCGGTGTCCAATGAGGCAGACTTGACCGGCGCAGGCTTCTTGTCGCCGGATCCGAAGAGGGTCATGGTAGATAGTGATATGTCGAGTTGCAGGGGTGACAAGATACCTCGGTCGACCGACATGACCCTATATACCCCACAACCGCAGTGACATCATGGCCGCGGCAATGGCATTGGGTTAGGCCAGGCGGGCCGCCTGCGAATACACCACCTGCCATTCCCGGAACGGCTCCAAGATGACGCCCCGCCGGCGCTTCTCAAACACGGGCGGACGGTGACGATGCTCATCCGCCGGTTTCTGTCCACCGGCTCGTCTCTCCCGCATACCATCCGACAGCTCCTCGCCGCGCCTCCACCTTCGCATGCGGCTGCCATACAAGTCAACGGCTGGGTGAAATCGATCCGGAGACAGAAGAAAGTTGCGTTTGCGGTCATTACCGACGGTTCCGCCGAGCCGGGGTTGCAGGCTGTCTTCTCGGACGTGAACCTCGCAAAACAGTACATTTTCATCCATAGCTTATCTGCCGTAAACCATACTCACATAGCTATGCTTCAGACTGACCAATGGCGCGAGCGTAAGACTACGCGGAGAGCTGGTCGACAGTCGCGGTGCGAGTCAAGCCAAGGAGCTCAAGGTAGCAGAAGCGGAGGTACTTGGAGAATGTGATCCAGAAGTACGTCGCGGCCATGCTCGTAAGCATACCAAGAAGCTGACCCTCCGTAGACGTATCCAATACAAAAGCAGACCCTGACAGTCGAGTACCTTCGAGACTACTGTCATCTCCGCGCGCGAACGCGAGAAATCGGTGCCATGCTACGGCTCCGTGACTCGGCAACTAGAGCTATACATGACTACTTCCGAGTAAGTCTGTCTTTGTCCCTGCCAGTGCCCAGGACTCATGTTACGCAGGATAATGGCTTCATACACATACACACACCCATAATCACCTCCAACGACTGCGAAGGGGCGGGCGAGACCTTCCGCATCGCGCCTTCAAGTTCAAGTCCCTCCCCTCCCTCAGACCCTTCATCATCTCCGAACGCGAGCCCTTCAGAGTACTTCAGCCATCCCGCGTACCTCACCGTCTCCTCCCAGCTCCACCTCGAGGCCGTCGCCGCCGCCGTCTCGCGCGTATACACCCTCTCCCCCTGCTTCCGCGCCGAGCGTTCCCAAACCTCGCGCCATCTCGCCGAGTTCTGGATGCTCGAGGCCGAATGGGCCTTCACCTCGTCCCTCGACGAGCTCTGCACCCTCGTCGAGCACGCCATCCGACACGTCCTTCGCGCCCACGCCACCAGCCCAGACATGGACGCGCTCTGGAAACAGCAGCCCTCCCCCGAGACGGCACAGGCGCGGCGCGGAGAGCTCCAATCTTACGCCGACGAACCCAAACCCTGGGCGCGCCTCACGTACACCGACGCGATCGACGTCCTCGCCAAGCACCACGCCGAGACCGGCGCGTTCGTCTTCCCGCCCGAGTGGGGCAGCGGCCTGCAGAGCGAGCACGAGCGCTGGCTCACAGACGAATACTCCTGCGGGCCCGTCTTCGTCACGGACTACCCCGCGTCCATGAAGCCGTTCTACATGCGCATCAACGACGGGTGCGCGCGCGGTCGGCAGACCGTCGCGTGCTTTGACCTGCTCGTGCCTGGGCTGGGCGAGCTCGTCGGCGGGTCGCTTCGTGAGGAGCGTGTGGGGCTGCTCGAGCAGGCGATCGACAGGCACGGGTTGGACAAGACGGATTATGGGTGGTATTTGGACTTGAGGAAGTATGGCGGGGCGCCGCATGGTGGGTTCGGGCTGGGCTTCGAGAGGCTGATCAGCTGGATAAGTGGCATCGAGAGCGTGCGGGAGTGCGTAGCTATGCCGAGGTGGGCGGGTAGGATGTTGTTGTAGTGCTCAGTTTGTGTCGTAAACATGGCACTCACGCCTCTCACTCGCATCCGTTCTTCCCAAACGGGAGGCCAAGTTTCAAGAATGGAGACAGCATCTTGAAGATGACATTAAGAGACTATGTAGAGCTGGGGTTCTGTCCTAAAATAACTACAGGCAAAGCTATTCAGAGCGTATGGTACAGCCAGTAGTAACAATGCACAGATGGGCAGGGACTGATCATATGCAGGCGTGGTGATGCAGTCTAGGGCTATAGTGCTGGTGAATGCGGAAACTATACATGCAAAGGATGCAGCGCGGGTCCGGATGTAGAAGTTAAAACATGGTGAAACATGAGCACGGGGAAAGGCGAGTAGTTGAACAGAGTCGGGAGTGACAAGACATAGGACGCGTGGAGATAAATGGGGAGGAGGCAATTGGATGGGGCATAAGTTGACAACATGAATCGGAGACTGACTAACGTGTGCGTCCAGAGACAGAGACCAAGACACCAGTGCAAGGATTACTATTGGACATCAAGCGGAACCCCTTCCACGACCACGACCGTGGAACTGACCTCGACCACGACCACGGCCACGATAGCCAATGGACGGCTGCTGGCCATGTATGCCATCTTGGTGAGAAGCGCCATGGTCAATTGACGAGGATAGACTCGACTGCTGCCCATGGAAATGCTGATGCGGACGGAAGGAGCCGCGACGGTTGTGGCCACGGAAACCACGCGAGCTCGTTGACGTAGGTGTTTGTGGGCTTTCAGATGCAGGGGACACAGGCGAGGTGGTATGCGATCGAGAGTCGTCTACTTGAACAGTTGGGTGGGGGCGGCCCCTTTGCGGCGGCTTTCCGTTCTGCTGACGGGGTCCCCGACCATTGACCTGCGGCGATCCGGTAGGTAGAGGGGCAGTTTCAATGATGGGGGAGCTCTCGGGCTCAGGTGCAGGGTCGTGGAGGGAGTAGCCGCCGTAGTTCGCAAAGAGGTTGACGAACTCGACGTATTTGTCAGTGGGTGAGATGCTCGACTTGAATTTCTTGTCCTTGACAATCCCCCAAGCTGCGTCCTTCTCTTCTTGGGTATAGAGCTTCTTCTCGAGCACTAGCCAAACGACCTCCGGTTCCTTGGTGTCGAGGGCGATGCGAAGGTTCGATTTGGACTTGGCAGAGCGGTATATGTCGGCGTATTCGCCACCCTTGGGAGGATAATTTTCGAGGAAGTGATTGAGTACTTTGAGACGGCCACCCTGCAAGGCCACATGAAACGCCGTCATGTCCTCTCCGTTACGTTCCTCGGGGTCGGCGCCTGATGAGTACAATTTGGGTGTCAACGATCGACAGAGAGACAAACAACTACTTACTGTGCGAGTCCAACCACTCCACGAGGTCTAGGTCGCCGTTCTTCGCCGCGATATGCATCAGGGTCTCTTTGGGATCCGTAGGCAAGCACTTCACGAAAGCCTCAGAGCCCTTGCGGATCTCGCCTCCGGCGGCGTCCACGTTCTGTTCCCAAATGCCTTTTTTAACAGTCTCAGCATCCTGCTTCCGCGCGGCAGCGAAGATTTGGGAGCGAAGAGTCTGCAACTGCTCTTGCTGTACCCGTGCCTTTTCCTCCGCGTTCTTGCGAGAAGCCTCGGCTGAAGCCTTCTTCGCCGAGGCCTTGGCACGCTGCCGTTGCTCAGCTTCGCGACGCTCTGAGTGCAGTCAACCAGATAAGACGTTGTTTGCGAAAGCGGAAGGGTCGCTGACATACCTTGTTGGCGTTCCCTTTCTTGGTTTTCCTTGCGGTTGGCTTCGTCGCGAGCACGGCGCTCAGCCGCCTTCTCCTGCTCCTCGACCTGCTTGCGGAGACGGGCAGCATATTGCTCGGGAGTCTCAGGGGGGCTTGGGGGCCTGTGGTGGTGGTGCCGGTGGTACTCTAACATGATTGTGAGGACAAATATGAGAGGATATGACAGAGGACGGACTTACGAGCTTGCGCAAACCGACTTGCGCGCCCCCTCATAAGTTCTTCGAACAGGAATCTGGTTGGCAGTTGCTGCGTCAATTTCTGGAAACCGTAATGCTCGTTCTAGGAAGCACACCTGTAAAATTCCATCTCCTCGTAATCGTCGTCGTAGTCGTCGTAGAACTCGTCTTCGTCGTAGTAATAATCGTCTTCGTCATCATAATCCCCAGCGTCATAGCCAAATGGATGGTAGTGACTGTGCGTATGGGTGTGGGATGGGGCAGACGAGCGATCGAGGTGTTTGACGAGGGTGTTATATGCCTGGCTGACCTTCTGGAATTGTGAAGTGGCGTCCGCATCGCCAGGGTTCTTGTCCGGGTGGGTTTTGAGCGCAAGCTGCAGGACGGCGACCAGAATATGTCAAAAAGAGCAATGTATGCGGTGCAACACGCGTCTCACCTGCTTGTACGCCGACTTGACGACTTCGAGAGTCGCGTCCTGTTCCGAGATTACCGGGATTCCCGTCAATTCAGCGCTGGGGCAGACGGCCAGATGCACGCACCTCCTCGAGACCGAGGACGGCGTAGGCCTCGGCGACGTTGACATGCCTGTGTGCCATGGGTGCTTGCGGGAGAGTGGCGTCGAAGATAGAAGGGGGAGCGGACGAAAAACGCGCGTCTTTAACCGCCCGCGAGTCGCGTCTCAATGGCCTCCCCGTGCCCCTGCCTGACGCGTCGAGAGCCAAGCGCGTCAACGTTGGACGCTTGTCATTTGTCTCAGCTCCGTCTCCTCACCTCGCTTAGCCCACCGTGGCGCCCTAACTGAGGTTCAGCTCGTCAAACGTTTTCCTGGTAAGGCGGGCTCGCAATGCAGCAAGCAAAGTCAGGGTCAAGTGTCGAGCAAGTCGCTGCTGTCCCCCCGAGCGTAGCCACACATGCAGTGCCTGCAGGCCATGATGGTGGCTTCCTCTCCGGACTGCTTAGTGACAAGTGCGTGTCCTCCTCCCCACCTTGCCGTCAAACGACTGAAGAGATGCCGTGAAGCATAGTCCCTACTTTCAGGCCGGGTTCGGCATCATGGTGCGCCCTGCTTCCCTATCCGTCATCATCGTCTGTCCTCAAGCAATATCGCGTGTTCCCTGCTAGGGCATTGGCGTCGTCTTGACCGTTCTCCGCCAAGGCACCATGCTCGCAGCGACTACCCTCCGTCGCCAGATGCTCGTCTCGCTCGAGATGAACAACAAGGATCTCGCGTACGACTACTTCCTCACCTGGATGTCTGTCCAGTCCGCGCGTACGCACGCCGGTGCCGCTCCCTGGTCCGGTCTCTTCCGCTCCTCCACCCCATGGATGCGAAGTCACCAGCTTGGCGTGCAGACGCTCCAGGAACAGCGCAAGAACGGCAGCGCATCCGTGTTGTTCAAACTTGTCGCTGCTCCCGGAACGCATTATCTGCGCTACAAGAGCGTGTGGATGCAGGTGAAGCGCGACAGGGAAACCAAGTCGCCGAACCTGATGACGGGCATGCCTTGGGAGACGATCACTGTTACGACTCTGTCAAGAGATCGCGCTGTGTTCACTCAGTTGCTTGCTGAGGCGCGCGACATGGCCATGCGCGGACAAGAAGGCAAGCTGGTCATCAACATCCCATGGGGGATTGAATGGAAGCCATTTGGCCAGCCCAGACGAAAACGTCCCCTCCGAAGTGTCGTCCTCGAAGAAGGTGTGTCAGAGAAGATTGAAGCAGACGTGAAATCATTCCTAGAACGACGCCAGTGGTATGCGGACCGAGGTCTGTCTCAATCGAACATACATTACCAGATGGTTTGTTAACAATCCGATACAGGTATACCCTACCGCCGCGGCTACCTGCTTCACGGCCCACCAGGCTCAGGCAAGTCGTCCTACATCCAAGCCCTCGCCGGCGCGCTTAGCTACGACATCTGTGTCCTCAACCTCTCCGAGCGCGGACTCGCCGATGACAAGCTCATCCACCTCCTCTCCAACACCCCCGAGCGCTCCTTTGTCCTCATCGAGGATATCGACGCCGCCTTTAACAAGCGCGTCCAGACGAGCGAGGACGGCTACCAGTCCTCCGTCACCTTCTCCGGCTTCCTCAACGCGCTCGACGGCGTCGCGTCTGGAGAGGAGCGCATCATCTTCATGACCACCAACCACCCGGAGCGGCTCGATCCCGCTCTCATCCGCCCGGGCCGCGTCGATCTTGCTACGCTCATCGACGACGCTTCGCCGAGGCAGGCGCGCCGGCTGTTCGAGCGTTTCTATGGCAGGGACGACAGTGCCGAGAACGACTCTGGGATCGTGACCCAGGTGAAACAGGAACGGCCGGAAGATGGATGGGAACGCGTACCTGAGGCGCAATTGCGCGAGATGGCGAGCGAGATGGGGCGGCTTGTGGCAGAGGAAATGGCGGAGGGGAGGCGTATAAGCATGGCCGCTCTCCAGGGCCTCTTCATCCAGAGCAGTGCGCGCGAAGCCGTCAGAGACGTGCGGACGCTATTCATGGCGAGGCAGCCGCCTGCGCGAGTGCAGTAAAAGTACAGATACCATCTAATACATCTCCCTTGCGGTAATAAGTTAGGTGTGCTGCCACAGAACGGGGGCATGGAGCCCGAAGATGGCCAGCCGATCTAGAAGACGGCCTTCCGCTTGCGGCCAGTGTATTTCGAGTCGTTGGGTACGCCTTCCTTCCCGCGTTTACGGTATAGCTGGCCAATGCGGGTGAACCGGAGCGCAGAATAGCGGTGCATACAGTCCAGTCCGACGCACCTCTTTTTTCTTCAATATCCAATCCTTGTCCTTGATGTTCTTGCGCTTCCCACCGCTCTTCGCCTTCAGCCGCTCTCGCCGTTTCTCAAACTGCACCCTGCTCTCGTCCTCTTCCTCTTCCTCTCCCTCCAACCCCTTCGGCACCTGCTGAGCCACACCGCCGCCTCCGACGAAGAGGCACAGGAAGACTTTCCTTGCCTTTTTGGAATTTGGGTAGTCGACGACGAGACCACCGCCGAAACCGGCTTTTTGTGCGATGGACGTGATCAACTGGATCTGGTCGTCGGACGTGGGGTAGAACTGGAGGACGGCCCGTGAGGGGTTCTTGAGGGCGGCGTGGAGGGTCGTGAAAAAGCGGGTGAGGCGGTGGGGTGGTGACGACGTTGGATGTGAGGTCTCGGCGTTCAGCAGCCATTGCAGGACGGATATGCTGTGGGGGACGGGGCGTCGGGAACGACGCTCCGATGGGCCAAAGAGCTGGTGTGCTCACCTGATGGCACCATCAAAGCTTCCCGGTCGGAAACCGAAGCCCTGGCCGATGTCTTGGAGGAACAAATCGCCCTCCACGTCCCGTTCGAGCGCGACCTCTTCATACAGTTAAGACATTGCACGGGGGAGGGAGGATTTGGGGGCTCACCGAGCATGCTGGGAGCAATGTCTACCCCTACCCACACATGGCCCTCCTCATCCAAGATCTCTCCCGACAATCCTGACCCACATCCGATGTCAAGGAGGAACGCTGGCTGGTCCGGGGGGAGATTGAGAAGCTCGAGTGCACGGTAGGTCATGTCCGCCTGGATCTGCTGTATGCGAGAGCTATCTTGCGGTCATTGCCGCACGTCGCAGGGCACTGAAGAGTTTGACGCACTTGTTGGTGTACTTTTTGGCTTCGATGTCACCATAATACTGCAACAGATCAAATGTAAATACCATGCAGACTTGAAACAGTAGTAGAGAAGCTTTGCATACGATTTCTGGCGGGGCTATCAGCTCTGGTCTGGACATGGTGTTGCGAGCGAGAGTGCAAGGGTCGCTCGTTGGAGAACAGGGCCGTTGAGTCGAGGCAACAGAGGCTGAGACGCTGAGGAGCACTCGCCTGAGATGGGCAAAAAGACTGGTCACATGAACGACACGGACACGTGCTGGGAGGCGCGTCGCGTCTGCGTGCGGCCACCCGCGGCCCGGAGGCCAGTCGTCCTCAAGTTTCCCTATCTCAAACTGAACTGCCTCAAAATAAGCCCTCATCCCATAGGCCATCGCCGCGAAAGCTCCCGAGCTTCTCTTCTGTAGTACATTAAACCCTGTCGACACCGAACATAAAACCCTGTCATACAAGGATGCTGGCCGCGACGCTCGCACGACCCGACTCCGACCCCCCAGCCAGCGTTTCCCAGTGCCACTATCCCTCCACCTCCTACGCCATCAATGCCTCGGACGGCGCATACACCTTCAATAGGCCACAAAGGTAAAATTCCACGGCCCTCCGGCCGCCTCAGTCGATTTCGTCCAGACCCGGAGCGAGGTCTCGCATCCCTCATGCGGTTGGGAAAAAGGCAAGAGCAGATGAATTTATACTGTCGGATGGTGGTGCGTACGCCAACCATCTCCGTACAATATTCTTTTTAACACTGTCTACACCGAATACACAGGAAAATGTCGCTAGGCTATACGATGTTCACAAGGGTAAAATGGCCGGCGTACGGGCAGGATCTGAATCACCCCGTTGGGTTTGGTTCCTCGAACAGGTCGGTCTGTATGATTTTATTAGATGCGAAACATTCTGATCTTTGGTTACAACACCCAGGTGCGGGGCGTGCACCCTCTGCTGATTGAATCCTATCACGACGCATGGCCAGTTGTCGCGATCGTTCGTGAGCACAAACGGCGAAAGAAGGACCTTCGCCTGAACCACTGCTCAGGACCGAATGGCTTAGCTCATTGGACTCAATTCATGGTTCGCCTCCGATGCATGCCACTTCATCATTTACCACTAGTGCTCACCCACCATTACGTTACAAAACAGGACAAAGGCCCCGTGCAGGAGCAGACTCCTCCCCACCATCACGGTGTTGTCCAAGATGATCTGTTTTCGATCACGGCGAACGCGAGGGTGCGCGATAGGGCGGCGGCGCCGTCCATAGCCAGTAGTTCCCCTCAATCGATCTTCAAGTTGGCACACGTAAGTAATCACGGATTCACGATAGCTCGATCTGCCCGGCAGGGACAAGCCAAACTAACAAAGTGACCTCACAGCAGATCACGAAGGAGTTGACCGCACGACAAGCACGATCGGCGGCGATCGCCAACGGTCACGACATCCCTTCGCCCAAGTGCTCACGCACCACCCGCCGAGGCACCACCCGAACGAGATCGCCCAGCTCAGGTACCTACACCGTCGTCAACGAGCAGCCTTGCACGCCCAGGCACATCCAAGTCGACACGACCAAAACCCCCGAGCCGGACCCGAGCG
This sequence comes from Sanguinoderma infundibulare, assembly GCA_032821775.1. Lineage (NCBI taxonomy): Eukaryota > Fungi > Basidiomycota > Agaricomycetes > Polyporales > Polyporaceae > Sanguinoderma > Sanguinoderma infundibulare. Next base: position 1,343,639 of record JAVLRN010000005.1, on the reverse strand, counting down.
CGATCCTCGCTTTCCTCAACACCCTTTGCTCGCCCCAGCCCGTGCTCCTCCCGGTGTTCACGGAAATGGGTGTAACCAACAGCGCAGACCTCCGAGGCCTCGCCCGAATGAAAGGCCGCGGCGCGTGGATGTCCTCTTGGGTCAAGGAGAGTCGTATCACGGAGTTCCAGCTCGAGATCGTCCGCGAGGGCCTCCAAGAACTGCGCGATAATGGCGGCGACTCGGACCCAAAGATCGTCTGCATCGAGTAGGATCCTACGTATTTTAAAACTTTGTTCAAGGACGCAGGCGTGAACGACAACGATCGCACGATATCACGACGGACGTTAGGCAGAACCGTTAGGCAGAACGTCTCCACGCATATGATTTTATGCGTGTCGATCGACGACAGTCGTGCTGAGTGCTCCGACGCATGATTCCTATCATGGCCAGAGACGGAGACTAATACGCTCCGACACCTGTCCGCCGTAGGTGCATCAAACGTTTGTCGTGTTCCACTTACGTAGTTCTGCATAACGGTATAGCGTTCCAACTGCGCAATGTCTCATATGTAGCCGTGCGGGTTTTCCTTCTTCTGTTGGTTGCAATCACATGGAGACAAACATGAGGCACGCGAGTGGAGCAGGTTGCTTTGCTGTGGAATTGTAAAAGCATCTATGCGGAAGAACGAACACGAGTTGTCTGATATACAGTTGTGCCATGACGAAACGGTTGCGCATCCTAATCCATAGCAATTGCCGACAGCTCCACGTATCATGGTGCGACGTCAAAGGAATTCGAAACGGAGTTGGTAAAGTACCGATGCTAGGATTGCCAGGGATGCGGGAGGAAGGTAAACATACACGGTTCACAGCAGCGAGAGCGAGCTTCTAAATAAACTATTGAGACAAATGCAGCGGGGTGAGCGCAAAGCGACACACAAACGACGACAGCCCCAGCCTGGGCCGTCTAGGAGAGGGATGAGGCAACACGTCAGTGCGTGAGTGGGCGCGCGGCGTCCGAAAAACCCAATATCACCAGCATAATGTACCTTTACGGCCCGCCAAAGTCCCAGACCCACGAATGCCAGAGAGTATTACGATACTGGGTAGTATACCGCGCCCGGCGGTGGTAATGCTATGGACGCCGGTATCGGCACCGGCATTGCAGACGCAGTCGGCATGTCGAACGGCCCTGGCGGTGAGTTCCCCGTGGAGTGTGGTCGTGCGGGGTCCATCAGAGCAGGGGTGGGGCGCGTCTGTTGCTGAAGCAGCGACTTCGCCGTCATCAGGACGTCGACCTCGCTCGACAGAGGGCCGACCATGTCAACCGCCTGCGCAACTGCAGATTGTGTCGCGACCGAGACCTCCTTGACCGTAACTTGGGGCACCGTGTTAGCCGCTGGAGGGAGCCCTGATGACACGGCCGCGACGGTGCGATCTGCCACAACCTGACGCGCGGCTTGGAGCACGACCTGCTGAGCTGCTGCTGTGAGAGCGTTGGACTGGGCCACAGCCCCTTCGGGCACCTCTCCTGCCATCTTTGAGCTGATGGCTTGGGCGGTGACAGTGAGGACGTGCTGTTGCTTCGCCAGCGCTTGTAGCTCCGGCCCGACCTCGTTCGGCGATGCCACCACTTGCGATTGCGCTTCTTGCGCGACACGTTGAGCTGCAGTGGTCAACACTTGGACGACCTGGGACTCGGGCGCTACTACGGGAGTTGGCGCAGCCGCGACGAGTGGCGCGCGCATGGCCAGCCTATGTTGCCGATTAGCTAATGAGGACAAGAGAAGCCCATCGGAACACGCACCTTTGAGCCGGAGTTTGCGATACTCCACTAACGATCGAATCGCTCAAGATCCGACGGGGATTGTGTATGTCGCCAACGAGCGAGGGTCGCCGTGAGGGAGTGAACGTGGAGTCGACAGCGGCCATGGGAGCGATGGTGATATGAACGGTGTGCGTAAGCACCTCCTCCTTCCCATCCTGCATGAACTACATCCGGGGGTCAGAATCGACGCTGGTTCCATCACACGCACACAAGAACGCACCCTTGCTTCTACTGTAACGTCGCAGCTCTGGGCGTCCGGAGGCGGGATTCCGGTCAGGGAATCGTCTTTCCACGCCAGCCATGGCGGAAGTGCAGGCGAGTTGTAGCTGACCGGCATGTTCGTCCGCGACGCTTGTGGGTCCCATATCCTCGGCGTCCACGTCCACCGCAGGCCGACGTATGCAACCCCTGGCGGTGTGCCGGCAAGCTTCCGTGTAAACGGTCGGAACGTCCAGCCGCCCTCCATCTTTTTCGCGTCTACGTGCCAAATGTGGTTGCCTTTTGACTTCGACTTCTTGCCCTCTTCGTTGAAACGCGAGATGTAGGGCTGGTTCCACAAGAAGTTCCGGATCTATACATGTCGCGTCGGCGACGCCTTATGTCAGATGACACAGCGCCCTTGTCTGCTGTTATCACTCGCCTTTTTCATAGGAATCTTTTCCTCGGGATAACCCTGTCGAGCGAGCTGCATAACGTAAACGAATTCAATGCGTTGATGCCGGACGTCAACATCGGGAAGTTACCTCTTCCAAGAAGGCGTTGGTGAAGGCCTGAATCCGGAACTTGAAGGGTCGGAAGTCGGGCGACTCATCCAAGCGCTGCATCTTCTTGGCCATGAGCGTCTGATGAATTGGCTCCCCCTTGGAATCCGTCGCGTCCACTGTGGAGCAGAATACACGCATTTCAGCCACGGCACGACTACGGATGGAGGGGCGGCGGTGCCGAGGGTGACACCGTGGCCCCATACGTACGATTGGAACAGGTTGAATTCAAGAACTCAAAGAAAATGCGCTCAACATCGGCCCGGTATTCCTGCGGCACCTCGTTTCCGTGACTAGAAGAGCTGCCACCCTCGTTTGAGGGCGAAGTACGGCTCATGCGGCGCTGGCCGGCATGGCTGCGCGTTGTTCCGTTCACGGGGCACTCGGCACTAGATTTACTCTTAGCATGAGGCGCACCCAAACTCTGTCCCATGGATGCGTACTGATTGCCCTGCGAATTCTGCTCGCCCTCGTCATCCGAGTCCCTCCCTCCATCATCAAAGTCGTACTCTGGCAACTCTGCGTGGGGGCTGTGCCGTCCTGACGTCGATGGCCGCGACTGCGTCGACGACTCGAACATCGTGGGATGCGACACGCCGTCCGGCACGTGCGCGAACTGGGCTCCATGCAGGTGCGATATCGACTGTGACCGCGAAGCGCGACCCAGTGTTGCTGGCACCCCATTCAACGGTGCCTGCTGCAGGTGAGTACTTCGTGTAGGCGAGTACACAGCGGGGTTATAGGGCACGGTGTTTGTCACTGTAGCTCCATCGGTGAGAATTTCACCAGCGGAAAGGGAATAACGGTGCTGACGAGGGATGGCAACACGGTTGTCGGGCCAAACAGTCCCAGACGAAACGAACGGCGGGCTGGGCATAGGTCCTGAGGTTGCAGATGGCGGCGGAATAAAGTCAGGTGAGTGCGGCAGGGACGGAATGGATTCTACGGCGATGGCCCCATGCATTGATGACACAAGTTGCGGGGTCCCTTCGAGGGAAAGGCCGAGGGGTAATGGGGGAGGAAGACCGGCAGAGCTGGGTGGTCGGGAGCTGGATAGAGTGCCGGCGGATGACAAAGGTGGAGGTACTGACGACATGTCGCCAAGTGAAGTCAAGGGAGGAGGCGCGCTGTGGAGGGGGTACGTGTACGAAAAGTGAGCGGCAGGGAGCATGGGAGGAATACCAGCTGATGACGATAATTGCAGGGGCGGCGCTTCATCCTGCGGTTCAAGCTTCATCGCCTTCACCACCCGATCTCCAGCCACCGACGAAGCGCATCGTTTGCGGGAGGATTCCGAACCGTCTGACATGGTGCTCGGGTCTATGGAGCCAGCAGCAGGCAAGTTATTTAAAGTCGGTGGTGTTTGCTGCTGCTGAGCTGGGGCTTGCTGCTGGACGTTCATGGGGTCAGCTACAGAAGCAGGTACGGAGGTCGCGCTGAGCGATGATGAAGAGCCTGGGCCTAGGGAGCGACCAGGTGAACCACCAGGCGCTGTATCGCATAGCTGCATGGCCGCAACGAGTTCCGCGACGAGCAATACGTTTTTCTTGAGCAAGGAAACGATCTCTGTCGCGTTAGTGCCCTGACCCATAGAACACGCTTCACTACCGGAGTTTGCAGTCCGGGCGATGCTGCAAAGAGGTGAAGGGGGACGACACGCGGCGTCAATTAAGAACGGTCGAATGAAGAGCAGTTATCAAACGCACTTCTTCAGCATGTCTCCTAGGACCAAGAGATGGGCACCTCCAGGCACATCTGGCACCGGTTCATTACTTGCCTGCATTGGGTCCTCGAAGCCGGGCGGTGGGAACTGGAATCCAGACTCATGGACGGTTGTGGAAGGGGCGGTTGGAGCAGAGGGGAAGCCCATATCTGAGCCCGAGGCGGTCAAGTTGGCTGGGGAAGCTGCCGATCCTGAACGACTGCGAGTGGTGCCGATGTGGTCAAGTGCGGAAGCGAGGGAGGACGAACCGGCGGAGTATGAAGGGGTCACACCGGTTAATGAAGGTGATGAGGCGTGCGAAGCGCTCGTAGACGCCGAGGTCGCGCTCGGAGAGGACAGAAGCGGATGGGACGGATCAACACCTTCAAGGCTCACAAGGCGGGGGTCCATTCCGTACATGGTAGACTGGGTGGGTAGATCCGGAATTACAGCTGAAGAACCGGATTGGGAGGGAACGATATCCATCGCGTTGGCGGCGTCGGGGTCGGGAGGCAAGGAGCCGATGGGTAAGTGCATGGCCATCGGGACCGCTGCAGCGGAGTCGATTGACTGCTGGAAGAGCGATGAGGGCATGGTGACATGCATGTGGGCTGCGGAGTCTGGAGGTAGGGTCGGGTCTGAATGGGGTGCAGGGACGAGGGAAACGAAGGGTTGCGAGACGGGACCGTCAGCTTGGGGGAATTGATGATACTGTTGCGGGTCGACGGTGACCGAAGGAGCGGGCTGGATCTCTTGCATGGCGGACATGGTGGTCGGTGGTGTGTGGTTGCACAGGCGATCACGGAGCGGTGCGAAGTGAGGGAGCGGCGGTCACGGAGACGGGATGAATGTGGGGGAGAAAGAAGTGGGTGCGAGTCGGAAAGCAGATCGCAGCGAAGAGAAGGGATGAAGATCCTCGGTCTGAGAGGATAGGGATGTGCATAAGACGGAAAGATGAGAGGCGGGTGGAGTGGAACGTACGTGAACAAACCGGTGAAACCGACGGGCAAGGATTGAGACGAAGAGAGAAATCAAGACAATCGGAGTGCCGTGGGACGGCGAGGCTGCTGCTGGAAATGGACAGAAGGAGCGAGGGGCGCATGCACGTCGGAGGCAGGAGGCAGCGAGCAGGGGACGGAGAGAATAGAGATTATGGCCAGAGGAACTTGAAGCGACCGAGAGCGGCTGCAGACAGAGACACTGCAAAGTACACCGTCCGAGCGCGCGAGTCGAGACTCGTCCACACCAGCGCCCAATCCACGCCTGCACACCGACCGCAGCCACCAAACACACACAAACACCTTCCTTATTAACCACCACGCCTTTCCCCTTCCGCCGTCCCTCCGCCTCCGCCGCCCCCCCTCGGCCGCGCCCCGCCATCAATCACGCTCTCACCCGCCCGATCCGCCGCTATCGTCACCCCGGCCCCGGCCCCAGGCATTCCCAGGGCCGACGCCCGACCGCCAAGTCCCATCCCGCCAGCTGCCAGGGGCACTTGTCTCCCATGACGCGTGTCGTGGCGCTGCTGCGTCTCCTTCTGTCTCCTTTCAGCAATTTTTCCGCCTGAAAATTTATCGCAGCTTTAACTTTTGCCTCCATCGTCGCTGATGCCATGCGCGACCACCATCACATCATGCCCTCCCCGACCGGAAGCGACGTGCTCTCCGGTGTCCGATGTTCGTCGTCGCGCTCAATCGCAGCACCCGCTTCTCGACATTCCATTCCGACAAACATGACATCTACGCCTCCCCGTCCTATGCGTCGCCGTGCCATCGAGAACCATCGGGGCTGCACGCTCCACGCCATATCCGCGCTATCGACCTTACTCGATCCGTCGGATCGTCCAGCACCATACTCGCCTCTTGCGTCTGATCTGCCACGATATTCATCCTCCGGTCATATGCCCTTCCGCCGATTTCCTCGATTCGTTTCTCAACTTCCCCTCCCGTCACCTGAATCTCCCTCACCGCACCCAAACCGCACGCGAAGATCTCTCGCCTCTCTTCTGCCTCCGCTCTCACCGTCCTCGCTCACTTTTCTGTTTTGCCGCGATTGTCGACCGCTCCACTCACCGCTCTATCTTCACACTTCCCGCCCCGCGACAGCCGCCGGCGTGTGTCGCATGCATTTGTACCGTGACGTCGTGCTTCCGCGTGGATCAGTTGTGAGAGATTCTGGCCACACAGGTGGGAATCCTCGCCTCCCAACGAACCCATCTGGTCCCCATCTTTTTCCACGCTGCACTCAGAAGCCACATTCCCTCCATATGGGGAAATAAGATGCAGACATTTTAGGCGAAACGAAGCTCCCAAGAAGCCCAACGTTGGGCTCGAGGAATCTCCCACCCGCCATGTCCTCATCGCCCCTGCGGGCGCCTGCAGAATGTAGCCTAGACGCCTGTCATGCAAGTCCGTATTTGCCTTTCTGGGTAAAGATGGCGCACCGAGTCGCCCGAGCGGCGAGGTTGCCTTCGTCCCATTCACTCAGATAATCCTCCATAAAGTCCCTCCCTGAGTTTCCCTCTGAATGGCTACCACGAGCAAGCAATACAAGGCCATAGGCGAGGACCTCTGGAAGGGCCGCACAGAGAAGATTGTAAGCCTCTCCAGCCCTGATGTCCTTGTAGATCCTCATGTGCTCAGGGGATAGAATGCAGAGCTCTTCGCCCTCACCTATGGCGCGCTCGTCGTGCAGCTCATCCAGGACTATGAGGACTACGCAGAGGTCAACAAGCAGCTCGAGAAGATGGGCTACAACATCGGCACCAGGCTCATCGAGGACTTTCTCGCCCGCAGCAGCCTCGGGCGGTGCGCGGACTTCCGGGAGGTTGGCGAGGTGGTGGCCAAGGTCCGTCTGGCCGACTGATTCATGTCGATACTGCGTGTTTATTGACGTCCCTGTCCCTCGACCCTTCCACTGCGATCTACGCCCCCGGTCAATTCGCACTGGCAGGTCGGCTTCAAGTCGTTTTTGAACATAACGCCGAATGTAACGCATGGTGCACAACCCCCGGCCTCATCTCCGACCCGGACAAGCATGCCGCCACCGCAGGCGAACGCGCCCGGAACGAGCTTCACTTTGGCGTTTGACGAGAATCCCCTGGCGGAGTTTGTTGAGCTGCCGGAAGAAGCTCTCGATGGAGGACTCTGGTTCAGCAACGTACTCTGCGGGGTACTTCGAGGGGCGCTAGAAATGGTGCGTGCATACAATATGACCTCCTTGCGTACATGTATATATTAATGAGGCTTCTGATCCTCAGGTTCAGATGCAGGTTACTGCGACATTCATATCAGATGTGCTACGAGGCGACGAAGCCACAGAGATCCGCGTCACACTTGTGAAATACTTAGAAGAGGAGGTGCCGGTTGGGGACGACTAAATACCGCGGTATGGATGTATAGTAATTTCTTTGTATGATATTGCACCCGCCCTGGCCACGGACAGAACGGCAGGGCTCGTCTACGTAACGCGCTATGGTCACAGACATATGTCTAGGGTCCAGACGTCCGAGGTGAGGGTCCAGGGTGGTAAAACCATGACTGCGTCTGGAAGAGGAGGATCGATCAGCTTCATCGACGACAGGCGAAGTGCTGGAGAGACCTGGGGCACGAAAGCCGGCTAGGATGCGAAGTCGTGGTAGGCAGTCTAGGCAAGAATGGGCAAAAACTCACCAGTGACAGAAAACACGAGCGCATAGCAAGCGAGACTATCTGTGCCGTTCGACCCTGTTGAGCTTCCTCGCCGTCCGCGCGTTGCTCTGCGTGTTCTGGCCCCTGACCGGGAGTTGCATCGCGTGCCTCCGTCCGACGTAGCTGCCGATCATGCGCTGGTGCGCGATGTTCTCCCGCATCTGCCTGCGCAGGTCCGACTCGATCTTAATCTCCCGCAGGCGGTCCACGGCGGCTGGGGCCCCCTTCTCCGGGAGCGGTTGGCCCAGCGGGGGCGGGACATAGCTCGGCGCGGCGAGCGCGTGGGCGGCGACGGGCGGGGAGTTTACGGGGGACGAGAGGAAGGCGGTGAGGGCGGTGACCTGCGACTGGTTCAGGTTGCGGATCCTGCAGCGGTCGTGGATCTGCACACGGGCGCAGAGGCGGAGGGCGGTCGTCTTGCCGATACCGTAGAAGTGCGTCAGAGCATGCTATTTGGTGCGTCAGCACTTGACCAGACAAGCTGACCCTTGAGACACGAGACACTGACCTTCACAAGCTGGTTTTCGGGCAGAAGCACGCCAAGGATATGCATGGTGGACGGGGGCTTCCAGCCAGTGGACGTGCACGCAGTCTGGAGGTAGAGTCCCGGTGACAAGAATGCGATCCCGTAGACGCCCACGTCGCACGAGACTGGCACGGCGCCTGTTCTGCACCCCTTGCGTCTCATAGCTGCTGTCCGTCATCTCGCCTTTTCCTCGTTCTCACCATGTCCACCAGCAAAGCGGAGGGCCGCCGCGAGGATGCGCTCACAAAGCAGCGCACCCAAATGCGCGAGGAGTTTGAGCGGCAGAAACAGACCCTCATCCAGGAGACCGAGAAGGCGAGGCCGTCCTCGAACCGCTTCGTCGGCCAGAATGACTCGATGGAGGACACGCTCAAGAAGAGCACCGTCGGCCTCGTGCGGCTCGAGGACTTCCAGCAGCGCCGGAAGGAGCTCGAGGAGGCCAAGGCGCGCGAGGCCGCGCGGACGAACGAGCTCAAGTATGTCAGGACTTCTTGCGGCAGTGGCGCGTCCCACCGTCCGCGAACGTGGTCTCGGGTCGCTCACCGGACGTGGAGGATTTGTTTAGGGAGGAGAAGAAGGTCAAGAAGCGCAAGAAGATGGCCAAGTCCACTCTGTCGTTCGCACTCGACGATGAGGAGGACGAGGAAAACGGGTCGGCGTCGCCAAACGGCGACGAGCCGCCCTTGAAGAAGTCCAAGTCGCGCAAGAACCCCGAGGTCGACACGTCTTTCCTGCCTGACCGCGACCGCGAGGAGGCCGAACGCCGTGAGCGGGAGGAACTTCGCCAGGAGTGGTTGCGGCGGCAGGAGGAACTCAAAAAGGAGGACATCGAGATCACGTACTCGTACTGGGATGGAAGCGGACACCGGAAAAGTGTCACGGTGGGTATTTGGCCACATGCTCCACACTTCGCCAGTCTGACCACGCAGACACTTGCACTCGGAACACTCGTCCTCGCAACGTAGTGCAAGAAGGGAGATACCATCTCCACGTTCCTCGAGAAGTGCCGACAGCAGTTCCCCGAACTTCGTGGCGTCAGCGTCGACAACCTGATGTATGTGAAGGTACGTAGTGACCGACGGGTCTCTGGGAATACCTTTTGATCTTGGTTCGCAGGAGGACTTGATCATTCCTGGTGTACGTCACTTATGCTGTCGGTTGTCCACATTTGTACTCATGGAAGATGCAGCACCACACGTTTTACGACTTCATCGTGAACAAGGCGCGCGGAAAGTCTGGCCCATTATTCAATTTTGACGTCCATGACGACGTCAGGCTCTTGGCCGACGCGAGCGTCGAGAAAGACGAGTCCCATGCCGGGAAGGTCGTGGAAAGAAGCTGGTATCAGCGGAACAAGCATATATTCCCTGCGTCGCGCTGGGAGGTGAGTCACTCGACATTCTGCGGTTCTTCTCGCCGTTTCGAGGCTCATCATGATGTCGTTAGGTCTATGACCCGGACAAGAACTACGGGAAATACACCATTGCATGATCGTAAACGCTTTACTTGTACCGTTTCGTTCTGCTCTCCTGTTCTTAGATGTATTTCTTGTGGACGCAATATAGCGTACTTACTGTCGCACTTATACGGTGAATATTGATATGAGCGTTCGTTGATGATTCCATGGGCCTTGACAGTATTTGAACGAGTTATGGTCTCATGGCAGAACGCAAGCGAAACGCGCATTGCCGAGCGTCTAGCTTACCGCTTTCATCCACCATCGACCTCGAAGGCCATCCCTTCTCGTTCCGCAACCTCTATCTTGACCGTCGGCGATCAACATGTCGGGCGCCGGGCCTCGCGAGAACATCTTCCCAACGCGGATGGCGTTGACCAACACCAAGCTCCGCCTCAAGGGAGCGCAAACCGGACACTCGCTCCTCGCCAAGAAGCGCGACGCCCTCACCACCCGCTTCCGCGCCATCCTCCGCAGGGTAGACGAGGTTCGTCTCGTCGTCCTCCCAGCTCTCTGTGCGTACACTCAATGGATGGGCTGTGTCGCAGGCGAAACGGAAGATGGGTCGGGTGATGCAGCTCGCCTCGTTCTCGCTCGCCGAGGTGACGTACGCGACGGGCGACATCTCGTACCTCGTCCAGGAGCAGGCCAAGTCGGCGTCGTTCAAGGTCAAGGCGAAGCAAGAGAACGTGTCGGGCGTCGTGCTGCCTGCGTTCGAGGTGGATAGGGTCCCGGGTTCAGGTGCGCACCCCCGCTCCCAAGCCATCGCTCAATTTCCCTTGCCCTGATCATATCCTCTTCTAGACTTTAACCTGACTGGCCTCGGACGTGGCGGCCAACAGGTCCTGCGTGCGAAGGAGGTGTACGCGAAGGCGGTCGAGACGTTGGTCGAACTCGCATCCCTGCAAACAGCATTCATGATCCTCGATGAGGTCATTCGCGCGACCAATCGACGTGTAAATGCCATCGAGCACGTCGTCATCCCCCGACTGGAGAACACCATCAAATACATCACGAGTGAACTGGATGAGATGGACAGAGAAGAGTTTTTCCGGTGAGTTGATCCTCCGTCCGGCTATCGCCTTGGTGCTAGCAGTCCTCTAGTTTGAAGAAGGTGCAAGGAAAGAAGAAGCGTGATGCAGAGACTGCGGAGGCGACTAGAAAAGCGCTTGAAGCTGAAGGGCAAGAAGATGTGCAACCAACGCTGGCTGGTGGAGGAGGGGATCTTCTGGGTGGCAAAGACGAGGACGTTATATTCTGAGTTCACCGCCCGTAGTCGCTGATGTGCGATAACTCATGCTTTCATGAATCGTATATACGATACCCATCATCTTGTACAATACAACGAGTTCATGACTTTCCAGAACCGATCGGACGTGTCGATTGTCTCACTGCAAGAGGCGGGATGGCCTGTGGCCCATGTGGCATAACATGCGTAACGGCATACATACATGTGATATTTTGCTGTGGTGATGCGACGAAAGCCAGAAGGACAGAAAGCAGAAAAAAACCGAGAAATTACTGTCAAAAGAGGTTAGAACGATGGTAGCAAGGGTTAACTGGAGGGTACGTACGTCGACCATCTCGACGTCCTCACCGGCCGTCTTTGTTGCACTCTTCTTCCTGTCCTTGCGCTCAAGAATCGCCCGCCTGTTTGTGCGGTTGTGGGTGTTCGAAGTTAGAAAGGACATAGCTACGGAATGCGATGTTAGACAGACCTGTCCTTGTCCAGCTTGATGTTGGTGATGACAACATTGCTAGGGTGGATGCCGATAGGAACGGTCGCACCGTTCGACTTGTCACGCTGGACACGGTCGACGTGGATCACCCACTTCTTACGGTAGACCTGGGTAACCTTGCCCTCCCGACCCTTGTACTTGCCCCGAACAATCCGAACCTCGTCGTCCTTGCGAATGGGTAGTGAACGGGTCTGAAGAAACAAGGTATAAAGCCAGAAGGAAGTCGAAAGCGTCAATGCACCATTCCTGAGGGACCCACAGTTCAGGGTAAGACGCACGTTGTACTTGCCGCGGAGGTCCTTCGCAAGCGAGGAGGACATGATTTTGCGGCGAACGGAGGAAGGCGCAGAGAAGTGCGCCTTGTGCGACTTGCGCCGGGAGGAGGAGACGTCTGGACGAGGATGATAGTGATGTTAGCATACCTGAACGTTCGTATACACTCGACATCCACCAGACATCCGATCCATCCATCCGAATCCACCCCTCCAACCGGTCCAAACCCTTCTCAGCAGCGCAACGACAGCATCCTATTCCGCGATGAATGGGCACTAACCGGGGTTGAACTTCATCTTGAGGATCTTGAGGATGTCGGCGTTGACGATGGCAGATTTTCCGCCCTCCACTGACCGTACGCTCCTAGACGCTGGTGTCACCATCACACGCGCTGTCACATCGAGGTGAGCGGAAGAAGCGCTGGTCGAGTTGGCTTCTCCAAGTCGCCACCTGCACCGTCTGCTGCCCATCTATTTCCCTTTCGTGCCCCTTCTTCCTTCTCTCAGCCTTACTCGCATATTATGTCTGAAAAGGTCCGCTCGACAAAGCTTAAATTTAAGGGCGAGAAGACGAAGAAGAAGCGCAAACACGAGGATGAGGGAAACGAAGGTCCTAGTCGGAGGCGGCGCAAGAACGAGGATGATGTCGCTCCGGAGACGTGGGTCTTACCTGAGGCGGCCAACGAGATTCGTGGTCCCGCCTTCATCATGCATCCTTCCGACCCTTCCCCAATATGCATCACCTACGACTCTACCCGTGGCCGCATCGTTATGCAGTCGGTTGACAAGGACAAGACTGAGGAGTCCGAGTCCCCGACCATCACAGAGCGGACACCGACAGATGTTTCTCAAGTCTGGGTCATCACGCGGGTCGCAGGTTCCCCCACGATCAACATCCGTACCGGTGTGGGCGAGGGCAAGTTCGTGTCCTGCGACAAACACGGGCTTGTATCTGCTGACCGCGAAGCGCGTGGACCCCAAGAGGAGTGGACACCAGTGGTCCTCCCCGACGGGATGGTCGCGTTTCAGAACATCTACGAGAAGTATCTCAGCGTAGACGAAGTCGCAGGCGGGCAGCTTTCGCTGCGTGGTGACTCCGAGGAGGTCGGCTTCGGCGAACGTTTCTGGGTCAAGATTCAAAGCAAGTACAAGAAGGAGGCTCATGCGGAGGAGAAGAAACGAAAGGATGGGATGATCGAGATTTCTACAATAGACGAGGCCGGCACAAAGTACGTCCTTGCAACTAGTCAGTGCGTACACTACCTCATGTAATGCTCGCAGTAAGTTGCACCAGGCGTGGGGCGCAGGAAGGTCCATCGTGTCAACAGACGACAAGAAAGAGGTGAGTTGTAGCGGCATCCATAGCCCATATTTTCGCTCAACGTGTACCCACTTGCAGCTCAAACGCGCGAAGAAGGAGGGTCGGTTGGCTGAAGCTCTACTGGACCGACGCGCGAAGCTCAAGAGGTAGGTGATATATAGTCCTGATGAATAAGCTCTACTGATCAGCTGGTCCAGTGATCGTTTCTGCTAGGTTTGCATGCACCTGTTGTAGTTCCTTCTATCCGTGTATCAATAAGACATACCAGCCTATTCGGATCTGCATGCACGGTCAACTCCTTGTTGTTTACAGCACTTCGACAGACTGCAAGTGGTAATGGTATGTGGCATGATGTCATATTCGTATCCTCTTCGTATGTCATGTCGCCGTTCGATATCAAGGCATATCGAAACTCTAGGAGGCTTGGACTTCAAACTAGCTGCTCCAGCCCCTCGACGATCATTTGAAACTGCAGCTCCGTCAACACGCCCTCCTTGACCCAGCAGTACACCCAGGAGCGCCAGTTTCTCATCCGAAGGACGCTGCGGAGGGATATGACATCTCCTACCCCGCGGCTAATGAACACAGGCAACAAGACGCGTAGGTCCTGCGCAAGGGTCCCCAAGAAGTCGCCTACGGTGTCCGCGGAGGGTATGTCACCCAACGTCACAGATCTAGACGAACTGGGAGAGGGTAACGGCTCCCGTTCGTCGTCCTTGGCATTGATGCTACGAGGAGTGCCCGTGCCATTGCTACTGTTCTACAACATGGGCGCGTCAACAAAAAACCCTTAGACTGCTCTGTCGTCGGACTGACTTGATAACTGACTTGGGAATGGTGGCCCTGTTTGCGCCATGTCCCTGCTGCTTCAATCGAATTGCGTCTGAACATGTTGCTGATAATACGGGCCTAGATCGTGAGGAGATCGCTCAGCAAGAATGAAACGATTCCCGTAATTGAGGGCAAATCTTACTTTCTCGTCCTCCGAAGTGATGATGCCATGCTTGCTCCCGCTTTTGCGCAATTGTCTATGGTAGCTAAGCATGACACTGATTGGCCAAGCCCCCTTGTACGTGCGCAGGACGGGATATTTCTTGTATAACTGCAAATGGGGAACATGTCGGCTCAAAGGGCAGTGACGGAGAGCAGTGTAGCAAATCCCTTACCTTCTCAACGATAGCGTCCTTTCTGTTCTGGATTCCTGATCCCGTGATCTTGCCGTTGGAAGGGAGATACTTTTCACAGAGCAACCCTGCAGTATTCTGGAGCAAGGCGGTCAGCATGGTTGCGGAAGACGTCCACGAATCGCGCCCGGACACACATACCACAATGTCGAAGTACAGCTCAAGGTCTTGTCTCCTCTCAGTAAGCCTCATCTGGTGTGCTACAGAAGTGTAGCCGGCGTCGATATGTACAACGCGCCGACACATAACACTTGGTCTCGGGATGACACCGTCCGGCATTCTTACAAGCAAGTGGAAGGCAAGACATCAACAGCGAGGTCTCGCGCGACTTGGACTCTAAATGCAACAATACCACGACGCTACTTCATCCCCGAGAGCCCAAATACGGCGGCCCCTTCGCCTCATGGTGATATACAGACACTTCTCCACGCCAACCCTGCAATCTCTGCACCAAATTTGTGAATGACTCACCTCCTATCTGTCGAGAGCACTAGTCCATCCTCCTGCAGCACACCATGGGCTCGCAGTTCAAGAAAGCATCAACTCCCATTCGGCAACGGCGTCTCGCACATCGCACACGCCACATCAGCGGCGCCGTTCTCGTACGTACATGCCGGACACGCGATAGACGTGGGTGCCGTAGACGGAGGTGCCACAGACCGACTCGACGACGGCGCAGAAGAGAACGAGGACCCGCCCAAAAGCGTGCCGCCGAACGCCTGGCCCTCGGCCCGCTTCTTCTTCCCCTTGGCCCCAGAAGGAGCTTCACCGTCCGAGTCGGTGAGAATGGTGACGTCCTCGCTCTCCTCCTTGAGGTCCAGCAAGTCGTTCGAGAGGATCCCGAGCGAGAGCATTGTTGCCGAGCTGTCGTTCAATTCCTGGCCGCGGTGGAAGAGCCGCTGGGAGATGACAGGGATGCCAAGCTCGTCGTTGAGCTGGACCAGAAGAAAATTGTGAGTGACTCGAAGTGTAAGTATGGCAATCGTTATACATCTTACCATGACCTTGAGCTCCTTCACGGACATGGCTTTCGTGATGGTGATCCTCCGCCGCTTACCGTGCTCTCGGACCTGCCGTATGCGCTTCGATTTCCGAGACCCCTCGTTCTGGCGTTTACTGTAGGTGTGCAGCGTGGTCTGGACTGGCTTTGTCGGAGTATGTGGCAGGGGTGCGTCATTGTAGTTCTTGGGCGTCGGGGTAGGGTCGCCCGGGCCCAGGACACGGACTGTAATCTCGGTCATCTCGAACGAAGTCCGCCTAAACCACACACATACGTTCAATACCGGCACGAATACAGGACTGCAGCAACGCTCACCTCTTGAGACGGCACTCTAAACAAACGTCCAACTCGTGAATGAACCGTCCACTCGTGTTCTCGATGGCGATCAGCGGACTAGCGGAGTACCTAAGGCACCAATGTTCAATCAGCATCGAAATTCCCTTTGCCTCGAAACCAACCACACACGCACAACTCCTCCAAGGCACTCCAGTCGCTCCGCTTGACAATCGTCATCGATGTGTCCAAGTCCCCGGCGACATTAGGGTCGAACGCCAGCTGACCATGTTCGCAGATAAACGGTGAGTTGTCCACTGTCCCTGGACGACAGACCTCGCCTGGCCGTGTAACCCACTGTCGCCAGGAGCGCACGAACTGAGACGGTACGATCGCGCACGGAATATCCTCCAGAAGAGTTATGTTCCCGTTGAGCGCGTTGTCGTGCATGTGCTTCAACGTGGCCTATGTACACGTAATCAGCTCAGAACAACCAAGGACATTCGCATTCCACGTACCTTCTCTTCTTCGGCCTGTTTGCGAAACGAGATCTTGTCTTCTTTGGATATGTGCAGCAGCGCCTCACAAACAGGACACAGCTCGGCCGACGACGGCAGCGGCTTCCAGTTCGGGAACAGCTCCTGCAGGATCGCACACGCCTCCGCAGATATTCGTTTCCGGACAGCCGTGTTAGTGGCCAGGCCGTCGTGCTCGCACAGAACATCCCGTAAATACTCTTCCGCATCTGGGGGCGGGTCTGTAGCACCCTCAACGTGCATCTTCGGTCGCGCCAGCCGCCAGTCTGCATTCCCAATAAGCATTCCAAGGCACATCGTGCAGAGCGGTTCATAATTGTCACCTTTCAGCCACGCCTTCGAAATATGATACCCATCCTCGTCGCCCTCTAAGGCAACGACGTCGTTGAACTGCGACACCAGCCGCGGGTGCTCGACCTGGTACAGCTTCTCTGCAGCGCACACACCACGTCAAACCTACTCCACCGTCGATGGTCAATTGAAACCTTGCGAAGACGCACCTGCGAACGTGCGCTGGACGCACGCCGAGCAGACGTCGCGCGTCGTCAGCCTCGGTGTTAGAACGCAACCATCCTCCTCGGCAATGCGCGAATGGGCAGCCTAGAAGCCAGAAGTCAGGGGTACTGTACTCCTACAAATGTATCAAAACGAAGAGCCACGCACCGCTTTGATGACTTTCATATCGTGTGCCTTGTCAGGGTCCAGCTTCCCGTGAGAGCACACGACGTCAGAGATGGGTATTGGGGCCGCGGAAGGGCCCGCCTCTGCGGAGGTCGACAACACAGTCTCCTCTGCCATGGGCACTGGTGGATCCGTAGAAGACTCAGGGTTGTTATTGGGGGCCTTGGGCTTCGCGATGTGACGAGACATCCACGACTCCAGAGCTTGCCGGCTGGCTACGACGCACACCTTGTAGAGCATTAGTTTTAGCATGAGGGTGAAGGAAGAAACCAACCTCGTCACGGGATTGAACGTTCCAAGCACGGTAGATGTCTATGACTGTACTCCGCATTCGATCAAACCGCTCCTTGGTCTCTTGCTCCCTGAATAGACCAATGATTCATTAGCTCGCCACTCAAGCGTCAGAAGTAGCCCATTTACCGTGTTGTGTAGTCTTCGCAAGCCTTGCGATGCTCAGCGTTCAGGTTGTTGACCACTTCCAGCGCCTTCGATGGAGGATTCACTTCGCAGCCATTCGATCGCGATATGCCGTTGGATGTGCAACCGTTGGCAGATGAAAGCCCATTAGAGCTCT
Source organism: Sanguinoderma infundibulare (assembly GCA_032821775.1). Lineage (NCBI taxonomy): Eukaryota > Fungi > Basidiomycota > Agaricomycetes > Polyporales > Polyporaceae > Sanguinoderma > Sanguinoderma infundibulare. Next base: position 1,326,116 of record JAVLRN010000005.1, on the reverse strand, counting down.
TATGAGCCACACGGGCGTATACTAGCATATATGCGTCCCTAGACGAGATATACCTGAGGGAAGCGGTTAATGATCACCATTCGCAATAAATGATATGCGCGCACTCTGGGCCTTCCTTCGTAGGCGATCCTTCGCCCTGCTGAGAAGGTTCGGGATTCCTATCCCCGGCTTCAGCGATGTGAGCTCAGATCAGCTACCAGAAAAGACACGCACTCGACAATCTCGATGTCACTATCGCTGTCGTCGATGCGTCGACGCTTCTTGGGAGGACGACCCTTCTGGAGTTGATTATCAGGCTTCCTGTATGTGCGCTGAGTATCGAGTGTGCTCAACGAGCACAGCCAAAAAAACTCACTTCTTCGCGTCCTTTGAACCTTTCGCTCCCTTCTTGCTACCGTCTAGTTTGGGCACGAGAGACTCGATCTTGGTGACAGTCTCGTCATTGAATTGGTACCACCCCTGATTCCTGCAACCGAAGTCAGTCACCTGTTTCGTCGTACTTTGATCCTCACATACTTCACGTCAAATACTTGCGCCTCGTAGTGCCCATGATACGCGCTGGCACCTTTGTGCAAGAGAATGCCTCGGAGCTCGTACAAGTTCTTGCTATCTTTCACATGTCTCTTCCTACGTTGCTTGCGCGTCTCTTCGGCGCCCACAAACCTGTCCATATCGATGAACGTCGGGAACAAGATGGTCTGCTTCGACTTCTTGCGCTGCATGGACGAGAAGTCGTAGACGAAACGAAGAAGGGAGAAATGTAGGACCGGCGGGAGGTCGTGCAGTTCGGTGAACCGCTTGGCATCCTGGAGGCTGTCGCATCGCTGGCACAAGTATCTAGAGGGGCGATAGGTTTATGACAACCAGCCCATTTTGTAACAAAGGCTTACTTATTGTCTCCCGAAAGAATCTCGGGTTCCAAAAGGGCAGAAAGGCGCTCCTCCAAAGTTGCGTTATTCTAAGAGGCCTAGCTTTAGCTCATCCTTGCCTCGGAGGCGATTTGGTTCACAACAGAGTTTACCTCCAAGTTGACCTCGATCTCAAGAAAGTCGGACTCGCGCTCAGAGCGTCGGTGGCAATTCTGGCATACCGTGTTGTACACGAGATTACCCTGAAACTGTCGCTCATGTCAGGAGGAACAGGGGTCGAGTGGGGGAGCAGTAATCTTACCTGGTCAGGAATGAGCGACTTGAGTTCTGGGCTCTGCTGCTTCTTGAATTCGGTATCCAGGTGGGCCATGAAGAGCTTGGAGAATCTGAGAGGGCGAGCAGTTAATGATGGAGCTTATGGAATGAGCAAGGCATGCCACAAACTCCTGAGCGTCTTGCTGCTCAGTGGCGCGCAACTTGAGGCTTTCGACGAGCTTAACGGGGTTGAAGGCACTGAGTATGCTGTGCTGCATGGCGGTGAAAGTGACTTGAAGTTGGAATATGGGCGACTCCTACAGACGGCGTGGGATCTCGGTCAACTTTAGATCAAACTCAGGGGAGAACGCCAGCAAGTGGGACAGACCTCGAATGAGTGCTGTGCATCTTGTGCAGGTTGACATTCATACACGCCCTTGCGGAACGGTATATCTTGGAACCATACCTGCCGATTTGGTGAGTATGAGTACAATTGTGGACTTATTGCTGCTGCTACCTGTAGGAAGGCATTTGCATAACAAGTGGCGCCTAGGTTCTAGGCCATGTAAGGTTCTAGAGGGAGGTGAATAGGGTAGGTAAAGGGTAGCTTGCCTTGAGACCGATAGGCGTGTCGCCATCTTTGGCATCGAGCATGGGGTTCGTGCCGATAGTATAAACCTTGAGGTAGTCCTCATAGGCATCGTCTTTGAGCTTTCGGGTGAGCACAGTCGTCATGAGTTGACAAAACTGTATGAAGACTGACCGGCATCCTCCCATTTGTCCTGACCGAGATAATTCAAGCAATATGGGTTCTGCTTGCAGGCTCTGATGGTACATGTCGGACCTTCGTCATCGGATATAACAATGACATCGTCCGGTTGTTGCTCCCCTGCTTCCTTGTCGATGTGTCCATTGAGCTTTGGCGGAGATGGAGTCTTGCGTCTCTCAGCATGTTTGTTAGGACAGAGGGGACGAGGACTATGGTGGGAGAAGCCGCAGGTGGCCAAGCGATGTTCATTGGAGATTCTAGACAAGTCCGTAACTTCCGTCCCGACCCAGCCCCAAGCAGAGTAAGCAGCATTCCCGGTAAGCTTTGCACGTTTGAGGCGTTCACCAGCAGAGAGACCGGCGGGCGCAGGAGAAGCACGGCGTGTGCGTTTTGGGGGCATAGAGCGGGGAAGGGAGGAGTTGGCCGGGGAGATGGTGGAGGGAGCAGAAAGAGAAGGAGGGCAGGCAGACGCGCCCGGCAGCGATGGCTGCCTCCCAGACTGCCACCCAAAATGGGCGTCTCCCGAACGCGTCGCGCGAACGTGATCTGCGATCGTGTCTCGCGCGTGCCACCTCCGAGTCCCCCACACCCACTCCAGCTCAGCCTTGGCTCAGCCCTACACCGACGGCCATGCCAGCTATCCAGTCCTTGTACCACCACCACCCGCGCCGAGTTCTCGCTCCATCGGAATCATCGCGCGCACAGATCGTCGCCGCACGCCTCTTCCACGCCGTCACTGCTAATCCGACCTCCTATGTGTCGTTTTAACCACACACTGTGCTGCTTCCCTTGTTCCATGTGATTGCCATACTCGGAAGAAGAACTGTCGATGTTATGTGACGGACGCGCGTGAAGGGCGCATCTTGTTCAGTTCGAGGTCTCCTGCCGGTTCAACGTTCTCAACTGCAACCCACCTCGTTCTACTCTCCTGTATCATGTTCATCCTCCCGTTTCTCTTCGCTGGCATAGTCATGCTCAGCGTTTTACAGCCGCGCTTCACAATAACCCTCCTTCGACAGACTATTCCAGGTACCAGAATCCTTCACATCGACCCACCTCATCATGGGGCAGCATCTCTCTACCTCCTCCCACACCTCCCTTGGCCATCCACCGACAATCCCAGGGTCTTTGGCCATACCCGCCCAATGTTGCCTGCTTCCAGTGACAACGCGAACGGCTCGGACCCGACTACCGTCTCTCTCGTCCATCTCGGAGCCAACCCTACAGGATCCTCTTGTCTCCTTCAGGTTATTTCCTCCTTCATGTCCGACATCATCCCGCCTCCCTTCGATCTCGCTATCTCTCCAGTCATGTCTCTCTTGGCTCCTCTCACTATCGAACTTGCCGTGTTCTTCTTTCTGGTGCTCGTCCTCCGACGGCTTTGTATTGGACTGGCCAACTACTTTCGACTGCGTGAGCCGTCGTCTCCTGCCCTCGAGTTTGTCGAGGATCTTCGCAAGAGGGTGAGCTGGTCCGTACACCCTCTTTTAACGTTAGTTTCTCATTCCCTCCGGAACAGGTACACGGACAAGCACTAACGCCAAGCAGTCCCTATCCCGTTCCATCTTCTGACCGTGACCAGGATGTACTTTCCGGACCCCGCGAGCTTGCACTCAAGCCGGACGCTTCGAAATACTATTCGAGCGCTGCTCTGGGTGTTATCTCAGGAACTCCGCTGGCTCTCCCTTCCTCAGTCAAAACGGTCGACGGCGATGCGGATTGCCCGGTTACACTCCAATCCTCAAAGGACGCTGTTGTGAAGGTGTGTAGAGTTCACCGCATATCCTACGCCACGCTCATGCATGCCCGCCAGATTGCACCGCCATCACAGACAACCCGAATGGATGTTCTAGGCTGGTCTCCACAGTCGGTGCACGCCTTCGTCGAGGAAGACTTCACGGCCGTTCCGTCCGGTATCAGTCAAGACTCGACGTCCTCGGCACGGGACACCTCCCTGCGGCCGGACGTCCCTCCGATTACGCCCCGATTCAACAACATCATCTTGCAGCCCGCCCCGGACACTGTGGACAGACCTAGGAGGTACCGGTCGAGAAGGCCGACGACCATCCGACCCTTGGTGATGGCGCCTCTTGCCTCGAAGAACAGTGGCCGGGTTTGACAAGCGCAGCGGATGGACACGAGGACGGTTTCTGGCAGTGGATATCTTGACAGTACGCCATGGACACCAACATTGGAAGTCACTCCATAATGTGTAATAATGCCCTGTATTCCATGATCGTCGACCCATAATACGACCCACAATACACGCATAGACTACGCCCGCTCCTTTTTGGATTGTTGAAGAGCCTTACGAGCTTCTGGCGCAATCCTGTAGGAAACGAATCTCTTGCTAGTCTTCCCACCGAAGAACTTGCCCTATTCCAATACAACGTCAACAGAAATCGCCCACCACACGAATGCATCAAACTCACCTCGGCAGCCGGCTTCGCCAAGTCGTGCTTCGACCCACTCGACTTGACGGTGTCCTTCGCTTTCGAGAGCGTGTTCGTCTTCTCCGCGAACGGGTGGACCTCCTCGAGTTGCTTCATGCGGTCCCGCTCGTCCGCGACCTCGTGTAGCACGTCGCCCACCTGCCGCTCGACGGCCGTGCCCTGCCGCCTCGAGAGCGCACTCAGCTGCGTCTTGACCCGCAAGTTCTCCTCCTCGAGCGACTCGCACCGCTCAAGCGCGGTGATCGCGCGCTCCCGCCAGAACTCGCGCCCGTGCGTGAAGGACGCGACGGTCTTCTCGAGCAGCGCCTTCTGGAGCGAGACGCGCTCGACCTGCTCCGCGAGGAACTTGGCCGTCGCGAGGCGCGACTCCTCCGCGCTCTGGCGCAGTCCGCGCTCGCGCTCGAGCGCGGCGAGCAGGTCCGCGGTCTCGGACCCGGGCTGGGCGGACGCCTTGGCGAGGGCGTCGGTGAGGAGCCCGACCTGAGCGCGGAGCGTGGCGTTCTCCTCCGCTTGGAGATCCCGGGCGGCGCGCTTCTTCCGGAGGAGGTCGTCGACGATCGCGCGGAGCTTTCCCTCGGTGTTGCCCGACGACGGGGGCGGCGGAGCAGGAGGCGGGGTGGAGGAGATGCCGAGGTGGTGGATGTGGTCGTCTGGGGACTCGGCGGCTCCGGGTGAGAGGAAGATGGTGTCGATGCCGGTGGGGGAGGCGAACGGGTTGAAGTCGTCGGAGATATTGGAGATGTCGCCTTGCGAGACGAGGAGGGGCGCGCAGCTCGCTTCGTCCCTCCCGGGGACTAGGAAAGAGTCGTTGGAAGAAGAGACGGACGCGTTGAAATCCTCCATTGAAGAGCGAGTGCTTGGGTGACGAATTGACCTGCGCGAAGATCCTAGCGGCTCCAGAGTCGGCATATATGTCGTGAGGCTGACACTGCGTTGGCCGTCGAAGGGCCTCGATAATGGGGTTCCATGCGGCTGGGACGGCCGAGGAGGCTGACCGTTGACGGTATGGGCTTGATCAAAATCGCCATAGTCGTAGGTACACAAACAGCGTAGGGTTCCATCTCGGCTAGGCAGAACCAGAGAGCGATAGGAAGCTGAAGTATAGGTATGAGAGCGGGAGAGGGGGCGAGGGCGATGGCGGAAAGGATCCAAGGCGGATGGCAGGACGCCCAGCTGCGTCGGTCGCGTACATGCCTGTAGCCGCGCGACCGTCTCCCAGGTTAACAAATCGGTCCCCCTCTCTACCACGTCCTCACTTCTTCGTTCTGTTCCACTCTCTGGACTGTACTCTGGTGTACTGGCATAGCGTAAATCCCCTCAATTACAGGGGCAGACACGGCGCGACGACATGGACTACTTCTCCAAGTTCCTGCGGTCGAACATCCAACCGACGCCCAAAGCCGAGGTGTGCCTCGCTCTTCCTCCGCATGTACTCAACATTGGGCTGATGCTTGGCAGATAGACCACGCACAGGAGTTCCACAAATCATGGATGCTCATCAAGGTGAGCACGATCCGGACTGTTCTGGCACGACCCGGTCTAAATGAACTTATCCTGCAGAACACCCTTCTCTACCCCGATGAACGCCAGTTGACGCGGGGGATAAACTCTACCGATGTTCCGGGACGTTTACAGTCCATGGTGGATTCGTTGGTGTGGGAGTCTACGCGCACAGAGGAAGGGTGCGTCGTGCCCAGTTCCGTCAGTGTCAGTCCTCTAATCGTTGATGGCCCACAAGTGTGACCGGTGCTTGTTTGGAGTATTTGTTGAAGAATGGTACGTGCTATGTGCTATTCATGTCGTCTTCCCGATCCTAACCTTCCCAAGATGTGCTCGGGACGCTCGTCAAGCTCAGCGAGTCGGACCGCCCGTTTGGTATCCAAGCGGAGGTCCTCCGCGCCGTGCAGAACATGGTCGTTCTGCTAGATGAACAGTTCCTGGTGCACACCGCAGTACACAAGGCCGTCCTCCGTCTCCTTCGCAACTGCGTCGGTGATGATATCCAAGAACAGCTGGATGGTCGCAACAAGCCCATGGGTGCTGCTGGTAATGCGTCCCGTACCCAGCCCTCGGAATACGAGGAAGATCGTACGTGTGCGCGTCCTTCCCTCCTTGCGCATATAGTGATCGTTCCGCAGTGGTCAACCTGCTTTGCATCCTCTGCAGCAGGATACGCACGTATCGCGAATTGCTCATGATCTTCTTCCACGACAAGCAGTGGTATCGACCGGAACCTCTATTCGCTGTCGAAGAAGAGGAAGAAGAAGCAGAAGAGGTCGAGCACCGTGCACCTGCCGACCAGTCCGGCGACCAAACCCTCGTCGATTTCCCAACGGCCCCACGCCCTCCCTCTCCGGCTCAGACGGACAACTCTGGTCTCGGTTCGTCTACCACGAAGAAACCAGAGTATGAGTTCCTTCTGTTCAATTATCTCCTTCGCTTCGTACACCGAGAGGGGCAGATTGGCGACTTTGCGCGCGCAGGTCTTCTGTTCCTCATGGACGTTGCTATGTCTCCCGTGGATCCTTCACACAAACACGAAGAAGACCTCCGAACATCCACCTCTACCATGTCGGCACATGACTCTGATCCTAACACAGACGCAGCATTGGCTTTGGCGGAGTACATCCTCGACGGTGACTTCTCTGATGTGCTCGCCGCTGGTCTCGCCGCCGTTTATTCCCTCCTTCCTACGAAACTCGAAGTCCTACCTCCAGTGACCGCTGAGAATGCGTCCGGAACAGCAATGGTCCTCGGTAGCGGCACCTCACCGGTGCTCACGAGGGAAGAAAGGGCAAAGTTGGAAGTCGAGAAGGAGCGAAGTCGCGCCATGGGTTTGGAGGAGTCGTCAAGCCCCGACTTCAAAGCACGCTTGGACCACTTCCTGAAGTTATTGGAATTCCTCCAGGATGTCTTCCGTCGAAACACACTGAACGACACGGGCGACGGGTCCCTTGATGCCTCAGCGCTTGTAGGTTCTGCGATCGTGCAGTCGATCTTGGACGCGGTACGACGTGTATTCCTCGAGAACATCCTCTATCCTTCTATCCTCGAATGCTCAGACGCCGATGGCAGCGCCGTCGCCGTCATGTCATACATTGAGATCATGATCCGGACACTGGAGAACGGCCCGCTGCCCGACTTGCTCATCGGCTTCCTGATGAGCGAGGACAACAATGAAGACTTGTCCTCTTCCAGACCTCGTGCGCACTCCATGTTGTACCTTGGCGGGAAGGCTCCTTCGACCTCGGTGTCTCAAGCGAGCGCGAAGCAGGCGAAACGGAAACGGCGCAAGAGTACGGCAATGGCCCTGCTGGAGATGGAGGCACCAGATGCCCGGAAACAGTCCTCATATTTCACCTCCATGGCTCGATTTACCCTCAAGGATCTCCTCCTGACCAGTCTACGATCGAAGTCTCAGTCAACTGCCACGGCCGCGCTCCAACTCCTCCAATCACTCCTCTTCCAGTACTGCACCCTCTGTGTTGACCGATTGCTCGTTGTCATCCCCGACCCCCAGGCCACATCCTTCCCTCAGCCCGCATTCCTCCCCGAAGCAATTGAAGACGTCCTGCCGCCACCAAAATCCGCGGATGACGATGACGACGACGAGACCTTCGTATACCCTGGCGTGGAAGACACCAAGGAGGCTGACTTCCTTCGTCCGAAGTCCGTGATCGTCTTCAATCAACCCGATACCACGTACTGGACGCACGAACGCGAGATGGGTCTGTACCTTGCACTCGTATCCCGCGTCGACCCGAACCACGCAGAAGATGCGTTCAGCACCGGTTACGATCACTACCTGCGCGACGCCATCTTCTCTATCCAAAGCCAGTCATGTTTCCGACTCGACCTCGACCTCGAAGCGCGCGCAAAGCTGAAGCATCGCGTGAATCCCAACGACGCCGTTCTTTCCCTCGTCCTCCAATCTCTCAGGCGGTTCTTCGCCAACAGCCCGGAGGCGAACATGGCGCTGACAGGCGTATTGGCGACGCTCGCCCTCTGTCCCGATCGTTCGCTGGCAGGGTGGCTGACGTTCGCGCCGAAAGACTCGCCCACGCCGACCAACGGACGGGAGCAGGACGAATTGATGCTCTACGAGGACGACGGCGACGACCGCTCGATCGACTTCCGGATAGAGGAGAAGCTCGCGTCCGAGTTTAACGCGCTGCCCGCGTCCAGCATGGACGAGCGGTCGCGCCCCGTCATCCACTCCATCTTCCACGGGCTCGTCGGCCAGCTCGAGCGCTACCGCCAGATGGTCCAGAGCTTCGACCAGTACCTCCAGGAGCGCCGGCAGGGCTTGCTATTCAACGAGAACCTGACCGACGCGCTCACGCTCGCCCTCGACATCGACACGCCAAAGTCGTCGTCCGTGTTCGGCGGCAGCCCCTTGTCGGCCGGGCTGTCGTCCCCGGTGGAGATGCCCGCGAAGCCGAAGCCGAGGTCGGCCCAGTCGGTGTCCCAGTCGTTCGTGTCGTTCCTCACGCCGAAGAAGAGTAGGCCGTCGAAGCCGACGCCGCCGGAGCCTCCCGCTCCCGCACGGAGCACTCGCACGTTCGAGGCGAGCCCCTTTGGGCCGCACTACCAGAAGACTGGCGCGATCGTCGTGGAGCCCTACCTCGCGCCCGCGCCGTCGTCGGGTCCCTGGACGCCCGCGAAGTCACGCCAGTTCAACGCGGATGAGGAGGACGTCTTTGGCGCGTCAGGGCAGTGGGGCGAAGGTCGCACACCGTCGCAGGTCGTCGACGAGCCGGAAGGAGACGAGGATGGGCCAAAGGTCGCACACGTCACGCTTTCGCAGCTGCTCGACAATGTGGTCATCTTGGAGGAGTCGATCAAGGAATTGGTAGCAATCATACACGCGAGACGAAGCTTGGGCATAGATTCAATCCGCTATCTGTAACATATGTTTTTCCTCGGCGGAAGGGATGGAGGTCGAGCATAGGTGGCAGGGCAGAGGTGTTTGCGACATCAGACACAATTCACCAAGCAGGAAGGGACAGGAAAAGGCGGGAAAGAGGCCCAAGCATTGTTGATATACGTGATGCAATGACCGACCTCGTATGTTCCGCGCACCTGCTAGGGTGCACGGTGCCTTGAACAGCAGCAGCCTGCATCTAAGACTTGTGACACTCCTCATTTCTCCTCCTACTCGCCGCACCGCCATCCTCATCCGACCATCTTCAGAAGCCCCCGCAGCCTGTCCTGCGGCTCTCCGACAAGCAAGGCGTGGGCTGCAACATCGCAGGGCGGGTACCACATCGCAGACGATGACGCGTCATTCCAGACATACTACGCCAAGTACCTACAGAATATATACATACGCGGGCGTCGACACTATGGATGTATTCGCAGCGAGAATGAGTCCGGCGACAAACGCATGACAGTACGGACAGCGTGGGGATCAGAATCGGAATCGAGGTGGGTCAAAATGGCCAGGGTGCATGCGGGAGTGACAAAAGTTAAACGGTAAGTAGTTCCCGAAACACGAGTCAGCGTGGGTGGGTCGCCGGCAGAGTTCGATCGTCGGAACATATTGCCTGTCCCTGGCCAATTGCGCCAACTGTCGAAGGACATGAGGAAGGAAGGTGGAATGCGGGAGCACAGACAGGGGCGCAAGGCGGCTGACCAGCGACCAGTGAGACGTCAAAATGATGGCAGGGCACGAATACGAGAGGCGGGCGACGACAACGACAGGTAACGGCGAGCGCAACGATGGCGATGGCGATGGCGATGGCGATGGCGATGGCGATGGATGGAACGATGAGATGGATGACGGAGCACCATGCGATGTGTAGTGGGAGGCGAGCGTGGAGCTTATCAACGAAGCGCACCATCGGGCGGGCCACACGAGGTCTGCAAGACGCTAAACGGGGTCGACCAGATGATGAAGAGCGTACGCAAGGACGTCACCAGACCCTCCATCCTCAGCCAAGACGGGCTGCTCTTCCATGTGACGTGAAACCTCATCGATGTGCTCCGCCGCACCGGACATATGGGCGATACGACAGCAGGCGGCGTGGATGCGCAGGTATGTCGGGCTGGGCAGGGGCAGGCCGCTATGGGCAGTGAACTGTATCCTATCCTTAATGCCATAGGATTCGTGCGTCAAGCGAGGTACGAGGACGACTTTATAACAATTTGGCTGTTGAACAGGATAAGCTGGAGCACCAAGTGTGTTAAGGAAACCTCACCTCTTCAGGCACTTCTTCAAGCCAAAGCCACAGCTCGTTGAAAAGGTCATGAATAATTTTATCGAGTGTCATGATGTTTTCCAGGCGATGGAGATTCGTCTCCCTGGTTGCCGCCTTGAGCTCTTGACACACCTGCGACTGCCCGAATAGTTCCAGTATAGTCCATATTGTAGCAGCCTCATGTTCCTGAGGACGTGTCAGCAAATGTGCGCAAGCAGACGTCCCTCCCGCCACAAGCACCTCATGCAGCACACATGGTGCAGAAACGAGAATTGCGACACACACCTTTGGCCCTGTCTTGCCAGGGTTGATATTGCCGAGCGAGTCAGGGATGATGTGGCAACACTCCGTTGCCCCCGCGCCTTCGCCGGGTTCCCGTTCGGTGAGCTCTGCAAGAATAGAACGCGTGTCGACGCGCCCGGAGATCATGCATCGATAACGGTCCCGAACGAGTGCCTGCTCGACGCGGTCAGAACGGTAAAAACATACTGTGATAGATGCAAACGAACGTTGCTCTTCGCAGTCTTATGGTCTCGCGGGGTGGCTTGAAGTTCCGCCAACTTCATCTCCTTGATCCGATCAAACAAGGATCCCGAAGAATGCTCCGAAGGCATAGGCGTTTTACCTCTTGATTTCTTGACTGAAATCGTTTGACCTCCAGATCAACATTGGCGGATGTACCATCGGGATTGGGACTCACGGAGTACAATCAAATGCCGGAAATACTTCTGACCCAAGTCGTAGACGGACTGAAAGGAGCCGTTGTCGGTGTTGCAGGATGCGAGCTCGTCCTTGGTAACCCCACGACCCTGCTCAGATAGGGGGTAGAGAAGGAGGTTACCGATGACGCGGGAGCTGATGATATAGGTTTTGTTGCGACCGCCGCCTTCTCCGCCGGGAGCACGACAGTAGTATACACCCTCAGAAAATTCGGGTCGTCGTGTGGCAGGCGTGTTGCGGCTTCATCTCTCGGAGGTAATGCAGGCATCGGGGGAAGGAGCGGGATGTAGACGGTTGAACGTTACTAGAGGAGAGCTGGAGACGCTCGGTGTCCCCAACGTAATAACACGATCACGTGAATCATACATGTCACTCTGGGCCTGGAGCGACTGCTGCCAAAGATATACGACCCACAAAGTATTCGCGATACAGGAACAGTGGGCAGTCTGTAGTACTTTCGCGTGCGACAGAGCGATCTTCCAGTGTAGTATATTGGACTTCGTCATCGTGAAGCTGCGGAAACTCTTGCTGGTTTTTGCGAGACTCAACAAGTCGCGGGGCTCCAGATGCGCTAGGATCTAGGACGACAATTAGAATTTTCAGTTACTCAAGATTCGTCAAGAGATGTGAAGGTATCATGTCAATGATGTCAACGGGGCATGGTGAGCATAGAGTTAAGCGTACCCCTCCGTCCACGAAGCCGCGTACAGGATCCGAGGTATTGTCGGGGTCTGGCTCTTGAGGAGGAAAGCTCGTGTCGATAGACTCTGTCTACCTAACTTAGCTTCTCTGCACCGGGCCATAGTACTGAGTGAGGATAGATTGCGGCAGTTACCATGCGCGCTCTGACCAAGGACGCGCGAATCGATGCGAGATGCAAGTGGTATGCAATGAATAGCGCAACAAGGATAACTTACAAATACAACAACGGCAGAGTATCAAGCAGACGCACGACGCCCGAATCACTTCGCCTTCCGGCCTTTTGCTCCCCGGCCCTTGGCTGTCCCCTTCGTTCCAGCACCACCATCCGCAGCTCGCTTTGCTTTGCTCTCCATCAACCTCTGCTGAATCTTCTCGAACTCCGCATCGTCAATGTCTGGTGGTGGTGGGACATCCTTCCTCGACTTCTTCTTGGGTGACGCTTCCAGCACCTCCTCTTCCTCCTCAATGTCCTTTGCCCGCTTCTTGCCTTTCCTGGCCCCCTTCGCGGCTGGCTCCGCGCTGGCGTACTTCGCGGCGATGTTGTCAAAGAGGCTCTCCGCGTTCTTCCGCCTCTTGAGTATCAGCGCCTGCAACGCCGAGGTGTCCTCCTCTTCGTCCGCTTTCCCCTTGCCTTTGGTCTTGCCTTTCCGCGCTCCCTTCTTCCCGCTCCCGAAGAACTCGTCGTGTACACCGAGCTCCTTGGCAAGCTCCTCCGCCTCTGCTGCCTCCTTAGCAGCCTGCTTCTTCCGCACGAGCTTCGCCTTCTCGTCTTTCGTGCTCGACTCCCATTGGGGTAGCAGCGGAAGGTCGCCCTTCTTGATGAGGTCGGAGATGGCGATGATGAAACGCGCTTCGTCGTCGAAGGTGGAATGGGGTACGTGGGTCATGATATCGTCTATCGAGCCGTCGGTCTCCGTGTAAGCCTGCTTCAGGTCCTCCAGCTCTTCCGCGGAACCTGATGGAAGACGTCGTATGGCAACCTCGACGGAGATGCGCGGAATAACGTACCTTGGTATTCCTTCTTCATGACATCGAGCTTATCCCTTGTGACTTCCTCGAACAGCTGCTCGAAGTAAGCCTCCCAGCCGTCCTCCCCAGGACCGAAGTGGGCTCCTTCATCCGTCTTCCCCGTGAGGTCATACCGACCCCTCCTCTTCTCGTCTGAGAGCACCGCGTAAGCAAACCCCAGCTGCTGGAACTTGAGCAACGCGTCCGCCTTTGCGCCCTCGCCCGCACCGGCGTGTTTGTCAGGGTGGTACTTGAGTGCCAGCTTTCGGTAGGCCTTCTTGATGTCGTCCGGCTTAGCGTCTTGCTTGACGCCAAGCACCTCGTAAAGGTCGACGTCCCCCTCGTCTGGGAAGAACTGGGAAATGGGGTCATTGTCGTCCATGGCGGCAAACGAGGACAGCTGAGCAACGAACACGGTGGCGAGTGGGTGTGGCCGGAGACGCGTCTGTCACGCGCAATCACGTCTTGCACGCGTCCCTTTCCCACGACTCCGTGACGCGTGACGCGTGCTCATGCATGCCGTGACGCCCGAGGAGGTCCGAGGATAGTCCGGAACGGTGGTGCGTTCCTGGCTAGCGCTTCCGGCAGAGGAAGTTGGTGGCATCTGCGAGGACTCTCCGAGTGGCCGCGCCGCTCGTCCACCCGGAACACAGCGACCAAGGAAATATGTATATCTTGCTCACTCGCACGTCCCTCAATCAGCATACCTTTTCTTTCAAACTTCCCCCTCAGTCCGCTCCGGTTTGCGCTTTATAGCGGATGCACCCGGCCACGCTCGTTTCTTTTGCTGCTCTCTTTTCCGCCGCCTTCATTGGCGTGCATGCGCAGACCCTCGTAAACGGTCAAATATTCACGAATGGCCTTGCCATCGTCGATGCTCCCGCCCCGGGAAGGTCTGTCACCAACAGCAACATTACCCCGAGCGATCACTCAACCGACTCCATCTCCCTTCATGATAGCCCTATGCACGCTGGGTCGGTAACGCAGGTCGCGATCGACGTATGTGACCGGCTCTTCCGTATATCTGCTTTTGCTGACGAGCCATCAATGCCAGATCTCCGGAGACGGCCACCTCGACCAGAGGGCCTCCGTACCAGGCTCGGGCCAGTCGACGCGCTTTGACAGCCTCGAGATATACCTCGTGTCCTACCAGACGAAGCAGAACATCACCGTCTCTAACGGCACCACGCTCCTCACGCAAGAGCAGGGCAGCACCGTCAAGCACTGGAACTTCACCGTCTCCACCTGCATTCCCGCCGGGAACTACAACGTCAGCCCTTCCTAGCCCTGCTGTATGCTCGAGTCTCACATCGAGCCCATCGCTTCGTTCATAGCTCACTTTCTACGAGGCGTCCCACATCAACGGTCGCGCATACTTCTCAATCACCGCCTACCCGTGAGTATTGGCCCCGTCTCGCAACGACATTGCCCGCTGACGCGCTCCTTCAACAGGGTAACAGTGCAGAACGACCACCCAACAGACGCCTGCACGAACGGGACCAATACGCTCCAGGACTTCCCACAGCTCTCTTCTCCGCCCCCGCAAACCCCATGGCTCGATGGTACCTCCGTCGCGACGCAGCCACGACGCAGCCACGCCATCATTCGCCTCGTTCTCAACAATGTCCGCGATCATGCTGAGCGCACTGATTCCGTTGCTGTTATGAAGCATGCTGCGGGTAGTTAGGCCGAGTCTATACCTTGTCTGTACTAAAATCAGGTTTACTGTGGTTGAACAGTCTAGACCATCTCCATCCTTCCATGAACCGAGCGAGAGCACCTATCGTCAGCTGTATCGAAACAACCACCTCAACCACCCACCTCATGATGGCCCACATTGTCACACCCCAGACAACAGGACAAGTCCAACTGAGCTAGATGTATGTCAATCCCACTGGGTGACTAGGACAGTCCGTTGTAAGAGAACATGGTACAAACGTTGCCGGGTGGTGGTAGAGGTAGAGAGATGATTAGTGCATAAATACGTAACAGTAAATCAAGTCAAACTAGCAAAGCAAAATGGGCGAGGAGGTCGCTGCTCCAACAACAAACGGCACATAAAGTCCATCAAGCCACACCGGCTGACCCTATGTAACCTCGACGTATGGTATGAGCGGTATCGGTTCGGTATCTATGCAACAAGCGCGACGACGGGGAATGCAAAAATCACCTGTCCACCAGAAGGAATGCAACAGTGCGGGGTCATGACGGTACGCGTGAACGGGGCATAGCTATGTCGGATGCGATGAGATGATGACGAACGGAACGTCGGGAACGCTAATCAGTCGAACTGAGGTATGTCGTTCATTCTATTGATACTCGCTGGCCGAGCGCCGCGCCCGCGCCATAGCCGCCTTCTTCTCCTTTCTTCGCTCCTGCGGTTCCAGACGTAGATGATGAGTAGCCGCCCTGAGACTTAGCGTCTAAAGTCGTAAATGAATCACCGAATAAGCTCTCCTTTAACCCGCCACCGACTTGCGTGTAATCCTTACCGTGCAGCTTGCTTCTGAGGAGGCCTTTGTCGAAGTCGGAGAAACAACGGAGGCCGACGGCGAAGGTCGCGAACAGAATCAAGAATGCGATGATGGCTGTGAATATCAATGTGTCAGTTCGGCGCGCTCGGCGACAGGCCATGAGGGATGGGCGCACTGAATGTCGTAAGCGTTGCGCGGACAGTCTCGTACTGAGCCTCTGAGCTGGGCTCATAGAAACGAACGAGTTTGTAGACTGGCTCCGGTTAGCAGTGAGATCCATATGTCACGAGAGGTCACTTACTGACTGTAGGAAAACTTGGTGTTAGCGCAGTACTAGGACGAGGGACTCAAAATACTGACAATACGATTCGGCGGCCAACATGAGAATGAGCGAAATCGTCATGAGCCTGCGGAGATGTCAATAGTCCACACGTGCTGCGATATTGTTGTAACGTGCCATTTGATCTCTCGCTGAACAGCAAGGCCGCATCCGATGAGCAAGACAAGCACAATTGGAATGGCCGCAACCGTGAGGCCAAACTCTGCTGTGTTCTTCGCGAGCACGACGATAAGGAGCTGAAACGTCCAAATAGCTCTGTAAGAAGTCCAAGTGGGATGGGATTGCAAGACACACCTGCATCGTGACCCCAATGAAGGCAAAGAAGTCAAACTTGAGCAAACAGATCATGACCTGGTAGTACTGATACATCGCTGCGGGAGGACGTCGTATCAACCCGTAAAATGCGCTCGAACAGAAGCCCACTCACTCTTCATGGCGGGGTTCGCGCCGACGATGTGAAAGATGGCCCAGCTGCAAGACATTCACCAACCAGAGTAGAGTGATAAGGCAGACGAGCACGTACCCGAACTCGTAATAAAGTTCACGGACAAACCAAATCATAACCAGCCATGAGATACCAATGACCACGGGCGAGACGATCAGGAAAGGAAGGACGTGTTGCCACAGCGTTCCTGGGCCATCACCGTTCTACGTGATGAATAAGTTGCGGCAAGGGACAAAAGATGTTCGAAGGAAGACGTACCACATAGTTCTGGGTCCAGTTTGCTCCCGGCGCCGTGACCAAAGCGGTATGCGTCTCATGCACTTGGAGCGATGCCATCACGATGAGTGCTGCATGGAAGACTGGACCAAGGGTGCGTAGCGTCAAGAATAGTCAGTAACAAAATGGAAACAAGACCCGGAAGTGGCACGCACTTAGCAGACCAACAAGCTGGATAACATTCCGTAGACGCAGGGCATCATACGTCATGAAGATCTCGAACAGCCTGCATGTAAGGTCAGGAGAGGTATGGCACAGAACAGATGTTAGGGCTCACTCGGCTAGGACGAAAAGCGCGAGATAGCATGGAATTGTCTTGTGGAGGAGGGATGGGGTAAGATTGAGACTAGATGGGACTCGGAACAGAAGCGTACTTTGTACCGGGAGTCGGTCAACGTAACCACATCGTCTACCCTGCGGAAGACTACCGCGACCATGACTATGACGACAATGGCCTCTGGGTGCACACGTTTTCAGCATCACGCTAACACGTTCCGAAGGCCAATACCACTTACGGAACAAGACTAGGTCGCATCCATCAACGTCAGCATACGATGCTTACTCGGACATTAAGCATGCTTGTGCACCTGTCCCGAAGAAAGCCTGTTGGGCCTTGGTGTTGAGCACTTGTCGCTGGAACGGCATCTTGGGAACAAGGGACACGGTGACAAGGAGGACCAGAGAAGGGTATCGGCGAGGAACAGGCCGGAAGGGGGGATCAGGACAATGAGTCCCGGGCGTGGAGAGGGACTCAGCCGGGAGAGAGTGGCCTGGGGTGTGGAGGTAACGAGGATGGGGAAAGAAACGAGGGAGACGAGCGTCGCCGCCGCGCTCTCAAACCTCAGCGCTTATCTAGCACTGCTATTAATGCGATGCGCTTCCGCACTGCGCATCCCACATCCCGTCCGGCCTCCCCGTCTACGGATATGACGGAATCCTGTGCACGGTCTCTTCACCGTCTTCCGCACAATAAGCTCCATTGTCTCTAACACAACGAATCCGCCAGGCCAAGAGGGATAGGTATCCCAAGACCCGTGAACAAAGGTTCGAACAAGACTATTTTTGCCCAGCTATTCTAGGTGCCCGGCTTCTCCTTGCGGCAGTTCTGCAAGCTCCATGTATAAATCAAAACTCCTCCCCAGAAACAACGCTCTGTCTGACGGCCTCCCCAACGTCGCGTTCCTCCGACCATAGCGCCACCACGTTTCCCCTCATCCAGCTTTGCCAACTCATTCCATCGTCGGTCTGATTAACAAGCGTCGAAATGGACTCCAGTTGAGTATGCGCCCGATCCACGATGCGCTCACACATCTGGAGCAGCGTCTGCCTCCATTCGACCTCGTTTTGTGGCGAGATGCACTCGGCGTATCCGTTTACGACGTTCCGCCAAGCTTTCAGAGCCGTTTCAACGCTGCGGACGTCGTTTATGTCAACCGTATGCAAGAGGCGCAGCGCGGCGATCAGTCGGTACGAGGGGTGTGCGGGTGTCGGTGCGCTATGGAGTGTCCAGTCACTGTTGAGTCGATGCCAAGGTAAGCAAGTCCGTTTCGTGCTCAACTCCTGGCAACCTACCCCCAATAGCCTTCATTCTCCAGCGCCGATTTCATCCGACATCCCATCGACCCATTCCTGGCGAAAAGGTCCTCGACGAGTTCTTGAACATCAACTTGCCGAGTATATGCGCCGCCTCTGATTGTCTCTTCGGAAATTTTGTTGACGAAACCGTACTCAGTGAACAAGAAGCTATTGGGGTGGCTTCCGTACTGAAGAAACAGCTCTTCCCCCTTGGAGATCGCCTCCCGTGAAGGTCCGAAGATGATGAAATGTTTCGGCAGCTTCTTCGTGACAGCGCTCCACACCTCCGAATCGACGACAGGGAAGATGTGAGTGCGGCCGTCCCTATGATTGGCGAAATCCAACACTGGACAGAGGGTAAAGTTGTCTGGGTCTGCCCTGTTGGCTCGGATACGATAGAAAATGCATCGCGTATTGACTGAGGAAT
This sequence comes from Sanguinoderma infundibulare, assembly GCA_032821775.1. Classification (NCBI taxonomy): domain Eukaryota; kingdom Fungi; phylum Basidiomycota; class Agaricomycetes; order Polyporales; family Polyporaceae; genus Sanguinoderma; species Sanguinoderma infundibulare. The sequence continues at coordinate 1,307,603 of JAVLRN010000005.1, read as the reverse complement.
GTAGTACATGAGATGCCGGCAGAACAAGGATATAGCGGACGAGCGACCATTTAACCAGGCCCAGAGGTATTGTAAGGCAAAAGCGGGGTTGTCCTCGGTGCGAAAAGTTGCTGACAAGAAGTCCAATCGTGTCGATTGGGAGAGGGCCGCGGGGCACTCGACCTGAAAAGGTGTTACGCGAGGTTCATGAAACTTGATTGAAATGCCTTACAAGAACGCTTGACAAGGTCTTCCAGTCACTCCAAAACCTCTTGCGAAGGGCGGAGAGGTTTCGGGCACTGCTAGGCGGGAGGCAAGCGAGTGTCTGACGCTCCCAGTCGCTCTCCTGTTTCAGTTCCTGTTTCACCGTCCAAGTTAAGGGGTGACTGGAGAAATCGCGCGGTAGGGTCGAGATGTAAGGACCGAAAGCAGGATCCGAAGAATCATGGTCGCCCGAGGGTTTATGAAGCAGGAGATGTAGGGAGACGAGTTGAGTGCCAGACAGGTTCCGTTCGCGGAGCTGAGGATATAGCTTCGCTACCGTCGTCCGGTTCATGAGCCCCGCGGAAGGCACTTTGAACAAGGTGGTCCCGGGCTGGGCGAGTGTGAGCAAGGCGGTCATACAAGTTGCAAACGAGCTCGACTCACCGGACAGTCCCTGAGCGCAAACAATCCTCTGCCAGCACCTATATGCTGCTCCTCAGCAGGAAGCAGGGACATTCGGAAGCAGAACTAGTGCACGCACCTTCGACCGCCCTGGCCTCGACATGAAAACCCGCCTCGCCAACATCCATACCATGCTCATCTCTGAGCCATGCGAGCATGCGCTCCCACCTCCGTCTCTCCAAGTCGTCCATCCGTGGGCCAGCCAGAGTCGCCATTCGTGTCAAGGTGCCGCGGTGCAGCTTACGCAGAGCGTGCAATGGAGCAGCGGCCCGCTCGCCTCACAGGTGACCGGTGAAGCACGAGGATATGGCCCTCCCAGGCTCTCGAGTCTCCAGCGACAGCACACGAAGTGCGAGCAGGAGTCAGCAGATGGGTATCCTGGACCAGACGGTGAGAGCGCAAGCCACAGTCCGCGGCCGATTGATCGTGATGACCGATAGCAGCGCGATTACTTTTAGGCCCGGGCTCCCGCACTGGCACGCGTCCCGCCTGCGCGAGCATTGCGAATGCGACTTAATTGCGCGCACGCAACCCGCCTCGTTCACACACTGGGGCCCTTATTATCGTGCACGGCTCTGGGGGGGCATCCAACCGCTGCAGCGCAAACCGCCATCTTCGACGCGACCAGATCATCACACTTCCAGAGCCTGCGACGCGACATGTCCGTCTTCAACGCCTCCCGCCTCGTCGGCAAGACTGTGCTCATCACCGGCGCGAGCGCTGGCATTGGCGCGGTACGTGTACAGTTCGTCCTCCTCGACGCTTTCTCGCGAACGGGGATTGGTGTGGCAATTTGCGTGGCTGATGTCTTGAATGCTGAACAGGCGACCGCAGTTCTGTTTGCGAAGGTGCGGTAGCTGTCGATCTGCTATGGCGTCCAAAATTGATATCGTTCGTATTTGAACAGGGCGGTTCGAACATCATCCTTGCTGCCCGCCGCACCGAGGCCCTGAAGACCGTAGCGGAGGCCTGCACCGCCGCGCACAAGGCATCTGGCCTCCAGCAGGGCGGCCAGTTCGCCACCATCCAACTCGATGTCGCCGACAAGGCCCAGGTCGCGTCGTTCATTGACAAGATCCCGCAAGAACTTCGCAGCATCGATATCCTCGGTATGAAATTAAATTGTTCAATGAATGAGACGTGACGTTCTGACGCGGTTCTGGCGCGTATAGTGAACAACGCAGGCTTCGTGCTTGGTGTAGAGAAGATCGGACAGATCTCAGAAGCCGACATGGAGGCTATGTTCATCGTGAACGTCTTCGGCCTCATATCCCTCACCCAACTCTTCATCAAAGGTTTGTCCCGGCAAAAAACCGATGTATTCTTGACCATGAGCTCGGCCTCACCTGTTTTACTCCATTAGATTTCAAAGCGCGAAAGACTGGCCACATCATCAACATTGGTTCCATTGCTGGTTTGTCTTTCGCTCACGCTGGAATTGCGTCCAAACACTCACGTCACGCTGGTAGGCCGTGAGCCGTACGCAGGAGGTGCCATCTACTGCGCCACCAAACACGCCGTGCGCTCCTTCACCGGTTCGCTGCTCCGCGAGGTCGTCGACACGCCCATCCGCGTGACGGAGATCCAACCTGGCATGGTCGAGACTGAGTTCTCCGTTGTCCGCTTCCGCGGCGACAAGGCCGCCGCTGACAAGGTTTATGAGGGTCTGCAACCCCGTAAGTGGCCTCCCTCCTTACGTACTCGCTCACCCTCAACGCTAACATGAACTGTTTTCAGTGGTTGCGGAGGACATCGCTGAAGAAATCGTATGGGCGGCATCACGTCCACCTCACGTCAACATCGCCGAGCTCTTCGTCCTCCCCGTCAACCAGGCAACTCCCACCATCAACTACCGTCCTGGTAAGCCGTAGAAGAGCTGTAACTGTACACGCAGAACCGACTGTATCATACCTGGCGGCAGCCCTGCACCCCGTTCGTCGCTCTATGCTTTGACTTCCAATTAATCCCATCGTTTGATATACACACAAGATAGAGTCATGTTAGATACGGCGATCAACAGCTACGACATAACTTCAACAAGATAGCAATGCAATAAGGTAGGGATATAACATGAGATACTGGATATATGCATTAGCCCTTCGAGCGTCCCGTTGCGATCGTTCTCTCAGCGTCCAGTCTAGGACTTCGCTCGCTTGCTCTTGCTCCGCGTGCTCTTCGCCGCAGGCGTCGGGGGCGGCGCGGCCTCCGCCGGAACTTCGTCGTCGTCAAACACAAACTTCTTGACGATGATGTTCTCCTTCACCAATCCGCTGACGGGCACCTCGGCGTTCAGCGCATTGCCCAGCGTGTCCAGGCGAACAGCCTACACGAGATCACCCTATCGTCAGCATCTAACACGCCATGCGTGCATAACTGACATACCTTGGCCGCAGGGGTGAAGCAGCTCTTCGAGCTCGGCAACGCCTTCGTGTCCCACTTCGGCTTCGGCGGTGTGTCGTCCAACAGCACCGTCGTGTGCAAGCCCTTGTGCCACTTGACCCGTTTCTCCTGCACGTCCTTCGCCTGCTCCCCCTCCCCATCTTCATCCGTCCCGCCGTCGAACCGAGGTCGCTTGATCGGACGCTCCGCCCGCGGCGGCGTCTCATACTCCTCCTCGTCCCCGGGCCCACGACGATGCCTGAGCGACAGCTCCACCTCGTCCACGCTCATCGCGCTCACATCCCCCGCATCGGTCCCAGTCTCCCCATCCTCGTTCGCCGCCGGGAGGCCCTCGACGTCGCTCCCCGCCGACCGCCTCGCGCGTCGCTCCGCCCGCTCCTGCCGCTGATGTACCCGCTCCTCCTTCTGCTTCTCGAGCGTGCTCCGCACGCGCGTCGTCGGGCTGTCCGGGCGGTTGCCCTCCTTGCGCACGACCTCCGTCTGGATCGTCACCACCTGCCGCTGGTTCCGGACCGTGTTCGCGGACGTGAGTGTCTTGAGCGCGAGCGCGCTCATGCCCGCGAACGGCCCGTTCGTCTCGGACGGCAGCGGGCCCCGGCGCCGCTGTGTCGTACGGACGGTTCCCGTGGCGGCGACGGAGCCAAAGACGTCTGTAGCCGTTGTCGTGCTTCGTTTTGAGCGAGTAGAGCGCCGGGTGGAGGGCTGTTGTGCAGCTGGTCCTGCGGTGGTCTCCGTGGAAGCTGGGGGAACAGCTGCAGCAACAGGGCCTGTTGTCGCCGTTGCGGGGTCTAGTGGGGTTGCTGCAGGCTCGATAATCGGCATCTCAAGCTCTGCCTGTACTTCAGGAGCTGCAGGGGAAGAGACCAATTCTGGACTGGGTTCCTTGGAAGGTACAGCAAGCCGTTCTGGTGGCGCAATGGGAGCAGGAATAGCAGTAGGAGGAGGTTGGCTAGGCTCCTGCTGTGGCCGTTTCCAGCCTACCGCAGAACGAGCCTTGATGGGACCCGATGCCTTCGTCGGTGAAGCGACTGCAGGAGCAGGCTGGCTCACCGTCGCCTGAGGCGTGGCAGGTTCTTTGCCCTTGTTGAACATGCCAGGCACGACCTTCCGCATGACGATCTTCTGGGGAGCTACAGGCGCGGCGGGCTTCAAGCTCGACCCCTCCACCTCGCGCTTACGCTTCAGCCCATTGGCGGTCACGGACGCCCCTTCAACCGACGAAGTCGATGGCTGAGCTCCAAGCGCACGTCGTGGTTTAAACGCAACCGCAGGAATCACAGCAGGCGCGTTCGATGATGCTGGTCCTTCATCAGAACTGCTTCCACTGCTGGACCCCACGTTTACTATCCGTAAGGGCTGCTGATACAAGAAACAGGAAGTTGTCAGCAAAACTCTGACCTTGTATGGAGAATCTCTCCATGAAGGACGACTCACCTGGGTCTTGGAAGACATGGGACCCCCCTTTGCCGATGTGAGGGATTTGCTGGCTGGACCGGCATTCGGCGCGGACTTCGGCCGTGCGTATGGTTTTGCGCCAATCCTAGGAATCCTGCTCCCCGAGCCAGCGGAAGGTTGACGCAGGCTCGAGCCCTGCTTCGCGGGGCTGGCGACTGCTGCAGAAGCACCACGCAAGCCTGTCCCAACCGCTGCTGCGAGAGCCGGGCGAGCTGGCGACAGGCCAGGTTCTTCTCCCTCTGGTATCGGAGGTACGCGTTGTTGCTGGACGAGGGGGAAGGGCAGAACGGTGCGTGGCTTAACGGCACTACCTGGAACGCCGTCCGAAGAGGTGGGCTTCTGGAACAACGGTCTGCGACCTAGGGCAGAGGGACGGGCAGTAGGCTCTGCCGACGCGCCGCGCTCCCGCCTTGAAAGTGATTGGGATTCGACTGAAGTACTACGCTCGCGGTCCCGTGGAGGAACAGACGAAGCACGGACCGGAGACTGTAAGCGCGGGATAGCCTTGCCCTTTCCCTTGTCCCAGGACTTTCCGGGGGATGGAGGCGGAAGTGGCACGGCCTCGCTCATCGGCACACGCCTCGCAGGACTGCGCAAAGGGTCGTCAAGAGCAAGTTTCTTAAAGACAGGAGTGCTGGGCGCATGCGTAGGTCGCGCTGCGCCGAAAGCGGCTGGAAGTTTGTTTGGGGAGTAGGTACCCTCTGCGACTGCCTGGGCTATTGGGACGCGTCGCGCGGGGGTGCGCGAATCTTCGCCAAACTTTGATGGAGAAAAAGGCCGGAGGGGACTCCTCGGTCGCGGAGCACCAGGTGCTGGATCACTAGTTGGCTCGATCCTGGGGAAGATGAAGGCGGAGGGTTGTTGGGGAGGGGTTGTTGGTGCAGGCGCAAGAATGGTCTGGTCCGGGGCCGCATCGTTTGATGGCGGTAGTGGCGTAGAGGACCCACTCGCGCTTCCTGCTGCAGCATTCGGAAGGAGTTGCGAAAGCACGGCAGCTGACAGCGGGGACAAAGAACCTAGTTCTCTCTGCACAAGCGCAACCTGTGGGAGTCGCCTGGGAGTGGTGGGAGCATCGGTACTGGTGCCCTCGCGTTTCTCTTCTGGTCTAGGAGAAAGCTTTAGTTTCCGCTTGCGTTGCGCGTTGAGTCGGGGCTCATCAGATTGTTCGGAACTTGAGCTTTCAGCTTCGGCAGGAGGCTGCTGCGGGGGTGGTGGCTGTGGAGAAGTGTTGACGATAGTCTGCGGCAATGAGCTTCTGCTTTTCCGAGGCCGAGTAGATCGCCGAAGGGGTGGCGTCTGTTCTTTGGGCGCTGTAGGGTGACCCACGGGCGAGGAAGGATTGAGATGATTCTCTTCATGTCGCTGGGACGAATGATCCACTTGAGTTACAAGGGAAGCGGCCACATGTTCTGGCGTCGCGGTCGGTTCTCTCTTCTCCGGATGTTCCAACACATTGGCTTGCTTGTCATGGACAACAGGCGGAGATGGTTGGGGAGACATTGATAGCAGGTCGTCAACGGACGTGGGGACTGGCTTGGCCAGTGCAACACAGGATAGGGTGGAACCCGAGAGCGCATTGATAGGGCTCGCGTTGGGAGTGGAGAACGAGTCGAAAGCGATTAAGTCGGGTTGAGATGTATTAGCTTGGCCAGCTTGTTGCTGAGTAGGCGTCGGGACGCGCGGCAGGAAAGGAGAGGAAGACGCAACGGGTTCCGTGAGGTCATCGAGATCGATTAACGGGCCTCCAAGAGCACTAGAAATGGTGATTGGCGGCGGAGAGGCCGAGAGGTCAGCGAGTGGGATATCATCCAGTTCAAACAAAGGATGCTGCGGGGGGAGAGGAGGACTAGGAGGAGGTGAGGGGTTGCTGCACGCGCTCAGGACTCTGCTGGCGAGAATAACAGACGGCTCTGGGAATCTGTGGTTGACGACAAGCACTGAGTTGTTATTCATGACACGCACCATCTGGAACCGTGTCTTCTTCCGGAGAGGCCTCCCTGGTACTGGAAGCTCCAACTTCGAGCTCCTCGGAAAACAATGGCAAGGGCACCATGGCAGATGAAAGCCTTGTGGATCGACGAACCGGGGTGCGGAACTTAGGCCCGCCTAGAGATAGAGCGAACTTCTTCTCCGGAGATTGAAGAGGACCAAAGAAGACCCTATCGTCGGCCGCACCTGCAGTATCGCTTGTCTGAGAAGGCGACGAGTCCATATTTGTGAGCGGGGAGTCCGTGGACCGCGACTGTATAGCCACATCGCCTGACATGGTCCGTCCTCGCGAACCAGAGCGCACTGGAGAAGAAGAAACTGACGCACAAGCACAGAGAGATGAGATAGACGAGCAAGCAACGACCCAAGCCTGGTGGCCGCCGCCTCCGAAACGTTCATGTCGCGTTTCTGCCACGTGACCGAGTGCTGCCCCCACGCCCCGTCACGCGTAACTCTGGTCACGCACTGGAGCTCGGGCCGCTCCCCCGGTCCGGGCGGACTCAGGGCACGGAGTACGCTGTCCTTCCTTTCAACGACCATAGTTCACGTTTACGCGTTGTCTGACCGCCGAGCTACACCTCACCCTTTCTCGGCCTGCCCCAGTCGCTCAACAACGTCAGTGGTGTCTTCCATGCCCGAAATTCGGCACCCAATGTTCAGGTTAGTCGAGCCTCGTGCACGCCTCTGCGCCTCAGTTTAGTGACGTTCGTTCGATACTGGGACTCTAGTGGGCAACTTTCTGATTTCCTCAGGGGCACCTCTAAATACACCAGCATAGCTCTCGATCGGAAAGGAGGGTTTGCACGATCAGAGTTGCCAGAGTGTCACCTCGGGTCATGCACCTGAGACAATCACTCTCGGCCATGTCGAAGCGAGACATTGACAGGCGTAGATCGGTCCGCGCTCCCCTGACTTACGCGCACGACCAGGATCTCTACATATACGTACGATGGGTGGGCGTCAGCGTCATGAGCAGCTTTGATATCCCCATTCGGAGCATACACTTGGTTGCCTCACTGCGCACACGCCGTGTTCTCTCTCAATCCTCCATACGTCCCTCCGATGGCCCCCACCCAGACTTGCTCAGCGTGCAGGTTTGTGTGTTGTTTTCTGGCGCTTGAGCGTCGTCACCCGTCTCACACTGCGGTGATAACCTGACAGGGGACGCAAAGTGGTAAGTCTGGTCCCTTCTCGGGGATCCCGACGCCGATCCCGCTGTCCCAATGCTAATCTAGATAACGGCAGCGCTGCGATGGTCTTCTTCCAAAGTGCGGGCCTTGCTCAAAGGCCCGCAAACCGATCGAATGTCTTTACACTGCCACGTCCACAGTCACGGCTACGCCGAAGGGCGAATACCTAAGAAAAGGTGCTGCGTGTGTGCCGTGTCGGTACGTATGCATCAAAATCCACCGGATGATGTAGTAATTCTTTACGTTTCATCTATCATTCCAGGAGGAAGAAGAAGGTGAGCTTACGCTACCAGTGACTGTCGACCATGAATCTTTTAACGACTTCGGGTAGAAATGCGACGCCTTGCGTCCTTCGTGTTCTACTTGCCAAGTCTCGGGAAAACAGAAGGAGTGCACATACGACGAGAACGTAGAGCAAACATTAACGGAAGCTCTGTTCTTACGCACCCATCTCCTCGAACAACGGCTGGCCGCGTACGAGAGCCAGATACCTGCGCTCGGAAATTCTAGCTCATTTCCTGATGGTATGGGTTGGAGCCATCTTAATCATATCCTAAGTGAATAAATTTATTCTCTATCGCAGCTCAAACAATTCCGCTTGACCAATCCCTGTCGTCACCACCCCCATCCTCACAATTACCAACTTCAAGTCTTGCATTCCCAGGTCCACATGACCTTCCTATTTTTGACTTCCCACAAGCCCTCAACATGTTATTCGACCGATTGTCCGCTCCTCCGCCCACGACAGACGTTCACTACATCACTACTCCTCAAATCCCCACAGGATTCGACGAGTTGTACGTGCTTTCTTTATGCCCGAACGTTTATCTGACGACTTTTCTAGTCGTGCAGCATTCGCCGTTCATGCGCCGCAATACGGTTGCGTCCTCTGCGATGAGAAGATGCAAGCAGTTCTCGCCGGAGACGTCTCGGCGACGATCGTCCACCCCGCTTTCACGTACACGGCGCAGCTCCTTGGCTGCCTCATGTGGCAGATCGAGCGACGCACGTTCATCTTTCCGCACGTCGAGTACGAACAACTGCAACTGCTTCTGCACGCGCTCGAAGACATCGACCCCGTGTCCGAGATTCAAGTTCGCTATCTGCTCGCCATCTACTTCCTGATCAAGAAGCAGATGGACGACGGCGAGGAGCAGCTCTGTACGGCCGTCAACATCGTGCGGCAGCACAACCTGACGTTTCCCGTGGTGCCGGACATGTTTGACCCGCTCCAGATGCAAGAGGCGACCCCCGCACAAGTGGAGCTCATCGGCGTTCTAACGCATTTAATTTACCTTGATCGTTGTTCCTCCGTTGTCTTTCGGGTCCCCATTCGCCTATGTAGGGCCTTCGAAGATGGGCTCAAAGATGTCGCCGTACGTCCCCGTTGTTGCTAATTGCGTGCCCCACTCATAGCAGTCATGTAAACTTAACCGCAGCTCTATTACCCGATCCTCGCCAAGACGACCCTCACCCACATCCGCACCCGCAGCCTCCTTCTGTTCATCCGCGTGCGCGAGCTCGCCGCAGCATGGGCTCATGTGAACGCGCTGGGGGACCCCTTCTGCCCGCAGCGCGGCGCCTGGTTCGAGCAGTACTGGCCGCTGTTCGAGGAGGTCGCCGCGCACGCGACGGGCATCGAGGGGGAGATGCTCAAGGCGTCGTTCTACGGCGAGCGCGAGCGGTCAGTCGCCCTCAAGTTCTGCCTCGTCATCGCGCTCACGGGCAAGGCGCAGCTGCACTGGCTGCCGCACGAGGCCCACGCGGAGAATGCGCAGAGGGCGCTCGACGTCGTGCTCGAGATCGTGAACGTGACGAGGACGTTCAAGGACAACGAGTTTTTGCTACTCGATCCGCTACTCGGGGTACGTGCGTTGGTTGCTATCTTTCATACGTTCATTACGGCGCGTCGGCGTGCGAGCTGCTGACGACGGTCTGGTAGATCTGTTGGGCGATAGCAGCGAGGATTCTCGCGGATGCCGTCAAAGGGCAGGCATTCCCTCTTCCGACGGGCGTGTCGTGGAATGCGGCCCTGAAAACCATCGACACCAGCGTAAAGAAGCTCGGATACGAAGTTCCGTTCACGGGTGCGTCAGTGGTCTATCTGAAATAGCGCTTCGGTCGCTGATACGCTCGCTCTCTCTCACAGAGGATGCGGTACGGGAGATATCGGATGTGGTTCGTATTGTGGAAGTCCCCTGAGCCCATCACGATCTGTCCAGTGCTTGCTATAGCTTGATGTATTAGTGGCTACTATACCATGTGAATTAATTGGTTCGCATCCTCGTTTATCGTAGCTGGCTTCCAAGGATTGCAGGACTGAAGCTGAAGAAAACTTGCTTCGGAAGCCAAGGTTCACACGGAAGCGACGCAGGTAATATCGCCTAATGGTACAGGTGGATTGCAAATTATGATACAAAACCGAAAGTTGCCGCTATACGTACAAGCATTAGAAAGGAGGAAAAGCATGGGTAGGTAGATGAGAGGGTTCTAGCGCGACGATTAACACAACTTGTTCCTCGGGCTCCAACAACATTCCACGCTGCGCCCTGCCGCACCTGTGACCTACACCGAACGTGGCACGTCGGTGGTCTGGGGATAGGTACCGGGGGCTTGCCCAACATCGGTCGCACCAGGTACAGGGGCGCCGCCGGGGGCAGCAGGGGCTGCGCCGCCGCGAGTCGCCATACCGCCACGGTGATGCGTTTCGTGTATGCCCTCCGAGTACTTGGTTGAAATGAGGCCGAATCCGCCGTAGTCAATGGAGCGGATGGAGATGAGGATGCCAAAGAGGAAGATGGGGCCAGCGAAGAGATCGAGGATGCCGTACCAGATGAACTCGCCGGTCGGGGAGACGTGGTTGGAACCCTCGCAGACCCCCCACGCGACCGGGTAAATGAGGAGGAGGAAGGAGAAGTACGTGGCGCCGAGCCAGTACTCGTTACGCGTCGCCCCGCCCGCCGCGAAGGTGCTGCGGGGAGCGTGGAAGAGGAGGACATACCTGGAAGGCATGCGTAAACCAAGGGACATCTTGGCGTGATCACGTTCGTTTGCGCAAAGATTACGCACCATATGTAAAACAGTGCGGCGACGCCGAGAGCGAAGTAACCCCACTTGTAACTTGTTCGCACGAGGGCACCGACCAGCCCCGTCACGACGACGACCCATGCCATGAAGAGCGTGGTGAAGATGTCGGCGAAGGAAAGACCCGTTGCGAGCAGAAGTTCCAGTAAAAGCAGCGGGAAGGTGATGAAGTACTGTATGTACCGTACATACTGGGAAATATGTCAGGCGTCCGCTCGAATCAAAAACAAAGGGAAAACAACACACCCAGATTTGACGCGCGTCGGTGTGCTGCCGGTGGAACTCAGCTTGGATCGGGGTAGCACCTAGATCGGAAGCCATCGAAAAGTACGCTATGCTCGCGGTCGTTAAAACGATGACGGCGATCTGGTGGAATAGACGCGTTCCTCGTGGCCTCTATAAACGAACATGAGAACGATGACGATCATCAACGAATGAAGCCCGCTTACGACGAACGTCCAGATGATTACGGCGAAGTCACTGACGAGCATAAGCGCGAACACCGTCCACGCCCAGTCTGTACCACCTTGGGTGATGTGCCTGTCCGCGGTGGGACGGTTATGATTGAGCGACCCTCCAAATGGGCCGGGGATGACAGTCGGAACGCCCCCCGGAAGCGTAACAGTCGCCATGTCCGCTGGTTTGGAGTAGTAGAGAGACGCGTTGGGCTATAAGAGACGATGCCCACGAGAGAGTAGACTCGGAGAACTTTTGCGCCATCCACCTTTAAAAGACGAGGTAAGCCTTAGGAGGCCGCTTTGAGATCATGGCGTCACTACCTACGCCAGAGACGGAACCATCGGATGTGGTGGCGTCACCGAGACTCTTGACCGAGGTGAGCACTCAACCATCGGCAACCTCGAACACTCCACGGTCCCGAGATCCCGACAGGTTGGAGCTCGCCCCACACAAGGCAGAGAGGGGCGGAGGACCTGAGAGTGCCCGCAAAATGGCCAGTAGGCCGGCCTGCATTGTTACGGGGGCAATGTTCCACGATATGGATGCCACAGCACCGTGACGAACACGACGAATGCCGTGGCTGAGAGATGTCATCGTCAGTATGATTGATTCGCGGGCGGTAAAGAGTGGAGAAGGTAAAAGGAGTCGGGTCCCAATCTGGTAAAATGAGCGCTGTGGGGCTGATGTCGAAGCCACCCCACCTAGAAATGCGAGGCATTCAACGCCAACGCATTGCAGGCCTCGCGCCGTTGTACTTGGACATGCCCTATACATTCACAATGGGACATGAAATGAAGTCGCCACATGGAGTTTCGTTGGGCAGAGCCTGATCGTCGCGCGGCCAAGAAGACATCGAGCTCTGTTTGGATAGGGGCGACACCAAGGTCAAAGGATAGATAGACTCAGTTGGTAACTTGACCTCATGACTATGTCTTGGCCAGACGCAATGTGGACGGCGGATAACGAAGTAATGGCCGTTCGTGCCCAGATGCGGCGCCCTATCACGTCAGTGGGTCGGTTTGCTGCAATGACCTCACTTTCTAGGTTCCAAATCCAGTTTTAGCCATAGTTTTGGAAGCACACTTTGCCTTGGATACACGCGCCGACATACATGTCTGTATAAATGTCATGTTAGTGGTTTACAGCCCGCTGCAATGGTACTGGAGAGAGTCGTGGTGTATTTACCTAAAGATACTACACACAGCAGGTTAAATAATCTGGTCGATCCATCATCTCCAGAACGTTGATGCGCTCGCTCAGACAATAAGACATGCCTCGTCCAACGCTTGCACTACTTCCTCAGGGAGAGGACCTTTTTCGCTGTCCTCAAGATTCTGCGTCGGAAGTTGAGCGGCGCTGCAGGCATCAAGGATGATTCTGTCTTGGGAGGTCAGAATGGAAGGATGCTGAATCCAACGCAATGCGATCTCCGTGAGCCGGAGGCCATGTTTCTCCTAAATCCAAATCCAAACACGTGGAGGTCAGTGCAAGACCCACTAAAGACCAGGAAGGAATGCGTGAGTACATACGGAGATGGGCTTGAGGTAGTTGAGTGCATCGAAGTATCCATTTTTGAGGCAGCGAGCTCGATACATGATACCGAGATTGCTGCTAGAATCGAATCGACCGCCAGTTGGAGCATGGGCGTCGGGACCGGAGCCATTGTATGAGTGCGACCGAAGAGGTGATATGCGGTGGCAAGAGCTCAGGCTGGTACAGAGAGGTCTGAGTTGTGTGAGAGCCTCGGACGGAAGAGATGAGTAATGTAAGTGTTTGAGTCATGTCCTGGTCTGAGTACTGAGTGCGGAGGACAAGCTAGGGATCCGGACAAGCTGCTGAGTGCAACGAGTCTGAACCGGCAGATGCTCGGACCGTTTCCCGGACCGGTCCTTCCTTGGGGTTAGGAGCTATCTCAAATCTCCGCTCAGCACTCCCCACACTCTGGGCTGGTACATGCCAAAGATCCTTACCGCCTCGCATACCAGACTTCATCCACAAAATACCAGAAGGTACGCCAATAACAATTTTCGACATGGAAGTCATAGACGTACGGCGCGCCCTCGTTTGCAGACCCTACTATGGCCCCAAAGAAGAGCAGACTGAAAAAGATGCTGTCCCCGCCGCAATCAGCACCTTTGGATAACCCAGTAGACGACGACGCGTTGATGGACGACCTTCTGGCACAACTAGACTCTAAGGACGCGGTCGCCCAACAGGAATCTGCGACGGTCCTCAGCGACATGCACATCAAAGACGCCGCGGACGACCTAAGCGATACGCCGAAGAAGGACAGCAAGGCAAGGTTCAAAGCAAGGCAGGTGCGTGGATAAAGCACTGAGCTATATTGGTGGCAAACTGAAGCGTCTACGGATAGGCGAGGAAGGCAGCAGAGCTCGCAGAAAGCTACGCTCCAAACGACGCCGAGGCGGACGCACGGATTCAACGCCAAGCGCAACAGGAAGAAGCGAACATCAAGCGGACATGCGACGGGTTGGGTCTACAGATGCATGAGGTAAGTGTGCTGGCTTGCCCTCGGGCCATATCTTGGGTTTCCAAACCCTGGTTCTGCAGATCCCCCCGGACGGCCATTGCCTCTTCTCCGCTGTAGCGGACCAGCTTGCGCTCTTAGGCATCCTGCCCAGCGCACAGGCAACGTTCCAAACATGCCGAATCGCCGCTGCAGATCACATACAGACCCATCCAGATGACTTCCTCCCCTTCCTCCCCTCTGAGGTTGGGGAGGATGCTGTCGGTGCGACGGACGCCGGCCTCATGACTCCCGAAAAGTTCCAGAAGTACTGCACGACAATGCGCTCGACGGCCGCGTGGGGAGGCGAACCTGAAATCCTGGCTCTCAGCCGGGCGTACCGCGTACCGATCCATGTTGTCCAAGGAGGCACACCGCCGGTCGTCGTACACGGCGAAGACTTCACGACTGCGGGCAAGAACCATGTCGTGTATATCAGTTATCACCGGCGACTATATGGCCTTGGGGAGGTACTGCGCGACTTTCCCTTCACAGCGAAGGATACACACTTACCAATCTTTTTCCTAGCACTACAACTCCTTGAGACCGAAGTCTTTCGTCAACACAATCAAATCCGCCCTCCACCAATAGCAAGTGTGGACGTCACAGCTGTGGGGCGGTAATAGAACAACAGCGTCTCGAGCTGTGATGAAGATGAACGCATATGTGCGGAATTTGAACGTTCGGTCACGCATCGGTAGTGTACACGGCGCGTCTTCGAGATACCAACGAAACCGTAGAATGGCAAAGTCATAGATAGTAATTATATCCTTGTATCAATACCATGGACATCGATGTACAACACTCGTTCAACTGAATGCGCGCGCGAGGACGCTATGCGTTCCGGTGTGTCGAGTCGGCGGAGGGCGACTGTCAGCCGTCAAAGCTTGAAGCACGAATCGGCGTAATACATTACATCCATAGAATAGTATACAAGCACTTGCGAAGGTCACTATCATCATCATATCAAGTCCAGTAGGTCCTGGTTCTGCGGACGCGGCTCGTCCGCGACATAGCCTCCGCCAAACGCGCTGTCCAAGCCAGCATACGGGTCCGTGGTAGGTCGCGGGGCAACCGGACCCTCGTCGTCATCCCCGTCAGCGTCCTCGTTGCTCGGACTCTCCTGCGACTCGCTCCTGGCCACGAGGTCTCCCGTCGAGCCGTTCTTCGTAGGCTCCGGAGAGTCGCCAGCCGGCACGAGGTTCCCATTCGTGCCATTGGACGGCGAAGGCTCCTGTGGTCCGGGGCCTGACACGACGATGGCGGCATGAGGGAGGCTTGGACGGGATGCCGGAACGAGGACCTGTCGCGACAGCGGGTTCAGCGCTGGGCTGTCGGTGAGTGCCCTGCCCGTGGCGTTGCGGATAAACGTCTAGTTCACGACGTCACATCAGCGATACGTTCTGACTGCAGAGAGCCCAGACTACGATGGGCGGACGAACGAACGAACCTCTGGGTTCTTGTGATAGATGCTGCCCAACGTTCCTGTGTGCAGGAGGAGCTGGTCGAGTGCCCCTCTGTCCATTCGGTCCGCATCAGTGGTAATCGCGGGCTTCTCGGCGAGGACGATCTCGCCGGCGACGGCGGGGTTGATGGCGAGCATGCGCCAGTACATGAACCCGCGATCACGAAGGTCCGGATTGTCGACATCCTCCGTCGCCCACTTCAGCACCTTGTGCACGAGCGCCTTGGTCGTGTCCGAGTGCGCCTTGTAGATGAACAATTTGACCGCAGCTGTCAGCAACGCCAGTTGTACCTACGAGAAGCGTTAATATTGATGCGTAGTTAACATGGGAGATGTCGCACCTCTGTCGGCTCTTCAAGGAATGTGTATGTCAGATCGTCCATGAGTTCGTCGGCGTTGTCGATGCGGTTCGCGAACTGTCCGATGATCCAAATAACAGCAGCCTTGGATTCTGGCTCGTCAAGAAGATCAAGGTGTTCACACAATGTGGGGATGATGCCCTCGTACTTCCCGGGATATCGCCGGAAGACGTCCTTGATCACAATGACCGCCTCCTGCACCACGTAGGAAACCTTCGTCTCCATAAGGTCCAAGAGGGCCTGTATGCACGAGTCCGCTGCAGGTTGGACCTTGATTGCCAGTCGGCCTATTGAACGCACGGCTTTGCGTACGAAGTCGATGTCCACCTCCGAAGCGTACCTGCAGCACACCGATCAGAATCATAGAACATAGTGATAGACCAAAATTTCTCACTCTTGCAGTTCCGCAAGGACCTCCTTGGCATTCTCCTCTCGCGCCAGGCGGTACATAATCTCAAGTTTGGCAAGCTTGACGTATATCGGGTCATTGTACTTGCAGAAGAACACTTTAACGTCATTCTTCAATACCGACGGTCGCCGTTGGATAATGAGCAGGATATTTCGCAATGCGACGTATTGAACCTCCGGGCCCGAGGATAGCAGAGTTACTGTAGAGAAATTAGATGACGTCGCGGGGCATTCAATAGCAGAGACAGACCTAATGGAGGACCCATCTTCTTGCAGATGTACTCCATCAACTTCCGGTTCTCCATGTAGTTCATGAGGTATAGCAGGACTTTGATCGACGTGAGGACTACCGCAGAGTTGGCATGATTGAGCTGCACGATAACCCGTTCCGCCATCATCTCCGCGTCGATATGTCGCTCCGGCACGTATCGTAGAAGAGAGTCCAGGATGTATATGGTTCCCCATCTATGCGATCATGATCAGCTCATGAATTGAAACAAACCAGAAACAAACATACTCTGAGCTCTCGCCCAAGGCGGTCAAGAGTTTGTTGGCAACCGTCAAGTTGAGCTTGAAGATAACGCCGTCTTGACGATCTCCGATCTCCGACAGCGCAGCTACAGCGTTTGCCACTACCGTCGCGTTCGAGTCTAGTAGCAGATCTCGAAGCATCTCCACGAAGCCACCCTTCTCCGCTTTCCGCGGGTCAGCGGTGTACAGCTTGGCGACACATATAGCGGCGGTCTTGCGAACGTAAGGGTCACGGTCCTTCAGGCAATGCCTCAGCTGTTCTGTCAACGCTTCGATGACGATGGGTGTGGGTATATAGGACATGGTCCGGATGGCAAGGGCCCGGACTAGAGGGTTGCGGTCATTGCAATCCTGCAAGTTGTCAAGAGATCCATGGGCAAAGCAGGAGTACAGGCGGAACATACCTGCAGGAAATGCGGAATGACGAGGTGTAGCTGGTCTGCCTTCTGCCGACCGTAGCATACAAGGAATAGGTATACCACTGTATACGGCGTAAGCATCCGAGAGGAGACATACCAATGCCCTCAGCACGCACTCTTCTTGATCTCCAAGAGCGGGGCACCCAGGGATTGTACAACATCGGTGAACAGGGGAGACACTAGCCCACACGCCGACTCCATCAGTGTCTCTCCGTGAGGTAGCAAGGAGCCGAGTACACACTGTCATTGCCCATGGTTATATTCGCGACAATCTTCTTGAGGACGGTCTTCCGCTTGGTGAACTTCTTGTCCTTTGACTCCGCCGCCTCCAACTCCGCGCGGAATTCCTGTCAACATGCTGCTTAGGACCAGGGCCGGGAGTACCACGTCTCGCATCCTGTCGCGCACCTGGATCTTTCCCCGCTGGAAGAACTTGGCGTCTTGGCCGCCCTGCCCACTCATCTTGAGGACCTAACCACCGCCTTCACAGTCGCTGTGTTTCGTGACGAGCCAGTGTCTGGGGTATATGACCGCGAGATCTAGAGACGAGGATAGCCGAGGATATAGCTCCAAGACGTGCTCTAATCACAAGCGCCAGCGCGGCCCACGCTCTTCTCCGTTCCACTTAAAGCCGACCCCAGCTGGGCACGCCCCCAGACGATGCCACCGCGTCGCCATGTGCCATTTCCCTCCTTGGACTGCTCGCAAAGGTCGTCTCTGGATCCAGGATGCCACCAGGCTATCGACACGGTCCTCAAGCAACTCAAGGCGTGCTCGCGCCGACTGCAGACCGCCCTCGCCAGCCATCGTACGGAACTGCAAGTCCTCGAGAGGCTGTACTACAAGGGGAAGAACCAACACCGCACAGCTCTGTTCTGGCAGCGCGTCGCTGAGATGAGGAAGTTTGGTGAGCGCGTAGACGAGGTACACATGGACGATGTGGTAGAGAGTCTCCGACTCTCGTTTTGGGGCGAAGCGTCCATCCGGACGTGAGTAGTGTCAGCGAAATATTCCATCGTTTTATCATGACAATATACATGTGTAGGACGAAGATCTTGAAAGGTCCGTGGACGAACTATCCAGACGCGAAACCATTGCTGTTCGTTCTGGAGAGGTGCAATGCATGCTGTATTCTGATCGACCGAGTACGTCCGGAGGGTTGAGTACACCCATGTCCCGAGACTGAAGCGCACGCTCGCGATAGGCTCGAGAACGTTTGTTACGTGCTTACGAGTAAGTTGTTGCCGACTTGTCTGCTTTGCTATTGACGAATATCCAACAGGTCTTTTACGCTCATGATGCAGACAGGCGCGTTCCTCCAGTTGGTCCTTGTACTAGCTGCGATTGCGTCGCGCATGCGTCTCTTACTCTCCGAGATAAAAGCTGCGCTCGAAGTGTCTTGGTCCGCTAGCTATACGGCCTTGAAAACATTACATGTGAGTCGATCATTAGTGTTCAGTATTCTTGATCAGTGCCTAACGCCGTGGAAGCCGTCCAAGGTGCAAAAGGTGAAGAGATTGCCTGAAAACAATGTCGTTCCCCCGATTGCCGCCCCATCAGCCTCGACTTCAAGGGCCGGGACCAAGTTTCCTACACCCAACGAGACCTTGGAGGAAGATCTTGGTCACACGCTTGCCCGTGTCACCCCAACGCCCAAGCAGGAAGACACCCTAGCAGTGGCTCCACCAATTCCGCGTTTCAGTCCGCCGCTATTCCCGGCTTCTAACGAGGAAGAACGCCTCGACATCACAACGTTCTCCCTGTCAAGCGAACTCGAATTGCGTAAGCTTCCTTCACCGTACTCTTCACGCCTGCATGAGTAACCAATATTAGCTGCATCATATGCGCCGGGTCTCGCCATGCCAACGTCTGTTCCGGCAATGACGTCGGTCCCAACCACTGCAGGCACGGCGAACGCTGCCAAGCGGAAGAAGACCGAGATAGAAGGGGTTTCTGCTAAACAGACGAAAAAGAAGAAAAAGAAGCGGGATGAGATTGACGACATCTTTGGGTTCTAGCCGGTTGCCCTGCATTCCCTATTGTCCAGCAGCAATACATCATTCTCCGTTCCTCAATGACCGTTCTCCGGAACCCTGAGGATGAGCACCCTCCAGGAACAGGAGCTCGTATCGGGCTTATAATAAAACGAATGAATGTAATCGAAGGTTATGGCGTTACATGCGACAAGTACATCTATTGGCTAAACGTGGGCCGGATCAACCCTGAAGATCCGAACCAGTTGCCCTTGACCTGCGGAAGAGTGAGTAGGTCGATGGTGTAAGCGGGGAGGACACGAACCATAAAGTTCCAGTATGCCCAGGGGAAGAAGTCCTTCTTCAGGTAGTAGTACGCGGCCCGCGGGATAGCCTGGTCGCCAAGGAAGCTTGAGAAAGTCTCCTTCGGCTCCAGACCGTACTTGAACTCAGCCAACATGAGCTGACCGTAACCAGTCAAGAGCTAGGAACAAGTACAATGTGAGCGCAGACGCATAAGCTTAGAAAGAAGCAAGAGCCTTACCGGACAGCTGGTGTAGCCGTCGTATGCCGCGTTCGCGATCTTGCCAGTCTCAACGACGGAAAACAAATTTTCGGTCAGGACCGGAGCCTGAGCAATCACAGCGGCAGCAGTCTTGCTGGTCGGCAGGCTCGAGCAGTCTCCCAGGGCCCAGACGTTGCCGTACTCGGGGTTCGTGTGGCGGAGCGTAGCCTTGTCGACAGATACCCATCCGGCTTGATCCACGATTGGCTGGCCCTTCATGACCTCGAGGGGACCCATTGGTGGGGAGACGTGAAGAAGGGTGTAGTCAACGTCCACCGTGCCATCCGCGGTCTTGAAGGTCGCCTTGTGGGCCTCCGGGTTCACGCTGATCAGGTTGTGCTGGAAGTAACCGCCGACGCCGCGCTGTATGCGGAGCTCGTGCAACGCATCGGCGTACTTCTTGACACTGAAGATGGAAGGCGTGCCGGTATAGAAGTCGACGGAGACCGTGTCCCCGCGACCTGTCCTCTGGAACCTGTCCCAGGCCATCCACATGATTTTTTGGGGAGCTTGGAACGCACGCTTTTGAGATGGACGCTGTAAGGAGAACGAAGCAGCAAACTCACCCCCGGCACACTTGATGACCCCAGCGGGCTGGGTAAAGATAGCCTTGCCGGAGCGGAGCGCGTCGATGTCTCTCCAGACCTTGTCGGCAGTGTTGTATGAATAGATCGAAGACACGCCCGAGCTCGGATCCGCGAGAGCTTTCTCGAGCCCCGGGATAGAAGACCAGTTGGTCTGGAGGCCGGTCGCGACGACCAGGGTCTCGTATCCAATCTTGCGGCCGGATGACGTCGTGACAGCGTTCTCCTTGGGCTCGAACTGCTTGACATTCTCAGGAATGTGGGCAAGGTGGGGTGAAATAAGCGTGTCGAGCTTCCGGCGTGTGTCCTCCTTCTGCTTCAAGCCTGCGCCAACGAGAGTCCTGTCAAAGAGGGGGTGGCGGAGGCGTAAGTTACGTCTGGCGGTCCTCCAGGCGCGACATATAAGTCGACTGACTGCCTACATACCATGCGGGCTATGCATGCATGATTCCCACCCGGACGGAGCGGCAATGGCGGTGGTGTGGCAATGTGATAATTAGACACTGTAATCGACGTGAGACAGCACCGAGGATCATTCGTACCTGGTAGTAATGATACTCGGCGGCATCCAGGATGGCGATGTCGCCCTCGTTCAACGCCTTTCCGGCGCTCTTGAAACGGTTGTACAGCTGGTTGGCCACCGCCAATCCGGCGGAACCTGCGCGCGCCGCGGAAACGCGCAACAATCAGGACCGACGGGTAGACATGATTGGTGCGTCGTGGGATGACATACCTCCTCCGACAACGAGAATTTTGAACCGATCTTTGCTTGAGGCGGTGCTCGCCCACCGGGCGGCTGAAGGAGCCTGCTTGATCAGCGATGCCGAACGGAGTGCGAGCATGGTTCTTTCAAGAACGCAAGGCCAAGGCAGGTGAGGCCGGAAGGAACGTGTGTATACGAGAAGCCTGAGAGAAGGCGAAAAGCGCAGACGGCGGGAGGACTCTGGGTATATGGCCAGCCAGAATTCGGAATAGGGACGAAGGCGCGAGCGTCTCGTCATTCTCGCACCGATCAGCACGCGACAGCGGGTGGTCGACACCGCGCAAGACATCCCGCGCGTCATCGAATGCCGCGTCTGCGCATGTCCGAGACATTCCGGTCGCCCATACCTGCGCCCGGAAAACGGTGCGTCGAGCAAGAAAGAGAAGGCGGTCGACGAAGACGCTGTGACTGTTGCCAGTCTATTGCCGCCCGATGGTCGCGCCAGGCGAGCCCAGCCGATGTTGGATGTTGGGACTGCGAGTCTCCATCGAAACGGCTCTCCCTTTTCTCCTCATCCTCTCGCCTCCTGCACGGCGCCGTGCCTTTTCTCCCTCTCGAGAGGTCTAGGACGAACTGCTGGCAGTTCACTTAACGTCCTGTCTCCCTCTTGATTCACTTCTGTCGCATCGTCTCTATCTACGTTACGCCCAACGTCTGTCTAAGTCGACTTCAGGTCCCGCGCCGCACACGCACATCCTTGGGATTCCAAGTGTTCTGACAGGAGTCGAGGAACGAGAACCTTGGTGGACGGTTATTACGTCTGTGCTCCCACACTTTGGCTGTTATAACATTGGCACGGTGCGTCGTAGGTCCCGCCACAACTTCGCGCCCCTCCGTGGGCACTAACCCTCTCCTTCGTTCGTTACACAGTTCCTCAGTGTTTTAGAACTCCCCTTCTTCTACTGCACCCGCTGGGCGGTCTTTTCTCGTCCGTTCGCCTACAGCAGGACTGTCTTCACTTGCCGTCACGCTGGGTCTCCCGACTCTCTCGTTCGCGCCTTCCCTTCCCAATCGCGGTTTGCATGTCTATTCACCGCCGCCCTCCGAGTGTTGGCCTGCCCTCCACCCCTCGCGCGCGCTCGTTTGCGACGGGCCCGACGAGATCAGACATTCCTTCGCGACCCCCGAGTTCCGCGAGCGAACGCCCGCCCCGGTCTGGCTACTCGCGTTACCCCACGTTCGTAAGCGAACGTCTCCCCCCAACCAGTTACCATTATTACCAGGATCCCCCACCTCCACCCCCACCCCAGCCGCGGATACTTCGCGCTCAGCGTTCGGTTGGAACGCTCTCCCGACGGCCCACAGCCTCCTCGCGGTCTCGTTCACTCGATCGCACGGCAGAACTGCGCGATGCGTCATATAGTCGCCACGAGCCAATTCCTCCCCTCCCAAGCCTATCTGGAGGTCCGGGGATAGTTGAAGTCCAACGCAGAGGCAGGGCACCTGCCCCCCCTCCAACCCATGCCACCAGCAGGTCTGATGACTACAATGCGTACCGTAAGCGGGTGGACCGTCTCTCGAACACCACCTCGTCTTCTAGCGGATCTGACGGCTTCGAGCGGTTTTCCCGGAGCACCGCATCCTCCCGGACGAGCATGGAGGACATGGACATGGAGGACGAAAAGGACGGGAAGCCACCGGCCGGCTTTGGATCGTCGCTCTGGGGCGGCATCACGGGCGTGGCGAACAACCTGACGATCAGCGTCGGCAAGGCCTGGGCTAGCAACATTGCGGCTTACAGCGGCGAAGGTACCGTGACCCCGTCTCTCTGCTTGCTTTCCGTCGTGTTCACCAGGACATCGTTGGGCTGCACAGAAACCCCCGTCGGCGGAGAGAGCCGCCTTACGCGCGCTTTGAAAGCGTACCACGTCGAGAAAGCGCGGGATCCGCGCGACCTTCCTGATTGGCTCTTCGACGAGCGCGAGCGCGGCGTGCGCGATCAAGCGAGGGCAGTGGGCGCGTCAGAAGGGAAGTTGGTGCAGGAGACCCGCCCCTCCGACCTCTCACGCTCCGCAACGTCTGTTAGAGAAGACAGACCTCTCCCGACTGCCAGGATCGCACGCGGCCCCACGCTTGCCGACCACCAGGCAGGCTCCACCTCTTCTGCTGCGTCGGTGGCTCGGGCAGGCAGCGAAGAGCACGTAACGAAGTCGATGTCTCGCTTGCGCGAGTTGCGGGACGCTAAGCGGCGAGCGAAGGTGCGCTTTGGCGAGGACGAAGATGAAGGGATCCCTGCTCCACCTCCTCCCGAGCCCGTCGCGCATCCGGCACGGAGGCCACCTCCGGTCTCAGAACGGATGCCGGCACCGACAAGACCGATGGGTAACATGGGAGTTCCCCTAGGCGCTTCCCTCGGGGTTCGCGGACAGCAACGGTCCACACGAGTGGGCTTGCCATCCGGGGTGCGTCCGATGAGACTGTAAGTTTATTCGATAGAGATCTGCACACGGTCGGTACCGCATGCTGGGTGGGAGGGGCTGCGGTTTTTTTTTCGCAATGCTTACTTTGTTCGAACCCGCGCTCGCGGTGAAATCCCCCGAGGGCTCCCATGTACCGTTACTTGCTGGCCCTGATCGTTGTTACGATAACATGTGGGAGAGGGCTGTTCTGGTTCTGTGGTTGTGGATCTATCGGCTGTCACTGTTGTGATAGATGTATGGTTCATTGTGCTCATAGCTTTTCGACATGTATGTTACACTAGTTAGAGGCTAGGATGTACGTACAGGTTGGAAGCAGTTGTTGTCAAGGTGGATGGATTGATTGACGTTCGTGCACGCGGGATTGAAACAGAGGTTCATCGTATCCTTGTCTTCTCTTGTGCTGTCCGGGGTATTGGTAGAGTATGTCCACGTCAACGAGCTGATTGGGCCTGTGATTGTCGCCACCGCTGCGGCCAGGTTCATTGCCTCAGCGTCCTCAGTGGATCCTCGGTGTCAGGATGCACCTGAGACCATCCACAAGAATTTGGAGTGGTGCTCCATGCATCTATCGTTGGTGCACACATCTGACGATGGTGGTCGTTGAACCGACTCGTTCGTTGAATGGTCATTGGTGAGCATGATGAACGACCAGCCGACATACTGAACACTGATCGGTGCCCGCCAATGAGCGCACCGTTTGTGGTCTGGGCTGGGTGGGAAGCATCAAGGCCATGATTATTGGGGTGCCTGATGCTTGATTGAGCAGCTTGAACCCCCAAGCCGAATGAGGGTATTCTTGGCACGATAGCGCCGAAAGAAGGCCGCAGAGGCCGCTAGAGGCCGCCTGAAAAGTAATAGATAACGTGTCATGAAGACGTCGGCGACAAATGTGGGAGATGATGAACTCAAACAAGGGTGGCATTTGGGTGGGATGATGAACAAGACGACCGCGTTATTTTTGCGTGAGACGGGAGGGGACGTGTCAAGAATAGCGGAGGAGGCGCAGAGAGCGAGCAAGAAGTCGTGATGGCAGCAGTCGCGAGGACAGGCTGTGTGGATGGCAGATCAACGAGGGGGATCCACTCGGTGAGGACGTGGACAAGTGCGCAGGAGGCAGCAGAGGGCCGGAGCCGTTAGCGGACGTGCGCCGTCTGCGATTGGCTGGGCAGCGCGGGAAGGGGAGACAGGTCGGCAAGCCGCAGTGCTTTTGCAAGGAACGCCGGACGAGTCGAGGAGGAATCAGGATGATCGAAGCCGTGATCTGTCGCCATGCCACCTCGAATCCCCGAAGCCGTCCATGTGTCCGTTATAAGCACCTGCCTAGCCCCCGGCTCTCAGCCAACCTTTTCGTTCGCCCCTTCGTTCTTTCGCCTTTCTCGGAGTCGAGTTGAACCTCGTCTTCTCTTTCCTTTCCTTCGCTTCGTTCTTCGGGGTATGTCTCCCTGCCATGCGCCGCGCACCGTTCCTATCCTGACCGCCGTGTCGTCCGAACAGATCACTCCCCTTTGATAGGGCCGCTAGCTGCAAAATCCTCCAGGGAGGCCACTTTTTCCACGTCTAGATCGACGCACCCGTCCTTGTCCAACGCCGACACCCACACCTCGACG
This sequence comes from Sanguinoderma infundibulare, assembly GCA_032821775.1. NCBI lineage: Eukaryota > Fungi > Basidiomycota > Agaricomycetes > Polyporales > Polyporaceae > Sanguinoderma > Sanguinoderma infundibulare. The sequence goes on along the minus strand of JAVLRN010000005.1, from coordinate 1,282,760 downwards.
GTCTTTTAGCTCACGTTCTTCACAATGCGTTTCTCCACTCTCCTCGGTGCCGCCCTCCTCGTCGGCTTCGCTGCCGCTGCTCCATCCCAGGACTACCAGAGGTGTGTATTCGCTCATCCATGCACCTTCTCGTATGGGTTATTGAAATAGCTCGCTTCCAGCTCCTCGTCCTCCTCCAGCTCCGGTTACAACTCCAACTCCAACTCTGGCGACTACAACAACAACAAGTCCTCGTCCAGCAGCTCGGCCAGCAGTTCGTCCAGCACCGGCTACAACTCGGGCAACTCGGGTTACAACTCCAACTCCAACTCGGGTTATAACAGCAACTCGAACTCCGGTTACAACTCGAACTCGAACTCAGGCTACAACAGCAACTCGAACTCGGGTTACAACAGTAACTCGAACTCGAACTCCGGCTACAACAGCAACTCCAACTCAGGCTACGATTCGAGCAGCTCCAGCTCGAGCAACTCGGGTTACAACTCGGGCTACAACACCGACTCCGGTTACAACAGTGGCAGCTCCTCCAGCTACGATAGCTCTTCGTCCACGTCCTACGACAACTCTAACTCGGGCTACAGCACCAACGCTGGCTACAACAGCGGCAGCTCCTCGAGCTACGATAGCTCCTCGTCCACGGCCTACGTCGCGTCGACCACGACTTCCAGTGCTTACGCCACTAGCTCTGTGTCGTATGGCTCTGGCAGCAACAACTGGGGTAACTCTGGCTACAACGACTGCGTGCAGCGTGAGTGATACATCGTTTAGTGTGCTTTAGATCACATCGCTCATCCCCTGCGCAGAATGCATTGCGTCCTACGGTGCACCCCCGTCGACCTGGACCCCCTCGTCCACTCAGGGCTCCAGCGACGGCTCGTACTCGGGCAGCAAGGGCACTGGCGCTACCCACACCGTCATCGTCGCTCCCACCCAGGGTGTTCTCCGCTTCGTTCCCTTTGCGATGAACGCCTCCGTCGGTGACACCATCCAGTTCGTCTGGAACGCCAAGAACCACACCGTCACCAAGTCGTCGGCTCTCGAGATCTGCAACAAGACCGATGCTGCCCCCTTCGCGTCAGGCGAGCATTCCGCGCCGTTCACGTTCACCCAGGTTGTCAACGACACCAACCCGACGTTCTACTACTGTGGTACCCCCGGTCACTGCCAGAAGGGCATGTTCGGTATCATCAACCCCCCGTCTTCCTACATGACCGCCGCCTCCGTCGGTCAGACGATGTCTGGCATGGTCTCCAACTCGTCGGACATGGCCAACATGATGGTCTACACCAACAACCTCACCGCCGGCAACGACAAGGCCGCGAACTGGGGCCAGAACATCGATCTCTCCAGCCTCCCCGACTGGTCGCACTCCTTTGTCATGGAGAACGTCCTCTACACGCGCGCGTTCATCGGTGCGAACCCCGAGACCCTCCAGGCCGACGGCTCGATCGACCTGAGCGGCAGCACCCCCAAGATGATCCCGATCGACATGGCGAACGTCAACGCGGCCGTTGACAACGCCTCGTCGGCGTCGGCGTCGGCGTCTGCTAGCTCCTCCGCTTCCGCTGCCACCTCGAGTACCACGAGCATGGGCAACGGCGCTGCTTCCACCGCCGCCTCGACCGCGCTCCTCGGTGTCGCAGCCATCGCAGCCGCAGTCCTCGCGCTCTAAGCGGACCTCGCCAGCTAGCATTCCCTCACCCGCTCGGAGTTGATCCCTCCATGACGATCATCACGGACATGACCCCCTCGATATAGCCATAGCTCTCGACTCGGACTCTTGTTGCTCGCTCGGACACTTACGTACAGCTCGCGCATTGTAGATTGCTACTACGATACCTCGCTTTCACATCGGTGCTTAACGTCGTGCGCGCTCGGACTCAGACACTTGCTCTCTAGATACTCCTCCCCCCCTTGCTTGCTATCTTGTGATTCCCCGCCTTTTTACTTTACCACTCGCGTGCGAGGAAAAGGTCCTGTCCCGCTCCCTCACACCATTAGGGCAGTTCGCTGGTTAGTGTAATGCAATCAGGTCTGATACGCCCCCACGTCCTTCTTGTGTGCTGTGTGATACTTGCGCCGTTGCGATGGAAGAATTGGCCTTTTGCGTCACATGGGTTATAGTCGCCTCACAGGTGAGTCTAAGGACGATGTGTTACGCTCACAAAATGGTACGTAGTACAGGATTTGTCTATCGAATCCTTACATCTCTTGCCAATCTCTCGCAAAAATACAACGAATTATACCTATCACGTATGAGTCGCCGACTAAAGACGGATGGCGTAGACGAAGCTGTCCCATCCCTTCTCTCCAACGGTGGCAATAGTCGTCGCATCAACGTTTTTGTCGTCCTTGAGGTGCTCGAGCAGCTTGCGCACACCAACGTTTCGCTCATCAGTGTCAGATGGATCCAAGATGAGACCTTGGCGGACGACATTGTCCACGATCTATGACCAACGGTCAGTTGTGCGCGTGCGATGCTGATAGAACTTGGGGAACTGACGATGATACCACCCTTCCTGACGAGACGTCCGGCCTCGAGGAGATAGGTGACGAGGTTCTGCTTGTCGGCGTCGATGAACGCGAGATCGAACTGGGGCCCCACCGGGATTTTCTTCAGAGACTCTGCGGCGGGCCCGAGGACGATCTTGACCTTGGACGTCAATCCTGCGTGGTCAATGTTCTCCTGGGCGACCTATAGGCGGGCCTCGGCTCAGTCGCTGTGTGAGTGCAACCTGGCCTGTCTCCATACCTTCGCGAACTTCTCCTGGAACTCCAGAGTGATGAGCTCACCGCCGTCTGGCAGCGCCTGTGCAAGCCATATAGTGGAGTACCTGCATCGTTTAGCACTGTCTTGGTAATGAGGAATATAGTCCTCTCACCCTCCTAAGGTCCCAACCTCGAGGATCTTCTTGGCGCCGATGGTCTTCGCGTAGAGGTTGAGGAGTTTGCCCTGTGCGGCGCTGACAGATATTTCTGGAAGGCCGTTGTCGTCGCTGTTCTTGCGTGCGTACTTGAGAGCGTCGTCGTGGGGGATGAGGTACGAGTTATGGTACTCGTCGCAGCGGACCCACTCATCGTCAATTGAGCGCGTCTCTTTGAGCGACTGGAAAGGGCGAGTGGACATGGTCAGGATTGGGGCGTTGTGAGCTTACAGATGTCTCCAACAATATATGCACTGAGCGAGACCACAATGCGGCCGTTGGAGCCGGGGGCGCCAGGTCCTTGAGCGTAACGAAGGGGGCCAAAAATGAAGGATGTGGCGAAAGATATGGCTGCGCTGCTGAAAAAGATGAGTCAGAAAGCTGCGCGGAAATCATCATGGACGTTAAGACTGGCTGAAGACGCAGGCGGTGGCTAAGCCACTCCTACTACTACTACTACTACTACTACTAGGGGATTTAGTCTGACGCCACGTGACAGACGTGGGATGGCGGCGTGTTTGTTTATCGGGGGCGAGGCGTGGGAAGGTTGACGCGCGGGGACCTGAACCCAAACGACGTCGTCCTCCGCGCTTCCCCGCTCTCGCGTCCGTCCTTCCGCGCGCCGAACGCGTTCCTGCCCCCATGTCGCGCATGACCGCCGCCCAGGTCATCGCTCTCGGCGATTACCTCAAACCAGACTTCGATCCCTCGTCTCTTACTGTCGCGCAGCTCCTAGGAGTCTTTGGTTTCCACAACGTCCAGTACCCGTCCCAATACACCAAGCCCAAGCTCGTCCAACTCTTTAACGACGAGATCAAGCCCAAGGCAAAGAAGTTTACGAAAGAACGAGTCAAACGCGAGAACAGCCAGGCCAGCCAAGATGGCATAACTGATGGAGTGACGGGCAAACCTCTGAACGAGGGCAAGGTATGTACCCGCGCTTACGCTCCTCATTCCGCGCCGCCTAACATCATGGCAACAGCCTGTCAGACGCAGCTCCAGACGCCTCTCCAAGACCCCTGTGCCTGATGAACAGTCTGAAACAGAACCTAGCGCGCCCGTGAGTTCCTCTGGACACCGTGACCACGCAATGCAGCCATAGATCTAACACGTCGGGTAGCCTAAGCGTCGGCGCGCTACTGCGGAACCCAATCTAGGCGGCCCTTCCAGGAGGCGCACTGGCAAGCCGACACAACCTACAGTGGTCGAAGAGAGCGAACCGGAAGAAGAGCCTGTGGTTCGCAAAGTTGGGCGGCCGAAGAAGGCGGTGCGTGTGCTTTACCTCCCTCCAGTTCCATGAGGTGACCGCGAACATTGCTTAGGCCGCCGATGCGGGAACGCAAGCCAGGCGTGTCTCTCGACCCATCGCAGACGATCCGGAGTCCGGATGGGAGGACAACAACATATTTCAATCAGGAACAGAATCCTCGCCCCTTCGTCCGTCTCCTGTTCGGCCCCGCGCTCGCAAGTCTTCAGTTGGCACACGACGCAAGTCGATGTCCGCGCCGCCTCAGATATCCCCCCCTCCCCCAATCAAGGACAAGGGCAAAGGACGCGAACGACTCTCGTCTGTCAAGCCTCCGGAAAGCAAATTCGAACCGCAGCTGCCTCCGGCAGTTTTCCAGGGACGACAGCTTTCTATGGTTCGCGATCTCAAGGAGGACGATGAAGAGGAAGAGCCACCGTCCGAACATCGACCACCCCTACCCAGCCTCGCAGAATCCATGGTCAAAGCTGGTGTTGACATGCCTACGGAAGTGGAAGACGCGGTAGATGAGAAAGCAACAGACCTTGACGAGGAGAGCGTCGATGCTGTCGCGCAACGGATTGCCGAGGATGGTTCTTTCGTCAAGCGTGATACACCGTCGGAAGCTCCGCGAGGGAACTGGCTCTTCCGTCTCCTGACTGCTCTTCTCCTTGTTACCACCACGGGACTGGTTATGCAGTACAAGCAAGAGTCTGCTCAGGTTGGTTTCTGCGACGCTGGCTTGTCCACGAATTTGGTCCTCAACGACATTCGGGAGCGTCGGGCCGTGATCGAGACCTGCAATCGGGAGAACCGCACGACATTGTACGTCACCGATGCAGACCATACATCCTCTCCACCCCCTCCGAAGCCGACTGCGGTACCTTCTACCGCAGATGCAGACGCGTCCGTCGTCCCTGCGGAGGCGTGCCCCCCACCTCCTCTGATCCCTGGCCTGCAGCCCGATGAATGCACGCCCTGTCCCAAACACGCTACCTGCACACCAGACTCCGTCATTTGCGAGAACGGATATATCCTGAAACCCTACCCGCTTCTGGCTTTCCTTCCCGTTCCTACTGTCCGCAAGGAAACTGCGACCGGCGTCCTTCAGGCTTACGAACGAGGCACGCACGTATCCTCCGGTTCTCCTCCCTCAGACCTTATATATGCTGGCATCCACTATGTCTTGGATGGCCTCCCGTTCGTTGGGCCGGTTGCCGTTCCTCCACGGTGCGTTGAAGATCCTCGTCGCAAGCGTCATATTGGCGCCCTGGGCAAGGCTCTCGAGTCGATTCTCGCGAACGAACGAGGGCGCAGGGTTTGCGAAGGCCTGAATCTCGGATTGGCTGAAAGCGACGAGGCGACCGAAGCGCAGCGGTGGGGCCTCGAGATCGAGAAGCTTAGAGAGCATATCAAGGAGAAGACTCCGGTGAGTCCCTGTTGGATTGACCTTCCTCGATATAAATACTGATAACGAGCGTGCCCAGCCAAACATGCTCAGCACTCTAGATGACACCTTCAATGAAGCTGTCCAGCAGCTTGTACAGTGGGGTGGTGTCTTCATGGGCGAAGATGCGAGGTGCGTGTTTCTTGAATTGTTTATTATTACCAATCAAATACTGATCCTGTGTCGCAGTGGCAAACGGTTCCTAGCTCACAAGACACCTGTCATGAGTTTGGAATGTGCCGTCAGAGTCAAAGTCAGAGAATCATGGGCTGAGTGGCGATGGTCGATCATTGGTCAGTTTCAGATTGGTTAATCCGACGCTGTTCACTCGGCTGATGGCCCACACCCGTTTCAGGAGGTATAGTGACCGTCTTGTCCATCTTAACCGTGCGACGCCGCCAGGCACGCCGCGCGGTCGAAGACGAGCAGGTCACTGCACTCGTCACCGTCGCTTTAGACTGTCTGCGGAACCAGGAGCTCGCTCATCACACGGACCCCGTGACTGTGCACAGGCCGTTCCTCTCCTCATTGCAGCTTCGCGATCTCGTCTTGCAGGACATTCATGACGTTTCGAAACGGAAGCGTCTGTGGTCACGTGTTGAGCGAGTCGTGGAGGCGAACGCGAATGTCCGCACAAACCTGCAAGAACTCGAGGGTGGAGACGAACAGAGGGTCTGGGAGTGGGTCGGAAGCTCAGGTAAAATGCTTCCGCCTGGGACGCCTGGTATCCAAATGCTGGGCATTGGAGAAGGCGGTCGAATCGTTGCATGACCATGAGACACAACTTACTGTTCCCCGCGTGCCGCTTATAGAACGGTATCGTGTATTCCCTTCATCCTGAAGTTTGTCTGTTCTTTTGATTGATCTTAATGCTACTCGGATGTCTTGCAGCCGCTATCTGTGTTTGCTTGTCGCACGTACGCTCTAGCTTTTCGCTCTTCTTCGAGACCGTCCTCCCCTATTCGTTCCACGCTGCTTTATGACGATATCTATTGTATTCTACGTATGACGTGTTGACTACTCGATCCGGCGTTCAATATATACACTCTAGCTGTCCACCCATATTGAGTGAGTTCGTCTTTCCCCAGAAAGTCAGTGCCTTGTTCGCACGATCGTAGGGCTGCCTACCTAGCTAGGGCAAGACTAGGGGATGAAGTCGAGCCTTGGTCCATCTGGAGAGGAGGCCGTACGAGTCCATCAACGAACTGCAGATAAGCAGCCAATGCAATGCTCGTGATAGCATATGCCCCCCCGCGCCCCTCTCCTGGCCTGCGAAATGTGCCTCCGAGTCCGGGGTCTGTCAAAATAGCCTCCGTGGTGTGGCCGCCCTGGACGTCATACTCGGCTGTGGCAGAACACCGCGTATGTAGTAGCCAAGCGGAGACTCGATTCAAAGGCGACATTCCTGTGCTGGAGCCTGGAGGTTAACTCCACTGTTATATGAGCGTGTCAAGTCCCGCACGACCGACGTCTCTGCGCCTTTTGACGTGGAATATGAGCGTGGGCAATATTCACGCACAGTTGCCAGCGCCCTTGCCCTCGTCTCGCACAGCGCTGGCGTCCCCGATTCCAAATGCGGGATGCGTACGACGTAGATGGCTTGAACGATCGCAGCGCAATATTCACGATCGGCCGTGCCATAGGGTGCGGGGCCGCGCGCACCTGGGCCACCTTCTAGAGGGCGCAAAGGCTCCTGCCGGGGACTGTACCTTAGAGCCCTTGGAGTTACTTGCGCCCGCGGACGGTGATTAACCTGAACCGGGCGGAGCAGAAGGAAGCCTCGAATCGAAACCGCGGCGGGCGTGACATCACGCAGACGAACGTGTCGGTGGGCCCTCGCGCATCATCGTGGTGGGGCAAGGTGGGTCACTAATGGCGCGGCGCCGTTGGCCCGACAAGGTTGCAATCGCGTGTTAAACACCGCACCGAGAGACTATCGCAGCGATTGTGTTTAGCTCGCGACGTCCGGCAGCGGGCAGTACGTGCTAGCGGGCACTGGCCCCAGCGGTGCGGTAAGTATAAAGTACGCGAGGACAGAAGTCGCCGGCGGTCCATCTAGATGCATGCTCCCATCGACGGCCGGCGCAGTGCTCAATCATGCCAGTTCGGGCGCGGGGCGTTCGATAGCCCACGCACGCTAAAACGTGGACCAGCCACTTCGGACTATGTCCGCACATGGCCGCAAACTCTGCTTAACTCCGGAGTCCGCCTGCATGGCAGCTCGCACCGCAAAAGAGCTAATGCGTCATTTGCGCCCGAACGGGCTTAACGGCCAACATTGTTTGTGCTGACGTCGCGGAGGACCGGACGGAGACAGAGGGAGACTCGGAGTGCGCACAGGTCCGAAGCCGAGAAAATCGGAGCGCTAAACCCTCTACGCGCTGTCGCTCGGTACGTAATCACTCAGCTTGGTGGCTAAGGTCGCTTCACAGTTGGGCAAAAGCCAACCATCGTTATCACTAGCACTCCTCGAGTTGGTGTAGCCCCCGTGGTCATGAATGCTAGCACGATGCGGCCTCGATACGGCCTCCTCAGTGGACGGCCCTAATTAGCGCATACCATCACTAATATTGCCCTGCCCGTAGCCATTACGAGGCATTCATGGGGCTACGCATATCGCACAGGGGTCAAAGTTCCGTATGCCGCGGCGGTGTATGTCTCAAAACAAGCGACTGCTTACTCGAATAGGAACTGAGGCGGGGGAAGGGCCGATTGCGGACCCAGTGCCGTCCAAAGGTGTGCAAGCGTAGCGCCAAGCACACCGCACGTCCGCCCGCCCGCCATCTTTCACCGCACTGCGCAGGGATCAACGTCGATTGTCGCACCACGGTTCCGCCTCGCTCCAGCAGTTAATTTTCACATTTTTACAGATCGTCCACCTTCCCAGCTAAGGAGCCCTTCCTGTTGAGGTCCTGTCTATGATAGAAAGGGAAGCGGTGTGCAGGCGTGACCTCGCACTGCTCCGCCACGGTCCTCTGGCTGGCTGGGAGTCTGATTCAAGGACACAACAGTCCGTACTGAACGTCGCATGCGAGTCCCCAAATCGGCGCACGTCCGCTAACGCCACTGGGGAGGAGGGCCAGGCCAGGCCCCTCCATCTGACCTCCCCGGGGGGATGCCCGCTTGGATCTTCTCAATGAGGGCACGTTTCATGAACTGCTCCTCTGCCAGGACGCGCGTCGTCTGTTAAAAACCGAGGGTCAGCTTGTCGTTCATCAAAGAACCGCAACCGTCTGCCAATTACGCGTGGCCGTAGGGGCCATTGTTACGCAGATTCAGGGCAAGGTACGGGGAGCATCGCTCCTAGCTCTCCGAGGCCGCTGCGCAGGAACGGCCGGAGAGAATGGGGAAGGAGAGGGGGAAGAGATAGATGGGCCAATGTACATACCCTGAGGAATCGCTCGAGGTCTATACGACCGGCGTTGAGCGCACGGTGCAGATGGTAGATTGTGTCCTCGATGGCGTTGTCTTCGGCAACGAGGTTTATGAGCCTGTAGCAGAGTCGTAGCGTGGTCGCGTGGGCATGTATGCATGCATTCGGGGTAGGAAACGGAGAGCGGCGTTCCAATGTTGTGCATCGTGGAGAGAACGGAAAATGACAGCACGAGGGAATGGCAGAGACAGAAAAGTTAGCGGTGAAAATACAAGTCCACCGGAGGAGTTGGAGAGATCAAGATACTGACTGGTTGTACACGATCGTGGTCGAGCAGATCATCTCGTCGACCTCCGGGTCGCCCTTCCGCCTCAGCTCGGCGACGTTCCGCTCTCCGGCGGTAATCACCTCTTCCAGACGTGCCGACACGCCACGGCAGACGTCGCGGACGGCCTCCAGCCGGGCCATCTCGTCGCGGACGGCCGGTTCTCCTGCGAGCAGGTCTGTCTGGTTCGCACGGAGGCGTTCCGCATCGAGCGCCATTGCCTGAGAAAGTGATGCGAGCTCAGAAGATATTTTCGCGTGGACCTGGTCGTGAAGTCGGAGGAGTTCTGGGTTGGGCGGGCGCGGCGGCGCGGCCGCTGGCGTAGCGGAGGCTGATGGGTCAGCGGTCCTGTCATCTTCTTCATCCAACAAGTCGGGCGCGGGCACGGACGATGGTGGCGCAGGCGGAGGAGGGGGAGGTGGTGCCGGAGGAGAGAAAGCGGACGGAAATGGCGGGGGCGGCGGCAGGGGCCCTTGGCTGCTTGGCGAGGCGAGATACGGGGGACTTGCTACCGACCCGCCAACTACGGGCTGAGGTGTCGAAAATATCGGCGGTGGCGGCGGAGTGGGTCCGTGGCCAGGATGAGTTGCATCATACCCTCTTGGCAACGTTACGGCTGGGATTGTTGCAGAGATAGCTGGCGGCAGCGGCGGTAGGGGCGGAGGAGAGGGTGATTGTGCGGGTGCCCGATACGACGAGTGAAACGATCGAGACTGGCTTGATGGGCTCGATGGCATGCGCGCCGACCACGTCGGGCTGTTTGAAGACAAGCCAGCAGTAGTGGGGTCATGCGAGGTGTAGTTTGGAGGAACGGGGGGATTGTTTGATTGGCTTGGTAGGGCTACTTCTTGTGGTAGTGGTGGCGGTGGTCTCGTCGCAAGCGCGTGCTATTGAGTTGTCGCATCGGCGATCAGAGAGGTGATCGGTATCTGAGTCGTAACAGACAAGATTATGAAACATGTACGTACAGAGTTAAAGGTGAGTGGTGAATGACTTCGGACATTCGCGGACGCCTGGGGGAGGGGAACAGATGTGCTTCTTGGAGGCGGGAAAGCTGCAGACGCGCCAGGTTTGGCGGGTAATGGGGGCGGACTGTTGGGATTGGGAGATGGAGTTGATTGCAAAGGTGTCCCTACAGAAGCAGCGCGGTCTATGGGAAGCGGGGGTGGGGGACGGTAGGAGTAATCAGAGGATGCGGAAGCTGGCGGGCGAGAAGATGGTGCCTGGGGAGTGTTTGCGTCCTTTGGCTTCGCATACACGGGCGGTTCGCGCGAAAAAATGTCTTGCATGGCGTCCAACAAAGCAACAAGGTTGCATCCCTGGGCGTCAGAAAATTAGTACAGATGTCATCTAAATGGGGTGCGGCTTGACTGACCTCGCTCTTTCTCTCCCAGTCGCGGATGTATTGTAGAGAACACCGTCCGCTAACATCGATGACCGGACTCGGGCGGACGAGCATGTCGGTTGTTGGGACAACAAAGGTGATCGGCGGGCTGCGGGGATAGTCCATCGGGAGCCAAAGGGCAATCGGGATATTGTAAGAGGAGCCGCGGAAGGCTATCTGGAGGAGACCGTGCATGCAGAGCAGAAGCTGGGTCCGCCCGTCGTCATAGGCTGGGGGAGGACACAGGACGTGAGCGACGGATCATGGCAAGCGGCACGAGGACTAAACTGTATACATCCGTCTTCGGCCGGATGGTGGAATGCCGGACGAGGACTGCGTCGACGTGTGTAAAGACGGCATCGGGTTGGGCGTACGGTTGCAGGTTTTGGCGGAGCCACCTGTGCGTTAGTGATTCTGACTTGTTCATCGCTCGAGACAACGCGCGGAAGGCTGTCCGCGCCCGCGTCAGCGCACAAAGACGCCGTCGGAGGATCGGACCGGTGGCACAGGGGGAGGCGCCAAGGACCGTGGACGGGGGAAGGCGGGCGGAGGGTGGGCGAGCGGGAAAGGGAGCTTGGGAATATCAAACTCTACGCTGGCTGGGACCACAGCTGCCGGTTCTGCCCTGGGCCGACGTCGTTGGGCGCAAGGTTGGGGTTCCGCGGACATGGGAGGCCAGATTCACTTCCAATGTGAGCACGATCTGCTGGCGCGTGGTGGGGGCGTGTCTACTCACCGCCAGCACCTTCGCGCCGTCAAATCCCACGGACCTGAGCTGCGCCTGCTGCCCATCTGGCGACGGGGACGATGGCGATCAGTGGCCCGGGGCTGCTCGGGCCTCGCTCGTGCGGACGACGTCGGATGGATGCGATTCGGATTGGAATTGGGGGAGAGCAGGTGCCCACGGTGGCCGCTCCTTTTTGGGAAGGCTGAAAGGGCCCCGGTGTGAACGCGCTCCGTGGGCTCTCATTGTCTCTGCCGTCGCGGCGAGTGCGAGGACGGTCGGGGACAGACGCGCTTAATCTGATCTCAGCCAAGCTCCAGCCCGGCGGACGGTGTCCTGGGAGGGTGCATTTCCGTGGACGTCTGGGGCGCAAACCTGGCCGCGGCTGCTATGCTCAAAAAGGGTCGGCGTTCTGGAGCGGTGTGTTTCCATTCCTGTGCTGGTTTGTCGAAAACGCAGCTAACCCCCGATCCCATCCAGGCTAAAACGGAGGGACAGGGGCTGTTTTGTGTGTTTGACTGACTCCAGATCAGCGGACCTTGCTTGCCATAGCCGGATCACGAGTGTCGCCGGCTGTGGATCTGAGCGCTGCGCCGACGTCTGCTCGAATCTCTCATTTCCTCTTTCTTCGCCAGATCCTGGATCGACTATATAAATTCCCCTCTCCGGCTTTATGTCGGCTCGCTTCCCCTCAAGTTACCCGTCCCCTTTATACCTTCCAAATCTTCCTTCTCCCCCTTCGCGTGCGACTCTGTTGGTCTTCATGGGGAGGGAAGTAGCCTCTGCTTACCGCCGCCGCAAGTATACCATCTCCTCTATCTCCCCAGTCCTCTTCCGCACTTGTCCTTCCTCCGCCACCCATTCTAGCATGGACTCCCTTCCCGACACACACGAGAACTTGACCCCTGCCCGCAAGCACCACAAGCTCTTGAAGGACGGAAGCGAAGTGTGGTCCAAGGATGTCGAGAAGATTTTCGTCGAGGGTCAGTTCAAATTTCCTTCCTCCGTGTCCCCCCGCGCTCATCGCGTTCGCCCGTAGGACTTCGCCTCTACTGGCAATCTCCATGGGCCACATACTCTCGTGGTCGCAGTCGGTGGCGCAACCAGTTCCTCGTCGACCACCTCAAGACGGCCGGCATCGAACGCACCAAGAAGCAGGTCGCGAGTCATATTCAGGTCCTCCGCAACATGTGGAGGGGTCAGCCTGGTAAGCCGCTTGCTATCCACCCGCGCGCGCATTGTTTATGACCTTTGCCCCTCCTCAGAATTCCATCTCGTCGCCGGTGGCGAGGAGCTATTCCAGGAGAACGGTCTCCTCGCGCACTCCAACAAGAAGCCCGGCGTAGGCTCCTCCGACGGCGCCTCGTCCAGCAAGGCGGAAGCCCCTGACTCCTACGCGGGCTCGTCTTCATCTTCGTCCACACCCGAACACCGCGCGGCCGACTTCCCGAACGATCTCTCGGTTGCTTCGCCCTACCCGTCCCTCTCTCCAACATCGCAACTGTCGCCGTTCCTCGAGCTCCGCTCCGAGGACATGTTCTCTACATCCGTTTCTCCGCCATCTTCGGCAGATCCTCACTTCGGAGCGCTGCCATCGCCTTCAGCCGCACATCCTATTACTCCTGTATCCGTCAAGCTAGAGCCACTCGCGATGGATCCCGCCCTGTTTACCCTTCCCCAGTCCGCCTACTCTGACTCCGGCACAGACTACACGCTATCCATCCCCAATCGAATACCCAACCTGTACTTCTGGGCTGATGGGATGGTCCCGCTCTCCCTCGACGTTGATCGGCTGGTCGGCGCAAATCCTTCATTACCGTCGCGGATATTCCTGCACTTCCGGGTTTCAATGCCTCTCCTTGCGGACCTCCGGTGCCCCCCCAACCTACAGGGCATCAACGGCGCACTGTCCATGGCCAACCCATGGTCGAGTATCGCCAAGTGTCAGACGAAGAGCTGGGGTCCTGGCAGGACTGTTATCTCTCAGGATCTGGGCCTATTCACACAGGTGACCACGCCCGAGCTTCAGGCCAGCCTCAATGCAGACCCGTCTTCGTCGCAAATGGTATACGCGTACCTGCCGGACTCAGCGCTCAGCCGCTGCCACTGGCTCGACACAGGTGAGCACCGAGTTCAGTTTGGCACGCGCTGCCCGGGAAGCTTCGTCCTGGGCAACGCGTCAACCGCATGTCGCGATCACACGCTGACCACGTGCGACCTTCCTCCTCCCTTTGCACCTTCCAATTTGCGCGTGTCCAATACACTCCCGACAGTGCGAACTATTACGCAACAGGTTGTTGTGGACAACGAGGTCCTCGCGGTTCTCGTCTACCATATCGAGCGCATAACCGACGCATCGCGTCGGGTGCCGGCGATGGAGCTCATCGGCTTCCAGAAGTACCCCTGGCGCGGTGGACAACCGCCTTCCTCTGCCACCGCGACCTCCTTCCAGCAGCTTTCGTCGCCTCTCGGTTCTCCTCCGGTATCCCCCCACTCTCCTACCTTCACACACGCGCTCGCCAGCTCGCCCGTGTCGTCGCAATCCGCGTTCATTCCGAGGAGCGTGCCTGGGGCCAGCCCAGTGGACGACCTCGCATCACGAATGCTGCCGTATTCTTTCCCCACGCAGCAGCCGTACGGCTTCCAGCAGCGGTAGCGGTCTCCCTGCAGAGCTGAGCTTCGACCACGATGATGATGATAACGGCAGAAGACGACCATGGACTCGTTTCACGCCCGCGGACCACACATCGATACCTTACGACGGACACTGCGTGCCGTGGTCCCGGCGCGTCAGGTTAGTGACTATTTATTGCTTGCAGGACACAACACGCACGTCTCTCTTGTTTATTCGACCGAGGTCGACTTCACTTATCCACTTCGCCATTTCGCCACCACTTCGCCACCACTTCGCAACTTCGCCACTTAGCCACGTCTCTTCTCGTGTTTTTTTATGAATCCCTTGCTGGTTGCTGCTGCCCAGTTCTTTCGACTTCGAACGTTTCGTCCTTCCCGTGTAGCATCATCTTGACAATCGAAACAGCTGTAGATCTAGCTCGTATGAATATCACCTTGTATCTCTTACACGCATATCTTCTTCTGTTGTACTTTTCCGTCGCCAGTCGATACGCGATAGCGCCAGAACGCTCCCTTGGGTCCGTGTGCACGGCAGGTACTTTTGGGCTTCCCTTCAACGGACAACTCCGGACACCCGCAGAGACAGACACAATAGACACTTTAGCACTACCGCGCACTGAACACCGCGGCGCATGTACATATTACAAGTTGCAGCTACACCGCGACCGAGCAAACAACAAAAACCATTACAAACGCTAGCCAAGCACGGACGTCATGACGGTCATGAGGACGAGTGCGAATCCAACAGCCGTGCCGCCGCGACGCGCACCTGCTCCGCCCAGTGGCTTGACGCGAGCGTGCGCAGCTCCCAAAACGCACTGCCAAACCCAAACGCGTTGCACACCTGCGGGTCGTCGACGTCGGGGCGATACACCCCGTTCCCGGCGCGATCCTCAGTCGAGAGGAGCGCCTCGAGCTTGGGATCACGCTCCACGAGACCCGCGACGAACTCGACCGCGCGCGCGGCCGTCACAGGCGGCCACTGGAGCGCTGCGGACAGGAGACGCTTGGCGAACGCCGCAGAGCGCCAAGAGGGAGGCGCGGCGGACGCGGAGCGCGGGGAGAACGCTAGCTGGAGGGCGCGGAAGAGGGTGTCTGCGGGAGACTGGGGTGGGGTCCCGCCACGGACGCTTGTCTTCGCGCGGACCGACGTGGGGGTGGCTTCGATGTCTGGGAGGAGCGCGAGGGAGGGTAGTATCGAGTATAGTCGGTTGACAAAGTCGCTGAGATCAATGTCGAGGGCCTCGCCTGCATCGGGGGCACGAGAGATTGGAACAAGACGGACGTCAGTGCTAGTTCCAGGCAGGCGAGGGCGACGCAGGGAAATGGCAAAGAGAGCCCGAAAAAGAGGATTGTGGGGGACAAGGACAGCGCACCTTGTCCGGAGAGAAGCTCGAAGGCTGTCACGATGCACAAGAGCTGATGCTGTACAGTGGCGATGTTTGACATATCGTCCAGGCCCGGCGCCGAAGACATAGGACTAGAATCGGACGGAACCGCAGTTGTAACCGCATTTGTGTCGACAATAAGGTCTTGTCGGTCGTGGTCGCGCGTCATGAGCATCTTTAGAACCTGCAACAGATCCTTGAAGAAGTCGATGTTCACG
The DNA here is from genome assembly GCA_032821775.1 of Sanguinoderma infundibulare. Taxonomy (NCBI): domain Eukaryota; kingdom Fungi; phylum Basidiomycota; class Agaricomycetes; order Polyporales; family Polyporaceae; genus Sanguinoderma; species Sanguinoderma infundibulare. The sequence continues at coordinate 1,267,097 of JAVLRN010000005.1, read as the reverse complement.
AGATGCGCAAATCGTGCGATTCCCCGCAACGCCGCAGGAAGCAGCGGTGTCGGCTTGGGATTCTTCAGCACACTGAAGTAAAGTACGAACAGTAGCTTGAGAGTTTCCGTGTGCTGACAACAAATCGGATCAAGTTAGCAAAAGTGGTTAGTCGTATTGTTGAGTGTCGTGTGAGCAGGCCCGGTGGGAAGATTCCATCGCAAATGGGGTAGCCGCTGGAGAGTTGGCACGAACACATGGAAGAACGGGAAGGCGGGCCACTCACCCTGGTCGTGCGCTCGTCATTGTCAACCTCCGCCGCAGCCTCGTGCATCTCCTTCTCGATCTCCTTGCGCTCTTTGAGCGCCTTCTTCACTTTCTTGCTCATATGCGGCTGGTCCACCACCTTGCCCTTCGCGCGGCGGGCCGCGGCCCGGCCTTTGGAGAAGGTCTTCCCATCGCCTGCCGCACCCTCCTTATCCACTTTCGTCTCCGACGCCCTGACGCCGAGCTCCGACTTCAAACGGAGGTGGAGTAGGCAGGACAGAACTTCTGGATGGACGTTATACTTGCGCTCCTTGATCATGCGGTTGAGTAGCCGCACGATCTCCAATGAAGGCTCTCCGATGTTGTCGGCGCGGAAAACTGTGATGAATGTGTCGAGGCACAGGTCGGAAGACTGTGGTGGCGGTCAGTCAGGTGGGCAGCGGACAGCGGAAGACACCTCCGGACGGCCCAACGCGATCGACTACGCGATGACGCCACGGATGTCAAGGATAGTCATCCATACCTTGTCCCAAGATTTCCGGCTGAGTGCAGCAACAATAGAGCTCATAAGATTGACGCGGAAATTGAAGTGCGTCGCCTCCACAAGAAGCGTGCACATGCAGTGAAGTGCTGTCTCCCCCAGTTCACTCTTCGCTGGCAAAACTCTGTTAGTATCGCCATCTGTACAATAGCATCTTACGTTAGTGTTTCACACCTTTCAACTCGGCTTCTAGGCTGCGAAGGTATGCCTGGTATACGCCCACGAGGCCTTGTTCCCAGTCTCGGGTCCGCTGAACCATCTGGCTGACCTTCTCCGCCTTCTCCTTGTCCGTGAGAGCGCGTATCCGGTAGCCTGGGATGATATCTTTGAACACCGCGAGCTGAGACAAAAACGTGAGCTTTCGGATGACGACGTCATTCGCTACTGGCTCCGGATGGTTCGGCGTTGAGATCTGGGGGAGGGAGAAGGTGTGTAGACGCCGTAAGAGGCCAAGCTAGCAAGCAATTCCATCTGAGTCTAGACGTCGCAGATAGGTTTGGGTGTGCTTACGCTGTTTTCTGGATCGCCGAGAATCTCTTGACATATACCAGCAATCTGTTCTTTTGCACCCTGTATTCGCGCAACGCGCGACTTCTGACCAATGACATCCGCGACCGCAGCGCGGCCAAACCGGGCGCCAGTAGAAACATCTTCGAATCCCATGCGCGGAGCGCTTTCGGGACCCTCGTCGGCGCTCTCCTCGCTATCCAGCCCGCTCTCTTCACTCTCGTCCAGAACGATTTTGGTCCCGTTCCTCTGGATGCGACCGTCTGCCAGCTTGATTGGTAACCGCTCGATGCCTTTCTCCTTGTCCGATCGGGGCTCCCACTCAGAACCGCGCTTCCGGGGTTGCGCCTCGAACGCCAGCTCCTCTTCGTCGGAATCCATCGGTTTCCGCCGCCGCTTGTGCTGCGCAGAAGACTCGGCTGCAGAAAGCGCCTCGTCCTCAGAGGTCGACATAACTTCATCGGGCGTCGCGCTTCCCATGTCGCTGATACCAGAACTCCATGCCTCTTCATCCTCGTCCTCGGAACCAGAATGTATCGATGGAAGGTCGTCTTCCACGGGTTTTCGCACCGGTCTGTGCAACCGGTGTAGTCGCTCCGTCTCTTTTTTGCTCCTATCGAGAAGAAAGGTCAGTTTTATAATCAGGATTCTTGGCACGCAGAGTGGGAATTTAAACAGGGAAGAAGATGGAAGGAAAGCACAGTAGGTTCATGACAGGAATGAGAATTCCCCATCTCTAGCGATATACACGCCGTTGGGCCACGGGCAAGCTGTGAGCGTGTAATGTCGTGAGATGACACGGGTAGTAGACGAAATGCCAGTATGACAAGAAACCATCGTTCGGTCTCATTACGACTGGGACGTGTGGAAGCTCCCGAACCGTTAATACGAATACAGCCCAGCTTTATATCAAAGACATATACGCAGTCTATCTCTTCCTCGTTCCATGTAGTGTCGACATGCGTACCTGGCGATATCCTTCTCGTCCAAAGACTGGAGGAAAGAGACGGCACCTCCATACTCCTCTAACATGTCCATGTCGCCTTCCGAGAGCTCCACCCCATCGGCACCCCCATCGGCATCGCCTTGATTAGGTATCGGGATAGTCGGCCTGTCGAATGCCCTCTCTTTCCCTTTCCCTTTTGTTTTAGATGCTTTGCCCTCGTCGGTGACTTTGCGCTTCTTCGAGGGCCTCTAAAAACTCGGTCAGTCTGGGTTCAAGTGGTTAGGCATGAAAAGACTGACTTGCACCGGTATAGCCGCCCTCCTTTTAATGCCCTTTGCGACCATAGCTGAAAAGCGAGAGGGAGGAAAGAGTTAACGAGGACGGTGAGACTTCGCACAAAATGTGGTAGAGTAAACTGGGAAGGTCTCTCGCACGATCATGTGACATGTGACCGCGTGACCGTGCGCGACGGCTTCAGGTTGACTGTGAGTGGTTTGCAGTGGCTAGTCGCATCGCTTCTTCCACCCTCGCCTCTTGCGGTCTTTGGGACAGAATCCGCACAGAGAATACTTTGCCAACGCGCAAGTCAGGATTCCAGGAGATTTAATTTCTCAAGCCTTTGCGTCCTCGACTCAAGTGCGATGCCACCTCCCCCGCCACCAGACCCCGTCCCGCCATGCGCTCGGGCGAGCCACGTCTTACGACCCCATCACGTATTCCTACTTTACATCTTTGCCTTGTGCTTTCAACCGCTCGACGAGAATGTCCTTCCGGGGCCTTTCATGCTCGCACTTCATCGAATCATGATTCGCGATGTAGCTGAGGTATGCCCGTCTCCATCTCGTTCCTTTGAGTCGTATCTGACCTATTTCCTCGTAGATCACCCCATCCAGATCATACAAACAGATCCTTAACGACATAATGCAAGCTGCTACTCCCAGAGTGGATGGTCCTGCCAAGGATCTCATTCGCAGGTTAGAAGATGCGGTCAGTGTGCCTCAGGAATTGTGAAGTCACAAGTACGTGGTTGCCTGACTATCTTTCGTCAAATAGGGGGAGGCGTTCAGCAGCCCGGACGCTCTCTCTGACTTCATGCAGAGTATGAATTTCAAACTGCCTTTTCTGTCATTTCTTGTTGATCATGCGACAGCGCTTCCCCTCCTCTTCCACGACAGAGAAGATGAAGAGGTACGCAGAAGCCTTCGCGGATGTCGGAGGTGCCATAATTGACTGCTTCCACATTGACCTTAGACTGCCCGGTTTGTAAGTCCACGCACGAGTCCGATGTGTCCTTCCACGCCTGTGCATGACACGAGGGTACTCAACGCCATACTCCACAGAGCCGTCGTTCCTTATTTGGCTACTTCTGTCATCGCTGCTTCGTTAGCTTCACAAAACTCTCATTAGGCGGGATTGAGCGACTTTTCCAAGAGTACGTTGCGTGGGTAAGGTCCGACGCCGACCCACGCTTTGTTACGCCACCCGGCTACGCACAAATCCGTCGAGATGTCATAACCAACGGTATGTCGCCCTCGTCCCGGATGCTATTCTCAAAAACGGCATAGCTAATGTTGAACGCATCGCAAATTCCGTGCATTTACCGCCGAATGACCCGGTTCCTGGAATCCCAGACTACCATCTGTTCAAAACAAAGCTAGACAAGACAGAATATGCCGCCTCCGAGACTTACGGACTGTAAGCCTCTCGATCGCACCAGTCGATCCATGCCCGACCCACTGTACACTAACATCGTTGCGGTTAGCTTCATGAAGGGTTTGGTCACTAGCGATAGCAACGTCGCAAATGATGGCCTCCGGAGGTTCTTCGAGCAAAAATTCCATGATGGAAGTGAATCGTACGTCGTTCTTTCTTGGTTCCCTCCGCTTTTCTTTTCATAGACTGGGTCGCTGCTAAGGCTCAGCATCGAATTGAGCTGTGCGCTAACATGACAGAATTCAAACTAGGGGATTGCGCCAGCATGCAATGCTCAATCTGGCGAGGATGTATTTTCTCAGACGGGAACTAGCGGCGTGTAGAAAGGTTTGCAGTTACGTAGTTGCTGCGTTCGCATGTTCAACCTGACATATGTTGCTACCCTAGACTTTGGAGGAAGCGATCGCAGCATCTCGGACAGCGGGGGATAACAAGACCTTGCAACACTGTTCAAGGTATGCCCGCGGTCTCACCGCATGCCTACTGCGTAAGCACCATTGAAATTCTGACATGTCCAGCCTTCTCAATCGGCTTCCTCCACTCGAGAGGGGTCGCAGACCAATTATCAATGAGGTCCAGCCCGATATGCACCCGCTTGAGATCCTCGCCGACGTGAAGAAGCTCATGAACACTCAACATGTATGTCGGGAGCGCATTCCACGCCACCATTCCTCATGAGCACTATCACTAAAACGAGCTAACAACAACCCACATCGAAATAGCAACAGCCCCTCACTTTGGCGTACGAGCGAATAATCCAAGCGATCGGGCTGTACGACCACTACATCGACGTCCAGGGCGGACAGTTCGTCGAGTCCGAACAGCTCGCACAGCATGCCGTGCAGAGCGTGCTATGGAGCAGTTTCGGTACGTTCAGCCCATTCCTCCGGCTTCATCATTCTCCTTTCGGGCTTGACCTATATACAGACGGACACTGACCGCACACTGCATTCGCCGTCGCTGTCGGTGGCATTAGGTTGCACGAAGCTAGCCAGGATAGAAGAGGACATCATCACGGCCTTCTCGGAAGTTGGCGGAGATGATAATACGCGCCTGACCGTTACCCTCAATCGCGCATACCACGTCAGTCTCGCCGCCATATACCAACATGGAATAGATTTAAACGGTTCTGACGCCATTCCGCCATTTGCATAGGTCGCTCGTCAAGGAAAGTATCAACAGGCGGTGGCGTCGCTGCTCGACCCCGACGTCTGGCGGGGGCTGAGCATCGCGGATTATAACCTGTGGGCGTTCGAGATCTGGAGCATCCTCGCTATGCGCGCGTCCCGCAGGTGGGTTCCGTTCGTCATGAGGACGTATCGAATGAGACCCCCAAAATGAACTCTGACATCTCGACAGCAGACAGCAGCGCCAACTGAAAGATTACCTGATGCCCCGGATGCCCAATACAACGGCGTATTCGCCCAAAGAGTACCAATGGGCAGATATGCCGATAGGTTCCCTCATACGGGACCCGTTGCACGAGGCTTTGACAATGCGGGTCCGTCATTTTTCCTCCTCTAAAGATGCGGTTGGTAAATTTTGGGCGGGGTGCTGATGCGATGATGTTGTTGGCAGTTGTGCGGGCAGGCCCACGCCACCGTCGACCAGCTCCTCACAGCGCTGTGGCATGCAGAATACCACGGGCGGTACAATTTGTATCGCACCGCGATCATCCTACTCGCAGACGTCGGGCTCGAGTTTGGGATGACGAAGTGGTGCAAACGCCTAATGGACGAAGTCATGCCCCAGGTACGTCTCGACGCGCGCAGCGGTGCGCTTGTCCGTCTGTCTAGTTGGCTAACCACACGCGCACTTCACCCTTCTACCAATCCCAATTGGAACCGCCACTACGACCGCCTCGGATCACGTCTGGATGCTCCCAATACAGGTCGTGAGCGAGAACGACCTGGAGCAGAAGGGATTCGCCGAGTTCACCCTCGCGCGCTGCATCATCGCCGCTGGCGATTCGTCCCGTACGTCTGTTCAGCCCCGCCTACCCCTTCCGTCTATCGCGCCCGATGCTGATGAATCTGGCTGCTATCACTATCATGCACGCACCCATGCCCACCTACACGCGCACCCGAACTTCGTTCCTAACGGTTGGGACCCCGGGCTTACGCGTCGTTTCCACATCACCTCGCCTCGATGCTACCAACCTCCCACCGCCACCCACCGCCCTTCTGTTCGTTCCCCGGCTCCAAACGCTCTCTTGCGCTCTCTCATTTCCGCGGCACCCTTCCTCGACAATCAACCTCCCCCCGCGCCCTCCCTCCCCTCCCCTCGTTCTCCACCCTTCCCACGATCCCAACCGTCCCACAGCGTCAGCCCTAGAAGAGGCGGTGCCCCACCTCGAAGACGCCGCGCGGTGCTTCGGCGCGCTTGAGATGCATGCCGCCCACTGCGACGTCCTCTTCCTCCTCTCCGTCGTCCTCCACAACGCCGGCGCGCTCGAGCGCCGGGACGCGGCCGCGCGCGACCACGCGGAGGCGCTGGAGGCGCGCGAGACGGCTCACACGGTTGTGCTGGAGTCGTGGGTCGAGGACACGTGGGCAGTTGTCGAGAATGTCGGTGCTGCGCTCGCGTCGAGGTGATCCTTCTTTTTCAGGGAGGGAGGATGTACGTCGTCCGTTGTTCGTTCGTTGTCGGGTGTGTGGGGAAGATGGGTGTTGGAGGATGGACTGGGGAGTTGGGGGTTGGATGAAATGTCTTCAAGTGTGTTGTGTCAATGGGTGTTGTGTTTTTGTCGAAAATGCTCGAGGCAGTTACTGAAGCAAACAAAATATGATGATTGCAAAATGATGCTTCAAGTTCCATTAGGATACATCCAGTTCAGGTAACTAAGTGGAGGGGTGCAAGGTAACTTGGTACTGGTGGCGATAGTGAACGACATCCACAGCCATCCCAAGGACGGGTATGCAACGCAAAGATGACAATGGTTATCCTACATTTACAAACGCACTGTGCCACGAAACCGACCGTGACCTATCTTTCACCGGTTGCCCAACCCGCTGACCTGGTACGCGCTGCTCGAGCGGATGAACTCGAACCTCATCGCCAGGCCCATGAAGGAGTCTCGGATCCAAGCGGGGTTGTACGGGATGAACCCCAACATGTATCGCCTCTCGTTCGGCACCCCGAGCAGCCCTTGGATGCGCTTCACCAAGCCAATGACCGCCAGGGCGGTTGGCCGACGCTCGGCCGCCCACTCCTGCAACGGCTTCTCCAGCTCAGCCTTGGACTTGGACGCATCGTTCGAAGACGCCGCGCGGATAAACTCGGCAAGGACGGGTGCGAGCTTGATGCCGTCGCGGATGCCGAGGTTCATGCCCTGGCCTCCCATGGGAGGGTGAATGTGCGCGGCGTCGCCGATGAGCATGATCGGACCGCCCTCCGCACCAGCTTCCGCGGGTACGTGGGCGAAGAAGCTGTCGGCGATGGCAGAGTGCGTGCGGAAGCGGCTCGACCAGAGTACACCCGTGATCTCCGCCTTCGGGGCGCCCGCGGGAAGAGCGGTGTTGGGGCCCCAGATGTCGAGCATTTGCTGGACGTACTCGATACCCGGCGCGCGCGGCGGCTCGCCCCGTTCGGGAGGGATGCCGACGGCGATGCGGTAGACGGTCTCCCCCTTCGGAAGGTTCTTCTCGGGATACGGCTCTCCTGGAAAGGTAAGCCAGAGCACGGCGTTGTCGGGAGAGAGGATGAGGTTGATACTGTCTTCCCGGAAGGGGGGCGGGTTGATCGCGGTGACGTCTGCGATGATCATACAGGCTAATGCGTCTTTCACATCAACCATGCCTGTAGGGTCGGCCCAGCCAATGTTGGCGAGCTGACGGATCTAGAGAGAGGAGGATAAAAAGTCCGGTGAGCAAGCATTTTCGAGCATAGATGCGATGACGCCGCGAACCGTCGACCGTGCACCATCTGCGCCAACAACTACTCGGGCGCGCAAGACATGACCGTTGTCGAAGATAACGTCGGTAAACTTGCTGTCATCCGGGCTGGGCTTCATGCCCACGACCTTGAATGGCCTGAGGACGGAGATGGCGCGGTCCTTGGCGGTCTCGGTGAGTATCTTTTCGGTGACATGTTGTGGGACACAGAGGGCGTAGTTGTATTTGGTGTACTTGGAGAGAGGCTCGAAATAGGCTGTTTCCATTTCGTACCCGCCGGACCAGACGGCAGTCCTCTTGATCTTAAGTCCTTGCTGGATGAGGGGGTCGGCGACACCGATAGACTCGAGGGCCTTGAAACAAACTAGCACTTAGAACATGGTGACTTTGAAAACAACTATGATTGTCGCTGACGTACCTCCAAAGTAGCAGCATGAATGCCGACGGCACGGGAGGTATTCTCGCCCAAGAGTGACCCGTCCACGACAACAACATCTTGACAGCCGTGCTTCTCAAGAGCGAGGGCAAGAGTGACCCCTGTCGGGCCGCCACCGACTATGAGGACTTGAGCAGTCTGAGGTAGAGACATTGGAGGATATTGGGAGGATGAGAGCTAGCTTATGCCCGGGGTGGAGTTGGCCGCGATCAGTCGACCCGACGTCAAGCTTTATATATCTGGGGCAAAACGGCCGAGTGTGGAACTCCCGATGACAGGCGCATGTACGGACATGTATCATGGGGACCTCTGTGACGACGTTGGCAGTCGGCAGCATAGCGGCTGCTGCCAGTCCGGCTTGTGCGTGCGCGGCCCACAGTCCATCTCCCGGCACTGCCACCCTCTCCCGCGCCGGCAACTTGCGCGTCCCGGCAGCGATCTCCCAAGCGGCGCTGGGCTTGAGGCTGCTCCCGTGCCTCGACGACCAGAACGATGATGAACTCGACCCCAAACGTCCCCTGTCAGTCCTCCAACTGCATCAGCGACCGCCCCACATCCCGTCTCGAGTGTCCAACATGCAACAAGTCTGTCGTCTGCTTCTTTCCTGCGGTCTGTTCTCATCGTTACTCGTCCCACTAGGCTCGGCATCAAAGGCTCTTTCTTCTGTTCGCAGGAGTGTTTCAAGGCAAACTGTACGTCCGGGCTGCATCTTGTGATCCCTTATAGCTAACAGCTACCAGGGGTATGGCCTTCACTGCGATCATGCATGCCCACATCCTCCTCTGATCGTCGTCTCCCCTACCCAACGCGTGTAGAAAGCGCACAAAATTATTCATGACATCGCCACCCCCAAGCAGCCTTTGCTAGACGATCCCAACATAAACAAAGGTGCTTCGATCTTTTAAAGTCGCCTATCCCACATCAATTTCATGTTCTGCAAGTAATGCAATCTTAACTGGGTTCCGCCGTCGCTTTCCAGATGGCACCTTCAACCCCTTCGGCAACTTCAAGTTCACTGGTCCCCTGCGCCCCGTCTACCCTCTTTCTCTCAAACGAGAAGTGCCTGCACATATCCCCCGACCAGACTACGCAGAGGATGGTACGATGAGGCGTATCCTTTATGCTATTCCCCGTGCCATGTGAGTCCATCCTCACTCACCCCTTCCGTCTCTCCCCCACATCCAGGCATCCCCACTTCCGAGAACAGAAGGCTAGGACACCCGCCCCGGATACTCTCCCCCGAGGAGCAAGACAAGATGCGCAACGTTTGCAGAGTGAGTCCCCCTCTGCTCCCCTCCGCGACGTTCCGCTCTCAAGCGCCCCGCGTCAGCCGTGTTGCCAATAGCCTTCTGACCATGGTTACGCTTTGCTTTGCTTCCTTGCTCTCCGTTGCCTCCATCCCCTGCGCACCGCCCCAACCGTCATCTAGTTGGGTCGAGAAATACTCGACATCGCTGCCGCCGCCATTCGCCCGGGCATTACGACTGACGCGATCGACGCGATCGTGCACAAGGAGACGATAAAGCGCGACGCATACCCGTCCCCACTCGGCTACCGTCGTTTTCCCAAATCCGTGTGCACGTACGTCCCTCTCGCTCTGGTCGCCGTGATGGTGCTGACACCATCATGGACACGCTCATCCGCAGCTCAATCAACGAGGTCATTTGTCACGGCATACCCGACCAGCGAAAACTGCAGGAGGGCGATATCATCAACATTGGTACGTCCTTTCACTCTATTAGATTGCCCTCATGCAGGAGGAGGAAGTCCTGACGTCGACCTTGCTCAAAATCAGATATTTCGCTCTACAAAGACGGTGAGTCTCAGCAACGTTAGTAGTGCGCCGGAAGGACACGATTGACCCACCTTGTACCTCACAGGGTTCCACGGCGACCTCAACGAGACCTACCCCGTCGGCCGAGTCGACGAGGACTCGAAGCGACTCATGAGTACCGCGCGCAAGTGCCTCGACGAGTCCATCAAGCTCTGCAAGCCCGGTGCCCTCTTCCGCGATCTCGGAAAGACCATGTGAGGCCGCCTGTCCCATCATGCTCCCCCACGCAACATGGTGCTGACGTATGACTCGAACTCCCAGCGAGCCGATCGCGCGCCAGAACGGGTGCTCGGTCGTCCGAACCTATTGCGGCCACGGCATCAACGACCTCTTCCACACCGCGCCCAACGTGCCCCATTACGCCAAGAACAAGGCCGTCGGCACCATGAAGCCCGGCATGACCTTCACGATCGAACCCGTACGTCTGAGATTCCGAACACGTCTATGTTCCCTCGGCCAGCCCGAAATGCACATCGACTGACTCGTCCTATCGGCACATGACAGATGATCAACCTTGGCCACTGGGATCTGGAGCACTGGCCGGACGACTGGACGTCGACGACGATCGACGGCAAGCGCAGCGCGCAATTTGAGGAGACCCTCCTGTCAGTCCTGTTCCGTGTTTTCACAACCTAGGTGCACTTGTTCATTTTTTTTTTTTCGATTTCAGCATCACCGAGACGGGCGTTGAGATCCTCACGGCTGGCACGCCCCGGCAAGATTTGATGTAAAACTGCCTGTTAGATCACGTGTATATGCTGTCATCTGTTGTATCGCATGCGTGCTGCCGGTCCTTTCGCTTTTTTGGTTGTATCAACAACAGTCATCGGCACAAGGACATGATAATGGTTTGAAGATTCAAGAATCGACAGTGGCACTGTTCCCCGCGCGAGTACATAAGGAGCACACGAAAACACGAGATAGCCCAGGTTAATGTAAGAGGAGGCTGGTACCCGAAGAGTAATGTAGCAGAGTGAGTAGAGCGTCCAAGGAGTGGGGGTCGGAAGTCCAAATAAAAAAGGGTCCTCGGCACATCGTATCCTACGATGATTGCTTTACCCGCCGCTTGTCCATTTCTTCATTCAGATCCTTCGTCGCATCTTTGAAGGACTCGTCCCTATCAACACCACCAATGACCTCCACAGGGACGCCGTCCGACAGGCTCGGCTTCCTCGCCCGCGTTGGCCCACGGAAGTGCAGCCCGTCTGTGTCGGTGTGCTTCTCACCTGTCGACGCTGCCATCGTGGGGGAGAGAGGGCTTAGACCATTCCCGAGACCAGCGATGTTCGTCCCTGACGTTCGCAGGCGGTGAAGGTCGGCGTACGAACTGCGCTGGGACCGCGGGCGGGTGGCGAGCGAGTGACTGTCGCCAGAAGGGACGATGAAGTCATCGTAGTCCGGCGCGTCCTCCTCGTCCGACACGTCTGGCGTAGCCACACGGCTGATATCGTGGCTTCGCGTGCCTGCCCACGCGCTTGTCCCGCGCGTCGCGCTCCGGCTCCAGCCGAACAGGCGTTCGTCAAGCCAGGTCTAGACGAGAAGTATGATGAGGAATTGAGAAAGAAGCGCACGATAGATTTCAACCAAGGCGGCACTGACCATAGGGTGAACGAGAAGATTTCCTTGCGCATCGACGCCGCCGGTAGCGCTCTTGCGCCGCCAGATGCCGGGCTGCCCGCTCGAAGGGGGCGCGGTTGCAGACGGGACAAGAATACGCCACTATGAGAGATGTTAGATCATCGTGCATACACCTACAGAGACAGGTAAAACGAACCTCGTCGAAATCTTCGAACATCTTGGGCCCAAATTCGTTGATCGTCTCCACAAGCTCGTTTGAGACTTCCCGCCTCATCCGCTTGAGCCTCTCAAGCGATCGTTGCTGCCCGGGTATTAATGCAATGACGAGCGGCCTCAGAGACCTACCATGGGATCGCTCGTGAGTCTCGACAACAGACCTCAGTCAGCCTGGACTCACTTTAGGACGTCCATTCCGGCTTCACCGAACTTGAGAGCCGAGTAGGCGAGGATTGGTAGGACCATGAGAACAAGGAACGGCGTCCAGATCCGCCACTTCAGCGGAGCGCCAGCCTTGACCGCCACAATTGTTGCGACCACGGCGTAAAAGGCGTAGAGTACGGGCGTGACTCCGAGAGCAACGAGAATCTTCCAAGTGGCCAAGACATCACGTCCGGCGATCTTGACCTCAGAAGCAGCGAGAGCCTCTGTTAGCGGTTAATGAGAAGTTGAGCGACTTCGCGGCACAGGAAGGAGATTTGGGAACTACTTTACCTTTGGCCTTTTTACGGGAAATAATGGAAGCAGTGACAAAGATTGGGCCATTCAGGATGACGCCAGGTAGAGCCAGGACGGTCCAGACTGCCAGCAAGCCCAGGCGGTATGTCAGGAGACCGAACGTCTTCCATCCAGCCTTCTGCGCACGGGGCACCTGCCACAACATGTCAGAGGAGCCGTTGATGTAACCTTATTCAACTGAAATACCTGATGGTCACGCAGTCCAAGGTCTCGGAGAAGACGATTGTACCTCAACACATCGTGTCGGAGTTTTTGCACTTTGGGTTCGTCCTTGAAGTGGAGGTATCCTTGCAGAAAGCGTTTGTTGAGCTCAACAACTTGGCTTAGCGTCAAATGTTGGCCTGGGGTTTTGTACAGCCGTCGTCCCGCTTGGATGAGCTGTACGGGTACAAGCTCAGAAATGTTACAGGAGAGCGAAGCGCAACGCCCACCATGAGAGTATCATAGTCAGGAGCCCTCAAGGTAACGGTTTTGAGGGCATCATAGATGACGTCGAGAAACTTGCCGACCGCTTCCCTCTTCTTCGTGCCGCCCTGCTTGAACATCTCCACGAACTCCAAGGGCACATCAAGCGGGGACCCAAACTCGATGACCGCGCGGGACCGGAAGCGGTGTGCATGGAAATACGACAGACCGACAGGCACCAGCTTAACCTTCAGTTCAGGATTGTTTGCCATTGCTCCCAATGCCATCATGGAGACACCGGCTTTAAGGGGAAGGAGGTCCGTTCGGTCATGACTACCGCCTGTATGTATGTTAGTTGGCTGCAGACAGCATGGAGGTGCTTGCGCGGACAGACCTTCAGGGAAAATACAGATGGCCCCACCATCCGTAAGACACTGGTACACGTACTGATACATCTCTTGTTGGTCCACGAATGGAAGCCGCTTGTAGCTGAACCCTTGCTGGCCGGCAGCCTGGATATCCTTAATTTTCTCGCGCAACTTCGCCGTCCCCGAGAACTCCTTCCGAATCCTGAGCTGTGTGTCCGACAGGATCTCCGACACTTCCGCAACGACTGAGCCCATGGACTTGGGCAGCATGATTTGCATCCGCGGGGTGAACTCAGAGGTGAACTTGGTGCCATGGCCGATGATGAGCGTGGGCTCTTCTTCCGAGATGGTGAGTTCACCCGTTCCGGTCTTGGCATCGTCGGCGGCTCGTACGACAGGAACTTGACGTTTCGGTTTAATGCATGCTCGATACATGCTATGACAGAACACTCACTGCTGGCCATCATCCCTGCGAAAAACCCCACAAATCTCCTCGTCATGCTCTTGGCCGCGATGAGTGACCGCACATGCCGGCCCGTTTCACGGCGGACCTCTTGGTACAGCAACAAAGGGTCGAGGAACTGCGAGCGCGACGTTCACGTCAGCGTAACACAAAGGGTGGACCTGCGACGCACTTGGTTATTGTGGGGTGCAGCAACAAAGATCACCGGACCCTCGCGGGGAATGTTGAATGCGCTCCGCGGCCGAACCTCCCGGAAGAAGATGTTGGTGACGACCCTCCAGAAGACAAGCGCAGCATCATACACGAAGTCCGAGTTCTGGGAGTGTTTTACAGCGGCCATGGAGAGAGCGAGATGTCGTAAGGTCGTCAAAGAGAAAACACAGGACGGTTGGGGTCGTGGCCGCGCCAAGGTCGGGCGAGTGACGTCGACGCAGACGGCCATTCCACGGCGCTTGCGCTCTCAATCCGTCACGCGCCCACGTCCCCAACGCCCAGTCGCCGACGCTTGGGGCGCAAGACTCGACGCAGATCATGATTACACCTATTATCTCTGTCTACTGTACGAAACCGAGGTGATGATTGGTATACAGATGCAAATGTGAAAATATCTCGAAAGCAACAGCACCCTCCAGACCCCATCGTCATCAACTCGTCCCTGACCGCAGGGTTGCAAGCCCAGACGGCGCTGCTCGTCCTTGCGAGGAGCCATTGCTGGCCGTGCTCTGCCGGTTGTAGTGGAAAATGTCGTGCAATCGCGACAACTTCTCTTGCTGGGAATCGGCCATGTCGGTTAAACTCGATCGAGGAGGTGAACGCGGAGAGGATAGCTCAGGTCGGCCGCTGGCCGACACGGGAGAGGTCGGAACTGTTCCATGGCCGTTCAAGTCGCGCACTGATGATGAGCATTGAGAATCGGATGTCTTTCACGACGCTGGGTCCCGGCCTACTCACCACTCGATATGCTCTCAGCCCTGTCTCGCCCAACCCCATTCCCGTGAAACTCGAGCCCTACGACTCGGTTAATACATCATCACACGGTTTAACTATCCGAACGCACTGGACAGCGTCTGCGCAACCGCGACGTTCCGCTCCTCGTCCTCGGCCGCACGGCTCGCCAGTGCTCGTGTGATATACTTCCGGAACGCAGACCCTGTCGACTCCAAGATCTTGTCGACCTTCGGCTTCTTGTGGGGATACGCCTTGAGATAGTGGTGTAGTTCGGTGATGCCTTCCTTGTGCATCGCCCCTGTCGTCTCGCTGGAGATGTGGCCAATGATGACATTGAGCTGGTCGTCGAGGTCCGGTTCTTGTACTGTGTCAGCCGTCGACGATACGGAACGGCTTCGAGAATGACTTGAAGATGAAGGGGGGTGAGGATCGGAGGCGACGGAATGTGAAGAGGCGGTCTCGTGGGGGGACAGGGGACGCGCGGCACTCGAGGCGGTGGATGGCCTCGTCGATTCCTCGCGGATAGGCTCATGACGGAGAGGCACTTCGGCAGCGGTCTTGGTCGACGAGTTGAGAATGCGGTATACATATGGGTAAACGATGGTCGCGGACGGATCATCGAAGGCGGATGACAGATGGTCGTAAACGTCGTCCCCGTAGTGCGCTAAAAGTCGAAATGAGCTCCACTCATGTTTGAATCGCATGGAAGCTGCTCACCGACTACATGCTGAATGATGACCTTGATGGTTCTCAAAGGCATGTCACCGCACGGCACCTTGTTGGTCGCACGAGCACGCCATTCATTTGGCGGCACTGACTGTAAGAAGTGCTCCACAGCTGGGAATAACTCCACGGGATCGAGGACGTGCTTCTCGAGATCCTGCGGGATATTCCGAGCGAGCTTCCACACGCATTTAAGAACCAGTTCAGCAACCTTGGCTTCTTGCGAGTCGGGGCCGGTGCCGTTGGCAGGGAAAGGTTTGACGATACGGAGAAGCAAAGCGAACAAAGCACTGTGCACGACATATCAGTGTCAAGAAGTCATCTACGACCTTCGCATCATTGAACTCACCGGAATATGGACATTCTCCTACCGGTAGCGAACAACCGCAGGATAATCATGTTGATGAAGCGCGATAGATCCTTCACCTTGCCATCCGGGCTGTTGTCCGTCTGCAGGAGACGAAGAGTCAACTCTTCCAGGAGAGAGGTCATGATATCAACTGTCAACGACTCTGCAAGGAAGACGTGATCGCAGAAGGCATTGAGTGTCTGGATGAGATGCTTCGCGAGACGGAAGTTCTCTGGAAGAGTGATGTCTTCTGGACGCTCGAACACGTGTGCCATTTGCAGGGTGATAGTCTCAATCAGACCCTCCGTGTGCTCCGCCAAATCTTGATATGCCACGGACGAAGGTCCACTGTCCGATCCAACTTCGAGGACTTTTTGAATCTTCTTCAGAGCGTCGACACTCCTCGTTGGGTCGTTGCTGAGAATGCTAGAGATGGCGACCGTGATATCGTCGGCGGCATTCTCTTCGGGATGATCGTGCTGCTCGTCATTAGGACGATGGCCGCCTCTATGGCCATTGGAAGAGAAGACATCTTCAGTGGAAGACCTCGACTGCACAGGCGGAGAGGGTAACGCGTCCTGCGAAGACGAACCCGACGTGCCATTCAATCGAGATCGCGGAGGACCTAATCTCGAAGGGAATAGACTCTTCGGTCGTCCACTTGGGGAGCTGGGTCCTTGGATGTGCGACGGCCCGGGAAGTTTGCTCGTCTGAGAAGGCGCGGGAGACGATGACCGGACCATATTCAAGGGGGAAGCAGGTCGCGCGATACGTGAAGGTGCTGCGAGGGCTGGGCTGGCTGGACGTCCGATGCCTCCTATTCGAGACACCGCACCGGGAGCTGGGGAGCCCGACCTTGGGATCCCTGTGGCAACGCGAGAAGCGTGCGTCGCCAGTTGGGCACTTCCCACTTTGTCGGGGGTGCTCGTGCCGGGCACGCGGCGCAAGCGCTCCTCGAGCTGGGTCTTGTCCTTCGGGGAGAGAGCACCGACCAGAGACCATATCTTCTCGCCCACTAGCACGTACCCCTCGCTTTAAGAAAAAGTGAGCGTTAGAATCACGGAAGAATGTCATGTCCGTACCTGAGAGCGGCTAGGGCGGACTTGCGGACTGCAGGATCCTTGTCGGAGATCATAGCTGCAATCTTGGGGAACGCCTTCGGCGGCTCGCACGTGCCGATACCGAATCGCTTCAACAAACTGGCGAGTTCATCTAACGTGCCCTGCCTGGTCTTCGCTACCTTTGACTGCAAACCATGCTCGAGCAGAAGTTGGAAAACTCGACTGTAGGCGTAGACTTTGGGGAGCTTCTGGACTACCTGCGAGACTCGGACACGCACGGGCTCGCGCGCATCACCCAACTGTAGTAAAGAGTTAGTGCGTTATATGGGTGATCAAGTTCGACACGCACTTTGTAAACAATGGTTGGTATGAAGACCAATGCTTCTTGATCGGACAGTTGGTAGTCGACGCTCTGGAAGAATGTGATGACTGAGTCGACTACATCCACGCATTTCTGGACGAGGTTGGACTGCGGCTCGTGGACCTTGATCGACACGAACTTCAGCGCAAGGTCCGAGTTGGCGACACAGATCGACTGCATCTTGTCATCTCCAGCCTGAGCACTGCCGTAGAAATCTTGGATCATCCCCAGTCCGTTGACATGGTCGTTCACGGCGTTGTGATCGTGGCTGAATAGAAGCGCGAGAAGCTCCTTCGACGCGTGTGGTTCCATCTGGTGTTGGAGGAGCTCTGCGAGGTCTTTGCGAGGGGGACCAGATTCGATTACCCACTTATTGGCGTCTTTGGCCAATCGCAACCGCTTCGTATCAGGATTCGGGCTCGTGAAGATCATGAAGGAGTCGGAAACTTCGACAGTAGCGGATCTTGAGGGGCCACCGAGGGGTGCACCAGGTCTCTTGAGACCACCCAATTTGCCGGGCCCTGGAAGACGTGAGGTAGCTGCTGGTTCAGAGGAGCCCTCAGCGCGTGACTCTGGACGAGGGATTGACACTTGAGGGAGCTTGCGTCGTACGCCGCCCAGCTTGCTTGGCGGTGCTATCTTGGTTGATTCGGCCGGAGCAGGAGGAGGGGAGGGGTCCTTCGGCGGAGCGGCAGTAGCTTTCGGAGCCGCTGCGGCCTTGGCTGGTGCAGCCTTGCCCGGAGCAGGACCAGGAGCGCTCTTTGGGGCAGGTGCAGACCCGCGAGCTGCTTGAATAATCGGGATGGCAGTGGATTTAGAAGCAGGCTTCAACGAATTCGCCTGGTTCATGACATAGTCATAACCTGCGCTCGTGATGAGAGTGGGAAGCATGGCATGGGCGCTCTTCCTCACGTCGCCATTCCGATCGTCTAGACAACTGACCACCGGGAGAGCCCAACTACTGAGGTCCAACCCGGCCTGCAACTCGTGTTCCTTGAACCAGTCGACAAGCCAGGTGAGTAAGGAAGCGCGCTGCAACGGATTGGTGGACTCCAGCGCAGTGCCTATGCCAGCCGCGATGGGTTCGAAGCCTTCACAAGCGTCGACGATAGCGGCCAACGTTTGTAAAGCGGCGGCTCGACATGGTGCTTTCTGATCGGAGAGGACGCTGGCGACGGGAACAACGAAGAACCGGGTATGTTTCTCGAAGGGTTTACCCATACCGGTGGCAATGCGGGCGACAATGTCCAAAGCGAGCATTTGAACCGGCTTGTTTGCGTCTACAACTCGAGCCTTGAGGACCTGCCCGATTTCGCCTATGCGGACGGGATTAGCAAACAGTTCAAGGCGGCACCGAGTCGGGTAGGTACGCACCCATGGTGGGTTTCAAACGCTTGTTTCCGCCCTGATCTAAGATCGCTTGTAGGGTCTCGAGAGCTTCCTTCTTCGTCTTCCACGCATCGCTTTTTGCGTCTGCTAGGATCGTCGTACCCTTTAGTAAACCATCAATCTCCACCCGAGGGAACAAATCATCCAACGGATCGCCTCCAGTAGCTGCGGCCTTGTTGCCCGCACCACCGGCAGGGGCAAGGTTAGCGACATCCGCTGATGTGCGAGTTGGCTCTGGAGCCTGAGTGCCCTCAGCCTTGTCGAATTCGCTATTGATAGTGGCCAGAAGCTGGGGATTCAGGTCCTCGAGAAGGTCCTTGATCGCTGGGAAATGATGTCAGGCGCCTGCGCCGCGAACTTAGAAGACTCGCTTACAAGAACCGGCGAATAGCTTGACCGTCACGAGGGTCTTGGTCGCGTTGGTTCGCACGGCGGCATTTGAATTCTTCAGGGTTGTCTTGAGAAATTCAATGAGACTGCGCAAGGACAGGCCGGCGATTCCAAATTCTACAAGGGCCTGCTCGACCCACGTGAGAGCATCAGCTAGAACTTTTGGGGCCTTCTGCTTCGAAAGCGGATCGTAGGCTGTGTGGGACGTCAGTTATAGTTGGTGTAATGGAGACAGAGAGACGCGCCGTGACCGAGAACAAACTGCAACGACGTCTTCTCCGCGAAAAGAAGAAGCGTTTCTCCCGCAGGCTTCTTGAGCTTCATGTCGCCCAGCTTCTCACTGAGATGCGGTATGCAGATAGCAGCAGAAGGACGACCGAAAGATGGACAACGGTCCGCGAGGATGCCGAGAATACCATAGAGCTTAGCAGATACCTGTCGAACATCGAAGGTTATCACACGAGCCGGCGATTAACCACGAATCGCAGCCATGACCACACACCTGGAAGTTCTTCTCGTTCCAGCCTCTTTTCGCCAGGAAGCGAACGACAACCTCAGAATCAAGCCCCTCCGCAGCGCCTTCTATCCAAGTGGTCATATCCTCGAGTGCAGCCAACCGAACCTTCCAATTCGCGTCGCCCAGCTCTGTCACATATTTCCCAGGTACAACCTCAGCAGCTAAGGCCTCCGCATCTTCCGGCGTGTGCTTGAACTTGAAAGTATCGAGAGCACCGGGAGCAGGCGCAGCGCCGCCCTTACCCGGCTTTACTGCAGCCGCCGCTGCAGCGGGAGGAAGCTTCTTCGGGGCAGGGGCAGCCGTCACGGGAGATGCAGCGCCGCCTTCGCCTGCACCAGAAGCTGAGGGCTTCTTCGCCTGAAGCACACGAAACGTTAGTTATGAACCCCTTAGAGGGCGCCCAATACGTACCATAAGACGCGCAGGAGGCTTTTTGAGAGGTTTGCTCTCTGCAGGCGCCGTAACGTTGTCCTGACTAGGCACGGCAGGGAGTTCTGCAGTCGGTGGCTGCTTCGCCGGGGGCATCTTCTTCTTTGGTGGTTCCTTCGCGGGAGGAGGGGCAGATTTCGGAGGTCCACCAGAACCAGCCTTAGCCTTCACCTTGGCGTTGTCATACGCCTCCTTGACCTTTGTTTTCCTTACATCCGCGAGACCATCCATAAGCGCGTTCAACGGCCGCTCCCCCACCATCTTCATCAAGGTTCCAAGACACACCGCAGCCTCGTTTCTGGCACCTTCAAACGGGTCCTCCAGTAGAGAGGCAAGTGCTTCTGACAAAGGCTTGATCTGTGGTGCTGGGAGCGCCGTAGGAGAGGTAGATAGACTCCTTGCAACGAACTTCAGAGTACCCTCCTTGACCTGAGGATTCTTGGAGTTCAAAGCTGGGAGCGTGTCGGGAAGGATGTCCATGAGAGTAGTCTGCAAAATATGAGCGCAGATTTTAGGGATGCGAATCTGACGACGGCTTACCGTAGCGAAAACGGCATCCAACGCATTACCAATAGCGTCGGTGACGTTCACCTTCCTCTCCTTCAACCTCTCCAGCATAGGCGGGACGACACTCTCCCTGTACTTCGCGAAGGGCCCCATCAGACCCTTGGCCAACCCTTCCAGACAGTTCGCCGCAACCATCACGCAGTTGATATTCGCGTCCTTCTGCACGCAGGTCGCTAATGATCGAGCAAGCTCTCCTAGTTCGGACGCCTCCTTGATCCTAGGGTTCGCATTGACCACCGTCAAAAGCTCGTCGAGGGCCTCCTTCCTGTCCTTCCACTTCGAGGACTTCAACGAGGCTTGGAAATTCGCGGGCATCTTGGGAACGATGTCTACCTCCTCCACGAACATTCGTGGATCAGGGGGTGCTTCTGGAAACACGGCACCTGAGCTGAGATCATCTTAACTTATCGGAACACGCACCTTCTTCAGGAGCACCTGCATCCCCATCGCCACCCGCCTCGGCCGCCGCCTCAGCGTCCCTCGTGCCCTGCCTTGTCATCCGTTCCGGCTTCAAGCTTCCCCGCCCTTTACCCTCCTTCTCCATCTCTTCAAACGCCTCCTTGAGCTCCTTCACCTGGACAGGCTTCAGGTCATTCAGGAAGGTCTCGATGGCCGGACCGATGAACTGGTACATGACGTGAGCCAGTTGCGTGCCTTCCGCGCGCACAGTCTTGTCAGAATGACCGAAGATCTTGGGAAGAGCCTTCAGGACTGGGGGCGGAGGAGTCACGGCCGTCCCGAATTGTCTTGATAAATGCACGGGTTTGTCATGCTCAACCGAGGGGATGAAAGCTGCAACATTAGACTTACCGGACAATCTCCTTCAGCGCGGTAACACATCCCGCAACCGTCTTGGGCTGCTTCGCGCCTAGCCCCGGCAAGATGTTCTCCTACGGGACGACCGGATTGCGTTAATCGGAGCGGCGAGAGTATAATGATAGACGTACCACGACACCTGCCGCACCGTTCTCTACCTCTACATACTGCAGCGATAGCTCTATTGCCTGATTCTTCGTCCCAGAGCGCGTCGAACCAAAACATTTCTCCACCAAAGCAGGAACCACCACTTCGCGTGTTCGGGCAGCATTCTCCCCGGCGAACTTCACGAAAGCGACCAAGCACTCTAGGCCCTTCTCTTGCGCAACAGCATTGGCATCCGTAGCAATCTTCTTGAGGGTATCGGGGTTGTTGGTGTAAGGCTTGAAAGCGGGATCGGTATCAGAGGCAGTGGTTTGGAATGTTTTGACCAGGGCCTCGTAGGCGCTAACTCGGGCCTTCCAGTTCTTGTGAGCGAGCCTGTCGGGTATCGGAATAGCATTGAAGTCCTCCTCCGGGGGCGGTGCGCCGTCCGCCATGGCGACGGTAAGCAGAGTAAGGTAGCACGAGTGTCGAGATTCACGACGACGCGACCGTCGGCGCGCGGCGCGACATGTTGAGCGCTCCAACCCTGTGACCGACCGCAGCTCCGCCTCAATTACTGGCGGAGTAATTCAGACTCCGCCCCATTTTGACCGCAGACTCATCCATACATATCGCTTCCAGCTGCTTCTCCAGCTCTCCAGAGCGCAGTCGACGACCCTTCGATGCATTCAAACCCTCTTCTCGAATTCTGGTGCTACGGACCGCCTTGCGGGACTTCGGTGACCCGACTCACAGCTTGCCGCGGTGTGTGGCGCGCTGACTTCGCCAATGAACGAAACCCACGGCATTGCAGCATGCCCTACTCCTTTCTGACTCGATATCCTGCGGCTGGAGGCGGCTGGCGAGGCATCGATTGGCAGCGTGCTACCCTTCACCATTCCGATAAGATTACGGAGGGTTGCGATCACGTTTTTGTGGCCTGTCGTTCAAGCTTCTCTCGCAGATCGCATAGCCGTTCCCGAAGGGTGCTCCCCCGGTCTAGCCTGGTGAGTAACCAAGCCATTCCCGAGCTTTTGTTTGCGCCTGTGACTGACCACGTATGGGCTCCAGTAGCCTTTCCATACACAGTCTCCGCTCTGCCGGAACCATGCTGCCCGTTCAATCGTTCCCCACAAGTCGACGACGGCTGGGCGGTCGCTTGGTCAAAGGAGGCCTTTCCACGTGCGACGCGGATCCCAGATGTGTCGTATCCAAGCTTCTTCGACCCTCTTTCCCGATGGGCCATGCCGCCCACGAGCAACCCCCGGCATCCGATTGAGTCATCCGTGCGCTGGAGAGCTAACACCTCATGTGTTGCGCGCGTCCTTATCCTCCGCCCTACGCCCTGTCGAAGCAGCACGGACGCAGAGGTCGCTATTCTGGGCATGGTAACCCTACGGCCGTCTTCAGGCCTTAGCCTCAATGCAAGCTGCAGGTTATGGCTGCGATTCACGAGTGCTGTGCCCATCCGAGACGATCGCCTCCTCCGCGATCTTGACGTTTCTGGAAACCCCCTAGCCATATCCGTCGATGATATAACCTTGTGGCGTTTGCGCCTCGCGGTCGTTCCCAGCGACGTTGAGTGTAGCGACGGCGCGCATGTTCTTGCGTCCATTGCGGACGTCAATCTACTTCAATTACACGCTTCTGATACCTCTTCGAAGACCACCATGAAGTCTGAATGAATGAAGACGTGCCACCACGGGTGTAAACGCTCGACGTTTCAGAAACAAAGTATGAACAGGGAATACTGGGTACAGTTGACAACTTGACGCGATTAAGACTACCTAGTATAGAAGCCTAGCTATGATGCATGACGTGTGGAATGCTGAGAATACATACTGTATGTGCAGGACGAAGAACGACAGTGCGACGGAAAAGACATTATGACAGAGACAGAACAGCAAAGGACGACAAACGCGTAACATGGACCGTAGCCTATATGCGACTAGGGAGGCCGTATTCTAATTGACAGCGAGGATAAATGGCGTGGGACGAGCATTCGTGAACATGAAGGACAATATACTGCGAGTAGCGAAGCAGAGAACGCATTAAGACTGTACCAGACGGAATTAAACACGAGTATCATGCGGGTCAATAGGATCGAATAAGATAGAGTCCGACGGGATATCGCGGCCTCTGTAGGGTCCGTGGACGAAACCAGCCGTGTTTCGCGGGTTTTTTGGGCGACGGGCTGGCGAGCGGATAGGGCCCGACCGTGGGAGCACGTCATGCTCGCTCGAGCTTGAACGCGACACGGTTGTCGCTGGCGGCTCGGAAGAGCTGTCGGTAATGGGAAGGCCCGAAGATGTCGACGAGTGCGGCTTCGTGGCTCGTCACCCATTCGACGGGCGGCAAACCACGAATGGTCCGGTAGACACCCTCTCCGGGAACCTGCTCTTCCTTGATGAGGACGACCATGCCCGTGAGCAGGCATTGGAGGAGGTGGAGGAGGTCCGCGATCGGCGGAACGGTATGGCGCAGCCCCGGAAAAAGCGCGGAGTGGAACACCATCTCCCACTGAACGCGTCGTTCGCGCGAGAAGAACGAAGACGCGTTTATGGGGACTTGTAGGCGCATATTGGGACTGCGCGGGAGGCCCCTGGAAGACCGGTATGGAGTGGCACATTCGATGTCGAAGAGAAGTCGGGAGTCCAATGGGGTCACGTCTTGCCAACCATGCTCCTGCACCAACTTCGACCGGATGGAAAGCAACCAGCGACGTGCACGAGCGTAGTTCGTGCCTAGGGCGTCAGCGGTCGTAAGAGGAATACCGGTTCGTCGCGACCAATCGTCCATGGAGGCAACATCGTTACTGAAAAACAATTGTGGCGGAATGGCTGACATTATGGGGAGTCGTTTTTGGACGAAGGAGACGAAGGGAGGAGGAAGGGGGATGTCGCGGGGGACGCGAAACGAAGGCGAACGACGGTGGCGAACTGTGTACATTGAGGAATACTGACCGTTGGTTCGGCGGAGGACATATATGCGAAAAGTACTCACCCCGAAATGGCGAACGAAGAAGCCAGCCTGCCTCCAGCAGTTAAAAGTGTGGATCAAAGAACCGTGCGCCCGGACGGCAAACACGTTGTTGAGCACAGCGGGATAGGAGGCGAGGGGAGGAAAGGTATGTCAGAGGGAGATGGTGGAGGAGAAAAACATGTTCTCGCGTCGGGCCTTTTGAAGGGCGGGCGTTGCGCCGAGACTGCTGGAATTGGACCTGGCGATCGCCACGGAGAGCGGGCCCCATAGGGTTTGGGCGACATTCCGACACGGCAAAGACACGAAACGTGTTTCGATGAGCAAAGCCTGCGCTTTTTGGACATTTCGGCATAAGGATTCCTGCGAAAAGTCACCTTCCCACCCCGAATCCCAGGCTAATCCGTCCTCCCTCCCCGGCCCTGCCTCCCTTTCTCCCGCACCCTGCCTTATCGAGCACAATTCCCATGCCCCATCTGGTCCTTGTTTCGACCGAAAAGCGGCCCCAAAAACCAGGATGGATACGTGCTGCGCGCGCTCCCAGATCGCCGACTCAAACCAATATCCCGCCCTTGGCGGCTATCGAGCCCGATGCTCGACTCTTCCCGCTACTCGGCCAGGGTAGCGAGCAAATGAAGGTCCCTCCTGACATAGTGCGTAATTTATGATATATATGCACGCGCGGCGTGGCCACCACGCCGTTCTGGGACGGAAGTTGCATGTTTTCCACCCACACTAAACACAGTAAATCCGAGCTAAAGCCTAACACCTTGCGGGAGACCGACAACAAGCAGTCGGCCAAGACGGTCCCGGGTGTCACTGTCAACGCCCCAACAAATTCCAGTGGCGAGAGCTGCACCCCTTGACGACCGATTGCGGTCTCCGCGGTCGGTCGCGCGGTTGTGATGCCCCGGCTAACAAGGGTCCACCCGGCCTGGGTAAACCACAAGGACGTCATGGCCGCCGTTCAATTTTCTCGCTTGGACTCATCCAGATCGTTGTTCCTCGTCAGGTCGTTTACGCTGAGGGGCCGTCCTCTGAGCTCTCCCGTTCCCGCAAAGCTTTCTTGGGCAGGGTATTGCGATCGTATGGGGTTGACCCGAAAAGAGCTGGCGGCCGCCACATCGAGGGATAGGCTTCCGTTCAAACATAGTTCAAGGGCGCTCCGACAAACACGATTTTAGGCTGGCAATGATTCAATGTTACCATGGCTCGCTGTCCCCAAGTGTTTCAGAGAGGTGATCTTGCGACGTAGGAAAATTGCTGGAAAAACGCCACCGAGGCAAGGGCCGGATGTACAGTCCGCTCGCCATGGGCCATGGTCCCGACGCATCGAAAGAGATCGAAAGTCAATCTTCGGGGTTGTTCGCTGCGAGTCGCGGTGATGGAAACCGTCGGACTCCGGACGCTACCTGGCCGCGTGGCGTCATGGTGCTGGCGTTCTGGACTCGGATGAGTATGGGGCCGCGGGGTCGCACTAGACCAACGCCGCCGCAGTTACTCGGGAGACATAGAAAGTGCCGGACATATCGGAAATGCGGCATTGACGGGTCCTGGTTCTCATGCCTTGTCACTGGTTCGGCAGCATCGAGGATGTGTTCATCTCTGGAGGGAAACAAATTGCTGAATGCGTCACTTGGCGCAAATATACAAGGGGCGCCGCGGACTGGTAGGGAGCTAAGTCGGCACCTGGCAGCACGGTGTGCCGGAAGTGGCTGGAGGTGGGACAAGGCTTTGAATGCTGTCGTCGGTTGAAGCTTGAAGACGGGGTTGGAGACGGGTCTGGAGTGGCCGCTCTCAGTCGCCGCGGGCCAGGACGACAACCATTCACGCCAGGCCTCGGAGTCGCAGTCGCGAGAGGCCAACTCGGACGCCCCGATCGAGTCGGATCGAGATCGCGGAGTGCATCACCTGACCGTGTCCCGTCGCGAGGGCACGTGATAGCCGAGTCAAGAGGGATTTTGCGTGACTCGGTGTGTGACGGCGTGCAGTCGAGACTTTGTCCTAACCTCCATCTTGATCGCACTCGCCCAGCGAACCACTGCATCGTCTGCCGCTTGCTATCCAGGCGCTATCTAGAGCCTACCTGTTGCTTAATCATGTCTGGACCCACCCAGTCAGGACATTTCGACATTTACGCCACCTTTCAGCAGTTCTTGCAGGATGAAGAAGTGCGCATCTTGGTCTTCGGTGCCAGTTAGTATCGTCGCTCATTATGTGCTAGATATCTCCACCATTGGCAGCGATATCATCCCTGGCTGAGGCTATCGTAGAGTCCAATGGTGCGTACACGTCGACCATCTCCTCGTCGCCCACCGGTATGAATATGGACAGCTTGAAGCCGGCACGATGTTCGAGCTTGTACAGGCATTGAACGACGGCGCAGAGGAGCTCAAGAGACGGTCTCAGAATCCAATCAGCCTGAATGCAGGCTGTGAACTGTTCATTGCCTTCGTAACCCTCTTCCCGCATGAGTCCGATGTGAGTACTATCATCAGAAAATCCCTCCTCCCTCCGTCGATGCTTACTGAACCCTCCTAAGAACTTTGCCGAGCTCAAGAAGGAGCTAGAGCAGCAAGGCCGAAAATATGCTGCGGAGGCGATCTCGTTCCGTGATAAAATTGCAGAACTTACCCTCGGCTTCATCAAAGACGACTCTGTTGTGAGCTCCTTGCGGAGTGTGCCCTGTCCTGATGCTGATCGACTGATATGAATAGATTCTTACACACTCGCACTCTCGTGTGGTTCTCAAGGCGTTGCTCCATGCCCACAAGACGAAGCGCATATCTGTATATGTCACCGAATCTCGGCCTCGCGGGCTTGGGTAATGTCCAGGATTACCTCGTGATGTACGCCATGCTGACATTCGGCCGTAACTGTCGTCAGGCTAAAAACATACGAAACCCTGACTGCAGCCGGTATCCCTTGCACCGTAGTCCTCGACTCCGCAGTGGCGTATGTGATGGACAAGGTGGACTTCGTGCTCGTTGGCTCAGAAGCAGTCGTCGAGAGCGGTGGTTTGGTCAACTATGTAGGCAGCAACCAGATGGCCATCATCGCCAAGGCGGCGAATAAACCATTTTACGCACTAGCAGAAAGGTACTCCGCTGGGCAGCTAGATCACGCAGCCAGTTCCTAATCCTTCGGCCGCTCTCTACAGCTACAAGTTCCACCGCTTATTCCCGCTATCGCAGTACGATCTGCCAACCCACAACCCCAACATCCTGTCGTTCCCTACTCCGACAGGTCGATCAGCTGGTGTTGACGGTGCGCCATCAACGAACCCATCGGATGCCACAACAAAACTGCCACCGGGGTCGGGGACGTCATCATCCAGCGTGGAACAGGCGATGAATCAGGAACAGATAGCAAAGAACCCCGGGGTTGACTATACACGGTGGGCGACATCATTGCTGTTCTTCACTTCGGACGGGTCCTGACAACGTGTGCTTCTACTCCGTAGACCCGACTTGATATCGCTGGTATTTTCGGACGTAGGTATTCTGACTCCAGAGGGCGTGAGCCAATACCTTGTAGGGATGTTCGCCGGGTAATGAACATCCGACGTTGGAACGAGATCCTTCGAGACGATAAAGATCGCGATAAGCTTCGGAAACTCAATCATGGGACATTAGTGCGAGTGTTGCCTTTCTCCGTCCACGTGTGCGGTCTCTCCCGTACCCGTCCGACGAGCGGCCATCGTTCAACGTCCAACGCTCGGTCTCCAGCCCTGCTCCAACGGAGACCCCCTAGACCCCTCTCCTCGCGGTAATGCCCAGCACCCAAGCCCAGTAAATCTTCCCTCGGTGAGTCCCTGCCTCGTCTCCCGCGATTTCGGGTCTACCCCAGCGTGTACCAACGCCGCTCTATCTCATGGGGAACGTCCGCAGCTCGCGTTCGGAAGTCGGTATCGATATCATCGTGATGACCTGACCAGCCCTTACGCCTTGGCGAATCACCTTGATGAATTCATGCTGTTTGTCCACGTTCCCAGACGATCTCCCGTATAACGTTTATCTGGTCGTCCTGTGGCCGTTGATGGGCGCCTTGCGTTCGAGGACGAGATCTGCTGATTGCTCGCTCTCGCGCTGAAATGGGTATGATCGGGGTCTGGCAGGCTGCCTTGCCAGTGCGACGACACTTCCTATCGAGAACGGTCGTCAATTAGCGCTGGCCCGTTATTATCTGCCCCATCGGCGCCGTGGGGTGCGCGTTTTTCCCGCGTTCCGCATTCTCGAAATATGCCGCCAGGAGTGAACGCGTTTAACGTTTTAGCTTTAGCGTACCACGGGCAAAACCTCTCGCGCAGCCCTCACGTCGCTATCGACCCTACCGGCATTTCGCATTGACAGCAGCAGATGCCGATCGCCTCGCGTAGTCTCATAATCTCATTCAGCATTCCGCCGCGCTGGCCCAGCTTGGCTCTCATGTTTCCCAACTCGACTCTGGCCACATGCTGATATGTCCCAGCAGGAGAGACATTGCGCAATCTTCCTGCGGGGCGACCCGATGCGCTGATGTTATCGTGTTCTGTTCGGGTCGTGTTCAGGGCTGTCATTCCCCGTCCTTCAGCAAACCACGCCGGATCTATGACTGACGGTTGCAGCACAGTATAAAATGGCGACCGTCCGTCTCCTCTCCACAGTCCAACAACCAGCATCCCTCCCTCTCCTCCTCTGTACATAGTCCCTTCCCTCCGGTGTTCTCGCAGATGTGTCACTGGCGTCGGTCTGTGGTTCTCCTTCATCCTTCCTCTCGAATTCCCTGACGTCCATCCATCATCGGCCACAGCGTTCGCAACAACTATAAGCGCTGTGGGCACTATGTAGACCAGGTCCGCCCATCTCCTTCCTTGTGCCGCCCGAACAGCTCGTGTCCTAACGACGTATCTGCAGCCCGACGAGATGGTTCGCGTTCTCGCTGCCTAGTTTCTTGTAGATCTCAATTCAGTCTCGACCTGGCGCTTAGATTCAATGCGACGATCGTTACTGCAAGTTCAGCACGTCGCACCCCAGGAACTGCGTCGCACCCCGCTGCACGGAGACTTGCTGGCAGTAGTAAGTCCGTTTGCTTCCTCAGCTCCACGATCCGGTCCATTAATGTCTCCGGTCCATCGCCATCCAATCAGTCGCCAATTTCCCGAACAGTATAGTGAGTTTTGGTCCCGCGCGCGTCCCATGATCAGCTGCTGAACGCATGACAGACCCGGTCATCGATGCGTTTTGTCCCGTCTGCGTCCAGCTCGGCCGTTCCTAGACCCTAGAGTTTTATTTGCGCCACATACCATACAACATACACGACCGTCCATACAGTGTACTACGCATCGCGCTCTGCTTTGCCTCCTTATAGCCTCGCCCTGTTCTCTATACGTTACTGTACTGCTGTTACTTCGCTCTATATTGTATTTTGCCGCTATGCTGTTGCTAGGATAGGAAAGTCGCGAATTGATATTATTGATTGCTTCGATTACGCGCCCACAGTTGCTGCGAGGTCGTCCGACGGCACGGCGCAGAGGCGATCCGCCACAAAGCCCAGCAACACGATGCACGGTGCTCGCAAACATCTCCTACGAGGAACATGAAGGCGCCACCGCTGCGCGCTTCCCAGCATGCCTGTTGAAGCAAGCGATAGCAAGCTCCCCGTGTAAAGGATCCGAGCATTTGGCTCCCCAAGGGCTTCGACAAGGTCCGAGGCGCCGCGAGCTTAAGCGAAGGCCACAGGCGATCAGGTTGAGCACGTCGAAAGTTGATGAGCGGCGGAGGAACCAGCTCCTGAGCGTCCTGGAATTTTTCGAGAACCTCGGTAGTTTGACGCAATTTCCGTACCTGTTGCGGGCAGGCAGGAGGGCGGGAACGCTGCATGAGCGGACGAGCGAGCAGATAACAAGAGCTTCGTCGGCGAAGAAAAACCTGAGAGGTTGCGACGGTACCTCATATCCGAAACACGTGTGTCAGACCCTCGCAAGGCAAGAGTCGAGAAGCACGTCGAGCCCCAGCGGTCGCAGTCGTCTCTCACTGGAAATAGACGTTGCCCCTGAAGAGCAACCTAGCGCGTTGCGTCCCTGCAACGCGCCCAGAGAGAGCCGCCGCATCTTCGAGCCTGCGAGGGCGCGAATCCAGCGGCTGATGATTGCCTGGCCGAGGACCGCCGGAAATGTGGGTACTTCGCCAAGGCCTGAAGGGAGCTTCGTGCCTTATCGCCGTGGTGCCCCGATTCTCCCACCGCAAGGCTGCTTTCGCGTGCAGGAATAGGAGGGCTTCGCATCATCCGCGAAGCTCGACATCATCTGGCACGGCCTGCCGCGAGCTGGGATGGGCCAAATCGCCGCGCCTGGAAAGATGCTGCTAGGCGTCAGATGACTAGGAGATAACGCGATACACGAAGTACGGCACCAATGGAAGGTAGGGAGGAGGGGGCATGTCGCAGTCATCAGATCATGGTCGTGCGGAATATCACGAGCCGAATGGAGCAGGCCGTCGCATATGGAAACCATTAAAACCTGGGGCCCTGGCCGGCATGATGCGTCGCCATGTCACAGAACGAGCGCACAATCGAAGGCGGTTCAGCGGGTCGAACATACGCTACAAAACAGGCTGCGGCTTACCGAGTGAACCGTCGAAATGGCGCACCAAGCCCTGGGTTGCGAGCATCCCGACGACGCGGCGGCAGGTGGCAGATAAGCCAGGACGTCCATCGGACGCGGCGGTAGGGATGGTTCGGAAGGGCTTGGGCGCATGAACGTTTGCTTGACGAGTTATCGATTGGTTTGGTGAAACCGACCGGCGAACGGAGGATGTCGTGAACTAAACGGACACTTCGACTCGCATTGTCGGCGTGCACATGCCACACATAGAAAGCGAATTTTCGAGCCGCTACGAAGGATGGGTAGGCCGGTTCCCACCTGCTAGTGGATGCACGCGTAGCCGCCCATCTGCGGAGCGACTTGTCCTGAAAACGCATGAGCAGCTGACGGCGATAGTCGTGACGCGCGCACCTAGCTTGGACGATACGAGGCGATAGACAGGTGCAGCAGTGGTCGACATGGGCTGCGATGGGAGTGGAAGAGGGGCAAGGAGCAGTTGAACGTTCGAACGTTGAAAACTGAACCGCCGAAGAGGGAAGAGCGGGTTCCGGGCATGTGAAGCGCTGAGCCTCTCACCCGCGTCTCTACCCCAGTGGCCGCCAGTGATCGTCCCTCCTCCTTCAGGCTCGCGACCTCCGTCGTATTGTCTCCGCTCGCCCCCACACCACCACCATGGCGTTTATGTATTACCGCGCAGCCGATAGCGGCCACAGGGACATCTACGCCTCTCTGCCGCTCATCAACGTGAGTCTCATGCTGGTTCACGTTCCTGCTTCTCCCTCACCGCAGAGCCAGAACGAGCGCATGAAGCTCGACACAACGACACCGTTCATCCCCACTTACGTCAAGAGCAGCGTCACCAGGTCCTCCGATCCTGCACAGGCCTACGCGAGTCGTGTCCAAGCCCGCCAGATCCTCCTCGAAAACCCCGCGCGCGACAGCAAGGCCAAGAAGGAGCGAGAAGAGAAGCGCGCGAAACGCGCCGCCGAGCGTGCGCGCCGGGCCGCGGGGGTCATCTCCAAGAAGGAGGGCAGAAAGCGAGGCATTTGGAAGCTTCGCAAGGAGGAGACAAAGTGCGGACCGTCGCACATAGCGTGTCGATATGGCACTAACGTCCTCCCTGGGTACAGATTCCGGTTGTTTATCCCTCTGCACTTCCTCTGGCTGGGATACATGTCCGAGCTCCTTTCGCTGTCGCCCCAGCCCAAGATCCGAAACGCGGAGCCTGCGTCAGATATGCCCGCTGCGGCGGGCATGCACGCCAAGCTCATTAAGGCCGACTTCCATGGTGCGATCGTAACAGGTGCGTGCACGCTGCAATCTTTGCCACAATTTACGACACGTTTGATCACTTCTCTCGCCCGTTGCGCGGCCCGCTCTGTTAGTGCGGCAGAGCAAGAACCCATGTCTCGTCGGACTCTCTGGGATAGTCGTGCACGAAACGGAGAATTCGTTCAAGGTGATCACCCGAAAGGACGAGCAAAAAAGTTCGCCGTCTCCTTCTGTCGTGCATATCATGCCGTCACAGATGACTAATGGCGGTTCACGAACCCCGACATCCCACCTGCAGTGTTGCCGAAGCAGAACAGCATCTTTGTCTTCGCAGTCCCGCTCTATGCCACGCCCGCGCCGCCACCCGGCTCACCTGCAAACGACGCGAAGACGATCCTCGAGATGCCCCATATCGAGTTTGAGCTGTACGGAAATCACTTCTGTTTCCGCGCGGCTGAGCGCGCAGGTCGGAAGTTCAAACACAAGGAGACAATAGAACTATGAATGATCTTCTCTCCCGCGGCACGGGAACGGACGTTGCTAGCACACATCGCATTCATGCATAGCATTCCCACGTCTTCTCCTTGCACTGACCGTGTTCGCTTCCTAGAGGGCCTGGCACGGGACCGCAATGTATGATAATCAGAGTAGATCCAAGTACTGTACAGTGGTTGTATATGATACACCTTCTTGCGGCAACGATAGCATGAACGATCAGCGCGTACGATACGACAGCTTCTGCGAGAGCTTCTCTAGACACATTCGACGATTCACGACGGGTGGCCACACCACACAGCCGATACGAGTCACATTGCACGATATGCAGCGAGCGTCCAGCACTCCAGCATCTCGGCGCGGGGCCCTGTGCCCTCCATCAGACGTGACGGCTGCCTGGCGCGTCACTGCCCTTCTGGAGCAGCCTCCGTGACCGGCTTCCACCCGCCCGCGACAAATTTCCCCGGGGTACTCCCTCCGGGCTGGGTCGGAGTGCCGACTTGGCTGATAGGGTGCTCGGGCGTCGAGTTGCTCGCCGTGGGATGGAGCGCCCCCGCGGCGACCTGCACGAAAGGCTTGTAGAGCTTTTCGCGGTGGGATGCGCTCTGGGGAGGTGGGATCTGGGTAGAGGAGGCGGACGAGGTCAGCGCGAGGCATGTCTGCCGCCAAAGCCAAAACTTACGGATGCCAATCCGGCGAGGAACTCGCTCGACCCGTGGAGGTCTTGTGCGCTGTAGTACTCGAGCAGAATGCTCAGCGCGTCTGGGCAGGGGCGTGCCGCGTTCAATAACGGGATGCTCAATAGCAAGTAATGCCCCGACTCACCTGCTACCTTGGCGAGCTCCATCTCGTTGAACCCAAAGAACTCGACAACGAGGCGCGAGAGCCCGACGGGTTGTGCCTTGTGCGACGGTGGAGTTGGCAAAGACGCCGAGGGCGCGGGAGACGCGATGCGGGCATCGAGTGGTGAGTGTTGCGGCCCCTCGATGGCGTGCTCGGCAAGGACGTAGCATGCGGCGGCAATAACCTTAGGAGGATAAAGGATACATAGCGGTGTTCGGTATCTGCGAACGGTGATTTGTCAGCGCGTTTTGTCTCCACATCACAAAGTTCAGTTCGCACTCACGAATCGTTAGCGATGGACCAAGCACATTCCTCAATTTGCGGATTGTTGTTCGGGCGGTTCTCGTACAGGTCTACTAGCTCGGCATGGGGGTTTTCGACGACGAAGTCGAAGCAGAGACCTTCCAGGAGGACTTCCTCCGTAAGCAAGATGCTTGCCTGACACTCCTCCACTTCCTGTAAAATGTTCGGAGTCAGAAACATGCGCGGTGGCGGCGCCGAGTTGGACCGGCCTTGCTGTCATCTGAAATTTGGTGTATTTCTATCTTGGACACCTTGGAACAAAACACTTTTGCCACATCGCGCAGCTTGCGGCCGCACTCCTCCGTCTTTGTGGCGAGAAAGATACACGACGCGGCGACATCCTAGACTCGAGATGAGGTCATGCCCTTTGATGATGAGCGCAGACCTTTCACTTGTCTGTGATAGTCCTCCATGGAATATCGCATGTAAAAGCGATGGAACCACGTCGCTGCGGTGTACATGGCGGAAGACGGCCTGCGATGTTGCTATTCTTAGTATCCCCTTCTCACGTTCATCAGGAAGCGTGCTCACAGTCCGAGCGAGACTCCGAGCCGATACAAGAACTCGACGCCTCTGCTGCGATCATACAGTTCCCGTTCGAGCGGTATATCCGATGTCATCCGGCTCGGGGTGTTATGCAACGCGGAAACGGGGAAGAGCCATTGCGAAGTGGATGACGTCGCGATGCTGGTCGGGCCCATTGTCTGTTGTTTCTGTACCACTTTACACTCATTTCAGCTGCTTTCCGTGTAAAAATGAGGCCGATCGGGACACACCTGCGGAAAACAATGGAGGACGATGATGGTTGGAAAACACGCCGCTGTCACGCTCCGCGTTCAGACGCGTCACAGTATATGCACGCGTAGACGCCTGCCACGCTTGTTGCTTTTGCGCCACCGCCGTGACAGTTTGTCATGCTCTTGCGATCGTCCGGGCCGGACTCGGACGTGGCCCCAAGACCGTGGTCGGGAGGGCATCGACTACAATGACCGCAACATCAGAACAATATCAGCGATGCCGAACGGGTATTACCAGGATACTCAACGGTGCGCAGATTCGAAATTCATGCGCAGTGGAGGGGCAGGGCTGAAGTTCAACCAAGCTCGACAACTTGAAGGGAAACCTCCAGCCTGGGAGAACGACTGCAGTGAACTTATTGAAGAGGTTTAGTAAATATAGATCGTATGAAGTACCCCAAAAGTAGGCTCGGGATAGGCCTCCTCGTCCAGGCCCATCGAATATTCAAGCCTCAAGCGTTCCTTGGCTCAAACTGTATACATGTGTAAAATACCGCTTAAGTAGGCTTGGAATACGCCTCAAGATGCTTCAAAGTATGCTACTGTAACCTCATTTATCGCATCCGCCGTCTGGTCACCTTCAACCTACGAAAAGGTTAATCTCGCGATGCTGCACCACCGGGAAGTGGATAATCCAATTGAACACTTCAGACTTTTACCAGCAGACACGCCAGCCTAAACAAACCGGGAACAACCTGGACAAACAGGACAGCATTAATCCGGCGACGCAGAGGAGATACGCGATGAACAAGTACAAGACAGCATATGCACAACACCACAAAGCACGAGAGCACAATGTCCGACAGCATGCCATCATCGTCCGAACCAAGTTCTGAAACCTCAGCGTTTCAGCAGGGTCCAGTTGCAACGTATCCCTCTCAGCGCGACGCTACACCGCCGCCTGAGGGAGCCCGGGTCCCAACGGGCCCGGCCCGCCCACGAGGTACGTCCCGACCTGCTTGTTCTCGTGCGCATAGTCGCGCACCGTCGACACCGACGAGGCCGTCACCCCGGACGACTCCGTGACGATCGACCGCGACGGCGACGAGCCGCGCGGGCCTGGGCGCTGCCACCAGCCCCACTGCGCCACGGGCTCCCGCGCGCGCACCGAGTCCTTCCAGTCCTCGATCTGGGACGGCACGAAGCCGTGCCGGAGGCGCTTCGCGCGCACGCCGTCGTCGCCGCCGTCGCCGCCGTCATCGTCGTCCCCGCGGACGTCCATGGCTGTCACGGAGGAGGCGCCGTCCGAGTCCTGCATGGACGGGTCGTGCGTGCGCGCTGTGGGAGCTGGTTAGTGTTCGTTTATTCGGCGGGGCGAGCAGGATGCCTACTGCCGCTGTACGCCTCCCATTCGTCGGAAACGGAGGGGGCGCCTGGGAGGTTGGTGTCCGGGTCGTAGTTCCTGTCGTCCATCACCTCGTCATCCTCGATGAAGATTGGCTCGTAGATCTGCGCGAACGAGGTCTCAGTGAGTATCATTCGATAGCGCGGGCAAAGAGTATTACACACGACGGTGCGAGAGAGGAATGGCTCGAGTCAATGGGACAGGGAAGAGAGTCTATGGAAGGCGCACGAGCCATTCGAGGGCAACGCGATCGACTCGTCCGTCCATCCTGAGACAGATCGATCGGAGGGTGGAGGGATAAAGCAGAGTGCCATTCACGTCTTCGGAACTGACCTTAGGGATGGTCCATGGGTCGACGAGGTTCGCTTCCTTGGCGGTGGCGGAGGCTAGCCAGTAGAAGAGGCATTCGACGATCGTGAGGTCGTTAGAATCATAGCGCATGATGTCGGACGTCCACGCTTGGCTATGCTCTACGGGCAACGATATAAGTCGCCAAGCGTCTTGCCTAGAGAAGGAGAACGGACCTTTGGAGAATGCTCCGAACACCCACTCTTGATATGTCGTCAGCACAAAGAAGTGTGCATGGTTGTGAGTGCATCCGTCGTATATCTTTGACCATACTCGCTCGTAGCTTCGCATGCGGATTCGGTCCTTGGCCCATGGATTTGGAAACTTGGCGAGTTCGTTTCTCAGTGAGACAGGTGATTGGTGGGACATGGGGCATTGGGCTCACCTTCTGGGCACAGATGAAGATCTCGAGGTCTTTGGTGGAGAGCATCCAGGGCGGCTGGACGAAGAACATGACGGAGGGCTGGTAAAAGTCAGAAGCTTCGGTAATGACGTTCTCGTCCGGGCCCCACTTGAAGCACTCCATGATGCCCCTGTCGCGGTCCATGGGAGTACCGAGGTGTTCCATTTTGTAGTCGAGGGTTTCGGGGTACAGGACGTGCATCATGCGACGAACGGTCATGAGAGGGAAATGACGGATCCAATCGACGATCCTGATAGATTGATGAGAAGGGGATCGGGCAGAGCTTAATTGCTTACACATACTCTGGAAGGTTGGTGACCTCGCCGGTAATCGTCCGTGGGATATCGTATGATTCGGCGGGGATGGAGAAACGGCTGTTGCGAAGCTCGTCCCAGTCTGAGGTGCCGACGACGGTTGACGGGACGTTGGCTTCGATAACTGGCACGGTAAATTGTCAATGGGGGATAAGAGGGAGGGAGGAAATGCAGAGAGCTTACAAGCTTTTGCGAGATCATCGAAGTCATTGATGGGGTTCATGATCTCGAGATGCCTGTAAATCTCGTGCTGCTCAAAGACGGGATTTTTGAGACACTTTCTCTTGTCGGGAGGAAGGGGAGGGGCAGCTCTGCCGAGGAGCATGCGGGGGAGTACTGCAGCGCGGGCATAGTGCCGGAGGTTGTGATGACACTGGGGAGATCGAGGTGAGGCTCGGGCCTGGGCCTGGTCTTGGGGTTGAGAGTGGGCGTCCGAGGGAGAGCCAAGGAAGGCGAATGCTGCGCCCGCGATGCTAGAGAGCCAGTCTGTCATGGATGCGAGGGGAGGGTAAGATGATGCGGGAAGTGGACGCTATGGCAGAAGATATAGTATGTTGCAGCTGCTAAACGACAAGCCTATCACTAACAGGGCAGGAGTCCACTGAAGAGCCATGGCAACAGGAAGGGCCTCTGTGTACAAGATTGTGCTGCAGAACAACGGAGAACAACGGAGAGAAGACAAGCCGCGCCTGGGCCAAGCACTGCAACTTACAACGACCGCCATCCACGGCAACCGTGACAACACCACCAGGCGCCCACAAGCACCAGACGCGAAACGTCACCGACCCGTGCGCGTGAGTCGTGACGGCGCCCAGACTGCCAGGCTATGTCCCCGACGTCGACCACACCGGCGAGCGCAAGGCCTCGGCCGGCTAGCAGGCAGCGTACTGCTCGCACGTTGCGTGCAAGGGCACTAACCCACAAGAACCTCAGTCACGGTCAGACCAGCCAAGTAAGCCACCATCTTTCACGTTCTCCATCGATGCACGCTCTGAAACATATTCTCCACACGAACAGAACATCGTGCACATGGAATCCGCGGACTCAGGGCGGAATACCCTCGCTGGCGAGTAACTATCCATGTTTCCGATACATATTCAATCGCCCCTGCTCCTGCTCGGACCACATCATCTGGGTGCCTACTGGGAACCTCACCCAGAAGTGACCGATCGCATTTCGCGTCTCACGTCCAACTTTGATGTGCGGCAGGCTGGACTCCGAAAACTGACCACCACTCCAACTTCTTCTTCCATTAATCCGACAGAAAGCCTTCGACACCCTTTGATCGAACTCTTCACTCCACACCAAACCTTCGCGCATAGCCCGTAGGTATCCTCATTCCATACACAGAACTCACCGTCGATGAGGCATGAATCCTACCCAAACCTCTAATCTCCGTCGGCAAATCGAGCAAGTCCCCGTCCCTCCTCGCCCACGATGAGAAACGTCCCGCCTCCTGGAAGCTAACCCTTTGCCACCTTCGACGCCCCATCTGACACAACCCCGAGCGATACGCCCTACCCTCACAGCACACCCAGGAGCCGACGATCCCTCGCGCCCACTTCCCAGCGCCGCGCCCCCTGCCATGAACCTCGCGGGAGGCGCTATGAAGGCGCCACAACACGAGCCCTTGACGGCTTTACGTGACGGGGCCCTCTTCCCGACGACCCCGAACCCGCCGCCAGCCATGTCCACCTTCCTTCACTGTGGTCTCTGAACCCTACCGCAGAAACTCGACGGCATAACTGAAGACCGAGGCCAAGAATGGTTCTCGGTTCGCTACCTCTCAAGCGAGATCGAAGCGCGCACGCGACAAACGGCGCGGGCACGGCCCCCCCACAAGCTCAAGAGTCAAGACGCCGTCCCCAAATCCGCAACCCAAGAACCCTCGCCGGGTTTCCCATTCCGACGCGACGCAGATAACCGGCGTTTTTCCTCTGGCAGCGTTCCAGAAGTTCCTTCCAGTGCGCTCCGGCCCACCGTCCTGTTTACCTGCCTGCATGGACGCGCGCGCGCGTACGCGTACAGCCGCACCGCGGACAGGGTAAAGGTTCGCGGAACGGGGGACGCAGGCAGGACGGGAGATGGGCTGCAAGGTGCGCTTCATATTCATATTTCTCATGCACGCTGTACGCTTCGCCACATCTCAGCCATCTCCATTACAAATACGCGATCGCAGGTGGCGGGGTCGTGCCGGCGCGTATGCATATGCTGCAGACCGTATGGCAGTCGCCGTTCCGTCTTGCTGCCGTCACCCGGCGGACGCATCGCACCCTTCTGCCAATCCGTAAGTGCGCGCATGAGGAGGGGCGCGCAATGAGCATCCGCATAGCGCTTTTCTTTGAGTTTCAACCAAACGCACCGCGTGCATGGGGGCTCGTGCCCAGGCGAGTCCGTTTCGGCGAGGGCGCCTTCGGAGTACTGCTCGAGACACAAGCTCAGGCTTTCATCTTCCGATGCTCGACGGCAAGTGCGGCCGTCTGCCATTGTTGGATGGCAAGTCCGTCTAT
This sequence comes from Sanguinoderma infundibulare, assembly GCA_032821775.1. Taxonomy (NCBI): domain Eukaryota; kingdom Fungi; phylum Basidiomycota; class Agaricomycetes; order Polyporales; family Polyporaceae; genus Sanguinoderma; species Sanguinoderma infundibulare. The sequence continues at coordinate 1,227,606 of JAVLRN010000005.1, read as the reverse complement.
CACGTCCCTTTTGACTTTTGCCAGTGCTAACGGCCACTCGGCCATGCTACCAACTTGCCTGGCGCCGCAGGCCTCAGGCCCAGGGTCCACCGACCACGGACCGTGCTCATGCCCAATTTCCCTAGGCGAACGGATCTCCTGAGGCGAAGGCTGTACATTACCAACACGAGCATTCTGCCCGGACGTTTTCGAGGCCAGGCCCGGTGTCTATGACGGACGCATCGCTCGACGAAGCCAATCTACACGATCACCCTCTGCCGTTTGCATGGCATGCACCCATTCCCCTATCGCACACAATCAATCACAACGCTCAGTGGCACGGGCAAGCAGCAGTGAAAGAACGCGAAAGCATATTGCATATTGCGGGCGAGTGTGCGGCATGGGGAGCGTTTCGTAGATATAGATACATAATAGGCACTGGCAATGGCGCGCGTGCGGGATAGCTACTTAGGTACGAGGAATAGATAGAACTACAGCAGTGTCCGGTACTACAACAACAACAGGGTTACTAGCGCACGATTATCCAGCGCCGGCGCCGACGGTACAATACTTCGCCATGGATATGGGTGATGCCGATCGCACTCCGCTCGTGTATAAGGTTCGGGTGCGGGTGCGGATGCGGGTGCATGTGTAGAGCAACGAGGTCATAATGGATGTCAAGGTGGATGGATGGAAGCACGGTCGGTGAATGTGTGGCCCGGGTTATGGGCACGGAAACCGAAGGCGGGAAGTGGAACGGAAACGGGAACGGGAGGAGGAGGCAGAGTGTTGCGCGCCGCGTGAGCGCATCCTCATGCGAGGACCCCTCGACCGTCGCCCCGGATGACGCAGTCCGCGCACTTGCTGTCGCTGATCCTAATCGGGTTCCGCTGCGGCGGGCCCATCATTCGCGTGCACGTCCGCTCCCTGCAGCCTATGGGCGCGAGGACAGAAAAAAAGTTTGCATCAGTACGCGCTCGGGACATCGATGACGCAGTGACTCGGGCGATGTAATGCGCGACGTGCGGTTTAGCGGAAGGGAGGGACTCACCAATTGGGTGGATGTGGTTCCTGCTGAACAAGCAGTGTGGACGAAGGCAGTCTTGCTGACGCGTGGACATCGGAATGAAGTGCTGGCAAGCGAGGTGGAGACGGCCGTCGATGACCTGTAGCACGCGCCACGGGGTATTTTGTCAGTGAACCGCGAACTTGATGCCGTACAAAGCCCGCTCGACGCGAGTCAGGCTACTCACGTTGAAGCACATTTCGAATAAAGGCTTGTACTAGTAGTGTGTAGTAGGTAGGAGATGAAGTAGAACGGGCGGGAGCGACCTGGCGCAGAGAACTAGAGTGGCAGAGCGGCTTGGTTTCAAAACTGGCTGCCAGAGGTCGGGTATAAGTACGGAAGAGAGGCCCATCACTTGACTGGAAGCGAGGCGTACTGGAGGCCAAATCCGGTTGCATGTTAACCGCGTTCTCGCTCAAACCGGGAGAACCTGCAAGGCGAGGCTTGGGGCCCCTCCTCTTGCCATATGCGCGCGAACCCACAGAATGGTCGCGGGACAGCGCTTCTCTAAAGTTGATCAAAAGCTTGAACTGTGCGAGGTGATGTCGGTACGCCGGAGGAAGCTGCATCGACCCGGTGGACGGAAGTTAGGATCCCATGAGAAGGCCTCCGAAGCCGTGCTTCAAATCAATGAGCCCCTTGAACGCAGCGGCGAAGCATGGCTCGTTGGCTCCTCAGGCATTATCTTTACACCGATCCCTAACGCGACGAAGCAAAAATTGATAAAAGTGTCGAGTAAGTTCATCGTGCCGTCCACGAGGCGGGATGCGTGGCCAACACATGTTCTCTGTGGTCGCAGATCTGGACCCCGACACGCCCTTGACGATTTGGGTCTACCCGCCAACGACACATTAATATTAGCCTTCACATCGGGACGAGCGCGAGATGAAAATACCTCCGACACCCCGAGCGCAGGTCCTTCATAGTTCCTTCCGGTGGCCGATCTCCGACGAATTTGGCTCTGCGCAGCGGCGAGAACAGCAAGACCTTGACCACAGAGCGCATTTATTGAAACTTTGCAACGCCGTGCGAACCCCGGTCAGGCGAGTGTCTCGATCTCGCCCTTTGGTCGACACGTTTACGAGGCGATCAAGGGGAACAAGTGGTTGTGACCCGACTGTCGTCATGGCCGACGTACATGTCCTATTACTATCGGTTGCGCTAAAAGCCAGCGAGTGTGAAGACTGCTAAGGGACTCGACACGGGCCCTCGTCATGCCCCGCGGGCACGAATCTCATTGACGAGCTGCACCCTCTTGCGCACCTGCAGCGCAATTAATACACGCAAGCTTCGCGGCGCCATGGGATGGGGACGTACCTCATGCGCAAACCGTCTTCTCCAGCGGAGACTCTTGAGGCGGTTCCTTTTCTCACCCTTCTTCTCGTGCCTCTCGTCCTTGGCCTTCGTATACCGAACGGCATTGAGGTAGAGGATGGTGTTGAGCTGGCTGAACGCTGGGCCGACTTCACCCTTGTATACGGGCACGCTGCGGCCTGTCGGGGCTTGATGACGCACATGGCAATGGACACCGTTTCGGAACAGCTCACCGGAATATGCGTTATGCGGGGCGGGAAGATTTCGGACGCTCGAGGTCTCCTGGGCCTTCCACCATTCTTCTGGTGTTTCTTTTTTGGGGGGTTCGTCCGCGAACCTGGGCCAGATAATGTTGTTCCAAAATCCCATGGTATTAGCGGGCTGCGGGGACCCCAGGCGGTTGCGTTCGTCGATCCAGCCGGGGGTGTAAGACGGTTTGTCGTCGGACGATTGGCGGAGGACAGCGCTTGCCGCGAGGGCACGGAGTTGTGAAGGGCGAACATTGGCAATGCGATGACGAGCACACTGCCGCAAGAGAGACGGCACGATGAGAGGAGGGTTAGATAGCATGGCTGGATGAGTGGAGGCAGCTGTGTGTATCGCCGTCGACGTCGAAGAACGCGTCTAAGCGGCTTGGAGGCGGAGCGCCAGCAGCCTTTGCTCCGGGCCGCCCCCCGGCCACCGCCATCTCCGCTTCTGTCGCCCACCGTGCTCAGTGACAGTTACCGCGATCGCGTTCAGGCTGATACAAAGCAAAGCACCGTTCCCCGCCCTCCATGTCCGCCCAAGTGCTTGAAGAAGAGTTTGAGGTATGACGGGATATCGAAAGCACACTCAGCCAACTGATCTTGCCGTTTAGGTCCTCGAATCGATCTACCCTACAGAGCTCACAAGTGCGTCTTGTCCGCACCACTTTCATGGCCATGTCGAGCTGAGACTCATGCGAAGAATTATCGGAAAGGGAAATTGAAATCGCCGTTGAGCCAGATGATCCCGTAGACGGAATAGAGGAGCGTCAGTACTCGTTCCCATTTCCGTTCAATGTCCTACTCAAGATCATACCCGTCCAGTGTCCTTGACCTTCAAAGTCGAATACACGGACGAATACCCAGACGCGCTGCCAAACCTATCCTTGGAAGTACAGCAGGGCGAGCTGGAAGATGTCGAGATCGACCAACTCCTCAGCGAGCTCGGCAAAGTGGTATGTGCCCTCCCGTCTTTCACGGACCCGTTTTTTCTCATGCAGGCGCGCGTATAGGGCGAAGAGAACCTCGGGATGGCCATGACCTTCACGCTCGTGTCGCACTTGAGAGAGCGACTGTCGGCATTGCAGCGCGAGCGGCAGGAACGGATACGAAAAGAGGAGGTGGAGATGGAACGGCGCGCGCTCGAGGTTCGTGATCCTCGACTGGCTCGCTTTCCAAACACACGTGGGCTGATCGTGTCGCTGTAGGCGGAAGAGGCCAAGACACGAGGTACTCCTGTCACCATTGAGTCCTTCAAGGCGTGGAAAGTCAAATTTGACAAGGAGATGGCCGTAAAGCGGACGCGGGAAGAGGAGGAAAAGCTCAAAGGTCTTACGCAGAAGGAGCGGGAAGAGTTCAAAAAATTGCACACGCGTCTTACCGGTGTGTACCTCTATCTCAAGCTCGCGAACGTCTAACTAAGCGATACCCCCATTCTTCCTGCAGGACGCGCACTGTTCGAGCGCGATAGGAACCTCGGAACTTTGGACGATGGGCTTACCGACGAGGACGCTGTGTCGGTCGATATCAGCCAATATGACCGCACCGCGATCGAGGAAGAAGAGAACGACGAAGACCATGTCACCTTTAGTGACAGCGACTGATCGAGCTCCAACGCCCTGTAGCATTTCCCGATGTACGCCCTTTGGGCTGTCAGTGTACTCTAGATGTCCCGTCCGTCTCTACATGTGCCCGATATCTAAAGCCCGGCGAGTAGACCCTCCTCACCCTCCACGCCGACAACATGACCGCCGCCCTCGACCTCCTTGCATCCGATGTCATCCCTGCCAACTTCTTTCAAGAAGCCGTCGACCTCGTGTAGCGGCTTCCCGCGCTCTCCTTCCACAACCAGGTCCTCGCCGATCCCCCGTATCCACTCCACCACGGGTTTCCGGATCCACCTCTCGAGCGTTCCGAACCCTTCGCCTGCCTCGAACCAACCCAGGTGCCCTCCTCCGTTCGTGACAGCGATCACAACCAACGGGTTGTCCGTCTCGCCGATCGGGATCGAGCTCGCAATCGGGTCATCCGCTGCGCTGACGGCAAGGAACGGCACACGGATGCTATCCAGCACATTGTGGCTCGACGCGGCGTAGTAGTAGTGGCGGGCCGATGCGAAGGGGAAATGCGGCGGAGACCCGCCCGCCAGGCGCGTGATCGCATCGTCGAACTCCACCAGCGACATATCCCTCTTCGGCAGTTTTGCCTCGACGGTCTTCCAGAGCGCCGAGTTCGGAAACTTGGCCAGCGCGTCCTTGTGCCGCGCGACGAGATTCTGGAGATTCTGGGCCATTCCGCGGGAATACACAAGCCGGTGGAAGAGGCGGCTCTCCAGGCTAAACGGCAAATTCTGTCGTCAGTGTGGTTGCTGGCGCTCCGAGGTCCCGAGACGGGCCCCCGCAGACGCGCTTGGCCATGATGCGCGACTGAATTGCAGGAACGGTCAGGGATGGATGACGAGGGGACAACGCACCGGTCACTGGACGCGACGAGGTCCCACGGCTAGGTGATCGTATACCGCACGCAAACACACGAGGCAGTTGAGTGTTGGATCGAGGAAAACGGGAACCAGATCGTGGACTCACGCAGCCTAAGGCGCAGCCAGCAATGAGCCGGCTGTTGGAGCCCTCCTGCGCTAAATAGCGCGTGAGGACGTTCGCCCCGAGCGAGAAGCCAACGCCAATGAGCGGGGCGCGGGGATATTGCTTTGCGATGTACATGACCGCAACCCTAATGTCTTCGGTATGGAGGGCCGAGTAGAGCTGCGGACTTGTAATTGGCACCCCCGCACCTGCGGTGCATTTCAGACGTGAATTAATACGCTGCGCTGTCGATGGGATAGAAGAGCGATGGATGGGATATGAATCGGGATATGGGGAAGGAGCGTGTGGAAGGAGAAGGAGAGGATCGCTCACATCCGCGAAAGTTGACGACGATGCCCCGGTACCCCAGCCCACCTTGCCCTACAGGCGTGCAGACTGGGGCCAGGATGGATCGAACATAGGACTCGTGTGAACCTGGCGACCCGCTTTGAGCACGATCGCGCACCGACATCCGACACCGAGTCAGGCGGTACGTACCTCCTGTGAGACCGTGGAGGACGACGACGATCGGCGTGTCGTCCTTCAGGGTGCGCTCTTCGGCGGGCGGTGTGAAATCCAGGCCGCTGACGCAGATGGCGTTCAGTAACTCGTGAACGATGCGCATTCAATGAGCGGAGCTGACTCACATGGTGCCGCCGTCCAAGGTTCGAATAAGCTTCCTACGCCACAGCGGTTGGGCGTGTAGGGTTCGCAATACGTTACGGGCGCAGAGGCGTGTGGTGTCTGCTCACCTATCGTACTCGACTTTGTCTATCTTTGAAAAGTCGCCGACGACGCAATACGCCGTCTGCAAATGGCCGCTGAAAAATCCGGACAACCGTTTGAATACTCTTCTAAACCTGGAGTACGTGGAAGTAAGGCGCACCTGTTCAACCACCAGGCTGGTTTGAATTCCTGGTGCAATGACGGCACTCGGCGCTGTAGGAATTCTTTCAGAGTGATTTTTTCTGTAGTTTTAGAGTCCGCCGCTGTCCTCGCAGCGAGGGTCGCAGGTGCTGAGCCGAAGTACAGCTTGGGAACATAGTATGCTGCCGAGAGGAAGCTGAAGAAGGCACCCATCCCGGACGGACGTTAGGTTAGACAGCGCAGAGAGGGAGGCGGCAGTCAGCACCCAGGGGACATGCCAGTGGTCGCTGCGGTCAGAGAAGGAAGGTTATGGATTAACGACGAGGCCGTCGGGGACGACGGCGAGGGCGCTGAAAGCCACACGCCGCATCGACGTCCGAAGCCTCTTCTTGGCCGAATGTGGCCAAAGCCAATTTGATTTGAATACAATACACCCCCAAACGCCACGTGATCGCACCGGCTACCACCAGGACACCGACCCGGCTGCCTGTCTCTCATTCGCTCACGCTCCCGTGCCAGAAATGGCCTGCACTCCGCCTGGCCCGGCATCAATGTCTGAAAGCCTCTTTCGAAGCCAAAAGCGGATGCTGAAAGAAGGCGGAACGCTGCATAGCGGTAAGAGGTCCTGTAAACAGCGACAGACAGCGCAAACAATCGTAGTACAACCAAGAAGTACAACCGAACGAATATACGACAATGATACACACCCTCACGCATTCTACACAGTACCGCAGGACGACGCCACGTACGAAGCACAATATGGCCTCAAGACACGCAGCCCTTCACATCACGCCCAGGCCTCCAACACCCGTTTCGCAGCCGCCGCGGCCTTTGGGTTATTCTGCGCGCCGTCCTCCTTCGCAAGCGCCTCGATCAGCTCACGGGTGCTCTCCTTCATCCGCTGCACATCAGTCGCCCTGCTCTCCGAAACGACACCCTTCCGGCCCAGGTGTCCGAGCAGCGCGCACACGTTCGAACGGACCTCCGGCGGAACGTTCACGTTCGGCGCGCTGCTCTCGCGCAGCGTGCTCATGAGCATGTCCACGGCACGCCTGGGCCCCACCACTGGCGACCCTTCCGTCGCCGAGACGGCGGAGAGCGGCTGTGACGTCGACCGGATTGCCTCCGCCGGCAAGGGATTGAGCAGCGAGTCCAACACCAGCGTGCCTGCGCACCACGCAAGCGCGGGTGCAAGAACGCAAAAGTATAAGCAAATTGAGCGTCAGCCCCCTGCTCCGAGACGGCATGAAGGCCAAGGATCGACATACCTCCGTTTCCGTGAGTGCTGATCAGCGACAGCGCCACGACGCCCTCGTTGATGAGGGTAGGATACCTCTTGCTCCTGCCGATCAGCCTGGCCAGCGCAGACACGCACGGCTCCGTCACGATTGCTGCGATGGTTGCTTCCCGCTTCTTGGCGCGTCCCTCGTCGAGGTTCTTCGGATCGACCGACCACACGCTCTTCACCGCGTTGGCGAGCACACGCGTGCCTTCGCTCTTGACGGCGATGGAGTCCGAACGCTTCACGAGCTCCAAAATTTGCCAAAGCGGGGAGCCGGTCTCGTCCGGAATGACGAGGGAAAACGTGTTGTCGACTATGGGTTCATACAAGGTGGATGAGGGACCGGACAAGCGCATTTCAGATTAACGAGCTCCATAGACGGCAGAAAGGCTATGCCATGCTACTTACTCTCACTGCTGCACATGTGTTTCGCAACACCAATGGCTGCCACCTGGACGATCTCGCCGATGTCTCCTTTGTCGCCCCAGATTTGCGAGGTCCCAAGACGCTGAATGATCCCTGCCTCGCCGAGAGCGGCCCTGCAACCCTGCGACTGTGCCAGGTGTTTGAGAAGGCCAATGACGCCATGCTTCACTTTGATATCGGTATCGGGTTCAAGCAGCACGGCAAGATCTGGAGCAAGTGAAATTGGCGACCGCACGATCGCTGTTGAATGTGCGTCTATAAAGGACGGCCACATGCAAGTCAGACTTGAATGACTTCGAAAAAGCGCCATGACACGGAACGGAGCATTCATACCTCGTCGACAGATGTTCCCGAGGCTGAGACTGGCGCAGATGACCAGGTCATCCCGGCTGGTCTCCTTCAGACTCTTGTGTGTTCGTATCCATTCCACCATGCGGCTCACGAACTCCCCTCCGGGCTTGTCCTCCTCCGAGTCGTCCCAGAGCGTGTCGGTGTTCTTCTCCTCGCCGGCGGTCTCCACTATTGCCCTGACAATAGCGCCCTTCCCGAGTTCAAACCCTTTCTCTTTTAATGGGCGCTCCTCAGGAGTCCAATACGGCGGGCAATCGCCCTTGTCAACGAAAGTTAGGAGATCGGACAGACACGCGACGCCTCCGTGTTCTCCGTCAGGGAACGTCAGGCCGCGTGCTAGAGAGAGGCGGACATCTTCCACGTCGATGCATAGGGACTCTATAAGACCACAGACTTGCTCGTAGACGTCGAAATCCGTTTGAACAAGGCTATGCCGAGATGCTGGTGTGGTGAACGGCGGCGGGGGTGTAGGGTAGGGTGGGATAAATGCTTTTAGTTGTGTTACGAGCAGCGGCAACGCGTCCTGCCCGAACACGACCCGAGCTGGTGACGTTACTGTCAGTTACATGGGCATTCTACAGTCATGTGGACAAGACATACGACGGTCCTCGTCCCCGCGCAATTCGTCGATCGCTCGCCATGTCCAGGATGCCAGCGTGCTGCGTAGACTCCATGCTTCCGAAAGGTCCTCCGTATCGGCGAGAGGCGCGTTTGAGCGCGCCCATGACATGATGGGGTATACCGACGCAGAGAGTTTGAGAATGGTTAGGCCGGCCTCCAGGGAGATCAATCGATCCTTCACGGCATCTGTTGGACTCAGGAGGGGCGACACGCACGAGCGGAGCTTATCACATACCATAGCCCACACTCACGTTGAGGAGGAAGCCTATGGCGGTCTTCACAATCTTGAGATCGGGTATGGAGATAGCACAGGGTTCCGTTTGCGCAGGCTCGACCGACTCGGCATAGCTCTCCAGCAGGGTGACGACAGTCTGAGGGAAGCCAGCCTCCAGAAGATAGCCCCGGTTTTCGTCTGCGCATTCCAAGAAGACCGACCGTCAGCAAGTGTGATCGCGTCGGCGCAAGAGTGGGACTCACCATGATCCATGCAGAGGTTCGCAGCGACGCGCAGAAGCTCAAAGATAGCCGGCTTGCAGACCGCACCATAGCTCTGAGAGTCGCTGAGCGCACCCTTGAGGATGGAGGTGAGGGTTTGGGGAAGCAGGGTCTGTCCGAGCGCAGTCTGTTGTTCAACTACGGAGCGCAGGTCGGCATGGAGCACGCAAGGAGAAAGCAGAGAGGAGGCAGCGAACCATCCTTGCTACGCAGACCGTTGGCGAGGCTCTGAGCAGTGTGCTCAATCTCGGGCCACTGGTTCGGGGGATTGAGAGGGAGCTGGGCAAGCAGATCGCCGAGCTTGGAGGCCGATGCGAGGGCTGTGCTTCCACTCATGATGGGTCGGTTACGAGAGGCCGTTATCAGACCGCCAGGTCGGCGGGATGGCGAGGTCTGCCGGTGGTGAGAGGAAGGGCGGGGCGGGATGGGACGTTCAGAAGCTGGTCGTAGCAAAATACTCCTGAGGCCGTTGCCCAAACTGTCGTCCATGTCCTCGTCCACATCGCCCAGATCGCCCCACGTGCCAGCCAGATAACACCGGCGTCTCCACCCCCGGGTCCGCTCCCCGCACAGTCCCCGCACCCGCTACCTGGACTCCGAGTCTGCCAACTGCCAGCCAACTGCTGTACATGCCACTGCGTTTGTTGCTTGTCTTCGCCTCTAAAATTACACGAAATTTCACTGCACTTCTCAGCCGCTTTTCCTTCGTGGCAGGGCAGCCCACTCCTTTCTCAGACCCTTCGACTCAATCACCCTCGCCGGCATGCAGTACACCGGATCGAGATCGTTTAGTTCCGGGTAGCCAAGGATGGACAATCCTGGATCGGTTTGAGCATAACGATGTCTCTGGGAGACCGCGAGAGGAACTTGCCTGCCACTCCAAAGTGTGTGTGGAACACATCCGGTTGATTGCCAGGTCTGTCTGCGATCCCTCCCTGGTCGGGATCCTAGAAAGGAGTGAGTACTGCAACGTTTGGTCGAGAAACCGGACAATCAGTGTTCACCTGAGCAGACAAAATAAAGGCCGTCAACTTCTCAGCGTTTATCCACGGAACCTTGTTGAGAATAGACAGGGATGATAGCACCCAGAAACTGTAGCAGGTCTGGTGACAGCCGTATCAGCAATGTCATCCCAGTTACGACAACACGCAACCCAATGTACGTCTTCCAGTTTCTCGGGACGCCCGTTCAGTCCGCCGTTTGGAAGCTGCCGCTCCGACAGCCACCATCCCAGCGTCTCCTGGTCAACCTCGTCCAACCTGTCGAGGATGGTGAGAGCTGCGACGCAAACGAACACTGCAGGCGACACCTCTAAGCTCAACAGCAGCAGCAGCAGCAGGTAATGTCGACGGATACAATACCTTGCGAGGCATGGCTTTCTGCGCCTTCTCTGGCACCGAATCCACCATCGAAGTTCCTGCACCTTCGGATATAGTCAACGGTCTTGTCCACATCAAGCTCGTGCAGATGCCCGAGCAGCGAGAGCGCATTCACTGCGCAGTACAGAAAACGCGTGTCGATCTCCCCGAACTGATCACCCGCGAACACGCCCGATTCTTGTTGCAGCGAGAGGATGACTGCCCGATGATTAGCCGGCTGCCCATCCGTCCTGAACTGATGCACAACGTACACTTCACAGCACGCGGGACATCCAGGCGGTCGAGCGCGTCCTGAATTGTCAGGATTTGAATTGCGCTTAGAGTGGAAAGCAGGTGCGCATCGTGGTCTGGGTGAGCTCCGAAGCCACCTGTAATGTGGCAGCCGTCATCAGTGTCTTCGGTCGTGCATGTACCTGGCTTCGCTCGATAGTCGAAGGAACGGACCTAACCTGCTTCATCGTCCCAGCAACTCATTACGAAATCGATCATGTCTTCTCGGTCTAGAGCGTCCTTGCGGTTCATCACGCAAAGTGCGGTTAGGCCCCAGTAGACGGCATTCATCCGCAGGTGGGCGGTGAGGTGGTAAATCAAGTCATCCTTGTTCTGAAGGAAGAGGGAATGAGATGGGGTCACGGTAAAGAGTTTCGGATGAAAGCATTACCTCGCCGAGAGACTGGATGTACTTGACATGTAAGGGAATGTCTAAAGTCGATCCCATAGCAGCAAGAGCAACGTGTCTGCCACGATGGCCTGTACTGATTCTCCGCAGTGGTGTGGGTGCCAGCCGAAGGTGTGGATGCTAGCCGAAGGCGTGGATATCGGGTAGGGAGAAGCAGACTCCCTGTTGCGCCCAAAGCCCGGCGATCTGAGGCGAGATGACCGTGACAGTGCCAGCCCTGCAGGTGAATGAATACCTGAGTATCGAATGCAAACAGATGCAAACTTGAGTGCGGCAGAGAAGTAGTATCACCTGTCGTGGCAAGGAGTCGACGAGTACTCAGATCAGGCACGCCGCCCCCAACGCCGCCGGCGCCATCAACCTCGGCGCTCGCGCTACGGACCTCCGGGGAACAAGTTACCGACTGTGGCCCCAGCTTCCGCACGGTCTTCCTACGCGAGCTCTGCGATGCCCTCATCACCCTCTTCTAGTACCTCCTCAGGCGGAGAGCCGATTTCAGGCTCAGCACGCAGCTGGGAAACGTGCCACTTTCCACGGTGTGTATAAAATATCTCGTCGTCCTAGCATTTCGTCCCCGTTCGTATCCCTCGAAGCCTTTGCGATCGCTGCACATTCCCATCGCCTTTCGCTAGAACACCAGAAAATCAGTTTGATACCATGTCAAAGGTCACGTTCGAGGTCTCCGAAGGCATTGCGACCATTACATTCAACAGGCCGGCGTCGTTGAATGCAATTGAAAGAGAAGGCTGGTACTCAAGTTGTCGCACCGTTTTCGAAACCCGCTGATTGGTTCTATGCTGGCAGATTATAACGCGTTCGCAGAGGCGTTGCGTGCAATAGACAAGCGAGAGGATGTCATTGCGACCATCTGGCAAGGTGAGCATTTAACACGGGAAAGCTGTTCCTCGTCGTTCTTACAGTCCGGTAGCGAACGGACAGTGGTTCTCAACGTATGTACTACATATGTCATTTCTTTTGGGTGCATTCGTTGTAATGCCTCGTGGGATGCAGCGGGACTAGTGTTAAGAAGACTGTGGACCCTTCCAAGGTCCGCACTGCTCGCGACTTCTTCACGGACACCCTCGCGGCAGTAAACACCGATGTCAGCCGAGCAGTGCGTACAGGAGCTCTCGAACTTGGGTTCTTGTATTCGTGTTAACCTACTATTTGTTTCCCAGCTCTACTCGCACAGCAAGATCTTGATTGCGGCACTGAATGGGCCTGTAATGGGTCAGTGCTCCTCACAGCTCAACTACTGCTGTTAGCTACGGTTGACTGATACACATACGCGTCGTCAAAGGCATTGCCGCAGGTTCGTGGTATGATATACGTGAGGGATTATGGGCCTCACGAGCGCGACGTGCTATTAGCATTCCTAGGATATTTTGACTTTATTTACGCACTGCCAAACGCATGGTTATCAGTGCCTTTCACTTTCCTAGGTAAGTACGTTTTCCAGGCATCGGTAACCTCCCTAAACGATGGAGCCATAGGTATCGTCGCAGAAGCGGGATCTAGCGTGACATTCCGCAACCGCAGTAAGTGTTCAACCAGCTCAGGCTGAAACGTCTCTTATCGGTGTTCGGCAGTGGGTGCTGCGAAGGCGAACGAGGTGCTGATTTTTGGGAAGAAAAAGGAGGCGCAAGAGCTTCTAGAGTGCGGCTTTATCAAGTGAGTTTCCCTGCTTATCAGGGTAAACATTGGACGAGGTGCTGATACCGGATCCCGCAGCAAAATCTTCCCCGAGCAACCTGTCCCTTCGTTCCATGCTGCGGTACGCAAGCACGTCCTATCGGAGCTGGATGGGTTGGACCCGTCTGCGGTCCTTGGCGTGAAGAAGCTCATCAAGGCTGGCCTGAATGATCAGCATAGTCTTGACGCTGTCAATCTCCGCGAGAGCTACGCGCAGGCTGATCGCTTCGAGACTGGTATACCGCTGGAACGGTTTGGGAAGATTGCCAGGAAGGAAATCAAGCACAAATTGTAAAGATGCGTCGACGTGCCGTATACCGCGATTGAGATTGTAGTCCCCAGCCTGGTCTGCACTCCTTGCTGACCTTGCCAACAGTGTACGGATACATGAAATACCATTGTCCCACATACATACTTGCTCTTTGCTGTATTTGTTTTCGCAATGCAACTACTCAGTCAGTCAGGTGCTGTTGTCGCCATATGCTTATTGACATGGCGTCGCCGTGAACCTCCGCCTCCGAAGTTTCCGGATGATATTGCAGAAGGCGCTTGTGCCTGTGGTGCGAGCGAAAGGCCTGAAAATGGCAGCCAAACGGCCGGTCACGGCGGGAAACTGCTTTCCTAACGCGCTCAGCGACCTGCTGCCAGAAATAGCGCACCTCCATGCATCAGGTGGATGAGATGCGCGACGAGCGGTACGTCCCCCAAGGACAGCCAAGGACTGGAGGAGGTTCATGCGCTCATCATTCGGACAGAATCGGTAAAAGTAAAGAGGCGGATGACCGCAGTCCGTGAGCTATCGGGGCGGACTTGGCAGGGTCGAGAAGTGTGGGGTAATGGTGGCGGGGCTTGGCGAGAAGCTTGCGTGCTCTCTTGCAAGTTTGATGGGCAACGACACCGGCAATGGACAGATGATAGCAGCCTGACATCTCTCCCGACCACTCTCGCAGCGCTCATCTATTACTACAAGAGTCCCATCATGCCCGCGCACCGCCCCGTTCTTTTGTCCTTCCTGAGCCCGTGCTCACAAGTCTCCCGGTCCTCCCTGCCCGGACTTGCGCTGCTCTCGCTTCCCCGCCTCCCTCGCCCTCGCTTTTCTGGCCATCTGCGTCCTCTGCAAAACGACTAGTGAAGGCGACGGCGCGCACACGAACGATGGCCGACCTGGAGAAGCACAACTCGGGCAGCCATGGATCCTCCTCGGGCGACGGGGACAAGGACAAGGAGGTCTACTACGCAAAGGAGATGCTGGTCGACCCGGACGAGAAAAAGAGTCTCCACAGAGATCTCTCGGCACGGCAAATATCCATGATCGCGGTACGTTTCCTCCAACTTGCCTTTCAAACAGCCATACCCACGATGGGCAGCATAGCTTGGAGGTGCTATCGGGACGGGTCTTATCATCGGATCTGGAACCGCACTCGTGCGGGGGGGTCCTCTGGGTATCTTCCTGGGGTACGCCTTTGTCGGCATCGTTTGCTACATGGTCATGGTCTCCCTCGGAGAAATGGCTGCGTATTTGCCCCACAAGAAGGGTTTCCCCGGCTACGCAACCCGGTTCGTCGACCCCGCCTTCGGTTTCGCGCTTGGTTGGAACTATGTCATGAAGTATGTGAGCGTCATACGCCATCTTCGAAAACGCCCGTCTGATTCAGCCCATCGCGTCCTAGGTACATTATTGTCACGCCAAACAACATCAATGCTGCTGGAGTCGTCATTCAATACTGGACGCAGAAGGTTCATATCGCGATCTGGATGGGTACGCTCTCTCCACTAGGCTGTACACATTTCGATCACTTACCGCTCGTCACCTCTGTCACCTCAGTTATCTTCATTGCGTTCAGTGAGTTGAGGCTCGGTCTTCGCGCCCTTGCTACATGCGCTCATCAGTGTTTTGCGCAAAGTTTTTGCCATCAACTTGCTCGGCGTTCGCGTCTTCGGCGAACTTGAGTTCTGGTTCAGCAGCATCAAAGTTATCACGCTCGTTGGCCTCTTGCTCATGGGTATCATCATCGACCTTGGTGGTAACCCCAAGCACGACCGCTTGGGCTTCCGCTACTGGAGACACCCATACGGACCCATGGGCGGTTACCTCTTGTCCCAAGTGCACAACGTACACTTGTCTATCTTCCTTGGGTTCTGGAGTACCTTGACGAACGCCCTGTTCGCCTTCATCGGTACGGAGTTGATTGGTGTCACGGTGGGCGAGGCGCAGGCCCCACGCAAGAACATCCCGATCGCTATTCGAAGAACGTTCTTCCGTATCTTGGTATTCTATGTCGGCGGTATCTTCGTTATCACCTTGACTGTCCCGAGTACCGACAACGTAAGTTGCACCATATCTATGGCTGGTTCGAAACCGTATCTGACATGCAGTTTCATAGACTCTTTTCGTCGCCAACAAGTCGAAACCCGGTGCCGCGGCTTCCCCCTTCGTCGTTGGTGGGTATTCCCAACATTACAGTGAAACTAGTCAAACATTGACCTTCTCGCGTTCGCAGCCGCAACCCTTGCGGGGATCAAGGTCCTCAACCACATCATTAACGCCTGCATCCTGATTTTCGTACTCAGCGCAGCAAACTCGGATCTGTACATCGGTACTCGTACCCTGTACGGTCTTGCAGTTCAGGGCCAGGCACCAAAGGTCTTTGCTCGTGTCAACCGCATGGGCGTGCCATATGCGGCCCTGTTCTTTTGCACCGCCTTCTGCTGCATTGTGTTCCTAAACGTTTCGTCAAGTAGCGCAAAAGGTGAGTGTCCTCAATTGACCATGGAGCTACCTAATGATTGTGCAATTGCAGTGTTCACTTGGTTCGTGAACTTGGTGGCCACGTTTGGTGCGATCACCTGGATGTGCATATCCTATACGCACATCCGTTTCATGAAGGCGCTGAAGGCGCAGGGCATGTCTCGCGATGACTTGCCTTACAAGGCACCGTTCCAGCCCTGGGGATCTTGGTTCGCCCTCGTCGCTACCGGTATCATCACGATTTTCAAGGGTACGTCGTGTCGTTGCATCGTAAAACGAGCCGCTGACTAATGTCGCTCCGTCACAGGCTTCGATGCCTTCATTCCCTTCACGACAGATACGTTTGTCACAGCATACATTGCGCTCCCGACGTTTGTCGTCTTCTACGGGACATACAAGATCTACTACCGCACTTCCCTTATACCGTCTGACAAAGTCGACCTGATCACTGGCAAGCGGGAGATCGATGAGGAAGAGGAGCGTTTCAACAGGGAGCAGGAGCTCAAGGGCCCCCGAACGAGATGGCAACGCATGTGGGACTCGTTGTAATGGTTTGTCATGGCTGGTGGATGACCTGATTTATTATAATATACACTGTACTCTTAGCTAGAGCCATGACAGTACTTGCACGCCGGTCCCGGTGCCTCTCGAAATTCAGCGGTGGCCACGGGGCTCAATGCGACTACTTAGGACGAAACGCGCTCGTAGGTGCGATTAGTCATACCGTTGCGCTGATGTGGCGTGCGCCGTTGTGACCATAGAGGGCAGTCAGATTACAGATGCGCTCGCCAACGTCCTCCTGAGTGCGTGCGCAAATGCTGCTCGATGAGGATAAGGAGTGGCAGTCGATGGAGTTGCAAGTTCCAGCATGTTCCGTCCCTGTGCCAGTATAAAAGCCCGCCCGACGCCGCTCACCTCCCTGTCGTCTTCACATCGCTTGGATTCTCGGCTACTACGCACCCGCACAACTCCTTGTCTACTCAACCAGATAGCACGAATGTCGACGTCGAGGACGGTTACGAAAAAGGTTTTGTCTGTCGAAACCGAAGAGGTAGAGACAACGCTTTGAAATTTGCTAAACCAGGTTCTGACGTTCTCCTATGCATTTGCAGGGCGTTGGGGCCCGCGTGCGACGCTCGATCGGTACCTCGCAGCTGAAGAACCTTACGCCGTTCCTCATGCTGGACCACTTCCACATCTCAAAGGGAGCGGTGAGTGAATGTCGCCATGTGTTCGCAGCGAAAGCGGCTGATACTATGAATGTCACGGTGCTAGGGTTTCCCCGACCATCCTCACCGCGGTCAGGCAACGGTAACGTACATGCTGGAAGGGTAGGACATCATATTTTACTTATGGGCATCCCTGACTCACCGTTCATTCCGTGCAGCTCGAGTCGCCACGAGGACTCGGCGGGCCACCGAGGCGAGATCAAACCTGGGGGTGTGCAGTGGATGTGCGCAGTAAGCGGCATTTCGTTGCTTGTCCCCATCTTCGTTTTCTAACGATCCCGCGATACGCAGGGCAAAGGAAGTGAGTAATTGACAGAAACGCCCGCACGAGAGGCCAACTGACGTTCATACCGCCTAGTCATTCACGCCGAGATGCCTGTTTCAGGCGATGGCATCCCGGAGCCCCGCGGTCTGCAACTTTGGGTGGACCTCCCCAAGGAGTACAAGATGGTCGAACCGTCGTATCAAGAACTCGATCCCAACCAGTACGTTCCATGCTCACCAGCAACGTACGCACGTAGTCACTGACCTGTCAGGGTTCACGAGGCGTTTCCCCAAGGCAAGGACGGCCCCGTCAAGATCCGGGTCATCAGCGGGAAGAGCCACGGCGTTGAGTCACCTGTGCGGCCTCTCGGAGGTTGCTGGTACTTCCACGTCATCTTCAACAAGCCCGGGACGATTTTTCAAGAGATTCGTAAGTTCATCATGCACCGCCGTCCTTGTGCAGAGCTGACCTCTCTCGTACAGCCGCCGGCTGGACATCGTTCATCTACAGCAAGTCGCTCGCTTCCATCGTGTTGCACCGGGCTGATATGATTCTTAACAGCGTTGAAGGGTGGCCTCAAGGTCGGACCCGATTCGACAGTCCAGGGGCCGTTCCACACCCTAGTGCTCTCCTCTGGCTCAGGGGAGAATGGTGCAGAGCTGATCGCGACGGAGGACAACACCGAGTTCGTCCTGGTCGCCGGCGAGCCCCTCGATCAACCTGTCGTGCAGTACGGACCATTCGTGATGACATCTCCGGAAGAGATTCAGAAGACCTTCGTCGACTACCAGCTTGGTCGGAATGGCTTTGAGAAGGCCCACAGCTGGAAGAGTGTTATCGGAGGTTTGTAGACGGTACAGAACACTGGGACATTGCATATATTACTGTGTAACGATAACGACCCATAAGTAACGTACTTTTCGAGCCCCATGAAGTGGAACTATGCCGTCCGAGTTTTCTTCTCCTGACGGCGAACGCTCTTGCCCTCATCCTCCGAGCCGTTTTCCGCTGTCTCCATTGCGTCCCATATTTCGTCTTCGGGGTCATCCACTTGCCGTTGTTCAGCTGGTGTCTCTTCCGTGCCGCTAATTCCATCCCACACAACAACAGTGGGGACAACTTTCATGTATTCCTTGCACAGCGTCTCGCCTTTTCGGTCCTGTTGTTGCCCTGCCTCGGCAGGCGGCCCGAACGTCGAGTTCAGCCGGACATAGCGGTCCTGCGAAGCTGACGCCATGAAAGATTGCGCTGGTGCGACGGACGTGACGGCGCCCGAGATCCCTGCGCGGGGATCGCGTCAGCACTTCGAAACAGGCGTGCACGCGGGGCACCAACCTTTGTAAGTATAGATCATTCGACCGTTCCTGAGGTCCAGAGCGGATAAGGTGCTGCCGCGATCCGCGACAAATACTTCGCTAAGACGGTGGTCAATCCTTCATGGCCGGTACATGGGTTAACGCACTAATCACATACTGTTCGTGGAAGCCATTCTCGACGGTGCTGATACCGCCAACCTTGCCAATGCCCTTCCAATCGGATACAGGCCTACGCGCCGCCCGCGTGTCATACCGTCTCACATTGCCACTCGCTGTGCCAACTAGTAGGTGTTGGTGAGAAGGGTTGGGAGACGGTTGCAGGAATGTGAGCGCGGTATTGTGCACGGGTTGGCGGAGACTCAGATGATCATTCGGAACCTGCCGGTACTGCTTCAACACTAGGACGAATGGATGGAACATTATAGTGCTTACGTTCTTGGCACGCCATAGTTCCGCGGGAAGTAGTTGGTCGTCCCGTTTCCTCTTCTTGGAATCCGTCGAGGCGGGTTGAGCGGCTGGTGGCTTCTCCGAGAACGCTTTCTCTGTATCCCAAAGCGACAACTCCACCTCTTCCCCGCCGTACGCAAACGTGCGTGAGTCTTCAGAGAGACGCCATTCGCAAAGGCGCATGGGCAGAATTGACAAGGACTGTGACGGCTCCGACCCGTCTAGTGGAAGTTTTGTACGACGCAGAGCGCCGTTAGAGGTGCAAGTGTAGACTGTGCTACTCAACACTGAGCGACCATGCAAGAAATCAGGCAATAGGACTCACTTGTCTTCCAGAGCGAGCCCCACAAACTTCTGACTGTCCTTAAGCCGCGGTTCCACCCATTCATGCACTACCGACAATTGGGAGTCCTCTTGAACATTACGGACAGCAGCAGAACCATCTGCGTGTACTGCGGCTAGCTATCCTTGAACAAGACGAGATGAGCATGGACGATCACATCAAGGTAAGGACGACACTAATACCAGAGCATTTGAGTTTGGAGACCGGTGCAAAGCGAGTTTCTGGACAGTTTTAGAGCGGCCCGACGAGCTGCCGGGGACCAGGACCGTGGTGGTGGCCTTCCATTCGCTAGAACTATCTCCAGCAGCGTACGATATGGATTTCAGAGCACCCAGCTCGTCTCCAGAGTAGAAGTGCGGCATAGCGAGCGAGCCCCAGACGCAGACGATCGAAGCGAAGAGATATACAAATTCGTAGCGCCCATCACCATCGACCGCTCCGGGCTTCCCGCCATTTGCCGCCCGTTCTTGCCCCAGCCTGTCTCGTGCCACAAAGACCGACTCAGCATCGTCCAAGTTCTTGCCCCCATCTCTCGTACAGCCATGGACGGCCCTCTGAAGGAGCTTGCGAAGCTCGAGAAACTTGCGTCCGGTGCGCCCGCAGGCAAGGGCAAGGGTCCCTCAATTGACCAGTCGCTCGACGCCCTGTTGGAGTCCTTGCGTAATGCGAGGGAACGATTCCAGAACGGTACCGGGTCGCAGGCGACGCTTGTCACTCTTGCGAAGGCGACTGAAGAGAAGAAGAAGGAAATCGACGAGAGGCAGAAGGAGGTGTACAATGCGCTTGCGAGGGTCGGGAAGGCGTTGGACAAGGTGCGTGGTGTGCCGCAGACGACTGAAAACTCCAAAGTTTAGATTGCGTGACCTCAAAGAGGAAGCGGCTTGCTGACTTGCAGTCTCTTGCAGAAATTCACGAACCCTCTCCCATCGTACGAGCCGTTGTTCTCGTCGCCAGAAGCCAAGCTTGCGCTCGAACGCACCGTTGCCATGCATTTTCTTAGGACAGGACAGTTTGAGACGGCGGAGACATTTCTCAGCGTGAGTTCATATTTTACTGTTTGCTAGCATTCCACCTGACTGTTGGTGTGAGGCAGGAATCGGATGTCACTATTTCTCAGGAGCACCGAGCACAGTTCATGGACTTGCACAGAATTATGACCTCGTTACGACAAGGTGATATCAGCCCAGCCCTAGAGTGTGTCCACATCCTCCTCTGCCATGTTTCCCTCCTCTGACAGTTACGTCTTGCAGGTGGACACATCGGCATCGAGATTTCCTCCAAAGCCGGTCGTCTTCACTGGAGTTCCACCTGCATCGATTCCAGTACCTCCGCCTGATACTCTCGCATTCCCCCAACTACGAAGCAGCACTTGCTTACTCGCGGGCCAACCTCTCCCCATTCTTTGCGTACCATCGAGCGGAAGTGCAAAGATTGATGACTTGTGTGCTCTACCTGCCCATGAGCAAGCTCCTGAAGTCACCCTATGCGGACCTCGCCGACCCTTCAATACACTCCGACTTGCAAAGCATGTTTGCTACGGAGTACTGCGCCAACCTTGGCATGAGCAGGCAGGCACCGCTTCGCGTCATTGGCGACATTGGCGGTGGCGGGGCTTTGGCGCGTATCGAGAAGGGGCGGAAGGTGATGCGAGAACGGAAGAGCGAGTGGAGCCAGACGGACGAACTTCCCGTGAGCCTGCCTTTATCTATGACCTGACCGCATTCGTAAACGTTGATCTTGCCGCAGATTGAGATACCCTTGCCTGCAGAGAACAGATACCACTCCATCTTTGCCTGCCCGGTGTCGAAGGAACAGTCGACGGAAGCCAACCCGCCGATGATGTTGGCCTGCGGGCATGTCATCACCAAAGAGAGCTTGCAGAAGTTGAGCAAGCCCGGAGGGTATGTCTTTAGCCGTGTTCCAATACTCGTCCGGCTTACTCATGAGCTTGTATAGTCGCGTGAAGTGCCCGTACTGTCCCGCGGAGTCGACTATCCAGTCGGCTCTGCGCGTATATTTCTAAGTGGAGGACTGATTTATTGTCGTTGGATATGTTGTAATACCATACTTGCACTTTGTAACACTATATGTACATCATCTGTATTAAGGACCCTCAATCGCACCCCTCATTATTCGTCGTTCTCCTTCCCTTCTGTCGTGAGCATCGACGTCGACTTCAAGTTGCTGATGTCCTAGGCGCCGAACAGGGTCACGTGTGTAACGCGCGCGACGCGACGGCGGAGCTTGCACTGGCACTGGCAGAAGTCGGTTGACTCTTGCTGCTGTCCGTCACCTTTGAGCATGAATCGCGCGCGCCGGTGAACTGGTCATGTCCCACTTCCGCCCCTCACGCGCCTCACCCCCTCTACGAGCTCCCGCTGGACCATCTTCACGCGTCTCTGACTTCACTGATGATACTCAGCCACCGACCGCACCAGAACTTGTTGGACTCTCCCCCGAAGAGGTCAACTTCATAGATGAAGTCATCAGTCGTGCACCCGCCACATCCTCGACCTTTCTGACCATCTTCAAAGCCTACAACGATGTCTTGCAGGAACGCGGACTGGATCCCCAGAACGAGGTGGTTTACTATGGGAAGCTCCTCAAGATTGGTACCATGAAGGGGAAAAGCTGGGCGGACAAGTGGAACACGGTTAAGGACCAGCAAGGGTATGTTTCCAAGGCTGGCACAGGGGCAAGAGGCGGGAGGACGACGCGTGTCTCACGACCGACACCTACTCCTGCACGGGCTGCGCCAAAACCCTCCGCGAAGGTGCCCTACGCTCCCCCCGACCCTGATACATTCACATTGCACTCTCATCAAGAGGAGACCGAATATACCGAAGACGAACCCACTACGAGACCCGCAACCAGCAGACGATCCCCCGATCCCAATGTCCACGATACACCACGACCCATCCGACGGTTCGGCTCGCCAGCCACCGTAGCCTCATCCAACTCCCTTGGCCTCGATACCGGACCTCCCTCCGCGGAAACCAACCCTTCAGTCGTCCTGCGCCGATTGGCTGCCCGCGCGCGCACGGCCGCCGTTACGCGCTGGGATGCCGAAACCAACGCGGAGACCACCACGCAAGCGTCGAGTGTCCCGCCATCCTACGGCGCGGTTGTACGCGATGACCCCCCTCCAATTCCTTACAAAGATAAGGGTAAGGGTAGGGAGGTGCCATCTTCAGTGAGAAGATTTGGAACGACGCGGGAGCCGTCTCCCCCGATACCTGCCCAGCTTCCCCCAAATCAGGTCGCCGTGCCACCGCAAAGGGATCGGAGGGGAAGCGTGACGAATGCAGACGAGGCTTTCAGGAGGGTCAGGGAGACGCAGGACGAGGAGACCGCGGCCCAGTTCTACAACGACCGGCTCGTGGAGCGGTGTTATGACGTCTGGAAGCAGGGCTACGACTGGATCATCGTAAGTCGATGCCCCTCAGGTTGTGTATCAACTCATGCTGACGCGCGCATTTACAGTCGACCGGAGAACAAATTGCGGACGCCAGAGACTCCCTCATACTTCGCCGTGCTCTGCTGACATGGAGGAATCGCACCGCTCAACGACGCGAGCTTCACCTTCGCGTGGCCGCCCTTTCCGACAGACGCTGCCTGAAGCGTTTCTACCACATCTGGAGGCAGAAGGATAAGGAGCGCAAACATCACCGCAAACATGTGGAATGGCGAGAGGACATGCGGGCGCGCATGAAGACCGTGCGTGAGAGGGATGAGCTCCGTCTCAAGAAGGAAATGTGGTCCAAGTGGCGGCAGTCCTACCTCTCGCATCTCGCGGAGCAGCAGTTTGCGCGCAAAGCCGTCGCCCGCTTTTTCGTCAAGTGGAAGACGAGGCTACACAAATTGGATGAGCTCGAGGCTGCGGCGGACTACTTCGAGCACGACCGAGACGAGAAGCTCCGGAGTCGTCTGTGGGATGTCTGGCGGCACAGAACGGAGATACGCCATGCGGAGAGAACTATTACTGCCCGCGTCAACCTGCGTGTTATGACGAACGCTATGGACGTTTGGAGGTGTAGCCAGTGAGTGTTCCTGCTTTTTGACGCTAGCTATGTCTAAAGCCGACTCTGGCAGAGCGCAATACCACGTCGCAGAGCGGTTCAATAACACGCTGGTCCTTAAACACACCCTGCGCCGATGGCAGGCTGCACGAGCGCGCATACAAGTAGGTTGCCTTCATGTCAAATACGAAAACCATTGCTAACGACTATTAGGCCATGGAAAACCGTGCTGTGAAACACGTAACAAGACAAAATGCCATACTGGTTCGGGCCGTCATGCGCATCTGGAAGGCTCATGAGCGTGGCCACCTACTCACGCGCGTTAGAGCTCTACGGCTACTCAAACAGGCTTGGGCACAGTGGAGACGGCGGATGGAGGAGCAGAGAGAACGGGAAGGTGAGCGGAACCGGCCCTCCTCGGATACTTCTGGAAGCTAATTGGCCTTTCCACCAGAACTGGCACACCTATTTAGGACGCGCTCCACTTCTCTTCAAGCTGCTTTCGTGCTCAAGAGATGGCGCGAAGTGCGCCAATCTCACCAGAATGCGCAATCGTTCGCGGTTCACTACGATCGAGAGCGGCTGCAGTACCAGATGATGCTTAGCTGGCGTTTGCAGCTTCGCGCACTCCTGCGCAAGGCCAAGCAAGCGAAGGTTGCCCGGAAGTACTTCCTGTTGCGGCGCTTCTTCAACGTATGGACCGCTAAAGTCCAAGAAAAGCGTCGTGAGAAGAAGCTCAAGGAGTTCGAGCTACGAGCGGCCAAGAAAGTCTTCATAGGTGAGCACTGTACACATTTGTGCGAGAGCTGAGACATGTTGACCATGGTTTAGAATGGCACACCCGGGCGAGACAGCAGCGTCTTCTCAAGCTTGCGGAGCATGAGATCCGGACAAGAGTTGCCTTAGTACGTGACATACGAGAGGTTCTTTTGTCTTGCGACAAATCTGATGTGCGCTGCAGCGGATCATGGCGAATACTCTGCGACATTGGACAACTCGGGTGGCGGATCTCAAGTTCCGAGAGCTCGAGACGATACATCATCGTGATCAACTCCTTGTGCTGTGAGTACGGTTTCGTGCGGCCAATATTCCACGATCTCACAATGGGTCTCTAGTCGTGCATACGAAAAATGGAAGGCTGTCGGCAAGCGCCACGTCCATGAGCTGAGCCTCATGGAAAGCTACCAGGATGTCAAACGCGCAGGTAAGACCCCGTCACACCGCGCCCTGCGGCTTGGTTGATGTCATGCTAACGCAACGACAGAAAACATGCGCAAGATCTTCATCCGATGGCTCACAGCCGCGAGAAAAGCGAGGCATCGCAGGCTGCAACTGCAGGAGAGGGAAGAAGAGTTCAAGCTCATGACAGCGGCGAGCGCCTTCGACAAGTGGCGAGAACGGTATATGGACATCCGCTTGCAACCACTGGTACGTTTGACGGCTCCGGATTACCGCAGGACATGGCTCATGTGCCTTACAGGCGGACTCGTTCATTAAGAAACAGCAAACGGATCTCGTCATCCGGGCTTTCACCGCTTGGAAAAAGAAGTCATTGGTAAGTGAACTCGTCTATGACATGATGATGGCGTGTTGATCTGGAATTATAGTTGCCTACCGCCGTCAAAGTCTACAACTACAATGTTAAGAAGGCGTACTGGGCGAAATGGAAGAAGCTCATGCCCCAGGCTTTGCAAGCGAAAGCAGCGCGGGATATGGATCGTCGCAACACACTTGGTAAGTCTTATCCTTATCCCCATTCTGCCTAGACTCACGTCTTGCCATAGGCAGGGTCTTCGCCCTGTGGAGGCAAGTCCAGAAGAAGAAGATCGAGCACAAAGCGATCAAGTATGTTGAGCACCTAGGCTCGCTTCATCTGACAGATGTTAACAATCCTGACAGCTACGCTCGGTACCTGGAGCTCCTGTCGTCTGCGCCAAGGCAGCTGCCTGTAGCCCAGCGTGGGACTGCCTTGGCTCCCCGTGCGCGCAACGTCTTCCCAACGCGGCGTGCGATCCGACCTGCGACGCCTACAGACGACGAGGCGGAGGAGCCTCCTCGTCCAGCATCGAGCGCCTCAAGGGCACCTTTCGCGCGGCCGTCCACCAACCGTTCTCGCGGCGGCGTCGCCGGCCTGCTCGCCGACAAGCCCCGTACTGTCTCGCCCGAACGCGGCCGTGAACGCAAACCGCGCTCTCCCGAACGACCCAAGTTCAGTTCTCGGCGGACAATCCCTCGGGACCCAAGTCCGTCAGAAACGGAGCCGGAGCCAGCCCCGCCAGCGTACGGCGGCGGGATCTCTGCGTGGCGCAAGGACATCCGCCCGCTGCCGCCCAAGAGTGCGCCGCCGAGCGTCGCGGGCGACGTCGCGCCGTCCAACAACCGCGGGCGGAGCAGCCTCTGGCAAGAGCTCAAGGAGGTGCGGCGCCGATCGCGTGCGCCTACCATCACGGAGCGCGCGTATTCGCCGTAAACTCGAAGACGGAGGGGCGGAAGGAGCGAGTCGCTGCACCACTCTCGCCTAGACGAGTCTGGACGTTTGCGCATATTTTGGTTTTCTAACTTATTGCCTTGTCAGTTGCGTTTGGTTGTCTGCTCCATCGATCGATATGCTGTCTTGTTTTGTTGTCTCGAGTACGCGAATCTCCATCTACATGCACGTTATAGTTTCTCCCTCGGCATGTGTTGTATGTCGTCATATCATATCTTGCTCCATCCCCAGTGGCCCGCCTCTGGCTCGCATGTATGCTTCCGCTCACGGCACATGCCGCTGTGGTTACTGCGTACCGAAGGACCGCTGTATACAACAGCGACGAGCGAAGAAGGGAAGCACACGCCGATGATCGGGTATCGGGGTCTACATATCATATCGTAGTCTCAGGCCACAAGCCGCCTCTATATACACAGTGCGGTTCTGCCAGCCGCCGCGGCTCCGCATAATGTATATACACTGGTTTCACGAGTTCCTGTAGTACTGCCACCCGACCCAGTTCGCGATCACGAAGCCGGTCCCGGACGAGACGAGCATGACGACGAGGTACTTGTAGTGCGCGTCCCGCGCCAAGACGTCCAGGACCTTCACGATTCCGTCCGCCACCCGCAGCACAAATCCGAATCCGACGCCGAACACAGGAATGAAGCTACGTGTCAGCCGCGACTGACTCCCATCGAGAGCCCGACGTGCATACGTACCCAAAGACCGGTTGTGGGGACGAACGCGCTGAAGAAGACGGCGTAGGAGCCGACGAGCAGGAACAAGATCGAGGCTGCGACGAGGGCGCAGCCCACGACCGGGCTGGGCGGACGGGCCTCCCTGCGGGAATGGCTGGAATGCAGGTGGTTAGCACGGCCTGTTCGAGTTCCGTCGCACGGGTCGCTTGTTTCGCGCTGGAACTCACTTATCTAGGGTGTTGGTTGCTGCGAACCAGCTAGGCTGGGACTTGTGCGAATGGCGGTGACGCATCGACGGTTCTGGTCACGACATGGCGCGAAGCACTATGTACTCGAAGCTTGGCGGATGGGTTTAAAGCTGACGGTACGTACTGCTGTGCATTGTTCCCGATTAGGAGGTTGATCACACCGCGCTTTCCCCACATTGAATCGCGACCAAATCGATTACATTATGATGTACACTTCGTTATGAGCACTGGTGATGCGTGCGTACGACTAAGAGAAGTTCCCCTAAACAGTCACAATGGAACAAAAACATGAGACGGACGTCAAGTATCCAGAGAACAATACTACTTGAAATCGCTAATGGTACAGGAGAAGGCGACGTCGGCCACTACAGGGGATATCATGACGGTCGCGAGATGCTAGTAATAATAATAGATGCGGACAGATTGTAATATAGTTTGGGGATGAGAGGGTGACGACGAAGAGAGTCGTTGATATATCTACTGGTGCTGCAAAGGAGAGATGAGCAACGACAGCAGGGATAAAGCGATAGGTGTGAGCTTCGAGTAAGAGGCGATAAGCGGCGAGAACAAAGGTGTGGAGAGGGGAAGTCGAGAACGGATTTGAGATCATCGAATAGATGATATCTAGGCGGTCTCGAGTTCCATCTCGTCTGGCGTGGGCAGGGGGAGCGGAATAGCGGCAGGGGAAAGGGCCAGGGTGGGAGAAGGCGACAAGGCGGAGGAGGGGACCAAGAAAGCAGTCACATTACTCTCGTAAGATGGGTGGCGCTGGAAGGGGTTGCGGGTCTGCATGCGAGAGACAGGGGAACCTGTTGGGAAGGAAGGACGGTAGATACGATTAGAGAAATGGGTAGGACGACGGGGGTGGTAGTGCGCACCTAGAGAGGTACCCATGAGTTTGAAGGGATAGGAGATGGCGTCGTTGTCCTTGTCATCAGCATGGTCACCAATAGTCAAGCCAAGCCCGTCTGAGGGAAGGGAAGGACTTAAGGTGCATGGCGTCTGACGGCGGTAGGAAAAGAAGTGGGTATTGTGGTGGCTCGCACGGAGGATAGGAGAGGTGGGCTGGAAGCGGATGGAGGAGGGGTGCTGCAAGATGGAGAGGAACTCTTCAAGAGCCTCTGCGGGAGTGGACCTGTGTGAGATTGGCAGACGGTTAATGGGCTGAAGTCATGGATACGGGGTGACAGCGGGAGTAGAGAGAGGATCTTATCGGTCAGCGTGATGGAGGGATGTACATACCGGGGGGAAGCACGAGGGGAGGATTCCTTGTCGGATATTTCAGCCTGCTGATCGACATGGTCTTCGGCGAGTTTCAAGCGGTCGAAAGCATCCGCGGCTGCAGACAAGATGGCGGCGCGGGATCGGGGGCGATGGGCGGTGGGGGCGTGAAACGGGAAAGGAGTGGACCCGGAAGCCAAGCGGACTGGGCGAGGCGCGACGAGCACAAGGTTGTCGTTGGAATTAAAGTTCATGGCAGCGGTCGTATCTTTTTCGCGAGGCGGTCGTTGTCCGAGTGGTTCACTGCGAGTCGTTTGCTACAATGCCTCTCCCGAGTCCCCTCCTTCCCAGGGCGTCACTCCCCTGTGTGCTCCTGTTTGGCACACCCGGAACCCCGGACCGCCCTCTCGGCTGCACAAGTCCGGCAACAACGCCGACGCTAAACTTGCTCAGCGATCCTCGACTCGGATGTCGGCTTCCGCCTCTAGGGCCTTTCTTCTCCCTTTGCTGTCTCCTTTGCAGTTTGCAGACAACAATTACAGACAAAAATCGCAGCGGCTCTCGTGCTGATCGTGCAAACTGGTTTTGATCATGCGGGGCAGAATCCTTACAAGTCAGTGGGTCCCCAAATCAGCGCTGTAAGCGGTAGGTCCGCTCGACGACGTAAACGATTTGTAACACTGCCTGTGAATCAAGAACCTCAGAAGTCTGCAGGTCTTCTATATGTTCCTCCGTCCCAGGATCCCCATGTCGCCGTCTCTCTCGTCGCTGCCCACACCGACCTGACCAGGCGTCATGGCCATCGACCGCCATTCCTCCTCCAGCGGCCCGCAGACTTCCCCTGAAGAGGCCCGCGGGCTCTTTGACGACTATGACGCCCTCAGCAGCGACAGCGCCCTGGAGAACCAAAAGTCGACAACGTCCGACAAGAAAACGACACCGCTCCCCATGGCTCAGCTCGCCGCCTTGTGCGTCGTCCGCCTCGTCGACCCCATCGCCTTCACCCAAATTTTCCCTTACGTGAACGAGATGATCGACCACCTCCATCTAACCGACGACCCCTCCAAGATTGGCTTCTACAGCGGCATCGTCGTAAGCCATCTCCCGACTGCTCCCCCCTCCCCGACTGGGAAGGTGTTCAAGAATGCCGCTCATTCTTCGGAATAACGTCCAGGAAAGTAGCTTTGCCATCGCTCAGGTCGTCTCTATATATCAGTGGGCCAGGCTGTCCGGTGCGTATCTCCGCAACATCTCACAGTTGAGTAGGTTTCATAATGTGCCTCAGATGTCATCGGCCGCCGGCCCATTGTCCTCCTTGGAATCTTCGGAATCGGTCTCGCTACCGTTTTCATGGGCTTGTCGTCTACACTCGGCGGGGTATTGTTTGCTAGGTCATTGGGTCAGTAAACTGCCCCAATCCGTCCAGTTTCATCCGCTAAACAGCCACCGTCATTCAGGCGGCTTGTTTTCCGGCAACATCGCCGTCATACATTCCGTCTTGGGAGAGATCACAGACTCAACCAACCAAGCTGTCGCCTTTTCGCTCTATGGTTTGTGCTGGCCGTTAGGTGCCATCATCGGGTGAGCACCCAACGTCGGAAAATTCGTTTGGACATGGCTCAATATTCCTCCTAATAGTCCTCTCATGGGTGGCCTGTTCTCGAACCCTGCAACCAAGTTTTCGTGGTTTGACATCGAGCTATTCAGACGGTATCCTTACCTCCTTCCCTGCCTCGCCGCGGCCGCCATCGCATGGGGCGGATGCCTGTACGGTTACTTCTACCTCGGAGAGGTACGCATACAAGCATCATGTTACGTTTAAGGTTAGCTGTCCTCAACGTGGGCTTGTGCAGACGCTGCCTAGCAAGCGTTGGAAGCAGAAGGACAGCATTCAAATGTCCGAGTGCCACGGCGGAGCATTTGAGAAGCCTCCACAACCCGCAAGCATTCGTTACCTACTGAGTATCCCCCTCGTCCGTGCACTATGTCTGAGTGGTGCTGGCCTGTCGTTCATGTACGTCCACCATGCCCTTATCCTGGTTCCCATCGTCGTTGCTGACTATCCATTCCTCCCAGTGCAACAGGTTTCGATGTTACGTTTGGTTCGCACGTCTTAATCCCGATTGTCCGACGCGCATCTAATCCCATGCACCGTACAGTCCTGTTTTGCTATACGCCCCTTGCCCAAGGCGGCCTCGCATTCAACGTACGCCCCCCGCACTCCCAGCATGCGCATACACTGACCCTTCCCTCCGTCCCTCTCCTTGCTCATCACCAGGCGACGCAAATCGGGTACGCGCTCTCGATCTCCGGCTGCGTCTCCATCTTCCTCCAGCTCTTCTGCATGCCCCACCTCCTCCACCGCTTCGACAACGCCCGGATGTACAACTTCTGCATGGGCCTCTGGCCCTTCTGCTTCGTCCTCCTCCCCGGCCTCAACTTCCTCGCCCGTATCGGCGGTGGCGGCGGTGGCGGCACCGTCGAGCCCGCCGCGCACGCGCTCGTCTGGATCGGCATATGCGTCATCTTATCCATATCCCGAACCGCCGCGCTCGCGTTCTCGTGAGTTCGCCAGCGCATCCATCACAACCGCCGCGGTCGGCGTCGGAGCTGGGGGCTGACTATATGCACACCTCTTTCCACAGCGTGAGCATGATTCTCGTCAAGGAGGCCGCCCCGGACCCTGCGTCCCTCGGCGTGACCAACGGCGTCGCCCAGTTCGCGATGGTGAGCCGCATATCTTGACATACCGTGCCGCCTCCGCCGCCTCGTTCAGTCTTTCCGCCGGGCACTAACGGCATGAACACAGTGTCTCTCCCGCTCCTTCAGCCCCGCCATCGCCAGCTCCCTCCTCGCGTTCTCCATCGGCTACGAGTTCGTCCTCCTCCGGTACCTCTGGGTCATGGTCATGACCATCATCTGCTTCCTCGGCACCACCCTCTCCCGCCGCATCGCCGAAGGCAGACGGACGCCCGTCCCCTCGTGAATCGTTCCGTCGCCTAGACCGCTCTAGACTGCGGGTTGTTTGCATAAACCTGTACGACAACCGTGTTTTACATAGATGGACGTCACGTCCTGGCGTTGTTGTTTGTTGTCTCACTCTTCGGGTTTCGCTGCATTTGCTCTCGCGCACTGTTTTCATGCCCTTTCCTTCCTGCATGTGTACTATAAAGCCGACCGTGATTGTATCCAATTAAGCAACTGTAGGTTACAGCACGGCGGGGTGTACATGTACAGAAAGGACCGCAACAAGAAATAAAAGGTGTACGATACTTGGTTCCAAGCGAAGCCGCTGGCAGCACTGGTAAGATCTTGCGATACATCTAAGCAGCCTTTAAAGCTTGGTAAAACCGTTGTTGTCGTTGTTGTTGGGCTCACCGAGCGCGTAAAGCGCGTCAAGGGGCTCCTTGAACGACTCGTACGTCTCCTTCCTGCAGTTCAGAACGGGCAAGATGCGCGGACGGATAGGGTTAGCTCCCGGGTTCCAAGGTTCGCGCAGCCGAACGCACCTCCGGATCTTCAGGGTCGGCGTCAGGCAGCCGTTCTCGGTAGTCAACGGCTCGAGAGCCAAATGGATCCGCTTCAGCTGCTCGAAGCTGCATATCGGGGCCGCGCGGACGAGGCAGGCAAGCACGTGTGTCAGGAGCGAGATACGCGAGGAAGCGACGAGCATCGTACGCACCCCTTCAGCTGGTGCTTTCGTGCCTGCTTCTGGAGCTCGGCCAGGAACGCGGTGACAATCTGCGGGTCCTTCGTCGCCCCGGTGAGCGCCGCGGCGTCGTCCGGCGCGACGGCGGCGCCCCGGACGCGGGAGATGAGCGTCGCGAACTGGACGGGGTCGGGAATGGCGACGCCGATGAGGTAAGATTGGAGCGAATCGCCGTGGACGTAAAGCTGCGCCACGAGGGGGCTGCCGCCGTAGATGCTCTCGATATTCTCGAGCGCGACGTATTCTCCTTGGGCGAGTTTCATGATGTTCTGCGTATCATAGAAGGGAGCGTGGTCGATGGACGAGGTTGTGCCTATATGCGCGGGGTTGGCTCACCTTGACACGGTCGATGATCTTCAAGCGAAGAGCGCTATCGAGGAGGCCGACATCACCGGTGTGCAACCAGCCTTCCTCGTCAATGGTCTCCGCGGTCTTCTTGGGGTCTACCGCGATTGCTCGTTAGATGCAGGACGACCTCCCCGAAAACTGACAGGATTTTACCCTTGTAGTAACAAGAGAACCGCTGCTCTCCACGCATACAAATCTCCCCGCGGGGGTAGGGCTTATCCTCCGAGGAGTAGCCCATGGAGGGAACATCGATGAGCTTGAGTTCGCAGTTCGGCAGCGGGGATCCGACGGTCCCGCTAGACTTGGGATCGTAAGACCACGTACGGACGAAGCTAGCGCAGTTCTCTGTCATTCCATAGCTAGAGTGAAAGAGAAGCATGTCAATCTGCGTTCAACCTTGTACCCTTCGCAAGAGACCTTTACCCTAAAGATGGTTCGTCAGTCATTAATATGTAATGTAGCGGCAACCAGCGGGATGTGTACCTTCAATGGTTTCGCTGAGAATACCGATCTTCATGAAGTCCATCACATTGGCGCTCAAGGGTGCGGACCCGGAGGTGAATAACCGCATCCGACCACCGAGGACTGCCGCGAGCTGCGCAATCGCGCCGCGTAAGTTAAGAAGCCTGATGGATAATGCATGGAACGTTTACCTTCCTGAATACAAGGCGGTCATAGAACGCGTGGTGGAAGGAGCCGGTGGTGCGCAGGTTGAGCAGTTTGGTTGCGACTGCCTTGCGGAAGAGCGCGCCTTTGATGCCGGGCGCGGTGCCCGCGGCCATAGCAGACTGGTATATCCTGTTGATGACGCGCGGCACGGTCGGGAAGCAGTGCGGCTTCAGGACCGCAAGGTCATCGAGGAGGTTCAGAGGGTCACCAGTGGTATAACCGATCTGGGCTCCCATGCCCATCGCGATGAACTCCATGCATCGCTAAAGACGCGCATATATACCTCAGTATGCATGGAATACACGAATGTACGTTCCTATACTCACCTGGTATATATGGGCGAGGGGTAAGAACGACATCATGACGGTTTCATTGTCCATCTCAAACTGGTACATGTAGCCATGTGCGGCTTGCGCCAAAGCACCGTGAGTGAGGACGGCACCCTTTGGCTGCCCAGTTGTTCCAGAAGTGTAGCAGATGGTCGCGATCTGTTCTGAGGTGGCTGGGAGCAAAGGAATGGGGTTGGCACGGCCGAGCTCTTCCACTGATACAAAGTCAATTTATGGCCGAACGCGGTAAATGAAACTAGTATACGTACGCTCTGCCTGCTCCCTGATCTTCACGTTTACGGTCTCTCCCCACGCGGACAAGATGGACTTTGCCTGAGCCGGGAGCGGCTCCATTGCAACAATCATCTTGAGTGTCGGGCACTTTGACGCCAACTTCAAGAGGGCGGGTATATGCACCGGTGTTGCAAAGATGACGGTCAACTCGGAATGGTTGATACTAAAAGCATCGGTTAGCTCGCGACACGACAGTATAACGCAACGTCGTGCTCACATGAACTCTAAACCAAGACGCGTCTGGGGTCACGTTCGGCAACTCCCCTTATGATATGAGACAACGCACCCGCAGAGTCCCTCCCCAAGGTATCGTACAAGCTCACGCCGACCTTGCCATAAGCTTGCAATGAGAGGTCAACCACTTGCCAGTCTGCGGAGCGCGGGCGCGCACAAGCAGTATTGAGTAGGCATCCGTTTCCCGCAAAGGCTCGCAGAACACGTACTGGGGCAGTTCTTGCTCCAAATACCGACCGTAGGCAAGTCCCCGCCGCCCACCACGCCGTCCTGGAAGAGCTTATGGAGCGCGCTGCCCAGGGCACGCCGGCGCGCATCGACCTCCGGCCAGGACTGCCAGACGTGGTAGTTGGCGTACTTGAGCGGCTGGGTGGAGACGATCGGGCGATGGCCGAGGAACGGTCCCCCCTTGGAGCGACGCAGACCCTCATCGAAGAGCTCGAGAAGGTTTGTGAACACGTTCGGCGACTCGATGGTGACGAAAGGGTGCAGCGCTGTGGGGGCCGATTGCCCAAAGAGAGGTAAGTAAGGTGGGGACGGCGAATCAGTGTTGGAATCCGAAGTCGAGCGGGCGCGGACGATGCCGAACGCGAAAAGAAGCTGCACGTACATGTCCGGTAGTGGCCTGTTGGTATTTGGATAGCGGGAGCATTCGCGTGGTCAGCGCGCGCGACGGTGGTCAGACCTAGGACACGGCATACCGGTCTGTCCAGGGCGCTTGGTGCCGGGGACCTCTACACATTGCTTTTCATAGTTCGCGTCCGGCGGGTTGGGGACAGGGAGATACGCGAACCTCGATGCAGCCATCTTCTTTATCCCGAAAGTATGCCACGTCGGCAAGGAGGAAGGAGAGAAGGGAAGGAGTGGTTATTGTGACTTGCCAATGTTTCGATGCAGACCGGCTTACCTGGATAGAGATGGGCCCCAGAAACTCCGTGTCTCCCGTGCGCTATTCCGAAAGGGTTTGGAAGAGCTTCACCGTTGGGCGTTGAACTCAAGTTTGAGAAGATGGGCGTTGGGCGCGGCCCCTCGCGACTACTTAAACTTTGCTCCATTGGCACACTCCCGGCTAGCATACCCACGTGAAAACACGGTACCTCACGGTCCGGTTTTAAACATAAGGCTCGGCTCGCAGGTGCAAACCGGCCTCACTCCCTCGTCCCCAGCAACCATCGGTTCAAGAGGTCGAGCAGGTGCAAGGGAGATGCCAGCCTGCCAGGTGGAAACGCCGGAACCTCCAAGTCCGCTAGCCAGAGCGGGCCGGTGTGGTCGCAAAATGAAAAGCTGTCGAACGTTACCATGTGTCGACCAAGTTCGATTCTCTGTCTTCCGGCTTAACAGTGGTTTGGATCCAAGAAATCAGGATCCACATTCTCACCGGCGATATAAATTACAAAACAGTTCGACTGCCACGGCAGCCTACAGGCGCACACATATCAATCTGGAGTCGGTCCAAGCGCGGTCACACGATCCGAATATACTACATACAAGACGGATTACCTGCTGGGGAATACGATACGGTCATGGCAGTCATGGGACGCATTATACAAGGGTGCTGACGACAAGCCGAGCGTCGTGTGCGATCGCGGAGGGGGGCTTGGCGCAATCAAGGCGCGCTGAGGACGATCTGCGGTGAAGGACGGTGAGCTAAGCACAATCACACAATATCAACCCTTTTACCTTCATAAATTGCTCATAATTCATCTGCACCCATCCGTCACGGTCCGTGTCAACCCTGGCAAAACGGTCGTGAATCTCCGGGGAAGCAGCCGATACTAGAAGGCACACGTACCGTTGGAACGCTTCCGTAAGCGTCTTCACCACGACACACGCCCGAACGAAACGGTCAAACGTGATGCCAGGTGGGGGGCCGTACCGGTCAGAAGGACCGGAAGCTACTTCAGAATTGAGCACACGCTCAAGTCATATCCTGACAGTCGATAAGCTTGCGACTTACCATACTTCTGCTCCAGCAGTGACAGCAGCGTGGGCGACAGGTTGTACCCAAAGCTCCGGAGGGCCTCGGAGAGCTCGGCTCCCTCTATAGACCCAGACCGATCTCGGTCGAAGTGCCTGAAGACGTTCTGCCAGTCCTGGATGTATTTCCACAGCCCCGCGAACTCTGCGGAAACGGCCTCAGCACGCACGATCGGGGAGGAATGCAGATAAACTCACCGTTGAAACCGATGGTGCCACTGCGGTCCGTGTCCTGGCGATCGAGGTCAGCACAGGCTGTTCGGACAGAAATGAATTAGAACTCGGAACACGCACGAAAATCGACATCAACATCTTCACGGTATCAAGGTCGAACCCTAGATGGCATCAAGGGTGTTAATTTCATCGGTCTAGAGCACACTCATGCAACGCGCTCAAGTCTTTTTCGCAGGCACGCGGCTGGCATCCGCAGGCGCTTCCGAGGATGCATCGAGCGGGTGTACATCGTGTGGGGGCATCGGTAAGACATGCACATGCGGCTCCACCGCGGCCTTCGCGCGAGCTTGAAGTAGAACTCAGTGAAACTCACTTGTCCAGTTCCCTGCGAATCCCAAGTCCGCGATCAGCCACGATCGAATGCAAATCAGCGCGAGCGCGGGCATGGACTGCACGCACCATTCACTAAAGCGGCCTGGAGCTCGGTAACGCTAATCGCTCCCGAACGATCCGTGTCGACTGCAGAGAACCATTGCCATAACTGGGGGTCGGCCCCGGCAGGCGGGCCATGCGGCGGGGGAGCTCCATAGCCAGGACCGGGCGTTGCGGCGTATCCGGGAGCAGGAGTGGCATGGCCGTAGTAGCCCTGTTGTTGGGGCGGACCGCCGTACTGTGTGCTTGCAGGCCGTCCGTACGAGGAGGCGTGCGAAGGGGTGCGATGAGGGGTGCCGTAGCGGATAGACATCGAGGCAGGAGAGAGAGTTGATTACTGACTGGGCTGGGAGCGAGACGGATGTGGATGGATGGAGGCTGGTCGGACGCTCGGTCAGGGCCCAGGGGGCTTTGTGGTCGATTGACGCCCTTATGAGAAGAGCGTCCGGCACATCAAGAGAGCCTCCCTAGGCTGTGTCTCCGCCAAGGGCGCAGCCGTGCTGACTCCGCTCTCCTGTGCTTGTGATCCAACCGGTTTCCTACGAGCCACATACTGCCACCGGAGTCGGGGTTTGTGGCCTGTGGGCGCTGGCGGCAGACAAGTTGAGGGCAAAGTCTCCGTTTTCCCAGCCTCCGTCTCAGCCAAGTATCAGTAAACCCAGTCGAGCTTCTTAGGAACTATGGTTCGAAAAAGGTTGCTGGCAAAGTCGTCAGGAGGAGGCGTATGTTCCGTAAAACGCAGGTCAGAACGTTGGTGTACGAGTCAGAGTCATGGGAACTTGAATGAGTAATGATACGCGTAGGGCAGTCCGCATGCGGCCGCGCGCACCTCCCAGTCGCAGCTTGGCCAATGCACGTCTGCTTTCATCCCAAGCTCTCGCTGCGAGGTTCAAGACGCACATAGGGCGTTATCGACCTTCCCCTCGTACACAGTGCGGACGCTTCCAACCCCGCCCTATCCGAACTAGAGGCTAAGAAGGGGAAAGGCAATCTTGCAGGGATCTCGGGCCCAACAGCCAATCATATGACCTGCGCCCACAAACGGTCTCAATGAACCCCGACCCGATCCGCGTCGAGGACGACAGCGACGTGGCCCCCATCGTACGCCGCATAGCGAACGCCGACCGCTCACACGAGAAGGTCACGGCCGTGCTCCACCGACGCCGAGCTCGGGTCTGACTCCAGCGGACGTTGGGTGCGCAAAACTCTGATCGTGGACGGCGCTCTGCCAAACACATTACCAAGGACTGCCATGACTTCACCGCATCTCAAAGCTGTGATATTCGATGTATGTATGGCCATGCGTCCGGTTCCCCGCCTTCTCTTGCGTTCCCTTAGCAGGCCTGACTCTTCTCCCGTCTTCTCCAGGTCGGCGGCGTAGTCTGCCGCAGCCCGTTGATTGCGATCGCAGCCTACGAGCGGGAGCGCGGGGTACCCAATAATTACATCAATTGTGCAATGTGAGCCACCCTCGCCGTCAGCCTTCTTCACCCCTCTTCGATCTCTTACATGCAAAGTTCGATTCCCCTCCTGCCAGCACGGCGCGTGGCACCCATGGAGCGTGGCAAAGGTTCGAGCGCGGCGAGCTGTCGCTTTTCCCGTTCTACGAGCAGTTCGGGCGTGAGCTTTCCGATACGAACGTGAACAACCCAGCGTATGTCAAGCACTGCAAGCGGCGCGGACTAGGTTCGTAGATGTGCGCCGCATCGTAGCACGGGCTGAGTAACAGAGTGACATTCTGGCAGCCTGTCCGGACCTCCCTGAAACCTTGCGCATTGACGGCCGTGAGGTGAGCCCCATCCTTCTCCCAGCTTCTCTCGTCCAGCGGAAGCGGCCCGCGACTGAAAGGAAATGTCAGCTGTTCGGCCGCATGATGCGAGAGAGCGGCGGGTTCGACGGACGTGTCGTCGAGGCGATCAGGCGCATTAGAGGTACTTTCCTCTCCCTCCTCAGCCACCGCGTCGCGCACCGTGCGTTAACCCTCCGATTCAGCCGAACGCAAATGGCGGGTCATCGCGCTCACCAACAACTTCTCGAAGTCCGACGCCGACATCATCGGCGATGCGGCGCCCCCGAAGGCGAAATTCCCTGGATTCAGTGTTCGGGCTGAGCTCGAGTTTCTAGGTTGGCAAGACGGCGCGACCCCTCCGCGGCTTCGCGCCCTCTTCGACGACTTCTGTGACTCCAGCACGCTTGGAATGAGGTGCGCGGCGGGGCTCCTGCCTAACCCTTCTTCGCGTTTCAGCTGACCATGTTCGGGCATATGCCCTGACCAGGAAGCCAGAGCCCGGAATATACCTTCTTGCTTGCGAACGCAATGGCATCAGGCCCACCGAAGCCGTGTTCTTGGACGACCTCGGCATGTAAGCATCCCGATATTCGTGCCCACGCCTGTGGCTCGGGACTGCCCTTCTATGACGCACCCTGACATTCCTGACGTACAACAATTATGCAGGAACCTCAAAGCAGCACAGGCACTCGGCATGGAAACCATTCGTACGTGCATACCGGACGGGTCGTCGTGATTGACGTCGACCGTGGTATCCATGTTCCATGCATGACATTGATTTGGGTTTTGTCTTTCCTTGTTTTTTTTTCTGCTGCAGAGGTACCCATTGGCGGATCGCTGGAGGCGCTCAAGAAGCTGGAGGCCAAGCTAGGCATCGACCTGACCAGTGGTGGATTGGAGCCTTCCCGGTGGACACCTTCCAGGCTGTGACGGCGTATACGATCGTGATCTCCTTTTTGCGCATTTTCTGGACGGGTCGATGGGCCCCGGACAGGGCCTTGAACAGGGCCTTCGCACGATGTTTATGCCATTTCTTTATTCATTGCTGGGAAGTAGGAAGGCGGGCGACGGACACGGGCGGCGAGTGTGTGTATGGGGTGTCGGGACGATCTATTCGTATGCCCAGAATGCTGTAAAGCGAGTACACAACGCAGCGCGTTCGAGGGGAGGTACATGTTTAAAATGGCTTATCCGACGCAGGCGTCTTGTCTTCCCAATAGCCGCCGACCTGGAGGAGTTGTTGCAAGGGAGGGTTAGCTTGCTCTGAATATGAGAGGGTCGCGGGGGCCTGCTGGGACGTACCACGGGCACCTTGGACAGGAAGCCGCGCTTGACGAGAGGCGTCACAGACAGAAGCTAATATTTCAAAGACAGCGATTGAGATACCCAGTTGATCAAGATGGAGTACGACGTACGTAGAGCGCAGCAACACCCGCTCCGACTCCCCACAAGCCCAAGCTTGGAGTCCAAGTGCGGAGGAACTGTTGGCATAAACATACGGGGTGGTGCACTCAGCTGGGTGTTTGACCGTGCAACGGCCGCAATGACGACTCGCCTTAATCGCCGGCCTTTGAGGGGGCACAGAGTTGTAGAGCACGCGAGACATGTCGGAAAGCGGATTGCCTGAGCGACGTGAAGGCGTGGGGGGCGGGCGCAGTAAGTTTTGGAGAAGAGAAAGAGGGAGAGAGGATGCCCGTCGGGCGTTCGATGGACCGCCTGGCTGGCGGACGCTGGCGGGTGTGGGCTGCGGGAAGTCCCGGGCCCACCCGACGCCGGCCACTTGGCCGGCCTCCACCAAAGTAGCCGACTCGCGTTGGCCTCGTGCTCTCGTCTCCGTTTTCCTCCAACTCTCGTCCTGGCGCACTGTCCGTGACCTGTCCCCCAGCCTCTGTCCACAGGTGTGGAGGTGTCAGATATACACTCGCAGGCGCACCCTATCGATTCAAATCTTGTTGCGGCTGTTCACCACACCCCCTGATAACCCCGTTCTACCGGCTCAGGTCGGCCCTGAAAATTATCGACGATGGCGAACCCCCGACAGAGGCGCAAGACTCGGTCAGGGAACCACAAGCCTGTGCAGCATTCGCGGCACGCCAAAAAACTTCTCAAGAAACAACCACGTTGGTGTATTTTCTCCGTCGTTCAGTCTGTCTCACCCTGGCGCCGCATGTGCTAAGCGTTTTGCGACGAATATAGCTATTCGGGGGCCAAAAGTGCTGCAGGAGGCCTGGGATCCGCGGAAAACGGTTAGACAAAAGTATGTTGCGCGCCATTTTGCTGCTTCGTGGATGCGCGTGTGCGCAGCGTTACGAGAATATAGGGCTCATGAATCGAGTGCGCGGCAATCGGTTGCGGCTGCTGTTGCCCTGCGCTTTCCTGCAGTTACGAAGCTCTGGGGCTGGTTGCCACTCTGAACCCGATTGCGTCCGGAGGGACGGAGCGGGTGGAGGGAGCGCAAGAGCATGGGGACGACAAGGAAGGTTCGGCGGAGCCAGAAGCCCCGTCGACTGTGGCAACAAAACGAGCGGGGGCCAATGGGGTCCCGAAGGGGTACGGGAAGATTATCCGGGATGGAGAGGGAAACATCGTGGATGTGCAGCTGGAGGAGGACGAGGAGGAGATGACGCAAGCGGGAGGAGTGGAGGAAGATCCAGACCGGGGGACGGACGATGGGCTCGCGGGATGGGTTGGGCTGGGTTCGGACCCCAGGAAGGGGCCGGGAGGAGGGGCGGGCACGCGGGTGGTGCACGGTGAGTTTGTCTAGCTGTGGTCTGGCTCGTCGGTTCTGGCGCGTTCGGAGGATGTGATGGCATCACCGCCATGGGTGCTTCTCGTCCTTGTGTCAACGCGTCGCGCTTCGTGGCCCTCCCGGATTGGCGGGCAATCGCGCTCATTAGGTTCGTTGGTAGCGTTGGAGCAGCTGTCAGAGGCGGGTCGTGGGCCTGTGGCCCGGTTCACGTCCCAGGGCGAGCACGCGATGCTGGTGCGGCTGGTCAGGAAGCACGGGGAAGACGTGGAGGCGATGGCGCGGGACCGGAAGGTGAACGTCGACCAGCGGACGGCGGGCGAGCTGAGACGGGCAATACGCAAGGCCGGGGG
Organism: Sanguinoderma infundibulare; assembly: GCA_032821775.1. NCBI lineage: Eukaryota > Fungi > Basidiomycota > Agaricomycetes > Polyporales > Polyporaceae > Sanguinoderma > Sanguinoderma infundibulare. The sequence goes on along the minus strand of JAVLRN010000005.1, from coordinate 1,186,569 downwards.
GTTTACGGCGCTGGGCAGGGCAGGGCAGGCCGAGTGAGTGTTTGAGGGACGCGTTACTCGGACTGAAAATGTCACGGCGGGGACGGAAGGAGAAGGGCGTCGGAGGGGATTGTTCCGAATGTGGCTGTACGAGTAAGATGATCGCGTGGAAGGGAAATAGAAGGAGTCCGGCCGCTGGAGAGTCAGACTCAGACCTGGCTCTCCGCACGCGGCGCTGGCAGCCATCGGGCCCATGTCTCCTGGCGTCTGCGCGACGACTTGCAAGCCAGGCGCGAGATGAATCGAATCGAATCTGGGAGGGCCTGTCAGATCCGTGCGTCCTTGTCGTGATCTCTTGTCGAATTCTGCCCGGCGCTCAAAACCCAATCATTCCCCCATGTGCAAACTGCTGCCCGGCGAGTGTATCCACTTCTGGACGTCGCTGCGATAATGTACGAGGGAAGTGTGGCGGGGATCAGATCACGCATGACGCCGCACACGTCGTCTGTCCGTCGCGCTCAAACAGGTCCACCCCCTTCCTCCGTCCTCCCATCCACGTCTCGCCTGGCCACGGCGACGGCAACGGTGCGCGCGATGGGGTACGTGCACCGACGGCTCAGACCAGACGATATTTGACGGTCGATCTAGGTGGGGGCGCCTAACGGACTCGGCATGGGCCGCACACTGGCAAGGGGCACGGAGGCATCTTGTGAAGCGGCAGAAAAGAGCGGCATGGAAGCCAGGACTGCGAATCGACCATACACGGCCGGCCTCTCGAGATTGACGTCCTTGTATTTTCCACATCCTCTTCTTTCCCAGCCCAGCCACCCCGTCCCACCTTCTCCAATTTCCTTTTCCAACTCTCATCCTTCCTTCCGACTCCCACTCGCTCTCGCCCCATTTATATATCCCTCCCGGCCGCCCCTCCTCCCCATCCGTCCTCCCGTTCCTCATTCGCCCGGCCATCCACCCAGAGCGTATGTCGCACCGGAACAATCCCTCCCCACTCGGCCGCACAGACTCCCCCTCTCCCTATCCCACCATGTCTCGCAAAGCGCCCAGTCAACCAAAGTCTACCCGGCAGCAGTATTCTGGTGTGCTTTTCCCATCCCCGCATTCTCCTCGGCGTGTTGACTCTTCCGCCCTCTAGCCTGCGGCGCATGTCGTATGCGAAGGTGCGCGTCTTTTTTCGCCATCTCCCCGTTCCCACCTGACCCCCGGATGCCAGGGTCAAGTGCGACCTCAAGGACTTGCCCACTCTTGCCTCCGGCCTCCATCCTCCCTGCTCAAACTGCAACGAACGCGGTCTCAACTGCGTGTATGTCTCCGCTTTCTCTCCATATCCTTCCCCTCCCTTCTCAACCCATGCCCAGCGACGAGTTTGCCGAGGTCAAAGCAGTCAAGCTCCTCCGGCGCGGACGTCGTCTTCAGAAGGTTGAGTGAGTAGCCGTGTCTCTTCCCTCCACGCCCTCTACTTGACCGCCGTTCCAGGGCCGTCTATGGCAAGGCGTCCAAAGAAGATGCCGACCTGCACACTGTCATAGCCCCGCGCAGCGTTATCCCCCAACTCAAACCCGAGTTTTTCAGGTCTTCGTTCTTCCGCCGCTTCCATATCCAACGTGAGTCCTTCCACTTCCACCACACCTCACTTACCGACCGCATCTCGACAATCTTGCTTTAGGCCCCATCCTAGAACCTACCGAGTACTGCGCGCGCTTCTCCGAATGGTACAACGGCACCTCTGACTGCCTACAGTTTCCCGGTCAATTGATAGCCCTCGCCCTTGTCGTCTGGGCGGCTAGCTATGGCATCAACGAGGCTGGCGAGGACGTTGTCGACCTTGCCGACGAAGACACCCAGCAACGTAAAGAACGCGTGAACGAGATGCTCTTCGAGCTCCTTTACCTCATCGACATCCATGGTCTCATCCGCAAACCCACCTGGGATGGCGTACGAGCTCTACTCCTCACTATCCCTCTTACCGAAGGTGAGATGATGCCTTGTAGCCCATTGATATCGCTTGACGTTTCATTGTCATCAGAGGTACAGACGCCTATGGAACGCCTGGTATGTCATCATACCTAAGCGGATATCCGCCGTTCGCTCACCTGCTTCTAAAGGCTATGTATGATGCAACCATGAGTCAAGTCTATGCGTTGTGCAGTCTTCACTCTACTGAGATCGGCCGAGGAGAATATGCCGACGCCCTTGTCCGCGCCCGAATATTTTGGTATGCACATGTCGTCGACGGCGTGACCAGTGGCCTGCGTGGGGGCCGCATCGCATTGTAAGGCGACGAACGCATTTGTTGCTGCTCTGGTTTACGTCATTCATTTGATTTTTTCCAGAACTGATGACGACCTGACGGCATTCGAAGCGACTCTCCCCCCTCTAGGAAACGATGGTGGCTCTTCGAGTGCATATGCTTTCGCCTTCCGTTTCGCGACGATTCCCATCCGCATTGCCTCCGTGTGCCGAGAGGTCCATGCCGCCCTCACGGGTCCCAAAGCTCGTCAGCGGGAAGAAATTGACGAGGAGACCCTTCAGGACACTTGGGACAGGCTCGAGCGCGGTTGGCGCGACTTGGACGGCTTGCGACAGTTCGGCACTTACGGTATCGTGCAAACCGAGGATATAGAGAGGTTTATTGATGGCTGGCAGGTAAGGCATCCACCCCGATATCAACACTACCCATGCTTATCGTCCTCACTTGCGGCTGATTACTTACAGATATTCCTTTTCGAGTCTCGTACGTCTACGCCGTTGTCTTCCAGCGGCCCGATCTCTGATACATCTGTCACAGACAATGTCATTCGCGAGGCTCTCAAGGCGCGACTTGTTGCACTCCCTGTCCAAGAGACGTCCTTCTTACCTGACGGGCACGCTTCAGCGCGGTCCCGGAAGTCCGAGGCCATCCTCCGGCTCCACATGAAAGCCAACACAAAGTGTCATACCGTTGTCCGACATGTGGTGACCATCCTCCGCCGGAACCTCGGGACTACCTTCTTTCAATATGACGCTGCGCTGGTTCGTGATGGGTGCTTCTTCGCCGGCTTTCTATTGGCTGGAGAGAGTGGCACTCGCGACGAAGTCGAGGTCTGCCTAGCCGCCCTGTCGGAGATGCAGTGGGCGTTCTCAAAGAGCGACGAGCGGCAACGGACGGTGAAGCTTGTTTGGGACGCGCGCGCCTCTCAATCCCGTGCACAGTCATCGCGAAGCTTCTCTTCCAGTCCTTCGGATGAAACGGTTCGCGGACCTGGCACTTTCGAAGGCAACTACGCCCGGCGAGCGCTGATGCGCCCCACCAGCGTCCCCCCGTTGTCTTTGTCCGCCACAACCATGGGTCCGGCCTACGACTCTTCGTCCGCACCTAACACCGCTTGTACACCGGATGGCAGGTGGCCATCCGCGGCTTCTGGCTCAGGCTCGGAATCCGAACACTATCAACCGCCTTCGCGTTCTCCTTCGATACCAAGCACATCGTCTTCGTACGTCCAGTCATCGCATAGCGCACTCAGCCTCAGCAACGTTCTGCAGGGCGAAGGCGGCAGCGTTGGTCCGTCCCCGCTACTCCTTGGGTCATCACGCGTATCCGCCGGGCATCCGACCGGCCAGAGCACGTACTATGTCCCATCCTATAATTACCTCCCCATGGGCGAAAATGTGGACGCTCGTCCGGCTGCACCGCAGTCCGGAGGTTTGGAAACCTTGTCGTCCTCAGAACAGGCCCCGGCGTTCAGTCATCCCCCGCCCGCCTTCGATTACGCCGGGGTCTCGTACTCCTCCTCGTCCATCGGTCAGTCCGAGGCTGGTCCCAGCTACATCCCCACCCCAGGTCCCTCCACTAGCCAGGGCGGCAGTCCCCCTTTTGGCGGCCAGAACTACTATTAGCCAGGTAGGCTCGGGTTTCACGTCCACGGACAAGCTTCCCGTCGCCTTCTCAGTACACCTATCATCATCGTCTCCCATCAGTTGTTATCGTCTTCGCATTGTCGTCTCGCAATCATCGGGCCGCTCTAGCTCTCGTTCGCCGCATTCGCTGTCTTGGACTCGGCAACTTACGTGTGTATATATCGCAGTTTTCAGTCTGTCGTAACGTTACGTTCCATCGATGCATGTATCATTGTCCCCTAGCACCTCTTCCGCGCCGCACTCATGTTTCAAATACTTCCGCATACCGCATAGTTAGAAACAGATAGAGACCCCTTACACCATATCACTGCTGCGCCTCATCCCCCCGCATCATATTAACGTTAACGTAGCGCTATGTCATCTTGACCGTGTACGTAGTAATTGTAAGTTTACACATCGCATATTCTTGATACCCGATTCACATTGTCGGAACCTACTTATAGAAGCAGAGCCGAACGCGCGTTCTCGTAGCTGTCAGACCGAGGGAGACGCTGCCCATTCGGGTTATGTTCGACCCTGATTCGGCTATCCGTTCCAACACATACTGGGCATTCTGGGCATTCCGGCCAAGGCGTTCTCAGATGCACGAATGAAACACGAGGACGGCGAGAAGAGGGCACAGATGACCACTCGAGCAGTATCCATCCACGAAGGTTCAGAGTTGGGGGACAAGGTTAAGTGTGGCCTCGAGATGGAGAGCGACAGTTGGGAGGGGAGAGCAAGTAGCCGAGAGCAGTGGTGGGTGGCCGCCGTCGGGAGTCCTCGCAGATAGCTTCCAGCCCGCCGGGAGGCCCTTCCTGCCTTATGCTCCCGGTCGGCGCCGCGCACGTTCCTGTCAGAGGCGACAGTTGTGGGTGCGCGAGAGGCAGCGATTGACCTGATGCGGGTAAATTACAGACGTCACGACGCTTCGACAGCCAACCTTCGAGCCCACCGTCTGCCCATCCGCCGAACCCCACCGAACCCCACCCCCAAGAGTCCGCTTCGGGCAGGGCAAACGCGCCTTGGGGACGCGACGCCCTCGCACCTGCGTTCTCTGCATCCGCGTCCATGCATCTCCGTCCGCGCGAGTGAGGGCGAGCCGCCGGCCGAGGATCAGGATCAGGCAGATTCGCACCGCAGGGGCTCGTGCGCAGGGCCGTGCGGTTCTCTGGGTGATAGCGTTTCTCGGACGAGCCACCGTCAGGGCGCCAGGCCCAGCCACCCGTCCGCTGTCTGCTGCTGCCCAGGGACGGCGCATGGGAGAAGCCGCCGGGAGAGAGAGACATCGAGATGAGTCACGAGCCGGGGCGGATGGCGTTGGTGCGCGAGCCGAGACGTTTGGGGAACCTGCCCAACGCTAGGTTCCCGGCCTGCCCGTTCCTCGATGGGCGGCCGATGGTGCCAACCGCCGATGTCCACGAAGTCAGGGAGGGCCTGGGACCCTGTGTTTCGAGCGCGTGTGGGTGGACGGACGGATGGGCGCGGGGCGCTGCCGGCGAGCATCAATTCGGGTATGAAAACAACGCGAGCCAGGGCAGCTGATGGGGGACTCTTGACGTTTTCCGTGCTCTCGCGTGGGCACAGGAACGGGTTTTGGAATGCGAATGGGGAAGTGGGACGTGTCCCGCGACGCGGTGCGGGCGCGGAGGGGGGTTCGCGAGGCGCACGGGCCAATGATGGAGTGCGTGCGTGTTTGAAATCCGAAGGGTGGAGATCGGGCCAAGTGTGCCGGCGAGTGTAGCCTGTGGGCTTTGTGGGGGCGCAAGGAACGGTGCAGGGCAAGAACGGGGATGGTTCCCAGCCTCGGGACACGAGGGTGGTCGTAATGGCCGGATCGTCAGCGCCAGAAGGTGTACCCAGGATGGGCATGGGGGAGTTCTATGCATCGTCGGAGTTGTTAGATCGGGGCTAGGTGCTCAATGCCCGCGCGGTCGGTGCGTTCATCCTGCGTAGTGGATAATGGCGAAGGCGCGAGCCGTGCCCTGAGCGAGACGTTGCGCCATGGAAGGCTAGCACGGTCGCGGAGCGCCGGGAGAGCAAATTGTTTGGAGGCTCGGAGAACGTCGTGCATCGGATACAAGTGGATGGTGAGAAAGTACAGCGATCCGGGGACTTGGGAAGGACCGGGCAGGCAGATTGCTGTGGACAAGGAAAGCACCCAAAGTGCCGTTTTGGGAGTAGCGGCTGATCAGGACCGGGGAGCCGTCTGCGTTGTGACCGCAAGGATGAGCCAAAGTGAGCGCGAGTCTAGGAGAGGGCGTCCGACGAAACCGCCATTTAGTCGGTTTGTCTCGGACTCCGAAGCGCGACGGTGTGGACCTGTCGCACATTCCTTAGCTGCGAGCCAATCGAACCCGTGAGTGGATGGAGCTTGGCACTGGGAGCGGTCCGTAAGCACTCGCCATATTTTCCGGGACGCGGTAGGGCGCCCCGGGACATATTCACGGGCTGATTGGGAGAACAAGGGGCTGCCGAGGATGCCATCCGAGGTTTGTGGATTTGGCTATTTGGATCGTCGGAGGCAGTAACTTACTTCGCGGAGTCATCGCCAGTTCCAAGCTGCCGATCTTTAGGGTTAGGTGTACACAATTAGCTAAGCCATCCGCCGCGCCACAGCCCCCGCAGCTCCGCAGCGGCAGCGCCTGATCCGCGTCCAATTCGCACAGAAGCAATGCCTCCGACGCTCCCATTCTCATTCCACTACCACCACCATGTTTTGTAAGTTTTGAGCCTTCTGTCCGTATAGAACGCACGCTGACATGCGATTTAGTGTGTATCCCGATCATCTGTGCGTGTTCGACGAAGCGCTGTGCAGAATCACACAACTGACAACTCTCACCAGTTGGCTGCCCCACGCGCATGAAGCCAGTGGGTGATCAAACGCCGAGGGTGTGTCCCAGGTGTCAGAACGGTGCGTCCGACCTTCTGCTATCGATAGCCGGCCTTCTCACATCACCTTCTGTCTTCAGTTGCCGTCATCAGCGCCAAATCGCGCGTATGGTTCGAGCTGTTTTGGATACCTCTTATCCCGATGAAGTCAGAGAAATTATGGGTGTGCACCATTTGCCAATGGAACGTGCCCATGCAGCAGGCGTAAGTTTTATTTTCCCTTCTTCTGCCCGCCCTGCCCGAACACGCACTCACGGCGTCATCTTCCCACCGACAGCTGGGAGCCCCCTTTGCCCTACGGGGGACAAGATCCCTGGCAAGCTCCACCGTACGTGCATATGAGCCCGCCGCTGAACGCGGCGGCGTACGGATATCAGCCTCAGTACCCGCCGCAGCCAAACAGTTCCACCAAGCCTCAGTAATGTTCTTTTCCCGGCTCCTTCTTTTACCGTTCTACGGCCCCCTCGAAACCGTAATTGTAAAAGTTTCACCGCGCCTGTTTGCCTTATGCGTTCAATGTTGTATCTATACATGGACTCTGGAGCTGGATGTAATATATGATGCTCGTTCGATCAATATGAAAACAATTCGGCCCGCGAACAACATCTGCATCAGTACTTTCGCCGGAGTCCTGTGTAAGTGAACACCAGCACTATGATGACGATCCCCCCAACGAACCCGCCTGCGGTAGCTATGCCACAGATGTCTGCGCCAGTCAGGGAAGCACTGTTGGGGGGGTTGGGGCGGACGGAAGCTGGGGGAAGAGGATCCGTCCCTCTATCGTGGATAAAAGCTGCGAGGGCGGTGCTGGGATCGGTCATTCCCAGAAGACCGATGGTAGGAGGTCGAGACGCCGTCTCCTCATGATGGGTCACGTAGACGTTCTAGGAACAGACGACAAGCAAATTGACGATTTCAGCGTTTTTTGGCCGCTAGCGTTCGATAGATGACGGTCGGGGCCGAGCACCATAAGGTTCACTTACCCGCAAAAACGTATCCCCCAGCAGCCAATCTGCGGAGAAGACCTGGGATGGGCCAGGAACGCGTCAGTAAGCTTGGGACCCAGGAAATCGCAAGCAATAAGCGGGAGGTGAGGACATGGAAGAGGCTATGGGTAGATGGGAAGGGGGGTGAACGTACGCCGTCGTTAGCTTGCAGACCACCCAAGCACCAAGTACCGCCATCTACAGAACCTTCCTTCCAGCTAACGTTCGCCGGATCGAGTGCGTACTCCTTCTTGCTGGACCCATCGCCTAGGACCATGCCGACGCTCACTGCACGATTGCAGGGAACCTCCCAGCCTCTATCCGTTTGCCTGGCTCCGCCGACCGATGCCCAGAAGCGCGCGACGTCCTGAGACGGCCCTAGGATAAGCGTGGTGCCTGTGTCGAGGACGGCGATGGGAGCGGGGGCGCCTTTGACACTACTTTTCGACAGGGAGAACGATGTGCCGTTGATGGTGAAAGATTGAAGTGGCAGCTTCCAATAGTCGTAAAGCGCGCCCGGCGCGCGGAACACGGGAGTGGACGTCAAGTCGTCTACTGACTTTGCGTAGGCAGGATCGACTTCCCCGACGGTAAACGAGGAGCCGTTCGACGTCCCTCCGAGCTTGAAGGCAAAATACCTGTCGGACGAGTCGTTGAGACCGGACAGGAGGTTGAGAACCAACGTGCGGCCGATGGTGTCCGGGATGGAGGCCTCAGCGGGGAACGCGAGCCCCAGAATGCCGCTGTTGCCTGTGCCGGCGAGTCCGAGACCTTGCGTCGAGTTGGCGAGGGCTGTGAAGGGGTTAGGGACTTCTACGTTCGCTCAAGCACCGATAATAAAAGCGACGAACCGAGGACTTGGGACGATACTTGGTATTCACCGATGGTCACCGTCTCGGATCCCACGACGCCGCTGACGCTGCCCATGAGGTAATCGAGGTGGAACGGTACGTCGGTCAACGCAAGGGAAGACGTCCTATTGTATTTTGGGACTCCGTGGCAGTCGTCGAGGGTGCAATCGGATGACACGACCCACTGCATGAGGGTTAGCCGCCGACTGGTGTAAGTTGCCATGCCGGACATTCTCCGCCCTTTGCACGCGGTGGAAACGCACCAAATCAGAGGATCCCGTGTCAAAAAGGACCTTGAACGTCTGGCCGCCAATACTACAGGGTTGTCAGCGGCCATGTTGTGTGCCACCCGAGGGAAGGCAAGAAACGTACTTGATTTGGATGAGATACGCGCTGCACGGACAATGGACGTGAGCAATTTTCCCGAAACAGTCTGGACACGCGACTCACTATTCATTGGCAGAGTCTATGGATATGTCGACGTTTGGTTTGAAAAGCGCTAGGTTGGGGACGAGGGTGCGCTGCACTCTGTAGATAGGGATCCTGCCGCCTGCGGACTGCCTGACGCCGAGCCATGCCAGAAAAAGACCTGAGAGTAGAAGCCTTAGGCTGCCCATGATCCGGATGCGCAGAGAAAGGATGATCTTTGGGGCGCACTGGACAGCCATCCCGCCCTAGTATCCCGTCCTTGGAGGCTGACATTTCGGTTGGGACTAATGACGACGATTTCAGTATGCGAGTTAGGAATATATTGACACGCGCCTGAGCTTGTCGGCGCCATTCCTCGGGTGCTGCTTCCTTTATAGACCGCGCAAGGAATATTGGTTCGACGATCCTGCCGCGCCCCGCGCTGGAAAGCATGATCCAGAGCATTCCCGCACATGTACGGCTTGGAGGCGCGTATGCCGCTTGGTCCTCCTGGATGCACCGGGCTGCACACATCTATCAGCTGGACGCACGCCCAGAGGGGGACATAACAGCGAGTGTCTCTGATTTCGCTCAGGCATCGACCCCGAGGGCGAGGGCAGGGGCGGGCAGTGCGGGCGGCGGTGGGAGACGCAAAGGGCGTTTGCCGGGGACATGCGCTTGCCAAACACAGCGACACGCGTCACAACCACCGTCCGTGCCTCTGGCCTCCTCCCGCACTCCTCCTCGTCCTCCTCCACATCCCTCCGCTAGCCTCTGCTCTTGCCCTCCTCAAGGCCTCGACGAACACCATGCACACTAGCGAGTACGACTACCTCTTCAAGCTCCTCCTCATCGGTGACTCTGGCGTCGGCAAGGTGAGTCGTGATTGCGCCGCCGCGACTCGCATTGTGTCGCCGGGGAGGGCGACATGCTGACTCTGTACCGCAATCAATCCTCCCAGTCCTGCTTGCTGCTTCGTTTCGCCGATGACACCTACACGGAGAGCTATATCAGCACCATTGGCGTCGACTTCAAGATTAGGACTATTGAGCTTGAGGGCAAGACCGTGAAGCTTCAGATTGTGCGTCTTCCTATCCCAGCTGTTGTTCCTCGTGTTTGGTGGCTCCGGGGTGCTATGTGCCGTCGTTTGGTTGGGGTTGTGGGCCGCCAGAGTGGCTCTGCCGGATATTAGGACAGCTTCGGGGAGCCCTGCCTTCGCCCTTGGTCGCCCTGGCTTCCCCGCTCAATCTCAAGAACATCCGGTGGTAGCCCTAGGAACACCCTTCTTTCTGCTATTCGCAACAGAAGAGCTCAGTCTGATACCGTTCTTGTTTCTTATGCACCCAGTGGGATACCGCAGGTAAATCAACTGCCACTCCACCGCCACGTTTGCCAATCTGACGCTTTGTGGATCAGGTCAAGAACGTTTCCGCACCATCACCTCGTCGTACTACCGTGGCGCACACGGTATCATTGTTGTATATGACGTTACCGATAACGGTATGTACAGTTTTGGTTTCGGCGGGATCATATCTCATTGCGTCGTCAGACACCTTCACGAACGTCAAGCAATGGCTCCAGGAGATCGACAGATACGCTTCGGAGGGTGTCAACAAGCTGCTTGTTGGAAACAAGTCCGACCTGACCAGCAAGAAGGTTGTGGAATACAGCGTCGCCAAGGTACGTAAGTATGTGTATCCGGAACAGCTTGGTGCTCACAGCTTGCGACGCAGGAATTCGCCGACCAGCTCGGCATCCCCTTCCTTGAGACGTCGGCGAAGAATGCGACGAACGTCGAGCAGGCATTCTTGACGATGGCTAAGCAGATCAAGGACCGGTACGTCGGCCTTGTGCCGTTGCTCGTTTGGTCGAGGCTGATGGCCTCTGTCCTCTAGCATGGGCTCCACTACGACTGCGGCTGGTACCGGCAAGTCAACAACGATCACACCTGGACAGAACGTCCAGCAGCAGCAAGGTGGTGGCTGCTGCTGAAGGGCGGGTTGATACGGTGTGGTTCATCGCGGTGCTACTACTACTTTGGCAGCATGGGCACTGTCGAGTAGCCGCAGTCGGGGTTGATAGTGGAGTGGTTCTCGTTCTTCGCATAATCTATGCTTACAGCCTTTGTTGTCGGACTCGTCTCATTCATTCCATTCCGCTTGTTTCTGACAACTGTCCGGGAGTGGTAACCGTAGTCCTTTCCTCTCCCAGGTGCGGTTGGTTGCACAGTTGTCACAGTACGCCACCTTGGAGTAGGGGGTAATGATCATTGCTGCCATGTTTTCATAGACCTCCAATGGTACGATTCACCGCAAGGGCACCGGATAAGACAAAACCGGATGAATTGGTAGCAACTACAACAAGAAAAGAACAAGTGTACTTGCTATCGGCAAGGAACGACCGGCTTCTGGTCTTCCAGCCACGAACGCACTCCCTTCTTGGTCACCATACTCAGGACCCGTGCATAATCCTCAGGCGTCCGCTCTCGGTATAATCGCATGATGTACCCGGCGACGCTCCAAATGTCTTCCCAGTCGGCGTCAAACAGTTCCCACCAGCAGCTCTCTGGCGAGGAGGGAAGGGCGACACCAAGCTCTCTTGTAGCCAACATGATGGCCGCGCTGGCGATCGTTGGGACGGCGTATAGAGCATATACTGGGGTTTGTAGCCTATAGGTCAGCCAGAAGGCGTCAACGTGAACGGGGGTCCAGTGAATGTAGTCAGGGAGATACTCGCGCATCGTTAAGGTAACCCCACGTCTTGCTGGGTACTTCTTCCCGCTCCGTGAGGCCCAGTAAACGAAGATAGTTCACAAGCGTCCCATAAGGGAGGACAACGTTCACGTTGAACCCGAGCCGCTTGAGGATTTGCATTTCCGCCACGACGAGAGCGTCCTTCAGATCATAGAACGTGGAGCCGAAGTATGACATTGGCACGTATTTGAATTCGTGTGCTGATGATGACGAAGGTCCGGTGGAGTACTTGAGTCTGTGGGCGTCGCGTTGAAGGAGTTCGTCGTAGACGTTGATGAGGTCGCGCATGCGGATAGGGCATTCTTCCAGCTTCGACGCAAGATAGAGTGCACCCATCCCAACGTCCTGTCAATACATGAGGCCGGTTTGAGTGTCATAAAGGTAGCTCGTGGATCGCGTGCGGACGTACCCCGATACCGAACTGTTTCATGGAGGTAACATACCAGAACCTCTGAAATAGGATCTGGGCGGTGGCTACAGCCACTTGTTTTCTGCCCTTGAGCGCGTGAACTTCTATTTGCACAATCGAGGCAGGTCTACGCACTGTTTGAGAAGGATGCCGGCCTCATGGATCAACTTGCACCCATAAGCCCGCAGGTCGAGTTCTAACTCCTCGGGGATGCCGTCTTCTTGCGACGGGGTCTTCTCGATCTGGGCAAGCGATGCCAAAGGGTACAGGGCGGTAGACATCTGGACAACGCCGACCAAACGGCGTGAAGCTGCCAGGCGGAGGGTGTCGATGATGGCTGAAAGGGTCGAAGGGCGGAGTAAACACGAGACAACAGCGCGACTCCGCTGAAACTTTCGGCGTTGTCATCGACCATCATCACCACCACCAGTCCCACCCTCTTCCTCCCTCCTCGTCGCGTTTCTCTGTTGATACTGTTCTGGGCTGGCCTTGTTCCTTCCTAGTTTTCGCTCGTGGCGTGATGTCGCACCTGCCGCCGAAACCTGATTTCGACTACTCCGCGCGCTACACTGCTGAATCAAGACACCTCCCTCGACCTCCACCACCACCCGCCGCCGTCTACCCGCCCACTCCTGAACGGTACTCGGCTCGCGACCGTCATGCGTATCCTCCGCCAAGATCGCCGCCGAGGTCTAGGGCGCCGCCGCCCGTGAACGCTTATGTTCCAGCACGGTCCGCAGACCCGTATCGCTCAACAAGGCCGCCTCCGCCCATCGATTCGTACCCGTCGAGCTATTACGACCGACGCGACGACAACAGGCGCAGAGACCGCGAGTATGAGAGGAGCGGGGACGACTACAGAGCGAGACCGCGAGAGGACTACTCAAGGGAAAAGGACCGGGACCGCAGATGGGAAGACGACGCGCGAAGGGGGTACAACGCGGAGCGGAGAGATCGTGATACTTCGCGCGAACGCCAATGGGCACGACCGAGGGAGGAGGACAGAGACCGGCGCGAGAGGGAATGGACACGTCAGCGGGAAGATGACAAAGAGCGACAGGAGCGTGAGCGGACGAGGCAGCGGGACGAAGACAGGCGGTATGGCCGCGATACGACGCGCGAGATGGAGCCCGAACGCAAGTGGGTGCCCAGGATGTCGCGGTCGCCGCCGCGTCGCATGGGTACGTCCGTCATCTGTTTTTTGTGTGCGCGTTCTCACCTGAGCAGTCTCTGTTAAGCCTCTTGAACATTCTCCTGCACCTAGTCGGGCGCGCTCGCCTGCGGCTGCTTCGGAGTCAAGGCGCGGGCCCGTCACTCCTTTGCGTGCTGCCAGTCGATCTGGTTCTCCATACAGAGTGGAGAGGTCACGGCCGCTCCGTTCCCGCTCGCCGCTCGGTGAGGTTAGACTCGGTAATCATTCTATCTCTATCCAGCGAAACTCGACTGGCCTGCGTCGAGATCCTTCGCCTCGACCAAACGACCGGGACCGGAGGCAGCCGTCTCTTCGTCGCAGCCGCAGCCCCGACCGCTCACGGCGTGAAGTACGTCGCGACGTTAGTAGAGGCAGTCGCAAGGCACCATCAGACTACAGAGGTCGCGAGCGACGCTCGCCCCGCCGCCGGTCTTACACTCCGGTTTCGCCACCACGGAGGAAGAGTCCCAAACCTGTCAGAAGGCGGACGCCATCTCCTAGTCGATCTCGAAGTCGATCTCCCACCAGGACGCCTCCGACGAAGAGACACGTGCTGCCGCCTTTGAAGTCGCCCTCGCGCCCACCTCCTCCGCCACCGCCGACCGGTCCTCGCATCCGCGCTGGACAACAGCCACCGACGACTGACGCAGACGGTGATGTGACCATGGAGGAGCCGTCCGAAGCGGCACCTGCGGTTTCCGGCATAGCTCCTTCGTCCAGTCCTGCAGAAGCTTCTTCTTCCACTCCAGTTCCTGTCCTTGCATCCGTTTCCCCTCAACCTCAGTCTATCGTTCGTTCTCCGGTCTCTCCTGCGTCGAAGTCCGCTCCAGCAATTGCATCCTTGCCTCCAAAACCTGAGGTAGAAGTCGATCGGAGGCCTGGTCATCCCAGGCGGCCTCGTTCACCGCCTACCGGTCCCCGACACCACCACCTCGTTCCGGCACCTTCCAGCAAGAGCCCTGCTGAAAGCACCCATAGTGCGCCAAATCTTCCTTCCAAACCAGACTGGGTTCGTCGGCGCGAACCTGCGAAGCAAGACACAACCGCATCCGCTCCTGTACCGGCTGCTTCCACCGCTCCGTCAGAGCCAGGAGCTTTCGTCCCCGTCATTCCCGAGTATAAGCCAGGTAAAAGCATCACGGCCGACCTGGATACCGAAGTATGTGCTTTTCTTTCCTGCGGTTCCATACAAAGTGCTCAGCCATTCGCGTAGATCGCTCGCCTCCGCGCACACCGGGCGCACATCGAAAACGAGTACATTCAGATCGCGAAGGACACGCGTCGGGCGCTGAACGACCTCATGATTGCGGACATTGACCTGAAAGGTGCAGAGGCGCGACGGGCGGTTTCTTCTGCCCAGCTCGAAAAGGCCCGCGCTGGGAAGCTTGGCATAGATTTTCTCGTGGGGGCGTGAAGGCGCGAAGCATGGGTTTTCTGGGGTCCAAACCGTGTTCTACGTCTGGATCCTCGCCGCTGTGCTTTCCGGTGCATCCGTATCTGCGACGATGGTGATAGTGTATGGAGCGACTATAATAGTACATACACAAACGTTGTTTTGACGCTTCCAGAATGTCCGCGCTGTCACGGAGCAAAGTTGACGTTCGATTACTTGGGTATCCGCTTGCATTCGATATGCGTCCGCGTGGGGTCCATGGGCAAGGCGCAATAGAAGCCTTGGTCCTGGGGTTTGGGTTCGCATGGACGAACGTGATGAGCGTGTCAGGGCAGAAACTCAAACGAGTGGATGCAGACCTGCATCGCCTGGAAGAGCCGTTTCGACTGCATCTGCACCTATCCGGTGAGGACCGACCGACGCATTCGACCGGTCAGCAAAGGCACGGTGCGAGAGATGGGGGGAGGTTCCTCCTGCGTACCGTGATGCACTTTCTGCCCTTGTCCTTGCCTTCCCTGCAAAGCTCCGACTGTGCGGCGTCGCGCTCACTGTCAAAAGTGTATGCAGAGTTGGGATCCTCCTGTGTGGACGGGGCGCGGGGCGTAAGATAGAAGCTGGCGGGGCGTTACGCCGCCCGAGGGACACGCACCGCGATGAAGTCCTTCAGGGTCTTTTCTGGGGACTTTGCCGACGCCTCTTCCTTGGACAGCTGGCCTGATAGTTTCTGTGTGAGCGACATGGTAGCAGCAGAGGGCCGTGCTAGATTAGGCTGGCGCACAACCAACGCTGGGCTCACCAGCAGCCGCTCATAAACCATGTGGGGATATAATGACGTCATGCCATTCACTCCGACTGGCATTCGGCAGTTTGTCTATCTAAAGAAATACATCTGCAAGGCTACATGTCTTTGTTTTCGTCTACCTAAAGCCTCTCCTTCATTCTGATAGCACGTCAGGATGTGACAGCTCTGAGAGGGCCGCAAGTACTCACACACAAGGAACAAACCGATCACCAACCGCGGCTTGCAAGTCGGCCGCCCTTCAAGTTGTCGTCGCTGCGAGAGAGTTCGGTCACGAGCCGCTACTACGGACATAAACACACTTACATAGTAAGCCCAACCATGGCCGGCCCAAGGTCCTCAGAAATCTGAACAAGGGCGTCAAAAATCGAAATAACGGCAAATTGGTCTGTCAACCATCATACCTCTGCCAGAATCTTCGGGTTATTGAAATGCGTTACCTAAAAGCCCGCTCAGCCTGGAACTGACACGCAGCCACGGAGGGACATACCGCTTGAACGATAGCGCGAGCGCGCTTGGCCGGGTTGTCAGACTGGAAGCCGACCATCTCAGTTACCTCACCGACAGAAAGTGGACACAGCGGTGCATACATGGAAGATGCCAGAGCCAACAAAGACTAAAATAAGTCAGAACACGCCGCTGGCATGGAAGACAGGGAGCACATACCACCGTCACAGCCCAGCTGCATCATCAGAGCCGCGTCCGCTATTGAAGCAAAGTTTAGACACAAGCGCCACGATAGCGAGGGAAGCATCGGCGTACCAGGAGTGGCGATACCACCTGCAGCGAAGTTTACGACAGGGAGACGCTTCAGCCGCGCGGTCTCCTTGAGCAAATGATACGGTGCCTGGATGTCCTTTGCATACGAATAGAGCTCCTCCTCGCTCATGACGCTCGCCTTGCGAATCTCGCTCATGACCGAACGCTGGTGCCTTACCGCCTCCACAACATTGCCGGTGCCCGCCTCACCCTTTGTGCGGATGAACGCCGCACCCTCCGAGATCCGACGAAGCGCCTCACCGAGGTTGCGGGCGCCGCACACGAAAGGCACCTTGAAGGCGTGCTTGTTGATATGGTGCTCTTCGTCCGCGGGCGTCAAGACCTCCGACTCGTCGATGTAGTCTATGCCAATCGCTTGGAGGATCTGTTCGCGCGAAAGAACGTTACTGGTTGCAGGAGACACGGAACCCGAGCCCGCATGACGAACCTGTGCCTCGACGAAGTGTCCTATCCGCACTTTGGCCATGACAGGGATGGTCACAGCATCGACGATCTGCTTGATCATGGTGGGGTCGCTCTGGGAAATTGGTTGGATGATATCCGTTTCACGCAGCGAACGACTGGAGCTCACCATTCGCGCAACGCCTCCCGCGGCACGGATGTCCGCGGGCACACGCTCCAAAGCCATGACCGCGCACGCTCCGGCCTCTTCGGCTATGCGAGCCTGCTCAGCGTTGACCACGTCCATGATAACACCACCCTAGAAGCCGATGAACATCGTCCAAGACGGCGACGGAAGTGGTCAGCTCACCTTGAGCATTTGCGCGAGGCCAGACTTGACCTGAATCCGATACCAAAAATTACATCCCAATCCATATCGAGTCAGAACATTGTCAACCGGCAATGGAAGGAGACGCACCCCAAAGGTACCCAGGCTTCCACTTGCGGCACCATCCTTGTCCTTGGTGCGAGTTGGCGCGACGACAGGAGTCCCTCCTGGGTTGCCGACGCCGTGGGGAACAGGGGGGGTCGAAACAGGCGTCTGCGCTTGGTTTGGCGTCGTCATCGCAGGCGGAGGGAGAGTGGCGGAGGTAGAGAAAAGTTCGCGCGCTGGGTCGACCGGGGGGACGGCGGGGACTTTGGTTTTGTGATCGAGCAGAGACTCTCACAGGGGGTCGCTCGCAAAATTGTGCTGGCTAAGCCTGGCTTTATGCCATCGATGTGGGCCTCCGTCGCGTTCCGCCTTTACATCCTTGATTTGGCATATGACTCGCCCTCTCCCTGCTGTCAGATGCCTCCATCGGAATGCCGAGCGCGCCATTCACGAGCGCAGCACTGACTGGGTTGGATCGTACACGGAGGGCGGGGGCTGTTCAGCAAGCGAGATCTGTCAACAAGGGACTGCTCGCATCGTTCAGCAGTTTGCATGGCGTTCGCATCCAGGAAGCGACAAACAAGCTCGCGACGAGCCCGGAAAGCAGGGTTCGTCGGCCCACCATCCGTGGTCATATGTCCCCGCTCTGCCCTATGTCCATGTTCTCAACAACGACCGCCTCAGACGGCCAAAGGTGCGCTTGTCTGATCGACATGGTTTCCCCTTCCGTTCAGCTCACATGGCTCGACAGTGATGTCCGCAGGTTCAACTGCCGAGGCGCGTCATATTCAAGTACACTGGTCATACCGCCTATTTCGCCGCCAATTCGGAGAGCGGAGGTGGCTTGTGCGTAAACCAACACGGCGCCCGCCATGCTTCTCTTCTCAAACGCCATGCGCTCGCAGCCTTCTGGCTTTGTTTTCGACGGACCGCAATATCCGTTCACGCTGTTGGCAAGGTAGGATGACGACCGAAGCGGCCCGCAATATGCATCCGGGATCCCTACATAAACCTGGTGACGGAGTAACGGGGACATCGAGCCTTGGCCGCAATGCTCTCTCTATCGCTGGTGTTTGGTTTGCTGGGCGGCCTCTCTGCCGTCTGTGGCCAATCCGTCATCGTCCCCGGCGCCCACTGGACAGACACGAGTGGCAACTCAATCCAAGCTCACGGAGCGGGGATTATCAAGGTATGCATGTTACACGCGTGCACGCACATAGTGAGCTGACATGTGCACATCTAGGTTGGCAGCACCTTCTACTGGCTCGGAGAAGACAAGTCGCACAACAGTGCCCTCTTCAAGGCTGTCTCGTGCTATACTGTGCGCCCATTCATATCATAACACACAATCTCCTGCTCATTAACTGTTGTAGTCTTCGGATCTAGTGAATTGGTCCCGTCAGAACGATGCCTTGACACCCATCGCCAACTCTATGATATCTTCGAACAACGTTGTCGAACGCCCGAAGGGTAAGTTGACACAACTGTCGGACATAAACTCAGCTGAAGACTATACCGGACGTAGTCATTTTCAACAGCAAGGTGCGCCGCACCCCGTTGTCAACTTCCCGACTCTACGTCCGAATATGAGCCTGAACAGAACAATGAATACGTCATGTGGTTCCACTCCGATACTTCGAAGTAAGTTCGGCAAGACCGGTGTCGTTTTGTATTGTCCGCGAGCTTGTGCTTGATTGATGAGACGGGTTCTTTTTCAGCTACGGCGCCGCCCAAGTCGGCG
Organism: Sanguinoderma infundibulare; assembly: GCA_032821775.1. NCBI lineage: Eukaryota > Fungi > Basidiomycota > Agaricomycetes > Polyporales > Polyporaceae > Sanguinoderma > Sanguinoderma infundibulare. Next base: position 1,167,681 of record JAVLRN010000005.1, on the reverse strand, counting down.
TCGCCACTGCGAAGACTCCTTGTGGGCCGTACACGTACAAGGCTAGCTGGAAGCCTCTGGGCGCCGACTCGCGCGATGAGGGGCTATTCCAGGATGGTGTGTCACATAGCTTGTTTTCCTTTTTTTTCTTCTCACCAGACATCTACTTTTTCATTTAGAGAATGGTACGTTCATCAAACTGTTCATTCTTGGAGGTGTCAGCTCGGTTTCGCTGACTGTCATGATCTAGGGACTGCATACTTGTTATATGCGTCTGACAATAACCAGAACTTCAAGATCACGCAATTGGATACCGACTACTATAACGTCACCACCACCGTAAGCCAACTGAGCGGTGTGTATTAAACAACCGGAGATGTGGTCGATAGTTGCTGACGCGAGCTTGCGCCATCATTCTCCGTTTGAACCGCAGGTGCCACACTCGAGGCTCCCGGTATCGTCAAGCGGAATGGCGCAAGTCTCCTCTGACATACCTGGCAACACAAATAAACTGACTTGTTTCAGGTCTACTGGCTGTTTGCTTCTCACACCAGTGGCTGGGCGCCGAACCCAAACAAAGCTTTTCAAGCAACAGTGCGTCTTATCCAACTCTAATATCTTTTCGCTCACAAGGCTGACGTTGTTTACTAAGTCCCTTTCAGGCCCTTGGTCCTCGCAAGCAGACATTGCCCCAGAAAGCGTTCGGACGTACTACTCCCAGAATGCATACGACCTTCCTCTTGGGTCGAACGCTATCTACATGGGTGATCGCTGGCGCTCGGACCTTCTCGGGTCTAGCACTTACATCTGGTACCCACTCGACTTCTCCAGCGGTTCGCCTACGCTCGTGGCAGCTGACGTCTGGAGCGTAAACCTTGCTGCGGGTAAGTGGAAGCCCCAATTTACTACTCCACACCGTGCGCTTGCCGTGTTGCTGCGGCGTTGCGGTGCTGACGTTTCATTACGTTGTGCACAGGAACCTGGTCTGTAGCCTCTGGTACAGCGTACGAGGCTGAGGCCGGTTCGAGAAGCGGTTCGTCCACAATTCTGTCGGACTCCTCGTTCTCGGGCGGCGAAGCGGTCGGTTACCTCGGTGAGTGACAAATGTTGAGTATCCGATATCCCGCTCACAGTAATGAATGATCTCCAACACGGAATGCCTTGCAACCCTGCACGCCTTCCAGGCAACGGCGGCAGCGTGTCAATTACTGTCCAGGGTAAGGGCACTGCCCAGTGGGTGTCGCTCTACTTCGCAAACGGCGATTCCTCTTGGAGGAACACCACCGTCAGGTGTGTAGCATGCTCATGTGTGCCCTAGCGCATTCAGAGCGACAGTGCGCTGATCGTCTTTGGTCCTTTTTTTTCATTTGTACAGCGTGAACGGCGGCTCTCCCGTTTGGGTTGATCAGCCCAGCACCGGTGGCGGCCATGTCATTCTCAGCGTGCCCGTGAAGCTTGACCTCAATACCGGCTCAAACACCATTACATTCGGGGCCGGGCAGAGCAGTGAGTAACCTACGCATGCAATCGTCGCGGATTGCGCGATGCCGGGGCTAATGCCCACGTTTTCTCAGACTACGCTGCGGACCTCGACAGGATCATCGTCTACTGATCCCGTTTCCGTTTCCGTAGGCAGCTTTCGTGTCCTCGAATCTCACCTGGGGCTCCCAGCCCCGAGCCCAAGATAAACTGAGACTGAATGTACCGCAAATGCACCGTCGGCCGCATGTGGGCCGCTCCCAGCCGCTCCCGTAGCCTCATGCTCTCGGACGTACGGGAAGTTGTCTCGAGAAGGCCCATGCGTGCGGCGTTCCCAACGCGTTCCTGATTTTTTCGCATGATCGCTCGTGCGTGCTCCCAGCCTCCCACTGCCAAAATCAACCGTATCGCCTTCGTCCGAAGATTCGTCGCGGACGCGCACCCGTGACGGTCAAGCATACGTTCGAGGAAGACACGACCGACTCACATCCGTGAGGCTGCCACCCCGGTGACCGCCGCCGCCGGTAAAATGTGTCGCGACCACCATTAAAAAAGAGCGGGAAGGAGCTCCGCGACCGAGCCGGTGGCGGTTGCGCCACTGCCATCACCCAAACGTTGTACGTGCCCAGGCTTCCTGGGAAGTCTCGATCTTGAAACTGAACCGCGAATTTTTTTGCGCAGGCACCACTCGAATCTTGCGTGATCTGACCGTCGTCACGCTCGGTCTCTGGAAGACTTGGGGAACAAGCAACTGACCGTAGGCGTGCGTGATGAGCACATCCCTCTGCAGGATGCGATCAATTTTTGGCATTCGGGAAACGACCGACATCGTATGTTTCTGCTACGCGAACGACGTCTTCCCTAATCCCCTTCGTTCGTCCGTTCGTCCTGCCATTGCCTTGAAGCTTGAAGCCCGAAGTTTCCTCCAGGGGCCGTATCAGAGAGAGAGCGAGCATCGACGTTGGAGTCGACATGGAGCCGCGGCGTTCCAGGCTCCAAGGAGAAGTTTGCGGGGTGTCAACGCGCAATTGATGGGCTTTCGTCGGCCCTAGCGGCGCAACTAGCCAATTGGCCAAGAACCCCGCGCGCCATGGCGATCCCGGGCGGCGACCCCGGCGACGTCGAGTTGGAGCTGGAGTTCCGTTTCGTGTCGCGGGTGTGTACGGGAGTGTGACAGTTAACGCAACGCGTACATAGGCGTACGCCCGCGCCTGGCGCTGCCAATCTGCTGGCATGTGAAACGTCGACCCAGAGCATACGCATTACCTGGATACATCCATCTATTATATGTCATGTAACTTGCGATGGGATGGGCGTCGGAGGGCCATATCCCGCACGACGAATGCCCAAGTCGTCAGCACGGCGAATGCGAGGGAGTATGACAGCTTCGGAGCGGTCAGACTCCACGACGTATTCAATGCACGCGTGCGGCCCCGGCTCCGCGTGAGCACGGCGAAGCGTGCCTGTATTGTGGGTACATACGATACGTAAACGAGAGATGGCTATCTGTTGGAGACACTTCGGGCCTGTGCCTGGCCACGGGCGTGCCCCGTTCTTATTACTTATCTCAGCCGTCTGGCTAAGCCGTAAACTGGCGATATACTATGTGCGACATCAAATCCACCCAAGCACTGATATCTAGACATTCGGATGGTTCCGCTCCTTGGACAGCGCAAAAATGAGATCAAGTTGATGTCGCGTAGATGCTGTCACTCTCCGGATGGTACGCACTACAGCGACGTGGCGTGGCGGTCGGTACTAGTCCTTCTCATCATAGCTACTTAGTCGCAGAAAACTAGGGCTGGTGCGCGGCGCCCATTTCGGTGGCGCGGTTCTATAATGATATATGTACTTGTGTCCAGACGGGCGCGGAAGCATCCGGTATCGCAAGAAGGACAGGAACGAAAAGCCCCCAACAAAGCACGGAAAAAATCGAGGGGCAACAGTGAGAGTCGAGGTACCTTGAGGTACCGAAACCATCTATCGAGACAGCGCGCGTAATTGGGCGCCCTCTGTATCATCAAGATACGGACAGGAGATGTCGAGTGCGTCTTGTCCAGGTCAGATACAGATACGGGTACACACGAGAGTGGGCCGCGAGGACGGTGCGGGGACACGGCGGATATAGCGTGGGCGGAGACTCACTGTGGTCGTGTCTCATGTAGGGGCCAGCCGCCAAGCATGATGCGTCGTGGTCCGCAGTGTCCGGGCCACTGGAGCACAAACATAAGAAGTCGGCGTTGTGGACCAAGGATGAGACCCATGACCGGGATCCATGAGACTGAGCGTGATCGGCGGACGGAGGGGGGGAGGGTTCGATTAGGAAATATATGCAATTCAGTAATCGTATGCGTATAGCGGATGAGGGGTTCAGGGTACGGATACCACGAGACAGACCGGATCGCGTAGGACGACTCACAAACCGGGACCCGGTGGACAAGAGGTCGGAGAGCCAAGCCGGACATGATAGGCCTCGAGGCGCCTCGAGCGCGAGCGCACGACGAGGGAGTGACCGCGGAGCAACTCGCGACGCGCATTGAGGCCTGAGGAAGACGAGAAGTTGCGGAAGCCCGAGCCAATTTTAGAGGTCGGCCGTAGGCGAGGTGGAAGGTCAGAAGCCGTTTTGGACGAGCCAGCGGATTATGTCGTTCCTCCAGCGTCCGCCACCAAGGACCACATGTTTGTGACGGACGGTGTGGATCTTGATGCTCTCCGCCTCGTTGGACCCGGCTGGGAAGAGGGTGCGGCAGAGGTCGCCCGCGAGCGCCTGGTAGACGTCGTGTCGCGATTGAGTGATTGGACGTCAAAGCGGAGGGGCATCGCAAAGCGTTACCACCGTTTGGGGCGTGTTTTTATTCGCATCGAGGCAGGGTTGTGTCGACGGTCGATGGGAGGAGGAAATCGGCGTCAAGGCGTCCGATTTGGCGAGACCGCATGGTCGCGTTTTGACACGGGCGGGCGGAGACGGGTGTAGTATCGACGCAGCGGGCGGTGGGACGGGCAGGTTGTAGGCAGGGGGGCGGTGCATGACATGTTGCAGGTGGAATTAGTGTTGTTTCACGCGCCGAAGGTTCAAGTGATACAAGCACATGTCAAGGCGTTTGGAGACGGGGCGACGGAAAGGGAGACAGCTGTTAGGACGTGTGACAAAGGGCGAGGAGGAAGTGAGCGTACGTCGGCGTCGCCTTCCACGTTACGGATGATGACGAGATGTCTTGTGCGATCGTTGCGGGTGAAGACGGGGATTGAACCCTGTGAGTTGCGCCGAACAAAGTATGGCAGCTGGATTGCAGACGAGGGGGCGCGCACGGAAAGTGTATCGGATGGAGTAGAATGGACAGCGGCCGGGGAGGCGGTGGAGGTAAGTTGGGAGTAGAGGCGGACTTGGCGCGCCGGGATGGTAAGGAGGCGGGATAGTGAGCGCAGCATTCTTGACGGGGACAATCGCCTGAGGGCGAAACGTTTTGGGAGACGAGATATCAGCGGTTGGGGAAATGGATGCGCCTGTCGGTTTCAGGTACGACGGAGGAGGATACGTACGAGACGGCCCCTGTGAGAGAGGAGGAGAGCAGATGACGGAGAATGACTGGAGCTGCGGGATGGTGGCCCGATGGCAAGGGACTGCCAGTGGTGAATGCAGGCCGAATGTTATGGCGCAGCGGGGAGGAGACCGAGAGACGCGGTCGCAGTCGCGCCAATTCGGCGTGGGAAGCGCCGACAGGCAGCCGAGACAGGTATTGGAGCGTACCCTCTCAACCACGCCACACGGACATCACTCTGACTGCACGGCACATCTCGCTCCATATTGCTCTGCAACTGCAATTGATCAGAACAGCGCTCGGAGGGGACAGGGTGATGAACGATGATCCAACGAGATTAATGGCAGGGATGGGCGCAGCCGCGACTGAGGGCACTGGACATCTGGGCACGGGCAAGTATGTATGCACACGACTGCCACCCGCCTTGGCTGAGGGTGGGGTCTGTGCTCGTGCTCGTGCGCGTGCGCGTGTGGAACATGAAGGATTGTGGGTGTGGGGGGGCAGCGTGACAGGAGCGGGCAGGGGCGGGGGTGACGGCGGGTGTGACGAGAGCGGTGGATCTTGGGTGGATCTTGGACTGATCTGGCGGGATCTGAGAAGAGAGGCATTCTTGGAGCCCGCAAGCTTGGCCGCAAGCCGTTCCTTTCTTCCGGCTCGGCGGCGCCCTTGGACGGTGACCTCCCGTCGTAGCTACCGCCCCGTTTCAATTTACATATAACTTATCCGATGTCGCCTTATATCCTCCACCCTCTCCCGTCCTCGCCCTTTTGCTCTCTCCCACATTCGACGCCATGAACGACGTCTCCTGCCTCCTCCACAACCTCCCCGACCACAGGCACCACGGCCCTCTCCTCCCGCCCCCACCCTCCGCGTCCTACCACCGGTCGGCTTTCTACCCACATCACTCCCGGTCACAGGCACAGCAGCCTACTCTCTTTGCAGGTGCTCTCGCTACCTCCTCCTGGACCAATGCAGGCCCCTCCCACTCGCAGTCATCCTCCTTCTGGCCCTCAGGGCCCCCAGATTTTCTTCTTCCATTCCACCACTACCCGTCAAGAGAGTACGACGGGCCACCTTGTGAGTTTTACGTCCTTCATGTCATACCCAATCGTCTCTTACTTTCCCCGGCGGCCCTCCCAGATTTGGCCACCAGATCAGACACTTCCTCGGTCGTGTCGCGCGACAGCGACCTCTCCCCGTCCCCCGTCCCTGAGGTCGCAGAAGTGATTTGTAATGCACCCCTCGTCGCCCCCATCCCTCTTCCCTACCATTCCCCGACATTCCTCCTCTACGACCTCCCGGACCAAGACGAGGATCTCTCCCACCCCCCGTATACACACCGGCCCCACAAGCGCAAACGCGCACGCGACGAGGAGGACATTGACCCAGAGACAATCACCCTCCATGCTTCAAATTCTCTCTCCGTCCTTCCTCCTGCAAAACGCCGCTCCATCGCGGAAGGCGTACACGACCATTGGGACTCGCCCCACAGGCAATGGGCAGGCACCGCCGCCCCAGCCGCAGCTCTTCGCCATCCTCACCATGCTGCGGCCCTCTCCCGGCGCAATCGAGTGCGCTAGCCGGTTCGAGTTCGGATGTATGTCCTACCGTCGGCTTCGCCCTCGGATGCTTGCGGCGTCAGATGATTCAACCTTCTGCTATCGATTGCAATGTTTCGCTTTCGTCTTCGTCGGACATATTCCCCGCACTCTTCCCTTGTGCTTCTTTGCATTCGCATATCCCGCATACAGTCCCGAATTCTCCTCGTTTCCACATTCTTCCCGATCCGCTGCATTCTCCATTGCACATGCTTCTCCGCACCACCCCCTCATTGTACAGTACGCATAATTGGCATCTCTCTAGTGCGTCTCTCGTCCACCTGGGCAGGGGCGGTTTTCCTTCGGGATCTCGACATTCACACCAGTTCATACGCGGACGACAGCGGCCAGAGGATAGGATCCGATCGGTGCGTTTCTTTCGCAGATGACTTCCCTGGATAGTGAGTGTGTGAGAGCGCGGCCGTGGTTCGATGCATGGCTGCTTCTCGCGCCTTCTCGCGCTGACCAGCTTGACGCCATCGGACGGCTTCGTTGGCCTTCCCAGTGCCAGACACAGTCACGCCTGCCGGCTATTACGCTTTATTGGGCCCCGCCGCACGGACATGCATCGCCGCGCACCACTGGGCACTGGTCCAGCGACAAGCAACTGCTCCATCCCGGCGCAGCGCAAGGGAGGCTGTCGACGGATGATGCGGTTATGACCGGCGTGACCTCGATTTGTGGCCGGTTTGGGCAAAGGAGCGCCCTAGTCGGGCACGATCAGCGATCCACCCTTCATTCATTCATTCCTCTGCTAACCCGCCTCCTCTTTGTCCTCTCCCTTTCCCCTCCCCACCACACACAGCCGATCGAACCACCAACGCCCTTGTCCTCGGCCTATCGTCTCGCAGGCCGACAGTGCACAAGAATGGACCCGTGCGCCCCGGTGGCAGTATATCGTCAGGTTTGCTCTATTGCTGCCGCCAATCATCGTGTAAGTATCCGCCCTCGCGCCACGAGACTGTCACCTCCAATTAATCTCCACCGGCCCATTCTTGGGGCCCTCGGGCTGAACGTTGACACGGGCGTCGGGGCCGGTCGACTTCCGCGCAGATTTCGTTCTTGCTGCTGCTGTATGCTGCAGCTTGCCTACCCCGCTGCGGCGTCGTCCGCGCCTTGCGATGCACGCATCCATTCCGGTGTCCTGTCACACACCCACTGGGACCTGAAAGCGTTGTGTCCCAGACAACCGCTCTCGTGCAGCAATATGCGTCCGTTCATATTCCTTCTTGTCGTTCTGACGCTGTTCCGTTGCTGCATGCCCGCAAAACGTGTTGCCTCTTTCCGCCCGGCCTCTCCCACATCGACACCGGCTCGGCGCACCATGCCATCGTGGACAGCGTGTGCGCAGATGCGCATATATTCTATGATTTCAATATCAGCGCCCAAAAGTTCTATTGCGGCAATGATTCCGCCCGGCCCTATCGTGGATTCTGGCCCTCAGGCCTCAGGCCTTTCACATCTCTCTATACGCTACATGCGTTTTTGGGTGTCGAACCTTCTTGTCACGCCGTGCGCGATTTTTTTTTCGGTGATTCGCTCCGTCGCATAACGATTGCACAATCGCACTCCCGCAGCAGGGGGGAATTTGCAGATGGGTGCGCTGTGCCGCTGAATCCATCTGCAACCAGGTCCACGATCTATCCAACCCAAACTCTGATATCGCGTCAGCCGATGCTCCCGCAGCGCGTGCTCCTGTGTGTTTCCGGCTACGGCTCGCACACGGTGGCTGACGTCGTCGTCCCCGTACGCCCGCACGGCAGGCGAGCGTTGTACGTACAGCGATTCGTCATCATCGTGGTTTGTAAACCTCGGACGGGTGGCTTGACCCATCTCCATTCAGCCAGCGACGTCTGGCGCGGACACGGTATGAGCGCGGCGTGGGACGGACACGCCGGGCAAGGCTACATCGCCGACGGTTTCCCCGGAAAGCGTCTCGCGCTCTCGAGGCTCGAGGGCTCCTTCGAACACGCCTTAGCGTGCGCACGACACCCTGTGCCGAGGGGCGCGTCCGGTCAGAAACGAGAAGCGCGTCGGGGTTTATCGTTTCTCCAGCGCGCCATCATCCCCTCGCCGCCTTGAAACCGTCGCAGGTGCGATATTGCAGCCTGATTGCAGCACGCCGCCCTCCCGTTTATTAAGTATAAGGAACGAACGGCCGGGCTCGTCGCCGTCACGATGACTACGGGCTCCAGGCATCCCCAGCAGCACAGATGTTCGTGATCAGCGAGCCAATTTTTTACACAGGGTTTTTTTTCCTAATGTTTTTGCGGCGCGTCGACAAGAAGCTTCCGTTGAAATGCGAGATCGGCGTCCTCGCAAATCGCACCTGGCCGTCCCTGGCCCTAGTGCCTTCCGGCGAGCGGCGCGCGGGGAGAGTGCGGGCGACGAACGTCCAGCAGCGGTACCATCTCGGCGCCCTGGTTCTGCCCTCCACTCTTCTCTTCGTCTTGTTTCGCAGGCAGGGCTCAGCTGATACGGTACTTGGGCCGCAGAATTGGTTTCAGTAGCTAAAAGTGCACCCGCGTGTCACTAATAAGTACTCGCACTGGGTCAGCACGCCAATTTCACAGATCGATCACGAACCCTAGCAGGGTGCAAACGTTAACATGTCCACCAGCCTAATGTCTATTATAATACCGCCCTCAAGCTCACGGAGGACGTGTTTCATTTTCGCCGTGTGTGACAAAGCGCGGGCGCTTCCGAACCTACCTCGAGCTTGACTCCAGTTCTCTCCAACCTGGACTCGATCAACCGCAAGGACGGGATGTGTCAAGCTTGGCCTATCCTACCGCGCCAGCTGCTACGGTACGGTCGTTGCGGTGAGCGGCGGCAGCAGCAGCGCCGTTCCGGCGGGGTTCGCTGAATCGCTGATCAGGAGTTAGAAAAACACCTTCGAGTCGTACGTACGAGTCTGTCAGAGATACCGCCCGGCGGTCAGCCGTCCTTCCAGGCGTGGAGACTGCGCCGTTGTCCATCGCGCCGACTTGGCCGTGCGCGTAAGTTTGTCTGACAGAGGTGACGTGGACGCTCGATGTTGCATTACACATGGAGACGAGCGATGCCACGCCGAGGACGGTCTGACGACACTCGGCGTACAATTCTGTATCACGTTGTGACTGTAGTTCGGTGGATCCGGATTTGAAGAAACTCCAAGCACACTGGGCAATATTTTGACCGACTGCGGCCGCTCGCGATCGTCCGCACTGCTTGAGTCGAGTCTGATAGTGATAAAATAGGTTAGGAGAAACGAAACGTCTACAGGAGTTGGCGACAGCTGCATGCCAGGGTGGAGCAGGTCTGTATCCAAGTGGCTAAACATAGGGATAAGAGATCGCGTGCTCGCCGCGGCGCAAACCTTCCCGGCCGCTAATCACTGAGGATGGCTTGCACCACGTTCGCGACACGCAGCTGCCTCAGGTCGGTGTATGTCTGAAAACGAGCAAACGTTTCAGAGCGCCGCGCCCGCGAAAGATGTTGCTGAATACACTGACCTGACCGCATCCAACGAAGATGATGGGCTGACCCGTAACGTAGGTCATTGACAGCGCAGCGCCGACCTGAGATAGCAAAAGCAAGCAGTGTTAGCGACATGGAAGACTGATGATCCCTTGCTGCGGAGGCGCGATGCACGGAGCGTGAACAGCGCAGAGAAAGCAAAGGGATTTCCGTCCAAGGGTGCGTACCTTGTCATCCACCGTGTCCCACTTTGTAACCAACATGCCGTCGATGCCGCGCTCTTGCCCGCCAGAGGCGACAGAGAAGTCCCGGAGCGCGCGGTCGAACTTCGTGAGCTGGTCGACCGCCTCGTTTCCCACCAAGGCTTCGCCGACGAAAATGATCTTGTCCGGGTTGTTCGTCGCAACAAGCTGCGGATGCCCGTAAGTGTTCGGTCAATTGCACACGGCACAACAGGCCCAAGGTGGCAGGACTGAAATACGGCCGTGTCTGGTGTGGGGCATGTCGCACCTTTGCGAGAGCGCGCATGAGGGGCTGTAAAGTTCAGAACAATCAGCTGTCGTCATTGTGCGGCGGGTGGACGTCGCTGCCGTACCTCGTTGTCTTGCATCCGTCCGGCGGTATCAATAAGCACGACGTCAAAGTCGTTATCGCGAGCTGATCCCGCGTCAGACGCGCGCTTGCACATGACTGGAGGGGATCAACGCCTACCGTAACTTATGGCTTCCTTCGCGATTCCAGCTGCGTCTTTGCCATAACCTCGCTCATACAATTCGACCCGTCCCTTGCTGTTCGTCGCTCCGTCAACCCCGAGCATACCGAGGTTGCGAACGTGTACTCGGAGTTGCTCGACGGCGCCGCTCCTGTGGATACGATCGTGAGCAAGCGCGTCGACATGGCATTACGGACATTAACGTACCGGAACGTGTCACATGCCGCAATGAGGACACGGAAGCCGTTTTGTATGAGCCAGAAGCAAACTTTCGAGAGGTTGGTACTCTTGCCGACACCGTTCACGCCAACGAAAGTAATACTGTAAGGTAGTCGCTGTTGTGAAGCAGCCGCGGGCGTAGACAACTTTGTGCGAATGGACAAGAGAAGGTCCGTTGAAGTCTTCGGCGTAAGGATGCGGGTGATCGAGTTCGCAAGCGCCTGCCGGACTGCTGAAGTCGTCGCTGTGGATACAACACGCGGATCGATACGTTGACGGGGAACACGGGCATAAGGATGATGCGCTTACTTTGGAAGCCGCCAACTTTCTTGCCAACGAGACTTTGCCCGACATCTTCGCAGACCTTCTCAGATATCTCTTTCGCCACGTTTTTCTTCATAAGGTGCTGCTTCATTGCCTCCAATACGGGCTTGAGATCGTCCTCTGTGAGCATTTTCGAGCCAGTAAGACGTGCAAATATCGATCCGAGTGCGCCCAGAGAGCCGGACGTAGGTTTGGCCTCTGGACCTCCTTTCTTTAGCACCTCGGCTATCACGTCGTCGGCGCTCTTGTCGCCTTGGGTCGCAAATTCCCAGTCCTTGACTTCGTACAGGCCGTCTTGGGTGCGTGTGCCAAGCGACGTGTTGTCAACAAGCGACGACACGTCAAGCGAACTAGGGCGGCCGTCCGACGCTGCACTATCATAGCTATAGTCGAGCGAAGCCATGTCAGACTCTGTGGGCGCCGCCTGGTCGCCCCATTTTCTCTGTGCCTTGGTGCGGGATTTACGCTTCGAGGTCGGGGTCTCGGAGCTGACCATTGGTGAGCTATAAGCGAAGGTGTATGAAACAAACGCGGAAAGACTTACTCAGAACCTGGGACGCTTTCTCTCCCACTTCCAACCTCCGCACGACCCCGCCCTCGCCTCCCAGTTTGACCCCCTCGCCCACGGAGCCTGTTCTTAAGCGCTTGCACATTTCGCGCTATCTGCTCCTCGTCTTGGACCTCTGCATTGGATTCAGTAGGAACTGTGTAATCAAAGGATGATTAGTTTGGGACTGCGATATCCGGAACATACGCAACTAAAAATTGGAGCGGAACGTGCGTATGTATGCGTGTTCTCCGTGCCGTCTGTTAGACACCGAGAAATGCTGCGACAAACTACCTAAGAGACATGCATATTGTCCGTGATATTGATATTCCCAGATACCAATATCTGCCCGATACATCCAATTGCACACCTAGTCATGCACAAAGGAGACGTAAACTTGCTCTGCGAACCTTCCAAGTCCGTGGCTTTCTCGCACGACTTTTACTTGCACGCAGAAGAACTGAGGGACTCACCAGTGTCAACGTCTTCGGAGGGGGGCGTCACATCAATTACAGGCCGGGCAGGATGCGCCACACGCATGCGCCGCTCCTACACCTGGTCAGAAACACCCTAAACCCGAGATGCTGGCTTCCCGCACCTGTGCAGCCTTGTCCTCGAGGCCGCGGAGAAGCTTTTCGAAGACAGAATCCCAGCCGTCCAAGGCTTTCTTGAAGTTCCATGGCGTTGAAGCATCCCCAGGAGAAGAAAGCTTAGTAGTGCTGGCGACATGGAGTGATGCGACGAAGGTTGCGAGGAAGGGTTGGAAGAGCTTGATGAATAGGGTCTTGAGGGCAAGGAGAAGCTCTTCGACGTATGTGAGTTGCAAGATGCGCTGATACGCGACCTAGAGTGAGGCATGGATTTACTGAGGATAGGCTCGCGGGAGAAGGCGGTGCGTACCACGAAGATGAGCTCGAGATCGTTGACAAATGTCCACTTGACCGCATACCCGTCTTTCTCGTACTTTCCATCAGAGCTGCGGCCTTCAATGAGTGCTTCGCGAACTAGGGAGTTGACGGGGGAATTGGATGAGGCTGCGGTATGGGATGCTGCGGGAGTGAAGGAGCGCGACCATAGAACTACGCCGCCTGGAACCAAACTAGCTCAGCTCCGCCCATAGTCCTCCTACGAGCCAAAGTGCGTACCCTTGTGTGAGATTGAACAGTGGTCGAGCATGATGTGCGTGCAAGGAGTCGACGTCCAGACGCGCGCCGGCGGCCGTCACCAGAACGCGTCCCTGTTTTGGCGCCGGACGTCTGGTCACATGGCGGGTGGGCAGGCGGACGCGTCGGGAACGCGTTCCTCTCTCCACGATACTTATGTTCCCCTTCTGAGCCCTGGGTCGACCACCTAACTTATTCGTTTGCCTTGTTGCACATAGTATGGATTACCACCTCGCCGTAGCTCAACAGTTCGATCGTACTGAAGTGTGGACCAACCATTTCCCGATCGACGAGCTCCCGACCGCCGTCTTCTTCCACTTCGATGGTGAGTCTACTGTCATGTAGATGATACCAGTTACTGACTTGGTAAAAGTTGGTAAATACCTGCCCTTCATTGGCTTCGGCCGTGCTCTCATCCATGTCTTGTAGTGGTCGACCCCGAGTACCCCCAGAGAGGACGTAACCTCGAGGTCATTGATCAGCTATGGAGGGACCACGCAGCTCGCTTCAACCCTCGCCCTCTCTATGACGGCCGCAGTAACATGTACTCCACCCGTGACATCTCCAACGACGTGAGTACTGCTGCAGCTCGGTCTGTGTGCTATCTCAAGCGCTGTTCCACAGTACTCCGTCTATCTGGGTCGTAGGCGGGATGCGCCAACCCACGTCGTCAAAATTCGTCGTGTCGGGACGATCAATACCTCGTAAGCATCGTGATTGACCAGTAAATTGTGTTCTAATATGGGCTATAGAGCGATCAAAATGCTCACTCAGAAACGGAATCCGCACGACCCCCATGATATGTACGCAAAGACTCTCAGCTTGCTCCAGCTGCTTGTTCGCCAGGCACCGAGTCTGCGACACGGTTTCCGTGCTCATGCAAAAGCCTTCTTCGTGGCTCATGGAAGCGAGGAAATCGGGGGGGCACTTATCGCAAGGAGAGGCTTTTTCCAGTGGGTTCTTACTCTACTTCGCACATTCTCCGCTCACCGTATATTAGGAGCATACGCCCCACACCAGGCAGACTGTTGGTCAACGTTGACACTGTGTGCGCGCTAGTGTAAGTTCCGCACTTCAGCTGTCAGGTATGCGTCCTCCCGCTAATACCCACCGAAGGTACCAACATCAAGGGAGTCTCATCGATGTAATGGCAGCCTGGCTTAAGCTTGAAAATCTCCGTGACCTCCGCAATTTATCGCGTCAGCAACTCGCCGAGCTTCGTTCGTTCTTGAAGGGGGTGCGCGTCAAAGTCACAGTCGCACCTCATTTCCGAGCGAGGCCTATTGCGGACATAGTGCCCGAAGCTGCCTTCCAGGAATTTGATATAGGCGAGGATCGGATAACTGTAGAGGCAAGCATAGGCAGTGTGGTTCAGGTGACCAATTTTAACTCACTACCTGTTTCAGGAGCACTTCAAGAATAAGTACAACGTGACGCTGAGGCACAGGCATTCTGTCGGTGTCCGTATGGGAAGGACCGCTATCATACCCGGAGAACTGTGCCAGATTGTGGAGGGTCAGCTGTTTCGGAAGAAGGCCCCAGCAGAGATACAGAACGCGTTGTTGAAATTTGCGACGCAGAGACCCGACCACCGTCTGGACCGAATACGAAAGGCGGTTGGTGGCAATGTATGTGTCTGTCTAACGTTCATCTTAAATCCTCCGTCGCACTTACAGCTGTATGTCAGAGTCGTGAACAGCAATTCGATTATTCCACATCCGACTTCATGCTGGAGGCTGGGATGTCGGTCAGCGCTGAACCCATGTCTCTTCCAAGCCAAATCATCAAGCCCCCTCCCATCCTATTCGGGGACACCCAGCAACGCCCGTTCGTGAGTGAACGACACCCAGTCCTCCATGGTGTCTGCGCACAATGACACTCGGTGGGGCTTTCTACATGCTGCAGGTACCTTCGGGCGGTGCGTGGAACTTGCGGGACAGGCAGTTCTACCGCGCAGGGAAGAGACTGAGGATCTGGTCCGTTATCAATTTCGACAAGGTCGATGTCCGGCAGATCCGGCAATTCATCACGGTTCTGGTTGACAATTTGCGGAAGCTCGGTGAGCATCCCGTTCCATATAAGCAACTATGTCGACTGATCGACTTGGCAACGGACAGGCATGGGTAGGCGTTTTGTCTGATGGTTGTTTGCTCTATTGACCACCGTTCCAGATGTCGAGACACCCCAGCCACAGATATTTCCAGGACAAGTCGGTAACCCTCACAACGTGAGTTGCATTGTGGTGAAGAACATTACCCGTGGTAATCATATGACCTATAGTGCATCGAAGAGGCCTGGCAGTTTATGAGGTCCACGTGCGGCGAAGACGAGAAACCTCAGCTACTGTTAGCCTTCTTGCCCGAACACGCTGCTGAATGTCGCCGGCAGATCAAGTTCTGGGGGGACATAGTCGCAGACGTCTCCACGCAATGCGTGGTATGTATGCACTCTGTAGCCGTTGGCTTTGAAGGGCCCACTACTGACCGTGATTTCCCTTCATCTCCCTTCACAAGCGCAATGGGAAGTGGAACAAGTGTAAGAATCATAATCAACTCGACCAATACTGCAACAACCTTGCCCTAAAGTGAGTGGTGGCGTATTCTTCCCCTCCACGTGGTGCTGATGAAACGCGGGAAGGATCAACGCTCGTCTGGAGGGAGTGAATTGTATGATTGACTCGCCGCTCACCAGGGATCTCTTTTACGATTCTATGGTCATCGGTGAATAATCTTCGCACATGCAAATTGGGCTCTACCAACAATGTTGGGAAATATTCAGGTGCCGACGTCGGCCACCCAGGCCCAGGGGTGGCCACCCGACCATCCATGACGGGACTGGTCGCGTCTGTCAGTCCTGGAGCGGCTATGACAACGTCATACGCCAGTGTTCAGCAACCCCGTGTGGAGATGATTGAGGACCTGGCGCAAATGGTGTCGGTATGAAGATCTCAGCCGCTGGAACCATTTCGAGGATTTGAACCTCTGTATTTTTCAGGCTGCCCTCAATTCGTGGTTAACCTTCCGCAAAACCGAAATGCACGTGAAGAACCCGCCGCCCCCAAGGCACATCTTTTTCTACAGGGATGGGGTGAGCGAGGGAGAGTTTGAGCAGGTCGCGAACCAAGAGGTACCGATGATCAAGCGTGAGTCCAGACGTGCTTCGCCCGCAGCGCAGCGTGATCCGCTCACTGTTATTTAGGTGCATTTGAGATGGCCAAGATACCCCCGAAATACCATCCAAAGCTGCTGTTTGTGATTGTCGGGAAAAGGTTTGAAGCGACACTTTTGCCTCTCGATCATGTCTCATGCTCCCCCTGATATAGACACCATGTCCGTTTCTTCCCAAAGAGGTCCGTGACGTCGCCTTACTCATGATGGTTTGGCACTGATGCCCCGTTTAGCCCGCAACAAGGGGATAAATCCGGCAATTGCTTTCCCGGTTTGGTTGTCGATGATCACGTCACCAATCCAAACTATCGAGACTTTTATCTGCAATCTCACGGTGGGCTGTTGGGAAGTGAGTAGTGACCCTCGAGCTGTTAGTGCACAAACCTAAAGCCTCCGCTGTACAGCAAGCAGGCCAGCGCACTATATCGTCCTCGAGAACGAGGCCAATATCGACCTCAAGACGTCAGTTTTCATGTCGTTCCTTTCTTTGACAGCGATTAACTGAATCCCTTCGGCCTCCAGCATCCAAATGATGACCTACCACCTCTGCCATATGTACGCCAGCGCCACCCGATCCGTCTCCATCCCCGCACCGGTGTATTGTGAGGTCTTTCTCTGCCGTTGACATCGAACTATTCTGACAATTCCTCAGATGCTGATGTACGGCCCACGCTCTGCTGCCACTACCATTAACGGTTTTGCTGACCTACCCTTGAGCAGAAGATATGCGCGCGGCTCGCTTTCCACTGCGAGAACGGCGACTCGCTCAGCGACGCCGCGTCGAGCGTCGGCAGCACTTCCGGCCAGGGCGAGTTTGACCTCGAGGAGTGGAAGCGGCAATCCGGGTGGGTGGCCAAGGCGAAGAACAACTGGCGTATGAACTTTCTGTAACTGTGGTATGCTTTTGTTGCTGTCGACTCGGACCAGAAGCCCGCAAGCGTGCGCGGGCGGTTCGTGAATGGACTCTGTTTGTATCCGATCCTATATACCATTTCCTCGAAGTCGAGTCCCCCGGATTCCCATGTTGTGTATACCTATCGCTTTCTGATGCTCTCGTATTGCCCTCGGGGATCTGTATCTGTCGTAGTACGTTCGTCTGTCCTAGTACGTGTATTCTGCATCGTGTATCTGTTCTAGAATGTCTGACTCGGAGTCGTACGCTGAGCGCGAGGCCAATTCAAACTTCGTCTTCATAGCACGTTCGCGGAGCCTGTCTGACGGGCAGCGATGGAATGTCAAAAAAGCGAGTAACGGGAAGGATCGATGCACCACCCAGACAAGAAAGGAAGACTGACTCGGAAGCGTGTTCTCTCCGGCGTATGCGTCGCAGTACTCGTGTCCTTGGTCCCGATCATTTCATCGCCTGGGCCTCTGCTAGATCTTGCACGGGTGTCGAGACCTTTCCGCCCCAACGCAAAGGGCCTATCCACGTCGTACGAGTCTGACGACGCGGGGGTTGCGTTTGCCATTTGTTGTGCGTGGCGGCGCCAGTGTGGATGGAGTTTGGCTGAGAATCGCGAGGGAGCTTCATTGGCAACCATGAGGCGTAAGAGCACCGCGGCGAAGCCGTGAGTGCTGCCGTCGTACGTAGTCGGAGATCTTCAGCGACAGTACTGAAGCTCAATGCTGCAGCTTGGTACCGCGAGTCACTTCGTCGTGGCGCAGGTTTGACCAGATCGAGCCGGAGCACGCGCTCAAGTTGCAAGCAGTTGAAGAGGTGTTCTGGCTGCGCCGGGCAATCGTGTCAATATTATAGACAGGAAGCAAATCTATTGTCTAAACGGGTCACCTCAGGGCGCAAAATCGGCGCCGACAGTAAAGGCAGTATGGTCCGCGGACTTGTGTCCGGCATCGGCAAGGAAGATGCTAACTACAGAGGACGGAGTTCAGCTGCATGTATGCTATGTATGGCAATGACATTGCGCAGAAGAACCCCGCAGCATCTCCCTGTTTCTGTGCCGCGAGAAATAGGGGCTACGCGGCAGCATATCGACCGAGACGCACCTTCGGAGAGTGGACTTGGACTCGGAATGGTCTATGCCGTCGATGTGCAAAAAAGCAAAAAGGAAGGGCGACGTGAGCTCGTAGCACCCTGTTCTGTGTCCGGAAGTTGGTTATCTTGCGGCTTCAGCGTGCCTGATTGCGGCATGGCCAGAACACGATGAAATGATAGCACGATGATTAGGGTTCCAAAATGTTGATCCGGTCTCTTTACGGGAAGGCGATTGACGACCGGACCCCATCAGTGCTGCAGCTAGTAGAGTCAACTGAGTGCACCCAGTGGCCACGACCCACGAAGCAGCGAGAGAGACGCCCAAGATCATCAGATCCTGTCCGAAAGCGCATCGTCTGTACTTGGAGTCCTTGAACTTCCTTCAACGCAACCAGTCACGACCCACTCCCGCCAACCCAGCTCAATCCAGCCGTCAAGGTGTTCGGTTATAGAAGCCCCCAAAATGCTATATAATTCGCAGCGGGCCCTCAAGTTCCGTAACATCTGCGCCCGTTTCCCGCTCCTCCGAGCTGACCCTTAGCCCAGAGCCTGTGTCATCCCGCTTAACAGTAGGTCGTTCAATGTCTTGCTTGAACTCACCTTGCATACTTATTCTATCCATACAGACCATGGAGGGTTATGATATCCCTGTGTTCACCAACTCGTTCGAGATCACGCGGCCGCCGTCTGAGTCCGTCGTTTATTTTCAGTTCGACAGTAAGCTGCGTTCCACCACTGGTATTGCGACGCGTTCCTGACAAGATTTTTCCAGTCGGTAAACACGACATCCTCAACATGATGAATCACTAAGCTCACACAACACGTCTAGTCATAAACCCGGAATGCAAGACGAAACGTCAAAACTACGAGATTATCGATCGACTCCAGTCCGAGAACGCCGCGCTTTTCAATCCACGGCCCGTGTTCGATGGCAGGAAGAGCATGTATTCCAAACGCGACATACCTGCCCAAGAAGTGAGCATCGTCTGTCCATTTATATCAGCCGGTAAAGCTGATTCCCCTCCGTCTGATAGTTCGTTGTTCGTATGAACCCGAGGAAGGAGGCTCACAAAGTATACATCAAGAGGGTTGCGACCATAAATGCCGAGTGTGTGCATTCCTAATTCATGCATCACTTCGTCTCAACGTCTACCACAGTTCCGTGAGGCTGTTAACACAGAAGAAGCACCCCGACTACTCCAGCGACTTGCACATCAAGTCACTGAACCTCTTGCAACTGATCGTCCGCCAGGCACCCAACATCCGGCACGGGTTTCCCGCGGATGCCCGGTCGCTTTACGTCCCTGATAACTCCAGACCTCTCAAGTTTGGCCTATCGGCGTGGCGGGGGTTTTTCCAGTACGTTTCTTCCGCAATGACGTCCGCTATCAAGGCGCACTGACACTCTATGCTATAGAAGCGTCCGCCCGACACTTGGACGCTTGATTATCAATGTCGATGTCTCCCAGGCACTGGTGTATGCGCACTCACTCACCGTCCATGTCTGTCCGACCTAACGCTTCGCTTACAGGTACACTCCAGGTCCACTCATGACCACCATGATGCAGTACCTCAATCTGAAGGATGTGCGCGAACTGCAAAACCTTTCTCATCCACAGTTCAGGCAGCTGTGCAGGTTCCTCAAGGGTGTCCTCATCTCCGTCACAGTTGTGCCCAACATGCGCCCTCGTCCCATTTCTGACCTGGTCGAAGAGGCTGGTATGCAGGAGTTCGACAAGGAAAATGATTCTGAGCGCTGGACAGTTAAGGTCTGTTGTTTTCGCAAACCATGGCCTGCCACGCTGCTGACGTCGCCCTTCTCCAGCGTCATTTTGAGACTAAGTTCGGCGTGGCGGTCAGATTCCCATATGTTGTTGGTGTCAGGGTCGGCAAGACCGCGATCATACCCGCCGAGTTTTGTCATGTGAGGCCTGGACAGGTCTACCGCAAGCAGGTGTCTGCTGAGGTCCAGAAGGGGCTCCTTGAGTTTGCGACCCAGAAGCCCGACCGCCGCTTCCAGGAAATCACTTCGGCTGTCACCAACGGTGTATGTGGCAGCATTCTAGTCAGGCCTCACCCGTACTCATTTTTCATCAGCTGTTCAACTACACCGACTCCGATTACATGAAGGACGCCGGGATGGCAGTAAGCGCTCGTCCCGTGGAACTCACGGGGAAGGTCATCGCTCCCCCTCCAATCAAGTATGGTGGCGGTCGGATCATGGTAAGCCTTTGTGATCCATCTGCATTCAACACTGACCACATGTTGCGTAGCAACTGCCATTGAAGAGGGGTTCGTGGAACGTGCTCGGCCAGAAGTTCTACAGACCCGCTATGCTCAGGTCTTGGATGGTTGTCGTCTACGACAGGACCAACCCGCACGCCGTGCAACAGTTTCTCGAAAAACTTGTCGGGAACCTTCAGCATCTTGGTGAGTTTATGTTTTGGACATGTCGTTTGGAGCAGCATTGGTGTTGACGTCAGGCTCATCAATAGGGATGCGTAAGTCTTACCGCAATGAAGCTCTTAGTGCAGTACTAAGAGGACTTTGTTGGCAGGGGTTCCGCCTACACCGCCAATTTTCACGGGTAACATGGATGACCCGATGGAGGTGAGGAACTGTATCGGTCACTCCGTATCATCCAGCGCTGATGCATTCCAGGTTCTCAAAAAACAGGGGCCTGAGGTGAAACCTGAGCTTGTCCTGTGCATTCTGCCACAGCATGCCGACCAAGTTCGCCAAGTTATCAAACACTGGGGCGATTGCAAGATGAGTGTCTCAACTCAATGCGTGGTATGTGATGTGGAGAGCAATTGTCGAGTCCATCGCGCTCACGACTTCAAAGCGGGCTGGGAAGTGGGAGAATGCGAATGATCAATATTGCAATAACGTCGCCCTGAAGTATGTAGCTACTAAGCTATCCCCGGTGGACGGAGACTCATTTTCTGACTCTGTAGGATTAACTCCCGCATGGGCGGAGTGAACTCGGTGATCAACCACTCGGATGTCAGTAGATTCCTTCAAGATGCAATGATCATTGGTAGGCATCTAGCCCGTCACGATTTCTGTTACTAAGCGTCATCATGATGCACCACAGGTGCAGATGTAGGACATCCTGGTCCTGGAGTCAGCAATCGCCCTCCCATGACTGGGCTTGTTGCGACTCTTGATCCTGAGGCCAGCATCATGACTTCATATACATCTGTACAGCAGCCTCGTGTGGAATTGATTCAGGATCTCGAGGAGATGGTCGCCGTGCGTACGATCTGAGCTGCGCGGATGTTCGCTCGACTTAGCCAACTTGACCTCAACCGATTCGTAGGCAGCTCTAATAGATTATCGGGCTTGGCGCACGGAGAAAAAGGCTCCCGCGGTCATCAGGCACCTTGTCTTTTACCGAGATGGAGTCAGCGAAGGAGAGCTCGAGCAGGTTGAACAGGAAGAAATTCCCAAGATCAAGCGTGAGCGCCACCGCCTGCAACATCGATTTGTCTAACTCGCCGGTACACAGGGGCCTTTACAAGGGCCGGTATGCCGGAGAACATGCACCCGAAGATTGTGTTCATCGTGGTAGGCAAGAGGTATCTCATAGTCCGACATTTTACTCATACATGAGGCTGACATTGCGCACAGGCACCATGTCCGTTTCTTCGCGCCAAAGTACGTCCTGACTCCCTTGTGTCTCCTGAGGAGCATCGCCTGCTCACCGGACCTGCAGCAAAGATCACCGGGACAATTCTGGGAACTGCCCCGCAGGCTTGCTGGTCGACCAGAGCATCACGAATCCGAACTGGACGGATTTCTACCTTCAGTCGCATGCCGGTCTGTTAGGAAGTACGCACAACAACGTGTCCCGTCGCTTTTCTCGTGCTCACCTTCCTATGCCTACATAGCCAGTCGCCCGGCCCACTACATTGTGTTGAAGAATGAGGCGCTTCATCTCGGCATCAAAAAGTAATGGGTCTGAGCTAATTTAACGGATTTTCGTATCGACACTGACTCTCTTCCCTTCGCCTCTCTCAGCATCCAGATGCTTACTTTCCACCTGTGCCACCAGTACGCAAGCGCGACGCGGTCGGTGTCGATCCCCGCGCCTGTCTACTGTAAGTTCGAAATTCATTCCCTGATCGATTGCATGAGACATAGCTGACCATCTTATCGTCTCCTAGACGCTGATGTACGTCGTTCATCGGCACTCTCTCCTCATCGTGAGACACATACTGACTTCTACGCACAGCGGCTCTGCACCCGCCTGCCCTTCCACTGCGAAACCGGCGCCTCGTTGAGCGACGTCGCGTCGGACACCACGGCGGGACGTACCGAGCTGGACCTGGAGCAGTGGAAGCGCACCGCCGGGTTTCTGAACGTGCACAAGTACATTAAGGGGCGGATGCCGTTCATTTGAACAGCTCCCTATATACCCGGCCTGCGCGCGTCGCCGTTTCCGTCTCTCCTCGTCTAGGTGTTGAAAGTCGATTCCCGCAATATCCGAATCATCTCCCACATTCAAGCATGTCTTAGATAGTTCCTTGTACAATTGATGTAAAGGGTCATTTCGTCCGTCGAATGCGATGTCATATATAGTCTGTCCTTGCAACGACCAGCCCGTTGGTATATGGAATGGAATGAAATGGAAAGGTATAACAATACTTCACAACGCAATATACAACACCATCCATAGATATACAACAGAACCATTGCTCCGACAAGGAGCGGACAGGTTACAGCTTGGGGGTCTCAAACTCGCAAAACCTCTCTCCCGCTGCCCCTAATACGCACTGGCATGATACCCGCCCTCGTCGTTCCCGCCGCTGTAGTGGTCCCTCATCGCCGCGGCCGCATGCACCTTCTCAATCACGGGATCCGTGAAGCTCCCTGGCGTGAACCCAGGGGGTGGCTCGTCGACCTCGATCGAGCCCTGGCGCGCGAGGGGTAACAGGCGATCCTGGGTCGGCGTCGTCTTGCCGTCGAGCGGGGCAAACACGGGCGTGCCAGACCCGCTTAGGCCGCAGCGGGCGATGTGCATGAACTCGGCCGAGGGCGGGACGGACGCCTTGCGCCGCCGCCGGCGGATGAGGAAGAAGGCGGCGGTGGCGATGAGGGCGAGCAGGATGAGGGCACCGATGACGCCGCCGGCGATCGCGCCGGTATTGGGGGAGGAGGACTTGGAGGACTGGGCGGCGGAGGCGGGCTTGGGGCTGATAATGGGTGTTGAGGATGAAGACGTCGGGTCGACGGTCGCGGAGGAGGGAGCGGGGGAATTTGTGTCTGTTGGCGAACCAAGCCCGTTGCTCGGGTATGTTCCGATGGTATTGTCTGGCGGAAGCATGGTACCTTCTACACATGAGGGTTCATATCGGGCTCCGCGAGCAGTATCAATTTGGAACGCACCTTCCGTACCACCGCCCATAGGGAACACGCGGTGGGACTTCTTCTCGTGGGAGTTCGGACTCGTGCTCGTCAATGACGAGGTACTGGAGGTATTTGGGACTGTGTCCTGTGAAGTTGGCTGCGCGGTGGATTCCGAGGCGGGTGATGGAGAGCCCGAGACTGATGGTGAGGGTGCGACGGACAGGGATGGTGTTGCAGTGGCTGCGGAAGGAGGGTATCGACTGCTGTATATGACGGACGCGGTGGACAAAACGGAAGAGGCACAAGCATCGTCGACGGTTGCACAATTAATTGGAATCGTCCCGTCAACGGACACAAGGGCGTTGTACCAGCAATTGTAATTGTGGGATACGGCAGGGCCGCACTCCTGCTGAACTCCAGCAATGAAGCCCTGCCAAGATCCGTGAGGGTCGTGGGGGTCGGGTTGCTGTGGATAGTTGGGCTGGCGTCGTGGTGCGTTGGACCTCTGGTAATGACTGAATGAACATCGAACAAGAGTCGATCGTGACAGAGAAATTCGCAGACATACCGGTGATCTCCTGGGCGGAGGAGCCGTCAGGACGAGGTCGGGAAACGGCATTGGCGTTCTGTAGCGAAGATGTCAAAGGAGGGAAAGGGCAAGAAATACGTCGGCGGCGGCCATGAGAGGAGTCTAGGGGCGAGGCTGTGGATGAGCGACTAGCAGTGGCACACGTTAAGGATGCAGGAGAACGGGCGCGCAACAGCTTCGCACCGTCCGAAGTATGATGAGATTCCGGATCCCCATCAGATCCCGCCCACCCACGCCCGTGTCGTCGCGACTGTCGCTTCAGACATCCCAACGCAGCGGGCAGCGTTCGGTGGGCGACGGTTGGGATCGTCGGGCATGGCGATGACGATGGTCGCGGCAGGGAGCACGGCGAGCGGCAGCGTCACTGCCAACTTTGCATCCGCGAGCAGTGTCGCTCAGAGGAGCACGACGACGTCATCGCGGACCGCCCTGCCGTCTCGCTGTCCCCACTGCGCAGGGCGTGCTCACAGGTGCTCACTTGCTGACCGATGCTCACAAACCGTCTCGCCGCCTTCGCATGGCGCAGAGCTTCGTCCGTTTTGCCTCGCCACACCTCCTCCAGGGTTCAAACAGCTGCCTTCTCGTCCACGTCCCCCGCCAGAATGAAGGTCATACCCGTGCCCGTCCGCGACGACAACTACGCGTACCTTCTCATCGACGACACGTCCAATAAAGCCGCCGCGGTAGATCCCTTCGACGTCCGCAAAGTTAAGGCCGCCGCAGACAAGGCCGGCGTCGAACTTGTCGCTGCGATTACCACCCATCATCACCTCGATCATAGCGGAGGGAACGAGGTGTGTACCGCCTCATGTCCGCAACCCCGTTTCTCCCAGCCCCAAGTGTCCTTGCCGACCTTTGCACCCACAGGATTTCGTACGTGCATATGCACAGCAGCGGGACGCTGCACACCTTGACTAGTTGTCCTTTCCCAGGCTGCGTCCTATCCTGGTGCCCCGATTTACGGCGGGAGCGACAAGGTCAAGGCCTTGTCCAAGTTGGTAAAGGACAAGGACACGTTCAACGTAGGCAACATCCTCGTTAGGTGCGCCCACCCTCTCACTTCTTTCCCAGTACGACCGACGACTCATCGCCTCTTTTCACGGAATGCATTCTCTTGCCGCAGGTGCCTCGCGACACCGTGCCACACCCAAGACTCCATTTGCTACTACGTGGCCGACAACGCGGGCAACCATCCCGGTGCCGTCTTCACCGGCGACACCCTCTTCATCGCAGGCTGCGGCCGCTTCTTCGAGGGCGTCGGCACCGAGATGCACGCCGCGCTCACCTACCTCGGCACGCTCCCGAACCAGACCGTCGTCTACGACGGCCACGAGTACACCAAGAGCAACCTCGCGTTCGCCAAGAGCGTCGACCCCGAGAACCCGGCTCTGGCCCGCCTCGACAAGCTCATCAAGGACGGCGTCGTGCCAAACGAGCGCACGACGATCGGTGACGAGAAGGAGTGGAACCCGTTTATGCGCCTCGACAGCGCGCCCATCCGGTGCGTGCGCTTTCATTCAGGCCAGAGCACCACATTACCCAAGTGCTTCCTATGGCTGTGCGGCTGGCTTATGGGGTGCTCTCCTGTTTTTGTGCTTTCGTGCGCTGACGTCGCTGTGGATGTACAGGAACGCTACCGGAGGCGGAGAGCCTGGCGCGGCTATGGACGCCCTGCGGACGCTCAAGAACAACTACAGGGGGTGAGCGTGGTATGTGGTTGTAACCAGCCCTTGCATCATTTTATCTAACCTGATGAGCGCAAGACGCAGCCACCTGTGATGATGAGGCCTTGGGCGGAAGGGGGAAAGGTTTATGGAACAGAAGCAAATGTATCACCAAATTCGCAGCCGAATTGTACTTCTATGCGCTCGTTATCCCATCTCAGGGGGACAACATCATGAGCATCTGCAACTCACAATCACCGCACTGCTTGCTCTCTTCTCTCCCCAACGGGGCAGAAGGCTATGCCATGCATCTTGCATTTTTTGACGACAGAGTCCGCCATTTTCCTTGGAATCCTGGCATCCCTGAAGTGGGTCAAAGTGGATGCACAAGGCGTACTATAGATTTACAAGTTCCGGGCGTTCGTAAGATATTAAATAAGTACATCCAGGAGAGTCCACAACTTCTTCGACTCAGCTGAGAGAGCTAGATCGTGTCCCACATTGAATGATTAGACGTGTGCGCCAGCTCAGAACCCAAACACTTTGAGGACCGCGGTCCGCGCGTACGGAATGTAGGACAGCGTGTACCATGTGTACGCGAGGTACTCGATGATCACGAAAACTAGGAAAGACATCAGGAATTTGGTGAAAAGGAGGTGTACGCTTCGGAACTTACTGATGCAAAGGACCTTCGGAGATGGTACGACTTTCAGTCTTAGATGCATTCATGGAGAACAACATACTCACGTCGCTGCGAATGACGAATGCACCAACGAAGATGAGGCCTATCGAAGCCAGGAAGATGATGGTAGCGACCACTCGCACGGGCTTGAACATCTAAGCACCAAATGCGCGGCCATGAGGATTGATCTCTGCTCCTTCGTCTCGTCGGGACGGTGGCGCTACTTACCAGCTTAAGCTGCTTCGCAAACTATGCGAGTTGCGACTAATGTCAGCAAGCATGCGAACACGAGCGAGGGGGGAACGTACCCCTATCAAGAAGCCCGTTCCAATCAAAGTCACAACCGTGCCGAGGCCGTAAAGGACTATCCATATGCACGTCAGCCCGCATGCGAACATATCGAAAGACGCCAAACGCACAAGCAAAGCTAGTCAGCGAGCCCAGGAACAGGAAGATGGCCCCCAGCAAGCTCAGGACGAAGCCGATGCCGAGACTGTCAAATTAACCGCAGGTCCACCGCGAACGCATTAGTTTTACGTCTCCATAATGCTACATGCCATCCGAAAACACGCACCATCCAATGAATCCGTACAACCGCTGCGTCCTCGTCAGGCCGAGGAAGCTGAAGGCCGAGTCGCCTTCGAAGAACTGCGTGTCCGGGATGACGCCGCCCGCGGCTTCGAGGTTGAACCAGCCCTTGTTAGCATTCGACATTTTTGGTTCTATTCGTGAGTCGTGAAATGAGATGCGATGATACAAGCGTGAAAGGGGCCAGAGGCGAGGAAGAGGACAGCGGAAGTGATGTTCTCTGTCGGCAGTGCTGCCACTCGCATGGGCGCCAAGCCCGACTGTGCATCCCCGCCCACGTGGAATAGACGCCCGTATTGGGACGCCTTCTTCAGAGGCTTTCCCCCACACTGGCTAATGGTTAGTATTCTTCAGTGCACAGTACCCTCTCTGCGGTCGACATCCTCAACCGAACCCTTCGCTCGATTTTTCATCCACTCAGCGATAATGAACGGCCCCACTACCAGCAGCGATGTTGTGACTAATATCTGACTGAGACGCCAGTAATCGGAAGCACCGACGGAAGGCACGCGGACAGGAATCCAGAGTCGACATTCCTCAGCTCCGTCCTGGCTACGTCCTGATCCAACGCTGCTTCTTCATTCTAGCTGCGAGCGTCGTGGAAGGTGCGGCCTCGGATAAGGGCACCGCGCCTCTCCCATTCGCCGTTTATGGACTCTTACGATTCCCGGGACACACATGACCCGCCAAATCTGGGAATTGGGCGTACATGCCTTGGTCAGACGGCGTCGATGCAGCCCCGCGCGAGCGACTGACCCCGGATTTCCTGTGGGGTCGAGTTCGAGTCTAGTGGCGGGCATGGTTATATAGGAGAGCCTCGATTGGGCAGACCGATAACAGCAGACCCCGCGTCGACGTCAACGATCGTCTTGTGCAGCTCCTGCGATCTCCAGCTTCTCTGGACCATTCTTCAGTACTCTTTGCTTTGAACACCAGCACCTATGGAAGGACACGGAATCCCCGCCGTCAAGCCCGCGGCAAACGGTATCGCTCCGCCTTCGTTCGAGCTCCCGGTACGCATCAGTTCGAGTCGGACTTCAATACATTCCTTGCTTACAACTTTCTTTTGCGCGTGCAGTACCCGGATAGCCCAGAAGTCGTCACCGCGAACATGATCAAGCTCACGGATCTTGTTACGGACGAGTACGTGCATTCGCTGGGTCACCGAGCCGCAGTTGTCTTGACTGCGTTCCCCTAGGCGCAAGAGGTTCCTTTTCAAGAACCTCGTCGCCCACGTTCACCAATTCGTCCGCGAGACAAGGTGAGTTTCTTCAGTACTGCGCACAGAGAGTTGAATTGCGGAAGCGGATGAGAGCGGCGCATGTTCCGTGTGCTTGTGTGCGGACCGGAACATCGACTATCTGGTTCCAGCAACGGTGACGCTGACCGCCTTCGTTCAGCCTGACGACGGAGGAGTGGGAGAACGCCATCCAATTCCTGACCAAAGTCGGGCAGACATGCACGCCCCTTCGTCAAGAGTTTGTGCTCCTCTCGGATGTCTTGGGAGTGTCGGCGCTCGTGGATTCCATCAACAACCCGCCGTACAAGAACGCCACGGAGGGTAGTGTCCTCGGGCCGTTCTTCACCGAAGACGCGCCGCATTGTGAGTGATGGCCAGCATCTCACGTGTTCGCTCAGGGCTAACGGACCGCTTTAACAGTGGAATTCGGGGAGTCGATCGCCTCCGAGGGCAAGGGCGAATATCTGTGGGTTGAGGGACGCGTCCTGAGTGTGGACGGGACCCCCATTCCCAACGCCGTGATCGACACGTGGGAGACGGACGCGGACGGTAAGCATGGGGTCGCGTCTAGTTCTAGCTGCGTTAATCTCAATCGTCCGCAGGCTACTACGATACGCAGTATTCGGTCCGCAACGAGCCTGACATGAGAGGCCAACTGCTCTCGGACAAGGACGGCAAGTACGGGTACCGAGCTGTCGTCCCCATTGCGTATGCGATCCCCGCGGATGTAAGTTGCCTATCCTTGTGTGGCCATCCGCGTTGGACACTGAAACTGACGTCACGACCAGGGTCCGGTCGGCGACTTGCTCGTCGCGACGAACAGGCACAACATGCGCCCGAACCACCTGCACGTCATGGTGAGGGTACCCGGATACCGCAAGCTTGTGACCGCGTGGTACCCCGAGGGCGACGAGTGGCTCGAGAGCGATGCCGTCTTCGGAGTCAAGAAGTCGCTCGTGGTGGTAAGTGTCCGAGCGGCGCGGTGGTGCATTCGAGATATTGGATTAATCCTTGGACCCCAGAAAATGGAGACGGTCAAGAACGAGGCAGAGGCGCGCAAGCGTGGGTTCCCGCAGGGCGACACCTTCAAGCTGCTCCAGCGCGATCTCGTCCTGGTGCCGGAGGAGCAGGCGCTGGAGACCTACAAGCAGAATGCGAAGGCGGCTGCGAAGAACGCATCTCTTTGAGGCCTCTGCTTGACGTTGGCTGTTGCGGCGGATAGACTGGTGCATCGGGTAGTGTATGAGTATCAGCACAGTGTGCGCGGGAGTGTGAATGTGATGTTGAATGTTTGTGTTCGTGCCACACCGTGTTTGCCTGCCCACACACACGTTATTGTCCGGTGCGGTACCCGCGCAGGTGAATGAAGGCTGGATCACAGCAGGACGCTATCTGGTGATAGGACGGAGCATGTGCATGATGGGCCGACCGGAAAGCAGCTGGGGGTGGACCGTGGGTGGGAGCTTGAGTGTGCGGAGTTAGCCGGGGACGCGTGTTTACCTCGTTGTGTGCGGTATAGACCAGGCAGTCATCGCGCTCGTCCTTCGCGTTCTCTATCTCCCCCTCTTCACACCTCGTCCGGAGCCTTTGTTGCTCGTCCTCTCTGCGATCGCTGCCATGGATCCCATCGTCACCAGAGATAACGTCTTCTCGCGCGGACCCTCCACCCCTCCCCCGACCTCCCACTTCCAGGTCGTCCCCCACGTCCCTGGGCCGTCCAGCGAGCCCCATGTCTCGCCAGCGCCGTCCCACCGCGAGATCGCGGCGCCCAACACCGCCCAGTCCCATCTTGACTCGCTTCTCCACAACCTGAATGCGCCGTCCACTTCTCATGTTAGCCCGCAGCCGAGCATCGCGAGCGCAAGTATCTATCAGAGCCCCCCTGAGCAGCCGCACTCGGGGCCCGCGACGCCAGCGTCCGGGAACGCTGGCTCTGTTTCTTCTTCCAACGTGTCCGGTCCGAGCAACCAGGCCCACGACCGCCAGAACGCCCTCCTGTCCCTCCTCGGGGCCGTATCGTCTCCATCCTCGAACCCTCAGCCCATGCCGCCCATGGGGCCTGCCCAGCCCACGCAGGTGCCCACGCCCCCGGGATCCGCACCGAGGCCGGGGATGTCGATGACGAACAGCGAGTCTCAAGGAAAAATGTTGCTGGAGCAGTTGATGTCTGGGTGAGTGCTCGTTTTGCCCCCCAACGAGGTCCGTACTTTGGGCGATGAGCACTTTGGATCATGCATCCCGGAAGGTGAGGCGCGACCGTGCGCACGCTTCCATCCCGTCCATATCGTCCATACCAGTTGGCGTTGAGGGTGGTGGTAGCCAACGCCACCTAGTTCTTGGTTCCACTCTTGAATGCAAAATTTCCCTTCCCAACGTCCTTGAGAGATAAATGGTGGATGTTATGGCCAGGGACGGTGGGGTTTCGCCGGACCGTGTCTCTCGCGAGTGGCCTTGCGTTTCTGTTGCGGCAGGGAGGCACTCAACCCAGCAAACCAATAACGTTCTGGTCCCGTGCAGTGTGCTCTCTATCCCCACGGAGAGTGTTGCCTGAGAATCATTCAATCGTCCCGAGGAGCTTGCGGACTTGTGTCTTCCCATTATTTATTGTTGTGCGTAGTAATCTGACTCCTTCGCTGTTCCTATAGTGCCCCAAAGTTCTCCCAGCCAGAGGCGCAACAGGCACACGGCTCGCTCCCGCCATCGGGGCCCTCGCCGCCTTATCTTTCGCAGCCCGCCGAGCCAGCACACCATGACGAGTA
Organism: Sanguinoderma infundibulare; assembly: GCA_032821775.1. Classification (NCBI taxonomy): domain Eukaryota; kingdom Fungi; phylum Basidiomycota; class Agaricomycetes; order Polyporales; family Polyporaceae; genus Sanguinoderma; species Sanguinoderma infundibulare. The sequence continues at coordinate 1,136,628 of JAVLRN010000005.1, read as the reverse complement.
TGCTCTTCCGCCAGAGGCCCCCTATCCGCACGATCGCGAAGGATCGAGCGGTATGCATCCCTCACAAGATAGCCAGCAGCACCCGCCGTCGCCCGCTCGCCGTTCCATGTTTGATTTCGTTTCTCCTTTCGACGCACTGACCGGCACAAACCCTGGCGCAAAGAGGAAGCCGCCACCACCTCAACAACAGTCCGAAGACCTCTCTTCTTGGAGTACCGCAGCAGCCGATCCGAAGCGCAAGTCCGTCGAGAACCTCATGGACCAACTCACGCGGGGACAGGGGCCCCAGCCGCAACAAATTGTCAATCCTTACGAGTCTTATCAGGCAGAAGAGCCTTCGCACGAGCCTGCTCAGTCCCGTTCGCGTCCCCTTCCCCCACAACCCGTGCAGCCAACGGGTTCGCCACGCGCGTCCCCTCCCAAGCAGGCTAGTCAGCCAGCCCGCCAGCAGCAACGTCGTGCAGCAGACTCGCCCATCGGTCAGGGTGGTGCTCCCCAAGGTCCTTTCGGCAGCCACTACCAACGTGACAAGGAAAGCTCGCCATTGCCCCATCGTGGCGGCTTCGAGACCAGACGTGGTGGCGCCCCGAAGGGCAAGAACCCAAGCCCTACGTGAGTTCTCTTTGAGTCATCATTTATTGACGTACACTGAAATTGCTGGAAAAGTGTACCATCTCAGGCGATTATCTTCGATGTCTCCCAGCCTCTGGACGAGATTCAAGCGACGCAGGATACTGTGAAGTCGACGGCGATCGCCCTCGTCAAGGTTGACTCGACTTTCCTCCCCGGCACGACCATTGGCGCGACTCAATGGGTTGCCTACGCCATGACCAAGGGACGTGTTCGTGTCATCTCCCGCTCGAGCGGCGACAGGACTCTTCTTACGCTCCCGCCCCTCTTCCCTCCGAGTACCGCAGTCAGCGACATGTCGGTTCACGGCAATCGTCTCGCGGGCGTCACCTCCGACGGCGGCTTCGTCGTCTGGGAGCTTCCTGAGGTCATCACCGACGACGTCGAGGGACGCGTGATGCTCTGCGTCTACCCTCAGAATGATGTCGAGCCCCTCCACGCTGTCAAATGGCACCCTCAGCAGCCTGATCTCGTTGCGGTTGCATCAGAGACAAGCGTGTACCTACTCAATATCGCCGACGCCGCCCACGTCTTTGGCGGTGAGCCGATCTCGCAGAGCGAGCTGCATAGGGTCGGTCAGATTTTCTCCGTGCCTTCGGTAAGTCTATCCCTTCTTTCGCAGTTTGGAATTGTTCCGAACCTGCCTCCAGCCCATCCTCGCGTTCGACTTCGATGTTCCCCGGTCCGCGTTGGCGACCATTTCAGAGGATTCTACGATGACGATGTGGAACATTCGTGACAAGCTGCCGTTCTGGTCGCACAAGATTCGCGGCGATGACCTTCCCTCTTCTCTCACCTTCGTCGATGGCGGCGTGATCGTTGGCCGCAAGAACGGCACAGTCTTCCAGCTCCTTCCCATCATGGGCCGCCAAGTGCTGTCCACGGTCAAATTCGTTAATGGCGAGCAGGAAGATCCACAGATGTTCGGTCACGCGAACTACGACTCGCGCATCCAGACGCTCTGGATCGCCAACAACCGCCGCGATTCGATGATCGCGTTCAAGATCAACTTCGACGCCGCTGCTCCTTCGCCGGGCGGTGAGGATGCTGGCCGTGGTGCCTATTTCGACCAGGTCGTCGAGTTCAGCGGCCCTAAACCGACGATCCATTTCGTGATCTTGACCGCCGACGCGGATCCGCACGGCGATGAGGCGCACGCGGCCTGCGTCGCTGCGAAGGTGCCTCCCGGCGAGCTTGCATTGGTCGCCTTCTCTGTCCACTCGACTGGTGTCGACCAGGTCCTTATCCGCAAGGAGTGGTTCAATGCGGCCCTGGCTGGCGCTTCCGCCCGCTTCCCTGCCTACCATGGCTCACAGCTCCCGCCGATTGAGGCCAAGCCTCAGCGTCAGCCTCAACCTCCTGCTGGCCACCACTACGGTCAGCCTCCTGCTCAGCTCAACCCGCTCAGCGTGCCGCTTCCAAGAATGAAGACGCCGCCGTCTGAGGAGGTGGAAGTCGAGGCCCCCAGAGAGGAGGGTGGTCGCGGCCAGGGCAGGGGCAAGAACGCCAAGGGCAAGAATGTTGGCTGGAAGGATAACGGCAGGGACTCCGAGAAGGAGCGAGCAGAGAAGAAGGTCGACGTTGACATCAACGCTGAGCTCGGTGCTGCGTTGACGAAGGAGATCAAGAAGTCCGAGGAAAACCTCCACACCCGCCTTGGCCGTCTCATCTCCAAGGAGCTCGACAAACAGCGTAAGCGTTTTCTCTTCCCGCTTCTGGTGACCATGCCCTGATGACGAATAGACCAACGCCAAGAGGAAGTCCGCCAAAGCGAGCAGGCTGCGGACTTTGTCCGTCAGGAGAAGATCTTGAAGCTCATCTCGACCGAGTTGACCAAGAACACCACACGCGTCGTCGAGATGGCCGTCAAGGCCGAGGTCCAGGGCTCTGTCCTGCCCTCACTCGAGAACATCACTAAGCAGGAAGTCAAGAATGCGCTCAGCACCCAGATCGCAAAGGGCGTCAGCGACGCCATGAAGGTGGTATGTTCAACAGAAGCTAACTGCCATCACAGCGTTGAGTGAATGCTCACCGCCTTTTATAGAACCTGCCGAACGAGATCGAACGTGTGCTCATTCGGCCCGAGATGGCAAACCAGGTCGCGCGCGCGTTCTCTACCTCGGTCACGCCCGTTATTGAGCGTCAGGTCAAGGAGACCATCTCGAAAAACCTTATCCCCTCCTCCGCCATGCACCAAGAGCTTTCCCGGGAGATCCGCTCCGAGATCCTCAACCTCAAGAAGGAGATCCTTGCATGGCAAAACGAGACGATTCGTGGGCAAGAGGTAGAGTTTTGCCATTGTGCAGTCAAAAGTCCGATTACTGATTGCCCAGGTTCGTTCGCAGTCTGCCATCCGCGACCTCGAACAATCAGTCCGCCTTCTCTCCGAGCAAGTGAAATACCTCTTGAACACGCCTGCCTCCAGTTTCGGTCATATGCAAAATCGCAGTTCTCCGGGCCCACCAAGCGCTGGCATGGTCCCGTCTAACCAGATTTCTCAACTTCTCCGTCAGCAGCCTAATATGGGTTCCATGCCCCAGCCTACTGGCTACCCACCCCATGCCTCGTTCCAACAGCCTCCCCCACAGCCTCAGCAGCCCCAGGTCATGCATGGCCCCTGGTTCGGTCCCAACATCGCGGCGCCGCAGGCTTCCCACCCTGCCGCTCCCCCTCCACTTCCTCAGCAGCAGGCGCTGCCGCGTGCAACTCCTCCCGCTACTGGTCAGCAGGAGGAGTGGGACGACGCATATCTTGCAGTACTGGGCACCCAGGACACCCGACAACTCCGTGAATTGCTCGCGCGGTCGAACCCGGAGGTCGTCATGCCTTTGAACGGTCCCAGCCCCTTGTCACAAGCCGTCATGTTGACGCTGGTGCACAGGGTAAGTAATCCCCCCCCCCTCCCAATCCACGCTCTGGTCTCCCTCGTTGACCTCCGTGTCGTCCGCAGCTTTCCACTATTATTGGTGAGACCTCGCCGGTCGACGAGTCCTTCAAGGTGTCGATGTGGTGGCTGCAGCGCGCAGCGACGACGCTCAACACCAACGACCCCCTCATCTCCCCCTACGTCGCTCGCGTCATGCCCAACGTCCAGCAGATGTTGAACACGACCAAGCAGCGACTCTCCATCCTCCCCGGTCCGCCAATCGAGGCGACGCGCACGATCAGCGACATCCAGGAGATTCTGAACCGCAAGCCGATGTAATCTCAACTCCTTGTATGCTCGTCAACTGCTGTATGTCTGTTCTCTTGGTGGTCTCTCTCTCCCTCGTCTCTCGACGCCTCTTGCTGTGCATGAAAGTACATTATTATTTCCTACCTACATGCAGGGTTGCACCCTCGTCCACATCCGTTCCTTTGCTTTCGTCGCGCATGTTGTCCCGTTGAACGTCCCTCATGCACACTGCCTATGACCGTTACGATGTTCATGACCATTGGTTTGCTCTACCCGTTGAATTTGCATCTCTGCACATTTGTCCTATAAAAACCTGTACTGTCGTGTTACAACACCATTGTATCCGCAGCTAGCTATCCAATTTCTTCTGCTCCTTCGTGCATGCTCGAAGCGCGGCGTGCCATAAGCCGCGGTTCAATTTCCGCGGAGGTTGGCTCATCGAGACGCATTCACCCATGCGATACGAATGACCTATGGTTATCCGCATTCCTTCCTGCCGCTGGTACCCCAGCCTCGGCTCGCCCAGGTGACCTGCCTTTCCCCCATCATATCTCCAATCCGACTTGGACTGGCCCTGCCGCTGCGGCTTTAGCCTATGGAACGTACGGCGGGTGATGGCTGAACATTGGGGGGGTTGGACTCGTGGGTTAGAAGGAGCCTTTGTCCGGTATGGCTTGTAGACTGGCGCTTCTAGTCGACACGTTCCGCGAGCAATTGCCTAAAGCACAGTTCCAAGTTTATAGCGCGGGGACCGAAGTGCCCCGATGTCGTCTGAATTGCCTTTCGCGCGGTGCGTGGAAACGTTGTCAGTCGCTGTGGCAGACAGCGAGCGCAGTCTTGGCGCGTCCTTAGCTTCAGGGAGAGGCGGCGACTCCTCGCAAACACCCAACGCACGCACTTCCTGAAGGCAACGAGACCCGCGAGGAGCTTGCGCTCATCTTTGGCGACGGCGATGTGCGGTTTGTCTGGGGGATTTCAGACGCTCCACGCCCACCACTCGAAGCCGGGTGTTGGGCCTTGATCGGAGAAGAGTCTAGAAGAATTTGTCAGGGCTTAGGATACATGTGCGATCTACGTACCATTGTCCGTTGGTACGCTCGGGTCTCAAAGCAGCCAGTGCCCCTGACATCATCATCGAGCATGCGACATGCGACTGTGGGCCAAATTGACAGATCGTAGTCCCCCTGGAGCTACGAAAGTGAATACGATAGAACCCAGGACTCATGTTGCGGTAGTGTACGCACCGGTTTCAGGGGAACGCCGTGCGTGGGTATGCACCACCTTCGCTGACAGAACCCAAGCCCAGGGCCCCTTGAAGCTAGTACATGTTGAACTCAAAGTAACCGATTAGACGAGCGAGCCATCTATATGAACCTGTCAGGTGTGTCAATTCCTGACAACCGACTGCGTCCAAGAAGCCCACTATGACACGGGCATGCGCGAACTTGTGCGATAGTCGAGTGCGAGAGAATCCGGATTCCAATCTGCGGGCCATCCAGAGAGGGGAGCGAGGATTTGAACTTTGGCGGTCCAGCGACAGATGTGAAGGGCCGAGTTTGACTCTAAGGCGTCCTAACCGCGGTCGTAACTCCCCTCTTCTGACGCACAATGGCTTCACCGTAACGAAGGGCGATGCTGGCAGATAATAGCCGCGCGATCGCCGCTGGCTTGAAAAGGAGAATTGAAGGTACGGCGACACGTCTGCGGCAAGTTGATTGTCCTGTGTGTGGATTCGACATGAATCAGCATCGATCTTGCCGATAAGAAGTAGACGGCAGGGAAAGATGCTAACCGCAATCATCCAAAGGGAGGCGGAAGAAGTTGTTGCACTTCGTTCCGGACCTCGGAGGGTAACACAGTGTCCCCGGATTGAGTTCAAAGCGCAGTAGTTGCTTCCCACTCACGCGAAGCCAAGAAGCATGAGGAAGGCTGAAACTGGCGGGAACGCTACGCGGAACGATTGCAGGGACCAGCGAAGCTCAGCGAGCGAGCCGAGACCTGCAAAAAGGGGTGCCTTGAGTGATGAACTACCGCTGGGGGACGACGCCGAAGCGGATACCGCTGAGCATGCGCTGTGATCAGGGTATGCGATTGGTGTCCAAAAAGTGGCTCAATCTCACCTGGGTGCCATTTTGGGCAGCCGCGACGCACGTGAACGCCCCCATCGCCCAACATATAAGGCGGGCCATTCCCTGTCCATCCTCTTCCTTCAGTGTCTCACACTACCACGTCGACGCACACCAAATCTTCACTCACCTCGCAGAACACCATGCACGCTGTGAGTCCTGCCACTCAGTGAACATTAGGTCCCCGTCTGACAGTCTTGCTATTCTCCAGACCACCGACGTCGTCAAGAACGCCGCTTGCGGCTCATCCTCCTGCAACTGCGGCGAAACGTAAATATCCCTCGTTGCTCAGGTTCAGATCGTAATCGCTCACCTCAAAAAATAGCTGCGGATGCAAGGTCGGCGAGTGCAAGTGCTGAGCGCTCAATGTATCACGCCACCCACACCTCTCGAACAACGTGTGGGTCGTGCGAAGCTTGCGTGTAGGATAGGCAGGTTGTACGGAACCAAATGTGTTGAAGAATCGTATGAAGTGATATGCTTGTGTCTCGTGGTCGTGCTTCTTGTGTTATTTTGGGCCCTCTGTGGATCGTGAGACGGGCTTGATATCGGAGTGGAGTGGATTGACCGCCACACGAAGTGCCTCGATGAGGACATCACAGAGAAGCGAATTGATTGCATTACTATACACTCTGGTTTTGAAGGCCGCAGTTAGCGCACAACTGGGGAAATCCGATGGCGGACTTACATGTATTGATGTACTGTTGACGTCCGTCCATCTGGGGATATTCTGCGGATGACGCGGCTCCGCTGGCGCAACAATAACCTCTATAGGCTCCATTCACCCTAGTTAATTAGGAATTGACCCCAACCAGGTCTTAAATGACAGCAAAACTCACATTTGCTATCTCTGGGGGTCAAATGAATCATCGGCACGGTGTTTCACGCGCCCAGAACTGAACGCATACCATCCTCAGTCGAGTTAGCTATGAGATCATGATCTTGTACCATCGATGTGACGCGAAATGTTCGACTCGTTTGCGCTTGATGCATACGAATTTTGAAGATCCAGGCTGCTCGAGGGGCGGACGTGGCGAAGGTAGTTTCAAGCGCGGACTGGTACGCAGAGATCAGAGTGACTCAAGCTATGAGGGGACACGCACTAACAGTTACAGAATCGGCTCCCCGCGTCTCCTCGACGACGAAGAGCTCAGTGTTCCGGCATGAATGGCGCCATTCTTGGAGTCGGCACGGGTCAAGGAGAGGTCGTCGGACTAAATATCACTGATTTGAGAAGAAGGGGTATATGGACGGCAACACATGTTATAGTGAGGCATATATGCACATACGATGTGGATACGTACCTCCTGGGGGCATACCATTGACAAGAAGGTTGCCGCGACAGTCCCAGACGGCGTAGAACTCGGGATTGGCTTGGAGGGGGCGGGTAGTAAGGTCAAGGCCTCTTGGGAATAGTCGTTGCATCGTCTCTGTGTCAAGAGCGAAGTATATAAGCACGAGCCGCAGGGACCTCCACGGTCAGAGTTTACCCTGGCGAGGACCTCCGCGGTCGGCGATGGAAGTTCTTGAAAGCGCGCTTTCTCCTTCTCTTTCTTCGCCATTAGGGTCTCTGGAAATATTTCAATGGTTTGACGGGATGCTGGAGACATGTAAGCGGTAACAAGAGAGGATAGCGGAGGGGGACATACGATGGAGGGTCAAGGGATAACCGCGCTTGCGCGAGCGAGCCCCCACAACGCGCGATCGCGTTTGTGGCACGTGAGACAAGCCAAGGTTTCGCGAATGCGCGCCTGACGCGCACTCGCGCTCATCGTCGTCGGCCTCGACCAGGGCTCTCCTCCTCTCGTCGCTCGCTGTTCTCCCTCCAAAATGCCGGCCGCCACCCTGCAACAGCCCACGCTTGATTCCCTCACGTCCATCTTTCCGCTCACCTTCCCCACGCCGACGCCCACCACACATCCAGACCTTGTCACAACCAAGGATCTTCACCGCGAAGAGGACCTGCTCAGAAATCCGTTCTCTTTCAGACATTGGTGGACGGCTATCCAGAATGTGAAGGAAGCTTCTGCTGCCCTGCAGAAAGCGGAGGCACCCTCCGACTTGGGACCCGAAGTTGCTGCGCTGCTAGGGCCTTTCTCCTCTCCTGTCGCACGCCAATCTCTCCAACGACAAACGTATCTGTATGAGGCCGCGCTTGCTCAGTTCCCCGGCTCCTTCAAGCTATGGAAATCCTATCTCCACACCCGCATGTCCTTCGTCTTCGGCAAACTGGTGCACAGGAAGAAAGCGGGCGGTAGGAAGAAGTTTCCCGAGATGCGCGAAGCTCTCGAGGACGAGAAGGAGGATCTGGAGCAGTGGGAGGGCGGCGTCGACGGTATTGTTGGGTGGGAGGAGTGGAAGCTCCTGGTTGCAACATTCGAACGATGTCTCATGTGGCTCCCAAAGGTTCGGCTCTACCACCTCTGTGCCCTTGAACGTCATTGACATGTCTACAGATGCCGCGCATTTGGCTACTCTACTTGTCGATATTCAACCACCCGTTCTGTCCTCCCCAATTATCACACACACACGCTCGACGTACCTACGATCGTGCATTGCGCACCTTACCGCCTTCCCTTCATTCCCGAATATGGGTCCGCTATTTGCTGTGGGCAGAGTCCAAAGGCGGCGCCACCACCGTCGCCGTCTACCGACGGTACCTTGCCGTCGACCCCAGCGTCACAGAACGCTACACCTCCATCCTTCTCTCCGAAAATAACCCCGACCCTCGACCTCTAGAAGCGGCCAAGCTTCTGCTCTCGCTCGCCCGTAAGGCGGCGCGCGGAGAGTACACCAGTCCTGAGGGAAAGAGCCCATACCAACTCCTAGGCGAGGTCTTGGACGTTGTGGAGCAACATGCTGAGGAGGTTGGTTTGGACGTCGCCGATACGATCGACTCGAACCAGAAAATCGCAGATGAGGCGGACGCGCAAGCTTCGGCCTCCCAGCAGCCACCAGAACCCGCATCCGTCGAGGGCAAGCTCATCCGGTTTGCTGGTCTCGCCGTCACTGCATCTAATGGCAAAGCCGTTTCCCCTTACGACGAGGACGAAGACCTTCGGAGTCCGCGCAAACTGAACATTGAGGATATCGTCCGAAAGGACGGGTTGGAGGTTTACAAGGACCAAGCTGGCCGGCTCTGGACAGGCCTTGCGACCTATTGGATCAAGCGCGGCGAATTCGACCGCGCAAAGCTCACCTTCGAGCGCGGACTCGCATCCGTGCTTACCATCCGCGACTTCACCCAGATCTTCGACGCGTACTCGGAGTTCTCGGAAAGTCTGGTCAGCGCTCTGATGGAGAGCCTTGAGAACCCCGACGAGGATGAGGATGAAGAGGACATGAAGGAGACGGAGAAGGAGCTGGACGTCAAGATGAAGGAGTTCGAGGAGCTGATGGATCGGAGACCATTCTTGGTCAACGACGTGTTGCTCCGGAGGAATCCCAACGATGTTCAGGAATGGGAGAAACGGGTGGCTTTGTGGGGAAACGACGACGAAAAGGCACGTCTGCTCCCTTGTGTTTCGGGTCGGCTTCATGAGAGGTCACTAACAAGCTATAATCTCTCCAGGTTGCAGAGACATATAACAAGGCTCTCGCGACGGTCAACCCCCGTCGTGCGACCGCCAACTTCCATCGGCTGTACATCAACTTTGCCAAGTTCTACGAGGAGGGCGGAACCGCTGGCGAAGCCGAGCGCGACCTTGATAGCGCTCGCAAAATCCTTGACAAGGCTACAAAAGTCAACTTTAAGACCGTGGACGAGCTGGCCGAGGTTTGGTGCGAATGGGCTGAGATGGAGATCCGCGCAGAGTACGTCTCGCTGTTCCTATTCATCGTAGCGATTGACCAACCTTCCGAACAGGAACTATGACGAGGCCATCCGCGTCATGCAGCGTGCAGCTGTTGTGCCGAAGAACATCAAGGTCAACTACTTCGACCATGTAAGTTCTTTTCAACCTGCGTCACTGCGGTTGCTAATGAACGTTCTAGTCATTATCGGTACAAGCTCGACTGTTCAAGTCTCTCAAGCTTTGGTCCTTCTGTGTTGACCTCGAAGAGTCTCTCGGAACAGTCGAGTCAACGAAGGCCGTCTACGACAAGATCATGGACTTGCGTATCGCAAACGCTCAGATCATCGTCAACTATGCTGCTTTCCTGGAAGAGAACAAGTACTACGAGGAAAGCTTCAAGGTGAGTAATGCCATTGACGATTGCGCCTAAGCTTGAGCTCTAACGCTTATCGTCTAGGTCTACGAGCGTGGCACGGAGTTGTTCACATTCCCCATTTCGTTCGAAATTTGGAACATTTACCTGGCGAAGTTCGTGAAGCGTTACGTAAGTGTGCTGCAGTTATGGATCTCAGGCCGCCGACTCAACCTCTGTTTAGGGCGGCTCCAAGATCGAGCGCACTCGCGATCTCTTTGAGCAGGCGCTGGAGAAATGCCCAGGGAAGTCTTGCAAGCCCATCTACATGATGTACGCCACCTTCGAGGAGGAGCACGGTTTGGCCAAGCGGGCCATGTCCATCTATGACCGCGCGACGAACGCAGTGGCCGACGAAGACAAGTTCGAGCTCTTCACGATCTACATCGCGAAGGCGACCTCCAACTACGGCCTCCCCGCGACCCGCCCCATTTACGAGCACGCGATCGAGGTCCTGCCCGACAAGCAGACGGCGGAGATGTGCCTCCGGTTCGCGGCCATGGAGCGCAAGCTGGGCGAGATCGACCGCGCCCGCGCAGTATACGCGCACGCGTCGCAGTTCTGCGACCCGCGCGTGAACCCGAAGTTTTGGCAGGAGTGGAACAACTTCGAGATCGAGACGGGTTCCGAGGACACGTTCCGCGAGATGCTCCGGATCAAGCGCTCCGTGCAGGCGCAGTTCAACACCGAGGCGTCGTATCTGGCTGCGCAGATGGCGGCGAAGCGCACGGGCTTAGAGACCGAGGCGGAGGCGGAGGCTGCACCCGTAGACCCGATGGCCACGGCGGAGCGGCAGGCGGCTGGGGGTGGGGGCGGCGCGCCGGCGTTCGTGTCTGCGAAGTCGAGCACGAACATCCGGCAGCAGGAGCCGCTAGAGGCGGCTCCGGCGCAGGCGAACGAGGACGAGATCCAAATATCGGACGATGAGGATTAGCTGCGATGTCCACATTCATGATGTCGATACTCACTTGATACGTTTGTTGTATTCGCATGTGCTTTACTTGTGCTGGGATTTCGCAGGTGTTTGGATGCGACACGTGCCTCGGTAAAAGGCGCTGCAGCTGCTTGTGGAGTCAAAGCGGCGTAGTCACCACTGGTTTGTTACTCTCACCGCGATCGCAAACGAAGATGGAGGGACATCCATCTGTGAGTGGTTCTTCGGCCGTTGTCCTTCAGCGTGGTCACACGAAAAGCGCAATCGATCGAACAACAGCACGAGGTGCTCTCGCCGTACCTGACAAAATATCCCAAGGCAGCAGGATCCCTCTTCCAGACTTACAATGACCTAAAACTTGGTATGCGACCGGCGTATTCGTGGAATCATCTGGGCTGACATCGATGAACAGCTCAACAATGGTCTGATCTGGAGCTCATCGAGCTTCCCAGCTGCTCACGGTGCGCAGTCCGCGGTCGCCGCCCTCAATCGGTGAGTACCTCTCTCGATCCATGTGAAGCCGCTCCCGTCCACTTAACGATTTCTAGGATGATCTTTTGCATATTGTACCCTGTTCCTTATCTGAATCTCTTTCGACAGATTGGTATGTAACGCTTTTCCCGAATAACGATGTGCTAACCGTCCCGCTCCGCACCCTCTAGGATACGCACCGCGTTCAAGGAGCTGGCAGGGCCGCCTCATGTGTACCTTGCTATAAACACGGAGGACTCGTCTATTGTGTACTACAAGATCAGTCCTGGAATCGTCAAACCGCCGCTGTGACTCTTAGAGCTACTTCGATTCCTTGAGGGACAGCCGTCAACGATCGGAAGGACAATGCCTCCCCAAATGTGTCAGACGATGATCCACGCGCGTAATTTGCGCGTAATCGAAAAGGCTGGAGACGTCAGAACAGCAGAAGTGCATGAAGATTGTAAAGTACATGATACGTATAGGACAGCAGTGGAGAGCGGAAACGACAGCATGCTACGGAAAACCGTGGGGCGAAAAAGTAACGGGATTGTCGCTTATGGTACGAGTCCGGTTTGCAGCAAATAACATCCGAGTCAAGGAGGTATGGTAGTATGGTAGTATGGTAGTTTGGTCGGGTGGTTAAGCAGACCCACAGCATGATACACGAGGAGAGCGTTCAATGATCACCGCGGAGCATTCCAGCGGTCGACCTCGACGGTGCAAATGTCCTCCCAGATGGCGTCCCAGCCTCCTTGGGCGAGGTGTGGCTGAGCTTGCCATAGGGCAATGATCTGTCGAGACTCGTCGAACGTCACGTCATGCGGACGCAGTTGCTCGACGAGATCTATGTGCATCTCCAGAGACCGGCGGTACGGTTTCAAGATGTACGGTAATTTTGTTACTGCGAAGGAAGCTCAGGAACAATGAGAGGAAGGGGAGACGCTAGGCAGGCGTACCAAACTTCTCTAGTGACCAAGTGACCCAGAGAGGGTCCTCGACGAACTTCCATCCCTTGGTTTTGTGCACTTCGTGCAGAAGCTGCTCCAAATTGCGAATGATCTTGGTCATCTTTTGGAACAACTTGTCCTGTAGAGGTGACGTGAATCAAATATGTCGATCCGACGGCGTGAATGTATGCACTTACCAGCCGTCTGACGACATCATGGACCTCCTCTATACAGTTCTCCATGAAACGAAGCTTCTCTAGAACAATCGGGTATGTAGGTTGTTTCCCTGCGGGGAGCAACGCAAGTTCATTGCTGTGACGAGGGAAGGGTGAGAGACAGCATCCGATGAATCGCATATATAGACGCACTCTAGCTCCGTTCGCGAATCAATCAAACTGGAGGCCGCTTTGAGGCCTTGTCCGGACACCCTCTCGTCCCACTCGTACGCAATATTTCGGAGCTCCAACAGCTGGCTTCGTAGGGTGCGGTGATGAGGAAGTTCGGCAGGCCGCGAAGGCGAAGCGGGGGCGGTCGATTGGCGTGCAGCCACTGGCGAGGAAGTGGGGGTCGACGGCCCACGGAACGAAGCAAGTCGGCCACTCATGAAGATTGAGGGGGATGCGCAGAGAAATGAATTCAGAAGTGGAGCTCCGGAGAGGTGGGGTTCTTGGGGCGGGTTTTGAACGGGCTTTGAACGACGTGGCCGAGAAGGAAGAACTTGGACGTCTGCGGACTTTGGACAAAAGCGCGCCCGCGGTTCCCGCTGAGTACTCAATTAAGATGACCCGGCAGCCCTGAACGGTTGTCTGCGGCAATCTCGCGTACAGTAGTGGATCTTCCTTCGGGTTTGAGTTTATTTGAAGGTCTTCCGACGCGGCCCCGGAAGGATCGCTGGCGGGCGCAGAACCAGGCAATGAGAAACGTATTGTCGCAGAGAGAGGTTCATACGTACTGAAGGGTGTTGTGTCGTGGGCAGAGGGAGGAAAGGAGAGGAGGGCGACTCGACTGCTGGTATTTCTAGGGACTGCCGTTAATTTACCGACGGGATCGGCGTGAGCGCCGAATCGCGATAGCTGAGTCCATAAGCGGCAACCCTCCGAAACGGCCGTCCCGATCAAAACGAGCATCGCAACAAGACCGTGACCCGCACAACACATGCTCAGGTCCCTCCGACCATGCAGCCTGCAGATAAATCCAGCCTTTTGCGCTCCGAGGCCGAACTCAAACTAGAACAGGTGCGCCATCGGCCATGACTGGTTTCCCGCAGCTCGGCATCCTGACTCCTAGATCGCGGTCTGAACAGTCTCGCAAAGACAAAGCGGAGCGGATAAAGGATCTCGGCTCGCCGATAGAAATCACCGGGAAGCCATTGGCGATCGAAGTACGCGGCAGCATCGCTTGGATTGCAGAGAACACAACCGTCATCAGAAAGCTCGACTTGGAGGTGCGTCCTAACTTCTCCCGATCATCGTTGCCCGGTCTCCCCATCCTGCGCAGTAGCTGAGGATGACATCCAGACAGGCGAGACTTTGCAACTCTTCAAGGGGCACACGGCGCCTGTTACATCACTCGCGTTTGTCGACCGAGTCCCGGGAAGTGGCGACAGCGACCTGCTCGTCACTGGTTCATGGGATAAAGTGCCGCTCGATCTGCCAGTAGTGGCCCTACGATTTTGCTGACGTGAGCGATAATAGACCATCAAAGTCTGGGATGTGGAGGTGTGTTGCAGAGCTTCATGTAAAAAGCCGTACTCACCCACCGTTTTCCAGACCAAGCAAGTCTTGTCCTCGACGGAAGCGCATTCAGATTTCGTGAAGGCAATCCATGTTATACAGCCCTTGGGCCTTCTAATCTCGAGCGGCTCGGACAAAATCGTCCGTCTGTGGTGGATATTTCTTTTACATTCCGGGCTTTAACGATCAGCTCATACCATTGCAGGGACTTATCGCCTGTCGCGGATGGCCAACCCTTGAAGTCAGTAGCCGTCTTGACAGAGCACACTCGCCCGGTCGAATCCCTCGATGCACGCGTACTTTCTGAGACTGCCGCTGTGCTCTACACTGCAGACACAATGGGCATCATCAGGGTGTGGGACATCACCAAGCAAGACGACGCTACCTCGCCGTGGAAGGTCAAGCTCGCTGGCGAGCTCACACATCACCGGACACGAGTAAACGCCATGCTTCATGGGAACGGGCACCTCTGGACAGGTTACATTTTCTTGATACCATCCTATCGTGTCCCTGTCTCATATGCTCGTTTACAGCGTCAACGGATGATACCGTGCAAATCATTCCCCACCCCGCACTTCCGCCCACGCCGGGCACAAAGCCGGTCCCGCCCATTCAGCACTCGACCGCTGTCAAAACCATCCTACCCTTGTCACTCACCGCGCTCGCTGAGCCATACCTGCTTACAGGCTCTGGTGAAGTGATCCGAGTGTACGATGTATCATCCCTTGAGCAACCCGAGCTCATCGCAGAGACGGACGGGCACTGGCATGACGTGACGGCTTTGCGACTGTGGATCCGCAAGTCCGAAGTAGAAGGCGAGCCAGGCAAAGTCCGCATTGAGGCATGGATAGTGAGTGCAAGTCTCGACGGCACACTGAGGAGATGGAAACTCGCCGGTGAGTTCGGACAATGCATGAAATCCGTGTCGCGCCTAGTTAAATACCCCATCTTCCAGAGCTACTGCGTCCGCCCCCACCGCAACCGAGGGTTCCTGCCAAGAAGACGAAGGTCGCCGATGCCCCGATGGATGTGCTAGACGAAGACGAGGAGCGCGAGCTCGCGGAGCTGATGGGGGAAGACTGATTGGAATTAAGCGTGAATATCCAAACAATGTCATAGTACTACATGTGATCGGCAGTGGATACCCTGGACCAGACACACGTTCAGTCAGACCGAACCCAGACCGCTACAACTTGGCCTTGGTCACAATGAGGGCCGAGGCGCCTTGCAGGCTCTTGGCAGCCGTAGTCACCAGCTCATCCACACTGCAAACACTATTAGCCTGCGCATGATTTGGACGGGGGGAAAGCTTACATTTCTCGTGCTGGCTTAATGTCGCTGATGGACCCAGCAACCTTGCCCATCAACCACATGCGGCCCTCCATGGACTTTTCGGGATGCTTCTCAAGCTCAACCTCGTGGGGGATCTTGCCCTGAGCCGTGAGCTCGGCAATCTCGTGCTGCCTACCGTCCCAGCTGGCCACGTACGGCGTCTTGCGGACGTGCATAGGCCTGCCAGAATAGACGAGTGTGCGCGTGATGTCGTCATAGCCTGCGCTCAGGAGCAGCTCCTTGTGCACCTTCGGCGCGCCCGCCTCCTCGCTGGCGACGAACCGCGTGCCGACCCACACGCCGGCAGCACCGTACGAGAGCGCTGCAGCGAGGCCGCGACCATCTGCAATACCGCCGGCAGCGACGACGATGACGGGCTCGCCGGTGAGAGGGCTCCTCGCGTTCTTGCAGAGGTCGACGACGGCAGGGATGAGAATGGAAAAGGGCGTCTCGCCCGTGTGGCCGCCGCCCTCGCCGCCCTGAGCGCAGATGACGTCGACGCCTGAAATACGATGATTACAACCAGATCGGCATCCGAGAGGACATCGTCCTTACCCTGAGCGAGCGCCTTCGAGACGTGTTTCGGGTGGCCAATCATGCTGAGCAGAACCACCACCGTTCAGCGCGCGCAGCACGACAGATAGATACACAACAGACAGCGCTCCACTCACTTCATCACGACGATGCCTGCGGCGTGCAGCTTCTCGACCATCTCCTTCGGAGGGACGCCGACGGCGCAGACGAACAGTTTGGCGCCGCTCTTGACGATGACGTTCGTGAGTTCTGGCAACTGGCCCTTGGAATAATCGTACTGGACCGCTGCGTGTGAGCGTCGCGAGCCTGGCCTGGAGAAGTCATGCGCGGGTCCAGGAAACTCACGTTCGTCTTTCTCGCGTTGCCGCCGAGCTGTGGAATCAGCAGGTCGACGCCAAACGGCGCGTTCTTGTCCTCGAGATGGCTCTTGAGTTCGTCAATGTTCTCCTGCAGTATCTTCGGGCTCTGACGAACGCCGCCGATGACGCCAATACCGCCTCCAACCAGGACGTCATCACATCGTGATGCAATAAGATGAAGAACGCGAGGTCATACCTGCATTGGTCACAGCGGCAGCGAGCTTTGGACCAGCTGCGACGTTCATGCCTAGTAGAACATCGTTCCATTGTCAGGCATGACGCATTTCCTATCACATGACAATCTACCTGCGAGCATGACGGGATGGTTAATCCCGAACAGCTTCGTGAGCGGCGTAGAAAACAAAGGAGGCGACGACGGCATGGCTGGTGAGATCGACGGACTGGTTTAGACAAAACGCGCCATGGCCTTTAAGTAGCCGGTACACAGAGAATTATAGCCGGTGTGCGGGGTCATGTGGGGATGAAACCCCCTGTGAGTGCGGATGCGCGAGTGCGGGCAGGGAAGCAACCATGAGAGACCGGCAACGGGAAAGCCGGTCTCCCGAAGCAAGGCGAGTTGCCTTTCCTGGGTGTTGGCGCGTTGGCGGCCCGCCCGCGCGCTTCGCTGCTCTTTGCTTTTTGCGCCTCGTCATGGCCGACTCTGCAGACAAGTGCCCCATCGACCACCGTGCTCTCGCATCTTCGTCTTCGGACAAGTGCCCTGTCGACGATACCAAGCGCCCGTCATGGGCCTCCATACTCGCTAGACAATCCCAGGAAGGCCACGGCGCGGCGGAGCACCCCGACACACCCCTTCCTCCCGCCAACCTTCCGCTCGACCGAGAGACGTCGTCCATACCTAGGCTCGATGGCGAGAACTGGGTGTACCCTTCAGAAGCCCAGTTTTATGCCGCCATGGCGCGGAAGAACCACGATCCCCAGGAGACGGACATGAAGGTTATCGTGCCCATTCACAACGCCGTGAACGAGCGTGCGTGGACGCAGATCATGAAGTGGGAGGCAGGGCAGGGCGGCGACAAGTGCGGCGGGGTGAAGCTTGTCAGCTTCAAGGGCCGACAGGGAGATAGGACTCCGAGGGCGTGGTTCTACTCGTTACTGGGGTGCGTCTGGGACCTCCTCACCCAATCATTAGCTTATTGGCCGTTTGTCTTCGAACAGGTACTCACCGCCATTCGACCGCCACGACTGGGTCATCGACCGCTGCGGGACGCGCGTGCGGTATGTCATCGATTTCTACGCGGGACATTCCGGCGGTCCTCCGTCCAAAAACCTCTCATTCTTCCTTGACGTCCGGCCGGCACTCGACGGTTGGGACGGCATCCGGCTACGCACGGAGCGATTCTGGGGAGGAGTATTCGGACGGTTTTGGGGGCAGCCTGTACGGTCATAGAGCGCGCATGCGCGATCCTGAAGCATTAGACATCACGCACTTTACCCTAACTTAGTGCCATGTAATGAACGTAATGTCCCGCTCTACTTTCAATCAACGTACCCCGGAAGGCTTGGTATTGGCGCAAAATACCACAACCTACAAGTAAATGGCTACCGTTTACTTTTTGTTTTGAGCTTCTTCGGCGGCGGTCTGTGTGTCTCGCCGTCACTTTCGCTCTCGCTCCCCTCATCGTCGGACTCCTCGACCTCGCTGATCTCCTCGTCATCGTCCCACGAGCCCTCATCTCCGTCGCCTTCCTCGTCCTGCTCGTCGTCGACGCCAGACATTTCTGCCTCTTCGTCCGAATCATCGTCGCCCTCGGCCTCCTCGTGTTCGTCTCCTTTGCGCTTCCCCTTCTTGGCATCCTGAGCTGCCATTTTCCGAGCCACGTTCCGCTCTTGCTCTTCTCTGCGCTGTTTGCGGAGCTTTTCCTTCGCCGCATGCTCCGACTTTTGGGTCTTGGTCTCGGCCTTCGTTTTCTTAACTGTGGACATCCATGAGCAGCCTGTTCCAGCAGACGGAATAGGAACTGACTCACCGAACTCGTGATAGAGCACGCCGCCTTCTTTGCCTGGTACACCCTCCGCTACCTTGATGAGCCTCAGCTCCATCCTGGGACCGATCTCGTCCAGCTTCACCGCCCTTTTCTGACCCTTCTTGTTATTCCGACCAACGTAGTCGTCAGCGAGGTCGACAGCGTCGCCGTCGTCCCCCGCGACGCTCGAGGCAGATGAGGCCGCGCTCTCATATCCGTCGCTCGAAGGACCGGGCTCGCCCTTCTTCCTGAGGAGGAAGTCTGCAACGTCCTTCTCGTTGCCGAGGTCAAGCACGCCGGTCTCGGAATGCGACGACTTCTTGGCGGCCGCACCCTCGAGCACGCGCCGGATGCGCTTTGAGACGCCGTACGGCTTGACGGTGATGAGGTAGTGCCGGAAGTCGACGGTGCCGCGTTCGGCGTTGTAGGAGATGAGGACCACGCGGCGGGCGGAGGAGAGGGACAGCGCGTGCGGGGAGAGCGGGGGAAAGATGGATTGGAACGTCTTCATCATGAGCGTGAGATGAGCGGGAGTGGTGGGAGATGGGGGCGGGAAGGAGGCAAGGACGAGCTGGAGTGTTTTTGGAGCTGAGCGTCGAGTCGAGTTGAAACGGGAAGACATCTGGTACTCACCAGCGGAGGGGAGAGGTATTCGACCGTGCTCATGCTCCTCGCCCTCCGCGAGGAGTTGATGATGTCCTTTACCAAGCTGTACCTCTCAATCCTGAAGCTGAGTGTCGGGCCAGCGGACAGACGGACGATCCTCATCGAAGGTGCGACGTCCGTTAGCGTGAACGCGAGCAGATGCGTCACTCCGAGGGCAGGTGCCATGGTGAGGAAGTCCTTGAGTTTGTTCCTGGAACGTTCCTTCACTTGCAGCTTGAATCAAAACATTGTCACACGGCGAGTGGGAAGGGTGTTACTGACCTTCAGTCGACTGGCCGTGTTTGGTTCCAAGACCTTGCGCATGTCTCGGACGAGTTGCGTGAGCGAGTGGCCGACCTGACCATGTTTGATTACGAACGACTTGGGGACGCCTTCGGCAGTTCCTGGAGCAGAGGCGGCCCCGCCCTTGAGATGAGTACGGTTCTTGCGTCGGCGACCCATCCTAACACGCGCAAGCCCGAGCTCGAGGTCCACTGGCAGCACACGCGCAAGAAAAAGAAAGAGTGACCATCATCGATCGAGATCTGCTTTGTCCGATCTGGGTACGAGGATGTGTCAGCAGCAGAAACGGTCTGTCTGCCCTTCCGCGACTTGCTGACCACAATGCCTTTGACAATTCTGCCAGACCGTGCGTACATGCGTACACGCTGTCGCTCTGGATTTGCTCTGGATGTATCATGGTATGTTACCCTCGGATGCGCAATGCTTCCAGCTTGTCAGCTAATCCTCCAAGTTACAGTCAGCCGAGTAAGCTTCATGGCGTAAGCCACATTCCCCGCAATATAGAACGCTCTCCCACTTTGGTTCAAGTCCCCAAGATCCTCGATTCTTCGATAACAGACACACTCTCTTACCGTGGCTGCCGTTCGTAACTTAGTCCTCTTCCTTTTATCCGCCATTTCAGCTGTCATCCTGCTGCGCTCGAACGTCCCTCTCGTCTCTCGCGTTCTGGCCCCGTTTTTTCCCCGCACCATGACCAACGGAACAAGTCCTCCTCTGCCTAAGACGCAGGCGGAGTGGAAGAAGGCGTTAGATGAGTTGCCCTCTACTCCCGACAAGATCCCCGCATTCTTCTTCGGCCATGGTTCTCCCATGCTCGTCACCCCTGGAAACGACACCGAAGGGATCAGGAAGGACATAGGACCGAACGGCCCCCTCGCAACTTTTCTCAAAGACTTTGGACCTGCCCTACTCTCTAAGTATAGACCCAAGGGCATCGTGGTCTTCAGCGCCCACTGGGAGTCTGCCGGAGAGCGCCTTGGTATGTCTTCCATAAGTCTGGTTAATTGAACCTTGACTTACGATGACATACCCAGTGACGGACTACGGAGATGAGAACCCCCTCCTCTATGATTACTACGGCTTCCCGCCGGCACTCTATCAGCTGAAGTTCAAATCTCGCGGTGATTCTGCGCTCTCGCAGCGAGTCGTGCAGCTCTACAAAGATGTAAGTCTTTCGATTTCATCTCAGGGCGCAGTGCAGTGTCATCCGGGATCTGACGGGACATCATCCAGGCTGGGTACCTGGCCAGGACAACGCCCAAGTTGGAGCCCCGCGGCATGGATGGCCGAGGGTTCAATGGCCCTGGTTTGGACCATGGCGTCTTCGTCCCTTTCTCGCTCATGTTCGGCAATGAGTTCATGGATGTCCCTATCGTCGAAGTCTCGTTGGACTCGAGCTTGGATCCTGAGAAGAACTGGCGGATAGGCCAGGTATTGGAGCCGCTGAGGTGGGCTGACAGACTGCCGCTGTTGTGCTTCTGTTCTGATTGGTGGGTAATTTCCGACCTAGGCGGGAAGGCATCCTCGTTCTCTCCGGCGGTCTTTTGATACATAACCTACGGGATTTCTCCGCGTTTTCGGAGACGACCGCCTCTAGTACAGTGAAGGCATTCAACCAAGCTATTCTGGACGCGGTCTCCGTGACGGATGTGAGTACCTACCTGTCCATTGAACGTGTTGCTAAATGCTTGACTGACGGCGGTTCTTGGACATCAGCCTGCCGCGAGGAAGCAAGCGATGCTGGAGCTCGTGAAGCACAAGGGCTTCCGCGCGGCGCACCCACGTGCAGAACACTTTGTTCCTTTGTATGTCGGGGCAGGAGCAGGAGGGGAGAACACGGAGGTGAAAGTACTGGCTGCTATCTTCGGAGCACCAACCTTCGCGTTTGATCCGTGAGCGTAGTAGGATTTGTTGATAGTCGTATCTCTGTCCACGAGGCGAACTTCTTCTGTTAAATGCAAATCTTACATGCACGGCGCTGTCTGGCCGTCACCATCCCAGTCACAAAATGGCGACCGACCTGAGAAACACTGAGGGTCTACATACAGGACTGTAAACCACCGTTGCCAGTTGCCGGCGGCCGGAAGATGTGCAGTGGCCTGATCGGCCGTGGTGCGAAAACGCACGTGGTGGTTGTCGCACCGGCAGATGGAGATCGTGTGGTTTCGGGGGAGCGGGGTTGGAGATCACTTTCTTTCTGTATTCTACTCCAGTCCTTCACCATCGCCGAGCGCAGAGCGCACCATCCAGCACAGCGACAGCTAAAGGTACACCCAAACTTCATCGTCGTCCTTTGCCACCGGTCCTCATCACGCTGGCGTTCCATAGCCCGTTGATCCCATCGCTGCTGAACAGACTTGTCAACGCCCTCGGTCTTTTCCTCCCGCAACACCCGATGTATTGAGCACCACGTTGTAGCCCTGCAAATCCCTAATTATCAGCCAGGTAAGAGCGTTTCACCACACGTGTCCTCCGAGGATTCTTCTTCCCCCGACGGGCTGACAGTTCTCCGTCGCAGCCGCCAGATCTACGGCGACCAGGCGTTTACACCTCCTTCATTAATGGCCTCCAGAAGTATGGAGCACCCCAGTTATCCCGCTTTCCGCTCATCCTCCTTGCCGAATCACACCGCACTCGCCCTCTCCACAACACCCGATTCTAGCTTTTTTCGTCGCGACTCGGATTGCATGCTCAGCGACGGACCCATCACTCCGCCCTTGTCCCCTGGACGGAGCGACGAAGGAGAGGCTGCCATCATCGTGGGCTCGGAGCCACGGTATTCCGGCCCCGGGACTCAGCTACAGCACCCATCACTTCACCCTCACTTGCACGACATTGAGGCGGCGCGACGCGGGCGGCGCAGTCATCAGCAAGACCGGATGGAGATTGACACACGACTACCCGCAAGCTCGCCCCGCCCCCCGCAGCGCCATCTAGAAGACGAGCAGTCGCATTTAGAGAAGGGCACGTTGAAGTTGACGGACTTCGAGGTCAAGGGCACGCTCGGTGAGTATTGGTTCGTGACAATCCTGCGAGATGGTTTGTAATCATGGTGGTACAACCCTCTTCTCAGGAACCGGCACGTTCGCCCGTGTTCTGCTTGTGCGGCTTCGAGGCGCCTCTGGGCAGAGCGCGTCGAATTGCTTCGCGTTGAAGGTCCTTCGCAAGACCGAGATCGTACGTCTTCGTCAGGTCGAGCATGTGAACGCAGAGCGGTACATTCTGTCACGCGTACGCCATCCTTTCATCGTCGACCTCTACGCAACCTTTCAGGACAGCCTCAACGTCTACATGCTGACCTCTTACGTTCCTGGCGGGGAGCTGTTCACGCACCTACGCCGCGCAAAACGCTTCACCGCCGACGTCACCCGCTTCTACCTCGCCACCATCATTCTCGCGCTCAAGTACCTCCACTCCTTCAACATCATCTACCGCGACTTGAAGCCCGAAAACTTACTTCTGGATTCCCGCGGCTACCTCCGCCTCACCGATTTCGGCTTCGCAAAAATTGTAGACGACCGTACGTGGACGCTGTGCGGGACGCCTGAGTACCTCGCGCCAGAAATCATTCAGTCAGATGGCCACGGCAAGGCCGCCGACTGGTGGGCGTGCGGTATCCTCTGCTACGAGATGATCGTAGGCTACCCGCCGTTCTTCGACGAGACCGCGTACGGGATCTATGAAAAGATTCTCAGGGGAAAGATTCACTGGCCGAGGGAAGTCGATCCACTATCCAAAGACATCATCAAGGCGTTCTTGCATCCGGATCGGAGTAAACGCCTGGGCAACCTAATTGGCGGCTCACAGGATGTTTTGGATCATCCTTGGTTCCGCGGCGTCGACTGGGATGCAGTTGAGCGGCATGAGATTAGGGTATGTCGCTCTGACTACCCCGAAGCGGGCACGGCGGCAGAGTACTCACTTGTTTTCCGCTTCTTCAGGCACCTATCATCCCACATGTCGCCTCCGTTGACGACACGCGTAATTTTTCGCACCTCCCTCTACCGCCGGCGGAAGAAATCCCGGGTCTCGTTCGCGAGGAACGTCCGCCGTCCATTCAACAACGGTTTGATTCCGTCGCGTATCAGTTCCTCGAGTTCTAGGGCTGTCACGTCGTCCCCGTTCGCCGCCCAGGTGGCATCCGAAGCTTGACACTGTCGAAGGAGCCGTTTGTCTTCTGCGGCATGAGCTTGGGATGCTCTCTACCCATGGGACTGACATAGTACAACGTATCCGGCCTTCCAACACCCTGATTATTTTGGACTACCTATTTTCTGCGTTCTTTGTGTCCACCCCTCTCCGTTCATTGCTGTGATATCTCTCCCTCGGGGTCTGGTGCTCGTGTAACTATATCTATATTTGGCTCTCTCGTCGTTCCGGTGTTTGGAGTCGGACTGTCTACTATACTCGTCGCAGTCGCCGTCATACCCCGCTCCCGAGTTGTATCATTTTCGTTCTTCCTGGCATCGCTCACTCCTGGCATTAGTATCCGCCCGTGTATGATTTTTACTCTCCGCGTCTCTCCCGTACTTTGAGGTCGAAAGGACCGTTATCCTGTCCTGTCCCCTCCCACGCTCGCTATCGATGTTTCTCGTCTCTGGGTCGTGTAATTCGTGTATATTGCTCACGTTCCGGCACTCTCAATACTGTATCCAGCTTTATTACTGTATTATATATTGCCTTGGCCACATGCTTTACTTGTCTAGTAGCGTATTGGCTGACCGATGTGGCATGCACGCCTCATGTCCCGGTTTGCCAGGTCTCAACTTTCATGCGGACGTTTGCACTCTGTCGAATTTGGAAATCCTACAACTGAGCGCCCGTGCTTAATAGCGCCAAACGCAACATGACTTGGCGCTTACTAACTTGGCCGCGTTCACGATCATCCCCGCGGCTGTGTGCACTCGCCACCCCCCTTGCATATACCTTACGTCGCGTGTCGAACCGGTACCACTTTGACTACATGATCACGCTGGGGCGAAATGGCGCAACGCAATAGCTGGCTTCGGGGGACGACCATCCGCAAGTCGGGCCCGTCGACCGCGGCAAGCACGCGGACGAGTACGCCTTCGCAGGTACAGAGCACTTCCACGACGATATTTGGCGGCGGTGTAAAAGATCCGTCTGGGAGAACGTCCGAGTACTTTGTATGCATGCTCTTCCAACTACACTATGCCTATGGGTTGACGGCTGCTTTAGTCGATGGATGACCAGTGTCCTGTATGCAAGTCGGATAGGTACCTCAACCCGAAACTGCGGCTGCTTGTCAGCGCGTGTTACCACAAAATGTGAGTGCGGTATGTATATATCGTACGGAGCAGATCCTCACCGAGGACGTAGGTGCGAGTCATGCATCGACAGATTGTTTACGCTTGGTCCTGCACCGTGTCCTGTCTGCAATAAAATCCTGCGCAAGCTCGCGTTCACACCTCAAACCTTCGAGGACCTGACCGTTGAGAAAGAGGTTGCTGTCAGACGGAGGATGGCCAAGGAGTGAGTTCCCCATTCTACAGCTGCTGGCATGCCCGTCCTGAGAGCGTCTAGGTTCAATAAGCGAAGAGAGGACTTCGCTGATCTGCGTTCGTACAATGACTACCTCGAGTGGGCCGAGGAGATCGGTGCGTGCATCTTTCGAGCTTACCCCGTCTGGCGTGCTGACATGGGCCCTAGCCTTCAATCTTATCAACGACATTGACGTCCCAGAGACCGAAGCTCGCATCCAGCGATACCGGATCGAGAACGCCGCCCTCATCGAACTCAACATCAAGCGCGAGGAAGAGTACCAGCGTTACCTCCAGGAGCAAGAAGAGGCCGAGCGGCAAGACCGCGAGCTACGCGCCCAGGAGCTCCGCCGCCTTGAAGAGGAGGAGCGCGAGGAGCGCGAAAAGGCGAAGCAAGGCATCATCGACAAGCTCGAGACGAGCGACAAGGACGCGGCGCGGCTCGTCGCCAAGTCCCGCGCCGAGGCCCAGAAACGCGCGTCGGCGCGCGCGGCGTCCACGAGCTCCTTCGGCCAGAGCAGTGCCCGCCTCCTCCGCTCCCGCGCTGCGCAGAGCACCGTCGTCCCTGACGTGCCGCACGTGCCGCTGCAGGATAGCTACTACGGGTACGACGACATGTTTGTGCTGCGCGACACGTACTACGACCCCGTCAGCGAGGCCGTGCGGAAGGACAGGGAGGGCATCATGCGCGCAGGAGGGTACATGGTCGACCAGGCCTGGGGGCGGGCGTTGCGGTTCGCTGTGGCGGGCCTGGAGATCCTCCCTCTTACCGGCGTGTCGGCTGCTCCGCAAGAGCCGATGGCTGTAGACAGCGAGGGTCCGTCGGATGTGGTGATGGCCACCGCATGAACGAGTCCCACAAAGATGCTTCTGAACCCTACCCTCCCTCTCGGACTTCCATTCCTTTCATATCGCACGTTGTCCAAGTAGTCTTCTTTCCTACAGCACCATATGCATCCCCGCAACATGTAGCATTAGTCCGTGTCATTATCTAACTTAATATAATCATACAATCCTGCACCACTGGTAATCGAAGACGACCTGACATGGTCTCTATGTATGGCCAGACGGATGACGGGGGGATAACTGGGTCCACGAGGAGACGATGGTCGCAAACTAAGTGATCTTCTCGCTGGTCACTATTTGCCTGTTCAGCTTCTCCGCCTCTGACAGAGGCTCGGTCATAGGGAACCACAAAATCTGGTACTTCTTGTTCTTCCTGTACAGACAAAAATTCAACATTGTCAGCGACTGCCCGCTGGGAGACGGACGCAGACCCACTTCAGTGCCTTCGTATCCAGTCGGAAAACCTTCAGCACCTCCCCGGGGTTAAGCGCATCGAAGTGGGGTCGTTGGTGAGAACTGCTAGGAGGCTTGCTTCTTCGAGGCTCCCCCTCGTCGTCGTCGTAGTCGATCACGATAACTTCTGGGTCTCCACCACTGCCGCTCCGCTTCTTCTTGGCGCTTCCGCCATGCAGCTCGGGCGACTTACGCTTATGCGATTTGATTGTCTTCACAGGGTGTAGGACATTATGGAGCACCTTCGTCGGCAAGGAAGAGCCGGAAGGTCCACCATGTCTGACTGGATCATGGTGATTGAGTCCTGCCTGTCTTATGTGTGGAGGTAATCGTCTGTGTCCGAAGCCCGCGAGAACTTGTTAGCAGGCGGAGTAATGATGAGCAAGCGCACGCTTACCTCCCGGGATCGAATGTAAGAAGGTTCATGGTCCCGTTCTTGACCTGTTCGATGCCGACGATCGTTCGAGAATGCCCCTTGTGTTGCAGGATGATGGGAGGCTTGTTGGTGACGATGACAGGTCGGGCGCCCAGCAACCGTTCGCCGACCGTCGACGCCGTCGACCTTCGCGGAGACCCTTCACTGGAGAAGTAATGCAGTACCCATTGTAGAAAAGGTACGAAATCTTCGGAATAGGAATGAAGTTCAGAATGACGAATCGGTGACAAGGGTCAGGCGAACATACTTTCACGATCGATATCGAAGTCCACTAGTTGAGCACTTTGTATGAATTAGAGGGGAGATAGGAATTCCGACAATAGTGAACCTACGGTATGCCCTTGTACGTGAAGGCAACGTAGAGCTCTGATGGGAAGGTAAGCTATTAAGGGAGAGGAGGCGCGATCCTGTGGCGTACCTGCTGTTCCGATCCACTTGGATGCGTCAACGAGATCACGTCCCATATCCTCAGCGCCCTCGAGGTCGTAACCTATGATGGGATAGTTAGTGTCGAGCGCTCTCAACATGTGACTACAATGCCAACCGTCTCTCCAAGCACGCTCAATCAATATTTGCAGATTTCGGACACCCGGCGTGCTCGGCGCATCCAATAATGGAAAATACACGGGCTGCGTTTGTTGGTTCATGAGTGCGGCACACGCCATGAGAAAGTTACGGTAACTGTGGAGCAGCTTCGAGCGGGAACGACACCGACGAATGAGAAAACTACGGACCCACAACCCCAAGTACGGTCCCACTTCTCTCCTTGTATGAGAACGGCGTTGTCCATACACAGCCATGCGCGCTGGGTGTGTCCCTTTTCGTGCGAGCGACTGAGTGCCTTCTTCAAGACACCTATCAAACCTGAAAACAGAGCGTAGAGATATAATCATGATAGTGTTCGTGAAGGCAATATGGCTACCTGGAGTAAAATTCGACGGGGGTGTGGACGTCATAGAAGAATGCCAGAAGATATTTTGTTCCTCATGCGAAACCTTGCGGAAGATAGTGGAGGGGGGCTTGAACCCAGACAACGGATTGGTATATGGCTTCGAGGTAGGTTTGGAAGGTTTGGAAGGCAGGACAAGCCCAGCTGGAACTTCGACAGTTCCTCTTAGCATACTGGAACCCGACCCGGACGCTACAGGGAAATGCGTAACCGCCAGGCTTAGGGTGCACAACACATTAACATACCTCGAGGAGGCTCCGAGAAGTGTCCATCATAATGGAATTCCCTTTGCGGGATCGTCATAGGAGTTAAATCCTCGGTGCATATTTGACATATGAACTTGTTACTGAATAACCACTCGTTCAGCCACTGCTGCGTAGGATGCGTCAAGTACTTACGGGTGGTTGTGTGCGACAATCTCAACCTCATCATCCGTCACAGAAGCTGGCTTTCCCATCGAAGACCTCTCCAAACCTGCGCAGGCGTTGACGGGGTATATGGTTTGTGTCGAGGCGACGTACCGTGGTGGCCGAGCGGAAGTAGTAGTGAGGGTTTAAGCGCCCAATACGCGTCGAGCACAACGTGATCCCATCACGTGCAAGAGCCTAAAGGCGACGCAAGCTTCTCGACGCGCGTCGAGGACTGAGCACTACTCGTTCCCTCCACCCGCTCCATCTCATTCCCCCATCTCCCACAATGTCTAGGTCCTACGATCGCGGTATGTTTCTCTGCTATAATTGGCGAGACATTGCTCATCGTGTTTCCAGCCCTCACCGTCTTCTCGCCGGATGGGCATCTATTCCAAGTGCGGGATCGAATATGCGACGTTTTCGTAGATGCTCATCGCGTCTCAATTTTCAGGTAGAGTACGCTTTGGAGGCCGTACGCAAAGGAACATGTGCGGTACGTCGAGGTCTTCATTCACACAAGCACCAGGCTAACGCGTCGCCGGCAGGTCGGTGTCCGAGGCAAAGATGTTGTTGTCCTTGGTGTAGAGAAGAAATCCGTCCTACAACTGCAAGACCCCCGTACCGTCCGCAAGGTTGCGATGCTGGATGACCACGTTTGTCTCGCATTTGCAGGTGCGCCACCCAATCCGTGTTATACTCGGCCTCTGAAGCTAATCATGTGCATAGGTCTTACGGCCGATGGTCGTGTCCTTATTGACAAGGCTCGGATAGAATGCCAAAGTCATCGCTTGACTGTAGAAGATCCGGTCACTGTTGAATACATCACGAGACATATTGCGGGTATCCAGCAGGTTCGTATACTGTACTGGCCATTGGTCCTCTCGCTAAACGTGCATATAGCGTTACACTCAATCTGGAGGTGTTCGACCGTTTGGTGTTTCCACCCTCATCGTTGGCTTCGACCCTAACGATGACAAGCCACGACTGTACCAGACGGAGCCAGGAGGTATCTACAGCGCCTGGAAGGTATGCACTCTGTCTATAAGCGGTGAGTTGCCTGACCTCATAACTTGGTCCAGGCGAATGCCATCGGACGTTCTTCAAAGACTGTGCGGGAGTTTCTTGAGAAGAATCACAAAGATGATATGTCACGAGATGATACCATCAAGCTCACGGTAAAGAGCTTGCTGGAAGTGGTGCAAACAGGCGCGAAGAATATCGAGATCAGCGTCATGGAGAGCTATGGCAAGATCACGGTGTGTTATTCCTTAGGGAACCTGAGTAGTTTTGTATCTTACGGCAGTCCCGCAGAGCCTTGATCTGGCCCAGATCGAGGCCATCGTTGCGGACATCGAACGTGAAAAGGAGGCTGGTATGTCACGTCCGCACCTCATATCCTAGCATATATTCACATCCTTTTGCAGAGGCGGAACGGAAGCGTTCCAGGCTGGCTGCAACAGCAGCTGGGCAGGCCGCAATGTCACAAGCTGCCGGTGGTTCTACTCAATGAAGTTATCGACTTGTCAATTGTATTGTACCGTACGCTATCCATCATGATTTGGGATTATATCAGGAGTCTGCAGTTGCTTCCCGAGTCGCGGCCATTGCGTACTACGTCATTGGATCTTAAACTGTAGCTTGCAAGTCAACCGTAGTATTGCCACGTATGGCCCGACATGTCGCACTCACAGGTCTGCCAATGGAACTGTTGGTCTTGAAGATGCAGATAGAGTAGCCAGTCGGTAAGCTTGTTGGAGTGACGGCATGAGGAAGCGCTCTGATCCTAGTACGCAAGTGGCTGCGGGCCGTGCCAAGCGACACGTCTTGCACACGTCCCCTCCCGTGTCTCGGACCTCTTCTCCTTTCCTTAACTACTTGTCCTTGTCCGCTGGCTGGCCAACATGGAATCTGCTGGCCGCGTCATGTCGGTGGCCGCGTCATCAGTATCCCCCAAACACATTCTGCTCTCGGAGATCCTCTCGGTCACCTCTGTGATGCGGAAGAACTCACGCTGGGCTCTCTCCACGCCGTCGTATACTGCACGCGACTCTGCACTCGCTACCAGTCTTGGACTAAGGGTCTCCAAAGGCACTCCAAATGTCTACGCGTCGGGACACGGAAGCACGGAGCAGGAGCTTATGGCGGGCTTCCAGGACCTCAAACGGCTTGTGAAGCAAATTGAAGGTGCGCACATCTAACTAATCATTCGCGCGAACTCGAGCTTACGGTTCGGTTGCACGTAGACATACACTCGTTACCTCTCAGCACACTCCTTTCTCCTTTCCTCGCCATTATCCGCTCACCGCTTTCCACTGGGCCCATTACCTCCACGGCATTAACTGCGCTCCATAATTTCTTCCTATGCGGCCTGTTTTACCCGACTGCCATCTCCCTCCAGAGCGCTATGGCGGAGCTCAGCAGTGCACTTTCGAGCTGTAAATTCGAAGCAAGCGACTCCTCCGGGGACGAGGTCGTTCTGCTCAAGATCATGACCGTGATCAACGACGCGATGTGCGGAAGTGTAGGCAGGACGCTGGGGGATATCGAGATTTGTGAGATGCTAGAGACTGTTCTAACTACGTCATGTCAAATGCGGCTGAGTGGTAGGTCCAGTGCCGCCATTCACAAGGCCACGAATGTTAATGTATGTGTTTCACCAGAGATCCTCAGACGCTCTGCGGAAGGCACTCTTCACCAGCTCGTGAGGGTTGTATTCGCACAACTGCATGATTTAGACCCGGAAGAGGAGGAGCAGAAGGTAGCGGACACTGGGGACGCTGAGGGTGGGGAGATGAGGATGAGCGTGTCGACGTCGGGACCGGTGCAGAGCCAAGAACCTGCGGCTCCAACTGAACAGGACGCGCCAACATCAGAGGCTAACGAGGCGCAGGTTGTTGAGATGCCGCCACCACCACCCCCACCTGCAGAGGTGGAGGAACAACCACCAGACACTCCAAGTGCTCCCCGATTGCCATGTAGGTTCTTCGCACATTTGCGTCGGCATCGTGAAGCTGAATATATGCATCTTAGACGGTCTCCCCTCAACTCTCGAACTCCTGCGCGTTCTGATCAACATTCTTGACCCCAATGACCAAGCCCATACCGATTCCACACGTTTGACTGCACTCCGAACACTCAACGTTGCGCTCGAAGCGGCCGGCACACGTATATGCGATTACCCCTCCCTTTCCACTCTCATTCTGGACCATGGCTGCAAATACCTCTTCCAGCTAGCTCGTTCAGACCATCCTGCTGTCCTGCAAACCTCCCTCCGTGCTATCTCAACGATGTTCGAGACCATGCGGCCGAAAATGAAGCTTCAGCAGGAACTCTTCCTCGCGTTCACCATTGACAGACTTACCCCACCCCCACCGCCAAAGACTCTGACCTTGAACCAGAAGGCTTTGGCCAACTCGAGAGGCAGCAGCCCTGCTCCTGGGACTCCTTTGCTGGCTCCTCCAGAAGATGACCCGGAGAAGGCCCCGGCTACGCCTCGCCTCATCGTTGCTCCCGCTCGCGGAGACACTCGCGAATTGCTGTTGGAGACGCTTGGCCAGATCTCCCGGCACCCGAGCTTCATGGTCGACCTGTACACGAACTACGACTGCGACATGAACTGCGAGAACATGTTCGAGCGTCTGATCGAGTTCTGCGCCAAGGTAGTGCTTTCACTCTACACTTGATGCTGGGAAAGCTCAGACGACTACAGGGCATTTATCCTGCTCAGGGCCTTGGAGGGCCGGATTATCAGCAACAGAACGCACAGTATCTCTGCCTGGACCTCATCCTCGCCTTCGTTGGGCGGATGGCTACTCGGGCTGAAGGCGTATGTGCAACTTTGTACCCCCTTTTGCAGGCTAGCTAACGTTAGTTTTGTTTAGGCAAGTGACGCTTGGCCCACGGTAAGATACTTCCTTGCTAGCACAGAGCATCATGTCTTGAATCGCGATTGTATCATTTCTAGGACTTCCCTCCATCTGACCAGTTGCTACTTACGAAGTCGAGGAAGAAGCTCATATTGACCGCGACGACGAAATTCAACACGAAGCCCAAGACCGGCCTGGCGTTCCTGGAAGAGAACCAACTCATCTACACCGATCCCTCCGAGCCCAAACCACTTAGTCTGGCCCGGTTCCTAAAGAGCTCTGCTCGCATTGACAAGCGCTTGCTCGGCGACTTCCTGTCGAAACCGAATAACATTGAGTTGCTCAAGGCTTTCCTCGGTCTCATGAGTTTCAAGGGGGTGAGTATGAATGTGGCTTTCTTGAGGACGTCGGCTCAGGAAAGCACCACAGAAACCTGTCGCAGAAGCAATGAGAGAAATGCTGGAGACGTTCCGGCTGCCTGGAGAGGCGCAACAGATCAGTCGTATTACGGAGAATTTCGCTGAGATTTACTTCGCGGCCGAACCTGGTATGTCGTTGCGTTCGGGCCAACTCATCACTGGAGCTCACATGCAGGCAAGACGAGGTGAAATCACAGGATGCTGTTTACGTTCTGGCATTCTCGATTATTATGTTGAACACCGACCAGCACAACCCGCAAATCAGGGTAAGTTCCCGCCCAGTCCTTTAAATCATGGCTTGACTGCTGAGATATTCGCTAGAAACGAATGACCCTAGATGATTACAAACGCAATCTCAAGGGCGTCAACGAGGGTGCCGACTTCTCTGTCGAGTTCTTGGTACGATTTATCACATAATTCATGTAAGCGTTGGCTGCACCGCGACTGAACTCTCTGCTTTAGTCAAATATCTACGAATCGATCCGAAAGAGAGAGATCGTCATGCCAGAAGAACATACCGGACAGCTTGGCTTTGAGTATGCTTGGAAAGAACTACTCGCACGCACACGGCAAGCTGGTATGGACTTTTCAGATCGTGTATCTCCTGTTCGCTCATATCTTTCATCGTAGGTGACTTCCTGACATGCAACGCCGCTCTCTTCGACGCCGACATGTTCAAAGCTGTCTGGAGACCCGTGGTTTCGGCCATTGCTTACGCCTTCATCACCTTCGAAGACGACTACATCATTGAGCGAGCCATCACCGGATTCCGACAATGCGCCACCTTGGCCCGTCACTTCGACATGCCTGACGTCTTCGACTACGTTGTCGTCTCGCTGTCCCAAGCGACGTCGTTATTGTCGGAAGCTCAGCCTTCACAAGTGCCCAACTACCCTGTGGTGGACGTTGACGGCCAGTCGGTCACCGTCTCTTCTTTGTCTGTCAAGTTCGGAACCAACTTCAAGGGCCAGCTTGCGGCTGTCGTACTATTCAACATCGTCAATGGCAACGCGAATGCGCTTCGGGAAGGGTGGACACAGGTAGACGTGGGCCGATCTTCTCGGTGGAAGTGGGACTAACACATTGTGCTCGTAGATATTCGAGATGTTCCAAACGTTGTTCCTGCACTCGCTGCTGCCGGCGAGCATGCTGCAGATGGAGGACTTCCTTGGCGGGACATCTGTTATACCGCTCCGCCGCAGCCAACCGGCCAGAGCAGCACCAAGATCGGATGGCCTCCTTTCTGCCTTGTCCTCCTACCTGATGACACCGTACGCCTCAAGCGCAGATGCGCTTGTTCCCGACGCTACAGACGCGGATGTTGAGAATACCCTCTGTACGATCGACTGTATCTCAACGTGCCGCTTGGATGAGCTTTACTCTCAGATCATGTGAGTTGCTCGTATTTTACGTCATACAAATTCGCCTGATATTTGGTAGGCAACTGAGGCCAGAACCTCTAGTCGCCGCAGTCCGTGCTTTGGAGGCACTTGCGCACGAGCGGACAGTGGCGAAGCTGAAGCTTGAGTCGGATGAGGTTGCGGCAGCCGCCTTAGCTCAAGGAAGTCAGTTTGCGTTGCCGTACGATCCTGCATCGGTCTTCCTGCTGGAGACCATGGTCAGCATTGCGCGCCAAACACCCCAGTACATCGAAGACGTCTGGTACGTAAGCGACCCTGGATCGAAGACCTTTTGCTTACACTTCACTAGGCCAATCGTCTTCGAGCACCTCTCCGCCCTCCTTTCAACTCCGACGCAATACAGTGTCCTTCTCATCGAGCGCGCGGTTGTTGCTCTGTTGAGATTGTGCCTCATTCTTGCGGAACGGGTGAGGGATAAACGCTCACTGTAAATGCAATTCGTGTCTGATTGTCCACGTAGCATACCCTTCGAGATCAAGTATACCTATCCTTCGACCTGCTGGCAAGACTACCACCAACCGTTGCCACTGCTGTCGCGGAGCAAGTCGTCGCGGGTTTGACGCTGATCTTGCAGGAACACAGAGAGATCCTGCATTCGCAAACGGAATGGAACGTCGTCTTTGCCCTGTTGCGTTCCACAATCTCCCATCCAGAAGCGTCGCGGCAATCCTTCGACATCCTGAAAGGCCTGGTGGGCGATGGTCCTCAAGACCTCATCACGCCAGACAACTTCACGGGTCTCGTCAACGCATTGGACGAGTTCGCGACTGCAGCGTCAGTCGCCGTGGATGCTCAGCAGCAAGGACGACGGACGCAGTCGCTGACAGCAGCCAAGTAAGGATTTGGCTTGCCATATGAAGAGGAGATCTCTGACCAGATGTCTGCAGCTCCCCGATCGTCGAGCGCGGACGGAAGGCCATAGACATGATCGCAGACCTCAAAAAGTGTTGGGCGCGGTTCGCCGAGATGTCCGGGTTGCAGAAGAATCTCCGCAAGTCTCAATCGCCCGAATGTATCCATACTTGCACTAACACGCTCTCTAGTCTGGCGCCAGTTCAGCCTTCCGCTGCTCTCATCCCTGGCGCGGCAGTCCTCAAACACTTCACGGGAGATAAGGCACGCGTCTATGGTCCACCTCCAGCGCATCCTCCTCGGGCCCCACCTGCCCCTGGACGAAGGGAATCACAGTCAGATCGAGGAGGTCTTCAACCGCGTCATCTTCCCCCTCCTGGACGAGCTCCTCAGGCAGCAGGTGTTCATGCGCGACCCGATGGGCATGCCCGAGACGCGCCTCCGGGCGTCCGCGCTGCTCTGCAAGGCGTTCATGCATTTCGAGGCGCGCGAGGGCCAGACGGCGGACATCCGAGTGCTATGGATACAGGTCCTCGACCTGCTCGATCGACTCATGCACGTTGATCGCCGCGATCAGCTGGTACGTCCCCCCCCCCGCGTCCGTCGCGTTTATTTGTCGCGGAATTGCAAGCGGGCGCACCGCCCGTGCGTCCCGACGGCGCCGTGTTCAGGGTTTGAGACGTAAAGGCTGAGAGGCTAACTGCGTTTGTGGTCCCCTCCCAGTACGAAGCCGTGCCCGAGTCGCTCAAGAACGTGCTGCTCGTGATGAACGCCACCGGCCTCCTCGTCCCGCCAAGCACGCCCGAGGACGCTGACCGGGGCGAGCGCCAGGTCGCGCTGTGGGCTGCGACGCACGAGCGCATCGAGCGCTTCCTTCCTGGCTTCCTGGACGGGATCGTCCCCGCACCGCCACCAAAATCCGCTGGGGTCCCTCTCACGCCAGGTCTCGCGCCCGCGCCGGCCTCCAGTTCATGACACTGAGGGCGTGGCTCGATCGGGTTATGTACGTGCTCGCGCTGTTGTTGGATCAGTACAATTGTGTGATGTTCCTACCCTTTTATCCTCTCTCTCTCTCCCCTCCCTTCTGATAAGCGCAAGCAACCCTCCAACGGTAGACGTAATGCGAATGCTATCGCATAATCGCACACACAGCACATTGCGCGCGGTAAACGATAGGCAGATCAGCGTGAGAAGGCGTCGCGAAGCCAGGGTGACGGCAGGATGATGACGACGCAGTGGGATTGACACAACAGGTGAGATAGATGGCACTGTACTCAAAAGCAAGCATTATGCAAAGGGGATTAGTAGCGCGCCAGAGAGAGAGAGAGCAGAAAACGAAGTGGGGCGCAGACGAGTGGTACGGGTATTTGGGGATGGGATGGGGCCACGAACGAACGCGATGAACACTAGAAAAAAGATGGGGGTGGAGAGAAGTGTGCGTAGTAGATAGTGTGATAATGAGACGTATACAGGACGAAACCCTAGCACATAACTCATTCATAATATCATTAGCTGGTAAGACACAAGGAGATGACGACGACGACGACGACAACAACAACAACACACGTTCAATTTCCGTCCATGGCACGGCAGGCGACCCAAGGTACGATTTCAACAGCGAGCAGACAGCGGTCAGAAGGAGCGAGAGCGGCCGAGGGCGCGTGCGTCACGAGTTGTTCGGCCAACTGTTCTCGGCCTTTAGCTTCTCGACCATGTCGCCGACGGTCTCGTGGTTGAACTCGGGTCGCTTGAGCTGGTAGCCGACGACGTTCTTGATCTTGCCGGCGTCGAAGGCGACGGTGTGCTTCTTGAGCGCGGAAAGGTCCATGTAGGACGAGAACTGGGTGTTCGGGACGGGCGGGTTCGATGTGGTAATCATCGTTGTCCAGGTGCTGACGTGGACCTCGTTGATCTCCTCGATGATCTCCTCGAGGCGGAACTAGAAACCGCAGGTGTCAACCGACTGCGCGACACAGGAGGGGAAGGTACCAGACCTTTGCGGCCACGTTGGTCATGAAGCTATGGAAGTCGAAGGTGGTGCCGAAGTAGGATGCGCACACGTTCCCCAGCTCGACCATCGTCAATTTCGAGTCGTCCTCCTGCAGCCCCGTCACACACGACACTTGGCGCACAACGGGTGGTCAACTCACGATGTTGAACAGCGGCGCCACAACCTTCTCTGACGGCGCGACCATGCCCTCGACCTCGCTCGCCTTGCTCTTCTCGTTCTTAAACACGATCTCCTCGCCTGCGAGCGCGTCCGCCTCTTTTCGCCCGGTCTTCGCCATCCACTCCGCGGCGGCCCACATCGCGCCAGCAATGTCTTCTACGTGGACGGTATGTGAGGGATATTTGCCGGGCGAGTTCCTGATCGGGATGTCACGGCACGATCGAGCCACACGTCACGATAGAACTTACAAGGCCTTCATGGGCTGCTGCAGATGCCCATAGCATGCAGCAACGGCGATGAAGGGGATCATAGCTGGAGCAGACAAGAGAGGTTTGGATGGGCGAAAGGAATAGGGGTGTCGAGTAACGGAAACATACCGAGGTAGTTGACATAAGGGCCATAGGGGAGGGCAGTCCGGACGATGACAAGATTAAGGCTGTATGCATGGTAAAGTAGCGAGGGTCAAGGTAGCGAAGATCAACATCCACACGGGTAACCAGGGACTCGAGCAAGCACTCACTCCTGGATCGCACCTAACGCCCGCAAGGTCTCATGCCACCAAGTGCCGACCACGCCTTCAGGCTTGACCTCCGCCTTCTCGTCGTGCTGGCCGCTGTCCTTGCAGTTGTAGAACGGGTGCTGTATACGCACGTACGCCTTGACCTGCCGCTGCGCGGCCTCGAGCGCAACCAACCGCGCGACTTTGAACGTGTGACCAATTTGGATCTGGGGGGCAGTCGTCGGGGCGCGCGTCCGGGGCGACACGAGGTTAACAGACGTCCAGAGGGTCTCGAATAGACTGGACCGCGTGCGGCGCGAATAGCACTCACCCCTTCCGGCCTGTCCCATCCAATCTCGCCCGTGAAGTCGAAGACGTAATCGTAGGGGTCTTGGCCGGCTGGCGGCTCGAAGACGGACGCAACGGTCGCTGCAGGGCGCATGGCACATCAGGATGGGTTGCAACAGCGGACGATGGGGATGATGGATATGAAACTGTGACGTACAAGCAACGGTGAGGTTAGCCTGCCGGTATTCGACGTTGGGCTGCTTGAGTACCTCCGGGAAGACAGAACCGAGATATCTGTGTGTCAAGGCGGTCTAAGCAACCGGGAGCCATCCACGGCCAGACTCGAGGCAAGAAACGAATGCTTACGTTGTGGCCGGGGCGACAGAGTATTTGTCGACGATACGGAGGTTCTAGGGGAAATGGGGAGGTGTGGTCAGTCGACCATCATCTTATCACGGCTGGTGAGACCAGCGAGAGGGGGGACGACGGCTTACCTCGACAAGCCGCTCACCTCCGTCGGGGGGAACGAGGAGGGCCGCAAGGGTGCGCGAACATGTATTGAGGCCGCCTGGAGGATGTCAATGTATGTCGCGCGCCTCCTGATCAGCAGCGGAAACAAGGCGGGCAAGGGGCGGCGTACCGAAGATGATCGCGTTCGGCTTGCTGGACATGGAGGGCTCGGGGGGTCGGACGGAATGAGGGGATGAGGAAGGGAAGGAGGCGGAGGAGGAGGGGAGGGTGGTGGAGGAGTAGGAAAGACTTGATGATCAAGAACGATTTGGAGCGTGAATGATGTGAATTTGTCCGTGGCCGGGGCACTGGGCAGATGCAGATGGGACCAGACTGGCCGTTAGCGACGCTCGGCTGTGGCTCTTCCAGATCAGGCAGCCTATTTCCTCTTCACCAGCGACGGTCGACGAAGAGAGGCAGGGACGGGAGCCAGACGGGAGCCAAGCGCAAAGTCGGGCGCGTGGACGAAACACGACAAGATGCACCCGCGCGCGATACTCTATATAGCCCTCCTTGACGCGATCATCATTCGGGCACACCTTCGCCCAGCCGTTCGGACCCCCAAGGCCAGCGCCCGGTCTCTTCAAGGTCACTTACAAGTATAGGCTCACAATTTGTCAATCTGTCCCAATCTGTCCAGTATTTTTTCGTGCCTTGAAAACTAATGTACAATGTGGTCGCGACAGGCGCGACGGCGTCCACGTCGTCGTAACCGGGGTACAACTACTTGGGGTATGCGGATCTCAGGTATCGATAGACGGACGAGAAGTCCTTGTTGGACAACTCGGGATCTTCGCTGACTACATCCGCGTAGATCTTCTCCGCCTTCTTGCCCAGCGGCAACGGGCTTCCAGTGGAATCTGCCAGGTCCGTAGCAAGCCCCATGTCCTAATCGCACATAGCACACGGCGCGGGTGGATAGGGTTAAGCTCAGCGTCCGGAAACGATCCACCACGCGAGCGCACCTTCAACATGAGACGTGTGGCGAAACCGCCCTCGTAGTCACGTTCACACGGGGGAGACTTGTCGGCGAGGGCTCCAGGGACGGGATTGTTCACGTTTGAGGACCAGCAGGAGCCGGTGGAGCTGTTGACGACGCTGGCGAGCACCTTTGGGTCCAAGCCGAGCTTCTGGCCGAGGATCATGGCCTCGGCGACGACGATCTGCTGGACGCCGAGGACGAGGTTGTTGCATATTTTTGCGGCGAGGCCGGCGCCGGCCTCGCCGCAGTAGATGATGCGCTCGCCCATGTGGGCGAGGGACGGGCGGGCGAGGTTGAAGGCGTGTTTGGGGCCACCGACGAGGAAGCTGAGGGTGGCCTCTTTGGCTCCGGAGACGCCGCCGGACACGGGAGCGTCGACCATGGTTGCCCCGGTCGAATGCACATCGGCGGAGACACTGCGTGCAACCTCGACGTCGAGCGTTGTTGAGTCGATGCAGAGGGTGGATTGTACGGCGTCTGGAGGCAAGGAACGGAGGGCAGGGATGATGCCATCGTCTTCGACGTAGACGTTGCGAACATGGGGCGAGGATGGTAACATGGTGACGATGGTGCTCGATGCGAGCAGAGCCCTGATAGGACGCAAAGTACGGGGGAAGACGGTGACGGTCAATTACGGGCCCAGGCGGGCAGGACAAGAGATGATGGGAGAGAGATGGAGGACATACTCTGCAGGCGTGGTCGCGACCTCTATCTGTGCGCCGGGGAAGAGGTGAACAAAGTTCTGGACGAATGCGGCGGATGTCGCTTCTCGCGCGTCACAGACGACAAACCGGGTTGCATTGTTGCTCTCGACAAGCTTGCGGGAGAAGAGGTTGTATGCCATCTCGGAGCCCATGCGTCCCAAACCGACGAAGCTGACGCTCCTGTGCCTCTGGGAAGCGTTTGCGGCGATCTGAAGGAGTCGGGGTGTTGGCCGCATCTTGAGTGCTGCTGAGGTTGTCACAGTGGGGAGTTGGCTGGCAGAAGAAGGCCAACTCAAAAGTCGACATTTACTCGAGCGTACTCCATGACAGAGCATGACCAGACCTGCCATGGCCCATGACCCCTTCAGGGCACCTTCACGGCCTCTGCTTTCGGCTCTCGGCACGTCCAACCCCGCGGGGAAGCGGAACCGTGCCCACGTGGCCCAGGCAATCTCCTTGATCTCCCGATTAGACACCGGAAGTGACGCTCAATGACCTCAGACTTGCCTCAGTCCTCCTCAGTCCCATGGCATTTCACTGTCCGAGTACATTTTTCGTCGTGTCCTCTAGCTACATGTCAACGTCTTTGGGCTTGCTCTTCCCATAACTGTTACCGGTAAGATTCGGACGTGAGTCTGATGGTTCAATATCCATGCTGCCATTGGTCAACGACGATTACGTCGTCCTCGATCCGGAGGTGGCTTCACTGCGGCTTCCCCGCCTGCGCTAACAGGCGGCGTTCTCATCGTGCATCCCTGTGAGTATACGCAGTCCTGTGGCATCCACACATCCCCCTCGAGCGATGCGCTAGTCTGCCAAACTGTGTTCTGGTTCTGACACGTTGCCAGCCTCTTATTAAGCTCCCATCTTCCTCCCACCCAGTCCTACCTAGCTCCCCACGCATACATTCGCCCCCTCTCCCACCCCGTTATCAGATACCTGACCACACCACGGCCATGTCCTCCACCAAACCCTCGACTGTCGCTGACTCCCAGTATCCAGATCCAGAAACGCAGCCGCTCAACCCCGATCCTCCAAGCCCACCTATCCCCGCTAGCAGCGACATGGGCAGTGACGACCAGTTCGTTAGGCCTGAGGGGAGGCCAGGAGATGTCGCAGCTTTGTGGGCAGCACGCGTATGTTTATCGCACCTCGTCCAAGATCCAATTGCTTAACTCGTAATTCGCCCACTGCCTGCACAGGTTTCGCTTGCAGTGAGTACCTTGAACCGAACAAAGACTAGTTCCAGTCCCTCTTTCCGACCACAACAACCTCCAGGTCTTTGTAATCACCACATGGGCAATCACTCTCAGCAGCAACCCTTCGTCCTTGGGCTTGTTCTTCTTCCACCCAATCTTACAAAGCTTCTCCATCGCCATGTTCACCTACGGTTAGTCTTGCCGCTTTTCGGACCGTTCGCATGACATCCGTCGTTCATATTCGCTGACAAACACTCCCGTCCTCGCAGGCATATTGACTTTGCAGCCTACGTCCCAACCCAAGACTAAGGCGGCAGGTCTCACTCGCCACCAATTGGCAATGGCCGCTGCCGCCGTCCCGGCCATTGGTTTGGGTACGCTCGCTATCATCTTGCGCAAGGCGTTGGCCAATTATCCCCACTTCACTACCTGGCACGGAGTGAGTCACAATGCCCCATGATTCATGCCGTGAGGATCGATAGCCTTAGTGCTCTTCGATCCTCATCTCGGGCACCCGCTATGTTCCCGTAGACTGACGTCGGGACCCCG
The DNA here is from genome assembly GCA_032821775.1 of Sanguinoderma infundibulare. Taxonomy (NCBI): domain Eukaryota; kingdom Fungi; phylum Basidiomycota; class Agaricomycetes; order Polyporales; family Polyporaceae; genus Sanguinoderma; species Sanguinoderma infundibulare. The sequence goes on along the minus strand of JAVLRN010000005.1, from coordinate 1,095,188 downwards.
CTAGACGTTCGGCATCATAGCCGTAAGCTGGCTCGTGGTCCAGGTCGTGTTGGGTGCAGGAAGCGTGTGGTTTGGCGGACGTTTGTTTGGCGGCAACCCAAAGGCGAAACTCGTCTGGAAGTACCACAGGTAAGCACATCATGCCCAGCCTCTCCAGATTCCTCGTTCGCCACTGACCCTGGACGAAACAGGTTGTCCGGATACCTTCTCTTTCCGCTCTTCTTGTTCACTGCACACCTTGGAGGTGCTTGGTCGACCTGGATGACCGGTGCCAGCGGGTTCGCTCTTCGCCTTGTGGCGTACACGATCAGCCCTATCGTATTGGTTGTCGCTGTCCTGTCTCGGGCCCGGTGAGTTCCGGACGCTTCTTGCCCCCTCTGGATCCAGACGAAGTTAAATTCTCACCGCGTGCTACTTGCACAGGACGTCGAAGATGAAGTTCTTCTAGATCATGCTGCTTCTCTGCGCCAGGAGTTTCTTGTATGTCTTGGCCCTTGGCACCGCAGCTTCTCTGGTGGCTTCATTGTCCTTCGTGGACTGTATGTACAACAGTCATGTACGTGTTGCATCGTTTGCAAACCCTTTCTAACATGCACAGCGCTGTAAAAAGATCAAGCTGAGTACTGGTGCTACCCAGTTGTGACTCCAAGTCCTGCATCACGACTACAGCGGCGTGCCGACGGAAGTATGTAATGAGCGAGGGACGGAAGCACGTTGGACACGATCGACACGCGGCGGTGATGGTCTAGACGTGTAATGTTGTAAATTGTGATGTGTGCGGGCGAGGTTCAGGTTGAAGATGGGTCGGCGTCAGTCGCAGGTCTCTCTTGTTTGTCAGCACGGCGAGAGCCCATCGAGTCATTCGCGCCCGCCACTATGGTCACCGGGATGCCAGGGCAGTCGACGCGGGCGTCCAGCGAGTGCAGACAGACCGCGTCCATCATGTGGCAGCTATATAGAACAAGAAGGCGCAATAGTGCTGTTCGCACTTGCCCATCACCGGTTCTTTCCAGCTCCCTCTCCCCCTCTTCCCTTGCTCGCCTGAAAGCCCGCGGACAGCCTTCCATGCTCTCTGCGCGTATACCCTTTACTTGACGGCCTCTTCTCTCGCCTCCGTCGACCATCATGGACGCCGAGTACCCTCCCTTGTACACCGTGACGTCTTGTGTCAACCCCGCACCGCTCTATTCCGAGCGTCCTTCCACCTCCGAACGCGTCCTCGAGAGCGAACGCCATCCTACCGGTCTCGCTCCAGCTGCACAAGGCCAGAAGCACACATACAAGACCGACCATCTCGAAGTCCGTCTGCACCCGCCCCACTGGGGCCTCGCCCTGCCCGCCTACGGCCTCGGAGGTACAGTAGATGGCCTTATTACGTTCCGCAAGCCGTGTTCGCACGTTCTCGAGGTCTCTGTTTCCGTGAGTGCCGTCAGTCCCGGTCAGTTAGAGTGTGACGTTCATAATTGGACTGCACGCCCATATCCCCGCGCTGCCGTACGTTGTGTACTGTATATGCATGCTATCTATAGCTCCACGGGACGATCAGCACGTCCGCGAGCCAGCACGCGACGGTCGCCGTCCCGGGCGTGAGCAGGCTCGTCATCCTCAAAAAGAAGCAGGTCGTGTTCGCCGCGGGCCCGAAGCAGAGCCCGACCCTCAAACAGTGCGAGTTCCCGTTCGCGATCCCGTTCCCGACCTGCATCGACGGCCCCCGCGACGCGCTCCCGCCGTCGTACACCGTGTACCAGCCCGGGATCTCGACCGAGATCCAGTACTCGCTCCGGGTCGACATCGTCCGCAAGGGCCTCCGGCGGCACGAGAAGTACGCTACACCAGTCCATCTCGTCGCCGTGAAGGGCCAGGCGCGTTGACTTGTCGTCTGTCTTGTCCTGCTGATACAGGTTGGTCGTCCCGCTGCTGTACCTGCCCAAGTCGCGCCCAGAGGTGCCGCCCATGGAGGACCTGCCGTGGGCTCACACCGACTCACGGCTCGACTTGGACCGGATGTCGATCGACATGCTGAAACCGACCTGGCTCCCTCGCCAGGACCCCAACGCGCACCGTCCGGAAGACTTGCCGCGGATTTCGGTATGTTCCCCTCTTGCCTGCTTTTACGCGCTGCGCGCCCTGTCCAACCACGCGGTAACGACCGATCCCGCTTCGTTCCAGCTCACGATGGCGGCGATGAAATGCTTCGCGTCTGGCGACACGATCGCGATCCTGCTGAAGATCGAGAGCCCCCGGTCCCCGGCGCTGGCCAAGCTGCTGTCGCACAACGCGCACCTGTCGCTCGTGAAGCGGCAGAAAACGTGGATCTCGCTGGGCGCGCAGATCAGCATACGCGAGCAGGCCCTCTCGCGTGCGGATCTTTACCTCGCGGACGAGTCCCAGGAGGGCGTGGCCTACCTTCGGCTCGAGGTCCAAGCAGGCGAGCCCGGCCGGGAGACCTCTTGGCGTGTGAAGGATGCGGTGGCCGTAGAGGTACGTCGCGTCGCTGGTGGCCGCGGCTCTGAGTCTGAGGGCATCGGTACTGATGCTCCTTTGTTCCTTAAGCACGTCATCCGGCTGGTGGTCTCGCCTCCAGACCACCTCAAGGATTTCCCGCTGTACAGACACGAGATTCCGGTGACGCTTACGACGGACCATTACGGAACGCTGCATAGCGAACAACTGGCCCTTGGAGGGATACCTTTCCCCGCCCTCGGCTTGAACGACGTCCAACGGTACCTGCGGCCAGATCCGAGGTGACTTGTGGCGGTCCCTCGCCGTCTCGTCTCGATTTCTTCTTTCCTTCCCCGAATGCTTCCAGGGTCGCCGGACGTTGTGCGGACGGTAGATGGGGTTTTCTGTTAACTTATTCGTCCCAACGACTTCTCACGATCGGCTCCCCTCATGTTATTCCGTATTGGATTTTCGTTCGCCTTAATGTCTGCTCCTGTCGCCGCCACTCTACCGTTTAGATCTACTGGCTGCGGCACGCCGACTTTCCGATTGCGCCTTTTCTAGCTGTTGTCCTGCACGACTGTTTCTGTTTAGGTGTTGTAACACTACGGCCCTGGGTTCCAACATCCTTGCATTGTATAGCTGTATAATATCATCCCGTCAATGCTGGGTTCCATGTGCGGAACGTGCGTAGGGCGCCGAGCTAACCCCTCCTGTCATCGATCATTCCAGCGGCTGGCGAACCGCTGAGAATTGGGGAAACACCTCGGTTTCAAACACTATGATGACGAACATTTCGAACACGCTACAGCTGGAAGCAACGACCAGAAGCCAGTGGTGGGCAGTTTACTTGAACTCGGAACGCATCCCGATCGAGACAGGCCTCAAGTCATCGCCACAGGGAGGCGGGTGCATTCCGCCAAGATCGGAGATGGTCATGCCGCCGCGGCCAGGGTGACAGTATCTTGTTCCTCTGACAGCGACCTGCAGGTACAAAAGGTCTTGGATGTCGCTGGCGTTGAACGTTGAACTCTGAACGTTTGCTGTCCGTCACTGGTTCACGAGCCTTTCCTGACCCTCTTGCCAGCGGCGTTCGTTTGGGCCCGCAAATGGCCCATCCAAGCATCCTTGACCAGTTGAGTCACCGTTTCGGCATCGCTCTAGCGGCTGTCGCTAACTCGCACCCCCCTTGGCGTCGCGATTTTATTTTGTCGATGCACTTAGGGTTTATTATGCCGCAGTACTTGCATCTCGGCAGTTCGTGCCTCGGGCAGAAGACCGCGAGGAGCTGACATGGCGAACCGTCCCGCAGGCGCTCCAATTCCTCGTCCCGTTCTTGTTCATGGCCTACTTGGTCCGGCGCCGGGACACGCACCTGATGCGCGTGCTCCTGTTGCCGACGGTCATCGCGATGACCGTCGGGTGCACGTTCCGTTACCAGTGGAAGGACCCGTACTACAGGTGGTACGAATGGAACCGAGGTATTGGATCCAAAAAAAAAACAATCCAATGGAGACATAGAGAGGGATGCTGACTCGGACGAACTCTTTTTGCAGGGCTGATGGGCCTCGCCGTCATCGCGAAATCGATCGACTTTGCTTTCGCGCGAGATGGGCGATTCAAGGTCGGCGAGAAGGAACTCCCCGCGATCCACGAGCCGGAACGATTGTGCTCGACGCCGTCGCCGAAGACCTCTCCCAGCGGCGAGGCTCTGCCACCGGCAGATCGCGGAGAGCGTGGAACGGTCGGGAGGTTGCTTCCTCGTCCCGTGTACGACGCTCTCGAGGTCGCGCTCGCTATGCGCGGCGTCGGATGGGACTTTGGGCGGTCGTTGTACGTCCCCTCGGGCGGGTGGCCGTCGGAACGGAGGGAGTTCGTGAAAGCGAAGCTCTGGAACATCGCCAGGAACGAGCTCTACGTCGACCTCTGGGAGACCGTCGAGAAGCTCACGCCCGGGGTGTCCTCCACCGGCAGCACGATCTTCCTCCCCCACCTGCCCCCCGTCCAGCGCTACGCGTGCTCGACGGTCCTCCATCTCGGGCACGGCCTGCTCATCTTTGCCGGCGTCTCCAACGTGTACGACATCTGCTCGCTCGTCGGCGTGCTGGCGTGCGGGTCGCAGCCCGGAGACTGGCCGGCGATCGTGGGCGACCTGCGCGCGGTGCGGTCCCTGCACGGGTTTTGGGCCAGAGGGTGGCACCAGGCGCTCCGCCACACGTTCCTCACGTACGGCGGCTTGCCCGGCCGCTGGCTCGCGGGCGGGGTGGGCATGGTGTTTGGGACGTTCCTGGCTTCTGCCTTGTGCCACGAGATCGGCATCGCGACGACGGGAGTGGCCATGGACCGCCGGGTGTTCGCGTTCTTCCTCCTCCAGGCCGTCGGGATCACGATGGAGAAGGCGTTCACGGCGCTCACCGGGAAGCAAGTCGGGGGCGTGCTTGGCTTCTCCTGGGCCGCTCTGTTCGTGCTCGGGGTCGGTCAGATGTGCAGTAAGTCGCCGACGGCCTTCGTAGTCCTGGTTGTTTTTGGTGGTGCTGAAGAGAGGCTGTTTTCGCAGCCGATTCGTGGTTCAACAGAGGCATCGGCGGCGCCATGGCCGTGCCAGAGACGCTGAGCATAGGCAGACAAATCGTACTGCCGACAATCAGGGAGCTGGCACATCTTTTCCTTTCGTAATATGCGATTCTATTTCATTCAAGCCTCTCGAAGTCGGAAGGGACACGAAGAAATCCATTGGGGGTAAGGTCATCACCACTCGCCCAGAGCGAGGCCGCGATCGGGGACCAAAGGCTACTAGGCAACCCTATCGAAATGGTTCGAACTTGGTTCGAGCGTTTGCATAGGTCATCGGACTGCACGCTCTGACATCCTCAGTTCGTTTGAGCAATACGCCCTCGGATGATATCCGCTGCCTTTGGTTCCGGTTAGGTTGGAACGTATCCGGCAGGGACAATGGACCCACCCTTTCTGCGATTGCGTAGACTGTCGCTTGCGGGTGCGTCGCGACCAACATCGGCATGACCGACGCGTCGACGACGCGCAAATTAGAAGTGCCATAGACCTTGAGCGTCGTCGGGTCGACCACACCTGACGCCGCTGTGAGCGTTTTGCTTGGCAAAGCCTGCAGAAGTCCCTTACCTCCGAGCTCTCGCGGAACCATCGCCGCAGTGCCCACAGGATGGAATTCGCTTCCGATGAACGTCTGTATGTATCTGTTTGAATGGCGGTCAACACGTGGGTAACAATGCTTTGTGGTGAAGAAGCTACTTACTCTATCCACTCGGCGTCGGTCGTGGTCGCGTTAAAAGATGGCTCGTGCCCACCCACGATGAGCGATGCAAGGGGTTCGGCCTCGGTGATCTTTCTGACGAATTTTGCGCCCTCGAGCGTGACATTCAAATCTATGGACGACGCGTGTAGGTAAATACGGTCAAAAGCGGCAAGGATGACCGAGATGACACATACCAATCCTCTTGCTGGCGTATTTGGGGTCGATCGCCGGCTGGACCAAGGGATCGGTGGAATTGATGTGCTTCACATTGGAATCGAAATCGTCATGTGTTCGGCAAGTTAGCTGCGGTAAGAACAGATAGGGTTGTCGACGTACCACGCTACCGCGACTAAATGGATGCTGAGCAATAAGATTTGATGAGCTTGAGCGTCATAGTCAAAGAGACTCGGAGGTGCCTGACCATATTGCAGGCGGTCACGGTAAGATACACGGAACCAGGAGTGGGACCGACCGCTGTCTTCCCGCCGCCAGGCACCATGGCAAACTCAACGTATGCGACATCGTCGGCCGACAACCAGCGGTATTGGATTTCATACTGCGCTTTGGTCAGCGCAGACAGGCCCGATGTATGGAGGAGCTCATGCGCTTGTTGTTGGAGGGCGAATAGAACGGTGTCGGAGATCATCGACTTCAACGGAGGGAACATCGCCGCGTACTGGGCCGACGCAAAGATCCCCGTCCCGTTCGCATCGCTGGGCCTGAGTGAGAAGGTGCCCTCTTGGATAATGCATGCACGACATACTATATCGCTTGTTGCTCAGCAGCGTACGTCGGGTCGTTCCTCAGCACGTCTGCGTGGAGCTGTTAATACAGTTGGGCTGGTCAGTTTGTAAAATCCCACCATATGTGAACGTCGTGTTGAGGATCTCGAAATCTTGCGAAACCATGGTGTGATCCTATTGAGTGGGTGTCAATGAGCGGTCCACAGAACCATGAGAGATTGACCTGGAGATTTTCCCCGACGCCCGGTAGATCAAGCAAGCTTTTGATGCCGAGGCTTTCGAGGAGAGATTTGTCTCCGATGCCTAGGAAGAATTAAGATATAGAGGTGCATACACAGTCGAGGATCGCGTCTCACCGGACAGCTCGAGGAGGTGAGGGGTTTGAAAGGTGCCTGCCGATAGTATAACGTCCTTGCGTGCGTACACCGTTCCATTTATGCCAGTCTTGTTGACCGCAATGACGTCGACATTGACTGCTCGCAAGTAGCCAGAGGGTGAATTACCGGCAAATCCGATTTTCGTGGCCTTTGGGAAACGTGAAAGGTTGAATGATTGCAAGATTCCGAAGAGGGGCTTACCTGAGTAGCGAGAAAGACGGTGAGGTTCGGTCTGTCAGCGCTGATGTTGTAGTACGTGCTGGCTGAGTAAGACCGTTTTCCGATGTCCTTTACCCGATCGATGGCCATTTCTATATTGTATATGCCAGTAGCATTTCCCTCGTCCTATACAAGTAGCGGTCATTGGGAACTGAAAACTATTTAGGAAAAACGCACGAACGTACTGGGTCGCTATTCGTAGGGATACCCAAGTTATTGACGGCCTCCACGAATGGTTCGGTGATGTTCATGTATATAACGTTGAACGACGGCTAGGACGAAGTGCATGTCACGAATGAGCGAACGATGCGGAGGAGATAGGCTACTCACTTGAATGGGGCCATGTTGACCATGATATAGGTTGAATCTTTCTTGAGAGACTTGACGCCCTCCTGGGAAGTATTGTGCTGATGTCTGAGGCGAGTTGGTCTCCGTCTTCTTGAAGTACGGGAGCAGCGAGTTCCAGTTCCATCCTTTTGCACCGAGCTGGGTCTACTATGAGGAGGATAGCCGGAGTCGGAACCATGCGTGACAACCGACCTTCTCCCAAGCATCGTACTCCTCGGCAGAACCTCTGTCCCACGCCATGGCGTTCAATCCGCTGGAGCCACCGAGCATCTTCCCTCTTGGCTGGTCAAGGATGATGCCGTTGAGTGCGTCTTGCGGAATAGTTTTGAACGTCCAGTCGAAATCAGGGTTCCCGATGGCCTGGCCAGCTAATTCTACTGGCGACTTTAATTGCTGGCTTTGCACCGTCCATAGTTGTAGGACTTACGGGGCGTGTCAACGAGGGGTTCATCGAGATGATGGGTGCCCGCTTCTATTACCGCGACGGTGGTGTCTGGATCTTCGCTGAGGCGTGCTGCTATCACAAGTCCGGCGGTTCCGCCCCCTTGTGTGTGAAATCAGCACGAGTCGCCGTAAAGGGGAATGCACACAAGCCTACCTATCACAACGTAGTCGAATGTTTTGTCACTTCCTATGACTCAATGAGTACGTTAGCTCTAGCTTATTACGAGATAGACGAGCACGTACGCTGGCTGGAGGCGCGTGCTAGAGTGGCCAGTGCCTGAGCAGCAAGCGCGAGATGCAAAAACATACTGGTGATAATTGTTGGGGCGAAACGGACGAGGTCACGCATCTGAGGTGACGCGTGTCGCCCTTACATATAGTTGAAACCGGCGCCACGCTCCCCTTAGACTCCCTAAACAATGCGCTTAGGTTACAACCATGTTTTCGGACCCATGGCGCCCGGTAGACGAGGTTCAATGGCTAACGCGCGGCACAACCGCCTTAATACCTTCGCGATGACTGCAGTCAAAGTTTTGGCAGAAGTTTCTTTGGCGCAGAATCGCCGGCAGCTATTTATACTCCGTCCTCGACCTGGCACAAAACTATGTAGGATGTTCAGGGGAGCGAATGCACATCAGTTTTACGGCATTTTAAACGACGAATGTTGCACTCACCAAGGCGAAGAAATGGGAGATGTACTGCCTTCAGAGGGTTGCAGGTATACCGCCCGTCCCCCGGCCGTCAAAACGCTATCAGAAGTAGACGAAGGGCAGGGAGAGAACGATTCGGGAGAAGAAGGGTTGGACGACTTGTGGCATGAGCAGCGAGCCTGACTTTGGCCCAACTAAGCAGATGTCCGAAATTGAGCCGGAGTGCACAAAGAAGCTACATATCAATTCGACATTATATGCAACTGAACACCTGGAAATCACGATCCAGTCCCTCATATGCTTCGGAACCCTCAAGAGGATGGTACCCGACGCATTAGGATGATCGTTACGTTCACCCGAAGGACGCATTGAATAAGGCACACTGTCCTCAGTCAAGTTACGCAATGCGTCCTCGGATGATATCCGCTGCCTTTGGTTTGCATTAGTTCAAAATGCATCCGTACCGGGGATCATAGACTTACCCTTTCCGCGATCGCATAGACCGTCGTTTGTGGGTGAGTCGCAATCAGCATTGGGATGACAGACGCGTCGATCACACGCAAATTCGAAGTGTCGTAGACCTTGAGCGTCTTCGGGTCGACTACACCTAGGCTCGTCGTCAGCGTTCTGCCACTTCAAGTTCTGCTGAAGTCCCTTGCCTCCTAGCTCTCGCGGAAGCATCGCTACAGTTCCGATGGGGTGATAGATGGTGTTCAGATTTGACCTAATGAACCTGTTCGGACAACGGTCAGCTTAAGCGCTGTATTTCCGCCAAGAGTGAGCTTACTCCAGCCATTCGCCGTCGGTGGCGTTATTAAACGAGGGCACGAACGGGCCAACGATGAGCGACGCAAGGGGGTCTGTCTCAACAACTTTGCGGACAAATTTCACGCCCTCGAGCAGGATTTGCGAATCTAAGCACAGCACGTGTAGGTGACTAGTCGCGAGACTGGTGGGATATCCATGGCGGACGATACGCACCAATGTTCTTGTCCGCGTACTTGGGGTCGATCACCGGCTGGAGCAGGGGATCAGTGGAATTGATGTGCTTGAAATTCGTTTGACTCGTTACTAGTTGTCATCAGAGTCCGGAATGGTGTTATGGAACATACCACGCTACCACGACTGAAGGGATGCTGACGAGGACGACTTGAGTGTCAGCGTTACAGACAAAGAGATCATGGCGCACTGACCATGTTGCCTGTGATCAATGACATATACGCGGAACCTGGGGTCAGACCGCCTACTGCCAACGAGCTGCCAGGATACATGAAGAACTCTGTGTATGCGATATCCTCCGCCGACAGCCAGTCGTGTTGCATTCGATACTGTGCCCTGGTTAAAGCCGATAGGCCGGACGCGTGTAGGAGCTCCTGAGCTTGTTCTTGAAGGGAGGCCAGAACAGCGTCGGAAACTATTGACTTCAACGGAGGGAATATGAACGCAAGTTGGACAGATGCGAACATGCCAGTGCCGTTCGCCTGGCTAAACCGGACCGAGAGAGTGAAAAAAGCGATCCGAGTGAACATAGGCACGACATACTATTCCGCTTGCTGTTCAGCAGCGTACGTCGGGTCGTTCCTGAGCACGTCTGCGTGGAGCGGTTAATATGGTTGGGCTGGTCGGTTTGCAAATCCCACCATATGTGAACGTCGTGTTGAGGACCTCGAAGTCTTGCGAGACCAAGGTGTGATCCTGTTGATCGTGAGTTAATGAGCCGTCCACAGAACCATGAGAGATTGACCTGGAGATTTTCCCCGACGCCCGGTAGATCAAGCAAACTTTTGATGCCGAGGCTTTCGAGGAAAGATTTGTTTCCGATGCCTAGGGCAAATTAAGATATTAAGCTGCATACATAGTCGAGGACTGCGTCTCACCGGACAGCTCGAGGAGATGAGGGGTTTGAAAGGTGCCTGCCGAAAGGACGATTTCCTTGCGTGCATATACCGTTCCCGTTATACCGGTTGCGTTGACGGCGACGACGTCGACACTGGTTGCTTGTAGGCAACCGGACGGATTGGTGAATCCAATCTTCGTGGCCTATGGGAGACGTAAGGATTGGACGATCGAAACTTACGAAGGGGCACTTGCCTGGGTGGTTAGAAAGACAGTCAGGTTTGGTCTGTCCGCGCTGATGTTGTAGTAGGTGCTGGCCGAATAAGACCGTTTTCCGACGTTCTTCACTCGGTCGACGGCCATTTCCCCGTTGTATATGCCAGTAGCATCACCCTCATCCTGTGGAGGTCGGGAGCCGATTGCCGGATAGGACATTTGCACAAACGTACCGGATCGCTATTTGTAGGGATACCCAAGTTATTTACAGCCTCCACGAGCGGGTCGGTGATGTTCGAGTATATAACGTTGAACGACGGCTAGGATGAAGTGCACGTCACGAATGAACGAACGATGCGGGAGAGATAGACTGCTCACTTGAACGGGGCCATGGTGACCATGGTATAGGTCGAACCTTTTTTGAGAGACTTGATGCGCTCCTGGGTAGAGTTGTGAGGGCGTTTGTAGCGAGTCCGTCTCTGTCTTCTTGAAGTACGGGAGCAGCGAGTTCCAATTCCACCCCTCAGCGCCGAGCTGGGTTGTAGTACGATGAACAAGGTAGACAGAGTGGGAACCATGGGCTAGAATTGACCTTCTCCCAAGCATTGTACTCCTGCACAGAGGCTCTGTCCCATATCATGCCATTCAACCCGCTGGATCCACCAAGCATTTTGCCTCTTGGCTGTGCAATGACAGTGCCATTCAGTGCGCCTTGCGGGACAGTTTCGAACCGCCAGTCGAAATCAGGGTTCCCGAAAGCCCGACCATAGAATTCTGGTGACTTCAGCTGTCTGACTTCTTCTGCACATATTAGCCCGAGGACTTACGGGGGGTATCGACGAGGGGTTCGTTAACATGATGAGCGCCTGCCTCGATGACTGCGACGGTGGTGTCTGGATCTTCGCTCAAGCGCGCTGCTATCACGAGTCCAGCTGTTCCGCCGCCTTGCGAGCACAATAGATGCAGTCAGTACACTGTGTATAAAGACCTCAAATAAGACCTGCCTATCACAACATAATCGAATGTTCTGCCAATCCCTATAATCCAATGAAGCTTTTGGTTCCAGCTCACGAGACAGACGAACACGTACCTCGACTGGAAGCGCGGACTAGAGTGTTAAGTGCCAGAGCCGCAAGCGAGAGGAGCAGAAACATTGATGTATTAATTGCTGGGGCGGAAAGAACGAGGAGACACGTCTAGGCGGTAGGCCGTCAGCACCGTTACAAATAGTTGGGACTCAGGACTCGGGCCACTCTTCCGTTCCTCGACGTTCCGTATCGAGAGATACAAATAGATGCATGTTTCCGGGTCGCATGCCCAGAATATAGGATGTCGAATAGCGAATGCGCCGTATGACCGCTCCAGTGATCGACCTTGTGATCGTGTTGGCAGACGCTTCTTGGCCGCCTGAGAACGGTTGGCAGCCTTTTACACCACGTCCTCGACATATAAGGAATTCCCAGGCACAAAAATTAGGACTTGCGAGGAAGCGAATGCGCCTATCTAACTCCGTGTTAGCTCTATGGCATGTTCGATGACAAATAGTCCACTTACTGGGGTGAAGAAGGTGACATGTGGCTGGTGGTCGGCGTGTACCGAATGCCGAACTTGAAGCGCCTTGAGTCCGGCAGGCGCCTGCGACCACCACTTTAGCGCCTGCAGCCTTTGACCTGGACGATGAGTGCACCAGAGACGGACGAAGAAAAAGGCAAGTGCAATCACTCTCGTCGTCGTCGTCTACGTTGACGGAGCCCAGTCTATAGCTTTAGCTGCACTCAGAGCACTTCGCGACAGTTGTTCTGCCGCCATCGATGCCCTTCAGCAGCTTTCTCCCCCCTCCTTAGTCTCCGTTCTTGCCTCGCGCCCCACCCTTGCCGTCCTCCATATGGACTTCCAATCGCTCCTCACTCTCATATACACCTCCACAACGAAGGTCACCCTAGTCCTTCGACCTTCTGAACCTGCACCAACCGCCGCCCTCGCGCCCATCAAGGATCTCGGGACCTCAATCACTTCGCTCGCAACATGTGCCACGCTTTTCCAGCTTTACGGCGCCACGCTTGCTTCAGAGATCGGGTTGCTCGCGCGGGATGTGATTGAGGCGGTGCGTTCCCTCGCGTCGATGTTCGCAGACAACGCTGGAGAGGACTACCTGGTCCGCACCGGCGCCGTCCACGACATGATCGAGAAAGCCCGTCGCGAGCTCCCAGCGGATAACATTGCTGCAGTCAAAAAGCGTTGGAGGGCGGATAAGAGCATGCTCGAGGATTCCTTGGAGGAGATTAATGCTATGGTCGAGAACTACGGACACGGGGAGGACGATCTGGGCGAAGACGGGTTGGATGACGAGTGGGATGAGCTGGGCTTTGGCCCAACTAAGCAAATGTCCGAAGTTGAACTGGAGCGCACCAAGAAGGCATGTATCAAGTTGAGATCCGCGTTTGACGCAATCAGACTCATAGAAATTAAGATCCAACCCCTCATACGCTTCGTAACCCTCTTGCACAAGAGGGTGATACCCGACGTATTAGGGAGACTTCCAAGATCGCCAGCAGACCCCGATGCCATTAATCGAGCACTGGATGCGCTACCATCCCTATCAAACTCGGTCGTCGTTGCTCTTGAGGAGGTTGTCGCGACGGTATACTCTCCCCAAAAACCTCCCGCACTCGCAGCTTCAACATCGACCCTAGTTAAGGCGATTCGCGTCGTTCACGCTTCGATAACAACGGACGTGCTGCTGCCCCCAGCAGATCTAGAGAAGGAGATGAGTACGCTCAGTATGAATGGTGCGAAGGACTCGGCGGAGAAGATGACGAAGGACTCCCGGAAGTGGTTCAATTCGTGTCTTGCGCAGGTAGACAAGTCAGCGAAAGCCGTAGAGGAAATGTTGGGAGATCAAGTAGCGAATGGTATCTGATGATTCGTGCACAGAGTCAGTGAGTGTGCAGTCGACTATCCCCCTTGTTAAACGGGTGAGCTACAGGAGACTTCCCATAGGCTTATTACATGATTTCGCATCTCTTTCAAAATATTTCCGTTGCAACGACATGGAGGACGTGGCGTGGTACAACATACTCGCCAAGCTTGCCAGGACCGAAGGCGACTGCCTAGCCCTATACAACGTCAGTTCCCATCCACCATCCACTGTTACGAACATGAGAATAGGTCTAAATGTCGCTTCCAAAGTCAAACCATTCGCCACCCTTCGCTCACCGTCCAGAACTGTTGCGCAGTTCGGCAAACCCGATGCTTTCTTCTTTGGAACCACCGATCGATAGCTTTACAACGATGAACATGGTCTGTTTCATGGAAGTTGTCGTCTTAACCCCGGCTGAGCTAGGCTTCAGAACGTCGAGCTCGGTATACACCCTTCAACGTCGAAGGCATGGAACGAATCGCGTGCCGGAGCGTGTCTGCTCAAAGGTGCCTGTCCTGGGAGAAGATCGGCGGAGGTGTGAAAAGTCCACTACTATTCATGCGCGGTTCTAATCTGAGCTATTCTTTACCAGAAAATTTCAGCAAAGTTTTCCTTTTGCACTTCGACAACGGCAAGAAGGCAGTCGTCCGTATTCCTTGCGGTATGCCATGGTGGGCGGTGACGTTGGACGCGCAATCGCCAGCGAAGCGGCCACGGTCAGTTACACCCACGGCCAGATGCCAGCTTCTTGCCAATGCCTCCAAGGGTCATCGCCTGGGATGCGTCCTACAAAATCCCTGCCCAGACCCTGTACATGGTTCTAGAGTACGTGGAAGGCGTCACGCTCCACTCTCACTAGGCAGAGGGCGACGATGCCGTGCATGCTCTGCTTGGCATTATAATGCTCGAACGCGCACTCTTGCCTCAAGCGTTCTCTCAATATGGGTCTTTGTATTTTGCCAACGACCCATACTTGTCAGACAGCAGGCACCGAAACGTATCTCTCCACACAGATTATGAACAAGCTGCTGTGGGTGTACTGGGCAGGGGGCTTGCAACAAGATATGGAATCGGGCCCACTGCAAACAGGGAGCGGTGGCGGGGTGAAGATGCGCGTGTGGAAGCCGACCACGGACCCTGGAGTCGTATCCTCAGACATTTCGCTTTCTGTTAGCGCTGATATACCATCCACATCGTCCGAAAGGGCCTGACATGAAGAGCTTAATCGAGAGTGCCGCGTCGTTCCAGCTCCGCGCACTCGACGACATTATCCGTCTCCCATTGCCCTTTGTCAAGTCGCTCGACAACCTCATCGTGCAACCCAATGGCCCCGCAGAGGTTCGCAGCGCCATCGGCTGGCGTGGCGCGACCATCCTCCCTTGCTGCGTTCAGGTCTCTGTCCCTCCTGCGGTGAAATACGACGAATCGGTGATTCCAATCCCGCGGGACGGCACTGTGCCCCTGTGGCCGGACAACTTCGACAAATTGTCAGAGGCGAAGCAGCGTTTCGTGCCGTGTGGGATGAGGAGGCGAGCGGTGGGCCTTTCCCATTCTTCGAAGGTGCTTATTCCTATGTCCTTGGCCAGATTATGTAGGTATCGTCAAGGATCCGAACCGTTTGTTCTCATTAGTATGCTTAATTGGAGGTTTGGCCCCTGCCATCCAAGCTACCGTGTACGCCCTGGTTTGTTCCATATGCGTCCCACATCCTATCATCGTCCCAGCCAAGAAATTCCGATGAATATGCTACAAATTACAAGATAGTACAGATACATCCACGATCGAGTGTGTGGTGTCATTGCTGAGCTGCAAGACGCGACCGGTTGCGGTCAGACATCTGCTTGAACGCCGCTCCGAGCAAATTAGGGTATCGCGCGTTCGCGCCGCAGGCTCGTAGCACCTCTTCGTACCGCTGAATCTTCTCAGGTCCAGACTGCAGATTGAATGCGTGCCTCTGCAGAAAGACAGGCGTGAAATTCCACACCAGAACGGGAACGTAAGGACACACTCACAGCTTCGGCCTCTCGCTTGGCACGAGCCTCGTTCCGCATCTTGTCGAGCTCCTTCCTTCGCTCCTCCTCTTTCTGCTTCCTGTTCAGTCCTGAATTGGGAGTCGAGCCACCCGGCTACAGTGAACAACGTGAGTACAACTGAAGCACTCGGATGGGGCGCCAAGACGTACCGCTCTCATGAACAATTCCGAGTACACCGTAGAGTCGAGGAGATTCAAATCGGTGGAGGCCCCGGCAGGCTTCCGCACCCCAACTTGATTGCTGGTCAGAGCGGGAGTCAGGGAGGCCGTCGACGCAGGCTCATCCTTCTTTGCCGGTGTAGGTGCGGCGGGTTTAGGTGCAGGAGTGGAAGGACCCGTCGAGGTCGAACCTGCGGGTTTGTTCTTCTTGATTGGGGGCAGCTTACGTTTCTTCGGTATAGGCTCCTCCAAGGGGTCGGGCGTCGACTTGGCGAGCTCGTCCTCCTTGACGCGCCCGACGGGCTCGGTGACGGGTGGTTGGATGAGCTTACGCTCATCCCGGAAGGTGATCTCCTTGTCCTCCTTCTTCCCAGCAGCGCCCTTCCCGCCGACCTTCACAACCACCTTGCCGCTCTTTGCCTTGACGACCTTCTTGCTGGAAAAGTCGGGTTCGGGGTCGAAGTAGTCGTCACCCGAGATCACGGCGACAGGATCGTCAAACTCCTCGTCGTCCTCGTCGTCCGTCCAGACCACCGCCCTCCTCTTCTTCTTGCTCGATTTGGATGATTTGGAATCCTTGTCCTTTGTACGCAACTTGCTCGAAGACGCGGCAGCGTTTGACAGCCTGCGCTTTGCGCCCGGAGCGGGAGATAGTGGTCGGGATGTGGAAGGTGGAGGGGGATCAGGGAGAAAGCGAGTGTCCTCCATGTCGCCGTCGATGTCTATGACCTCGTCCTCGGCGCCACCGCCATAGGCATCCTCTCCAGAGTCGTTCGAAGCCGCCCGGCTGACCGTCCGCGCCTTCTTTGGCCTGGGTTCCAGCGCGTCTTGATCGTATAAAGGGGCATTGGGCGCAACCTCGTAATCTTCGTCGCCCGAGTCTATCCTCTGGATACGTCGTTTGGAAGGTCTGGGTCCCTGTGGCTGGTCTGCTGTCAGACACGAATAAATACAGGGACGAAACGCGACGTACGAGAGTTGGCCTAGATATTTTGATTTTGAGAGACATGATGGTAGGAGGAGAGCCAGCTACGCGACACCCACACAAGCGCGACACCCTCACAAAGGCGCCCAGAGTGTCACGGTGGTTTCCATTGTCCAACTCGCCGACCGCAGTGGCCTTCAAGTTCTGTCTCTTCTGTCCCAACGAGTCTTACATCGTCGCGCAATTTAGACCTTGGACGTTATGTCAGCCGCGGTACCAGCCGGTTTTCAAGCTCTACCGCTGCCACTCGCCCAGCTTTCCCTCGCGGCCGTCCTCAAATGCGGACAGTCTTTCCGTTGGAACGTATTCCCTCTCCATGTACCTGGCCAGTCCACCCTGGATCACAATTTTCCAACCCATGAATATCGACTCTGCTTGCGCGACCGCGTGGTTTGCCTCCGACAAAGTCCAGACGCGCTCTTCTACCGCTCTGTCTTTCCTTCCTCGCTTTCTGGGGACGAGGAGAAACGAGAAGCCGAAACGCTTGCTTGGATACGCGACTATTTCCAACTAGACGTCGATTTGGTGGGCCTTTACCGCCAATGGAGCTCGGCCGACCCAATCTTCAACCGAATACAGGATCGGTTTCAAGGGATTAGGATGCTGAGGCAGGATCCGTTTGAGAACCTCATATCGTGAGCACGCTTGCACCTTGCCACATTCAATGTCCCTGAAACAAATTCCAGTTTCATCTGTTCCTCGAATAATAACATCTCTCGTATTACGAAAATGGTCAATTCACTCTGCCGAACCTATTCCCCCGTCCTCCTTCACTTACCTCCGCCTGCGGGTGCCGATCTGGCGGAGGAGGCGTACCATCCTTTTCCATCACCCTCCGCGCTCGCAACACCTGAAGTTACTGCAAACCTCCGAGCCCTTGGCTTTGGTTACCGAGCCGACTTTATCCAGAAGACCGCAGCCATGCTAGTCCAAGCTCACAGTGTCAAACGGAGCCCCAAAACTTCACTGGAGCCGTCAGAAGAGTGGCTTATGACGTTGAGGAACATGGACACAACCGCTGCTCGGATTGAGTTGTTGAAGTTCATGGGCGTCGGACGCAAGGTTGCTGATTGTATCCTGCTCATGAGTCTAGATAAGGTGCGTCAAGTTATCTTTTGCCGCCTTTGAAGCGTATTGACTGGACTCATGGCAGAGGGAGGTCATACCGGTGGACACTCACGTCCAGCAGATAGCAACGAAATACTACGGCTTCCGTGGGCCCGCTAAGGCGGGCACTATGTCACCAAAGCTCTACGAACAAGTGAGCTCTAAGCTCACTACAGTATGGGGTGACTACGCCGGTTGGGCGCATTCCGTATGTCATTCACGGACTGCAATGCGGACGCAGCTGACACGTGATCCAGGTGCTCTTCACCTCCGACCTGAAGTCATTCGCGTCCTATGGCCTTGCTTCTCCGTCGACGCCCTCTACTCCTGGCCTGACTCCAGACCGGCGTTCAGCCTCGACTGAGGACAGTCCTGAAGTAGCGACGCCGCCGGGGACATCCACACCGACATCTGGAAAACGGAAACGGGGAGGATCGAAACCTAGTTTAAAACCGACCGCGGCGGAGATGGAGGAGACACTCGCGCAGCTCGAGGTTGCCATAGAGAAGACTGTCCCCGAAGATACCGATGATTGTGATTTGAGTTTGGTGGACCGCGTGAAGAGACGCAGACGAGGGACGACTGCACGATAACTTATACCTATCATATGACTGGAGTCTGCGATATCCTAGTGGACTTGCTTTCGCCTTTGGAATCAATCCACGTACACACCACGTCTACCTTTCGTGCCACATGTGTCTCCGTCACAACGACGTAGCCATTCAACGCAGGCGAGACGTGTAAGATCCCAGAAGGCTCACTTCAGGGCTCCTGATTGTCCGAGGATCCCGGGAAGCGCCCTGCACACGCGAGATATACCACAGGCCACAAACCCTGTTCCAAATAAACCCGCTTCCACTTCCCTCCAACTCTTCCACCCCATCCCTTACTCCTCCCGCCATGTCCGAACCATCGACATCGCAACAGAAAGCCAAGGAGAAGGTGGCGGACCCCGAGCCGATTGAGGCGAACGCCCACCCCGACGCAGAGGACCACTCCGGCTCCGACGACGACTCGGATCCCGACGCGGACACGAACGGGGCAGAGAACGAGCTCGGGGTAGGGGAGGGTTCCTCGAGCAGCGCGGCGCAGACAAGCACGGCGGGCAAAAAGAAAAAGAAGAAGCGGTCGAAGGCGGCGAAGGCGCTGAGCGCGCTGAAGAACGTCGGCAAGGGAGGCAAGGACGCGATTTCGGACGATGTCGTGCAGATCGTGCTGGACCGGGTGAAGGCCGAGGGCGGGGAGGCCGCCGCGACGGCCGACGCGGAGAAGGTGCGGATGGCGCTGGAGCACATCAGGCTCCAGGACGTGATGCAGGGCAAGGCGGGCATCGGAGGGAAGAACAAGAAGGACACTGGGGGCCACAAGGTACGCGTTCTATCGTTGCGTTGCTCCGAGTAGATTTGGGTCGTATTCACGGGAGTGTAGTTTTGGTCGACACAACCTGTGCCGCAACTCGGTAAGAGCATGGATTGGTGCATACATGCATCGAAATCGCTCAAGGCTCGTCTTATAGGTGAGGCACCCCCGGAGGAAGATGGCTCCATTGAACCTTCAAAACCCCGGGAAGAAGTTCGCCAAGACCCTTATCCTTTACCGAAGGAGTTTACCTGGTCATTCCTTGATATCAGCAAACCAGAGGAGGTTTGTCGACATCCCCATCTATCGTCGCGTCTTGGATTCATTCGGTTTCGCAGCTGAGAGAGCTTTACGAGCTTTTATCTGCCAACTACGTCGAGGACGATGACGAGTCGTTCCGCTTCCAATATTCAGCGGAGTTCTTGTCGTGGTATGAGCACTTCATGTCGTTCAGCAGTCGTCAAAGGCTCATGCTTCATCCGTCTAGGGCACTGATGCCACCAGGTTACTTCAAGGAGTGGCATGTGGGTGTTCGAGTGACTTCGAGTCGGAAGCTCGTCGCCTTCATTTCTGCCGTTCCAATACGCGTCCGAGTTCGAACCACGTAAGCTGCTCCCCCCCCGAAGTCCGATCGAATAGCTGAGCTTTGGCCATCTTCTCAGCGTGATCGACATGAGCGAAGTGAACTACCTTTGCGTGCACAAGAAGCTGCGCTCAAAGCGGTTAGCACCTGTGCTCATCAAGGAGGTCACTCGACAGTGCAACCTCAAGGGTGTTTTCCAGGCGCTGTACACCGCGGGAGTCGTCATCCCTACCCCAGTATCAAGTGCTCAGTGCGTTTACTCGACCGTTGAGCACTCGTTCAACATTGAGTGATTCTAATACAGATATTACCACCGCTGCATCAACATCCCCAAGCTCCTCGACGTCCACTTCACGAGCATTCCCTCGACGATGACGCGAGCGCGCATGATGCGTCTCCACAAGCTCCCAGAGAAGCCGCGCCTCCTTGAGCAGGGCCTGCGAGAGATGGAGGAGCGCGACGTCCCACAAGTGGCAAACCTCTTCGAGCGGTTCATGAAACGCTTCGGGATGGCACCTGTGTATGACGAGGCCGACATCGCACACCAATTCCTCAGTGGGCGCGGCGAGGGCCCTGGAGGGCCGGACAGTTGGAAGACGCCTCGCGAGGGGCAGGTTGTGTGGACGTATGTCGTCGAGGCGAGTGCTTACCCACCCATTGCCGATCGAGTCCACGGCGTATTGCTGACACGCAGGACCTTTGCAGAATCCGAAGACGCACGAGATCACGGACTACGTCTCGTTCTACTCGCTCCCATCGACGATCATGCGCAGTGCGAACCACAACCTGCTCAACGCCGCGTACCTGTTCTACTACGGCACCGAGCTCGCATTCGAAGACGGCGCCGAGGCGACCGGGCGGCTCAAGAGGCGACTTGAGGACCTCGTCACGGACGCGCTCATCATCGCGGAGCACGCCAAGTTCGACGTTATGAACGCGCTCACCCTCATGGATAATGTGTCGCTCCTGCAGGACCTCAGGGTGCGTTTTTCGTATAAGAAGGTTTATTCAACGCCGCTTATGATCGAGTGAACTGACCGCGGCATCTGTTGAACCGTTTGACAGTTCGGCAAGGGTGACGGCATACTGAACTTCTACCTCTACAACTGGCGCACCGCTCCTCTGGCAGGACTGCGGGCGACGAGCGATACGTCTGCTGGAAAAGGCATTGGCGTCGTCATGTTGTAGGGTGCGCCGCGGTCCGGACCATGCCTGTGGTGATATACCGGTCTTTTTGTGTGAGAGAGGGATGCTGATTTATTATACGAGTCTGCTTGCCTGAAGCGTAGATCTCAAATTGATGTGTACCTTTTTCGTGCGCTCCAGCTTAACTTCAGACATTTTCTTGGTCAGGCCAAAGCCACTTCATCCTACTCGTCATTCAGCCCGCCTCCACCCAGTAGGTATGATTCATTCTTGGATGTCGGCCTGCGTCATCCCACTCCTGGCCGGACACCATATCCCGCAGTCCCGCAGCATCCTGGTCGCATCTCATCGTCTTGTGGCAAACGCCTTCACGCGTGACGCCGGTTGGGTGCATAGTGTTTTGGCGTTTTGATGACGGCAGCAGGGACGCTATAGTTGCCACCACCGAAAGCAGCTCATCTCCACCGTGAGTGCAGCATTGGTCGTTCAAAATGCCGTAGAGCTGAGATGGATATGCGCATCCGCTTTCGCGAACGTCATATTTTCTGTGCCACCGAATTCCTTCCATGTCGAAGACGTGGTATAAAACCCTGCCAACCCTTCTGCGGCCAAGCCACGATCTATTGGGATGCAATATGAAGTAGCAATAAGTTGGTACAAATGCTGCAGGCATGCGTGCGTGCGGTGCTTCGACTTCAGAATCATCGTACAAGTACAGGCTGTAGGTCGTGTCACGTGATTGTCAAGTATACAAAGTCCACGGGCATAACTGTATTCTCGCTGCTCGACCGGGGCCACCACGCCATGCTCACGAGGACATGGAAGAAGATGGGGAAGAGAGCGAGACTAATCATCATCGCTGTAATAGACGACGTCCTCGTCCTCATCCACACCGAAATCGGGAGTGGGACTCCTCTCCCGCTCTACCTCCTGTTGCGAGCGGGTGCGAGTGGGGACGACCGGGACAGATGCGCCTCCCGCGCCGAAGGTCTGTGGAACTGCCGGTTGAGCGGGACGCGCGCCAAGCGTTTGGCCGCCAGATCCCCAGTTGGTGGTGGAAGCGGCCTGCGCCTTGTCCTTGCCCTTGTCTGACGATGAGGGCCGCGAGCGACCGTTGAGGGTGTTGCCGGCTCCGGTGAACGACGTCGGCTGCGCGTGTCCGCGAATTAGTAACTGGGACCAAGTTACGACGTACGACGACGCGTACCTGTGGCGCGGAGTCGGACGACTGCTGTGAAGGAGGGACATAGGTCTGGATGTTGAAGCCGAAGAAAAGCTGGCCAAAGGGCAGGTTCAACGCCCCTGGGACGTAAGCTTCATTCTCCAGAGTGCTATTCGTGACAATCCGCTGTTTGCTGCACGGAAGGTCATGTTAGCTCTCATGTCATGCTGCGGTAAGTGCTTCAAGAGGCCCACTTACTCGGTATGGAAGATCTTGCTACCCTCTGGAGCGGCCTCGGCCCTCCGGTGACTAATTCCCTTGCCCTTGGTCTTGCGGCCTTGTAGTGTTTCGCCCTTGCCTTTGAAACTCTCCCATTGGTCTCCACCCTTGCTAATCGCAGCGCCTTTGGGAGCGGCACCTGAGAATGCGCCAGCCATGGATGAGGATGGCCGTGAGGAGCCAGGGGTTGAGGAGCTAAGGTCAATGTTGAGCTTGGAGGCCATAGTGGCTTGTGGGGCCGCCTTGGGTCGTTCCGGTTCGACATAGCCTACAGGAGCAGCGAAGTCGACTTCGAGATCCGTGTCGAGCACACTGATACCTTCGCCACCGGGTTCGGTCTCCATTACGAGGAGGCCAAAGACGATTGTGTTGTAGGAGATCTCGATGATGTCACCTTGTGTCAGCGCAGAGAAGTTACGGAGAGCTTGCTCGAGACTGGAAGAGCGTAGTGAGTGTCGTGCGAGGGGATACGAGGACTGCATGGACGTACACAGCCTTAGGGTCTGAGATCTCAAGGAAATCGACAGTCTGAGCCTGGAGCTTGACCAACTTGCCCTTGGGTAGCTCGCACCCGGTGATACGGATCTTGTCACCTTCGTCCAAGCGCAAGGTCTTCATCATCCACTGAGGAAGGTGCACACATCCCTCTTCGGCAATAAACTCGAGGACACCAGCATGGGTGGAGGCTGCAGGATTAGTGGGGTTACGGAGCTTGAACATCCAGGGGGATTCGAGATCCATGTTGGTGAGATTGGCAAGCGCGGTGGCCGGCATGATGACTAGACATGATTGGGATTGAATCAGAGCACCATTGGCATTCCAAATGATGGAGCACGTACTCTTTCCACCATAGCTGACGTTCTCTCGAGGTCTTCTGGGAAGCATTGCGACACTGTATGCCCTGAAATAGTGATCGTACAGCTGAGGATTGGGTCGGGGAACTCTTCTGTTGACTAGTCCTCTGGAATGCTAGGTTAGTGACTCGCGTCCGGACATCCGTGCTGCGAACATACTGAGCGAGGGCGAAGAGACCGCCCGCACCAAATTGATCTTGATCAAACTGCGTGTATATGAGAAACTACAATTTCAGGACGACTGTGAAATCATACCATATCCATGGTTCAGGAGAAGAGGATGGCAGTGGGAAGCAAGGAGCGGTATACAGTCCGAGACGCGGTGGCTGAAGCTGTAGTACTCTACGCGTAATCCCCGGCGCCTCTGCGGACACATGGGCGTCTACATTTCGCGTCGTGCGCGTCTGCGAGTCTCAGCGCATTCCATCCGTCCACAGATCGTCCATGTCCGTCGCCGCCGTTCCTGCTCCTGCTGTCCCGGCCTCGGCTGGGGCGAACAAGGCCTTCAATGACAAGGTGTGATTTGACGTTGCGTTAATTTAGAACAAGTCGCTGATGTGTCCAATAGGGCAAGCCCATGGAAGTCCGTCTGTCTAACATGGTCGCCGCAAAGGGTATGCTTGGGTGCACTTCAGTCTTTGGTCGTGCCCGGTATTCAACAGACGCGTAAATAGCGATCAGTGATGCGGTGCGGACATCTTTGGGCCCGAGGGGTATGGACAAGATGGTGCGTACCGAGGCTCCGTTTTGCCTGGACACATTTATATGTTTTCCCCGTTCTGCGCATAGATCCAAACATCCAAGGGCGAGCTTATCATCACGAACGATGGTGCCACCATCCTCAAGAGTATCCAGGCCCTGCATCCGGCCGCGAAGATGGTGCGTGTTTTCCAAGTTTTTATGCTTTTAGAATCCTTACAGGAGATCAGCTTGTCGATCTTTCCGCTGCACAAGACGTAGAAGCGGGTGATGGTACCACCTCGGTCGTGGTTCTTGCCGGAAGTCTACTTGGTGCTGCAGAGAAGATGCTGCAAAAGGGCATTCACCCAACCATCATCGCCGAGTCCTTCCAAAGAGCGTCGGCGAAAGCAGTAGAATACCTCACTGAGCTGTCTACCCCCATCAATCTTGACGACAAGACCGCCCTTCTCCGTGCCGCAACCACTTCCCTGAGCTCAAAAGTAAGTCATCTGAACAACTCCATATCGCTCATGTACCAACGCACTTGCCCAGATTGTTTCTCAATACTCCTCAACCCTTGCCCCCATTGCCGTCTCCGCAGTGACCCGCCTTGTCACGCCCACCTCCTCCAATGTCGACCTCCGTGATATCCGAGTAGTCAAGAAGGTCGGCGGTACGATCGAGGACACCGAGCTCGTAGACGGCGTCGTCCTCAACCAAAATGTCGTCACCACCGTCGGCGGCCCCACGCGCATAGAGAAGGCCAAGATCGGTCTCATCCAGTTCCAACTCAGTGCGCCCAAACCCGACGTCAGTCATTGTCATCGCCCTGTTCTTCTTCCATCGTTCGCGCGTCTCACAGCCTCGTGGTCTTCGCCGCACAGATGGACAACACGGTCGTGATCAACGACTACCGGCAGATGGACAAGGTCATCAAGGAGGGCCGCCAGTACCTGCTGAACATCTGCAAGAAGATCAAGAAAGGGAACTGCAACGTCCTCCTCATCCAAAAGTCCATCCTTCGCGACGCAGTCGACGACGTCTCCCTCACCTTCCTCAAGCGCCTCAACATCCTCGTCGTCAAGGACGTCGAGCGCGACGAGATCGAATTCCTCTCCAAGAGCCTCGGCTGCAAGCCCGTCGCGGACATCGATGCCTTCACCGAGGACAAGCTCGGCTACGCGGACCTCGTCGAGGAGACGACCCACGCGGGCGCAAAGGTCGTCCGGGTCACCGGCGTGAAAAACAGGGGACGGACGGTCAGCGTGCTCGCGATGGGCAGCAACAGCCTCGTTCTGGAGGAGTGCGAGCGTAGTCTGCACGACGCGCTCTGTGTCGTCCGCTGTCTGGTCAAGAAGCGGTGAGTTTCACCGTTTTCCATTACTGATCCCAACCGTTCATTATTCTCGTATAGGGCACTCATCGCTGGCGGTGGTGCACCGGAGATCCACGTCTCGCGACTGCTCTCACAATATGCGCACTCGCTCAAGGGCATGGAAGCGTACTGCTTCCAGGCCTACGCCGACGCGCTCGAGGTCATCCCCACAACCCTCGCTGAGAATGCGGGTTTGAACCCGATCGCGATCGTCACCGAGCTCCGAAACCGACATGCGTTGGGCGAGCGGAACGCGGGCATCAACGTCCGCAAGGGCTTGATCTCCAACATCCTCGAGGAGGACGTGGTGCAGCCGCTGCTGGTGTCGACGAGCGCTATTGAGCTCTCGACGGAGACGGTGTGCCTGCTGCTCAAGATCGATGACTATGTCCAGACACGATAGATGGCTGTAGTAGTTCTAAATCAAGTGTACAGTTATATCGCGCTACTTCTTGGGGTTTTCTAATGCTGCCAAATACCAGACCAGGATCGAGGCTCATCTGAGGGTGGCCTTCACGATATTTCGCAGCTGGTCGTCCTCACAGCGAAGCCACCAGAGGCAGCTGTCGTCGTCGCTCTCCTTCAAGCGTATCGTTGCAAGCCCAGTTTTTGATGAAGGATCCGCAGGTTCTGGGCTAATAACGATCTTGAGGTCCCCTGCAAGATCCAAGCGTCAGAGATACAACAGAAGATCCCCTCAAGCTCCCTTGAGATTTACCTTGAAAGGGAGGACGGTCCCGTTCTGTGACTTTCAATCGCCGTTGCAGTCCTTGGAGCCGTCGCAGGACAATGTCGATTGAAGCTTCGCACCAGCCACGTGCAGCGCCGGACTCTAAAGAGTTCCACGTCGTCTCGAAGTCTTGCTCCACGATACTGCTCACGGTGCTCGCGAGCGATGGTGCCGCTGGCTCTGACATGAAGGGCGAATCCAGCGCGATGAGATCTGCGGCGGCTGACTGGGATGTTTCTCAGTACGCACAGGCGCCGTCAATTGCATGTCCACACTTACCCCCATTCCGACCCGAGGCTCCTCGTCCAGTATCTGTACCACTGGCAGAGGAGACGGCTTTGTCTGCCGCGGAGAACTCTGCAATAACGCGTCGGCACGATTCTCGGGCATGGACGAGGACCAACAACTTACGCTTGGTATGGAGCGCAGGTCGGACGTCTGCGCGACGAGGCTCAGCTCGCCAGGCGTTACCGCCATCGCCATCGGGTCCTGAAAAGACGTCCTTCCCAGCCCGGCATGGGAATTACCATCATCCGAGTGCCGCGAGCTGTCGCTGCTCCTCCTCCGGAGCTTCGGAGTGACCCTGGGGGCTTCATACGCAGCATAGCGGAGTTTGCTTGGGACGGGTGAGGCTCGAGACGAAGATGAAGGCTCTGGCGTATGAGGCTTCAAGGGCGGAGACCTGGGAATCAGCGAGGGCGAGCGAGAAGGCGCTCTTTGTTGGTCCGCTTCATGCTTCTCCAGAGCGACGACGAAGTCCGGTAACTGTAGCGTCGGGTCAGAACATCGTTGCCGGAGACTGCGACGGAATAGACCTGCCGAAGACGAGCGCGTGCTCGCGATAATACGCCTGAGCATGTCCTTGGACTGCGACAAAGTTGTGAATTGATCGCAACGCTTTATTCAAAGGCGTAATAAGCATATGTTGGCAACATACAGCGAAGGCGAAATGCAACATACTCGTCTGAGATGCCTGCCGCTGCGTGTATGGAGGTCCTTGACTGTCTGGATGACCTCTGAAGGCACCTCGTCAGAGGCGGCGGAGACGCGCAGCATGGTTATAAGACATGCATCCTGGATGGAGGCTAGGAAAAGCAGCTCATTCGGCGGACACTCGAAGCGTAATTTGAAGCAACACTAACCGGAATATGAGCTCACCCGATCAGCGAGTCCGCGCAGCAGTTCGATCGGAGACATTGGCGAGAGTTCCATGTACTCGCAGAACAGGGCGGTCAGGATGACCATTAACGTGGGTCCGACTTCGATGTCCTTGTCGGCGACAGAGCTGAACAGGACACCGATGCATGCGCTGCGCCACGCACTATCCGCTTATTGACGGGTCCATTCAGTACACGCCACTTTAGGGAAAGCAAGGTGTTCGACTCACCGGCGTGTATACGCGTCAGCATTCCCTCCACAGCTTCTTGGAGGACTGGTCTCTTGTTCAGGAGACCGTCGCCCTCGACGGCTGTCAGAACGTTCTTGAGCTGGAGTGCGTACGTCTCGCCATCATTGCCACAAATGATGTCCAGGGTTTCGAGGAGCCGTGGAAGATTGTCTTCACTACCATGAATCGATGCGGATGGCAGGTCGCCTTGAAGTGCCCTGGCATAGTAGGACTCCACGATACTCTGGTCAACCGACCATAATATCCGAAGGGTCTGTTGCAGTCGTTAGCCAATTGCAAAGGCATTATAACAAGCATTATAAATGTTGATCTTGACCTGTTTACGAATCAACTTGTCCTCGGAGTCGAGCGCCTTCATGACGCGTTCGACTTCCCACTCTTCCAAGACTGAGGGTATTTCGGGGGCAGTCCCAGCCCAAAGCTTAGGGTCTACAGACGAGAGGCAGCACATGAAAACGTAGAGGGCGTTGGGGTCTTGGACGGTGAGAAGATGCTTAATCTCTTTGATGAAAGACACTCCAGAACTGGTTTGCACCTCAACCAGCAAGTCGGTGGCGGATACCGAGACAGCACGGAAGCATTGCTGGATGATCACTGCGAGCAAGTGCATTTAGCGCAAGGTCAAGCAGCATGAGGCGTATTATCCTTACCATAAGCGGCGGGGCCACGGTGCGCGCAATAACGGACAACATCCGCGATGACCTTCAAGTCATGTTGAGAGGGCCTGACAGGATGTTCAGAACCTTGGACGAAAGTGTCTGATCATAAACCAAACCAACCCGAGCTGTGTAACGACCTCAATGGCTCTCAAGAGTAGTCTGCTCTCCGAAGGCTCGGGCCGTTTGGACCAAGCGCCATCCATAATGCCTGATACAACAGAATGATACTTGTCTTCCGGAAGGTGTTTACCCTGCAGGTCTCATTCGTTCATAGCCTCGCTCGCGTTGTGGATTGCCTTTGATGCTCTCACCTTCAATAAAGATTCTGCCAGAGTGAGCGCAGCAGCGACTACCATGGGATCTGAGTCAGCGAGACGTTTCCGCGCCTTGCTCACGATGTCGCGAAGGATGTCCTCGTCGCGTTCTGCCAACTTGTTGAAAGCGAGAAGAGCGCGTCGTTTTACGTCTGGCCTGCGGAACCGAGACGTTCAATTGGTTGACACAAATGCAGCGTAGAGGACGAGCGTACTGACGAATTGTGGGATAGCAGGTCGTGAAGACGCGTCTGTATGGCGGGTATGACGTCCCTAGACGGGGAATGTACCAAGGTATCGAGGGCGAGGCATATCCGGGGAACCGCAGAGCTTTCTAGATCCTGAAGATTGTTACGCACATGAACATAGGTGAAATGTTGAGGCTTACCTTGCGAATGGAGTTGACTAGCATGAGCTGCAGCTCATGTTCCGGCGACATGACTTCAGCGCAGAACAGGTACCCTGCCCGGGCATTGTAGCTTCCCCCATATATCAGCGCGACGGGGCATACCTGTCCGCTTGACCTGTATTGTCTGTCCAGCCTCCGCGAGATTGATTGCGTGAGGGAGCGCGAACTGCAGGTCGACATGTACTCCAGGGTTCACAGCCATAGAGCAGTAGAGCAACAACACGAGACATTCCTTGCATTGCTTCTACAACAACAATGAGTCTGCAGCGCCGTCAGGTAGCTACGCCTCCCTCGGACTGACCAGAGTCAACGTCGAACGAGTCAACTGGTGCCGGATGGCATGGACTTCCGCGAGGAGTATTTGGTCGGCGGCCTGCGGGGTTGCAGTTTCGATCTTGCGCACGAGGGCGTAATGGGCCCTGCTCATCGCGCCCGAGGACGAGAACGGCACGTCCATAGCGTGAGGCGCTTTGCAGAAGTTGCAGCAGACCAGCGATGTCAAGCGGGGCCAGAGGGAGTCGCGGGAGAGGGCATAGCCGGCGCGTGGTCGGAGATGTCGAGCAAAGCGATTGTACGGAGCTCGAGCGTGCGCGTGAATAGCCGAGAACACCTGATTCAGCGTCGGTGCCTGACCGCACCTCCTTCCCCACCTTCCCCCATGGCGACCTCGGACCCTTCTGCCGCGCAGACGGCGCACTCGTTTAGTAAAATCCTCAACCAGTACAAGATCGCGTCCAAGACCCGACTGGCGACGGAAATGGACGAGGCGACCAAGAAGCTTCGGCGACTAATTCTTGTGGACGGGATCCCCTCCGGCGTGGTATGTCTTGGGTTCGGGGACTATCCGCGCACACCCGCCTCACACACATCTCCACCCGCAGGACCCAACGCTACGACCGAGGATATGGAAGATCCTTCTTCGAGTGCGAGACGTCTCAGCAGACGCGTTCCTGGAGTATGTCGGACGGGGCCCCTGCGACGTTCGGGAAAAGATCAGGAACGATACCTTCAGGTGAGCCCGCCAGACGTGGCCCGGAATCCATGTATCTCAAATGCGCGAAGGACGTTGGCTACGGACCGGGGCTTCAAGGAGCGCGTGAGCGAGGACATGCTAGTCCGATTACTAGATGCGTTCGTGTGGCGGAATCACGGTGAGTCTCGCTGTACCTTCTTTACCACACGTCCGCCCTCATGCACCCCAGATCGACAAGAGAACGATCAACTCGGCTTCACGTACGTGCAAGGCATGAACGTACTCGCCGCCCCGTTCCTATACACAATGCCTTCCGAGCTCGAGGCTTTCTACTGCTTCGCCAAGTTCATCGAGGAGTCATGTCCGCTGTACGTCCAGCCGACGCTCGAGGGCGTCCACTGTGGTCTCAAGGTACGCACGTCTCCACAACCACTGCCCGAGATGCTCATGTCCCGCCAGCTGCTGGACCGTTGCCTCAAGATCGTCGACCCCGAGCTGTATGCCTACCTACGCTCAAAAAACCTCTCCGCAGAAATCTACGCGTTTCCTTGTACGTAATGCCCTTCTCACATTTCACCCCTTTTCTGACCTCCTTGCCCAGCGGTCCTCACTCTCTGCGCGTGCACACCACCGCTCGACCAAGTCCTCCTACTATGGGACTTCCTGCTCGCTTTCGGCGTCCACCTAAACGTCCTCTGCGTCATTGCGCAGTTGCTTCTCATGCGAGACGAGGTGATGCGCTCCTCCAGGTGAGGAGTCTGGCCTGAAACGTCCTGCAACCGTGCGGCTGACATCCCTCGCTTATTAGTCCCATGCGGCTCCTTCGCACATTCCCTCCGTTGGAGGCGTTGCCTGTCATTGGCATCGCTGTTACACTGGTGAGGGATTTACCAAGTGATCTCTACGACGAGTTGGTCAAACATCCATATGCTACTCGGGAGTAGCTCTCGTCGTCCAGTCCCCGATTACCAACCCCCTTTAATACCCTGCTATCCCATGTTCTCGCTGTCGATGTTGTATCCCTAATTTGTAGCCCTGCCTCTGCAATCGAATTTTTGCATAAACTGTAACATCCTGATTGAACGGTTCATACCGCGCCGTCCACAAGAAAACCAGTGCAATTTGTGGTGTATCAGCTTCTATGTAACGTACAAGAAAGGCCGTATGATACATAGAGCGCGCCCGCCTCCGCCAGCCACGCGCGCGTGCAGTCCGGCATATGGCATAGAGCAAGTTTCGGGCATCCTCGATACAATTAGGCAGGAGTCTAATATATACATATACACCAGCGCACGGGTGCCCAACCCCGTCGCCGTCGGTCTATTATGATGGTTGTTGCTCATCGCAGTCAGCACGGCTGGGTAGACGGTCGATGTACGACGCAGTGAGGTCAAAGAATGTCCAGAGCAGTCCATGCGTCGTCACGCTTCGCAGCGCGCTCACCCCTAATCCCTGGTACAGCCGGGCGATGCCCCGAAGCAAAGGCTTCGGGTTGTCAGGATCGGGTCCTTCACAACGCAAAATAAGCGTCAACCAGACATCGCAAGAATACGAGACGAGGACTAGACCGACCTCGGATGAGCCGATGAAAGGTCTCGAAGACGCCTCTCCGGCGCTCGTTTGCCAACGCGCGCTGCTGGACCTTTGTCTTAACCCTGCACGACCAGTCAGTTTTGCGCGTATAACCACGCGACCAAAACGCAACTCACACGTCAAGAGGGTAAATGAGTGCCCAAGAGGTCACGCCAGCCAGTGAACCGCATACGAAGGGCACTAATGAGGCCGGAATGGGTAACCATGAAGGGGTGGGGCCTTGCTCGCCAGAAGCATCTCTTCCCATAATGTACCGGAAGCCATCGTATTCGAAGAAGTACAGAGCCGTTCCCAGGGTATCCCTCACTGAATCGAGAGAGAGGGGTCAGCGTTCCTGATGACCATTATGTGTGGCGCGTAACGACACACGCACAGAAATGTAGCCTGAAGCCGGTATACAACCCGAGCAGGCCGCTGGTCCGGAAGATGTCGCGGACCGCCTCGACCGTATTCGGGGCTTTCTCTAGTCGGACGCCTTTGCTAGCCGCTATCGAGTACTCGAGCTGTCGTCTGACCTGGAGCGGTGGTCAGAATCGAGAGCGGCGTTCGACGCGCACCTAGGCCGCTCTCACCTTCACGAGCTCGAACGCTGTGAAAGGAATCAGAGAAGAGGTTCACACGCGAAGAATGGCCGTACGTACGCGCACTCCCAAAGGAGATCAGAGAACCGGAGAGCGCACCACTGCCGTCAGTCGGTAAACGTCGCGGGCAGGGAGCTCATCCAACGGCGTTCGTACCTGATTCCTCCGACGGCGGAGACGTCGAAGATTCGGTTGCGTGACAACCAGTGGCGGTCGCGATAGTACTCCTTTGTCCGCGAGTAGATGGTGAAAGATGCAGCACCTAGGGGGCGCGATGGGTCCGAAAATGGTCGCAGAACATGAGGAGGGATGACGCACGAACGAAGGAGATAGTCATCAGGGGGATCCAAAGCCCCCGATAGAAACCGACGATACCCTCCTCTTGATAGACGGTTAGGGCGAGCCTCGGGATAGAAACGCGCTGTCGCGTCGTCTGGAGTCTCGACTTGATCGAGTCGAGCTTTCGAGGACGCGTCAGGCTCCTACATGCCATCGCACGAGCGGCGCGGGACTCACCGGGTACCCCGCGAATGTCGACACATAGCTCGCCGAGAGCGCGCAGACGACCGCCTTGTTGCCTGCAGAGAAGGAAAGAAAAACGTGAGACTACCGTCGCGCGAGGCGAGACCGCAGCGGGCACGGAGAAAGCAGGCACTTTTGAGAGACTCATTGAACGTAGCCGAGTCAAACAAAGGGTTTCGGGGCCTGCAGGGAGAAGCGTCGGTCAACTGTCGGTCGAGGGGCTCCGCCTCGGGTGCAGAGGCGCGACCGGGGAGGGAGGTGGGATGTGCTACCTTCTCTCGCACATAGGACGCTGTCACTGGCCGGGCAACAGTCCGTTTCCGTGCGTTCGCACGAGCGTGTTGTGGGAGCGGCGATCCAAGGCGCAGACGAAGGGAGGGCGAGGAGGGGATGAGTGCAAGACAAGAAGAGCACCGACGCCGAGTGCCAAACAACCGAGGAATACACCGGCTACAGCTATGCCCATATATATCCCCCACTCTAACGTCATCCCTCCTCACCTCCCTCACTCTTCTCATCCGCTCAAACGTCCCCATCCACTCATGCACCTGTCTTCTCAAGGCTCCGGAGACCGCATATGTCATCCTGGACGTACGTCATGCAGAACTCGGCGCACTATACGCATGTCATTACGCACGCGCCGAGCACGCGCACCGTAGTGCAAGCTAGCAATCTCGGCCATACTTAATAAGGTTTCCAAGTCGATCTCTATCCTATCAGATGCACAAAATGGACCCAAATCCAGATCCTAGTCCTGTGCAATGGCATCGCATGACCCACCGAGGCCTCCGTCCAAGTTTCAAAGCTTCAGAATCCTCCCAACCGTTTCTTAGCCGCCTTTTTCTTCGCTGCGGGTGCCCTGCCGCCATGGGGGCCAGGCAGTACCTGTGTGCTCGCGAAGGGCACGTCCTGTGAAGAAGGCGGAGCGGCCCAAGGATCCGTTGGTTGGCTGTCAGTCATCGGGGGCCGCGGTGCCTGGGTACCGATCGTGCCTTCAGAGCGAGCGGCGACGAGCGGTCGACGTGTGGAGACGGGAGGCTGGCTCGCCGCGATAACTGGAGGTGCATGAGCGATCGAAGACGCTATCGCGGGCGGCCGTTGGGTTGGAATTTGCCTTGGAACTCTACGCTCCACCGGCAGTTCCCCTGCGGCGGGTTCTTTTACTGGACGACGAGGTGCTGTCGCAGGCGCTGCGGTGAAATCGTCGTATGGGTCACGATAGACGTATTGCCGGGGATCCGATCCCACCTCCCACTCTTGTAGCAGAAGAAGCACTCCAGGGGGCAAGCTAATCTTCGAAGAGTCCTCGGCCTCATCCTCGCGTCCTGTCTCGTCATCGGAGTCTTTCGCATGGTTCCATTGAACGGCCTTTCGAACGGGTCGGAGGAAGCCGAATTGCACCGGAGGCGGTTCCAAATCTCCAAGAGTCATCGCCCGTGTCGACAGCGAGATGCTCAGCACATCGTCGTCCAAGGACGCGGGCGGATCTTTGCCAGGCCGGTTCATCGAGAAGACGTCGGCGGACAGCGCTAGGTCTAGCGCGAGCTGAGATCGAGCTTCCGTTTCCCTACGGTAGGAGTCCGCCGTCCGCTGTGCGTCGTCGGCAAGGCTGTAACGCGCGAGGTTCTCGATCGTCTTCTGGGGCTCTTCGTCGAACTCTGGGACGTGGAGACGAATCAAAGAGGAGACGTCCAGATGCCACGGGGCATCCCGCGCTAACCGCTCTCGAGGGATTCGCCCTTTCTCGAGCGCGCGGTATCCGGCAGCACAGTCGAGCGAGCTACCAGTCGCCCAGTCGTTCCTTGATGCGTCCGCGGGTTCGTCACCAGTGCGCATTGTGATATCGAATCTAACACCGGAGATTGTCAATGGTCTCGTTCAGGGGGCAGAAAGCAGGCAATACAAACGTCGTCAGTGCATGTTCGGCTGGAGCACCTGGATCCTGCCAAAACCTAGGCATACGTTCCAAAGTATCGTTTACGGCATTGCTCTGCGCCGTCAAACTTTTATCCTTCCGTTCCATGAAGAGTCCTACAAGATCTGTCAGCGATTGCCATGAACACGGTTACGTTGTCCTTACTCTGATACGCGGACTGCAGGTTGACAACAGTTTGCGCCCTACCGGCAAGGGGACCATCATCGACACGCTTCACATCGGCCGCCTGTCCGAGTTCGTGCACATCGGGCGTCCAAGGGGCTCGTCGTGGCTGGGTCATGAATGTTTCTGGAGGGGCCGTGTCCGCTGATATGTGGTCTAGGTTGAGAAGTGAGACGCCCCCACGTTCGGACAGGTGAAGGAGGCTAACGTGTTTGGTTCCGATCAAGGTGGGCTGCTGATAGAGTGCAAAACCGAAGTGGGGGCCATCCGGGCGGACAATAGGTGGCAACGCGTTGGGGGGACCATGCATATGGACGAGGTGGACGAGATCCTCGTTGTCTCGAGAGACGTCGTACACGGTCACCAAGGAGTTCCGCCGAGACATCAGGAATGTCAGAGGGCCTATGGAGGGTTAAGCGTGTGCTCGAGGCTCGGAAACGCGTGATGTAATCTCACTACTCGTTAGGACGCGTGTTCGTGTGCTTAACGTGAGGTCGAACTCCCTGTTATGCTTGACTGCTAGCAGTGGCTTTCGCGTGTACCGCTCGTCCAACCAAAGGATTTCGTCAGTAGAGACCAGACGGAGCGTGTGATCTTCACTCGGGGACTCGATTGAGGTCAGTTTGACACCTGGCTTCGATGCGGTGAAAAGATCATATGGTTTCTTTCCCGCCTAATGAAGAATGGTTAAGCATTGAGGAATGACAGACATCACTGCCTCCACGTACTCGCAAGTCTAGGACAGTCGCGGTCGCGTCAAAGGTAGCGACCACTTTGTCTCGAGTCTCATGTGCAGCTATACGGCACAGAAGTGTATCCTGAGAGTTCGCAGCGTGTACTTGCTCTCTATAGAATATATGAATCAGCGTCCACTCACTGTGCGCAGAAGGTTCCAACTCACATCACGGTCTTCGAGTCCACCGCACGGCAACGGAAAACGTCCCCGA
The DNA here is from genome assembly GCA_032821775.1 of Sanguinoderma infundibulare. Taxonomy (NCBI): domain Eukaryota; kingdom Fungi; phylum Basidiomycota; class Agaricomycetes; order Polyporales; family Polyporaceae; genus Sanguinoderma; species Sanguinoderma infundibulare. The sequence continues at coordinate 1,059,766 of JAVLRN010000005.1, read as the reverse complement.
TCTCGTTAGCAACATATCCAATAGTGGTGTCCAATCGGAATATTGACATGTCGACAGCGTGCTTGTCGCCAATATCGGACCGTTGAACAGTGATAAGAGGGACGAGCTCGACAGCATGTGTTACGCGTGCGACTCTGACTTGCATGAAGCTAGCTAAACCCATGGTCCTGACGCCAAGAACGGGACCTGATAGCCCGGATCTATATGAAACAGTGCAACAGCCGTGGGATAAAGCCTGATAACTTACCGGTCTTATCCTGGCCAACCTCTGTCGTGTAAGGACTAGCCAAGACTTGTTGTATGGGGGTGTCAAAAGTATAAATAGGTTCACTCGTAGGCTTGAGCTCCATCTTCGTCTTGCTATGTACAACAAGCGGCGACATATCTATCAAAATGAGTTCGTCAGTGGGTCATACGAATTGGATGTACTCATGCTTCTGCTCACTCAATTGGCAGCCTGTCTCTCCCATCGGAAACGCAACGTAGGCGTAGTCTCTCGGAGCGACTTGGAATGAGATCGTGTCCATCATGTTTCCGGAAAGCACATCGTTGCACTGTAAGTCCTTTGAGATACGTTCTTCCTCGGTGATTTCTTCTCGAATCAGTTCTGCTGGTATATCGACGTCCGGATAGTGTGTCCGGAGGAAGTGAGCCTATGCATCCGAGGGTAAGCATGACGCGACCATAAAACTTTGAGGTACGAACCCCCTGCTCTGCACGTTGAAGCTGAGTAATCTTGGGAGCACGCAAGGGCTTGGGACGCGTCGGAGGAAATACTTCTAGCGGGCCATCGCATGGGACCAGCTTGTACTCTGCGCACAGGGTGAGCTGCGACTCAGATTCACGCGAGGCCGAAACATACCAGGCGTATTCCCCGCAGCAAAAGTCCATTCGTAGTGCTCTTTCTTCCGGTGATGTGTCTGTATCTTCTTTAAGGATGCCGCACCGAGAGTACCATGGTCGAGGAAGGGGAAACGCCAAGGCCCTTCTACCCGCTTGTCTTCAGCCTTTCTCTTCCCCTTCTTCTCCGGAGCGGTCGTAGCTTGTTCATCGCAATACCCGGGCCACGCATCCATTCCATTGGACTAGCGGAAAAGAAGATTTGAGCAGCCGCGAGGGGGGCAGACGAGCCGTAACGTGCAGGGTCGGGAGGAAGTCTGGTGTCCGAGGTCCCGACCGACGCGGCGCGTCACAAAATTGAGACGCGTCTGTGAGCGCTGGCAGCACAGTATCATACACTCCTCCCGTCCGCCATGCTCAGACTATGGTCCTTCGGGACACGCTCCGCCATTCCTCGATGTAGAGCACTCCGCACTACGGCCATCGCCAATGCGGCCGCTGAGGCCGAGTCCTCGACCGCCGCTGCTGCCAGCAAGTGGAAACCAAACTCCGTCCGGACAGGTCTCATCGCGCGGAAGCGGGGGATGACAGTGATGTGGGATAGCTTCGGGGTGCGGTTCCCTGTGACGGTTCTGCAGGTGCGTTTTGTCCGCTTTTGAGCGTTCGTGACCAAGCCCAATAGCTGTAGCACAGCTGGAGAACTGCCAAGTCACCGCGAACATCCGCACGGTCCGGGAAGACAATTCGGAGTATCATGCCGTTCAGCTCGCGGCATCGGATAGGTCGGTGAAGAATATGACGAAGCCAATGCTAGGCCACTTTAAGAAAGCTGGTGTGGCTCCAAAACGTATCGTCAAGGAGTTCCCGGTGTCACCAGATGCTCATGTGCCTGTCGGTGAGCAACATGCAGACATACTGCTGAAGTTGCGTGATGCGACAAACGCGATTAGGGACGACATTGTCTGCAATCCACTTTGTTCCCGGTCAGTACGTGGATGTAATTGCGAAGTCGTACGTCACGTTTGCCATCCTTTCCCATATTCAGCGCGCTCACCTTGCCTGTCAGGATTGGTAAGGGCTTCCAGGGTACTATGAAACGGTGGAACTTCAAGGGTCTGCGCGCAAGTCACGGTGTGTCTGTCTCGCACCGTGCAGCAGGTGCCATTGGTGCCCATCAAGTACGTTTACCCGTCTGTCCTCTGTTTATGCCTGTCTAACGCTCGTCGTCACTCAGGACCCCGGTCGTGTCTGGCCTGGCAAGAAGATGGCTGGACGTCTGGGTGGCGAGCGCACCACCACCCAAAATCTTGCCGTCCTCCGCGTCGACTCGGACCTCGATCTCATCTTTGTGCGTGGGTGCGTGCCTGGCGTGGACGACGCGCAAGTCATGGTCCGCGACGCGAAGAAGAGGATGACGCAGCTCTCGCAACATAACCATGTGAAGGGCAACTTCCACAAGATTCTCCCGAGGGGTCTTCTCGACCTTCCGTTCCCGGCTGGAACGAAGGAGCTGGCGAAGGCGCTGCCTCCGGTGATTGAGGCCCCTTCTACCCGTGTTAGCAACCCATTCGTTCCCAGAGAATAGATTATGGCTTTCTAGTTGTGTCCGCTCGACGTCTGGTGTGACAGGGATTCCGCTGTGGCTGCAGTTCAGCCAGGTACGTTGGACGATCCCTACAAACAGCTGACCAAGCCCAGGAGTTCTGTTGCATGTTTGTGAAACCGGGCATAGAACCCTCCCTCAGCTTCTCATTTGACACCGCTCGAGTACTGCTCGCCTAATCTCTTGCAGCTTCCAACAAGTCCATACGATGGTTCGGGATAAAGAATGGCCGTACAAGTCCTTACGTACCATCAGCCTGGCAGAGATCTTGCCTTCGCATCCTCCGCCGCCTCATCCTGACGAGGGCGAAGGCGATGACGACAAGAAGCCTTCAAGAGAGCTGAATTACACTTGTCTAAGGATTATATCGCTCATCGGTTGCGCTTGACATCACCATCAACATCCAGAACGTCCTCAGTCATCCTCCGCGAGTATAAATGGCTCAAAGACAGCATGGAGAGTAGCTACTTGAGTGGTTGCGTTGCGGTATGGGTAGTATGCATATCTGACGTTCAGGCACTAAGCTTGTACCGAATGCAAGGTCAATAACGTGCGGGGAGTCCAACGGCGGTGAGTAGCAGATGAATATCGGGGGGAGCATCTGTGCGTATGGGGGCATGAGCAGTCAGGTATGTGTATCTTGTCACGACGCTGCGACTCGGAGTTCCGGTCAACATTCTTGACCTTGAGGGGCACGACAACGGGCTTTCGCTATTTTGGATGGGACTAAGGGACGGCGCGCTTGGCGCGACGCGTGCCATGTCTTTGTGCTTTGACCACATCCTCCGACATGTGCCATCGTTCCGGCGCATCCTCTTGATATCCTCACTGCTACGCCTCGCGCTCATCGTCTACAGCGAGTGGCACGATGCGCACTCCGTAGTCAAATACACCGACGTGGACTATCGCGTCTTTAGCGACGCTGCTCGGTTCCTGCTGCACCCGTCCCCGGAGAACCGCGCGGAGGGTCCTCTGGCAACGTACTTCAACATCGGAAGGTAAGCATGCATGGTTTTGTGTGCACGTCGCCAGTCTAACGGCTATTCGTCTGGGCAAGCCCGTATACGCGGGCAACCTACCGCTACACCCCGTTGCTCGCCGTCCTCCTCGCTCCGAACGAATGGCTGCACCCTTCGTTTGGCAAGTTCCTGTTCGCAGCAGCGGACATCCTTGCGGGCGTGCTCATGCACAACCTCCTCGTCTCTGTCATCCTCCCTGGCGTCTCGGCGCACGGCCCTTCAAGAGGTTCGGTCGAGAAAACCCCGTCCAGTGCTGTGCACGCGAAAGACGGAGATGAAGCTATATGGCGACGGGCGACGTTCTTGGTCTCGCTGCACCTCCTCAGCCCGCTCGTCTTCACCATCTCCACGCGCGGCTCGTCAGAGTCTGTGCTGTCGCTCTTCGTCCTCGCGACCCTCTACTACGCGCTACGGGGCAACTGGGACCTGTCCGCGGTCCTCCTCGGGCTGTCGACGCACTGGAAAATATACCCGTTCATCTATGGCGTCGCGTGCCTGGGGGTGATCGGGAGACAGCATGGACTGGGTGGACGAGGCTGGGCGGGATACCTGCGCTTCGTCGTGAACGCGCGTACGGTCAGGTTCGGGTTAATCAGTGGGTCGACCTTCTTGGGCCTGGGTGCAGCTATGTATGCTATGTAAGTGTCCTTGTCTCATGTATGCGCATGACCGGCGTTGAGATCAAGTCTGACGATCACAATCGTAATGACAGTTGGGGACAACCTTTCCTCGAAGAATCCTATCTGTACCACCTCCACCGGCTTGATCACCGACACAACTTCTCGCCGTATTTTTACTTGGTCTACCTCACATACCCGTCATTCGGAGAGCCTCTGCCTGAGGGGTCAGGTTGGAAGCGCCTCCTTCGATCCCCGTTAACGAGCTTCGTGCCGCAAATGACCCTCGCGCTTGGCACGGGGTTGTTGTTCGGTCGTCGGAGAGAGGACCTGGTGTTCGCGTGGACCGTGCAGACGTTCGTGTTCGTCATATTCAATAAGGTCTGCACGTCGCAGGTGAGTCTATCCCAGACGGTACAATAGCATCCTCTTACTCACAGTGCTGTCACGAACAGTACTTCTTGTGGTACACGCTCTTCCTCCCTCTTCTGATACCTCAACTGTCGATGTCAGGCCGCCGTGTGCTTGCGTATGGAGCGGTGTGGATCGGGACGCAAGCACTATGGCTGAGCGAAGCGTACAAGCTCGAGTTCCTGGGCCAGAACGTCTTCTTCGGACTATGGGTTAGGGGACTGATATATGTGGTGGGCAACTGCTGGGTGCTCGCGGGGATCATGGACGCATATGCCCGGTGATATACGGGACGCTGTTTCGATAGCAGTACAATGCAACGCTCGGACATATCAGGATATCATACAGCATGGTGGTTTACTCAATGTGGGTTCCACAGGTATACGATGGTCTTCACACGCAAGCACTCAACCGAGGAGCTTTTGATCGATCAAGTCCTTTGTGAAGCTCTCCGCTCCATCCCGGACTTCAATCACCTTGCTCACGTCGGCCTGCACGGAGCGCAAGGGTCAGTGGAGGACAAAGTGGTCGAATGGGATGGGTACGCACAGTAGACTGGAAGTCGAGGAAGGCACTGGCATGTAGAGTCAGGAGACCCATCTCACTTGACGTCGGTGCCCAATTGACGAGTACGAGGGGGAAGCTCTTCCGTCCATCGGAATGGTTAAGCTCGTACGAGAGCAAGACGTATCGCGGGGCGTTCTCGGGAAGTTCTGAAAACGTGCGGCGGGGTCACCACAGAAACGCAAGGTGGCGGGGGAGAGCGATGTGGGGAAGCGATCGAGCACGATGATGGCCAAGGGGTGGGGTGAAGGTGTGGTGCGTGTGCTCACCTTCTGCGAGGTCCTCGATGCTGATGTCGTCGAACTGCTCGACCTCTTCCATGATCAGCTTCTGTTTGTTGATCTTGATGACCATCGCGGCGTGGCCGGCATTTCTCCTGGCGAATCTGAACTTGCGAAGCGCACCCTTGAGCTCCTGGGGGATGTCGACGGTGTGGGACTAGTGGCGAGCGGGCGACGGTGGGCGCATCAGGTATGTCATTTAAACACAGACTTCAGGACAATGACAAGCATGAATTCAGGAGAGGAACAGACCATAGTGATGGCTTGGGAGTAGTGCGATATCACTTTTGCCGTCGCTGCTGTCGAGAACACCGGGCGCGAATGTCCAAGTGGTCAGGCACGCCAGTCTGGTATCTGATAAGATCCAACAGCCTGGACAGCGCTCTATCTGATTAGATTTGACTATTCGCTGCTCTCTGATTGGCTGACAGGGCTTTAGACCGCCCTTGAAATGGCCGGAGCGGATGAACGGGATGATGCGACTCCGGTTTGAGTGGAATACTTATCATGGCGTTCACATTCCTGTCCTCGGCCACGCTTCGGGTGGTGCCTCTTGACCCCTCATGTCCTCCGAGTCTGCACCGCTGCTCCATACGGAGGTCGCGGGCGAGGAAGGCAAGTAAATCGTCTTCAGCTTCATCCTCGTCTTGCGCGCTGATATCTAACCATCCATGGGGCCGTAGACCATGTCGATCATTCTTCTTCGGGGAAGAAATGGATAAAGCCTTCGCCCGCATGGCATGTACCAGCGTTCCTGTCGATCCGGAGTTATATGCTGATGATCAAACGCTGAATGCTTTTCGGCGTAGGATGCTTGCCTTGGTGGCGGTCGCGTCCATCTCAACCTCTGGAACCGTGGCGCCTCGCGTCGAAATCTATACCCTAATCATATGTCGCGCACTCGGCCACGACTCCGATGGTTCCGCCCTGTGCTTTTCCCAGCCGGACGTCCAGGCCGCGACGGCGACGTTCATCGCGATCGTAGCAGGGCTTTCCGGCTTTCTGTCCACCATCACCGCTGCGTGGTGGGGAGCTGTGCGTCCTCTAACTCCTCTTAACTGAGCCTGGCCTGGTTTGCGTCGCTGGCTGATCGTGACATGTCTGTATAGCTCTCAGACTGCTATGGGCGTATCGGTGTGCTGTCGTTCAACGTCGCTGGCCTCATGCTGTCCGACCTCTCCTTCCTGATCACCGCTCGTTTCTGGGAGATGCTCCCGGGCACATACCTCTGGTTCGCCCTTGGGCCTATTATCGAAGGATTGGTAGGAGGTTCGACAACCGTTTCCTGTCATACTAGCGTATCTGCTGATGGGACCTCCCCAGGCATCTCAGTAGCCGCTATCGTCATGCATGCTTACATTTCGGATTGCTCTAATGCTGCTGACAGGCAGGTATTTCATTGCGCTCCGATGATGTATCTATCACTGACTGGGACGAAATCCAAGGTCGCGAGCATTCTCGCAGCTCATGGGCATCCTGTTTGTCGGGATGAGCGTCGGACCGCTGCTCACCGGTTACATCATCGACAAGACGGGCCAAGTGTTGCCTATATTTTACGTGACCACCGCCATCGACTCACTGGTTTCACTGGCAGCCTGGTTCATCATCCCGGAATCGCTGTCGGCCGCCGAGATGAAAAAGTACCAGAAACGGAGGGAAGAGCGTTTGTCAAGTCTGGGCTCGGGGGTATTGGGTTGGCTGAAGAAGACGGCAAGTGCATTGGACTTTGTGTCCCCGCTGGCCGTGTTGCTCCCTAGACGGATGGAACGCGCGGATGGAAAACGTTCGACGGACTGGAGCATGACGATCCTTGGTTTAGCGTATGGATTTGGGGTGTTCACGCAGGTACGTGGTGTAATGGCGACCACAGGACGCCGATATTGCCTGACATAGCGACTAGGGCTGTCTCGTGTCCAAAATACAGTATGCAGGGGTGGTGTTTGGCTGGACATCGGGTGTCGTGAGTAGATCCGGACTTTGATTTTAATTGTCGTAGCTCACCAGCACGATGCAGCTCAATTACTGGTTGGGTGCTTACCACATAGCCAAGGCTGCGTACTTGACTATTCTCTTCCCTTGTAAGCCATTCGACACCGTCAATAGCCGTTCTGGGCTTAATATCGTCCACGCAGTCTTTGTCAAATTCCTCACCTGGCTCTTGAAGAGGCGATGGGCGACCAACTCCGAGTCTGGACGACTTCTCTCGGACACGCCAACTGTATCCCGCAAGAAGGTCGCGCCGGGAGCATCCATGGACCTTCTTCTTGCCCGTACAGCTGTTGTCTCCGACTTGATCTTCTACGCGCTGATATTCAGCACGGACTCGAGCCTGCTCTTTGCCGTCTTCACGATGTGCATTGCGTTCGGCACGAGCTTCGGGCCGACGATGCAGAGTCTCGCCCTGGACTTGTATGCCCGCCGTGGGAGGCATGATACTGGTAGCCTGCTGGGCGCGATGACGGTCGTATCCGCGCTGAGGTGAGTTTCAGTTTCGATTCCCGGATGGTCGGAGATGTGTCATGACCATCTCGTCATCCAGCTCGCACATCCTCGCGCCGACGTTGTTTGGGTTCACGTTCGCGAAGACGGTTGCGACGTTGCCTGGGGCGTTCCTCTTGGTTGGATGCGCAGCGCTGTTGGTGAGCTTGGTTCTGTTGATGTGCATCCGACTGCGGAAGGAGGACTACGGAGGGGACCATTCAGTCGACGACTACGACCAAAGTCCGCAGAGCTGAGACCGCAGCGATGTCCAGAAGAGGGGATAGGGTACATCTTAGACGAGGCGTATGTATTGGTATAATTGGATATAAGTAATTTTATAGATGGAGACAGGTTCAGGTTTGGGGATGGCGCTGTCCTGTTTCAATCGTAGATCGGTAATCTCGGCGTCAAAGATCACACGCGCGTTCACACTTGGACAATGCACACCCGCACTGACTTCGGCTTCGCTTCTCAACGTCAACGTTCAGACATTCAACGCGGGTCAAGCACGAGGCATGTGCATTCTTGGATACTGGCTTGCCATTTGTTTGTGCTCATATTCCCTGTTAAGCTCAACGGCGTGGCGTATACATATCCGCTCAGGAACACACGGTCTCCGGGCAATCGTAATCGCACGGCACGCGTGTACGGTGGCACGATAGCTAAAGCACCGTCACCTCGGAGGCACTTGTGGCCCAGGCAGATGATATATATGATGACATAGCAACTTGCATCCCATTTGCATCCATCGCCCGCTCGCCCTTCACCGATTCCATTCATCCTCGATCGTGGCCCCAAACCCTCGCACTGCGGCCTTGCCCTACATAAGCCCCCTCCTCAGCCCTCGCGGACACAGACCAGCCCCCCGTCAGCGACCACCCCGGTAGCGACGACTGTGTCGTGTGCTCACGCTCAAAGCTCCTGTGAGGCCGCACACCCGGCATCCGAAATCGAACGAATGTCGCGCTCTCCTACGCGGGACGTCAGCGCCCCTCTCCTCCGCACCGCTCTCAGCGCCGATCACGCGTCGCGCTCGGGCTCACGCCCCCGTTATGCACGGCATTCCTCCACGAACTCTATCCCTGTCAGCGTTGAAGACCTCGTAAACCCCAGCGGGGGTGCGCCCATCAGCGAGGAAGAGGCGGAGCTCTTCCAAGACCTCGTCCGCCCTCACCAGCATCACCACGCCCTCGATGAAACCCTGGTGGAAGCGCAGTATGAAGTGGATAATAGGGAAGAAGAGGTGCCCGAGTTTGATAGCGAGTGGAGGCAGAAGCGGCCTTGGTACATCCGTCCTTCCCCGTGGTGGTGAGTACGTCGCCCCTTCGTCAGTGTGCCGTCTATGCTCACGTCGTGCATCCAAGGTTTCTATCGTACGTGCCCTTTGCGGCTATCGCCATGACCGTCACCATGGCAGCCAAGGTCGAGCTGTTCACCTACCTCGTCTGCCTCGCCATGGAGCCGGACGTCAGCCCAGACAAAGACGATCGCACGCTGCTGCTGGTCGCCCGTCGAATGTCCGCAGCAGCATTCGGCGGTGAGCATCTTCCTTTGCTCGCGAGCAGTATGGTGTCCGCATGTTGATCGTGGGGCTCGCAGCGCCAAACCAGAGAGTTTGCGCCGCCGATCCCGCCGTCCAGGCCGTGGTTGCGCAGCTGAACACGGCCATGACCACTATCATGGGCGTCCTTACATGTGTGACTACCGGGTGGTGGGGATCGGTGAGTTGCAGTACCTCCATGCCAGTCGTGCAAGATAAGGTGCTAATATCCTGTGCCGTGGCAGTTGTCAGACCGCTACGGTCGCACCAGGGTACTCGGATGTGCGGTTATCGGCATTTTGACCATGGACTTCAGCTTTATCGCAACGTTCTGGTTCTTCAGGTACATACGCGGAGGGTACTGGCTTCTGCTCATCGGTCCAATTGTTGAGGGCTGCCTGGGTGGTACGTCAAATGACCTTCTAACACCTGCGGCCCCCGCAACCTGACGGTCCACACACACACAGGCCAGGTACTCATCTCTGCGACGATCCACGCGTACATTGCAGACTGCACGACACCTGCGATGCGGTCTGGAATATTCGCCTTGAATCTGGGACTATTGTTTACGGGCGTGGGCATCGGCCCTCTCATTGGCGGGCTCGTCATCAGGTTCACAGGCAACTTCATCATCGTTTTCTACATATCGGCCATAATCCACGGCATATATGCGCTCCTGGTATGGCTCATCATCCCCGAGTCGCTCTCCAAGGCCGAAATGCTGGATGCCCGGGCTCGACACAAGGTCGCGAAAGAGGAGTACTTGGCGACACATGCGCACGGCGGCGTGCTTGTGTTCTTCAAGAGGATGTTCTCGTTCCTGACTCCTCTCGCCATCTTTTTGCCGTTCAGTGTGGATGGCGGCGGGAGCCCGGCGAAGGGACAGCGGAGAGATTGGAATCTGCTCTTCGTTGCTCTTTCGTATGGGTGCGTGATATCCCTTCTTGTGAGTCAAGCAGTCTATATCGCCATCCGGTATACTGAGGAGATCTGATGCCGGTCTGAAGGGAATATACTTGTATGTCATCCAGTACATCGAGGGCGCGTACGGATGGAACACGGAACAGGTTAGTTGCTGGTGTAACTAGTTAATCTACTCAAAGTAATGCATTCACAGGTCGGATACTGGATTAGTGCTGTCGGAGCCGCAAGAGCAATGTTCTTGACGCTTATTTTCCCCGGTTTGTCTGTTTGTCTGCGTCTAGGTCCTGTGCAGCCAGTGTGACTTTGATCGTCGTCAGTGGTCGTCAGATTTTTCAAACCCAAACCCGCGGTGATCCAGCTCCCCACAGAAGCCGACGAACCACTCACGAATCCCACGGACGCATCGTTCCCCGTTGGGGAGTCCGCCCGAACGCGATCGCCTTCAAACCACGAGTACCACCATGACGCGAGATTCGACCTGAACGTCGCCAAGTTTTCGGTCCTCGTTGAAGCTCTCGTTTACTTCCTCATGGTTCTGAGCAGCAGCGGGCTGATGTTCGCCGTCATCGGGGTCACCGGCGCGCTCGGCATGGGCTTCGGCCCCGCGCTTCAGAGCGTCGCGCTCACCTTGTACAACCGCCGGGGAGGCAAGGACTCTGGGAAGTTGTTTGGAGCGATGAGCGTCGTCCAGGCTTTGAGGTGAGCCCCCTGTGGAGATCTAGAGCATCGAACACCTTTGACACGACGCGCGATGCTGCAGCTCGCAGGTGTTGGGGCCGTTCATGTACGGGCTGACGTACATGAAGACGGTGAGGACACATCCGAAGACGATGTTCCTCGTCGCCTTTGGCACGATCACGACGGCCTTCTTCCTCTTGCAGCTGGTCCGGCTGCCGAAGGACACGGGCATTACGCAGCGGCCCGCTGAGGACGAGGACGTCGAGGAGCAGCTCTTGAGCGCTGAGTCCGTCGTTCACGGCATCGGACGCGAGGATACGCTCGTCTCGTCCGACGAGCCGCTCATTGCAGTCGATGGTGAGTACAGGGGCCAGAAGGTTGCGCCTTAGACGACTGCCGTATGTCCGTAACGATTCACGTACCCATTTGTTGATACCTTTATGCGTTATTCGCTTCCCCGCGTACAACGAACTGTCATCTTGCGCCGTCAGCTACTCGCGTTGTGTCGTATCAGTTTTCTCGCATGTGTTGTACTCTCTGCACGTACAGAAGGTCCATTCAGTGATATCCAATACCTGTACTTCTAGATACATTCGGCTCCTACAGTAATAGACTGGCAAATACAACAGCTAAATGCGGCTATAGTTCTTAAAAAACTTGGCATGCGTGCTGCACAAACACGAACAGGAGACTAGCGAGTAGCGCTCCGCATATGTAGGCCGGAATGTGGCATCCTCGAAAGGAAACGTCCGCGAGGCAAGTCCGAGTGATCATTGAGGGAGTTGGGTATATCCTTCTGCAGTCCGGTTCCTCCACCAGCGCCAGAGCCCGACGCTGAGGAGGACGTTCCCAATTCCGAAGACGAGATGACCGGCGCCAAGGAGGGTGAGGAGCCACCAGGTGTAGCCGATGACACGGTCGAGAGTGCGCCCTGTACATTTCTTCAGCGTGGTCCACGGATCTGGGGTGGGATTGTAGCCGTCAGGCAGACGGATGACGGGAACGGCCATGGTGGTTGATGGAGCGGGTGGGAGGAGTAATAATGAAACAATAGGTTTCTGGTGAACGAAGGTTAGTGACTGCGGGCGGTCCAGGATGGGCAACGACATACGTGGTCGGAAGTGGTATATGACGGGATGGCGGTATACAAGACGTTCTCGATGCTAGATTCTTGCGGGGTGTCCGGCGGGTCCGAGTGGGTAGTGTACATGACCCGGTCTGTCCATGCGGGCACGCGCTTCGGGCTGTCGATTGAAGGAGAGTACGTTGGTCAAAACAAGAACACACGTCACGATGAGGGGCGAAAGCATCAGGTGGACATACTCGTATCTGTCGACCTCTCCTAAGTGGTACTTGTAACTGCACTTGAACCTCCAGAACTCGCCTTCGCGGAAGCTCTGGAATATTGTGCCCTTGACATCCCGCTCGATGACAAGCTGGTCGTACTCCTTGAGCGCGCTCCGCCCTTGGTCGCTGGAGAGAGCTTCAACGAGGTTTGGCAGCTGGTCCGCGCGAGCAAACGCGTGGTCGGGAGGCAGGGAGAGGCGGAAGTTGAGGTCACCGAAGAAGAACAGGTGCGACGTCGAGAACATGGTCGTGAGGTTCTTCGAATCGGTGCCAGGCAGCGGAGGGAACAGAAGGCTTCCGACAATGGCGTGGTAGTCCCGTATGCGGTCCGCGTTCTTGTGCGCGTGCGCGGTGAGGTGCGCGCAGACGAAGCTGCGGCGGTGACGTGAGCACGCGACCTCCTCCTGGCACAGCTGGGTACATACGTGTAGACCTCCCCGACCGCGCCGTCGTCGCCCGGGACGCGGAAGCGCACGGCGACGGCGCCCTTGTTCCCCATGTACGCGGGCCCGCACCCGGTCCACTGCGTCTGCACGTCGACGGCCTTCTTACCGATGCTGTCGTCCCGGCCGTAAACGAGGAGCGCGACGCCGACGTTGACGACCTTGGCGATGAGCGTGTACCGCTCGTTGTTCGGCGCGTGCTTCTCGATCTGGGATAGGATGAGCGCGTTGCGGTCCTCGATGACGGCCTTGGACCAGCCAGCCACTAGTGCGACGCCGCATGGATATTGAGCTCTCACGCGACCGACCTCCCCAGCCAAACGGATGTAACGAGAACTCACGGCCAAGGTGGAGAGGGAGCAGCTCCTGGAAGCCAACCGCCACAACGTCTGGGGCACGCCGCTCGCGCGCGAGGAAGGTCGACACCTGGAGGGTGGGCGCGAGCCAGTCGACGAGGTCCTGGGGGAGGCCGCGCTCGCCCTGCAGGTTCGTGTTGTACGAAGCGATCTGGACGAGGGGGCGGGCAGGGGCGGTAGACATCTTGAGCAGGTAGCAATGTGTGCGGACGTTCAGCGCATAGGGTGCGAGTGTGTGGAGGAGGATAGCGACGGAGCCCCTGCCGTCATGGATGCAGGCCTTGTCCCCGCCGCTGCGACCTCCACTGCTCCTTCCGCCATGGGCGTCTCATGGCTTAATTTGGCAAGTGTGGTGGTTCGGCGGGATTTCGAGCCACATGGAGTTGACTCGCTTGGGAGTCTTCACTTCATTATGCAGCTCGGCATCCAACCTACACTCAACTTGACACTCCAAATAAATGGGAAAGTCCCAAATCCCACGACAGCGAACCAGTGCGAGTCCAAAGGAGTAATCTCCCACTCTCTTATTAGCCTACTAATCGTTCTCCTCTTTTCCACATTCGAAACAGTCCTGCCCTCCAAGCCAATCTCCCGGAAGCCTCGTGGACTTGTATGGACTTAAGATGGATATGTTCACCTCCAAACATGCACCTTCAACGTCTCCCCGGGCTTATTCTATCCTCCTTGTCAATTTCGCGCAATTGTAGTGAACTGGTATGGGCTTGCAATAGCTGGTACATGTAGCTCCAACTCATCTTCGCTCAGGGCAGAATAAGAATGGTCTACGAGCATCGTCTGCGATCACCACCGAGTTGAATATCTATCGGGTCGGAAAGTCCCGGTCGAAGTGCTTTCATCCAACAAGGCTGTCGTGGTCATCGATTCATCCTCCGTCTTATCCTGTATATATAGCAGATAGCGTGTGCATTCTTTCCAGGACTTGCACAAAATCGCGAGGATCATTCGGGTGCATGTGCCCGACTTGTCGATCAGGGGGCCGCCTGCTCGCAAGTTAGCCCACACTCCTTCCCATTGATCCATTATTCATTACGAGCCAGAGGAGGAACACTGGCCCGACTGCTCACATGATGGCCCCTAGTATTTCGACGCAGCGGTAGCCTACAGCCGAACCACTATCGTACAATAGGGATGCCGAGAATGTATCTGGAAATGTGAACTATTTGGTGGGAATAGGCGCGGACTCGGAACTATCTGCATCATCACAGGGAAAAATACGCCCGGTTGGCCGTGCATTGTCTTCCCGAGAGTCAGCCTGCGCGCCGCAGGGGTCCATCTGGCTGGGAGAGTCGTATCCCGAGGCTCGTGGTCCCAGTCCACCTCAGGTCCACCCGCCCAGCACGGGGCCGGGACTCGAGACATCCTCCCCGGTCTGCTTGTAGTCGCCCTGGCCTTCTTCGACCTCTCCTTCGGCTTCCGTCAGTTACGGTAAGCTATCGTCCCAAATACCGTATAGGTCCCAGACACTCGACGCTCTCGTCCCTGCGGTGGCTCGACGGGCGACGGAGAAGATGCGGCTGCTGTATCGCTCCGGACCTCGACGCGGGGGAAGTAGTATCCAAAGCCTCCGTAGTCCAGGCCGAGGGTGACGGTGTACGTCCTGGCTCCTGCGGCCTTCAACGTGCAGGTCACGCTCTCCGTCGCAAGGGAAGAGTAATGGATCCCAGACACTGTGACAGCGTCGCTTTGATCTGCACTGTCCCGCGCAGAGTCGGGACTGAGGCGCCTCAACGTCTGCACACAGGTGTCGATGGTGAGCTCATCCTCGTCGGCCCGGGTGTGCAGGTAATCTATGGTGATAATGTGTTCATCGTTGGAAAGCGTAAGCCGGTGCGCCATGGGATTAGGACGAAGCTTGGCTGTGTACCCTTGGTCGCCTAGAGCATCACGAGTCTCCCTCCCTAGCATCAACTCGATTCGAGTCTCCCTCCCTAGCATCAAAGACCAGTCGACTGTGTAGATGTCCTCCCGAGTCACTTTGGCACGATTGGGGTGAGAGATGTATACCGTCTTGAGCTGTATCTGCGACTGGTTCCGACAGCGCTCGATGGTGGCCGGTGACAAGGGGAAGAGTTTGACAAAGGCTGAGCCGCGCTCTGGGTCTGGAAAGATCTGCACAGTCCCGGAGTGCAAGAATTCAACAGCGGAATCGGAGGAAGGTATGTAGCATATGCGTCCAAGAAGGCAGCCGGGGAATTTCTTGTGCTCGCACCCGAGGATAACCAGATACCACTGGGATAGTGGGACCTCGTCAGGGCATTCAGTCGCGGCCGCATGTATATACTGAGAGAGGGGTATCACCGGAACCTGCGTGCGAATACCATGCGGGAGGGATGTGTATTCTGGGAGGGGAGGATGGAAGGGCTGCAGTCGACTGAAGACTTCATTATCCGAGACTGCTTTAATGCCGGAACCATCCTTGAATGCCCGGTGGGAATTTGCGAGCAAGGAAGTGCCATAAGCGGTCCGAGTGAGGCACTTGAACGAAGGGGGAACGGACGCGGTCATGGAAGGCTGATGGAGTGTCTCGGAGCCCAAATAAATGTCTTCCCATGCGAAGAGGGTCTGGTCCGGGATGCGCCGCATGATCTCCTCCTGCAGTCGCCTGAAAGCACGCTCCCCCTCGCCGTAGAGGGTGGGCATGTGGATATCGAAGAGTCCAAGCAATGAGTATGCGCCATCTTCCACCCTCGTAGTCTCTCTCCTCGAGGCCCACGAGAGCCGTTGGGCGACGCTGAACTTGTCGAGGGACTCGACGTGCAACAGGGCTCTATAGCTGATGCCGGTGATGTCCTCGACGAGGTCGGCAAGGGAATGCTTCCATCCGATGAAAGTCCAGTCCTGGGAGAGAAACATCACTTGGGAAGGGGCGATGAGCTCCTGGAGTGTCCATCCACGCGTGAACCATAAGCTCTCGCGGAAGCTGGACCATTGTCTCCGATGGTCTTCTTCGGCAGAAACATCGGCAAGGAATGCGTAGCAAACCGTCGCTCGCCCGTACCAGAGGTACATCGAGTTGATGGCCTCGGAGAGTTCTGAGCTGCTGGATTTGTCGATACAGCATGAGTCGATCCAGATGTACCGGTAGCCGTTCTCCCGTGCGACTCGGCATGCGTGGCGGATCTTGGGCGAGAGCTCCGGGTCGTCCCAGATGGAGGCTGACGGCGTTTCAGACCAACTCTGCGAGGGTGGAATGTTAAAATCTAGGAAGGGGGACGATTGTATGTCGGATGGGCGCTGTGCCAGTGAGGAAAGCGTAAGCGCGGGTCCATCCTGGGGGGGCTTGAGGGAAGACAAATGACTGCAGGAGGTTTAGAGACTGAGTAGGACTAATGCTCGCGAGCGTACCGCTTCTGGATCTTCTTTAGTTCCTTGTACGTCTGCTCATGTCTCGGAGGGAGGGCCCAGGTGTGTGACAAGATAGCATACTTGACATGCTTATCCTGTGGGTCTATCTCGACAAACTGTCCCGTCTTGGTATCGAGGACGCGCATGTTATTTCAGCAAATCGAGATCTAAGTCTTCTAGTCAGCCCATTGCAATGGTAAAGACGAGTGGATGTAGGATACGGCGTACCAGCAATGACCAGAGAATCACAGCAACCGGGTTTGAGAATGGTTGAGCGATGGGTTGTCCACTGGAGGGGGCCAGAAGGCGGAATAGTAGGAACTGGTATTGGGATCGGTGGTTGCGCCTACGCGGGGAGTGCAAAAAGCACTGATGAGATGGCAAACGGGAAGGAGGGAGACGCACCGTAACGGCGAGTAGGTCCATGGCTGTGCAGTTAGGTTCAAGAGGCTCCGCAGAGCGGTGAGACAGCGCTAGCGATTATCGTCGGCAATGACAGAAGACACTGAGAACCGCCGAGAGAAACACAGCAACACAGACAGCGGCGGCACGCGTACGAGCCCCGCGGTACTCCTAGGTCCGTCAACGCCGACTTCGTTCTCACATCGAAGGCGGTCTCGTGTTACCGAAGCTCCGTTGCTACACTCGCGCATGTTTGTGGGAGTGCCGGAGGGGGCAATAATGATATTGGGGAAACCACATAACAGCGTCCCGGGCAGTACAGTGGCACGACCACGCTACTGCATGGAGAGGGAAAAAGAAGAGACAATGACATTCCACAACAGAAGGAAAGAGCAAGGAAGTCAAGACTAGTCGAGAACACGTAGGTCTACGCTGGGATAATGACTACTAGTACTTTAGCCAGGAACCGGTAACAACGAGCATACATCCAGCAGGGAGAACGACCACTTAGATCTGTTAGGGAGCAGGCATGTCAGCAAACCGGGCCATTCTTGCGCACACAGGAAGGGTGGGAACGCACGTATTGTGAGAGCCAACGGAAGCCCTCGCCGTAACCCTGCCGCTGCACGACTGAGCACATGAAAATCTCGATAGGCCGGATGTCATTGAGGGGGACCTTGCCCTGCACACGTGAATATCAAGCGCAAAGCAGAGCAACGTTGAGGCAACGTCAGCAGGTGATATCAAACCCTGTGAACAAACTACGTACCTTGCCCGTCGTCTGGTAGAGGCCTAGGTGATGCCGGAGCTCGTCCTCGCTCACAGCGCCTGGCGCGTCAATCTTGTTGCCAAGGATAAGGAAGGGTACCTTTGACAGCTCCTCGATCGAGAGGAGGGCGTCGAGCTCCGCCTTGGACTCGGAGAACCGCTCGAAGTCGGCACTGTCAACCAGGAAGATGATGCCGTCGACCTCGGGGAAGTAGTCACGCCAAAGACGGCGAGCTGGTCGTCGCACGAGGGCTCAATGAGTGGCTGGGCGGACGGAGAGTGATAGTACGACGTACCCTGCTGGTGACCACCCAAGTCGTAGGTCGTGAACTTCACGTTACCAATAGCGAGCTCCTCAGATGCTGCAACGGGTCTTGATACATGGAAGGAAGAATGGCTGTTATCAGTACTCACTAGGGTGGAGCGTAGGCTGAAGGGTCGCGAGACGATCATTCTTCAGCATGTGCAGGAGGGTCTGGGCACAATCACTATAAACATAAGGAAGGAAGAGACACTACTATGAATTCGACGCACCGTCTTGCCAGCATTGTCCAGGCCGAGGAAGAGGATTTTGGCGTTCTTGTGCAGAAGGCCTGCGGAGTGTTCATTGAGTGCTGAACTCCTGGGTAGAGGTTGACATGCCCAACGCACCGAGCTGAGCAAGGACGTCCCAGAACCAGTTGATAATGAACATGGCGTCGTCGACGATGAGGAACGACGGGCTGTGGAGGAGGTGAGGAGAAAGTGGCTGCGAGAGTTGAGATTCCAGACGCCTACCCTTGCAGTGACGTGGTCGTAGACGCCCGTGTCGTTTGGCGGCGTAGCGTGTAGCGTGCTTTGTCGAGAGCACTCCAGGCATATATATCAATCCATCATCTTTGTCCACTCATCATGCCCAGTAACCATACTTGACTACAACTGGGTGACGCCGACCGCGATGAGGACACCGACTTCAAAGCCAGTTCTAATGAAAGAACAAGTAATGGGCTGACGCGTTTGCGAATCACCCACTCGGCCAGCTCCACACGCCATCTCTTCACGTTCATCTGCCCATTCGAAGGATACAACCATAGAGAAGAACACCGTTCTATTGCCACCGGAAAACTCTATAGTGTACAACAATGTAGAGTCTAAGGCAGGGAAAGCCTGTGGGGAGGTTCTGACACTCACTTCACCACGGCATCGAAGGTGATGGGTGGGTGAGCTCTTATTCCTCCCCATCCTGAGGACCTACTCTCCGCAATACCGAATCGCCGTGTCCTCTGTGTTGTGTGTCGAAGGGACAGGCACTGTCTAAAAGGTTGCGTAAGGTTCAAAAACACGGCACGCAGGTCCTTATAAACATTTCTTGTTTGTGTCTGTTTACATCAATGTCCGTGAGGCGCACAAGCATCCGCCTATGCCCGCGAGAGATTCCCCCGAAACGACGCGCCGAGTCTCGATATCGACCAAGCGTACAGCGAAGTCGTCGCAGATGATCGCGAGCAGGCCGCTATCACAATGTAGATGAATACAACAACCGAGGGCAGAACAAGCGCATCTGCCGCATGGAAGTTGAGGAACTCCCAACCCGAGACTTTAGATGACCATAATACAACAACGCATCAGTGACTGAGCTGCCCGCGGCACCTATGGCAAGTCCTCCAACCACTCGCACAGCGGTGACAACCCATCATGTTCTGGGTGCTTTTCATCAGCAGCGGTTTTGCCCATCACCGAGGTCCCAATGAACCCGATCTCGCCACCTTCCCACTCGGCGAACTTGAACTCGCCACTCCCCGTGCACTCCAGGCCGCCCATCTGCGAATCCGACTCCTCCGCGCCCAAGCTCTCCACGCCCACCCCGTGCGCGTGCGACGCCCTGCGCTTCTCCAGCTCGCGCTCGAGGATGGCCCGCACGCGGTTGATCGCGAGCTGCTCCGCGGAGGCCGTCGCAGTCGACTTGAGGAGGTCGCACTTGTGCGAGACGATGGTCAGGTATGGCGTCTCGCGAGAGGGGGGAAGCGACGTCAGAGCGTTCAGGATCATGTGCAGGTGCCTATACAGCAGAATGCCCGTCAACGAAGCAACGAGTGCAACCGGCGCGGGACGTACTCTGCGACGGCAGGCCCATTGCGTGAGATTGTGCTCGCATCTACCACAAAGGCGATGGCTTTCGCGCTGGGCAGGTGCTCTAGAAACTGGTCGCGAATGCGAGGGTGCCCGGGTACGTCGATGACACGCAGGGTCTTCTGACTTGACGAGAGGGTTACGAGAGCCGCATTCGTCTGCATGGAAGTATGTGTGGGGAGAGTTTGCTTATATGCTAGCTTGGGATCGCAGTGCGCAATGAATGACGGCACTGGGGATGGCATTGAGGGATGCGGACTTACATTGGTCAGTATGGCGGACTTTCCGGCATCCGAGCATCCTGCGAGAATCACGGCATCTCCACGGCTTGTCGACCGTCTGCGTGCCAAGACAACAAAAACTAAAGGCGAGTCAATGCATGTTCGATATTCACGCCATATCAAAGGACGGACTTGCAACAAGGATTACAGCGAGCACCAGTGCAGCTACCAGTTGCAATTGGGGAGTCAGAGGCGCGCCGGGGGAAAGGATTTCTGGTTCAGGTTGTTTGCCGTCCATCCTCGAAACCGTTGCCAGAATGAAACCAGAGGAAAGATCGTGAGCAGAGGGATTGAAGCACCTTGCAAGGTCGCGCCTGCCAGGGTAGCGCAGGCGATCGAGATCGACCGTGTGTTTGGTCGTGTTAGAATCAGAGGCCGTTGGTAAATAGACGACAACAACGCCTATGGCGAAAGAGAGATGACTTTGCTCAACAATTCCATGGAATACAGAGCTGCAAAAACCCACTAATTTTAGTTTCTAAACCCTCCGACAGTCGTTTCTGCCATAGCCCGATGTGACAAGCGTCCGGTAAGTAGGTATATATCCCTTCCTCGGAAATCATCGCTATAAATAGCTACTTCCTACCCGGACACCAAGATCCCAGCGCTAGAAAGACTCAGGAATCACAATTAGAGCCGGACCGATTGGGAGAGATTCAGATGACTGGCAAGATCAAGACTCGTGCAGATACATCCTGGAGAGCCGAGAAATAAGTTGCTCCAGAGACAGAGAGACCCATGACCATCGGAAAGGGACAGAGTTTATAAGACAAAGGCACTTTAAGAGAAACAACAAGCAGACCAGGACCCAGACCCCAGACAAGTATGTGTCACATGGCGACCGCCCGGCATCTCGTGAATTACACGGGAGCCCGACATGGCCAATGTGAACGAGACGGAGCACGCCAGAGAGGCGCGTCGGAGAGAACACTTGAAGGAAACAAGAGATAGAAGACAAGAGAGACATACACTAGACAGGTCCTTGAAGAGAGATGAGGGAGCAAGGAAGAGGGAGTTGTTGGTCGACAGTGGGCTGCAGAGGTTCATAAAAGTACTGGTCAGCCAATAATGATTGACTGCTGACACTGCCAAAGTTGGAAATTGTGGGGTTTACCTTCAGACGTCACGCATGAAGACTAGTTAAGAGCAGGGGATGACTGCCACCCACATATGAAGCGATAAAAGATATGTATTCGTTGCCCGATACATGTTACCCTGGAAATAATACGTGGTCCTACAAATCCCGATAAATATAATTAATAGCGTCGTCGTCGTCGTCCTCAGTTGCAAGTGCAAGTGCTAACATTGGGCTTTTTGCCGAAGGGACACGAGCCGGCTGGTTGAGAGGCGAACCAGGTGAGCAAACATCTCCCAAAACCAACGCCGTCTGAAATAAAAGCAAGGACTCACCCTGGCCGAAGGGGAAGATCTCAATGTTTGGTGCACCGAACAGGCCAGGGTTGACCCCATCGAGCTGCCGGTGCGACAGACCCTTGAGCTCCGCGTTCTTGGGCCCGCGCTGGCAGAACGGCGTGCTGGGCACGACGCCGTTGATGTTGAGCGCATTGCGGGGGTGCGCCGCGTACTTCTTCGCGTACGCGATCAGCGCTGGCTTGTTCTTGATGTTCTTCCCCTTGGCAAAGTCGACCATCGCGTCCGCGACCGCTTGCTGCTCGCACGGGTCCGCGTTCGCGAGGAGGGCATTGATGCCGCGGATACCTGCGAGCTGCACGCACGGGTCGCCGGTAACAGTGTCGCCGCCGGACTTGAAGCAGAGGTTCTGCCACTCCTGTGCGAGCCGAGGTCGGTTTGGGCTATGCGGCGGACGAGGGGAGCATCCTCTGAGCGCTGGGTGAAGTCGTCCCGCTTCTTGGCTTTGCATGCCGCGGGGGCTTTGGCGGTACGACTGTGAATGGCAGAAAAATTCACAGTTCGAACGGATATAAATCGACGAGTATACTCACGCTTCGAATACGTCGAAACCACGGCCGAAAAGGCCGCCCGCACCGGTGCTGCTGATCCGGGCCTCAGCATCAGCGTTCGTGTCGCAAACAAGGCTAAATTGAGGTCAGATAAGGTCAAGTTCAGCTCATGATGTTTGGTGAAAACTGCGCACCTAGTGCCGCGAGACCAAAGGAAGCGCGAAACACGTCAAGCCAGTGTTACAAGGCGTGACGACAAACTTACCACCCACGCACTGGGCGAAGCCGCCCTGGACGCAGGCAATGTCGCCATCATTGCAAGAAGAGGTCTTGGTCAGCCCCTTAAACTTCTGGTTCAGAGCCTGAGCATTCCGGCCGTTCTCGAGAAGAAACGAGGCTGCGCGACTAACGAGATGAGTTCAGCGAGTGCCCACAAGGCAACAAGTAGATGATATGAACACTCACGACTCGAGGTCGCGGCCCTTGATACCACCCTTGGCGCCAGTGACCGCAATACGGGCGGCAGCGTCGGGCTCGGTATCACAGGTAACGCTAGTGCCCGGCTTGAGGACCAAAGGGAGCGCGAGGCACTGGGTGCCCTCACCGCAAGGCGTTAGCACGAACTTGCCATGATCGCACTTGGCGAACGCGCCCTTGATGCAGGCCACCTCGCCGTCCGTACACTTCGAGTTCGCGCTCAGGGACGCGAACTTGGCGTTGAGCTTCTGCGCTTCCTCGCCGTTCGAGAGGAGGAATGACTTGTCGCGCTTCTCGGCGATGGGGCCGGCGGCGACTAGGCCAGCGAGGGCGAAGGGAAGGACGACAATGCTAGCGAAACGCATGACGTTTGTGTAGTGTATATCGTGAGCGGAAAGGAATGTGAAGGACCGAGCGAGGATGGCCGGGAGTGAGGGCGACCGAGCGCGAGTTCGTAAGGTGAGGGGCGACCGGGCTCCTACGGTACCTTGGTGGATGAGATGGCCTATTTGTACTGGAGGGGCGAACGCAGGCAGTGATACGCCCGTAAGTAGGGTGCGCGGCGGCCTCAAACACCAGTTACCCCAAGGGGTGAGGATGGACTCTTCGTGTGGGGTCCGCCATCAGAGGATGGTAAGTCCTATTCTTCGGGGATGGTTATCGCCCAATTTAATCATCGGGTAGGGTTTGATGAGTCTTGTGGAGAGTGTGTCCATCAGCGTTGAATACGAACATAATCTGCCGTGTTTTCGATGGTGTTCTGTATCTCCGAGGGAAGACATGTCGGCATCGGGCATCGCAACTTGACCCTGCCAAAAGCACGTCGTCTTCGTGTATTTGCATTTATGCCAAGTGGCAGCAAGCCGTGTCGTCGGGGGTCGGGATTGGTGTCCAACGCATTCCTCGACGCATGGCGAGGCTACAGCTAAGTCTGTGGTACCCCAAAGGTGCTGCACCACACCATCGCTTTCGTGTTGGGCAATAGGACTCTTCAGGGCGGTGTCAGAGGATACGCAGCGCGCTGTAGACACCGACCCACCATGATGTCAAACATGCCAAGGCTTTCCGGAAACAAATTCGCTGGAACGCGGTCTGACGCAGCATCATGCATCATGGGCGATGCGCCTGGCCTTGTACGACTGCAACCAGCCTGGGTCTTCGTAGTGTTGGGACCGGCGGTGCGCCAGAGCAAAGTCACGAGCTTTTCGCCATATGCATGATCGCCAGACTTGATTTTGAGATGTGGGCTGCGTACTTGACAAGATCGTGGAGGTCGTTCACCGACGAAGCAGGGCTCGGTGTTGTCGGCATCT
Organism: Sanguinoderma infundibulare; assembly: GCA_032821775.1. Taxonomy (NCBI): domain Eukaryota; kingdom Fungi; phylum Basidiomycota; class Agaricomycetes; order Polyporales; family Polyporaceae; genus Sanguinoderma; species Sanguinoderma infundibulare. The sequence continues at coordinate 1,036,024 of JAVLRN010000005.1, read as the reverse complement.
AATCTAATCTACCCCAAGGCGCGATCACGAAATTTCTTGAAGGTGGTGATCGCCGTGCTCAACGCCTGCCAGTGGCCGAGTCTCAGTGGGTAGCTGCAGTGGACGTCTCCCTTCTAACTTCTGACCTGGGTCTACATCACAACATTTCCCTTGCCTTTTCTACTTTCCGGGTGTAGCAATTCATGGGCGCGCACAAGGACACACGCACCAGTCCCCCACCCAGGAAGCGTGCTCGGGTTGAAGCACCCGACCTCCCACATTCCAAGCAAGAACCCCGCCTCTTCGCACCGTTCCGCGCACTTGGCCTCATCACAAACAGCGTGCCATTTGTGCTTCAGACGCGCTCGCACAAGGGTGCAACCGATGGTCCTCGCATTCATCTGCTTACCTGCTTAGGGAGGGCATGGGCGATGTGGGAAGGCGGGAAAATGGGCCTACTATTCGTAGGTAAGTGCTTTCGATGTGCATTCAATGCCTGCGCGTATGTGCGACAATTTAGGATGCGTATCTTATGAAAAGCCAACGTACAGGCCCCGACGCACCCATGCCCATAGCTTCTATGGCTATGGACGGGAATGCCGTATGGGTATCTTCCGGTCCACACCTCATAAAATATCTCCGTGGCAAGCAAGTGCGTACAGGCTCTTTGTTTGTAGCTTGATATCACGACGTTGATTCGGCTTGCAGGTCACTCGCCTGACAAACCCGCTCGAGACTTCGTTGACCCATATACTTGTCTTCGGTCCCCAACTCCTCGCCCTGACCGATGATGGTAGTCGAATGCTGGTATGGGACATGGAGAATGAGGGTATGTTATATATTCTTTACTCTTAGCATCCTCACCAATCTCTCGCCCTTCAGAAATTCAAACAACCATTCAGTTCGAGCCCGGTTTCACGGCCATCATGATCCACCACCCCGCTACGTATCTCAACAAGGTCTTGGTCACCAGCAGCCAAGGCAGCATGCAGCTCTGGAATATCCGCACACAGTACGTCTATTCATCAACCATGTGGCATCTGTCAACGCTCAGTCTCCTTCCCAGAACACTCATCTACACATTCCCTGCCGCATCCCTCCTGACCTCTCCTTCAAACACCGCTTCCACCGCCATCACAGCGCTCGCCCACTCACCAGCCATTGATGTCATCGGTATTGGTTTCTCGTCCGGGGAGATCTCCGTGTACGACATCCGCGCAGATGAACGGCTCATGCGCATGGTCATGCAGGATGGCGGCATCCGTGCCATGTCCTTCCGGAGTGGTACGTCACCTTTGCTTGCCATATGCTGGGTAGCGCGGTTCGATTAATTTTCCTGGTTGCAGATGGTCAACCCATCCTAGCGACCGCCTCATCGACAGGACACATTGCGCTCTGGGACCTCAACTCGGGCGGACGTCTGTTGCACATCGTTCGTGGTGCGCACGACGGCGCTGTCACAGCCCTCGAGTGGGTTCCAGGTCAGCCCGTACTCATCAGTTCCGGCGAAGACAACAGTGTCAAGGTGACATTCCACGCCCGAACCTTTGGCGACTGGTCGATTATACTGAAATGTGATATGCTGCCAGCAATGGTTGTTCGACTCGCCAACAGAAGCACCGCGTCTGCTCAAGTTCCGCTCGGGGCACCACGCACCGCCCCATCTCATACGGTATTATGGCGAGGATGGGAAACAGATCTTGACGGCCTCAAGAGACCGCAGTTTGAGGTGTACGAGTGTGGTGCGAGACTCGAGAAGTTTTGAACTCAGTCAAGGTGGGCGCATAGCCAAGCTTTCGGAAACCACAGCGCGTCTCGATTCCAACGCATTATCTAACAGGGTCACTGGCGAAGAAGGCGACGAGCCTATCCATCCCAATAACGTCGCTCAAGTTCCCTGCTATCAACAATGTAGCATACTCCACAATTCGTTCGAAAGACTGGGACGACATTCTGACAGCCCACACCGACGAGGCCGTCGCGCGAACATGGACCATGAAAGACAAGCGAGTTGGGAAACATGTCTTTAACGTCACCACCGAGAAAAAGAAAGGAACAATCGTTGGTTCCGTAAAGGTACGCGCCCGGCCTAATGTCATATCGCTACTTGCGTTAACAGGTAGTCTACTTGCAGGCTGTATGCGTAACAGCGTGCGGCAACTTTGGCATTACGGCGTCCTCGACAGGCGCCATCAACATGTACAACATGCAATCTGGGATTTTACGGCGGACGTTCGACATCGGGCCATGTCCCGCAAACGTTCCAAGTCGGTTCCGTCCGGTTGCAGGCAAGAAGAAAGAAGAGCGGTGTGTTACCGGGCTCGCAAGCGACGCCCTCGACAGGACAGTCGTCGCGAGCACGCTGGACGGCACCATCAACGTTAGCTACCCTATCGCTCTCTCCTACTGTATGCGCGTGCTAACCTTCCGTCGGCAGTTCTTTGACTTCCATACGGCAGCCTTAGAGCATACGCTTGTTCTGCCCTCGGCCGCCGTGTTCATCACGCTCCACCGCGACAGCGGCCTGCTCGCGGTCATCTGCGACGACCTCGTCGTGCGCTTGGTCGACATCGAGACCCGGCGCGTCGTCCGAGAACTCGGGGGCTTCCGCGGACGCGTGCTGGACGTGACCTTCTCGCCCGACTCGAGATGGCTCGTGGCGACGTCGCTGGACTCGATCATCCGCACGTTCGACGTCCCCACCGGTCGTCTCATCGACGCCTTCCGCACGTCAAGCGTCGCGACGAGCATCTCGTTCTCGCCCACCAACGACTTCTTGGCAACGGCCCACGTGGACAGCGTTGGGGTGTACCTGTGGTACGTCTGAGATGTGGTGCGGAAACGCGCATGCAGTCGAGCTGACTGCTTCGTCCAGGGCCAATCGGGCACAGTATTCCGAGGTTTCGTTCCAGAGCATCGTCGAGGATGACGTGGCGGACGTCTCGTTGCCCTCCATGCAAGGACTGGCAGAAGACGAAGGTAATACCGCTTCACTTACGTCTTCTCGACCGTCTATACTGATTGATCCACCTAGCCCTCGACGCCCTCTCCGCGCTCACCGTCCAAGACAAGCCCGTGGACGCGGACGTCTTCACGACCCCGCCCCAGCTCGACGGCGACCTCGTCACCTTCACGCTCCTCCCGCGCGCCCGCTGGCAGACGCTCCTCAACCTCGAGGTCATCCAGCAGCGCAACAAGCCCAAGGAGCCGCCCAAGCCGCCCGAGAAGGCGCCCTTCTTCCTCCCCTCCCTGCCCGGCGTCGAGCACCGGTTCGCGGTCGACCACCAAAAGGCGGAAGAGAACACGAAGAAGCCGACGAAGCGGCTCCAGCGCGCGGCGGACGGGACGGAGAGCTTCTTCTATAGGAAGCTCGTCGAGGCGAGCGAGGGCTCGTCGTCTGACTGTACGTTTTCCCTGTATACGGTACGTTGAGAAAGATAGACGACTAACCGGTGCTTTTGCCAGACGAGGACTTCTTTAACTATGCCAAAGCGCTCTCACCGGCGGCCATGGACCTCGAGCTCCGCTCGCTCGTCTCTCTGGACTCATTGCGGATGTTCATCGGCGCGCTCACAAGCCGCTTACGCTCGCATCGCGACTTCGAGGCGGTGCAGACGTTCATGAACGTCTTCCTTCGCATGCACGGGGACGTGCTTGCGTCGAACGAGGAGTTGCAGGGCGAGCTCGAGACGGTTGCGGAAGCGCAGCGTAAAGAGAGCGAGAGGTTGCTGGAGCTGCTTGCTTCGTCGCTGGGCACGCTGGGGTTCATACGGGACGTGATGTGATTCGTTTTGTATTCACTTGTAGCTCGTGATCGTCTTTGGATACATCTAAAGCATTCGGGAAGCTAACAAGAGCCGTTGCGATGCGGGATTAAGGGGACTCCAGGTGTCCAACGTGAATCGGAAGGGTGCATTGGGAACTGAGGGTCTTTGAGCCAGCCAAATTGAATTGCAGCAGCCAGGAGGTCAACGGAGGCCGGGATGTAGCAACGCGCAGTATCCTCGTCGACTCCTCTCGAAAGCTCTATACGAACTCCGTGCTGATGACAAGTACCCACAAAGGCGTGCGACACTAGGCGGTCTCGGTCGGTGAGGTCGATCGTGCCGCCCGGGTGTCGACGCTATGGAAGACGAAGGTGGAAACGGATTGTCGTGAGTACCGGGAGGCGTCGATTCGCTACCCAGCTGGAACGGATATGGAGCAGAGGGGGGGAGAAGCTGCCTGCGAGAATGAGAACTCGGATTGTGCGGAGATTTAAACGGTCGACCGCGAATAGGTTCGCAGCATGGAGCGTCGATTCCTGGAGACTGGTGCAAAGCGGGAGGCTAGGGAGGATGGCCACGCCAGTGAAGAGGTGTTGTAGCTGGCCAGCGTGGAGCGGAACGAAGTCCACGTCTGGAAAGGAGGACCAGCGTAGATGCAAAGTTCGCAATGCTGGCATTCGCCAAGATGCCTTGGCTCCAGTACCTGACGAGTATTCGGACGGAAGGGACCAGGATTCCAAGACCACGAACGTCCGGAGTCAAGGAAAGACCATCGATTCTAGAAGTAATTCCAGCTGAGGAAGCGGCGCCAATACAAGAGTTTCCAGCTGGGGAGCCAGAGAACGTAAGGCCGTGTCGAGCAGACTGATTGGACCGGTGAGCTCGAGTCGCCAAATACTGGATCGCATGCTCATGTCTTCCATGCCGTTCATGAACTCGGAGGTACGGAAGAAGGGTGTGCCAACTTTCATGAAGGCCGAAGAGAAAACTCGGATGTTGGAGCAGAGCTGGAAGATGTCCGCCATCGCGGTCGTGTGCAGAGTGTCCCAATGATGAACGCCTTCCAGGAATAGCTCCAACCTGAGGGTGAACCGACCAGGAGAGGAGGCGTGTGGGGAATCGCCCGTGAGGCCCTTGAGCGCGTTTGCAATCTTGATGGCATGGTCTCCGCTCTTCACGAGAATATACCGAAAGAGAAACTCGGTGGCGATAGACGTCCACGCCTTGCAGACGAGACTGGCGGTGAGCATGAGGATCGTGGCTTCGCTGTGTCGGGTATGAAGACTAATCCCGTGTTCGTCAGCCGTGTGTGCGAGCAAAGATGCACCGTCGTCGCAGGTATAAGCACAGGGAATATGCGTTGCGTAGTCGAAGACCTTGACCCATATTTCAAATGACATGAGGCTGCGATGGTGGAGGTCAGGAAGACAGCTGTAAGAGCGCCCAAGTCGGAAGCGTCTCATCGACTTTCTTCACCGCTCACCACCACGATTGACCATGGACCCTGCAACGCCGGCGAACGTCGCAAAAGGCGCAGCCATAACATGCGAGTTCGTTCTCTCAGTCCTCATTCCAATTACACGAACGCTGACCACCATCAACACGCTTCTAACAGCCATTGCGTCGGGAACCTTCGCTGCACTCCATGGGCTCTATCGCGGGTCGCGCCATCCAACACCTCTTGCGTTGTCGGCCGCCGTAAATGGAGGGATAGTTGGCGCATTATTCTTCAGTGCGTGACACGGTTTTACTTCGGCGAGTCCGACCTAACGCGATGGCACATTCCGTCTAGGCATACGTGAAGTTCTCGTCCGTCCTCTGCTCCATTATTCAGAAGACTCCGCCCAGCCCACACCGAGCACGTACCCCCAAATTTCGTGGTCGCATATTCGGATGCACAATGTACCCGAGACCGCTGTTAGTGGCGTGTTGACAGGAGGGATCATCAATGCCTGGCGACGTACGTGCAGCATCCATATCTTTCTTCAACATATTCCCTAATTCCCTGTGTGTTCTCAGGAGGTGCTGCTGGGATATGGGCCGGTGCGCGCACGGCAGGCATTATTTGCACAGTCTTGCAGTTTGGCTTCAACGAGCTAAGCGTGGCGAGGGTCAAGTTTGTCTATCGCAAAACCCAAGCGCCGCAGCCACAACCAGACAACCATCCGCTGCCCACGGACACTTCAGAAAAGCCACGAACCTCTATCTTTGACCGTCTCATGGCCGTCATCGGATTCAGGAAGCTTAGTGACGAGGAGTACCTTAGGCTGCTGAAGAAGCAGCGAGACGAGGCTCTGGAACGAATAGCCGTAATAGAACAGGAACGGAGAGAAAAGGAAGAGGTACAGTGACACCGAGGAGCTGACATTACAGTCCGCCTCTTTGCTCATCCTCGTCTTGCCCCATCTGCACGGTAGTTAGTAGACTCGCACAGTAATACCTATCTAATATCATATACACCTCTCCACACTCCAACAAAGCGGGGTGTTTCGTTTCCCTGATGAATTTTCGGCAACTACTGACCATTCCGACCCTGGAGCCATGATCCTCCACACACGCAATTCAACTGCCACGCCTTCTCCCACGTCTGCCACCGGTTCAGCGTACTCTCCATGCCCATCTTCCTCTCCACAGGGACGTCCGACCGCCCGCCACACCGCCCGCACACACTGGCTTTCGTGGTCGTGTTGCGCATGAGCATGCCCTTCTTCACCACGTCCGTGTTCTTGTCCTTCACTGAGCCCACCTGTGCGCCCACTGGGGGTTCCGACAGCGCCAGGCGTGCGACGCCGTCGGAAAGCTCGGTGGACTTGATGAACAGCCGCGCGCGGTCGATCGCTGTCGAGGGCAAGATCTTGTCCACCACTTTCCGGATCTGCGGCTTCAGTGCGGGGACGGGGCAGCAAGCAGCGAGGCTTCGCCGGAGGTCCTGGGCTGCACACTTTGCATTAGAATGAATACAAGCTGTTTGGGATGGATTACACCTCACCGTCTGAGCCTTTTGTCGCTTGCATCATCTCTGCGAGGAGAGGCCCCACCAACTTAAGGTCGACGCCGATTTCCTCGGTGATATCGAGGAGGACGTCCTTGGCGATTCGGGACACCTCGCCCTTTGCAGTGAGCGTCGATATGTGGTCGTGAAACCGCTTGACGTGCTCGATCGCGGCCTTCAGCCGACTAAGCGCATATGGGTGCACAAGGTGCAAGAATATTGGGCTATTCAGCGATTCGCCTGAGATTCATGGTCAGAATCCGGGCATCGCTCTACGAGAAAATCAAAGAGCGTACTAGAGGACGAGACGGATTGCGTAGACGTAGGCGTCGACGGTCCAGGATCGGGTCGTTCTCCGACGAAGATACACTCCTTGAAGAGTTTTTCAACGAACTCGATGACCCAGCCGGTCATACCTAAGAGTTGCCAGACAGCATCTGCCGACAATGGGTAATGATCAGGACGTTGACAGATCGCAATTGGAGTCAACAGTAAAGCAGACGAACCCAAATCATACGAGTCTCCCTCTCGGCAAGTGTCGAACGCACTGCAACATGCAGACAGAGATGCAATCTCGTGCGCCGTCTGTCGACGGGCAGCACACATTTCCTGCTCCGGACCCCTGTCCAAGCGTTGCGCCCGAGCACTGATCGACCAACATTAGTTGAGGACCACCCCGCTGATTAGGCACGCACCCGTAGACCTCCGTAGCAACTCCCAGGAGTTCGGCAGTCCACACCTCCATCAGACCGTATGAGTCTAGTTCCATGGTCGCGAACGCTTGGTACAAGGTGTTGACCGTGACTTCAATGGGCAACGAAGGCATCGCGAGCGCATGTATGACGTCCGAAGGGGAATAACGTGAACGGATAGCTGCTATTAGGTGTCTCGAGAGGTCTCCATGTAGATTTCCTGTCAACATCGCGGAGCTCGCCACAGATACCCGGCGGGGTAGTGCCTGGATAGCAAAGTGCGAACCCAGGAGCGGAGATGAGATGCAGCAGACCAAGGCTTCGTTGGGTGACAGCGCGACACTGACGGGCACTGTGAGACGTTTGTATCACCTCCGTGGTGACTAGGAATACTGCGAAGTAGACGACGTAGACCTACCGTCAATGGCACCAGCTTGCGAATGCGAGAGGATGGGGACGCTTTCCCAGTCTATGTGGGTACTCAAGTCTGCTCTAGAGATCGCCCATCAGATGGAATGGCGCACTACTGTCAGCCAATACTCACGGTTTGAGCATCTCGACCGAACCGATGATAGTTTCCTTTGTTTTGGACTTGCGGCGCGGAAGCAAACCACCCGCGTCCAGAAAACCAGCGACGAGACCACCCCGTGTTTTTGACGGAAGAAGGAAACAAGGCACCTTCGTCTGACTAGGACGTCTCGCCTCTGATTTCAATCCCTAACACAACAAAATATCAATGAGAGTGTTCCTTCAGCAGCAGAGGGGCCGCACCCATATGTTTGCCGGCAGTCCGCTCATGAAAGTGTACGACACGATCTCGCACTGTGGGATTGATGTAACTGTAGGATGTCATCGTCGGAATACGGTCTTGGTGAAACCGACTTTGACTTACAATCGTCAGAATCCATAAATGTTGCGGCTAGATACAGCGACATAGGACCCTTCGAATCAGCTCTAGCAGCACCCGACGGAGCCGGATTGGGGGCGTGTGATGGTGGAGGACAATAGAAAACCAGGTCCACCAGGCGCAAACTAGGGTGATGTATTGGAGGCAGTGGGCGAGTTAAGATCGCCGCTGGTACACAAAGTTCAATTCCAGGACACGTTCGTTGTCAGCCAAGGCACTTACCAGGAATAAGGGCTCGAGGGTCAATGCGTACTTCGCAGAGATAGATGGTTGGCTCCTCACCCCACAGCTCCCATTCGCGCACGAAGGGTGCTTCGAAACCCAGTCCGAGCTCGGCTGGACTTTGACACGCTTGCGTGGAATTCTGCGAAGGTAACAATGCCGAACGCATTGCGATCAGGATTGCGGGGGCTGGATTAATCAGCTTACGCTAGAAAGTCGGAGAGAAAATAAATACATTGGTAACAGAGGCCAATGGCTGCCTTCACGCACACCCTATCGCCCCCGATCTTACCAACTGACTCTGGGTCACTTGGTTGGTTCGTAGGGTCATTGGGCTGAAGGAGCGTGGCACGAAGTAAAGGGCCCGTGCATCTTCCTTGTAATGAGATCTTGTAGACATGGAGAAGGTGTGCCTCGGTGACCAGGAGGAGCCAGGGACCCGGAAGAGCTATGAGCGGCCCAAGTGGTGGAAGGCGACTGGAAGTGCCAGTATCCGACACCTCCCACTATCGTGAGCGTGAGGAGTATCCCGACGTGTTTGGACCAAAACAACTCGCCTCTCTGTGGTGACATGTCCAGGCTGCAGTGACGACGCCACCTCCGATTGAATACGACCAACATTCTCTTAGAGACCAGTTATCCAACTGAGATTCCTTGTGCCAGAGGCATCCCAGACCCGGACCGGCTTTTCCGGGAAAATACGCGAAAAGCCAGTCGTCGATTGGGCAGAGAGAGATGACGGTCGCTGGTCCGTAGTTGTCGACTATGTTAGGGCCGGGAGTTGGCAAGTCGAACTGATGTGAGGTGGGGAAATGGCGAGCGGTGATGGATGCGCTGGATTCGTGGGGAGTGAATATCACAGAGGACTTGCTCCACTGCACAGGTCTACGAATAGATGGCAATGCAAATGCGGGAGGGACATGCGCAAATGTAAACAAGGGGCCAAACAGTAATCTGCTCTGGAAGACTCGCCTTCTCGTTCCCTCTAGTGAATGGCAAAGGTCCCACCACCCAAGGTGCCAATGGACGCTTTCCTTCGCTTTCCCCTTCGCAGCCAATGATAGACTCCGTTCATGCATGGGGGACATGGCCGGACGGTGCAGGTCGTTTCAGCCACAGATGCGATACCAAGCGTGTTCTACGAGTGGAAACGAGGACGATGAACAAGCCAGAAGCAAAAAGTCCGCTAGCACGTATTCAGGAGAACAAGAGGAGCGCAAGACGGTTTGCCGGGTTGCGAGGATGTAGTTAGTGGTGAGGTATGTATATGCGGCTCTGGACAAGACGCGGAGGTATGTGCAGCGATCATGCTGGGCGGGTTACATACAGTGGTAAGACCGTGACGCGCTCGCGTAGATCTTGCCGTCCACCACCACCTACAGGCGACCTCTCTTCGAACAACAATGCTCCAGACAGCCAATATTTCCAGAGAACTTGAAGGTGTACATACAGATGTTTTGCTTCAGGCGTTCGCAGACCGCATCATGGTTCTGGTCACTCAGCTAGGAAAAGTGGGGAGTTTGGTGAGTTCCGCACCATCCGATCTGTATCATTGTCCTCAAACCATCATCAGATTCAAGCAACCATACCCTCCACCATACCTCTCTTACCACCCCCGGCGCCGGATCCTGAGCATCCCAATGTTGTCCCCCTTCCGGTCCCGCCCCCTTCTCTTCAACTCACACCTCTACTCGGAAGCGCACCATCTGACCGTATACAAACTCTACATTCGCTTTACGCCTCACAAATTGCTACTCTGGTGTGGACAATGGAGGAGGCGAGCGCACTAGAATACGACAGACGCGCTGTGGTCGTCGGAATCGCGTTGGCCAAGACCCCAGGTTCGTCTGATTCCTCAGAACTCAGCCCGCACGATCGCGCCGTCTTCTATGGTGCTATGGAGATGGTGCGAGAGCTGTTAGCGAAGAAGTGAAACAAAATTGTTGTGAGTCATGCTCTCTGTCGAGGCAGTCCACCATGTGTTACGCATCGTCATTGACTTCCTCGTGATTCAAGGGTCCGGATGAAGCCATGTCGTACAACACCAATCCATCTTATTTTCAATCATGCCTCTTGAGCTATTGCTATGGAAGATACATAGTTCAAACGTTCATGTCCGACATTTCCGTGGACAAACGAGGATCGGCGTCCGGCGATGGAGGTACCTCTCGGTAACAGTTACCTCGCTCGTTAGTACAGGCCCGTGACAATGTCGGGGCCGTTCAAGTTCCTCGCCGTTGAAAGTTCAACCCACGCCTTCTACGACTTGGACTGCCCTGCTATGAGAATAGTGCACTGATACTCTATCAGAAATGAAAGGCCGATGTCAATGGTCCCCTCTATAGATCCTCACCGCCACGGAACTCCTTCCCGCCAACAAACCTTCCCTGCACATACACCCTCCTCATGTTCCGATCGTCCCCACAGAACAAGAACTTCTCCAGCATCCCCGCCAGCTCCTCCCTCTCCGTCCGCACCCTCGCCTTCCCGTGCGCCGTCAGACCCATCTCCAGCTCCTCCGCCGTGTCCATGCCCCACACCGCCGGGTTGCCCGCCTCGTTCCGAACGCTCACGACGAGCGCGTCGAACGCCTTGCCCGGCACCAGCGACCCGATGCGCGTCTGGAGGTCGCACACCTCGGCGCCGCCGAGCGTCGCGAGGTAGAAGAGGGTCGCGATTGGCAGCTGGCGGTCCGTGAACCGCGTGTGCGCAGGGGTCTTGCCATCCGAGTTCAGCGCGACGACCTTGGCGCACATGCTCGCGTGCTGGACCGCGGTGAGGATCGAGGGCGAGAAGCCGCCCGAGACGTCTGTGCCTAGCCCGACCTGATGCGCCTTGGTGAGCGAAACGATCGCTGAAGAAGAGGGAGAGAGGGAGGGAATGGAGGGTACCGTACCTTGATGCCGTGATCCAGGAGCATCCCGATCCGTGCGCACCCGCTGCGCAGGTTGAAGTTACTTGTTGGACAGTGGCTGATGCCCGCATTCCTCGCCTTGATGATCGCCACCTCCTCTTCCTCCAGGTGTACCCCATGCGCCAGAACCGTGTTCTTCCGCAACAGCCCATACGCATTATACACGTCCGCGTACGTGGTCTCCGAATCCCCCTTCGCCTTGCCGATCCCGTTCACCTTCGCCATCCCATTCGGCAGCGGGGGAGGATCGGGTAGCGACTCGGGCGGGAACAGCTTCTTCGTGAGCGCGACTTCGGCCTCGTTCTCCGAGATGTGCGTCTGGATCGCCAACGCGGGGTCCTCGGCCGCGAGCTTCCCCAGGCCGGCGAGAAGCTCACCAGTGCACGCGATGGCGAAGCGCGGGGTCAGGACCGGGCGTACAAGCGGTTCGGCCGAGCCCGCTGCGGGCGGGGGTAGGGCGCGGATGTGTGCGATAAGCTCGCGCGTGGCGGCGAGGGACGCGTCTACCGAGGGCTCGACATAGTAGTCGGGCGAGTTCCTGTCCATGTTGCATTTCTGTGGCGTGATTGATCGGTCGGGATGCGCTCAGAAGACGGGCGGGAAGGGGTTAGAGGGGAGCTCACCTACCCCGACGAATGCGCGCTGGCCTGTTCGAACGGATGGGTGTCAGTCGAGGGCGCGTGCTAGAAGGAGGAAGCGTGGCGGAGGCGCGCACCGTAGGTGTGAATTACGTCTGCGAGAACCTTTGTGGCCTCTAGATGAAGGGTGCCATAGTAGCAGCACGTCGTAGACTTTCATTTCCGCGAGTTAGTGTGAGTGGAATTTCCGAGCAGGGCGGCCGTACGCGTACCCCGTAGTCTAGCGTGCGCTTGATGACAGAGCCGTACGCTCGCTTCGCGAAGCCGGTGTCTGCGAAGCGGGACTCCATGGGAAAGGTGACTTGGGAAAGCCAATCCAACAGTTCATGCTCTTGACCACTATAGTCGAATTCTGAGCATGTCCCTGGGACGCGAGACAAGTAGGACACATACCTTCCAAGGTTCGGGACTTGGGGCGCATGCTATAATACAAGCGATACGGATGAGAAACCCCTGAGTGGCTCTGAGGTGCTTCTGAAGACTCACGATGTGTGTATCGACGAACCCTGGAATCAAGAACTCTCCCAGCTTCAGTTCAACGATGTCCAGAGCCTCCGAGGCCGCGCCATGGCGCGCGAGGACGTCCTGCAACTGACTCGCCGCCACGTCATCCTCGACCCATTCAATATCTCCGGTCGCGCGCGACACGGACAGCAACGCGCGAGGCAGCGCGCGATACTCCGTCAGGGACGTCGGGGTGATGAGCGCGCCATAGAAAAGGGTCGACATTTCGCCTCGAGCGGCCGAGGGATGTGCGCGCGGTGGATAGTCGTTGCGAGATAGGTATGGAGGATGGCGAGAGAAGGCAGGGCGATGGTGGCCTCGAGAGATAAGTACCGGCCGAGTGGGAAGCGCATGGTGTTCGGTTCTGAAGTCGCGCGAGTCGTATCGTGCCGCCTCCTCGCGTCCCGAGTCCCGGATCGTCCCCGCCCGCCAACACGGCGCGCGGGCGCTCCCCCACACCGCATCCGCATTAGGCAGGTGAGTAGGATCGGCAATTAAAGTTTCCCCCGACCCTGAGGTTAAGCGTCCCGAGGACCGTACCTCGCTCAGGGTCGCCTCAGGTGCGTCATCGCTGCGAGTTTCACCGTCTGCTGGCCGCAGCGTTACGGCTTGCTCTGTGACACGAGGTTCTGAGACAGATTGGGTTGTGGCCAACTTGTCAACATCGATGACCTACGGCGTGGCGTTTTGAATGCTTTGGATGAAACTGTGGGAAGATTATGGGCCTGTCTGCGTGGGCCTGGGTGCTATCAATCACTGTGCGTATACTTCACTTCACTTTGACTTACACTCATTTAAGAATAGTATTCCATGACGAGAAGTTGTAAAGTTGAGCGATCATCCATAGCGCTGAGAGCTGGAAGCACTTCTCCGACCTTATCGGTGGTGCAACGAACAGATTATCCTTCGCGTTGAATGATGTGGGCCAAGGACACATCGCGTAACAAAGAGGTGCGTACTTCTAGCTCGTCCGCGTCCTGTTTCCCGGGTTGCGCTGACCGCGCACAAACGATGGTCAACAGGTCACTGGTTCCTAAGTTTTGATGGGCGGTCTCATTATCCGGCGATATAAATCTCCTTGCATGCACGCTCCAAGAGGGGTGCCACTTTATATGACGACGATCAGGTCCTGTGACAGTAATATCCAACGATACACCGCATCCCGTTATCTCTCTCACACCTGTTTTGAACGCGGTTCCGTCGTCGGAAGCCGCGAAGCGCAGAACCGTCATCCTTACGCATGGTGCCAATTTGGCCGTGGCAAAGCAGATGCCCTTTTCGTTCGTTGACGCCGGGTGTTGACAAGTAGGACTCGTACCGAGGCGAACAGATGCAGGCGGCATCAGCATGGAAGGTGGATGTGACGCGGATGAGAAGGCGGATGCTGGGCGGGTGACCCGCAGTCGCACGTACAAAGGCACCGTTCGGGGCGCGATTCGACGCGACGCAGAGCGTTCCACGACGCGTCTTTGTGCTACAGATAGGGTCCAACGCCATTGATAGTACCGTCATTGCGTCCCTAACGCGTCGAGAGAGCCATCGACGCGTCAGGAAGACGAGAGACGCGTCAGTGGCTGCAATCGCGACATCCCACAGGAAGCCCAAGTAAACGGCTCCAAAGCGACGTCTTCGCAAGCACATCAGAGGGTAATTGAGGCGCATAATACTCTCACAAATGTCGGTGATCGATGGGTCTTCCTACGCTGCGCGTTCCTGAGCGTGGGGCCGGCGGGCACGGGTGACCTGCTGGCGATTTGCAACACCTCGTTACTCGATACTGACTGATATCGAGGCTTATCGAGGTCGTAGACTGGGGAGTAAACTTCTCGATCACCTGTGCGACTCCGTCGTGAGGAAGAGAAGGCGACCGCAAATGGATACATTGTACTTGGGTGGAAACAAGCCAGCTGCGAAGGTGCGGAGGAAGAAGGGAAGGACAAGACCTCGGGCGTTACGACCGAGGGGCGCCGGGCGCAATAAGCTTTGTCCCAGATCACCGTCAAGGTAGTGTAGCAACAACACTAGTTGCGGATGTAGACGGGGGTAAACAGCTGCTCTTCAAAGCTTCTCTGCCCAGGTTGTTATACGATGTCGCTTGCAACAACGTGCAAGTTGCAATGGATCTGATACGCGATGTCGTTCAACACCCGGACGGGGTCCGGACCGCCTGGAGGGGTCCGCATTCCACAAGCCACTGGCTCTCCATTTTGTGACTGTAGCCTTTGGACAAGCGAGCTCGGCTGTGAACGAAGAGAAAGCGAGAAGAGGACGAGGGACGGAGAGAGATTGAGCGGCGGGAGCTGTACGCAGCGCTGGATGGAGAATGATGGCGGCACGGGCGCCTTTAGATTCCCGGGCTTCTTTGACCCTTCACATCGGATTGCAATTGGCCCCACGTACGTATAAATTTCTTATATACCCTCCTTGTCTCCTCCCCCCGTCTGCGCCAGGCAGCCGCACACGTCGACTTATACCCTCGACATCGCCTCGCTCGCTGTCGTAGTCTTCGTCGTCGCTGCTTGCGCACCCCACCATCCACCCCTCGGTCTCGCCCCCTCCACCGGACGTCGCCATGCCATCTCTCCGTCGCACCCTCTCTTCTCCCTCGGTCCGCTCTTCCCCCTACAGGAATCCTTCTTCCAGCAGCGCGTCCAACCACACAACGCGCGCAGGAAGCAGCCAACCTCGTAGGTCCTCGGGGTCAGACACCAGCAACCGGCGCGTCCTCGCGGACATCGACTGGTGGGTCGTTCAGGATGGCCAGCGCGAGTTCGCAGCGCCATCAGGGGAGGAACAAGGCTCAGACGAGCAGGTTGCGGCGGAGAACCAGGACGTTCGTCCTCCCGGCGGCCCGAGTATCGTTGCGTCCGAGGACGTCGCGCTCATCCCGTCCGCGGTAGCAGATCTCGTTACCGCGGGCCCGGAAATCGGAGGCTTTGAAAGTGGGGTACTTTCAAGCCCCCTTTGGGACGTGTCCACGGACAACTCCATTGGGTCGAGCACTCCTGAGGTATGTTGCAATACCATTGCACGCCACCCTGCCTAGTTGAACATCAGTCATGATCTCATAGGTCATGTCCCCTCTCCCTCAGTTCACGGCTTTGGCTATCGCGCCGCGGGTACCCCTTCGTAGGCATGCATCCCAGTCATCCCAGTCCTCGCTGGACAGCAGCTTCGAGTCTGCCCCGGGTTCCCCCTTCCTCCCGACGTACATGGACGTCCTCCGGCCTGCCGGCCCCACGTATCCATCACTCTTCGCATCAGGCATTGGTCCCCGCAGACCTATGGGTCGTGTCCCTCCAGTTGCCTCGCGGTCGGTTAGCTATTCGGCGGTCGAGTTTCAGTTGTCCACCTCGCAGTTTAGCGATGACCGCTTTGACGACATGGTCCCCACGCCCCCGCCTTTCTTCTCGTCCACCATGCGCGACAGTGAAGTCGACGACCTTTTCCTTTGAGCAGGCTCCCCATTTGCTTGGCGGACATGTCTTGTCGCGGACGGAGAAAAGCGTCAATGCACGCGCCCACCCTCTTGTCCTCTCCTCTTATCCCCTTTGCGTTAGCCGTTGAATATCCACGGGCGCTGGGCCCTGCCCCGTTGTACATCTTGTCTCGAATCCCGTTGGATACGGTGCAATGTCCCGTGACACGTCGATCCCCTCCATGGGTACCACTGCTGCGGTTCCTCCAGCCCCCATCAACGTCCTATCTCCACATACCTCTTTCCTTCGCATCCTCCCGACTCCTACGACGCTCGCATGGCGAGTAGTCGCGCATGCATCACATCTCAGGACGCTGTAATCTTGCAACCTTGTTTCACTACGCACATCCCACCCCGGTCCCGCCTGTCCAACGTACCGTTCGCATCGCTCCCCGCTTACGCCTCACGTCCGCATGACCGACCGACCGTTCTTGCCCTTCACGACGCCCACGACGTGACGATCGTACGAACACGCGCGCGCATCCGGTTCTTGTGTCCTTGTGTCTCATTGCCGCCATCGTGTCCCTTGTGTCCATATCACACCCCCCACTGCGACTACGCGACCCCGGCCTCCCCCCCATTCGTTCCGCAGGCCTACGCGTTGGACCCCGTGTCCGAGTTGTTGTCTTGTCTTCCTCTCTCACTCTCATCTCTGTAACGACTAGACATGCATTCCTCTCTCAATCTCCATCATCATCCCCTTGTCTCGGCCTTGCTTGCTGTCTTAGCGTTGTTGTTGCTTTCCGTCCCCGCTCACCTACCATCCTCCTACCCTCCACACACACACATGCATGGCTACCGACATCGCTTGAGCTTTGCAATCCCCTTTGTTGTAGTTGGCTCGACCGTCGACAAACCCCACCCTATTCTTGCCCCGATGCTCGCTTAGCCGTTGTGGCGCGTTCACGAATCACGACTTCTTTACGAAATGTCCGAAAAGCTCGCCCACTGGCACCAGCACACACACAAAAGCCTCCAGCTGCTGCATGGCGTGCGTGTGCGTGTGCACGGGGAGGCGGGCTGCAGTCGCTTCGCTGTGTACGCTACATACATGGCTGGCTGATGATGTACATAGTACATTCACGATGGAGCTCCCCAGCGTGTGCCGGTACCGCGCGCGGGCCTCCAAAATCAATGGTGTTGTAGCACATCGCTCCCCCGCGTGAGCTAGGTGCACTCTCCGCATGTCACGCTATCGACATTGACAAGTCCTACATATAATCCGACACGAACAACAATACCATCCGTACCAAACACCAAGTCAGTCTCACCACCCATTCCCCAACGCAAGCGTGCAAACCACCAGACAAGATCCTGCACGACACATGATGTATGCACAATATTGACACCAGGACAATCACCAGCCATCCTCCCCTCCGGACGCGCCCCAGCACGACAGACGACGCAAAACGCGGCGGGCGAGGCGACGTAGGTCACCCGAGGCCGAACGTGGTCGTCGCAGCAGTTCGGCCCCGCATGGGATGACAGACGTATTTACGCACCCGCACCCGCACCCGCCGCTCGTCGCCATCTCAGCACCGCGTCGCATCGGACGCGCGGCGCGCGGCGCAGCACTCGACGCCGGGCACCTCGCAGACGCTGGCCACGTGGGGCCAGTTTGTCGTGCGCTGGCGCGATGTTCACCTGTACATCCCGGCGACCATGGACGGCCCGGTGACCTTGCTCCACGGCGAGGGCGCGAGGCGCGAGTATCGCTGCTCGACGCGCGGGCCGTCGAGCCTCTGTGCAGGCGGAGGTGGTGGAGGTTGAAGCAGGGTGTGCTGCGGTGGTATGGGCTTCGCCGGAGGATGGCCGCTTAGAGTCTTCGGCGGTGGCGGCGGTGGTGGTGGCGCGCCGCCTGGCACTGCGCGGGCTTTCCAGTTGTTCCTGATCGAGGACGAGCGCGACAGGAGCTATGCGAGCAAAGACGTCAGAAGGCGTGCTGCGGCAGCGAGGATGAGGATGAGGAAAGGCGGACAAGGCACGCACGATGTCCTTCTCGACGCCGTCGGCGATGCTCTTTATGATGTTGTCCACAACGGACTTGTGGTTTCCGTTCGGCTTGTCGTCCCGGAAGCGCATCATCCGCCAGTGCTCGCCGACGGGATCCCAGTGGACCTCGACCACGCGGTCGTCGAGCTGCTCGCTCGACGTCTTCATCCTGCTTCCCGAATGCGCATACAGTCAGCCTACAAATTGGTTACACGTGGGACGTACGGGGGACCGACCTTTCCCACTCGTCGTCGTCGACGTGCATTACATCATAAAACTCGTAGCGTGCGATGCCGCGGTCATCGCCACACCATACGTGGAGCTCGAAGATGGGCTTGGTCTGGAAATCGGGCACGTTGGGCTTCCCCGGCGTCGGAGCGAAGCGGAGGACGAGCTTGAAGTCTATCGAATTTTCCGACGGAGGTTTCCACTTCAAACTAGCGCACATACGTCGGACACGCACACGGGCATGCACGCGCAGAAGCGACGGCGCATCAGCCAGGATCCGAAGAAGGTGGGGCCAAATGGAAGGCAGGAAGACACGCACATATTGGGATCCGTGCCGGGCGCATAGGGCGTGCTGACGCATGTGTAGATGAGGCCGTCGTTGCCGTGCAAGAGCTGGGGAATGTCGATGTTGAAGACGTCCTCGACGTGGTACGAGAACTTGACGTCCTTGACCTTGAACCTGTTACGAACAGACACGAAGGCAACTTGTCAAGTTTTAGCCCACTGACGGACGGGAGGCCTACGCACTCGAAAGGTTGCTGCAAGGCGACATGGGGGTGGTCGCGCATCATCTTACGGTAGGGTTCGTACACCCACTTCTGTAGGCGCTACACGAGTCAAGAGCATGTCAGCGAAGGACATGGAGGTTAGGGCACGCGCAAAAGCGAAACGAAGGCACGGACCCCGTAACGTTTGTCGAGGGGTCGTGACATGACGTTCTGGTCGTCAACGACGAGACAATCGAAGGCGAGATAACGCAACGTTTCCTGTCAAAGGAACGAAAAAGGCAAGAAAAGACACCAGATGGGGAATCAGCAGAGGAAGAGGCGGGGAGGGGGCGGATTGACAAACATGCTTGGTACGGGGGTCGACGTCGATGACGAGCTCGCCGTCTACGATTGTATTTCGAAGAGGGTTGCGAGGGTCTTCGTGGTGAGGGAAATAGAGGCCGTGGAGTTGCCGGTAGGAGTTGTGGCGGTCGATCTGACGTTCGTAAAGGGGTATGCGTCTCTGCCCGACAGAACTCTAGGATCGGACTCACGAGGTATATCATTTGGTCGGAGGAAGCGCCGTCTGTCTGGATGAGGAGGAGGACGCGGACGCCGTCTGATTTCTCGGCGACCCAGTAACTGCAAGATGACGGAATATTACAGGCAATGGAGCCGTATACAGTCGGAATGAGACATACTCTTGGGCTTCCAACTTGTCCAGGTCCTTGGCGGCAAAACTGACTGGTTGGCTACCAGGAAACCTTTGTGCAGCATTGATTGAGAGAGAGTCGGGTGAGAGGTATGGGTGCGCCACACACCGTTCATTGTCCATGCGGCACAAGAAGGCGACATGTCGCTTGAGCCAGTGCTCCTGGTCGGAGTTGTGGGGGATAGGGTTGCCTGGGAGGTCAGGTATTCGCACCATCGCCGGACAGCGCAGCGGGGCCAGGCAGCAGCGGCAGACGAGCAGCAGCAGACGAGCAGAGACTCAGACTCGGCGGCACACTTTGCTGTGCCACATATTGCTCCCTCCCTAAACAGGCCAACACGCTGTGACCCCGCACGTGAGCAGACCCTTATCCGGACCAGGCGCAGTCACATCATTCCGTGACGCAATGACGCGCGCCATGCCCACAAAGGCAATCCGATGACTCGCGCCTTGCAACAAGCCGACATGCAAGCCGTGTCTTGGAGAAAGAGGCAAAGTACCGTCAACGTCATTTCCTCAAGGCTTCGTCTACAACGATCCACACTCAGGCCTTGCATGTCGTGTAATAGTCATACGGTTACGGAATACCTAGACAAGCGGTGCAAGCGCAGACCTCTTATCGCACTCGGTCCCATACACGGCGGATGCAATATGGTCAAGGCAGCTGCAGCCATTCTCTCGTGAGATACAATACAGAACAAAGACAATGAACAACATGTACACAGAGCTGCGGCAAACCAACAAGACTCCACATCACACCCTAGCGATCCTCCGCCCATTCCTGAAAACAAGTCGTGTCAGCATCCGCGCTTCGACCCATTTCAAGCACCTAGACTCACGTTTTCCTTCTTGATCTGAGCCTAAACAAGCCAATGGACGTGTCAGGAAAATGAGGTTCCCGCGAGAAAGTGGACGAGACAACGTACCTCCTCCTCGGGCGTGAAGTCGTTCACGATGTTGAACAACTTGCGGATCTCCTCAGGGGTCTTGCCCTTGATCATGTTCGCCACCGTCTTGCAACCCACATCACTGTGTGCACATCGCGCGCCACCCACGACGTCAGTCAGCGTTCTGCATCTCACCACCACCATCCCAGAGTCCAGTCGATCGAAAACTAAACCGCACTCACAGCAGGGGCTTGATGTCGAGGTAGTTGGCCGCGAGGATGATCTCGAACAGCATCTCCTGATCGACTGTGATGAACTTCTGGTCCCACTCGCTAATGTCCGTCGTCCGCTTCCGCGTCTCGTCCTGGTTCTGCTCCGCGTCTGCCGCGGGCAGCGGCTCGCCCCGGTGGTGCTCGCAGTACTCCAGCACCTGCGCAACAAAAGGAGACGACAAGACTCATGTCAGCGCTACACTCCCCACCGACGACGACAACAGCAGCAGCAACGACCCCTCTCACCTTCTTCAGCACGCTCGATGACACGTTCGGGAGCGGGATCGGCTGGTCACTTTCACCGACATCTACGTGTGGAGGGACGAAAAACGGCTCGGTAAGCGGACGTATTTGGGGGCCAAGAACAGGGCCTGATCTACGCACCCTCAAGCATGTTCTTGATGAGGACGCTGCGCTCAGCGACCTCCTTGTCGACGACAAACTGCTCGTTATCGGAGGTGACGAGGAGAACCATGGCTAGAAAAAAGTCGGAGGGGGTGACAGAGAGGAGGCGATGGAGGTTTGATTGAAGGTGAGTGCGGAAGAGACGCAGAAGAGGGTCGGTGTTCTTGAACGCTCTCAGATAGTCGCTTATATAAGTATCAAGCGCCCCCGGTCAGGGAGGACCGCAGGTCGCTTGGGCCGACGAGCTTTGGCGACCGGTGGGCTTTGATTGTTGTTCGCCAGCTCTCTTTCTTTTCCTCCTCGCAATCGACAACAACACGCCTGGCCAAAACACTATGTCGCTGCAAGCCCTGTGGCGCTGTGCGGACGTCCTCAGCAATCCGTTTAGGACAGCTGGTGCGCACCCGCCTTGACAGTGACTCAAACCAGTCCGCTGACGACCTTCCATCTTCGCCCATCGTCCTCGCGACCCCTGCACAGGCCTCGGTTCTGTCCGCACGGCCACAAAGCGTGCGGGAGGAACCGTCTCCAACCACGGAGGCTCCCCCGGAAAGCGCCTCGGCGTAAAGAAGTTTTCGGGTCCGTCTCCCCTTTGTCCGCGTTGACGGCTCTCGCTCAACATTGTGTTATTGTGCGCACCAGACGAGTATGTCATCCCGGGTAACATCCTCGTCCGCCAGCGCGGCACCGTCTTCCACCCAGGACAGCACGTACGTCGCCGTCCTCCATTGCCCTCCTGACTGCTCAATAACATCCGTCGTCATTCCCGCCGTTGCCGCCGCGGCTTCCGAGCAGGTCAAGATGGGCCGCGATCACACCCTCTTCGCGACCGTCCCGGGCTTCGTGCGGTTCTACAAGGTGCCCGGCACGCGCAAGGACCGCAAGTACGTCGGCATCGTTCTCGAAAAGGGCGAGAAGCTCCCCCGCGACGAGACCAACCGTGGCCGCAGTCGTTTCTTCGGCCTCGTCGACCTCAACGCGTTGAACAAAGAGCCGGTGGCAGCGCAAGAAACAACGGCAGTATCAATATGACCTGTCAGTGTTTTAATATAGACACCCCTGTCACTTGTCTTTTGTGCTCTCCTCGCTTTCTCGTCGGGAAACGACTGCATTTGCGCGACGCGTGTAACGTACACCACTCTAATAGCTAATATTATAATCACATGGGCATGAGTAGTATGGCGAAGCACCGGCTGGCTGTCTTCTAGCTAGGTATACAGACATACATGGACGTTGACGGGCGGAGGTTCAGATGTACACAGCATAAAAAGAGCGGAAAAACCTAAACATGCATCCAAAGCTTCGAGTGGAGAGCCGGAGCTGGGCGGAGAAGGGATCGGGGGAGGTGGGCAGGGTATTATACCTGCGCCGCTCACCAGGCGGCGTTCGGGAACTCGACATGCGGCGTCTCGGGCGGATCGAGGTCAACCGTCTCCACGACCTCGCGCAGCTCGCCGAGGTCGGTGCTCGCCATGTCCTCCACGTTCTCGTAGTGCGGCAGGCAGAGCGATAGCCGCCTGAGCGTGTGGCCCGCCTCCTTGCGCTCTTTGGCGAACCGCCACCACTGGAGCGACGACCACGTCTTGTCGTCCACGAGCGTGACCGTCTCGAGCAGCGGGCAGGCAAGCCTGCCCGTGATCTCGTCCCGGTGCGAGAGCGCGGAGAGGATGACGCGGCAGAAGCCGCTGTCGGTGATGCTCTGCAGACGGATGTGCAGCGTGTGGAGAAGGGGCATCCGCGAGAGGACCGACGTCCACACGTCCTTCGAGAAGCCGATGTGCGGGTGGTAGTATGACGTCTCCGCAATCGTGAACTCCTCGAGCAGGCTCAGGTCGAGCGTCTTCACGATGGACTCGAGCAGCTGGCCGGACACAGTTGGCATGTCACCGATGTCGCTCCCGTTCCCGATTGTCGCGATGACCTGGAACGGGTGCTTGGCCGTCATACCATCGACGATGACGCCACCGCCCGAGCTGCGGTACGCGATTTGCAGCTTGCGAATGTCGCGCAGGGGGTGGCTCTCGCTCAGCTCGTCCGGGACACCCCAGATGAACCGGAAGTCGCTCCGACGCTCGAGCCACACGCTTATGCGGAGCTGGCAGTTCGGCACGATGAGCCGGTCCAGCAGGTTGGTGACGACAGACGCCGCGCAGCGTGCAATGTCGATCCGCTGGAGGTTGTCCAGCCGGATCTGGCGTCGGGGCTGGTCGTCTTCCTCGAGAGGTTGGTTGATCACGAAGCGCGCCTTGACTGTGACGAACACCTCGAGCACGGGACATGCCTCGAGCATGTCGAGGAGCTGGGAGAGCTCCATGGTGATCAGGTCGCGCTTCCTACCTCTAATGAACAGCTCCTTCAGGTTGCTGAAGGTGACACAGCCCATTTGGGGGTATGTGTAGGAGAGCTTCATGACGGTGAGGCGAGGCGTGTTCCCTCCGAAGATGGGCGGCAACGGGAAGCACTTGCCGTCGGCGCGCACGCGATAGAGATAGAACGTCTCGAGTTGGGGTGCGGGTGCATCAATGAGGGCACTAACGAGTTGTGAGACGTTTCCGTCGTCATCGTGGAGGAGCGTCCACGGGATGTAAAGGTGGCGCATGCGACTCATTTGGGGTAGGACACGGTCGACGACGTCCTTGGAGTTGTCGAGGGCCGCTCGCGAGTCGATAACGAAGGTGAGGGGGGCGTCGACGGAACGCTCAAGACATGTAAGCGCGGCCTCGGGGTATCGGGTGCTGATTTGTGTCCATATCGAGGAACACATAAGGGCAATCGCTCTCCAGCGGTGACAGACGTGCGCGAGATAGCTCCAGGAGCATGAGCCGAACGTTGGGCTGAGCGGATGGTCGTGGTCTTCGAGGAGGTCGAGGAAGATGAGTGCGAGGATGTCGGGAGATAGCCTGTGTACGGGACGCAGGGAATTCCGGTACCGCTTGAGCAAGGCGACCGAGTTGTCGAGACTGTCTATCTGGGAACGCGTCCTGGTCACCTCTGGAACGACGTTTAAGGTGTAGCTTCTATCTCACCTGTGCTGCGACGTTGCTGGGATCCTCTGCACTGCAGGGTCGGGACGGCGTTAGTGCGCTGAGAGGCGTCCTCGATATCCGAGTACACTCACTGCGGCCCATTCCACTCCGGCAGGTCCCATAACGCGGGGTTGAGCAGGTGCCCGAGAGTCAACCTCGCCTGGCTGTCGCTAAGACAGGGCTTGGTGGCCTCGTCGACGGTCTGGAGGAGTGGGAGGGGAGCAGAGACAGTGGCCATGGGTGAGGGTATGGTGGCCGTTCAACGTTGAAAGCGACGCCAGTGGGCTTGGCAGAATTGGCGCCGTGTAACATGGGATCTCGACCGCACTCCCGGACCTCGCTCGCGATTGGAGTCAGACTCAAGTCAGGCTGATCACTGCGAGCCAACATTGCCATTCACTCCGCTCGTTCGGGCTGCTTCTGATACGTCAACCTGCCTCGAACCCGCCTGCCCAAGAACCACACCGGGCACGTTGCACTACATAATGCTCCGAGGCGCCTTCCGATGCTCAACACCTTGCCAATGCGGGGTATTCGGGTCCAAGGGCCAACCAAGGGCGCAGAAAGATGCCGACAGAGCAGGCATCTTCCCGAGAGGAGGATGAGCGGAGCACAGGAGACGGTGAGAGCACATCGCAGTTGAGAGCAAAGACCATCGATATTGCCCGCTTGCCTCATCGCTCCACGCTGGGGTAATCACTTTGCCCCTTGCGGCTCCGTGTGCCAGACCGCGTCCCACACACCCCTTTCATCTCGAGCTCGCCCGCGGTCAACAGTGGCGAACGTGGCGAGCCAAGAATAGCCGTTCACCTTCTTGAACGCACGTCTCACACGATGGTTCCCACTCAGTTACGGTTGCCGTCGCTCCACTTCAACGTTCTCGAGAGACCTCCATCGCTCGAAACATAGGATCGCCCGAAATGTCTGTCTCGGAAGTCTACTTGTCGATTACTCCTCTCAAGTTGTCGGGTACGTCTTGCTTTGTCTGGTCCGTGGCCGTTGTAGACTGAAACAGTCGTCCAGAGATCCCGTCTGAGGATGCAATCCTCAAAGCCGGTCGCGACGTTTTGGACGAGACCGCATCCTGGAAGCACGGCAAGAGCTACCACAAGAACACCGTCAAGACGTCCCACCGCAAGAAGGGCCCCAAAGACGGCGCTGCATGGTACGTGCGCGTGAGCGAGCACGACAAGGAGGACGCCACCTTCGACGAGTTTTGGAACAAGCTCGGCGAAAACAAAGCAGAGAACGAAATGCAGTGCGTTATTCGCTGAACTTATCGCTTGCGAACGAGGACTGACTCCATCCGCCAAGATTTATCCCAGAGATTGCAAAGGTCAAACTCATCAAGCAGATCTCCCCGAACCAATCCGTATGGACGCTCTTCTACCGCTTCTCGCCCCCGGTATCGCCTCGTGTCTTCACCGTTGTGCAAACTACTTGGCTCAGCGAGACGTCGCCTAGGACAGGGTGAGCCAGTCCCTCTGCAATGTCCGTGTCGATCGACTCTTATCCAGCAACAGCATCACCGTCTCTATCCCTGTCGATGTCTCTGGGGACGCCGAGGCCGAGAAACTGGAAGAGAAAGGCGTCAAAGGCCGATACACGAGCGTCGAGCGCATCCAGGAGCTCGAGAACGGCAAGGTCGAATGGCGCATGGCAACCTCCAGCACACCAGGTGGGAACATCCCACAGTTTGTCGCAGAGTCCTCAATGGCCAGCGCAATTTCCAATGTAGGTTCAAAAGTCTAAGCCCTTCCTGCGAACATGACTGACATCTGCCAACGCAGGATGTGAAGCACTTCCTCGAGTGGTTGAAGGGTGTACGCGGCTTGAAGACCGCCGCACCTGCTTCTACCACCGCCGATGGCGCACCTCTGTCAACAGCTGAAGCTAAGTCTGCGGTGCCTGAGGGGTCCGCCGCGCCGAGTGCGGCGGGGGAAGGAGCTAATGTGGAGCCTGCTGCTCAAACTGCGTAATAACGAACGCTGATTACCGTCTGGTCTTGTATCGATCCCTTCCTTCCCCGAGATATTCCCCATCTATAAACGGTCGTTTACATATTCAACTTGATCTAGCTACACGCAATGTTCCTGCGACTTGGACCGCCTAGGCAATAAGGTATCATACACACGTCTTGCGGTCCATACATCTTGTTCGATCACGCCAGTTCCAAGTATCTCTCCACTGTCCATGGAACGTTATGTCAGTCAAGAGGCCGGCCACGTTCCCACAAGCACGAAGACACACCTTCCCAGTTGGTCACTGCCTCGTTCCACAACCTCACCTCATGCTGTCTAGTACCTCCGAAGTGTTCCACAAAGTCGTTCCCGAACACCGCCTCCTCGCGCGCAACGCTCCCCAAACGCATCATGCGTCCCGTGGCGGCCTCAAGGGAGGTGGGCAGCATCTGAACCTGGGCAAAGGACGGGAAGCAATTGCGATGAGGATGGAAGACCGAATTCAGCCGATCTGAATGCGATCACAGGCCCAGGGTGCTTCGGACGCACCTTTCCGGCCTTCTTGTCTTCGAGCGTCAGCTGGCTGACGGGTGGTCCGGGGAGGGGCAGCTTCTTCTCAATCCCACGGAGCCCAAGGGCGAAGATCGCGCTCATCGCGAAGTAGGGATTCATGTCTGCTCCGGGCACGCGGATTTCCAAGCGGGTCGCCGTGGGCGGTACAGAGGGCGGAGAGATGATCCGGACGGACGCAGCGCGCGAGTCGTATCCGTATGTGACCGCGTTCGGAGCCCAGTACGCCTCACCTCCGACGAGACGTTTGTATCCGTTGATTGTCGGAACGAGCTAAGAAGGGATTATGAATCAGGCAGCAGGGCAGAAGTCGTGCGAGGGACGAACCATGGGTAGAACTAAAGGTTTATCTGTTGGTCAGGTGTGTTCTAGATGCGGTCATGAGCAGACGTACCGTCTGGAAGGCCATCAAGGATCCCAGCGAGGAACCATTCGCCTTCTTGACTAAGAAACTTCGTGTCGCTGTATTGCGCATTTGCACGGCCATCCTTCAGCTCAGCTTCCGAGACAGCGAACAAGCTCTTCCCGTTGGCGTCACGCAAGGAGACGTGAATATGCCTGAGATACGTTAGCACAGTACGACCAAGTGCATGCGTCAAATGCATACCCGCTGCAACCCGGAAGCTGAAGAGGGCAGTACGTGATCAGTAAATTTCGAGACAGGGTACCCAGTTCAGTTTACATTTCCCCAGGGTTTAGCCATGAAGCTGGGTACGACTCCGCGCTTCATACCGATACTCTTGGCAAGGAACTTGAAGAGAATCGCGTTGTCGGCCATTCGCAGAGCGTCCGTGTATGCAAGTGCTGTCTCGTACACGCCAGGACCAGTCTCCGTGTCTGTCTCACGATAAGATACTAGTCTGAAATCGAAACTGTGAGTACGTACGGTGGCCTTCGAGCGGTACCTCGAACTTCACGCTCTCATCAAAGATGTCATTAAAGTACTCGTTGTTAAGTTGCGTGCGGAGAAGAGAATACCCATGCACTATTGACATCAATCAGCAATTCGTTAAGTCGAAGTGAGGAGATAAGCGTACTCCCGGATGTCAACGGCTGGAGGCCGGTGAAATTCTTCTTGGCAAGGGACTCCGCCGTCTCTGTACACGAGCAGAGTGATAAGGTTATATCGATTTCTATGGCGGCAGCACGCGTACCTTTGAATTGGAAGTACTGCAGATAAGGCGTTGATCAGCTGAAGGCGAATATCGACGAGGCCACTGACCTCGTATTCGCAGCCAGCCATGCACCGCCAACCTTTGTCTTGCGCCTTGGTAGCGACCTGGCGGAGTACACCGCGGGGATCGGCGCAGAGGGGCTCTTTCGTGTCCGGGTCCAGGAAGGAGATAAGGAAGAACGGCACATTGTTCTCCCAAGGGATCCGGCGATAGGTCGCGAGGTCAATGGACGCGACGATGTCGCGGTATCCGTTCGCTCTGTTGGATATCAACAATTCTTTCGTGTATACGGCGTCGTGCATGTCCCATCCGCTGCGAACCAAACAGACATGAAGTGAGTACGGCCCACAACGGCGTGAAAGACGGTTCATGGCCTACAAGATGACGCTGCAGAAGCCGAAACCATCCGAACTTGCTGCGCTGAGGAATTTCTCCTTGGACTGAAAAATCGCCCTTTCAGCTTCGAATAATTATGCCTGATCGATTTGTGAACTGTTTACCATGTACTTTCCTCTGAGGACGCCATCGACTGAAGGCATGCTCAGACGACAGTTATGCTGCGAGCAGAAGTATGAGCAACCCACCATCGATTCCTGATAAACTGTGAGAAGGGCATGGATGGTTCGTAGATGGCAAACTCACCTGCGACTTTCACTTTGATATCATCCTTGAGCAATGCTTCAAGGTCCGATATCGAGGCTGGAGCACCCGACGTTGCCGTAACACCGATCAGCTTGCTCCCTGACATTTCGACTACTTGCGCTAAGTTCCTATTCCAGAGGCTTGTGGTGTATCGAGGAAGGTGGGCAAGCCGATGACTCGCGACGATGAGTGTGGGGTATAAGTGGTAGTGGGCAGCGGCTCAACTACAGATCCATGGAAGCGCCCGAGACTATGCGGCCCTCGCCAGATCGCGATCGTCGCATCACGCCTTAACCTCACCCGCCATTCGCTTGGTCACCGGTCCGCCAACGTCGAACGACGCCCCCCATGTCCTGGGAGCTCCAAGCAACCATCGCGGTCCCATCCGCCGTGTCTGCTGTGTCGTTTGGGCCCGAAGGCACAGTGATCACCGGTTCAGGTATGTTCCAAAAGACACTATGCTGATAGCGCCGAAATTGAGCGAATCGAACAGCGGACGGCTGCGTGAGGTGGTACATACTGCCTTCCACCAAAGTATCGAAGGCAATAAAATCACTCGGGGAAGAGATCGCATCGATAGCATGGCTATCTCCCAAGAAAGCAGAACAAGGAGCGATCTGGGTCGCAAGTGGTCGTCGAGTAAGCCTAACAGCACAAGGGGATATTTGTCGAAGCTCTCAGCTAATAACGCTGACCGCCTTTTAGGCCCTGTGTTTCAATTCAGAATCTCCTAAGATGATCAGCACCGTAGATGACGCCGTCTCGGTGCTCGACATCGGCGAAGATGACGACGATGTTCTCAATGAGGTACGATCCAGCTACCCGTTAGCCAGGACGGCGCTCATATGCCTCTGGTTAGCCAGATTAGCATCAGCGAGAACGGGAAATACCTCGCGTTCAGCTCCGACTCTGGTACTGTCGGAATCGTGGACCTCTCTTCGAAAGCCATCACGCGCATGAAGAGCCGCCACACAACTGTGGGTACCCTCCCGTCCATTCTAATGCCATAGGCTGTTGCTCATTAGATTCATGCCAGGTCTGCGGATCTGTCAAGTTCATTCCGGACCGCCCTAGCGAGATAGTGAGCGGCGGCTACGACTCTGCTATCCTGCATTTCGATATAGGGCAAGGGAATGTACTGTCACGATACGACATCGGTGAGCGCACAACGACTGTCTACAACACGACTACAGCTGACTGTTTCACCAACGACTCAGCGGCGCCAGCACCGTCGGAGGGAGTGTCGCTTTCCCCGCTGTTCGTTCATTCTTTGGCCGTCAGCTCGTCAGGCTTGATCGTAGCCGGCACAGCTGATGGTCGAGTCTGGCTTGGGGGAGGCGGCGAGAAGCGAGCCGATGGCAAGAAAAAAAGGTCACGAAAGTGGGAGGGCCTTCGGGAAGACGACGGGATTTGGCTGCAAGTCGCCGATGGCCCTGTCGTCTCAGCGTGAGTGGTTTCATGATCGCGATCGCCGTCAACGTGCTCAGACACGACATCCTCAGTGCATTCACGCATGCCGATCGTTTCTTCGCATGCACCTTGCTGGGAGTCCTGGCCGAATACACCGTATCCCGGGACTCGGAGGGGAAATTACAAGCAGCGAAAGGTTGGGGCACATCAAGCCAAGGTTTGGAGAAGGTGAACGCTATGGCTGTCAGCCAGTCACGGATAGCGGTAGGCGGCTTCTCAATGCAAGGGAAGGGCGTCTTAGAGGTGTGGCACGCCGTCGAGCAGGGTGTGGCAGCATGATGCGACGATATACGAAGAGAATCATGCTCACATCCCTCATTGTAGTCGAGCGATCCATTTGTAGGTAAGGTGTGCATCGAGTGTCCACTTTGTATGGTTACAGAATAAAAACATTGAACCGGCGTAGAAAGGCGCATTTTGGTTTCGCCTCCAGCTCGTTTCACCTCGCCAAAGCTTGGGCAGCGAAAAGAAGGGTACTTATCCCGAGGACCACGGAAAGGTATGCGCCAGGACCGGAGTCCCTCCCTCGGGATACACCACTACCAAGAGCTACAGAATGTTTACCCGGGACCGAGACTCCAGACCCAGGAAACTCAGAGAACCACAACCGCACTGGACCGAGAGTCAAGCCCAAGACCACACAGACCTGAGATTAGATGACAGGAAAACCCGAGCACAAGACCCAGACAGAGAACCAGAGAATACAACAACGCCAGACGGAGATAGAAAGACCGAGGTACTTGGCAAGCCACAGAGACCCAGAGACCCAGAAGCAGATGAGCCGAGATCGAAAGACCAGCAAGACCAAGACCAGGCTACCTAACAACCCCGACTGACCGACGGACGGCTTCTTGAACTTGAACCCATCATGGCGACTGAGTGAGGCGAGGAACAAGACAGAGAAGGCGAGAGGGCCGCATAGGAGAGGACGTTTGGAGGAGCCTACAAGAGCGAATTACGAACTATAGACAGATCCTTGAAGAAAGATATGAGGGGGAGAGGGCAAGACGGAGCTAGCGGTCGGCGGTGCACTGTGGTGGTTCATATACTGGGGAGGGGCCAATGGTGGCTGACGGCCGACACTTCCCGGGTTGGAAAACCCGGGCCAACCTTCACGTCTCTCGGATGATCGAGTACACGATGACGTAGTACTAACTTGCCGCCAACCCAACGCTGGTCAATGGTTTTGGTCTGAAGTTGGCAATGCTCTCATTCCCGAGTCGCCGGAATCCGCGTTCGTAGGTCTTGGTGAGGAGGCCGACAGTATCCTAATGAATGCGCCACCCTCAAGACAAGAGCAATATCTTGGGGATGGACACTGTCAGAAACGATACATGAGCTCTTGCGATACCCCGTAATGTCTATCGGAGCTCGAAGCCTTCGCCGACCGTCCTCGTCCTCAGTCTGAATCACCAGCCGTCTAATCCTGCCGCCAAGGGCGTGTCCGACGCCAAGCACCACGCCTAGAGGGGCAGCTCTTTTCCACAACCTCGGCGGCCATCCGGAAAACAGGCTTCCTTCTCAACCTCCCGCCCGACCACAGGCTTCTGGCCGGCATAGAATGTAAGGTCAGACGAAGTTGGCCCAAGATGAGGTTCGACTCAGCTAGAGGGAACATCAACGCTAGAAGTGGACAGATTGAGGGAGCATTGATACATAGTGTGTATGTAGGCAAGTGGGGCATGACATATCTACATCTCGTGGTGTAGCTCACATCTTGCGTTGTTGTACAATCCTGCTTGGCAAATACTTGCCAAACCTTCAATCTTCGTCGTCGCCAGCTCTATGCTTAAACTCTCCGAACTCCCACTTGAAGCAGTCCTGTAAACGATGCCATCAGCCTGCTAAGCAGCGTACGACAAAAAACCATACTCACTACGCAATCCTCATCTATCGTCGCGGCTGGGACATCTCTGCCGTCGTCATCCCACCCTCCCTTCGGCTCTGCCTCAATGACGTGCGTGATGACCTCCTTGATGACATGCTTTCGAACGTCAACCCGCCACCCGAGCTTGCCGACCGAGTCGTAGATGATTGACTTGCCGAGATGACATCTTGTCTCGAGCGCATAGCCAGCTTGTGCGCAAGGTGAAGCTACGCCCGTGCATGCGCCTTGTGGAATGGGGTCGGCATTGTGGTATACGTGGGTAACGGGGGCGCGTCCATACACCGAAGACGATGCCGAGGTATCGTTAGGCGGTGGGGGAGGTAGAGGAAGATGGAGGCGTTTTGCTGCAAGACGTTCGCCAGGAGCCTCGAAGGCGACAGCAGGAAGCCCGAAGGTCGTGCCTAAAAGGGAGGCGAGAGAACCACCAAGTGAGTGACCGACAAGCCAGATATTGGCCTTGGGATAGAGGGCGGTCAAGTTGTTGACGAGGCCCTGCGAGGAAACATCAGCGAATAGGTTGTTGCGCACGATCCTTCTTAACGCACCACTCCGACGTTATAAAACAGACTGTCTTGAACGAGTGCGTTTGTCAAGCAGGTGTTGTCACACCGCCAATGGTGTGCGTAGCAATGGCAGACCTGGCGAAATATCCAGGTGATGTCCACGCGCGCACAGCAGCAGGAGAAGAGTTGGTTGTCATTGAACTTGTCCTTCCTGGACGTCGGGCCCTGCAGGGTTGTGCCTTTGATGGAGAGTACGACGGTCGTGTTGTCTGGGGAGACAAATACGTGGCCGCGGAAGCCGTCTGCTTTGTCCTCCCAGCCGAACGGGAAGCTCTGCACCCACGAATTCTGTATGAGCCTTGCGACTACGGAGATTGCGCAAAGAATACAGCGAACAAGGACGAGACACGTACCGTATTCCATGCGGGATCGATCTCGTAGTTCGGGCGTCCCGGA
Organism: Sanguinoderma infundibulare; assembly: GCA_032821775.1. Classification (NCBI taxonomy): domain Eukaryota; kingdom Fungi; phylum Basidiomycota; class Agaricomycetes; order Polyporales; family Polyporaceae; genus Sanguinoderma; species Sanguinoderma infundibulare. The sequence continues at coordinate 1,003,256 of JAVLRN010000005.1, read as the reverse complement.
AGCGCGTAGGCATTGCCGGCCATACGAGCGAGCTGGGAGAGGGTGTGCCTGTCCTTGACATCCGGAGCGAGGAGCTGAATCTGTTCCCACTCGATCGGTTCGCTTTCTTGCGATCGTAACGATCGAAGACGGGCATGCTGAAACGCCGCGCCGTCTCTAGGACGGTAGACGGTCGTCGGAATGGCCTGCAATGTCACCGTACCCGAAGACTGACTACGACTGGCACTGGAGACGTCGAAAGCGACTTGGGTGGGATCACGAAGTTCGTCACGGTCATCTTCGAAGCGAACGGAGTATTCATTGTGTGATTCGAACGAGATCAGCGTGCGCGGCGGTGCTTCTCTAGCACTAGCTGAAGTACTGTAGGACAGTATGAAGGGTAGAAGGAGCAGGAAGGAGGCTAGGATGCGCATTGCGCAGTAGACGAAGACATGAGAGACGTTGGAGGACTGGCGGCTGTAGTACTTAGATAGGCTCAGACGGTGGTGGCGGACATCAGGTCCACAACGCGTGTTACCCGAGCTCACCATCACTTTTCGGGAACTGCTGGCTAGGGCTAAGTCTATATATAAACATGTCGCGGCACTTACGGACCAAAAACGGGAAAGAAATGAAGAACGTGGGACTGCGGCCCTGTGGGGGACCGGGTCACAAGCACGGACGATCTCCTCTTCGTCTCTCACCCGCTCGATGCTTGGGATTCCTCGACGCCGACGTCCACAGCATCGACAGTGACTACAGCCAGCCTCACTCTACACCCCGTTGGCCACACTCAGTAACGAACTCACGACCGATCACGACTTCACGACCACTTATGAACCCATATCCTGACCACTGGCTCGAGTCTCCTCCACCGCCATCCCGCTTCCGCCGCCCTTGGTCTCCAGATCCCTACGACCCCCTGCCCGCATCCTCAGACATCAGGACACATGACCGGAATCCCTACCAGTCCGTAGGCCAATGGGCGGTAGAACGGCGTCGTGAGCCTTCCGAGGTCTCTGTCGAAGCTCTCGACCTCGCCGACTATGCGAGAACACTCAATCGCAACAATGGCAACTATCGTTCCCAACAACCTCCATTCCGACCATACGACCCATATCCCCCGTCTCCGCGATCGAACCGACCACTATCAAGAGCGGATTCTCTCAGCCCACCTTCCCTCACTTCCGCTTCGGCCTCCAGCTCCCAGTCCTACCGCTCTCCCATGCGCCGCCCATTCTCGCTACCCCCACCCTCTTCCTACCCCGGACACTCCCAAGGTAGCAACCGGTCACGACAAGACCCGCAGATTGCTAGTCCGGATTCCGAGATCGACATTGCCCAGTTCCCCTCCTTCGCTCGGGGATGGTACGCTCGCAATCACGCCAACCCCTTCTCGCCCCCCAGTTCTTCCCATGGCCACCCTGGTGACGATGGCGCGAAACGCAATCCGTTCGATCCAAGTTACACTCTCGACAAGGACCCTTTCTCGGACCCATACTACCCTTCTCCCCCGCCTTCGTATCCCTATGGTTCTTCCTATGGCCACCACTCGCACTCCTCGCGAGATCACAACCTCGTCCCATGGAGTGCAGACCCCGATGAGCGTCCCGTTGACCCCGAGATCAAGGAGGAGCGGATGCGCATGCTCGAGCGCGAATTCGGCAAGAATGCAGCAAAAGATGTTGAGCCTGAACGGACCGTTGGGAGTGTAGACACCCAGGGAAGGTTGATCACCGAGGGGCCGAAGAAGAGGCTGGCGGTGCGCTGCCTCCAGGTCTTCCTTGCACTAACCGCTGCAATCTCTTCCATTTACTCCGGCCTGGTATGTTTCCATCGTGGTCATGTCCGTTTCAGCGGTTGACCACTGAATGTTGATGTATTTTCAGCTCATCAAGCCTTCTCCTGCCGCCCCGCCAGCAGGAAAACTACCCGCATACGTCCTCTACATTTTTTCCTTCCTCACATTGTTCGGCTGTACAGTCTTCTTCCTCATCTACCCCTGCTGTTGCGGTGCTCGCAAACCCAAAGAGACGCCCTTCACGGGGGGACCTGCTGGTATGATGGTTCTCCCTGTCGGCGGGTTCCCCGGCCAGAAACCGAAGAAGAAAGGCAAGAAAGGCAAAGGTCCTCCAGACGGCGGCGTCCAAGTTAATCTTATCGTCGATCCCACAATGTTTGGACGTGACGCGGAACGTGGACATGACGAAGAGGAGGATGAAGAAGACGACGGGTCTTCCGCGGTCCCTGGCTCGTACTCTGGTGCCTCGAGTGCAGCACGAAGAAGGGGTCACCCGAGGAGGAGAAGCATATTCGCTGGATTGGCGTTGGAGGAGCAGTGGAAGAGGGCGAGGAAGATCCTCAAGTGGGGCGTCACCGTGGACGCCGTCCTGATGCTTGTGTGGGGGGCGGTGTTTGTGTTGATTCTGCTGGGGAAGCGATGTCCAGTCGGTGGCTACCTTGGATGGTGAGTTGTGCTCGCTCGCTTCTTACGTTTTTGAGGCTAATGCAGCTCTTTCACCCTTGCAGGTGTGATGCGTATAACCTCGGCACAGCTGCCGCGTGCTTGCTATGTCTCCTGTTCGGTCTCAGCATATTCTTCGACGTGAAGGACCTACATGCCAGTCGCGCATCTCCTCGCACGCGGACATAGCCCCTACCACACGCTTGCTCCTCTTGTTACGGTTCGGTTGCTGTTGGACTCATTGGACGTTTGTAGCTTGCTCACTCAGATGGCAAGGAGGTGTTATGATTCAATATCTGTGTTTCCAGTTTCATTTGACCACACTGTCTGCATGCACATACTCTGCACACTCCCGGACACTTTACGACACCCTCATGATGCTGACTTATTGCTATCTGCTAGCTCTGAGTACGTTAATACTCGTGTATACCATTCCTGAATATCATACAGATGTTCCTCGCTCTGTCCTGATGCACAACACAGAGGCGGTTATCACGCAGCACGTACGTTGATTCATCGAAACGTTCTCACTGGTATTACCGGTCAATTGCCCTCGAACCATCATTTCGCCATGGCGCAATCGTACCAGGAATTCATCCAACCGTCCCTTCGTTTTGTGCTGAGAATGCCTTCCAGCGTCCCCTGACCTGACCTGCGAGGGTTGCGTACGTCGGAGACCGGCACTCGTTCGGAAAAGCCGTTCACCATGCCCGCCGTAGCGTTCACCCTCGAAGACGTCAAGCGCGCCGTCGTGCTCACGACCGTCCACGACCTGCACGACTCCCCCCACTTCCTCGCGACCGCCGTCTCGACCGCGGCGAGAACGACCACCGACGCCGTCCAGGTCGTCGTCCTCTCTCCGCTCTTCAACCCTCCGCCGGATACGTCAGATGCTCAGGATGAAGCCCACACCCAAACCCAAGCCGAGACCGACTCGGAGAGAAGAGGCTGGGACTCGCCGGGCATCTCGCGCACGGCGCACTTTGACGACGTGCAGCGGCTGCTGACGTTCGTGTACGTCCAGGCGACGAAGGTCGCGCAGGACCTTGACCGGGTCTTGCTCGGCGTCGACGTCCTCCTCAAGGGCACCACCACCCGCGCCCCGCACTCGAACGCCGACTCCGACGCGTCCCTGGAGGACATCGTGCGCGGCGCGGGGCGCATATTCTCAGGTGCGTTTTGCTTTCGCGTCCGCTGTGTGGGGTCGTCGCACCCATGTCGTCGATCGACGGCGGTCGTCGTACTGAAACCGGTGTCGTTGCATGTACTGCTGCAGTCGCCCCGCATGGCACACCCTTCCCTCCCCTCCCCCCCGCTGTCGCGGAACGCAAGTCGGAGATCATCGCCGTCGAGCCGGACGACCACCCCCTGCACGCGCACGCGCCCGCCCCTCCCGCCGTCGAGCCGTCCTCGCCGCCGCCGCCGTGCCCCGTCGCCGCGCTCGGCGGGACGTTCGACCACCTGCACGCGGGCCACAAGATCCTGCTGAGCATGGGGGCGTGGATCGCCAAGGACAAGCTCGTCGTTGGCGTCACGGGTACGTCCGTCCCTCTCATACTGCACACGCTCTCCGAAGAAATAATGAAATAATGACCGCATATATGCTCTCCAGACGACTCGTTGCTCGGCAAGAAGCTGTGGAAGGACGTCCTGGAGCCCCTGCCCGTCCGGATGGATAGGACGCGGGCGTTCCTCGAGCTCTTCAAGTCCGGGCTCGACTACTTCCTCACCCCGCTGAGCGACGTCGCCGGACCGACGGGCTGGGACCCGAACATCCAGGCCCTCGTCGTGAGCAAGGAGACGCTTTCCGGCGCCGCCTCCAGTACGTCTTCCTGCGCGACTGTTTTCTTTTATTCCGTGCCCGCCCGCTAAGACACGCGCACCGATCTAGTTGCGAAGAAGCGGGAAGAGATGTCTTTGCAGCCTCTCCGCGTCTTCACCATCGACGTCATCTCCGCGACGGAAGCCAGCGTGGACTCGGAGGACGCGGCCGTGCTCCGGACAGCGAAGATGAGCAGCACGTACATCCGCGAGTGGATTGTCAAGAAGCAGCAATCCAATAGCGCCCCAGAACAGGACTCCGCGAGTTAGTGCGTTAGAGGGACAGCGGGTGGGATCAACGGTGGTGTATAATGTGTGTATTATAGACGAGCGACATTCTAAGGAACGTTCGCCCCTCGCCACATCAAGTTGTGTGAATTCCGTTTCATGACATTAGTCGGGGACGACTGTGGCTTGTTACGAAGCCACGCCAAGATGGGAGAGGAAGGAAGTCTTCTACATACAACGAACGGCGATAGGAAACCCATCCGTGAGGTATTCGAGCAAGAAGGGAAAACCAGAGGAAACGAGACGTAGGATGGAGAGATGACGACAGAGAGAGATGAGAGGTGACAGAGATGCTGGAGATGTCCTAGGTGCACAATAAGGATTAGATGCTTGTTGGATCGAATGAGGATATCGTGTAACGGGGAGAGTGTGGGCGACAAAATCAATGACGAGGAAAGGTACACAAGTGTGCTCGGTCCGATCATTCCAAACCGACATGCGAGGTCGTCAACGTCAGGGTAAGAGAAAAGGTATCAGACAAAGGATAGCGATGCGGATAGAGGAGAGGTGCAGGGGCGTATAGACGAGGAAGGAGAAGTAGAAAAAATGTACAGCTCAGGCCCCAAGAGTTCGCAGAATCCAGATGCACGCACATATAAAGATAAACCACGTCCGACGTCCGCCTGTCCATCCGTCACGACGACCGTTTAACCAAACCCCCCCCCCCCCTTCCTTACTTCGAGGAACGACTATAGGGTCTTCCCTAGCGCGTCGAGGTCAATAAACCTCGTCACGCGCTTCATCGCCATCGTGTTCCTGTTGCCCGCAGCGCCAAACGCATCGTACGCGTCGTCGTAGTCCTCGTCGTCCTCGTCTTGCTCGCGCATCGCCTTCTGGACGTGCCTCTCGCAGAGCATGCGCCCGTCCAGCTCATAATACTCGACCAGCCGCTCCTTGCACCCGCGATATTCGCACAAGAAGTGTTCGGGATGATAGCGGTCCCCCGCGTGCGAGACCGCACAAGGGCCCTCGATCGGCTGGCCACACCGCGCCGCGGCGCAGAGCGAGTTGTTCTCTTCGTGGTAATGGTACGCGCAATACGGCTTCCCGTCGTGGACGTAGAAGCTCCTATCCGGAAACGGTTTCTATGGAGAGAGCGGCGGCGTCAGTGCGCTGTCGAAATGTCGTGGAGCATTCGCGTCGACGACGATTGGCGTACCTGACAGGTGAAGCAACTGAAGCACTCTCGGTGCCACTTGCCCTTCAGCTGGCCGTCCGATGACGACACGGCCTGCTTTTCAATCGTTTTGTTACATCGCCGGCACTGCAAGCGAGATGAGCGTCCATCAGTGTCGGTGCGCAACCTCACCCCATGTCCGCCCCCCTCGCGACCCAGACACACCGGAGCGCCCGTGGGGCCGACGCTCTTAAGGGGCCGACGGGCACAGAGCGTAGACGAGGACGCACCTTCGGCAGATACATGTTCTTCCAGCACTTGTCGCAGAGCACCCTCCCGCCCTCGACCTGGATCCACCGCCCGTCCTCGATCTGCTTCTCGCACCGCACGCAGGTCTTCGTCCGTGGCCGCTTCGACGTCGATGCGCTCCGTGCCTTTCCATTGACGTCTGCCCGGTGGTCGTGCGCCAGTCGATTCGAAGGCAGTGTCGGGCTCGTGTGCGAGCGCATCGGGAACTTCGGCGACTTCGTCACGCTGTCCCGCTCCCGCTCCCGCGAGCTCTCGACGAGCACGCGCGGGGAACTCGACGACGTCGACGACGCAGTGCTGTCCTCGAGCAGAGTCTCCATGGCACGGTCTAAGGCTCCGGTCGACTTGGACACCGTGCGTTGGGTGTAGGACGAAGCGGCTGTTGAGGACGAGAGGGTACGCAAGGGCATAACGGGCGACTGGGCGGTGGAAGATGAAGAAGATGAGTACCGCGACTCTGTCATAGAAGGGAACCGGACTCTGGGCTCTTTAGCAGGCGGCGCAGGGGGAAGAATCTTGGATTCTGCTGCGGGCGCTGGGGTAATGAGAGGCTGCGGGCTCGCGCGTAAGGGAATATCCAACGGCTCGTCGTCATCGTCCGAATTCGCATAGGCAAGGCCACCATAGCTATCATCAGAACCCGTCGGGGATGCCGGGGAAGGCACCACGGAGTTCTGGTTCTTCTCTGTATCCAAGGTTGGGAGCTTATTCTTGAACTTCTCGAAGAACGGGAGGCGAGGTGTCGGAGGCGCTTCTGCGGGAGGAACCTTGGACGGTTCCTGGTGTGGGGACACGACTCGGTCCCGAAGGATGGGGCTAGTAGGAGATGAGGCAATTGCGGCTGCTGGTGTTGTCGGAGTAAGGTTGGGAGACATCATCCTGGAATTTAGGGAAGTAGGCTCGCCTTGCGGCCTGCCGAGCACAGGCGACTTCTGTGAATAAGGAGAGTGGGGTGATAGAGACGCCGTTCCAGATCCGGGAGAGAGCGGTGGGGTAGTAGCTGCTTTCATGTACGTCAGGCTGATGGTGACGAACGTCTGAAGATTGGACGGACGTACGATATCTTGTGGCGGAAGCAATATCCAGTAATCTGGGCGCATTCGCTCTTCTGCCGTCCATGCCCTGGTTCGGCTGCATAGGATCTGTGGTCGGGGGACCCATCTGGGATGTAAACAGAGCAGCCCTAGCAACAGCCGCGAACCCACGCCTCCCAACGCCGGCCATGCCTGCTTCTCCGCCAGTCTTGGTGTCCGGCTCCGGAGCGGGGGTAGGAGTAGCACGTGGAGGAGGAGTGCGAGCAGGCGGTAGCGGCCCACCTGTAAATGGTGGGCGCTGCGAATCCGTTGAAGGCCTCCGCATCTGGTCCATAGGACGGCGGATTTGGTGATCCATTGAAGGGCGGGCTTGATCCATGGAAGGACGGATGCTCGCAGCAGACGGGGCGCGCATGCGTACCGGATCATTGGCGGGTGTCCGCGCGCGCATGTCGGTAGAGTAGATGACGTCTTGAGCCATGTTGGGAGGTGACCTCACGCTGACGTTGGTGGGAGCTCGTTGACGAGCGTTGGGCGGGGACATGGGACCTGACATTGGGACAGTTCGGGGATCGATGGGCATGGGAGGTGCGTTCGAAAAGGCTGGTTGGCGCATGCTCGCATTGGACGGGGCACGAGCGCGAAGGGCGGTAGGTCCAGGGTTGGGTATGTTGTGGGCGCGTCCAGGGGTTGTGGACCTCTCGATGGCGATCGGACTGGCGGCAAAGGGGTCGGAGGGGAGAGCAGGTGTGGAAGGGGGGCCGCGTGCGTTGGTGAGGGAGGGACCAGAACTGGAAGGATACGATACCTGGTCAAAACTCGGTCGGCCGGTGGACCTCGCGGGAGGACTTCGGACGCGGTCCGGCCTGCTGTCTGAGCTCCTGGTGCTCAAGGACGAGGCTGATGACAGGACGCGGGCACGCGGGGTAGACGGCGGGGCAGGACTTTTCTGGCGCGGTGCAGGACTCTTCTGGCGTGCCGGACTCTGGGATATGGATGACGACCGTGGCGGGCTCTGTAGTGATGGAGGAGTGTTGACAAGGTTTTGGAGTTTTGTGGGAAGGAGTGCTGCCACGGAACGGGGAGACTGTGGCGGTTTGAAGGCCGGGAGCTGGGGCACGGGAGGAAGGGGTGCGCAGACATGGTCCCCAAGCTCGGAGATGCGGACAGGCTGGTGGCAGGTGGAACACTTGACGGTCGGGAGGATCTGGGAGATGCGCTCCGAGCCAGGGGCGGGAGCGACGAGTTGGGCCATTAAACGAGCGTGACGGCTGGGATAGCCAGAGAAGGCCGGGGAGGGAGAGGACTAGGATGAAGGAGCGTCGAGCCGAAGGACGGGAAGAGAGAAGGAAAGATTAGGGAGCAGAATTAGCGTAGAGTAGATTGTACTAGTAGTGCTAGCACTACCAGCCGAGTCCGACTTTGCGCATGATCTCAACACGACAACAACCGCCGCGACTCCCAAGCGCACGACAACCCCTCCACGTGCCTTCCTCGCCTCCATTCTCCCCCGCAACCCCCGCGTCGTCATGTACGCTCTCGTACCCTCAGCAGCACACGCATGGACGCGTTGGACGCGCAGTAGCAGAGAACATGGAAGAAAGCTAGAGTGCAGATAGAGCTACAATCACATTGCCAACTGCAGCCGACGGTGGGAGCTCGGGGCGGTTCCAAGATCCGTTTCCCCGCCACGGTCTAGCTCTCTCGCCCCTGCAGCCAATCGCACTCGTAGATCGCCCGTCTTCGAGGTGGACAAAGTGCGGACGAACTCGACGGAAGACGCCATCGAGATCCGCACTTTCATGAGCCATCTGCTTGTCTACAGCAACCACCACCTCTCAACGTCAACACCGCCGCCATCCCAAACCCTCCGTCCGCATCATCGCTCCGGTGTCCCACCGCCCACATGCATCTCCTCCATCGTCCATCTGCCTAGCTATCCGCCACCGGCTCCGGAGGTTGTCAATGTCGCAATCCTACTGAGGACCCTATTGCTTGATTGGACCTATCAGATCTCAGGACCTCTCTCACCGCCCAATTGCAACTACTCACAAAGTGTGGTTCCCATCAGCGCCCAGTCCCACTGGTGCTGCCAAAGTGGGTGCCGCTTCCACGCAGGCATCCAACGATCTCCGCGCAGGGAACCTGCGAAACCTCCGCCCCCGCGCCCCTACGTCAATTATATTAATGAGTGTAAGCCCCGCACGCGGAGCACAGCACCCGACGCCACTACGCTATCCCACCGTGGCCAAATGGTGGGATCAAACGGCACCCACCTCGGCCTGAAACGCACGATCCATCGCGGCAACGTGACAGCCTACAGCCCACGGCCTGTCCGGACATCAACATCCGTTACTGACCGGTGGGAAGGCTGTCATATTGCCTCGTAGTACTTATACCTAGCTCGCCCATCGCCGGAGGGGGCGACCTGGCGCGATACGCCCGCCCCCCGTCACGAGAATCATCAGCCACACCGTGCGATCTACGTCAGTGCGTCATGATTATCATGCATCCGTACGCGCGTGCCACACCAATTGACACCGCAGCGAGCCCCCGTCGCAGCACTTTGGAGGCCGCCGTCGCCGTTTTGACGGCTTCCCCGCCGCTTGTCGCCGCTTGCGTGATGCCTGCATGAGCCAAGTATCCACCGCCGCCTTCGACGCCCTGCAGATCACACGCGCCGACCTTCCGTCTTCCAATCCACTCCCCGTGGTCGCCATCCATTCCTGAAACACGAACCCGCGCCGCCATAAGTCCGAGTACGGTCCCGCTTGCAGTATAGCCCGCTAACCGAGGACTCCTCTTTACTAAGGCTTCCGTGAGGCTGGAAGCCTGCGAATTTAACTGACCGTCACGAGAGACTTCGTGGGGGAAAGCGTGGACCAACGTGGGCCAAGGCAGCCACAACGTTCCACCCCTCGTGGAGTGGCGACCAGGAACGCAGGAACGAGAAGGCGATAGACCTCCGCGTCGTCCCTGAACTAGCCCCGTAGGCTCGAGAAGCGTCCTGGAGGCTTGCAAGAAGTTGAGAGTTCCAAGTCGAAAAGAGCGCGTCGGTCCGGTATGATTTCGGTCATAATTGGATCGTCAGGGGGGGTGGCGGGCGACGATAGAGTTTCGAAGCTGCTGTTTCATCTGAAATGCGCTTGGGAAAGAGCGCAGGCGCGCGATCCACGGCGATAACGTTGTCAGAATGGTAGCGCTTGAAGCAGCGTTGGGTTCAATCTACAAATCAGACGGCTTCAGTGAGGTGATTGGTATAAGGAGCGGGGTCCACACGGCACGTAGAATCGGTTGAAGAAAAATAAGGACGTACTTATCGGTGAAAGATTTTCATGCACCGTACAAATCTCGATACGCGTCAGAATGCAAGGTGCGCTGGTTGGATGCTCAGTCTCCAAAAGACTGCCATGACTTTCAAAGCCCAAGTCCGCAGGCGGGGGGCCCGGACGCGACCTTCTGGCAGTCTTTCCAGAATCCTGGAAGAGCGTGATGACTGGAACCGCGAACGTGCGCTTGCTGTCAGAGAAACGCAACATCAAATTTCGTGCAGCCATTCAAACTAACAGACGTGCAGACCTCGAAAAGTCGTAGAACCGCGGCTTCAACTTGAAGTCCGGCGAAAGTTGGCCACAACGTCTTGTGTGACATACACGTGATCGTTACGACATGTCACGCCAAGCGTTGATGTCAGGCGCGCAGAACCGTCCGCCTCGACCAACGTCCTCGACTCGGGGCTGTAAGTATGGTGTCCACTGTCCTCGATCAACGTTCGACGTGGACGAGGTAGGCTGGCCGTACCTCTGCGTACCTGTCGCCCTACAGGACGGGGTGTTCGCACAAAATCCGAAGCCTCCGCTCCCACGTCGCTCGACCGTCAGGGTCGAACGCGGGGTCGCAGTCACGACTCGGACCAGAAGCTGCGGACGGGCAGCTGCCCCATGCCAGCATTGGGCTGATTGGGTCTCTTCTCCAGGAACGCCGCGGGCGGCCTGGCCGTCTGGACTCTCGATGGCCACGGACACGGACCCAGGCCTCTCAGGCCCGAAGGACGAATTGACCTGACCTGACTGACCTGACCTGACCCGAAGGACCTGATCGGCACGTCGCAGAACCGGGACGCGCGATCCCATCGGCGAAGCGTCCGCGGCGACCTGGGGGCGGACGTTGTTGTGGAGCTTGTGGGCGCGCGGGCAACCTTCGACGATAGAGCCTGAGATCCAGATGCAGGTTCGCGCGCCCCCGCACGCGGGGCGGAACGCCGCCGTCGCGCGGCCCCGGAGGCCCGTGCCCCGCCGCGCCCGCCGCCGCCGCTAACCACCTCGCTTGCTTGCTGCCCGCGCGTGGGGCTGCGTGGGGGCCGTGGAGGGCAGCGTGTCCGGTATGGAAGAGCACTAGCTAGACCTCGGGAACCTTTTTCACGGCCCCCGTGCGGCGTCACGTCGTCGCAGCTGCTGGGTTTGTATCGAGTCCAACTCCGTCTGTAACATCTCGCAATCAACCGTGAGCACGACCGGGACCATCTGAAGCTGGCACAACACGCACCTTCCTACCACGTAATTACCAGTCCAGCGCACGCCCTGCATGTACACATTTTGTAAGCCAGCTAGTCCCGTGCTCACTGCAGCGCAGTCGCCCGCCCGCGTCGTTATCGACCGTCGAGCCTGCGTCCGGACCGTCCGCGCGCATCGAATCCACCAATCTGTCGGATACTTTAGCGAGCGAGCTCGATCTCCGAGAGTAGGCTCAGACCCGCGCATATCCGCGCAACAAGCGTGGAGTCAGGCATTTGGTCACCAGAAAATTAAGCTCTCGCCCAATTCATCTATCGCTCGAACCTCGAGCTTCTTCCTTCTCCGACCCGCTCTCCCGGTCGTCTATATGCTTCAATCGAGGGGAGCTTTCCACGACGGCCGCCCTGCGTGGGCGATATCGCTGTAACCGCTGAGCTACGGTCCAATCGAACGCAAGCGGACACAACGTCTGCATGTGCATATCGTCAAGTTGTCTCTCCGCCGATGTTCGCGAACTTGAGCCAGGAGCCGCATATAGCAAGTTCACGGACAACTTGGGATGGGCGACGGTTGTTTTCGTGGCACGTCGCACCACCGCGGCCAAAAGATAGCAGAGAACGTGTTCCCCTTTCGGACGAAAATTTCCGAGCGACCGATTGGCGGACCGGCGAAGGGCTCGAGAGGGATCACATCGACGGTCGAGTCAAGGACAAGCAAGCGAAGTCGAAGCCTTGAGCGAGCGCGTAAAAAACGCTGCGAACGAACCTTGACATTAAGTCTGTGGTAATGTGCGTGGACGTAAACTGCCAAGATAGCGACACGACAACTGCGAGTGACAAAACGTTAAGCGAGACGAAGAGCGTGGCGGAGTACGTACACTGAGGTATCGTAGGTGGTAGCCAAGAGCTGCGGCAGAGGAAAGAAAAAGAACTTGAAGGGTCGGATACCAAAGATAGCAGCCACAGAGGGTCCGAGAACGAGACGATGATGTCATCCATTACCTACTTTACGTCTGCGACGGCCGCCCACTGCCAGCCAGAGCCCCCGCGTGATGCTACTTCTCTCCTCGTCCACGCTGTCCCAAGCGTCTCCGGCGACACTGCCGCTGGCTCCTCGCGGCCTTCACGCAGCAGCTGCCACGGTGGATCGCGCGCAGGCGAATAAGAGACGCGAGCGCGATGTGGGTGCCATGCTTCCATGCATGCTTGAATAACTCCGTTGGGAGCCGCTCAATTAAAGAGCTTGGTCGGGTCCGGGGAAGTAGCGTGTGTGAACCGTGTGCGTGTCCTGCGCCGACGACGGGCCCGCCATGCCCGTCCCCTCGCCCATCCGTTGCTGGAAGCCGCCGGTCTGAAGCCCTAATTGTGGCGCGAAGCGGGAGAAGAAGGTGTCCCATTGACCTATACATTTGACGCGTTAACACGCCTCGTGCATTATGCAGACGGAGCGCCCCACTCCAGGTACGCACCCCAATCGAACATCGCCCCAGGGATGCCCTCGAGGAATCCCGAGTCGGCCATCGCGTGCTGTTCGAGGACGTTCATGTTCTGCGATTGGTCCAGCACGTTCATCACCTGCACGTTCTCCGGCGCGGCCAGTTGGTTGTTCAGGGCCGGGTTCATGTTCGGGAAGTTGCCGCCCAGCTGCGAGAAGTTGACCATCGGTGGCACCGAACTCGCTTGCGCCGCGATGTCTTGCTGCAGGTGATGCTGCTGCTGATTGGAGCCACTGGCCACACCTTGAGAACCTAGAACCACAGGGGTCGGGATGGACGTGGCCCCGGCGAGAAATGGGGTTAACCACGAGTCAGAAGACCCATGACGAGAGGGAGTGGCGGGGGGATGAGGCAAAAGAGCAGACGATCGAGGAACGACATTAGTTTTGTTCAAGCGTGGAGCAGACGACGCGCTAGGCGCCTCACCTTCGTCACCGTGGTCATGGGAATCACTGGAAACAATGGTCCCCTCGGGCAGCCTCTGCAACTCCTTCTCCACAATTGCACCCCTCGCGATGAACACCCCACCACCCGGCCGTGTGCTGTCCTTCTGGAAGGACAGCTCCGACAAGAGCGGTCTGCCCTTGACGCCACCGGTCGGGTTAAGTGCAGGCGCGTCGGAGGTACCCACGGGGGCCTGCGTGGCCTCGTACAGGAGTGAGATGATCTCCGCGGTCTGTTGGACGTGTTAGCATGCTCCCAGAAGACTGTCTGCGACGCGTGTCGACCGGCCTTTCGTCGAGCTGACATATGGTCAGGCGAGAGTGACGCTTCCCACTTGCGCACGCAGTCCCGGAGTTTCTTCAGTTTCATCTGGGCATCGGGATCCTTTCTTCGGGCGTATGTATGGTACTGCAATTAAAACGATCAGATCAGCTGCCGCCGCGAACGCACAATAGCAGGGACCCACCTGGATGAGCGCGCACGACGTCGCGCAATAGGCGACCAATAACCACACATCGTACATATCTTCGTGCGCGTCCAACCAGTCGATCGCATCTCCGGACATGTTCACCAGTCCCGTCCACTTCTCGACCGTAAGCGAGAACTTGAGGTGTGCCGGACACGTATACGATATCCGCATGAACACGCGCCAGAATATCATGTTCACGCATGTGTAGAACAGGAAAAGCAGGCCTAGACCATCGAAAGCCGTCGTGAGCACTTCTCTCATCCAAAGACCGAACAACCGCATCCCCAAGCCACGGCCCACCAAGCAGACGCGGTCGGCTCCAGACTGCGCGCGCACGGCAGGCCACAAGCCGACCGCGTCTGCGTACAACTGCCCGACGGCACAGGGCCGCCGTGCTGTGGCGCCGCATAGAGGATACTATAAAGGGCAACGGGGAATACACCCACCTCCACTTTTTGCTGTCTCTGGTCCATGGAATTGCAGATCTTCTGGTAGGTTGCGCTTCCAGGCCTCGATATCCGACAGGAGGGAATGGAGTTCGTCGTCGCTGGTGAGATTGAGCCCGGCAGGTCTGTGCCGGCCGAACGAGGCGATGGTCAGCCGTGATGCTCTGGCAGAGACGGCACCGGAACCTTGGGCCCAGACGGGCCACGGCACGGGTCGAGGAAGGGGATGGTGGGAGGGAGGCTCACGTATATATGGCTTTCTGCACTCGACCGAGGATGACACTCAACCGCACAAACTCGTCCATGTACAGGTCGTTTGGGTCGCCCGACGACGGCAGACGCGCGTCGCAGTCTCGGATATCAATCATGTATGGATGTCCGAAGGTCAGGCTTATCCTGGACGCGAGGTGAGTGTCAGCATCATCTCTTCGGGTTTAACGCTGTATCTTCGCGAGGGTAGGCGACATGGGGAGCGGACACATACCACCTGTCGCTAATGACACAGACACCCCACAGTCGTCTGCGCATCTCAATATTCTGTTTGACAGACTCGGCCCGATGCAAGCCCAAATCTTGCGCCTGAAGGTACGGTATAGACAATCGCCAAGTAAGCATAACCGCGGTCGCAGTAAGCGTATGAACAGCCCACCATCCGGATCGCGCACCCGAGACGAACCCACAACGCCGACAATGCGTGAGGCACGTACTGCGAGTGACAGTCGCCCACCATCGAAAGGATAAGTAGGGACTGCATGTTCACGATCGACGCCGTGGACAGCACGTCTTCAGCCTTGATAAGGCTGTTGACCGTGTAGCGAATGGACTCGAATACCTGCTGCGGGACGTCTCGCCGCGTGGCGGCAACGAGACAGATCGAGTACAGCAATATTGGAGGCGGGGGGTTGTTCTCGATGAACTCTTCTCGGGTGACGACAGGAAGCATGGGGCAGATATCGGCAAAGTACGAGTTAACCAAGCGCTCGATCACGTCCCGCTCTATGCGCAAGTCGATCGGCTTTGGGAGGGCGAGTTGCAGTTCTCCTTGTTCGGGCTCGTGCACGCGAAGGATGCCGTCGCCGTCTGCACTCAGGTCCCATGAGTGGTGGTAGCGCAAGTCGTACGCTTCATATGTGCGTGAAGAGACCAATGGGTGCGAGTGCAGGAGGTGCGCAGTAGAGGTGGGGCCTATCGCGCATCAGTCAGCAGCGGCAAGAGCGATGGAGGCAGGTTGATAGGCTCACCATACACCCTAATATCACCCGCTCCGCTTGCCTTGGGATGCTCTGCTTGTGGGGAGGAAGTGCTCCGCTCGGCAGCCTCTTTCTCCTTCTCCGCAGCGGCCGCAGCTGCAGCGGCTGCCTCCTCTTCCAACTTCTTCTTCTTGAACCGAGTCTCGGTAATGGGAAGGAAGAAGGTGCATTCGAAGGAGTACTGTTTACAGTGCTGGCATACCGGTGGATCAGCGTCCGGCAGGACGTCGCATCTATGAGAATTATACCCAAGTCAGCCGGTCCGAGAGGCCACAAGTCGGGGAATGGGGAATAGGCGGTAAGACGAGGGCGCCCAAGGGGTAAATAGAGCTGACGGCGAAGTGACGCAAGGTGAGGGAACAGACCTTATTTTCCTGGAACGACAGCTGTCGCAGGCCCGCTGGGTCTTTGTGCGCTTTTTGCTGTCGACGAGAGGGGCGGCAGAGCCGGAGGCTGCACGTTGGATGTCAGTGCTGGAATCTGCACCTTCATCGTCAGACAGTCTGCTGCTGACACCGTCATGGGCATACTTCCTTTTCCGTTTGCCAGTAGCCGGGGGAGGAACGGAGGAGCTGCTCTGGGCGGTGTCGGGGTGCGCGCCGGGTTGCTGGGACTGGTACATCATCATACCTGCTTGGTACTGAGCGTAAGAGGGGTATGGATGGTGGCCGTACGACGGGTGGTGGACGGCGGGGGGATATTGGTATTGAGCAGAGTGAGTGGGCATGGTCGGGGTGACGTTCGCACTTTGACCATTGGCGGGCGAGCCGGTGGAGGCAGCCTGGTGGAAGGGGGAGGGGGAGGACGGATATGGGCTGCCATTGATGGGGTATGAAGGGTTCATGGCAGACGTGGAATAGGGGGGACCGGCCGCGGCGGAGGGGGCAGCTGGCGGGCCTGAATAAGTCTGGAGGGGAGCGGTGTAGCGAGCGGAGGACTGTAAAGGCTGATCGCGTATGTTTGAGATGCGCGAAGCTTTAGGGAAGGGGGACGTAAGTGGAAGCGGATGAGCGTTTGGGGGGGCATCTGATGAGAAGGAAAGGTGACATACTGCGCGAGTCGGACGCCGGGGGAGGGGAGTGCGAAGCGGGAGATGGGAGGGACGGCGGGGGCGCAGGGTCGATCTGGGAAGCGGAGGAGGACGAGGGCTTGGACTTTCTCTGCTTCCGGGAGGAAGACTCGCTCTTCGGCGCGGAGGCGGCCTTGCGAGAGGAGGAAATGGGAAGGGGGGCCGACGAAGACGGGACGGGGACCGCTCGGGAAGCATTTGGGTCCATTCTTGTGTGTTCGCGAGTCTGTCTGTGACTGATTGGGACGCAGATTACTCAACAAACATACGCGTGCGGCTTTGTCGCCCGATACTTGGCACCTTTACTCACCGATGCGCCTCAGCTCCAAGCGCCGAGCAGACAAGGGCCGCGCACCGAGCAGTCAAGGGCCGCGCGCCGCTGGGAACGCGACGAGGACGAAGGAGGCGAGGAGGGCGCACGCCGGGCACGCGGTGGCGTCCGCTGGACCCGAGGACAGCCTTGTCGAGGACGGGAGAGACAGGAAGGCGACCGCGTCCGCCCGCGACTCGCTCGCAGTCCCATACCGAGCCCCGCCCCCATGCCGTCCCCTGCCGTGTTCACACTCCGCCGCCTCAAAACCCCGCGCTGTCACTCGTCACCTCCACGCGAGATCGGCCCGGCAGATGTCGCTCCCTCGGAGATTCAGCCCGCCCAATCAGGCCCTCGCCTTCATCTCCCCCCTTGTCCTCTGCCCTCCCGCCGTCCTTCCAGCCCCCTCCGCAAATTCGCGCGCGGCCGAGAGCGCACGCTGCGGAAATTTCTCCGGCCATTCCGGTGCGGTTCTGGAGGCCCGGCGGTAGTGTGGGACGGGGAAGACGCACGCGGGATCTACAGTCGGAGCCCGAATGTGCATCCTGTGGCATTTGGCGCGATCACAGCTTGCGTCACCTCCGCGCGTGGCTGTCGCTCCTTGCCGCGTTTTCCCTCATCCGGTCCTTGTGCCTTGTCTTCCGGCCCCCTTCCGCAATCAAACCCTCGGTCCCATACGCCTGATGCGCACCCCATAAAAGTCATGTTTGCATGTCGCGTACAATACTTATGTTCTCTGATTCATGTTCCATCAATTCAATATTATTCCGGCCGCTCGTCCACAACCTATCCCACCTTCTCCCGTGGCCCCACATTGCAGCCGTACACCTCCCCTCCCCCTCGACATGACGCACCCAATGATTCGAATAGGCCATCCTTGTCTCCCCATTTTACGTGCATTCATCGCACATCACCGTCCCAGTTCTCTCGCCTGCTTCTCAGAACTCACGCACCGCGAACCAGCCTCGCACGGGGCCTGTCCCCGCCGTCGGTGCCAGCAGCGGCACCCCAGATCTCGCAGGCCGTATGTCCTCCCACACACCCTCGTTCTGCGATCCCGCCAGACGCCTGTGATCGTGCCTGGTCCTTCAGAGCGCAAATCGATCTCTCTTCACACTCTAATTCCTCGCCGTCCCGCGCCATATGCCCACCCGTCCATCGGACATCTCCCTCTTCTAATCGCCTCGTCGACACATGTCCCTTCGCCTGCCCTTCTCTGAATCCCCGCCGCTCCAGCAGTGCCCAAAAGCTCCCGGACCTTATGTCCGTGTTCACAATCCCTCCGCGCCTTCCTTTCGAACGTCCAACATCCGAGCCCACCGGCTCCTCATCAATTGCAGAATCCCATAGCCAGACTGCCAATATAATTTATGCACAATCCCCCAAACTCGATGCGGATGAACACGGCCACTTGTCCGATGCGACAGAACCCAACACATGCACACGCACAGCATGCCTCCTACCCAGCCCAAAGCCGACTGTCTTTGTCCCCAACGCAGAGCAAAAAAAATAACCACAGCCCTACAACGCCTCGCACGCCGTCACTCTCCCTTGCCCCTCCCGTGCTCGACGTCCTCCGGCCAGCCGTCGTTATCGGCCAGCAATCCCGGATTTACCTCCCGCTTATCCTCTGTCGCGACAGCGCGCGCGTCAAGCCAAGAGTACCCTGTCGGTCGACAGAGCATGTAAACCAGATTCTTGCGCCAGCTCCCGTGGGAGAACGGATTCGGGGGTGCAGGCCCCTCGGGGACGAGTGTCTTGTGAGCTTGGTTCCGGATCTATACGCGCGTTCGGGCGCACACCCACATGCACGCACACCAACGACGCGACAAGAAATTTTAACGAAGGTCAGCGGGTCTCAAAGAACAGAAGCTGGAGCCATCCACCCCGGCCCGCGCCACGCTCGCAAGAAGACGTCAATGGCCAAGAGGTGACAAATCGACAGCCGTCGGTGTCAGCGACGAACGCAATGGCGCGGGCGTGGATAAATCGGTCGTCGGACACAGCACGCACCTGCTCAATCGTCGTGACATTCAGCAGGAGCAGCTATCCGATCGGACATTAGTCAACTCTAAAGGGAATTCGCGTGCCCGCGCAACGAGCGACTTACCCGAAGGTGGTACGACAGCAGTGCCAACACCGGCCAAAGCACGAGAATTGCCAGGCTGAACGTTACCGCGCTGCCGACGCCCGGCGACGTGGCAATTGCGTGTCGAAAGCCGAGGTGGTACTTGTGCGCAACGAGATACAAGTGCAGAGCAGTTGTGCAGATCACAAGGATCAAGGTCATCACCTGCAAGAGTGGAGCCGGCGTGAGACGTTTGCCATATGCGACCGAAGGCAAACCGAAGAAGACACTGCTTCGTGCCTGGCACGAAGCAATCATTATGCCAAAAACGTCACCGTGAAACTTACCGCTGAAAACAGAAACGTGAAGAAGACGGTGTAGTTCCGTCTCCCGACGCAATTGTTCACCCACTGACAGTGGTGGTCGCAGCCGTCCACGCAATTGTCGCACTGTAAAATTGCAATCGAACGCATAGGAGAATGATTCATCAGTCTCGAACACATGCAGCCACCAGGCTAATGTGGTGCGCACCATCTTACAGTGACTCGATCGTGGCGGCCGGTAAGTGTTACACGTGGGGCAATATTTCGTGCGCACGCTGAACCAGACGTCAGCACGCCGACACGTTCGAGGGTACGTGGATACGACAGGGAGGGAACACTCACATTCCTGCTCGCACCTTGAGGTCTCGCGGAAGCGGCTGGCGAAGACTCCCGTCCGAAGACGACGTAACCGGATAAGGGGGTTCGGGATCCAGATTCCTCGGAAGGATTCCAGGATCTCGGAATGCCTGCAAGCGAACGTATGAGTTACCGGTCTGAACAGGCTCCACTATCCGCAGGGCACAGCCACAGCATATAGCGCATCTGAAGCCTTCGATTTGTAAAACTCAGGCACTCACCGTCGCGAACATGCTCGAGATGGTCAGCAAGCACATGTACGCGCCCACCGCGGCGACCACTGGACTCTCGTTGTGCCACCACCACACGCACGTCGTCCCAAAGTACACGCCCGTGATGGTGAGGACGAGTGTCAGCGCCGCGACGAATGCCCAGGGCGAGTCTCCTCCGGTCAGAATCCGGCCACGGAGGAAAAACCGATTTCGTGAAGGGTGGAGCTGGTACTTGCGCATGGGCTTCCCCGTCTGCTTGTTCAAGACAGGCGTCGCGCACAGCGCTGGGTCCATACGCGGCGAAGTCGCGATGAACGAAGTGTGGTTGATGGACGTAGCGGACCCCTGCAAGGGGGACAGGCTCTGCTTGCGGTGTACAGGAGATGTGGGCGAGCGATCGACGGCGGGCCCGCTCGCGGCCAGCTCGAACGTTATGGGCGAGACCTCAGCCGACCGCGTCTGGATGTGGGTGAGGGTGCTGCTGGGACCGGGGTTGACGGGCGATGTCGGGGAGCGGTCAAAGCTGAAGGGTCGCTTGAACAACTTCTCGAAACTGCCACGCATACGAGCCCCCGGGCTGACGTTCAGGTCGCTGCGGCCGTATGGGCCTGTCTGGGTGACGATCGTCGGGAGGGACGCGCCGGCGGGCCTGATTGGACCGCCAATCGGGAGAAGGGGCTCGCGACTGAACTTGTGCGACGAGAGCGATGGGGCTATTGTCGGGGCTTTCGCATCTTCCATCGAGTGGTCGGGACTGTCCCTGTCGGACCCTTCCGAGATGCGGTCGCGGTGTTGCGAGGCTCCGAGCTGGGAGAGACGCAACGCGTCGACGGTGGAGCCGCCGATGGACGATATCGAGCCTGCGGTTGAGGGACGAGGGAGCGGAGGAGGGCCCGATAGCGGGACGGTATTGGGGCGCGAGGGGTGGAAGAAGGAAGCCGATGGCAGTACGCCGCCGACGTGCGTGGAGCCTGGGGTTGGCCGGGGCTGGATGATTGGCATAGAGACAGAGGGTACGAACGGCAGCTCGCTCGCGACATGGCTCATGTTCGTCTGCGCACGAGAGCGGGATGAGATCATGGAACTTGTCCGGTTGTGGGCTGCCCGCCCTGGTGTACTTGGAGAGTTGCCCGTGGGGGTCGCGGACGCTGATACGCTGGTGTGGACACCGGGGAGCCGCGGGGCATTGTTGGAAGGAGAGAAGGGAAGCTGAGAGACGGTCCTCGTCGGTGAGGGTAAGGAGAGTGGAGTTGCCATAGCCAGGCCGAATCAAGGCGAATGTACAGGATTATACGAGTCGGATGGTAGAGGAGGGGTGGCCGAGGATGACAGGCTCGATGCGAGAGGCTGTTGGAGGGCAGAGCGTGCAGCGGGGAATAATATAAGCTGTGGCCTGCAGTCGAGCGGTGGATATATTAGAGCATAGAGCGCAGAGGACCGAGCTCTCCCGGAGAGGGACAAGACCAAGCACACACCACTGCTCGCACTCGCACTCGTCCGCTCAGACGCCCCCGCCGGCTTCGCCCAATCGGGCATGGCTCGGCTCGCTCCGGTTCAGCTCCGGTTCATCTGCGTGCACTCAGTCTCACTCCGACCACAGCACGCACACCAAAGTGCCCTTACACGCTCAGACCACGATGAACATGCACAATCAAACACACTCGAGCTGCCAGCACAGATACATGCACAGTCCGCATTATGAATACATCCAGATCAGTCCGCCGTCCCGTCAGCTGCCCAGCCAGAGCAGCCGCTTCACACCGTACTCCATCTTCGCATACACGCTCGTCATCCGTTGCGCCTCGGCCAGACTACGTTCGCGACAATCGTCAGCTTTCGGCCACACTCGCAGCAACCGCCATCCTCACCTCACGACGTCCCCTTCCGAGATGAACTCCCGATGTTCGTTTCCGACGTCTTCACACGCCTGTCGGATGGCCTCCACGATCATATCCACCGCTTCCTGGCAGCTCTTTGCGTTCGCCAGCTCATCCTGGGGCTGAATGAAGCTTCCGCTTTCCCTCCGCGAACGTGCGGGGTCCACAGGCAGCGCCTTGAATGCAGCGAAGATCGTCTCCTGCCCCGCGACCGGAGCCGCCGCGGCAGATAAGATTCGAGACAGTGGCAGCATGCTCCTGCGCGGTGATGTCATCGAAAGCTTCGCCAACGTCGCGATGGTCGCCGACGTCGGCCGCGCCGCGAGGTCGACGTTGTTGCGAATCGAATAACTCGTCACCCTGGTATCCTGGGCTTCTGTATTATGCCACGATATGATGAACCCGGCGTTCTCCAGTGGGTCTCGACTGGCCTCCTCCAGCGGCGACAGGATATAGGCGCCTGGAAGGGCAATGGGTATGAACATCATACGATCGTCAATGGCTTCACTGACCTTTCGAGATGCCTACAATGTCTCCAAGTGGCAAACGGGTATACATCTTCACCTTCTCAAGGGTATAGTCATAACTCTGCGGCGCGCATCTCAGCATCCATATCCGATTCGGTGATTAACATCGCTCACAATAATATATACGGCCTTCGCACTCTGAAGGGCGGATCAACGGGACGCCTGGTGGGCTAAGGACCAATTGAGAGACGCACCAGAAGCAACACCTTCTCCTCGAACTTGTCCCCCACCTTCGTGTTCAGCTCTTCGGGAGCGAACAATGTCCACCCGGAAAGGAGGCGCTCTCCTTCCGGCAACACACGAGCTACGCATGTTGCAATGGCATCCGCGCGGATCTTCGTTATGCGAATGAGGTCCCGGGGATCCGTTGACTGGAGCTTGAGGAGGAACTCTGAAAACACGGAAGTAGTCCGATTTCCCAACATGAAGTCGATGACCGCTTGGCTGAACCAATCCGCAAACGTGGAGGTATACATCCTACAGGGTATGTCAGCGATAAGGGCTCAGAACGAGGCTGCCTGACATGACACGGACCGAGACAGGGAGTTAACACCATCATTGAGCAGCCCAGCAAGGTCGCGCTTCCCTGTCCTGCACAGAAAGTGAGTCGTGCCGCAGTTATAGTGCCGAACAAAAAAAGCAAGAAAAAAACCTTGTGAAGTCGCCCTGGTGACAGTACCCAAAGTGAGCAGCATTCTAAGCGGTGAAAAGGTACGAAGCGAACCTTGAGCGCCGACGTTCCCGCACTGAAACCACATGAGCTGACGCTGAAGCCACGTTGAAGCAAAAACCACGCACTATGCACGACTTATGGCATCGCCATTGTTGGCCCACACTAACAGAGGAATTCGGACTGTCAGAGGCGGCGACGTCGCATAGCCACAGCCAACGCACCATCGTTGAAGACGGTGTCCATCTCTGTTCGCCGTTCCTCCTGGTTCAGGAGCGCGACAGCACCCAGCTGCCTGTTCAACACATGGCGAGCAAAAGCCGACTGCAAACAGGCGGTAGTCACCAAGGTAAGCGCATGGGTGATGGTCTCCACAGGGCCATCAAACGCACCTCGACGACGTTTGTGCGATCCAGCGAGTCTATACAATTGACACGGAACACGCCCTTCTGCTGGGACATGATATGGTTGTTCGATATCCAAAAGTAGCTGAGGGGCTGTGTAAGCGCCGCAGCACAAGATGTGGTCCGCCACACATACCCTTGGCTCTCGAAGGTGCGCTCGACGGTCTCGATGAGCTTTGAGATGTTCTCGTATCTTTTCGGGTACCGTCAGGATTGTCGATTTCTGCGAGCATAGGACATGCACTTACTTCATGCCCTTCGTTTCCGCGTGGAAGTCGTAAGCGTAGTATCTAAGCGGCCCTCAGCACGATGCGAACAGATGGACGACGGGCCACAAACTTGATGTCGTCCGTGCCAAGCTCCTTTACGTAGTCTCCATATGCGTTTGTCACCTGCGACTCCTTTCCATGCTGTTCCGCAAGGTTAATGATTGTCTAAGTGACAAAATGAGTAAGATGTCGTTTCATGGCCTCCCTGTGGCGTACCAGTGGCCCGTAGGCTGAGACCACCTTGCTGAGATGTTGTTGGATCGCGCGTAAGTTCTGGTCGTGGGTGCGCTCGGGGTCCAGCTGAGGAGCAGGTTTCAAAGCTAGGCCCTGCTGGTTCCAGAAAAGTGGGACTGGGCGACAACGTCAATTAGGGCACACGGAGAAAGGTTGCGGACGCGTACTCGACCCTCGGACTTGAACATGACTAAACACGTTTGGCAAGCCTTCACGCTAGCACATGTAGATGGTCAACAATGGGTTAGTATACCAGGAAACATGGATACACACAGCAACGCGCATCACAGTTTCCGTCTCCGCAAAGTTGGCGACGTTGGCATCGTCGTCAATGCCCCGACGTTGGTAGCGAAGGCCGGCCCTATCCCTCGAACGACGCGAGATGATATTGTACTCCACCTCCACGCTATCGCCCTCCTCGGCTGCGACCGGCTCCCGCGCAATTTGGAAGGTCGATACCTGGAAGAACCCTTGCATGATTGGTAAGACATACGGATGAAGCTGGGACGTGAAAGTGAGGATTTGCGCAAGTAGGCAAGGAAGTTCGGACTCACTCCCGCATCGACCAGGGGCTTTGAAAGCCACTCGTTCCACCAGAATCGACGGTCAACTCGACGCCACAACGGCAGAGCAGCAGACGGTTCTACGAGGACCTCCACCTTATCATCGGTAGGGCTGGTGCGTCTTGTCTCTTCCAAGATGTGGAGGGTTTGCTTCAACACGTCCTGGGCCTGAGCTCTTGCGAGAAGCTCGTGCTTGTGCTGCAGCGAGCGCGTTATGTCTGAAAGAAACGTGTGTCAATGATGTCAAATCACAGGACGAGTTGAGCTTACCGAATGAGTACGCGAAATACATGCCGCCTCGCGTGTATTCCCGAATGCATTCGCGAACGATCTTGTTCTCGAGCTCTGTGTTCTTCTCTTCCGTTGTCTGGGGAGCAGGAGCGGCCGACGAGACGATCGACTCGATAACTTCCTCTGGATTCTTCGACCCGTCCTTCACGAGGGACTCGAGTTCTTCCGGGTCCAATCCAGCGCCGTCGGGTTGTTCGACCAAAACATGGTCGACTGTAGACAGTTGCTTTGAATTCCGCTTCGACAGCCTAGTCCAGAAGGACAGACGCTCCGCGAGTGCCTTGACAACCGTGTCGGTGTTGTTCGCGGACTGTACTGACGAAGGAGTGGATGCGGTAGAGGACGAAGGAGATGGGGGGCTCGTATCCTCAGAGAGATCGAATGCTCGATCGGGGAGAGGTGACATGACCTTCACTTGGTGTTGGTCAGCGAACTTGACGTGAAGGGACCTCTTTCCCTCAGCATCTGCGTCCTCTGTAGCTGCTGCTGCATCTCCCTCCTCCTTCTCCGCAAGCTCGGCAGGTAGCAATGATGTTCGGTCGTCGGTCCTATTCCGAGACGCAAGGGCAAAGAGGACCGTGCTGGCGCGGTCTTCGACCAGCGGTATGGCAGTAACCCCCTTCACACTGTACACGGTGTGTCTCGGGTCAAGAACTTGGGGAACATCAGTCACAGAAGCTTAACGTCGAACCGCAACACTTACAGTCGCCAACGACGTTCCTCGAGGACACGACCAGAAGGTAAGACGCTGAAAAGGGAGTTCAACAGACAAAACCTTTGATTGCGGAACAATCCCATTACCAGAGAATATCTCCACAAACCCAACAATGCCGTACACCACCGCGCTGTCCTCCCAGTCGGCCTCGACGGTTCCCCCAGCAACGGTTTCAACCTTTCCTCCCTTCCCCCATTCGACCTTTACTTCGTCCTCGGAGGGGTCTTGCGTCTGCCCAGGATGGTGGGGACGTAATAGCAAACCTTCAGTCGTGGCGACCACGGAAATATACTCGTAGGGACATGGGTGGGGGACGGGAGGTAGAGTATCCTTGGGCTGCAGTCCTGTGTGATGTACAGGGGGACTTGTAGTTGCAGGGTTGGCTGCGACTGCTTGGGCTGGCTTGGGGTTAAACGGGGATGCTTTGAATGATTTGGAGAAAAGGCGTTTCATGATAGCCAACCCAACAGCAGACGAGCACGGCGCATAGGTACACGAGAGGGCAGACGACGAGAGGGAGTTGAAACGAGAGCAGAGCGTTCCCCGACGGCAGAAGCTCAGAATGATGTCAGATCGCCAGATCTCTCGCAACCGATAGACAGCGCCCGATCCAGTCAATGTCGAGCCCTCGCTCTCAACTCGGTTCTTGTCAACGCTCTCGGGATGCACGCATTACAACGTACGCAAGTCGAGGAAAGCTGTTGGAACAATGATACAGTACACGCTATCTAACAGTTCACGCCTGTCCTTCACTTTCTGGCGCATCCGAAGATGTACGGCCCGCCACACGGAGCTCGTACCCATAACCGGTACCTGGAGCGCCCGGGACGTTTCCTGGGCCCTCGTAATGCAGCTTCGAGACATCATAGTTGCCTGCAGTATGCGAATTAGCCAGCCGCAGTCTACGTGCCAAACATGAACGCACCGATAAACTGCCAGCCATCTTGCTTGACGTGGTACAGGTTGACGGTGTTGCCCGAGAACGCGTCACGGTGACCAGCAGCATAGATACTACGCCTGCCGAGCTCCTGAGCCTCCGCATCGGTCAAATCCCACCGGTAGCCCTGGTCGAGTACACCGTACGCAAACGTGCTGCCCGAACCGACGGAGAACAGATCGCCCTTGAGGCGCGTTCCGTCAGAGTCAACGTAGAAGATGGCAGGACCCTGTATGCAATTGTGAGCCGAGGGTTTCTACAGATTGAGTTCTTTGCACCCACCGTCTTGTCCCAACCGCAGATCATTGTACCCTGTAGGCAGTTAAATCGGGCATTCGGAAAGTGGAACGTACGGCCCACGCACCATGCTCAGGCCCATGCCCTTGTAGCTGTACACGAGGTTGCTCAGATATTTGCTTGCAGCGGCAACGGAAATGCGCTCGCGGTTGCGCAATTCGTGCAGTCTGCACTGAATTCCAAGATAGGTCTCCCAGAACTGACAGTCGGCTTGAACATCATGTTAGGACGACGAGCCTGCGGGTCTCGAGCCATCGACGTACCTGCGCCACCAGCCATCGTTCCGAGAAGGTATGGGTTGATCTCAATGACCTTCTTCACGGTACCCGAAGCTAGGATGCATCAGACCGCTGGGTCGGTTACATCAGGAGGTGCAACTGACCAACATAGCTTCCAGCGGTTGCTCGTGAATCGACTGCGACGATAACACCACCTTGAAACCGAAATGCCAATGTAGTCGTACCGTGCTTGATCTTAATGCGGCACGAGGGGTCTGCATGGTCATCCGTATGCATCCGAAGGAATGAGGTGGGCTAAAGAGCGACAAAAGCGTGTCAAATGCCATGACATATGGAGGGAGCTTTGGAAGTACGCACGTCTTCCACTGAAGGCATCTTGAACATGGGCACGCCGGACGCCAAATTGCCGAAGCCGCCCGTGGAACCCCACATCATCTCGGAGACGTCATCATCCTCCCCGAAAAGCTCCTTTGCCTTGCGAATGTCTGCATCTGGGCACGTTGAGGAATAGCGGGTGAGGAACGAGTTCATGATGGTCGAGGAGGTACGCGTATGCCCACAGGCGTCAAAAGGCGACGTACACTTCTTGCTCCAGTCACGTGTGGGGTAGCACGACGCGCGCCGCAGCCTCAGCCGTCTAAGTAACTTGAATGCTCATACGACGGCAGAAGTAAGAAGATTCACGAAGAATGCATCACGCAGCCGTGCAATTATTGTATCTCAAAGCGAGGTTATACGCGAATGTCCATTGACCCACTGGTACCAAGAGAAGCCCTCTGGGGTTGACAAAAGTTAGAACCTGTCTGGATCGAAAGGGCTATCCCGGGCCCTGACCGGCCACTCGCTCACAGGCCATAGCCATACGATGCACAGGACTTACGGCGATAACGTGGAAGGACTGCACTGCCTGTATCAATCGTTAGGCACTGGGCGGCGCTACGATCCAACCCGCTATTCCTACACACGTTGGGTTAATATTCTACGGAGGCCCGCAAGGAGCACAACAAGTTCTAGGAGGGGATACCGGACCAAGGCAGTATCTATGGCAACGCGTCGAGGGCACGAACCAGGCACAGCACCGAGGAACAGACCACCACGCGAAGAGAACGAAGGACAGTTCATCGACCGGCCAGGAACGGGTCGACAATCCTGCCCGAATCAGATCCACAATTCCATTCAAAACCTATGAGTCCATGTGGACTCCCCACAAACCGCGACTCGGCACTCGCACGGCCAAGGATGCCGCAATAGACTCGCGACGTCGCCGATCTTGATTCATCGAGTGGTCCGTACAGCTCCGGCTCAGCTTGTCCAGCCGAACGCGGCGAACCTCACGGCGCCTTCTTTACGGCCCAGGCGAACGTCCAGCGGCTCTGGACGTGGATCCGCAGCTCCTGCAGCTCTGCGGCTGCCTCGCGCTGCATCATCTCCACGCTCTCCGGCAAATATCCCTCGCTGGAACGGCACGATCAGCTTGTGTCCCGCAGGGGCGCAGGATGGGATTGGCGGAGAGATTTGAGCTTCTGACTTACCTCAGGAGGAGTGGTGCCATGCCTGAAATATACCGCAGACAGTCCTCGCGGAGCATTTCCGTGAGGGTGCGCTCTCCCTGGTCCGCTGTATGTCCAATGAGTACCTCGACCAGGATGGCAACAGACGGGGCCACTCACCATATTTCCAGGGTCCAATAGGGATGAATACCTTGTGCCAGCCCACGTCGGTGAAGGAATCGATGGCCCGGAGCCAAGTGGGGCTCATGAACGGCGAGTCGATACTGCCACCCCTGTTTTTCATCGCGTTGTATGCGGCAAAAAACACGCGTGTCGTCCAGGAGAAATCGGGCGAGTCCTGTTCAGCGTATGCCAACGGGGATTCGTATTCGTCATAGAGCTGCATGTCCCCGTCCCCGAGCAACACCACGCCTCCAGGGCGCAGAGCTTGGGCAAATTCCTCCAGAAGTTGAGGAAAGTCTCGAATCTAGATTTGTTTAAGCATACGTGTGCGAACAGGGACGACGGACATAAACTGACGCCGGGAGATATCGACCGGGCGTGTATAAGATCGAACGACCCCCGGTAGTGACTAAACCCAAGGTTGGCCTACAGCTAATTAACGGGCCTGTCCCTGACAGTAATTGACCGCGGTACTCACGTCATCTATCTCAAAACTGTGGAAGCACGCAGATGAATAACAAGGAGGGCATCTCAGGGAAGGAGACGCACCGGCAGTTTGGTGGGAGATCCCTGCGGAATGACAATCAGTGAGATGCTCCAATGCTCAAGGTGGCAGATGATCACGTACCCGTCGACTCTTGGTGGGGCTAGATCCACTCCTACTACAGAACAATGGGGGAATTGTTTGGCCATATCGATAGCCCTGCAGATCGTATATCAGCACCCGTTGCCGAATCACGCCTTGCTTGCACTACCAGCTACCGCTTCCAGTCCCAACGTCTAGAATCGCAGGTGTCTTCCCCGGGCGTGGTGCAAGGGCCCTCCTAACCAGGTTTGGTGCTGGATAAAGTCCGCCGAGAGCTAGAGTGATAATCTGGTGTTGCAGATCGAGCCTCCGGTGCTCTTCGTTGTCCTAATGACATAAGATTCAATTCCATGTCGCGGGTGATGCATACAGTCTTGTTCTTACCGCGGGTAAGAAATAGGTCTATCCCGACATCAGTTGTCGATCGGGGTAGGAGGAACACAATCGCGTACGTCGTTTTGATTGTTCAATGTGCGACCGTAGGCCTCTCTCAGCTAGAAAGATGCAGTAACACCCGGTGAGTGCCCTGCAATACACAGGCGATGCGATGCAACCGCACGTACCATGAGTCGGCCGTCGATGGACGAGGAAAATGAGTAGAGAGACGGTGCTGGGCTCGCACTGCCTGCATCGGAGGGCGACGCAGGATGGTCTTCCTGGTTCATAGTCATGTTCGAATCAGGGATGATAGGGGCAGGCGGTCACGTACCAGCGGCGAATCCTCAGAGGCAGCGGCGTATATATGCGCCTGTGCTGCTCCAGCGGGAGCCCGCTTGAAGGGTCTTCCTGCAATATCAGGACCTTCCACTGAGAAAATGAGTGAAATAAGTGGAATGCCCGGATAACGTGGCGGAAGGACCGGGGACGGCCTCTGCCTGGGAGAATGGAGCTCACAATTCATGGGAGTCTGATTGAGTTGGGATGCATATAGATGGTTCGCGAGATCTCAAAACATCTCGCTCAATACAGGTGGAGATAAGGCCCGAGAGCGAGAGAATGGAACGGCGTCGGCTGGGAGTCTCGAGCTCGAGGAGCTTCGGGTTCGAAAGTCGCGGCCAGTTATAGCGGTTCTGCAGACACGATTCAGTGTTCCGCGGGTGAAGGTACTTGCCTGGGTTCTGGCGGCATGCGCGGTGCGCGTTCATGTGAGCTCGAGCATGTTGCAGGGCCTGGAGGCTGTCTGAGACGGTTCAGTGACCGTCGCGCCCCGCGAATAAAAGTCTCCAATTTCGACTTTAGCATCCACATGCTGATCGTTGCTGACGTAATGCGATCGACCCTGCACTCGGCAACGGCCGCCTACCGCGTCCGCACCTCCGCCACGGATGAGAAGCCAAACGCGTCTTGACCTCTAACCGTCATGTCAGGTATCTGCAGAGCCCGCCTAGCCGAGGAGCGCAAGCAATGGCGCAAGGACCACCCGTTTGTACGCGTATTCCTTCGGAATTCACGAACGCTCTCGCTCACGTCTGTCCAGGGCTTCTACGCTAAACCAACCAAAGCCCCCGATGGCTCAATGAACCTACTCGAGTGGGAGGTCGGCATCCCTGGAAAAGCTGGGGTACGTGTGGTTTCAAATGTTTCGATATACTTGGCGTGGGTTTCTGAACGCATGGACTTCAGACACCATGGGAAGGCGGTGTCTACAAGCTGATGATGATATTCCCCGAAGGTACTCGACATCCTCGAGCCTGTCCGTGTGGATCCATGAGAGTTGACTGCGTGTTTAGACTATCCATCGAAGCCCCCCAAGTGTAGGTTCGCCCTCTGCGCCGCGTGCAGTCTGTCGCTCATTATCTGCAGGCAAATTCTCGCCGCCTTTGTTCCACCCGAACGTGTACCCCTCGGGTACTGTTTGTCTGTCTATCCTAGACGAAGAGAAGTCCTGGAAACCGGCGATTACGATCAAACAGGTCCGAAAAGGCTTCCTGGAACACGTGCGTTTGCTGAT
Organism: Sanguinoderma infundibulare; assembly: GCA_032821775.1. Classification (NCBI taxonomy): domain Eukaryota; kingdom Fungi; phylum Basidiomycota; class Agaricomycetes; order Polyporales; family Polyporaceae; genus Sanguinoderma; species Sanguinoderma infundibulare. The sequence goes on along the minus strand of JAVLRN010000005.1, from coordinate 972,054 downwards.
ATGCTCGCAGGTTTTGCTCGGTATCCAGGAACTACTGAACGATCCCAATGTAAACGATCCCGCCCAGAGCGACGCTTACACGATGTTCAAGTGCGACTGCCTTCCATCCTTATCGTGTGCCCGGTGTCTGACGTTTGCCGTAACTAGGAACGACAAGGTGGCGTACGAGTACGTGAGCGGCTCCCTCATAGTAACCGAAAGCTAATGTCGCTTTCAGACGCCGTGTGAAGCAGCAAGCGCGGGAGAATATCCCCAAGTGAATAGGTATCCTTCTAGCTATCGTCTTGCATTGTATCGCCGTTATCGGGTTATTCTTACTCTATATGATATGGTTCGTACGGTCGGGAACGGCCCTGGAACAGTTTCTTGCGCACGAAAGCATGTGGTACGATACATGAACATTCATAGCACGACCGGGACGCACTCCGACGATGAGAATCCGTGAAGTGGATGGAAAGATTCAGCTCAGACCATAAGCTTCTCGACCCTCAGCTTGATGGTGTTGATCTGGCTGGAAAGTTCCTTATTCTCGTTTGTGGTGACACTCGCAGCGATGACGGGCCGCGTAACGCCACAGGCACGGCCAAGTGCAGCCTTGGACTCGACGAAGATGTACGGCACGTTCTGTCGCGAGATGTTGGGCATCAGCGCTTATTTCAAGGGTCCTCGAGGAGGACAAGTCTTGCCTTTTCCTCGCAAAGAAGAGGGAGGTGGAGGAGGATCTCCAACGGCCCGGTGTCCGCAGTGAGAATGATGAGCTCAGCGATGCCACGGTTGAGGGTCTTGGTAGCTGCACAATGGGGACAGGGCATCAGTAATCTGGCGTCCAGAGCACGAAACGGCGCACCTTCGTTCGCACCCTTCTTCAGCTGCTTGAACTGCGAGGCACGCTCGACGAGGTCAAGGATCTAATGATAGCCCGGTGAGCTCGGCCGAGGCGTGGACAAAGCCTGGAGAAACGCACGTCGTTGTTCAGCGCGGAGTCGGCAAGGGGCCATGCCTTCGCTTTCGAATCGGAGTCGGCCATGGTGTCAGGTGTTTAGTCGCGACCTCACGTATGGATGATCCTTGGTCAGTGCGTTGTCAGACGATGCCTCCCGTGAGCAGCGTGGACGGCGTGAAGCAGCGTGCACGGTGAAGCAGACGAAGCCGAAGCGATCCTGGCGCAGAGGGCGATAAAAATTCCGCCACAGCCGCGCTTGTCGCTCGCCCGATTAGGCAGGTCCGCCTTCCGGTGCCGATGACCCGAGTGGCCGCCTTGCCATCGAACCTCGACGGGCGCATTCTGAACTCGCCCCTCCCCACTTGTTTGTTGCGACCTTTGTCCGAGTCGACTTCGCTATGCCAATTTTGCTGTCAACCTTGATATTTTTGTCGACGATGTGGCCCGCAATCCGCTTGATCCACGGTTCTATCCTGGTGGAACCTTGGTGAAAGCCCAAAAGTATACCTCGACCCACATGCGTGCACTATGGCAGGAGGTATTCTACAACCGTATATGAAGAGCTCGATTTTCGTGTTCGATGTATTCAGGGCCTCGAATCTCGAGCTTCCAGCTAAACACTACCCTCGACTCATTAATGGCGTGCAAGTTCTTCGCCGCAGGAATTGCCGTTGCCGCTGCCACTCTGGGTACCTTTCTCCTCTACCTATTGAATTGAGGATCGTACTCAACGGCTCCCGTGAAAACAGCGTCGGCCCAGGTGGCCTCCTCCTACTGCGACGCTGCCAGCGGCATATGTTTCCAAGGATACCGAGTAAGACCTCGCGCACTACTAATGTCGTAAAGCTATGATACTAAGTAGAAACACGCAGGATGCTAGCATGGACATGACCATGGGGGTGGTTCTGCCTCCTCTCTCGACGCCCCCGTCGAACGAATACATCGTGCAAATGGTCGTGCCGGTCAGCTACGGTTGGTCCGGTCTCAGCATGGGGGGACAGATGTCGAACAGTCTTCTCTTCCCCTTCTGGCCGAACGGCAATGACATCGTCCTCGGACCCCGTTGGACGGCGTACGTTCCTATCCTCCAACCCATGCATGTTGCTGAAAACTGACATCGCTCTATTTCAGTGGCTACGTTCTGCCTACAGCATACACAGGCCCGACGATCACCCTTCTTCCTGCCTCGACGGTAAACAGTACGCACGTCAATGCCATTTTTCGTTGCCAGGTCAGCAATTTCATCTCGATAAGCCGGCCTCATCTTACCTTGAACGTCCTGTCAGAATTGCACCGTGTGGGAGGCAGGCTCCCTCGGCTCCGGCAACCTCAACGGGACTGCCGTTCTGGCCTACGTCGCGTCCACGACCACCGGCGTTGACGACCCTTCGGACGTCAACTCCAGCTTCCAGGAGCACAACTTCTTCAACTTCTTCGGCCTGGACCTCAGCGCGGCGCACTCCTCTTCGTACACTCAATACGTCGGCGGTGGGGCGGGTTCGACAACAGCCGCCCCCGCCCCGTCTTCGACCCCAGCTACACCGTCTAGCACCAGCAGTGCACCCGCCGCCACTCAAACTGAGGTTAGTTTCACATTGCTCATCCGTGTGAATCCCCGCTGATATCTGGTGACGCGCCGCGTAGTTTGGACAGGTAACGTTTTGCTGTGAACTTCACACTTGGACACCACGCTGATTTAACCAACGTCAGTGCGGCGGAACCGGCTGGACTGGTCCCACAGTCTGTGCGAATGGCCTGGCGTGTGTCGCAGTGGCGCCTCCTTACTACAGCCAGTGTCAGGCGTCGAAGTAGAGATTCCCGAGTTTGCATGTAAACAATTTGAGCTTCCCAAGACTGGCGCCCATCCGGGTGGTGTACCATAAACTTGGATTTTAGAAAAAACTTAGGATACCATTTGCAAACGCTTCCGCATTTTATAGCTGTTTGCCTAGTCTCATACCAAGGATACCGTCCACGTGTCGGCGTGGACCTTGGGGGGTTTGTGTTGAACGTAGCTGTTTGCCCTCAAGAGTGCGATCACGTGAGACAACGTCTCGATCAGAACGCCGGAGACTCCTTTCGAGGCATCCGAGGCTCCATCACCACCGTCGCGTCCGACGTAACTCGTAGCTTATAGAATGAATCGGGGCCAGGGAAGTCAGGGGCCATCCTCTTCTAACCCTCCCACATCCCCGCCGCCCCGCGCTGCAGCAGCCATGGCAGAAAACGGCCCTCCGATGGTGGTTGACGTTCACACGCCTGTCTCGTCGTTTGCCATCATCTACTCAGGTAAGTGCTTCTGTTTCTGGTCGACTGACAAATGTGGTTCCTGATTCCCTGGCCAGACTCCGACGACACTCTGCAGACGATATACACCAAGCTCAACCAGAAGGCGTTCACGGAGCTCCATGGCAAGCCTGTCCGTGCGGGTTACGTCAAGTACGAGTGGAACAACTCCTTCTACAACCTGGATGATGGTACGATGTCCTATTCAGCGACTGCAGCACGCATGCCATGGCTCACATCATCACAGACTCCGACTACTCCGTGTTCGCGTGGAGGACCAAGTCTTCGTCCATGGGGCACGACGGCGCGCCTGTCTTGTTCCTCCGCGACCCGGACGCGCCGCTCCCTCCGTCAAGTGAATACCGAAACGCGTCGTTCTACATGTACCGCCCCAGGCCCATCGCCTCGCCCTCGCCTCTCGACGCGTACCCCATGGTAAATGGCAAGTCGGGCAAGCGCAACGCCAAGGACCGCAAGGCCGAGGACCACGCCATCCCGAACTTCAAAAAGGATTTCGAGCGGTTCCACGGCGAGAACGGCGTCCGCACCGTCATCGGGAGTATTGGCCCCGTGAACAACGGTGGGTGTCCATCATGTGCACTCGCACTCGCCCTTCCCACTGCGGGTTACTGACGCGGACCGTCCCTCTCCGTTCTCCCTGGCTCCACTGCTTCGCGGTCTTCTGCTGCGCAGTACGGATGCTGCTCAAGAGTGGCTACCGCCACGTGTACATCTCGCGCAAGTTCGCGATTCAGAACGGTTTCATCCCCCGTGACGCTGCTCCGGGACACTATGGATACGCCGGGCTGGTCAAGTATGATCGCTATCAGCGTTCAGTCGCTGCGCTTGTGCTGACTCCTCCCTCTTATTTGACAGTCTTGGGAAGTGGCCGATTACCGTCGGACGGACGCGGTCGACGCACTCCGTGTACCTGTCCGAGGAGACGCACTTTGACGTGGTGTTGGGACGGTCGTTCGTGGAGTACAGGCAAATCAAGTTCGACCCAGTCGACCCCACGGACGTCGTGTGCCAAGACACAGGGGAGAAGATTGATTGTGAGCTAGTCATCCTGAGGGACGGGAGGGGGCAGATCGTATTGGTAACTTAACGTCATCCTTGCGCACTCACTCTGGTTGTTGCTCTTGCCCCTGTGAATCTGTATTTGTATTTGACGCAAAGCGGATTGTATTCCAGGATTCCATGTATTAATGTTTCATTTATCTATCCTGATTCTTGCTGTTACCTGGACATTCGAGTTTGCATGCGCAGGATGAATTCGAACGCGGCTCGGCAGCGCCGCTGCGCGAAATTGGGCGGGCGCCTGACCCACGTGGACTAGGCCTGGGTGTGGCTGGCGCGGAGGAGCCCGCCAACGACGCTGAACACCACAACGACGTTCTCTGGCCCGTCGTCCATGATGACTGTCCTCGCCCATCTGCTGCGCCCAGCAGCAGGTGCCCGCAGGGCGTACTCCGTCTTTTCCAAGCCGGGAGGCGGCGGGTACTTCAACTCGTCCAAGTCTCCCAAGGTCGCACCCCCATCATCCAGCAAGGCCAAGGTCGAATCATCTCCCTCGACCAGTGCCGATAACTCCTCGTCTTCTCCGAAGGAGGATCCTTCGAGCAAGATTTCCACATCCTCACCGAGCGCGGAATCGATGCAGACACCCACTCCATTCACCTACGCGACCAGCTCGTCCATCTCGCCCGTCCATCCCCGTATCAGCTCCCAAGACCTCAAGTTGCACCAATTCTTTTCGCTCCACCGACCGCTGCTAGCGATCTCTCAATCGCCTTCATCCCTCTTCGATTCGTATTCCTCGCCGTTTCCCATGACCTCCGCCAATCCGCCATCCGAGATGGCCAATTTTGGCAACGTCGAAGGGGAGAGCCTGGAGGCGTCGCCGGAGGCCGATGCTGACGCCGCGCGACAGCTCGCAAGGGCGATGGTCGTGAACCGGGTTGGGGCTTCCATTGCCTGGGAAGAGACCCTCAAACGTCTGGGCCTCGACGTCACCTCTGGGCGCGCGGAGGAGGTCAGCCTGGCGGAAGCAGAGTTTGAGATGTACATGGACAGCACCAAGAGGAAGCGGCGAAAGAAGATGAAGAAGCACAAGTGAGTCTCATCGCCGTTATTGTCCGCCTCTGAGGGATCTTCTACTAATACACCGTCGCCTAGACTCAAGAAGCGGAGACGCGTGCGTGTTCATTGGTCCTTGGAGCGCTGTGGTATGCTGACCTTTTCTGCCAGTTGAACCGTGCGCAGCGAGTCAAGATTGGTCGGTGACCGTAGAGTACACAGCACGTCTAATGTCCCCCTTGGACTTCGCCGAGCACCCCGCGTTGTACATCTGCATAGAACCCCATAATCTACCGCTGATTCCTCTCACCAGATTATGACATTTCTCGTGCGATATAGTCGGATTCTGTGGTCGCTCCCGGAAAGCTCTCTGAGTGATTCATGCGCCGCGAATTTTGCCCGCGGTCAGAAGCCTGTCAAATTGGTGCGTGCTGTCATCGGCTCTCGAGCACCTTGTGTTATTGTGAAACATTTTTGGCTAGGAGGTGCTTCGCGACCTCCCAATGCCGCATGCCCAAGCTTTCTGTCATCACAGAAAGCGGTCAGGGAGGCGAGGTCGTGTCCTTCATGATATCTGAACCTATATCAAGTCCCAGGGCCGTTATCCTCTTGACCACAGATGTCGTGTTGCTCCCGAGGCGGACGCGAAAACACCGCGGGCGTCGCGTTCTGAAAGTTTCCTATCCTGGGTCCCTCTGCGCTGGAGCCCTTTTCATCTCCCCATCGGGCAGACATTGGTTTGTCATATCGTGAGGAAAAGTGTCCTCTCTGCGGCTCTTCTCCAGGGCTTCCCCACTTTCAGACGTAGCGGACAATATCTGAACGCCACCATGGCGAGTTCATTGTCCTCCATCTCGATGGTTCGACGGCGGACACGCAATCGTGCTACGGTACTTTGATTGCTGTCACAGCCACACGTCGAGTACAGCCCTAAAAGATAGGCCGCATGCCTTCCTGCGCCCTCAGGTTCCTTTGTTCCTCCGCGTGGGGAACCTCCATACCGCAAACAAGGTTCGTCCAGACTGCTGGTGTCCGAGCGCTGCTGATCATCTCCGCTTCTCCATCAAAGGCTCGCCGTCCCGGCGGTCTGATCACGGCAACTTACCTACTGGGATAGATGGACAGTCAAACAAGGACGGAGGCTATCCGAGTACGCAAAACCTACACGAAATGCATGGCCAACCACAATATTGGGCTGCGCGCGCTGCATCGATGTCGGGTATGTTCTAGCAAACGTCTGCCATCAAGATCCCGTTCAAACTCTGACTAGTTTTGTTGTTCTGGCTTTCCTTTTGCGGCTCCGCAGGACGAGCTGGGGTGCGAGCGGGAGCCGAAGGCGGTCAGAAGCCGTTCCCCATTACCCGTTTCCCTCCCCTGGAAGATCCCTGCCTTGAGCCCGACCACGCTAGATGCACAGTGTCCATTCAGTCGCCGGACGTCGGCGCGCGCAAAAGCTGTGACACGTCCCTTCTCCCGCGCATGACTCGGGCCCGTTTGCAGAAGACCCATGTCGCCGGTTTTGGCCAGACACACAAGGAGGCGGGGGCGAATGGCAAATAAGCGGGGGGCAGAGGCCCGAGCCGCCCCCCGATTGCCACAGGTGTGCGGTTGGGCTTCCGCCGTCCGCAGTATAAAGCTCCCTTGTCTTCGCGCTTCTGCTTCCCCCCCTCATCCCGTACCTTTCCCACCACCCCCTCCAGAAAAGACGTCGCTCCAAGTGCAGCGGATGTCATCCTACCGTCCGACGACCTCCCGACCTATCCCCACGGGGTGCAGAAGGTCACCATCGCCGAGCAGCAGCGCGCACTCCAGCTCTTCGCATGGCGGCTCGGACTTCAGCCACGGACACGGATGGCAATGGCGTCACCCGCCAGAGAGAAGCTCTAGCGGACACAGTTCAGACCTTATCTTCGCGATGGAGCCCGAGCGGCGGTCCGACTCTGGCTCGCCGCTCCTTCGCGCGGCCGAGCAACCCTTCCTCTACGACGTCCCGTCTTCCTGGGACGGGCGACCCCCCGACCCAGGCACAGTTCCTGTCTGCCCGCGCTGCCGGCGGCAGTTCTACGCCGACCACGCTTCCCAGCAGCGCCATGGCGTCACGCATCACTCTCGAAACGTTCCGTGCCCTTCCTGCCTGGAATCCGAGTCCTGGCAGCAGGCGTCGCCCCGACTAGACGAAGACGAGCCCTATCCCTCGAGCGCGGACAGGTGGTACAGGACACCGACCCAACGTCCTAACACATACGAGGCACCATATGAAGTAACCACTCCCACCTCCGCCAGACGGCCGACGCACAGTGAGTGTTCTTCACCAGTGAACGCTTCGGTCCGCTCATATTGCACCACAGGTTCCTCTGCACACGCGATGAACAGAACGCACCTCATCTGGCCCGCGTTCCCGTCCTTTGGCGGGCCGGCGACAGACCCACCACCGTACACCCGCAGCGTCTCCCAACCAAACCAGGCCGCGCCGCGTTGGACTGACGTCTCCCTGCCGCGGGCTACGTTTGTCCCGGGATCCTACCGCCCGCGATGCCAGCTTCCTCAGCTGATCACGCAGCTCGAGCGCCGCGCCGCGCCTGCATCCGCTATCACTCCTCCCACCGCCGATCCCTTTGGAATGACCCCCGCCAGCGCACCGTCTCGCCCGTGGCGTCAAGCCTAAGGATGCTCTTGTCCTCCTCTGCTGCCATCTTGCGGTCCCTGAATCCTGGATTGTGGTTCCCAAACCACTTCATCGCAAGTCGTGATCCTCCTGCAATATGCTTTTTATGTGCTTTTCTATATTAATATTATATGCCTTGCCAGATCCAATCCAATATAAGTCTATGTAGATATCGAGTCGCTATAGTATAAACCGCCAGCACAACTGGACTACGTACAACCTAGAGCGTAGCGACCAGCCTTTTTCGAACGAAACGGTAACCTGTATAAGTAGATCTTGTCGGGGACTCTCATATATAGCAGCCGCATACCTCGAACCGAACGAATACCCAGTACGCGTAGACTCATCTATAATTAGTAGCTCTACTCAGTTCAAATGGACGACGCGACCTCTACGGTGCACCCCTTGTCGCGCAGCGGCCTCGCGACGCGGTCGAACTCTGCGTCCTCGACGATCGCGTGCCAGTCGCCGTACAGCACGACCCTCTTGAGAGCGGGGAACGCCGGCTGGCTCCAGGCCGCGAAGTGCCACTCTAGGTGCGTCCAGTACTCGCCGCTGCCCACGCGGTAGAACGAGTTCGGGTGGGCGTGCATGCCGACGGTGTGGAGCGCCTCCTCGGCGTGCGTCGCGGGCGGGACGTGGGTGAAGTGCACGTAGTAGTTGAGCTCCTCGAGCGCGGGGCAGCCGGCGAAGACGTGCTCGAGGAAGTCGAGCATGTAGAACTTGAGGTTGAGGCCGAGCTCGACGGAGCGCACCTGCGGGCCGTACGCGGCCCAGAGCCGCCAGAAGGCGTCCGGGTTGGAGACGTGGTCGAAGACGAGGTGCGCGAGCGCGGGGAGGTCGAAGCGGCAGAGCTTGAGGACGAAGAACGCGTTCACCCGCCGGAAGCGGAGCGTGGTGAGGTGCGGGAGGTGGACGGGCGGCGTGTCGAGGAAGTTTGGCCAGATCTCGCCGCCGACGGAGAGATACTCGAGCTTGGGGGCGGCGCCGAGGACCTGGACGAGGTCGTTGATGCCTCCGCTGCGAGCGGCCTCGTTCGAATGCCACCAATCGAGCCGTTTGAGGGAGGGGAAGGGAGGGCATTCGGTTGCGAAGTCGCAATCGATTGGATCGGGGGAGTCAGCAGACCGCACGAGGACTTGGAGGGACGTGCAGAGTCTGATGACGCCAAGCGCACTGGGCGCGAGAGGGGAGGAGGTGGCCGTGCTCGAGTACGGGAGCTGTGCACGCCTGACAAGGCCTGCGCAGGGGGGTATCACGGTCCCGTCTTCCCAATCTTCGCCGTAGCGAAGGAGCCGGAGGAAGGATGGGAACGTCCGAGGTATGAGGATGTCCTCGTACAGCAGAGGGAGCGTCCATCTCCGCCACTGTTTGCAGACGAGAACAAGGGCGCATTTGGTGTGCCGACTGTCAGCAGCGCCCCGGTTCACGTCGGCGGCCTGGAAGGGGTTGTATTCGGTGGCGTACAGGGCGTAGGTCCATGGATCAAGAGTCGCCCAACGAAAGATCAGGAGCCAAAGCTCGATAGGAAGACAAGCCAATGTGGACATGGTCGCGTCGGTCTGCTGACCACAACACCGCCCACGCTCTCGGTATTTGACACCTCGCCAGCCAATCAGCGCCAGGAACAACGGTTGCTCCGGCCCGCTCCAGACTCACCGCACGTTGCAAAAGAACAGCGGAAATTTACGGAAGGCAGCCGCATGCAGCTCAAGCATGTCCTCAAGAGCGGACGATTCCGGAGGGGCAGGCGCATGCAGCTCGAGCATCGGCCGAACAGGGAAGATTTACGGACGATACGAGCTAGAACTGTCCTGTAGACCGATACCGCCATACCTGGACCCCTCCTCTCCTCCGGCCGTCCTCCTCCCAGAGCGAGCGAGCCTGCCAGACTGGCTCATAACCTAACTGACGTAGCCGATCCAGAACCCCGTCCTCCTCGAGGAGAGCTCCGAAGAAGACCAGATTTTGCGGCCACTCATGCCGCCACGGGTATGGGTATGACGTATCCGCTGCCACGCCCGGTCTCGACCGAGGCATGGGCGACGGCGGGAACGTCGGGTTGACAGCGTGTGGGAAGTGGGTCTCAAGATATTGAATGGGACTCGCGTAGAACACGTCGGTCTGGTCCTTATATCCAGACGCATTCTGCCACCTGTCGAACATGAGTGGACCATATCCTTCGTTTCAGAAACGGAACGAGCTTACCGTAGTGGGGGCTCGCAGCCGAGTGCCCACAGCGTTCCGTCTCCGTCTTGGGCCAGATCCGGCCGGTGAAGATAAGCTTGCCACGGGGTGGAGTGACAGGGCATCAGGAAGCCAATGGACTTGGACTGCTCGACAGGGAGCGTGCGCAGGTAGTGCATGACGTCGATTTGCGCACGTCCGTGGAACAGCATGACATAGACCAGTGGGGGCAGAGACAGTAGCAGGGAGAGGTGAGAGCGCCTGAAGGGGAAAGAACGACTTTGACGTGCGATGCCATCGCCGGAGGGGTCGACCAGTGCTTTCGCAGCAAGGATGTGCATGAGAGGAAGTAACGGATGGATGAACCTCCATTCCTTGTGTCCTGCTAGCGAGTACACGGAGAGGGTCCACGCCAATAGGCCCAGGAGGGCACGCAGGGGTGCTGAACCTGTCGGACCCATGGTTAAATATGCACCTTTTCCGACCCAATAGGTGGCAGTGAAACACAGCAAAGGCGACGCTTGTGTGAGGTAGTAGTGCCAAGGGCTCCGTCCGTAGAAGAGTGACACCGAGGAAGCGTTGGTCAGAAGAAAGTTGAGGGGTGTGAACGTGAGTTTGCCATAATACTTGGCGTCCAATGCAACCATGACAGACAAAATCACAGCCCTGGAACATTTGTAAGAAGCGCTGTGGCATTGAGTGCGGAAAGACCCACCCCGTCGCGAGACTATTGATCAGGACAAACAGTACGTCTCGGGTCCGATTTCGGAGTCTCCAGAGTAGCCAAGCGAACATGTATATCCAGATGATCGCGTTGGTCGGCCGTATTGCGCACGCTACCGCAGCATATAGTAGTGCGGTGCGAAGCTCGTCCCTACAGATTATCAGATCATCTGGCGCGTCCTGCAGAAGAGATCGGCTTACCTCCACGAAGGAATAGCTACATCCCACGGAAAGTAGCTCAACGCGATCGTCGTCAGAGACGTCTCAGCAGAGTTGGATATGGAACGTGACAGGGATAGTCCATGGAAGAACGAGAGTAGGGAAAGGTAGAACTGAAACCCAAGATAAGTTAGTTTGTATCCAGATGAGGCGAGATGCATCAACCTACGGCGGCGTCAACGTATCTTTCACCAACGACTTTGCGGGTGAGGCGAAGCAACCATATATCAGTCCCTGCAGCTATCGTGCCATGCAGGAGCTTAGGTCCCCAAATCTGCACGGACGAACGCGTCAAAGTCGAACATCTTCGCCTAATCACTATTCTCCGACCTACCAGTGCATTCGTGTGATCGATTTTGAGCACTTTCAAAATCCAATAAACGGGAATATTCCACCCTGGATAGATGATGCTGCGAATAGGGTTCGTCGCACGCCATTCCCAGGTGAGCTGTCCGTATCCGAACACGGCATGATGCGCAACTTCCAGAGACTGGAAGAACTCGTCCGGTTGGAAGAACGTCCATGTCCCCAAGGAGATTGCAATCCGGACGACGAGGGCCAAAAGCGGTCGGTTGACCATAGAGAATGTCGTCGATGAGAAGGCGAGGCGGCTGGCAGTGGCAGCGGGCCACTGCAAACCAAACGGGCGTCTCCATTCCTTAGTTTGGAAGTTTCTCACCGTCACAACGGATGTCACAAAGTTGAAGCCAGCCACACTGACTCCCAGCCCGGTTTCGAATTGCTGACAACCACACTACATGCTGTCCTTTCCGACAACATGAATATGATCTGCCCTTCCTTTCCTATAAATAACGTGGTTGCGACTAGCATTGCACGATTCGATGATCTAGCCTAGGCTCCTGCAGCTTCCTGGCTCCTACTAGAGTCGCTGAGTCCTGGTCGGCAGGGCGCCTTGCCGCCTTGACTAGATATAGACCACGGCTAGCCTGAGGAAGAAGGTCAGCCAAGGTTTAGTTCCCTGAGCAGAGAATACCACGGATGCCGCCGTGAGGCTGGCCTTGCCACCCGGTGAATCTGAATGCCGTTGCGGCAGACTCGAGGCTGGCCTTGAGCTGACTTGGGCTGATCGACAATGGCGGGGAGCATATAAACCAGCCAACGCGAGGGGCAGCGCTTCGTCTCGTCTTCTCTTCAAGGTGCGTGCTTTCTCTTCGGTTGTGGGTTTCGGCTTCAAGGTGCGTGCGTTTCTTCTGGTTGTGGGGTTTCGGCTGCAAGGTGCGTGCGTTTCTTTTGGTTGTGGGTTCGGTTCCAAGGTGCGTACTTTCTTCCGGTTGTGGGTGGTGTGGCGTAGGAAATCCTGTAGCTCTTGGTAGTGATGTTCCCCGAGGGAGGGACTTCGGTCCTGGCGCATACCTTTTCGTGGTCCTCGGGATAAGTACCAGCCCGCTCGCCGTCCGAAGACAAGCTTCGGATTGCGAGCGGGCTGGGAAACCAAAATGCGCGGTTTCTTAGTTGCGTAACGTGTACGGATGGTCCGCTCTCTCGCATGACGATATGACCTTTAATCTATGTGCTCAGTCTGTCAGCCGCAGAGGCCATAACGCCATTTGAACGGTCCTAGAAATCCACAAGGAATCGAGAAGCAGGATATTTGACGTACATGACATACATTTACACGCGCGAGGTCATACGCAAACGCTAGCGATACATCGGCGTAAATACACATGGCTGGGAAATAACCTCTCTAGCCGCGTTCGGCACGGAACCTTGAGACTTTCCGCTCCTTGACCGGCGTCGTTCCTTCAGACCGCGATCTAGCGGACGCAGATTCGCGTACTTCCTCTGCGACGATCGGCCGGCGTTCGAGCACGGATGCGCTGAGCGGGGTCGCGATCGTTGGCGTCGAAATCGAGGATGGATCGGGAGAGTGCGATGACGGACTCCGGGAACTCTCCGGTGTCCCGACTAGCGTCGACGCGGGACTCTGAAAAGACGGTGATTCGATGATCACAGGCTGGAATGTGGCTCCATCAGTTGATCCGGGGAAGAATGGGGATGCAGTGACACCAGGAGCGGGGAAGGACGGTGAATCTACGATCATCCCAGGTATTTGCATAGGGCGATCCGTCGATCCTTTCGAGGGACCAGCGAACTGAGAGTTCTTAGTAGGCACCGGTATGGGTGTCCCACTGGACGAGGCCATCTTCGGTGACGATCTTTCGATCGTCGTAACTGGGGTCGCAAGCGGGGAAGATGCGCTTGGAGTCGGTGTGCCCGATATATCTAGAGACATCTTGAATTGAGAAATTCTGGATGTTCTGGGCGAAGGCGTGCTGGGTGTGGAAAGGGGGCTGGACGGCGCAACGCTGAGAGCTGGTGCAGCAGGTATAGAGTCGGTTGCAGGGAGGGTTTCGGAGGGCAGGTTAGGGCCAACATTCACGACCTCGCCCTTCTTGAGCTTCTCCAACATCTCTTTGGCAGCCGATTCCATCTCCTCGTCGCTCTCACCGTCCTCGCCACCCGCAAGATGCCCGTTCTCGAGTTTCCCTAACCGTACTGCTCCTTTCAGCTGCGATGATTGTGAAGCGGGAAGCACAGAGCCGCCAAGAGACCGTGAAGGCAGAGACGAGGAGGCAGCAAGAGATGACTTGAAGCGTGATACGGATGGCTTTGGCGGGGCATCTGCAAGCGTCGCTTCGAGCGGTACATTCTACGAAGTTGCAACAGTGTTAGATCGCTCGTTCAGGCCAATTGTGGTGGCCATCAACTTACGGATTGATCCCATTCGTTTTCTCCTTCTGGGTGTTCATGATTACGCATGGCGGCTAGAGCATCGGCACCGACGGTGGCTCGCTTTTCGTAGTATGCAAGAGCGATCTCACGCTGATGTTGGGCGAAGTCGTACCCCTCAACATCGAATTCAACAGGCTCCCTGTCCTGCGGCACGCCATAATCGCTTTCATCCGATTCTCCATTGGAAGCTGGCGGAGGTTCCTCCGAGTCGAAGTGGTCTGAGACAATGACTTCACCCTCGTCGGAGTCAGGAGGAACGGCAGAGTCGGGCTCAGACTCGTCGTCTGAGTCCTCCTGCCTGGGAGGTGGCGGAGACTTGGGCCCACTCCTAAGTCCAGGCAAACGCTCGACAACATTCATCCGCATCGGACCCTTGTTCACCTGAGCACTCTTGTTCGGTGGCTGAAGCGAAGCGAATGTGACGTCTCCCCAGTCGAAGGGGGGTGGCATTGGGACGCCGTTCGCAGGCTGGTACTCGTGATCGGGTGGCAGGTCCGCAAACGTAACGCTCTTCTTCGGCTTCAGCTTCATACGCTCCTCCTTCGCCTGCTTCTCCGCCTCCTCCTCCGCGCGTCTCTGCTGTTCCTCGCGTTCGCGTGCCACCGCGAGGTTCTTGAGCAGCGCCTTGCCCATCTTCTTCTGCATCTCGCGAGCCTTCTTCAGTGCGCCCATCTCCGCTTCCGCCGCCTGTTTGCGCTTCTCGAGATCGGCCTTGAAGCGTTCCCGCTCTTCTGCCTCGTCCTTCTCTTGCTGGACGCGCTCTTCTTCCTCTAGAAGATCGAGGATGCGGTCGCGTTCCGCGCGTCTTCGTGTCTTCTCCTGGGTAGAGAGAGCCCATAGAGGGATCAGATCAGGATCCTGAGAAGCCGGGATAGCTTCTGTGGCGGCAGGTGGTTCGTTGGCCGGAACAGGCTCCACAATGTCGATGATGGGTAGGCCTTCTTCGTTAACCAGCTAAGGGGAAACAACATTCGATGCGGTTCGGGCACAAAATCGTGGGGACATACCTCACCCTTCTCGTTACGCTGCGTCGAGTCGGGCATCACATCCTCGCCCAAGAGCTCACCCAGCCTGTCCGATATCCTCCGGACCTGATTGGAATTGAGCTTTCCCTCCCCACCTGCTTCTGCGCCGGGCGCAAGCGAGTCGAGGAGCGCTTGGAGGGCTGTCAGAGGCACAGAGAAAGCCGTCAGATGTGTCAGTCGTGGGGGAGCGCTTCGGGCAATGATACGCCAGAATACAGTACCTTCGGCGCGGCTCTCGCTCAAGCTTTTCGCAGATCCACCTGCAGCCGAGTTTTCCATTTTGAAACCGGATGTGCGATGACCGGGAGTCGTCTAGCGTCGCTACGAGATGCGGGGTATGGCGGTTAGGCGGAAACAAGAGTCGGAGTGGACAAGCGAGGCTCGAGGTCCCGCGGCATATGCCGGTCATTTGGACAATTTCCTCTAGACGCCCATATCTCGTCCTCCTGCACTACACCTCCCTTGAGATCTCCACCACCTGTTTGCCCGGCATCATGGTCGTCTTGCACGCTCAGGCGAGTACCTCAGAAGTCAAGCACAAGAAGAACCGCCGCAAGATGGCGAAGAAACCGGCACGGATCGCCCCCACAGGAGGCGCGGAGGACCAGGAGATGGATGAGGCTTCGCCTACGACGGCCGAGGGACTCGCTGAGGAGACGCAGCATGAGTCCAACTGGGCCGAAAAGGACGATGAAGTCATGATTGACACAGACCCTTCCGCCCCTCCTCCACAAACCGACGCACCTGCCTTTCCTCCTCTCCCCGCGTCTGCCCAGCGGTCCGCGCTCAAGTCGGAGATCCGGAGGATACCCGTGCCCCCACATCGCATGACGCCTCTGAAGAAGGACTGGGTGAACGTCTTCTCGCCTCTGACGGAGATGCTGCAGCTGCAAGTGCGGATGAACGTGCAGCGGAAGTGTGTCGAGATCCGGGTGAGTTTAGCAGATGCGAGCCTTCTCCCGCAGATATGCTGACTGGAGACGATGCTTCAAGACGTCAAAACACACGAAGGACATCGGTGCGATCCAGAAGGGTGCCGACTTCGTGAAGGCGTATGCGCTGGGTTTCGATGTTAACGTAAGTCGGGCCAATTGGTTGCGAGCAGTCGTGGGACTTGACTGACTGCGCTCTCTGTAGGATTCTATCGCCCTTTTGCGTCTGGATGACCTATACCTTGATTCTTTCGAGATAAAGGACGTAAAGACACTCCACGGCGATCATTTGTCTCGCGCCATTGGTACGTCCGTGGTAGACGGCTCGGAGAAATCACTCGATCATGTCTTGCGGGTTAGGTCGAATCGCGGGTCAGGATGGCAAGACCAAGTTCACCATCGAAAATGCGAGCCGAACACGTATTGTGCTCGCCGACACGTATGTTGCCCCCCTGCGCTTTTAGCGGTTGCATACTGATATAAGGGGATTTAGCAAAATTCACATTCTCGGGTCGTTCCAAAACATCAAAATTGCACGAGACGCCATCGTCTCTCTCATTCTGGGCTCTCCACCCGGGAAGGTGTACGCCGGCCTCCGGACGGTCAGCGCACGGATGCGCCAGAGGGCCCTATGAACGTGCCTACTGTTTATTGGAATGGTGTATGTTGTTCGCAGAGATGTAGTATATACGCTATATTTCATGACTCTCTTACTCAAACGGAATCTACGACATTCACGCACCATTCCCGTGGCTGATCCGTGTCTCTATGCATTAGGAAAGTGACAGCTATTGAAACAAGAGTAGCGACAAAACAAGTGGGATGCCTATGATACTGTGTAGCTAACGCAGATAATTATGTGACATGTATCGTAAGGAACGTGTGCTGATAAAGGATACAGATTAGAATGATGCACGATATAGTGGATATAGATTGTAGTAGGGTAAGATCAATGTTCGGTGGAGGCAAGCTGGCCCTCAACACTGAACCGGAGTCGTGAAGATTGCCCCGCAGTAGTACATAACATCCGCAGGGACACCCAGAGCCGTCTCTGCATCAGGATGCAGGGCCCAGTCGTCCTCTTCCTCTGGTAAATCGACACTGTGCCTATAGGGTACTCGTCAGCACGAGCGCACACAGAAGAAAACCGGGATGTCGAGCCGACGAACTTCAGGATACAGTGCTCGATGACGTCGTGCATGGTCATGGCGTGGCTGCGGCAATGAACGCATCCCCAGAGCTTGTAGGTGTCTCTGAACAACTCGGGCGTCCAGTCGTATTCGCGTCCAATGACATAAGCCCTGTCCTTGTCGTTGAGCAGCGTGATCACGACGTCCTTGCCCTTGTGGTCGGGTTTGCACAAGTGGGCGACCTGCCCAAATACGAGCGCATACAGTCAGCATGACGTTAAACTTGGATCGGGATCCATGAAGAGAACGCAAATGACGCACCGCAACCCTCCACGGCATGATGCAATACGACATTTCCTCACTGCACTGGCCGCACACGAACCTGGGCGAGTCGAGATCGATGTCGAAGCACTCCGCGTTGTTCGGGTCCAAGCCGTACGCGCGGATAACCTTCTCGGCAGCAGCCCGGGCGTCCATATCGTAGACGACCTTGTCCTCGGTGTAGTTCCACGGGAACTCCTTTAGGACGATATTGTACGCGTTCGCCCGGTCGTCCGCGTCCGTCTTCCGGTCTTTGTTGAGCCCGGGCCCAGCCTTCAGGCACTGGTGGGCCTGCACGCGAGGGTAGTCGAGGAGGCAGTCACACGTCGTGCACCTGAACCAGGTCGTCGCGCGTAGGAGAGCCACACGGATGTGCTCTATGGACTTGTCTTCGGCGAGGCCGCTCTCTGCGGCGCGCTGGATGGCGAGTTCCGTGTCCTTTGGACGGGCTTCCCGAGGGATCATCCTGTACAGTCGCCACTGCATGTCTCGTCTCCATTGTCGCACGACGTCGTTCAGTGCCTGCTTGACCGTCTCCGCAGGCAAATCTACCTTGCCGAAGAACACGCCGCGCTCACGGTCCATGAGGTTTCGGAAGATAGGCGTGTACCACGAGAAGTCTGCGACAGAGGGGATGTTCTCCCAAAGAGGGTGAAGCGAGAGGTAGTCGGACACGGTGTCGCGGATGACGCGGAGGCGGTTGATGTACTCTTCCGCACGCTCGTGCATGAGACGCTCGGACCGAGCTGCTTCGGCGAAGACGACCATAGACTGCTTGATATTGTTCCAGACTAAAAAGAAAGTGAGCTAACGGACTCCGGGCAAGAGGATGGACACGAATGAACTTGACATACTGCGATCTGTGAGCTCCTTGGGCTGTTTGACGGACGGGTGTTCTACGAACTTGTCAAATAGTTCGACCGTCATGTACTGCAAGTCTTGCGAGTAGCCTAGGGTAGAGAGTCGTGCTAGAATCCTATCAAAGAGCTGAGGGAGAAGTTGGGTATGAAACAGCATTATATATATACACATACTGCGTCTGTCGCCGCAGGCGGAGATCGATCTTCTCTAAAGCGCGTTTGTGATTCTGTTCAATTTGCCATTCTTCCAGCAACTCCGCGTTCTGTATTCCGTCGGTGCGGTCAGCATGCAGGAAAGATGTAAGGATGACTATGGCTAACCTTCTCCTGCTCAATGATCATCTGTATGCGCTGTTCCTCGAGCGTCTTCAGCTGCTCCTCATCTCCGTTGCATTCCGCGATGCGCTCGGTGAGCTCGTGGAGCTTGGATTTCGGAAACAATATCCCTGACAACAAGATCAGCTACGAAGCATTCGATAGGGTTCATGGTGGCACCGACTGTTGTTAATCTGTTCCGCAGGAAGCATAGCGCCAGGCTTGAGCCAGCTTGGGCCGACAGCTCGAAAGACGTCGATGAGCTCGACGAAGCTGAAGGATTGTTAGCATATGAAGAAAGACGGAGGCGCAGGACGACACGCGTACTTGTCTCTGAGACAGGACTTGCAGCACCGTAACCGGCATGCCCACATCACAGTCATGACACGCGCTTTCACGCAGAACTGAAGACGGGAGGTGAGCAGACTTCGCTGACGGCCGGTGCCACTGTGCGGTGTTCCTGCGGAACAATGATATGGTCCATAGACGTCATTCTGAAGCAACGAAGCAAGCTGACTTCGTGCCTGGCGACTGGCAACATTCCTCGCGGAGGCCGAACGCAGTATAGCTGAGACGAGGAGATGATGGACGTACATGACAGTGAGGGTCAAACACGAGATTAATGTACGCGGGTTCTGTCAAGTCTGGGGGACATTCGGGAAGGTCGGGCACTGTCGCAATGGACTGTCTCCATATTGTGAAAGCGGAACGACCCATGAGGAGAGCCCGAAACGCCTTGGTAGTTCTGGCGAGATGGAGCAAGTCGTATGGGTGCAAGTGAGCGAAGACCTAAAGGGGTGGGACGGGTAAGTTGCGATGGTACACGGCGGGCTGCTGTTAAACGCACCTCAAAGAGAATATCGAGCGGCATATCGGGCAGTCTGCTCAGAGACTTCCTCTTCCCCCTCGTTGCAGTGGTCTTTAAATTCTGTGGGGGATATTTCGAGACGTTCTTGCGGCGACGTTTGGCGGGTGGTCCGGAGCCATCTTCATCCTCCAAATCCTGGTCCGCGGCCTGAACGAGATTCGTAACGGTCTCCTTCTCCCGGAGACGAGAAGAGCGACGGAGCGCTCCAGCCGCAGGAGAGCACGACATAGTCTGAGAAAAGTGGGTGAGTAGGGCAGGGCTTGCGTGTGAGATGTAGGCGGTGCAGAGTGGAAGCGGCCTTTATGGAGGCAAGGCCGTTGGCCAGGGCAGCGGTCGTTGCGGGGACAAGGCCGCAGCGTCTCCGAGTCCGAGTCCGACATCCGAGCGACCGTCTCCCCGAACACGGTCACGCAGGCGTCTCCCATCACCGCGTCATCACGACTCTTGTCCATTTGCCCATCTCATCTCTGCGAAAGCCAATCAGTCAGTCCCGCCTGCCCGACAGCCAAGATTGACAGAAAAGGTCAGGAATTCTCCGCCTGTAGGTTCGTAGACAAGAGACTACACAGTTTCTTCTACCTCTCTACGTCGTTCCCAACCCTTGCGTTTTCTGAATCTTTCCGTCCAAGTTCCGTTTAAGCTTCAAGGCTTTGTAGGTTTCTTACTTCGGTCCTGTTATCAAAGTGGTTGGGTTTCCGATTCCATTTATTTGGTCGCCGGCCGCTCTCAAGCTTATGCCTAAGGTACTACGGTTTCGGCTACAACGCTTCGGCTACAACGTACGGTTCTCCTGGTTACTGTGTCCAAGGCACGTCCCAACTTTCAAGACCTATTTTTTACCTTTCCGAGGGAGCTCCGGTGTTGGCGCATACCTGCTCATCTCCCTAGGTAAGCAACGACTTGTACTGAGACTGGCTGGCCTTGTCTTGAAATGTTCGGAGGAGACCTACTCGAAAGGTTTACCCACGCCGCCGAGGTGGTCAGCCTTGCCATGAAAGACTGGATGCGGCTGGGAGTCACGGACCTCAGGTTGGGTTGGCTGACCTGCCGAACTGCCGCAGAGGCGTCCCGAAGAGGTTGACCTTGGGCTGACTTGGGCCGATCGACAATGGTGGGGAGCATATAAACCAGCCAACGCGAGGGGCAGCGCTTCGTCTCGTCTTCTCTTCAAGGTGCGTGCTTTCTCTTCGGTTGTGGGTTTCGGCTTCAAGGTGCGTGCGTTTCTTCTGGTTGTGGGGTTTCGGCTGCAAGGTGCGTGCGTTTCTTTTGGTTGTGGGTTCGGTTCCAAGGTGCGTACTTTCTTCCGGTTGTGGGCGGTGTGGCGTAGGAAATCATGTAGCTCTTGGTAGTGATGTTCCCCGAGGGAGGGACTTCGGTCCTGGCGCATACCTTTTCGTGGTCCTCGGGATGAGTACCGTCTCGCTCGCTGCCTCAAGCGACGGCTTGGGACAGCGAACGGGACCGGGAAACCAAAATGCGCGGTCTCGTCTTTTCGATCTCGACTTCTCTTCGAATCTGATGAAATATGTACTATACCGTACTTCTTCGTGTTGAACGAAGCAATCCATGGATGTGCACATAGACTCCAGGGAGCCTCAATGCGTCACCGATACCCTCCAGGCTGTGCTCAAGCCAATTCGCCCCTGCCTCAGGTGGCGTGGTTGACGATGTGGCTACCAGGACGTTCATGAAGGTGGGGCTGACACCAACCTCGGCCTGGCTCAATGGCATCCGAGGAGGCTGGGAGTCGAACGCCTGAGCCGGAATCCGAACACGCCTATTCGGCTCGCGAGCCGTGAAGGCTAGATACAGGACAGTCAGCCGTCAGCCACCACTGGCTCGTCAGTATATGAACCACCGGAGCGTACCGCTGATCGCCATCCGTCTCTCACTTTCTCTCCCTGCTTCGTCCCCCCCCCCATTTTTACGCCCAGTGTCGATGATGTTGCCTCCCTGCTCAAGCTCTTGTCCTGCTTTGCCGACCTCGCTCTCTGGTCTTCGCATCGGTAATTGTGCCTTTTTCTTGTCTCTCACTCTTCTTCAGTCATCTCCGCTTCCGGAGGTTGGGTGGATGGCGGCGGCGTAAGACTTGTCTGGGCCGTCTGGGTCTTGGTTTTGGGCTCGTTTCTGGCGTCGCTTTGGGCTCAGGTGCGGTGTCTTTCCGCCTTGCTGTCTCTTCTTGGTTCTCAGGCTGGTTTTCCTGGGCTCCGCCTTTCTGTCCCCCGTGTTCGCCTGGTCGAGCTCTGGTGGCTCTGCGTCTTCGTCTCATTCTAGTCTCGGTCTTCGGTCTTCGGTCTTCGTTGTTCTCTTTCTGGTTTCCCGAGGGAGGGGCTCCGGTCCTGGCGCATACCTTTCCGTGGTCCTCGGGATAAGTACCAGCCCGCTTGCCGTCCGAGGCTCGGCTCGGACGGCAAACGAGCTGGGAAACTAAAATGCGCGGCTCTTGCTTCCGACATACTTAGTAAGGAGCTCTTCGAACTGCCAATAGATCACGCAAACCACTACGAACAGCATACAGAAAAGACCCGCCCCAATAATGTAGTAAATAACTTAGCGGCTGCGACGGCGTCCGTGCGTCTTCCACGCTACTTCGTGCCCTTTGCCGACGAACCTTGACTCTTGGATGGCGCTGCCTTCGACTGAGATGGCGACGAGCTCGGGTGTCTTGAGGCCGATGGGGTGCTCGTGATGACCACCTCGACCTGGCTGTTGATTCGCGCCACCTTCCTCGCGACTGGCGACTCGGGTGCGGGTTGGCCCGCATTCGCACGAGTCCTCCGCTTCTTGGGCGACGGGGCAACTGCCTCCTCTTCCTCATCTTCGGTATGCCTGTCCAGTTGCGAGTAGTCGATCTCCTCGTCCTCGGACTCTACGAGCCACTCGTCCCGCTTGCGCTTCTGCCCAGACTTCTTCTCCTTCTTGGGCGTTTTGCCCTTCTTGCGCTTGGGCTCGTCACCTTGCTCGTAAACGTGGCACACCTCCACGGGCAACCCTGCCTGCAGCAGCACGTCGATCCACACCTTTCTCGCCGTTGTCAGTTCCGCGTACTTGAAAGGAGCAATGAGGCGGGCACACCTTTTGGTTCTCCTGTAACGTATCGCCGGGGCCCTTGACCTCGACGAACTTGGCATAGCCCTCGTCCTCGTTCCACACGATCAAGTCCGGAACGCCCGCCGCCCGAGCCCCATAGTCTTCGCACATCAATCGGCATATCGCAACCAGCACGTTTGCGTCCATACACTGCACGCCAGACTCATCAGCGTCCATCTCGTCACGCACGAGCTGCACTAACCCGAACGATGCTGAGCAAATCCTCCCTTGGGAACAAGTCCCAGCGCACGCCGACGCACATGACGTTCTTGTGCGCGTCATACGTGCGTTCGAGGATATCCGCCGCATCGCCGTCGCGGATCTCTTCGAGTCGGGCCTCGATAAGCTCCTGCCGTGAATAGTAGAACGTGTCTTCGGCGAGGTCCCAGGGGGCGGACTGATATTGCATTTCGAAAGCGCCAGGAATCGGCGCAAAGATGATATCCCAGAAGAGCAACCCGAAGAGGGTGGTGACGATCCGGCCTTCGCAATGAAACCTAGAATGAAGGGAGCAATGTTGGTATGAAGAACAAGATGGACAGAGTGAAAGCTACATGCCCTTTACAGCCCTGGTCTTCGTAGTGCTGTAGCGCGAAGATTTCCACATTGACGACTTCGTCGTCTCTCCCTTTCCAGATCGATTTCCCGCCATTCTCAGGCTTCTATCGTGCTGGGCCATGAACGTCTGTGAGCCAGTAGTGTTGGGCTAAACTCACATCTTCTTTGGGCTTCTTAGGAGGGGGCTCTCGACGATTGCTCCACGACAGAATCTGCGTGTTCGTGGGGCCATTGCCGACGACTCGACCAGCGGTATCGAGGACTATGCTACCTGCGCGCTTATGGATCCGCGTGCCTTCGACGTAAACATCTGTGGCGGCCTTTAGGCCTGCCTCGCATACATGGCACTCTTCAGGCGGAACCTTGAGTTTCTTCTCGAGTCGTGTCAGCCGCCTTTCGAGCATTGGGCGGAAGACTTCAAGCCGGAAGGAAGGTCAGCGTCCGGTCATCGTCTGGGTCGAAGAAGGGTGAACACGGCATGAAGCTCACCAATGTGGGTATCCGGATCTTTCAACCCAGCGATGACAACCTCCATTGCTTGCTCATAGCGGCCATCTTCGTCCTTGAGGTGAGTCATGAGCACCAGCGCGCGCCGGTCGTACCATCGGCCACGTCTTCCCCGCCTCCACCGGCGCTGGGCGAGAAGCGTTTCGAGAACGTTAAGCTCCTCCTCGTACTCCTTCAAG
The DNA here is from genome assembly GCA_032821775.1 of Sanguinoderma infundibulare. NCBI lineage: Eukaryota > Fungi > Basidiomycota > Agaricomycetes > Polyporales > Polyporaceae > Sanguinoderma > Sanguinoderma infundibulare. The sequence goes on along the minus strand of JAVLRN010000005.1, from coordinate 948,413 downwards.
ATGCTCAAAGCAGCCGCGCCCTTGCAGACGACCCTTGTGAGGATGTGACCTGTGCCATGCTGTCAGGGACCTTCTTCCGCCGCCGAGCAGGCAAGATGCATACCGCAATCGAACCGCTCCAATCCCTTCCGTCGCGGATTCTCCTCGCCTTTCGTTTGCACGAGATCGATCCAATTCGGGTACACCGTCTCCATGAGTTTCTTGACCTCGCGTGCGTTGCGCACCCGCTCCCTCTCCTCTTCGCCTGCGGACTCGGACTTCACGACGACAGGTGAATCCGAGACGCTGGATGCTCGCCCAGGTGTGACAGGGGTCATGAAACGGTTAGTGGCAACCGGGACGGGTGTTCGACTGGCTGTCAAGCGGTCCCTCCCTCCATTCGGTCCAGCACGACCGAGACCGGTACTGTCGAGAAGCGCGTCCACCTGAGCTTCGACCGCGAGTGCGTCCTCGTACGCGAGGAGATCCTCCCGCGTCGGCCAGATAGCGGACGTGCGCGCGGACTTGTATACGGCGTACTCGCGTCTCTTCGCGCGAGCAAGGAGCGCCGGTGTGAGTAGCTCTAGCGTATACTGGGTGCTGCGGAAATAGACGAGGTTTGCGCGGCGGAAGAGCGCGACAACGTCAGGGTTCAGACGGATGCACTTCGCTGGAGGAGAGATCGTTAAGTAACCCGAGGATCACTTGGGGACAGGTCTACGCACTAAGCTTCTGCGTGACAATGGCGCGCACTCGCTCCCGCTGAGTCCGCTGGGATTCGGGTGTGGGTTTGAAAGGCAGAATAGATTGAGCCAGCGACTTTGACGTCTTTTTGGCACCAAACGGAAGCTTTGTCTGTACCATTGGTTCCTTGCCTTTCTTGGACTTATGGAAAGGGAGGGTAGTTTGTTTAGCTGACCCATCGAGGATGGCGTCGATGAGGTTGTCACGCTAGGAACGAGGAGACGGAGCGTAAAAGGGCTTCTGTCACGTTGAGTATCAGGTTGTACTTGCCTTCTTGCAGCCTTTTGGTTTCAACTTGAGCTGCTTGGCCAAGTCATCTAGCTCCGGCGTCGTTAAGCAATCGAGTAGTTCGAAGATGTCCGCTTGCTCCTCGTCGACCGCGAACGCGGTGTAGTCAGCGCCCTGGGTAGAACTATGAGACGAGGGGGCAGACGATGACAGGGGCTCGACAGCAGGGCTGGAAGATGGACTGGCTTGAGGTACATCGTCGGCTTCATCCATCGTCAAGTCGATGAATTCGGGGGCAGGCTGCTTCGATCCTCTCGGCCGCGTTGAGGCGTCGGCAGGGATGGAAGGATCAGTGGGCTCGAGTTTGGGCTTGACGTCCTCTTCCTCAACTTTGAGCTTAAATTCGGGGTCGATGTCAGGGATGCTGGTGTTGAGATCCTCGAGCTTGGGCTTCACGTCTACCTGGTCCTTATCCTTGTTGGCCTTGCAAAGGGACTTCATAGCGGCGAGAATGCCATCCGCGCCGAGCTCTTGCTCATATTTGAGGGAACAATACCTGTGCCATTTGTCCGTCTTGCGCAGACAGAGACGACAGAAGAGATACTTCTCGTTGTCTGGAGAGATGCGAGCTAAGTCCGTGGATTTCGGGGGAACATAAGGATACGCATACAAGGAAGCTTGTGCCAAGCCATGAAGCAGTCCAATTCTTCCTGCAACCACAGGTGGGCTTCGCTCGTAAGGATCTCCTTCAACATGTCTTCGTGTAGGACGCGTCTGAGTTATGGCGCGACGCGTGAAGTAGTGCTGCAGCACGCACCTACGAAGAGCGTAACATACATGGACTCCCCACTCGTCCCGCGATCGTCCAATTCCGTGGCTCCAGCATCTCCGCCTCTTGGGCCGCTGTCAGAAGGATGTGGGTCTGTCTCTGTCCAGAAAACAAGTTTCGCGGCGGTGGAGGGAGACGGCGACCCGAGAACCATCTTCGTCCGTCGGTGGAGGACGTGTTTCCTCGCGTATAATCAGTGGAGAGAGTTGCGAAAGAGAACAATAAGGCAGAGGAGTACTACAGAAGACAAGAGATAGCAAGATGCGGCACATGCGACGTGGGCACCGCACCGTCGAGCTCAACGTCGTCTCCGCACGTGTCCGAGAAACGCGGTCCAAGCCGCAAGCGCGACAGTTCATGTCGCGTTACGTAACGCTGTGACCATCAGACCCGATCTGGCAGTGCGAGACACGGCTTGGTAGGCGCCGCAGGGCTAAGATCACCGCAGCTTCAACTTTGCAGGTAAGCCGGCTGTGATCAGAGAGCCACTGCGCTCGTATTCTCCAGTCTCAGCCCCAATGCAGACTGCGTGCCGACCTGTGCTGCGCTCCCTGGCAGTGTTTCGCTCGGAAGCGCAAGTATGGTATATATTGGACCGCCGCGGCCCCTGTTCCGAGGTAATTACTTCCCCCCTCTTCTCCCCCCGTCTTTTTCCTTTTGAGCGTCCACTTTCCTGCTAGCTGCCTAGATGTCCCTGATCGTACACGCACCCCGCCCCCGTAATATTCACGTTCCCGGACTGGACTTTTCAATCCAGGATGATGAGCCTTTAACCTCTTTAAGCCTCGCCCAGCAGCTTTCATCCGGGCCAGAAATCATCGTAAGTCCCCTATCCTCTTTAACGTCCCCCTTCGCTCGCTGACCACCGTCCGCCCTTCTGCGCAGGTTAAGCCTCGAGAGCTGCACCTCGCGTTCAAATGGGGCCGCCTCAATTCCACCCGCTTTTCGCGCTTCCGCAGGCTCAAGCTCCCGCCCACCCGCCGTCGCTACGAGGGACCCGCCGCGAACATGCCCCTGCCCCGCGGCCTGGCACGCTCTTCGTCCGTCCTGTCGCGCTCCTCGACGATATGCTCCGTGCCCTCCTTCACTGCCGTCTCCCGCACCGTCTCCATCGACGTCGGCATCCTCATCACCGCCCCCATCCGCCGCGAGGGCACGTACATCGTCTGGGGCGGCGTCATGGCGCCCGAGACGCATTCCGTCCACTTCGCGACCCCCCGAAACGTGCTCGTCAAGATCGCGGTGGACGAGGAGGGCGGCGAGGACCTCCGCGAGGACGCGCGGTTGCACGAGCAGCTTGTGGAGCGGGGAATGACGGTGGGCTTCTACGGCATCTTCGTGGACAGCATTGGGAGTACTGCGCTTGTGATCGATGATTGGGACAACGAGGTGGGGGAGGTGCACACACCTACGCCAAGTCCCTGATTATTGGACGTGGGCTTTCGGTATGTCGTCTCGCCCGACCATCGGACGATGCTGCGCTGACCTGAGGAAGTCTTCGTGTTTTCCAGGACGGTGTCAAGGTCCCCACCTCCCCAGCTTGGTTTCGGGTACTGTGGGCAAATTGACAATACGCGGATATTCGGGCTTCCACTTTTGACATTGCTTTCCAACTTCCATCGATTCCCTTCAACAGACTTTCGTTGTATCTTTATGCCCTTCGCCATTCGCTCTTTTCCGCCAAACTTAGCATTCATTTGTATTTCGTACGATCGCTCTGGGCGACACACTGCTCCAATGGATGTACAATCTTCATCAAGAATCGTCATTGGGTCGTCGAGCGCAAGCATTTAGTACACAATCCATAACCTATTCCCAACGGTAAGTCAAATCGCAGATATCGCACACCGAACGCAAACCTCGCCCGCCACTCCCCCGCAACCTTGAGCTCGTTCACCGCTCAATACCCCCTCCGCAGCCTCTCATTCTCCTCTCTCAACGCCCGGTTCTCCTCCCTCAGCGCCCGCATCTCCTCCGCAAACTCCCCCATAGCCTCCCGCATCTCCCTCCGCCATCCGCCCCCCATCCGGATCATGTCCAGGTGCAGCCCGACGATCTCCGCCTTCGTCTCCTGCCGAAAGTCGTGCAGCGCGTCCCGCAGCAGCGCCTGCAGCATGTCCTGCGCCGCCCGCGCCTGTGGCGACGGCGGTGCCGCGGGGTTCCGCAACGGCGACGGCACGCTGACCGGCGCCCACCTCCCTGGGCCTGTCCGTGCGGCGGATGGCGAGGGCCCGGCGAACGAGCGTCGCGGTGAAACCTGCATCGCGAGCTCGGCGTGCTGCCGCCGGACATTGAAGTTCGCGCCCGTCGGCGCTCGTGCGCGCGCATCCGCCTCCTCGTCAGAGTCCGAGTCGTCTGAACGGGCACGGCCAAGCTTCGCCTCACCCTCGCTCTCGCTATCGCTATCGCCCGCGAAGCCCACGCGCTTCCCGTCCTTCTCACTGGCCGCGTCCTTCCCGTCGCCCGCCTTGACCCATTCCTCGATCTCCGGGCTTCCCAAAGCGCCCAGCGCAGGCCGCTCCTTGCCCTTGCCCTTCATCTTGTATGCAGGGATGGGCGTTACCGGCCCGCCGTCGTACTCCATCTCGGGCAAGTCGGGGCTCGGGGTGCCCGAGAGGCGCGACGCGATAGACGAGGCCGACACTCGCCTCTTCGTCTGCTGCGCGCCGGTAGCACTTGTAGCGGAGACAGATGTCCGCGAACCGGAGCTTGACTGGGAAACGACGCGTCGGGTAGACGCTGCGGGTGCCTTGCTAGTACGGCTCGCGATGCTCGCGGAAGAGGACGACGAGCGCGCGCGGGGAAGTGCCGCGGAAGCCGACTGCGGTTCCGCTGCTGCCGCAGCAGCTAAGGAAGTTGGTGCGCGGGGTGCGGACTCGGTCCGGGTGTGACTGCGAGGGTGCTCCACGTCGCTGATGCGCGTGCGGGAGGATGCGTGAGAGAGGGCGGAGGGCGGTCTTGCTGGGACGGCGGTGACTGGGCCGTCGTCGTCCGCGACCGCAGCTGCGACTGAAGCGAGAGGCACTTTCGCCCGGGGTAGCGCCAGAAGGTTCTCAACGCGGACTGCGAAATGATCATCAGTATTCACCGAGAATGAGCGGCGGGGCAGCAGTGCGCACCAGACAAGTCACTCGGCTCGCCATCTTCATCCTGCTTGTTGGACAAGGTCATTGGTGATCTGGGCGGAGAGAAGGCTCTCTTCTGTGTGTCGATCCTTGCTGCAACTGGGGATTTCAGAGCGGCCGCGTTCAAGCGTCGCGCGCCAGCCGCCGTGTGTCTTGGAGCAGCAGAGCCGTTGACAGGGTTAGACGCGGTCCTAACTGCGGTTCGCCTGGCAGGAGTGGTCGTGGTGGGAACATTAGGTTTCTTCGTCACAGCTTTGTCTTCAGCTGCCTTCTTCACAGCGTCGGCTGCAGAGAGAGCAGTACGACGAGCAGGCGGCGCGGTCTTGTTGGTGTCGCGTTGTACGAGGGGCTTCGCGGCGGCTGTCGCTGGTGCAGGCTTCGCAGTCGGAGCCTCTCCAGGCTTTAGCTTTGTCTGCAGTGGAAAGGTCAGGACGATGGTAGGAGACCAGTGCTGTCATGGAGGACGTACCTGAACCGAGATCGCTATAACCTGATCGCCATTGTCGCTGACGCGGATCGTTTTCGGTGGCTTGTCCAAAACACGAAGGTCGAGGAGCATAAACTTGCCGTTCTCGGTGCCAGCGTAGAGGGCAGCACCCTCGGCAGAAAACGAGAGACATGTCAGAGGAGCAGGTATGAGGACAGACCGGAATAGGCTGGTGAAGTGGGCTCGATTAGAAGATGCAAAAAAATGTAACGGCAAGAGACGCACCCTCTCTCCTTCTCCAAGTCTATCAGGGCAACTGTGCCGCCACTGCAGGCGACTGCTACGAGGGTCTTGCTGAACGGGCTGCAGGAGATGGATGCAATGGCCCCCACGGTCTTGTCCTTGTCTATTGGGACGATCTTTATCGGACCGGATGGGCGAGTAGTGTCGTATACGAGGAGCTGGGCTCCAAGACCGACTAGCAGTCGAGTGCGTGAGTGAGGATGGAAGACACAGGTAGTTACGGTTCCGCTTCCAGCGGGGATGCCTCTGAGTACAGTGTGTGAGGCGAGAGTGAGATTATGGACATGTATGGCACGAGCAGAGGTAGACGCAAGGAGAGTAGAGTCGTTAGAAAGCGAGAGGGATGTGATTGTGGCTTTGTGGGAGTCGAAAGTATGTGCAATCCTGCCTGTTTGAGAGGACATGACAATTACTTGCTGTCCCCTAGCGTATATGAGGGTGCTGCCGCGATCTTTGGTGAGCAGCGAGACGACTGGAGCGGAGGCTTGGTCGTGCACGGAAACGTCTTGCAGAGAACCGGTGGCTAGATCGTACTGGAGGATACCGCTAGTTGCTGAGGAGAGATATACAGAATTGTTCTCTGCACACCATGCAAGGGAGGTGGGCAAGGGAGGTAGCGGACATGTGGGCTCGACGGTAGCCGGGGGATGCTTGAGGGTGGAGTGGTCGAGGACGGTGAGGTTCGTGGGCGTAAGAATGGCGGCCATGATACACAAGCCAAGATATGCTATTCGTCAAGCTGGAGTACAAGAGTGCGTAGTTGGTGAGGAGGTTGCGCGAGAGGAATGGCCGTCGGAATCGGATGTCGACCGGCTGCACTCGTCTTAGCCACGGTCTGCGCCCGTCAAGCGCCCGTCTCCATGTTGATCTTCTTTCCATTGGCGCCCGTGAGACGCGTCTCCCCCGTGACCGCGTATTCGGCCAAGATTGCGGCAAGCGCCGAAACCGCTTTGCCTCTGCTTCTTCCATCCCGACTCGGACGGCGACGCGGTATGGCCATGCGCAACCACAGCAAAGAGGCGTCCTAGGCACGACTTTTACGTCAACGTGCGTTTGTTTCTCCATGACAGACAGTCGTGCTCCCAATGACAAGCGGGATCCCACCTGCCATCGAGATGCGCGACGTTGAGGGTGTTCGTTACGAGACGTTTGGTGGCATGCCTGTGGTTCAGTTCTTCGATCAGACGTGGTACTGTGTATATATGACGCTTGCTCGGTATTTCTAATGCAGTTGGCCCGTTGCCAATCGTAGGAACGTGCACGCGTGTTTCGATGCAGTCCTTTAGTTCGGCAGACAGCGGTCTCCCGGCGTTCCCACCACGTTCTCCCGCACGTTGACAAGTTGGCCGGGGACTATATACGTCAACCCAGCGCCATTCCCACCCGAGCGACGATAGCATATGAGCTTTGAGGAACATCATTGTAGCTACGACGTAAAGTGAATGATGCGCAGGTGAGTGCAAGGGAGGGCCTGCAGCAACTTGAAGATGGTAGTATTATGCAACCTTATTGATAAGCCATCGTGGCGCAATGGTAGCGCATCACCTTCCTATTGTCTTAGTCGCAGTGGAAGTGAGGTGGGGGTTGCGGGTTCGATCCCCGTCGGTGGTAGAGGAAGGCTCCCATTTTTATTCCACCGCATGCTATGGTCCGCGAACTATGGTCTCATACTCTGATTGCGAGATGACCCACACCCTTGGTGACAGAAACGATCTCCTGACGAAAGGCCATGCATGGGTTGTAGACTCGATACAGACATATACTTGTACAAAGCAACGGCGAACGAGATTATCAACGAGAACTATGATAGGGTGTGAATAGCGTAGGTTGTTAGACACTCATTCCGAGCTATCAATCGAGAGATCCTTCGATGTCTCGTACCGATCAACGCTCGTTTTCTCCAGGACACTGCCGCGAAAGTTTAGGACCTCTGGTAGAAATGACAAGGCGATCACTCACTTTTTGAGAGCCGCTTCATCCACAGCGGGACCTTGGCCGTCGCCAACGAGCAGCCGCACACCTACGCTCGGCAAACCGTCGACGACGACGTAGATGAATCCGGGCCCAGGCGGATAGATCTCGCCGTTGGGTGGCCCCGTGATTGTCAGCGTCGTCCTGTCAGGCGAAAGCGAGGAGACGAGGTAGACCAGGCGGGAGTTGGCGTGCACCGCGTGCGTCACGTAGCCCAGGTCCATCAGAGCAACTGATGCAGCGGAAGGGGTCAGCACGGACGACACATATAGCGAGTCGACAACTCACCTTTGATGCTCGCGTCTTGACGCACAGTCGCGGGCAGGCGTATCTGGACGTTCGCCGTCACGCCGAACCCGAGCAACTTGGGCACGCCGCCGAGGATGCGAGGGCGCTCCCTCTTCATGTACGGCGGTCCGAGCCACTCGACGCGGTACTCCGTCCCGAACTTCACCTCGCTCCTGTCCAGGTTCGGGTTGCTGCCGGCGATCATGACCTCTCCGGACGGCGTCAGCGTCGCGACCGAGTGGTACAGACGGGGAATGTTGCTTTGCGGCATGCCGGCCGACGAGAAGCGCTGCCCGAGCGGGCGGGAGGGATCGTAGAGCACCGGGGTGAGGACGGGATTGTCGGCGTTCGATGAGCCGACCTGGCCGCGGACGTTCCCGTAGCCAGAGATACCGCTTCCGGCCCCGTTCACGATGACGACTTCGCCGGTGGGCAGCAGAACGGCGTCGGGCATCGTGCGTGCATTTGGCATGTGCTCGACTTGCCAGCCTGTGGTGATGCCCGTTTCCGTGAGGACGATGCGCGCGCATTGGGAGGACGCGGGATCCGAGGCGGAGATCTCGAAGCTGGGCTTGGTGTCGTCGACGGTAGAACCTCCACAAAGTAGGATCTCCGGGGTGTAGTCGTTCTCAGGCGAGAGGGGAAGGAGGAGCGCAGTGCCAGTCATGGGATAGGTGACGCGGACGCCGTTGGGAATGCGAGGAAGCCTACGCTCGGTGTTGGTCCTCCAGTTGTAGATCATGGCATCGCGATTGGCGGCCATGAACACGGAGCCGTCAGAAAGGGAGAACGCGATCGGAAAGAGGTTGGCGTTCAAGGTATCCACGAGGAATGGGAGGTGAATCGGTAGACCGTTAGAGCCGTGTAGGTTCTTGGGGGGGAAGTACTCGATCGTAGGGTTGTTGGTCGTACCGTTGTTGATCCAGCCTCCCTTGAGCGAGCCTCCGATGATCATAGCGCTGCCGTCCGAGATGCGGAGAGCTGTGTTGTACCAGCGCGGACTGGCCATGCGGAGGTGATCGTGGTTCTCGTAGATCGCACACTCCTCCACGTTGTCCGATATGCAGGGCTCCAAGATACGGATCGCTTGGAGTCCGTCGACGTCGCCGAAGTCAGCCGCGGCGGTGCGGTCTTCGACCACAGGGTTCCCGCCTACGTTGACTAGCGTCCCGTTCCCAAGGAAGGACCCGCCAGCACAGAACGAGTTGGACTGCATGGACAGCGGCTTCAGGGCGTGGGTCTTGAGGTTGTAGAGTGCCGCCCAAGCAGGATGTCCTGAAATCGTCAACGGGTTGTGTTCGACCTTGTCGACGACCAAGGCGTGGGTATCAGAGATGATAGCGAGTTGCATAGCATGAACGCCAGTGGAGCCTTTCTGAACCAGAGTCCAGCGGTCTTCGGGTGCGAGCTTGAAAGCCCTTGCGGGAAGCGACAGGGTAGAAGCCAGCGGCCGATGCGACACGGCCAGGTCTTGTCGAGGAGATCTCGACCCCGGGGGGTGACCCCAAGTAACGACGAAAGCGTCGACGCTCATCTTAGTGTGCTTGGAAGTGGAATTCTTGTCGCTTGCATTGACGATCTTAATGGTATGCTTGCCTTGCTGGAGGTTGAATGCCCAGAAGATCCGCTGCTGCTTCAAGGACGTATTGCTGAATGCACTGACGACCTCCACAAAGTTGCCATCCAGATAGACGAGGGCGGAGCCATGCTTCCTGTCCTTGTTCCCGAACCATTCGATGCCAATCCCGGTGAACGAGAAGGAGATGCTTGCTCCAGGTTCAACAGTTGAGCGCAAGGTTTTGTGAACGTATGCAGAGTGCCAGGACTCGGTCCAAGTTCCAGAGTAGTGTAGAAGAGGTGAGGACGAGTCGTAGCTCTTGGCCCCAGGCGGAACGTAGTACGGCGTGAACTTGGTGATTTTCGTGGAACCAGGAGAAAGGTGACCATGCCATGCAGACTCCTTACGCGCCGAAGATGATGTGGCGTAGAAGACGGCCAGCGTCAAGAGAAGGAGTAGTGACCGGATGCCCATCTTGCGCGGGCTGCGAGAGCTCAGGACAGACGAGATGGGGGAAGGAGCCAAGCCTAGCTAAGCTCGACCAGGTTCAATCCACCGAGCGCCCCAACCAACGCGTCAATGCCAGTCTAAGCGCCTAAGCCGTACCTCAACGAATTCTGGGCTACAGCCCATCCTCTCTTCTCTCTTCGTCGGTCATTCCTGTATTGGGTTCTCTCCCATTACACTCGGCCCGCTACACGAGAGGCGACGTCCAATATCCTGCCCCAGAAGAGCCTTTACTAAATGCACGAAGCCGAGTTTCCGAAGCTGAAAATGACGGTGCCCCATGCGAGTGCATAGATTACAAGCAGTAACGTAATAGAAAATATGAAGACAAGCACATACAACATAGGACACCATCTCACCTCGTCCACGCCTCAATCCTGTTCGCCCGCACGATCTAGCTGCTGTCGTTTCCTCGAACCCCCACTGTAGCAGCGAAAGTGCGATCAGCCCAAATCGAAGTTACAGAAAACACGGATCGACTTACACCTCGGTATCGAGTCCACGCTTCCGTCCGCTCTTCGCCTCGTCCAAGAACTTGTCGAGCCCGAAGACATCGCCAGAGTCCTTCTCGAATTGGACGGGACCTTCCCGAACTTCCTGCTCCTGTGCACCCTCGAAGCCCACGCGCGGGGCACCAAGACCAAAGCGGTCGTTGTCGAGGGCCTTGCCGATGCCCTCCTCCGTCCCGCCACCAAACGATTCCTCGTTGCCCTCGGTGATGTTTCCGCGCGCCTTGTAGATGGCGGCCGCAGCACTGGAGCCGTGGAAAAGGGGGCGGTCGTAGAGGTTGTATGCGTCGTCGTCGGCGAAGTTGCCCGATAGCGATTCCTGGTTAAAGAGGCGGGAATCGAGCATGCTCTCCTTCGACAGCGTCGGCTTCGCGAGACCCAGAGCAATCTTCTCGGAGATGTCGCGGTTCTGCTGCCGTGCAAGCATCTTCGCCCTTTGCTCCGTACCCATGTTGCTCATACGCATCTCCCGCTCCCGCTCTCTCCTCTTCTCTGCACGCATCTGGTCCCGAACCTTCGCTGCCTCCTCATCTTCCTCGTCCTCCGATGGCTCCGAATCGGATTCACTTCCAGAACCATACGCACCGAGTGACGATTGCATAGCCGCGGCACGCTCTGCACTGGGTTTCGACTCGGCACGGGGAGCGATACCCGCACGCTCCTCTCGAGCTCGCTGAGCGAGGAGACGAAGGTTCTCCTCCTTCTGTGCCTTCTCCTTCTCCGCGAGCTTTTGCTGCATGAGTGCACGTTGACGGACCTCCTCACGTGCGTGGCGGTCAGCCACGAAGAGCGCCTCAGAGAACTTGGCGAAGTTGTCATTGATGTGCACCTACATGGCGAACACTGAATTAGCGATGAGCATCAAGCGAACACTGGAAGAACTCACGTCTTGCAAACCACGCCCATCGGCAGCCAAACGCTTGTCGAGAGGGATGGTGTAGCCCTTGTTGTTCTTCCAGTTGGAAATACATGGCGGGATCATCCACTCCTTCTGCTCCTGTGCGGTGGCCTTCCGCGGGGGGCTGCGCAGGACAGGTGGCGGAGGGCTAGGGGGACCGCGAGGAATTTTCTTGTGCTTGAAGCGTGGCGGCTCAAGCGGATCCTCGACGACCTCCGTCATCTTGATGATCCGCTGCTTCAAGGCGTCCGAGCTGCCCTGTTGGCCCGGGGTGTAGCGGATGAAGGAAGTCTTGCCTTGACTGTCAGGCACGTTCTTGGGCTGGGCCGCCTTGATCTTTCCATTCACAAGCTTTTCCAATGCCGCCCTAGTCTTGTCGGTGGTCGCCTGCACCTCCTCCTCCGACGGACGCTCCAGATTCCGCCCGTCGTCGTCCAAATCCTTACGGTGGGCTATGGGGACGAGATCTTTGAACTGAGACTGGACGAACTTGCCGGAACGCTGGCCCTGAAGTGCGATGGCGTCGTACCGAACATTGCCCTCAGAATCAACTTGAAGCGCAAGCGTGTTACCCGCCGCGGTCTTCTCAGAGGTCAGCTGTGTGCGTTGCTATATGCCAATTAGAGGCCACTCGCCTTCTTTTTGCCCATGTTCAGAGGGTACTGTGCAACATGACACTCGGGGTATGCCCCACCATCCCCTACAGCCTTGTTGAGACGCGCAGACTAAGCCAGAATGTTGACCACGCACCGAAGTCCTCTAGTGAAGTTGGTTTCCATCCTGTCCTCTGGCCATAGGGTGGCACCACCTGACGAATGACGACGGATTGTGAAGGTCCGGCCTGCTGCTGGGCCTGGAGGTGGAGAAGAGCGTCGTCGTCGTCGTCCGAAACCACAGGGGCATTGATCGGCGTTGGGAGGAGGCTGTCGAGTGGATCAATCAGAAACTACAGACAAGGAGGATAGCCAGAGGACTCACGAAGCAAGAGCAGCCATCGTCGCTCACAATGGAGGTGTTTAAGCGCCTAAGGCACCAGGCTGTGTCCAATATCTTGTGTTTGAGCATGTTTGGCTCCAGTGGCGTGTCCATGGAACGGCATGTCCGGGCCGATCGCGTCCAGCTCGTGAAGTGTCGCGGTGAGCGCGCATCGCAACCTTGTCCAAAATCTTTGCTGGTCCACCCTTCGCACGCGACGCCGTCATCGTCACCGGCGATGAGTTCGAGCTCCAAGCCCAGCGGCGACTCCGTCTTCCCAAAAACCCAGCCCCCCCAGTCCGGCGTGAGGGCTGCGCTGCAGTACACAGGCATCCCCCCGTCATGGCTCGACAAACGTCCTAGTCTTCCCTCGCGCAACTGGCTCATCTTCCTCGGCGTCACCTCTGTCATTACGGGCTACTACGTCTACGACCGCCAGCAGTGCAAGAAGATTCGCCAGGAGTATGTGGACAAGGTCAAGGACCTCGCGACCGTGCCCATGGGCAGCATGGAGCTCCCGCGCAAGGTGACGGCGTACGGCGCGAAGTGGCTGGGCGACGAGGACTACGACCGAAGCATGCGGTATTTCCGGAAGTACGTCAAGGTTCGCGCGTCGTCTCCTCTCATTCAGTTCTGTCTTGACTTTGGATACATGCGTGTAGCCCATCCTAGTTGCTGCAGCGGTGGACTATGACATGGTCAAGGGACGCCGGTTGGGCGACATCGCACGACAGGTCGCGGACGAGATTCGCGCGGATCGGCGCATTATGCTGGGTCTTGACCAGCCTTTCACTGGTATGCAGCTACCGGGCAGCACGCCAGCGGAGAAGCGTCAGCGCAGGGTCGACAGCGGTATCGTCATCGTCGGCCGTCACACGCTGAAGGAATACCTCACCGGCCTCAAGCGCGGGTGGACAGAGGGACTTGAGCGCGTGGACCGGGAAGAACGGTTAGCTCAGGTATTAGAGGCGGACGGGAGGTTTGACGAACCAGAGCCAGAATCCTCTCGTGATGATACCGCTGGTGAAGACGAGCCCTTACCCACACGTTCACGACTCCCCCCTTCGAATCCTGCTTTCTCTGTTCTCGCGACACAAAAATTCCGTGCTCCTCCCCCAGTCACCAAGGACGCGGTTCCTCCACACCTGGATGCGCCCCCAGCAGCTCTCCCTCCCCAACCTCCCATGCTTCTCCTCAATTTCACGAACTACATCGGCTTCACCCAAATCCCGCTCATGATCTGGGACTTCTTCAACGAGCGTGGCAAGGTGCGCGAGGGCGCAGAAGCCGCGTACAAGCTCATCCTGGGCAGCACACGTCCCTTCGACGCTCCCCCCGCAGAGGCGCTCGCACCTCCCGAGGTCGACATTGATCCCGCGCAACCGCAAGAGCGGTCCCTTACAGAGCTTTCTCCCACAGACCTCGACTTCGATCGCGAAGGGGAGGCGTATTACAAGAAGTCAGTCGTGCGCGACTTCCTGTCGGAGATCGAGAAAGCCCGGAAGGAGTACAACGATGCGTTGGTCAAGAAGCTCGAGACGGCGCGTGCGCTCGCACGGGGAACGAGGGAACCGACCAAGGAGGAGCGGAATAATCCTCCGCCCACCGAAGTTGAGCTTCGTGCAGAACGTCTGAAGAAGGAGCAGCGATGGACAAGTGACGAGGAAGGGTTCAACGTCATCCGTCCAGACAAGCACGTTGAGTGGGATGAGAGGTTCCGTAGTGTACTTAGAGTCTACACCGACCCGACTCCGGAAGATTCTCACTCTGATGACACGCTTTCTGCTTCATGATACACTTGTCACGCATTGTGCTGCTAGAATACAACCCCATATCGTACACATAGACCTCGGCATACCGCTTAGACCTTCGATATGCGCATAATGACTTCACCCACTAATCACCCCTCCACAATGTCCACGGCCCCGCTCTTCAGCCACGCCTCAAACTCTGCGAGAGGATCCTCGAGAGGGTCCTCGAACTGGTCATCTTGTTCGCCTTGTGCTTCCACGAGCGGACGTGCGTTCTGCTGTCCAAGCTCTTCCCGGCGAGCACCAACAACTCGACCAAGAGACCAAGTAGAATCGGCGCCCCTAGCACCATGGTAGGATCGCTGAGTGCTGCTTGCCTCGGTCAGAGTAGGGGTAGAGGGAAAGATGTCGAAGAGACTAGGATCGAGAACAAAGCCTTGGTCTTCGTCCATCGGTTCTGCTGGTGCGGAAGCGGTGGCCGGCGAGGATCGGGCGATAGGTAGGAACAGGTGGGACGTATATCTTCCACCGCCACCCTCATCGGACGATGATGGGCAGAACAGTGGCGCCTTCGGCGGGGAAGAAAGTATCTAGGATAATTTGGTTAAGTCGGCTGAAATGGAATGTGAAGACCTCCCACCTCGATAGGGGAATCAGAACGCCCCGTGCCGCGCTTCTTCGCTGGAGGAGGAGAGGAATCCGAGCTCGAGATCGATCGTCTTCTCTTCCTCTGGCGACCGGCCAGCGTCGTGCCCGTGGCGGACACGCAGATTTGCTCAGGGTCCTGCGTAGGCGTCTTCGCATCCGCCGACTCTAGACCTGTGTGAGGTATAGGCAAGTTGGCAATCAGAGCATCAAACTCCGGATCGGCGTAGTCCGTGGATTCTGAGGAAGCGCTCCGTCGCCTAGTCTCAGGCTCTCCAGTTCCGCTCATAAGGTCCAGCGCATCAGGAAGATCGTCGTCAGACTCAGCCAAGTCGTCAGGATCCACTAGGACGATCTTGCTACTCTTGTCGTCGCGAATCTCGGTGAATTCTAAGTTGAAGTCCGGAACGGGTTTGTGTTTCCGTGCGCATCCTGCCGATTCCAGCTTGGTGTCCAGCTTGATGCGATCGCCCAGCTGCAGACTCCCTTTGACGCCCACGCGCTCGTGCAAAGCTTCCAGGTCCTTGAGCGGCCGATCAAACTTGACTTTCGGCTTGGGCTTGAGTTTAGGTATGTCCTTGTGTTCTTGACGGCTGGCCGATGCCGAAGTAGCCGACGACGACGACGCCACACGCTTCCGTGGAGAGACATCTTCTGCCACGATCGCCTCTAGACGTTTCTTCGTCATGGGAGGAGGCTTCGACAGCCCATCCCGGCAACTGCGCAAGCTCTGTAGCGTGGAACGGCACCAGAATGCTGACAAAACTTACCAGAGATGCCTGCACTTCGTCTTGTCCTTGCAGGTATGGTTGCATCTACCTCACCCTGTGAGTACGCTCACCACAGAGAGGGACGTCTGTACGTACGCGAAATTTCCATTTGGAAGTTGACGAGGGGGGGCGGCGGACGATGCTGTGGATTCAGCGGAGAGATTATTCTTCGAGGCGGTCGGCTTCTCTCCCAAACGGGCCGTACCTATGAAAAATCGTAGTCAGATACCAAGACCTGTCGGTTCCACATACCTGTCGGTTTCGAAGGCTCCTTGCGTGGGACCTCGTGAGATTGATCGCCCAGAGGATCGTCGAAGCCGTCATCTGTCATGTCCCAGAAGTCGGGGATGTCCTCAAGTCCTTCGAGATCGCGCGCCTGTGTCACACGAGTCATGATTACAATCAGAGACCTGGGTAACCTTCGTTGAGGGTACGTTACCAATGAGTCCTGAGGTCGAGTGTCTGGGATCGGGAACATCGATGGATCCACCTTTGGCTTGTATGAAGCTAAAACTGTAACACCCGCGTATGTGTCCTGTTGTGCGTTCAGAAACCGCTTCCCGTGCACACAACATCGCTTACTGATGTTATATACACAAGGATCGACTGGCTGGGTCTCGTCAACTTCGTCAGGATCCCGAAAGTTTTCCTATCTTTGAGAGCGGACGTGCTGGCCGGAGATGCGGATTGAGTGATTTGAATCATATATATGACAAGAAGAGAGACAGAACGCACGGCGTGCGACGGAAGTCGACGAACGCGTGGTCAGAAGTCAAGGTCAAGACTATCGTCATGTCCCTGCGCTTCTGCTTCTTGCTCTTCTTCCAGCTTGGTGCCTTGACATCCTGCACCAAGCCACATTCGATAGATAGTTCGATCTCGACGCCATCTTTCCCAGGAGAAACCTCGACCTCGGAGATGCTGACTTGGTATTGTGGGAGCTGGTTGACGGCAAAGAGAACGTCATGCCCGAAAGGGGGCTTGCGATTGAGCAACTACTCAAAAGTCAGCATAGGGTACGCGGCACTTGATATGGGACTTGGCGCACCAATTCGATGAATGCGGGGTCCTGCTTCCGTAGTGCGGCAAACGTTGTGATGTTGTGTTCTGCGAGTACCTATCGGACAGTGGGCATGCAATCTAAGGCATTATCGGAGAATTTCACCTTCAGCCTGACAGCGATAGATGTAAGCTCTCGTCATTGCGTGCAGAGGTCGGCGTCGATGCACTCACGATTTCAGTCCAATATCGTCGAGTTGACGGAAGATGACGCTCCTGTCCTCCCACGCCTTCGCCGCCAGGCAGCGCATCCTGCCGACATATCAATCGCCATGTGATGCAATGCGATTGAGATCAAACATACACTTCCAGCCCGTTCTTGAGAAGCGCGCCAGCCCTGCGAACGTTCGCAACCTCGACGACAGCTAATTCTCATTTAGCCATGTTCTTGGGAGAAAACGCAAGTGTCACCTCTTGCGATCCGCGAAATATGGCGCAAGATTGGCAAGGATTCCGTGTATGGTTGAGTCTCCGCAGTCTTGTACTCCGGGTTCGAGAGATTCACCGCTCCTAGAATGGCTTGGATCAAGATGAAAACTTTGTCGGCAGGCTTCTCAATCTTCTTAAGGGTATAGCGGATATCGTTGTGCGTTCGCAGCTTGTTATACACCTACACGAACGTTAGCATGAGGAATCAAGACCTGAACTCGCTGAATCGGAATCGATTACTTGCCTGCTTCTCGCCGGATCGGAACTTGATATCCGAAAACCTACGCTCGAAGTAAGCTTCGCCCATTTGGAATAAACGAAGCATGCGTACTCGTCCGAGCATGACATGCTCTCGAGCTGTTGATACGTTGAGAGCACATCAGTGTCGCTATTCAAGACGTGATTGCTCGTTGACTCACAATCTCTCTGATAGTTGCTTTGTCGGATAGCTTCATGATTCGCACCATCTAGAAAGATGGAACGTCGTTAGCTAAGCGAGTGACGATAGACTAATAGGAGACATCGCACAGTTCCTTGCCGTATGTAGAACTAATATATTGTGTCAGACAACGCCAACCAAGCCAACCAAGCCAGGATAAAGAACGAACCTTGCTCATGATATCCCCATAGTCCGTCGACGAAAGAGCCTGGTCTCCTCCGTCAACAATGACCATCTCCGCTTGCTTGAGGGTCGCAACGCTCTCCGTGACTAGCTCATCCATCCTCTCCTCCCAGGCCTTGTTGCCGTCCTTCTT
Source organism: Sanguinoderma infundibulare (assembly GCA_032821775.1). Lineage (NCBI taxonomy): Eukaryota > Fungi > Basidiomycota > Agaricomycetes > Polyporales > Polyporaceae > Sanguinoderma > Sanguinoderma infundibulare. Next base: position 930,663 of record JAVLRN010000005.1, on the reverse strand, counting down.
GAAGTCGTAGTGCGCCGGGTTCTTCTGCAGACGCCGATACAAGAACGAGCTGTGTAACCATTCCTTCGCAGTGTCCATGCTCGTGATAGTGCCTAACGCGATCTCCGAGTTGAGATGTTCCGCAAGCCCAAGGTGCAGGCTGCTCTCGAGGACAGTTTGTCCTTGGGCGAGCGCCTTGTACTTGGCTTCCAGTTCTTGTTCACACATGATGACGGCGACGCCTTCCCTGTCAAACTGTGGCCGACCCTGGAGGTGACACCGTTTGTGAACATGCTCAATCAATGGCGATCGAAGAGCTCACAGCACGACCTATCATCTGCATAACATCAAGATCGGAGTATTCTTGCGAGGCGCCATTCAGGAACAACTTCACGCCCTTGATGATCACGGTATGAGCCGCTGCAAGAAATCAGTTGATGCAGACCCAGATACTGCGAACGCTACACGAACGCAAGTTGACCCCGACAGCGAGAGTCTAGTCGGTTCAACATGAGAATCGGAGATCGCGAGAGTCGAATCAATACGCACAGAGGTGGCGAATAAGATCTTCAAAGCTCTCTTGAGGTATAGTCGTTCAGTTGCATTTCGGTCGCTCTTCTCAAGTCCAGCATGGTGCACACCGATCCCAAACGCAGCCAGCTCTGCACGTAGCAATCGTCATTGGACGTCATCGCACAAGGAATATGCAGAACCTTACTGTCCAATTGCTTGTTCCCGAAGGTATGCTCAATTCTAACAAGAAACTCTGAGCATATATGCGCCTGAACGATCGAGAATCTGACCAACCTAGGGGGTTTCGTCCACGGAAGAGCCTCTTTCTTACTCGATGCCTCCTCGTACTCCTTCAAGATGTGTTCCGCGGCGACCATGACCCCTGTTCGATAACGTGAGAACATATAATGGCACCTGAAGTTCTGCTGTACCTTTGCGCGTAGGGCAGAAGACCAGTACGGGTTTGTCGTTGCAATGCTGCTGCAATACACCATATAACTTGTAATCAAGAGCCTTTGCGAATACAAAGTCGTTTGTGTCTCGGCGGCGAGGGATGCCGTAGACGAACTTGGATAACTTGCACGGTCTGAAGTCGTCCCCAAACTGGCGGGGACGTGAGCGATCTCCCCGTGCCCCGAAGTCGTTAGACACATACCTCCTTGACGGTGGCAGGGCCGCCGTCCGTGCCGTTTCCGATCCAGCTGGCGACGTCCCCGATGTTGGGCACCGTTGCAGAGACCACAACGAACCGAACAGATGCTCCCCTCAACCTCATTCGGGAGACGACTACTTCCAATGTGCTTCCCCGGGTCTCGTTGAGCAGGTGGACCTACGAACACTGATGAGCGACGAAGCATGGATGGCAAAGGACAACAAACCTCGTCTATGAGGAATAGTTTGATCTGAGATAGAATATGACGATGATCCTCCCTACAATCTTTTAAGTAAAACCCTCCACATATAACTACAAACACACGTACGTACCAGTTGCGGGTCAAGCTGTCCCACTTCTCACCCTGGGAAGTGTTGGATTGAAGCATACTTTTCAGTCGGGGAAGGACCTACCGTCGTCACACTAAACTCGGCTCAGTAGCGTTCATGAGGCATGAAAAACACAACTTGCATGATCGTAGCATCTTTTGCATCTCCCCAAGCTCCCCGTCCAGTGTTCACAGTATCGCCCGTCAGTTCCGAACCTATGCGCGATGAATGAGCGAAGCTGGAAAGAAGGTTTTGGACTCACATTTGGCTCCGAATGGGCCGAACTTCGCTTCCCAATCAGTCGCCTTCTCGGTGCATAGCGACTGTACGACCGATTAGCGCATATGGCCACTGAAGTATCCCCTTTGGCCTTACCTTCGTCGGTGCAATATAAACACACCGGAATTTCTTCCCAGTTGCCGACGTTTCTTTCACCATTCTGATAATGGCGAGTTCGAAGAGTACAGTCTTGCCGCTTCCGGTCGGCGCTATGCCAGGAGCTGAGTGGAAGTACCAGCAGGGAGCTGAAATCACGAACCGCTGATGACCTAGAAAGTCTAAGTTTAAAAGACAGCGCTGGTGATCAAACATCGAAGGCTCACCATGTTCTCGTTGGTTCCCATCACCTGCTCACAACGGTTATAACGTGTAATGTCGACTTGCAACAACACTTACCGTATCAAAGCATTGGGACTGGACGGCGTTGAAGACGCCAAACTTGAAAAGACTTCGGTATATGTCCGCTGGGAAAATGAAGAGTACATATCGGCAAATCCGTCCCGTAGAAATCGATACAAACTCACGCAGGTCCGAAACAGGACGCAGACGCGTGCCTCGTTGAGGTTGAGCAGGCTGAGGATCCGGGGATTCGTTATATGCGGCGTTCCGTAAAGGCGCATGTTGACCGAGCTGTGATGGACGGTCTTCGACTTGAACAGGACGGTCCCGGTGGGCTGGATAAGGATGAGAAGTCGATAGCTGCCGACTTCCTTCTACAGAATATTTTGTCTTCGGGAGAGTGCGACCAAGTAATACTGAACCAACTTACCCGCATACTGCTGCCCATAATGTCCTCGCATGTGCACGCTGAAGTTGGTATCGTCTTCGGGAGGACCGATATCATTTGGTTGACCAAATGCAGGATGTCTTGCTACGGGCAGGTGCGGAGTGCCGTAAGGAGCAGGTACGTTCTGGCTATAAGTGTGTCGAGGAGTGGATGGCGACAGCCCAAAAGCTCTGGAACGCTGGGTGCGGTCAGGCGGTGAAGGTGACGAGTTCGCTAAAATGCCGTCCCAAAAGTGTCAGTAATCAGGCGATTTCGGGAAGCGACGAGACTGCGCATATACTCACCGATCTCATCCAATAACTCGTCTACCTCGTCGTAGTCCTCATCAGCGCCAGCATGGACGTTGTAGGAGAATGGATCGTCCGAGCGGTGGTCATAGTAGGGGTCCTGCCCCGGGTCATCGGGCGAGTAGCGATAGTAGTCGTCCATGCAGAGATGATGGAAGAAAGAAAGCAGGAGCGAATTCGGACGAGCGACGGGCGCGCCTCTCGAAGATCAAGACCAAATCGGACGCGTCCCGCTCACGTGGGGGCGGAGTCACGCGTGACCTGTCGCGTCGAGGAGCGAGGCCGGGACCGAGGGAGCTAGCCTTGTCCGTCCTCTCCTTGCACCGTCACTCATTTCAGCTTCGGCATCTGCGCCCCAGCCCCCACCACCACCCTCGTCCATCCTGTAAACAACCGTCTACCCGCAATGGCTGCAAAGGACGCGAAGGCCCAGGAAGCCGTCCGCAAGCTCGAAGAATACATCGAGAAGTACGTATACTTGTGATCGCGATGGGTCGACGAGACACTCACCCGGTTCCACCTCCAGGATTCACTACTCCGAACGCTACTCGGATGACGAATACGAATATCGTCACGTCATCCTCCCCAAACCACTCTTCAAGATGATCCCCAAGAATTTCTTCAACGCCGATAACAGCGGTACCCTGCGCCTACTCTCTGAGGAGGAGTGGCGGGGCATAGGCATCACCCAGAGCTTGGGATGGGAGCATTACGAGGTTCATGGTGAGCCTAATCTGCCTTCCCTGACGCGTCTCATTCACAATTGTTCTGCTCTCGTCGTAGCACCCGAACCTCATGTACTACTCTTCCGCCGGCCGAAGAACTTCGACCAGATGCAGGCCGCGATAGCAGGCAGGTCCGCAGCACCTGGCGGGAAGGCTCAGGCGAAGAGGAAGTGATCTACCTGCACTCGCCCTGTCCCTGCCTTGCTTCTCATAGCATAATAACCGACTAGCTCGTCAGAAGCTTTTAGCGCGATTCGTCCTCGTTCTTATGGATTCTTTCGTTTATTTCAACCGGTCTCTACTGTTATGTACCTGATTACGAGCTCTGTTGTGTATTATCGCATCGCTTTCCCTTGCTATACGCTGTGAATCGATAGGTCCAGATCCTTCATCGCCCATATGCGGTTACTTGACTGTGTCGTGTTGCCTGATAGCCAACCCGCTACGTCATATAGCGTTTTGTGTTTATGATGTACACCGCACATGTTGTCGAGTTCATACACCGGGTGCCATGCGGGCAACGCGGTTCGATGGGCGCCCATAATGCATAACCTCGGAGACGCGACCGTGAGTCCTCCTCCGCCTTTCCGAGTGCAGAACGCGAGTCGTCGGACGGATTCCTCTGCTTCGCTCGGACATCTCCCCTCGAGTCCCTTCGGAGCCAGCTGATTGCCTCTCCAGGCACCCTTTGCCGCCACTCTAACTCTGATGCCCTGCACTCGCATGCCGTAAGCGTGGTTCAACGGACAATTGCGAAACGTCCAAGTCCATTCTCCCACTCGCTCTCGTTGGACGCGCATGTTGCGACTCTGTGCGCCATCGGCTCGACCACGTCCCGCCGCTCTCTTCTGGACCACTGCGTCATCTAGCCTCTCTTTGACCTCGTGTTCTCGAAACAATCTATCCCTTATCTTCCGGTCGGGTTTCGCGATGGTCGCTCCTTCTTCAGACCCCGCTGGTGCTTGGACGCGTGTCGCCGCCGGCGAAACACCCTACGATGTCTACATGAAGCCTATAGAGAAGTCGCCACAGGACGACCGGGACTATAGGCTCATTAGGCTGGAGAATGGCCTACAGGCCATGCTTGTGCATCACGCAAAGGGGGATAAGTCTGCCGCGAGTTTGGACGTTGCAGTGGGCCACTTGTACGACCCGGTAAGCATATGACATGCTCTGAGTCGACTATGCGAGATGTCTATGGGCGGTATGAATTACATGCTGCGGTGACATGTAGTATTCACACCTCGGCCATGGTTCTGACAGTTCGTTTTGCTAGGATGACATGCCCGGCCTGGCGCACTTCTGTGAACACCTGCTGTTCATGGTATGTCTATGTCACCTGTGCCTTATTTCATCGGTTCACTCACGCCCGTCCCAGGGCACGGAGCAATACCCCAAGGAGAATGAGTACTCTGAGGTAAGTACAACTCTGAACCACTCACGCGATCAGATGCTCAGGACTCAACCACTACCAGTACCTGTCCAAGAACGGCGGGAGCTCCAACGCATACACCGGTACCTCGAACACAAACTACTACTTCAACATCTCTCCCGCTGCACTACAGGGTGCGCTCTCGCGCTTCGCTGCGTTTTTCCATTCCCCTCTCTTTGCTCCGTCATGCACCGTGCGAGAACTCAACGCGGTCGATTCGGAGCACAAGAAGAACCACCAGAGCGACGTATGGCGCATTTTTCAGTTGAACAAGCACCTGACCAAGGACGGCCATCCTTGGCACAAGTTCGGTTCGGGACACAAGGAGAGTTTGTCGAAGGTCGGCAAGGATCTGAAGGCCAAGGGCTTGTTGAATGGTAATGCTGTTTCTAAGAGCGCTGAGGGCTCTTTGGCTGCTACACCGATCGCGTCTAGATCCCCGTCGCCAGCACCGTCGGTCGGCTCAGCTGACAGCGAGTCTGAGGGCGATGGCGGTATTGTTGGTCGGGAGACTCGTCGTAGATTGGTAGAATGGTGGAGCAAAGAGTACTGCGCCGGCAGGATGCGTCTGTGCGTAGTCGGCAAGGGTGAATCCTCTTTTTGTCAAAGTGGGCTTCGCCATCTCACTTACACGCTATTGTAGAGTCTTTGGACGAGCTTTCTGAGATGGTTGCCACTCTCTTTTCACCGATACCCAACCGTGGCCAAGAGCCACTGCACATGATACCCGACCACCCATTCGGACCCAACGAGATGGGCGTAAGTTGCACGGTCACTCACACCATCGATTTGTTGCTCACCCATACTGTAGACAATCGTTTCTGTACAGACGGTCATGTCATTCCACGCCGTGGAGGTCAGCTTCCCTGTGCCCCATTTGCCGTCGTACTGGAAGCATAAACCCGCGGGGTTTCTGGCACATTACGTTGGTCACGAAGGTCCGGGCTCCCTCCACTCGTACTTGAAGGAGAAGGGGTGGATCACTGGCCTCAGTGCTGGCCCGCAGAACCTCGCCCGGGGTTTTGGCATGTTCAAGGTCACTCTCTACATGACACCTGAAGGGTTTGGTAAGGTCATCCACATCCCTCCGTTGCTGCTAGGAACTTGACATGACATGCAGAGAACTATGAGACTCTCGTTCAGTCCATATTCAAGTACATCGCCCTGTTGAAGGCATCGGAGATCCCGGCCTGGCAGCAGCGCGAGCGCAGCCTCATCTGCGCGACGCGGTTCCGCTTCGCCGAGAAGCGCCGCCCTGACGACTACGCCGTCTGGGTTTCCGAACACATGGCCTGGCCTGTCCCGCGCGACCTCATCGTCAGTGCCCCCCAGCTCGTCGAGCAGTGGGACATCAACGACCCCGTCAACGGCGGTGAGAAGGAGATGCGCAAAATCCTGGACTCGCTCACTATTGAGCGATCGCGCACCGTGCTCATGGCAAAGGCGGAGGAACACGAGAGAATCAAGGGCAAGGATCTTGTGTGGGAGAAGGAGCCGTGGTACGGCACGCCGTACCGCGTCGAGCGTTTCAGCGAGGGCTTCGTCAAGCGGGCCAACGAGCCGAATGACATCAAGGAGCTCTACCTCCCTGGTCCGAACGAGTTCATCCCGACGAACCTTGATGTCGAGAAACGCGAAGTCGAGAAGGTCGGTGATCTTTTGTTGAAGAAGATTGATATCGACTGATCTGGGATGTTCGAATGGACGCAGCCTTCGAAGCGCCCCATCCTCATCCGTGAGACTCAGTCATTGTCTCTGTGGCACAAGAAGGACGACCAGTTCTGGGTCCCCAAGGCGCACGTCGTAATGGACCTCCGGAGCCCGGTCGCGTGCTCGTCGGCACGGGCAGCGGTCATGACCAGGTGCGTGCACAACGTCGCGACCCGTTTTCAACTGCAGTTGTGCTGAGCCACAGATAAACGTCAGGCTGTACTCGGACTTGGTGACCGACTCCCTGACCGAGTTTGCGTACAACGCGGACCTGGCGGGCTTGACTTACAACCTGAGCAGTCAGTCGCTTGGGTTGTATGTGACGCTCAACGGCTACAATGACAAGCTTCACGTGCTCGCGAAGGATGTCTTGGAGCGTGCCAGGAACCTTCAGGTTAGACCCGATCGACTCGCGGTCATGAAAGACCAGGTAAGCATGCCGTTGGGATCTTGATGGTTCGTTTGCTGAACATCGACCATAATCGCAGGCTAAACGGGAATACGAAAACTCCTTGCTCGGATCGCCGTATCGCCTTTCAAACTATTATACCAGGTACTTGCTATCCCAGTGCGAATGGACTCCGGACGAACTCTTGGCCGAGGTCACTTGTGAGTTCGAGCAATCCAACATGCAATGGAAACTGTCACTTATACATGGGGCGGCAGCGGTTACGCCCGAGGAGCTTCAGGCGCATATAACCTCGCTGTTGTCGAAGCTGCACATTCGGATGGCAGTTGTCGGCAATATGTACAAGGACGTGAGTCAGGAATTTTGCTACAATCGTGACACGCCGATTCTTAGGATGGCAAACAGGAAGCTTGCAGGCTGGCAGACATGGCTGAGGGTATCTTGAAGTCGGAATCGCTGCCCGCTGACGACCTTTGGGATCTCTCGCTTGTGCTCCCACCGGGCTCCAACTACGTCTGGTCCGCTCCGGTGCCCAACAAGAACGAGGCGAACAACTCTTTGACGTACTACTTGTTCGTCTCCAAGGCCGTTGACAGGCGCCGCCAGGTACTGACTGCGCTCATCTCCCACATCCTTTCGGAGCCGGCCTTTGCGATTCTACGCACGCGCGAACAACTTGGGTATATCGTCTCATCCTCCCAGTGGCACATGACCGGTGGCGGCCAAACCGGCCTTGGGATCATCGTGCAAAGCGAACGCGACCCGAAGTACCTCGAGCAGCGTGTTGAGGCGTTCCTGCGCGAGATGCACGAGAAGATCGTGTCCATGAGCGACGAGGAGTTTGCCGAGCACAAGACCGCGCTCCAGAAGCAGTGGCGGGAAGCTCCGAAGAACCTCATCGAGGAGATGAACCGGTACTTGCCACAAATCACTTGGGGATATCTCGACTTCCACGCGCGTGAGTGTTTGATGTATTCCAGTGCCCGAGCCCATGTACCTGACTGTCCGACTCGTCAGGGGAAATCAAATCTGACTTGATCGAGGGCGTGACGAAGGACGAAGTGCTTGCGCTGTTCCGGTCCGCCGTTGACCCGTCCTCCCCGGAGAGGGCGAAGTTATCGGTCCATCTGAAATCGCAGAAGCCCCGTCCGGCAAAGATCAGCGTGGCTGCCATGGAGGCATTCGCGCAAAAGGTCGCGGATAAAGGCTACACGGTCGACGAGCAGGCCTGGCGTGACGCGCTCGTGGCAGACGGCGACGCCGCGCTGGACAAATTCGGAAGCTACTGGCGGGATGCGCTCCTGGCTCAGGCCGCGACGGTCCCCCCAGCGGTTGCGCAGAGCCTTACTGCCGAAGTGCCGGGCTTGCTTAAGCAGTTCCCTTCGGCAGACGTGGGCAAGGACGACGTCGTGGTCGACGAGCGGGCGGTGTTCATCCAGGATCCTCAGGCGTTCCGCGCTTCGCTTTCAGTGTCGGAGCCGCCGCGCCCGTTGGTTGAATGGGGCGATCTTCCAATGTCGAAGTACTGAGTACTGATTGCCGTATAGCTTCTTATGTGTAGCGATAGAATGTCTCATTGTCTTAGGGCGAATGGCATTGTTACTCCGCAACAGGCAAGGGGACGCGGAGAGAAAGACAATTGGAGTGGGCGCTTGAGTGACCATATTTGGATTGTTTGGGAGCTGGGAACGAGCCTGAGGTGTGCGAGTGTGTGCTCGTCGCTCGACCTGCGCGTACTTGTTAGAGTCTATGCCACCAGCGTGTTTCGCGACCCTCTCCTTCTCATTTCCCCCTCCTACCACCCTGTATCATTCCTCACGGCCGTCCTCGCCTCGCTGACGCGAAGAGTCACGTCAAGACGCGTGTATCACCACCTGGCATGCCAAGCTCTTCGCGCTACAGTCGCCCGTCCGTCTCAGGCAGCCCCGCGCTCTCCTCTGCGTATTCTGTATCGCATGTGACAGCGGTGGGCCAGCAGAAGCTCAACATTGTCACGCGCGTCGCTATTGAGGGCCGCGCGGAGAGGGGGGCTAATGGCGCGTCCATCAAAATGTACCTAAAGGTGCGTGTGTACATTCCAACCACCTTGCGTATGCGCATGTGCCAAACGTCTTCCGAACCCAGATTTCGTTACCCTTGGGCGACATTACCCCTGGAGCTACGATACCGCTTTTCCCAGGTGCGTACAATGCGTTGTCAAACATCTGCGTCTTGTAACCAGCTAGCGCAGAGGAGAACCTCAAGTTGATAACCTCTGCTGTCCACCCCCTCGACGCGAATTCGAGCCCTTACCACTTTGCCTCTCCTTCAAAATCTTCTTCGAAGGACAGCGCTAGGTTGCTCCCGAAGGCCGCTCGCGCACTCAATCTACCAGCACGCTTGTCCCAGACATACATCCCCTCCGCCGCGACAACGTCCCCTTCTCAGGAGGAAGTCCCTGCTTTGGACGACAGGTATACGGGCCAGATATCCGTAAGCGCGTATCGCGTTTCCTACATCCTACCGAAGGAGTTCCCCCGTCAGGAGATCGACCCCCGGAGTAGGCGACCGGCAACCCTAGCGCAGTTCATGGCGGCTATTGACATGTGGGTCCCGTTCATCTCGCAACCGCCCCATGCGCCCTACTTGGTGAGCTCGTTCGTGACATACACGGCAACCATCACAATTTCCTGATCTTCGGTCAAAGCTCTCCCTCCCGGTGCCCCGCTGCCTGTCGAATCACATTAGGCTGAAGATATTCCCTCCGAATAATCCCAAGCCCTCGTCTTCCCTCGCGTCTCTATCCTCTGCAGATGAAGACGCGGCTTCTTGGGACCTCACTTCTGACCCTCATGTCACCCGGAGCGCGTCGGCGCGTTTGGCGCGTTCGCATTCGTACAACAACTTTGCGGACGATGAGTCTAGCGACGCATCCATTTCCGCAGGGTTCACCGACGGACCGGGCATACAGGGCTCCTTCCCCAGTTCTGAACGTATCCGAATCCGGTGGGCGCGTCCTATCAAGGGCACTCAATTACCGACAACAAGCGATGGTCGCCGGAAGGTCGGCATCAGGGAAGTGAAGGGAGACATGAGCTGCACCATCCTTGGAGCTAGTCAAGGGAAGGGTCGAGATGCGTCAGAAGGCCTCGTAATGCGCCTGCAGTACGAGGCTGCATGTAAAAGTGTCTGGTACCCCGGTGTCGCGACACTCCTTGGTTTGGATGTTGGACTGGAGGCTGGTGACTGCGACGTCACTTGGGTGCCGGATACAGAAGCCAAGTGGTCCATAAACGGAGGCATCGGTTTCACCGGGTATGCCATAGGGCCCCCACCCTCACCGATGCATTCTCGGCAGCAGTCGGTGGAGAACCCTTCCATCTACGTGCTCCCATCTTCGCCGGATGCCAGGGGCGTCATGAATGGCCTCCCTCCTGCGCGCCACGACTCTTCGTCGTCAACCTCTTCGCTACTCAGAGCTCCCCTCCCGAATCAGGCCGTCCCTGACTACTCCTTTGAGAGCTCACCTGCTTCGACTCCCATTTCGTCACTGGCGTCTCTTCCCCCTTTTTCAAGCCCGGAGCGCGATCGAAAGAGCAGGCCTGGTTCAATGAATGGTCGCTACACCGACATGGAGACCGACGAGGAAGAAGAGGCGCGTCCCCCGAAGGTTCCCATCACGATCCATCTGAACATGAACGATCTGCAACCCCCCTCGAAACACGACTTCAAGTTTTACATTTCGGGCACCGTGTTGGTCAAACATCGCCAACCCGTCCTCACTCACGGGTCTCGGAGATTTACCTCTTCGCCGGATGCGTCTCAGCCCACTTCCGATAGTGAAGCGGGCGACTCTGATGTGCTTGTCGTACCGCGCTTCCGAGTGCTCGGCACAGAACGAGAACACATTTCTTGTACTGTGCGCCATGATGCAAACGATTCTACTCTGGATATCTACAATTCCACAGGCGACGTTCGTGATGCACAAACCCGGAAAACTGTGCTCTCGCGCGGTGGACAGATCAAATGTGGTACCGACGGGGCGCGCATTGCTCTTAGACCTAGGCGGCCCCTCTCTCCGTCCTCCCGCGGCAGGGAAGACAGCTTGGATGCGCTCAGGCCCTCGAGGGTGTCACGCAGTCGCCCACGAACGCCCAATGGCGCCTCCTCACATTCACACCGCGACATCTCGCCATCTATGCTGCGACAATCCCTATTCACGTCGACGTTGCGCCCGCCCGTCCGCCGGGACGGGCCCCTGATGATTCCTTATGTGACAGCCACCATTACGCCCCTGCTCGCGGCCGGCTCGTCTGCTCCGCCGAAATATGCGGTGCGAGTCAATTTACCTGCTCCCACGGACGAGGACATGGAATGGCTCGAGTTCGGCCTCGCGCTGCCTCGACCTGAGGGAAGCACGCCTGGCGATCCGCCAAAGGTCGAGATTGCGAGCGCGAGCATCGAAGGCGTTCCAGTACGTGTTTCGACGAGGGCCGTCGTCAAACCCGAAGGGAACAGCAATGCTGTGCCGTTCGGGGAGGCGAGCGGGAAGGAGTGGATCACGTGGGTGAAGGTCCATGTCGGGGATGCCGGTGGTGGGAAGGTCGACATACTGTACTTGGTGAAGGGTGGCGAGGCAGTGGTCGTGGAGAAGCCGAAATCCAAGGAGAAGCAGAATGTTTCCGAGCCAATCATCCTGAACGCTTTGCTCCCGAGCTTCTCCCTCCCCGTGGGCGAGCTTGGCGTGAACGTGCCAGCGCAGACAGGTATGCGGACAATTTGTAAAACGCAGAATAAAGCTCACGGACTGCCTTCAGGGTTCAACATCCCGTCGTGCGATACCAACCTGACCCACGAGCAACTGACGGAGCAAGGCCGCAAGTTCTCGCATTACTCGATGGACGAGTACTTCTATCCCATGCTTGTCTTGACGTTCGTGCCATCTACACCAGAGATCGCCCAGGTGCCACAACGCCGGTCCTGGAGCTGGCCTGAAATCCTAACCGCGCTCCTCGCCCTCACCTCAATCGTCCTCGCCATCAATCTTCGGCAGACACAGACACAGCTCTCACAGGCACTCCGATCTGGGGGCGTGCTCGATCCAGATCACGCCGCTGGCATCAAGGATTCTCCACCCATCCCTGACGCCGTTGAGACAATCACGATCACAACAACGACCACCGTCGTGGCGTCTCCAGCCTCAAAGGAGAGGTGGTATTACCCAGGTCCGGGCTCACCTCAGGACGACGGCAGTAGCCACGCCCACGCACCCCCAGATGAGGCCGGAGCTCGCCCGCCCGTGCTGCCCCCTGCCGCGCCCAGCGCCCCGAGTCCGTCAACTCCGCAGATCCCAATACTTACGCCCACGCCCATACGTTCGGCGGCGGACGAGGAGGACGCACTTGGCCCGTTCCACTACATTTTCTACCCGTTCTCGATCCAGCTAGAACTGCCGAAGATCGACTTGCCTCCGCTCCGCCTACCCGATGCAGCGAACCAGACGCTGCACCAAGTGCTGCAGTCGCTCGACACAGTCTACCAGCTCGTCAGAAAAGCGTGGCACTACCCGCTCGCCCCTCCGTGATGTACTCAGTCCGTTCGCCAATGCCCGATACTAGCTAGATGTATATCATGATACTTACAGGATCCCACTTACGCCCATGACTATCTACATGTATACCTTCCGCTTCTCCACCGTTGTTAATGCTCCCACGTACACGCACGAACGGTGCTCTCTCTCTCTATCGCTCTCTCTCTGATATGTATGTATGAAGTTATTGCTTTTGTTATTGATGTTACCCATAAAGTTACGATACCATAATGGATCGGGAAGGGCCTCGATGATGTTTTTATGATCTCACTGTCTCACGTAGAGTAATGTATGTAATGGATATCTTCCCTCAATTAAACTGCGCAGTTTCCTATCATCCTGGCGTGCGCCGCGAAGCATCTGCAACTTGAAGGTGTGCAAAACAGAACCCTCTGCCAGGGGACTCGGAGCTGAGGCCTAGGAGGCCTGATTGGATAGCACCCTGAACTGGCGTCCATGTCCCCCCACCTTTCTCTACGAGCGAGCAAACGTATCAGAGGTCGGATGAGGCTGGGAGTCACTGACATCAGGTTGGCTGACCTGCCGAGCTGCCGTGCGAGGCGTCCGGAGGAGGTTGACCTTGAGCTGACTTTGATCGATCGACAATGCTGGGGAGTATGGCATAACCCCCCCAACGCGGAGGACAGCTCTTCGTATTCTGTTGTCTTCTTTCTTAGGCTGTGGTATCGGTTCCAAGGTGCGTGGGTTTCTTTCGTCTGGGTTGGGTTCCAAGGTGCGTGGTTTCTTTCGGTTCTGGGTTCGGCGTAGGAAATCCTGTAGCTCTCGGTAGTGGTGTTCCCGAGGGAGGGACTCCGGTCCTGGCGCGTACCTCTCCGTGGTCCTCGGGATAAGTACCCTCCCGGTCGCCGTCTTCCGCTCCTCCACGGGACAGCGGGCGGGTGGGGAAACTAAAATGCGCGATCCATGGACGTTAGAAGTATCGCTACGTGGTTGGCATCGGTAATGCCTGAGTTAGGCGGCTTGGAGTGTATGCGCGAGCCTGGGGAAGATCCGATTCTGCTAAAACGAGTCTGTCTCCGGTGTCGGTAATAGGACATCGAGGTTGCGAAGAGTTGATCCTGAATACTCGTAGAAGTCCGGAAGCATCTCAGGTGAATGCGCGCACGCCGGCAAAGTTGTTCCCGGGCGAAATGAAACGAAGTCGGCGAATCAGGGATGTATTGTGCAGATCGCGTTCGTAAGCCAGGGTTAAGAAGTGACAGTCTTCGCCCTGCTTGTGGCCGTCCGGGGCAGCATGGACACGTAAACTGGTAGTGAGCATAACCTGGCAACGAACCACACACGTAGCGTGTCTCACCATAATACGCTCTAAACCAGAACAGCGCGAGCTGCGCTGCGCCCACACAGTACAGCACATCTTGTACGGCATACACCCGAACCACGCTCACGCTCCTGCCTAGACGCTGATGCAACTGGATCCTGATATTCAGCTATGCGTACAATTACAGCAAGTCGATCGAAACCCGGCCAAGGACACCGAGGTACAAGAATATCTGAAACACCTCTCACGCCCTCTACCGAGCCCAATCGCTCGTGAGAAGGAGGTTCGCGAGGTACTTGGCCTCATCACGATAGTTCAAAGGCAAGATCCGCGAGATCCCGTACCGCACCCGCGTCTGGTCCTGTTAACGGAGAACATCTCGTTTTAGCGACCCGGGACCACACACGATAGATCTGACATACGTTGTACGTATCTTGCTTCGCCCTACACGCGAAGTTGTACGTCTTCCCGATCGTTCGGTCCATCACCTGGTTGTACTTGACATCATCGCGCTCCTGTGGGCGTCAGTGAGCGCGAGTTACGTCGCATATCAATACTGAGATTGAGCAGGGGTTCAGTGCGGGAGAAGTCCTCACGCACCCTGATGTCGATGAGTTCATCAGCGGACATTCCGAACACGACCTGTCCCACATCATTGAAGCCTTGGAACCAAGCTTGGCCGGAATAGTCCGAGACTGCCATCGCAACTGTGTACCTATGTGGGAGGAACAGCCAAAAGGCTTCTGTAAGTGATCCGAAGCAGGCGATTTTGACTACGGCTGTGAACGTGCCTATGCTCGGGCTTCGGGTACGATTTGTCGCACTTCTCGCACCTCCAGCTGTCACCCATCTGAACCACTTTCTTGGCGCACCCCTGGGTGGGACATGCCGGATACGAGATGTTGTCGCTCTTGACGTGCATGATGGTGGCACGCGAGCAAAAGACATCTGGCTTGTCGAACATACCAAGTTCGGACACCTTGACATCATTGAGGTCACGGATTTCTGCCCGTTCGAAGTTGACGCCTCCGCCACTCGGCATCGAGTTGGACTGCGCCTGGAATGTCTGCTCGGAGCCGGCAGCGTCATACCATCCGCGTAGGGCATGTGCCTCGGGAATGTCGGGGTTGATATGAATGGTGCTTGAGCTCATGACAGAGAGCGAACGACCTGTGCAACATTAGCGACACAGCTTTCTTGGTCTCCTGGGATCCCGACCTTGGAAGTCACCGACTTTGGCGCCCTTGAACGCGATTACGGGCTGATCCTCGGCCTCATACTGCTCAGCTTGCTTGCCCCACAACGTGATTCTGACAGAAAATCCGGAGCGGTCAACGACCGTGAGTTCCCTCTTAGGTATCTGATGCGTTGGGAGTCAGTGAGCAATGCCGCAAGCGCATGTCAGGGCATATACGGATGCACGGACCACTTTGTTATTCGCCTTCGAAGTGATGGTCGACAGTTCTCCCACATCCTTCACAATCCCAATGACATCTAAGTTGAATGTTCGTTAGGACCGACAACATAGCTCAATTTGGTGCAGCACGCACCGCAAGTTGAATCTTTGGCCACTTCCTGCAAAGTACCAATGTTCACGAAGTTGAACTTGACAGCGGGCACGTCCGTGGCATCGGGACACTGTATAGTACATGCGTCATGCCGAGCTGGTTAGAGGAATATCGATATGCGCACCTCTTCAACCTCGGTGTTACGCTCTAGCGTAAGCTCGTATTCGTTGTTGACATTCGAGAACTTCTTCTTGGCCAAGTTGACCTTCGCCTTCGAGATGAGGTAGACCTTGTCATTTTGCAGGCGTTGATACAATTCGTCGACGGCCATATTGAACGCCGTGGCACGGATCTCCCCGCTCTCATCCATCAACGTGACATTAAAGAGCTTGCCCTCGCCACGCTGATTCGACCACGTCCGGATGTCCGACTTGTTCGTAACACGGGCCTTGATCGTCCAATGGTTCTGATAAGGACTGAGGCTCTCGATCGGATAAATGGCTGGAGCGCGTCCCGACCGGTTAGCCTGAGTTTGCTGACGGGCTGGCATGGGGGCCGGTGCTGCGGCAGGAGTGGTGGACGTAGAGGCGCTGGGAGTTACGGAGGTGCTTGCAGGAGCTCCATCCTCACCGCGAGGCTGGAGGGCAACTGGACTCCCGATCTTCTCCGCGCCCTTGACGAGCACTTTCAGAGCGAGGATGATCAAGAGACTTGGGATAACCGCACATGAGACACGCGATCGCGTCAGGACGCGTCGAAACTGCTTACCGCTTCCCCTGCACAAGGTTGACCGTGAACTTTTCGATAAGCGCGATTGCGCCCTTCGTGATAAGATCCTCCTCAACAATGTGGTTCATTTGCGTTGCGAGCATCGACTGGAGAAAGTGCTCTCCATCGGACACGATGACGCGGTATCGGTCTACGTTGGTAGGGCCGCCGGTGGGAGGGACCTTTTTGAAGGAAAGGAGCTGGACTATGGGCTGGGAGTTGAATAGTTCGTCGTCATCGTTGGTGGAGTCGTTGAGGCGGGTGGACTCGTTGAGGCGGGAGCAGATGCCGGCAGTGAGCTGGGGATGGTCAGACATGGTGGTCGAGGGAGAAGACGCGTGTGCCCCTGAAGCAGCAGAACGCGCCTGGCTTATGTCCAAGATGGCTTATGTGGACGCGTCCATTATGTAAGCAGGCTCGGCCAACTGCCGCAGCACTGCGATCCATCTTCTCCCCAAACCGCCATCTCGGCCTCCTCAGGCTTCTGCGCAGCTCTCATATTACAATCGAGGTCAAACCATACAAGCTGGAATTTATGCATACACGAAATAGGACATGCAGAACGACGATTACGGTATGGCAGCAGTCATCATGGTGTCTAACCAGCTACAGATAGATCTATCTAGGATGTCAAGAATGCGAAAAACAGATAATTACTATGCTCTTAGCTATGGTAAGATTCCCGTGCCGAGCTCTAGTTGACTATTAATCTAGGAAATATTCTGATCTATGAGTATTCTATACAGCCCATGTGGTACCTCCATGTCAATTCAGTCATTCAGCTTCGCGCGGATGGTGGCGTCACGGCCAGCCTTCAGAAGGGTGGAGACCGGGTTGCCACCAGTCCCCTTGGCCTGACCCTCCTTGGGCGTCGCGATCTCCGGGCCACCCATCGACGCGGGGGGCTGCGACTTCGCTTGGGAGATGATGAAGAGCGTGCCAGTGATGACGTGCGCGTCCCTGAACTTCTTCAGGGCCTCCACCGTCGAGTTGTAGGGCGCGCGCAAGCTCGGAGTTCGCTGGCAGATGTCTCGCACTTGACGCTTCTGGAGCTCGACCAGATACTCGCGGTGTTCCGCGGGCATGTACATCCGCATCTTCTGCATGAAGTTCGAGCTCGCCGCCCGCTTGTTGTCCTCGGATGGAGCGGGCTGGCGGGCGTGCTTCAGCGAGTGGTCGATGTCCAGGAACGCGTCCAGAGCGTGCATCACCGAGCTCTGCCCGGCCGACGCGCCGCTCAGGTACGGCGTGCTGTTCGGAGGGACGCCCTCGAATACCCAGGGGGACTTGTCGTCCGTGCCGTTCCACCATGGGCGGGCGACCCAGTAGAAGGTGTGAGGGTGGACGGTCTTTGGGGCTTCCTTCAGGATGACGGCAAGCTCCCCAACGACCTTGACAAGCTGCTCGAAATCACGAGTGATGGAAGCAATGGCGTTGCGGTCTAGGTGACAGGCCATGTTCACCACATGCTCGATGATCCGCAACATCTCCACGCCCTTCAACTCTGCGGCCGCAGAGAGCAGGTAAAAGTTCTCCTCTGTCTCGTTTCCGGAAAAGACGTTGATGTAGCGCATGTTGTCTAGGGATAGCGGTTGCTCGGGGTTCTTGTACTCCCAGTTCCAGAGGACGATGTCGGCGAAGGTCAGGATTGGTGGGAGGTCGATCTTCCGCGAAACCTCGTAGAGGGGGACGGCGAGAGGTCGCGGGATGACCGTTCGACCCTGGGTTTGTGTGGCTGGCATCGAGTGCACATAAAAGTGCAGGACGCAGGTGAGCACGTAGTGCGCCCTTCGGAGTGTCCGGATGTTGCTGCCCAGTCTCTTCACGTCAAGTACAGGCCACTGGACATTGCCATCAGTATGGAGATTATCATGCTTGACGTGATCCGTAAACGCTTACACTCCTCACGCGCTGTCGCCATTGTTCGCCCTCCGCCGCCTTCGCCATGGCCTCTTCTCCTCTGTCGACACCCAACTTAAGGGCGTTCCGTGCCTGCACCAATGTCTGCTCCCACAGCGCAAACTCGCCCTCGAGGGGCCGGAGCGGCTGTCGCGGGAAGAAGCCCGTTTCGGGATCAACATCGTAGGAGGCACCGTTGAATGTCTGCGGGATGGTGGGCTCCGAGAGACTGGTGCGTAGCGCAGTCAGATCCATGCTGTCGAGCAGGCGGTTGACCATGTGGACAGGGGAGTTGACGTTCATGGTTGGAATGTTGCACGAAGAAATAAGCAGTCGAGTGTGCAGTGTGTGAGTGTGGGGGATGAGTACTGTTCGATGGCCATCCGGTCTGACATCCTTCTCGTATTTATAGACGTACACAGATCCCAAACCCAAGGAGCGTTTGCCTCAGATTGCTGCGAATCTCATGACCTATGCAGCCGGGGCGCAAGCCAAAAGCTTGCCCCTTGGACCTTCACTGGGGCGTTCCGAAACACTTGCTCAACAACGGATCGACCCCACACACTGCAGATTGGAACAAACTACAGCCTTTCAGTTGCCGTTGTGTACGTATCCAGCAGCCGCGCGCAAAGGGTCACAGCTGCCCGCGGAATCGGCTCACCAAAGCATCGGGCGCGAAAGCGGAACGGAACAATCCAGTCTTTGTTCGTTATCCGTTGTGTTTTTGCCCTCCCGTTGCCATCTAATGACCTCGCCCCCTTGCCAGCGCGGTCAAGGAAGCGTTCGGAACACACATACGCATTTGACCGAATCAACCCATCGCCGGGCTGATGCTTCAGGCTTGTCCTGATGTCTTTCGCGTTAACACTCTTACAGATGTACGTATAACCCTTTTTGCCCTTCTGTGACGATGCTCAACCATTTGCAGGTGCGATTCATGACCTTCATTACACTTGCCAAATAACCCGTTGTCCACTCGGACACGCCGGGGACTGAACGAGACATGCGGACAGGCGAGCTCGACCCCAGTGGCTCTCAGACCGCCGGTAGCTTCTGGCAGTGGTCGCTCAGCGCGCTGGATATTCGCCATCCAGCGACCAAGCTGTGCCACGACCAGAGCGGACACAGCAGTCGAGCACCGGGCGGTGCGCCCAGCGGCGTCCGGCGACCTAGTCCGTTCCTTCTGTACTTCGATAGCCTCTCCATTAACTGAGATCGGACACACACCTCGTCTCTCCCGACATCTATCGCAGCGCTCCCAAAAGCCCACCTCGAGCGCGGCGTCGCGGCATATCTCGATCGCGTTCCGCCGGCCAACATGAGCAGCCGTGGGCCACAGATGCGCCCACCACCGTATGGATGGCGGCATAGAGTTGGCCTGGGACGATCAGTCACGCATCGCGCCGCGTGACTCCGGGTGACGGAAGCCATGGAGTCACTCACCGCCAGCGATGAGAGTTTCTACGCCCGTTACTGCGAGAACGAGAGGTGTGAATCGCTATACAGTTACACAGTTACCAGTACAGGGGGTACGTACGTGGCAGGTGGCGCGGGCACACGGCCAGGCCTCCTTTCCGACATGTCCGCAAGCCAGTCGGGCTCGCACACCATGCGGGATCGCGTCAAGTCCCCAGACTCTCCCAGTTGACGGGTCGTGTTTGACCTCAGGCGCACTCTGCGG
Source organism: Sanguinoderma infundibulare (assembly GCA_032821775.1). NCBI lineage: Eukaryota > Fungi > Basidiomycota > Agaricomycetes > Polyporales > Polyporaceae > Sanguinoderma > Sanguinoderma infundibulare. The sequence goes on along the minus strand of JAVLRN010000005.1, from coordinate 910,854 downwards.
TCAGGCCTCCGACCTTTGTCCGCGTTCGCGCAGGCCGGAGGTAAGTCTGGAAGACGCATGCGGCTGTCTGACATCCCAAAATGAATTTGGCGTCCACAGAGCCCGTTACGGCATCCCGCCCAACCGGCTTCTAAAGACTAAACCCAAAAAACAACCCCGAATATCCGCGCACACAAGCGACAGAGGAGAAGGCGGCGAGTTCTTTGAGTTCCCACGGAGGACGCCTACGGTAAGGGCTCGAGGCGTGCTCAGGGAAACGTTTCTTGATGAGGAACTTCGTCGGGGCTGATGTCCCCGAGACCCCGACGTCACGTCTTCGACATCTTTTACAAGACATACCGTACATGGCGTGCGCAGTTGTGATGGCCGCCCGTATGGATGATGGTTAGTACATGTCTCATACTCCTAGCTAGCGGTGTAGCTTGCAAGACACTTGACCAGCAAAGCAATCGACTACCCAAATCAGCAGTCGGGGCTCTGTATTGCTGCTGCGAAATTCTCCTATGGCGTCTGGTGGCGCTCCCAACAGCAATTTGTTCGGGTTACGTGCGGCGCTCCTTGGAATACGAGGATAATATGATTGAGGGCCACGTTCAGGTCCTTCAATAAAGCCGACATGCAGTGTTTTCAGAGCGGCGTGGAGAGGTTGGGAGCATATGGTATTGTGTGTACAGTATGTAGGATATGCGGTGATGACAGAGCAATGAGAATACCGGTGTATTAATGCCTCCACTGGACCCACTTCTTGTCCATGTGCTTGTCCTTCTCAAGCACGCACTTGCGCTCGACGACCTCGAGGATTTTCTCGCGCATTCCGGCCTTGCCGCCGCGTAGGCGGTCGAAGATGGCGAGAAGCTCGTCAGTAGTGATAGTGGTGGCGCCGCTGCTACGATGGCTGCCGTCGACCATCGACCCAATCTCGGCCTCCGTAGGGAGCGCAAACGCCATCGGGTCAACAAGCTCAGTTGTACTGGACAGATAGGATGGCGGGGTGATTGCGGGCGCCGTTTCCTTCTCGGGCGAATACTTTGAGAAGAATTTCTCGAGTATGTCTGAGTCTTCGATATCCTCGAGGGAACCGGGGGACCACTGGGGCCGGTCCTTGATCTTGTCAACCAGGACGGCGAGAACACCGGTTCTGAAGTCAGGGCTTTCGCCATTCTGTAGAATACTGGTCATTTAATCGTAGATGAAAATAGTGATGAAAACCGCGCACACAGAAAGCGGTTGCAATGTTCATCTCCATCTGCAGAGCTTCTAGGAGAGTCATCTGCTTGCCCCGACGAATGGCCTGCAGGGCAACCTTCAAGCTGGTAGGACTCCGCAACTCGAGGGCCAGCAACGTCTGCGAGGCCCATTTCTGCACGCTCTCGTCTTTGTGGGCGCTCGACATCTCGGTGAGCTCTGCAATAATTTCCTCGACAGTATTGTGCCTGAATGCAGAGTCGAGGGCCACGCGCTTTACGCCCACGAAGGAAGTAGAAACTTCATCCGGATCCCGTTCCGCCACGTGTTGCTCGATGAGGCTGTTAATGGCCTGGTCGGTAGGCTCTTCGAGAGCCGCAAGGCGCTCCAGGAAAGCGGGGATACGACTTGAGGGCACGTAGTGGGTGGCAAATCCGTGTTCGCTGTGAACGGGACGCTGAGCAACCGGCGGTATCGTGAGAAGAAGAAGCATCTTACAATGCTGCTCGGCCTGTAATTGTGTCGCCGGTCAAGGCCAGGTACGTTCCAACCTCGCCGTCAACCCGCGAGAGGAAGTAGCTCGCTCCGACGTCGGGGCAATAGCCAATTTTGGTTTCCGGCATGGCGAAAACGGTCTTCTCAGTGGCTATCCTAAACCGAGCATTAACGGAGAGGCCAACACCGCCCCCCACTACGCATGTCATCGTATTGAGCGACAGGAAGTCAAAAAGAAGGGCCGGATATCAACGTACTCGTGATCCCATCCATGACAGCAATGTAGGGCTTCGGCACAGCAGCGAGAATGTAGTCCATCTCAAACCTAGTATCCGAAAGTCAAATTGACGATACAGATGTAATGATAGAGAAGGACTGACTCTCGGTGGAAAAAGTCAATTGCCTTTGGCCGGGTGTCAGGATCACACGCGTCTCGAACGACGCCTGGACATGGGTGCCAACTTGTCAGTACACCGGAAACGTGGATAGAAGTACACTCACTCTCCACATCACCCCCTGCGCAGAATGCCCGCCCAACGCCACGCCCGACGATGGCCTTAGCCAGAGAGCCTTGGCACCATTCCTGTAATGTCCGAGTCCGGGGCGGCCGAGGAGAAGATGGAGATGGAAGCTCACCTCGACCTGCGGGCGGAGGATATTGAGCATTGGCTCGTTAAGCGCATTGAGTTTGCGTGGGCGGTTGAGGACGTATGTCCGAACGGAGCCATTGGACTCGAAGAGCACTGGAGACTCGTCGGGAGCCGCAACCCTAGATTTGGGGACTGAGGTGGAGGTCGACATGAAGTGCCGACCAATGGCCGCTGTACGTTGGGCTGCTGTTGCTGAGGGGCGAGACATGGTCCTCAAAAGAACATTGCGCGCGTACATCTGGCAGAGTTGGTCGGCAACCAAGAGCAAGAGCGGGTGGGAGAGGGAGTCGGATGGGGAGAGCGGCCAGCTGACGGGCAGCCGCGCGCTTCATGGTCGGAACATCGAGCGCCAGCGACCCGGGCCGCAGGCTGGAGGTGCAAGTAGTAGCCGCCTCGCATCTTACTTCCGGTCCATCATCTCCTTCTGTCCACCCGCGGCCGCTCTTGCGCTTCTTGCTCACCCTGAACATCGCGCTGATTGCGAACGATCGTCGAATCAATGGCATCCGAATTGCCACCCGTTGGCACGCGCCTTAGCTACGCAGGTTCCATGGGGACGGTCAAGTACGTAGGCGCCGTCCATGGCGCACAAGGCCTCTGGCTCGGGGTCGAATGGGACGACCCAAAGCGAGGAAAACACGACGGTGTCAAGGACGGAAGGCGCTACTTCACCTGTCTGTGAGACTGTGCGTTCCGTCCGCCGTCCACGCTGTATTTTCTCACCTCCTTCGTAGCGTTCCGAATAGCGGATCTTTCATTCGACCCACCACCGCGATCAGCTATGGCGTGTCGTTTCTATCCGCTCTCACTGCCAAATACATCGATGTTCTCCACGCCGGTTCCGAGTCGGAGAAGGTCATCTTAGGCTCCTCAGCCGGCGCAATCGAAGTCGAGGCCGTCGGCCTCAACAAGATCAGGAGCAACCTCTCTCGCCTTGAACGCTTGCGAGAAGTTAGCTTGGATGGGGAGAATGTATCGCGGGCAGATCCCGCTGGGAAAATCCAGCAGACTTGTGCAGGTATGTCCTGGTACGATTCTTCCACTGTAAGATGTCTCGGGCCAATGCTCTCCATGAACCTTTGTCCCGTTCCAACAATAGCTGACCCACAAGTTCAACTTGTTCTTTTATCGCCCGCTGTTCACAATAGTGTTTCAGCAGGACAAACCTGCTGTAATGTTAGCTGTCCTAGGATGGTGTCCCAAAGGCAAAGCAATCTCTGCGCTACGGTTTAGTATCATTGTCCACTTCAATTGTACCACGGGTAACTTAGGATCGTGCTAAAAATCCAGTAGATCGACTCCTATATTTTCAACTACATCTGCCGGTGAATATCCGCATCCCATCGGCGGAACATGAGTTACTTGCAAAGGCATTTTTCGGTTCAGTCGGGGGCTCACTTTCTGTGGCACAGCCTCAACCTGTGGCTTGTTTCTGTTCGAAAGTGCTGTGTCGTCTTTTCTTTCGGCCGAGGATGGTGACCCAAGGGCCGAGTTCATCCAGTGCTGTCCACCGACACTGTCACTACACCAGCGATGGCATCTCACTTGCCTCACATATCCATGTAATTCTGAACATTGACTGCATGCACTTATGCAGGTATTCGCGGCCTAGACCTTTCCAAAAATCTGATTGCCTCTTGGGATACTGTCACGGGCATAGCTGTCCAGCTACCGGACCTCCGAAGACTCCGCTTGAAGTGAGCGTTGTCTTTATTGTTCCGACGGTGCTGGTTGCGCTGACGATTAACCCCTATCTTACTTTGTCGATGACTACAGCCAGAACCGCTTGAGACCGCCCCAAAGTCTACAGTTCGATTCCGCATTTCATCGGCTCGAAGAGCTGCAGCTTAGCGCGACGCTGTCAACATGGAGCGAGTTCCAAGGCCTGCTATCCTACATGCCTGCCTTGGCGACTGTGGAATTGGGATACAACCGCTTGCAAACACTCTCAACAGACACGGCGTCCCGATCGACCTACCGTGCTCCGACCCTGCAGGAGGTAAACTTGGATGGGAATGAGCTGAGCAGTTTTGGGGACCTGGACACGGCGATGAGCAACCTCCCAGCGTGCGTACTCGTACCTTAGCCACGTACCGCTCTCTCTGGACCCGACAAGCTGCGACTGACTCACATACAGTCTGCAGCGGCTCATCCTGACTTCCAATCAATTTTCACATATTCATCTGCCGCCGTCTACAGATGGAGTAGGCGCCACTTCCGGACCATCCGGCGATGTCCCTGCATCGCTCTCCCCGCTGCGTGGGCTCAAGCATCTCGCGCTCGCTTTTAACGGCGTCGCATCATGGCACGACATCGACACGCTCCAGTGCTGGTGTCCGGACCTCGAGTCACTCACGCTTGCGGGAAACCCGCTCGTGGACGGTGAGTGTTCCCGTGCGCGACATTGCACCTGTCCGACCCCTGACAAGTTCCGTATCGCGACAATTGCTCGACTGCCCTCACGACTACGCACCGCAAACCACTGCGTTTGTTTCTGTGCCCACGCCATTGATGTCCGCCGGAAACGACCGTTACTGATCAAAACTTTGTGCTATGCCGCACCGTCTTCTCCCATTCGGTCAAACCTAATTCGTCGAATCTATGACACGCGATGCCACGAATCGCACAATGTTTATCGACGCCCCAAACGCCGGCTCGAACCCGCGCCGGGGATGGTACGGACTCGAACGTGAAATAGACCCTCGCTACGCGAGCTATGCTCGAGCGTTCACCATCGCAAAGCTCCCCTCGCTCAAGACCCTCGATGGCGCTGTGGTGAGCATCCCTTTCATCCCGTCTTGAACATGATCGTCGCTCTTCGCATTGTCCCTGCCTCAGGGTCTGCGCCTTCCGACCTGGTCGCTGAAGTAGCCGCCGCTGCTCCGTCCCTGGCGCGGGCAGTACGCGCCGAGTTTCGTGCCACTTGCCCGACCGCCCAAGGCCGTCCGATTTCGATGGCCCACGCGCGCCGTCTCGCCCTTCGCCGCCTCGGCGTAGCGCATGCCCACAACTGACTCCTCGGTCGTTCACAGGTCTCCTCGCGCGAGCGCACCGACAGCGAGCTGCTGTACCTCTCCCATATCGGAAAGCACGCCTTCCCGTCCGAGGACGAGAAGCGCGCCGAGCACCCGCAGTGGCAAGCTCTCTCGACCAGTGCGTATCATTGATCGTAACACCCTCCCGGGCGCCGCACTGACGTCACGACGCCAACACGCACTTCCACTGTCTCCGTCTCCGTGATTGCGTCTGCGACATCGACCACCCGGGGGCCCGCCTCCGCCTCCGCCTTGTACCTTGTACTCTGCCCGGCTCCCGACACGCCAATGTCGCCGCGATCGCCACGTCCCTTGTACTTTCGCAACTCTGCCTCCCGCCTCAAACGCATTCCCACGCATTCCCACACCCCTCTCACCACACACCACCGCCCAACAACAATCGAAACGTTCCCAACACTCGCCGCGACGACGACGACGACCCAGAGCACGGCGTCGCGGATGCTCCGGCCGCGGTCGAAGCCTCGGACACGCTCAGCAATCGCCTCATCAGTAAGAGATCTATCTCTCCCTCTCGTATGCTTGTTCCCTTCCCGGTCAGATCGTCGCTGACCACTTCTCGTCCAACAAACGCAAAACACACTCGCAAACGCACCTGACGACTGTACCCATTCCTAGGTATTCGGATCTGTCACGGCAGCACCGCGCCCCCACGGACGCTCCCCGCAGAGGGGCTCGCAACCTATCTCGGACAATGCCAGTCCAACGTAACTCTCCGGGTGCTCTCGACCATGTCCGTCAGGACGTTGCGTCTGAAACTCATCAAGAGCCTCAAGATACCCAAGGCGCGGCACGGCGCGGTCAGGATGTGGATGGTCTTGCCCAACGGGTATCTTGCAGAGTTGGACGAGGAGTACGTGGGCCGGGATCTTGCGTACTGGGGTGTAGACGAAGACACGCAGTTTGTGCTTGTAGACAATTGAACATTGTATTTGCCCTTGTCAATCATATACACGATGGGATGTATACATGGACTAGGGCATTTGTGTGTCTATGAAAGTCGGAGCGATGGAACTCACCTCATGCAGCCAAGTCGCCAATTCCGTCCGTATACGCTATCGCGATTTCGGGAGTATCCACCAAAGAAGCGCGAATTGTCCTAGGACCCAGAAGACAGACAGGCGACCATTCGCACGAAGGCCTCCCGCGCCCATATGCGCCCACAAAGCCTCCGCGACGTCCAATTTTCAAAGGCAGCCGGCCAGACCCGCGAGCGTCTTAGCGAACTCCGATATAAGGAACACCAATACGGGGACCACGGTCCTGGGTTCGACCAACGGCACACAGCCATCCAGTGACACCTTCGACATCTTGAGGCGGGTCCATCCGTCTTGAGGCCGACGAGCAACCGGCATCGCGCGCATGGGAGGTCCACCGGCTCTAGCGGAACCGAATCCGGCTCCTGTGGTGGGCCAGGACGCGCCAGCGGAATCGGGGAGGTTACAAGATGGCGGGATATCCTTCGAGCTCGAGATACACGACTCCTTTTCCATACAGCAGAAACCTATTCGAAGCGAAGCGATAGATGGGGGAAGTCCGGAACGCCTTTTCGGAAAACCATTTCGGGTCCACAACGCGAACGGATGTTATCCGGAAAACCATGGCCAACTCAGCGCGCCCAACTGCCATCCCCGTTGGTGTGCCTCGGCCTGTCCTCGTAGCGTTCGTCCCTCTCGTCCCGGCGGCGGTCGTCCCTACGTCTTTCATGATCGTCCCTGCGGCGGTCATAGTAATAAGGGTCAGGGCCTCTTCGGTCATCATAGCCACCTCGCCGATCATCGTACCCTACAGGCCTTCGTTCTTCATGATCCCTCCTGGGAGGCGGAGACCTGGGGCGACGATCATCGACTTCACTGCGGCGAGGAGGCGACCTGGAGCGTTCCCTGCGGTAGCCGCGCTCATCCTTGGGGCGGTCATCTCTGTAACGGTCCTCACGGTACCGTTCATCACGGGCATGACGATCATCCCGAGGGTAGCGGTCATCGCGACGGTCGTCACGACGAGTGGCACGGCCCTCGTCAGCACCTCCACGCTGCTAAGGAGTAAGCATTGTGCGATGAGAGACAATATTGAGCAAATGCCTACCTCACGGTCCAGGGCAACACGAACAGGCTGACCACGGAGGTCGCGACCGTCAAGCTCCTTGACAGCACGTTCGGCATCCTCACGGGAGAGGTATTCCAAGATGCTAGGGACAGATATGAGCATGAAAGGATGAGGATTAAGTGGATGATAACTGACCCTTCGCCGGGATAATCGCGATCGATATCCGCGTAAGAAACACTACCAGCCTCGCGCCCAAAGTCTTTCAGGTCCTGGTTGAGAGGCGATTGTCAGGGTCCCGAGTCCAAGTAGACATGATCTCGACGGTGAACCGTGGGCAATCCATGGGATCCCAAGCAAGGCGGAGCTGGATCTACAAAAGGCGTCTGAACGGGAGAGAAGAACGTACCTGCCAGCTGGTGTCGCGAGAGATGCCTGAGACGATGAGACGGTATCCAGGAGGACGTCTGGCGCGGGAGGCTCTTTCGGCCTCGAAAGGGTCACGACGAGGACGAGTCTCCTTGGCAAATTCGACAACGATGCTGGACAATATATTAGCGCACATGTCCTGGGCGCTACAAGCAGGAGAATGCATACTTGGCGCCCATGAAACTCTTGCCGTTGAAGTGGTGGAGGGCATCTTCAGCATCACGAGAGCTTTCGAACTCGACGAAGCCGAAGCCTGTGACAGAGTTGGTGACTTCGGAGCCTGGCAGCGAGCCGCCATGGTGACTAACCAGTCATGACGCGGCAGTCGACGATGCGACCGCTGCCGTCAAACAATTTTGAGACATCTTCAGACCGAGCGTCCGGGGGAAGCTCTGTGCGTTGGGGTTGATGTGAGCTCTAGGATGCCATGGAAGAAGAGGACGAGAGGGCTTACTTCCAAGGTAGAGGCGGCGGGCCATTGGGAATGAGAGCGAGAGGAAGATGGAGGGAGAGAGAGAGGGAGAGTGGCGACCGTTTAGCTCGTTCCCTGGCTGGTCCGTGCGCGGGACAGCCAACCAGATCATTCGTGGCCAAAAATGGGAATGTCGTCTACCAGGTCGGAGCGCCCACTGGGACTGTGCCTGGTGGAGGACGGGCTGTGATTGGCCGAGGGCGGCCGATGACATTGCTCATGCTGCCGTGCCGCCCGTGCGAGATGGGCCGGCTGACTGAAGAGACCCACTCGTCGCTCGTAGAGTTATCTGATAACTCGCCCACCTTGCTCGTCGTCCACCATGTTGTCACGGCTCTCGACAAAGTCAGGAAAGGCCCTCTGCCGCTCAGCCCTCCGTGCCTCCGCTGCCAGAGTCGCCGTCAAGGATGCACGCAGGTCGTTTGTCCAGCCCTCGGGAGCCGACCGTGCCAGCGTAGTCGACGTGCCCTCGGCCTACCAAGAGGACACTGCGTTTTCGCCACGAGTCGGTACGTGTTCGGTTCTAAGCGACAAGGAGAGAGTAGTACACTCATCGTTTTTGCACAGACATGTTTGGTTTCAAACTTGAGTCGACCCGTCGTGACGGTGGTGTCGACCAGAAGGCCCGTCCAATTTACCTCGACATGCAGGTAAGGTGCGATGACTTGGCGTTCACACCGATCTCTGATAGCGCCTTTCAAGGCCACCACTCCTGTAGACCCCCGAGTATTGGACGCTATGTTGCCATATCTCACCGACCAGTATGGTAACCCGCACAGTCGGACACATGCATATGGTTGGGAGGCTGAAAAGGCCGTTGAGGATGCGCGAAACGTATGTGGAGCAACTGGTGGCGCCCGCTTTCCTGATACCAACTTTACTGCAGCACGTTGCAGACCTTATTGGTGCAGAACCCAAAGACATTGTCTTCACCTCTGGTGCCACCGAGACGAACAACATGGCTATCAAGGGTGTTGCACGGTTTAACAAAGACAGGAAAAAGCATATCATCACAACCCAGACGGTGCGTTCAGCCTTTTCTGCATATAGCAACCCTTCCCTTATCCGTCCTGCAGGAGCACAAGTGCGTGCTCGACTCCTGCCGCAAGTTGCAGGAGGAGGGTTTCGATGTCACATACCTCCCTGTCCAAAACAACGGTATGATTCGGCTCGACGAGCTTGAAGCCGCAATCCGGCCCGATACCTCTCTCGTTTCCATCATGACCGTGAATAACGAGACCGGAGTCATCCAACCGATCAAAGAGATTGGCGAGATCTGTCGCAAGCACCGCGGGGTCCACTTCCACACCGACGCCGCACAAGCAGCCGGCAAAATCAACGTGGACGTGAACGAGTGGAACGTCGATCTCATGAGTATCTCGGGACACAAGCTCTATGGCCCCAAAGGTGTCGGAGCCGCATACGTGCGGCGGAGACCACGCGTCAGACTGGAGCCAATCTTGAGTGGAGGTGGCCAGGAACGTGGGCTTCGGAGCGGCACCCTACCTGCGGCGTTGGCAGTTGGCATGGGTGAGGCTGCGAGGATTGCGAAGCAGGAGATGTCTGTGAGTAACCCTTCTTGTCGGGCTGCGTTGATGACACCTTCCACGCAATTTACATACACGACATTATGTCGAGAGCATCGTGGCGTGTTGCCGCTTGCGTGCGACACCGCCGGCCTTGCGATGACCTTGCGTGCAGGGGTACTGAGCGTGCCCTAGTTTCTGAGCTCGCATGAACAATATGCTGACGGTCCTTTGCAGCGCGATCATGCCCGCGTAAAGGAACTGTCTGACCGCCTGATCAAGGGCATCAACGCCCGTGTCGAGCACGTTGTCCGGAATGGTGACATCAACGGTTACCCTGGATGTGTCAACCTCAGCTTCGCCTATGTCGAGGGTGAGAGTTTGCTTATGGCGCTCAAGGTACGCCGCCACTCTATCGTACAGTGACCATGCGCATATACCGACCTTATTATTAGGACGTCGCGCTTTCGTCTGGTAGCGCATGTACGTCTGCTTCTCTCGAGCCATCATACGTCCTCCGTGCCCTTGGCGCTGCGGAAGATATGGCTCACTCATCCCTTCGCTTTGGTATCGGCCGCTTTACCACCGAGGCCGAAGTCGACTATGTTGTTGACAAAATTGTGGCCGTCGTCCAGAGACTGCGTGACATGAGGTGAGTCTGATATCCTCTCACGTCTTCCTTGCTGTGTGTGCGGTGCTGACCTCATGTGTTCTCTCAGTCCCTTGTGGGAGATGGTCCAAGAGGGCATTGATATCAATTCCATCGACTGGTCTCAACACTAAGTCTAAATTCTTCTTGGTCGTCTCCGCGCTCGAGTATCCGCCGGAGCGTGTCGACTGTCTCTTGATCCGACTCAATGGGTTGCTGGGGTTTACGTATGCATTCCCGCTGGCGTCGCCACGGGCCTAGTACTCGAACAGTCCTAGTTACTTACATTTCGTGTTTATCATTCGTACAGTAGTATATGTTCCCCTGGATGATACAGAGCCGACTGTGTATTATATGCACTTCCTGCGGAATCCAGTAATCCTACGTTCGGTCTGAACAGGACCGCGGCATATGATGACATTGCTTCTTTCGTGGGCCAATCATGCCATCATCATGCGTCAAGTTGGGTCTCGCCTTGTTCTCCGCAGTCTTCCGGTTAGCTTGGGAACGAAGAAAATGATAAAAGGGCCCATGCCGGTCGCGTCGCCAACTCGCCGCATTGAGCCTATCGCCGTTGGCCATTGCGTCTTCTATCTACACATGGATGAGACTCCGCGACGAACAGAGGTCATTCATAGGGTGGGCCGCACTCAACTTCAACATCACGATGGAGACATGTTGTAAGAGAGAAATACTATTCTTTTGAGAGCCGGTATAGTAGTAGATACACGTGAAAAGACTACCATCGGAACACACATTTTAGAGCGAGGGGCTCGCAGCAGAGACGAGGGTCTCGAAGTACGCCTGGAACCAGGTCCCGGCCTCGGGCGCGGGCTGGAGCGCGTCCGAGAGCGAGCACGTCGAGTCGTAGCGCGGGGAGGAGCTGTTGGACGTGCCGTCGCACTCGCCGCCGGGCTTGACCCAGACGATGGAGTCGATGAGCGAGTTACCGGTGTTGGTCGTGGGGCGGGTGCCGAAGCCGGCGCCCTTGATGTTGCACCAGTCGCCCCACTGGTTGCGGATGTTCTGCACGCCGGAGCGGCCCTGGTCGACGATGAACTGCGCGGGGAAGCCGGCGGAGGCGAGCATGGGCCCGAGCGCGTTGATGTAGTGCGACTCGTCGTAGTTCGGGTTCCCCTGCGTGATCGGGTCGGGCGAGGCGGCGGTGAGCGCGTTGTAGTTGGCGACGTTGGTCGCGAGCCCGCGGACGAACTTGGACGAGTTCGCGGACTGGTACATCTGTGCGAAGAGCGTCGCGGCGGGCGAGATGTTGGCGGGCCAGCCGAGCCAGCCGGCGTGGCCGGCGTCCATGTACATGTACACGCCGACGGTGCTGAGCTGCTGGAGGGCGTAGGTGACGCACGCCTTGTACGTCGTCTCCGCGTTCGCGCACTTGGCTACGTTCAGGTTCGTGACGAGGTTCGCGAGCGAGTCGGGCTCGATGACGGCGACGACGCGCACGTCGGGGTACTGCTTGACCTGCGCGACGATCTGGTCGATGTAGTCGAAGTACTTCTCCTGGCCGCCGTCGGCGATGCTGAACTCGCCGTTGGACGCCTTCGCGGCGCAGTCGCGGTCTGGGAGGTCGTAGACGACGAACTGGACGAGCTGCTTCTCGCCGGTGCTCTGCTGGAGGGCCGTGGCGTTGGCGAGGTAGGTGCCGAGGTCAGGGACCTTGGCGACTGTGTCAAGCCAGGTGAACGTCGGAATGTTCGCGACGCTCGCGGCCTTGGCAGCCAAGGAACCGGACATGGTCGCCGCGGCGGCCTGGACCTCGGCAGCGTAGTAGGGGCTCAAGAAGGCCTATATACGAGTCAATTTCCCGACGTTGTTCCCCGTGTTTTCAGGGGGCTCACCGTGTAGCCCTCGAAGGGGTTCCCAGCAGCAGGTGTGGTCGAAGGAGTAGAGCCACCAGACGTGCTCGTGGCCGACGGGACAGAGGTGGTGCCAGGCGCAGACGTCGTTGCGGGAGTGGTGGCAGAACCAGGGCTAACAACGAAGGCGTGAGCATCAAACACCTTCCAATTGCAGGAGGCAGATATTTACATGCACTGCGAGTAGTAGTCATTGATCACGGTGCAAACCGTGCCACTCGCGCAGGTCGTGGCGCCACCTGAAAGTAAAACCCGTCAACTCGTGTCTGGAAGTCAATGATTCCGTGTCGACATACTCCATCCAATGCCCCCGCACTGTCCCCATTCGGACGCCTGACCGTAGACGACAGCGGGGAGGAGGGCAAGGAGAGCGCAGAGCGACGCAAACTTGGACATTTTGCGGTACCGGGGTGGCAGAGAAGGTGGTCCTGGTGCCCCACCTCGGTCGCCAGAGGGTTATATACCCCGCATCCGCGTTCGGAGTAAGTTCTCGGTGGCAGCGAGCATCATGTCGAGCATTCAGAATATCCGGCGAAGACCCGAGCGGAGAAGCCGGAAAGACGTCGGTTGCAGGTCAGTCGTCGACACAGGCCGAGAGGGACGTAAGTCATGGGACTGAATGTTCATCCGGCCACGAACCATCGCGAGCGTGGCACAAGCGACGGGATGACCTGGTACGATCCTCACGAGTGTCGGTACAAGTTCGGATGGAATTGATGGTGGAAGTTGTGAGCGTGATTTCTCCGTCGGATTCGAGGAAAATGTGGAGGATTGTCAAGAATCAAGAAGTAAAAGTTGTAGGAGGCGAACAGGGCACATATGGCAAAGAACAGAACCAATGTGCTATACGATACGGTCCAAGTTCGTATGCTCTGCAGGACGGTACGGCATCGGACCACATACGTAGGTCATGCTGTTGAGTTTGACAAGAATAACTAGGCTCTCACCATCTCCGCCATGCTCGCAGATGGCTTGGTCGGAACGCTCGCCACAGATCGCCCCCGCGCCGATTGGAGTATGGTAGGTGGACGAGTATAGACGTTCTGTCGCACGTGGGGCGTAAATAGGCGTAAATGCAGAGAGCATGTGGGTGCGCACTCCGGATGAACACGGAACCAATATGCGGACCTGTGCGTCGCGAGCCTTGTGATCTGATTGTTAGCGGCCGTGGGCTTCTTCACAATGGACATCACGGTAGTCTCGGCACTTATTTGCAGGTGCTACATAGACCGTGAATGATCCCTCTGCACCAGGATCTTCCAATGGGGCATTTCGGCAAGTCGAGGACATTAATATTCTGCCTCAACTACGCTAGATGGACCTTGGATACAGGCACATCCAAAGCTGCTCCTGGAAACCTAATTCACGTCAACGATTCCCCGGGTGACTTGGCTTACGGCACGAACCCAGTCACTATCAAACCGAAAACATTGTGGAATTCCAAAAGACGGAAATCGAGCTTCGACTTTGCTGCCGAATGAAGTCCCGAGAATGAGGTGAAACAAGCCACCGGGTTGCTTCAGTTGCCTGATCGTTGGGCCTGGACATAACTCGAGGAACGCAGCCGTCGATGGCGCGGTAGTCGAACACCGAGCCCCCGGCGTTCTTCCTTTGAGTAGGACAACAACGTTACGTCAAGCATACACGCACTACACGGACAATGCCGCGACGTTCTTCCGGAATTGCAGCTGGCACAGGCCCAGACAGAGTGCGCGCCACTATGCAGCGACGCATGCAGTTAAACAGTGTAGGACTGCGCTGCCAATCTACGGAAATGCACGGCGAAAGTGGATGACAGAAACGCCACAGATACACTCACAATGACACAGCGTTGTAATATACATGCAAGAGACGCAGCTACCGCTTCCTTGGCGCACTGGGTGGCGGGGGAAGGAGTGCAGGGATACCACCGCTGCTCGAAGACGACGAACCCAAACCAGAAGAAGTGTCACCGAGGAGGTTCACACCCGAGCTGCTATTGCTGAGTGGCTTGTTTGCCTTTCCGGGGATGGAGATCGAGAACGTCTGGCCTTCCTTGAGGGTGTAGTCCTTCTTCGGACCGGCTGGTATATGTGGGGAAGGCTGGTTGGTTGACGCTTCAGCGGGGTTCTTCATTGCTCGCCATCGTCTAGATGTGGAGTGTAAGTTGCCGTGAGCTCGGGAACTCGGGGAATGGTATGAACCCACTTCGTGTAGTCTTGCAGTGCGACATCTGCCGAAGATTTAGTGGCGACATGGGAGGTGGAAAACCTGAACACCTACTGAAGTCGAAACTATCTGATCGCTCCAAAAAGCCCATTCCGATGTAGGCTTTCCGTCCACTGTCTTCAACTCGGACGACGAAGTATCGCGAAGAATCAAGAACCGCCTCAACGCATGGTTTAGCCGCGTCATAGTCGGCCTTGGCAAAGACTATGGCTACGCATCAGAGTGGAATTGAGGCAGAAGTTTTCCGTGCACGTACGTTCGCCTGTGGGAACGATGTAAGTCGGACACGGCGGGTAAGATAAACGGAGTGCTCACCAGTGGTCGCGTCTTCGAACTGTAATGTCACACCTGAACTACGTTCAATGATACGGATCCGTCCCTTCCACAGCGGCTGCGCGAGATCACCCCATTCCTGGGCACGATGACCCTCGTTGGCCTTCAGAGGTGGAATCTTGTATACTGTGCATAGTCAGGATGAGTCCGATCGCAAGTGGGAGATGAAGTTGGGCTGACCTGAGACTTCGCGGCCGATGTAAAGGATGCTCTCAATCTCTTCTTCCTCCATGGTGTGTGTGAGAAGTGTGGAGGACAGCCTCGCCCGACGCCGGCCCAGCTATCGCTTAAGCGCACATAGACATCATGACTGAAGTGTTATGGGCGCTTGCGCTACACACACTCGTCTCCTGTCCTCCTCTCTTCAGTTCGTTCTACACACACTGTTCGTCAATCGACCCCTGGTACACGCGACAATGACTGGCCCACCTACTCCCCCACCATCAAGCGCGACTGAAATCGAGGATGCGGCTCGCACGGCGGCACCGCCGCAACTTGCTGCCGCCACCCCAGCCGAGCCTGCCGCACCTGCCGCCGAACCCGCACCAGAACAAGTACAAGCCCCCACCATAGTCCCGGTTGCAAAGAAGACCTCATATGAGCTGCTCTTCCCGAGGATCGTAGCGCTCGCACAATCGGGAACACCCAGGGAGCTGATCGAGGTGGCAGAACGAGGGGACTTGACCGTATGTTCATTGTTCCCATCCATTGGTCTCATGCTAAACTTGATCGTCATCCCTACGTCCGTGCCTTCTGCATCTTCCAGGGTCGAAAAGATACAGACCACACACGGCTGTTCATTGTCGCGCCCTTGGTGCTTGCCTACATGATCGTGGACGAGCTGTATGTTGATCCTGATCTCTCTTCAAACAAATAGTCATCTTGATCGTTGTCCCTGCAGCACTCCCGCTCGCTACGCACTGACCAGGCTTCCCAATAATCTGGCTTCGCT
Organism: Sanguinoderma infundibulare; assembly: GCA_032821775.1. Lineage (NCBI taxonomy): Eukaryota > Fungi > Basidiomycota > Agaricomycetes > Polyporales > Polyporaceae > Sanguinoderma > Sanguinoderma infundibulare. The sequence continues at coordinate 894,985 of JAVLRN010000005.1, read as the reverse complement.
CCAGATCTCTCAGAACCTCTTTAACCTTCTCGCATCTGTTTCCGAGCGGAAATACACCCAGATCTATGTCCGAGCCGAGGCGCTGTGTAACATGATCTCCGAACCAGGCTTCCCCAACGCGGAACTTGGACAGCTTCTAGTGAGCATGATTGATGTATTTGTCGGTGAATAACATACTTTACATCTGAACATCTGCAATGGTGATTGTTGACCTACTGCTTACAGAGACGTTCCGGAAGAAGACTTTCGCCCTTCTCGCCAGGGCGTACACGTCTCTTCCCCTGCGCCTCGCGCAGACATATCTCGGCTTGACTGCTGAACAGGTTGTCAATGGTGAGTCGGTCGTGCCCTCCTTGTGCCCCGTGTCTGACCGTGGTACCCAGTGGCTGTCCCGGCTGGATGGGACTTCCACGAGACGACTCATATTTTGACCCCTCCGAAGCAATCGACATCGGGTGCTCGTCGGGCTGTAGATTCCGGTACGTTTGATACGACTTATCTGCTACAGGAGCCGCATTTGATACGTTTTGCAGTACCTTCCACAGTGTCGGCGTTGAGTCTGGTTGCGGAGAGCGTCGCCAACCTGGAAGCTTAAAATCGCGATAGAGTAATGAGAGTGTGCGATATTCATATCGGTGTACGTTCGTGTGTAGTAGACGCTGTTTCCAACTGTTGTACACAACCATCTGGCCTCGTTTGCTGTTCTGATGCACTACATGCCAAGTAGACGTTTGCGCGGATGGTTATTTGCCAGAGTTGGTAAAATGTCTTGCCAAAACCAGTTAGACGGCGTTGTAAGCGCCATGGTACTGGGATCTGAGATCAGACGTGTGCCACTGCCACAGTCGAACCAAGAGCGCAACTGCAGTCCACCTCGTGTTGTCCCACCCGACCTCCAACGCCGCCACCACCCAAAGGCCCGTCATCTGCTCGTCCTTCTATACCAGCAGTTGCTCTTCGTATTTTGGAGCTTGATAGATACCGCCTTTCCGTTTCAACCACATCCGAACCGTTCCGAATTTCGTCATCACTGAGGCAACAGTCTTTAGCATGAGCTCTGGGACGGTACAGCGGGCAGAAGAAGCATCCATGACATCCGAGACCGCGGAAAGTGCGCAGGTATATCTCCCTCTATCCTCACTGCGATGTTAGTGGCAAACTAGGGGAGCAGGTTGATTCCATGGACTCGACAAACCAGAGCGAGCGATGGATCCATCTTCAATTTACATGGAGTGGGAAAGCCTTCCAGCTGGATATCGCAGAGTCCGACAGGTCTGTCTACGTTCCTCGATTTCTGTTGGACGCGGCGCTGATAGGTGCACGACAGAGTCTTTGACCTGAAGGCGACGCTCATGAGCTTGACAGACGTGCCACCCGAACGTCAGAAAATTCTTGGGCTCGTCAAGGGCAAGCTCCCGCCTGACGACGAAAGAATGTGGGTCTCCTCGACACCCACGTTATGTATGTCTGAACTAACCGTGTCTTAACAGTGGAGATTTGGGGTTTGTGAGCGGCAAGAAGTTCACACTCGTTGGCACACCGCAGGGACACGAGATCAAAGATCCGCACGGTAGACCCGCTTCTATATCGACTGTATGCTGCAATTCTGACGTTAAAACACTGTGTTCAGAGCTAGAGTCCCTGCCTGACGTGATCAACGATCTCGACGTAGACTTCAGCGCCAACCCTGCTGCCGCAGCAACGTACGTGAACGATCAGCGGAACCGTCGTAAGGTCAAAGAGCACACCAAGAAGCTACAAGTAAATATTATCAATCCCTTGCGAGAAGGAAAGCGGCTGCTCGTCCTAGACATCGACTACAGTGGGTTGTTTCAATTCTCCCGAACAATCTGCCACCTCAACGAAGCGCCTAGCTATTTTGGATACCAAACCTCTCACTTCGGGCGCCTTGCCACCTCAACAGTGTGCACGACCAGGCCTCCATGAATTCCTAGAAGCCGTATACCCGTTCTATGATATCTGCATATGGTGCGTATTTTCTCAATGCACTGCCCGATGACGTTTCGAGTAACAGAATGCAGGTCGCAGACGAGCTGGATTTGGCTGGAAACCAAACTCGTCGAACTAGGGATGCTCGGTGGCGTCAGGAATTACCGAGTAAGCATCACATTGTGCACATGATTGCAGACGGCTCATAAGAAATGTGACAGATCTCGTTTGGTGTGTGCACACTGAGACGTATCCGCTATCAATATCTCATTGTACCTGAACACAGTCCTGGACAAGACGTGCATGTTCACGGTCTTTTCGGCCAAAGACGGAAAACCATACAAGCATTCCGTGAAGGCGCTGCAGATCATCTGGAACCATTTCCCGCAGTAGTGAGTGGACGCCTCGAGATGGCATGGAACGATCCATGTGTCTGACGTTTCCCAGTTCGGCGAAAAACACGATCCACATAGATGATTTGGTAGGTGCCGTTCGCTGATGTCTTCTTCTGGTCGCTCCGGTAAACGTCTCCCGCTGCATCATACAGGGCAGGAACTTCGCGCTGAATCCCAAGGAAGGCTTGAAGATTTCCGCGTTCAAGAATGCCCATACGCCCCTGGCTGCGGCCGACCGAGAGTTACACCAGGTCAGGAGATACCTTGTACACATCGCGAACAAATACCAAGATTTCCAAGAAGCGAACCATGCGGTGAGTTCGATCGTCCATGACGGCAAGCACCGCTCATTCATATCCTCACGTGAAGCAATGGAAAGATGTTGTGAACACATTGCCGCCGCCGTAACGTGTTCGTCTCTGCGAGATAAGCGTCGTTCAACAGACCATCCGCTCATTGTCAGTAAGGTATCGAGACCCTTGGTCTTGAGGGATTCGCGTACTTGATGTACGCGTCAATACTGTATATTACTATCAGACTCCAGAGGTTGGACAGAGACTAAGCTAATGCGGAGTCATCAATGGACGTCGGTCAATCCCATGTATCACCCCTTGCATCGATGCGTGATACTACTTACACCATCACAAGCTAAATCTGTCCAATGACTGCGGGAGAGGATCTAGCGAAAGTGGTTCGTTGTTCTCTTGACGCCAAAGTTTGGTGTTACGATGGTAGCACCAACGTATGTTAGCCCCGCTAGTCCTGACATTCTCAAACCTTCCTAGCTTATTCTGCGACCTCAATGGTCCCCTGAGATCTTCATGGGGAAAGGTCAACTGTCATTCAGCCATCCTCCACGTCTCGGCTCAGCCATCCTCCAGTCTCTCGGGTTTGCCGACTTTTTTTTTTCTGCTTTCGGTCCGTAAGGCCAGCAACGGAGACTACTCTGAGGTCACAAGTACGATTTCGGCCCGGCACCATAGGCGCATCAGAGCGGCTACACAGCAATTGGGTCTCTTTCTTACCATGACCACCCTCTGCCGGCTCACCTTTATCCGGCAACCGGTAGTAGGAATCAGCCGAAGGAGCATTCCGTATGAGCACTCCGCGACCAGATCAAGACCTCCGTACGTCTTGTTTGGTCCCTGCAGCCCACCAGCACGCTCGATGTCGTCAGGTTCGGGGGCAAGTGCCAGTGGCGTGAAACCCAAACCGCCTGGTGAGCCTCAAGTGCCGAGGCCTTCGGCGACAGTGATCGTCGTCAACTCCCAGAATGAGGTCTTGCTTGTCCACAGGAACCCCAAGTCGTCGTCTTTTGCGGATGCACATGTGAGTCGAGAGTGTGACCCCACATGGGCTTGTAGATCCGGTGTTCACTAATTCAACGTCTTTCTGTCACTGACAGGTGTTCCCAGGGGGGAACTACGACGAGAAGCAGGATGAAGGTCATGGGTTGCCGTTGACTGCCATCCGCGAGGTCTTTGAAGAGTCTGGCCTCCTGCTCGTCCACCCTTCGACTTCCGACCTGCCTAGTGACGTGGAGCTGGAGAACGCTCGTGACGCCATACACGCTCAGAAGCGGCTCTTCAACGACTTCCTAATGCAGCATAACCTGAAGCCCAATGTCGAAGGTCTCCTGCCCTTCACCCAGTGGGTCACCCCGCCCATATACCCCAAGTGCGTGACTTCCCCAGATCGAACTCCTGCGGGGCCCCGCCGCCGGGGGGAAGAAGGGAGCTGACAACGGACAACGCTGCCCATACCAGGCGATTCCGCACGCAGTTCTACGTCGCCTTTCTGGACGAGACGCACGCCGCCGGCTTCTCCTCTGGCGACAAGCGGGAGCGTCTTCCCACCCCTGACGGCGGCCAAGAGGTCGTCGAGGCACGCTTTGTCTACCCTGCGAACGCGCTCGAGGAGTTTCGCTCCGAACGCATCACGCTCTTCCCACCGCAATTCTACCTCTTGACGACCTTGTCGGGTATCCTCGACGGCGGGCGGAACACAGCCGAGCAGCGGGCCCGCATTCGGGACTTGTCGAATGGCCCTTTCGGACGGCTGGTCATCAACCCGCGCGTGATCCACGACAAGGGCGCAGAGGAGGAGGGCTACAAAGTGATCACGTACGAGGGAGATGAAGCCAACGGCGGCTCGCCGGGTCGTCGTCATCGGTGCCGACTGAAGTTCGGTCAGGGAGGCGTAAGTCTCTCACCAGATTGTTGTTCGAGCCAATATTGATGCCACGCTGCAGTCTGCCACACACATAACCCTTGAACGGAACTTTGACATATTCACCGAGATCGAGAGCCACGTTTCCTCGAGGCCTGCCAAGCTATGATTGTTCGTTGCGTGGAACGCACACGAGGCGTCAGGACGACGTTGTATTCCAAAGTTACGCTTATTATTCAGCCAATTGGGTCCGTAGTGACACATTCATTGGAGATGAGACCTGTTGAGTGCCACACCGCCCCGGGCAATTTAAAGTAGTCAAGGAGCACGCGTCTGTCCTTGTATGTTTCATCTTCCCTCGAGACGGGTAGTCGTATTACTGGTATTTATGTCCTCGACAAAACAAGGGGCGCTGGATCGCAAGGAGAACCAACGCACAGTTTCCGTACGACAAGAAAACAAGCGTATATCTAGGAAGGCTACACATTATCACCACACAGGGCAAGGTAGAACGTGGACTGATGCTACAACAGAGTCATGGGGCCGCGAGCAATCGATAGACCCAGAGAGACGTTATGGATACATGGGGAGTACGGTCGAGCCAAAAAGCCAGAGTCAATGAGAACCAGGATCCAAGAAAACTACGGCACGTAATGCAAGAGAAAGAGAAAGTCTTCCGATGGTAACACTAACGTTCGGAACAACGCAGCAAGCCAACCCGAGAGCTAACGACGAGCGCGGCACCGGAGGATTAGGAGGTAGAGGCCGAGAGCCGCAATTAGAAGGTCTTGTAGAAGTAAGGATAGGCTATTACCGGAAGAACAAGGTCATGAGTCCTCGAAATCAAATCGGGTGTCGATATAGGTTTTCGTGAGGATTGACTGTAAAAGGCGAGAGCGAGCCGTGAGCAGCCTGTCGTACCTATCTTTCCAGGGGAAAGGTAGGGGTGGGGACGTCATAAGTCGAAGACCTGGTAGTCGTACTCGACGAAGTTGCCCCAGTAGCTGGTGTTGCACGCGCCGACCGTGGCCAAGCCGGGCGCGCCAAGGTTGATAGCATTGACGTTGTCGGTGCCCGCTACGTTCCAGGTCGCATAACCTTTCGCATTGGGGGAGCCGGTGTGGAGGAAGCTGCTGTAGCGCGCCTGCATCTCCTTGATCAGCGTAGACTGCGCGGTCGTTGGCTTCGGGACCGTGCCAAACTACAGCCGTAGTCAGTGAGCGTGAGCGTCCGGCATCGTACAGGTTCGACCGAAAGACGTACGATGATCTCGATGTCATCCTGATGGCAGACGGAACCCCCGGCAGTGCAGAAGGGAACCTCTTCGTTGCCAGGGTAAGTCGCACCCAACATGTACTCTCCGACAAAAGCGTTGCCGCCTGCGCCGACCCAGTTGCGCGCGAACGTCCACGTCGCGCAGCGCCAGATCTGGTCCGTACCGAGTTCCTCAAGCTGTGGGCGCTGGTCGGGCTCGACACCGTTCACGGCAGGAGTAACGGCGTAAATAGCGGTGTTGAGGATGCGCGACGTGCGCGGGCTGCCAAATGTAAACTCCACGAGTTGCTCGTAGAGCGAAATATCGACCGAGGTAGGGAAGTTGCCGTAGATGGTCAACGCGGCTTCGTTGCGGACAGTGGACACAATGATCGGCTTGTACTGCTGAGGGAAGCTTGCGGTCAGGTCGAGGGGGTTCGTGATGAGCTCGTTGTCGCGGACAGGGCGGATGGGCTCCGATGCGCCAGCGGCAGGATCGAGCTGGTTGTTTGCTGCGGCGTTAATGAGGTCATTTTGCGCAGAAAGGATAGCATCCAACGACAACGAGTTAAGGCAGGAGGTGTCGGTGGTGCTGCAGTTGAGGTTCTGCGTGAAGTTACCAAGAATCTCGTCCTGCACGTTTGTCGAAAGGAAGCCGTAGTCCTAAGGCGACATCAGCATCACAACATGCACGAGGAACCTTGGAATAACGTACCATGGGATCAGAGTGTAAAGCGGCCGATTGGAACAGCGAAGACGCAGACGGAGCGGCCAACAGCGCCCTGACCATGTTCGCACCCGAGCTTTGTCCCGCGATGGTGATCTTTGACGATGAACCGCCGAAGCTGGGAACGACCAGCTGCAAGAACGCAAGGGCGTTCATCACGTCCTTGACCGCGAGGTTGTAACCCCCACTCGGCTGCAAGAAGCCGAGCTAATGGCATGTTCAGCGTTGTCATCTTCGGCGAGTTGTGGTTATATTTACTTACAGCACCAAGACGGTATTGGATGACCGCGACGATGGACTGGGTGGCAGCGGCGAGCTGAGAACCATCCAAACCAGGGCCAGTCGCCGAGCCGGCAGTGAAGGAACCGCCATGGATCCACATGAACGTCGGGGCGCTAGCAGGAAGCGAAGCCGGAACGTAGATAATCATAGAAAGGCAGTCCTCCGCTCCGATAGTGTCGCCGTTATTGTCCGCCTGCACACACGGCGCGGGGAGCGCGGAGACGTTCGAAGAGCCATTCCTGCCGAACTCCGCGTCAGCACCGCAAATGAAGCAAAGACAAAAAGTTGATAGGCATACGGAAGCTCCCATGCAGTGACCAGCGTGGAAGGCTGCCAGCGTGAGGCGGAAGCGTATTTGACAGCGAACCGCGTCGCGCCTGCATTGTCCGACGCCCCTTGCGCTGTACCGATGGGCGTATCCACGGAGTTGATGCTGCCGGTACCCTCCCGAGGGCAAAGCACCTTTTGGATGAACGGTGCAAAGTTGCAGAGCTCGGTTTTCCAGGAATACGGAGGCATGGCTACACGTAAGGGAATAGCGGCCGCCCAGGACGCGAAAAGCAGAGTAAAGACGACGGACTGGATGCCGACCATGTTGCTCTACAGGATGGGAGAGGCAATAAGATAGAGTTGTGAAGGAGTCCGAAGTCTACGCGAGCCGGGGCGGGGAGGAGCTGCTGCCTGAGGGCCGGGTTCGCTGTCGCGGGTTTATATGGAAAAGCTGACCGGCCCTGCGTGAGTGGTTGGAATGGGATATCAGAGACTAGAAAACGAGAGGAAGGGGAAGATGACGGTAAGGAACGGAGGACTGTGTGATTTGGACGAGATGGGGGACATGCCTGGGATATTTGGCTCCATGGAGAACAATGCCGACCGAGAGCAGCACTGATCAGCATCTCTGCCAGATCCAACACTGCTCGCGCCTCCTTCCGCGTGGGACATCATCCTCCTCGCTTGCTATATATGGCCCGCCCCTTGTTCTGCGATGGGGAGCATTGGCAGTCCAGCGCCTCCACCATCCTCCGCCCCTGGTATACTCGATGTCTTCCTGTTCGTACCTGTTCGGAGGAAATGTACCTTGTCCACGACACACGGCCATGATGACCAGCTTCCTCGGGAACTCTGCCCTCCGGCCACAGGCGCTTCCAAGGCGGCAAACATCTACACCCAAATATGGTGTACAAACACGATGCAACTCTGATCTAACGAATGTCGTCGAAATCTGTTGGAGGTGCTTTCACTTCTTCTGCATGGGTAATAAGGACCTGTGCGGCCTTCCAGATGACCATGACGGCCCCGGATTCGTATTCAATGCGTCGGCATGCCAGTGTATAGTGATACATCACCATCAATGCTGCAGGCGGCCGGAGGCCATATGGGCCAGAACTTGGCCAGGACTGAGTAAGCCGAAGGCTGGGAGAGCACCGAAGCGCACTTGTTGTGTTGTCAATGGACCGGCGGCAGTTCAACGCGTGCAAAGATCGTGCGAAGGGAAGCCGCTGCACCGAAAACGTGGACGAGAGCGTGAGTCGTTCATTTCCGTAACGCAGCCGCGAATAGACAAGGGGTTAAGGCGGTGCTTCTAATAATGTTGCGCGCTATGGCTTCAAGCTGAATCGTCCGGACCGCCGGAGCGAGAAACGATACTCACAAATTGACCAGGGACGGGCGAGATTTCTGACGCTGATAAGCATGAGCCAGTTGATAGTGTACCTGACGGCAGAATGTTGGGCGTGAGCGAAGGCACGATACTAACGGCAAGGGAAAGCAAAAGGCGAGAAAACACTAGGGCGGCGCCATATCCACGAGGAAACGTGCCCGGGAAACAAGGGATAGTTGAAAGACAAATGAGACACGTCGGGGGCCCGACTTAGGCGGCGTTGGGGGCGGGATTGAGAGACATATTGGTAGCTACTTGAGACGATCGATACATCACCCATGTCAGCAGGTATGGCCTGGGTATCAATAGAATCGGCGGCAAGCCAGTAATGGGCAGAGACGAACACCCCGAAGTAATTTTGCTCTTACAATGGTGGTTCCTATAGCGCGAATGGCACCGAAGAGTCAATAAGACAAGGACGAAACTTAGACACACCTTGTTCCGTGCTCATAGGACAAGGGAAACAACGGCTGATAGGGCACATGGCACTGCGAAATGGTGCGTTCGCGTCCTTTAGAGACATGATTCGCACTTTCCCCAAAACTCGTGTCTATGGCACCAATTGGAGCGACATACTTCGATTATCATGCCGGCTCACAGGCACAAGCTGGAACCCATCCAAGCGCAGTACCAACACTCCTCCGCAGAAGAGCTTTGCGCCATTTTCCATCCTGATCCGCTGCGGAACACCGGTTCTCCTCGCATCTTTCGGGTACTCATGTGCCTTAGGGTTAAATGTTTGTCGACGGGCTCTCCAGGGTCAAGTACGGAGAAAGGTAGGGTCCCAGAAAACACCGTGTCTTTGACGAAGAGGAATTTCAGATGGTTCCTGAAGTGTGTGAACATACCAGTAGAAGTATTATGTCTCGAGAGCTGCCTTAAGTCCGCGAGACACCTTTGGGTGAGTGGCAGACTTTCGGCGGGACGCATGGCGACCTAAGTATGACCTGGATTTCAAAGGTTAGTCACTCGCAAATCCTTGGATTCTGGTGTACACACCGTCCGCTAGTTCAACTGTCCCATTACACGTAGGCTTCGCTGACATGGCCGCCGATTCCAGGGAAGCGGCCATGAGTGGTTATTTTAGAGGAGTCTGGGCTGCATCCGGTCCGCCGCCTCGATCTGGGCAAGAATACGTTTCAGCATTTAAATTCAAGGAACTTTACGGCAGATTAGGGGAAACCGTCTGGATTGGAAAGACATGATGGTGGAAACGAGTCAAGCGGCTCCAGCACCGACGAGAAAAATTAGCGCCTGCATTGGTGTGCGTTGTTGCGTCATACCACGATACAAGCGCCCTGGAACTGCAGGTTTGCCACTGGCCACCGCCTTCCCCTCTCACTTCTCCCTGTTATACTAGCTGGAGCATCCACTTGTTCGTGAGCCTGTATCTTACGCATCCATAGCTTTGTCGAGAACGCGTCCAGCGGTGTCAAGTTCTCCTCGCGTCAACGATCCACGAGTATGTCCACGGCCAAAGTGTGAGTTCTCGGACCGATCCCCAATTCTTCCTAGCTCACGGACTGCGTGTCAAGTCTTACTGTAGGCTCGGCCGTCGGTTCAATCAGGGAGCTCTTCGCGAAAGTGAAGTCCATCGACGAGAAGCACGGCAAATTCGACTTCGTCCTATGCCTGGGCGATTTCTTCGGCCCGCCAAAGGATGCGGGGCAGGCACACGAGGAGGATCACGAGATCATGCAGTTGCTGGAGGGACGGTTGGAAGGTCGCGTCGAATCGAGTCTTTCAGACGTATGTATGTTCCACTCAATATATTTGCGTTATAGCCCCCGTCGAGTGCTATATCATGCAAGGCGAGCATCAGCTACCAGCGCCTGTGATTGAGAAGTTCGCCAAAACTGGGGGAGCTTTGAGCAAGAACGTATTCCTCCTCCGTGAGTTCCACGCTCCCTCCGCCGCGTATATGCCTAAGCAAACCATCCAGATAAATCGGCCGTTCTCACCACGGCGCACGGCATCCGAATCGCGTGCTTGGCTGGTATCTATGATTCGAACGTATACACAACCGCGGAATCTGTTCATGTGCGTACTTCGCCGTTCTATGTTTGGGCCATTTTCGCGCTTACGCCGAGGATAGGGGTTCACTTCTCCCTACTTCACGACGCAAACAGTTGAGAAACTCCTTGCGAACACTATGACAAGCTCCAAGCCGAAGGATCAGAACTACACTTCCCTCGCGTCCATCAGAACCTCATCCACGCCATCCCAACTTGTCGACATACTCATCACCAATGTCTGGCCGGCAGGCGTCACAGAGTTCTCCTCCACACCCCTCCCTGCCCCAGAGTTGTCCGCCATCGGAGTAGAACCCGTCTCGGAGGTTATCCGGAGGACCAAACCCCGCTACCACTTTACCTCCGGAGGGGGCCATCCGCCCCGGTTCTGGGAGCGCGAGCCGTATACATGGGATGGTCCCGAAGACAAGGGCCGCGTCGGCAGGTTCGTGAGCCTTGGCGCGTTCGGTGGCGAGCAACCTTCCGGGAAGAAGCCTCGGGTGCGTTCTTCCTTCCAGCCCTTCACTTAGCCTTAGGCGCAGTTTGCGTATAGGATGCCTAACGGACTGGCACACAGTGGTTCTATGCGTTTTCGATTGCCGCGCTATCAGCGACGAGCGAGCCTCAGCTGAAGCCCGTGAACGCGACCCAAAACCCGTTCTTGCACCGCGCGCCGAAGCGACGACTCGATTACGGCGCAGAACAACCCGGGAAGCGGAGTAGGACAGGTGGGTATATACGGTGTATACTTGGTTGCGGAGCGTGCTAACATGTAACAGATGGTCCAGAAGGGAAGCCTCCCGCGGGCTACAAGTGCAAGATTTGCCAGTCGGAGGAGGTAAGACGGAAGCATCTACCGCGTTAAAAATTGGCTGACGGTGTTCCGCGCAGCACTTCATCACGGACTGTCCAGAACGTGAGAAGCCGAAGGAAGGTTATGTGTGCAAGATTTGCAATGAGGTGAGATCTGCGCTGTATGGTGGATCGCCGCGACTTATTTTGTCTTTCCTAGCCTGGCCACTTCGTCCGCGATTGCCCCGTGAAAAACGCGGTCGGGGACACCGGAGGCCGCAAACCTCGGGAGGGTTATGTATGCAGAGCATGTGGCAGTGAGCTGCACTACATTCAAGACTGCCCTGTCGCAAACCAAACGGGCAAGGGGCAAGGGAGGCGTGGGCCGCCAAAAGAGATTGCGCGTGCGTTTGTCTTCTGTTGACGGTCGGCATGGACAACTCACAAGGTCTCTAGCGGACGAGTGTTGGTTCTGTCTGTCGAACCCCAACTTGGCGTGAGCATATGTTTGTTTCTGCTGCGAGACTATCCCTGACGGATTCGTGCCACCAGAAAACACCTCATTGTCTCGATCGGCTCAGAGTGTTATGTGACGCTGCCCAAAGGGCAGATCATACCGACCCACCGGGGCGCGAATCACCCGAACGTGCCTCGAGTACCGGGTGGCGGCCACGTCCTCATCGTCCCTGTCACCCACTATCCGACATATCTCTCGATACCCCCCGACCTCGCCGAGCCAATTGTTGACGAGACGGAGAAGTGAGCGTCTTGGATGTTTTGTCCCCAGCGTCTGCGACAACCACTGACCCCAAGCAGGTATAAAACCGCACTACGGGCGATGTACGCGAAGCACGGAGCGGCAACCGTCTGCTTTGAGGTCGGGCGAATGAGCGCCAAGGGCGGACATGCGCACGTCCAGGTGGTGCCGATCCCGAACAAGCTCAAGAACGCCGTCGAAGACGCGTTCAGGGAGGAAGGCCGCGCGAGCAATATCACGTTCGAGGACGATCCGGACGAAGCCCTGCGCGCGGTTGCGGGGGGCCGCGGGGGGTACTTCCGTGTCGACCTGCCAGACGGGCGGAGGCTCGTGCACCTGATGCGCGAGCATGGGCCTTTCAGCATCCAGTTCGGAAGGTGCGCGTGTCTACGAGACGGCCGAACGCTGTGGCGCTGACTGTAGGACCAGACAGGTGCTCGCTTCATTCCTCGGGATGGGTGATCGGATTGACTGGAAGGCGTGCACGCAGCCAGACCAGGAGGACATGGAGGATGTGCAGGCGTTCAAGGCGGCCTTTGGGCCGTTTGACCCGTCTCTGGAGTTGTAGTCATGTACACTACTTATCACCTGCGTAACATTCGCATCTTGTCCCCCTACCAAATTCATGCAGCGGAATGTGGTGAAGGATGAAAGGGGAATTCCAAAATGCATCGAGGATAAATGATACAGCGATAGAATGTACAAGGCCTGCGCTACAATGGGTATTTCGAGGACATTCGGGTTGCTGTTCAACTTGACTTTCACTCGTCAGACTCTTCCTCTTCCGAGCTCTCCGCCGAGCTCGCCATCTCGTCCATATCAGCAGTCGTGTCAGCGGTTCGGTCCATGTCTTCCATGTCCGCGTCGAGGTCCTCTTCCTCCTCTTCCGAAGACTCGTTCTCGTCCTCGTCCATCATGGAGTTCACGTCGTCAGAACGGGAAGACCCGTCAGATCCTTCCGAGGCATCGTCGGCCTGCAAGGGGGGGTAGCGGGACACCGTCGGTGGGAGGGCGCACACATCAGACTTCTTAGCCGGTGGTCAGGTACTCACGTCGTTCTTCTCTTCGTGCTGTGTCCATGTGCGGCCGATGGGGATGAGGAAGTTGTATCCTCTCGTCTTGATTTCCATATTCTGCGTGCGTGCGGGATCGCAAAAAAGAACGCGGTGAGCAAAAGCGATGGGCGCGCGCGTCTGGCGCGTAGAGGTATGTGGTCGGGTCGGGTGCGCACCTGGTCCTCGACCGCGTCCTCCTCCTCGCTCAGCTCTTCCATTTCGCGCCATATGTCGCGGTAGTTGATGAACCGTTCTCGGCGCTGGAAAGAGGGCGCCGGTGGTATGGGATGGGGATGCGGAGGGAGCGGTAGAAGCCGCGGAAACACCGGGCTGCGAGGGATGACGGTGGGTGAGGAGACTGGAGCCACCATCGTCGTCGTCCAAGGGGGAGAGTTCGTGAGACGCTCAGTGAGGGCGGCTGAACGTGTCCATTTCTCCTCGAGGTCTTCTGCATGCCAATGTCGTTTCGCCACTTCTCTAAGCACTCATTCGATGTTGTGCTTAACTCGAATGCATTCGATCGGAACATGGAAGCAAGGAAAGAAGGGGTGGCGAGATAGCATCATGCCATGGATGAGTATCTGGGCCCGCCATTTATGCCATAAGCGAGTCTTCCCCTGCCTATCCCTCAAGCTTTGTTTGCTATGACTCACAACGGCCTCATCAAGTTCGAGACGCCACGTCAAGAGTACGTAGTCTCACATCGCAATGGTTGAGGGGGGAGGATTGTATCTTTTCGTACACTCGCTGAGTACTAACGATTATATAGTTTAAGCCGCCATCAAGCTCGTGTCTCAGGCATCTTGACCTGCTTCAGTCATCTTCACCCAGAGACCACCCTAATACGGCACATCAGGGTCAGATATAAGTATATCCACACATTGCAATGACGTGAACGTGGACGACGTACATGCACGTAGAGCGTCAGGTGCGCCTTGGGGACGATCTTCTCCTTGCCACGATGGCCTTCGTAGCTGGCCCACTCGGGAGGCGGGCGCGCGTCAGGCAGCTGCGCGCTGAGGTCCAGCTCCATGTGCGAGAAGTGCTGCAGCAGACGGATGAGGAAGAACGACATCTCGTTGTAGGCGAACTGCAGAGAGGACGGTCGCGTGAGCGCCACGAACAACGTCCGCCTCTGTTACTGTCAGCGGCGCGTACCTGCTGCCCAAGGCAGATCCTCGGTCCGGCGTTGAAGGGAAGGAAGATGAACGGGTTGCCGGTGAAGTACTTGTTCAGACGCTCGTCTAGGAAACGGTCTGGATCGAAGTGCAAAGCTTGTAGAAGGCGGAGTTAGAAGGCATAAGATTAGAAGTCCAGAATGTGGCCCACCGTCAGGACCCCAATAGTCCTTTCGTCGATGCATCATGAAGACGGAGTAGGCGATACTAGACATGTGTTAGGATCTGGTGAAGGTGCTCAACTCTGGAACTCACAGCAAGCCAGCAGGAACGAATATAGGGGGCTTTGAAGGGTCAGGGTTTGGGACCGTAGTGTCCTTTGTCGCGACGCTGGACGATGGTATAGGTCCTTTTACAGTTCTCGGACCAGCTCGAAAGAATACTCACCGAGCGTTGAATGGCCTTGAGGTTAGACATTGTGGTCAGGAAAAGGCCCCACATCACGAATCGTAGGAACTCACACGATGGGGTACAGTCGCAGCGTTTCTACGGAGTAGGAGTACAGTTAGATCACATGCGATGACTGTAAGCAAGTTCGGACGCGAGTCACCATTGATGACGGCCCTCAAGTACTTCATAGTCCGGATGTCATCGAAGTTCGGCATCTGGTTTGGGCCGATCTTCTCCATGACCTCTGCGCGGAGCTTCTTGAAGACGTCGGGATAGAGAGACAAGAGATAGACAGCGAACGTCAAGGTCGCCGCCGTCTACAATAATCATAACAAAAGACCTGAGCGTCGCCAGTCGTCGACACCGCGCCGCAACAAACTCACCGTATCCCGGCCCGCAATCATGATATTCAAAGTCTCGTCGTGGAGGATGGCAGAGTCTGTCTCATCAGCGTCAACACGAGCACAAAGCGCGACCAGCCCTCCGCGGTCATACCTTCTGTGCGCTTGACCAAGTGATCCAACAAGGTCTCGCCATCGTCATCGTCCGTCGCCTTCTCCGCCATCTTGCCGATAGTAGACCTGTTTTTCATCACCGCTTCCTCAAGAATTGGGTGCAGGTAGGCGTCGACGACCTCCATGTGCTCGTTCGATCGGTTTTTGAAGACCTCCGAAAACGCCCAAGTCCATCCCGTGCGCACGCGGGACGCGAGAACCTCCTGCACGTTTGAAAATGCTTCCGAGAACCTAGCAGTTGCACCCTTGGGCGCCGGGGCAATCTCGAGAGATGGACGGTCGATGTGCGCGTATGGGAGGTCGTACTTGAGGCTGTGGACGCAGTTACCGAAGAGAAATTCCGTGGCGCTGTCGAGGGTGAAACGAGAGATGAGGTCTTGGAAGTCGAGGGCGTGGCCGTTTCGGAAGCGTTCTTTCATCTTCTGGATGGCAAGGTCTATGCAATCGCAGGGCGCTTAGTGCTCTTCTGTATACGATGCGGACAGTGCGTACCTGCGTGTCGGTCGAACATCTCGAAATGAGAAATCCTGTCTCGGCTAAAGTATGGGCGGGTCATCGTGCGATGAAATCTAGGAATTCGTTCAGTAAGAGCTCGCGGTAAAGGGGTTGGCCACAACTACTGACTTCCACATGTCGCCTAGTAAGAACGAGGTCAACTTGGTTTGAAGAAGTTAGATGCTATCATCTTGGAGAACTGACCATCGGCGTTAAATACCCCTTCGCCCAGTACGTCCTTCATGGTGCCTCTAAATGACTCCCCCTTCTCAAAGTCTTGGAATTGAGTTGCCAGCAAAGCCTGTGGACGGTTATCAACTGCATGAACGTCATCCATGGCCATTCGTCCGCATACCTTGATGATGTTCGAATCATGAGTTAAATAAAACGTTTCCCAAAATATGGTTAGTGAATGTAGGCCACCAAGCTCTTCGACCTTGCTCCAGTTGCCATCGCCTGTTCAGGATTCGCGCATATATATTTTGTCAGTGCTTCGGCTCGAACCTGAATGAAACTGAATCACGTACCGGGATATCCACTCGTCCACGCCTCTTGGAAGTGTTTGAGGATGTCCGCATTTCCAAACGACTCCCCGTCCCAGCTAGGCGGCAGGACAGCACCCATACGGGCGGCCCGCCGCTTCAGGCTCGACCTCCCATAGATGATGCGCAGTGCATTCACAAGCGGGATGCTCGCGATGGCAGCTAGCGCGACGAGGACCGTCGGAGTGTGGAGTACATCGCGGGCGTGCAAGAAACGCGCAACGATGACAGTCGCAACAGCGGGGGCCAACTGGACGAGGGACCATCGGAAGACGAACGGGAGCCCAGGGGGTATCTTCGACGTCAACGCGAGCGACGACGGCATTGCTCGCGGACTAGAGCGTGTCGTTAAGCTTCAGAGGCTGGAGGGGGTGGAGGTCAATGGGCGATTGAACAGACGTGCTAGTGTTCCCTTTATGAGGACGGTGAGACGGAGGTCTGCGTCGGAACATTGTCAGGAATATGTCTGCCTGCGATCAGGCATCTGACAAGGGGTATGTACGGGATGTGTACGGGTATGAACCCGACCTATCGGCCAAAATCGTCAGTATTTCAATTTGGTGATGAGCCGAGATGAGGCTTCGGGAATCCTGTGCAGCGAGTTACGTGAGTGCTCGGCATTGGTAAGTACGTGGCGGCCACGAGTGCCTCGAGACGCAGAACAAGGAAACGAGGTTCGCACTCGCCTTCTGTGATAGACAGTTGTAAGCTGGAAACAGTCACAGGGAAAGGGCGCCTGGTTTGCCTCCGCGGATGAGATCCGACGCGCGCTTGCAGACGTCCTCGGTCACGATCATGTCACTGCGCCGTGCTCCTTCAACTCCTCGCGTTTCTTCCTTTGCATTTCGTTCGCAGACAACTCCTTGACCTTTACTCTTGAATCCGTCCTTTCGTGTGCCAGTCCGACGCAGACACCGACCCTAACGCCCCGGTAACGATGTTACGCCCGTTCTTGCGCCTCCAAGCGAACAGCGTCGTCAGAACGCGCTCCGCCACCGCCGCACGCGCGGTCAATGGAGCAAAACAGCGTAGACATGCTTCCTTTTACAACGCTGAAGTTGCGGGTCTCACAGAGGAGCAGGCTGAGGTGTGTTGATCATCCCTGTGCGGTGCCTGGTGGCGGGTGTCGCTGACCCAACTGTAACTTTGCGAATCGCACTCAGTTCAGGAATGGCGTACATGAATTTGCGGAGAGGGAGGTCGCACCACGCGCGGCCGAGATTGACAGGACGAATACGTTCCCGATGGTGCGTGCTCGTATCCACCGTCAATCTCGGGTAATGGCGCTGTCTGGCCGCCATTACTTGTGTTCTTCCCGTATTCCATGCATTCCTCATGCTCCCACGTTGTCTGTGACGTGCTCCCAATCATGTACCGCAATCTAGCTGAGCTGCATGCAAGGTGCTAATGGACATGCCCACAGGACCTCTGGGAAAAGTTTGGTGACATGGGCCTCCTCGGCATTACCGTGAAGCCCCAGTATGGCGGCCTCGAGCTCGGGTACTTCAACCACACCCTCGCCATGGAGGAGCTCTCGCGCGCGTCTGGCTCAGTTGCGCTCTCCTACGGCGCCCACTCGAACTTGTGCGTCAACCAGATCCACCGCTGGGGCACAGACGCGCAGAAGGACAAGTACCTACCGGACCTCGTCGCCGGCCGCAAGGTCGGCAGCCTTGCGATGAGCGAGCCGGGGAGCGGGAGCGACGTCGTGAGCATGACGCTCCGCGCGGACAAGGTTGACGGCGGGTACAAGCTGACCGGGAACAAGTTCTGGATCACGAACGGGACGTTCGCGTCGACGCTCGTCGTGTATGCGAAGACGGAGCCGGAGAAGGGCTCCAAGGGTATCACCGCGTTCATTATTGAGAAGGGCTGGGAGGGGTTCTCGACTCACCAGAAGCTGGACAAGTTCGGGATGCGGGGTAGCGATACGTGCGAGCTGGTGTTCGAGGACTGCTTTGTACCAGAAGGTAAGCGCTGTTACGAGCGGCTTTCATCCACACGTACTGACGGCATCCGCAGAAAATGTCCTGGGACCCATCAATGGTGGTGCCAAAGTCCTCATGTCCGGCCTGGATCTCGAGCGGCTAGTTTTGAGCGGCGGTCCTCTTGGGTGCGCACACAATTTGCTGACATACGTCCTACGCCTTGAATTGACAAGGTACACAGTTTGATGCAGGCAGCGTTTGACTACGCGGTGGAGTATGTTCACGACAGGAAACAATTTGGTCAGCCGGTGGGAGAGTTCCAGCTCATGCAAGGTCAGTGTTCATGCTTTGGTTGCCTGGCTCTGATGTATGTTGTTAATTTGTGTTGGCTGTTGCAGGGAAGATTGCGGATATGTACACGAAGCTGAATGCGTCCCGGTCTTACGTCTACGCGGTTGCGAAAGCTTGCGACCAGGGCAAAGTCAGCCGCAGAGTACGTCTTTCCGACCGTTGGTCATCGACAATTTCACATCATTGACACACTTTCCAGGATTGTGCGGGAGCAATTCTGTACTCCTCCGACAGGGCCGTTGAGGTCACACTGGAAGCAATGCAATGTCTGGGTGGGAATGGCTACATCAACGGTGCGTTTGTGATGTCGTTGTTCTTGCCCCATCTATCGCTTGGTGTCACTGAATGAAGTGGTTCGGATACATTACAGAATACCCCACAGGGCGGTTCCTGCGCGACGCTCGCTTGTATACGGTCGGTGCGGGCACGCAGGAGATCCGTCGGATGCTCATCGGACGCGAATTCAACGAAGAGTTTAAACACCGGTCTTGATGAGATGCACACTACGACGCTCTGCTTACTGCCATTAGCACTTGGTGCATCTGGGTGATGCTGTACAACTTACCTAGTTTACGCTTCATTGCACGGACGTGCGTGATGCATGGAATGGATGACGTGTGGTGCAGCTCCTCCGAGTCGGCTCATATCGCTTGGTTGCGTACTTAGGTCTGGCACGGTCGCTTCAGCTGGGGCCATGCATCGCCCAGCTCTAGCTACGCTGTGTAATCTGATAGCCAAACTTGAATATCAACGAGTAAACGGGCATGGATGTTGAGTCGGTAGTCTGTCGTTCCCAAAAAGGACAAGTGCCGCATCACTCCGTCAAACTCAAGAAGCCGGAAGAAGGAAAAAAAAGGCGACCAGCATCCGGTCCGGGTTCGAGCTGAGTGCGACCCACGGCTGCCCTTGGCCTGCCCGCACATATTAACATGATCTGCCCAGAGGAGTCCAGGTACCTGTTCACGCTGCAGTCGTAAGCGTACTTATGCGCTGCGATCACGGTGCTTTCGATGCAAGATGCATGACACCGTGCATGCAGGCGCAATCACGCCCAGCAGTCGGCCAGCTGACTGTATACCCCACGCATTCCCCGCTGCGCCTATATCGAGAGCCTAACTCAATCGGCGGCGGCGGCAGGCTATAAAGATTGAGCATCATCTCGCCAATCATGACATCCGCCCGCCCGTTTACCCCGCTTGAGCTGCACTCGCACCGGACCCACCCTCGACCGTCGAGGCACCTTTGAGCGTGGCTTCAGGCAAACGCTCCGGATCCACCAACGCTCTCTCTTCCTGGAGTACCTTCAAACGGTCCAACGGTCCCCGGATCGCGATGGCCGATGGTGAGCCCGATCTCATCCGTTGCAGCCCGTCTCGTGGCTCACCGGTCGCCCGGAACTCGATGCCCAGTGAAGAACGATGCAAATTCGGACTTGTGGCAAGAGAATCCCCCGTTCGACATGGAGAAGCAAAAAGACCCCACGACATCCGAGACGTCGGTCGGAGTGGACTACCGGGCGCGGTTCCCGAATATCGACGAGCGCAAGGTCATGCGCAAGATCGACATTCGCGTGATACCAGTCCTCTGTGTCTTGTACCTGCTCGCATTCCTTGACCGGTGGGTGTCCATCGCGCTCGTTTTGCGCATGCGCCAGACCTGCGACTGACCGCCCTCATACTTATGCGTGTGTGCGCACGTAGAGTCAACATCTCCAACGCGGCCGTCTTTGGGCTGAAGACGGATCTGAACCTGGGAGGGACCGAGTTTAACGATGCATTGGTCGTCTTGTGAGTGCATCGTGAAGCTCCAACGCTCCCCTTCCTGAGCACGACACAGCTTCGTGTCATACGTGCTGTTCGAGATTCCGTCCAATGCCCTCTTGAAGTACTTCAAGCCCCACGTCTGGCGTACGCGCTCTCCCCGTCTCCTTCCCCTGGAATGCGTTCTGACCCCTCCGCAGTACCCCTTTGCATGTTTCTTTTTGGCCTCATCACCATGCTCCAAGGGCTCACGCAAAACTTGGGCGGCCTGATCGCATGTCGCTTCTTCCTGGGTATGGTCGAGAGCGGCGTCTTCCCGGCATGCTTCTACCTCATCGCGATGTGGTACAAGCGCGCGGAAGCGCAAAAGCGTTACTCGTTCTTTTTCTCGTCGACCACCCTCGCGGGCGCCTTTGGCGGTCTGCTCGCCAGTGCGATTGGCAAGATGGACGGCATGCGCGGGTACCGTGGCTGGCGGTGGATCTTTATCCTTGGTGAGCGCCATATGTCCCCCCACGCGTGGACGGATGCGCAGTTTGGCTTACTTGGCTGCGTGGGGCAGAGGGCGCTGCGACCGTTCTCTTCTCGTTCATTCTTTACTTCACCATCTCGGACTTCCCCGAGGAGGCCAAATGGCTGACCAAAGAGGAGAAGGAGTTCGTACAGGCGCGTCTGTACGAGGATGTCGGTGCGTCGAGGCGCAACGACCCGCTCACAGTCAAGAGCGTGCTCGAGGTCTTCAAAGATTGTAAGTCTGCATGACGCTCTTCGCGGTAGTGAACGCTGAACGGGTCCTTTCAGGGAAGATCATCGTCGGAGGCTTCATGTACTTCGGCCTCATCGTTCCTGCATACGGCTATGGTCAGCCCGATCCATTCTCCTCCCCGTATCCGTTCTAATGTTCCATCCATGTCTCCAGCCTACTTTGCGCCCGCGATCATCCAGAGCTTGGGCAACGACCCGATCCGAACCCAGCTGCTTTCCGTCCCTCCCTGGGCGTGTGCATTCGTGCTCGCGATGGTCACCGCGACGTTCTCGGACTGGCTGCGGATGCGCTTCCTCTTCTTCGTCCCCACCGCCGCCCTCGCCCTCACCGGCTTCCTCATCCTGCTCGTCGTGCACGACAACAAGGACCTGCAGTACGCCGCGTGCTTCCTCGCCGCCGCGGGCACGTACTCGGCCATGCCGATCACCGTCTGCTGGTTCAACACGAACCGTACGTGCAGATCTCTCCGTTTACCATCAATATTCGCCTCTGCGTGCATCAAAGTGCTCATGCCTGTCCTTGCATTCACAGTGGGCGGCCACCACAGGCGCGCGGTCGGCACGGCCTTCCAGGTCGGCTTCGGAAACAGTGCGTGCTTCCCCTTCCTCCCAACGCCGCCAATCTCACCTAATCTCCCTCACCCGTCCTATCTCTCTCCTCTTTCCTCGCTTCCTCTTACTTTCCTTTCTTCTTCTTTCTCCACCGATCGCGCCGCAAGTCGGCGGGATCATCGCCGTCTTCGCCTTCCTCGCCAAGGACGCGCCAAAGTACATCCCCGGCTACAGCATCACCGTCGCGTTCATCGCGCTCTCCCTGCTCGCCAACACCGTCTACTTCCTCGGCGTGTCGTGGGAGAACCGGACGCGGGCGCAGAACGCGGCCAGGGGCGCGTATGACGACCTGACGGAGGAGGACAAGAAGCTGATGGGCGACCTCAACCCCGACTACAGATACTTCACGTAAAATACTGCAAAAAAAAAGCAACCATCCGTCGCATTCTAGATTTAGACGCTCTTTCTAGTCCGGGCGATATGGGCCGTTGTAGACTACCGTACCCTATTTAATAGACAAGGAGCCGAGTCGCTGTACCTAGCGATATATAAAAGCTCATTATCAGATAGTCGAATTCTAAAAACCCCTTGCAAGCCGACACTATCAGAGTAGTGAGACGGAAATTTCGTATCAAATTATTGTCGGTACGTTCATGCCTATAGATCTACCTTCGTTTAGATCAACGCAGTACGTTGTGACGTCAATCGAGAGCCGAAAGCCAAAGCACGTTCTGTGCTATCTTCGTATCTATGCCAAGACCTGTGTACTCCTGTGGGTGCCGTCCGAACGCGTGGTGGTGTGGTTCAGGTTCCAAGCTCGTGTAAGCGTAGCCGCGGTACAATATTATAACCAAGATTCCGACGCTCTCCAAGTAACGTCATTCGTATGTAGGTGCGCCGCAGCGCTCTAGAGTGTCTCCGGGTCCGGTCCAGTCTACAGTCTAGTCTCTAGACGTGCTTGTCGAGCGAGCGCGCGCCGCCGTCGTGGCTCTTCTTGTAGCTGTGGCCGAACGCGTGTCCGCCGTGGACGCGCGCCTTCTTGAGCACGCGCCCGATCGCGTCGAGGCCCATGTCGAGGTCGGCGAGCGGCGGGCCGAACGAGAGGCGGACAAAGTGGTGGCAGGGCGAGTGGAAGAGGTTCCGGCGGTGGGCGGGGTTGATGTCGAAGAAGATGCCGGGGATGACGATCGTCTTCTCCTTGAGGAGCTCCTCGAAGAACGTGAGGCCGTTGTTGAGCGGCGCGGGGAGGTGCTCGAGGTTGAGCCAGATGTAGAACGTCGCCGTGGGCGGGACGGAGACGTGGAGGCCGAGCTCGTCGAGGCGCTTGAGGACGTGGTCGCGCTTGGCCTTGAAGTGCTTCTGGAGCGCGACCTTCTCGCGCTGGACGCGGTCGTAGTTGAGGAGGGGGATCGAGGCGAGCTGGATGCTGTGGGGAGAGGGTGTTAATGCCGAGGTGACAAAACGGGCGTATGGCGGTGAAACCGGAGGGACGTACGGGTGGTTGGCTCCACCGTCCAGGAAGGAACCGGCCTGAGACAGGGCCGTAATGAGGTTCTTAGGGCCAATGACCCAGCAGACACGCCACCCAGGCAGACGCCAGTTCTATTCTTGCGTGGTGAGTCGAGTCCGCTATCGGCGCGCAATAACCATGACGCAGGGCCTCACCTTCGTGAGACCATTCACGATGACAACGGGGTCCACGTTGACGTTGTCAATGTAAGCTGAGGAGGAGATAGATTTGCCGTAGTCTTCATCTTTTTCGGGGTACAAGTACCACGAATAGAACTGTGGATGAAAGTGAGAAAACACGTCCATGAAGCATTGTTTGTAAGCCGACCGACCTCGTCCATGATGAGGGTCGTCGAGGCCTCACGGCAGGTGTCGACGAGATCTTTGAGCTCCTGACCTTGAATGACCTGTCCAGTGGGGTTACGGGGATTGGACGCAATGATAACCTCGAGGCCCTGAGTGCGGATGTCGCGCTTAATCTGTTGCACGTCGAGACGGTACTTCTGCTCCTCGTCAAGCCTAGACAGATGTGAGACATTGGCGAGCCAAGCCTGGTTTCTGGAGTCTTACGCGGTAGGGACCGGAACGAGGCGTTTGAACGCGCTGAGGACCTGATCATATGCGGTGTAGTCGGGAATCTGGTAGGACTGAATTGGCCGCAGCCACGGTCAGCATACTGCGCACATCGTAACCAATGGGGAGGGGCCGGAGCTGGAGCTTACGCAATAGACCTCGCCGATGACGGCAGCGACACGAGAGAGGCCCGAGCGACCACCGGGCACGATGCAGACGTTCTCGTACGTGTACTGGCTAAGCTTGTCTTGGCGGTACTCTCGATTGTAAAGGTCCGCAACGGCCTCCCGGAGGGCTATGAGGGCGGAGGAAAAGATGGATAGATATCAATATGCGTTCATCGAAATAGTAGACAGATGATATGATGGCCATGCGGTGCGAGACGGAAGCTACCTTTGACACCGGTCGTAGGCGCGTATTCGAGCGAGTCCTCTGGGAGAGGAATGGTGGTGGGGCGATCAGGTGCGTCAGGAATGTGACCGACTTCGGGGGCACCCTGGCCGAGATTGGCCCACTCGTGGGAGGAGGCGTAGGAGAAGCCGTTGGCCATGGCACGGTCAGAGCAGTAGATGACACCGGTGGAACCGGGGTGCTCGATACCGGGAACGGTCTCTTCATCTGGGTTGACGGTCTGGGGGAGGACGGTGGCAAGCTGGCCCTTGGGTTTGTGGCCTGCAGACTGGCGGAAGAGCTGGGGGATACGAGTGGTAAGCGAATGGATAGCGAGCCGAGAAGGAGGTAGGAGACGAACGCGGTGGGCCTCGGAGTCCTTCTCGTGCCGGAAGTGCCTGACTACCTCGTTGACCTTGGAAAACATGTTTGAGAACTAGATGACGGGGAGGAGGGGATGTATGGCACTGGAAGACGGGGGACAAGGGGATATAGGTATATACGCACGACATCGCGGAAGTGGAGGGGTGTCGACCGACCAGACCTGGACAAGGGGGTACTCGAGCCGGACATGACAGGGAACAGCTAGCTGACAACGAAGCGAAGGGGAGGCGGACGAAGTGGGGGGTAGGGGATCGGGGGCGGCCTGGATGGATGGATGGGGGGCATAAATAGCAGCGAGCGGGGGATCGAAATATCCATCACGAAAGATGTAGAACAGACAGTTGCCTGCAGGCACGGCGAGCGCGTGTTGCAAGGGCGGTGGGCCGCGATGGGTTGCCATAGGCTGCCATACTTACATAGGCTACCATAGGCTCACAGTCGCTCCACCGACGTGCGCACAGTCTCTGGGAGAAACACTGCCTCCGCTGCACGCCCATCGCGCATCGTGCGTTTCCCCGGCGAAGATTAGATTAGATGAGATCACATCACGCGCCTGCGTCATACTCCCGCACCCCGGACCTTGGCAAGGCCAAGGGTGTTTTAGGCGCTCACAAAAGTACTCTTAAAGACCACCTTCTGCCTGGCTTGGCTGGCTGGCCATTCCCCCCTCGCACATTCTATTCGCTCTGCATAGGTGGAATCGTATAGACGACTTTTACTGACTCATAATGGCCTCCCACCTCGAGACTTCCGTCTCCCATCTCGAGTCTTCTGTCTCCCGCTTCCTCCCAGACCCCAAGACGGTCGCGGTAAGCAAGCCCTGCTTTCGGCTCGTTTGCGGTTGGTTCTCATCCTACGCAAGATCGTCGGTTGTCCATTCAGGTGAGGATATATTCTCCGTAATTTCAGCCACGCTCCAAACGTGTGTCCTGCGCAATTCCAGGGGCGGTCAGGTATGCGCCACCGCCGCATTCCGTCTCATTTTCTAGGAGCTCACGTTGTTCATCTCAGGCCAAGCTCGGCGTGGACAAAGGTCCAATTCACCTCGTCGAAGCGGGCTTGCTCCAACAGCTCTCCGAGCTCGGCTGGCAGGTCAAGTTCGACGGCCACCACCTGTTCGAGGAGATCGGTACCGAGAACGACCCGCCCATCGGCAAGCTCAAGAACCCCCGCTTTGTCTCGCGCGTCTGCGAGGCTGTCGCCCACGCCGTAGGCGGCCATGCGAAGCAAGGCCATTTGCCCCTCACCCTCGGCGGCGATCACTCCCTGGTCTGTTCTCCGTGCACAATTAATGGCCTCGGCGTAATACAACTGATCGTCTCTGCGAGGATAGGCCATGGGTACTATTTCCGGGACCCTCCAGTACGTCATTTGTTCGGGCCCATCTCTCGCCGTTTTTGTCCTCACAAGCTTTGGCCTGTCATAGCAAGTACCCCGACGCATGCGTCATCTGGGTAGACGCGCATGCAGACATCAACACCGCCGACACGACCGACTCTGGTACGTCCGCCGCACGCTCGCCAACCCGCACCTCTCTAACCCGTTCCATGCCATTACCCGTTTCTCCAGGCAACATCCACGGCATGCCCCTCTCCTTCCTGCTCGGCATCGGCCCAAAGGTCGACGAGTTCGCCTGGGTCCAGCCCCTCCTCAAGCCCCACCGCCTCGTCTACATCGGCCTCCGCGACGTCGACCAGGGCGAGCGCCGCATCCTCAAGGACCACGGCATCAAGGCCTTCAGTATGCACGAGGTCGACAAGTACGGCATCGGCCGCGTCGTCGAGATGGCCCTCGACCACGTCAACCCCGGCCGCAAGCTCCCGGTGCACCTCAGCTTCGACGTCGACGCCCTCGATCCCACCGTCGCGCCCTCGACCGGCACCCCCGTCCGCGGTGGCCTCACCTTCAGGGAGGGCCACTACATCTGCGAGGCCGTCTACGAAACCGGCTGCCTCGTCGCGCTCGACATCATGGAGGTCAACCCGTCCCTGGCCGACACGGAGAGCGTGAAGCAGACGGTCGCCGTCGGGTGCTCGCTCGCCCGCGCTGCGCTTGGTGAGTCTGCACCGTCGAGTCCTTGTCGCTTGAATGCGCTGACGTCATATTTTCAGGCGAGACTCTGCTCTAAACAAACGGACTGCTAACGGAATGTATGTAGCTCATCGCACCCTGATGTAGCATATCGCTTGTGTAAAATACACTGGATTCATGCAAGTACTAGATGCTGTGATACAGATGTGAATGGGTGTCCAGAGGCTGAGGCGGGTAGTGTCCAGGTAGTGTCTGAGCTCGGAAGTGTGCGGAAACGATCGTGGGCATATGAATCTAAACCGCGGACCCACCGACTGTAGTGGGAAGTAATCGCTCCTACCACCACTGCTAGTACGTACTAAGCATCTAGGGCTGCGACGTGATCCACATGATATCGCAGACTCGCCATAACAACCTCAGGAAATTCCACAGTCTCCAAGTGCTCGAGCCGCGCGCCCGCCGTCGCCCTCGCAAGGCAGCACCGCTCGACGCCCCACAGGTCATCCACGGACGGCGGCTCCCACCAGGTCACACGCAACCTCCTCAGCCGAGGACACACGATCTCGCCTTCTGTCTCTTCTTCCGCTTCCTCCGCGCTCGGAACCTCTTCCTCGTCCCACCCGAATCCGTCCGCCGCGCTCTCCTCAGGCTCCGGAGGCTCTTCCCGTGCCCTCGCCGCGAGCGACGCGAACACCTGCGCCGCCTGCTGCGGGTGCACCCTCAGATCCAGACTCTCCACCGTCGGCACGCACTCCCACACTCGCCGGAACCGCTCGACCGGATACTGGTCCTCCGGCGGGTCGTCCGGGGCGGGGGCGAACGGCGCGACGACGACGGACAGCTCCGCGAGCGCAGGGAGCGGCACAGCCTTGAAGCCCTCGCAGAGGCGCGCGACGGGACCCACTGGACGAATGCTGCCCTTCAGACCCCGCGCCCAGCGCTGCTCGTCGGACACGGTCCACTCCACCGCCAGCGTCGGGTTCTCCCTGTCCCCGGTCCCCAAGTCCAAGGGAGGCGAGGCGGCACGGACGGACGAGAGGGACGCGAACGCGGGGCGGTGGAAGACGCACATGGCGCGGCGGACGGCACACGCGAGCTCCTCGAGCGCCGCGCAGTCCTCGTAGAGCGCGGACGAGACGCGGCCGGTGAAGCGGAGCGCGACGGCGGTCGTGCGCGGGAAGGTGATGTGCGGCAGGACCGAGAAGGCGGCATCGTGCGCGGCCTCGACGGTGAGCTTGAGCCGGCGGAGGCGCGGGAGCACCGCGCGCGGCTCGTCGTCGTCGAGTGTGGAGCTCAAGGGGGAGGCGGGGCGGTCGAGGTCGGCTCTGGCGGTGGGGATGCGGAGCACGAGCACCTCGAGCTCGGGGCTCTGCCGGAGGGTGTGGAGGAGGGCGGCGAGCGGGGGCGCGGGGCCGCAGGAGAGCTGGAGGCGGACGAGGCGCTCATAGGGGAGCCAGGGTATGGAGATGCCGCGGGCGTGGAGGACGCGGAGGGGCGGCATGGCGTTGTCGAGCAGGGACGCGCGGACGGTTGCGAAGCCGGAGCCGGAGTTGGCGCGGGCGCTGTCGAGCCAGAGCTTCTCGAGGCGGGGGACGGGGCAGCGGCTGAGGGTGTCGAGGACGAGTGCGATCTCCTGGGACGAGTTGAGGACGACGCCGAGGTCTTGGATGCGCTCCGAGTGGTCGCTGATGACGCTCGCGATGCCGAGGACGTCGTACACGGCGTTCTGTTGCGAGGGCCGGTTTTGACCGCGAAGATGGGAGGGGTGTACGAAGAGGATGGAGAGGGGAAAGGTGCCCGCCCGCTCAAGCATTTCGTTAACCATGATGCGGTTCGTGAAGGACCCGGTGATACGGATGAAGGTCCAGAGACGGGGGCGGGTGAGCATGAGACTGCGCCAATGGGTGCAGACATGGGAGAGGGCGAGGACGTTGGCCCAGAGGGGGACGCGATGTGGCGTGTGGGCGTTGCGGCGTTCGTATTCGCCCTCGTCTTGGTAGTAAACGGGCTGCATTGCGGCGTGAGGTCACGTTGAAGGAGTTTGAAGGTATGAACGCACCTCTGCGTATTCCCGTTCTCCCGGGAAACACATCAGGCCGCGCATGGCGTGGAAGATCTCCTCGAGGATATCGTCCGGGAAGTCCGTCAACCGTATCATCGTGGAGGAGGGCGAAGTGTTATGTTGGTCGCTGCTATGCGTATAACTTGGCGGCTATAAGTATAATGTTCGCTCTTGTGAAGGGCGCACGTGTTCTGAGGGAGGCGATGGGGATGATGATAGCAGAAGACAAAAGACGAGCTGCAAAAGGCGCGAGTCGGACCCATTGTCTTCTACCGCAGCGAGTGGATGTGCGCCGCGGCCAGTGCGCCCACTCTCAGAGTCAAATGCGAGAAGTGCTTGCCCCTTGCCCTTGCCAGTGCGCGTCCCAGTCCCGCAGCAAGCCTTTCCTTAACCCATGTGATTCGACGCGAGCACGTGCGCTTCTTCTCTGCGCGACGCGTATACGGTGGCCCAAGAGTTTCTGCTGACCGAGGTCCGACATACGCATGCTTACAGTAAAGCCAGGCATGAGCCAGGCTAACCAGCCTGCCTTGCCGAATATGCCGTGCGGGGTACCGAGGAGGCTGACGTTGGGCCGACCACGCCTCACCGACAGTATACCTAAACAAGCGCGAGCACTCCTCGTCCCCTCTTTTCTTCTTTCTGTCTGTTTCTGTCTGCAGGTGGGTCCTTCCTTTATGTTGTGAGTTTCGCTCTTGAGATGCGTGGTTTCTTTTTGGTTGTGGGTTTCGACTCCAAGGTGCGTGGTTTTTCTTCGGTTTCGGTCTCAAGGTGCGTGTTTTCCTGTCTTTTCCGGGCCCGGGGTAGGAAATTCTGTAGCTCTTGATAGCCCGTGTAGTAGGAATCATGTAGCTCTTGGTAACGATCTTCCCGAGGGAGGGACCTCAGTCCTGGCGCATAGGAAGGTACTTATCCCGAGGACCATGAAAAGGTGCGCGCTGTCCCTACCAACGCCAGGAAAAGCTCGCGAGAGAGGAAACTAAAATGCGCTTTTCTTGGTCGGGGTTAGCACTATTCGTATATCTGTGGGACATTTCAACCGAGTTTCGAAAGCAAGCTTCCGCGGACGAACGATGCGTATCTGCTGGATTCAAGTGAAACCGTGCAGCGCAGCGTGAAGTCACTATGATGTCGGGCGAGAGAGTGGCCGACATGATACATCCCAAGAGGTGCGCTATACGTACTGGTCCCATCTCCCGGCGGCGTTCAGAGGGGAGCAAGCAGAAGAACCCTGGAAAGGTCAACCTGCTATTGAGGCACCATGTTCTGCCGTGACGACGGCATGTGCTACACAGACACACAGTCGAGCACATCATTAATCTTGGATCGTCACGGTCAAGAGTGTGACGAGGCCATCCACTGCGATGCCTGCACGAGCGCTCAGCTCGTATCTGCGGGTACCAAACCATACGAAAAGTACGCACCATGGTTGACACCGTCGCTCCCGGCGGGCATGAGCCCAGTGATGTTCTTCGCAACGGTGTTGTACATCACGCCGTCATGACTCTTCGTTCCCACCGCAGCAGCCACGAGCTCGTCGCTGCAATGCGAGATCAGCACCAG
Organism: Sanguinoderma infundibulare; assembly: GCA_032821775.1. NCBI lineage: Eukaryota > Fungi > Basidiomycota > Agaricomycetes > Polyporales > Polyporaceae > Sanguinoderma > Sanguinoderma infundibulare. The sequence continues at coordinate 864,944 of JAVLRN010000005.1, read as the reverse complement.
GACCGCGACGAAGAAATATACTTTAATGTACCGGCCGATGTTGTACCCATCGTCAACGAGGTCGTGGTTCGTGATTACGTCCTTCTCCTTCGACGCGCTGACATCGGCGCGAGCCAAAGCGCAAACGCAAAGTCAGCTCCGCGACAGTTAACGCATAGACGGGCTGCAACGTACGCCAGGAAAAGCGCGCCGCTGTTGGCGTTGGATCCATTCTGGCGCCAGGCGCTACACATGCCCATATCCTCAGTTCCGTGGAGTCATCGCTTGCTATCGTCGAGAAGACGGTGCCTACCGGAAGTGGTTGCCGCCGAGCAAGCTCTCGAGGCACGTCCCGAGGAAGTCGTTCCCGAAGTCCTGGCGGAACTCGACTGTCTGGTTCAGCGATCCGTTGCCGTCGCCGAGGTTCGCCATCTGAGGCGTACCCAGGTGCAAGCCGAGGCACTCCTTGGAGCTGTGCGTGCATGTGGTTCGCGGCGAGGGAAAATAAATGCAAGATTAGCATCGGCACACAATTGGGCGCGCAATCGGAGTTCGGAGGGGCTTACAAACCGATGGCCTGGGCATAGTTCAAGATCCCGTCGTCGGTGAGCACGTCTGGGGTGCTCAACCCCGAGATGATTACCTGTGGAGATCGAGAGGGTCAGGAAGTCAACGTCGGTGGTAAGTATGATGAACACACGTTCAAGGGCTCGCCGCCAAACGTGGCGTTATCAAAGATGCTGCCGCCGCCCTGGGCGGGATCGAAGAAGTCGACTGCATCGCGCTTGTTGATGGCTAGAGCGGTGACCGAAGAGGCGGAGGCGCAGATGAGACTGAGGGCAACGACACGTGCGACGAACATCTTGTCGTTAGAAAGCGTGTTGGGCGTGATAAGTCGGCGTAAAGAAGTGACAAGCGTCCGGGAGACAAAGGGTGACGAGCAAGGAACGAAAGGCAAGGAATAAATTAGGCCGAAGACCTGCTGTTGACCTGAAGGGAACGAGTGCAGCGGTGTAGAGCTTTATATCAGGATGCCGGGAGAGTGGCTGACGAGGGAGATGCTTCTCATCCGCTGGCGAGCCGAGAGGTTTCAGAGGGGTAGACGACCTGCCGCCCGAACAGAAGGGCGCATCGATCGCGTAAGAGACCGCCGAAAGAATCGCTGCCACCGCCGAAGGACGGTGTACAGCCCGGGAGACTTGATGGGTATTATCCCCATTTGACCGAGCAAGCAACGCCAGCTTTTAACTGGGAGCTGACCTGGAGACGAATGAAGTCAATACAACTGCTAGAGCCATCATACGTGGGCGTTCACTCACTCATTGCCATTATCAACGGGACACGGGGGTCTCGGGCATCGTGCATGATACGGGCGCACGGTCACCGCACTTGGATGGTGGAGGGCACTCTGGGGGCGCAGATGACGGACGGGTCGTAATGTTCTGTCGCCATCGCGATGATTGCGAGTTGGAACAGAGGGTGGCAAGGGATGTGGAGATATAAAACTGCAGCCGTTGTCCACTTTAATTGGCTCGAAGATAAGGCCAACGAGTGTGTCCTGCACCAGTCTCACTTCTCGCCCACAGCGGCAGCTGGTGACTCCCGGGATCTGGAGAGCATCATCATGGCGCTCCAGGGTGCTCAACAAGGACGCGACAGTCACATGCACGTGGTCTCGTCACGCCATGCTGTCACTCATGTCAGCTCGATCCTGGCCGCGGCTTTTCAGCGCACTGGGATGCGTACAGCCAGCCGGGGGCACTACTGCAGGCTTCACCTCTCCTGTCTCCCTGTTATCTTTCACCTGCTGGCCAAGATCTCAAGCATCGTGGTCGACCAAGAGGCAATATTGGAATATCATTATATAATGGCTGACATCCAAGAGGAACATCGTTACAGGGTCACCCCCGGTCAGCCTCAACCCAGTCTTGATCGAGAACTTGCTTTGGTCCTGTCGCAACACTCCTTCTCCTTCCCCTTGGCTCTCTCTTGTCTCCCGTGGTACGAACATGCAGGTGCCTGGACACTTTCTGCCCTCCGACGTGCTGGCCACGACTCGTCTATCGCCCTCGAAGCCAGGGACTCAACGCCGCAACGGTGGTCGCGTTCGGGATAAACGCCGCTCCAAAGCCCCCGCTCTTCATCCTGCTGTCTATGCACAACAGCTCGGCTGGCCTGAGCTTACCGCTCCCGTCAACAACGATCTCCAAACTCAAACCCAAGCCCCACTTGGACAAATTGAGCCGCCCGCGCCTCTTCCGTCCTTCCCGCCCGTCCCACCATTGGCTACCTCTGTCCCCACCTTCCCATTCGGCAATTTCCCCTACGGCCAGTCTCTGCTAGGCCATCACATGCCCCAGCTACCTCCGCAGGCGATCGACTGGACAATGCTACAGCAGGACTTGGCTGCGTACCCGGCTCAGTTCTTCCACCCTGCCTTCCAGCCCCAGCAGCTCCTCGTTCCCGTCTTCGTCCAAAATCCCATGCCTGCAACCACGGCGGCGGCGGAGCCCATGTCCAGCCTCGGCGACTCCCAAGATCCTTTCGTGTACGTCGATCCGCTCCTCGACGATGTCAAACCGCAGCCCGTTCGTCAAGTATACCGACGTGAACCCAAGACCCGCGTCCGCGTCCCCCAAGCTTGCGAGTCTTGTCGGAAACGGAAGAGCAAGGTACGTCATCCTCTCCATCATGGCCTGCTCTCAATGCGCTCTCACCTCATGGGTGATTTTCGTTGGAAGTGTTCGGGCAGGAAACCGAAGTGCAGGCATTGCGAAATCAGGAATATCGACTGCGTCTACGTCGAGGACCATCGCGCGAACAAGCTCAAGTCCATGATCAAGAATCGAATGCAGGAATCCGGCGCCGCTCTCGAACTGGATGAAGACTACGACGGCGGCAGCGCTCTCCCGCCCTGCCCTTCTGCTGCCACCTCGTCGTCCTCTTCTTCGTCGGCGTACTCCTGCTCGTCTGGCTACTCTTCTCGGTCCCTTTCCGGAGACGCAACGCCGTCACAACTAGCTAGGTTCGCTCCGCCCGAGGCGCAGGATCCAGCGCCTAGAATCTACGTCCCGCCGCGCATGCCTGCTCTGGTCGGGCCTTCGATCTGTCAGTCTGGCACTGTCTCTTCCGGTTCTGGTTCAGCCGTCATGCCTTCACATGCTCCAGCAGTTCCTACTGGTGCGCTTCCTGCTGCTCTCGCCCCACCTCCTGCCACAGGAACTCGTGCATCATCTTCTCAACCTACGCCCGCGCGTCCGACCTCGTGCATGCCCGACGTATCTAGCTTCGGTGCACAGCAATTCGTTCTCACGCACCCTAGGACCCATTTGCAGTGCGTACCCATTGGTTGGGCCGCGTTCTACTTGGCCGGTGTAGTTTGCTAATTCTGAACGTAATGTCCTCCCACAGTGCGCAGGAAAGCATTGTTGGGATCCCTAGGCCTCACTCCACGCCTCTCACGGCTGAGGCATTCCACGCGTCTACGCGCAACACGCATGACCTGATCCAATGGCTCGTCGACTTGGCGAAGGAGGGGGCAGCGCAAACGCCCGGCGCGCCGCTACCGCTCGGCCGCGGTAACTCCAACTCGTCCACGTCTTCGTCTTCACGCGCCCACAGCGACTCGACGGGGGCACCGACGCCGGCCGACTACTTCTCGGTTCTTGTGCCCTCGGCGATGCCCTCGGACTCGTCGAGCAGCGCCGAAGAACGACAAGGGGCGATGGGATCCCTGATGGAAGCGCAGATGGAGAAGACGGGGGACGGCATGGCGAGCGGGTTCGCGGAGATGAGTCTATCGGGTTCAAGGACGCGTGGCGTGTCGACGTCGGGCGGCCTCCCGGCGGTGATGTGGGGACAGGATTGGGAAGGGGATTGCTCGATGGAGCTGGACTTGGAGGAGTACTTTGACTTCGCCTTCGACTTCGACTTCGACGTCGACTTCTTGGCCGTTCCAGACTCTGGCCTGCCGTCAGGCGTGCCTTGCCATCGTTAACGTTAGTCACGTTCATGTGATTCATCTCGCGGTGCCGAGTTCGGCACTTTGCATGCTGCCGTCCGACGCCATCTCTCCTCTCGCGATTTTGACGTGTGCACGACATTGGACGTGGTCCAGGGCAAGAGCGATGTTATGGAGGAGAGTCCACGACGGAGGCATTTTGTCGGAGGCACTGGACCCATATGGACCCACCGATCGTAGAGACGTACGCGCTTACGTCAGTTGCAGCGCAGTTGGTGTGACATCGGCCATCTAGAACGTGACGTTTTGCCGAAGTGTTTCACCATCTCTCAAGCTTTCTTCTTCGATTCTCTGATAGTATATCCCAGTCATACGCGGCCATCTGTGCGCCATTTTTGACAGTGCGAAGCTTCGAGGAAGCCTGCGGAATCATCCTGGAATGATCTGGAGTCCGGACACCTTCACTCTTCCTTCCGTGTTCTGAGTTTGCCTGTAGTCACAACCCGTAACTCGACGTCTCTTGAATAGAACTGAATCATGCTTTTCAAACCAACTTTTTCAAAATGGTGTGCGCTGTGAACATTGTTGGTTGTCACGTTACTCAATAAATGACAAAAATATGCGCCAATGAGCAGCTCAGAAGGTCAAACATGCTGCTGGTGCACTTCACCTGAGAGGGGGCACCATTGAGGGAGGCGAATGGTGGCCATCGGCGTATCCGAGAAGAGAGGCTGGAGCCCAAGAGGATGGTGGTCAACCGCGTCACGCCGGCGATAACCGTAAATGGGAATAGCGCCGGGCAATAGATCGCGGTCGGGAGCTGTCATTACGCTCGTCTGCTCCCTATTCCCTTTCCTGGCTCCAGCCAATGAACCCCCAGCCCCATCCCACCTGCGAGATGCTGCCTGCCCTCCCCCTCCTCCCTGCCATTCTTAATTCACCCGCCACCACCTCTGAGTCCCGCTGCACCAAATGGCCTCAACCGGCGCCCCAACACCGCGAATCCCCGAGCCGTCGAGCAGTGCTACTATTCCGCTGAGCCCCACCAAGGAGATTCCCGTGTTTGAGTTTACAAAGAGAAAGCGATGGGCGGACCTCCTCGTCTCCGAACTCAACGACAACATCTTCCTCGTCCTCTCCGAGTCCTGTACGGTCTGGTACTGCGGGAACGCCGTCACCGAGCTCCTCGGCTGGCGCGACGACGAGCTTGTCGATGGAGACCTAGTCGACCTCATGAACGGTGCGTATTTGGAGGATCCCTTTCCGCTTTCTCTCGCCTTCTCTTCGATCTCCATCGTTTAATGTTCATAGCGTTACCTGACCTGATCAATGGACGCTACAGCGGGCGATCGGACCAACTTCCGCGCGTCCTTTTCGGAGAGCATCAGGACAAAGACGGAGATGCTGGCCTTCGCGCGCCTGCAGTGCAAGAACGAGTTCTACGTCGCCAACGACTACACGTCCGCCCCCAAGGAGGTCCTGTTCGAGATCCGCGGCCGCCCGCACTTCCTGCCCGACTCGAACGACTTCAAGTGCTTCTTTGCCATGGCCCAGCCGTACCCGAGCAGGAACACCGCCATGTATGTGTCCTCCCGCTCCATGCGCACTGTGGGAAGTGGAGCTGATATGTGGGGCGTCATCGTCATCGTGCAGGCTCAACACGTTTCTCGAGCTCAAGATGGAAAACGAGAGGCTCCAGCAGCGCATCCGCCAGCTCCGCATGCAATCGCAGGCGCTCGATGCCGAAGAGCAATTTTTCGCAAACTCGGACGGCTTCCCCCCGCCGGACAGTGCGAGGACCAACTTCGACCTGGGGGCATCAAGCTTTGCGACGGACGGCAGCGACGACGGTCCTCGGAAGAAGGTATGCTCCCCAGAGACTGTCGACGTGCGGATAGATCCTGACCGCAGCGTCTGGTTCCCTGGCCCTTAGCTAAAGCGCTCTGCGGCCGAACAACATGTATGCGTGACGTGCGGGCGGACAGATTCTCCGGAATGGCGTAAGGTGCGTGCCTTTGTGATGCTTACTAGTTCGTTCTTCGGTTGGCTTATGAACCACGTGTAACAGGGACCGATGGGCCCAAAGACGCTTTGCAATGCGTGTGGCCTGCGGTGGGCGAAGAAGGCTCGCAAGAACGGGGAAGGCGAGGGCGAGGGCGAGGCCGCGCAGGGCAGCGGTTCCAACGTCGTCTTCTAAGTATTTTGCGGTCTTTACCTGTTTCGTACTGTATTATAGAGAATTGCTGTTGGATCCCTGAGACTGGCCGTTGGTTTGTCTCGAACCTAGGATGCATTAATATTACGTTACTTTGAGGCATTGTAGACGCCCAAGCACAGCTTCCTCTTGCGCATTCCTTATGATCGATGATGAGTGTTATAAGTACCCTCTCGAGCTCTACCTCATACGAATCTCAGGCTTATCGACTACGGCCCATGTCTGACACCGTGAACATCGCAGATACCTCGCCACAGAACTGGAGGTACATCTCGGAAGGTGGATCCACCATCGTCTTCTCCTACTCCGGTCCGTCACACACCACCTTTGACGGAACCGCCCTCCGACTTCGAAAATGTCCAGTCTACGAACGCGAGCCCGAGGCCGTGAAGTGGGACCAGGAGCCGCAGTTCGTGGACGTCGAGGGCAAGGAGGAGGAGCCGGACGATCCAACGATTATATTCCAGCGTATAGTCATTGAACGGCTCGTCCCTAAGCAGTTTCTCCCTCGCCTCGACACCGTGCGCGTCGAACAGGCGTGGCTGCAGCAGCTCTCAGACTTGACGGATGCGCATAGGCCAAACGAAAGGCGGGCGAAAGACAGGATCGACACGCGGCGGCGGAAGGCGGTGCTCGCGACGGACTTGGTCTCCGGGAAGGGATGGGCGGTCGAGATCAAGGTGCGTTTTGCCCGTCTTCTTCCTATCAGCACCGTCTCCGTAAAATCGACTCTCTTACTCTCATACGCCTTTGATCCTGGTGGTCGGGGACGACGCAGCCGAAGTGGGGCTTCCTGCCCGCGCCGGGGCACCTGTCGGCGGAGACGCGCGAGACCAAGACGCGGACGTGCCGGTTCTGCATGCACGCGCGCCTGAAGAGCGCAAGGGGCGAGGAGGCCTCGGTCGGGTACTGCCCGCTCGACCTGTTCTCGCGGGACGAGGGGCGGGTGACGCGTGCGCTGCACGCGCTCTGGGACGCGTGGGTCGCGAGCGGCGCGGCGGTGAACAACCTGAAGGTGTTCGTGGACGGCCAGAAGCTCCGGCCGACTGCTGCCGAGGTGCGTGTCTTTTATGTCCGTGCGGTGTGTCGGGATTAACGTCGGCCGTTTTCCCAACGCGTGCATGTGCCGCTTTTCCCTCCAATCAATCTCGGGCATTTGTGTTGCCACAGCCAGAGTCCGTCGCGCCGCTCGCAGCGCAGCTCTTCCCAGAGGCGTCGCCAGAAGGCTCGTCGCGTCCCACGCACACGGTCCGGGACGCCTTCGCGGCCGCGCTCCTCCCCCTCCTCCTGTACACGCCCGTGCTGCACACCCTGTCGACGCTCCAGCGCACGCTCGACGCACTCGACGTCGAGGGCCTCACCGCGCTCTGGACGCGTCTCCGCCCCGCGGACGCCGCCCAGCTCGGGAAGGGCGAAGCAGACCCAGACATGGCGGAATGGGCGCGGTTCGTCGACGCCTACCTCGCCCGACGGCCCCCTGCATCGGTCGGGGGACGGGCGGCTGACACCGCAGCAGAGACGGACGAGGAGCTCCGGTATCGGTTGCTGGCCTACCTGCTCTCCGCGTCCTTCAAGGACTGCTCCGTCATCCTGCGCATGAGGCCCGGCCAGGCGGGGACGATCACGGTCATCGACCTCGACGTGAAGGGCGTCGACCGGCTGGCCAAGTGGGCGACGCTCGATCGGGAGATCGTCGACGCGTACAGGGCGACCGCACCGCGACACTGTGTCGACAGCTGGACTGCCGTCTGAACCTGAAGGATGCTATGTAAAATACCATGGTCGGGTTTCCCCACGGCCGCAGTTGAAGAAGCTGCTGAGGGCCTGGTGGTCACATACGATGCTGCTGGATACTCGTCCAAGTCCGTGAATGCGTCACTGTTCGGCTGGCAGAAAAGCAGGTTCGTCCGCGTCTGGACCTGCGACTCTCCCACTTTCCTGCACGCCGAGGTGAGCACGACGCGGCATGAATCCATTCAGTATCGCTAACTGATGCTTCATCACGCGCAGCCTTCCGAGCCGTCGCGAAGTCCTATATTCTGCCAATTCTCACAGGTCTGCGCGTGGTATTAAGGTGACTACCTTTGATTCCGCGTTACAGTTCTTACCTGATCTGCGCCTTCTAGTTGTACTACCCGTTTCTACATGTCTATCTCTGTATCTGTTCGCGCACCCTCCATATCCCTCCCTTGTATTTAGTAGCCACCCATCGTGCTCGGAATTCGTGTCCTTGCTTGCTGTCCTGCCGGCCCGGAGGTCCTAGTAACCTTTCTGGCGTAAAGTCCCAGAGGCTGGCCAGGAACGTAAGAGCCAGCCGTACTAAATCTTAAAAGCCCCATCTTGCCTCCCGACGCCCCATGTTGGCCTCACCGCCGCCTCACCGCCGCCACCCTACTGTCGCTCTATCATACAGCACGTTGAATTCCCCCTCAAAAAGCATACGTATGGTCGAAATGCGGTTGACGCAGCACACGGCGTCGATGATGGAAGTTGGAAGACCGGAGCAGTGCAGCAGCCGGCCAAGCGCTCAGCCATTGAATATGCGTACTTACACGGATTCGGGATCCTCTCGAGATGAACGTTTGGATGGTTCCGAGATGCTTTAATCATAACCTTTGGAACATGATCTGCGCACCGCACACTAAGATAATCGCATCTAAGGGCCCCATTTACATTTTGGAATAAAATTAAGGTACAATATACTTCGCGGAGCGACACGAGGGGGTAACAGACATACGTAGCACGAGCGGAAGACGACGAGAGAAGGAAAGAGTGAGAGAGCGAGAGAGTCAGCAGAGCAACAATGTCCCCACGAATAGCCACAGACTGATATGTAAGGTACATCTATATATGCGCGAGAGTTCTATGTATCGTCGCCGGTCCATTTGGGCGTGACCAAACCGACATGAGAAAGGGAACTGCGTTTTTCGTTTAAATGATGCAGTAACCGCCGTCGACGCGGATCTCAGTGCCTGTCATGAACCGAGACGCGTCGCTGGCCAAGAAGACGATTGCGCCGGCAAGGTCTTCGGGCTCGCCCATCTGTGGTCAGGTCAGTTAGCAACGGGTTCGCGAAACGAAGGTGGTCACAGAAATACTCACCCGCCCCATTGGCGTAAGGCTTTCCCAAGTTTTCTGCAATCACGTCGGAAGCGTCAGCATATGCCCAGGCACGGGCAGCACCAGTAAGAACGCTATACCTTCAGCTCCTGGTCGTGTGCGAGGATGGTGCGCGTAAGCTTGGTGAGCATGTAGCCAGGGCTAGGCGGAGGTGAGAGACTTCGGTTAGTGTGGCAAGACATAGGCTATGACGTCATCACCGACCTGAGAGTGTTGACACGAACACCCTTCTTGGCCCATTCCACACCCAAGCTCGCCGCCATATGCTTCACCGCTAAAAACACAGAGTCACACGACCGTCAACAGATGTTCACCTCCGCCCTTGGCGGGGACACGCACCGGCTTTGGCGGCGTTGTACGGAGTCTGGGGCTGGGGGATGTTGACAATCTGGGGAGTGTGGGGTATCAGCCGCAGTTACGCCGAAGAATGATCGGAATCGGGCCCACATTGGCGCTCATGCTGGCAACCAAAACAATACTTCCTCCGCCCTGGGGAATCATGTTGCGCGCGGCCTCGCGTGCGGTGAAGAACGCGCCGTGGACGTTGATGTCATAGAGACGCTTTATCCGGTCGAAGGGGTAGCTGGAGGCGGGGGAGAGAACAAGCTTGGCGTCAGCGGGGAGTGGGAAGGCAAACAAGGCGCCGTAACGCACTCGAATGCGGAGTAGTTCTCGACAATACCTGCCGGGAGCACAGAACGCGGTAAACACATGATGGGGGTGGAACGACGGGGGTAAAGTATGACGGACCTGCTGAGGCGACGACCGAGTCGACCCGCCCATACGTGTCCATGACGCGCCGGAACGCCTGCTGCACCGAGAGCTCCGAAGAGACATCGCAGCCGACGCCCATGACACGGTAGTCGCTGGGTTCCATCTGACTGTCAACTTCACGCCTTATCAGTAACGTGTTGCAGCAGACGGAGGAAGGCAGGACCGGAGAAGAAGGCGGGAGAAGCGAGGGAGGGTCGGAAAGGTGGTACTGACCGCATGCAGCCTTGACGAGCTCCTGCGCAGCGTGCTCTGCCTCGTCCTCCTTGAGGTCGACAATAACGAGAGACGTGCATCCGGACTCGACGAACGCGCGGCAGAACTCGTTTCCGAGACCGCGCGCTGCACCAGTGACAACACAGACCTGTTCGGGGAGAAGGAACGGGGTAAGCGAAAGCGCGAGGGTAGGAAAGTAGGTGACGCGCACCTTGTTGGACATGGAGAAGTCGGGGAGGGCCTTGACGACGCGCGCCTTCGCCGCGATGGTGTTCAGCCTGGCGGCGGCATCGTCGCTGTTGAACCGCGCATGGACGGCGACAGTGCGGGGAGCGCGAGGTGCACGTAAAAGGGCACGCGAGGTGGCAGGGAGGGTGCGAGCGAAGAGGGAGGAGGCCATGGACGTGACGGTGGTGGTGGGGGGAAGCAGGGGGAGGAAGGCGGGTGGTGGGCCGGATTTATGTGTCGAGGACGAATGCGAGACGAGGCCAGACTCGGAGCCAGTCTGGGAGCGCTGTTGTCTGTCCTGGTCGCAGGCGAGGGTCCATAAGCCCCCCACGCGACGATTGGCCAACATGCGCCCCGGCCATTGGCCACACCTCCCCGCTCGGCCTCGCGGTCCGACATCCTTTCCCCCAGGGCAGCGCTCTTGCCCGACGTCTATCAAGCCGCCCTGCCCAGGCCTTGGCTTTCCCCGCACCCCCAGCCTCGAACCCGCCCGGCATTTCCTGTCTCAAATTATTTACCGCCATCTGGCTCTCCGCGGGCCTACGACGGATCTCATCTCATTCGCGTCCCACACCATGTCATCCCCTCGTCTGTCGAGCATATCAGATCGCTGGTCTATTACCACCAACGCGCGGTACAGACATACGTAGCGAAACACAGATAGGTATGAGGGGGTCATATGAGGGAACGAGCGTGGGGTATCCGTTCGAGATGAGCAACAACAGAATAGCAAACCGAATAAACACATCTAAAGTATATAGCTCTGTATCTGTAGACGTAAAACGTACGAAATGAAGACTCGATCTGTCGAACGTCAAATACCCTGGCGGAGTAGAAATGCAGAAAACGACCGCGAGCACCCAACCGACACGGCCCTTTCCGCCAGGGTGAATGTTGTACACAGTCTCGGGGTCGGGTGACACCGAAATCGATGGATGGGTTGAGCGAGTGTGCAGGCCAGGAGGATCGGTGAGATGGAAGAGGGACCAGGACAACGCGGTAGGGAGAGGCAGAGGGAGAGTGATGGTTGATAGTGAGGGAAACGAGTAGAGAACGTCCAGACAAGCGCAAAACGTACACAAGACCACCGCATCCGCGCCGATCACAGACAGGCAAACTTGGACTTCCGCCGTTGCAGCTCCTCCATTCGGCTGTCGAGCTGTGCCCGCGCGCTCTCCTTCGCCCTCCGCTCCTCGACTAGGCGCGACTCGAGCGACTGCTTTTCCTCTACGATCGACCGTCGCACGTTGACCACCTCCGCCTTGGCGTCCGCGAGCTCCACCCGCAGGCTCCCAATTTGCGAATTCAGACCGTCGCGTTCCCGCGCCAACTCCGTCGCCTGCATCCGCGCCTTCCGGACTGTGGAACAAGCCGTAACATGTCAGTCGCCACGCCCGTCACGCAAATCACCGTCTCTTAGCCTTTCCGGGCGGCCGAACACGATGCAAGCACAGACGCGGGAACACTCACGATTTTTCTCAGAATCCCCAAGCGACGCTTCGAGCGTGGCGACCATGTCCATGTGAGCCTGGAGATCAGTCTCGCAATGGGTCAGCTGCTTGTTAAGCGTCTTGATCATCGCTTCCTGTTCTTCGATCTGTTTCGTCTGTTGCGCCAGCTGCGCAACGACCTTTGGATCGGGCTCCCGGGGCCCAGAGAGCGGCGACGGCAGGCCTCCGGCAATCGAGTGGTTAACAGATGTCGCAGGAGTCGATGGCGTCTCGCCGTCCAAGCTGATACTGCGTGTGGACATGGCGGTGGAAGACGATGAGCTGTGCTGCTCGTGGACGATTCTCGGTGCGGGAGGAATAGGGACGGTGGGAGGCGGCGTGGGAGGCGGGAGCTTGCCGGGCGACATAATGCCGGTCGCACGTGTGTAGGACACAGTACGGTCCATCGGTGGACGCGAAGGAGTTGTGGGGCTGCCAAGTTGTTGCTGCAAGTCCCGGAGAAGTGTATCTTGGCGGTTCTTCTCGGACATGAGATTGTCCATCTCGTCCTTCGTGCGTTGCAGGTTCTCTTGCATCTCCGCAATGACCGAGCGGTGTCTCTCAAGCTCGTCGACGAGCGACTGTCGCTTAGACGCCTCCTTGACGAGAGCCGACGTCTCTTCGCGCGTCCGTTGGAGCTCCGCACGCAGCTTCTCAACCTCCGTTGCCAGCTCATCGCGCTCGCCTTGAACAGTCGACACCTCCATTTCGAGCGCGGTGATGGAGTCGGTCTTCTGCTGGATCGCCGACTCGTGCGTTTGGCGCATCTCCTCGCGTGCGTGAGCCCACTCGTCAGACGCGGCCTTGTGCGTGTCGAGCTCGTCCAGGAGGTTGTTGTGCTCCTTTGAGAGGTTCTCGAGTTCCTCCGCGTGCTTCTTCCGGAGATCCTCGAGAAGGAGGCTGTGGTTCCGGAGGATGGTCTCGCGTTCTGCAACGTGACCCTTCACCTCACCGAGCGTCGCCTTCAGCTGCGCTTTCTCAGAAGCAAGAAGCTCATCACTCCGCGACCTCGCGTCCTCCATTTCCGAACGATGCTGCTCTTGAGTAGCTATAAGGGCAGCGTGAGCCTCAGCGAGGGCAGTCTGATGCTCGCCCGTAAGACGAGCGATCTCCTCCGTCTGCTCCTTGAGAAGAGAGGCGCGCTGCTCCTCCAAATCGCTGCTCGACGACGAAAGCGCGGCCCTGTGCGACTCCACGAGAAGGTCGAGCTCCTCAGCGTGAGTGCGCTGAAGTGCGGCGAGAGCGGTCCCGTGTTCGGTCTTCAGGGTCTTCACAGCTTCGTCATGCTGAGCCTGTGAAGTCGCCAGCCGTCCTTCTGCTGCCTGCCGCTGCTCGTCCGCAGCCGTCTTCGCTTGCTCGACCTCGGAGCGCAAAGCGGCCTCCGAGGCGGCGCGCTCGGTCTTGCTCTCCTCCAAAGCAGCGGTTAACCTCGCGATCTCCTGGGCTGACTCCTCCTTCAGCTTTGCGACAGCAGCGGAGTGCCCCCCGACGAGATTCTCGATGGCAGTCGCATGCTCCTTCTCCTTGTCCGCAAGGGCACGGGCGTGCTCCACATGAAGGCGCTCGACCTCGTCGCTGAACTGGAGCTCCTTGTTGGCGAGGGCCTGAGAGTGGTCCGCCTTGAGACGCTGAAGAGACTCGCGGTGTTGCTCGACCTTCGCAGCGAGTGCCTGCGCATGCTCGTCCTTCAACCGCTGCCTATCGTCGGAGAACTGCTGCTCCTTGTTCTTGATAGCGGAAGCGTGCTCCTCCTGCAATGCTTGAAGCGCAACGTCGCGGGCGGATTCGGACTCTGAGAGGGAACCCTGGCGTGCGATCTCCTCCATACGGAGCTCCCGGGAGTGCTCGTCTTTCAGCCGCTCCATCGCGGTCGCAGCTTCAGCCGCCTGCTTCTCAAGTGCCTGAGCGTGGTCGGCGCGGAGCTTGGTCAAGGCGTTGTAGTACTCCTCTTCGGTACGAGAGAGGCGAGAGGCATGCTGCTCCTCGACGGTCTTCGTCGCCTCCTGGTGCTCGATGATGACCTTGGCAAAGGCATCGGTATGCTCAGCCTTGACCTTCTGCAAGGTCTCCTCCGCCTCTTGCGCGCGACGACGGACTTCCTGCAAATGGTCGGCCTCGAGCTTGCCAACAGCGGCGGCGTGCTCAGCCTTGAGGACGTTGATCGCGCCCTCGTGGTCAGAAGCGGTCTGCGAGATAGCAGCCTCGTGCTGAGAGCGAGTGCGCTCGAGCAGCTCGGTCGCCGAGTCAAGACGACGACGCAACTCCTCTTCGTGCTCCGTCTTCAGCTTGCCGAAGGCCTCCTCGTGCTCACGCTGAGCGTTCTCGAGGGCAGAAGACGATTCGGCGACCTGAGTACGAAGCTCTCCTAGAGACACCTCGTGGTCGTCATTGAGCTTGGAGACGAGGGCGTCAAGTTCGGCCTCCTTGATACGAAGAGCATCCTCGTGCGCGGCCTTCAGCTGCTGGACCTCGGACGCGTGACTGTCCTCAGCTTGCTTCAGGGACTCGACGAGCTCAGCTTCGCGCTTCTCGAGGTCATCCAAAGCGTTCTGGAGCTCAACTCCATGGCGCTCTGACTCCTCCAGTGACTGGGCCAGTTCTGCCTGACGAACTTGGAGAACCTCCATCTCCTTGATGTCCTGCGCGTGGTTCGCGAGGTCCTCCTCGTGCTTCTTGCGAAGAGCTTCAAGCTCCGTGCTCATGTTGAGGGCCTGACGCAACATGAACGACCAGAATTGCTTGTATGCAAGTTCGAGCACTACATACCTGATCACGAGAAAGCACCTGCAGGTCCTCGTGCTGCTTACGTACCTGGTTGAGCTGGGTCGAGAGGTTGTCAACAACCTCCTTGTGACTTGACTCTTTCTGAGCCATAGACCTACAAGCGACGTGTAAGTCAATGACTACACCTGATGAGAGATGCACACATACCGCATGAGCTCGTTGAGTCTCTCCAGCGACTCGTCTACATCGGAAGCGGTGTATTGATTGGCGTGATGGAGGTCCAAACTCTTGCGGATCTCGCTGAACTGAGTGATGGTTTTGGGGGAAAGGTTGAGAGGGGCTTTGCCATTGGGCTCGGAAACTTCTCGCTGCAGGGTTGCAACCTGCCTTGCTTCCTTCTCCTTCAGCGTAGTCTCGAGAGCGGAGATCTCTGCCTCCCGTTCCTTGATAACGTCCTGGAGGCGCATGATTTCCTCTTCGAGACTGGCAACGGAACGCTCGGTGGGGGAGACCGCGACGGAAGGCAGGGAAATAGATAAGTTGGGACGGGAATGACCGGGGGACATGGAGATCGAACTACTGGTGCCGTGACTAGACGTAGAGGCTTTGCGCGACCTGGCCGAGGACAGCTCCTGCGATAGCGATACAGATTGCGAGAGCGATCTGACTGCCGTGTGATTAGGAGGCACGTTCTTCTCAATACCGAATACATACCTCGAATGGAGCGACTCCGACGAGGCCGCATTGCGGAAAAAAAGGCGTCGCCCCGATCCGTTCGACGGCTCCTGGTCCCTAGTCCTCGTCATCCTCCGCCTGGGTGAAACGTCTCCACGCTCAGGAGTCTCGGGTGCAGCCACCGGAGCGTTGACCTTTGCTTCCTGTAGCTGGGCAGCAAGGTCAGCAATCTCGCGGAGAGCATCGCGGTACTTTGCAGTGACAGACGACAGGTCTGCGAGGGTAGCCGTGTGGGTTTGCTGGAGGGCGACGAGCTGCGATTCGACTGACCCGTCGACCTCGTGGATGGATGAGACCTCTGAGTTGGCACCGGTCGTCGTAGTCCCATTAGTTGTCGCGCCGTTCCTCTTCATTGGGCCGGCTTCGAGCGCCCTCTTCGCCTTCTCCACCTCACTTGCCAGCTCTCCCAACCTCTCCCTCTCCTCGCTCGCATCCCGCCTCTTCGCCTCCAACTCCTCCATCTTCTGCTCCAACTGGCGGACCTTCGCCTCCCTCTGCTCTAGATCTGACCTCCAACTCTCGCCATCCTGCTTCAAGCTCGCCAAGCGGGACTCCAGGGTCAGCACCTGTTCGCGACGCTTCTCGCACTCGTGCTCAAGCTCCTCTACGGTCTCCCGCAGCGCGAGCACAGACTCGTCAGACTTCGCCAGACGTGCTTCCAAGTCTGTGATGTACGCCGAGGAGTGCGATTCGGTGTCTCTGAAGCGCGCAAGCTCGCGTTTGAGGTCGGTGATGGAACCACTCGACGACATCTGGGTCTCGTCGTACTGTCGGACCTTCTCCTCAAGGTCGTGAACGTAAGCCTGCGAAAGAAGCATCAGTAATATAGCTGAATGGAATGTGAACCCTCTCGTGCCTCTGTCGACGCTTCGCGTTCGGACAACTTCGCGACGCGGGCCTTCAGCTCTTCCACATACATCTCCGTAGTGGAATGGCGGTCGGCCAGCGCGTTGTACTCGTTCTCCTTCTCGTCGTAGAGATCGTTCGTGTGACGAAGGGCAGCGCGGTTGAGCTTGAGCTCCGCCTCCATCGCGCTGATGGTCTTCTCGTACTCCTCGATGACCGGTCCAACAATCTCCTCGTACTTCGAAGTCCCCCCCAGACGGCCGCCGGTCGAGTTCCTCTGCTTGTCTGCAAGCTCGTTGCGCAACCGAGTGAGCTCCTCGGTACGCTCGACGAACTTCTCGCGCAGGTCCTCGTAGTTGTTCTGAAGTTCCGTCATCTGCGCCAGAACCTTCTTGGGAGCCGTCGCCTCCGCGGAGTCGGAGGACGAGCTTGAAACGGCGGCACCGGTACCGCCTCCGCCCTCCTTGATCTGCTTCAGCTCCTTCCTCAACCGCGTCACCATCCCCTGCAACCACTCGACATCCTCCCACCCATCCTCCTTCTCGTTGACGACGGCGCGGTTCTTGATGTTCCTGGCACGGTTCGCGTACTTGAGCGTGTTCACGGTCTCGTTCACGTTCCACTCGGCGGGGCTAACACATGCGATCATAAGTGTATGCGCGTTACCTCCGAGGGAATCTTGGAGGAGACGCGTAAGCTTGGAATCACGGTACGGAATGTATGACGCAGTGTTTGACTTCGCCTTGGCGGGGTCACCGAGAGCGGAGATGACGTTTCCGAGCGCGAGAAGACCACTGTTGATGGAGATACCCTCCTTGACACGTTCGCCCGCAGCCGCCGTGCGTTTGAGCTAGACGAAGGTTAAGATCGAAAACAACGGCTCGTGTCTGAGGAAGAACACTCACTCGTTCCGAGCCAGCCAAATCGACAAAGTGGAACTTGGAGGTTACCGTCACCCACTCCCCACGATCCTCACCTCCCCCCTCCTTCGCACCATTTCTTCCGGCATCCGGCGACAAGAATCCGAGCGAACTTGCAGGACGTCCACCACGGGCAATGGCGGAGTGGAAGCTCGGAGTTGGAGGCCGGCCAAAAGTAGGCGAAGAGACCCGGCTGCCACTGCCGGGCGTGACAACGGAACCGGGTCGAGCAATGCGAGAGGGTGATCGTCCATTGGGGGGAAGAGGCGATGATGAGCGTGGGGGCGGGCCGCTTCCGGTGAACTTCTTCTGCGTCAGCGTCAGAGAAAAGATTGCATGAGAACGCGACGATTGCGCGTTCATGTCGGTCTCATTCGTGCGCCGGATAGCAGCACCTTGTCGGATCAGGCTGGGCGGAGGAGGGCGTCAGTAACGTAACCCAAAGCTACGCCCGCGGGCGTACTGCGGGGGGCAGTAAAAACACACCACAGACGCAGCGTACTGGCGGAAGGGTAACGGTTGCAACACGGATGAAACACTCACTTCATGACATCGTTGGCATTCTTCACGTTCACCTCGCGGAGACCCTCCCAGATGATGTGGCCCTGCTTGTCCTCCCGAATTTGCACGTCCCTTCTACCAGCGGAACCGTCCGCGAGCAGGTCAATTAAGTCTTCGTTGTAGAGTTCAATATACGAGCCCTTGATATTGTAGGACCAAGCCCCAGCGCGTTCCTCCTTGAGCTCCCTGCAGCGGGAAAATATCATGGATACAGAACGAGGAATGATACCCATGCCGTTATCGGGGTCCATTGGGTCCGCGTCCAAGTCGATACCGGTCATGGTAAACGTCTTGCCGCTGCTGGTCTGACCATACGCCAAAATTGTGCAGTTGAAACCTTCCACGAAACGAGAAAGGAGGGGCTGCGCGGTGGAGGTGAACATCGCATGCTGTGTGGTTGCCGGGGGGTGGACTTGGTCGAAGGTGAACATCTGTTTTTTGGCGTTGTTGGCCGAGGACGAGGCGGGTGCTGCGGGGGCACCGGGACCAGGGGAAGGAGTGGCATCCACGCTGACAGTGGTGTTCGAGACGGCATTGATAACATTACGCTGAAAGCGAGATGGAATGGAAGTGAGGTCGTGCTGGTTGGTGGGTCGGATACGCAGGGCTAGAATTGCGAATGTGAGGACACGGGTGCGAAGAGCTGGAGACGGACTCACCGACTTGCACCGAGGTGGAGGCAGCACTGGACGGCTGCGACGGCGCCATGGCGGGAGGCGTGCGCGGGAGCGACGAGAGCACAGGGCCTCGAGGACGTCCGGAGGAATGTCGAAGGAAGGGGAAGGAGGAAGAGGGGACAACGAACGGAACTTGCCCGGCTGGGGTCGGGGTCACTAGGCTGGCCCCGCTAGCGAGACTCGGCCAATCACCGTCTAAACAGCCTTATAAATCTTGCTTCTAGTCACACCCTAATATCTCCTTCTAAGCGCCCTCCCCGCTCTTACAATACAGCCTGTCCGAGAGTATCAAAATGATCATGTTGCAAACTGACGAGTCTCGTAGCCCAGGCGATGTTATTTCCGCACCCCGTGTTTCTGCACTTAGGAGGCTTGAACGCCACGGATCGCCGAGAGTGCCAGATGCCGTTTTGTACCCCCGGACCGAGCGCTGGCGCTGATCATTGATCTCGCACACTTCTCCGCTAACGGGGTGTCGTCGTAACCACCCTCACGGCACCCGTAACGGCTAAGTGCTCTCGATGAGTTCGGACATCGCGGGACATCGTGGGGCCCATTCATCCGTTCCATAGAATTCATATCAGAACCAGTGATCCTGATCCCGAGTCGAAGGCACAAAGCCAGCATCCGCTACCGTAACACGACTCTCACCGGTCACCGGCGAGCACCTTGACCGCACCGACGGCATGACGACGCCTCATACCTATGGATTCTCAGACTGTCTCAGATATGTCGAGCACAGTTGCATGGAAATGCGGCGCAGGGTATACTGACTGATACATGGAAGTTGGACATTTCGGCCTCAATGCGCCCTGGGAATTGTTTTTCATATTTGTACCTGTCCCTGGTCGAAGAAGTTCAGTAATGTCACGAAAGGTACGGACGGAAAAAACGAACCGCCGCATTCAGTACGCAGATGCTTCTCCACTCCTCGTAGAACAGAAGTATGCCATGCCCTACCATGCCTTCCGACCCGTGGCGGGATCACGCCCGCCCACCTCTAGCTCTCCCGTTCTCTCCGGGAACAAGAACCCGACCCGCCGGTAAATCCTCTCTGCCCTGGGATCAAGTACGTGAAGATTGACCTTTTCCTTTGATCCAAACGAAGCTTTGATGGCTCCTTCGGTGCCGGTGGACTGCACCCCCAGATCGACGAGTTATCGCTCGAACCATGGCCTCGGCGATGCCTTTGAGGCGATGCTCTAGGCGGAGGAGATATGCGATGGCAGTGGGTGTTGGGAATGAACTGGAGTTTGCGAATTCGAGGCGAAGTGGAAGGAGGAACTCGAGAGATCATCCAGAGTAGCCAAAGTCGCGGTACCATTTAGAACTGCGTTGGTCCGCGGGAGGACCGAGGCCTTGCTGGTATAACTAAGCCTGACAGGCGGTCCGCGCTCGAGCAACGCCTTGAATGCGTTGTCAGGTCCGATGACTTGTCCGAGAGGAAGTGGATCATAGGGAATGGCAGAGAAGCGTGACGCCAGCGACAATCTCTAAGGTGGGCATCTCGTCCTCGCTTCATGGTGTGCACAGTAATTGAGGAGCCACGGGAGAAGGCTTCGTGAGGCGTATGCTGGGTTTACAATGCGCGGCCAATATGAAAAGTCAGCGGCGCATCGAGCATGCAAGATATTCGCAAACATACATACAGTCAGAGTCGCCCCGATACACTGCTAATAGGGTCACGGTATCGGGATCCACAGGAGCCGTCGACCTTTGAACGACATCGTAGAGGTTCCCGATGCTGAAGTTCATGAAGCTATTATCGTAGTGCTTCACTGCCTCCAGGGATGCGATAGGTTGCTCGTAGCTTTCGATGCGGAGTTCAGCCATGTTGGACGTCCAGGGATGCGATCTGAAGTCGATGCTCTGTTAAGACGTCTGCAGTGAGTCTCATTCACGCGCATGGCATCATAAGAACTGTTCGTTAGACATATTATGTTCGTTAGACGTATTATCACTGTAGCTCTTAGGTTTCTGGAGGCTTGCAGGTGTTGGCATGCTCACCAAGACTTTGTGAGTAAGTCTGCCTAGAGTAAGTACTAGATTGTCAGACGGTGGAGGCCCATAGAGTACGGGCGGAACCGCTGCCAATTGAACCCTATTGAACCGGTGCGATTCACCTGATCGGCGTCATGGAGTACTGTAACTGCGCGCTCCCGACGAGTACTCATCCCTTGAGACCTCCCCTAGACCTCCCCGTCCCACCTCTTTGATTTGTGCAGAGTTGACTGCCCAGAGTCCTCTGCATAGTACCCTATTTCAAGGCTCGAAGACTGCGAAATGGCGCCGCCCGAGATTTTCAACCTGAGCCAACAGAGCCCCGTCACCTGCCATGCCTTCAATGCGGACCGTTCCCGTACGTTCATCCTATTCAGGTCGCATCCATGCCCGTTCTCAGCTAGGATCGCCATCGTCGTAGAAATCGCCGTCAGCCTGAATTCCAATGAAGTCCGGATCTACGCCCGCCAGGGCAACGACTGGAACCATGTCGACACGCTCTCCGAGGTGCGTCCCATCTGCTGCATTTTATAATAGGTTCTTACTCCCTTCACCTACCCATGTACCACAGCACGACAAGCCGATCACCTCCATTGACTGGGCCCCCAAGTCCAACCGCATCGTGACGTCCGCGCAGGACAGGAACGCCTATGTCTGGCAGCAGAGTCCCGACCCCCAGACCGGACACATGGTCTGGAAGCCCACCTTGGTGTTGCTTCGCGTCAACCGTGCGGCGACGTTCGTACGCTGGAGCCCTAACGAGGACAAGTTTGCTGTTGCCAGTGGTGCCCGGTGAGTCTATACCATCCCGCTTGTCCCTGCCTTTGCTTAGAGGTTCCAGCGCGATCGCCATTTGCTCTTTTGATCCCGAGGGTGACTGGTGGGTGTCGCGTCTGCTCAAGAAGCCCCTTCGGTCCACGGTCCTGTCCGTCGACTGGCATCCCAACAATGTATTGCTCGCCGCCGGCTGTGCTGACATGAAGGCGCGTGTGTTCTCCGCGTACATTAAGGACGTCGACAAGAGGTGCGTTTTACGTCCATCGCTGCGCCTCTTACAGTTGTTGATGGTGTAAGCAGGCCCGCGCCCTCCGTTTGGGGCGAGAAGCTCCCATTCAACACTATCTGTGGTGAATACGCCAGCCCGTCAGGCGGCTGGGTCCACAGTGTCGCTTTCTCCCCATCCGGTGATGCGCTTGCCTTCGCCGGTGAGTATACTCAAGTTTGCAGTGCGATCCCCAGCTAACATCGGTGTAGCCCATGACAGTTCCATCAATGTCGTCTACCCCGGGGGGCCGGCCGTCTACAACATCAAGTTGTCCATCCTTCCCCTGGTCACCTTGACCTGGACGACTGAAGAGTCCATCGTGGCCGCCGGCCACGACTGCCAGCCCTTGGTCTTCGCCGGCAACCAGGGCAGCTGGGAGCTCATCGGCGGCCTCGACGACCCGCAGTCCAACAAGGCCTCTGGCGGCTCCCGCTCGGGCGGCGACGGGGCACCTGGCCGCCTCAAGAGCGCTGCGTTCAACACGTTCCGTAACGCTGCGGAGCGCGGTATCTCGAACGTCCCTGGGTCTCCCACTGCCGCGTCTTCGACCGAGTCGGAGATCTTCACCGTTCATCAGAACACGATCACCAGCGTCCGGCCGTACTCGGGCGTGCCGGGGCAGATCGCGCAGGTCAGCACGTCGGGTGTGGACGGGAAGCTTGTTGTGTGGGACGTGAACGCCGTCACGCCGATCAGCGCGACTGGGCTGGCGGGGAAGTTGGGCAAGCTGCAGGTGCGGTGAAAGCATGTATCGATACAAGTAGTGTACAGTAAGGGAACCATAATGAAATGCGATGAGAATACAGCTGCGGTCTGGACGTGATGCTGTCGTTGGGGGTTCGGAAGGAATGAATGGGGAGTGCGTTGTTCATTCCCTGATCGTGTTGTCTGCCGTTGAGTCCGCATATCCGCCTGATATGTCCGCGACGGGCTGTTCGTTGATGACGGCCCAGACTGATGCCTTGAACTGGGGAATGGAACATGGATATGATCAAGATTTGTTGCAAGTTGTATCCGTGACGACACGTACCAACGTCAAGACCAAACCCATCTTCACCTCCAGCGCCCGCAGCTGCTTGAGCATCTTCTCGTCCGGGGCCTCGCTCACTCGACGCGTCTCGGCGACCAGCTGGACGATCTAACGTTTGAACGCCGCAGTTCGACGTGTAGCATGCAGAAGAGCGCACCTCTTTGATGTTCTGGGACAGTTTGGCGTATTGCCACAGCACCTCCGCCTCGAGTTCGGATAGATTGGGGTGGCCCTCGTACGGGTTCGTTTCAAAGACTGAGCTTGACAATGAGGTGGACATGTTGATCGTCGTCGGGTGGCACCAAGGTTACATGGGCATCGGAAAAGAGACAGTGGGAAGCGATGCGGGATGAGGAACGAACGGTAAGGTGGACGGCGGTGACTTTGTGCCCACTACGGTGAATTATTCGACATGGCACGTGATCGCGGTTGTTACCGTGCCGACGCGTCGACGCGTTCGAAGCAGTCAGGGCACGACCACTCTCCAGCCACCACATCACTCCCAGCTCAGCCATTCCGCTCTGTTCGAGCACTCGCACCGAACATAATATCATGCGAGAATGCCTGCCATCCACAGTAAAGCTGCCTCCGCGCCGCCAAGCACTACCCGCAACCAGCCCGCCTCCATACCTCTGGCCAGCACCGTAACCCAGCTTTGTTTGATCGTCTCAAGAAGGTTCGATCACAAGTGCAGCCTCGTGCCAACAATTTCGTGCGGAAAGTCTTCCAACGAGCCCTTCATCTTGAATTCTTGTTTCAGTTAAAGCTGGCACCGCAGTTTCGTCTATTGTCCTCTCCTTCGCGATACGGATTCTTGAAGCTTGAAGGAGCGTACCGGTGTTCGCCTTCTTTCACCCCGGTTAGGCCCAATCAACCTGCCGGCCCCGGGGATGGACGGCCAATCTATTAGTGGTACGTTTCCATTCTGTACCATCTGTCCTGTTGGCTTACGTGTCACTTTGATACTGGTTCCGACTTAGCCCCACCGATGTCGAAGAGTTCCTCAGAAAGGTTCAAGACTTGTCTAGCAACTTTCGGTCAAAAGGAGTTCAAAAGGTAGAGCCCACGAGGCGGTGCTGCTGCAGGTGCAAGCCGAAACGTTAACGCGTACGTCCGTAGCCTTCTCGACCCCGTTTCTGTTCCAAAACTGTAAATTAGACTGTGCCAGCTTCCATCTTCCAGAACCCGTGGCTGTCCCTGTGTCATTCGCGTGGGCGCGCGATCTAACACTAGTACTGACTGAGAATTGCTAGCACTAACAGATATCATACAATCAAACCTCATCCGTGTTTCGCCATCCGGAACGCCGGGCTTACTTCTTTGCCTCGGGGGTGACCCCTTGACAGAGGCTGAGTCTATACTCAGCAGCCGTGCCATTTACACGTCTTGCCACCTACCATGCTCCCGACCCCTTCCGCGCCCACCAGTCCCGGCGACTTCGCCTGACAATAAGAAGGACCGCACCAAACAATAACCCTCCCTTTCGCGGACCCGTATCTGAGCTCAAACGCTCTGCACGCCCCCGCCTCATGCCTCGTCTCGAGCCCGTTCGCTCGCTTGGCCGCTTGCCGCCCTCCCTGAAATTAGAGCTAGGGCGAGGTCGACGATCAGCACTAGCGCCGCCTCATGGTCCATCTGCGCACCCTCGATCAGGGAGCCCGTCTGCCCCTCGGAGCTCATCTTGACGCCATGTGCGCGAAACGAGGGCTCCTAGAGCCGTTCCAAGTGTTACAGGTATGCATGTCTGCGCGCCAGCCATTGATGATCCGGACGCGCGCGACGTGCTCACACAATAGCGGGAGTTCATTGCAGCGGTGTCTGGATCTGGAGACGCGCGGATGGGCCGGAACCGAACAGCTACGGTCGTCGGCTGAGCCCATCGAGTCCGACATTCCCGAACACCCTCAATGCCAGATGCTGCCTGGGGTGGCAGGCCGTGGCCGTGCATTGGTGGCGTCTCGATCTCAGCACAGAGGGCAGGACACATCCCGCCATGCAGTGACGTACCATGTCGAGAATGAACGTTAGAACGCGGGGTCGATATATGAATTACCCGACGCTGCACGCTGTGCAGCATCCTGCGATTTCGCGATTTCATCGCAAATATTAATATTGACTGCCACAGGGACCAGCGCCTGTCCAAGGCCCCGGTGAACCCCATCGAGGTTCAACGTTCAATGTTCAACGTTCAATGCTTCTCGTCGAAGCTCGTCGAAGGGAGCATCGGACTGATCGCCCTGATTGTATCCGGATAAGTAGGTAAGCAATGGGCCCCACATAACTTGCGGCTTCGTGCCCTGCCGGCGGTAAGGAGCGCCGCATTGAAAGAACGCATATGCACGCATCTCCCGTGCACACCTTCTACCGCAACCACAATAGATGCAATAACCGACGTGAGGTCGCGACGGTGCATTCTCGAAGTCTACCCGTTAGCCTAGAGGGGCCGGAGCTCGCTCGTCGCGAGGTCCTCAGAGACGTCAAAGTCGGACAAGAGACCTAGAGATCGGGCAAGACAATAAGAAACATGATCGGCCAAGCGGATTGTCTCGGACATACGTAACGGCTGGGCGAACCGCACTACGGCGCAGTCCTATCGTCTCCTGTGCTGTGGCCCTCGTGCGGCCCCGCCCGGTTTCACCGTAGGCCGAGTGGACGTCGGTGGTCCTGGGATCTAAGAACGTCTCCTATTATTGCTCTGGAGCTGTCAGTTGGCGTGCCGGACAGGCGTCCACTATGACTATATCGCGATGAACGCACCTTGTGATCCTGCCCAAAGACAATAATCGACCGAGCACGTAATAATGGGCTGCCTAGCGGTCGTCGTGGGGTCTCAAGATGTATATGCGGTGCTGTCATACGTACCGTCATCATCGTCGTCCATTGTCTGGCACACACCTTCAGAAACCGTAGTCGAACGCGAACACACGGTGCGAGCGGGGGAAGGCAAAGTCAATGGGCCATGAGGATGGGAACGAACGAATGTGCAATGTCCGACTGTTCGTATTGAACGCGAGAATAGGTGATAGCACTGAATGGCAAGTAGTAGGGTAAGCATCCTGGCAGACTGGCACGCGGCACCTCCGCTCGACGTCACCTCCCCTCCTCATCCTCGCCAGACTGCCGTGTGCGTGAGCGTGTGAAGCGATACAACGTGTACCATCCTACAACTCCTGAGTTATCCGTGGGCTGGCGTAGGGCTGCGCGCGCATCGTCTCTAAAAACGACGGCGGGACTATGATGAGGATCGGTGTACAGGTATCCGGGGGAAAGGGAAGGGCCGAGGGAACCGCGACGGGGGCGGGCGGTGGCCCGGTGATTCGTGTAAGACAAAGGAATGTTTATGCGAGAGAGCGGGTTGGGCACGCCGGTGAGCGATATACAGTATGACACAGTGATGGGCGAGACCTACAGGCGGCAGGTTAGCCTTCGGTTGAACTTGAAGGACGGAGACATAGAGACGTACTTCTTTAAGTTTACGGTTACATACATCCGGCAATATGAATTGCAATAAAGTTATGACATGAAGGTCGAAAGCGAGTCAATTGTAGTGTGAAGGGCGATTAGACGTGCGACGTCCGGGATTGGGCACGGACGATGACGATTGGGTGCGTGTATGAAGAGGCACGAGGAAGCGTGGGTCATGACGGAGCCGATCGTGACGAGGCCGGTCGTGAACGGGGAACTCTGGGAAACCAATGCGTTACTTGCTGCTGTTCCGGCGGGAGGCGGAGGGACCCGCATCGGAGGCTCGGTAGCTGATCACAGGGTCGGACTGCGAGTGTCCTAGCCGTCGTGTCGTCCGGGGTCGTCCGCGGGGCGGGTCCCCGGCGTAAGCTCGGGCCTTGGCCTTGATGAGGTATATGCCGTCCTCCTCGTTATCGGCTAAACAGACGCGGTACTCATCAGGGTCCGCAAGCGTCGAGTCGTCCTGGGTCATGTACCCGTCCGAGTCCGAGTCAGGTTCGTGCTCGCAATCACTGTCGCTGTCGCTGTAGTCGCAATACGAGTATACACGACGCCAGTACTGTCCGAGGAAGAGTTTGATATGGTCTCCCATCTGCAGACACTCGACGTTCCGAGCGAGACCGTCCCAGGTAAGGTCGCCGTTCTCGAGTGCTTCCTCCATGAAGGACGTCGACCCGAAGTAGATGTAGTGGACGATGTGATGGAAGGAGGCAGAGTCGGGGACAGGGAGATGGATGACAGGATGCGTATATGTCGACGAGGGGAGAATACAAGGAAACCGGAGTGGAGAAGGGGACGACCGGCGGGACAGACCTGAGAGCGTCGGCGGTTCCATTGCGAGGTCGAATGGCGATGCGCCGTTGAAGAGACCGCGGAAAAGGGCAGAGTGGGCGCACAAGTAGTCCATGTGCAACTATCACGGACGTCAGAGACGCAAGCAGTGCACGGAACTGGACGACTGACCTTCATGATCATCCTTCGTGGTCGGGCAGACTTTCCGGGAGGACTCCGGCCCGCCGAGGCGGGGACGTCGTCAAGCCCGAAAGTCTCTGCGCTCATCTCAGCGCTGATGCCCATGTTCCGGAACGCATCGCAAACACTTGCGGATGTTGGCACCTTGTCTGCGGAGGGGTCATGATCCAAAGAGACGACTGTACAATAAAGGACAAAGGTGAGACACGACTGCAATCACCAGGAATGGAAGAGGAACGTACCAATCGTACAATCGGAAGTCTCAGGCCTGCTCCAGTAGTGAGGCGCGAGGCGACGGAGCTGGTCAATGATGTACTCGAGGGGAACGTCTGCGAGCGCGGGAGGCGGGAAGGGGCGGGGGACAAAGGGGATGTGATGCATTGCACGGCGGGGCAGTGCCAAAGAGAAGGGCAAGGAAGACGAGGGACCAGGAATTCGGGCGAGGGAGGACGGACGAGCAGAAGCGGAATGGCTTATAGATGCGGGGACAGCGGTTCTATTGTCTGCCGGAGACATGTTTTCGGGCAAGGTATGTTGCGCAAGTGGACGGACAGGAGGCACCACCTGATTTAGCAGCCTTGCGCCGAGGGTGAGGCGGACTAGGACGATCTCCTAAGATCACTGGTCAATTGTTTCGACTCGGGGCTTCGCCCAAGGACAAAGAATGCAAACGGAAAGCAGGCCTCCGGGCGAAATCAAAGAGGAGGGTGCGAGAACGAAGAACCCCCGCAGAGGCAGAGGTGGGACACAACCTGGTCCATTAGAAGGGGGGATGGGATGCTTTATAGCGCGTACGGTGGCGATTCACGCCGCCTCGCAACCCCCAGCGAGGACAAGACTGTGGCGACGTTCGAAAGCCGGCATCTGCGCGCGATCTTGCCGCATCCGACAGCCTTCGTCTTTTGCGCTCCGCCGGAATCTGTGATGGCCCATCTCCGTCCCCGAGCCCGTTGCCGCCGTCCTGTGGGCGTCCTCCCAGCGTTGCCTTGCTCCTCGTCTCTTATTGTCTTCGCCTTCCTGTTTGAGAGCCTCGTGTCCAGGGCGTGCTCGCATCTGCTCGCATCCTTGATTCCCCTCCTCGCCTCCCCCTTCCCCTCCCCCCTGTGCCAATCACAGTCCGCTGACTCGCTAGTATCCCAGGCCCAGCATCACCCGTCTCTCCTTCACCAGAACATGCGCATCAGACACCCCGATGAATTGAATCGTAAACCGTCCGACTTCCAAGTCATGCGGCGTCGTCGGTTATTACTCCTTTCTCGCCATAGCACCTCTTCAAGCCTTCAAGCGCCGGGCGGCTCGGCCACCGGCAGATCTACACCTCATTCAAGTTAATATTGATCTGAACCCATCTCCCCGCTTGGATCTACATATATCCCTGCGGTAGATAGCCTCGTGCCCGGGAATATGTTCTCAAGTTCATTTCGGTTCCAGCCTCAATGGCCCCCATCACTGTATCGAACACTGTCGTCCAACAACGCCACTGGCGCAAACAAGTCGTGGACCCATACTACCAGTGCGCAGCTCGGGCTAGCGTGCAGCTGATCGCCTCATATGGGCGACATTGAGTCTTGACTGAATTGCAGCCAGGTATTCCTGCAGAACATGCTTGAACATCGGCCCACTCATGACGAACGCACAAAGTCCATCCGAAGCTCGGGCTGAAGATGGCGGTGGAGATTGGTGTACCACAGCACAGATGCCTAGATGGTCCTCCCCTGGCATTCGGTTCAATTGCTCGTCTACAGCGTCCAGATTTCTGCGGAACATTGACGTAAATGACAACCACTTCATCGCTTCGGTGCACCGGTCCTTTGATGTAGTCGTCACCGATATGTCAATTCCTTTGTGGCTGGTGCGTATCGTAGACTCGTGAGCACGTTCGGGCTGATCCGCGTTGCTTAAGCAATGTCGAGATTCTCCAGAACAGGAAGGGAACAAAGGGAGGGTCGCATTGATTGGAGGCCAGCTGACCATCTTCGAAGAAGGTGAGAATTTCAGGGAAGAACCCACGCGCACTCGCAACCATCGGACATTGTGCCAATCCCCGTGATATTGCATCTACTCGCCATGTACTCAGGAATAGTTACCGAGCAGGTCACGCTTAACCTTCCCGGAAGCTAAACGCAGCTACTAGCTAGATGGCACTCTACGTTTACGGTTATTTCGTATGCGCAAGCGAAAGAATAAAAGAAACAATGCCGGCATGTCCTAGGATGCCTAATCTAGGTTGCCGACCGCGCACGGAGTCGACGACGCGCAACTCGAACAGAGTTGACTCGCACAGGAACACCATCACAGAGCATTGCAGATGACCAGCACATGCACATGAAGGAATCGCCGCTTCGTGATCATCGAGGCCGGCCCCCTGCAGTAGCGAGAGAGCTGAGAAGTTGAGTCGTGTATTGCATCATGCCGACGGCGTCGAGCCGGCTAACGCTTCCCCTGGCGTCCTCTCCCGCGCCCCCGTCGTGCAGAGAAAACAATAAAACTCCATCGAGATCACATCCCTACCCACGGTCGGATGTGCTCTCCACATTCCTGCCACATTCACACAACGTTCCCCTGGAGTTGCTGATCACCGGAAGCGCGTCCGCAGTTCCAATTATGTCGCTAACTGAACGTGCACCGCTAGGGTTCTACCGGCGGGGGGCAGAGAGAGAGAAGGAGGGCACGGAACCAACTCGTCGGCGACGTGGGGTCTGGGTCGCTATCATCATGAACTTACTTGGACCTGCACGGAACGCGGCGGAGGAAGCAGATGCCGGTGGTTCGTGTGTCCGGAAAAGGCATCTTTCGTGTATCGCGCAGCGTGCGCGAATGTGGTCGGGCTGATTCCCGCAGCCTCTCTATTTAATAGGGCTAGTCTTCGAAAAAGGCATTCCGCGCAACGTCGGCATGGCGCTGCAGCCCGCCACAAGGTGCCCAAATACCACGGCGCTCGATGTCTGCGCCCCATCGTGCTGCATGACGAGAGGAAGACACATCGGCGCGCGGCGGCTATCCGACCACATACCGCGCACGCTGCCCATACGCGGGTCTCGACGCTCTCCGCAGACCTGGCATAAGACGTACACCGCAAAACGGAACACGTTGCGGGCCTTCCCGCGAATCGAGAGGGGGGCGAATTCCGTTTAATTGTGCGGGGCGGTACGGCGATCCAGATCCCCGCCGTATGACTCTCCAAAACATACGTAAGGAGGCACTCACCGGATGTTAGACTCGACAATGACACATGGTTCACTCTCCTCGGTGGCATGTGCATGCTTGGGGGCTATGTGGGAGAATAAGCAATGTGTCTGTTCTGGGACGGTTAGTAGCCGCCGCTTCAACCCTGAGTTTACGAGAGTTTCCGATCGGTCTGACCACAATGGTGCGGGGCGCGAGGGGAATGTCTTGGAAGGCTGCGGCCACCGACCACATCCGCAGTTCTCCGCCCCCAACGTCCACAGGATGATTGTTATCGGACGGAACTCTGAAGTTGACGCGTCGACGAGTCAGTGTATCCTGAATTGTACAAGTCAGTAAGTGCATGTCTACAAATGGGATGGGGACAGCAACAAATTCGTAATAAGGACATGGACAAGCGAAGCCAAGAGCGGAAGTCTGTGGATACAAGGGTGCTATCAGGTCAGCAAAGGAGACTAGGTATACAACGAGCAAGAGCCAAATGAAAGGCAAAAGAGGCGACCGCTATGCCGGGCTCCCCGCCTCACCACGCACTGGGCTCGGACGACGACGGGGCTTCTTGACCGGCTTCTTCGCGACACGCTGTCGCTTCTGCGCGCGTTCTGCCTCTACTCTGAACTCGTCGTACTCGAGCAGAGATGAAGGGCGTTTGAGCTTGATGGCCGGAAGTCTTTCCTGCTTGGGCATCGGCCGGGTGTGAATTTCGTTGGAAGGGTCCGGGACGGGGTTGCATGTAAAAGGGGCCTGGGTTCAAATTGTCAGGCAAGTCAGAAAGTTGGATTCAGGAAGGACTCACAGGCTCAATCCTCATTGCGATCCGCTGCCACTTGATGTGTTTGAGCAAGGCATGCTCGCGAAGCTCGACGTTGAGCACGGTGTCGTTGCCTTGGTTTACCGAACGTGCACCAAAACGGTCGTCCAGATCGTACGCGAACACGTCACGGAAAAATTGCTTGACATCTTCGGACAGCTTCTTGCGGTAGACGATCTTCTTTTCTTTCTGGTTCGCCAAGATCTCAGAGGCCTTGACTCCACCAAAGGGCTACCGGAGTTATGCTACATTAGACATGGTTGTTTATCGAAAGGGAAGAAACACCTACAAGACCATTCGCGAGCATGTCGAAGAATGTGACCGCTGCTGCCCACCAGTCAATTGCAAATCGGGCAGCAGGTAAGTTCGTATTGTCGTTGAGCACCTCCGGGCTCTGGAATGTGGCCGTGCCCGCCCGTTCCCAATTGTTGCCTTCATGAACGTATTGCGAGACTCCGAAGTCGGTGATCATGGCATAGCCATCCGCACCCACGAGGACATTGTCGGTCTTGATGTCGCGGTGGATGATGCCCCGAGAATGCAGGAACTCAATACCGAGGATGATGTTCGCGAAATAGAAGACGGCCTTCTTCAAGGAAAGGCGTCCACCCTCGGCGTGCTCGACATGATCTAGAAGAGATCCAGACTGACCAAGCTCGAGGAGGAGGTACGTATTGCGAGGATCGGTGTATGCATCAAGGAGCCCTGCGATAAACGGGTTCCATGGTAGGGCGCTCAAGATCCGCCGCTCGGCATGCTTCTTGGAGGCAGCTAAGTCACGATCCTGGCATTCATCGTTCTGAAACCAGGGTCGGCGTGGAACCAAGATAGTTGGATGGGCAGACTCACTCGTTCAGTGTCACGGAAGACGCGTTTGGAAATGGTTTTCATGGCGAAGAGCGCGCCGGGGTCTGATGAGCGTTGACTCTTGACTCGAACAAGATAAACTTCCGCCCAACCGCCATCACCTATGGGGTGTGAGTATTGCGCAACAGCAGAACAGGGTAAAGAACACACCTAGCATCTTCACGCACCGTAGGTCTTTCAGCTCTACTCTTTTAACTTTCGGCGGCTCATGGTCAGGTGTCGGGTGGACATTCGTAGCTTGACGATTTCCATCAAGCTAGAGAGGACTTGGTTAGAGCATCTGCGGTGCATAATAAATCGTTGAGTGGCGTACTGTCACTCGTGAGGAGGACGCAATAGGCGAATTCGATGGTTGTGTGCGAGAGACTCGGTTAGATTTGGTGGTTGGTGGTCTTGCCACCTTCGACGTTGACGAAGTCTGTGTTCGAGGCGGCATGCTTGCGTAGTTTGGAGGCAGATGAGGGGCGCAGAATGGAGATGGGAGGGGAAAGACA
Organism: Sanguinoderma infundibulare; assembly: GCA_032821775.1. NCBI lineage: Eukaryota > Fungi > Basidiomycota > Agaricomycetes > Polyporales > Polyporaceae > Sanguinoderma > Sanguinoderma infundibulare. The sequence goes on along the minus strand of JAVLRN010000005.1, from coordinate 832,630 downwards.
AGCCGTCGTGGTTGTCGCTGATGCTTGGTCGGTGGCTGAGGCCGGTTGCCGCTTGCGCATCGCGACGCGTTTTTGTGGCCACCGCGATCACGTGTCCGTCTTATCTGAGTGTCCGGGCCGGCAGACCGCTCTTGAAAGCGCCCATGGGTATCACTCGCGCAGACCCGCCCGTCACCGTCGGCGTCGGCGTCGAGCTCGCACTCATACCCTGCCCTTGCCTGACATACTGGCTTAATCTCCCTCATATCTTCTTAGCTGCTCAGAATATACCCCCAGAGTGCGAATCCACACATCCCCGAAGCTCCCCGAGTGATCACACCGAGCCAAGCCCCTTCAGCTATGGATTGGTATGTGTATGCCCTATGTTTTGCGGAAGACAATTCTGATCCCAAATACCAGTCTGGAATTCAACATCAGACAACTTATTTTGTCCGACCTGGCGGAGAGTGTTGGACAGGCCCAAGGAGAGGCTGCCGAGGCCGATGACGTCGTGTCTGCCATTGACCTCATCACGTCCAGAGTCGAAACGCGGGAGGTCTCCCACTCGCCAGACAAGATAGATGGCCTTCCTAACGTTTACACAAATGGCTATATTCCTGATGGTGTTCCTGAAGCGGATGGTGAAGCGTTAACCCGGGCCCAGGAGAGGGTGTTCATGGTGTGTCCAGACCAGTACCACTTTCATGTCATCGCCTTACGTTTCATAGTCAAACTCCCGAATTCAATGCAATGTCGGTTTCGCGGAACTCGCTATCAACATGCCCCACTCACACATCGAGGACATTGTCCCCGTCCTCGTTGACATTTTGCGTGATGTCCCGTACATTGACTTCGACCGCTGCCTTTCTTGGGATGGTACGCCTCCCTTTTCCTGCGTATACGAGTCGTATACTTAACAACCTGGTATAGACTGGGCCATGCCCGATCAGCTAGTTTCCACAACGGTGACAGCCCTTCTCAAGATCGCCAGCGCACATCCGGAATACCGACAGGTAACGTTCGATGCCATTGTGAATCTGGTCAAGGAGACCGTCCCCAAGTTTAAGACAGAAGACCGTAAGTCGTCTCTGCGTAGCATGCGCCACCTCGTCTCATCCTGGATTCTAGCCTTTGACGTATTATCCCAATACGCTCCTGCCTTCCACGGACTGTATAGGGCCATCATCTCCGTCCCCTTCGATTGGTCCACAGAAGAATGGTGCACCCTTGCCGAACCCCTCAACGAACTCTTTTATCCCGAATGCATCGAGCGCTTGAATCGCCTTCCCGTCGACGCCCTATCAGGGTCTGGCGGCGACCTCGAGAAGGTCGCATACATCCAGACCCTCGTCTCTCGTTACGTCTCGCGCGGACGTCCCTTCACAGGCTACTTCATCGTGTGCTGCGTCATCGAGGCCAAGTGGACCATCCTCGCGCAGGCGATGAGCCGCGCGTACTCGACCGAGGACATCGACGTCCCCCCCGCGCCCCAGGAGGCCGCTGCCGCGAACGTCGCCTGGCAGAAGCTATTGAAGTATCACCAACCCGGCAATGGCCTCGCGGAGGAGAATCAGAAAGCGGTCCTGCGAACGACGATGCGCAATGTCTTGCAGGCGTTTACCACGTTACTGGTACAGATCCAAGATATGGACGCGGATCCTGCCGACGACAGCTATGCATGGGAGACCATGTCTGAGAGTTTGGTGTGTTGTTGCTGGCTCGAAGACTTTGTACTGTGGTATCGGCTGACCCTCTCACTATCCAGAAACTTGCTGCTGTCTGCTGTGCCGCTTTGGATGAGCTGGATGGCGGTCTATACGACCGCCTGAAGACTCTTCTCAGCGCGGACTCTCCTATCTTCGACAACATGGTTCAAGAGGCTGCGCTGAAGTCGACCGCGATTCTTGTCCGGAGGTCAGCTTCAATCATTTGTGCTTAAGGTCGTCTGACTAATCCAAACCCAGCTTCCCCGACCTTGCTGCTGCAATGGCAAACCACTTGAGACGCTTCGTCACTTCACCGCTTTCGATCTTCGAGTTCGAATTTGCGACCACCACCCGAACGCCATCGCCGTTGCTCGCTGCTGCTAGATGCCTTTCACTTTGTATTGATGTGGGTGTCCCTTCTCCGATTGGCACCTCTTTGTGTTGACATAAGATATACCACAGCTTGCACCAGGAGACGATCTTATCATGTCATACATGTACTCGTTGCTGAACTACATCGCGGCGACAAGTAAAGACATCTTTGAGACGTCAAGCGTCATGGTCATGAACCTTGCAGACATCCCCGATCTGTCTACGCTGCATTCCGTCGAAACTGGACTCAGGGGTTTATCAGAGGACGAGAAACGTACAGTAGGCATTAGCACAATCTCGGTGGCTGCACGACTTGCACTTGAGAGCAGGAACGAGGAGGTACGTGACTTGAATTGAAGCGGAGTAGCCGCATCATAACGCCTTACCAGGTCACTCGTCTAACGGTTTCGATGTTGCTCCAACGCATGCGTTCCGCGGAGCCGACGGTCGAGGCTGCAATTGCGTACAACCTCGTCGACTTGGCACTCATTACGCCTCAGAACTGCTTCGTCGATATCATTCGCGCGTTCTCTTCAATCAACCGATCAGCGAATCTGGACGACACGCGCTTTTCAAATAACATGGTATGACCTTCTGCACCTTTCGCACCACACTTACTCACTGGCATTCCATAGGTTCTAGCAGCGCAAACAAGGCTAGCTAAAGACTTGAGGGGACGCCCGGAGCTGTACCAAATTTATCTGATAGAGCTGCTCACGTTGTTTGCGGACAAGGGCGTTGCCATCCAAAACGCCGCGATTTCAAACCACCATGCCAAGGTCCGTCGGCCTGCCTCTGGGCCTTGCGCATGTCTGCAAGACTTTTCTGACCCTGGCTCCCCTACGCAGCTAGAGGAGATGTCCGAGCAACTCGCCTCGCTGCTTCTTCCCATCGACGCACTCCTTAGCCACGAAGATTTTGAAATCGGCCCGGACGTCTCATACAACGTCGTCACCCTCTTCCGCAACATGTGGTTCCTCTGCGTGCTATTCGGCTTCACCGATTCCGCAGAGCGTATACACACCGCGATGGAGTGGCGTCAGCCCGCCCTCGCACGCATTGCTGCGCATACGCCGCCCATCGTCCTCGAGGAGGCGCACGACACCATTGTAAGTGATCTGGACTACAACACCGTCATTCGGCAGGAGTACGTCGAGACCGTCATCAACAAGCCCCGCGCGCTGCTTACGAAGTACATCCCGCTCCGCGCGAGCGAGGTGCGCTACCTCGTGCCCGGGCAGGTCCTCTTCCTGCTCACGATGCATGACGTGGAGAGCATGCGCGCTGCGGCTGGCCGAACGTCGGCGCTTGTCACGTACTTTGTCAACAAGGGCATCAACAAGAACCCCGGACTGCTGCTTTGCATGGAGTCGGTCGCGGAGAAGGTTATCAGGGGCGCGATTTCGGACCTCAACGGTCAAGCGGCGAAGCAGGCACTACCAAGCACTCTTTCCGTCGAACTTCGCGCGTTGCTGGTCGCGAGTACACATCGGATCCCGAAGGCGCGCGAGACCGCGGCGCGATATTTGAACAGGTTGATCACGTCGTTCCCGTCGCTCATGTGCGACCCGCCGTTGGTGTTCGCGATCTTGGAGGTGCTGACGATGCTGCGTCGGGCTGCGGAGAACGAGTACTTGGACGAGGTGCGTTATTTCTATGCCAAAGCCATCGCAGAAGAACCAGCACTCAACGTGACGTTCGGTATAGGACAACCCGACGTACATCTACACCTCGGATCGGGCAGAACTCACGCTGAAGCTCTGCGACAACTACGAGGCGCGGAACCAGATGCTTTCTCAACTCCAGCGCGAAGCGGGTAACTGGTTCGAGCTTGCGCTCAGCAGAGCTCCCATCGAGCTGCATTCGACACTCCAGGTAAGGAAGCTGTCCGACGGCCACGGAAGAGGTGCGGTTGATCATGATGCATCATCTAGAAATACTTGGCCACGATTCAGAACTCGTCGTTGATGGAGTCCTCCGAGCTCGGCGCATCTGTCGCGCTTCACTGGGCGAAGGCTATCGGTCAAATCGAGAGGAAGCTTTGTAAGTAGTTATCGCCATTTGACTTCCTCATCATCTGTCGCTTAGTATTTGTGCACCCAGCGTCTCTCTCGTCCTTGTCAACGATCAAGCCGGACCGCGCGAAGACTTTGACGAGCCAACTGGCGTCGAAGGGCTATTACTCGGGCGAGGCGTTCGGTTTCAGATTCGGTCGTGCAAGCGGTGAGCATATCAAGCATATAAAGCTTCGTCTAGACGTTCAGTCGATTTTCTTCTAGGTCTGGATGGATTGGACGATCCGCTGTCTTTCGTGCCAAAGCGGGAAATCGGGAACCTCAAGAAGCGGGTCGCGGATGCTATAACAGCAATTCGAGACAAAACGAACACCTTGACTGTATCAGACCTCAAGCGCCTCTTGTTCCGGGCGGCGTCAACTCTCATCTACCTTGAAGAGGTACGTTACATTGCCAATGGTAGTATTCCTTTGTAAGAGACTGACATGAAGACCTCAGTGGGACCATGATCTGGCACACTACTTGGTGGCTCTGCCGTTTGAAGCGTTCACGCAGGCATCCATTTCCGCCGGTATCGAGTGCTGGTCTTGGGTGATTGCGGAAAAGCCGGCTTGCGAGGTCACCCTGATGTCCGAAATCGCTGCTGCTTGGGATACCAGCGTCAAGCTCGGCAAGGGCATGTTCTCCAAGAGTCAGAAGTACGTCCAGCCGTTCAGACTCACCATGTCCTTTTGCTCAGGTACATCTACCTTCAGCTACGTCGATCCATTCCTGCAAGAGGTGCAGTACAGCCCGACGGACAAAGCGACAATTGACCGTCATGCAAGAACCGCTGCGAGGTTCATCACGCCCCATTTGCTGGTTCTCCAGTTACTTTTCAGCAGGCTGCAAGCTGCTAGGTATCGCAGGCCTGGGTTGATGCTGTTGTTCCAACGGCTCGCCCTCTCTTCTGCTCGCGCGCACAAGGCTATGTCGTATGTATGATCTACGCTTTGCGGTTTCAAGTGCTGACCTTGGCCTCAGGACACATCCCCTGGCACGCGAAGCGCGCTTCTCGTTCTTGCTCTTCGGATTCGAGGTGTTGAAGAGCTCATTCCTGGATGTATTCTGCGAGCACCAATTGAGATCTAGCCTGTACCACACTGCGTACTCCTGGTTTGCTGTCCGGCCACAGTAAGCGTTGCCTGATTTTCAGCGCTTGCGGGGAGATTGACAACATCCGTAGATGGTCATATGGTTCGAACCGTGTGCAGATCGACGCAGACATCAAGCTTTTGTCGGAATTCCTGTCCTACCTCCAGGCCGATTCGGTCAGGGGATACGCGCCTATATCAAGCCTTGCACCAACCCATGCTCCTACCCAAGCTCCTCGTATGTTCTTGCCTTTGGTTCGTAGTCCAGTGACGCTCACAGCCGCTTTGTATAGATTACATTGCTACCTTGAAGGACCTCAGCTTACCGCTCAGACTTCTAGTCGAGAACGAAGTGTTCCGTCTAACCGTTTGGGGCAATCCGGTGAACGATCCTAAGCGGGGCCAGGATCATATCTGCGCAGTGGAAAAGACCATGTTGGACGTAGGTTGCATTACTACTATGGCTGCCAGTACGCTGAGCCACCTGTCGATATTCCAGAGTACTTGGTCTGCCGCTGTCCGGAAAACCTGGCAGATAGACCCTGCGATCTCTATCCACCTCGCTGAGCGCTTCAGTCAGCTGGCAGTGCAGAGTGCGGTCGGGAGCCTGGTCCGGTCAAACACTCAAGATGTCTTGGATGTGCCCGAGGGCCTCCGGTTCCTCGTTGCCAACAATCTTGGTACTAGCATCCAACGTGATCTCCGGGTAGGCTGTATTCGTTCTTTGCCTCTCACATGAAGGTTAATTGTATCTTAGTATCTCCTCTTGTGGGCACCTGTCGCGCCTGTGCTCGCCATCACGTTCTTCGAGCGACATTACAACAACCATCCTCAGCTCCTTCAGTATGCGCACAGAGTGCTCGAGGAACACCCTGTCGAGTTGACGTTCTTCTTTGTACCGCAAGTCGTCCAGGCCCTGCGATATGACGATCTTGGTACTCTATGCCCCGGCCTCTTCAGAGACAGCGCTGACTTTGTTCTTCAGGATATGTCGCGCGGTTCATCTTTGAGACGGCAAAGATATCTCAGCTCTTCTGCCATCAGATCATCTGGAATATGAAGGCGAATTGCTACAGGGACGATGCCGGTGAACAGGAAGACACGATGAAGCCTATCCTGGATCGGATGGTGGACATGGTCGTAGACTCGCTCTCCGGCGAGGCGCGGGAGTTCTACGATCGCGAGTTCGGGTTTTTCAACGAGGTGACGTCGATCTCCGGTAAGCTCAAGCCGTTCATCAAGAAGACGAAGCCGGAGAAGAAGGTCCGTGTCTTTTTTATTGCGTCATCTCGAGAGCACCTCCAGCTTATACGTTCTATAGGCCAAGATCGACGAGGAGATGGCTAAGATCGTCGTGAAAGTGGGCGTGTACCTCCCGAGTAACCCAGACGGCAAGGTCATCGACATCGACAAGAAGTCTGGAAGACCGCTTCAAAGTCATGCGAAGGTATGTCGAGACTTCTCTAGTTCCCTGGACGATGTTGAAACAGGGTGATAGGCGCCGTTCATGGCTACCTTTAAAGTGCGCAAGGAGCGATTCGTGGTCAAGGCCGCTTCCGACAACGTCCTCGAAGCGGACTCTCAAGGCAAAGAGGAGACAGAGGAATACGATATTTGGCAGCAAGCTATCTTCAAAGTCGGCGACGACTGTCGCCAGGACGTCCTCGCGCTTCAGGTTATCGCCATGTTCAAGAACATATTTACGAGCGTTGGGTTGACCCTCTATGTCTTCCCGTACCGCGTGACTGCAACCGCCCCGGGTGTATGTCGATCCGCGCTTCTTCACTGTTGCGCTGCTGACTTCAGACTCAGTGCGGCGTGATCGATGTCGTACCCAACGCGACTTCTCGTGACGAGATGGGACGGGCCAAGGTCAACGATCTTCTGGACTTCTTTGTTGCCAAATATGGTGGAGAGGACACGATCGAGTTCCAGAAGGCTCGCCTGAACTTCATTCAGTCCATGGCGGCCTACTCGGTCGTGTGCTACATCCTCCAAGTCAAGGATCGCCACAACGGGAACATCATGATCGATGGGGAGGGACACATTGTTCATATCGGTGGGTGTTTGGCACGATTATCATCGACAGGTTATAGCTAATCCATTCCTGTACAGACTTCGGCTTCTTGTTTGACATAGATGAGTATCCCCCTCGATCCCGTTTAGTAACCAGCTGACATCCCCTGCTTCGATTTTCACGTCCGGGAGTAAGTCCTCTCCACTGTGTTTCCTGTGGCTTAATAATAACTGAGACTTGCGATTCAGGGTGTCAAATTCGAACCCAACTCGTTCAAGCTCACGCACGAGATGGTCGTCCTCATGGGTGGACGTGCCTCGCAGGGCTACCAGCTTTTCCAGCAGCTAACAGTGAAGGCATTCTTAGCCATCCGTCCGCACGCGGACCAGCTGGTCAGCACAGTGCAGCTGATGCTTGATACCTGCCTTCCCTCCTTCAAGGGAGAGCCGACGATCCGTAGGCTGAAGGAACGTTTCGCGCTGTCCTTGAACGAGCGCCAAGCCGCGGACTTCATGATGTCCACAGTGAGGAACGCGCATGAGAACGTTCGCAGCACTGCATACGACGAGTTCCAAAGGGTGCGCCCCATTTCTAGATTGAATTCGTATCCATCTAATCTCTTGTCCAGCTGCAAAACGGCATACCGTACAAGTAGGGAGAAGGATGTGGGGACTCGGAGGATTGGTTACATTATCGTAGTATTATCTAACATCAGTAATGAGTTCATTCGAGGACATATGCATCTGTCCTTTAAGTCTTACATATATGCATATAAGTGTGAACTTGCTCCGTGGGAGGTCTGCGCCAGCGCCTGTGGAAGTTGAAAGTTGTGAAGAACGGTGAGCTAGAGTTGCCGCAGCACATGCACCAGATGCTTCCATCCTGCTTGCCCAATATGAATACTCTTACACCCTTCTTACACGCCACTGACTGCTTTGTCTGAGCCGCTCCCGTTCCCCTCCGTCTTCGCTCGCGTCGACTAGTGGCAACCTTCGTGCTTTGACTCTCTTCCTCTGCTGGACTGTCGCCACTCTCCTGTGCCCGAGCCCGAGGATGAACATAGAACTGGCAGATGTGGCTTTCGAAGCGAACGCGTGGGATGTCAAGCGAGCCGTCGGTGCCATCCTGCATGGTGAAGGATTCTTCAACGCATCTGATCCCAAGGCGCGACCCGTGTAAGTGGGCAATTATCTGATCGTCGATATGCTTCCTCGATTCACGCGTCCTAGTAACTTCAAGGTTACACTCAATCCTGGTCGCGGTGGCGTGCAGAACAATGGCTCGGGCGAGCTGATCCTGCCTAACCGCAAGGTAGGCGACAAGCTCTTGAAGTGGGTATACGAGGAGCGCAATCCTATCCTCGTTCTGGGACGCAAGGTCCGACTCTTCCGGACAAAGGATCGTCCCAGTCGTAGCTTGAAGGAGACCCTCGAGAAGACTCCCTACCTCGATCCTGGTCTGGAAGAGAAGCGAGAGGACAAGCTCAGAAAGCTGAACCTTGGTCTACATGTCGATAAGCTACAGTTCGGAGTCTTCTACCGCCGCCCGGAAGACCCGATGACCGCCTCCCGCATCTTTTCCAACGAGTTCGAGTGGAGCCACCGCGACAAGGGAGCAGGGTTGATGGAGTTCGAGTACGATCACAAGCTCATCCGCATTCAGGTCCGTATGCGGCCATATTCTGCTTAATCACTACATTTTCATGGCAGTAGTGCTGACGATGCGTAGTTGGGTGATAAAATGACCGAGGAAATCGGATCCAACATTGCCATCGCATTCTCGAACATTCGCAAGATGGCGATTGGTATGGATTTTGGCAATCCATGTGAGTGCTGTGGTTTCCGCAATGTCCGAATGGTATTCTGACGCGCCTGTTGTCCAATCTAGTTGTCGTATTCGAGTTGCTGACGCCTCCGATGCTCGAACGTGAGCGGTTCAATCGCACCAAGACCGGGGAGGATTGGCGAGACCAGAGGAAGTTCCGGCAAAGGCTCAGCAGCCTCAACGAGGCGCATGCAGGCTCGGCTCCGTTCGCGCATCACATGCGACTCCTCCTTCATACCGAGACAGACATTCTCAAGTTTGCGGACCTATGCGTAGTGGCCGATCTCAGGCGCCCTATCTCGGCCAAGATCGAGGCCTTCAATAACGGGTTCTTCTCTCCCAAGCAGCTCCACCTCTACCGCAATTGGGTCGTGCAATCGCAGTTCACTTGGCCCGTCGCCTTTCAGCTTGAGGCCCTCCTCCATAACGGCCTTTTGCACACCCATGATCTCCTCAAGCACTTTCGAGAACCGATCGAAAAGCTATATCGAGAGCATCCCACAGACGCAGGCGACATCCTTCGTGACTTCTCCGAAGCGCTACGCACCAAGGCCCCAATGGATACGCACATGGACTGCTTCCGCCGCGTCGCCCCTGGCACTGGAGGGCAGAAGTGGAAGCCAATTCGAGGAGACGATGAGTTGACGGAGCCTGAGCCGAGGCGGGACACAGGAAAGTTCAAGTGCTATCATGTGACGTTTACCCCCACTCGCATCCTTCTCGAGGGACCGTACGTCAGTCAAAGCAATCGCGTCATCCGGCAGTTTGCAGGATACGAGGACCATTTCCTTCGCGTCGACTTCCGCGATGAGGACCGTCTGCAGTACAGGTGGGCTCGGGAAGTAAGTGGTTCAAATATCTGCACCCGTGCGTCACTTAAGTACCTTGCAGGTCGATGGCACGACGCTTCTGGAAGAGCGCGTGGGCGGCACCCTAAAGAACGGGTTCGACCTTGGTGGACGCCACTTCGAGTTCCTCGCGTACTCACAATCTGCCTTACGCGAACACGCTGTCTGGTTTGTGAACCCCTTTTCACATCCAACGCTGGGTTACGTGGGCGGACAGAGCATCCGCGAAAGTCTTGGTGACTTCAGCAAGGTCATCGACGCGCCGTCGAAGTATGCCGCGCGACTTGCCCAAGCGTTCACGGCGACGGACCCGTCTGTATCCATAAATCACAAGCAGTGCAATGAAATGCCGGACATGGGCGAGGAGCCATACTTGTTCACTGATGGTGTTGGAACGATATCGCCGCAGCTGGGTGACATGATTTGGGATGCCTTGTGTACGGCGAAGGACGATCTGAGGCGATTGGAGCTCAAGCCTTCTGCGGTGAGTTCATGTGTTAGATGAAAGAAAGCTGGAGTACTTAAATTTCGCGATAGTACCAAATCCGTTACCTAGGTAAGCTTCTCGAGTGGTTGGGCAACTGCGCAAGCTGAGCGGCGTATAGGATACAAGGGGATGGTGGGCATCGATGACCGTCTTGAAGGCATCAAGATGTGCCTTAGGCCGTCGATGAACAAGTTTCAGGCCCTCGACGAAGCTGAAGCTCCGATCGAGATTGCCCGTTGGTTCAATAAGCCCGGAACGTCGTACTTGAATAGGTCCGGTGCTTTCGGGTATATTTTGAACTCCAAATTGACGTGAAGGCTACAGATCCCTTGTGATGATCCTCGAAGACCGCGGAGTCGACAAAGACGTATTCATCAAACTGCAAAACATGGCAGTCGCCGAAGTCGTCAATGCATCCGACTCCATTGAGAACACTGTCGGGCTGCTGAAGACGCACAGCATCGGATTGAGTTTCGGGCTGCCGTTCATCCTCAATGGCCTGAAGGCTATCGGGATGGGCATGGAGAGGGAACAGGGCGTCACCGCCGGAACCCTCAATAATACCTTCCTGTACAGTTTGATCGGATATGCACAGGCTCATATTCTGCGCGACATGAAGCACAGCGCTAGGATACCTATCCCAGATAGCTACCTGCTCGTGGGACTCGCTGACGAAGGGCCGGTGTACGAGGAGAAAGGAGTGGAGAACGTCTTCAAGCTGAAGGAGAACCAGATTTTTGGTGTGTGGTTCTGTGACTTACACCCTGCATGATCCTCTGACGTGTGATGCAGCTTGCATTCAGGATGAGGACGATAAGGAGCCGACTTATCTTCAGGGTACGTGCATATTTTGATGCTCTGCATACAGGATGTTAACGTCAACGCAGGTGTCATGGTGATCTCTCGAAGCCCTGTCGTCCATCCTGGAGATGGTGGGTACCACTCTAGTCATGTCCTCAACTGCACTTCTTTGACCTCTGTCATAGTTCAACGTGTCCACGCTATTGGCAAACCCCCAGACAACATGGTTTGTTCTTTCCGGAATCTCAAGAATGTCGTCGTCCTACCCTCCGCTGGTGCGTGTCCCCGTCATCGGCGGTCATCTCGCCTCATGTAACATGACCTTCGATAGGAAAACGCTCGCTTGCCTCGATGTTGGGTGGAGGCGATCTTGACGGGTAGGGTCGGTGATGTTATCATGGATTCGAGACTCAACGTTTTTCATTCGTCTAGTGACCTGTATTCCATCATCAAGTATCCCGCGTTGCTGCCGACTGAACACGCGGATCCTGCGTCGTACGAACCTGTCGGTATTCGCAAGCTCCCAGATGGACAGGAAAGCACTGTGAACGATATATGCGACTTCATCGTCGAGTATATCAACTCCGACGTCCTGGTACGACGCCTCATTCCTGTTGAAGAAAGTACGCTAACGGAGTCTTCAGGGCCTTCTTTCCGACCGACACCTGATCATCGCCGGTGAGTCCAATCGTCATATTAACAGAGAACCTTCACAGCTGATCACGACGGCGTTCTCAGACCAATCGAGGGAGGGAACCAACGACCCAGCCTGCATAGATTTGGCTCAGTTGTGTAGTCAAGCGGTCGACTACCCGAAGAATGGCATTCCAGTTGATATCCACGACTCTCCTCGTTTCTTGATCCGCTCCAAGCCGGACTGGAAGATGGTAACCAAGCTTATGAATCTTGACTATCGACGAACGGCGAATGCTGATGTCGCCTGTACAGGCTGAAGACAATGACCCTCGCGACACGGACTACTACATTTCTTCTCGTGCTCCTGGGGAGCTGTTCAGAATGATTACCGTCCCAAAACCGAAGCCTTCTGCGGAATCCTTCCCGAGTCCAAACGGTCCACAGATTGCCCCGAAGCCGCCGAGGCGAGAGCAGCCGCTCATGGACGTCATCTCCTTGGCACTGAAGCCGCTCATCGAGCAACAGCTACACCACTCTGACAATGCGGACAAGGACGTAGCCGACATGAAGACGCACTTCCTCCGTTACGAGCAGGAGCTGCGGTACATTTGTGTGACACACGCCCTCTCGGACGCTCCGGACATTCGGCTCCAGGAGGAGGAAGTCGCGATCGGGACGATCCTCGCGAACTGCTCGCAGCATCGGTGGAGGACCGACCGCATGCATCGTATGCGCATGCACGCAGGCGAGCTTGTGCGCGAGATCAGGTACAGGCTCTATCACCCGTCGGACTTCCGGAACCCCCAGCAAGGAGAGCTGGTCTATGGCCTTTCGCAGGCGTGGTTGGCATGGGACTTCGGGACCAGGAACAGCACTGTGTTCGGCGCTCGCAGTTTCAGTCTGATTGCGCTGGGAGTTGTGCTGGATACGCTGTCGAAACTCCGCGGTCTCTAGTCATGTACATGTTCTGTATGTGTGCCCTGTACCGCGGTTGCCAAGGAGGATCCGTGAGTCGTGTGTATGTACGTATACGATGGTAGTTCAATGTAACCCTACGCTATGGTCACCACGAGGCTCTTCCACCGACCACGATGTCGGCTCACGCTACGTGCTCTCGACGTCGATCGTCGTGGAACACTCTTGGGCTCTGGGCAATAGGGCTCTTGGGCCTATCTTTCCTCTCTGTCTGCTGTCATGCTGCCAAGCTTGGTCGTCGTGACTTGACCCATCTGTCCTTGAAGGCCATCACATCGCTGGTTACGTCTCCCGACCCAGTACGCAATGTCGACCCGTCAAATCCCCGTTCGCATCTCTCGCGCATACTCGTGCCCCGGGCGCCGGATACCGCCAATAATACCATGGTCCGGCAGTACATCGTTGACACGATGAAGAAGCTGAAGTGGCATGTCGAGGAGGACTCCTTCAATGACACAACGCCGTATGGGGTGAAGCGCTTCACGAATGTCATCGCGACGAAGGACCCGAAGGCCCCTCGACGCGTCATCCTCGCCGCGCACTTCGACAGCAAGTTCTTTGCGTCGTATCCTGAGAACCAGGCGAGTAGCGGTCGCCTCGGAGGCGTTGCGTGCTGACGTGTCTGGTAGTAGTTTCTTGGCGCCACGGACTCCGCGGCTCCATGTGCATTCATGCTGGACCTTGCGGAAACGTTGGACCCTCTGCTGAACGAACGGTCGGCACGGCTCGAGGATGGCCAGGAGGATAACGAGGACGTAGCCGAGACTACGCTTCAACTCGTGTTCTTCGATGGAGAGGAGGCGTTCAAGGATTGGACTGCCACGGACTCGATATACGGTGCGAGGTACGTTTGCACGATCGTGCTGCCCGTGCATGTATTGACAGACGCAGGCACCTGGCGAACAAGTGGTCCACGACCTACATCGCGCCCCACTCGAAGCGAAGGTTGCTCCCCGCATCCACCACGGAGCTCGGCACGATAGAGCACATCATCCTGCTCGACCTACTCGGCGCACCCAATCCCACCATCCGTTCCTCGTTCGTCGACACCGCATGGCTGCACGACGCGGTGCTGTCCGTGGAGCGGCGACTCATCGCCGGCGGCGCGTTCGTGTACCAGCAGGAGGGCGTCAAGCCTCAGGCCACGTTCACACCGTTCTTCCTTCCCCGCACCGGGCCACAGTTCAACTTTGGCGGCATCGAGGACGACCACATCCCGTTCCTGAAGCTCGGCGTGGATGTGCTGCACGTCATCGCCAGTCCGTTCCCGCAAGTTTGGCATACCCTCAAGGTTTGAGAGCACAATATATCGAGCGGAATCGTGGCTGACGACGTTGGCCAGGACGACGCGTCCGCACTCGATATCCCGACGATGCGCCGATGGAATCTCATTCTTCGCGTCTTCATGGCAGAATACTTGAACCTCCGACCTGGAGAGTCGTCGCGTGACGATGACTTCCCGTCCCCACGGTCGGCGGAGGAGTTGGTACGGTCAGGCTCTCTTCAGGTCGATCCGGGCTAATGTCATTTCAGTAGCTTACTCCCGGATAGACCACACTCTCGCTTCGGGATTGGGACTGTTGTCAGACCTGGACAAAATTGTATTTTAGCTGTATCGAGTGGCATTCAGCACCAAGTACATGGTTTCCTGGCGCGACACCCTAGAAGCAGGAGATAGAGAGTAGGGTGCAACGAGAGCGAGCAGAGCAATGAGGCAAAGCAGTCGGTAACTAGAGCGAGCATGACGCATACAGCTTAGAATTACCAGAGATGGACAACCGGACATGCAGATCACGACAGGACCAGAGCCTTGAAGTGCTTGATGAGCGCTGTAGCGTCCGCCGCGATCTGAATATCATACGGTCTGCATGGGGTCTGGTATTGATTAGACATTTATGAACACACCTTCTGGTTCTCTATATTTCTTGCCATCCGATCGTTGGCTGCTCCGCATACTCTCTTCAGTGATTTGTCCCGTTGAACCGCCAGTGCCTCCACTAAGGAATGTTAGGGATCAGGTACATATCAAAAAGCGGTCAGCGGTTTACACATGGCACTTGCTTCGTTGATGTGCGCGGCGCGGCGGTGGGACAAGTCTTCGATCACTCCGGTACGCTGACCAAGAAGGTCCTCGACGCATTCCTATCAGGAAAGCGCCTTCAGTGTGCAATAGCCAAAGGAAGCACGAATTGGACAAACATCCTGACTGTCCCCAACGGCCTTGACTTTGTTCAGTATTGCGTCCCGAGAGACCTCCTTTGCCTTGAGATCAGAGAAAAGGGCACGAGTTTTGTCACTGAAGGAACATTGAGTGACTATATGCGCATTGACTCTAGGCAATTTGCTTACAAGAACGCCATTCCCTCTCGGACAGTACGTTCAGCGTTGTTGCGTGCGTCCGCGAACAACGCCTCCTTCTCTTTCTGAAACGCAATGGCCCGTGCTGATGATTTCGTCGCCTTCTTCTTCTCTAAGCGATGATGGATTCCAGTCAGGATTGAGATAGGTACGAGGATTGGAATACACACTCTGAAATTCCTGCAAGATCGCCAGCATTTCCATCATGCTGAGAGAAGGGAGAGGATGAGTTTCGGCGCGAGTCTGCCTAGGGCAACCACTCACTTCTCATCGCCGCCTTCGTCTCCCTCCGCAACGTCCTCGTCATCCACATTCGTCTCGACCTCTTGCATTTGCATGGCGGGTGCGAGTTTCGAATGCGTCAATCGAGAACGCATGTGGGCAGGTACGGCCACCGGCAGTTGGTCCGGTCCTGGAGCCAGAGTCAACGACGTCAGTAGCAACCGATCGAACGAGCGGGAAAACATACGGGATGCATTGGCACCAGTCTTCGGCATGTTATGAGAGGATTGAGGGGCCCTGCTAGCGGTCTGGAGATGGTAGAGCGAGAAGGACGAAAGACAAGAGTGCCTTCGAGGCCGAAGGTCGCAGAAGCCTGTCAGGCATATTCGCTTGCCATATCGGGAACGGCCTGGCAATCCTGAGTCGCAGTCGCGCGGAGGACGTACCCAACCACAAAAAGCAAATAAATACGACAGTGGAAGCTATACAATCAGAGGACCGGGAATAACGTCAACCCAGGAGGGCGGCTATGCGAGTATCGAAGCCTTCGCTCCGGATAGGCATCTCCGGCGTGTGGAACGGGTTCTTCATGACCGCATCTGCGTAGATCTCGTACACCTTCTGCAGCGTCGTATCCGCAGTAGGTTCGACAAGAGAGGTGAGCAGAACAAACTTCGTCCCTTCGACGGCTGGGTAAGGAAGAATAAGGTACACCGAATTAGGTCCGCACGCTTACCTGTGGCGGTCAACAGGACGTTCATCTTGAACGATTCCCCAGCGATTACATGGGCACCCGAACTGGAGCCTGTGGGTGATAACCGACTGGTAATGGCATGGATACCATGCAATGTTCCCGCAAGCACGAGGTATTCATTAGAGGTCAGATGCGGAAGACCGTCTGTTGAAGATCGTCAACTCGGTCCATCTTAGCGCAGGTCGAGGAGCAGGCATACCGCCGAAGCTACGCTCATAAACCAAGCCCCCGGCCTTGTTTATGACCTGTGGGTTTGGTAAGTTTCCATATCCGCGCCCGGTTTGAGGAGACGTACCCAGAGACCGAAGATGGTCATCGTACTAGCTAGGGAGGTTAGCGCCCGTCACCTGCGCGTCCATGTGATCTCGAAGCGCGTCTAAGACGCGTCGTGTTTCAGACTCCGCCCAGAACTGCTCTTCCTTCCCGACCCCCACCTCCTCCCTTCGTCAGATTCAGAACCCCACCATGCAACCACTGGCCGTAAAACCACATGTATGTGGTTCATCGCTATTAATTCATATCCTACGGGCTTTAACGCCCTCTCAGGAGGTCATAACCTCCCAGCAGAGTCTGCAATCCATCCAGACGCTCCTGCGGGCCGGGCTGGGTTGCATTACGTATCTGAGGTAGGTTAACTCGTTGTTCTAACTTGAGTTCCAGACTGAGCGCGTTACAGAAATCTCCTTCCGGCCGACAATTTCTCCGAAAGTGCGTAAAACATAGACTATATGCGCGTCACTTCGCCTGACATTGCGCATACATCAGGCTATCTGACATCTTCTGGACCCGACGAGCTGTCTTCGCAACCCTCGGACAGTTCATCCGTGTCGTCGGGCGGACGGAGGAATGTCAGCGGTTTCAAGATCATGACCCTGACGCGAGGATTCACGGAGGAAGCAGATAAACTCCTCGATTACCTCGTGAGTACGGCAGCTTTCGCCAGGCGGTTGTTTGCTGACCTAGTCCAGGAAAATGGCATATTCGACGCTCTTCAGAAGCATTACTTGCGCAAACTCGTTTTTGCTGTTTACTTGGTACGTCTGTCATCTCCTCTTAGGTTGTGTTCTGGCTCAACGCATATACCGCAGGATGACCAAGACCCGAACAAGTTTGTCTCTAAAGACGCTGCTGATACCGAATAGTGAGCTCATATCATTGACCTCAGCATCATCGAAGCATATACGTTCAACTTCAGCGTAATTTCTTCTCTGTATATGCAATCACTGTGTACCGTCTGACTGTCCTTTGTCAGTACTGCGAGGTCCCGGGAACCAAGGAAGCAGTACCCGTGATGACCCTTGGAGAAGAGATGGATAAGCTTTCTTTATCTGGGTCTGGACGGGGTAAGGATCCTGTCTCCGAGGCGACGAGGAAGGGTAAGGTCCCTACGTTAGGGGAAGTCAAACGAAGTCTGAAGGTTCGTGAGACTACGCCATCCGACTTTCTACCTCTCACGACCTGTAGACCCTGATCAAGAACCTCATACAAGCTACAACGCAGATGGATGCGCTCCCAAGTAAGGAACCTTCTCTCCGTTTTCTGCCTACATTGATCAGCTGCTCTGTAGAACGACGTTTCGCGACCTTCAAGCTCTTTTACTACGACAGCGCCCCTGACGACTACGAACCTCCCCACTTCCGTGCAGGAGATGCCAACAGGGACAAATGGTTCATGACCACGCATCACAAGGGTGAAGTTCCCGAGCGCTGTAGCGTTGGCTTCATTCACACAGGTTACCACGGCGTTGACATGAGAGTGACGTCCGTATCTGCGTACTTGCCTTCGGGCGAGGACAACAATGCGCAATTCTTGGGAACGACGGATAGGAATCTTTTCGCTGCTCCTTCCTTGACCCCAGTTGAAGAGGCCGCGATGCGCGCACAGCAGATAGAGGCGCAACGTCTAGATGCCGCTCAACGCCGGGTGGTCTGGGACGGCGACGACAGTATGGAACATGGGGCCGATTGTCACGTTATAGAGGACGGCAACGCTCGTAAGCGGGATCGTCTCTTGAATGTGGAGGTTCAGCATTGACCTCTTCGTAGCCGGTCAAGTGGCTTGTGTGGGTATCAGGAAAGAAGATGGTTCTATCGTGCCGTTCTCTCTGAACGAGCTGCACGATGTCAACGTTCGGGAAGCACAATTCGCCGGGAGATCGGAGAGCATCCCGATGTGCATCGCTCAACTGGTGGGTTTTTCATGCATTTCGAAGTGTCGTACCTTGTCTGACAACAATTCAGGCCATGGCTAAACCGCGGCAGGCAGTTTCACCAACGCAATTGATCGATGCCTCTCAAGTCGGCCAAACTCCGCTCCCACCGGCCGAGACGGCGGACATTTCAAGACCGTCGACGCAGGCCAGGAACGCATCCGGTCCTCATGGTTGCGACACCCCTTCTTCCCTTCCGCCATCAGATCTTCTCCCATCTATATCATCATCCACGCGAGAGCCGGAGACTATTGACACACAGTACCTGAAAGACGTCTTGGCGGGTATCTCAGCGCCGGAGGAAGACAGCGTGATGCTCGGTAAGCCTACGCTGTTGTTTCGCTGCGATTCTCAGCACTGAGACTTTGAGAAAGACATGGAAACGCAGCAAGTCCCTGACCGGGTTGGCCTTGTCGAGCCGTTCATCGATGGCCGCGATGAATTCACCGATACTCGCATGGATGACACGACGCCAGATTGTGAATGTGGGGTACAGGTACGCGACGAACTTGAAGACACGTATACATGTACTTACGTCCACACCTCAGCTCTCGGATTGCGATTTGTGTTGCTGTGATGGCGGCTGTGAGAGATGGTTCCATCTCTGGTAAATGTCCTTGCGCTGCGCATGGGTTCTACAACTAATGCGTAGTCTTCGTGTGTAGGTGCATGGGCTATCACTCGGATCAGGATCACCGTATCCCGGAAAAGTTCATTTGTTTCGATTGTCGCGTTCGGGCAGACCGCAACTGGGACCTCATCGTTGTGCACGACCTATACCCGCAGATGATCGCGAGGTTCAAGGACCTAGCCATCCAAAGGTATGTGTGCGTCGTTATCGAAATTGTTTGTTTACGCACTGACGTTCGAAGGCGTGGAATAAAAATCTTCGAAACACAGGCGCCGGACGGGCTGTCAGCATTCACCAAGATGATTGGTGAGCCTTTTCAATCCTTCTTTTCGCGACCTAACCACGCTCCCCTACTTAGGGTGCGATTCAACTGTTGCCGGTCAAGTTTTCAAACGGCTTGAGGCCGAAGGTCGGACATTCGATTATCCGCTAGAGCGCTCTGACATCCGTCGTGTCAATAGGGTTCATTGCTCAAGAGACTCGAGAAGTGGATGAGTCAGGCTTGATGGAGGTCGTCACTGTAACGTCAAAGCGTAGAGGCCGTGGCGGCAAAGCGAACCCGCCGCGAAGGACAGGGCCGCGTCGCAAGAACCTGAAGAAGCCGGTATACGTCTTCGTGCAGGGCATCAAGAATGAGGATGCATACAAAGACTACTTCGACCCCGACCCGGACGTCGAGAAGAGGCTGCTTGGGTTATCCGACCTGGTCTGGTTGTCGTGTGTCGCGCTATCTTTGCTGCTCACTGAATGTGTGTGCAGAAACCGGAGCGCAAGAACCGCCGGAAGAGGCGTGATGCAAGCGACCATGCCATCGAAGCGTAGTGACGTCTCATTGATCCCTATGCTTGGCTGATGACATTGGTTTGTAATAGGGACGATGCGAGTGCGGTCCCACAAGAGGATGCTCGTCAGGACGGTCTCGACCCCGACCAGGCACTGGGACACGTACGGGTTCTCCCGGCCGCCTTCGAATCCCAGACTCAAGAAGAGACGCAGATTTTGGTCCCGGAAGCCGGACACGGTGAATTGAAGAGGAAGACGAACGAGACACGCAAAGACCAAACGAAGAAAATCAAGATTTCTCTCGTATCTCCTGTGGACCTTGGAGACTGACTACCGTTGGCCTCCACATTGCTCAAGGCTACTTTTTATCCCTCTCTGCGTCTGCTCTGTGTCAAGTGCTCTTTGCTCTCCCTGGCTTTGTGACAGTGCTGTTTTCTTGCTCCGAACTATGCGAGACTCTAGATACGCTCATGTACGTGCTGGACGTCGGCTCTCTGCTCCACTCGGCTTCCATAGTTCGCAATTTGACAATCATAGCGCTGCATCAGCCACGGTGGGATGAGACGCCATGGCCTAGATTTCTCTGCGGCCCAGACCGTTCGGATGTCGTTGGAGAACGCATGTTCAGGGCGTCTTGTGGAAAAACACCGCCGTACCTTCCTCCCGTTCAGTCATGAGAATACAGTATCTTTCACCAATCACGTTGGGAGAGCTGCGGGGGACGGCATTAGGCCGCGGTTTGCTTTGCTGTGAGAACCTTCCTCGTAACGTTCTGTGTCGGAACTTGAATGGTACATTTCTTATGCGATGTCTGTATACCAGCATAGGTAGGCCGCGGCCCGCCTCTACTCCCGAGCGCAAACCTAACAACCTTGTCTCGTCTTCCATCCCTCAGAAGGTTGTGTCGCTGATATTGCGTCGATCCTTCTGGTTCGTGAGGCTGTCAGCCTTGACCTGACTTGGTCTAGGTGAAGCTTCAAGGGGAGTATCGCTGCCGCTGCCGACGTTGTGCGAATGGAAGCGGTGACACCGAGTGCTTTGGGCGGTCGTACATGGTTGCCTGAAAGGGCTAGACGGAGATGCAATCATGGAAGCGTTATTACGTTCAGGAGATGTGGATTCTTTGGCTCTATGCGACCGCGACGGCGGCGCGTTCGGTAGCGGCCAGAAGCCACTTCCTGTCTCTATGTAAGAGCCGCTGAACGTATGGATGCTTTTCTACACTCTCAACGGTGTGTCTCCTTGATACTTCGTATACCCGATGGGACCATCCTGGAAGACACGAAAGCAAGCATCGATACGTCTCCGTGGTACTTAGTCGCTGGAGTCCTGATGCTCCAGCCCCTCCAGATCCGGCGGACAGGCTTGAAGACCACGAGTTCTCTGGGGGTCGAGACCCAGGACCTCCGCATCGGCCTTCCGCTCTACAAGCATGATGGACCGTCGCGGTGCTCTGCAAAGTTGATGCATCCATGCCGGTAGTGGCAGATCCCTTGGTCGCTGCCAAAGTCGGACGGACCTTGGGACCTTTCGAAAGCAGCGACACTGTCAAAGTTGGACGATTGGCAGACGGAGGTCGGCAACAGTACGTGCCTATGAGTTGTATGGTCGATACATGATTGGTTCTATTTACCTCTCGCGAACGATTGAGCCTCACTTAACCAGGAATTAATCCAGGCATGCTGCTGTTTATTAATCCCGATCGAACCAGGCAGATATTCGTGCACTAATACAAGTGTAACAAGGACGTTGGTCCTGGTCGAGCTGGCTGTCATCGTCATCCGGGGTAAGGAGACATCCAGAATTGTCCTCCATCCGGACCGGCCAAGCCTATTTCTCTTCCCATGTGGGAGAGTCAATCGCCACGGGAAGGCGGTATTAATCAAAGGTTTGGGTCAAGTTTCGCGATCTATTGAGTAGCTCGTGAGCGGCTGGGGGTGGATGGCGGAGAGCGCGAATCTACTAGCATAGTAACACTATACCTTTCGGGCTTGTGCCTCCGAGTCCGCTCCCGGAGCGTCTCTCAGATCAGAAATTCGAAAAGGCGCGTCGTGGAAGGCCCTGGGTGCGGGCCCATGCGGCGTTTCCCTCACATAAATCGGACGTTCTTCCAGGCTCCTAGCAGATGGAATGAGCGTCGTGGATTGGGTATCAATGCATCCAGGACCGTGGAGGGACGGGGCCCTCATGTTGGTTAGCGCGATGTTTGCCGGTGTATTGGGTCGAGGTTCGTTCACACAAGATTCGAGCTCCACCTGGATCGGCACCGGGATCTTGGCGTGTGGCCGCGTGGGCAAGGCCCTGCCCTAAATGAGGCAGGTTATAAGAGTGTGGGGGAGATTATCGCCGCTCTGCATCCCCTCATGATCTGGCGAGTCGTCGCACCTTGACCCCACGGGCGCCGGACTGCATCGTGAGGCCCTCGCAGGAGATGAAGTAACTGGTGCAAAGGCATAGACTGCCCCTCCGTATCTCCCTGGCTGCGGTTGTTCACGTATCTGGGGCTCGTTAGCGTGGTGTACATTTTTCATGTGGATTTGGATTTGTCGAAATCGGTACTTGAAGTGGGCTCTAGGATCTGATGAGATATTTCAATGTCGAATCGTCTGGGCGTGCGTGCGGTAAATGGAAGTCGGACTGTCCAGACCTCGCTGGTGTAGCGCGGTGCAGCAATAGAGATATCTTCCCATGATGTGGAGTGGAACAGACTAGCGAACGCAGGGATGCAGAGGCATGGACGACGATCCGAGAGCGTGTCGCGGGCCCGGAATATGAGGATGAGGGGAAGAGGGAAAGGTGAAGATGGGGAGGTGGGATGAAAGCAAAGAGAGCGTCTTGAGAGGGCCGGTTACTGTCGGTTATCGAAGATATCGAAGGTTCGAGGCTTGCCGGGTTGGCTGCTGTTGGCTGCCCCAATTCGACTTGACGCTCCTCCGCAAAGCTCATCATCTCCGAACCCCGAACCAACACGCACGCACTCCTTTCTCTCCCTCCTTCACGATCACGCCGCGACCCCCAGTCGTACTACCGATGCCGTACAAGCTGTCGGCCTCCCTCACCGCCCACTCCGACGCTGTGCGTCGCTTACTGCCTTCCATCTGTCCATCCATCGCTCACAGACCTTAGGTTAGGGCGGTCGTGTCTCCGACCAACGATCTCGTCCTCTCCGCCTCTCGCGATAGCACGGCTATATCATGGAATAGGACCGCAGAGGCCTCTTTCGCCCAGACATCGACTCTTCGTGCGGGTTCCCGTTGGATCAATGCAGTGGCGTACCTCCCTCCTGCCCCAGGTGCACCAGAAGGTATGTGTTACCTTCGTGCCCTAGCGTCTATCGGTGTTCCCCGCCTTGTCTTGACAGAGGGATGTAGGCTATACGGTTACGGGAGGCCAGGACACAGTGATCAATATTTTTGCGTTGCCGAGCGCGAAGGGAGAACCCAGTTTCTCGCTCCTTGGACACACGGATAATGTATGCGCGCTTCACACCGCGGAAGACGGAACTATTATTTCGGGTTCATGGGACAAGTGAGTGTTCTCCATTCAGTAGCGCAGTGCTGCCGGTGACACATGCCTGCCTCCCCCTCAAAGAACCGCGAAGGTGTGGAAAGACTTCAAGCTCCTGTATGACCTGGTTGGACACCAGCAGTCCGTCTGGGCAGTCTTGGCCATTGATGGCGCGCAATACCTGACAGGTCGGTCTTGCCTCCCCTTTGTTCGCATGCATCAGTTTTGACCGGAGGGCGCGCGCGAAGGTTCCGCGGATAACACTATCAAGCTGTGGAAAACGCACAAGAACGTTCGCACCTACCCGGGTCACACGCAAGCTGTACGAGGGCTCGCTTTGATTACCGACATCGGCTTTGCGTCGTGTTCGAACGATAGGTGCGCACCATCCCCAGATGTTCTCGCGAGCCGGCCTAGATCCGTATCGTCGGCAGCGAAATCCGAATCTGGACCATGGAAGGCGACTGCGTCTACACGCTCTCCGGCCACACTTCTTTCGTCTACAGCCTCTCCGTCCTACCAAATGGTGATATTATCTCTGGCGGTGAGGATCGCACTGTGCGTATCTGGCGAGGTAAGCCCGGAACTGTTATATTCATGTCAGTATCGCTGAGGCGTCGCGGCCCTACTCCTAGATGGAGAATGCTTGCAGACGCTGGTACACCCTGCCATCTCAGTGTGGGCGGTGTCGACTATGCCGAACGGTGACATTGTCACTGGCTGTAGCGACGCTATTGTACGTGTATTCACTGCACAAGAAGAGCGCTGGGCACCTGCAGACCAGCTCAAAGCCTATGACGACCTCGTCGCCGCACAAGCACTTCCAGCACAGCAGATTGGGGATGTCAAAAAGTCTGATCTGCCAGGGCCAGAAGCGTTGTCGCAGCCAGGTACGTCAGGCATTCGCTCCAGATAGGTTACACGTAAGAGATTAACATTCGTTCAGGGAACAAGCCCGGCGAGGTCAAGATGATCAGGCGAGGCGAAAATGTAGAAGCTCATCAGGTGCGCATTTACCTACTCTTCTCGAGATTCTGATCAAACTAACTCGTGGCATTAGTGGGACAATGCAGCTGGGTGGCAGAAGATTGGCGATGTCGTTGATGCGGTAGGTTCAGGTCGGAAGCAACTTTATGAAGGGAAGGAGTACGACTACGTTTTCGACGTTGACGTGAAAGAAGGGGCGCCACCACTCAAGCTACCGTACAACGCCAGCGGTGAGTATACCGTGCGCTGAGAGTTTGACTTGCCACGAGCTCATTCTGCGTTACAGATAATCCTTACACTGCGGCCCAGCGCTTCCTCCAGAGCCACGATCTGCCGTTGAGTTACCTTGACCAAGTTGTCCAATTCATCGAGAAGAACACTGCTGGAGTAAGCATTGGTGGTGGTAACAACCAGTTCGTCGACCCGTACACCGGTAAGTAAGCCATGAGAATGGTGTACCTCTTTATGCCGAACGTGTACCCTTCAGGTGCTTCAAGATATCAAGCATCGCAAGCCGCTTCCGCAGGCGGAGCGTCAGAGTTCATGGATCCTTTCACTGGTGCGGATGTTATTATTATGTTATTTGCCTCATCTAATCGATGATGCTAGGTGCTTCGCGGTATCGCGCTGCTGGACCTCCCCCGGCACTTCCAACGCCACCACCAATGACGACTGGCGGTGACCCTTGGACCGGAGCCTCACGGTACTCAAGTGGACCTACGACCCCAGCGACACCGCCACAGCAACCTCAGACACCTGTTGGAAGCGTTATCCCCGTCGTATGTGATTTCGCTTAGTAGTGACTACATGAATTTACTGACACTTTTCCAGCGATTGCCATTGTCCTTCCGCCAAGCTAGCGTTTCCGCCATGCAAGCGAAGCTCTACCAGTTCGACCAGGCACTGCGGAATGAGATCGTCAGTGTATTTGCGTGGCCTGGTCATGACAATAATTAACGTTTCCTATGAACAGTCGACTGGTTATCTCGCGATGTACCCACAAGAGCTGAACCTCATTGAGGAAACATTCACATATCTCACACAAGCAGTGTCTCATCCACAGGATCCGCCATCAAAGAAGTTGACGCACAACCATATCGACGCCATTATCCAACTTCTCGAACGGTGGCCACAATCCCAGCTCTTCCCTCGTACGTGACGTCCTTACCATCGTAGTAACTTGTGACGAGCCCTGATGCCCGTGCGTTGTGCAGTTATGGATCTGAGCCGTCTAGTGACTGCATTCTGCCCGACCGCTTACTCAGATCCTGCCTTGCGCGCGAGGTTCATCACCGCGTTGTTCAATGGTGCTCAATGGAATGACCCGTGGATATCACCACTTCCGAAGGCGCGCGAGACCAATTTGCTCTTCCTGTTCCGTTCGCTTGCAAACATCTTCCAGGACGGCGTCGTCCTGGGCGACGGTAGCTCGGTGCAGGAGGTGTGTGTCCTCGCTTGTGACACTGCTTGAAGGCTGATGTTCTGTCTTTGATGCGTAGGATCTCAATATGCTGGGTGGGTTACCGTATATGGTTCTCACGAACTCGCTGCGGGTGTCTTTGGCGACCATTCTATTCAAGTACGCATCGCTTTCTAAGCTAGCATGATACCCGTGCTGACAACGTTTGTTTCACAGCCTATCTTGTGCCGGGCTGAAAGAACGCCTGCCTGATCCTGTTCGGGAACGATTGATTGGCTTGGTGCTTGAAGTATGTTTGTAAGATGGTGCTGTCATTGGTGTCCAAGCCTGACATCGTTAACAGATCCTGTCAGAGGAGAACAGAGAAGCGGAGGCCGCCTACCGTGCTTTGGTAGCTCTCGGGGACATTGTGAGTGTTATCTAGGGTTCCAATGGCGCATCCGCTGACAAAAATGACAGGCTTTCGCCGCCAAGGAACAGTCGCGTTCGCTTAGTGCCGAGCAGAAAGTCACCGCTCGGAAAGTTTTGTCCGCTCTCCCTTCAACGTTCCAAGAACCGCGCATCCAAAGCGTTTCAAAGGAGGTTTCCGCCCTCCTCTGATGCCGTCCCGCCTCCCTCAAAACGTACCACTTTTGTGACTCCCGCATACAAGTCCCGATCACGTCCGCAATCGCATTCGCAATCGTAACCGTCGTGGTGAAATACTAGGAGTATGTTTTTAGGTGGCTTCTGCCTTGACTGAAGTTCCTTTGTCCCGTCGCCTTGAAGGCGCATACTCCGTCTCGAAATTCTTCTCTTGTGTATCCCCCCTCTCCCAGCATACCACAAGGGAAGGGCAAATATACTGTGAACTAGTGGTGCGGGTGGACTTTGTTGTCTTATTACTGTAGGACTCTCAGCATCCCACGTTAACTGTAGCCCTGTGTTTGTTCTCTATCTTCCCGTTTCCCGCTCCGCTCCTCTCCTCTCGCATGCGCTCCTTATCGGGTTTCGCAATAATCTCTGTAGAGATGGTTTGGACTTGTAATGATGTTGTTTCGTGTACTCGTACTGTTTGGATAGATGTTGTATCTCAGTCTTCAGTGCCATCGTTTGCCGAGCCAGACTGACAGCAGCTCCATGCGTAGGACGAAGTCATCTTGCATCTCCCATGTGCACTGATGGCGATTCTGCGCATTGTCCATGTGCGGTTGCGACCCATCGTAGCTAGGCCAATATTCGGGTTTAACAGTGAAATTCCATTGCGAGACCACATGCCGACATCGTAGACATCCAAGACGCGAGAGGCTACAACGCAGAGATGAAGCAAATTACGGGACATTCTCGGGAAAACAACTAATAGGCCGGCACGACAAGGACAAGTTGCGGCGAGCAAGCAATAGTAGCCCGGTCTCGTCGGCTTGTCCTAGAAGGCCGGGGTGGGGTACGGTACAGCACAGCACAGCACAGCGACGGAGGGCAGTCAAGTTAGAAGTAAAAGCGTCCGAGAAGGAGGGAATGGGAGTGGGTGAGTCGTACGTCGCTTGCATGTACAGGAAGGAGGAAGGGAGGGGATATACGCGTGTGTGGGCGGGTAAATGTTTGGATGGCCTGCATGTCGTGCTGGAGGGGGGTGTCGCGGCGGAGTATGCAGGCAGGTGGTGAGATCGTTCAGCGCTTTATGAGACCCAAACTGGAGGACAATAAATGAAGTCAATCGGTGGATGGCCGACGGAAGACGACGAGGGAAACGCACAGGCGAGAGCGACCACGAGATAGAGCGTGATGAGCATCAGGCCTTCCATGTAGTTGGACTTGCCGTCCCTGCAGCCATGTTGGTCAGCCGCGCTTCCCAGGTCAGAGAGGGAGCTGGAGAGACGTACTGGATGAGGAAGTTCACAAGGAGCACAGACACAAACAGCACAATAGTCTGTTGGACAAGATCAGAACATGTTGCGAAAGACACACGTAGGGGGCTCCTTACCTCAAAGTCAGCAAAGAACAGGGTGAGGTCGTGGTGGGTGATCCACCCAATAATGACAAGCAGCGGTACAACAAACGCGGCGATTTGCTGTGAAACGTCGAAGGCCTTCAGTTGAATCGTCGGAATGCGAGAACAGATCAGGTTGACTCACGATCGAGCTCCCGACACAGATACCGATCGTAAGCTCCATCTTGTTCTTCATCGCCATCCACACCGACGTGACGTGCTCGGCGGCGTTTGCCTATTTCATTTGGACTTCGATCAGGCACTAGCAAAAACTCAAAATCGCAAGAATAGGTGGCGCACCACGATCGGGAGGAGGATCAAACCGATGAAGGGTTTCGGAATCTGGTAACGGTCAGCGGTCTCCTCGATCGACGCGACCACTGGATGAAGGGCATCAGTTTCATGGAATCAGAACGGCAATCTGGGTAGGACGTACGGTAGTCCGCGCAAAACGACGTGATTACGGTGACCAGGAGCAGCCTGCGGTGTATGCGCGCTTAGTGGCGTTCGCAAAACCAATCAAGGGAAAAACATACGCAGAGCCGGCGGCCCAGGTGTTCATCTCGGGCTCCTCCTCTTCTTCCTCATGCTGGCTCTCGTATAGGTACGCGTGCGTCTTGAGCTGTCGGAGCGCGTTCCCGGCGTCAGTAATGAGGTTTGGGAGTGACGTCATGAGAAACGCGAACCTGGAAGTACAGGTACGCGATGTAGACGAAAAGGAGGAGGATGGCGGTCCCGCGAGAAATAATCTTGAGGCCCTGGTAGGAGCTGTCCTCCATGTTGCCGAGGCCGAGGTCGATCTGGGCCTGGTCAAATGCGACGAAGGCAGGCTCGGCGATGGCGGTGCCGTTGGGCTCCGGTGCTGAGGACATCTGGGAGCTGTGGTAGGCGGCAGGAATAACCAAGGCTGTCAGAGTTCCCAACCACATGAGACCGCATTGGACGCGCAGTCAACGCGATGCGTCCAGGCACCAGGTGATAGCACGGAGAATGAACAAGGCGGCAAAACGGTCAGTCGAGGAAGGTTTGGGGAAGCGAGGCGGTGCGACGTACTAATGCAGGCGAGGGTCATGAGCTGCAAAGCAACGTCAGCAAGGTTCAGGGAGCAATGAAGAGGTATCATGTGTGCAGCGAGGTTCGGGGAAAAGGTGGACACATACCGAGCTTGAGCTGCATGGTTCGATCAGAAAACGTCAGGGAGTGGGCAGTGCAGAGCTAAAGCGCAAGGCACTCACGCTTGCGCAGCGGTCACTTTGAAGTTGGACTCCTTATGTATGACACCACCTGTGCAGGGCGATGTGAGACGGGCCGAGGATGACTAATGCGGGACGCAGGGGGGACGTATGACTTACCAGCGAAGAAGGAGCATCCTAGGACGAGAAGGATGTTGGAAAGAATGGAGCCAAGCAACTGTGGTGGGCGTGAATATATGAAGAGAGCGAGGATTGGATAGGAGACTGACGGAAGTCTGCACGATGCGAAGCTGGCCTGGAGAACGGGTGAGCGGACGCGAGAATGTATGAAATTCATCTGTGGTTAACGAACCTTGGAGGAGGGCGGCAATGCCAACGATGATTTCGACTGCATTCCCAAACGAGGCATTGAGCAGACCCGAGAGGGTTTGACCAAGTTTCAAGGAGAGCTGCTCTGTAGCAGTGCCCAACAACTATGAAGTACGTTGTGCAGTGTGGTGGCGTAGTTAATGTCCGTGTCAGCCAAAAATAAAGTGTTGATGACGTACAGCTGCCAATGGGAGGATCGCGATGAAGCTGAAGCCGAAACGGAGAGCGGCATCCCAATTCAGATTATGGGAGATGATGCTGAGCGGCACAAAGACGAGAAGGAGGTTCAGATACGACCCGAAGAAGAAGAATTTGTAGGAATGCAGCCACGAGGGTTGGCCTTCTACCGACAGGGAATCGGCGAGGCGCGCGAAGAAGGGCTTTGGGCGGTCGGCATCGCTTCCATTTTCAAGGAGAGGAGTGCGGTCTGTGGGAGGCATGGTTGTGGGGCAAAAGGGGGGTGTGAGCGTGCAGTAGAGAGCGGGGCCTTTTGTACTTTGAGGCCCGCGCTTGAGAGTTGGGTGGCCACCATGGACCGTTCCATAAGACGAGTACAGCCTCGTTACGTAATCGATCGTCACTATCCCGCTCCGCCCTCGCGTTCCCGCCTCCGACCATCCGACGCTCCCATGGCCACATCCCAGCCCTCTTCCGACATTGTCTCGAAGGCCGCAGTGCTCAATGTCTATGACGATAGCGGGAAGGAGGTCTCGTTCGGAAGCCTCATCCGAGACCAGAAGACCATAGTCGTCTTCATCCGTCCGTACTTCCTCTGGCCCTTTTCCGATCAATTGTATTCAACGCCCAACCCCGCCCCGCACCCATGTACGATGTAACCGACAGGTCACTTCTGGTGCGGTGTACGTACTCATTCCGCCACCTTCAGAGAAATACACAAGCCTAATACATACATGCTGTCATTCAGAGCTGCCAAGTATAAATTCTCCACTCCTGTGCTTGCATGGATTTACTCGTCCACGACAGCAATACGTTATGCACCTCGCCTCCGTTCGCAAGGAAGCTCTGGAAGAAGCCAACATACGCCTTGTAGTCATCGGATGCGGCGACTGGCAACTCATCAAAAACTATTGTGGTGAGCAAGTTGGCCTAACATCATGTATCCACTCGGACAAACGATCGGACAGGCCTCACCGACTTCAAGGGTCCAATTTACGCTGATCCCTCCCGCAAGCTCTATCACACCTTCGACTTGATCGAAACCTTGGCCGTCACTCCCGCCGGCCAAGAGAAACGCAGCTACCTTGGCAAGAGCTTCCTCGGGAATATTCTAACTAGCATTTGGGTGCGTCCTTATTACATCGCCTCGTCCGCTCTAGTCTGTCCGCA
Organism: Sanguinoderma infundibulare; assembly: GCA_032821775.1. Taxonomy (NCBI): domain Eukaryota; kingdom Fungi; phylum Basidiomycota; class Agaricomycetes; order Polyporales; family Polyporaceae; genus Sanguinoderma; species Sanguinoderma infundibulare. Next base: position 802,088 of record JAVLRN010000005.1, on the reverse strand, counting down.
ATTTGCGGATAGTAGTAGCCTTGGCGATCTAAAATCGCTGATCATACTTTGTTTCTTCTTGGCGCGCCCATTCCAGGAGGGTCCCCTGAAGCACCCGCAGCACCTCGGAAAGCAAGGAAACGTCTCCCAGCTTGGTGGCGACTTTGTCTTCGGGCCAGGTCCGCATATCCTGTGCTCAGCCAAGTTCTCAATCAGTTTAACCGAACCCTTCTAGGCGAGACATGTACCTATGCATCGCCCATGACGCATACAGAAGACCGTGAGCCCTTTGTGCCTGTTACCCCCTCATGCTGAATGTCATCGCCCCTTGCCAGACGTCGAAGTCGAGGAGCTAATGAAAGAAGCTGGCGTCGCATTTCCGTGAAGCGCCAGAAGCTAGCATCCAATATGTGCTGTACAACAGACTTGTACATATGTGTTCCCAGTCTATTCTAGGACACAGCCTCGTACCCTTCTATATCCAAGTAGCGGAGCCGTTCTAGTTCAATCGTACGTCCGCATTGTGGTCTAAGACGTCACCGTCTAGGTGTGTGGTATCCGCGTAACTGATCAGTACGCCCTTCCCGTTCTCGTCCACGTCAATGACCGATATCGAGGCGTTGTAACACCATCCGGTGGATACCCCTTCAGCCGCCCGTATCTTCCGGCTCCCGATGAGGTTAGTTACCAGGGTGCCGATCAGCCCGCCGTGGGACACGGTTAGGATATGAATGGGCTCGAAGCCCAGCTCCGACAGCTCTTCGTCCTCTTCGTCCTCATCTCCGTCCAGTGCCCCCGCATGCCCATTCGCTTTCTTCCCAACATCACCGCGCAGCTCCGCGTTCGCTTTCGCCCCCGCGAGCGCGTCGCGCTTCTTGCGGAGCTCGGACGCCTTGCGCTGTGCGTGCCGCGCGACGGACTTGTTCCACCACCCGACGCCCCGCGCCACGAAGTTGCCAGTGGGCTCGAGGTCTGCGGGCGGGCCGGTGCGCTTCCCCGCGCTCTGCCCCTGCCACTCGCCCATAAACTGTATGTAGTCACCGAGAGTCGATCAGCAAGCTCATCTCGTCGCCCCGTTTTCGAGGTCGAGCGACGCACCCGTTCCCTGAGAGCCTCCGTGTTCTCCAGCCGCACCTCCGGATGGCCCTCCAGGATGATCTCTGCCGTCTATGTAATGTACAACGCACACACCGACGATCAGCGGACAAGACATCGTGAACGCGAATCCCGTATCGCGCGAAGCCCCCACTCACCCTCCTCGCCCGCTGCAGGTCGCTGCTGTACGCCGCGCCGAACGGGACGTCCTCAAGGGCGTCTGCGGCGAGCCGCGCCTGCGCGACGCCGGCGTCGTTGAGCAGGGTGTCGAGCTGGCCCTGGATGACGCCGTCCCGGTTCGCGTCCGTCTCGCCGTGGCGGACGATGTAGACCTTGGCCACGACGGCCATCGATGTCGCAGTCGTTGTCGAGGAGGCCCGAGGTGCTGTCGCGGGTCGATTTATATCTGGCCACCCCATGGCCATATGCACGTCCGGCTGCGAAGGAGGTCCGTCCCGATCGACACGGCATTCGGCTGCGCCTTTGACAGGCATGACACGGCGTCGGGCCGGCCCGGACGGCATGTGGAGAAACGGTGGAGGCGCGTATATGGAAGGTCGTGAAGAACGGCGGTTTACTGGCGCATTAGAAAGTTGGCACAGCCCCATAATTATACGTGGTGGTTCGACAGAACCTATTCGTTGGAATCTGGTTTCACACTAGGAAGAGCGTACTGCACTGGATCACGATGCATGAACTCAACGCCCCTAATGGTACACACAGCCAGCCTTGGCGGCTCTGGCAGACCGAATACAATTACAAGGAACGAGTAACACACGATATTGCCCACACCTTCTCAGTCGCTAATGTAGACAAGGTCCCGGATCCACTTGAGAAGGACACTAGCCACGCCCATGGGGTCCTCCGGGTTCGGCTGGTACTCCTTCACCACTGCGCCGGCGTAAGTCTCGAATATAATCCGTGTTTCCTGGTCGAACATCCCGTTTCCGTCATGATGTTTAGAGCAAAAGGTGAAAGAGAACGTACCTCCGGATCGTTGAGGTCGACGTCCGGCGGCGCCGTCATCCGAACCCTCGCCCTCCATCCATAAACGTTGACCCAATGGGCGAGAAAGTCCGGGTAGTTGATATCCACGTATTGCTATTGCACATCAAATGAGCAGGTATATTTCAAGGAGAAGAGAAAGCGAGAGAGAAAAAGATAGACCGACTTCAAATTGGACGCCGTTCATGGTGGGCCGCTTCTCCGTCAAAGCCGCCTTGTATGCCATTTTGAGCATCGGGGCCCCCAAGACCCGGAGCCTCGCGGCGTTCCCGAACGACTCTGCCATCGTCGTCGGCGCCACCGAATGGTGAGTGAAGACTTCCAGCACCGCAGTGCCTGAGAGGGTAGGTGCGGGCGGGGCGGTGTATGCCATTGGGTTCACGGTGCGTGGAGGAGATATGTGCTCGTAGCGGAGGGTGGACTCGGAGAGGTGAGTAGGAGTTGCGTTGGGCTGGGGAGATGGTTCGAAACGACTCACGACTGGCCATTTTATATGTTTGCCGGTCGTAGAGGGAGATACTCTTGCTGCAGTCCCTGCTGCAGTATTAGGACCGCAGATTTGACAAGGGCTGATACCAGCGCACGCACCTGCCATGTTTCATCCAGCCTGCGGGCGGCGTCGTAGGGCGAAGTTCCCGTTATGTCTGCCGCATTGCTGCGGGGCTGCCAACTGCAGCCTGAGAGTGGAGGACATCTGCGCGAATCAGGCGCTCTTGCACCGACTTGGTGGTTATCGAATAACTTTTACCTGAAAATAGCATGGCTGCCCTGATAACGCAGGTCTGCTGGTGAGTCAACAGAGTTGTTTCCCGAGACCAACCGATTCGCACGCGCACCTCTACATTCCCATTCCGTGGCGGCGTGCACGATCCCCGGCAGGCTGCCAGCTGCGAGGTCCTTCGACCCGCAGATAGACGCTCCAGTCATGCGCAGTCATGCACCCGTCCGGACTTAGGTGCAGATAAGCTTCTTCGAAGCGTCATCGAGGTCACATAGAGAAAAGTTGAGGCGGTCCACCCCGCCGTTGCATTTCGCTGACGCTTTGGCAACCGTGCATTGGTCTGGCCGTAGGCATTTGCGCAAGCCCGCGACACGCGATCAATGAGCACGTCTTGCCCTTTTCTAAGAGATCCGAAATATCACATAGCGAGTGATTCAGAAACTGAACAAACGCCATCACGGTGAGTACGTCATACATATCTGTGAACGCTTGATTAATGGTATACCCTGAGAGGCGAGAAATACGGCGAGATATTGGAAGATTTGACTCACCTGAGCATATGCGGATCTACGGGGAGAAGAAAGCGAGAAGCATATCGGACAGGTATGGACAAGATGTGGAAGGAAGTCATATGTACAAAAAGCAAGTAATAGATGCACAGAGCGTGAGTAGCGTAGAAATGTCTAGCCTAATTACGTATAAACAATGCGACGAACGTACTGCAGAGCGAAGATACAAGAAGGGATGGATGGACGTTTCGACTATGCAAGAAGGCTGTTGCCCTGGAGTTCTTCGAACTTCGGGCGAGCAAGGCGGATGTTCATCCTCAGCGCGGCGGTTTCTACATAGCCTTGGGTCAAAGCTGGGCTCACGACAACACAGGGAAGAAGGCATACCTATTCTGGGGTCATGTACTATGATCAAGACGTATGTATTCCTCGTCAGTTCGTCGAGAACGGCCGTAAATTCCGGTAACTCCATCTCCAGCGCGTAGAACTCCTCGCGGACGCGCGCGCAGGAGTACTTGAACGCCTTGACGAGTTCGGATGTCCGCTCGTACCGCGTCGGCGCCATCTTGTGCGGATCTGGGTCAGGTTCGGCCTCGAAGTCGGAGTGACTTGTGGGCGAGAGGTAACCGTTGGTCTTGGCAGAGGACGGACCGGACGTGCTCGTTGAAGCAACGTGTGGGGGCGGCGGAGGAGTGGAAGTGGCAATGACCAGGAAAGTGGTCCGCTCGAAAAGGACGACCTCCGTCGCATTACACGCCGAAGCGAGCTTGGCGAGGTGGCGGGATAGGACGGAGGCGTTTGGGATGAGTATATGCACTATCCGCGACCACGCCTGGCAGTCGAAAGCGGCGGTTAAGCGGAGATGTCGAAGAAAGTTTGTGGAGGGGCGCTCACATTGTACAAAGACTCGTCGTATATGCTGGTGCCGAAAACGGTTATCTCGACGTCCCCGCTTGCATCTTTGAGTTCCTTAGACTTCCGCGCCAGCGTCTCGGCTTTCGGCCCTCGCGCGAGGTCCATCTTGTGCACCAGAAGGAAGACGGCAGCGTTCGGACTGTACTTTTGCAGCGCACCTAAACACGCCTTGTAGTACTCCAAGTCCTTCTCCATATTTCGCGTCTCGACCTCGAAGACATAGATCATGACGCCGACGTGCTGAAATATTGTCGACTGCTGAATGGAGAGGTAGGAGTCCATGAAAGCGTCTTGACCGCCACAATCCCAGAGGTTCAAAATCAAGTCACCAAGAAAGCGGACATGGTTTTGCTCGACATCAATCGTGGCCCCGAGACGCGAAGTGAGAGATGCGGGGTTATTCGAGCTAAGAAAAGAAGTTGTAGACTCGTCCGTGCCGCACAGGAAGAATGCTCACAAGATGAGAGAGCGCATAGACGTCTTCCCACTTCCCGACGCGCCCATCAACAACACCTGTCGCATGTGTGTTATGGAAATATTCGGAGAGGGATTGGAAGGTTCGCACCTTCTTCTTCATGGTGGGCTGGCTGTATTCGCAAACCTAATAGGGACCTTCCAAACAAGCGAAACAAATTCGGTGCCACCCCGGAAGTCTTGGTTGGGAAATGGAACCTGCGCAAGCCCTGATGATTTTGCGGGAGTCTGCGGTACGCAACGGACTACGAGGACGAAGGAGGATGTGGGAGGGTGGAAGGGTCGGTTGCAGTCACAAACCAAGAGACGATCATGGCAGTATGAGGTAAATGCAGGAGGCGCCCGTCCTGCTGACCGCGGCACCGACGGCGACATGGCTTCTTACACACAGGTTGCACGCGCACGGCGAGGGTCGATGGTATACATTCGTTTCATTTGTCGGCTGCTGCATCGTACAGATTCCGTACACAGAGTCTCTCTAGTCCACCATCTAGAACTTGCCTTCCGCCCAGCGTCTCGTGTGCGACGCCATCTCAACCGCGGCCGCAGCCCAGTCCTCTCCATGATTGTGCCCCTTGTTCGCCCCGCGCCCAATGCCCGCGCGCTCCAAAGCCTGGTCGTCCGTGAGCGCGGTCAGGACACCGAAGACGACGGGCACGCCGGTGTCGAGTTGGACGCGCATGAGCGCGTGCGAGACGGACTCGGAGATGTACTCGAAGTGCATCGTGGAGCCCTTGATGAGCACGCCGATGGCGATGACCGCGTCGAACGGCTGGTTGGGCAGCGAAGCCGCGACGGGGGCGGGCGTTGCGGACCGCGAATTTGGGTTGAGCGAAGTCAAGCCGCCAAGGAGGTCGGCCACCGTCGCGCCGGCCTGGACATGAGACCCGGCGATGACCCTGTGCGACACGTCGGTCAGCTTGTCGACGCGAGCCGTCCGTCGTACGCACTTTTGGCAGGCCAGGGGCAACTCGAAGCTCCCCGGGACGGATTGCACAACGATGTTACCGTCCTTGACTCCGGTCGCTTTCAGTTTGGCAATGGTGCCCGCGACGAGCGCGTCGATGACGGTTTTGTTCCATCGCGAGTGAACGATGGCGATGCGCAAGGGCGAACCGTCGAGCTTTGTGGGAGGAGGAGCAGGCCCTTTGATGGAGTCGGACATCGTCGTTGGGTGTTATGTATTCGCAGCGAACAGGTGCACCCGCGCGCGGTGCGTTTCCCCTCGGCGTCACCGTGCCGGCCGTTTGCGGCTGTTTGCATCCAGTGGCTGCTGAAATTTGGGCTCTTCCAGCTTCTCATTGTTTCTTGGATCTCCGTCTGCTCTCCAGCCATCCGCCTTGGGCTCAGTGTCCGGCTTTATTGTCGTACTCCTCAAGGTTCTTCGATATGGCGGTCCAGCAGGGAGACGGGAATCTCGCTTGTGCGTATGTTGTTATCTGAGTGGGCATTAAGATGTACTGAAGCATACGTCCGCAGCTACATATACTTCTATCTACGCGTTCTTGGTCAACCAGGAGCATAGAAAGGCCGCTGAGGCTTTGAAAAAGGCCGTCAAGGACGTGGTCGTGTTGAAGGATGGAGTCGAGGCTGAGGGTCCCTCGTTAGAGCGGATTATCAAGGAGTGGAAGGAGCTGAAGGAGAAGGCTGCAAAGGAAGCCTCGTGAGTGCCGCTGTCCTGACTGCATGGCCAAGCTCTCTCATTCGTCTTCGACCAAAAGGGATAGTTCGGATTCAGACTCTGATAATGCTGAATGTACGCCAACGAATCCCCCGGTACTCGGCGTCCTGTGTTTACCCTACTCTCGTAGCGTCTTCAGAAGAGCCTAGCTCTAGCTCAGATTCTTCGGATCCCGACTCGAGCGACAGTTCTGACTCTTCCGACTCGGACTCGGACTCGGACTCGGATTCAGATTCATGTGAGTACGTGCCCCGTGTCTTGAACCTTCTCTGAGACCTAACAGGACACAATTGCGTCGGACCAGCCTCATCTTCCTCTTCTTCGGTCGCAAAGGCGAAGTTAAAGAAAAGTAGGTTATCGGTCCAGCTATATGCGCTTGTTTCCTGAACCTACGGTAGAAGAGACGAAGTCAACTCCCGCAAAACCTTCGGCATCAACTGCTCCAGCCAAGGTCGCCCCGTCAAAAGCCTCGAAGGCAAAGTCTCCGTCACCACAGACGTCGACGAAAACCCTGTCTACGGACGATGTCAAGTCCGAGTCCTCTTCGTCCAGCGGTAGCGATAGCGACAGTGACACTAGCGGCCAGGATAGTGACGAGGAGGAAAAACCTCAGGTGAAGGCCGTGGAGAAGAAGGCCGTGGAGAAGAAGGTCATCGAGAAGAAGACTGTGGAGAAGAAGACCGTGGAGAAGAACCAGACGAAGGAGTCTGGCTCTTCGGACTCCTCGTCCGACTCAGACTCAGACTCGGACTCGGATTCTAATTCTAACTCCGAGTCTTCGTCCGGAGAGTCAGAAAAGGCGGTGACCAAGAAGAAGCCTGCTAAGGAGGAAGTCTCGGTCACGAAGAAGCGGAGAACGGACGAGGAAGGCAAGTCTGTCGCGACCGCCATTGTCTCCAACTCGACGTCCCAGAGTGGAAGTGCGACGCCGAAGGCTAGCGGTGACGGTAAGCGCAATGGTAACGGCAAGAGCAACGGGAACGGCAAGGATGCGAGGGCGAGCAACACGCGTTTCCAGAGAATCAAGATCGACGAGATCACATACGCCGACGAGCGACTGAAGGACAACCGTTTCGACGCCAGGGTGGGTGTGATTATCGTTTCGTTTGTATGCAATCGGTCGTTGATTGTCTCTTCGTGTTCGCAGGGTGCTGGCGAATCGGATTATGGTGCGCGTGCCTCTCGAGATCTGATTGTTACTCGCGGCGCTGGGTTCCGGAAGGAAAAGAATAAGAAGAAGCGTGGAAGCTATAAGGGAGGAGAGATCACTGTACGTATGCGACGTGCTAAGAAACAGCTGTTGGCGCTGACCGTCCTGCAGATGAAGAGCTATAGCATCAAGTTCACCGACTAGATAAGTAGATAGCTAGACCACTGGTTTCGCCACACGGAGACGGTGCCTCTTCTATGTCATCGATTATGTCTATTCTAGGCAAATGCGATGCTAAAGCTCAACAAAGCGCTATATATGCTAGATTGCATCTAATGACCGCACGAAGTCCATGGTTATCCAACGCTGAAATTTGACAGGGCGCCGGCGGGTGTCATCCCACCCGTGAAGATCCCACAGATACTTCCCAATGCATCTCTGGGTCGTCTTCTGCCCGACCAAAGTGATCTTCGGCAGCGCCCACTTCGTATCAGGCTCGATCAGCACCCTCGCCGCCCTCTGCACGAGCTCGTCCTTGACTCCGAAGGGGAGCAGGTGGGGCGTGAACGTGACCGAGAACCGCTGGTCATAAAGAACCGTAAACGGCTTTGGGTGTCTACGATCCTGCATTGACTGCATGACCTTGTCTGTGACGTCCAGGACGCCCAGCGTCCCCGGGCGGTCGCCCTCGTGCTGGTAGTGCGGCGCCCGCGTGAAGACCCAGCCCTCTAGCTCGCCCGGTTTTGTAGGGCGCTCGCGGATGGTGTTTTCCTTGTGAGGGCGGATGGAGACGGGCATTACGACGACACCTGCCCCGGCAGAGAAGGTACGCCGTTCGTGCGACGACGAAGGGCCTTCTTCGCCCTCCTCGCCCTCGCTGTGTGGTTCCTCGGCAGCCTCGCCCTCGCCCTCGCTCTCGCTCGGGGATCCCGAGGCAGGAGGCCAAAGCTCCTGTGCGATGCGCTGGAATGCCTCGCGCTCACCGTGCGCTTCGGCCTGTAAAGAACCCCAGGGCGCATGCGAGACGTAGCGAAGGCATCGTCGAATGAGCGCGGTGCGGACCTCGGGGGTCGTCGCCAGGGCGAGACCTGGGGTGCTGAGGAGTAGTGTCGATGGGGCGGAGGGGAGGCGCGCTTTTGCGAGGATGTTCGTGACTGGATACGGGTCGCCATTGAGTTTGAGGTGCATGACGGCGATGAACGAGCAGCGCACCTTGCGTTTCGACCTCCTCGAGACGGATGGAGAAGAGCCGGACCGCTTCTCGGAGTTGGTCGGCAGGAGGGGAGTTGGGTACCATGGCACGGAGTTTTGCAACATAGGGCGCAGCGTCGAAGGTTTGCTCGCCCGAAGATGCGAGCATCTCCGCAGACCCGTGCGGCTGATATTTGGGTGTTAGAAGAACCAAGTTTAGGTATGCACAGTCTGTCTGGAACTCACACCGCGCGACAATATGTCGCGAACAGCATTTCGGATGGTGATCGCAGGTTGGAAGTTGGTAGGATCGTTGACATAATCGAGTTTATTCGCCTCGCAGGTTGCCAACAACCTGTCTTTTGGTATCTGCAGAAACGGTCGAACAATCCAATTTTGCATGCCTTGGGAACCGAAACTGTAAAGCGCATTGTCCTTTTGGCCCATTCCCCATCTGCGGACGGGACGCATGCCAGCTAGGCCGTGGTTGCTGCTACCTTGCGACATGCGCATGATCGCAGTCTCGACCTGGTCGTCCGCGTGGTGGGCGAAAGCCATGACGTTTGTCCCGGCTTCCTGCAAAGCGGCGAAGAGCATATTGAATCTGGCTTCGCGGATCAGCCGCTCGCCGCCGGGGGAGCCCTCTGTGGGTCTCTCCGGGAAAGGAGGCGTTCCCCATGGAATTGTTTGGACAATGGAACCGGCGTTGAGGCGTTCCGCCGTGCTCGTTGCAGTTTGTTCCATGGCGCTCGCGGCAGCCTGCAGACCATGGTTCACATGGACGGAGGAGACCTGTCGCGACGGGGTCAGCAACGGAGGGCCGTGCTCAGCCAATTCTGCGCGATACTTACTGTCCGAAACCGAACAGGCGCGGGGTCGGGGAGCTGGGCGACCGCGGCGAGAAGAAACAGCAAAGCGGTTGAGTCAGGGCCGCCGGAGTTGGCTACGGCTGTGGAAAGGTGTCAGATGGTCTCATTGGGGGAGTGTGAGTTGTGCAGTGCTAACCTATTCCGCGACCCCAGCCGCCGGGGGGAATACATCGCTGGAGATGATGGACGAACTCTGCGGGTGTGATTGGGGGGATGAGTCGCATGGCAATGGGAGAGTCAAGAGCGGGTTGTCATAGCACTGTTGTTTCCATGCAAATGGGTATGAGCTGGCGGGGAAGAAAGCAGCTCGGAGTTGGGTGTGTGGCTGGAGCTGGCGAGAGCGCGACGGGAGAGGGAAAGACTGCTGGCCGCGGAGCCGGGAGCACGTGTGGGGTGGCCGGGCGATCACCGAGGGCGGCGGGAGAGGCCGAGGGGCAGTCTAAGGGATGAGGCGTGGTGTGACTGCGTAGATTTCCATCTTTCCTTCGCTCTGCTCCTTCTTGCAGCATCTCGTTCTTCTTCCTTCTCTCCTCTCCTTACCAGCCATGTCCTCCCAGTCCGGGAACACCACCTCCCCGCCCCCCGTCTCCCCCACCAACCCAAATGCTAGCGGCGTCCGCAGGCATCACACCATCTCCGCCTCATCGCGCACCGCCCGCCCCAACTCCAAAATCGCCCTCGGCGAACTCGACGATCCACAGGCAGAGCAGTTGTGGAACGACGACGAGCTTGTAGACCAGGACTGGGTCGGCGGCATTGGGGCTGTAGGCGAGAAGTCCTCCCTTCACAGGCAGGCGTCATTGCCCACCAGATACCATCGTGGTCAGTATTAACCGTTTAGTCTTTAACCCTCGTTCCCGTTCCGTATCGAACCTGCCCATGTCCGAAGAGTGCCTGGATGCTGATCAGACCCAACCAGCTTTCGGCGGCCAGGGGGCGAGGCAGCCAGGCTCCCATACTCCTCGCACCTTGAACAGTCTCTCCGCCATCGCTGGCCACGAAGGCGACGAAGAAGAATGGGAACGCGAGATGCGTGGGCTCCAGAACGAGGACGAGGTACGCTCTCATTCCCCGCAGCACGCGACTGTTGCTCACACTCTCCGTAGCACCCCGGCATGTCCGTATCCGACCACGGTCATGGCGTCGCGGATTCCTCGGCTTCAGGCTCCCCGCTGTCGCCCCATTACGCAGGTCTTCCTCACGGTCCTTCTCCGCCCCCCGGCACCACCGGCGCAGGTGGAGTGCGCAGGCACCAGAGCCTCAACTATCCCACCGCCAACCAAGGGGTTAGGCGGCTAGCATCCGGTCTCAAGCGTGCTGGTACCCTTCAAGTCGGCGCGAAGGGCTCTCAGGTTCCATACTCGGGCGCCCAGAGCCCCAGCCCAACCAACGCCGATGAGGAGTACGATGACGAGGCTGCCCGTGCAGACGAAGAGTCCTACTTCGCCCTTCAGAATCAGCAGCAAGGGGCCAACTACCCCGGAAGTCCGATCGGACGTTCGTCCCCGTGGAGCACCCCGGGCGGTGAATGGCGAGCTATGGGAGGCAATGGCGGGTCCTACAACAACACCGCCGGTCAGAACGCGGGCATCGACGACGTATCCCGTGCTCTCTCGGCCCTCGAGATCAACCAACAATACGGCAGTGTACAGCAAGGCCAGTCCGTTCACCCTCCGCGGTTCAACCCCTCGCACCCGCCTCCCGTTCAGGCTCCCGGTATACGCGGTGGGAATGGCAACGGCTCGAGAAAGCTTCAGCTCGTCACCGATCTCAACGGTCGCGACGGTCAGGCGGTCCAGAGCGCATCTGCATATGTTCCTCCCATCGGTCATCTTGGTCAGGGTGGCCAGCAAGCTGTCGAACAGCAGCAAGGACAGGCACCGCATCAACGCGATCGCGCATTCACCGCGTCTGGTACTCCATGGGAGCAAAAGGAGCGTCTCATCGTCGGACGCACGTCGAACCCCAGCCTTGCGGCCCTGTACCAGCAAGGGAAGATGGAAGGGAACGGCCAGGATGTTCCCAGTGTGCCGTCCATCCCGGCTCAGTACCTGAACCAGAGTCAAGCTCCCCGCCTCGGGGTCTCCGGCTCTACTGCCGCTGTGCCCAACCAAGGTCAGGGTGCCAACCAGGGGCAAGGAAACCAAGGCGGAGGCATCGAAAACTTCATCGGCTCTCCCATCGACGTCCCCACGCTCATCGCGACCAAGGGTTACAACCCGGTCGACTTCGACACGAGGCCCACTTTCGTGAGTATCCGTTGCACGCATGACGTGATCCGCAATGATTGAGTTTTGGCATAGGCGCGGTTCTTTGTTATCAAATCGTACACAGAGGATGACGTTCACAAGTCTCTCAAGTACGAGATCTGGAGTTCCACGGATCCCGGTAACAAGCGACTCGACAAGGCGTTCAAGGAGACCGCCGGGCGGGGCCCTATCTACCTGTTCTTCAGCGTCAACGCAAGGTTTGAATGTTTTGTCAGGTGGCGGGAGCTTTGCTGACCGCAGTGCTATCTACGTAGCGGACACTTCTGTGGCATGGCGGAAATGTTGACTCCGGTACGTTTCCATGGTCTGACCGTTGGAGAATGGTTCCCTTAAAGTTCATTTGTTTCAGGTTGACTACACACGGAGCAGCACGGTGTGGGCATCCGACAAATGGAAGGGTGTCTTCAAGGTGCGATGGATTTTTGTTCGGGATATTCCCAATGCCGGCCTTCGTCATATCCGCCTCAAGTACGTCATTCTTCACCTCGCATCTGGGCTCGGGTATTGATGGGCGTGTAGCAACACGCAAGAACGTAAGCCCGTCACGAACTCCCGTGACACGCAAGAATTGCTGCCGGATGCTGGCCAAGAGATGCTGCGCATCTTCCACACTCATCCCGCAAGGACGTCTCTGTTGCAGGACTTCGCGTTCTACGAGGTCAGGATATTCAGCGCAGTTGTATCGTTGCCGAAGCTCATTCTTCCGTAGCTCCAAGCTATGCAGAAGTTGCAGGCTCAGGCTCTCACACAGGGCGCGTCGTCCCCCTCTCAAACCCCGATGGGTGTTCAAACACCAGGTAGCCAAGGTCAGGGCGGTGTCTCTCCTACGTCCACTGGCCAACATCCCTTCGCCATGTCCAATCCCACAGCTCTCGCCTACGCCGCCCAGCAGATGACTCTGCCGCAAATGAACATGGGTATGGGCATGGGCATGGGCATGCAGATGAACCCGATGCTTCAAATGCAAATGAACATGGGCCAACCCTTCGCGAACCCCCACGCTATGCAGAGCGTCATGCGCAACCCGAGCCCAGGGCCGATGCCTGTTGGCGCGCAGAACTTCATGAACCTTGGCGGCATGCAAGGATTCTGAAGTATCTGATCGCCTCTTTGGCGCCTACACTACCTATGCATCTCACGGACTTTCGTGCCCTCGCACCCTCTGGACACGCGCAAGAACAAGAACAAGAATACACCGCACATTCCAATCTTGAATATAGACTCCAAACGCACCGTCGACCCCATGGACGGACGGAAACCGGTACATATGTGTACTAATGGTCCTGTTTGCCATTCGTTCCACCCTCTTTCTATTCGCTATGTTTCAACCTCTCTTGCAACAATCCCGCTATCCGTCTGTATTACTACGAAGTCTCCGTCAGCGGCGCTTGTCGTCTGTCTACAGTTACCATAATGACCGCCATGCCTCCGCGCTGCCTATCTTCATACGGTATGCACATCCTTACGCTGAATTCTGGAAACCGCACACATAGACTCGATCCGTTCGATCTCCAGTCCAATCCGGATTCGACTAGTCCTCGAGTATGACGTTCGTTCGATATGTGTTTCTTTGCTGTTATCTCTATCCCTCGCGCTCCTGAAGCCCCCTCTGTCCTTCTACTCTCGATCGCGTTTGTTTTTCTGTTACTGTTCGAATGTTTTCCGTCGTACGTTACGTTATTTGCATTGCACCACGGCAGCACGGTACCACCACACGGGACGATGAACGATGAATCAGAACGGACGTGGACTATCGAATGTGTTCGCATGTATTTGTGTCCCGTACATACGCACTTGTAGTAGTTCTTGGTTCGTTTTACAATCATCATGCCGACGTCTCCTGTGTACTTTGCTCCGGATCCGTTACCCTCTAATAAGTATTTTTATGTGGGATTCATACTTGGCCACGCCATAGACGTCAGCACGTCAAGGGGGCAACCACGATCGACCGGGTGCGTTTCTGAGGATTCGATCGCGGTGAAACGTACGTGACCGCGACACGACGCGTGTGGTCTCTTGCCGGTTGAGTGCAGGGTCGAGGTAGGGTCGAGGTAGGGCCGTGGGTAACTCTGGCGCGTGCTACTTGTGCTTCTCTTCTACTTCCTCCTTGGCTGATCCCAACACCGTCAAGCCGGCAGTCTCGCTGGCATACATGCAGCCCGTTAAGTACTATCAGATTGGAGGCTTCCAAGCTCATCTTCTCTGGCGGCCACGGTGAGCTGGTTTGTGGTCGTCGAGGCTTAACGCGCTGACCTTCACAGGGACAGGGATTCTAGCAGCGATGCTGTCGCTAAAAACCTGATGCAGATGTTCCGAGAGCCCCTCCCTAATAAGCGCGGCGAGCTAGTGCTGGGTGAGGCTTAGTCCGTGCAGCAACAGCTTTTGTACGCTCACGCATTGGTATCTAGGGATCCGGCCTAACGGCGCGTCGTACTTGCTGCTCCCGGTCGATCGGTACCGAGAGCGTCGCCTCGACCAGTTGAGCGGCCGGTATCCGCGAAGCCCTCCGTGGGACGCGGACGCCTTCGAGTCACTCTCACCGATCCAGTTTGGCGAGCAGAAGGATCTGGAAGAGAAATTGTCGTCGTATTTGAGCAACAAGAAGAGCAAAGACAGGTTCCCGCGCGACCGCAGCAAGGCGAACACGGAGTACACCGCTGGCGGGGAGGGACTGGCCGAAAGGGGGGAGGTTAGGTCGGGATTCGAGCATCAGCGGTACGGCTCTCGCCGCGCACTCGAGGGCGACTCGTTGGCTCATGCTTCTCTCATGACAGACTGTTGTACCGCCTCCTTCAGAACACGATTTCGCGTCCTGGCGACTATGCCATCTCTCTGGCGCCATGGTTCAATGATCTCCGGGTCTACTCTTTTGCTTTCAACTTGTGGGGGATGGACACCCGGGCATTGGACGAACGGAAGGCCAGCCCTCAAGTCCTGGACGTGGGCTGGACGGAATTCGATGCGCCCACGGATTCGGATGACCTGAGAGCGGTGTCCACTACTCATCTCACTGTCGAGGCGAACGGTTATTTAGGAAACCCGGGGAAGACACGATTGGTAATTCTAACCGTTTTGATTGAGGTCGCGTAGAATCTAATATATCTATTAGACCCTTCCGAATATCACTCAAGCCATGCCGCGAGACTCCATCTCGATTTTGCTCCAGAAACTATTCGCTCCGAAGGAGGAAGAAGAGCGTAGCCCGCCGAAGCTGCTGCTTGTCCACGACAAGGAGATGACGATGTCTGTCCTCCATTCCTTTGGAGTCGACACGTCAAAGTGGACGACTGGCATCAAGCATTTACTCTACAACTCGGGTGCGACGAATGGCTCAAGACGGGATACCCAATACGACGTTCAGTCGGACCGCCGTGGGTCGTACGATAGCAAACTCTCCAGAGAACGGTCACGCTCCCCCCGCCGACAACTTGCAGACGGGCCTCCTGTTCGCCGTCCGTGTTCTCCGCCAACACGCCGCGTCGAGGCGCCTCCGGTATACATAGTTGATGTACGTGTCATGTATCAGTACTTGAGGCGAATCCCCTCGGACCAGGTCGATTCAGTCCCGTTGAACGCCACAGCCCTCCGGGTACGGGATACAGCCCTGCAGCGAGGCGAGGACGACGAAGTGATCTACGAAAACATTGACCTGAAGCAATGGTGTGCGGGGAGGGAGAGCAGGTGGGTGCAAGTTCGATTCACGTCCGAGATGCGTATGCTGACGAATCGGTGTGCGAAAACAGGTTGTTGGGGTATATGTGGGAGGACATGGCGAACGGTGTCGCGATCGACGAGCAGCGCGCTTACCGAGACAAGCTCGCCAAGGACGCGGAGCTTTACGCACCTGCTCCAGGGTGCCCGGGGCAGATGGACGAAGACGATGTGGACCCGAACGACATTATCCAGCCCATGGGGGCTCGTCCGGAGCAGTCGCAGCCGAAGCCGTCGGGGATGTTTGATTCGGACGACGACGATTGGTAGTACTGTCATTCTGAACCGTCGGTGGCCGTCTCGCAGGTTGTAGCAACAGTTCTTGGAGTCTCGTATGATGTCGGATACCGTGTAGCTTTCGTAGATTGTGCATGTGTATGAGTACGTTTATGTGGGGAGGAGGTCGAACCGAGCGATGATGGTTTCCAAATCGGGGGATGGAGTTGGAGCCGCGCAAAGGCGGCCGGCGCGACCGCAACTGCCTCCTACGTTACGCCTCCTTCACGCTCCTTTCTCTCCTAGGCCGCTTTGGTTTTGCTTACTGAGTTTCTGCGAAACGTCCTTTGGCTTGCTTGCGACTCTGACGGCCCAAGATGTCTATGCTCTCGGAGCGGCAGAAGGAGGAACTGTATGTGATGTTCCGATCTCTACAGCGCTACATATCTTCATGGGTCGCATTCGATGAAGTCAGAAGTCGATCCTCGAATATTTGCACGCAAACAACTTCACCGATGCATTCAACGCGCTCAAGGCGGATAGCGGGCTGTCAGAGTACGCCCCGGACCCGAAAGGCAAGTACGTGGGGCTCCTGGAGAAGAAGTGGACGAGCGTGATACGATTGCAGAAGAAGGTGCGCAAACAAGCTCGTTCTGTACTCTTGATCTTCATGCCCCTCTGCTTCCTGAATGTGCCACGACGTGCGCGATTAGATTATGGACCTGGAGAACCGCAACGCAGCGCTTCAAGAAGAGCTGTCCCTATCACCAGCCAAACGCGCTTCCCTCCAGACGGATTGGGTACCGAGGGCACCCGCCGCATATGTATTGACAGGACACCGCGACGAAGTCAAAAAGGTCGCATTCCACCCCACGTTCAACCTCCTCGCCTCCGCAAGCAACGATGCCACCGTCAAGATCTGGGATTGGGAGACAGGAGAGTTCGAGCGGACGCTCAAGGGCCACACCCGTTCCGTGACCGACGTTTCTTTCGACAGCCGAGGAAACCTGCTAGGTGCGCATACGTCCTCCATCCCCCGGCCCTGGCCTGAGAAGGATGCTGACCGCCTGCGAAGTAACGTGCTCGTCCGATCTATTCATCAAAATCTGGGACGTGCAGAACGAGTGGAAGAATACGAAGACGTTCTCCGGTCACGACCACACCATCTCCTGCGTGCGATTCCTGCCCGGAGACCAGCAGATTGTCAGCGCGAGCAGGGACCGGACAATACGCATATTCGATGTCGCGTCAACGTCGGTGACCCCCCCTTTCTTGACACGGGCAGACTGGACGTTGAAACGTTCTCATCCCACAGCCATCTCGTTCGGACAATCACAGGGCATTCAGATTGGGTGCGTTGGGTTGAGCCATCGGATGACGGGCGGCTGCTTGCCAGCTGTTCAACTGACCAGGTGAGTGCATAGATACAGTCGAACAACGTTTCCTACACCGTCTTACATCCTATCGCTAGGCGCGTATCATTGACCCCCAAAACGGGGAGACGAAAGTCGAGCTCCGCGGTCACGAGAATACGGTTGAAGTTGTCGCCTTCGCGCCTCTAGTTGCTTACGCTGCAATCCGAGAGCTAGCCGGGATCCCTGTGAGTGTCGTCCGAATGCATGGTCCCGCATTATAATGACAGCCTCCCCGCGCAGAATACGGAACGATCGAAGCGACCTGGCGCCTACCTGGCGACGGGATCCCGGGACAAGGCCATCAAGTTGTGGGATACGCAAAGTGGGCAGATGCTGAGGAACCTTGTAGGATCATGCTCTCTGCTTTGCTTCTGAGTCTTGCGCACCAAGCGACTAATTAACCATCCGCAGGCTGGTCACGACAACTGGGTTCGCGCTCTCGTCTTCCATCCATCAGGGAAGTTTCTCCTGTCCGCCTCGGATGACAAGACAATACGCGTCTGGGAGCTGGCCACCGGACGGTGTGTGAAGACCGTCGAGGCACACGGACATTTCGTCACCTGTCTTGCTTGGGGTCGTCAAGCACCGTCGCAGAGCGGCGACGGAGCGAAGGCGAACGGCGCGGGCGACGGGAAGCAAGAGGTGGAGAAGTTCGTGAACGTCGTGGCGTCTGGGAGCGTCGACAAGACGATCAAGATTTGGCTGCCATGATCCTCCGTGCTGGCATGGGCTTGGCTTTCCTCACTTCTCGTGCATTCAGAATCATGGACCTCTCGGTGTTGCTGATTAGATGACGCATAATATCTGTGGCCTCTTAAAGTCTTTTTCGGTTAGTACTCCGGTTCCATGTGGTCTCTCTTCCGTGATTGACATGTTTCGTCCTCCTCTCCTCTCCATGTCACTGGGTCGCTCAGCAGTGTGTCTTGCTATTCGACCACGTACGGCCGCTCCCCTTCGCTCGATCACACGTTTGCTGATACTCTTGCCATTACTATCGCCACCACTACCCTGCACTTTTACGTTGCTTTGCACCCTGTCAATCATGTCCACTTTCATCTCTGTTCTCTGGATGACGCTCGTAGTATTGTTACCCTCCTTCCGACACGCATACCCCGTATACAACGCCCACGGCTACGTACCACCAACCCTACTTGTACAATTTATTCTTTAACAGGGTGTGTCGCTGCTCGAACCAATCCAATCTGATCATTCACGACGCATTTCGCTTTCTGCCCCTACTATTTGTGGGGTCGTCGTTCACCGCTGTGCCGACGTTTACGCGGCGCGGCTTTTTGAGCTATATACATATGCTCGTCTGAGTGCCCTGTAGCCGAGGCTCTCGGGATCTCTTCGCGTTGCCTCGGTGACAAAGGCTTCTAGGGCCGCTGATATCAGGAAGACCGAAACATCGCAGAACGTCCCAGAACTTGGGAGGTGAAGTCAGACGAACGGAGTACTGGACAGGGGGCAGCTCCATACATTAGGCACAAATAGTGTATACAAGAGGTCGCAACTAGGCACACCGTGAGTAGAGTACACCATCTACAAATTAGCTACTTGCGTCCGTTTGAGAACCGCGCCGCAGAGTGCTCTGTGTCCGTAAGTGACGATGCTGAACGGTCAGCGGCCGTATCCAGAACTTGACGTGCCCCAGCTTCGTTGCCGTCAACAGCCCTTTGGGAAGGAAGAAGATGTCCGTGAGCATGTCGTTGCCGGTGTGTTTGACCTGACCGGCGACGGTGAGTGAATGACATGTCTGAATGTCAGGATGGAATGATAGGATGGACCGGTACTCACCACGACGGGCTGCACGACGGCGACCTCGTTCCGCGACGGCGCCGGGTGATAACGCGGCAGGGGAGATTCTCCCCCTGGCGTCCCTGACCGCGGGAGATACACAGTGGACTCGCCTCTTCGGCGAAGTGCGAGCGATATCGAGGATGTCATGGACATGCGTTGCTGATGTGCCGCCTACGAACGCAATTGTGAGTTTCTGTTCTGTGCTTACGCCTAGGAGGCTCACGTGTAATTTCGGCCGGTGTAAGGCGCCGCTGGAAAAGTCCCACTAGGAGACTTGACGTTAGAAAACAAACGGTGATACGGGCGCCGAGGTCTATGCGCACCAGGATAAACTTGTTATCTTCTCCTATGCTGCCAAAGCGATACGTGCGGCCATCGCAGCGTATCTCGTCAAATGCGACGCCAGCAACGAAAGAGGAGTGTCCCTGACACCGCGCGATAACCCTTTGCTCCCAAGGGGAAAATATAGTGACGAGGTCGTCCTGGCCTCCAGTCTGCGCAACAAATGCCCATGAGTTATGTTATGAAGGCCGTGCGGAACAGCTCACCAGGATGAAACGGCCATCTGGTGACCATGAGACGCAAGTGAATGCGCCAAAGTAAGATGCATAGCAATCCACCAGCCTGATAAGATATGAGCGATCGACGTTATGAATAGCACGAAGGCGACGCACTGCTCAGCAACAGTATCTATAACTCTAAGGCAGCCATCCTCCGAGATGGCGGCGAGGAATTTAGCATCTGGTGAGAATACGAAGTCTGCAGATCCGCGTTAGAGCAGAAATCCGGCACGCACGAAGCGAAAGCCCCTCACCTACGATGCTTCTACGGGATACCCTCCAGTGGCTGACGGGGTTCTTCGCCGTCTTCTCCTTCTCGGGTTTGGCTCCGATAGGGATAGGACTACCTATGGCCACGGGGTGCCATGGAGGCATGGTGACGAAGATAGAATCTAGCGGATTCCATTCTCCCTGAGAGTCGCTTGACGAGGAACCATCTAGTGGCGAAACGGATGCTTGAGACGTCCCCGGCTCTTGAGGAGTGAATGCGCCATCTTCTCGTTCCTTGTCGTAAATGATGATGGTGCCGTCCGCATGGGAGACCAGGAATAGATTTGGGGACTCGGGGACCCAACGTATGGCGGTACAAGCTGCGCCGCATATACGTCCCTGCATCCTCACGTCAGCTCAAGCATAACTCGGTGTGCTCATACACTTACTTGTTTGTTGAAGCGTCCATAACGGGACGATATAGGGTCTGGGAGCCTGTGAGTAAACGTAAGGCGGCCGGTACTTCGGGAGAGTAGCTCACCCAACCACAGTATATCCCCCGTATGGAATCCAATGATGATGTCTAATCGGTCGGCAGACACGGTAGCGAGGTTCACGTCGTGGCAAGTTGGATATGCAGAGAAATATATTCGTGCCAGAGGCTCCTAGATGCGATAATTCATACATACAGGTATTATCGAGGGGTACACAATAAACACATACCTTGATGTTCGTACCCGCCTCTGTCCAGACGAACGTCTTGGCAGAGTTGTAGAACATGAACGTCGTCTCGCCTTGCTTTGACTGCAGGACCTTGTTCAAGTTGTCGGAGTTCTGCAATCGTGTGATGAACGTCGAAGAGGTCGTCCGCATATTGTGTTTCGGCCGGGGGGCGGCCTTTCTCTTCCCGAGCCCACCAGGAAGCTGCGCGAACGGCGTGCCGAGCTGTTCATGGGGGTTAGGGGGAGTGGGGTTCGAGTTGTCTGGCGCAGGCGTGCTAGACGCGTCTGGAGAGCCGTCGTCGAGATCGCTGCTGCTGGACACGCTCAACCCATCCTCGCGCTCCTTTGCGACCGCCTTTTCCTTCTTGCCCTCCTTCTCCCGGTTTCCCCCGAGAAGCTGCGAGAGACTCGCAGGTGTGTTGTTCGACTTTGTTGCAGGGAAGCGGACGGAGACGGTGGCGACTTTGGTGGGGTATAAGATGGGCACGGCGGTGATGGTGTGCTGGGCGAGCGACGCGGGCTTGTGCTCCTCGGTGATGGAGTACACACCTTCAGGGGCGACGAACGTCGATTCATTCTCCATGTTTCATCGTCACGGGCGCGGGGAACGGTTGGGAGGACAAGCAGGGGTCCGATGGTGGCGGCGGGATGGGATCCCGACTCGCGAGCTCGTTTGAGGTCCGTAGGCGTTGGGAGTCTAACCGGCGCATGACCTCACGGATCTCAGTGTGTCCAATGCCACAAATACCCTTGTCCTCCAACGTCGACCATGTTTTCCCCAAACCAGCCCATGTTTCGCGCTCTGAGGACGCTTCCGAGGCTTCAGGTGCGTGCTCGTCATTCAGAACGGGGTCAACAATATAAGCTAACGTGTGTGTGGGGTAGCGCGTAAGCCGACGATGGTCTAGCACCGAACCCCCTCCGGCTGGAGGTCATTCGCATGCCGTTGGGACCTCGTCCCTGCTCAAGCCTACTCGCGACATCGCATTGCGGACGCAGGGCTTGAAATGGGTCGACCCAATGGACTCGGACCCATCGCGGGACATGGTGGGACGCGAGACGCGCAAGATGAATATGTATCAAGCGATCCGGGACGCACTCAGGTACGCCGACGCCTCCCTCTCTCACCATCTCTTCCCCGTTCCTGAAATCCCTCGGTCGCTCTCTCCCTAGCATTGCGCTCAGCAAGGATGACACTGCCATAATATTTGGTGAGGACGTCGCGTTCGGTGGCGTCTTCCGGTGCACTATGGTAAGTGCACACACTCGCAACCCCGCATGCGGGGTACGGCTAATGTATGAAATCACGTAACTGACGCCATGTGATGCAATAGGGCCTCGCGGAAGAGTTTGGTATGTCGCGTGGGGGTCGACTACGCGATGTGTCTAACCTCTGGATGTAGGGCGAGAACGCGTCTTCAACACCCCATTGACGGAACAGGGCATCGCAGGCTTCGGGATTGGCTATGCTGCTATGGGACACACTGCGATAGCTGAAATCCAGTTCGCCGATTACATCTTTCCAGCATTCGATCAAGTAGGCCGCATTGTGACTTTTCTATCATTAGTATGTTTGATTACAACGTGCGTCACAGATCGTCAACGAGGCCGCCAAGTATCGCTTCCGTAGTCATGGAAAGTTCAACGCCGGAAAGCTCACAATTCGTTGTCCGTCAATGGGAGTCGGCCATGGTGGGCATTATCATTCCCAAAGCCCGGAGGGCTTCTTCATGGGGGCCGCCGGAATCAAGGTGTGTCGGAGAGATTGACTTCGCACTTGGCATGCTCACATGTGTCTGTTCAGCTTGTGATACCCAGATCTCCAATACAAGCAAAGGGTCTCCTGCTTAGTTCGATTCGAGAACCTGACCCGGTCATCTTCATGGAACCCAAGATCCTATACCGGTCAGCCGGTATGGACCGCATGTTTTGTAGGGCTTATTGGAGTCTAACAGTTGTTTTTAGTGGAACAGGTTC
Organism: Sanguinoderma infundibulare; assembly: GCA_032821775.1. Classification (NCBI taxonomy): domain Eukaryota; kingdom Fungi; phylum Basidiomycota; class Agaricomycetes; order Polyporales; family Polyporaceae; genus Sanguinoderma; species Sanguinoderma infundibulare. Next base: position 779,618 of record JAVLRN010000005.1, on the reverse strand, counting down.
CTATCGATGACTATGAGATACCTCTTGGCAAGGCGGAAGTCCTTAGACGCGGATCAGATATGACGGTCGTGTCTTGGGGAACACCTGTCTACAACTGTGAATCTGCGCTTGAGCTTTTATCCAAGCCTCCGCCGTCGATTTCGCAGCACGTGCCCGAGTCTTTGCGTTCCGCGAAGGTCGAGCTCATCGACATGCGGACCATCATGCCATGGGACGTCGAGACCGTGGTCGAGAGCGTTCAACGGACTGGCAGGCTCGTCGTCGTGCACGAAGCTGGTCGCATCGGTGGCGTGGGTGCGGAGATCAGTGCGGAGATCCAGAAGAGGTGTTTCCTCAAGCTGAACGCGCCCGTGAGATTGGTCACCGGCTGGGAGTAAGTGCATTCCGCGCGAGTTGTGCGACGGGCTGCTAACGTCACTCGAATCGTTCAGCACGCCGGTCCCGATGCAGTACGAGAAGTTCTATATGCCGGACAACATTCGTATACTGGACGCTCTGGTGGAAACTCTGACATACTAATTAGCATTGCACACCGGTTCGGCACACAGGTAGATAGCATTGTACATTACCGCAACGTCAACAGGCAACGTAATCCCTTGGATACTGTGGTTCCCCGTGGAGTCGGGGTCAAGTCGCAGAGTTGTTTCGGTATGTAATCGTTACTCATGGCCATGTTCCAGGCACTTTGTCTCGTAGCACCACGGAGCACGTTCGCAAGGGTACGCAGGGAAGTTGGTGAGCTGTGTCTCAAGCCTTGGTATGATGTGAGTCATTTATTCATGCTTCCATAACCATAAGCACTCAACTCGAGACTCTAATGGCGTTGATCGGTGGTTCTTATCAAGTTCGTGGAGAGTTTTACCTTCGAGGTTATTGGTGCCTTACAAACGTGTTCGAATAGTGCTCTTTAGACCAGGTTCGACGCCATCTCATCGCGTGATAGCTGCTGGTGCATTAGCCTCAAGAAGGCCTGCACCAAACACCTCATACCGGCGACCGGTTCTCCGTAAACACGTTTCGATATATGAATCCTTCGCCTCAAGTCAAGCAAGGTATGATTGGACCTGACTAGTAATGTCCTCGAACTTACGAGTTGCGTATGAGAAGCCGAACGTGCGGCACGCCAGAATGACTAGGCGGCAGCCGAGGACTGCGAAGAAGTGCTTTTGGGAATCGAATTAACTCGCCGTCTGTTGCGTAGACGGAATTCGGTGTAGCTATAACCGTCCGTGCTTCCGATGCTTCCGCCATGAATAGGACAGGAAATCGGGTTTCTCAAGGCCTTTCCACCTCGCTCCCTTCCCGGCGGTCCCAATCCTTCTTTCCCTTGAACTCTCTGGTCGGCGCCGCCGAGATCCGACCTTCGATTCCTCGGCGATAGCACGCAGTTTGCTTCACTGAGACGTGTCCTTGTTTGACGGTCCAGCCACGGCAAGGGCTCCGTACGGCGACTTATCGGGGCGCCTCGAAGCGAAGCGTTAGGATTTATGTTCGGAATCCGACCTTCTGAGGAGCGTGTCGTGCTATCTTCGTGTTGCGAGCCATGGCGTCTCGCACAGAGCTCATATAGGGCACGAAGGCGGCACGCAACGGCAGCACCCTTTCACGATCGTCCGCGGTCTCTGCACTCCCTCTCCTGCTCTCAAGCCATGGCGCAATGTTGGGTCGCGTGAGTCACTTCCTTCGTCCGCCCCCGTTGTGTGTGACTGACAGGAGATGCACCCAGGACCGATCTTGACGCACGCGTCTGGGTTCGTGGTTTGGGGAGCCTCGGCGAGTGGTTCTGGCACAATGCCGGTGTCATGCTCACAAACGCTCGCGTACCCGCAGCAAGGTAAAGGAACGCGTTTTCAAGTGGCTATCAGCGTCCTCTCACTTACGCATGTGCCAGCGGGAAGATAGATGGTTTCCTCGAGCGCCGCCTCCTCCCCCTGGAACTGCTCGATGACCGGGGCCTACGGAGAAAGTCACTTTCTTTCTGGTGCATCGAACGCCTCCTCGCAAGCGAAACCAGCCCCTCTGCATCCGGGGGCACAGAACGGTAACCGGGGATTACTCCTCATCCCCGTCGAATTAAAGGAGAGGTAGTCCGCTATACCCCCGTTTGACCACCACGCGACTGCTCCTGGGCGTTAGTTGCATAACTGGAGGCGCAGGTGTGGCACATTTCGCAGAACATATGGTATCCTATTGTTACTTCCGTGTATGTTTGTAAACATTAAGAAGCCGTCTATGACACAGCAGGTTTCGTACAGATATCGATACAGATATAGTGGCCGTCCTTTTAATGGAACAACAATAGTACACAGCGAGGACAGGCACGCCAAACACCCACTATTCTTCATATCCACGTCTCGAGCCCGTCCGTCATCGTCATCGTTTCTTCTTGCTCGACGGGCCGTCTCCAGATTCCACCTCGGGAACCGCGGCCGCATCGAGCTTCCGCTTCGTACCCACCGGGGACGACAGCGTAGACGACGACGGCGGGCCGTCGAGCGCAGGTATATCCAAGAACATGGAAAAGTCCTCCTCAGGCTGGCCATCGTCCTTGGCCGGCGAACCGGATGTAGCCGCCGGGTCAGGAAGACCAGCACCGCCGAGCTGGCTCAGCCACGAGTCGAGACTGAAGTCGCTCCCATCTCCGAGTTGGCCCTGACCCAGACCCAGACCGTAGTCTGTCCCCGCGGACGGGGCTGGCGCGTCGGGGTGATCGACAGCGGGGAAGGTCATGTGCTGCGGGTCGAGTCCCATGCTGTGGATGAGCGCCTGGAGGTCGGTCTGGAGATTGGTCTGGCGGTCGTCGACGATCTCCGTCAGGGCGCGATTGTGTTGGATCAGCAGGTCCGAGCTGTCCAGCAGCGCGCTTGCCTGCGGGGCCGGACCGATAGGAGCAGGAGCGATCGCGAGCTGCTGCGTGTTCGAGAGGTCGGCCTGGGGAGCTGATGGGGCATATACCCAAGGCTGCTGCTCTAAGACGTTGGATGGTGTGAGGGAAGACGGGGCTGGAACGGGGCTCGTGGGAGACGCAGACGGGGTCGGCGTCGCAAAGGTTTGGAAGATTTGTTGGAAATGCTCGGGCGATGATAGCATTTGTTGCAGGGTGGCTTCCCACATTGCTTCAGGGTTCGCCGGGGCAGGATTAGGGACTGTGGTGGGAACAACGAAAGAGGTGGAAGGCGCGGTCGTCGATGGCGGGGACACAGCGACAGATTCGTTCTGTTGAGCCTGGATGTTGGAAATTGGCTGCGGGGGCGTGAGCGACGGCTTGGGTGCGGGATCATGAATCTCAGTGATAGTGGCGGGTGTAAGAACTGAACCGTCGGGGGTTTCAATAGTTGCAAAACGTTCGGAAGCTACAATGCTGATTAGTACATCTTGGTGCGTCTAGTTATGAATCGTATAACCCACCTATAGGGAAAGGAGAGTGCCCTCGGCTACCTGGCTCACTATGAGCGTCGAAATCGCCCCCAAAGTCCATACCCTCTCCGTGGTCCGCCCGACCATCTCCGATGAGCAGACGACCTGGTACAGCATTCTCGCCTCCCTGCGACTGAGCCCCAGCACCGCGTATGACCCTTCCAAACATCGCAGCAAGGAAGTGGAGGATACGGTTGATGGTCGCCTCGTGCTGAGCGTGCCTCTCCCTAGCCTCAATAGCCTCCTTCCAAAGGGCGTCATTGGACTGCTTGAGGGCGTTTAGATCTGAAGAGATACCTTGCTGTTTGAGCCTAATGGCGTTGATGCCGTCCACAATCGACCGGACATCCACGGCTTGGCCCTGGCCCTGCCGTTGAGTATCCTGGGAGAGAGAGACCTGAAGGAGACCAACGAGGCCGTGGTCTGTCTGGGAATGAGATTGAGGGTTCCGCCTTCGGTGAATGAGAGCCAAGAGATCGGGCTGGTCACGGTGGAAGTTAGGGTGTGCAAACTGTACGGCCTCAGAGTCACTGTCGGTGCGGAGGAGACCCTGTTGGAGGGCGGTGATTTTGCGGAAGCCATAGAGGTTGAGCTGGCGGACAAAGGACGAGAAGTTCTGGTGCTTGAACCACTTGCCAAGGATCTCACGCGCGAACCTCTCGTGGTCGAAGACTGGATGATGTACCGCATTAGAGGCGGAATGCGAGTGGTACGAACGAGTGAGTTACGCACCGTGGAAGGAATCGCCTGCGTCGGACCATTTCACCAGAGGTTCATTTGCTGGATCGTTGACGATTCTGAAACCGCAATGAGTACAACCAGATTTATTGCATATACTGTGCACTAACTCGTAAAGTTTGAGAAGAAAACGCGGGGTGTTCTGCTGTTGGCCTCGAAGGGTTGTGCGAGAAGCGGTTGCGAGAGTGCTAGGGCCGGGGATGGCAATTTCAGTGGTTTGTGACATCCAATGCAAGGTATCTGTTGGTCTAGTTGGGTATACAGAGCGACAGTGGGGAGTGAAGCAAGTCGATGGTCGTGGTTAAAGCTGACCCAAGTTGCCGCCGCCGTCCTCGCCGCCACAGGACCACCAAGCGCCCGTACACACCACGGTCATGTGATTGGCCATAAGGGCTTTTTAAGCTGGAGAGGCACGTTTCTTGCTGTCTACGACCAGCAGCGACGACATATGTTCCCAATCCTCAGCTCACACAATGCTAAACTCTTCGAACAACTTTCTTATCCGTTCTCGTCTCTCTCATATCGCTGGCTTTCCCTAAGGGCTCGCTGGTCCCAGGCCTTCGGGCCCATCCCTCGGTCATTCGTCTCCCTCGGAATCCTCTATTTCTTTCTACTCGCTGCGTTGCGCCTCTACTCCCACGCTTCAAGACGGAACGACGCCGTAGTAAAAGCAAGAGGAGTCCTTCAAGCCATGTTCACCGTCTTGGCACCTGTTTCCTCCGTGTGGCCGCCACCCTACCCATCTCTGGCATACCGTGCAGCTGTTGGTGCAACACCGCTCGGGACGACGCTTCAAATACCCCTCAAAACCCTTTACTTCGATATCCTCCACGGTCGGGTAGAACTGCGAAATCCTAAGGACCACCTGCCTGCCCTCCTCAGCAGCTCGCTGACCACCGTCTCGGGGTTATCCGTCCGCCTCGATATCGGCTTCTACTGGTGGATCGAGTTGCTGTGTTGGAGGATCTTCTGTTCCGTATGCCATAGGCCTGATGGGAAGGCGTGCCATATACCCGTGAGCTCTAGAGCAAATGTCCTGTTGTAACTTACACGATTAGGACGTCCGATCAATACAGCCGGAACTTGCCCAAGGAAAGTGGCTATATGCTACCTGACCGACCGAAGCCTGTACTGAAGCGCGTGTTTGTGCACCCAGATGTTCTTCCTCCATCTACGCAATTCCTCAGCACTCTACACGAGGAGACGCCAGCTGTCTCCCTCGACTCCGTCCCTTATCGCCATCTAGAGTCCCACATCCGCGCTCTGCAAGCGTCGCTCGCCCCGGGAGCCTTCCTCATGCTCGGCCTCACCTCGCGCGCTCCCTCGAACAGCTCTTTCTGGTCCGACTCCACAGTCCTGACCTCAGTCCCCTTCCTTCCGCGCCACTTCCTCCGCCATCGACGCCTATCACTAGCCAACTCTCCCGCGCAGCGCACCACGACGCCTCTCCTCGCCTCCATCCTCTTCGTCCTCCAGCTTCTCGCGTCCGGCACGCATCCGCTCACCGTGGAAGTGGTGCGGAATGTTTCCCGGGAGTACGCTGCCTTCTTGCACCAAACCGTGGACGACCTGGAGAGGGACCCGGACGTCAGGGCCGCGTTCGTGCGCGAATGGGGGACCCGGGGCTGGATTGAGGAGCGACTGTGCGTGGCGTGGGAGGCGGCATTGGTGGACGCGGGCATGCTGGACAGCTGGGCGGTCGTCGTTTGCAAGCCCAAATGAGGACGTGACCCCAGTAATGTCTGGAGGATGTCGAGCGAGAAAGGGGCATGCATCAAGTTGTGTAATGCTACGTACAATATGTTACAAATAAACAGCAGGGCCAGCACCGACGAATGCTACACTAGCTACGTGTCTGAATCGGATATGGAATGTCGAAGCACGATGTACGCGCGCGAATCTGGAGTGTCTGGTTCACCGTCGGGCAACCAGCTGCCGAGCGTCAAGCTCAGCATCGGCCCACACGACTCGTCCTCGACGTGGGAGCTGCTGCGACGTGCTTCGCCGTCGGAAACTTCAAGGACGTCACCCAGGAGGGGACGCACTCTTGAGACGAACATGTCAAATGCCCCATCGACATCCTCGTGTACATCCGCCGGTTCAAGGTCCTGCAAAACGGAGCACTAGCGAGGACGATCAGCGCAACACGATCGACTAGGAGAGAAGTTGTGGAGACGCACCCGCTCGTCCGCGACGGAAACCTCGAGCGTGTCGCCCTCTTCGTCCGCCAGACGGAAGTACAACTGGAAGAACGCCTGTGCGAACGTCTGCGACTCCATCGCGTCGTCGCACTTGGCGCACATTCGATGCATTTTGGGGAGGCTTGGATACCAACTGTCAGCCTTCAGCCACCCGACAGAGAAGGAAAAGAAAACACACATGGTGTCGCAGTTCGTGCACCGCAGGGCTGTGCACTCGCGCAGGTCGTCCGGGAAGAAGTCCACGACCCGCGCCCGCACACGGAATACCGCCGGGCAAGCGTCGCTCGCCTTCACGTCCGCGAGCGAGACGTGATCTTCGGCAGCCCTCTCCTTGCCCTTGCATGGCTTCGCAACAGCCTCAGCCTGTCGAGCCGCCCTCTTCTTGCCAGGCTTCGACTTCGCCTGCACCGCTCCTTCGAACGCCTCCTTCCGCCTCAGCAGCTCCCTCAGCTCCCTGTTCCCCGTCGCCTTCGGGTTCAGCTTGTTGATCAGCCGCTGCTCCCCGCCCAGACGCCCGCACAGCAGCGCGCCGCCGCTGGCAGGGTAGAGTCGCAGGTTGAGGATCGCGATGAAGTCGCCCGCCTCGAGCGCCATGCCGATCTCGACCTGCGCGTCGTTGAGCGCGATGCGCACGACGCGTTCGGTCAAGTGTCCCGGCGCGATCGCTGGAGAGACGGGGACGAGGTCGGTACGAGAGGTGTAGTCGGTCACGTAAAGGTAGCTGTAGGCGTCTTTGGACGAGATGTGCACGACCTGCGGTGGCGGCATATAGTCAACACCGGGTTTGGGTTTGAATAGAAAACGGGTCGCGACGCACCTCGACCGTGCAGCTGAAATGCCGATTCTCCTCGACCTCCTCGATGAGCTGGTGCGAGAACTCGGTCATGCCCCCCGAGAGCTTCGCGTTGGTCTCCCATTCCTTCTTCCGCCTGCGTGTGCGTCATCAGAACCACAAACAAACCCAGGAATCAGAACGAAACCGCGAGCATACTTTAGCAGCTCGACTAGATGCGGCTGGCCCTCGAGCTCGTCTTCGTCCAACTTCTTGATCTTGTTGGCCTCTTGCATCCGTCCCTCCAGAAAGCCGCCTCCGCCACGCTTCAGTCGCATGTTGCGGATGGAATAGTATTCCCCGACTTGCATGGTAGGGCCGACGGTGGACGACGAATCCCACAGCTCGACTTGGACAGCCACCTCCGCGAGCTTGGGAGGACACCAGTTAGCCTGGACCGGGGTAACGCCCGCATTGTGGGTGTAGTCGGTGACGAAGACGGTATACGTGTTGTCGCCGCTTGGGTAACCGTGCAAGATCTGAATAGAACACACATCAACAATTCGCACACCGAGCAGCGGAGACTTCCACTCACTTCGACCGTACAGTCGAAGTACCCCGCGTCGTCCGTCTCCGAGAGCAGCTTGTGCAGACGGCCGCTCCTGGTCGAGATCGACGGCTCGGCGCTGAACGAGACCATGTTCGCGGAAACGTCCCGCCACCAATCTCCCAACCGGATGCTGTACTGGACCTCGATCGTCTCCGGCTTGAAATGCCGTCCCCCGCCTTCCTGCGGTGCTGTAGAGAACTTTGCGGTCTTGACGTGGAAGATCGCCCATTGCCAGCCCCTAAACGACGGTCCGACTGCACAGGTTCCACTGTTGAACCTGTCACCCTGGTACAATCTACTCAGCGTGGAAGTACTGAGTAGGGGTTGACACAGACTCACCGTGATAGACCTGAGAAGGATGATGTCTCCGGCAGCTGGTTCCGGTAAGGCCCTTTGCGTCTTCTCAAATAGAGTGACATTGAGTCCGCTCGATGCGATGTTGGTAGGGTCGTGGAGTTCGAATCTCACGATGAATTCTGTATTCAGACAGATGATATCAGTGCACGTTCGCTGCAATGTGGGGGAGCAGACTGACCGCCTGTCTTCGTTTTCCCAATCGTAGCCGCTGAGTTGACGACGCCCATGATGTTTTTGGTACCTACGCCTTGGAAATCGACAAGTGGGGTGTAGGTGCCCTGAGATGACACAGTGCTCTGGTCAGTGACATCGATTGAAGTATAGCAATGAACACAAACGCATGAAGCTGGACAGGCGCAGCCTGACCTAAGAGATTCGATAGGATCGATTTGATCCTCACTCTGCGACTGACGCTGCGAGCTCGGTTCGGGCGGTTGAGAGCGGACAGGAGATGATGGATGTTGGAAGGCGGGCGGTGGGGACCTGGGAGGGGCTGCGGTAGGGACGGGAAGAGAAGTTTCCTCTGCAGAAGAGTGTAATTGTTTGTCTATGGGAGCGGGTGGCTCCGGCGGGGGTCCCGGTGCAGGAGTCGCACTTCCTCGTTTGCTCCCAGTTCTCTCCGCCACGCCTTGTTCATCGATTTCGAACAGTAATTCGTCGGGGACGTAGTTTTCGCCTGCCCAGTAGTCGTCGTCCGAATCACGGTCCGCAATGTCAGCGCGAGGCTGGGGTAGCAGTTTCCCTGCTTTCCCAAGTTGCTTGAGTTTCCGCTTCTGTTTGTCTTTCTCTTTGATCTTCCTCCTCTCCTTCGACTGTACTGTTTTCGATAAGCGTGTCGCAGGTGGAGGGGCGGTTCGTGAGGGCCCTGCTTGCGCGTTCTGTTGGTGCCGAGCCGCCTGTGCAGCGCGTGGTTGATCATCGGGGTCATGAGAAGGAACAGCCTGTCCGGGGCTCTGTGGACGAGGTTCGAGACGGGAGGAGCTCGGTTTCCGGGAATCGCGCGATACAGGCGCTTCCTCGCCACGACTACGCTCTCCGGATTCTCGTGCGGTGAGGACCTCAGGTGGAGGCGAGGGGAGGCTTTGTGGGTTTTGCGAATCCTTGGACGAGTTCTGAGATTTCGCGCTCTCCTGTGGGGTGGCTGCCGCCGCAACTGGCGCTGGCCCGGGAGGATCGACATCCATGCTGTCGCCAGGCTTGAGTGGAATAACGCCGTTGGTCTGGGCTGTTTGTTGCGCATTCAAATCGGGTTCGGCAGAAAGGATCGGAGCAACGACCATACCGGTACGTTCTCCAATGACGTCGGGTGCGTTGAGAGATAGAGCCTCTGGTGCATTTGACCTCGGAGAGACCGGTGGGGGAGTTATCCTTTTCCGCTTCTGCGGGACGGACGCTGCTCTGGTTTCATGCCCTGACACACCATTAAGTTTGGGAGCAGCAGAGTTGGCAAACCCTACGAAAACATCACAAGCGTGAGTGATGGGAACGGATGCGGAGGTACAGAACAAAGCACTCACCTTCCCATGTGTTGAAGAATGCCTCCTGGCCCGTCTTGCCCCGTACGTGGATGATTATCCCATCTCTCCACTCGAACCGTTTGCCCAAAACAAGTGACTTGCACTTGTCCGCTGGCAGGTCTCCCAGTACAAGGCCCCTAGTATCAAGACGAACTTGCGCTCCAACCGCAATGGGGAGGTCGTGAAAGGACTTCGAGACCGTGCCAGACAGCAAGACGTGCGCACGGGACCCCAATTCGACCGTCAGCGTGAACTCCCAAGTATCCCCCCCGATCGTCCCTCGCTCGTAAACCTTCCCCTCGATGTACCCAGTCCCATCCGTACCCTTCTTGCATATGTCTCCGGCTCTCCTCTTCCGGTCCGCCTTGAAGGTAGCAGCCACTGCGGCCTGGAATTCAGGGCTGTTCGGCGAGTCGTCTTCATGAGGTCTTTTCATGACCAAGCACGTAGCGCGAGTATCGAAATAGACGCAGTGCAGAGAAAGGCGAGCTCGAGGCGCAGCTCGGAGAGTATGCCTGCGGTGGTGGTCAAGACGCGACCCCGACGCGTCCTGGCGCGACAAACAAGCCGCCCTGCGGGTCGACCGGGCCGAGGCGCCGATTTACCGTAGACTGGTCTGGTCTGACGCATCCAAGACGTATCGAGGACACATCGCGCAGATCGTTTTCAATTCGTACCACGACGTCTTTGCAGACATGGAGGAGCTGCCCCTACCATCGCTATTCCATCGCGCCCTCACCACAGCGTCGAAGGCGCTGAACTTACCAACGATCGAAGACGAGACGCAGGTCAGTGCGGAATGACTTATAGCTTCTCCTTAGCTCACAGACGGGTGCAGGAACTCATACAGACTGCGCTCGCCGATCTCCGCCAATGCAGCTCGCGCGTGGCCAAGCTCTCGCTCTTCAGCGCGAATGAGCAGCTCGTGGACATCCCCACCCGCGACCTCGTCTACATCCTCGTGCCCTACGTCCTCTCCGAAGTGCTCTCCCGAGTCCGGACGACGGATCCTCAGGAGCGGATAGATTTTATCAGCAACGTCAAGGTACGCTCGTAATTATCCCTCGGGCCATCGGCGAAGTTCACCGAGTAGGCAGAGGTATCTGCAATCCTTCGTCCGCTATCTGGAGCTATATGAGGTCATCACCGAGGAGGACAAGGCGCTGTACGGTCGTCCCGCATCTTCAGTAACCGACCATTCGAAACGGAGAGAGCTGAAGATCAAGCAATACAAGCGGGAAAAGGACATCAAGGCGAGGATTGAGGTGCGTCTCCTTTGAGTCCGCATGCACGCTAGTGGGAAGTTTACGCTGTACAGGTCTTGCGGAAACGTACGAGCCAGAGCGTTACCGAACCCAACACCAACCTCGAGCTCATTGCGTCCATTCTTCCCGATCCTTCGCAAAGATCAAACGACTCCAATGCGGACCCTGACGCAGACACGGAAGAGGTCGTTCGCGAGGCCGTAATCCTGCTTCTGCGTTTCATGTACGCAGAAGCGCAGACACAATTGGAAAGCACAAATCAGGAACTCGAACTGTTGCGCAACGCCCCTGCGACACCTTCTCAACGTGGGCTTTCACAGGATCCACGGGTGGCGAAGAAGCGCGCGGAGGACGACATGTGGAAGCTGGACGCACCGGTCAATCGGGGTGGTCTGGATGGTAAGGGTCCGTTGCTAGATCCACAGGGAAAGGTCAGTATTCGGATGCATCCTGCCTGTGGAGCTACGTTGAAGGCTCGTTGTGTGCAGCCTTTGCGACCATTCACGATCCTCCCTTCGAATGCGGATGAGCGCGCGAGGTTACAAGCTCAAGTCTTTCAGCCTGATCACCGCCTGCCGACCATGACTGTCGACGAGTACCTCGAGATTGAGCAGCAACGCGGCAACATCATCTCGGGCGGAGGGTGCGTCTTCAGAACGACATCGCAAGCCCTTCGGCTAACGGTTATTCTCTCCCAGTCCTGCATCCGAGGCTAAACTCACGTCGAAAGAGCAACTCGCTCTCGACGCGGAGCGGGATGGCACCGTCTTCGGGGAAGAACAGGCAGAGGAGAAGAGGCAGAAGGACGAGTCGTGGGCCCAATACACGGACACTCACCCGAGAGGCGCTGGCAACACCATGAATCGAGGCTGAGCACGAACTGAGGATCGACAATTGGCAGGAAGTAATGTCGGGAATGTTTGGACGCGTAGCGCACAATCTGTAGCAAGTATTCCTCGATGTATGAATAGGACATTGTTGCTGAGTAATGAGTACAACATCCGGGTTGAATAAGATTATGGTAGCCAGCAAGGTATACACAGTTTAGAAATTACACGCAAGAAGGGCAAGCACGGAGATGTACGATCATCCGGGAGAGAGGAGCTCAGCACTGGCATTGTGATGCGTCCGGAATTTCGTTGTGGGGTGGTGATGTCACGTCAATCTCTGCACCGAGGGAGTATCGCGTCAGAGGAGGATGGTCTACTGGGTGTGGATGGACATACTAGTGTTCTGCGCCTCCGACTGCTCGTTCTCCTTCTCCATGCCGACCAGAGACATGGCAATCTTCTTGAACAAGCTCTTCACATTGTGACCGGCTTTCGCCGAGGTTTCCATGAACATGATGTTCAGCTGGGTGGCCTTCGCGTTCGCCTCCTCAAGTGTTACTTGCCTGGAATAAACGACTGTTAAAAAGCGTGGATCGTGAACAAAAGTAGCAAAGGGCGTGCCGTTTGTCTGATAAGTCTGCTTTGTTGCCAACCAGGACGATGATCACGTCATTCCCTCGTTCCGAACGGACATCGTCAATCCACTTGGATGTAGACATGAATGATTGTCTATCTTTGGACAGTGTAAACACAAGTTCGCGCGACACACGCATGAACCCGACTCACTCGTGATGTCGAATACGACGATAGCCACGGAGCAGTCACGGATGTAGGACGGGATTAGGGACCGGTAGCGTTCCTAGAATTCAAAGGGAGGGCGCCGTACTTACGCGTTAGAATGGACACGCATTCGATCTCAATGGGACCCTTACTCACTTGCCCAGCAGTATCCCATAGCTGCAGTCGTACTGTCCGGTCCTCGAGGTACATGGCCTTGCTCAGGAAGTCAATGCCAATCGTTGCCTGGTAGGTGTTGTCGAACGTGTCGTACATGAATCTATTCCGGGCATGGACAACAACATGTCAGATCATCTCGGTCCCCTTTATGCAGAACGGAAGGAGGCCAGGGGCCGAGAAGCATACCTTGTGATTAGACTGGTCTTCCCGACACTCTGGTCGCCAAGCAGGACGATCTTGCTCCGTTTCAGCGGGGGCGACGAGAAGTCGGCAGTCACGGGTGTAGTCGCAGACATGACGGGCAGGCAAGGAAGGCGTGAATGAGGTAAGTGATCGAGAACAGGAACGGGCGAGCGAGCGGGCGGTGTTGTATTCGGCGACGTGCTCGCTGTCCCAGACGGCGAGATGCGTGTTTGCCAGTGTTTGCGACTCGTCTGCATGTCGTGTAGATAAGATAGGCGCTTTGAATCTCATTGGTCAGGCCGGAGCGGCGTCCCGACTGCCCGTTGCGCGACTCGGACTCGGAGTCTCTGGCAGCGATCTGCACTTTGCCTCGTCTGTATCACCAGCTCCTCGTCCTACACCGTCCCTGCGATGAAGCTCACAGACAGGATCGCCCAGCATGATCCAAGCAGGCTCTTTTACACCTTCGAGTTCTTCCCGCCCAAGACGGACCAGGTGAAGGCGCAGCACCAGTCATCAACGTCGATTTAGGCTCATCCGTGCGTGTCTTCTCGCAGGGTTTTGAGAACCTGGTGTCGCGCATCGCCCGCATGGTCGCGCTGAACCCGCTTGCCGTCAGCATCACTTGGGGTGCAGGTGGAACGACCAAGGACCGTTCGCTCGACCTCGCCGGCCTTACCCAGCTCGAACATGGGATTGATACGACTCTCCATTTAACGTGCACGAATATGGTTCAGGGAACGGTGGATGCGGCGTTAAGGGTAAGTTACCCTTATTCGGCAACCTTCGTGGTGCCCGCTCAAATTGCGCTGTGTTCAGGAAGCCAAGGAACGGGGGATCGAGAACATCCTTGCACTCCGCGGAGGTACCGAAATCGTCGCGCCCATTCCTACCACCTCCTGATATACGCTCTTGCAGACCCTCCCAGGGGTTCGGAGCACTGGATTCCTACGGATTCGCGCTTCCAGCACGGCGTCGATCTCGTTCGATACATCAAGTCGACCCCCGAGTTCGCCCACTTCTGCGTCGGCGTGGCAGGTTACTTTATTATCTTGGGAGCGCATCTACCTGTACTCACGATACCACCGAAACTTCTTCAGCGTATCCCGATGGACACCCCGATAGGGAGACGGACGAAGACGGCGAACTCGATCACCTGAAGGGGAAGATTGATGCTGGCGCAGAATTTATCGTAACACAACTCTTTTACGACGTCGATGGCTTCTTGCAGTGGGTCAAGAAGGTCCGCGCGAAAGGTACGCTTTTATGCTTGTGATTCTCGAATTGAGTTGACCCGATGTCAATATGTTCTCAGGCATTAACGTGCCAATCATACCCGGTATCATGCCTATCCAGACATATGCCTCTTTCCTCCGCATGACCAAGCTTTGTGCAACTCGCGTCCCACCCAAAATGATGTCCGAACTTGTTCCTATACGCGTACGTCTGTTTGAGCCGGTTATGTCCATGCTTCTGAACAGTGTTGGGGCAGCACGACGATCAAAGAGTGAAGGATTACGGCGTGGTGCTAGCTGTGAATATGATCCGGCAGTTACGGGATGCAGGCATCCACGGTGTGCACTTTTGTACCCTCAACCTGGAGAAGAGTGTCATCCGTGTCCTGGAAAACTTGGGCTTTGCCGGCGATGGCCCGCGCCCAGCGAACATGCTCATTGCTGTACGTCGTCCATGTCAGCAGCGCATTGTGTGCTAACTCATTACAGGACGATGCCGTACCGCCTGAGCGTACTATGACGCCGCATGCCGCTGCAGATAGGGCGACCAAGGAGCTGGCGACGTCCGTGCCTGAACCCGACGCAAGCACAGGCGAGGTCAACAGCGCGGCCGACTGGGACGACTTCCCGAACGGCCGTTTCGGCGACTTCAAGAGTCCTGCGTATGGCGAGACGGATCGGTGGGGAAGTTCTGCTCTGCAAAGCAAGGCGGCCACGAGTCCCATATCGCATTGGGGAAACCCGAAGACCGTTGGCGACCTGACCTCGCTCTTCCTCCGCTATTTGCATTCCAAGATCACGACCACACCGTTTTCATCAACTCCGTTATCACCGGAGTCGTTGATGATCTTCCCCCATTTAGAGAAGCTGACTTCGAAAGGGTGGTGGACGGTCGGCTCACAGCCCGCTATCAACGGCGCGCCTTCGACTGACGAGGTCGTCGGCTGGGGACCTCGAGGTGGTTATGTGTACCAGAAGTGCTTCGTCGAATTCTTTGTGGAACAGAAGGACGCGGAGAGAATCGTGGAGAAGGTGGAAACCGAGGGTGCAGGATGGATCAGCTACTTTGCGGGCAATGCGAAGGTATAAACGTTATGGGCAAGCCTAAATGACAGGTACTGACGCTGATGGACAGGGCGAGCTGTTGACAAATGTGCCTGATGGGGGCCGCAACGCGGTTACATGGGGTGTCTTCCCAGGGCAGGAGGTTGCACAAACGACGATCATCGAGAAGGAGTCGTTCGTCTCGTGGAAGGTTTGTATGCCTGTACGCCGCTATCTAAGCTTCTACTGACGTCTTGTTCTTGTAGGCCGAGGCGTTCTCAATATGGGACGAGTGGGCGTCGTTCTACGCTCCGACCTCGCAGGAGCGCAGTCTCCTCGAGGATGTCCGGAATAGGCGCTGGCTGGTCAGCCTCATACATCACGACTACCTGAACCCCAGTGCGCTGTGGACATTTATGTTCAAGGGAGAGAACCATTTACTATAGCGTTCTTCGGCCGTCGTCGACATGTGGTGGCATTATAAGAAGCACGTTGAGAATTGTATCGATAACTGCTTTTGAAATACATTCACTCTAGCTCGGTGATGTTTTCTGGGACGCGCAAGGCACGGGACGTCCAACATGTGGATGAGAAGCCAAGCAGGC
The DNA here is from genome assembly GCA_032821775.1 of Sanguinoderma infundibulare. NCBI lineage: Eukaryota > Fungi > Basidiomycota > Agaricomycetes > Polyporales > Polyporaceae > Sanguinoderma > Sanguinoderma infundibulare. The sequence goes on along the minus strand of JAVLRN010000005.1, from coordinate 763,887 downwards.
TTGACGGGAATATAATGACCACATGCGCGAGAATCTTATGCTGTGGCAATGGACGGTGTGACGATGGTCGCACACATTTGGAAGTCCGGATTAGGCGGGGCGGTACTGCGGGCGGAGTGCTGGCTGTAAGCGACACTGGTGCGAAAGCCATCTTGTCCTCTTCTTCACCCCTCATCGCCAGGTTCGCCTGCCTCTCTTCGTGCAGCACGCTTTGCTGCTTCTCGACGCTCCATGCGTCTCCTTCCCCTCACTCTCGTTCTCGCCATCCAGTCTGTCTTGGCCGTCACTCCCGCGAAGCGCTTCTACAACACACACGACTACTATGTATTGGAACACGACCCACTGGCAGGAGCATCGCTGGCCGAAGTTGCGGGCGCACTGGGCGTCGAGGTCGTCGAGCAGGCGGGGGAGCTCGCGGATCATTGGCTCGTGCGCATAGCGAAGGGGCTGCACAAGAGGGACGCGGACCCGGTCCTGCGCTCGGTGGAGGACCTCCTACTAGAGGCGAGGTCGCCTTTCTCCTCGCGTTCGGAAGACGCATTGCAGCGACGAAGAATCGCTTCATCTGTCAAGAACGTCTTTCCCCAGACCCTCCGTCAGCGCACCAAGCGTGCCCCTCCGCCCATACGACCGCCCAAGGTCGAGACCTCTCAGGAGGTCGCCCTGCGCCTCGGACTGCAAGACCCGGAGTTCGGGAGGCAATGGCACCTCGTCAACAACGACTTCCCCGAACACATGATGAATGTCACCGCCCTCTGGGAGGAGGGCCTCACCGGCAAGGGCGTCATCACCGCGTTCGTTGACGACGGCCTGGACTACACCAGCGATGATCTCGCAGCAAACTTCGTGAGTGTCCCTTAACGTATGCTCCTGTATTGGGTCCGAGACATAACCGGTGCACAGTACGCGTATGGCTCCTACGACTTCAACGACCACGTCGAGCTCCCCACCCCCGTCCTCTTCGACGACCACCACGGCACCCGCTGCGCAGGGCAGGTCGCCGCCGTCAAGAACGACGTCTGCGGCGTCGGCATCGCGTACGACTCGAAAGTCGCCGGCATCCGGATTCTCTCTGGACCCATCTCGGATATAGACGAGGCTGCGGCCCTCAACTACGACTACCAGAACACGTCCATCTACTCTTGCTCATGGGGTCCCCCCGACGACGGCAGGTCAATGGAGGCCCCCGGCTATATCATCAAGAAGGCGATGGCCAATGGCGTCCAACAGGGCCGCGGCGGGAAGGGCTCCATCTTTGTGTTCGCGAGCGGCAACGGCGGACGGAGCGGAGACCAGTGCAACTTTGACGGGTACACGAACAGTATATTCTCGGTCACCGTCGCTGCGATCGACTACAAAGGCTTCCACCCGGACTACTCCGAACCTTGCGCTGCGAACTTGGTCGTTGCTTATTCTTCAGGCAGCGGCAACTACATTGTATGTCCATTTCCAAGTTTCGTATGGTGTGTTGTCGTATGACTCTCGTTCTGTAGACTTCTACCGACAGGGGCAAGAATAAGTGCGCTCATTCACACGGTGGCACTTCTGCCGCGGCGCCGAATGCAGCAGGGGTCTTCGCATTGGCGCTAGAAGCCCGGTACGTAGGGCTTTGTGAGGGTGTCAAGGGATCGTCTGACCCGTACTTCATAGCCCTGACCTGGGTTGGCGCGATATCCAGCATCTCTGTGTGCGGACTGCCCTGCAGGTTAACCCGGATGATCCCGACTGGGAGACGACGGCAGCAGGACGGCCTTACAGCTACAAGTACGGCTATGGCAGTCTCAGTGGAGTCGACCTCGTGAAAGCTGCGCAAACATGGAAGCTGGTGAACCCGCAAGTATTCATCGATCTCCCGGCAGTGCAACTCAACGGCGGTACCATGGATGCGTTCGGGAACACCACAGGCGGCATCCCGATTTCGGAGAACGGCGTCGAGAGCAAACTGACTGTCACGAAGGAGGTGCTGGGGGACCATAACTTCGGCGCTCTGGAGCATATCACCGTCAAGGTATGGATCACCCACACCCGCCGTGGCGACGTGGAAGCCGAGCTCGTTAGCCCGAATGGCGTTAAGAGCGTCCTTGCGGCGCACCGTTACGGCGATGGTGCGAACACTGGGTTCCCTGGCTGGACGTTCATGTCCGTCAAGCATTGGTAAGCTCATTCAGAGTTGGTCTCTCTGCCCGTGTTGACAACGTGGGTATGATAGGGACGAGAACCCCGTCGGCGAGTGGACCATCCGCGTGTCCGATCAGCGCAAAGAAGACCAGACCGGCGTATTTTTCGGTTGGTCCATGTCCATGTGGGGTGCCGTGGCGGACCCCGCGAAGGGACACAAGGCGTATGTCGTTCCTACAGAAGAGAGCGTCCTTCCTCCTCTGCCTCCCGACACAACGGACAACGGCCCATCGTCGTCCTCTGATACGCCCGCCTCCACCAGCACAAAGACACACGCTCGCCCGACCGAACACCTTCCAGGCGACCACGGCGAGTCCGACGGCGAGAACCACAAGCCGGCATTCTCCACGGCTACGGGCAGCGCAGCCAGCCCGACCAAGCCCGCGGAGGACGTCGCCGGCTCTCCGTCGATAACAGCGACCCCGGACGAGGGCTGGTTCTCAGACCTCGGAAAGCTCGCCTCCAACCAGGTGTGGTTCTTCCTCGCCGCCGGCGCCGTCGTCCTCTTCGGCATCGGCGCCGGCCTGTTCTTCTGGCGCAGGGCCGTCGCACGCAAGCGGCGCGCGAACTACTCGAGCCTCCGCGGGGACGACGACGTCGCGCTGCGCTACGTCGGACGGACGAGCGGCGGCGTGCACACCCCGCGGCAGACGAAGGAGCTGTATGACGCGTTCGGCGAGGTGTCGGACGAGGAGGACGCGGACGAGGAGACTGCGCTCCGGCCACACGTTGGGTCTCCAGGCTTGGATACTGGGCTGCATGCGGGTTTCCTGGACGATGACGATCCTCCTTCGGCAGGAGGCGGCCGAAAGGAGACGGCACCGTACCGCGACGAGCCCGACTCGCCCGTCGACGAGGAGAAGCACCACTCGGGCGCGACAAGTCCAGAAAGTGGGAGCGGAAGCGGGAGCAGCTGGGAACATGCTTCCGAGACGCGATAGCATTCCGTGGCGGGGCGGGGCGGGCGACTTCTGTGCTGTTCGTCGATCGTTGGGTCAATATGTATACCTCATAATATCGCGTCTCGTATACAAGGGAGTATTTATATTCGATATCATACAGCACGGTACGGACAGACAACACACAGCATAGAGCAAAACGCGCGGCCATGACTACAAAGATGAGCAGAACGGAGCAGGTCAGGAGGGGGGTCAGATGGGAATCTAGTCGGTCTCGATGAAGCGTAGTTTCGTGTTGTTCGCGACACGGGTCCAGACGTCGAGACCTTCATACTACGACGCGTGGAGTTAGTATGAGGACGACGAGCTAGAAGCATGGCGACTTGGACGCACCTCAAGAATCGTCTCCATGAACTGAGCTTCTGTGAAGCCTGCAGTAAGCACACGTGAACGGATGTCGATCATCGACAGCTCCTCCGTGTCTCCCTCTTCCTCTTCCTCGTCCACGTCCATATCGCGCTCGCCCCCCGAACCACGCCCGAACCTCCTCGCGCCGCGCGTGCGGCGGCCCTTCCGGCCCGCCTGCGTCTGCTTCGCCATGTCCTTGATGAGCCGGAAGATCTTGCTGACGTCCGAGCGGTCGTGGCCATGGCCGTCCTCATCGTCCTCGACGAGGGTCTTCTTGCTCACCTCCATCAGGCGCAGCGCCTCGTTCACGTCCGCCTCCAGGACGGCGTCGGCGAAGCGGAGGCGCGCGAGGGCCTGCGAGAGGCGGAGCACGGCGAGGAGCGTACGCGCGGAAGTGTAGGTGTGCGACTTTTTCTGCGCGTCCTCGTCCTTGGCCTCCTTGCGCAGGCGGACGTACGAGTTGACGACGTACTCGGACACTTCGGCGGGGACGGTGGGGCGGTGCTGGCGTGCACGGGCGATGTAGTGGCTGTTTCGAAAGGGTGGTCAGCGACGAGGTGAGTATGCCCGCTTGGGTGGATGCTTACCGGATGAGTGGGGGGTCGAGGACTTCGAAGTCGAGCGCGGGGTGAGTGTTGTGCATGTGCACGTGGGTGACGTGCATCGCGAGCTGCTCGTCGTCCTCACGGGTGGGCTTGTCGAGGATGAGGAAGAGGAGGTCGAAACGTGACAGAAGGGCAGCAGGCAGGTTGATGTTCTCCACTGGGGAGATTTTCGGGTTGTAACGACCGTAGAGAGGGTTCGCGGCGGCAAGGATGGACGTCCGCGCGTTCAATGTTGTCGAGATACCGGCCTTGGAGATGGAGATGGTCTGCTGCTCCATGACTTCGTGGATCGCTGTTCGGTCATTCTCTTCCATCTTGTCGAACTCATCGATACAGCAGATACCGTTGTCAGCGAGGACTAAGGCGCCACCCTCTGTGAACGAGTTAGCAGGCGCTCTTGGCGACAGACGGATGAAGACGTACCAAGAACCATCTCGTCAGTGACTGGGTCGCGCATGACCGCAGCCGTCAGACCGACACCGGACGATCCACGACCAGTCGTGTACACCCCGCGAGGCGCCACTTTCGAGATGTACTTGAGCAGCTGGGACTTGGCCACACCAGGGTCACCCATCAAGCAGATATTGAGGTCTCCACGAATCTTCATGCCGTCGCCCATAGTCTTCGTGACACCACCCACCAAGAGCAGCAGAAGTGCCTTCTTCACATCGAGGTGGCCGTAAATCTCTGGCGCGATGCTCTGGGCGAGCTTGGTGTACAGCTGCGGATCGTGGCTCAGCGCGTCGATCTCGCGGACGACGTCAGGGGTGAGTTCCATCTCGCTGTACTGCTTCTTGAGTTGGTGAATGTGATGCGCCTCGAGGAAGGTGTCGGTGAGGAGACCAGCGCGAATCGCCTGGTAGCCAGTGTAAGGAATGGGGAGGAATATACCGCCCAAATGAACAATATCGCCAGGGTTCATTTGACGCGTGAGCGAGCCGTGGATGTGGACGGTCATGGAACGCGGTATATGCCCAACAGGAACTTGATCCGCCTGCGCAATTTCTAATCAATGCGCACCAACTTCGAAGTAAAGCACATACCATTTCCTGTATTTTGACCTCTTGGAACGGAGTGAACCGGCAAGCACGGGTTTGCATGTGCAGTGTGCCGTGGATGCCGTTCTTCTTGCAGCTGTCCTCGTTCTGGCAATCGAAAATAGGCTGGAAGTCCTTCCGCGTGATATCTTGGAATGTTTCTGCGCCACACGAGTCGCAGGTATACGCGTTCACTCGGAGGAGAGGCTTGACTTCCGAGACCCGCGTAACGATTCCTCGCGCCGTGATGAGCCTCCCAAGGTGGGCACCCTTGACGTCGCGTACGGCCATGGCGATGTCAGAGCGGAGGGGCTGGAAATAGAGGTTGCTATACACTGGTGGGCGACGGGCAATTGTGCGAGGACTAAATGCACTTACTACCGCCGGAGCAAGTGATCCGGAATGAGTTGTTGTCCAGCTTCCGCATTCTGGTTGTGCTGTCTTCGCTGGTGAAGGATAATATCAATGACCTCGTCGTGGTCGCTGATATCCTTGGTTGGTTGTGGCATAATGCTGTCGATGACCTCGCTGAAGAGGGCGACGTAGCGGCGGGCGTTTTTGCGGATTCTTGAGACGAGGTCGGCCACCGTGCGCTCATGCTGAAGAACGCGTCAGTAGAAGGTAATGGGCGAACGGAAAGCACACGCACCTCAGAAATGTCCTCGAGGTCAATGACTAACATCTCCTGCTCCCGGTTTGCAACCCTTTGCTGTGGCTAGAATGAGAGGGAGCGAACGGAGGGCCGCGTTGGGGACGCACCAACTGCTGCATGTACTTCAGGCTCTTCTCTCTTGGATGCGCGTCGCCTTGACCTTGTAGATGGATGTCGGCAATGCCGTCCATGAGAACCTCCTCCTGGGTGGCGAATTGAGTAAGGAACTGTTTGATGCGGTCTGGACGGAGTATAAGTGGTGGTCGTGGTGGTGGACGCGTCTTGGGGAGAGAAACGCGCCTTTCTCAGCATTGTAGTCGACGTCGATGGTGATAACGGGCAGAGACATGGCGAAAGACGCGTCGAGGGCGAGCAGGAGCGGACAAGATCGTGGTCGGCTTCAGAGACGCGAGGTGCGTGACCGAGCCCGACAAGCACGCCCCTAACAAGCGCCCGTCCTTGTTCAACATCCACCACAACGTCGACGACTCTCGTCAGTCCAGCTCCTCTTTCGTCACCGCACCGACCACTAACCGCTCTCGTCCAGGCCAATACTCGATTTCCTCACTGTAAGGCGCCTCTAGCCCTATTCTCGTTTTCGGACTTTGGCTCAACCCCCCGGATCATCTTACGGCGTAGACCCTGAACCGTACGACGTGAGTCAACCTTCTGGTTGATGTGAACGTAGCCAATGCTGATCGCAATTGATTAGATGAAACGGGTCCAGCCCACTCCAGGCGGCTCTGCCGCGAAAAAGGCTCGCACAGGAGCATCTACGGGTAGGCCCCGGCTTCTCTCTTGATACATCAAATGACACTCACTGAATGTCTAATTGCAGCCACACGGCCTGAGCCATCAGTATGGGTTGAGATACCACAGCGGCCACAGAAGATGTATGTAAGTTTTGTCTCTGTTTTGGGACAATGCTCATTACTATTGTCGTTCTAGCGTTTCTGGTACATGATATACCTATTGGTCAAAGATTGTCTCTGTGCTGACCTTCTATTCAAGTCCCACAGACCCATTACATCCTGACGGGTGACGAGCTCCTAGAAGCTGATGACCTGATCATCCCGGGTGAATCAGCCCAAGATTCCGATGACAAAAATGAGGTTGATGATGTCCCTGTCCGACTTTTGGATGACTTCTCTATTTTCAATCGGGTCACAAAGGAGTTTGTCCCTGCTATGGATCTCCTTACTGAGGAGGTCTCAGACGATTGGGTTGGGACTGGCTTTGTCCGCCCCTACTATGATGGGGCCAGTCCATTGGACGGTGTAGGCAAACAGGCAACACCTTCCCTGGTTCATCTGTCCTCAGTATTGGAATGCAATATCCATTGGATTTCCAAGGAAGGCCAATCCTATGGTCTGGATCAGTAAGTGCTGAAGTAGCAATTCAATGTATTGGCTTTTGAGGTTTTGTATAGGAAAATCTACCTCCTTACACAACATGGATGGTACATACTTCAAAGCCCAGCTCCTCCATATGCCCCCCACTACAGGAGCTTACAGATGCATCACCAACTGTTCCACAACTTTCTCTCCACCCTTCTGGAGACTCCAGATATATCAGTGGATGGTTTGCTCAAGCAGCTCTTTGCCCAGCATAGAGACCAGTGCCCACCACTTTTCCACACCTTCTCAAGAGAGGATCTCACCTCCACATCCTCTGAAAGTTCATTTTCACATTTACTGGTTACTCTTGCTAATCTCAATTCTTAATGTAGGTTGAATACCTGCGCACAGTCCTCACTAACTGGTCTGAGGAGAATGCTGGACTTGTTCAGCAGCTGGTGCAATCACCTGTTATTCAGGAGTTGTATCCATCTCTTTTGGCTGCATTTTGCATGGGAGAGCCAGGCACTGTTATGACCCCAAGGGTGGGTGCTATTGCACAGAGGCTATTTTCCCAGCCTTTGCATGTTGTGGCAATGTCAGAGGATGGGAAAAGTGCTGCTCACCCTGGGGTCTCTCTTTGGCCAGTGCACAAAGAGGATCCTAAGGTCATAGAGTGGGGAGAGAAGTCCTTGGACTCTCAGGTGTACAAGTCTGTGGTCCTTGATGGGACTACATATTCAGTGTGTCACCTTTTTGCTTTTCTGGTATAGTTTCTAATCACAAAGACAGGCTGGAGATGTGGTTATTGTCAACCCTGGGGAAGACACTCATCACAGTAGGGCAAAGCATGCTGCCACTACTTCAACTTGGTGCAAAAATGGTCTTGCAACCCAGAAATGGTTATGCCCTGCATTGTAATAACATTTATTCATTACTAATGTCTATTCTAGGTTTTGCAAGATCAATTACTTCTTTGAGAGACCTGATTCTCAGAACAGGCTTCAGAAGTACTTTCATGCCCAGTGGCTTCAGCATGGGTCACAGACCTTTCTGCAGGAGGCAGCACACTCTCAAGCCCTGTTTTGGCTTAATGAGTGTGATAACCTTCCAGTGGAATGTGTTTATTCTCACTGCAACCTGGAACCTTGGCCATTGGGTGAGGCAGAACCTCTCCATGAAGCAGTTTCTGACAACCACTTCTTCACTGGGTGTGTACAACAGCTTAGTGTGATATTTTGATCTTGACTTTTTTCCTAGGCTTACTTATAATGATGATGATCATTCCTTCATCCATCTTGCTCCAAAACAAGTTCTATCATTTTGTGATGAGCTGCAGCCCTGTGTTGTCTGTGGGTTGTCTACTTCAAAGGCACAGGAGAGGTTTTGCATTTCCTTGCCTGGAGGTGGTGTGGCTTACAAAGGTATTGACTATCATGTCAATGACTTTGTATACCACCACAACTACTCTACCAGCAGTAGTCTCCTTCACATTGGACAAATTGTCAGGATTATCTTTGGCCAACCTGGCAAAGATCCTCAGCTCCAGGTTTGTCAATATGGTCGCTATGATGATGTTGTCAAAAAGTACAAGCAGGCCTTTATCCCTCTGGACAATGTATGTTGTTTTGTTAATATGTTGTGCTTATACTAATATTGTGCTAGCGCCGTCTCTTTCAAACCAAGGTGCATACCTTGGTGGAAATGAAAGACATTGAGGGTAAGGCCTTTATAGCCTGCCCATCTTCTTCCTGGGACAGGGAAAAATGGGTGAAGGCAGATGATCACTTTTACTGTGATTTGTTTGCCCAAACCCTAACTTCCCAAGCAGTGGAGGTTCTCAAGCCCTCTAACTTGATGCAGTGCAAGGAATGCTATACCAAGGCTCTTGATGCTCTTGTAGAGGAAGAGCTTCTCATGAAGAAGTTCTCCAAATTGAGAGGACTAGAGCTCTTTGCAGGTTGGTTTATATTTTATATAGTATCTTTAACAGGCTGATGTCTTTCAAGGTGCTGGTGGTTTATCCACTGGGCTAGACTTGTCTGGATTTGTTCAGACTAAGTGGGCAGTTGAGCTTCAATCAAGTGCAGCAACAAGCTTTCAGTAAGCTTTTTAAATTTATTGTTATTCCAGGTTTTCATCAAAATATAGAGCCAATCATCCAGATACAGTTGTGTATAATCAAGATTCTTGCACACTGTTACAGCATGCAATTGACACAGCAGAGGGCTGCAATCCAAACCCTCTCTTGAGTCAGCTGGGGATTGTGCTCCCTTCTATGCCACAGAGAGGAGAGGTTGACTTCATCTATGGAGGTAAGATATTGGATAATAGACTGAATCATTGAACTATATTGATCTGGTGTATTTTATAGGTCCACCTTGCCAAAGCTTTTCACGCATGAACCATAGCAGGGTAGGTTAATAGTACTATTGTTATTGACTGCTTCAATCTTGGGCTAACATATATCAATAGAGAATTGATGATATCCGGTATGCCCTCTTCTGCTTTGCTTGATATGAGGCTTATTATCTTTATCAGAAGCACCATGGTTTGCAACATGGTCTCCTATGTGGAGTTCTACAGGCCCATGTATTTTTTGCTGGAGAATGTGGATGGCATTCTTCACGCTGCAACAGATGGACCAGCACGGCATGACTCCACCTCAGACAAGATCACTATGGGAGTTGTCAAATTTATTGTTCGCTCTTTAACAGCACTTGGGTATGCATGCATCACCTATACAGCAAACTCTGCTTACTAGGATTTTAGGTACCAGATTCATTTCAAGCTGCTACAAGCTGGTCAATATGGTGCACCTCAAGGAAGACAGCGTGTTATCTTTCTTGGTGCTCGATGTGATGTGCCATTGCCTCATTTTCCTGTGCCTCAGCATCACTATCCCAAGCCAGTGCACCAGTACAACCTACCAGACAAAGGGATCTTGTGCCCTTTGACCCGCCCTACTGGTTGCAGCCATGGATGTGATGTTCCTTGTGTACCACTGCCAACTGTTACTGTTAATGAGGCAATTGGTGACTTGGTAAGTAAAAGACTATTATACTTTATCATTTAGCCTTAATCTTATATGATTTATTTTCTAGCCCAGCTTTGATTGGTATATAATCAATTTTACCCTTTGCTTCTATCAGTTACTCATAACAATTTTTAGGGAAAATCCTCACATCTTGATTACAAAAACCAAGAGAGATACCCAACAAGCTAAAGCTCGCCTTGCTCAGGGTATTGTGTGCATGGATGCAATTTCAGGACCTGGCAAGCCTTTTACAGGTTTTGAACAACCTGTACCATATCCACACCCACCTTTGAGCCGCTACCAGAGCTGGATTAGAGGTGGCAGTGATCTGATCACATATCATTATTCCAAGCGGTTTACTGCAGGAGTTGTGGAGAGGTAAAGGTTTGACTTATAGTATCCATGCATTCTATTAATTTTTATATCCAGAGTGATCAGTGTGCCAATGTTGCCTAATGCAAACCATGCAGGTACTTGAAATTCCAATAGACAAGGGAAAGATCTTCAAGCTCATTTGTCAACAATAGATCTTCCAGATGTTCTTCAAAACCCTAGATGGATCCTACCCACTGGAAAAGAAGATTCTCGCTACAGGAGTAAGTCCTGTGCTCACCTTTTCCTTCACTCTAAACTGAAAGTATAATGTCCAGCCTGTTATGGCAGGATACCCCAGGATGGCTGCTTTATGACTGCTTTAACAACTCTTAATCCAAACCAAAAAGGTGGCAAGGTCCTGCATCCTACTGTAAGAGATTATATTATGTTATAGAACAAAATCTAACAATGTTACTGTATAGCAACATAGAATCATCACTGTTAGGGAAGCTGCAAGAGCTCAAGGCTTTCCTGACTCATATCAATTTCTTTCTGTTGAAGACAAGTCCGGCAAGCACTTACAGCACGTAAGACTTCCTATTTACTTGTTGCAACCTCAAGCTTACTAAAAGCGCCACCAGCAAACAAAGCAGATCGGAAATGCGGTGCCTGTGCCCTTAGCAGCAGCTCTAGGAAGGGAGATCGGCAAGTCACTGCTCAAGGTATACAAGCAGAGAGTTCGCCAGGACAACGTCGCAAGAGAGCAGAGCCCGGAGGTAGAATAGACATCATAGACATCCCGTGCACAACCGCCACTTGCAGAAGTTCATATTCCTACAATCACATCTAGATATCGTTAGTCTGCCAGCAGTACGAAACCATATACCAGGCCTATGCCTGCTTCAGAATCTCCTCCACGCGTTGGACTTTGCTCTCGTTCCCAGTTCCCGGTGCGATCTGCCGGTCAACTCGGGTGCCAATGCGGATGTCAGTCGCAACCCGAGGAGCCCCCTTGGCATGCACCGCGACGTGACAGTCGTGAATGGCTTGCATGACTTGGGACCAAGGCCCTTCTACGAGGACAACCCGAGGACAACCCAGGTCAGTCATTGATGTCCATCGTACGACGACAACGTACCTAGATTGGTTCCGTACCCACTTCGAAGTCATGATAATAAGGCCGCAGCTGAAGCAAGGATATTGTTAAGTCACTCACTGCATCTGAGCCACGATAGCTATGGGTGAGTCAAAACGAAGTGCGACAATGTATTGGGCACGCTTACCTTGAATGTCAGTCCTGTCTTTTCAAGCACGCGAACGCACTCCGCGATGTATTCCGCCACCTAGATAAACCAAGGTAAACAGCGTCGACTACGTACCAAGGTGTGGGATGCATACCGAAGGCTCCCCGGTACCCATTGGTATGAGACAGAAATCTGCAAAAGGCGAACACGACGAATCAGCTTTGCCGCGTACGGTCAGATTATCATTCTGTGCATAGGACTCGGACCTGCGACTGCGTATAAATCACTTGAGGCAGGTTGTGCCATAGTTGTTTATCGGTAGACGAAAGAGTCGTCACGATCGTCGACTTGCAAGGAGCTGCATGAGAGTCGGACTCCAAGCACCATCGACGAGGCGCACGCGAACGGCCGCGTGTGGCGCCCACTGGCAAGACTTCATCTCTTCGTGCTCTTCCCTCACCAGCCCACGCCCACCCCACGTCCATTTCATTCACCCGTCCATTATATCCCCTTCATCTCGGTCATCGCTACTACTAGGCCCGCCTAGGACATGCGGCTTGTGTATCGTTGGAAGAAACGGGAACGTCTACAGTCATGACCGTTGCGACGATGAACGTCGCCTCCTTGAAGGCGGTAAAGAACTCTGTGATTGGCAATCGTACGGCGAAGGGAGCGTATGGGCGGGATGAGGCATTTGTGACAAAGTATGTCCCATTATTAGGCATGGCGCGTCCGCGCACTGAGGGTGCGCAAGGCTCGTCGATGCACTCAACGATCCGCCTGTTCCTGCAGGCGAGTCGACGACAGGCATTCGCATAGAAGCCTCACATGTCATCGCTTCTCTCTCCTATGGTATGTCCGGAATGCTCTCTGACTCTGTCCCCATTCCTCAAGCTTCGCGCATAGGTTCTCCGGACGCTTTACGGATGCTGCTACGACTTAATGCGCCGCAGGCCCTTCTCTACGCTATCTCCACCTTTCCTCCGTCGGATAGTGCGGTCTTGAAGGCTGCACTCACGCGTGCACTCCGAGCACTTGCGGCTGCCATTGCGGACACGGTTGGACCGTCTCAGTGGGGACTCGCATCCAGCGTCTCTTATCTTCGTGCTGAAGCAAAGGTTGCTCTCGACTATTTCTTCCAGGTGAGAATCACTCCTGTTGTAGTCCAACGCTATTTCACAATTTTTTCCGCGGTAGCCTGAAGTTTTGGATGTATATATCCCTCTACTCGTGGATTCGTCATCGCCAGTGAGCGCCGCCGTTGCACAGCTCCTAGCGTCGGCGATCCGGGATGCTTCGCACCGGACCAGACTATCCGAGTGGTGTCCCTTGGCGGAAAGGACCGTGGAGACGAAAGGGAAGCGTGGATGGGAGAAGCGGGATCCTACAAAGTCACCGAGCCGCCTGGGTGGCTGGATTGCCCGGACACTCTCCACACTGCTACATCGCAAGGACGCCAAGGTACGCATTCCCGCCGGCATCGTTTTCGTTGACGGGGTCGCCGATGAGATCCGACATTAGCTCCAAGAAGCCGCACTTTCGGCTCTCGCGTCCCTTGCGAAAGACAACGAGCCGCTTGCCATCCGCCTTGCGAAGGGTCCACCTGGGCAAGAACGTGAGTCTATTTGTTCCGTGCTTTACCCCGGGTTGCTCACCGGGGCCATCCAGCCGTTCTTTCAGTCGTTCTGTCCTTGTGCAAGTCTAGGAATACAGACCTCCAGTTGGCTGCATCTCTTTGGTGCGCCGCATGTCCTCCCAAGTAGACGACTGGCTTACCGTGGTGCAGTGCAACGAACATCCTACGCGCCTCGTCGTCTCCCAACAGCTCATATATCTCACCAAGTGACCAATCGGCAGCCATTACTATCATGCACGTCTTGAATCGTATCATTGGCTCAGACACAGCCAACAACCAAACGAGGACCAAGGCTTGCTTCATCTTACGTGGGTCGCCCGCTACATATGTTTCCCTCTGTGAACGCTTACTGAATGCCTGTCTGCAGACCATCTGGTGACGGACCATAGGACCTTTTGCCAGCTCGCTTTTGAAAGAAATTCCCTCAATCAAGTCGGACAGCTCGCGACTGCTATAACGCCCTTAGAGAAGACCACAGATCTGGAAGAGGATGAGCCGGAGAGCGTTTCTCGACTGCGTGAGGTCGGAACCAGCTTTCCTCTTCGACCCACGTGACCGCCTAACCATGCTTCACTAGGCCGCCCTCACGGCCGTCGCGGCCATCTCACTCTTTGACATCGACATTCGAACTGCAGTCACGGACGAACTCAAACTCATACCTGCGATACAGACCAGCCTTTCACATCAGTACGTCGGCGTGCGGTATGCTGCTTGCCAATGCGCGCGCGCATTGAGTCGTGCGGTATCGGCTTTGCGCACGAATATAGTCGACACCGGGTTGGGCATGTCGGTTTTCCAACTGTTCATGAAACAGGATGAGGACCGGCGGGTGATGCACGCTGCGTCGACTGTCATTTGCAACGTCGTGACTGATTTCTCTCCGTTGCGATCGGTAAGAGTCGATCGCTTGTGTCCTTGGATGGCTCGACGGCTAACGATGGCATTTCCAGACGTTGATTGAGCAGGGTGCTATCACAAGACTCGTGCAATTATTGAACACCGAGGACGTGGAGCTCCGGCTCAATGCTCTATGGGCATTTAAGAACCTGTTGTACAAGGCGACGCCAGATCTCAAGCGGCAAGTCATGAGTAGCATTGGATGGAATGAAATGAATAAGTACGTTCAGTCCAATACTCGGCTTTCGCTTCTCCCCCTCACTGGTTGTAGTCTGCTCGTGGATTCGGATACACGCATACAAGAGCAAGCGCTGCATATTTTACGGCATGTTGCGGATGGCGTCGAGGAAGTAGAATTGGTGTTCTCGGAGATGGGTGGTAGCGAGGCAATGTTAGGCTCGCTCGCGGTGGCAATGGAGTCTGACGACGAAGACGTAGTGTTACAGGTGTGTGCTTCTACGTTCCTCGTGGTCGCGACTTCGATTGACAAGCACTCCACAGGCCGTGTTCGTTCTAGCAAACGTTGCCAACAGTCCGGCTCACCAGCGGAGTATATTGTCCCATCCGCGCATCCTGCATCGACTACGAGAATGTTTGGTCGACGCGAAGGTCGAGATACGACGACCGGCCGTCTCCTGCGTTCTCGAGCTCGTCCGCCAAAATCCCCGCAGTCACCGCGAGCTCCACGAAGCAGGGATTGACTCGACGCTGCGACATATGTGCGAGCACACGTCGCATGTCAGCGCGAGCCCGACACTTCGCCTGGCTGGGGGGCGACAGATGGGTGCGGAGGACGATTTGGAGGTGCAGGACAAGGCTAGACAGGCGCTTCACTGGCTGGAACACAGTTTGGATATGGACATGTAACTCGGTTGATCGTATGACGCTTTGTATCGCTATATATGCACTTGCTCGTGTCTGTTGTCGTGCTGCTGTAGAATTGGATAATGCATTGCTCGCTGCTGTCCACACATGGGTCGGTGGGGTGGGGTCGTGCGAGTCGGATGCGCGTCGTGCGCGCTCTGGGGCAAGTGGTGCGAGTGTGACTTTGGGGCGTGACCGATTTCCTCCGAGTGCGTTTTGGCGACACGTCCCAGCGCATTTTGTCCCCTTACCTCGGTCTTCTCCCCATCTCCCTCACCCCACCCACCGCCATGGCCACTCTCGCTCGGATCCGTGCTGCTGTCCCCCGCCGCGTCGTGAGTAGTCTTTTTACGCAGAGCGGAAACCGCTCGAATGACGTATTGCCCTTGCAGTCATTAGTGCCATTCGCGCGGACGCTCCAGACCGCCGCCGACACGACGCAGCTGCAGCAGGGCGCGTCCCAGACGGAGCCGTTCACGGTGAAGCTCCATGAAGACTCCTTCCGCGGGTACCGGACGGAAACGCCAAGCCTCGACGTCGAGGTCACGAAGGAGAACCTCCTCAAGTGGTACAGGCAGATGACCGTCATCCGCCGCATGGAGCAGGCCGCCGACGCTCTTTACAAACAAAAGCTCATCCGCGGGTTCTGCCATCTTGCTATCGGCCAGGTGCGCATACGTTTTACTCGCTGCGAGCGGTGGGGAATGTAAAAGAGCGGGTACTGAAGTGTCGACGTGTGGCTGTAGGAAGCGATCTCTGTCGGCATTGACTCTGCGACGACGTTCGACGACAACATCATCTCATCCTACCGCACCCACCCCTTCGTCGTCCTCCGTGGCGGAACCGTCAAGAGTCTGATTGGCGAGCTGCTAGGCCGCGTGTGCGGTGTCTCGAAGGGCAAGGGTGGCTCTATGCACGTCTTCACCGAGGCCTTCCAGGGAGGCCACGGTATCGTCGGTGCGCAGGTCCCGCTCGGTGCTGGGCTCGCCTTTGCGCAGAAGTACGGGGGCAAAAAGAACGCGACGTTCGCGATGTACGGCGACGGTGCGTCGAACCAGGGCCAGGTGTTCGAGTCGTTCAACATGGTGCGTGCTTGCGTTTGTGCCTCGTTACGTTCTCGTGGGTATATGCGCGGGTCCTGAAGGCTTTTGTGAGTAGGCGAAGCTCTGGAACCTCCCGTGCATTTTCGTTTGCGAAAACAACAAGTACGGCATGGGCACCTCGGCCGAGCGTAGCTCCGCCAACACCGAGTACTACACTCGCGGCGACCTTATCCCTGGTATCCAGGTGAACGGTATGGATATTATTGCCGTCCACCAGGCGTCCAAGTGGGCAAAGGAATGGGTCAACTCTGACAAGGGTCCTCTCTTGGTCGAGTTTGTCACTTACCGTTACGGTGGTCACTCGTACGTCACTACGCGTTTTTGCTTCCGGCGCTCTCGTTTGTTAACCGATCGCGCGTCGACAGCATGTCTGATCCCGGAACGACCTACCGTACCCGCGAGGAGATCCAGCGCATTCGGTCGACCCAGGACCCGATCCGTGGTCTCCAGCGTTACATCTCCGAGTGGGGACTGGCGTCGGAGGAGGACCTGAAGGCGATGGACAAGGAGGCGAAGGCCGAAGTCGATGCTGCTGTCGAGGAGGCCAAGGCCTCTCCCTTCCCGTCCGAGCGCGAGCTCTGGACTGACATTTACTCTGCTGGCACTGAGCCCCGGGTGATGCGCGGTAGGGAACGCGAGGAGGTCCACATCCACTAAGTGGTGCGGCGTAGTTTAGGTTCATGGTCGCGGTTGGGACGGGTTTGTTACTAGTTCGTTATAGACTACATTACACTGTTTCATGATACTTCCTTGCATGCGACATTGGTGTTGTGATATCCAGTCGGGCAGTGTGGTTCAAGACTTATCCAGTGTGAGTACGCTAGGATTAGGATGGTGATGTAGGGTGCTGTTTCTATGTCGGCTTAATTGGGGCGATGTTTACCTCGGTCCCATCGTCTGCAATCACTTTGAAGCGAACTGACAAGGCTTGCGTTATGCACAGTACTGCAATCACTCGAATCGTAAGACTCACGAATCTGGAAGGGCTCCCCCTTCGCTCTCCGGATGCTCGTGAAGTATAATGTACCTGCTCCTACTCGAAGCTTAGCTAGGATAACCAAAGAGTGTGTTCGAGCTCACCCTTGTGCCCCTTGACGCGGAAGCTTAAATCAATGTTACCACCCGGTATATGGATCTGCAGCGTCCACCACGATCAGCCAACAGACCCTACATCATTTTTCCTACCGCACGTACCGCGCCATTAATCCAGGGGTCACCGTTCATCCACCACACGGGCTCTGGTCGGACGGCCTCTCCGATGACGTCGCGCAGCTCCACGTTATCTCGGAGCGTGTTCATGACTTGCTGCATGACCGAGGAGGAAAGCCGCTCCTGGTTGCCGACGAAGACCATGAAGACGGCCCATGCGCTCACGCCGATAGCGCCGAGCGCGAGGATCGCGGGCCATTTACTCTGAAAAAAAGCATGTTTTCAGTAAGCGGTCGACTGCGTGAGGGAATGCAAACGCGAGGAGGAGGCGTACCGTCAGCGGAGGGAGATCCTTCGGCGAAGGGCGGGCGTAGTAGAGCCCGGGACGGGACGTCTTGTCGAACGTCTCGGCCTCTGGGAGCGGTTTGTGATTGTGCGTTTGCGTTTGCGTTTGCGTCTGCGTTTGGGCTTGGGAGGCGGTCACGTAGCTGGCCTGTAATGAGGATAGAGCGGGGCACTGGAGACCGCGGCATGCGCGAGCGGGAACACGTAGGGACGCGCGGAGGGCCATGAGTAGAGTAAGAGAGAATGGGTGAACCAGCGGTGAGGAGCAGCACGAGCGATTCGGTTTTATATGCAAGATAAGACCGAGCTCCGCGTAGGAAAGCGGGTGAGACTGAGGAGGGAAGGAAGGAAGGAACGTTGGCAGTGATCGTCGAACGTGAATTCCGCCCTCGCGTCACATCCGAGGCGGAGTGGCCCGAGGGCCGGCGCGGGGTCAGCGCTACCGCACCCAGACGCAATGACCGCCATCTCCTCTTCGACCTCTCGTATACCCTCCCTGGCCTCTCCGGCGCCGCAAAACCCGATATCGCTACGACTGTACAAGGTCCTCGGCGCGAACTTTGACGACGATGCGACAAGGGAGGCGCTAGATACGCTTGCGGAACTTTATGCGCCCTCGGCTCGACTGGGGGTGAGTGGGAAGGGGAAGGAGGTCAGGTTCGATGGGGAGTTGGATGGGGATGTGCAGGAGGATGCTGATGGCTTGGCGGGGCCAAAAGCGAACGGGCTTGTTGCGGCGGCGACGGTGGTGGAGGAAGGTATCCCGGGAGACGTCGCTGCGAGGGCGCGGAAGAACCTCCGGAGGGACGTCGAGAGCAAGCTTGCGGAGTCGAGTCGACAGTTCTTGGCTGCGTTTGGCGAGGTGGACAAGGTGTGCGGTTGTGCTGGTGTTGAATATCGCTCGTCCACGGCTTGCTCATCGGGTCGGTGTCATGTGCGCGTAGCAACTGGATACGCTGCAAGAGCATATAGGGCTGATGCGCGTACGATGTGACGAGGCACAGACACAACTGCACGAGACGAACAAAGCTTGCAAGTCCCTCCTGGACCGCGCAGGCTCCCTCCTGGAAGAGAGGTGGGTATTCGTGCTCGTACCCAACTGAACGATGTTCACTCAGATATGCCCGCCTGTCTAACAGGCAAGGCGTCGCCGTCCGCCAATCCATCATCACCCTCTTCCTCTCCCGCTTCACACTCTCCACAGAGGAGAAAGATGCGATCACTTCCCGCGAAGTCCCCGTCGGCTCCCGCTTCTTCGCCGCCATGGACAAAGCGACCAAAATCCGCGACGACTGCCGCGTGCTCATGACTGGGGACGAGGGTGACACGAAAGCGGGCATCGACATCCTCTCCGCGACTGCGACGCAGCTCGAGCAGGCGTACGACAAGATCTTCCGGCACTGCTCGTCCGAGTTCCGCCAGATGGGGCGGGACGCAACTAGCCTCGACGTCTCGCTGAGCATGAAGGAGGCGGTGAGGCGGCTCAGGCAACGACCGGAGCTCTTGCAGTATGTCATGTCGCGTCTCGTTCATACGATACCGCTGATCTAGTCCTCAGGGAAGCGCTGCAGTACCTCTCACAAACGCGTCAAGCCACGCTCCTCTCCGCCTTCATGGACGCCCTGACCCGTGGTGGGCCTGGCGGCCTCCCCCGTCCGATCGAGCTGCACGCTCATGATCCCCTCCGCTACGTCGGCGACATGTTGGCATGGGTCCATCAGGCGATCGCTGCCGAACGCGAGTTCCTCGAAAGCCTATTCGGGGTCCGTGGAGACCGAAGAATGGTGGGAGCCCCAAGGGAATTCACAGAGTCCGAGGAAGAGTCGTGGATGGGCGAGATGATGGACGGAGCGGTGAAAGGGCTGTGTGGGCCGCTCAAGGTCCGGGTGCAGCAGACGGTGCGATCGCAGGAGAGCAGCATCACGAGCTACAAGATTGCGAATCTGGTCGGATTCTACATGTCGACGATGCAGCGGACGATTGGAAAGGCGGCATTGCTGTCGAACACGCTTGAGGAGCTGACGGATTTGGCGTACGGCATCTTCTATGGTGCAATCGAGATGCAAGGGAGGGGGCTATTGAGGGTATCACTGGTAAGTCCGTTTGCATGCACGCAGCATGGTCGCTAACGTTGTGGCGTCAGGACCTCGACGACACTGGGGTCTCGCCGCCACTTGTCATCCTCGACCACGCCCAAGTGCTCCGAGAGATGATGGTGGTATACGACTCGTCGCTGCTCGGGGACGAGAATGACGAGGAGCTGCAAGCTGGCTTCCGGGACATTCTGGACAAGATGGTCGATCCGGCGCTGGAGATGTGCCTGACGGGTGCCGATGATAAGAAACGGCAAAGACCAGGATGGGACAAAGCTGTGTTCATTTTGAACACCATTACGTACTTGCAGTCTGTCCTCGATCCGTTTCCATTTACCGTTGAGAAGCGTGGCGTCGTGCAGGGGCTGGTGGACGCTAAGGTACTGCAATTGATTGAGGAGCACGTAAGTGTTTTCGCTATCCGACCCTCGCGATCGCTGTGCTGACCAGTCTTTGCAGTTTAAGGACGTGCTTGTGGATTGCGGGCTAGCAGAAGTCGCCACGGCGTGCGAAGGTCGGCGACCCAATGTGCGTAGGGACATTCCCAGAGCCCCTGTACGTCCTCTACTGCGTCCTGACCAAAAGTTTCATAGGAGCCGCTATCACACGTCCCGGCAGCCGAACCCGCGTCGCTGCAGGCAGCGCTGCACCGATTTTCGGAGTGGCTGTCGGGCTTGGAGGTCGTGCATTCCCCACGATTGTCGCTTCTTACGGTGCAGAGCTTGCACTCGAGGGTCCACCAGGCCTCACTGAGACGGCTGGCGGAGACGTACGAGCGGGTGTGCGAAGAGGTGAAGAAGGCGGAGAACAAATACGAGGCCGCGTCGACGCTGCTCGGGAGCGAGCGACCGTTTGGTCAGGTACGGCTGTTGTGGCAGATCTTCGGCTTACAGGAAGAAGGAGCAGAGTAGATCGTCGGCTGGTCATGTATTGTTTTGTACATGCTATCCTATTGCTAGATGGGGTGTTGATTTGCCGGCGTGGTTACACTTTTGCATGTTTGGGCAAGCGCGGGTGTGTGGCTGTGCGTGGCCTGGAGCGAGGAAGGCGGGTGCGGACAAGGCGGGAGTTGATTATTTTGCGTCATACTTTCCATCATCGTCCTCGGTTGCCGACTACGCATCTCATTTCTCTGCTTTCTGCTGCTAGATTTTACGGCGATTCCACCGTCGCCATCCTAGAACCCGGAGGAATGTCCCTGGACACGCAGGTCGCTCTCGCAAGGCCCCCGCCAAGAGGCGAATCCAGTCATCTGTCCAGGGCCGCGCGTCAGGTCGTCCCTCCATTTCTTCAGAAGCTATACGAGTCCGTTGCCTTCCATGCTCTTCTCCTTCCTTCCCACCGCTCAAATTCTGTTGCTTTCCTCAGAATCGTCAATGATGCCGCCAATGAGGAGCTCATCAAGTGGTCTGAGAACGGCGATTCTTTCTATGGTCAGTCCTTCGTTTGCCCGTCCCTCATCTTCCTTTGCTCATCTTCCACCCCATTCCCCACCATCTATCCACTCATCTTCCTCTTCGCTCTCTGGCCTCATGCATCCACGCGTCCTACAGTTCTCAATCATGAAAAGTTTGCGCGCGAGGTGCTCGGACGCTGGTTCAAGCACCAAAAGTTCGCGTCCTTTGTGCGCCAGCTGAACATGTACGGGTTTCACAAAATTCCTCATCTGCAGCAAGGCGTCCTGAAGAGCGACACTGATACCGAACCATGGCACTTCGAACACCCCAACTTCCACCGCGGCCAGCCCGACCTCCTCTGCCTCATCCAGCGCAAGAAGCAGCCCACCCACGGCCAGCCAGACGACCCCGCCATGGACATCGCCGATCCCGCCGTACACAACGCCAGTCCGCTCGCCAACGTCTCCCCCGGCCACCTCATGGACATCAACTCCATCGTGAACGGCGTTTCCGCCATCAAGCGCCACCAGCAGGCCATCTCTGCCGACCTCAGCGTCCTCAAGCAGTCCAACGATGCCCTCTGGAAGGAGGCCGTCGCTGCCCGTCAGCGCCACGCAAAGCACCAGGACACCATCAACCGTATCCTCAAGTTCCTCGCCGGCGTCTTTGGCCATACTGACAACCCGAATCACTCGAGCGATGACTCGCATTCTCCGCCACAGGTCACTCCGCGCATCCGGCAAAGGCTGATGATTGGGGATGGCCGGAGTCCAACGAAAGGGAAACATGTGGACATCATGGAGGTCGAGGACCACGAGGCAGAGGGTCGAAAAACGTTTTCTTCAGGTGAGCAGCACCCCATCGTTCCTCGTCCTAGGACAGCCCTGTAATAGCCCCCCACCCTAAGATCGGTACGCCACAATCGAAACACCCGGCACCTCGGTGTCTTCCCTGTCAATCGTTGAGTCTGCTACACCTGCGGAGGCCTTCTCGCCTGCGATGGATATCGCGGCCGACAGGTCAAAATCTCCGCCAATACGCCCTGCGCAAATTCTATCGCGGACGAGCAGTGGAGCCTCTACGCCGCTTCTTACCAACGGCAGCGCAAATGGCACTCCTGTACAGGCGCAATCCGCAAATAATGCCCAGGCCAATGGGCAGGGCGTGGACGCGATGCTGCAGGCAGCCATCCAGCACATGATGACATCCCCCGGTCAGTTCCAAAGACTCATGCAAGCGTTCGCCGCCGTCCCCTCTCTCAACCAAGACAACGTCTCTCCTCATCCGGGCGCGACCGCGATCCAAGCTTACGATCCCAACCAGCAAGACTACACGCGCTGGTTCAATGCTCCCAACGGCCCTATTCCCCCCGCCCCCACTTCCGTCTCCCCCTCCATTCTGGCTCCCGTCCACCATGACGACAGTGCTCCGCTGCAGCTCCTGCTCGACGACCAGCAACGGTTGCAGAAGAGCTACCGCGACGCGGCCGAGATCGACGCCGACATGGACATGCTGCAGTCATCGATCAACTCCCTGATCCAGAACCTCGGCATTGACCCAACGTCCATTGCCCCGCCGCCCCCAGAAGAGCCCATATCACCGACGTCGGCTACCGCGCCCAATCACACCGGTAGTGTAGGAGGCTCGGGTTCGGTGAACGGCCACGTAAACGGTTTCCCGCCCGACTCCTTCTCGAGCGGCCTAAACGGGATGCACGGCCTGGCCGATGCGCCAGACGCCGCGCAGCCCGACTACCTCCTCGACTCGCTCCTCAGCCAGATCGGCGACGGGCACGGCGTCGCCGGCGTCGTCCCGCACATGCTCGACGGCTACCCGGACATCACGGACCACTACGACCACAACACGCGCATCGACGGCACGAGCATCGAGGACGCGAGCACCGAGCAGCTCACCGCGTTCCTCGACGAGGCCGCGAGCGCCGAGACGACCCCCGTCATCGCCGCCGCGCGCAGCCCCAAGGTGAGCCCCATCAACGGCGCCGCGGCCACCCACCAGAAGCGCAAGTCGGACGTCGCCGAGCTCTCGCTCGCCATCCCGCCCGAGGGCGGCGGCGGCACGGGCAAGAAGGCGAAGCGCAAACGCTGAGCAGCGCAACGGGCACTCGTCTTCGCCCTCGCCCTGCGCGCGCTATCATCTGCGCAGAGGTAGGGGTTTGGCGTGCGCACTTGCGTGTCGAGGCTGGGCAGAGAGCGCGCCGTGCGGTGTTTTCTGTGGATGCATGGGGAGGCGTCTTGTAATCTATGGCCCCGTCGAGTTCCTGGCCGTCGTTCCGTCTCATTCACTGCCCTTGTTGTACTCGCCCTGTCCTCCCCATCCCCATCCCAGCTCCGTCCGTCTCCTGCGTTCTGTGATCCATTCCGGTTCTCTCTCCTCACTCAACTCATGCCATCATCTCTCGATTGAGTCTATCGGGGCCGGCGGTATCCACACATGCCTACCATCGCACTGCGCGCCGTGTTGTTTCGGGCAGACAGGCAGGATGTCCTTTTCCCCTCTCACTCACACACGAGGAAGGGGGCGCGTGCAAGGACGGAAAAAGAAGGGTACGATTAGAGATGTATTTGTAGCGATATATACTGTAATCCTATATCAACAGCACTTCATACTTGAATGGACAAAGATGACCGTGTACACAGACGACATAGTTCCGCGTCGGATCTGGTGCAGCAGCAAATAACGACTAGAGCACAATACGCACGAACGCGATAGCGCGACATAGGGTGGAGAGGATAACTGGGTGCGCAAATGAAGAGGAAGCTGGACTCGGTACCGAGTAGATCACGATGAGATATAGGATGAGATGAGGTGGGATGAAATGAGACGGAGATCAGAGTAATCAACGATAGTGGGTAGGCTACGCGCAAGCACGGCGCAGCGTTATGTGAAGAGCTAAGATAATGCAGTCCGCGGAAGTTGACAGAGAAGGGCTGAAGACGCGAGACGCTCGGTGAGCCCCGACGATCGCGGGTCGACTACGGGGAGAAAATCCCGACGAGGTCGAGTTTTGCGCTGACCGTGAGCAGCGATCACTCGAGAAGCACCTTCGGGGGAAGAGGCGGCGGCGGCGGACGCACGCCAGCGGCAGCGAGCGAGCCCTGTCTCGACGGCCCGCCTCCCCCACCAATAGAAAGCGCATACGAGCCCATCCTCGACAAGCCGGACGAACCGCCGGCCGTCTGCGATCCGTTCGCGATGGCGGACAGCGTGCCGGGCCCGAATGTGTTGTCGCGCACATCGATTTCCTCGACGTCGCCGGGTTCCAAATCCAGCTCCTGCTCTTGCTCCTCCGGCGCGAGGTCGGGGTCCGACTGGCCAGCGTCAAACGCCTGCAGCTTGGCCGCCGTCCGAAGGTCCTCCTGCTGCGTCTCCTCGATGTACTCCTTCGGGGGTTTCGGCGCTAGTGGGGGCGGGGGCGGGATCACGCCGTTGGCGAACTGAGGAGAGGGCGTCGATCGCCGTGCCACGGCGGCGGCTTCGTGGTAGCTGCCATTCGAGGGCGGAGGCGAAGGGTAGGGAGAGTGAGCAAGGACGGGCGGACGCGGCGTCGCCACTCCGCGCTCTTCTGCCTCGTACATAGCCTTCAGACGAGCCTTCTCCTCAGCAGCAGTCAGAGGACGGGCGTTGACCGGGGTTCCAGGCGCGTGAGGTGATATCGGTGGAGTGGGCGGTGGGCGTCCACGGCCGCCCAAGCCGTTAACCAGTTGCGACGACCGAGGGGGAGGTGTCGGCGTTGTAACAGGGGGCCCCATCGCAGCCGCGTCCTGCTGCTCATACTTCCGGCGGAGCAACTCCTTCTCATCGAATGCAGAGAGCGGTGTCTGAGCTGAGCTGAAAGGCGGCGGGCTGCCAGAGGGTGGCGGAGGTGAGGCGTAAGGAACATTAGCGGGGAAGGCTGATGGCTGCGGGTAGGGACCAGGTGGAGGAGAGGAAGCATAGAAATCCTGTGCATGCGGAGGAGAAGGCTGCTGTTGCTGTTGCGATTGAGCCGCGGCAGCTTCCTGAGCCTCGTAGTGCCTCCGGAGCCTCTCCTTCTCAGAAAGTATCGGGTGCTGCGATGAGCCCGCGGCGAACGGCGGGGGCATGTCAGCAGGAGGCGACGACGCAGGAGCATGAACGGGAGCGGGGGAAGCGGGAGAAGCGGGGTAAGACTGATTATGTGAAGGAGCGGGACTGGTTGCTTGCTGACCAGGGTAAAGAGCGTCGTACGGGACAGGCCCGGCGTTACCGGGCACACGTCCGTAGTGGGAAGATTGGGTCTGCCAAACGGCGTTCTTCGCTTCGTAGTATCGGGCCATCATAGCCTTCTCTTCTGCCGCAGAGGGCAGGCTTCCAGATGTCGAGGGGTGTTCGTGCGCGCTAATAGGAGAGGCAGAGCGCTGCGGAGACGCAACAGGATATGGTGAACTGGCGGGCCCAGATTGGGAGTGGGTGGAGCCGGCAGTGAGAGGACGGTTGATGGCAGACATCGCCTCAGAGTAGAGAGCTGCACCCGCGGAGGTACCAGCGCTTCTAGAACCAGATGCAGACGGACCGTTGGTGAGGGTGGATGACCCGTCGGCCGCTTGGAATGCCTCTTGACCACGAGCGCGCACCACGGCGGCTTGAGCTTGCTCGAATAAACGAGCTTTCTCCTCCTCTGCTGTCGGAAAACGCTTCTGCGGCTTACTGGTCGCAGACGTAGGTGTGGCATTCTTGATGGAAGCTGCGTCGTTGTGGCCATTCTGCGAATGTTGCTAAGAAGAACTTAGCAGACGACCAGAAGCAGAAATAGAAGGGTGGACTTACGGAGCCGGACTTACGGAGCCCGTGTCCCTGTACGCGATTGACATTATCCACGGCACGCTGATAGAGGAGCTCCTTCTCCCGTTCAGCACTCATCCAGTTCTTGGACGACGTAGCCTTGGGCGTAGGCGTCCTCTGTAGCTGAGGAAGCTGCGACGACTGCGCCACAGAGCTCTCGGGAATAGTCGAAGGCTGCCTGCGCGCGCGTTCGGCCTCTGCCTCCATATGCTCCCGCACCTCGTCCTCGCTCATGTTCGTGACGGTCAAACGTTGCGTCGCGTTGGTGCGCCCGCCACTCGAACGTGGGCGGGGCTGGGCGGATGCATCGTTCGACGCATTACTGCCCGCACGTGCGCGCGAAGCAGCGCTACCGTAGTTCGTCGCACCAATCGTCTGAGCCGCGTACGTCGGTCCACTGTCCAGTGTCTTCTTGCGTTCCCCAAACTCGTTCGCGCTGCCAAACCCGTAGCTGTCCTTGTCGGAACTTGACGGAGCGGTGTTGAACTGTCCACGAGCTGGCTTGGTGGGTGAACGTAAGTCTGATGCAAATGTCGTCTGCTCGATTGAATTTGAATGTGCGTGCGAGGGCGTTGTGGGGGAGGCGATTGGGGCGGCAGGCGTGATGCTGGTCCGGCTGCCCATAAGTGCGGCCGGTAACTGCTGCGTAGCTTGCCCGTTCGGATTGCCAGGGAGTGAGACATTGAAGGCATGTCCAATCCGCCTGTAGAGGACGCATTGAGCATTGAAAACATCCCGAAAATGGGCAAAATGTATTCATACCTCATGGCCTCAGCGGATACGGCTCTGCAAGCACAATGCTGGTCAGAATGATTCGTTGAATGCGCCAACAAGAAATAATTGACAGACCTTGGCCAGTTCGAGATCATAATTGGCAGATCCATGATGACGGGCTGGCCAGTATTCAACAACGCCTTGACGGTGAGCACGTAGTTGATATCAATGTGGCGCGCAGCATTGATCGTCGCCGACGTGTGGTGTGGCGGCACGGTGATACTCAACTCGGCCTTGTGCTGGGTGCCTCCGTAGAGCGTGGCGTTGACAGGTACCTTCTGCTCACCGATGCTCGACACCTTGACCTGCGGGCTACCCTTCTTGCCTTGGGTATGTGGGGCGGCACGGAAGATAGTCGTCTCGCGGAGCATGAACTCAAAGCCACGGAGCATGACGGTGTGGAGCGTGTCCGATTTGACCGTCGCCATCACCACAACGCGATCTCCGGGGCCATAACAGGTGTGGGAGCGTTCAATAATAAGTGTTACGCCATCCTGAGAGTGGGAACGGGTCTCCGGTTGGGAGTAGATAGGCCAAGTAGAATGGAGCTCGTGCTTGTCGATGATAATTGCGGACGCTGTTGCGGTGACGGTCGGCTTGTCTCGCCTCAGGAAGCCCCTGGGGAGTGCAGTTCGTCAGCCAGCGGGACAGGGTGACAAGGGTGGGATGCAGCAAGTGAAAACTAACTTCTTGCCTTGCACGCAAACGGAAGCAATAAGTTCATACTTGATGCCGGCTGAGGGAAAGTGAGTCAGCAACGGAGCTCATTCCGCCACAAGAGTAGTGAAAGTAGTGTAAATGGTCGATGCGCCGACGTGGGCCGGAGTGGATCTAGGGCAGGAACCAAGTGCTGTCCAATCTAAACTTTACGTCGTGCCTGAAAGCAACTGTCTCACAAGCGGCGGGTGGGCGACGTGTGCAACATGCAGGTTACGTGCACCCGACGCGCGCGCACGGAAAGGCGAGAAGTGGGGCAGTCGGTCACCAAATTTGCAAGCGGTAGGTAGGAGTTTGATAACAATGAACGGATGGAGAACTCACCGCCTTTCTCGAGTGCTATCGTGGGGGGTATAGACTCGGGAATACGAATGAAGAATGGGAAATCGTTCTGTTTTCGGGGTACTGTTGAGAGGACGGGACGGGTAGGAACAGAGGAGAAGGACTGACGGTGTGGAGGGTGCTGTACTCGTCGTTTGGAGACTGCCAGAGGTTGATGGGGCTCTGACCGACGAAATCGAAGAAGGTGTTGGCGACACCGCCGCCAGGAAGGGTCTCAATCTTCCTAAGCTCGATACGGACCCACTTGGCCTTGACACCTTGCTGTCCTACCCGAACCTCAATGGCCTGGAAGGGATGGGAGGTGGGTATATGCGGGGTAGATGCTTGTGGAATGAGAATGAGAATAACGTACGCCTTTCACCGCAGCCTGAGGACGGTCGGGGCCGCCAGGGGGGATTCCTGGGTAGCCTGAATGAAAGCATGTGTGAGTAGGCGCGAAGGAGGCGAGGTCACTCCTGTCCGAGTCGGAAGAGACGGGCTCACCTTGGACAAAGTCAACATTAGGAGGAGGACGTAGCGTTCTGGGATGGTCATGAGCACGGGAGACGGGACAGAGGAGGGATGTGGGGGACGTACAACTTAGGCTGGGACATTGAGTCGGGAATAGGATAGATGGTGGACGTTGGGAGAAAGCTCTCCGCCGCGCACCGGATTCCTTCCTCGGCGCATGCTAGGCGCCCATCCTCATCAAGCACTGCTCTCCGCAGGCGCCCATTTGGACAGATGGGACTCCCGCTCTCCAGCCCCAGCTCATCATCGACGTTATCCTCTCATAGGGTCTTGGCCAACACTGGCCGTAAACGTTAAACACAAAACAGCGATGGAAAACCCACAATGGAGTCCTTTGGTCGGACGATGCTGTCCATCAAACTCGCAGCCACAGTGACCTCATCCGTCCTCGGCCCGTTCTCGTGTGTGCATGGGCGGCTGCGGGGAGCGAGCGCCTTTTGGCCAGGTCGCGTCCGCTGGGTCGGAAGTTGTCGCGGTCGTCCAAACGAAGCTTTGTTCGACGCGCAAGCTCCAGCCACTGTGTCCCAGGCCGCCCGCCTCTCGTCCTCCGTCTCCCCAGCCTGTCCGATGCTCCATGGCTAGCAATTCCAACTCACGCTCCATGTCCGGCTCCCAGTCCATCTTCCCTGGAGCGAGCAGTTCTCGCCCATTCCTCAACATGCTCAACCCAATGGGCCGCACATATCAAGGTTACATGCAGGCAAACCAGTCCGTCGTTGAGGAAGAAGACGAAGAGGACCATGACCTCGAGGCCGGCGACCCTCCCCGTAGTCCTTCGCGCTCTCGCCCCACCACAAGGTCGCATGGCAAGCGCAAGGCCGCCTGGAGTGGAGACGCCTCCGAGATGAATATCCTCCGTCCAAACATACGCCGCGCCGATCCCAAGGATGGCGACGAGTCCTCTGACGGCGAGGTCCCCGCGGACTTCATGATTGAGGCATCTAGCCCGGCCACACCTGCAGCTCAGCGCAGAACAACATCCCCGCCTCCGCCCAAGACTGCCAAGGGCAAGGAGCGGCAAGAACGTAAGCAGCCGCTCTATGCCTCTCGCAGGTCTTCTGTCCAGAAGCCCATTCTCCCGACGACATCCCCCGACACACCCGTATCAGTCCCTCCACGGCCATCCGAGATCAACCCAGACCCAGAACCCTATTCCGAACCCTTACGCGACCCTCCAACGAGGCAGATGCGCGGCTTGGATGACCACGAGCGCGCTCTTTGGAACTGGGTCAACGTCTATAACCTCGACGCCTTCCTCCAAGAGGCCTACTACTATTACGAGGGCAAGGGCATTTACAGTATAGCACTCTCCCGAGGCCTCAACCTCCTGTCCGTCTACCTATCCTTGTCGTCTCCTCGATAAATATACTGATACTGTTTCATAGCACGATCGGTTTCGTCATCGGGTTTTCCACCTTTCTCCTCGGATGCGTCGACTACTCTCGAATACGGCCGGACAAGGTCACACGACTGTCAGACGTCGTCGTCAGTAGGTGTGTATCCAGGTGCGTACGCTAGCAAACGAATGGTTTGCCTGCCCGTCTTTACGACGCAGTTTCAGCCATTCGTCTTCAACCCTGCTCCAGGTCTGCCCTCCCTTGTTGTATGCTAAATCTAATATTCTAGGTTCTCCGGCTTCACCTTGCTCTTCTTTATGCTCTTCTCGACCTTCTTCATTTGGCAACTCGTCTCCTACGCGCTGAGCATGGTGCGCCTCATGGACATGTACCGCTTCTACACCCACCTTCTTCACATCCCCGACCAAGACATCCAGACTATCTCCTGGCCCGAAGTAGTCCGCCGCATCGGCGCCATCCGCGAAGACAACCCGCTAACCGCGATCTCCTCTAACACGGCTGCGCACCACTCCGTCATCGCCAAGCTCGACGCGCACGACATCGCGAACCGCATCATGCGCCAGGAGAACTACCTCATCGCGCTGTTCAACAAAGAGCTTCTGGACCTCCGTGTGCCTGTCCCTCTGTTTCTGCAGGGCATCTATTTCTTCAGGAAGGCCAGTGAAGAGCACAAAGGCAAGATGCTGACAAGGGCGTTGGAGTGGAACTTGCGGTTCTGCCTGATGGAATACCTATTCGACGAGAGTGGAAAAGTCCGGAAGGTGTTCTTGAAGAGTAAGAACCGTGCGGTATTGATCGAAGGGTATGCACCAACCCAACAGATTTTGGTGCAACTGCAGATACTCACCTTCGTCCTTAGACTTCGGCGACGGCTAATTTTCATGGGCATCCTGAACGCCATCTTCGCGCCGTTCATCGTGCTATACCTTCTTATGTACTCGTTCTTCCGCTACTTCGAGGTCCGTCGCGCTTCCTCGTAGTCCTCCACAGCCATCTTACGCACCTCACAGGAATACCACAACAACCCGTCCAATATCGGTGGGCGCGGGTACACGCCATATGCCCAGTGGAAGTTCCGCGAGTTCAATGAACTTTCGCATCTCTTCAAGCGTCGTTTGAACGAATCATACGAGACCGCGAGCATGTACATCGGTCAGTTTCCCAACGAGAAGATGACGCTCATCGCCAGGTACGATTCGCTTATAGCTTATCACCTCATCTCTTCTGCCCGCATATATACTCACGTCGGTTTATCTTAGATTCGTCTCGTTCATCGCCGGCTCCTTCGCCGCCGTCCTCGCGCTCGCGTCCATCCTCGACCCCGACCTCTTCCTCCACTTCGAGATCACGCCCCACCGAACCACCCTCTTCTACATCACCGTTTTCGGCTCCATCCTCGCCGTCGCCCGGGGCATGATCCCCGAGGAGAACCGGGTATTCGACCCGGAGCTGCTCATGACCGAGGTCGTGCAGTACACGCACTACATGCCCGACGAGTGGAAGGGCGAGCTGCACTCGAAGAGGGTCCACGCCGAGTTTGGCGAGCTCTTCGCGATGAAGGTCATGACGTTCGCGCAGGAACTGCTCTCTGTGATCCTGACGCCGTTCGTGCTCTGGTACTCGCTTCCGCCGTGCGCCCCGGCGATCATCGACTTCTTCAGGGAGTTCACGGTCCACGTCGATGGACTCGGGTACGTTTGCTCGTTCGCGGTGTTCGACTTCCAGCGGCACGGGAACGTCAAGGTGCGTCCCCCTTGTCTTTCCATCCCTCCTTTTGATATTCTTCGTTGTGTAACGCACCGGAGCTGACCGCACCGCAGTTCGGCGCGCTGAACAAGGTCGAGGAGCGCTTCATGTCCAAGGAGGGCAAGATGGAGAAGTCCTTCCTCAACTTCAAGGCCGCCCACCCGGACTGGACGCCCAACGACCCCTCCGGCTCCCTCTACCTCTCGCGCATGCAGGACCTCTCTGCCGCCCACCCGAACGCCATCACCCGCCGCCGCCTCCTCCAGCGCGCCAACCCCGCGCTGATGTCCCCGTCCCCGCCCTCGAGCGGAGAGGGACAGGCGCAGATGGACGCGACCGTGCACGGGCTCCAGGACAGGGCGAGGGAGTACGACAGGGCGCTGCGCGCGAGCCAGAGCGTGCGCCGACGAGGCCTGGGGCTGGGGCTGGGCCCGGGTGGGGCGAGCATGGTCGGGAGCGTGTTGCACCCCGCGCAACTGGGCGGCGGAGCGGGCCAACAAAGCATGCTCCAGTCGCACGTCGGCGGCGGGGCGATGGCGCAGACCGCCTTCCTCGGCGACTCGCAGGGCAGCGTGATGCCTGGCGCGGGAGCGGGAGGCAAGGTCGCGGAGTCGGCCATCCCGGAGGAAGACTTGGCGGTGGACGGCGGGGTCGGGAGCACGCTGGGCGAGTCGTACGTGGATGGACGGCGGCCTAAGGCGGGCATCGCGCAGTCGCAGCAGGAGGACGACGATGCGGAGCTGGAGGACGGTGGCGTCCTTGGGTTGCTCGCTCAGATCTACGGTACGGGCGCGAACTTGAAGGGGCGGGGAAGGGGGCCGCCGCGGGCGATTTGACCGTGGGTGGTGGTGGTGGTGGTGGTGGTGGTGGTTGAACGCCACTGACGTGTTTCACGAGTTGCGCAGAGTGACGATTGTGCATGCGATCGGGAGGTAGTGCACTCTGGGATATAGGCTATATCCTGGTTATGAAGTTGTTGCAAGTACGGCCCGCTTCAATTTGCTCGCATTCGTCCGAGTTGGCTAGGTGCATCAATGAGGATATGCCAGCATGCATGCAAGAGCACGACTAATGCAGCACTCCGTATCCATTAGCAAAGTCCGTGTGACACATCAGAGTCCGCGAGACACATTACTAGGGTCTACTCTACCATCCCAATCCATCCACCGTGTAGATATGCAAGCCCGGTCGACAGAGTCCGTCAGAACCACAAGCCCCTCACGCACCGAGGCCCAGCATCTCCCTCTTGAGCGCAATCTCGTCCTTGAGCATCGCGATCCGGCTGTCTAGTCTAGAAGACAAGTCCACCTGCGGCGTCGCCAACGACAGCGCCCTCTCTAGCTTCTCTAGCGCGCTCTTCGTGACGCGGGCCCACGCGTTCGTGTCGACCGTAAAGCCCTCCTTCTCCGTCGCCCCCTCGGAGGCCTCCATCTCCTTGAGGTCGAGGACGGCGAGCTCGAACCACGCCACGCCCCCGACCCAGGTGCTGACCACGAGTGACGGCTGGCGGGCGGCCGCGTCCTGGAGGAGCGCACGGGAGGCCGCGAAGTCGCCCGCGGTGCGGTGCACGATGCCGAGGAGCAAGGAGCGGATGGCGAGTTCGTCGGCGGTATCGGGCTGTTGCTGGCCGGCGGCCGGCTGTTCCTTGGCCAGCGCGGCGGCGATGTACCCGCTCTTTACCTCGGGAGGTGGGTACAGACACGTTGCCCAGTCTTCGATGTGTGCGATGGCCGATGCCTTGGTGATGCGCGCGTGGGTGTTCCAGACTGTATGACGGTCAGTCGAGTCGCTCTCGAACACAACGCGAAGGCTACTCACAGATGCCGAGTTCTAAGAGGCCACGCACGTCAGTTAGAGGTTTGATTTATGTAGTTTGCGCTGACCTTCCGCGGGGCTGATTTTCGCTGCGCGCGCGTACCCCGCCTCTGATCCAGTCAGTTGGATCTGCTTTTCCCTGTAGAACGCAACTACAAAGCGGACTCCAAGTCCTTATCGATTCATGTGGCGGAGTATATGAGTACGCACGTTTCTTCTTGATAAAGACTTCTGTCGGAAGGTCCTTGCCGCTAATCTTGCGCTTCTCGATCATCTCTGGAACTTTATCAAAATATTCTTGCGCCTTTTCGTAGTCCTTGAGCGAGATATAGCACCCGGCAGCAATGAAGTAATATGTAGCATGGCTCCTACACCATTGGAACCACGGGTCAATAGATCGCTTGGAGGCCAATGACACGGAGACGCACCAACTGTTGACCTCCGTCATTCGAATGAATGTTTCCGCGGCTTCCTGGTATCGCCTTTGAGAAAGCAACGACCATGCCAACTCGAAGATGAGCTTGAGTGTGTGAGTTCATGAGTCCGTCCGCTCGTTGGCACTACACTGATAACAACATTGCAAACTTACCAGACCATCGGCCTGCGCAAATGTGTGCGGCAAACCAGGCGCCAGGCCTTCCTGCAGAACCTTGATCGCGCCATCTGGATCGTACGACATGCGGAGGATCTTAGCCTATTTTTGCACAGCCATGAATCGGTATGCTCGAGAGATTGTGCGTGGTTCCACGTACTCGGTTCAGGATCCATAGTGAACCGGTCGGATAACGAGCCTCTAATCTGTGAGAAGCGGGGTCAGAAGATCGTGCGCCGATACCGGTGAATAAAGACCGACTTGTCTACTATAGAACGATACTGTCTAAGAATGTGCTCTTCGTCGGCTTGATAGCCGGCAAGCAGGAGAACGACGCCATGGTACGTCATTAATGAAAGTCTACAAATGCAGATGAGCGTTGAGTAAAGCAAGCTTAAACGGTCCCTTGGACCCACCCTGCGAAAACGGCATGCACGTCGGTCTTGGTAGCCGAAACGGCCAGCGCACGAAGGGCTAGTTTCCTATCATGATCAAAGCCCAAGAAACCAACCACTCCTCTGGAAGTCCAATCAGACTGGAGGGTAATATTATGTGGTAATGAATGCGCACCGTATCTTGGCAGGGAGGAGAGAAAACACGAGGTTGAACAACCTAATGCGCACAGCGCTCAATAACCGGACAATGTTCCCTCTGCTTGCATGTGACCCACCCATATCCTGGATGGGACGTCAGAATTAGAAGCCAACAATAACCAGGGACCATGCGCACCGAATGCCGTCCCGGATAGGATAAGCTCATCTACAGAGCCATCCGCTGCAATCACCGGGGATTGAGGGGTGCTTGGAATCGACAGAGATGAGCCGGTAAAGCGGCCGAAGAAGCCCGACCTCGTAGGCTTCGCTGCACTAGTACTAGAAAACTCTGAACGGATGCTCGCGGCACGGGAATTGGGCGTGGATGCAGCGGGGGTTGCATAGTCATCTAGACCGTTGGGGTATACAGTCTTATACAACCTGCAAATGGCAGGGTTCAAGCTCTAGTGACGGGTTTACCAAGCAACATGCGTACTTGGTGAATTTGGTGTGAGCACTAGGAGCATGGCGTTAATAACCGACAACATACAACTACGGCACTGTATTACTGACCTATTCATAGCGTATAAGCACTGGAGATAGCCCATGTAGGACTCGCTAGCGGACCAAATTATATGACGAGAATGGAACGGTTAAACAGCGCAGGTGACAGACCTGAGGGCATGCGTAAGACCCAAGAGAATGACAGCATCAGAGTGCAGCAGTTCCCATTCGGTTCCAGGGGGGAATTGGGTGGTCTGGGAAGAAAACTTGGCGAGCTTGAGCTGCTTCTTCGCACCGGCCTCAGAGACGGCGAGGAGACTTGAGGCCTCGGCCATCAAGCCAGCCTACGGAGATTCGGAGAACATGAGGGACACATCTGGGGAAACAATAGCATGCGCACCTCCATTCCCAGTGCAGCTTCGAGGAATGCGCATACGCCGTGACCCAATGCATGGAAGGGCGAGTCCCCACTGGTGAACGTGTCGCGTGCCTTGGTGAGGTCATTGGCGAAAAGATGGTCGAAGCCGACCGTTGCGGCGCGGAGCTGCTTCTCGGCGTCGAGCTGCGAATCGGCCATGGTCCTGGGAAGAGGTGGGCGACGGCAAGAAGACAAAAGGCGTCCGGGGACGCTGGGGCCCCGCCAGATGCACCGAGAGCGACGGCCCGCCGCCGACGATGCCGCCGTGGCGCGCGATGGCCTGAGACGCGTCCTGGTTCGGCATCCGCCGCTGCCGCTCTCACTCCACCGTTGCGCACGACGTCCTTGCCCTCATCCCGCACGACGTCGCCCACTCGCTTCTGTTTATGTTGCTATGGCTGTCAAGGCCCGAATACATGCTTTCGAGGTCATGCAGACAGGTGGGCCCAAGATGGTCTCCCCAGACCTGCTTGAGACTCCAATCTCGCCGACAGCTACTGTTATTTCTCCCATTCTCCCCTCCACAACTCCCGGCAAGTCTATGCCGCCCTCTCCTTCTCCGTCTCCTCCAAACCTCGGCCGCAAAACGTCGCTCATCGATCTCAAGGACTGGGTCGTTGACGATGGCCCTCTTCCCTATGTTCCCAGGCAGAAACCGCCAGTGGCCCGAAAACCCCCTCCTCTTGCGCCCAAACCGGCTCCCAGACATGTCTCCGATTCTGTCGTGAACAAACCCCCACCACTTCTCATCAGTCTTGACTCTCCACCCAAGACCCAGACCCGCGCTGCTCCCCCATTACCGCCCCGCAAGGCATCATATTCATCCCTCAACTCCATCTCACCCACGAATACCTCCAACTCCAACTCCCGTAGTCCATGTCCTCCCGTTCCACCCCTCCCACCTGCCCCCGCAAGGTCCGATTCCCTCACCGTCGACCACACTTACCCACCGCTCTCGAAATTGGGAATGAACATGCCCTCTCGGCATGTGCCAGGTTCCTCGATATCCTCATTCCATTCAGTGTCCCTTTCCTCAGACGGAGATCCCTCTACCCCGGGCACTACAAGTTCCATCGCACACCACGTATCCACCTACCCAATCGACCGGGATGACGACCTTGACAGGGCAAGTTTTCGCGATTTGGACGCCGTCAGCCTCGACGAGTCCTTCGAGAACCTTTCCGTCACTTCTGCTGTGAGCCCTTCCGCATCCTCCCTCTCGCACGATTGGGAGGTGTACGCCAAACGCGAGCCCCCGAAACTCCCTCAACGGCCGACGAAACCGCCCACTTCTGCACCGACCTCTCCTCGTACCTCACCACACCTTGCGCCGAAACGGGATGGTCCACCTCCTCCCCCTCCGCGCTCCCGTCCACCTTCCTCCCGTAATTCCCTCGCCTCTACTTCTGCAGCATCCACTTCCGACCGTTCTTCCATCCTCAGCACCGCTACTTCACGCACGAGCGTCAGTACGCTCAGCACCACGACTCCCAAACCCAAATCGGCGATGCTCACACGACCCACGCCTGTACCTCCTGCCGCGCGCAAACGTTATGAGGCTGTCTTCAATGGAAACGTGATCGCCTCTCGACAGGCCGAATGCGTAAGATCACCTTCCCCACTACGCAAGCCCAGGCAGGCGGCAGGATGGCGTGGGCTTTCCGTGGATCTGATCACTAACCCTGAAGAGATCGGCTCAAAGGCGGACGCCACCGTGCGGTCGGAACCTATTGAGGAGGAGGTGGGCGATGAAGACAGGTTGGGTGGGGAGATTGTGAAAGCAATATGGAAGTTGTCGAGGTTAGAGCGGGCAACACTACGTGTGATTTGGTGAGACACCCAGGCCAATCGCTCGTGCAAGGTGGTCCGAATGCTAACTGCGCCCGCAGGATGGAGTGCGACCCGTCGGGTACGGGCTCGCTGGATCGCGACGGGTTTATCAAGGGCATGTGGCGGATAGACGAAGAGTTGCGCAAGGCGCAGATGCATAAACACATCGTGCCCCGCATCCAGGTTCGCCAGCCCAAACCCACGCATCCTCCGAAACCGATACTGAGGTAGCGCATCGCGCACCCTTTCACATTCACGATCTTTGCATATACATTTACTTACGACACTCGTTTGCCAACCACTTGGTGACATAATTGCTTTCCCTCACACTCAATCTCGTTATCAGGATAGGACTCGGACGCGTTCTGTTATTAGTCGAACCTCGCTTGCATTTGTATGTTTACTACTCGGACGCAACATGTCAACGCTTGGTACCATTACTTGTCAACGTTTCGACTTCAATTCGCCGCGGAAGATGTCCATTAATGCCATACCCTTCCGAACTATCATACCTCTAGTTTCATTCTCATAATTTGTGGGTCAAGCGAGGACTTCCCCGCCCAGTGAACAATGTGTTCATAGGCCTCATGGCGTGTTCTAGACGTGCAACTTGTTCCGATGATGCACGCGCGGGTCGCGCAATGTCGGATGCGCAACGTTAACCTCGCTGCTTGATCTCGGACCATGGCCACGCAGAAGCCTGAGGGGCATTCATAGACGATACCGCAGCACCCTAGCTCTCTCTTCATCTCAACCACCCGTGTCTACATCGACCCAACTTCATACAAGCAATTCACTCAACCCGTACCAAGTCATAGATCTAATACCATGCTCGGTACGTCTCCCGCTTCAGCCCTACGTCACCACCCACTACGTATCTCCCACCCACCTGCGCCCTTGCCCTTAATACCACTCCTTCTCCATCCCAAATTTCAATTTCATACGCACACTCACACCCGCCCCTCGCAGTCGTCGGCCTCACCGGCGGGATCGCGACCGGCAAGTCGACCGTCTCCGCCCTCCTCCGCGCGCACGCCGTGCCCATCGTCGACGCCGACGTCCTCGCCCGCAAGGTCGTCGAGCCCGGCACGCCCGCGCTCGCCGCGATCGTGCGCGCGTTCGGCGAGGGCGTCCTCCGCGCCGACGGCACGCTCGACCGCCCCAAGCTCGGCGCCCTCGTCTTCAGCGACGAGGAGCAGCGCCGGCGGCTCAACGCCATCGTCCACCCCGCCGTGCGCCGGGAGATGTTCTGGAGCATACTCCGGCACTGGTGGCGCGGCGAGCGGGTGTGCGTCCTGGACGTGCCGCTCCTGATCGAGGGCGGGCTGTGGAAGTGGGTCGGGAAGGTCGTCGTCGTGTATTGGTGAGTTTCGTCCCACTCGCTCCTGACTATCTATCGCGGGGTGCCTCTGCTGACCTGCAGCTCTCTGCAGCTCGGCCGAGATCCAGCTGCAGCGGCTCATGAAGCGCGACAACTCCACACGAGAAGCCGCGTCCGACCGCCTGAACGCGCAGCTGCCCATAACGGAGAAGGTCAAGTACGCCGACATCGTCATAGACAATTCCGGAACCGAACAAGAGCTCGAACAGCAGATCAGCGCGATTGTGAAGCGGCTTACGGACGACGCAGGTTGGTCTTGGAGGGTCAGCTGGCTGTTCCCCCCATGGGGCGTCGTTTCTGCGGCGTGGACGCTGAGCTGGCGGGCATTGCGTCGCTCGCAGAAACAAAAACCACGGAAGAAGTAGAACGGCAGAAACTGCGCATTCATTCATATTGTTCAAATATCCCCTACTGTGTATTACTCACATTTACCTGACACTGTACTGTACTATACTATTCGCTAGTCGACTATCGAACTGTTCCCATCTCGCGAACACAACGTCAACATAACAATTCCGGCAACAACAGGGCTGCATTCCTCGACATCCCAAACACACAAGTGTATGAACAGACCACGACTCGCCACTACATCAGCCCAGAGCCAAAACGTCACGAACGAGTACCCGCCACCGCTCCTCCACGTCGTCCACGTCCGCCACCGCCGCGACGGCCGTAACCTCCCCAACCACCGACGTATGCACCAGGACCCATCAGACCGATGCCACCAGGCTCACCGAAAGTAGCCACGTTGCGCTCCCTCTCCTCTTCCCTGCGGTTGCGTCCTCCTCCGCGACGACCACCACGTCCACGCCCATCACCGGCCGGGCCATTGCTGCCCGACGACAAGCTATCAAAGAAGGACTTCTTCGGGTTGTAGGCAGCATCCTTCTCCTCCTCCTTCGCCTCGCCTTCAGCGTTCTCCTCTCCTTCGCTCTTGGGCGTGCCGCGGGCGGACGGGGCGAGCGCTGCCTTGTCAAAGCGAGCGTTGGAGCTCTCAAAGTCAAAGTCAGTCGTAGGCACGCGCAGGTCTCCGGCCTTGATCTCGGGTCCCTGGCGGCCTCCGCGACGGCCACCGCGCTGCTGCTGGTTGACGCCGTTGGCTACTCGAAGATCGCCAATCGCACGTTCGATGGTCTCCATCGAAGCCGTTGCCGAGTTAACCGAGGGGTTGCGTGCAGCGCGCGGAGGCACGGTGCCGTTGACTTGCACTTGGCCGTTGGGGACTTGTCCGACTTGAGAACCCGACGGTTGGCCTTGTTGGCGGTTGGCAAACTGCTGCTGTCTAGGAGGCAATTGAGCCTGACCGGGTTGTGGAGATACGCCCACAGGTGCCTGTTGAGAGTATGAGGGAGAGCCGTAAGGAGGGTATTGAAGTACCACCTGTGGTGCCGACGCCTGGAAGAGGAAGAAGCGTCAGCGCCCATCCAATGAGGTACGAAATGCGGGGTAGAAACATTGTCAGAAGGAAGGCAACGGGATATCCACACGATTTTATGCGCTCTTGGACAATCGAGCATTCGCTCGTTACATCCGTCAATGGTTTCATCGTAGGTGGCGCGCGGTCGCGTGCAGAGAGAAGGGGAGAGGGACTTACGCCAATAACTGCAGGGTCATCGCGCACGTCACGCCGTTGGTTCACGGGTTCATCAACGGCGAGATCTTTCACTTCGGAGGCACGAAAGATGATGTAGGTGTAGGGATCTTGCACAGGAGGAATGTAGTCGCTCGGCGGTCTGCAAAAGTCGAAATGTCAGGCACTTGTATGAAACGCAAAGACAGTAAAGGCGACGA
Organism: Sanguinoderma infundibulare; assembly: GCA_032821775.1. Taxonomy (NCBI): domain Eukaryota; kingdom Fungi; phylum Basidiomycota; class Agaricomycetes; order Polyporales; family Polyporaceae; genus Sanguinoderma; species Sanguinoderma infundibulare. Next base: position 723,559 of record JAVLRN010000005.1, on the reverse strand, counting down.
GGGGGGTCAGAAGGAAGGCAACGGAAGAATCCACATGAGTTTTATGCGCTCTCGGACGAGTGAGCGGTAGCTCATTTACATCCGCAATGGCTTCATCGTTTGGACACGTCGTTGATGAAGAACGACTCACCTGCGCGACTCGGTTCCCATAGAGTACACTTGATAATGGTAAGTATTGCACGCCAAAGAGGTCCGGCGGGATGAGGACTGACCATTTGAGAGTTGAATAGTTGACGCGACGGGGTCGATGCCCGCCAGAATGCCTCTGTATCGTACATCCGAATGCGAAATGAGAGAGATGGGTTTTCTGCAGCAAAGTGTTCAGGATGCGCAGGTGCTGCAGGCGGCGTGCCACGTACCCGATGAAACTGAGAGCGGCCATGATGATGAAGAAGGCGAAGAATTGGGGACTCGTTTCAAAGCCTGCGGCAGCGTGTAACAACCAGAGCCTCGGCCCTTGCCGTTCCCACGCTCTCCAGCGCCTCCACCACGCCGACTCGGTGACCTCACCCACCGCCAGAATACACCTCTCCATGTTCGGCGCAGCGCGCAATGCACTCCAGCTCTCGCGTCTGCGCATATACTCTACCCTTCTCCCCATAGCTGCTGCACAGAGACCGCGCAATGTCTCCACCGTCTCCTTCGAGCCCACAATCCGCCAATTCCTCGTCAAACTGGCCGAACACCAGCCATGTTTTTCGTTGAACTCCTCCAGCGTCTCAATAATGCACGAACCACGGATATTCTACCAAACATTACTCGTGTGTTCATGTCCTCACATCGTTCTTGTCTCTCCATTGACATGCGTGCCAGAGCATGGTGCGAAATGCACGGCATAGACTATTCCTATCGACCCTCTATATTGGCCACGAGGATGTAGAGCTAGTGAGTACAACGTTATAGTACTTCCTGAGGGGTAATCTAACATGTTGTTAGATTGACGCAATATACGCGTCGCTGCGCGAAAACCCCTCCCTACATGTTTACCTCCACCTCGATCTAAATCGCTCTACTCGCCCCGGTCCAGACTCCACAGCACGCATCCTCCTCCCTCTCCTCCGGAAACACCCCGACAGGGTCCACGTTTACCTCTTCCGAAGTCCTAAGCTCAAGGGCTTAATGGCACGCATCGTGCCCCCACGATTCAACGAAGGCTGGGGTACCTGGCATCCAAAGATCTACGGTGCGGACGACACGTTGGTTATATCCGGGTAAGTGAGTACGTCGTCTTGTCATAGAGGCACGTATGGGCCGACTTTGATGTACGCTCTTATTCAGGGCCAACTTGAACACCACGTATTTCTCCAATCGTCAAGACCGTTATCTCCAGTTCACAGCGCAACCCCGTATGGCCGATTACTGCTTCTCTTTCCTGCAGGCAGCGTCGACATTCTCGTACAGCCTTCTACCCTCGCCTGGTTCGATTGACGACTATGTGCTTCACTGGCCAGACGCAAACACCCACCCGCACCGAATAGAAGCCAAGGCTCGGCAGGCCTTGGTATCTCTGCAAAAGTCCCACCGCGACGCATCTGAAATCTCCCTAGTGAAACCAACTCAAAAGGGTTCACCGGGCCAACCGGATGGTGAGGACGACGTACTGGTTTTCCCTGTGATACAGGCAGGACAATTCGACATAAGGGAGGAAGAACGGTGCTTGTCACTTCTCTTCCGCGAATTGTCAGCACAGCAGCGTTACAGCGTACCTCCCGCATCTGGTTATGAGGGACCTCTAGTGGATTTAACAAGTGGCTACTTCGCTCTATACAAACCATACCAGTCCGCGGTGATCCAATCTCGCTTAGCCTGCAGAATCCTCGCTGCCAGTCCTCGAGTAAGCACACTCCGCTCCGCGGAAATTACTTGTTGCTGAGCTGCGTCACTCCTTCTCCCTAGGCGAACGGATTCTACAATTCAAGAGGTATCTCGGGACGCATTCCCGAAGCGTATACGCTCTTTGAGCGGCGGTTCATGGACGCTGTTCGTTCGGCCGGGATTGAATGGTCCTCCGACTCCTCGGACGTAAATGCAGGAGTGCAGCTGCACGAGTGGCAGCGTGAAGGGTGGACATACCACGCAAAAGGTGCGCTTTCGCCTTTGCCCTCTTTCTCCGCACACACGCTCACATTTCGCGTCCTCACTTTCGCCTATGTTGCGACTTCACCCGTGCCGAACGTGGGGCAAAATGAATGCGTATCCAGGTATCTGGGTGCGTCCCACCCCGACGTCAGCACCCGCGCTGACTCTGTTCGGCTCGACGAACCTGAACTCACGGTCCGCGAATCTCGACACCGAGCTGTCGTTCGTGCTTGCCACGACATCGCCCGTGCTCCGCAAGCGCCTCGCGGAGGAGGTCGACGGGCTCCGCGAGCACGCCCACCCCTGGCGCGGACGGGACGAGTCTGATGAAGCGCGGAGGGTCCGTCTGGGAACGCGGGCTTTGGTCGCCTTTGTGGGCGGCATGTTGTAGGCAGCTCTGTCGCTTCGCGTTCGCGCATCGCGGTGAAATGAAGGTCAGCCGCGTCGGGCGCGCGGCGTATGTTCGCCACATGAGCCGTGATGAGTGCGGAAATGAAAGTGGGAAGCATAAGGTTTGACGTTCGGGCAGAACAGGAATTCAAGGGAGGGACGGTGTGGAGCGACCTCGGGATGTTTACGAGAGCGCAAGGATCATCTCTCGGTGGGATGCGGGATGCTCCCGTCGCTCTTCGTCAGGCGTGGCTGGCGACGCTGCATACGGCAGCTCGTATGCCTTTGTGGCGTTTGCGGCGCGGACTCTGCGTATGCGGCTTCGACATCGATATCAGATACTGGTTCACTGAGCATATGGCCAGGCCCACGGATGTGGCGGACGCCTCACGCAGGGCCTTCGCGAAGTGCAAAGTGGAGCTCAGAGGCCCGCACTGTCACCCTGGTTGAGTGTTCATCAAGACTGTGCCTCGTCTTGACGCGCGAGGCTGACATGCCCGCTGACGATGCGAAGATTACAGAGTTTCGTGCGAGGGCACCCGCGACATATGGTTCTGTCTGTTATCATTCTGTCAACATCTAGGGGGCCTGCGTCTGCGCCGCGGCCGAGGCATCGCCTGTCGAAGGTGAAGAATTCCCCTGCGCCCGAGGCGTTTGCTTACTCGACGCAGCAGACGCCCCCTTCGAGTTCTTCGGGGTTGCGACGCCAGAAGGCGGATCGACGTATTCAAACTTCCTCGAGTCCAGTGTAAAAGTTACGGGGCCCTATGGAAATACGTCAATCTCAAACCGTTCCACGCCTTCGGACACAAACACCAACAGCCGACGAGCTTAGACTGCCCCGGTGCCACGACGGCCGTGCCCGACGCAGTCGGCGCAGGCCAATGAAGCCGAAGTGCGAAGATAGATGACGCATCACGCACCTCGTTCGTGAGCCGCACGTCCATCATGGCGCCAAATCGTCCGTCTGTTCACACAAAATCGCAGCGTCAGCATTCAAGCCTCCTCTCGGCGAAAACAACCGTAGTCGCGTGTCCCGCTGGTACAGAGGCCGAGGGACGGGCGCACCTTTGATCTTGTCTGGCCTATACAGTTCGCCCATCCGGTTCAGGAAGGATGCGTACAAGTCCCGAGAGGGGCCTGATGCCTGGGAGAAAGGTGTGGTAAGAGGCGAGCGGGACGACGCAGGCGGCGGGACGCGCATTGATCAGCAGTCGGCGGGCGCAATACGAAGATAGAAAAAATACACACCATGGCTCGGTGGAAGTCGGGTTTTCCCTTTGCGGTGGTCGCGAAGAGGGTGAATTGAGAGACGCAGAGGACGTCGCCATCGATGTCCTTGACGCTCTTCTTCCACATAGCACCCGAAGCGTCGTCCGAGAAGACCTTGAGCGACACACTGCGGGCGTGCGGACGGGCGTGCGGCAAGGAGCATGCGCGAGCAAAAGTTTCATAGGACATCGTGCAGATCGCAGGTCAGAATAGGAATCACAACGGCGGCGAGGCGGACATGGACCCGTAGGCGGTGCTGCGCATGCGGTCCTTGGAGAAGAGAACTCACATTTGTTTGGTTAGGCTTTCGAGGTCGGTCACGGTATCGTCTGTTCTGTGCGTGGACAGCAATTCAGCCGATGCGTTTTCCCGTTGAATTGGCAAGGATGACCTCGCCCTATGCCGACGAGGACCATGAGGCCCCTGCCAATTGAAGATATCACTTCGTTGTCCACTGCCATGCAAGGAGGTTGAGGTTGATTTAGAGCCAGAGCCGTTTTAGACAGTAAGTTCCCGGCATACCTGTCACCGACGCAGAGGACACCCGCTGGATGATAGCTCGCATGTCTACAAGTCTACACGTCTATCTGACGGTTCCTTGCTGGTTCCCTGTATGCGTGGATGCGTCGGTACCGCTTTGGATGATGAGCGGAGCGGAGTGGTTGAGCCTCAGCGCTGCGCAGTGGCGAGTGCGCGGGAAGTGGAATGGCGCCGGTGAGAGTGCGCCGGGGCGAAGTTGGGAAGCTCGGCCTTCTTCCTTGTCCTCTTCCACCACCCTCTGACCCAGTGACTGCTACGTATTGGCACCGACGCCTCTGCACCCTCAGCTTCCGCAGTGATGGAATCCGTCGTACTTGAAACAAGCATGGGCGACGTCCAATTGGAGTTGTATTGGGATCATGCACCTCGAGTAGGTCGGTTCATCCGCTTTTCTGCCTTGCCCAGACCATCTGACACACTCTCGCTTCCAATAGACGTGTAAGAACTTTGCAGAGCTTGCAAAACGCGGCTACTACAATGGGGTTGTCTTCCACCGTATCATCGCCGTGCGTATCTAGGTCTCTCTGGAAAAGACCCTGGCCTGATAGCTTCCACTTCGATAGGACTTCATGATACAGACAGGTGACCCTACCGGCACCGGTCGTGGGGGAACGAGTATCTACGGACAAAAATTGTAAGTGAACCTTCGTGAACGCGGCTCTGTGTCGTTCACGAGATTCCTATCCTAGTGAGGACGAAATACACCCAGAACTTCGTTTCACCGGGGCCGGTATCTTGGCAATGGCCAACTCGGGGCCTAACACCAACGGTGCGTTCCTCGAGATTGTCCGTAGTTGGTCTCCGTCACCCATATGTTTTTAGGATCGCAATTTTTCATAAGTCTTGCCCCAACACCATACCTGGACAACAAACACACTATCTTTGGGCGCGTCAGTGCAGGGATGCGCGTCGTGCAAAGACTCGGGGCCGTTGGGACGGATGCACAAGATCGGTAAGTCCCCGTGGTCCCTCTGCTATACGTTGCGGCTCAGCGTTTTGCCAGTCCCCGAGAAGACGTGAAGATCCATAAGGCGCGAGTGGTTTGAGTTGAGTTTGCGCTCGAACAACGCGCCCGCATCTACCCCGCAAGGAAACGATATCTGTAGGCTATCCTGGATCCCTTCTCCTGCGTCCCACTAATTCGGGCTGCTCAACGTTCGGCGGTGTCTTTTATCGACCATTCATGTTGACGTTGGCCTCTGGCTATGCTGTTTGGCAGGAGGTGGACCTCGGTCGTGTATTATTCCACTGGTATTGTGCAAACCAACTGCATCTTGCGCTTCGTATCCCATGAGCGCAACGCCAGTCTCTTATGTCGTCAGTCTGCGATCAACGCGCGAAGGCGCCGTGCAAGATAGCAGAGACGTGCGCGACGACGGGCAGGTGAGATTCCCTGGAGGGTATCTTCGATTCCTGCGAAGCGTCTGAGCCTTTCAGACGTTGCGTGCCTATTTACCTGCCATATCCGCTTCTCCCAGGACTCCTGCGGCACTTGCCGTGATCCCGCGTACCATGGTACGGGTTTGGCAGGTCCAAATACGCACCTCCCTTCTTTCTCGTGGCCGCACCAATGTCCCGGGTCGGCGCGCGCATGCAAGGTTCGACTACAGTGCGCACGGCCCCAGAATCCGCGCGCTGCATGTGGTCCGCAACGCGTCCCTTTCTCACAGCAATGAAAAAAACACTGGATGCGAGGCCTTCCTGATGCGAGGTCCCCCTCGTCCGATTGGCCCCACCCCTCACCGCGCTCGCTCTTCGACGCTATCTGCGCTCGCGCTCGTCATCTCGCCCATCGTTACGGCAACTCTCGACCGTTCCGACGCGCTTCTTCCCCCAGCCTGGTCGTGCGGCGATCTTCCCATCTTTCCCCGTCGTCACCTGCAGGGTCCGGCGGGACCTGTCCTTGTCTCTCTGGTTGCCAACTAGCCGACGGCACCAGGCGCGTTGGCCCTTCGGGGCGAGCGCACCTCCGGACTGAACGCGGTCCCTTGTTCCTCCCGAGGGTGCCCTCGCGCCATTCACTCGGCGGGCCTTCTCGGACGTCTGCGTATGCATGCGGAGGCCCTGGCGGCTCTTCTTCCTTCGTCGCAGATCGCCCCTCGGGAGCGGTCGCCGCATGCCCTCTGTTCCGGAACTCTCGTGAACCCCGAGTCCTTTCGGGGCCTGTGCGGCGCATCGAGCGTTCTCGCGCCGTTCGAACCGCTATTTCGTTCATTATCTGCGCTTGGCTGGCTTCCGCCGGCACCGCGGATCGGTACCGCTGGTCGAGGCGGTCTACAGGTCCCGGGATCAATATCGGTCCCGTCGAGGACCTGACAGGAAACGTGCACGGCTCCACCAGGGCAGGAGGTGGCGTAGCCATGGGATTGGCACCGTTGAGGATACCAACACCCTGGGCCGCCGCCTGGGGCGTCGACGACATACGGTAGATATGGTGAACGACGACAGTGCAATATGCGTGCCATGGGTAGGATATGTACAACAGTCCATCCACCGGATCGGGTCGTGACGAGACGTGTCTACAACAACAGATATTCTACGCATGTAATGGCAGAAGGCCCGCGACAGCGGGTCGTCCGCAGTCGAATAGAATGAAAACTGGTTCCACAACATCACACAGGCGAGAGGAGACGATGTCAGGCTGCAGAATGGCGGAAGTCCCTGATAATAGTACACGGACGCGACAAGACAGCGGTACGAGACGGGTCTAAGATTTACGGCTGCCATCGCCTACGGTGGCTGCCGACATTGCGCGTCCTCGGCTTCGTCGGCGTCTCCTCCACAGATGGCAGCGAGCGCAGTTGTGGCTCCGAGGGCGGTGGCGGGAGAGGTGGAGGAAGATGGCCTGCTACCGGTGCCGCGTCGCGCTGCCCACGCGTCCTCGTCGTCGTGCGGGTGCGGTAGTGGCTCGTCGACGTCGACGCAGACGGCTCCCTGGACGACCTTGCGCTGTCGTCCGCGTCGGTCGACATGCCGCGCCACGCATGCAGACGGCCCGCCCTTGTATCGTCGTCCGCCAACTCATATCGCTCGTGTTCTGCCTCGATGAACTCCGGATCCGATGGGATGCCATCGAAGTCCTGATCCATCGCGTCCGCCTCGACCTGCGCGCGGTCCACCTCATCGTCTTCATCGGAGTAGTCCGATTCCTCATCGTACAGGCCCCCCGGAGGCTCGCCCTCCCACTCGTCGTGCTCGTCGTCACCAAAGTCCCAGACGTCGAGGACGGTAGAGTCCATGCGGTTGCTCGCGGCGACACACCACCGCCCCTCGAAGATGACCTGCCACACGCCGACGATCCCCGTGAGCAGGTCGCGAACTTGCGATCCGTCCCGGATGTCCCACATCTTGAGCGTGCCGTCCGATCCGCTCAGGACCTTGAACTCGTCGTGCTGGAAGCACGTGATGGCTCCCTGGTGTGCTGCGAGCGTATGGCGGAGCTCGCCGGTGTCAGGGTCCCAGACGCGGAGCGTGGAGTCGGCTGCGGCGGAAACAAGGTATGACGGTGAGAGGCCAAGCAGACCGACCAGGGATGTGTGGCCCGCAAGGATGTGTTGACAATGTCCGGTGCTCAGGTTCCAGACACGGACGGTGCCGTCCATCGACCCAGAGCACGCCAGATTGCGGTTGATATCCAGCACAACGCTGTACACTGAAGAAGTCGGAGGACGAAATCAACAATTGAGTCATGCATCGAGCCCCGCCCGAAATTCATTCGCACCTTTTTGCGTGTGCCCTACAAGAACCCATTTGCACGTCCCTGTAATGATATCCCATATCCGGACGGTGCAATCGTAGCTACCGGAGACGAGCGTCCGCCCGCGCGCGGCAAGGGCGCGTACCGCGTGGTCGTGGCCTTCGAGGTGCAGTTTGTGGTACGGGTTGTCCTCCACGTCCTCCTGCGCAACGTTACGTCAACCTCATGACAAAAATAAACAAGCCGTCTCCACGATACGCACCTCTGAAGGATCTACCTCGGTATCATCGGCACCGTAGCACCTGTATTCCTCATCGCCAGGCCTGGGTAGCGTCCACACACGCAGGGAATGATCTCTGCTACCCGTGACGATAAGCGGTCGTTTCGGCCATTTCTCGCGAGTAACAATGCCATGCTCGTTCTCGTAGTCTATCCATTCCGGCTTCACGATGGCTAAACAACGGACTGTGCTCGTGTGCCCGCCGAAGACATGTGTGCAGTGCCCCGTTTCAAGGTCCCATATCCGGACCGTGCGGTCCGTTGAACCACTGACGAGTGTGTTCTTGGTTGCAGCCAACGCCCACACGCCGCCGTCGTGTCCGTCTAGAGAACGGATGAGAGTCCCGGTTACGGGGGAATAGACATGGATCGAATGGTCGTCGGAAGCGGAAATAATGCGCCCACGCGAGAAAATGAGGCATGTCACGACCGAACGCCCGTGGGCTGGGAACGTTAGCCGCTTGGGGTCGTCGTTGGTGACCCAACGTGTGCGTGTGAGGTGACGTGACTTGAAGAGAATCTTGTACGGATGGGGAAGGGGAAGAGAATTGGGGGCTGGCAAACCCAGTCGCCTGCGGCGAGCCAGGATGGCGTCAGAAAAGGTGGTCTCGGAGTCGCGCCCAAACCAGATTTTGGTGCTCTTGAGGAGATCGCGCCAAAGGACAGGGTCGGAGTCAATGATGGCTCGCCATGCCTTGGAGACCCTTGACGCGCGTGCGAGGTCGGGGAAGGAGAGAAAGCTGAGGACTAGGGATACAAGTTCGGGTGGGAGAAGAGTCAAGAAATCGCGGGCTAGAGTGGGTGTGAGGACGGAGTGCAATGTCCTGAGGACGGAAAGGGGAGAGTGTCGCAAGAAGGTGAGCAGTACGTGAGATTGGAGGGATGGCGGGAGGCTGGAGAAGTGGGAGAGTAGTGTGGGGAGGGCTAGAAGTGTTGTCAAAGAGAGATCGGGTTGCAAGGGTGCCTGGACTAGGGCTTGAGGCTGGGGGGAGGAGTGACCACTCGGAGGTGCTGAAGGCCAGATGCTTTCAGGAGGCGGCGAACCATGAGGGGAGGGGAGGGGAGACGGGGGTGCGGCGGTGTTCATGGTGGTTATAGGCGGTAGGGGATGACCTTTGGCCTTCTTGCGGGGAGGAGTTGTGGGAACGAGGCCGGGGATGGTTTCGATGCCCTCCATCATGTTCTCATTACTGTACGACCTCTTGCGACCGTACCGCTCGATGGCTTCAGTAAGACCGACCTCCTTCCGCGGATCGGTCTCCTCGCGTTTGACCATCTTCCAACCCTTGCCCTCGACGGCCGATTCCTCCTCCTGCATCTCGTGCTCGCCATGTTCCCCGTCGCGAAATGTGGCACGTGAACCTCCGGGGAAGATGAGGGGGAATTCGCGTAATGACCTTGGGAGTGTGGCATTGTACAAAGGATACAGCTTCGGATCCTTGGGCGAAGACGGTTGGGGGACAGATGGGAGAGGGATAGGCGCATACGTCGTGGTTGTCGTAGTCGTCGTGACCACGCTGTGGAAACCAAATATGAGCACGAATGTACCTTGCAGACACGGAGAATACATACGTGGTAGTGTTCACGGACGGGGCGAGGCAGAGCGACGGACGGGGGTTGTTGTTCATGGCTGGAGCCTGGGGGAGGAGAGTGCGCACGACGGCGCGATCACTGGCAGTGGAGGCGGTTGGACGGGAACCTATGAGGCTCCCAAGCGCCCGCCCACTGGCTTGTGCCACAGCGGAGTCCCAATTCGGCCCGCCCACGCACGGCGCCTTGTCGAGCTGCCCTTGGTCGACGTCGACGTGATCCTCTTTGTCCTCCAGCTTTGTGAGTTTCATGCGCCACCATCATCCTATGAGACACTCATCTGGGCATCCTGAGCAGCAGAGACGTCGTCCCCCGTTGCACTTCTGTCCAACCAAGGCGGCTTCTCTCCGGGCGTGTGCCGCAGCGTTGGCACAACTCAAACAGCCTTTTAAATAAAGCTGAGGCCTCCGGCCGGCCTACATACCGCAGTGCTTTCATTTTTGAAATATCGCCTCAAGCTCGCACGACGCAAGTGCTTGCCATGTACGACATAGCTCGATCGAGGTAAGAAGCAGCGCGGGCTGACCATTTTGGAGACTGCAACCCTTGCAGGAACTGAGTCTCAGTACTCAGCATCGTTGCTCCTCATTGCTAATCGCTCACATGCTTTAAGCTCTTAGGGTCATTGCTTCTGTCACCGGTCTACAGTCTGGACTTACTATCCCTTTGTATATCACCAATCCGAGCTTGGCGGCTACTACTCAAGACATAACGGCCCTCCGTCGCGCTCCGCTCCAAGAAGTTCAACATTGACATTTTGTGCATTCCAGTCCTTCGCTTTGTCAGGGTGACGGCTTGCACGCTATCAACCTCCCTCAATGGATGCACACATCGCCCCTCGACCTCGTCGCTCCCACCGTTTGCTCCAGATTTTACGCTGCATATCCTACCCCAGCTTCTAGCGCCCCACAGCTTCCTGAGCTCGCGTGCCGGCATTCCCTGCGGGCACCCCACGGCCATCCCCGCGCTCACCCCTCGACTCTCGCCAGCATCTAGGTCTTGCCCGCTATCCAAACGCTATCGGCGATATTTCTGGCTGCCGAAACTCGCCAGATTCACCCCGGTTGCCCCCTCCTCGACGTCGGTCCACGCTCGAACAAGCTCTCCTCTCGGGGCGCACGGCAGCCGTGAGTACGGTCCAGAATTCGTTGCCTTGTTTGGCCACCACTCACCCAGCTCCTACCCGCTTCTCCCATGCGCGCAATTCAGCCCTTGTGCCGTGTTCCTCTCTTGCCGATGCTACACTCGACGTCGTTGGGTCCCATTGGCAGCCGAACGTTGATAACGGCCCGCCCCACGCCGCCGTCGAGGGAAGTACCAGTACCTGGTCGGCCCCAAGGCCTGAGAGCCTATAGGCCCTTTGTCCGCCTCCTTGGTCGGTGGCGTGCGGAGCATGACTATCAATCGCGGCCTCTGTATCACGTATGGTATGCTGTTCTCCTCATGCTTCATGCTGACCATCACACTGAATGATACCCGTGTAGGGCTCAATTTCGGGAGGAAGCCCCTGCGGCACAGTCGAGTCATAGAAGGTACATTTTGACAACCATGCGAATGTCTATTTTACCGTCTGCGGCTCCGACTGCTCTCACCGGGTGCCACCCTCGGCCTGGAGAATAGCGGGTGACAAAGATCGGCGTTGTCCCTCCCTTACGTCGGCTGGGACAGGAACATGTCGATACACGATGTGGTCGTCTACGTAATACAGCTCTCGTCAGTCCAATTTCGGGCCCCGTGCACGCACAATCCACTGTCCAGCTGTCTGTTGTCTGTCAATGTTCCTATTGATATCAACTCTTCCTCCCAATACAATGTAAATTGGGGCACCTTACTCAGAGAAGACATTGTTAACATACCCGTGCCACCACAAAGTTATGTCTTCCAGCTCTCTTCTGTGTTAGCATCCGAGACCAGGGTACTGGTGGTTGTTCCTGAGAGTGCTCCTTTTGGGCCGGCATGGTTGGCTTGGCGGACCACGTACACGGCCGACTTGCGCAATATTTAGATTTCCCCAAATAGCCAGCGTGGAGGCGCCAGTGTCTAAAACATCCAGGGCAAGGTACTATCCGCAACAGGTACGAGTGGATCGTAGTACATGGCCAACGGATACTTTGACCTAGCAGCTCAACTCGTCGGTCGCCTCTCCGTCGCCTCCGTTGTCGCCCCCACACTGCGCCGCTGGCGTTAATATTAGACGGACGATGAATGAGAGGGCTCTCACCTTCGCCAGTCGTACGGAAAGTTGCTCGGACACGAAGGCGGTTTCTCAAAGGTACAATGCGCGGAATTCAAGCCGCGAAGCCCGGTATTGATATGACGTGCAGTACGCGCATTGACGCCGACATGGTTTCATTTCCCATTATATATCATCAGTCTATCTACTCAGCGGCATGCCCGACCGATCGACCTCGGTTTTCCCCGCTAGCGATCGGGACCGCACCCACGATCAACATCCGGAATAGAAATTGTTGCAATCGAGCGACATGTGAGAAGCGAAATGCCGACGCCGTGTGCGAGTCCCAGCGACATTCCCCAGCACGGAGGGCCGCCTGAAAGCGCCGCGGGCCGGTCACACAAGGGACGAAGAAAGCACGCAGAGCGCATCCATCGCGGTATCGCAGGAAGGCAGTGCGACGTCGTTGGGAAGACCGGGACGGTGCTTGGACCACCATGCGGGCGCGACACATGTGTGGGATCTCGCAGACCGCATGAGGGAGCTCGTTCCGTATCGCGCCCTCCTGTCGTGTTCGTGTTGGAGTCGAAGTCGGAGTCGGAGTCGTGCGTTAGCTCTGCTAACAGCTGCCGAGTTCCGAGGAGCCCAGTCGGCTTGTTCCGCTCCTAGCTGTCGGGTAGATTGAAGGACCAATGAAGAAGGTGGGAAGAACGAAGGAGAAAGAAATTGGCGAAGGTGGGGGACCGCGCAAGAATGGAGCGATGGAAGGATTACGCTTACTTCTGAGTTGCATTAGCGGCATCCGGTGGAGTTGGTTCGGCACAAAATTGTGACATGGCAATGTTATGCCGCAGGGTGTCGCCACCACGGAACCCGCTGGCGACGGCACGCCTTGGAGCGAACACGCCCGGGAATGGCGAGAGAAAATAAATGAGATCAGCGTCCCTCCAGAGAGAGCGACATAAGTAAGCCGTACCTAGCACGCCTCCAATGCGGTGTAGCCATTGGTCCTATCGGGCAGACAGTTGCTTGGAATATTCACGACAAGCCAGGGGTGTTTACGATATGGCTCCACGAATGGTATAGCACCTAAGCGACATTCACATGGAAGAGATACGAGATTCACAGGAATGTGCTGAGTTCAATGTCAATGCCCATATCTGCACCGGAGGGAAGACATCCGGCGAGCTCGATCGACGAAGTCCGATGTAGCAGCACGACACCAGCTGTGGACATGGTCCGAGCACGTTCCGTGGACGTCGTCGAAGTCGTTCGACGACAACCGAGGGCGCGCTAGTACATACGCGGGCACGAACTTGTCCATGGGCCGTCGCTGGAGGTGACCGGCACTGGGAAAGGAATCGAGCGCCTCAATAGCGAAAGAAGTTCAGGCCAGATACATCTTTGATACCGTCCCTGAGCGAAGAGAGATCGATGAATATCTAGACGATCGCCGCGGGCCTGTCATAATGAACTGAAAGTCGGACGGACATACGTGTTTTCGTGTGATCTGCGCTGCAGGTTTGCAGCCCTTGCGAAAAGCTTCTGCCGCTTGGTGGCGTGCGCATGCGAGGGGTCGACACGCAAGTCCGCGAAGCGTCGCAAGAGCGTGCACCCCGGACGTTAATAATCCAGAACGTAGACGTCGATCGTCCCGCTGCTATACAGAGCGATGCAACGAGGAGGCAGAAATCTGTCAATCACGTTTGGTGAACGGCGCCGGGAGGCGGAGTGGGGGATCACGACGTCATCTGTCGACAGTTCGTTGCATTTCTTGACAAGCAGCGGTGAGAACCCGTCCGAACAAATTCTCTATACAGCGGAGGTGCTATCCAATGCAAGCGTCAGCACAGACCACATGGCGAAGGCAATCCTGAGAAAGGGGGGACCCACGTCTTCGAAGAAGACCAGGCGAGCATGTGGTACAGGTGCTCAGAGAGTCACTGGGCTCTTATCTCATACCCCGACAAACAGGGAGAGAGCTCGACGTAATGTGCTTTAGAAAGTAAGTTCAGAGGTTGCGAAAAGCGCATGCCTGTGGGCACCGTAGCGACAGATGGGTGCGACCTTGCGAGGCAAGATAGCCACGGAAGGGCCGGCCAGGAACCCGCCGGCCAATGGCAGTGGCTGGAAGCATGCGCCGCCGACAATGTTCATTCTGATGGCGGGACCCAAGTAGCCAATAACGAGCCCCGAAGGATCCTGGTAGAGTTCGGGGCCGTGGAAGGATGTGATCGCGGGAGAGATCCTGTCATTTAAGGAGCGAGGCCAGATAGAGCCTCGCGCACCGCCGGATTCATCACCGGAGCGCCTCCCATCTGCCATGGCAAAAAAATAATACTCCTCATGGTTTGCCGTTCCTGTCACTATCTCGACCTCGTAGCCATGGCCCATCGCCCGTGGGTGTCGATTCCGCCGGCTAATCTGCTAGCAATGCGCTAACCCAGTGGGGAGGACCGCGACAATCATGCGCGCGATGATGATACGATACTCACGGTCATTTTGTCATGAGAATGGACAGGGCCGCATGCAGAAGGGTCTCGTCGACGGAGACACAGTGGGAGGGAGAGCGCTTGATTTGCGACTGGGATAAATCAGACGGACCTCCAATCAGCAACGGCTGTGCACTCCTCGGATCTCGGCCCGCCTCTGCCGCCCTGGCTATCAGCTCTCGGATTAGGAAGGTCATCAAGAACGAACGGTTTCGCGCTCGACACTCCACACCAGTGTGGGGTCTCCAGAGCCCTCGGGGCAGCGAGGACACTGGGATCATTTGCGATCGCACCTTGAGGTTGTGTGGCAGTTCAAATGCCGTAGTCACCAGCACGATCACGGTTCTTCCCGACATTGCAGGCTCCGTGGGTAGAAGATGGCAGAAAAAGTCCGAGCTCAGCTAACAGCATCGTCATCCTCCCCAATGACCACCCGCATACGTATTGCTCGTCCAGCTGACCGTACGGCGTGCCTCGCGCACAGTCCAAAGGCACTCGTTCACAATACATTCGCAGGTTTGAATCGGAGTGGTAATTGCGATTATCCCGCCTTCTGTCAGAAAAATCGCGACGACTCTTCCATCGCAAGAGACTCCGGACTCAACGCCACATTCGGAGATTTGCTCCAAATCCAGGAAAACGCTATCCGCGCTCTTCTAGAATCGAGCCCGACGTCTCGAACGACAATAAAGGTCGCCGTTACCTACCTGGGTGATTGCGACCTCCCTCCGTCCCTCCGTCTGTCCTCCGCCTGTCGAGGACCAGGACGACCGCGAACCTCAACCGCCTTCTGACGCTGGCAGGCGCATCGCCGCCGTCGCGTGTCTATTTAGTAGTATAAATCATTGAATGATTGTCAGGCACGGGAATCGCGCACACTACGTACAGTTGACAATATCCGGGTGTGTCCCCGACGCCCGCGGAGGCCTGTCTCACTCTACACGTTTACGGAGCAGGCCTCTCTCCCAAGATGCTCGTCAAGAACATCCGTGGCGGTGCAGTGCACACTGAGCGGATCCTACCTCCGCTGGTGGCGAGCGGTAGCAAAACGGAAGGGTTCCTATTGGATCGGTCAGTACACACGTTCTACGGACGCGTCTGGCGAAGAACCACATCCTCGTCGGCGGTCGAGAGCCATGCTACGTGTATCTCACAGGGCACCTGCACCCTCTTCTCGTGGACTGCAAGATGTGCGAGAAGCACGCACACTCACGCGATCCGGAGCGCTGGAAAATGGCTATCTGTCAGGGGTAGCGACGCCCTGACGTTTTCTAGACACTGTTTAAAGCTGCGAAACAGTAGCGAGGGCAAGCCGTGCATACCCATCGGCATCTAGTCTAGCTGACGTGAAGCAACTCAATAGCATGCGTCGGGCGAGACTCACCACCTCGGGGGCGTTCCCAGCCCGAGCGGCGGCTGACGTGCATGTGCGAGGGATTAGTGAGCCTGTTACTGAGACTGGGCACACCAGACCTCAACGTCCTGACTCCTCCACGCTTCTCGAGCGCACAAGAAGTCGAAGCGCTGGTCGGGACGTGATCAAGCGCAGCATCGCCTCCCCCACAAGGTGGAATCACTAGCGGGCGAAAGGCGGGGGAGAACCACCCGTCCCTGTCCACTGACGCCCTCCTTGCTGCGCCATCATCCATCGGCGGCGCCTGCGATGGACGAGATACAAAAACGGGGCGCAGGGGCAGCGGCGCCCGTGCAAGGTGGTTCAAGGGCGGGCGCCCGCAACCTCCCGCGACCATCGCGCGTTTCCAGCGTTCAGGTGTGTCTTCCCAAGCGCCCTTTGAACCTTCGGTGGTTCTGCAGGTAGGTATGGAGGAGTCAGCTGTGCATATATTCAACGGCGACCCTCCGCACCCAGCTTCGCCACTGTCGTTTCTGGACGAACTTTGACACCTTTGGGGACGCACGGGTGGACACGGCAGCGCATGGACGGGGCCAGACAGAATCGGCGACGACGGGGTCGCAGCAAATTCCGAACTAGGGGAGGCGATCACACCAGGAGGGCGTTTGCTGCGCAGGCCGTACGTGAGCGTACATTCCGTCTCTACACGAACGCATTGGCGCCCCGAAGAGACCGGCATGCATCTGAGGGGGATCCGCGTATGTGTCCCCGCAATTGTCAGTAGATGACGTCGATCGAAAAAACATACGGCAGACACGCTCACCTCCTGGGCCTGGAATTACGACACCCTCGCCCCTTGCAGGCCGATCACATAGGACGAGTGGTCAAACAACTCGGCGAAAGGGCGCGGGCCGAAAATAGCACCACCGTTGACCCAACTCAGCGGCCGTGTGGCCCCGAGAGACTAAAACGCCGCACAGCGTGGGCCCGATGAAGAACGTCGACGACGGCAGCGGCAAACCAGCTGCCTTTTTGAAGCGCACGTCCAGGGTGTGACCGCGCAGTTAAGCTATATGAATTCCACGCCTCCCTCCTCTGCGATCGTGTAACCACTGCGCTCTCCCCTGCCGCCTCGTGTGCAGCGTGTGGATCACGTAATGCCCTCAGGACGGGGCTAGAAAACAAAACAGTAAAATGAGGGCTCCCTGCGCCGTTGCTCCACAACGCCAGCTGCCAGTTCACCGTGCGCTCCCTGCGCGGGACCGAGGGCGCAGTCGTGGCGACCGGAAATGAAGTGCGTTCGCGTCCGAAAATGAAAAACGCACATGCACACTTGGGACGCGCCGCTGTTCGGCGCAAGCGTCCCAAGTTACCAGCGCGGTTCTTGCCTCGTGGAGGGCGTGTTCGTTGGAATGTCGTGGGAAGGGGCGAGCCCGTGAATTTGTATTTCTAGAGCTTGCGAGGCAGGCTCGATGACGCGTCGATGAACGTCGCGGGCATAGAGAGGCGCGAACCGCAGCGGACCTTGGAAGAAGCCCTGAGGGTGCCGTCGGCATTTTGAAGCCTCGCGGGAGGGGCTAAGGTGTCCAAGACAGGGCGTAGACAGGCGAGGTCGAACTAGGTCGAGCGAGCGCGAGTGTAAAAAATAGTGGAGGCCCCGTTGACGCCGCCAAGCCTGCGGAGGACTGCGGACGATTATCATAGACAGTGGGAGTCGTGCGGATCCGCTGGGTACCTGGTGCGCGGAATAGCACTCGGTCAGTGGGAGCCTGGGAGGACAAAAATGTCATGCCGATGGGGTCCATAATTGGTGGGGGAAGTGCCGTATTGTGATGAGGCCGCCTCGGAGAGAGTCGAGAACGGGATGTACGGGGCGAAGAGGAAGAAACGGTCGAGTGGTACCGTCCACGAAACCTGCAATGGGCATACTTTGGGTCCGGGTTCCCCGGCAGGGCAGTAGTGCGGCAGTTTGCGAGCGGAGGGGAACGTGCGAGTTGTTCATGCATGCAGAAGTACGGTTCCAGGTGGGTGTGGCTAGGGTTGGGGTTCTAGGGACTGGCACCAGTTTAGGCGTGGCAGTACACTTGCTTAGAAAGTACGAGCCACGGGGAACGTCGTAGAGGACGTTGGAAATGGTGCACAAGACCATCTGGCTTGAACGAGAGCTGTTGGAAGGTGCAAGGGCGCATTAAATATCGTCGCCCGAGCGTCGCCGCCAGAAGATCAAAGTGAGAAGTAGGTGGAAAACTGTTCAAGCCAGAGAAAGCCGGCCTGGATCGGAAGTGAGGAGATAAAGTCGACGGACATAGCAAGTCGTTGATCGTTCAAGAGGCCGGTCGGGTCTGGACATGGAGATACGAGATAGGAGAGAGCGATTGTAATCGAAGGAGGAAACCGGGTGGGGGGACGACATGGCGGGTGTTATGACGGAATCGCCGTTGCGGAGCTGCAAACGAGAAGGCAGAGAGAGCGTTCTCTGTATCCGATAAGCGTGGCCGCGTCTGATAGACATGGGAATGAAGGCGGGAGAGGACATTGGTTTGAAGAGACGTTTGGGAGGGTTGGAAGAAGCGCTGAAGAACGTGGAAACGGCAACGATGGGGACATGGATGGGCAGCCCAAGTGAGCTCGGTGAGAACAAGCACGAAGAAGAGCGAATGATGGTTGACAGTGGCCGGAGATATGGATGGGAGCGAGAAGGGGGAGAAATGGATGTGGACATGTTAAAGTGTGGCGGAAGGGGTGAAAACGGGGTGGTGCTTGTCGTGAGTGAGTGGAGAGCGAGAGATGAAATCGCGATGAGGATGGGAAGGATGATTTGGCACGATTTGGACATGGATCAGAAGCTGAAGGTTAGAGAGTGGGAAGGACTGGGAGCGGTGTTTTGGCAAAGCGGTGGGAGGACGATGGCCTGGTCACTGGACGAAGTCAGTGGCGCGACAGATGCAATTGGTCGGAGTTGCGTTCCTGAACGGTGTTTCTGAGCAGAATGCGGCCACGAGTCCCACGGCGGCATTCGAAGGGAGTATCCCAAACCGGGACCGAGGCGGGAGAAGTGAGAGTCTGAATTCCTGACCGTGGACGGGTGAGGGCGTGACCAGGACGCGCGGGATACTCGGATGCGGAGGGCGAAAGACTGGGCGGGAGGACAAAAGAACATAACCAATGTCTGAAATGCACTCGGTGGCGATCACAGGCGGCTTGCCAATGCCAGTGCGGCTGCAGAGAACGGAGAACGGCTCGAATTGGGAGATCAGAGCGACGGATGCGCGGCGGAGTGCCTGGCGACGGAGTGCCCACTGAGCGAGCGCGCGGAGACGGGCCGGGGCGAGGGGAAAGCTCGGACGGTGATTGGGCAGATCGGCGGTCAGGCCCGGGCGGCTGTGTGTGGGGGGAGTCCGGGGTGGAGGGAGGACGGTGAGTCTGAGCTGAGCCCAAGCTCAGCCAGCGAGTCTCGAGTCCCTGCGGCCTCAGTCGACGCCCCATCCTGCCTAACGCATCCATCCCTCTGTGCGTTCTCACTCCCATTCTGGCGGAGAGATATTCCCAAACACTGACAGGCGGTGGGCGATTGCAGTCGGACTGATTGACCGTGGACGGATCCTCAACCAAATCTCGCCTTTTCGCCAGAATCGGCCTCTGCGTTCACAACTCTCCCATCTGCGTCCGCCTGGGCTGCTTCCCACCTCTTGCTCCCATCGCCCTCCGTGCCAATCGCCCGGCGACCCTCCACGTGAGCAAGAACTCTCTGGTCGGTCTGAGCACGAAACAAGTATCGTTCTTTAAGCTCGCCTGCCATCTCGTTTGACCTCCTCCGCCCAATGTCAGTTCCCGCACTTGCTCTCCCGCCCTCGCTTCCCCTCATGCCTCCTCTCGCTTACTCCGACTTCTTTCCTCAGACACAGCATCCCCACCCTCAATTCCAGCATCATCACCAATCCGCCTACTCCTCCCAGTCCATCACCCTCCACCATCCACACGAACACCCACTAGCGCGACAGATGCAACAGCCGCCTTCCCCGCCTATTCCAATAGATCCCACTCTAGCCCTCTACCCGCCCCAATACTACGGCTACCAACAGCCACAGCCACACATGCCGCCTCCCCACCTCCCCTTGCCCGCTAGCCTCTCCTCCCCGTCCTCTCATGGTTCCGAGACCGTCGGCTCCCCTCCCAACGACACAATCTCCATCTCCGCCAACGCCAACGGCAAGCGGCCCGCCTCTTCCTCCAGCATCGACAACCGCACCAAGAGGGCCCGTCAGGATGATGATGGTGACGCACAGAGTCCGAGTGCCGACAAGGGGGATGAACCAAAGGCTAAACCGACGCGTGGCTCGAGGTACGTCTGCTTTTCAACCCGTCTTCTTTCTTCCTCATGCCACTCTAGGGCTTGCACTGTCTGCCGCCGCCTCAAAATGAAGTGCGTCGGCGCCGAGAACGGTCCCCCTTGCAAGCGTTGCCAAACGGGTGGACATGAATGCATTTTCGAGGAGTCAAATCGCGGCAAGCGTTCTACAAAGTAAGTGTCCAGCACCATACGCCCTTCTATCTACGAACGCTCATCCGCAGCCCCAGGAAACACGAGATCCTTACTCGCTCATTACGCAAGATGGAACGGACCCTTGATACTGTCCTCCGTTCTCTCGGTAATCCCAGCCTCACTGCTGGAATCCTATCCCGCTCTCCTTCGCCCTCCCTCCAGACACAGAACACTCAGGCTTTGATCAATTCACCCTCCCCTCCTCCGTCCCCCGACCACCGAATTCGCCATGCTTCTTCGTCTTTCAATGCTCCCCCAACGTCGCCCAAAATGCATTCACTGCCGGACAATGCACTAAATCCCCTCGGCTTGCTTGCCGAGGCAAGTCTTGCCAACCGAAGGGCACATGCCGGTTCCAAGGCTGCATCTGGAGGTGACCTATCGAATGAAAGAGTTGGTGTCGCAAGCGAGGTGTACTTCAAGCCTGGTGAGCCCTCAGTTCCTAAGTCTAAATATGTCGTGGAGTTCCGATCTCACGGGGTGCTCAGGACCTATGACGATTCTGCCCTTGCGGCGACTTTATATCGAACGGCAAGTCCAGCCTGAGATGTTGAGCTTTGTCAGCACGGAAGAGGTCGTCGCATTGTTTAAAATGTGAGTACCGTTTCGTGCGGCATGTCTGCCGGGCGAACGTGGGCAATTTTGGCATACGGTGAATTGAATTGACATTCGGATATTATAGCTACTTCGATCATCTGAACGTAAGCTTCAGTCATTGACCCCGAGTAGCTCCTCGACTCATTCACGGACACAGGGACAAGCCCCCTTCCTCGACCCTGACTTACACACACCGTCATTGGTCTGTTCGCGTTCGCCCTTCCTGCTGACCTCCAGTGAGTTATATTCTGCTCGGAAAGTATGTTGACTCATCCGTTCACAACAGTCTGTGCGGTTGCGTCTCGATACTACGAAGGCCCACCAGACCTGCACACCAAGCTCTCTGAGCTTGCGAGGAAGCTCGCCTTCCAAGTTCCAGCCCGCGGATACAAGTCTGTCGAGATTGTGCAGGCGTATCTTATCAATGTGTTATGGGGCTGTGGTCCCGTACAAAGGTACGAGCAGGACCAAACATGGATGCTGCTCGGCATGGCTATAAGGTACGGTCCTTCTACGTCCTCCTCGCACTCGAACGTCGGACGTTGTCGTGGCTCCTGTCGCAGCCAGATTGGTGTCAGCGACGATCTGCGTCTGTTCCCTGTCGCATTATTTCCCCAAATGCGGGGAAGGACGTGCGCCGTTTACCGGATTCGTTATGTTTTCCCCACATTCTGCCTCTGACATCACCGTGCTTCTAATCTTGCAGGATGGCGACCGACTTGAATCTGCATCGCCGCTCGACGGCTGTCAGTCCCGACACCCCAGAGGGACGTGCGCGCGACCGCGAGGTGCGAAATCGGGAAAGGACGTGGATCATTTGTTTCTGTCTCGACCGCTCGTTTAGTGCGCAGATGGGCAAGCCATATTCCATCAAAGAAGAGTGCGTCGTTGGGTCCGTTACACGCTGTCGTCCGGGTGCTGACTGCCAATTTTCTTGCTTCGCTGATCGGTGTTCCCGGTCACGCCACGGTATTCGTGGTCACGTCGACGTCGCTGCTTGTGTGGCATGATCGCGATGACAGCTACATGATTCGGAACGCACTCCAATGGGCTCGTTCCCCCGGCGCGATCCCTGCCGATAGCGCCCTCGCTGGCTACGCGGTCAGTCCTCGTCTATCGTGGACCCACAAACGTAGACGCTCACCCCCATTGGCGCTCTCCAGGACCTACAGCGCATCTTGACCCGCAGCCTTGACCTTCTTTACTCGGGAACAACAAACTCGTCGGGCCTTCAAGTCGACTGCGACTTCCTGCTCGTCATCAAGACAATGGAGACCCAACTTCTGGCGTGGCATCACGAGTGGGTGAACGTACGGCAGCTTTCTGGTGCGTGTGCGCATCTTTTTTTCTAGCCTGTGTCTGTTTGGAAACGTGCTCAACATGCGTTGCGGTTCGCGGCTTCGCTGAATGCGCGGACAGGCGAGGGCGAGTACACCGTCAAATATCGGATGTTGATCGCCAACTTCTACTTCCATTACGCCATGCTCACCATCAACGCCTTCGGACTCCAAAATGCCCTCGAGCGCTCCGCGGTTGACATTGGACACTTCTTCGCACGTTGCCACTCCTCGGCTGTGAGCTGCGCAACCATTCTCCGCGACGAGATGGGTCCCATGGGCTATTTGAAGTATGCTCCCGACTCCACCTTCGTCATGGGCTCCTACGCCGTGCTCAGCTTGCTCAAGGTTTGTATCTTGGTCGATGATCGCGTGGGCCATCGAGCTAATTTGACCTTTTCTCTCGCAGCTTATCCGACCCGAATTCCAAACGTTCCTGGATCACGAGCAGAAGACCATTAACATCGTCACGGACGTCGCGAACACCTTCGACAGCGTTGCCGTCGGACCCTTGCACACCCCGGCACTATACAGCTGCTTCCTCCGCGCACTCGTCAACTCGCGGACGGACGTGAGCCAGGACGGGCATCAGACAGAGGGGGAGACGGCATCGCCGGATGCTCTTGTGGCGTCGGGCTCCTCACATGCCCAGACGTATGCACACGCCAACGGCCATGTGAACGGGCACAATAACACACTCGCGGGAGATGCGCTGGAGAACTTTGCGTATTCCGGGGAGATGGGCCCCGTGGCGGACATCTCGACGTTCCCGCCGACGATGGCGCCGACCCCGGCCGGGGTGGACATGAGCATGCTTTCGATGGAAAGCATCCTCAGCTCGGACTTTTGGGAGAGCGTGCTCGTGCCAGGTGGGTTGCTTCTTTGTGTCGGTGTTTTGTTGGGTGGGATATTGACGAGCGGCGTGTCTCTGTCTCTGTCTCTGTCTTAGGGTCATCGAACTCTGTCGAGAGCCTGAGCGGCGGCTTCGTGTATGGGGTAGGGGGCAGCGGGTTCATCACGCCGCGGATGTGGATGTCTCCCCTGGGCTCCCCGCTCCGCAACGCGCAGCACCAGCAAAATCAGGAGCCGGGGGGCGAGTTCGGGCTCGACGTCGCCCTCGATGGTCAGCACACTGCCGAAGTAGGTGCATGAGCTCGTGCGGCGTCATGGGACATTTGTTGTGGAATTGATAATTTGTTGTCTTGTATACTCTGTAGTAGACTACCGTACGCTGCCGTTGTTGTCCGTAGTTGGCCATGTTGTCCTCCACGCTTCCCGTGTTCTTCTTCGCTTCCCTTCCAAGCCTTCCAGCATCACCGCGTTTTGTCTTTCCAATGATCGGTTCCCTGTGGCGTCCACGCACGCCTTTCGCTGATACATGTGTATGTAAGTATGATATTCGTCGTGCGCTCGTCGACCTCAGCGCTGTCGCATCTGTAGTGTGTACTGTAGCCTTAATATGTGGATATGTCTTACGATCCTTCGATCCGCTCTCGATCTCGTCCCCAATGCATTGTACATATGCTTACATCTCAAAAAACTGGACATGCGCGTTAACCCTCTCGACTCTGACACTGTTCGATTGGCTCCGCACAGCGGCTTATCTTGTTTGCGCTGTGGGTGCCGTTTAGCCGTTAGACGTTCCCCGAAGTTTGCGAGCGAGAGGATCGCCACTGTGGAGTTGCTCGACGTAGACGGGGTCCGGGTCCGGCGGGATGATCGGAACGAATTCGAAGGTTGGGTCTGTGTAGCGTGTATGGGCGCGTCTGATGCGCCTGATGCGCCTGGTCTCGGCAAACATTGGAATATTGATCGAGCATGCGTGATCTTGAACGCTGTGGTCGATCGTGCCTGACAACGAGGATCACTTCCAGTATGTAACAGCCACCATCCGGCATTCCTCGGGTTCGCCGTGAAAATCCTCGTCGGCTCGCCCATGCCAACCTGATTGTTGACTGCGCGTTAGCCCATCGCTTCTTGACCCAGTACCACCACCATCGCGTTTAGGCGCCCATCCCGTACCCTCCCCCTCCTCGTACTCCGCATACTTGGTCACCTCTACTATGGATCCCAGCGACAATCCCCCTCCTTCTGCCATTGTTTATCTTGAGAATTCGGCGCAACACCGGCTTGCAGCCAACTTCACCGTCCCCACCTCCGTTCCGGAGGAGACGTCTCTCCACATCCCCGCCCCTTCCCCCGACCAGGCCGGGGCCCCCGCCCCTATGGACGAGGACGAGGGCGACGCCGACGACGACGACGACGACTGCTCGACTGATGACGACGCGGACCCCGACGTTCGCGTCTCCGACGACACCGCTGCCCGCCTCGTGGTGCAGGCGTGCCTGCCTGCCCCCAGCGACGTGCCCTTCCCAGGCCCCATCCACGACTTTGCCTCCCCGGTCACCCTCACCCCGTCTTCCGCTCCCACGGCCCGCCCTCCCGGCCTGTCCACCCAAGCCTCTTCTCCGGCCCCGCCCGTCCCGGTGGCACAGCTCAGCCTGACCGCCATCATCGAGGACGCCCAACACGTCTTGCAGATCAACACCCTTCAGAACGCCCACCTTCATGACATGACCTCCCCTGTCACCCTCACTCCCACGCCCGTCCCCCGAGGGGCGGCCCCCCCTCCCTCCCCCCATTTGCCGCCCCCACTCTCTGTTCCCACCCCGTCCTCGTCTGGTGCACAGTCCAGCCACGCCCAGACCATTCCCTCTACCTCTGGCATCCCGACCCCCGCCCCGGCGTTCACCCCCACCCGCGCTCCTCCCCCGACGGCCGTCGTCGACACCAGCCGCCTTCCGCCACTCCTGAGCTACTTCGCTCACGTGGCCACCCTCCAACCACACCTGCCTTGGGCCATGTCCCCTCCCCCCTCCATCGACCGCTCGTCCATTCCATTCGTCGATTTCGACAACACCGCCATCCAGCTCACCAGGATCCAGTACGGTCTGAACGCTCTCACCGAGAGCACCCCGGATCAGGTCCCCCCGGAAGCCCTCGCTGACCCGACTGTCAACGACATCAACCGCGCCTGGGACGCGGACACGTTCCTCCAAGCCGACGGTGAAGCCCGTCGCGACGCATACCTGTGTATCGCACGACTCCTCCCCAACGCCTCCCTCCCTGACTCCCCTATCGACGACGAACTTCCCAGTAAGGTTATCGAGATGCTCTCTGACGTCTCCCCTCTCGACCTGGCCCTGCTCCAGGAGTGTACTTCCCTTTTCTTCCTCGAACGTCCCCGTATCTCTTCGCGCGCCGATTTCACTACGTACGAACTCGCCCGCTGCCTCGCCCTCCCCCCTTGCGTTCTTCATTTCCTTATGTACACCTACTCGTTTGTCTTTGACTCTGCCCTCCGTCTCTCCCTGCTCGTCAAGGACTCTTTTGTTGCCGCCTTTGCTTCCCCTGACCATCCGTACGCTGCTTACTTCCCACAGGCCTCCGCGGCGGGGTGTCCCGCGCAAGCCGCGGCCCCCCCTCGCTCCCCTTCCCCTCCTTCACCCATGCGAGGAGTCACGTCGGTCGGCACCGCCGGCTCCATGCACTCCGTACACAACTCCGCCCCCGTCGACCCCTCTCCCGCTCCGAGGGTGCGATTCACCCCGGCCGCCATGGAGCGCGAAAGCACTCCCTTCCCCGGTCACGTCCCGGCTGCCGGCCCCCGCTGCGCTACGTGCAAGGGGCCCCATCCCACCACCAAGCACGCCCGCTCTGCCGCCTCCAAGCGAAAGAAGGGCAAGACGGTCGCTGGCGTTTCTTACGCCGTTGCGGCATCCCCCGGCACCGCTGGCCCCGCCACGGCCGCACCGCCTCCGCCCAAGCCTGCCACCCCCAAGGTCACCACTCCCGCCCCCACCTCCCTCCCTCCCCGCCCTCCTTCCCCCCCTATCGTCCCTGCTCCCGTGGTTCCGGCCGCTCCCCCTGCTAACCCCCCCCAGACTGCCGCCTCCCATCAATCCCCCCAAACGCCTTCCACCAGACCGTCGGCGTGGTCCCGCGGTCCCCCACGAATTAACGTCGACGAAGTCATCAACTCTAAGGTCTCTGCCCTCCCCAAGGGGCACGCCACTGCTCGGCAATACCGCTTCGACCGCCCTTTCCCACCCCACCTCCGGGAACCTGAGGCCAACATCCGCCGACACCTCGCCTCCAACAACATCGCCATCTCGGCCGTCCATTGGGGTCCGGCCGGCTACGCCCTCTCCATCGTCACCCCCGGCACCCTTTCTGCCGATTTCATCGAGCTCCTCGACATTTCTGTTGGCGAACTTCTCAAGCTCCCGACCCTGGAGAGCTCTGGTTTTAAGTATTTCACTGCCTTCGTCGTTCACTCCATTCCCTCGCGCATGCACCTCCTCGGGGGTGACACCGTAGAAATTGACCCTCTTCTTTGTGCCAGAGAAGCTGCGGCTCGCGCTCCGGCATCATCGCCGTGGCACTCCATCCCTGCTGACTGTATCATTGGCGCTCGGTGGCTCCCCAACCCCTCCCCTGATGCCGCCTCTCTCTACATCGACATACGCGAGGAGTCTCACCTCTTCGCGCGTGCCCGTCTCCTCCACAACAAGCCTCTAGAATTCGAGTTTGGGGTTGGCCTTCGCCCGGCCTCGCTCTGCCCCACCCGCCAAACGGTCCGACTCTGCGCTAACTGCCAGGGCCTGGACCACCCCACGACCTCCTGCCGCAAAGCCCCCAAGTGCGCCGTCTGCGCCGGGGCCCATCGTACGTATGATCACGTTGCGGTCGCCCCCACCGCCGTTGAGGCCTGTGCCAACTGCGGGGGCGATCATCCCTCTACCTCTCCCGCGTGTCCCCGCCGCCGCGCGCGGCTTGCTGAAATCAACCGGCCTTCACAGAACCCTAACGTGGCCCGCCAAATGGGGCTGCCCGTCCCCTGCCGCTCCTGCGGCGTCTCCCACAAGTTCGGCGTCCATGTCCGCCCCCCGGCCTCCGGCCCTTACTGCCGCTCGTGCCGCTGTCGGCATGAGTTCGGTGTTCACGTCTCCCGTCGCAACCCCGCTTCCCCCACTGCTAACCCGGGCCCGTCGCGCATGGCTGCTGATGCCGACGGGTTCTTCCGCACCCCCTCCTCTTCCACCCCCGTTTACCAGCCGTTCTGTCGGCGCTGCAGCGCGCCCCACCCTCTCGGCCAGCATTTGCAAGGACCCGCCCCCCCCGGCCAACACAATGCCGCCCCCCGCACCTACTATACGGTTCCACATGCTCACATCACCGAAGTTTTCCCTGATGTTCCCGCGCCCGTGGGGGCAGGACTCTAATGTCTTCACACTCTGACCACTTCTCCGTCGCTGTCGACGAACTCCACTCACTTTTTGACAATCTCAGGATATCAGACGACCCCCCTGCTACTACTACACCCCCTCCTCCTCTCCCCCGTCCCCATTCCTCCCCTCGCGCCTCCACGTTCTCTGAGCTGAAGGTCGTGTTCCACAACGCGCACCGCAGCTCGGCTCAAGTTTCCTCTCTTCTTGCGTCCCTTGCGGCTAACACAGACGTCCTATGCATCCAGGAACCTTGGTATGGCAAAATCAAGGCTATTCCCGCCTGCGGCGGCAAACACAACAGTTCCGGTCCTGGGGACCGCACTGCTGACAACTTCTACTTTGGCACACAGGCTAACCCCAACTGGCAGCTCATCGAGCCGCTGGTCAAGGATGAGCACAAACCGCATCCTCGTGCGGTTTGCTACATTAACCACCGCTTCCCGCGGCATCGGGTGTCTTTACACCCGTCCGTCACCTCTCGGGACGCTTTACTGGTCGGCATTCAACTGTCGGCACGCGAACCCCCCCTTTACATACTCAACCTCTACAACGACAGTAATCACCCTGCTGTTTTGTTCGATTACCTTTCTTCCCTTGGTCCTCGTCTTCCTTCTCATATTCGTTGTGTCGGTGGCGACTTTAACGTCCATAGTCCCGATTGGGACCCTTCTTACCCCACTTCGTCCTCTCGTACCACTCTCGCTGCTCTGGACTCCTTCCTTGGTTTGTGGGACCTGCGTCTCCTCTCCCCCCCGGATGTTGTTACCCATGTCCCGGATAATTCTTCCTTACGCGGGACGGTCATCGACCTCGTATGGACCCCCAACTCCCCCGCTCTTTCTGACTCTATTCGCGTCGACCTCCATGGTCGCGGCCTCTCCGACCACGCTTTGATACATACGTCTCTCTCTATTACACCACACTCTCTTTTTGGCCCTCCCGGCGTCCCATTGGACGATATGCCGGACTATCTTTCTACGCTGTCTGATTCTCTTCTTCACGTTTTTTACCCTACCATCTCTCTCCCCCTCGACTCGGACACCCTTCCTCCCCTCCTCCCTCTCGACTCCAAGGCAGCGGCTGAAGCGGCTGTCACGCTGATCTTCGACACCGTCACGGAGACTTGGGACTCCTTTGCCCAACCTCGTCGCCCATCCATCCGACAACAGTCGTGGTACGATTCGTCCGTCAAGGCTGCCCGGAGGCACCTCTTCCAAGTCCTCCGCGACACCGCCCCGTGGCAGTCCCACAATGCCACCCGGTCCTCACCCGCACGCGACCGCTTCTCCACGGACCACCAACTCTCTCCGCGAGAGCAGGAGGCCCGGAAGGACGCCCGCACGGACTACTTCCGCGCGATCCGCAAGGCCAAGAACACGTTCTTCGAACGTCGCATCCACGAGGTCAGCACTGAAGACAGGGACATCTTTGCCCTCATGCGCTGGGCCCGCCCCCGGCGCATCCACGACTACGTAGGTCTCCGCGACGATACCGGAGCCCCGATCACGTCAGACGACACCCTCTTCTCCACCCTTGACAGCCACTTCCACAGCACCGCGACTCGGCCCGTCTCACTTGAACTCGTCGAACAACTCAAGAAACTCGACGAACGCGACTGGCCCCCCTTCTCCTCCCAGGAGTTGACGGACGCCCTTGCAGCGTGCCGACCCCGCTCCACCCCAGGCTGGGACCACGTACCTTGGTCCTTCCTGAAATACGTTACCTCCCACTCTTCCTCCTCCCCTAGACACGTTCGCGCCTTCCTACTAGCTTTCACTTCCCTCTTCAACTCCCTTTTCACGCTTGCCGTCTGGCCGGCGGAATTCCGCCGCGCCGTCACGGTCGTCATCCCCAAGCCCAACAAACCGGATTACTCCCGCATCAAGGCGTATCGCCCCATCGTCCTCCTCTCCACCATCGCCAAGTGGATGGAGAAAGTCATCAACACCCGCCTCGCGTTCGACGCCCAAGCACACGGCGTCATCCACCCCTGCCAGTTCGGGTCGACGTGGAAACATAGCACTGTCGACGCGGTCACCTACACTGTACAGCACATCCACGCGTCATGGCGCCACCGTCTTGTCACATCCATGCTTGGGTTCGACATCGCCCAGTTTTTTCCTTCCATAAACCACTCTTTGCTTATCGCTGTGTGCGTTCGTCGCGGCTTCCCCCCCTCGTTCATATCCTGGCTCAGAGCTTACCTACTCCCCCGTTCCTCTTCCTTTCGCTTCGGAGCCGCTTCGTCAGACGACTTCACCATCCCCAGTGTCGGGGTGGGCCAAGGCTCCTCCTTGTCCCCCACTCTCTCCGCCATCCCTGCCTCGATATTGATGTACGCACTCGCTGACTATTTCCGTTACAACTCGCAATGTCATCGTTTTTCCTACTCTCACTTATACGTAGACGACGGCAACCTTATGGTATCGTCCCCTTCCGTTCATGAAAACATCACCCTCCTCTCCGATCTTTACTCCCTTACTATACGCATCCTGACCGGCCTCGGTCTCACCATCGAACATGAAAAGACTTCCCTTATTCACTTCATCCCCGGGCACAACCCCTCCCAACTCCCGTTTGCGTCTCTTCCCCTCACCATACCCCTGACATCCGCCCCCCTGGTCATCCCGGCCTCGCCGACGATCACGCATCTGGGCTTCGTCCTGGATTCTCGACTCTCCTGGAAGCACCACGTCCAACATTTCGCTCGCCGTACCAGCTCCACGACAACCGCGGTCCGCATGCTCGGATCGTCCCAACGGGGCTTGTCCCCCATCCAGCGCCGCCAATTGTACGTGGCCTGCATCCGCCCTATACTTACCTACGGCATCCAGGTGTGGTACCGCCAGAAGGGTGCCTATCACCTCCTCAAGCCGCTACACACGGCCCAGCATGCGGCCCTCCGCTGGATCACCGGGTGTTTCTCCACCACCCCCGTCGGTGCGCTCCACATCCTCTCTGGCATCGTCCCCATCCACTTGTTCGGTGCCAAACTCCAGAACTCCTACCGCTTACGTATCCATACCCTTTACCACTCCCACCCCATACGTAACTTGTTTCCCTCCTTATATACTCTCCCTAAAAAACGCTTACACACGCCCTTCTTCCCTCCCCTTATCGACCCCAAGAAACCACTCTACCATAGTGTGGTCTCCAGCATCACCGCCCTCCCCACCTCTTCCACTCTCCCCCCGCTCCCTACTTTTAATCCGTTACATCGTCTCTGCCGCCCAGGCTGCCGACCTATTGACACTTTCGCATCTCGCATCCATTTCTTCCACGACTCCCCCCCCAAGAAGTCGAACCATGACGCCCTCCATTCCTGGATCGCATCTACGTTACAACCCCGCATCGACCGTGCTCATTCTGACCCAGACACTTTAGTTATCTACACGGACGGCTCTGCCCCCCCCACCGGTGGCCCTTCGGCCGCCGCTTTCGTTGCTTACCCTTCCTTCCACTCCATCTCAGCTGAACACGCGGCCCCCGCCGGCCTCGGCTTCGCACACGACGCCGAGTGGAAGGCCCTCGACCTCGCTATGGATCATGTACTACATCAGTCTCAGGTCTCCGTTTTCTTTTTCATGGACTCTCTCTCTACGTTACGTTCGTGGTTCCTTACCGGTTCCGGCGACCCCCTCACCATCTCCATTAACTCCTCGGTCCGCCGTTGGCTCGAAAGAGACACGGCGCACCACCTCTACTTCTCGTGGTGTCCGTCCCACTCGGGCATCATAGGCAACGAGAAGGCGGATGCCCTTGCGTCAGGGCACCTCGCGTCGCTACAACGCGACCCTCCCCAACATTCCCCAGCCACAGTCACCCGCTTGGCTTACGCCAAACGCCGCATCGGCAACACCCTTTGGCTCGACTGGACAAAGATGGCCATCGACGACAGCGACCCCACCCGTCCCCGCATCCGCCGACCGTTCTGGGGATCCCACTGGCTTCCCACCGCCTACCCCGTCCGGTTCCTACCCAACGACGGCAAATCGCTCATACGCGCACACGGTCACAAATCCATCACCACCTACTCCCGCCTCACCCGGTTGATGACTGGTCATGCCCCCACTGGGGAATACCGACGACAATTCCGCGCTTTCGCGCAACAACCTTACCGCTGTCGGTGCGGTTCCCTCGGGGACCCCATACATTCGCGCCATCACATCCTCGCCGAATGCCCCCTCTACTTCCGCGGCGAACTCTTTCGCCCCCGATACCTGTCCGAGCTCGATCCATTCCCGGACATCCTGGCCTTCCTCGCGGTCAACCCCACGGCGTTTACGTTCGCAGACTGTCCCGTCGACCCACCAGACGACTTGGATTTTCTTCCTAGTCCTCTTAGCGAACTCATCCACGCGGTCGCGCATGCGTCGCTTCGCCACAGCAAGCTTCGCAGCCGCCTTCCCCTTCCATTCTCGCCTGTGCCTGCCGGCATGTCTCCAGAAGACGTCGCGGCACATTTCGTTCACCACACTCACCGCCGCCCACTCCACCCGGATGTCCTGCCCCTACTGGACTTCGGCTGGGAGGCCATCCTCGAACCGCGCGCCCTCGAGCATATCCAACGGCTCCAGGACCGCGGCCATATCTATCCCACCACGGAACTTGCGGTATCGGATGAGATCCGACTGCTCCGTGGCCCCACCATCTCCTCAAGTCTCCTGCCGCGGGACGTGACGTCTCCCGCCGTAGGACAGCTTACGAAGTGTGTTGCGCGGACGGAGCACGGAGGGGGCTCGCGTTCGTCTTGACGGGTGTTGTTGTACTGAGGGCGGTTCCGCTCGCTGCCTTCGGGTGCGGACCAGCCATGCGGCCAACGTGGCACGTGTGTTGACAACTGAACGCTGGATACCGGTTTGGTTTGATGAGGATCTAGGTACATGGGCTCGCGTGTAATAGGCTTCCTTGAATCTCATAACCTGTCCCAAAAAAAAAAAAAAAAAAAAAAAGACTGCGCGTTAGCCTACTCGTGGTGTTCGTGCTGTTTTCAAAGGCCGGCCCTGGCGCACACGGGCCGAGATTTGATACAGAGTGATGATGGTTCGGTCGTGATGGCTTGGGAGCTGTTTCAGCGGTGTTCATAAAGGAGGAGATCCTAGGGGGGGTGATGTCACGAATTGACCATCGTGCTTTTTGCGACCTCGCACTTGTTCGCCTGAATCGTTCGCTCTTTTGCTCCCAGGATCTTTCCTCTCCTTTGCTCTGGCTAGATAAAGAGACGATGGCGATGACAATGAGGACATTCGGTGCCGTTGCGCTCCTCGCATCCCGTACGTCGTTTGTCAAGCTTAACGTTGTTTTGCTGGCTGACTGATTGATCGGTCGCACGGGCATGTTGGATAGTCGCCGCGGCGCAGACGACGCTGTACATCCCGGGCTTTGACCCGCAGGCGATCACCGCGAACGAAGTCGGGACGGACGCGTCGGGGTACACGACTTGGGTGATTGGCCCGGGTGTGACGAGCGGGACGTACGTGGACCCTCCTGGTCTGGAAGTCGGATCCGGTGCGTTTAGGTTTTCTTGTCTCTGTCAGATCTCGACCCGAAGGGTGTTTTCATTGCTTATGCATTTTATTAACGTGCTTGTTGTCTTCTAGCCACGCTCGTTGCCGGCGCCACGGATGCGCACCTCGTGTACGAACAACCGCTGCTGAGCATGACGCTCTCGGAGGACTGCGGGATCAACAACGGCATTGCGGTCTGTACCGCGGTCGCGAATGTGGACGGGACGATCGCGACAGTCGTCGATACGGAGACGGCGACCGGGTTCGTGGTGCAGGGGAACGCAGCCGGGGCGACTGCGACCGGGTCTGCGTCGGGCTCGAGTGCCTCGGCGGGTTCTGGAGCGACTTCTGGGGCGTCCGCCACTGGAGGATCTGGCACTGCGGCGGCTTCTGGGACGTCCGGTGCCAGTACAGCGACGTCGACGAGTGGGAGTGGCAACGGCGCGGGGAGGGTGGGGACGTCGACGGTGCTTTCTGTCGGAGTCGTTGGCTTGGTTTCCGCATTCTTCCTTTAAAAGCAGCCGTTGTAGATCGT
This sequence comes from Sanguinoderma infundibulare, assembly GCA_032821775.1. Classification (NCBI taxonomy): domain Eukaryota; kingdom Fungi; phylum Basidiomycota; class Agaricomycetes; order Polyporales; family Polyporaceae; genus Sanguinoderma; species Sanguinoderma infundibulare. Next base: position 689,883 of record JAVLRN010000005.1, on the reverse strand, counting down.
ACGCGGGCCCCTTGGGCTCGGAGTTCTTGCTTTGGGTGTTCGTTTGTCGGAAGACGAATATTGAATGGAACCGTTTGGAAGCGATGAGCTTCAGTGCAACCTACGAGTTTGTCTGACGGGGCTTCTGTGCCCAAGACGCAAAGGGGCGAGGGTGAACTGGCGATTGGGCCAACTTTGTCTGCAGTGGGGGTGCGGTCACGGCGTGACGGAGCGCGTCCGAGTCCGCGTCCGGCGCGCGTCGGAGGAGATTCAGATGGCGGTTTGGGGAGGTGTGCGCGCTCGGAGGCTGCTCGCGTCTCTCTTCTCGTCTTCCATCCCGTCCGCTGCCAGCTTGTCGTCCACGAAGTACTCTGTGCACTCTACCGCCACTGGCACCTCTGTGCAACGCTTGGGATATTCCTGCCAGCAATACCTCACATTACCCTCTCAATCTCCCCCGCGTCAAGCTCCGAAACCTTCGGAACGGGTCCCACCTGCACCCACATGCCTGCAGACGAGCCTACAGCGGATGCTATAGCGAACAAGACCATGCCTCGACGTGCCGCCGCACAAAAGGCATCCAAACTCGCGGCCAAACAGCTCGACAGCGACGACGACGAGCGCACCGGACCCTTTCCGAGCCAGCCGTCTACCCCGAGGAGCCCAGTCAAGGTCACGTATGGCGGCAAGCGCAAGTACAAGCACATCCCTCCGATGCCCCGACAGCCCTCTCGAGCCCTGTCCCTGACCGAGTCCTCTCCGAACAGGCAGCGCACCAGCAATGCCGAAGCCGCAAGTGACCGTGGACGTGGGGGCGGACGTGGACGTGGCGGGAGGAGCCGCAAGAGCGGACGGACACGGACTGGCTCTCCCTCATCCTCTATCGAGAACAACTCCGTAGGCGAGTCCGACTCCGACGTTATCATCATCGAGGACAAGCCGAAGCCCGTCGTAGTCATCCCACTCCGCAATACCGGCAACGGGACAGTGACAGCAATCGCCAAGGCGGCCGGAAAGGCGCATGCACCGACCAGCAAAGGCCCCAGGAAGCGGCCGTTGTCGCGCTCCTCTTCGACCAGTTCAGCTAGCAGCCTCACTCCGGTGTCTTCGCCCGAAGTGGCGTTCAAACCACCTCCAGACTTCCCCGTGTTGGCACCCAGGCTCGCTCGACAGTTCCAGCGCGTACAGTCACAAATGCAGCACCCAACCGTCCCCAGGCCCCAGCCCCTCTCCCAGTCCAAGTCGCTTGATACCATCTTCGCGTTGGATTCGTCTGAATCCGAAGGCGAGAGCATGGACGAGGCGGACATGGGAAACCTGGTCTGGGTAAGCCTGGATTTGGCAGGCAACCTGGCCAACGTGGATTCCGATGAGGACACAATGTGGTGGCCGGCCAAGGTTCTTACATACTGGTCATGTATATCTTCGGAACTTACAATGTTAACGTCTATCCCCAGGTCGATCTGCCGAAACCGCTAATGCGTGTTTCGCTCTTTGGCGACCCACCAGGGCCACGGCAACTCGACGTGCCCAGACCATCAACTTCGAACGTTCGCTCAATCGAGCTTGAAGGCCGCATACGCTTCCACGAGGACAACTACCGCCCTGTGCGGCGGACGTCCGTGCCGTCTTCTCCCCGCAAAAAGCGGAAACTTGACATCGACATTGTTTGGCGAGAGGCTCGTGATGCCATGGTTAACGTGCACGAGGGCAGGGACGACCTCCAGGCTGGTTCTTCCTCCCTTCCGTCCCGTCGGAATGGCACCACGAACGGTAAGGGGAAAACGAAAGCGGACCCGAAAGGCAAGGGCAAAGGCAAAGCCTCTGACTCCGACATGGATGTTGGCGAGGACGTCGGCTTGGGGGACTTCGATGTCGACTCGAACGTCAAGGTTGAACGACCGTGGCGTGCGCCGTCTCCGAACCCACTTCTCGAAATCCCCGGCGAGCTCGTGCTCGCACGCGAGTCCAAGTCCAAGACGCAGTACTGGCCGGCGAAGATACTCGCATACATCAGGCCGAAGAAGTCATCGCAGAAGCCCAAGTACAAGGTCGTGTTCTTCGACGGGTGCATGAAGCAGATCGAGCACGAGCTGTTCTGGACGACGACCGACGACGAGTTCGCAACCTGCAACGTACGTTCTTGCCCATCGTCCCTGCAGCTTTTGGCGTGCACATGCAACTAATTAAATAATGTATTACCTACAGTTGGGCGAGTGCACCGAAAACTACGGCCTCGACGCAGACAACGACACGATCGACGACTCTGACGACGCTCAAGACTTCGCGCGCCCCTTTGCGCCCAAAGACGAGGAGACGCTTCGTGCACCCAGCCCGGTCCCGCGCCTCCCCGCTCCCGACGCCGTAGCGTTCGAGAACGAGCTGAGTATTGCAGAGCAGTTCGAGTATGTGAAGCCCGTGCTCGCCGCCGTGCTCGACGACACGTACGGCCCGGCGACAGGGCGGAATGCGGGGTTCATGCGTGGAGGTGGTGCGCGGAGGAAGGTGCTCGACGCTGTGCCTCCACGGGGCAGCCTGAGTGCGGAGAATAAGGAGGAAGTCGCGTTCCTGGTGAGGTCATGGGCCTGGCGCCGGGAGAAGAGGCGGGAGATGGGGGTGAGCGTCGAATATCCTCGTGACAAGCTCTATCCTCCTCCGCCCAAGGACAAAGGGCGGGCCGTTGGGGAGGCGTGGACTGCTCGTGTCGATAGAGTGAGTTCCGTCTGTCCACCTCTTGTGACCACGGTTCTTGAGCCTTTAGACTGCGGAAATGCTCATGATCATGGGATTCGTAGGACGACGACGATGCGGATAGTGTGCTCACAATTCTCTCCAACGATGACACCGAGGTGACCGCTACATTTTCCGGTATTCACTCGACGATATGCCTAACTGCGAGTTCGTCCTGTCTCGTGCAGCTCCTCCCGCAGTCGGAGCCGGAGGCTCCCCCCTCGTCGTTTGCGCTGACGGAGAACGACACGGACGTGAGTCGTTTCCCCATTTGATATGGTTTTGAGTTTCAATGCCCAAATTTCCGATGTTCTTAGGACGAGAAGGGGACGTCTGTATCTGTACGGCATGACGCTCCAGACCATGAGGTTAATAGTTTCGAGGCATATCCGCAGTTGTTTTCCAGACGACCCCCAACAAATGATCGGCAGGTCGCAGCCCCAGCCTCAGCCCCAGATACGGTTCCTGAAGACGCGGTTGACGATTCGGCTGCCATGATGGCCAGCCCCACGACCGAGCAGCCGAGCGCGACCGAGGTACGTGTCAATGTTATCTGCTGGTCCTCGGCCCGTGCGATACTCAACGCATATGGGTAGAACGTGCGCATGTCCACGCCTGCGCAGATCCAAGATGCAGAGACGGCAGCAATTGTTCCCGCGTCGCTGGCAGAAGACGACAAGGAAGTCGCCGACGGCAAAGAAGGGGCACCGACCACGGCACCGGATGAAGCTGGACCCGCGGTGGCGGGTGCGCACCCCCCCTCGCCCTCGCCTCCGCCCCCGACGGCCGGACGTAGAACGTTCCAGGACCTGGACGCCGTGGAGAAAATAACGGTGAGATTGGCTTCAGATCCTCTAGAACGGGAAAGGTTCGGCTAGCTGACCGGGGGTCCCCTCGTCCTCGTTCTCATCTCCTTCTCCGTTCGCGCGGGGAACCGTGCGACTGCGAATTCCAAACGAATCGAATTCGTGGCGTGCCCCGCGCAGTACTGCAACAACGTCCTGCTGCAGGAGGCGATCCTCCAGCTCCTCCTGTGGCGCACGGGCCAGCGCACCGCGCTCGGGCTGCTCGAGCCGCGAGAGGAAGACCGGCTGCACGCGCGCGCGACGGAGGAGGGCGAGAAGACGAACTGGGTGCACGACATCATACGGATGCGGCAGGCTGTAGAGAAGACAATGCTCCCGTCCGCGAAGGCGGGCTCGAAGGGGAACGGGGGCGATGCCGGCGGCACCACGCGCACGGGGCGGCCTCGGAGGGGTGTGGCTGTTTGAATGGGACTGTCGTCGTCCGTCGATGTGCTTGTTTTGTTATGCTGAACTCTGAACGTGAGTGCCGAACTTTATTATTTTTCTCCCTCCCGCCCCGTTTCTTTCCCCTTTGCCGTACACGGCAGTCCGGATTGTCGCTGCTCGGCAACTTACCACTCGTCACCCTCGTCGTTATCTCACTATCTCTATCTAGGCCGGATGCGGGCGCAAACTGTACACGCGGGAGCGCGGGCAGGAGGAAGCGAGGGATTTACGGAACGCGAAGGGGCGGGCGCAATTGCGCGCCGGGCGCGGTGACGCGGTACCAGTCCCCGAAAGCTACTGGGTGGGGAGGGGCTGCAGCACACCGACTGAATGCAAATGCACAGGAATCCAGGGGAACCCAGGGCCGCCCCGAGAGCTGGAAGGCCCCCTCTCTGTCCGCTATCTGATACATATACCTCCTGATACCGCCTCGTGCCCGCACGCATCGAAGGCTAGTTGCGATCCTGTCGCCATGTTCGACTCCGTGAAGCCTTGAGAAGGCCCCGGGGCCCCAGGGCCGTTGCGGGCGACTCAAAGGAGGAAACTCCCAGCACGCGAACTCAATTGCAACACACGTTTACGACATGGGCTTACGCGCCTTGTTCCTCGGAAGACCATTGGTCGCCGCACGCCTGGAGCGTCCGACGGGTAACTTGAGCACGTATGTGGTAAGTACAATATGGAGCGCTGCTGGGGCCAGGGCCACTCGTCTCTAGCGGTTCCTCGCGGACCCATGCGCAGTGCGAGCGCGAAGCGTCCAGTGCCTCAGCATCCCCTTCTGGAAACGCTGGGACCCGAACCTGAACGCGCAGAGAACTGAACCTGGTGCCGTGCCGTGTCCGGGTTGGTCCCCCCGCGCTGTGATTTGCAGCCGCGTTCGCGCCGTTCCCCGCACGGTGGCGAGCTTCGAGATCGTTCTCACAGCGGCCCACGCTCGACGTGGTGCAGAACCCGGGCGGGGCTTCGTGAGCATATGCTCCTGCGACGCCGCTGAGGGGGAGGCTCGCAGCTGCGGCCTGACGGCGAATGTCGAATGTCTGCAGGCTGTGGTTGATCTTCGGATTCAAAGCTGACGGTAACCGCAGGCCGAGTACTAGTGGGTCTCAGCTGTTTTGCGAGTTGCGTTCCGCTCTGTCTCCTGTTTCATTAAGAAACGACAGTATCGACGTCGTTGAGTCCGAGTCCGTCGGCGAGGCCAAAACGGTACTCGCACACACACACACCGTGCGGGTGCTTTGATGTTGCCTAGGTACCCCGGAACGAGGGAGGAAAGCGTTGTGTTCCACTGTCGCGCGCAGGTGCGAATATGGACGTGGGCAAGTTCGCGGTGGGAGATTTTATACGACGCAAGGGGCGATGCTGGGAGCGTGGCCTTATTCGTCGGATGGTGGCGCGCACGGGTACGTCGTCTGCACAGTTCCATCAAGACGGAGGCGAGCTGAGGGTGGTGCCGTGTTCGGTGTACGGCCGACCAGATCGTAATAATAAGATGCGTAATATCGTCACTTGAGCGTCACGACAAGCCGGGGATTAGCACATAAGTCATACGCTACATGCTGGCAACATGTCCTGGTCCGTTACAAATAATATAAGTGTCGTGAACGAGAGAGCGGGAGCGGGAGAGAGGTGCAAGGTTCATTCGTCACGGAACGACGCCGAGTGTTCGTGGTTACCTCCGCTAAACGTCCGTGCGATGGCCTGCCGCGGGGCAAGCGAGGAAAGGTTGATGTGGGAGGAGTTGCGGGATCGCGACTGGAGCGATGACACGCTGCCGTTGGACATGAAGCTCCCGTCAGGGAGCCGCGGCGAGCTCGGAACAAACGACGTCGCAGTGCCGTTGGGCTCGTTGTGCGGGGCGAGGCTGTTCGCTGTCGGCGTCACGGGGAAGGAGAATGATCGCAGTGGCGAGACGCGGACGGGGGAGGGTTGTCCGGACAGGGTCATCGCGTCCCTGCTGAGGATGAGCGGAGCTGGGCGCGAGTGGCGGTATCCGGAGTTGGAAGCCAGTCGTTGGATGGGGCGGAGAAACTGGTTGAACGACAACCCGGCACCTGACATGGAGCGCGGGGGTGAGGGCGGAACGCCGCCCGTGAGTGACAGGCCTTCTTCCATCATATAACCATCTGCGAGGTATGAGCGGTCACGTTTGTTGACGAAACGTCGGACGGTGCTTCGTATGCGGTGACGCAGGCGGTATAATGTAGCGGTGAGAAGTGCGCAGATGGATAGATAGAAGACGAAGGCGACGGGAGAGAAACCGAGCTGATGTCGAGTCAGGGAAGACGGCAGGTGGTGGGAGATGCTGTCCTCGAGCGCGTCGAAATCCAAGAATGGGGGACGAATGGGTTGAACGGGGGATGTGGAGATGTCGGGAATATCGTCGAGTGGATCCACAATGGGCTTCGCCGTCGCGGACGCAGCGGGAACCTCTCTGCTCGCCTCGAGGACCATTTTGCCCAGTGTCCAGCTGATCGCAATGTCTCCGACAGTGTCCATCGATTGGAAAGAGGGTCGACCGAGGCCCTTGGATTGTGCCTGGGCTATGACCTGCTCTCCTCCGGCGGTGACATTCCCTCCGGCGTCGACAATGCGAGGCATGCCAATTCCCTCATGGAGGACGTTGACGATCCACGCCGCCTTGAAACATTGCATCTGCAGCCGCGGGATCTCCACGTCTAGCCCCCACTTGCCCGTGTCGACAATGACCCCGCCTTCTTCGACCTCGCCATCCCCGCCGAGGTGGCCTTGCTTCCGCTTCTCCTCGTGGTCTTGAAGAATGTGGGTCCAGTCCTGAGCACAGAACTCAGACGCCGCGCGTTCGTACTGGACGACGTCATAGGCCCCACCGAGACCGAAGCTCTGCTCGGTCGAATACCAGTACTCGGAGACGCCGATGAAGTGGGACACCTTGAAGTCTATCGGCGGGACGTACACGCCATTGAACAGGCAATGTGAGTCCGGACACGGGGCGTCCTTGTTCAAAAGCGGAAGAGTGTTCTGAAGACACTGCTCCCAGGAGCCGGTGCCGACGAAGTTGTGTGGCATTTTGGCGTGTTCGGAGGCAGAGTCCGGTTGGACGGGGGTGTTCAAGATGGTGAGGTCCTTCGGAAGACATGGATCGTCTATGTGCACCTCAGGGTCGGTGGACAGTGTTCGGTTGGTCTCGTACTCGTTTATGAGACGGCCGACATAGCGCTCCCGCGCCTGGTTCGTACCATAGCCCAGCCATGTAGTGACGAACACTTTGTGGTGAATATCGTTACCGTCGAGGAGACGTAATCTAACGTCTAGGAGATTTTGGGCCCGCTCCTGCTCCTCTTTGCTGGGCTCGAAAGCGATCTGGGTGGACGCACCGCCCATGTCCAGGAAACCGTAGGTAAGACGAACGTCGTCTGACCCCTTGAAGCCGTCCATTAGGTAGTTGACGGCGATCCAACCGAACAGACCCTCCTCCTCGCCCGTGATGATGCGGACACTAGAACCGCACGGTCCATTGGACGAGGGGTCGTCAATCTTGAAGTTGGAATGGAATCTGAGGAAGTCGCAAGCGGCGGAGAGCACTTGGGCCTGCTTCTCTGGAGTGAGCAAGCGCATTCCGGCGGTCGCGAGCAGAAACAGTGGCGTTTCCGGCTGCAATGACGGGGGTATGTGTGTTCGCGCGTGCTCAAGCAAGGGTACGAGGTATTTGCCTATACCCTCGATATCGTCCGCGAAAGAAGATAGCCCTAATTTCGAGGGAGGCTTCTTAGTTCTATCACATGAGACGTCGAGCTCTGAATACACTTGCCTGGTTCGGCTTTCACAGACCAATCCTCCCCGTGCTCCGTCCCCTTTCCAACCTGCGGGAGACTGCGTAGTGCATCCGCACCTTGCTCTAGACGGACGGTGCGCGCGTCCTTCCAGCTATAGATCTGTAGACGCGACCCTGACGAGCCTGCGTCTATAACGACACCGAAGCGGCGAGACGAGAGCCATTGATCGACGACAGTAGGCGGGGGCATTGACAAGCATCAGCAAAGGTCACGAGTTTCGCCTAGACGAGCATGCAAGAAGCTTGCGTCTGTACGGCGAGGACGGTGCGGGAAGTGTGGAGAGGGTCGTGGGCTAGTGGTCAATGTCGGTGTACATGGACGGGATGAAGACGAGTGAGTGGGCCGTGCTGGCCGCGCGCGTTTCGCAGTTGGCTCCCATCACTGTCCCCGGCGCGGCGGTCCCGCCTCTGCCTCCACTTCTCTCCATCGCCCCTCATCGCGCTCTCTGCTTGCTGTGTCCGAGTCACTCGAAAACTCACTCCTGATTGGAAAGCGTCACTACGATAGGCCAACGTTTAATTGGGGGAGGCAGGGCAGGTCAAACGTGACGCGCAGAGGAAATAAAATGGTGCAAAGGACAAGGACCGAAGGTAGAGTGCTGCCCCTCGTTCAATTTGATGGTCCGTTCACAGTCGCACAGGTCCCTCGCAGGCCGAAACGCTCCTTCGCGTTACCTCGGGCATCGCAGCTGAGCTCATCAAGGCCCACGATGCCAATCAGACCGTGTCCCTCAACGAACTCCGCGCTAAGATGAGCAAGAAGTTCGGATTCGGAGGGGTGCCCAGACTGGTGGACATTATCAGTGCTATCCCAGATGACTACAAGAAAGCTTTGCTTCCGAAACTCAGAGCACGTCCCATTCGGACGGCGAGTGGGGTATGTCGGCCGGAGTCTCCCCGGACGAGCATGCTCACATATGCGAAAGATTGCTGTGGTAGCCGTTATGTGCAAGCCTCACCGATGTCCGCACATCGCCATGACGGGAAACATTTGCGTGTGCGCTCGACCTTCGTCTTTTGCCGAAGAGACCGCTGACGACCCTGCAGATACTGTCCAGGAGGACCCGACTCGGACTTCGATTACAGCACCCAGAGCTATACAGGTTACGAACCCACCAGTATGCGGGCCATCCGAGCGCGCTATGACCCGTATGAACAGACACGAGGCCGCGTAGAGCAGCTCAAAAGCCTTGGGCACAATGTGGACAAGGTCTGCCGTAATCTTCCCTGCCTGTACCCAGTCACTCAACCGCTTGTCAGGTTGAATTCATCATCATGGGAGGCACGTTCATGAGCATGCCAGAAGATTACAGGAACGCGTTCGTCGCCCAACTCCACAACGCGCTGTCCGGATTTACCGGATTGGATGTCGATGAAGCAGTCCGGTCTGTGCCGTGCGCTCCCTTATCCTGCGAAGCCGCTCATTAAACTCTCTTTGCAGCTACTCGGAATTAAGCAAGTCCAAGGCGATCGGTATTACGATAGAAACACGCCCCGATTACTGTTTGCGGCCTCACCTCAGGTAAACCGAACACGGATACGTTAGCGTTCATCGATATCAGTCAGACTCACCCTGTCCACAGTCAGATGTTACGGTACGGGTGCACTCGTCTCGAGATAGGCGTGCAGTCGGTCTACGAAGACGTCGCGCGTGATACGAACCGCGGCCATACCGTGCGCGCAGTCTCCGAGTCATTCCACCTCGCCAAAGACGCAGGGTTCAAGGTCGTCGCGCACATGATGCCCGATCTGCCGAACGTCGGCGTCGAGCGTGACTTGGAGCAGTTCAAGGAGTATTTCGAAAACCCCGCGTTCAGAAGCGACGGTCTCAAAATTTATCCGACCCTGGTCATCCGAGGCACAGGGCTTTACGAGCTCTGGCGGACGGGGAGGTACAAGAATTACACTCCCAACGTCCTCGTTGACGTCGTCGCGCGGATTTTGGCACTAGTGCCTCCGTGGACACGCGTGTATCGAGTGCAAAGGTGTGTGTCAGAAGCCCCGGCCACACTCGCCCATTGATAGCCTTTGACTAATATTGGCCCCGATCGCAGAGACATCCCGCTTCCTCTCGTCACCAGCGGCTGCGAGAACTCTGGCAACCTCCGCGAGCTGGCGTTAAACCGCATGAAGGACTTCGGGGCGGAATGCCGCGATGTTCGCTTCCGCGAAGTGGGCGTACGTCGTATCTCCATAATCCTATACAACGAATTCGGGGTTTGCTAATTGTCGGGCGGCGTGCTTACCACACGCATTTCGGGCTTTCCGATTCACGACGATGACGACGACGTCACCATGCGCTTCGAAAAAAAAAACCGCGCTCTTTCTCCCCTACCTGAATCAATCCGTCCAATCTCGATATCTCATGGCCCATGGCCCCATCGCGCAAATCGTGCCCACCTCACCCCGCATGCCGTTGCGGTTTGCGCCGCAGATCCACGAGATACACCATAAGGTCCGCCCGGAATCCGTGGAGCTCCTCCGTCGGGACTACGCCGCGAACGGGGGGTGGGAGACGTTCCTGTCCTACGAGGATCCGGAGCGAGATATCCTCATCGGACTGCTTCGGTTGCGCAAGTGCTCTGACGAGGGCACGTTCCGGCCGGAGCTGGTGCGGCGCGAGCAGGGTGGCTGCAGCATCGTCCGCGAGCTGCATGTGTATGGCACGGCCGTGCCCGTCCACGGGCGCGATCCTACAAAGTTCCAGCATCAGGTACGTACCAACACGAGATTGTCCGCCGCGAACCTTATCTCCGGCGCGGTGTCACGGACGCGGCGACGCTCAACCGTTTTTGCACGCAGGGGTTCGGCACGCTGCTGATGGAGGAGGCGGAGAGGATCGCGCGTGAGGAGCACGGGAGTGTGAAGCTCGCAGTCATCTCGGGTAGGTGATCCCGCGTCCCCGTTTTTAGCCTTGGGTTTCACCGAGATGTTTTCAGGCGTTGGCACTCGAGACTACTACCGCCGGCTGGGGTACGAGCTGGATGGTCCATACATGAGCAAGTCGTTGCTGTAGATCGTACTAATAAACCATGAGGCATTACAGACACTTGTAGTAGTACAGTACATGTATCGTAGCGTGCTTTCCAGAATCTCCATTGTATCCGTACCGTCTATGAATGGGTATGACTGATCTTCAGAAAGGCGTGGTCATGGCTGAGCCTCGGACTCCTGGTCTCCGAGCACGAACGTCTGGAAATTGGGGAACACGAGCTCCTCCTCGACCGTCTTGCGGATCACGTCCTGTATGAAGCGCTCGACGCGGCCGACGTTCTTGAGGACGTGCTTGTCCGCCTGGCCGATCTCGCTCTCGATGTAGATCGTCGGAAGCAGCCTCTGGCCGATGGGCAGCGGCTTGCCCGCCCTCGCTCCCCCACCCCCAGCAGACGCCGGCGCCTCGTCCTCCGCTTCGACCGGAGTGCCGGACGAGGGCGTGTCGCGCTTCGGGCGGTCGCAGCCCAGCGGGCCGTACGGGTCGAGCTCGTCGACGATGCAGAGGTGGACGCGTCTGCGCTCGCCCTCGTATGCGACGACGACCTCGCCGTTGAAGAAGAGGCCGGTGACGGAGAGCTTGATCGGGAGGGACATGAACATCGGCGAGGGGTAGTTGATGAGCAGCGAGGTGGTGAGCGTGATGCGGAGGTTCGACTGCCAGGCGATGTGCAGGTGCAGCTGGAGGTTTGGGTGCTGCGGCGGGGGCGGCGGGGGCGGTCGTGGCTCCTCGTCGAGGCACCGGGACTGGGACTGGGACAGGGGCGACTCGAGCTCGTCTCGCGAGACGCGTCTTTCGAGCGTCGGCGGCGTCCGGCTCGCGGCCATGGATGCCGGAGGGGCGTTGGACACGGCAGACATGGCGGAGAGGTATAGCGACGGGGAGGGGTATGACGGCCGGAGGTCGGCCAGGTTCGTGAACGCGGGGCTCCAGATGTCCCTCGGGGAGCGCAAGAACGGGGTCGAGTGCAGCATGTCCATGCCCATGCCCATGCCCATGCCCATACCCATGCCCATCCCCCCCATGCCCGGCCCCATCCCATAGCGCACATGCGGGGGCAGGAGGTGGTACGCGGGCCCCTCCTCCCCGACGCCCTTCCCGCGCACGGCCCTGCGGGAGACCCACTCGAACCCGTCGTCGTCCGCGATCTCTGTGGCCTTCACCGGGGCGCCGTGCGTGCCGTCCGCGTCCTCGCCCTCGTCCTCCTCGTCGTCCTCGAGGAAATCGCGGTAGATGTCGCGCAGGTCGACGAGCTCGACGCCGGGTGCGTCCGAGCCGAAGTCGAAGGAGGTGACCTCGATGGGCCCAATGAAGGACGGCCGGGCGGTGTTGGCGAGCTGCCGGTTGATGAGATCGACGAGGGTAGAGGCCAGGGGGGAGTCGAGTCTATTCCATTCGAGGTCTATGGACATGGTGACAAGCCGAGCCTGCACGGACTGGCAGAGTGCAAGTGTGGCCAAACTGTGGCTACAAGTGGAAGCGCTCGCGATTGGCGCCGATCTCCACCAAGGCGCCAGTTGGATGCCAGACCGGCGAAAATGTGGTGTATTGGGGTATGAAATGGTATGGACGACATTGTGGCTGGCGCGTGCACTGCATGCTACGACACGCTGGTATCTGGCAACCTCAGCAGTCAAGCAACCAAGCAACAAGTACTGTAACTGTAGGCGCAAAAACATTATACAGAAGACCAACTATCGTAACTACTTAGTCTAGTGCTCGTGCCATCCATACGATAGACGGCGGTCCGTATGTAACCCGGACAACGGTCTGTGTTAGATCTCATAACGAACGGCAGTGTCTACGTGTGGCAAGAGTCTTTGCAGTTGCAGGGGTGATGGCAGGTGCAATTGGGGGTATCGTGTGCGGAACGTCGTGAGCTAGTGCAGGAGCTAGGCTGGTCGTGTACAATAAGAATTATTGCCGCCGTCCGTTGGTATGTGTACCGAGGTTGGAGGACGAGTTGGCGTGAGGAGGGTAAGGCGGGGTCGGGATTGGGGCCGGCGAGGGCGTTCGCGAAGGGAAGGGAGAGCCGTAAGGCGCGTTCAGATACCGTGCGGTATCCAGCGTTTCGCCAAAGCGGTCGGACCCACTTTCAGGCTTGTCCGCCAGCCCGAGTGCGCTGGCGAATGCCCGTGGACTGCCGAATGGCGAACCTCTCCTCTTCTCGGGAGGCAACTGTCCGATAATGGGCGCGTCGCGCTCAACTGGCGTGCCGGGGAACGACGGGATTGCAACCTTTCCGGGGATGACGCTGGTGATGGCGACAAGCTCTTTCCCCGGGGGTTGGTTGTACATCCATGTCGCGACCAGCACGATGCTCGAACCGGTGACGAAGGTGGGGGTGATGCGGAATCCGAAGAGCACGACCGACGCGAGGAAAGACAGAACGATCGACAGACTCGTGGCGAATCCTTTAAGGATATTGTCCGAGTATTTGATGACTACGGCCGTGATCAAACCGCCCAGAACCTGGATGCTGACCGTCGCCCACGCCCAGCCTCCAAAGTTCCTGAGTAGGTTGGCCCAGATGCCACCACGAGCAGGATGGTGGGTCTCGAAGAAGAGGGGAAGGATGGCGGGGAGAAGCGAAAATAATGATAGTTGTACATTACGGACCCAGAGGTCCGCTTTCGAGTTTTTGAGGACCATCTCGAAGTAAACGCCGGCAAGTCCAGACGTGAAGCAAGCCGCGGCTACCGCACCGAAACCCTTGAGTGGGCTCATGATGTGGATGTGGAGAGGCGCGGATTCGTGCGCGCTACCGACGGGGGTGTTGGCGGGAACCTGTCTGGTAGCAAGGGTCTGAAGCTGGACGATGCCAACACCGATGGCCAAGAGGAAGAGCGAGATCCATTTTGAGGACGACAGCCGCTTGCGCAGGAGCGCGACGGAGAAAGCGGCCGTGGTCAAGATCTTCATCTGGTACGTCACCTGGAACGTGGCGACCGGCAGGTTGCTGATCGCCACGAACTGGAGCGAGTTCTGGACGACGTAGAGGAGCGCGGGGATGGAAAGCTTCCAGCAGTCCGGGCTGAAGATCTCGTGGCACACGCGCCGGAACGCGAAGAACCAGCCCGCGGCTCCCAGGCCGGATGCGTCCGAGGCGTACACGACGCGCAGGAAGGCGATGACAAAGGATATCGAGCCCTTGAGCATCTCGTTCAAGAGCACGGCCGTCGCGGGCGAGTACGACTGGGCGGCGGGGATGGACACTCGCGAGTAGTGCATGACGATCGACAGGGCCGCATTCTGGACGGCGAGCGTGATCAGCCTGTGGGAGGGACACCGGGGATTAGCGTCCGAGACGTGCTGTGACGGGAGCACTGCGATCCGACTTACGACACGTATTTCAGAGGCAGACCGCAGACAGTCGGTCCACTCCCACCGTCCGAAGTCGGGCCCGTCGCGTTCGTGGGGGAGTTGATGGTCGGCAGCTCGGCAGTGTCCAGCTGGGGGAGGATGGGTGCCAAGCGAGGGCTTGAACGCACGGACGGAGGTCTTGAACCCGGCACATCATCATCGAGCGAGATGGAGGAGGCCGCACTGGTGCGAACGGTCGGATACGGCCTGTGGTACATGTCTGGCGAAGGCGGGGCCGACATGCCGAGAGCGGGAGCTCTGCGCGGTACGGTCGAATGAGTGGCCATGTGCTAGCCAAGAGGGCCGGGCGCGAGTCTACGGTCTGGAGGATGGTTGGGGGAGAAAGAAAAGGAGAGCTGGCCAGCTATGCCGGACAGCTAGCAGCGTCAAGAGCGGACTGGCTGCGCGTGGTGGAGCTCGTCGTCGTCGTGGACGATGGGAGGAAGCGAACCACCGGCGGAAGCACGCTCGCATCGACTCTATTGCGACTCCATCCGCAGGCGCCTCAGCTTACTCCAGCCTCAACGGCCCGCCTCATTGCCAGCACATCATTTTTTTCCACATCAATCAGGATTTTCAGGCCGTTCGTGGTCGAGAGAAACGTCATGCATTCCTATGTTATGAACACCATCTACACCGTACTATACACCCCGCAATGCACAGTCGTCCGTCCATAGATTATAGAACGGTTCCACGTTTCCCAACGGTTTCCACCAGCCTACAAAGGGACAGTTAGAAGCAGAACGCAAATCGGAAATGTCCTGATGAACGACGGGAACCTCAGCCTCGCCTTTACCTCTTCACACGCACCCTACTCATGAGAATAAACATTGGACAAGCCAAAGTATGTGCGACCAAGCTGCAGCGACAACGGCAGACCCTTGCACGGCTCCCGCCCAAACAAGTGCCCGCCAGGGTGCCACAGACGTTCACACACGTGGGTGCGTTATGTTACCAGGTTTTTCGTCACAGGTTCCCGCCGCTCATCGTCACCAAGCAGAGAGGACTCACAGGAAATATATTGCCCGACCACTCCTAGCATCCTACGACACAAGGGCTAGTCCAACAAGAAGCATGTAGATGATCCCCAGGTGATCCTGCGTCCTCGCCTCTCGACCAGAGGGAAAAGCAATCAGCAAAGATTGTTTTTGAGACATCCAGCTCGATCTCCGACGCTTGTCTGGACCGTCCAACCCACGAGAAGCAAAGCCTGTGAGGGCAAGCAAGGAAAGGACAGCAATTTGTCGTCGATGGTTTTGGAGGACGGGCAGAGACAGACGAGACCCTCTTATACCCTCTCCGGCATCCTCCGGAGCGGCGACAATCTGTGCAAAGTCCGCCGCCCGAGTTTCTGTAGACGCGCATTTCGTTCACGCATCCTCGTCAGAGCTAGTCTGCATGGCTACCCCTGCGCCGTCTCAGTGCGCTGCCCTCCTTCGACGGTCTACACTCCCGCCTTCCCATCCTGCTCCGTCGCAATTCGCTACCCTCCTTCGACGATCCAAGTTCGCGTCGTACGACCCGCAAATCGACCAGGTCTACACCACCTTCGACGGCCATGCCGCGCGTGGCAACTTTGGGCTGAAGCGGCCCCTCGCGCTTCACAGGAGGAACGCGCACATCACCGTTCAGGCCATGGACTCGCGCGAGCTGCAGACGGTCTGGAAATCCGCGGAGCGGCAGAACAGGTGGATTAGGATGTGGGACGAGGTCGGAGTGACGCCGAAGGTGGGACGGGAGGCAGCGTGGCGTGACAAGTTGGGGCTGTTGGACGTCGAGGTACATTTCCTCGTGGACTCGGAGTTCACGCGCACGGAGGAGTCGGTAGAAGCTCGGGAGACGGCAGCGGAGCTGGCGGAGACAGAGGAGGAGACGTTCTTGGCCGAGGAAGAGATGGAGAGACTGGTAGAGCCGGAGGTGCTGGTGAAGATGAGCCACGCCGTGCCCAATCTGGACGCGATGTCGGAGACCGAGTTCAGGCAATACCTCGTCCGCCTCAGGTCCCTGCGCCCCGCATTCCTGCAGTTCCTCCAGACGAAGTACAAGAACGGTACCCACGGCGGCAAGACGCTCTTCCAGCACTCGCTACGTGGCGGCGATGACTTCCGCGAGTTCCTCCAGAGCCACGCGTACCAGGAGTATCGCAAGAAGCGTCCCCGCTATATCGAGCAGCAACCCCATCGCTTCGCTGGTCTCTCCTACACCCACGCGCCCGACATCCAGACTTTCAAGACCACCAAACCCCACATCGGCCGCATCCTCGGTGATACCGTGTCGGACCGCACATCCGAGCACTATGTCGTCGCCTCTGCTGGCATGACCTCGAGGTTGAATACCGGCGCGAAGGGCGAGGAAACCGACCAGGTCTCCAGCTTCCGTTTCACCAGCGCGACCCTGTTCTGTCCCCCGGAGGTTGTGGGCCCCGGACAGAAAGGCCTGAAGGGGGCATCCGTTGGCACTCTTCTTCGCGTCGATTCCCCTGCCGTCGCATACAAGGAGGAAAACCCGTACACCCCCGGCACGAGGGAGTACGTCGTGTACACCAACCAGAAACGTGCCCATAACGCTATGGGCATCACCGCACCTCCGCCGCCACGGGCACAATTCACAGTCTCAAAAGACAAGGAAATTCCTGCGCAAAACCTCCTCTCCGCGCTGTATAAGATAACCTCCCCGCCTGAATCGTCCTCGTGAGGCATTCACTTCGTATAGCTCACGGTTTAGGGACTGCAGATGGTGACCGGACCATTGCGGCCAGATGCAACGTTCACCGCTGTAGTGTTCCGTCAGTAGTACAAGGGCTTGATTGTCATCCACCCCCTACATATACTCGTATGGTCATCATATTGCTAGAAGACGCTGTAATGCCTCCCCAATATTGCCATTTGCCTGAGCGAGGATCTTCTCGGCTTGAGTACGAGTGACTTCGAACTCCTGGACCTGCGAAACTGTTGAGCGTGAACCTTTCAGACGCTGCGCGATCTCAACTCACAATCAAGTCAATATCCTCAGCTCTGTGCGAGCTCGGGGCAGCTTTGGCGGGCTTAGGATAAGGCCTGTCGAGTCGCAATGTGCGGCATGCATCCTCGAGCTTGCCTTTCGAGTACGAGTTCCCGTCCAAGAACTGGTGGTTTGTAAGCTCGTGGTGACACCTCCAGATGAAGTATTCATACGTTCGCAATGACTTCTGGCTCCGGCAATCGACCGTTGCTCCGTAGACTGGCCATCGTGGTGTGAGCAATGGTCACTTCTGATTCCACCTGGTCAACCTTGGGCAGCTTGAAGTTGATCGTGGCACGTGAGTAGATAACCATGTGGGAACCATGTGGCCAAACAAACCTTAGAGCGGCTTAGCAGGGAAAGTGGCTGCAGTTCTCGTTTCTCGTTTCTCGCTCCTTTCCTCTGTCCTCTCGCTCTCGCCGTTATGGACACCTTCGAAAACTTTCAGTACGAGACCGCCTCCTCCTACGGCGGCATCAGCGTCGTGGACGATACCTCTTCCGTCTACACTGCGAATACCACTACAAGCGCAAGCCGCCTCCCGGCTGATCTAGAAAGTCTTTCAATTGCGGACGATCGCTCCTTCACTTCCTCTCCCAACGGACACTCGCATTCCGGACATAGCCAGACTCTCAGTAGAGGTCCTATAGATGAAGACTTTGACGCGGTCTTAGACGACCTGAAGGATGAAGGACAGGTGGACTTGCCCCCCCATGCCTGCAGGTGAGTCAAGCTCGGCTCCGGACAGGATATTTTGCGCCTGACACACCGCCTCAGTTACTGCGGCATCCACTCCCCCGCTTCGGTAGTCAAATGTCTCATTTGCTCCAAGTGGTTCTGCAATTCTAGGGGCAACACCTCTGCGTCTCACATCGTGAACCATCTCGTCCGCGCAAAGCACAAGGAGGTCATTCTGCACGGCGAAAGCCCCCTCGGGGAGACAATCCCCGAATGCTACAACTGCGGTAGCAAGAATGTCTTCATGCTCGGCTTTATTCCTGCCAAGAGTGACACGGTCGTCGTTCTTCTCTGCCGGTACGTGCTCCTATTGCTGCCACTTGGGTAACTCAATTTACGCGCGTTACCGCAGTCAACCCTGTGCCGCCGTTTCCAAAGACATCTCGTGGAACCCTTCCCTGTGGGCGCCACTCATCGACGACCGTTCGTTCTTGTCCTGGCTCGTCAAGCCGCCCAGTGAACAAGAGCAGCTCAGATCCCGCCAGATTTCCTTCCAGCAAATTAACCGACTTGAAGATCTGTGGCGTGAAAACGCTAATGCCACTCTTGACGACCTCGAGAAGCCGGGCGTGGACGACGAGCCTCAGCCGGTCATCACACACTATGAAGACGCCTACCAGTACCAGAACATCTTCGGGCCGCTCGTGAAGATCGAAGCTGACTACGACAAGCGGCTCAAGGAGTCGCAGACACAGACCGATATCACCATTCGGTGGGACCTCGGCCTGAACCAGAAGCGCGTAGCCTGGTTCTGCCTGCCCAAGCTGGAAAGCGGGGAAGTCCGCCTCGCTGTTGGCGACGAGCTCCGACTCAAGTACAATGGCAGCTTGCACAAACCTTGGGAGGGTGACGGACATGTCATCAAGATTCCCAACAGTATGTTTTGTATTACGTCTGACAAGATCAAGTCACTGATCATATGCGCGTCAGATGTCTCAGATGAGATAGGGCTGGAGTTAAGGCGGTCGGAAGGCGTCCCGACGGAAATCACGCATGGGTATACGGCCGATTTCGTGTGGAAGTCGACAAGCTTTGACAGGATGCAGTTGGCGATGAAGACGTTCGCCGTGGATGAGAAGAGTGTCAGCGGGTACATCGTGAGCGCCCACCTTGCCCTGATTCCTTCAATGTCCGATTGGCACTCACGCGCGTGTATGCAGTATCACAAACTTCTCGGACACGAGTTGGAGCCGCAGGTGCTCCGCACGCAGATGCCTAAACGGTTCTCAGCACCTGGCCTGCCGGAACTTAACCATTCGCAGATGTATGCCGTCAAGAGCGTCCTCCAGAAGCCCCTCAGCCTCATTCAGGGCCCCCCGGGGACGGGGAAGACGGTAACTTCCGCGTCCATCGTCTACCATCTGGCGAAGATGAACCCTGGACAAGTCCTTGTCTGCGCGCCATCCAACGTCGCCGTTGACCAGCTGACCGAAAAGATCCATTCCACGGGGCTGAAGGTCGTGCGACTCAGCGCGAAGTCCCGCGAAGCGCTGGACTCGTCCGTCTCCTTCCTCACGCTCCACCAGCAGGTGGCCAACAACACGACGCACGTCGAGCTCCAGAAGCTGATCCAGCTCAAGAACGAGCAGGGCGAGCTGAGCTCTAACGACGAGCGGAAGTACAAGGCACTCATCCGCCAGTGCGAGAAGGAGATACTAACCGCCGCCGATGTCATTTGCTGCACTTGTGTCGGGGCGGGGGACCCACGTCTCAGTAAATTGAAGTTTAGGACCGTTCTCATTGATGAGGCCACGCAGGCGGCCGAGCCGGGTATGTCACACATCTTCTCCTGTCGCTCCGCGATATCGCTAACCGCCGCGACGCGCCGCAGAATGCATGATCCCTCTCGTACTCGGTTGCAAACAGGTGGTTCTCGTCGGGGATCATCAGGTGCGTTACGCCGCTTAAGTGTAATGACAATTAAAGACACGCGATTGACGCATCATTGATCAGCAACTTGGGCCCGTCATCATGAACAAGAAAGCGGCTCGCGCAGGGTTGACGCAGTCGCTGTTCGAGCGGCTCGTTGTCCTTGGAAACCGTCCCATCCGTCTGCAAGTGCAGTACCGCATGCACCCGTGCCTGTCGGAGTTCCCGTCGAACATGTTCTACGAAGGCACTCTCCAGAACGGCGTTACTGCTCCCGAGCGGCTGAGGAAGAACGTCGACTTCCCGTGGCCCGTCCCGGACACACCCATGTTCTTCTATCAGAACCTGGGCCAGGAGGAGATCTCATCTAGCGGAACGTCGTTCCTGAACAGGCGCGTTTTTCATTTTGGATTTACGTACTTATCTCGGGGTGCTGACGGCTGTCAATAGAACCGAAGCGTCTAACGTCGAGAAGATCGTGACAAAGTTCTTCAAATCAGGCGTCGTCCCCAGCCAGATCGGCGTCATCACACCATACGAAGGCCAGCGGTCGTACATCGTGAACTACATGCAGTTCAACGGGTCGCTCAAGAAGGACCTCTACAAGGAGATAGAAGTCGCCAGTGTCGACGCGTTCCAGGGACGGGAGAAGGACTACATCATTCTCAGCTGCGTGCGGAGCAACGAGCACCAGGGCATCGGATTCCTGAACGACCCACGGCGGCTGAACGTCGCGCTCACGCGCGCCAAGTACGGCGTGGTGATTCTGGGAAATCCGAAGGTTCTATCCAAGGTAAGATCCGTTTGCGTTAAGTCCGGACGTCGTCATGCCGTACTCACTGCCGCTCGCCCTACAGCACCCGCTGTGGCACTATTTATTGACACACTACAAGGAGAAGAACTGCCTCGTCGAAGGGCCGCTCAACAACCTCCAGCCGAGCATGATCCAATTCAGCAAGCCGCGGCGTACGCTAGGAAAGGCCATGGATCAATTCCGCCGGCATGAGACGAGTGCAAGGGATTATCTCGGCAATAGCGGTATGATGGGTGATGGTACGTTTGAGTGCCATTTATATGGGCGTTGACGTCAACTAACAATAACCCGATACAAGGGCGGAGATCCGGGACTCCCAGCCGCTTCGATGCGAGTTTCTACCGGACCCACGATGCACTTGGCTACATCCCTTCCGACGTGCAGTCCCTGCGCTCTCAGGCAACATACTCTTCGGGGCTTCCTATGTTCGCTGCTACCGGGCCGTTCGGTCCGGGCGCACAACGCCAGAATGGTGTGAAGCGGAGCACGTACGGCAGCTATGCAAGTTCTATCATCTCTCAAGACGCTGGCCCGGCAGGAACTGACACGGCCAGCGTCGTTGGCAGTGCGGTCGGCGCATCCGATCGCCCTGGCGGGATGGCGTTCTCGCAATCTGATAGATTGCAACGTCGCTCGTCCTTCTCCTCAACCACTGGCGCTTCGGACCTGGGCAGCCTGTCGCAATACGACTACAAGTCGCAGGATGACGGCACCGACTTGGACGACATGAAGTCGCAGTACACCGGCACTCAGAGCGGCGTTACCGTCTTCTAGTCCGCTCCCGGAAGCGTTGTCAGGGCAAGCGACCGCTCGCGGTTCGCTTTCCACGGGCTTGACAGCCCCCGACCGCGTTTCCCGTGTCCGTCTACCTGCTGCAGCGTGACGCGTCGCATCTTGGATCTGCCCCGCGCTGTCTACGCGCGTACCTCGGCGCCGATTGGGCCGCTGCGGACGTGTCGTGGCGCTCAATAGCGCACAAGTATCGAACCGCCCAAGCCGTTCTCCCGGACGTGCGGACGTGCGGACGTCTGTGGAGTTTGGCAGCACTCGCCATTAAAGTGCTGGATAGCCTCCAGACCGGCACACACCTCAGGCCTCATGACTGGAGAACGACGATGGATGCGGACGGAGGTGGAGGTGGAGGCTGAGGCCGAGGGCTTGGCTTGGCTTAAAGTTACAGACAGCTTCCAGCACGACTGCGCGCCCGCCCCGCCCCGTCCCCGTTCCTGTTCACACCCCGATCGCGATCTCTTGGTCCCTTTCTTTGTGCACACTTACATATGCCCACCATCATGCTTTGTCCTTGCAGCAGCCACTCGTACGCGTTCAACCGTCGTCGTTCCGTCATGACCCCCGTATCCATACCGCCCCAGGTGTATCACGCTTTACGGAATGTCATGTCCGTCTGTTCCACTGACATGCGTCTGCCTCCAGACCCTGCTCATCTCGGCCCTCCATCCGGGGTGGGGTGGCTGTGTGAATTATTCAGGTCGGGACTGGACGGGGAAACGTATGACGAATTTAATGCTTGCGAAACGGGGATGATTATTAGGCCACTAGTAGGCGTATGTACATTTAATTCGTGTGAGGTAAGTCAAGTGCGGCGCGTGGTGTGTGCGGTTTATGATACACATGGTGGATGTGGAGGTGTACACATAGCGGATACAGTTAGTCTCAGTCTCGGCCGCGTGCCGGTGCATCTGCGGCGGTATGCGTAGTAAAGAGTCGTGCGACACACACACGACACGGGGCTAGTAAGTGGTACTGTACAATTCGATCGCCTCGGCTATGTGGGGGGCATTCGCAAATTCGTAAGAAATAAATATCGACGGACACGCACCCTGGGAGAGAGAGAGAGTTATATGACTCTGGCTCGCGTACGGTAAAGAGATGCGCAGGGTGTTGTTCTTAATCCTGAGAACCCGGTGGTGGGGGACAGTGTGAAACGGCGAACGGTATGAGAGGGAGAGGGAGAGAAGGAGAGAGAGAGAATGACGACAGGGAGACGAGCAACGCACGACGAGGCGCGTCGTGCCAACGCGCCCGGTGCGCGCACTCTCTCACGCGGAGTCGTGCGGAGGCGCGGCGGCGGAGCGATCCTTGGCGGGTTCCTTATTATGCGATGAGCGAGCCGGAGGTGAAGGAGCAGAAGACGACGGCGCGGACGGAGCGGGCACACGGGGTATATCGGCGGACGGACCGGCGGCATGGGACGACGGGGGTCGCGAAGAAGAAGGAGGAGGGGGAGGAGACGGACGCGGGTGGGGGTGATGATGGGATGAGTGGGCGGGACGGGAATGATGCGAGTGCGGATGCGCAAAGTGCGGTGCGTGGGCCGAGGGCGGGCGCGCGGGGGGCGCGGGCTCTACACCGGGACCCGCTGGCGGGTGTCGGCGATGGGGATAGGACGGGGAGGGAATCCCACGGGGTCCGGGCCTGGGGGCGGAGATGAGCGCAGACGAGGGCCCGGTGGCGCTCTCGTCTGCGCGCTGTAATTTTTTGGAGGTGCGGGCGGCTTGGGCTCGGTGTTGTAGGGCGTGGTGAGGTCTGCGAGGGAGATGGACTGGCGCCGGGGTGCGGAGCCGCGCAGCGTGCTCAGGCTGGGCGACATTGGCTTGGGCGGCGAGCGGGGCGAGGCCGTCGGGGCGGCTGAGGATGCGGACGCAGGCGGTGGCGGAGGTGGCCCACTAGGCCCGGCGCGTGCGGCGGCGCCACTGCCGCTTGGTATGGGTGGAGGTGCTCGATACGCGAGTGTGGGGCTCCGAGTGTTGGTTACGCGGTGGTAGGATGGCGGCTCGCCACCCCGCACAGGTGATCGAGGCGACGCTGGACGTAGTGGATAGGAGGAAACAGCGCCTGGGGTACCGTAGGCTTGATATGGCGTAATCGCGGTGCCTTGGATGGGCTCTGGGGCTGGTCCCGAGGTCATGGGCATCATTGCGGATACACTAGTCCTACGGGCAATTGGCGCAGAAGAGGCGGGCGCGGAGGGGCCTGCGCGCAAGGCGGCCTCGAGCTCCTGGACCCGCGCCTTGAGTTCATCGAACTCGGCCCTGGTGACATATTTTTCCCTGGCAACGGCGGCGTTTTATGAGTCCTGGCCAGATGAAAGTTACAGCCGGACCTACATGGGCTCGATGATGTGCCACTGGCACTTGGATTGCTCCCCTCGTCGAACGCAGGGACCACATGGGTTGGCCCTATATGGTCAAGGTTGCGTTAAACACGTAGTATGAAGCCGGCGGAGACTGCGGAAGTAATGCCGAACCTATCGCACTTGATCTTTCGCCTTTTGCACTCTTGAAACCGATTTGTGTCGGGGCAGGGATCGCGCACACCAATGGTGAAGAAGCGATAACGCGAGGAGCAGATGACGTTATTATCATGGTCAGCAGATGACGGAGGCCCAAAGATGCAAGGCGACGTACCAGTACAGCTGAGAGCTTGGCGGCGCCGCTTCTGCTTCTGGCGACCCTGAGTGGCTTCCTGGTCCGAGTCTTCTGGCGCAGGGCGGACACCTGGGGAATGTAGAGTAGTTTGTACACGAAGGAGCGAACGGGTAATTGGAAAGAGAAATTACGCACCTAGACTACTTGTGGAGGTCAAGGGGTAAGTGGCACCGTGCATGTAAGTCGGATTTGTTTGATGCGGGAGAGGTTGCATGGCAGAGTGGGCGAGGCCGGGATGTAACTGGTGGATTGGAGGCAAGGTTGTCTGTGAACGGGTGGAGGGTTGACTGGGACCAGGAACGGCCGAGGGAGGTGGGATGCGATCTGGCGGGGACGGGAACCTGCGCTGCGGAGCCGGACGGTCCGGGGGGAGGAGTGGAGATCTGTCTGGGTCCATTGGAAGGGATGATGGAAGCAGTATGAGCAGGAAGCTCAAATAGCGTCGAGGTGTGGAGAAGAAGAGGGCAGCGTGGTGGTCATAGAGACGTCAAGTACAATGCGAAGGACCGAGGGAGACAAGGTTATTTGTATTGGCACAGCCAATATAGAGGGAGGCCTCGTGCTGAGAGAGAGACCGAACTGGCGGCAGGGGTCGCTAAACGGGAAGGAGCGGGGTATGTCAGAGGGGAAGCGTTGGAGATAAGATGTTATCACTCGCCGAACGCGCAGAGAAATAGAAATGGGAATGGGATGGGATGCGTGCGGGACTGTTTGAGCACCCTGCGGCGCCAATGATGCCGCACGATGGCATCGGTAGACCTTGCTTGACAACGTTGCTCCCGTGATGTCCAGCGGGCACGTCTCCGGTCAAACCATCCAGGGCCGGAACACAGCATACGCATCCACACGCCCGATTGCCACATCGACTGTGCACCGAGGCCGCTCGTGCCTCCGAGCCGGGCGAGGGAATGGCTGACAACAGCTGAGAACCGTCGTCTGCATCAGCGTCCATCAGCTCGGCCGGCGAGAGACGTCTGTGCGCTCTTTCGCGGACCTCGAGCGGACCTGGCGGACCTGGCAAGGGCACTGATGAGCGTCGGAACGTCGGGGACGAAATTATAAACTTTTGGCTGTCACCATCCCCATCGCCCACCGACTCCTCGGCACACACCGAGCCAGTCCGTCCGTGAGGAGCGTCCCCCTCCTCCGTCCTATCTCCGTCCGGGCCTGGCGACAGGCGACGACAATTCAAAGAGCCGACCGTGGCAAGGGCCGTTGCACATTCGGAGAACGCGGCCAAGAAACAACGAGCACTCGCCCTCCTGGGAATCCTCCTCCCATGCCACCGACCCTAGCGCCGCACCGTCCACTGACACCGTCCCAGTCGGACTCAGACTCGGACTCATTTTGACCGTGTTAAACTTGGACATTAGATAACATCGTCATGCCGTGTCGGTCTCCCGGACCTACAATTGTACAAGCTCGCCTGCGCTGCGGGCCATCCTCGCCAGGACGCTTGGCAGGACGAGTCGCGCATATCTCCGTTGTCGGACGATCAACATGCGTCTTGTTGCGTAAGGGAGACATGTGTTTACCATGCACCCGCGTCACCGTACCATCTGCCTCGAGCGACGGGCACGTATATCGATAATCTCCGTCCCCACTCTTCCCTTTCCAGTCCTCCTCTCTCTCCTAACATCTCGCCTTCTCCAGTCCCACCCGGTCCGACCTTCACCCTCTGCCCCGGTCTGTCATCTCCTGCCCTCTTCCAGTCCGCAGCCTCGCTGTTTCACCCGTCCCTGCATGTCCCACACGCCTTTTCTTCGCACAATCTGGCCACAAACAGGGCATCTCGGCTCCCGCAACCACCGCCCCCATGATCCGGTAGCCAACTTGCCCTTATTCGGCCCCTCTCCGCGCTCTCCGCCTTCGATGCCGCCCGTGTGCAGCGCATCCCAAACACGTCCACCATTCCACCCTCTCGCCGCCCATCCTCTTCACTTCTCTCCAAACACATGTCGCTTCCTTCCCCATGCCCACCGGACCCATTCATCGACATCAGACTCCTCCACATGTGACCCCCGGACATAATCCACCATGCCCCGAGTGACGCACGACTCCCATTCTTCAGATTATCGTACTCCGGCATATCCCTCCGCGGCCCTGCACGTCCCCCACGGCTATATTCAGGACTACCATACAGCTTCCGTCTATCGCGATTCACTAAAATTTGGTCCCCTCGTCGATCCCCGGATAACACCCAACGGCCACTCCCCGCCCAAACTCTACCGACACGCCGTTCAATATGCCGTTAACGAGATCACCTGCCTTGCGCTCTCGAGATCCGCAATTTGCCTCCCTGTCCATCCCAAATGTTCACCCGAGACGTGTCGTAAGAACCATCACCAGTGGCGGAACCTCCGGCCTCCTCGAAACGCCTCCGCAAACCGCGGCACCTTACCCGCATGACATTTCCATTCCTCTTGCCTTGCCGCCACCGCCAGTGTGTCCAGCAAATGTCTCTTACGGTCCCACCGCTTAGCCCGTAAACATGACTACCACGACGTCACTTTACTTCAACGCCAACCTGCCTGCCGTCGCTCCAAAAACTTCCTTTGACCGAGATCGTCCCAGCAGTATGTGATCCTGTCTTTGCCACACCACTATCACCGCTCGCCTTCATGCTGATGGCCCCCGGACAGAACCATCGAATCTAAGATGAGCTAGAGCAACATTTATCTCCCGTGTCACATAGCCGTAGTGGTCGCAAGGATGGCGCGCATAAACCTTGCCTTTCCTCGCCCCCCGCGTCATGGCAATGACTGCGACATTCGGTTCCATCCAAACGCCTTTATTCGCTCATGCCTTTTCCGTCTCCCTATCACGTATCTCGACCAATACGATACCCGATCCTCTCTGTCTTCGCCGCGGAGCGTCGCTTCAATCCTGAGCTCTCCGCGTCCTGTCGGCACGGTCATGTCTTGAAACCACGCGTTCCATACGCCGCCGATGCATCGAACACCAGCAGCCTGGAAGCGCCTGGAATTCCGCAAAGTCCGGGCGACCTGAAAACGCCGCCTAACCGCCCTGAATTCAACCTGTCCGCCGCGGGACATGTAGTGCGCATATGTCGTGCCTGTAGAACTCGACATTATCACGGACGCCTTGTGCCCCGCATCACCGTGGACCCCGCAGGGATGGCGACCGAAAGCTTCCTGGAGGTACGTCACTGTCGAATTTATGACTTGTTCGATTCCGACTTACGTCCCTCCTTCCGTCTCCCTTCACACAGTCCCGGGCTTGCCTAACGATGCTCCGTCCCTGAATGCCTGCTTCTGTCCTCAGTGCCTACTCAGGTGATGCCACGGCCACGCTTGTCGTGGTTGATCGATCCGAAACATCCAACTTTGCCCATGGGGCAGATAGGACGCTTGGAGATGCGCAGGCTGTAGGTCCGCTCGATGCATATCCCCCGGACCGCTTCAAGGGCGCCAGCGCCCATGAAATACAGTTCCTTCTGTTTCATATACCAGACTATGTGGCGTTCCTGCCCCGCACACCGCTGCTGCTGCTGCGAAAACATACGGTGGCGCCCCTAACCAGTTCTGACGCTGCATTCAGATACGCTTGTTGCAAGACGCCCTGTGAACCCAACTCGGCAAGCTCGTTCATCTCCGGCCCCGTATGAATGATGCTGATGCGCTCGCGATAGGAACTGCTGGTGCGGCATAGTCATAAACCACCGAAACGGTGGCTCAGAGACAATGTATCCGGACGCACAGGCCATATCCGGGGATGTGAAGAACAGACGATACGCTCTGTGTGCGCCTACGCTAGCTTCATGACCGTCATGTGAGTCCGTCCGCAGATCCTCCTGTACGACTGCCTCGGGGTATGGGCGAGCAATATGCACGCCATAGTTTGATTCGTTTCGACGTCCAAGTAGCGCGTGTACTCTCTATGGGCGCATCCTCCCATTCCCATGCCACTCCGCCGGATGAGACTTTGGTCACCAGTTGCTGCAGAGATAGGCTTCACGCAGGGACCAGTGTGTTCCCCGGGCGCATCTTGAGAGGCTTCGTCGGCCGTAGGGTCGGAACACCCGTCTTCGTGCCATTCAGAGCTTGCAACCTTCGGCACCATCGCGTCTTGGGTGCGGCAAAACTCTATCGCAGCGCTGAATCCCCCGCCCCGTGAACGTGAAGTTGTAGATGAACATTCTAAACATAACATCCTGTGGAGCTGGTGCTGGTCGTGGTCGCACTGATACTCCAGCCTAGCTCCGGAACATACACCTACCCTCGCACACGCACACGCCCACCGGCACGCCAGTGGCGTCTCGTCCTCTCAGCGAGGGTTTGGTCCGACCGTCGTCGGACGGGCGAGGGTGCTGCTGCTGTTACTGCTCCTGGCCGGCTTGGCCTGCCGTCAGGGGCGACGCCCTGCGGTGCGGCGCGTAGCCATGTCTTGGAAACGGGTCTCCTGCGCCACCGTGCGCTGCGCGGGCGGGCGAAACGGGCCTCGATCGCGTTCGCACGCGTTCGATATCACCGAGTTGTTTCAATCTGGCCGCGCCGCTTCCCCCCTTGCGAGGGCCTTGAGCCTCGCCATCCAGCCCGATTTCCGTATCGCATCTGCCCCTGCCTGCACCGTCCGACGTGCCGCTGATATTAATGCGAGGTGGGCGGGCGGATCGTGCGACGGCCAAGACATGACGGAAGATCGTGTGGGTTTTTGTCCGGAGAGGCTCGGGCGTGCCTTGTCGCACAGTAATTCCGTTTGTTTGTTTCTCATACGCCCAGACGACGTGCAGCGCGTGTGCCCACCGTAGCCTACGCCTACACTGTGCTAGTCGACGCCCGGCGCGGCCACGCATCCAACGTCAGCCTGCGGCGCGTATGATAACAATAGCGACCACACAACGCCCCCCCGTGACTCGCGAACACACAACGCGTCACCAAGACCCGCCCGTTTCGGCATGCATTCTACTCCAGGTCCAGGATCCGACATACGCAGAACGGTGTGTGTTGTGTGTGTTGCGTGTGTTGCGCGGCTAGGCACTGAGCGCCGTCGAGACGGCGTGTGCGAGGATGCTGCATGGACGAGGCGTCGGCGCAATTAGTGCACGGACAGATACATCGGTGAGAACGCCCGCGCGGGCAAGGCACGAGAGAAAAGGGACAAGATGCTTACTTGTGCACCGTAAAGAGCGGATGCAGTGAGTTGAGCCAGCTGCGAGTAAACGGTCAGCGCCGTCAGTTAGGAATATTGCTAGCCGCGAACTTGAACAAGCCGCCGCCCCCTCCCCCCCCTCTTCCCCCCTTGCGACGAGAACCGAACGTCGTCCTGTGTGCCTCGAACTTATCCCGCGGATGTTGGCGGACCGGGGGACGTGGAAAGTCCCCGTGAGACATGACAGGCAGGATCATGATTGCAACACGGGAGAGGGGGAGGAGATCGATGCGGGGATGCAGATGCACTCACAAATAAGCGGAGACCGGAGCGCACGGCGGGATCTGGGTCGTCGTCCCCGGCGTCCCGTTCTGGTACGCGTCGCAGAAGCCGGTGCTGTTGAAGAAGCCGAACGCCTGCGCCTGGTCGAGGAGCGTGTTGAAGATCGGACGGGTGTCGAAGAGCACGAGCTGGTCGAGGTCCGCGTGCGCGGCCTCGAAGGCGCGGACGTTGTCTGAGAGCTGGGCGTTGTAGTCGGCGAGCGCGGCGGTTATCTTCGCCACGGCTTCCGGGCCCTGGACGGTCAGCTGGGGTGCACGGTTGGTCGGCGGCACGGTCAGGAAGAGGAAGGACCGCGCCCCGTCCTGGTACAGGATCTCGACCTGCGGCCGGCGGATTGTGTGTGTCAGTCACGGTAGGGCCGGCGTGATGGCGTGCGCTCGGTGGAAGGCGGACCGACCTGGCTGAACAGCCTTTGCATCAGGACGCTGTGAAAGGCGGCCTGGGATGTTACGTTCGTCTGTGAGGCGTCTCAGTTGAATGCTATATTCCGCAGAGAGGTAGGATGTACCCAGGCAAAGGAATTGCCCTGCGTATAAGCACCGCGTGTGAGCCCGATGTATGGAGAAGAGAGAGGAAGACGGGGAGGGATTCACCACGTCATTGATGCCGATCCAGAAGGCAAAGAGACTGTTCGAGGTGTTCCACTCGGCCCCTGGGGGCTTCGAGGCCAGGATGTCGTGGAACTGCTGCACCTGGTCGACGATGGAACTGAGGGGCAGGGGCTCGCCATTAGAGTTCTCTGTCACGGATGAATGGTGAGGTTTCTGACGTACAGAACGGTGGGCTGAAACGGAGGCACGAGGGCGGCATCGATGGTCGCCCCGCCCGAAGCAAGGTTAAACACCTTTTAACGGCGCTCGCAACTTGAGCCTTCTTTTGGGCAGGCGTGTGCGGTCGGCGTACCTTGGTGTCGGTCACGTTGTACGTGCCTCCTTATCATGGTCGTAATATGTTTAGCGTGTGCGCTACGTAAACGGAGGCGATGACGCTTACCGAGAAACTGCACCCAATTTGGGCCATTGGAAGAAGTCTGGTGCGAGTGGGGGTGGAGGGAGGGCGTGAGAACGTCAGAATTCGGCGGTCGCGATGATCCTGGCACCCACAAAGTTCGGCACGGGAGAGTCGAGGCCGGCAGAGATATTAAAGCCGTCGGTTGTGTAGGAATCGCCAAATGTGAAGAGGTACTGCGTCGTTCCCCATGTGAGTTTGGCGGACGCAATAGATAGGGCCGATAGGAGACAAGAAGCCTTCCAGAACAGCGGGTGCATGTTCGTTCTGCACAGCAATGAGCAACGACGCTAGAAGCTAGAGCTAGCCGTTATGGTGGAAAGCGGGGGAGGGTGGCGGAATGTGGAAATGCCGCGGTGAAGGCACGTCACATTTATGTAGCTCGGACGAAGTACTGGCAGACCATCGTAACTCCGTCCGAGGCGGGGCACGATGATTCAGACGGCGTCGAGGGCAGTCTCGTGCTTGATGAGAACACGGCGGAAGAGAAGGCCATCGGCGACCGCAGCGTGTTGGACAGTTGGGAAGATGGTCAGGCGATGTGATGCTTCCGAGAGTTATTTTGTCGAAAAGGAATTCGTTGTCCCGGGTACTCAGGCTGCGGTGGTACCGCAGGAGTACTCTCAACGTAGATCGGGACGCAGGCTATTTGAAGCGGCATGTTCATCTATCCAGTGAGGCTTAGGTGAGTGAGGAGCTACAGTGATTCGCATAACAAACTGCAGTCGCTGAAATTGCGCCGGATAGATGCGAAAGACTCGATCTCTTCAGTAAGAAACCGTGGTGAAGGGAGACGTTGATGGACGAGTCGGGGAAGCAGACAGGTGGCGTCCGAGTGAGAATTTCGGTCCAAGGCGGTGAAGTGGCAGAGTCTCCGAGGAAGTTGCATAACCACACTAGAGTTGCAGAGTCAGCAGTTCCGAGAGGGTCGTAGATTAGGTGAACGACGAGGACTAACCCGGGCCCTATCATCTACTTGACCGTCAAAGTCGAAGGCCGCGATATGGCGTAGGCGCCGAACCGTATTACTTCTGTCACGTGTGCAGCATGGGCGCTAGTGCGGGCCATCCAACAGCGGACACTCCAAGTACTCCGTCTGTCCCTCTTCTTGCTTACCCATTCCCACCATGATCTCGGTGAGCTTTAGGTGGGTTAATTCGCCTACGTAAGCATCTCAACACACCCCAGGCCTTCTTCATCTTCAACCAGAAGGGCGAGGTATGTCTAGCAATATCGTCTCACCGACATTCCTCTCAAGCCTTCTCTAGGTCCTCATCTCGCGCCTGTACCGAACAGACCTCAAGTAATTTGGTTCTCTGTTTTCCTGGAGGAATCTTTCCCTGAAGAATCTCCACAGACGCTCCATCGCCGATGTCTTCCGGATACAAGTTGTCTCGAACAGCGATGTCCGGTCTCCCATCATCACCCTCGGCTCGACAAGCTTCTTCCATGTGCGCGTGAACAATCTCTATGTCGTGGCGGTAACCAAGTGAGTACACACCACTTCCGTTCATTCTTGCAGCTGGACGTGCTTCCCAATAGGTGCAATGCCAACGCTGCCCTGGTCTTTGAATTCTGCTACCGCTTCATCTCGATTGCCAAGTCCTATTTCGGCAAGGTTGACGAGGAGGCCGTCAAGAACAACTTTGTGTTGATATACGAGCTGGTCGATGGTGAGTATCCTGTCATTCGAGATACCGCGTCCGTCACCATGCGTACCTCGACACCATAGAAATCGTCGACTTCGGTTACCCCCAGAACAGTGAAACAGATACCCTGAAGACATATATCACGACTGAAAGTATAGTGTCTTCAAATATTGCGGCTGTAGGTTCTCCTGTCAACGACTGCCAGGAAAGGGCTTAATCGCGGATGGTTGCAGGAGGAGTCTTCCAGGATCACAACACAAGCTACTGGTTCAACAAGTTGGCGAAGAGGGGACGTCAAGTACAAGAAGAATGAGGCTTTTGTCGACGTCGTAGAGACTGTCAACTTGAGCATGAGCGCAAAGGGTGAGTGTCTCCCGCCTGTCAATCCGCGCAACACCTCCTCACCATCTTCCCAGGCAACGTCTTGCGCGCCGACGTCGATGGCCACATCCTCATGCGCGCATACCTCTCCGGCACGCCCGAGTGCAAGTTCGGCCTGAACGACAAACTCGTGATCGACAAGAACGACCGCGGCAGCAGCGGCGGCGGGGACGCCGTCCAGCTCGACGACTGCACATTCCACCAATGTGTCCGGCTAGACGAGTTCGACTCTACCCGGACGATCAGCTTCGTGCCGCCCGACGGCGAGTTCGAGCTCATGCGGTACCGGTCGACGTCGAACGTCAAGCTGCCGCTGCGCGTCATCACGACCGTGAACGAGATCGGGACGACGCAGGTGTCGTACGTGGTCACCGTCAAGGCGAACTTCAACAACAAGCTCTCGGCGACGAACGTGGTCGTGCGGATACCCACCCCTCTGAACACGACCAACGTGGACTGCAAGGTGCCGATCGGGAAGGCGAAGTACGTTCCTGCGGAGAACGTCGTCGTGTGGAAGTGCGTGATTATTTGTCTTGTCATCGCCCTATCACGTCCGGTAGAGTTCCTGGGTCGAGGTCGATAAGGACTGACGGGGCGGTTCGTGCAGGATTCCGCGAATACAGGGCGGCCAGGAAGTGACGTTCTCAGGCCACGCGGCGCTGACGAGCACGACGACACGCCAAGTCTGGGCGCGCCCGCCCATCGACGTCGACTTCCAGGTGCTCATGTTCACGTCGTCGGGCTTGATCGTGCGCTTCCTGAAGGTGTTCGAGAAGAGCAACTACCAGAGTGTGAAGTGGGTGCGGTACCTCACCAAGGCGAGCGGATCGTACCAAGTTCGCGTGAGTACCATCCTGTCTTGTTTCAGGCAGCGTGAGGTGCTGATGGGATGTCGCACGGATAGTTCTGATGGGGTGTATGTTACGATGGACATTGACGATGTTTGCTTGTACGTTGGATGATATAATGGATGCTTCACAGCGCGAATGCCGCATGCGATCAGAAGGGTTACGAAGGTGAGCGCAGCTGACGACCATTCCCTTAGCCACACGTATTGCGAAGTGAATCCTACGAACATGCGGCGGACTAGTCTTCGATGATGTTGCTCGGCTATGTATCATTGTATGGCCTAGCGTTTTCATTAATCTAGGTATGGCATGCAGTGTAACGTTTGAGGCGTTGCAAATGAATTAATATTGATGCTGTAGGTTACAAGAATTGCGAAGTTCCACAAGGATCATAAGTAGCGTAGGGGCGTAAGGACAATGTGCTCAAAGCCCCAGTGGGAGTAGTCGGATTCATTCGAGAAACGCATTTTGGTTTCCCCTCTTGCTCGTCGTCGCTAGCTTTCGCGAGAGACGACGAGCGAGAGGGTACTTATCCCGAGGACCACGAAAAGGTATGCGCCAGGACCGGAGTCCCTCCCTCGGGAAACATCACTACCAAGAGCTACAGGATATCCTACACCGAAACCGAAGAAAGAAAACCACGCACCTCAAGGCCGAAACCGAAAAGAAAACACGCACCTTGAAGCCGAAACCACAACCGAAAGAAACACACGCACCTCTGGGACCGGACCACGACCACTTACCTTGGACCGAAGCCGAGAGGAAGAAGCGGAGACGGGAAGAGACGAGATGAAGGCTGGCGGCGCCGAGCAGGGGATTATATACCACCCAGCATTCGCGTTCAGCCCAGTCAGCCCAAGGTCAGCCAGCCTCCTCGGAACAAGGCCTCACGGCACGCCGGCTGGACGTGGCTAGCAAACGGTGATGTAACCAACGATCTATATCGTTCAGTTTATTGGGCTGACGGTATTCGTTTGCTAGAGGCGTTGACGCCTGAGGTGTTACACGGACCCGGGCAGCATGAATCTAGAAGAGACTACGCTGTCCTCTAATGACTTTCATCGCTTGAATTGTCTGAAGCGTAGCATACAGGAGTAATTCTACCGATACTGCCAAAAGCGCACTTTGGTTTCCACTCTCGTTCGTAGTTCCTTGTTGCGCGAGGAACCACGAGCGAGAGACTACTTATCCCGAGGACCACGAAAAGGTATGCGCCAGGACCGAAGTCCCTCCCTCAGGACACTACTAACGAGAACTACAGGGATCCTACGATGAAATAAAGACCGCAGGCAGGCCGAGATCCAGACCCAGACGAGATCCCAAAGAAATCGACCCGAGACGGCGTACAGGCAAGACCAGAGAGTCGCCGGAACTAGACAAAGACTCAGAGACCCCAGACGACGTACCCTAAGACACGAAGCCGCTCGTCAGCCGGAAAGAAGAGGATGGATCAGAAAGGAGAGAACACGGCGCCGGCGATATCAGAAAAGAGACAACGGAGGCCATAAGAGACGGGAGGCGGAGGAAGCAAGGTAAGAGACGGATGGCGGTCATTGATACCCTCCAGAAGTTGGTATAATAACGAAGTGAGTGAGCGTTGGCTGACGCGCTGACCGCTGACATGGCCCGTGTTGGAAATCCGGGGGCTGACCTTCGCGCCCCTCGAACCGGTTACTGAGCAGAGCGTGTTCGGTTCCCGATGAGATGATGATGTTGGTGTATCTCGGCATAGCATTTGAAGGATTGCGCCCTGGTAGTCCCTTGCTCCGACTGTCCGACGGTGGGCCTGGAAATATGCACTGGTGACAGTTTCGTGGTCTGTGTAACACGTCAGGCGTCAACGCCTGTAGCAAGCGAATACCGTCAGCCCAATAAACTAAACGATATCGATCGTTGGTTACATCACCGTTTGCTAGCCACCGTACAGCCGACGTGCCGTGAGGCCTTGTTCCGAGGAGGCTGGCTGACCTTGGGCTGACTGGGCTGAACGCGAATGCTGGGTGGCATATAATCCCCCACTCGGCGCCGCCAGCCTTCATCTCGTTTCTTCCCGTCTCCGCTTCTTCCTCTCGGCTTCGGTCCAAGGTAAGTGGTCGTGGTCCGGTCCCAGAGGTGCGTGTGTTTCTTTCGGTTGTGGTTTCGGCTTCAAGGTGCGTGTTTTCTTTTCGGTTTCGGCCTTGAGGTACGTGGTTTTCTTTCTTCGGTTTCGGTGTAGGATATCCTGTAGCTCTTGGTAGTGATGTTTCCCGAGGGAGGGACTCCGGTCCTGGCGCATACCTTTTCGTGGTCCTCGGGATAAGTAGTCTCTCGCTCGTCGTCTCTCGCGAAAGCTAGCGACGACGAGCAAGAGGGGAAACCAAAATGCGCTTTCTGTACTATCAGGAGAATCACTCCTGTACTGTGACGCTACCTTTCAGACAATTCAACATAAAAGCAGCGATAGACAGAACAACGAGCATGGCCTCGTCTGGTTGCGCGCTGGCTGTGCGCTGACGACATTGACGTTCATCCTTCAACAATTTAAATCAGAGGAAACCCGTCTAACAGTGAAGTTGCGTGCAGAACGTCGTAAGTCGGGAGCTACCTTGACGGAATTAGGCATAAGCTATGGCGTGACCACAGCTAGTGGCTTACGCGGCCCAGAGGTCTCTATTTAAGTGAACACGAGCATCCGAGTGATCACAAGCACAGTCTCCCAGCCATGACAGTCACCGAGTTCGCGACGCTCAAACTCGTCTCCCCTCACACCTGGAACTCACCCGACGTCCAATCGTTCTTCCGGACACTCTCAGCTCAACAGGGAGCATGGTCGGGCTACCCCCTCCGCTTCTTCGCGGACACGACGGATCCACAACTCATTTACCTCATCACTGGATGGGAGAGCGTGCCAGCTCACTACGAGTGGATCGCGGGCGAGCAGAACCAGAAGCTGGTCGAATGGGCGAAGGGGATGATCGAGGTTAAGGGTCTCGCGCACGCGGAGGTGGACAGCGAGAAAGGGGACGCGCACTTCGTAGTCTGGGAGCAGTGGAAACCACGGGTTGGAGAGAAGGTTGCAGATGATGATGGGGCGGGTCTAGTGGTGGACCAGGAGGGACCGTTAGCCTATTCGCTGCAGGGCTATGCGAGCGCGGAGGCAGCAGGATTCGGAGGCCATGGAGTGGGCGAGGAGTCGAAGAAGACGATTCGCGCATCCAGGTTGTCTTTGAAGGGGTGAAACGCAATGAACTCTGCTTCTTTCTAAAGCTGAATATTTGGAAAGAGTGATGGCGTGACCGACCACATACCTCAAGCTTATAGCGCAGGAGAGACATACTAAGGCCGGCGTTGAGTAGACGAACCTGTTAGACGCCCGTCTCGCTAAAGAAACAGGACCAAACAAAGGATCGGCTCGGTGGATGTTCCGATTCTGAATCCGAACGCGCCGCTGGTGGTCAACACTTTCCTCTCCGTAGACGACACCAACCCATGCCCTCCTCTGCACGCAAGAGCAGTGTCGGCAACCAACGCCGAGGACCACAGAAGTACATCCCCTACCGCGCCGACGATTTCCAACATGGCAAGAAGACGGGCATTGCGGTCGAGTGGGTCGACCACACCGACGAGTTCGAGCCGTTCGAGAAGGTCATGAGCCAGGCCGACAAGCGTACGCCCTTCCGCGTCCAGGGCGCACGCAAGAAGCGTGGCCAAAAGACGCCAGTCCGTGTTCAGGAGCAGTTCGATGACGACGACGAGAATGGGGAGATGTCGATGGAGCTGGATGATAGTGCGTGCTTTGTTTGAACTGCGAGCAAATCTCTCTCTGATGCGTCTGAGTAGGCCCTGCGGTTGGCCCGGGTGCATACTTTGCGCATACACGCCTCAACCACTCGATCACGTCCAGCGTCCAGCGCGTCGGCTCGTCTTCCCGTCCCGTTGCGCACCGGTCGGACGTCGATTTCGAGGCCATTCCCTCTCCTCGCTCCTCTCCGACCTTCACCGCCAGAAGAGCTGCGCCCAATGGCCACGGCCGCACCTCTGTTCCCTCTCGGCTCTCGCAGAGCATGGTCGCCCACGAGTCCGATGACGAGTCTGATGTAGATCCAGGGCCCCCTAACTTTGACTATGGTGGTTATGGGGAGGACGACATGCAAATAGATGATTCTCCGCCCCCTCCGCCACGACCTCAAGCTTCACGTACCCCCCGGTCTGCGCAATCATCCCGTCGCACCAGTTTCGCCAATCTCAATCAGGAGGCGGACGAGCAGGACGACGAGAGGGACGACGAGCAGCAGGTCGAAGACGACATGAACATGAACTTGGATCGCTCGCCCAGCGAGAAGGCACGCGGCAAGCAGCGTGCAAGCGAGGTTTACGACGATCAAGACGAGGGCATGGAGCCGGAGATTGCCCAGGGTCTAAATGATATCGAGCACGAGCCTTTTGACGACCCCATGGACGAGGAGGAGCCGGTGCAGGAGAAACCGCGTGGAAAGAAGGGCAAGAAGGGTCAGAAGGCCGCAAGCACCAAGCGAAAGGAGAACGACGGCGTGCCTCGTGGACGGCCACGGGCGAAGAAGGAAGTTCTGCGCGATGGTATGCTCCCCAACCTATCTGTATGCGCCATTATCCCTCACAAACTATGCGCATATAGTCACCCCGGATGATGGCAACACCGACGGTTTGCGCCGCAGCAAACGCAGGAGGTACTCCCCGCTCGCTTTCTGGAGGCTCGAGAAGGTCGTGTATGGCCGTCGAGAGTCTGGAAAGTGCCTTGTCGCCGGCATTAAAGAAATCCATCGGATCCCCCAAGTCCAGCCCGAACCCCTTGGCGCGAAGAGGCGGAAGGGTGTGCACAGGAAGTCCCGCAACACGGCGGAGCCTGAGTCTGAGCAGCAGCAGGTTCTGGTCTACGATCCGGAGGAAGGCTGGGACGACGAGACCGACCCGTACTGCAAGGTACTCGAATATGACCCAAAGGGCGAAGTAGTGGAAGAAGTGGACAGACGTGAGTGCCTTGTGGCTGGTTGGTTGGCAATTGGGAATACATCCAGGCTGAGCGACCATACGTTTCCTCACGCTTTTAGGCGTCGCGTTCACCGCCAAGATGGTCGTGCCGAAGGCCGCTTCGCAAGGCTCGTTCTACTTCCAGAAGATCTTCGGGGATGGAGACTACCTTGCCGCCGGTCAACTGATCATCCCGCCGAACTCGACGAAGCCGACGAAAGGCACGAAGGATAACGCTTTCGTACGTGCTTCGATCACTTCTGGGGCCCTAGTCGATGGTCATTCTTAATCACACGCGCTTCTTCAGGTGTTCTACGTGATCCAAGGCGCGGTGAAGTTCTGCGTGCACCAGACGAACTTCATCCTCGCCACTGGAGGAATGTTCATGGTCCCGCGAGGCAAGTCTCATCTCCTGCTGTTATAGTAGCTTTCGTTGACCGTTCTCGCCTCGTAGGCAACGTCTACCACATCCAGAACATCAGCGATCGTGACGCTAAGCTCTTCTTCGCCCAAGCACGGAAGATGCCCGAGAACTCAACAGAAGCGCTCAATGCGGATTCCGACTCGGAGCTGCGCTCGCGCTCCAGGTCGGCCACTGGGCAACGCCGCGAGTCGAGTGGCCGCGCATCGTCCGATACCGTCAACGGCGACGCTCCAGAGCCTAAGAAGCAGCGCAGGGGCACCTCTGCGCGGTGATACCCATGCATGTGCCTCTTTTATGCCATATTATCATTTTCCCTCACATCCTATCTGGAAGATCCTCTCGAATGCGTTTGAGCGCATACTGTATGCTAGTTAAGTTTCAGCAGTCGTATTATCGGTGCCATGTACTCCATGCCCGCAAGCAATATATGTAGCCGACATGCACCATGGACTTACATGCGGCAATGCTGAAAGGAGGCACACAGCACCAACTGACGCAGGTGTACGCAATAGCGAGTGGTTCTAATACGGAGAGGTATTACGCGGATCGTATGCGTACGCAATTGGCACGATTGCAGTGTCCATGATGCCCGGGTAACGATGTGGTGCATGGTGAATGGTAGAACGCGAGCTGTGGGTGTGTGGGTGTGGGGTGTAGCGTAGCACTAACGGGAGTATGTTGCGCTAGCCTGATGGTACGCTGGGAGATGCAATAAAGCAATGGACGTGGTGGTATGAGAGTAATCCGACGGAAGATGACCGGTAAGGAGGTTTAAGATAGATAGACTAACTAGCTAACTAACTAACGAACGGGAACGAGCCGGTGACTGAGCGAGCGAGCGAGGGGGAAAACCAAGAAGGAAAGACGCGGACGCCAATAGATATTATACCCGACGAGCCACGAGCGACGGGAGGACGAGGACGACGGACACGAGACTCGGAACCCTCAGAGCATCCCCGACCGAAGCTGACCTGGCTGGCCCATCTTCGGACGCGAGGGGAGAGATTTTCGCGGTCCAGGATTTGAGGGCAAACCGTAGCCAGCTGGGGGACGCCCGCGGGAGGCACCGCGAGGCGGAGCAGGGAGAGGTTGGTTTGGCGGTGGAGGGGGCAGTGGTTGACTTGGTGGGGGCATGGGCGGGTGGGGAGCGGGGCGGGGTGAGATGTATGCGTTTGGGCCGGGAGGACCGGAGCGGGGAATGGGGGCGGCAGCACGTTCAGGGCTATCGTATGCGATGTTGTCGAGGGCGGCGCTGATATCTGTTGTCGAGACGCTTGCCGGGGAGCCTCGGCGCAGCAGGCCACGCTGGCCGGGCGGGGGCACGGGCGGGAGATTGCTCGCATTCTGTCCCTCACCGGGCACAGGCGGGGGGAGACCACGTGGAGGAATAGGCTGTGGAGGTAACGGGAGGGGTCGAGGAGGACGAGGGAGAGCACGGACTCCATTCTCGTCTTCGTCTGCTATGATGAATTTGTCGTCAGCGACGACGACGTGCCGACAGAGGTCAGTAACCACACACACCTTCGCTGGCGATGGCAACGTCCGCGCCTTGGTGATGACCATCCTTACGATGCAACAGCCGGTCGGCGAAGGTACTGGCGCGAGATAAACCGTTCTTGAACATCCGTGAACTGCGCACGGCGCCAACCTCGGAAGCCGACATCTCGTCTGGGGGTGTGGGGGGCGTCGAAACCATGACCGAGTCATCAGATGACGAACCCACGCTGTCGCGCGGGTCTGGCGTCGGACGCAGGTTGCCAGAGCTCTTCGCCCTTGACAGGAGGTTGGATAGGTAGCCGGTGCCCGTCTTCGGAGAACCCTTCGCATTCGCAGAGGGAACAGGGGAAGTGGACGACTGGCTACGAGATCCCGACGCGCCAGCCATAGCGCTCTTCGGCCGCGGGGGCAGTGGTATCCGAGCTGCGTTTGGATCCGCGCTCAAGAACATGGGCTGCAGTTGTGGTCGCGAAGCCGGCTGGCTGTCACCCGACGGTCGTGCCGAGGTGGACTGGTCTAGCGATGGACGCGATGGCACACGATCCAATGAGGGGCGTTGACTATCCAGCGTAGGCCGTGGGGAATCCCCCAGCGAGGGTCGTGACGCCTTGCGTTCGATTGTTCGGTCAGCCGACGGTCGCACAGGCAAAGGACGGTGCTCGTAACCCGACGTCCGGTCGTACCGCGACGTCCGCGAAATGGTCGACGCACGCGACGCGATGCTGGTTTCCCGAGAGACGCGACCGTAGTGGCTGCCGTCATCAGGAGATTCTGGCAGGTCTTGTACAGGACGTGGTCGTTGTGATGAGCGATCTAGTGTTCCACGTTGGTCAGGAGTGTCCCGTCGCTCATGCGGACCCTGGTCGATGGATGGGGGCGGCGCTGATGTTGACGGAGGTGCTGGACGGGGCGGAAGGGGCTTCTTGTGGGGTGTAGCAAGACTCTCCTCCAACCTCTGGGCATCGACGAGCAACGCAGCGAGATCGCTCATATTCGCCGCGTTCGTTGGTGTCGGAGACGGAAGATCTTCGTACTGATGCTTGACGAAGCTGACGGGGCGGCTCTTCCCTTCTACGACCTTCTCGTGCACCACTGCACGGAAGCCCTTCGGGCCCTCGATCGGCGTAAGAACGAGCTCCTCATATGGAGTAAGAGGAGGAGGCGGGGATTGTGTCGAGCGCGTCTTGGATGATCGTGACACCTTCCTCGACACTGGACGCCCTGAGGAAGGAGACATTGCAGAGTATGCAGAACCCAAGGAATATGCTGATGCAGGAGAGGACGCGGATGAATCGCCCGCAGACCGAGGTGCAGGAGCCAACGTGTCGCGCACGATCACTGATGGAGAAACCTTCCGCAGAGAGTTAGAAAAAACGACAGCTTCAACGGATAAAGTCAACCTCCTACCTTGCCGCTAGCCTGCTGTTTCGGTTCTGCACCAGGGATGACGACGGAAAGTTGAGGGGAAGTAACAAGAGGAGGGCTACCACTGCCGATCCGAACGGTTCCGTCACCTGGAGAAATGCTGGGGAGACCATCGTCGCTTGGGGTAGCCAGCGGTGCAGAAGATGGAGGGGTACTGCCTTCGGAGCCCATTCCGAAAGTACCCTGACGAGCCGGCTTGATAGGAAGGGGTGAATCCGGGGCTTCGGGGATGGCAGGGAGTGCTCGTCCGAATGGGACTGAAGGGGTCACGGCAAGGTACGCGGAATATATGTCGCTCGCAGGGGAAACAGGTTCAGCGACAGGGCTGTCGGGGGAATGAGGGTTATTAGGCGACAAGAACTGGCTCGGTGGAGGCGTATTCGCTACCGCCGTGACCCTCTCCTTCTCCTCGATTTTCTTTTCCGGTGTTTCAGGAACACTCCCGCCTTTGGCTTCCAGATCAGCTTGTTGGCTGGTGTAGGCCTGGACTGCGATGGACGAAAGCGAGGCCGTCTCCGCGCCCGTGAGCGTTAGGCCGTCCTTAAAAGAGTACCGCTGTTTAATCGGCGTCACGATGTCGAGTCCGTCCTCTTGCATCAGCAATTCGTCGAGCATATCCGCCACGGAGCTGCCTGTCTGTTGAGGCGCGAGGGTAGCGAGCGGTCGAAGAGGAGTTTCCGGCACACAGACGGCTCCCGCATCGCCGGAACTAGTAGCACGGTCGAGCTGGTCAATGAATGCTTGCATGGCAGGGTCGACGGATTCGACATTGAACGACGACTCTTCGGGCGGCGGAGTGACCT
This sequence comes from Sanguinoderma infundibulare, assembly GCA_032821775.1. Lineage (NCBI taxonomy): Eukaryota > Fungi > Basidiomycota > Agaricomycetes > Polyporales > Polyporaceae > Sanguinoderma > Sanguinoderma infundibulare. Next base: position 647,371 of record JAVLRN010000005.1, on the reverse strand, counting down.
TGACAATCTCTGGAGAAGCTGGTTCAGGTCCGGGCACCGGCTCTGGCTCTGCCGATGCCGGAGGGTCAGGCTCAGGTGGGGACGGCGGGGGCACAGCGGTGGGCACATCTGCAGGGGTGTCTGGTGGGGAAACAACGACGGCAGGAGAGTCTTCTTCCGACTGATTTGCAGCAGGGTCAGAGGCCTCGGCTGCTGCGGAGACATCCACCTCCGCGGGGGCGTTTGTGGGTGCCTCCGCTACTCCGTCTTGCAGCTCCGGCGCAGCTTCATCACCGACTTGGGACATGAGCGCGTCGAGGCTGGCTTGCTGTGCCTCTTCTTGCGACATGGAGTTGTCGGGAGAGTCGAGGTCGGCATCGGAGAGCACTTCACCTACAGAATCTCCGTTGTCGGATAAGAGGAAGGGAGAGCCTGGGGGGCTTGGTGACGTCGCATAGCGCTCGAGCTCGTCAAGACGTGACTTGCTACGGGACCGAGAGGTCTTCACGTCGGTCTTCGCGCTCGAAGGGACGGGTATATGCGGGCGTGAGAGGCCGGGGACGCGGTTACCGTACAGCTCACCACGTTTAACGGCGTTAGGGTCCTGCTGGATGGACGGAGCAAAACCGAATCTGCCTTTTGGCTTCGGGACCGCACCCTGCTTCTCGAATGATGCTATCCTATCCCGGAGGGCATTGGGTCCGTTTACGGCGTTGGCCTTTGGGAGGGTCTGGGAGGTGCCGGACTTGGCGGAGGCGTCGGCATTTGCGGCTTGAAAGGCGGCGATACGGGCTTTGAGGTCGACGGGGGGTACGGGGGCTCTGGTGGAGGTCCTGTAGTCCGGTTGGTCCCTTGAGGCAACGACGAATGAGTGGTGACGGGAAGACGTACATTGAACGAACGACGATTAGGAAAGCGACGAAGACAACGAGGACGATGACCACGAGCGACCCGCGACTGCAATGGTGCGCCCGTCGAGCTGGGAGGAAGGCGGAGGGGATGGTAGTGGAAGAGAAGGACGAGCGTTGGCCCGGGGGCAGAGCGGTCGTCGGCGGCAAAGCGAGCCCTGACGACTCTCGTCGTCGGCTTCATCAACACGCCCGGTCACACTCAGCTGATCGCGGCCTCGCTCTCGGGCTCGTCTCGCGTGCCATCTCGTCCTTCCGACAATCATCGAATCACGAAAGAACAGCCTCCCCATCATCGTTCTCCCCTCTATCCTCGCGCTGGCGAGACTCTGGACGCGCTCGCACCCACACCCTACTCATCCAGCCAGTCACACCGACGAAGCGCATACACCCTGCGTTTCGTAGTCTACATGCATATCCAGGCAACCTCACTTCAGACTCCTGCACAACATCATTAATCATCGCAATCACTAGCCGCCCCTGCCATAGCCTTTGACAGCCAATACGACCGTTTCTCTGCCTTTCCACCTCCGCCTTCCTGGGTTTCCCCACCCACCGCAGATAAATCATATTCCTCCTCCTCCTCCGTGATCCCACCATCATCATCGCGCGGCTGATGGCCTGCCCGATAACCATCCTCCTCCTCGTCCGTCGTGTACACCGTGTGAAGCGTGATCTCTTCGTCCGCACGGGTGCCTGTCCGCCTCCGCTTCCTCGGAGGCTCCGTCCGGCGTTCAATCTCATACCGGCTTTCAATGTCCTCCTCTCCCCGTAACGAATCCCCGGGGTTCTCCGGCTCCATATCCGCCTCTCCCCACGCGTCTTCCACGCTCTCTGCCTCGGCTGCGCGCGACGAGCGGTTGGTTGGGCCTTTGAAGGACAGTGACGACTGAGGCGTCATTCCTAGCATGCGATGGAGCACTTGGCGGTCGTACACTTCCTGCACCACTCGTCGATGATTGATAGTCTTGGACAGAAATGATGCGTTAGCATTGATGTTGATAAAGGCCCAAGTACTAGACCTCATACCTCCTGCGTGATCCCCATCACACTCGCGAGGATGCTCATTTCCTCGGGGTCGGACCAAGGCCGTAGACGGACGGTGCGGCCCTCTCTCCGCGCACTAATGATGGTGGCCTGAGCGTACGCCGCTGCGGTCATGATCTCGAAGGCGCCTGCGAGAGTAGTCCTGACCCGCGCGAAGTTGTACGAACCCCGCGAAATGTCATTCGCTGGGAAAATCAAGATACCCCTGTCATTCTAGCTGCTCGCGATCATAATGAGCACAGGATGAGACGTACTGTGGTCGCCTGGATCCTCGATGGACAGCAGCCGAGGCTCGCGATAGTCGAACCAGCCTCGCTGCCTCTTGCTGAAGTACGACCCTCCGTCGCGCAGCGAGATTCCCACTTCCTGGTAGTTGAAGTACGACCCATAGAGCTCGAAGAATTCCATCACGAGCACGCCCAGGTTCTTCGACGGGTCGATCTCGCCCCTTCGGATTTTCGGGTGCATTTGCAAGAAACTGATAGCCAGGCAGACGATGCTATAGCTACCGAGCCCCCCCGTGAAGACCTCGTTCATACTCCTCTGACTGAGGAAGTTTTTGATGATGAGAACAAGGCCTCGGAGGGCCGGCAGCTCCCGGAGGAAGTGCTTCACCATCTTGCCCGTGTCGACGCCGTTGCCTTGATTAACGGAAATATCGACGGAGAACCTTCCGTGGGACGTGACGAATTTGATGATGGGCACCTTCGCTTTCGCAATGATCGTAACCCGGTCCGTTATCCCAGCCCGCTTCATGATGTTCGCAAGAGAATGGAGAACGGAGACCTTGTCCATTCGCATCATGGATTGAGAATAGATGACAAGATCGATATCGCTGTATAAATGCAAAGCTGTGATATGACTGACGAAGATTTCAGGAAGAGACATACCCTAATGGAAGGTATAGTTTCGTCTCGTAGCTACCGAACGGTAGTACCTGGGCATCTGGGTATGTTCGACAGATGGCATTCGCAATGAGCGTGACGGAGAGCGAACGGACTTCGTCCTCTACTGGGGTCGGCGACATGTAGTTGACGAACGCCTCCACATCGTGATGTAGCCTAGCGTAGCGGCGCGCCGGTGGTTATATCCACTGTCTCGGATTGCGAACGGTGTGAACGTACATTTCTGCGACATTCGCGCATCTATTCCAGTCCACATCCTGCGCCCAAGGTGCCTTGCGCGACGCTGCGGCGATGCGCTGCTTCTTGTTCGCGTACCCGTCGTCGAAGTCGATCTCCTCCACCTTCCTCTTCCGCCCCGCATGCTCCTCCCGCCCCTTCCCCTTCTCCCTGTCCCACTCCCTGACGGGTGGCGACATTTCCCGCACAGACCGCTTGTCTGCCTCCTCGGAGTCGGAAGACGTGAACGCGACAAAGTCATCGTTGCCGAACGAATTCTCCCCATTCGTGGCGTTCTTACTCGCGCGCTTGGAGCCTTCTGCGGCTCTGCTCGGAGGTTTGGAGGAGCTCGCGGACTGCGCACCGGATGGGCCTGCTTCGGCGTTCTGCCGCTGCTTCTCTTTCCTGCGTGCGCGACGGTTGGAGGAGGAGGAGTTCTCCTCCGGTGCAGAGACTGAGCTGCGTTGCGATCGAGGCTTGTTGGACATGGCGGAATCGCAGGGTAGATTCAATAGTGTGTCTAGTTCATGCAAGTGAAGCGTTATGTGAGCTCTAGGATGGGGGAATGCCAGAGAGTCTTGGGTTGGTGGGAAGCGTCGAGGAGGAAGTCAAGAAGAGTGCCATGTTGTGCACTGCGGCAAAGTGCGGTACCGTTCGAATTTTTGTGAAGCGCCTATGAGCTCATGACATCTTCAACTGCGCTACGTCTCTCGACTTGAACGTATACCCACCTCCTGCTCCGCAAAGCTGCAGCTTGGCCCGGGGCCCTTCGACTCTGTCTGCTACAATATCCTGGTGCACTGTGAACGACCTTCCGGCCTGGGAGCTTGATGAAAGGATGGACTTCGTCAGTACTCCGGTCGCTGTCTCTGCTCCGAACCCACTCCCCGGTGATTACACCTAGGAAAGGAGATCGTGGTACGTGTGAATGTCCTTGAATGTGTTCACCTTCTGCAACTCATAGAGTCCCGTTTGCGTGTCCGCAGTTGTCGTAGCCATGTCTGGTGGGGTGGACTCCTCTGTGACCGCCAAACTTCTTGCCGATCAGGTAAGACCTTCGTCTGGGCCGACGGGAAGGTAGTCGGTGAACCGAAGCGCCATATAGGACTACGACCTCTCTGCGGTTTTCATGCGCAACTGGGACACTCGCGACGAGTCGGGGACCGATAGCGGCTGCGAATGGAAGAAGGACTGGAAAGACGTGCAACGAGTCTGCCGGATGCTGGGTATCAAGTGCGAGTTGGTGAGTGATCAAAAACATTGAAGTTGCGCCTCCTTCTCATGCGAGTCTCCAGATTGACCTCTCTCGCGAATACTGGACCCGCGTCTTCGAGCCCGCGTTGGAATCATGGGAAGCAGGCTCTACACCCAATCCGGACATCTGGTGCAACAAGTACGTCACTTCTGCTCGATGCAGGCCGTCTCCTTGGCTCATCAAATAGTGCAGAGAGGTGAAGTTCGGAGCTCTCATGGACAGACTCACTAACAAGGAGTCGTGGCTTGCCACGGGTGAGTTCTACCGATCCATATTGCGGCGGGTATGCATCTTGAACCACCTTGCAGGACATTATGCGGACAAGAATTGGGCATTACCTCCTCTAAGCGTATCTAATCTCTTTGCATATGGCAAGTTCCCGCCTCGTCCACAACTGCGACGTCCAGTGGACAGGTCCAAAGACCAGACGTACTACCTCGCCGCCGTCCCCGAGGCAAGCCTTGCGCGGGCCTTGTTTCCACTTGCACCATACAGGAAGACCGAAGTGCGCGAGATGGCAGAAAAGTGGGGTTTACCAACCGCTTCCAGGGAAGAGAGCATGGGCATATGTTTTGTCGGAGAAAAGCGGAGGTTTGATACCTTTATATGTATGCATCTCCCGCATGTCCATCCTGACGTTATGTTCTCATCTTCTGACTGATCGTCTCAACATAGCTCAGTACATTCCTCCAAAGCCAGGACCAATCATTGACTTGGAGAGCGGGAAGACTCTCGACAGGCATCAGGGCCTATACTCGTTCACCATTGGCCAGAATGCGAGGATCAAAGGCATGCAACAAAAGATGTTTGTCGCTCGGAAGGACCCAAAGGAGAACGCAGTTTATGTCGTTCCTGGATCGTGAGTCCAATTCGGTTACTATGAATGTGAATGTCTCTCCGGAAATTAATACCCAATCTCAGCGATCATCCTGCGCTGTATTGTAACTCTATGATAATGGATAAGTGGAAGTGGATCTGGGAAGATGCGCCTCCTGCCGGTATCGACGGTGAAGGTTTCCGCGGTCGTGTGCAGTACCGGCATCGGATGGTAGACGTCCCCGGCACAATCCAACGGTCGGTCCATTTCTACCAAATATTCTACTCTCCCGCTAATCATCCACCCATGAAATCGCAGACAACCCGATGGATCCATTCGCATCACGTTCCAGAAATCACAAAGCGGTGTGGCACCTGGCCAAGTTGCCGCCATGTGGAACCAGAATTGGTGCCTTGGCTGCGGTGTCATCACAGCAACGGAATGACCATGACACTAACATCCTCTTAGTGTTTAACATAGTGCCTAATCTAATACGTCATGGTAATGGCAAGCTCTGGATCCACGAGCGTCGCGGTTGTGAAGTGCGTGCCGTCTTGGATGAGGTCGTGGACGCAAGTCGTACACTGGGTCCCACAACTCAATCGAAGATCAATCTCCCACTCAATCTCATCGGCTTCGAACGCGGTCTTTTTGGGTGTCGGTCTTCGTTTTGGGCCTGTAGTGTATGCATGTTCATGTAGTTGTTACGTACAAGCCACCGGCCTGTGGACGACTTGAATGACCGTGAGCGCCCAGGTGGCCGCAGAGGATTCGCGCCAGTCGGAATAGGCAGTTGCATTCCACCGGCTGCTCGCCCCTCGTCGCCGGTCTCGTCGTCCTCGAGCGTTTCTCTCTCCTGCTTTGCGCCATATTGCTGCTGGACTGCGAACACACAACTCTGCCTCTGTGAGCACCAGAGAACGAGGTGACACTGTATGTTTTGGAGGTACACCGATCGCTCTCAGTCCGCCGAGCTGTCTTCACCGAGTCTGCCAGCAGATTCGGTTTCCATAATGCGTCCGCAATCGACTCGCTTCTGGACAAGGAGGACGTCGCTCTGGAAGCGATTCTCGACGAGGACGACCTCCTCCAGGAGTGCAAGGCGCAGAACACGCGGCTGATCGACTATTTTTCCCGCCCCAACGTCCTGCAACGCTTGCTCGGATACGTGACGGGGCAGATCGAGGGCGAGGACAAGGGCAGCTTCAAGTGAGTGTCTGCTCACGACCGTGACGAGCGTGCGTGCTCAGTCCTGTGCTTCCCTGGAGGTATCCCTACGTCGCAACCGAAGTCCTGTGCAGCGAAATATGGTCCATAGTCGAGACGTGCATCGGCCTGCAGGACCAGTTGCTCGTGCCCTTCTGGGAAACCGTCCTGGACAAGTCCCCGGAGGAGATGAAGAGCCAGGTGATGATGGCCGCCCACTTCGCGAAGGTGAACGTCGCGTTCCTGAGCAAGAAACCCGCGGAGGTGAATACATCCCCTTGCGTCCCCGTCTGTCCCGTATGGTGTCATTTCTGAGCCCTTGCGCTCAGATGTTGGCGTTCATACAAGCCCAAGCCGACATCGTCGAACGGATCCTGCAGCACATCGAGTCGCCGCCCTTCGCAGACCTCCTCGTCCGCATCATCCAGCTAGACGAGCACCCAGCGGGGGCTGGTGTTCTTGAAGTATGTTTCCCCTCATGCGTCGTCTGCGCTCTCGCGAACCACTCTTACAACACGGCCTTCAGTGGTTGTCCAAGGAAAGCCTCATGTCGCGCCTCATCGACCTGCTCTCGCCGGCATACAGCAGCGACATGCATACAGTCGTCGCGGAGCTCATCAAGGGCATCATCTCTATGGCCGCGCCCTCTCCCGCTGCCGGTATCTCTGACGGGCTGAGCCATCCTCCTGCGTCGAACGTGTTCGCGCGCGAACTCGCGCACCGGGACAGCGTCACAAAACTCGTTAGCTTCATCTTGTATGACTTTGGTCCGGGCGCGGACAACAAGGGGAAGGCTGTCGACACCTCTTGCACCCCGGAGTCCGCCTCGTCCTCGGTCATCCAATCCATCTGCATCATCATCGAGCTCATACGACAAAACAACTCGGACTACTTCGAGCCGTATCTCTTCCACACCGTTCGCCAACGCCTCATACAGGTCCAACAGCAGCTACAGATGAACCAGGAGGGAGCCCGAGAAGGACTGGAGGCCGCCATGAAGGAGATGGTCAATCGCATGGGCGTCGTCCACCTGGGACCCGTCTTGGAACTGATGTGCGATCACCTCGACAAGCTACAGCGGTATCTCGACGAGCCGCGATCTCTGGTGCGTGCGTCCCAGTATAGAAATGTCCACAGCTAACTTAGATCGTCAGAGCGGGCCTGTCCTCACCACTCTCGGCGCGATACCTCCGCTGACGTTCGAGCGGTATCGAATATGCGAGCTGTATGCGGAGCTCCTGCACTGTTCGAACATGTCGTTGCTCAACCGTCCCCCGGAATACGATCATTTGTACGATGCGGAGGGTCGATTGCAGGGCGGCTTGTCTTCTCTCGAGGAGCTGGCGCAGGTTATCGCGATCGGAAACGGGTCTGGTGACAACGATGGGATGGACGACGATGAGGATGCCGAGACGGAGTCCGTGCACGAGTTCCCAATATCCCACGCCCCTTCGTCATCCCTCATCGACTCGGACGAGGACATGAGCGGAGGCAGTTCGGATGAGGAAGCCATGGAGGAAATCGCCATGTACGATTCTCAGCATGATCCAAGTCCCTGTCCTCAAGATGCCTCGGGGGAACAGATGTCTGGTCGGGTTGGCTCCCCGATCAGGCTGTCTGCGCCCGTACCAAGCGTGTCAGCATCTCCTGGAGACATTTCGTCCTTTCCGCAACGTCAAAATTCCTGGGCGGAAGCTGAGGGTCCTTCAAGACCGCGGTCAGCTAGTTCGCGGAGGAGCGCGAGGAGATCGAAAGGGGACCTGTCGATGGGCCGTCCGGTACTTGGAGAACGGCTCAAACAACGGTTCTTGGAAGTCAACGTAGCGTCTACATTGCTGGTACGCCTTCCGTGATTCATCGCATCCGTAAGCATCAACCTCACGGCTGCGTCACAGGACCTGTTTTTCGAGTTTCCCTGGAACAATTTCTTGCATAGTGTTGTATACGACCTCATACACCAGATCTTGACCGGCCGTGTCGACGGCGGATACAACCGAGAGTTGACAGTCGCACTGTTCCGTGACGCAAGGCTCATGCATCGCATCATCGAGGGCTCAAAACGGAACGACGTCGAGAGGTTCGTGCCTCGCGGCTGTCGTAGCGCGTGTTTCGCTGAGTTCGTCGTCCACAGCGAGAAGCCGAAAGGCGTCAGGCTGGGCTACATGGGCCATCTCACGCTCATCTCCGAGGACGTCATCGGCGCACTCGAACACCTTCCTCCTGACCTTCGTCTGCAGATCGGGCAGTACGCCCCCCAGCCTGAGTGGGACGAGTATGTCACCGGTCGGTACAAGGAGACGAAGAAGAAGGATACGAGTCTTCTGGGCGGAGGGAAGCCGGTGGTCGCCCCGTCCATGCGGAACGGTGGCGCACAGTGGAAGGTCGACGAGGCCGATGGTGTCGCAACGGCCACCCGGACGGATACGGGTGCGGGTACGGGCACGGGCGAGAAGCAAGCGGGGACGGAGACGAAGGGCGAGTTCCGGAGGACATCGAGCCGGAGGGAAGGGAGCGCAGACTTTGCCAGCATGCCGATAGACGAGGAGGAGGAGGAGGAGGAGGCGTTCAACTCTGCTCCGCAGCGCGTACGTCTTGGCACATTCCTGAATGATTCCGAGGGTGCGGTTGACTAAAAGGAGTTCACAGTTCGCGAACTACCTGGTTCAGGAAATGCAATCTTCCGACCATCTGGGCTCGTCGGACGAGGCGTCGGATGACGAAGAGGACGGCGGCTGGCTGGCTCAATCGACATTTGAGCTGCGTCCTCCCCCGGTGACCGCTCGTCAGCATGATAACGGACGACGACCTCTGAGCTCATCAGGATTTGATGTATGTTGCGTTCCACAGTCATTGTTCTTCCAGTTTTTGCGCTGATTCTGGTTCGTTTTAGGATGCATTCGCTCCCTCATCGTCGTCACATTCATCGTTTCACGATCCTTTCGAAGACGTGAGTCAACCTTGTTGAGTTGGCACCGTTTTGTTAGATGATAAGCATTTTGCAGGATGCCTTCGGACCCTTCTCGGACTCGGCGGCAGCGAACGGCACAGATCCGTTCACTTTTGCCACGACGAACGTATCGGACGAGTTCATGAACGACTCCTTCGGAGATTTCGGCGACTTCCAGAGCGCCGGCGCGGTTTCCTTCGAGGATGAGGGCACGCTTACTCCCACCGGCGCCGACAGCTGGAGTTTTGCGAGCGCGTCGAGCACGGGTTCCTTTGACGAGGCGGCCGAGGGGCGGACGCCCGAACGCAACAGAGAGCAAGACGAACGGACTGCGCGCGATAACAACTAGAATGGATGTACACTTCACCTTGAATTAGTGTATGCTTACCCGGCGGTAGCGATGGTCGTGTAGTGTAGCACGAAGTAGAGCGTAGAGTGTCGTCGTCGGCCGGCCTGTTTGTCTGTCCTACTCTGTGCGCACAGACACAGCCCGGGATCATCATCAGTAGTGGTGTACGATGGCTCGTTAGTTAGACATATCCACGGATGCATCATTTTGTCTATTACGCGGAGCCGGGCTTGTAGTGATACCCGCCCTCGCGCTGCACGGCGGCAAAGTCGAGAGTAGCGAGCTGCTTGCCCGTGGCGTCCTTGAGGGTGCACTCGACCTTGTCTCCGGGGGCTACAGGACCGACTCCTGAGGGAGTTCCCGTGAGGATCAGGTCACCCTCCTACAGTGGTGACATCAGAGGTATTCATGGGATAAACGAGGGTCGTACGTACTTCTAGAGTCATGATGGATGAAACGTGCTCTATGAGCTTGGGAATGGAGAAGATCATGTCCTTGGTGTTGCCATCCTGCTTGACCGCACCGTTGACCTGCATTCCATCGTTAGCTCCATGAAGACACTGTATACACCGCAAGATGCCGTCTTACCTTGAGGGTAAGACTCAGATTTGCGACGTCAGCCACCGCCTCCTTCGGGATGTACGAGCTGAGGGGTGGTCACAAGCTATCAGAGCCGATCCAACTCGTCCTAAGTGGGGTTTACCTGATCGAGGTGAAGGTGTCGAAGCCCTTGGCAACCGTCCAAGGGAGTCTCTTAGCCTTGGCTTCCTCCTGCAGGTTCCGTGCGGTCATATCGACCGCCAAAGCTGAAGAGGATGGCGCTCAGGACAGGGTCAAAACACCGGCAAGGGGACGCATACCGTAGCCAGCGACGTAGCTCTCCGCCTCGGACTCGGGGACGTCGCGGCCGCGCTTGCCCACGACGACGCCAAGTTCGACTGTCCGATTCGCATGTTCGATTCAGCGCGAATGAAGAGGGCTGGTGGACGACGGCCGGGCTGTCACAGACCTTCGTGGTGCGCCAGGACGCCCCTGGGGATCTCCACGTTGACACCAGCCGGGGCGTAGCTCGTGGTAGGCTTGAGGAAGATCATGGGCTCCTTCGGGAGCGCGTTGTTCAGCTCCTTGACGTGCTCGACGTAGTTCCTCCCAATGGCCACGATCTGATCGAGTCTGGAATCAGCGGGGGCCGATAAGAGGAGCGCGACAGTCTGCTACGAAACCGACCTTCTTCCCCTGCTGCACGAAGGACGCGGCGACGCTCATTCGAGCAGATGTGGAGCTGAAAGCTCTGTGGGCAAGAGGGTTCCGGGAAAGACCTGCTGCCTTGCCAGTGCTTCGCAATGTTGCTGCGAGCATTGTTCTCAGTGCTTACAAGCCTTTGAATCCGGACTCGGTCGATCGCCGTATGGCTTGGGTTGCCGCTGGCACCTCAGCTTGCATCTCAGGCCTCAGCGGACCGTCGTCCGTTCCGCGAGTCCATAAATCAACATATATGCTACACTTAAAAACAGTGGAGAAGGGGCACATGGTGTAGTTGGTTATCACATCCGCTTAGCAGGCATCGTAACTGAGGTCCAACTTGCGGGGGGTGCTGGGTTCAATTCCCAGTGTGTCCACATTTTTTCACTCCCGCATGATCAAATCCCGATCGGAGGCGCTGACGGCGTTTCCATTCATCGCTTGATCTCCTCCATGAACGCACAGCACTTGGCTCAAGAGTCGGCTCCGGGAGACGATCGAACGAGCGGTTCGAATCCGCCTTGGCTTTTCCGCAGAGATTCGAGTTGTTTGTGTGCTTTCAGGATCTGTGGATGACGTATCGACTGACCGACTGGGCTTGGACGAGCAGGCAGGATCGCCCAGGCTAGCTTGGGATTCACTATATCGCCCGATAGGCCGCAACGCTGCAAACATTCTCTTCGGAATCGCACCTAAGGCGCGTCGATCGCTCTCAGGCTCTCGAGTGCGGTGACCGTCGTTATCTCTGGTCCAGTTCCCAACCCGAACTTATCGCTGGTTCTCGATTCCAAGGAAGACGGTCATCCAAGGACCCATGGCGTAACAACATCATGTGCCGAACAGTTCCGTCTCGGCTTGGTGCGTAGATTGTGAGGCCCTCAGCGCTATCTCTGCACGGGTGGCGGAACGATCGCGCGGAATTGTCTCGCAGATCTCTTGGCCTGCCAAGGCTCAAGTGCGTCCGCCGCTGAGGCTCTTGGCGAGCATGGGAACGCGGACCTGCGCCTCGCGTCCCGCCAAGCTCGTCTTATGGATCCTCGACACAACATATAACGCGCCCTGCCCTGCATACTGCAGCCCACCGCGCCCTCCAGCCCTAGTCGTCGCCTTCGCGTTCACCGTTGTCGTCTTTCCCCGCGCTCTGCTCCCGAATTTAACTGCAACTGTCCAACTCACCCCGATCGAATTCTTGACTTCGAGGCTGGACTGAAGAAAATGAACAAGGCTCTTTTGTCGCCATTCCTTGTAGTTGTCTCTATGCTCTTGCTGTCTGCGACTGCGGCTCCACTGGGGGTGCGTGCAGACCCTTCGAACGCACAGTGAGTACTCGACTCTTCATTGTGCCGTAGCCTTGAGCTTAAACACCGGCTCGACAGAGACCAGGCTGCGGGTCCGGCAACCGATGGACCAGACGGACACATGAACCACCGCTGGGTGGTGGCCGTTGCAGTATCTCTGGGTAAGGAGCCCTGCGCTTTTCCTCTCACTCGCTCGTCCCCGTTTCCCCCGTCGCTGACGCTGACCTCGGGTGGCCCAAAAGTGCTGATCATCCTCGCCGTCGCGGGGACCATCATCTTCGTGAAGCTGCGGCAGCAGCAGCGCCGTCGGGAAAGCCGTCGGAGGCGCCGCAATTACACCCGAACGTCCGACGACTCGCTCGTCTGGCGCGGTCCGTACGCGTCTCGGGCTTCGTACACTCGATCGCCGTCTCCGGTGAGTGTGTAAACCCCGATGTCACTGGCGCATTGAAATAACGTTCGAATGGTTGGTTCGTTCTTGTTGCCAGCCATCCCCGGCGCATCTCTCTGAGAAGGACAAGTCAGCGCTAGCCACCAAGCGCTAATTCGGTCTGTCTGGCGCGCTATTAGCACGCCGTGACCGTATTCGTAGCCGGCGCGGGATGGGTTGTATGTGAGTATCGGCCCCGCAATTCAGCTCATGTCTTTCGGGTCCGGAGGCGACCAGTGAGGCTTTGAAGCTTGAAGCTTGAAAGGCTGACCAGTGTTTCATAGTTCCCGTTGTCGATCGTTTCCTTGGCACCCTCTCTGCATGCTGCATCTGCCCAGCTTCCCCGGGACCGGAAATTGCGTTCCTTTAGGTTCGTTTCTGGCGTTGGCGTTCTGCCGCGACGGTACAAGTCGCGCGGCGCCTGGATTAACCGCTGCGGTTACCTACTTGGAGTCGACCCGCACTACATAGCACTCCTCCCCTCAAGGCCGGCATGCCCGCTGTGCTCCACCTACAGGCACAAGATGCCCAGCCGTGGCGCTGTTAGTACATAGCTGTCCTAGCTTTACCTAGCACGCACGCAGGGCCAGCCCTGAAGACCGGTGTCTTCTAGGGTGAACCGTGGTCGTGGAAGCTATTATAGTGCACCCGTGGATGCCAAGCCTCCCCCTGGGGTCATCTCGACCCGCTTGCCAAGAATCTTGTTTGCGGTCTCGTCATTCTGCCTGGCGACAAGTGCGGGTATGAGGCCGCTAGCTCTGTCTTGGGTGCGGGCTTGTGTGGAGCGGTATTACTGAAGTATAGTGTGAGGGGGACTAGAGATAAGCCAAGCCATTGAATGCAACGAGCACTTTCACATCGATGGCATGAACGGCCTTGAACGGCACGCGTGTGTGCCGGCAACGATAGGAACAGCCCCTCCGAGGATCCGAGGTTATGATATTGAGGCGGAATGCGGGTTCGCGATAGAATAGAATACGCAGGTCGAGGTAGAGTCGGTGGGAGTTCTGGGGTCTAGCCATGCCATGACCGTCAGGCAGTTGAACAGGCAGGTTGACGACGTACATTGAGTCCTCACCCACTTGAATCATTGTGCATCGATGTATGGAAGCCCGACAAGATCGGGAGTTCCATTTAAATAGGCACAGAAGACAGCGAAGTTCTGCAAGAACAGATGCTGCATGCACTCTGCTCTCACCCTCTCTCACCTGGGAGAATAGTTACGTATAAGCACTGACAGAGACGATACGGGTGCTTGGTCATTCAATCCTTGCTCGAACTCTGCGTGGCAAGCAATGAAAGGTCTCGAGCTCACTGCAGTCCACAATAAATACTGAAAAACTCGGAGAGAGTTGAGGCAAGACGGAGTGGATCAGTGTTGGAGCAAGAGACTAGAGGGGAACCCTAGACTTAACCCTGTTCTGGGGGTGGCAAATTAAGAATCACGTGAGTGGGGAATGACTCGGAGGAGAGGAATAATTATATAGACATAGACCGGACTCGTCCTGGAACTGCTTGTGCTCTCCGTTTTCCCTTGGACTGCGTCCTGCACGAGCCGTCGTCGCTTCTGCCGCCGTCGTTGCAAGCATGTCCCTCTCAGCAACCAGAATGCGCATGGCATCCGCCTCAAAAGCGTCCTCTCCGACGCAGCTCATCCGTTCTCGGTCCACGGTTGCAAGCACGAGCGCATCCATGCTCGAGGCAAAGTCCAGGGTACGGGAGCACGCGAGGAACATCAGCCAGACCAGTTCTCGCGAGGCAACCGCTACCAACTCTGTGTACGTGCCCCGGCGTCCACCCAACTCCTACATCGCTCATACAGCACATCTCCAGCCGGCCTTCACCAGCCCCAGGGTTCCAGCAGCTGCCCACGAGAAACAACGTTCCTTACCCTCCGCCCTCTCTTCCTCCTCATGTGGAAGGTCCCCTCGACCATTCCTTCGTTGGCATGTCCGGCGGCCAAATCTTCCACGAGATGATGGTTAGGCATGGCGTAAAACACATTTTTGGATACCCCGGCGGCGCCATCCTTCCCGTTTTCGATGCGATCTACAACTCCCCGCAGTTTGATTTCGTCCTCCCAAGACACGAACAAGGCGCAGGCCATATGGCAGAGGGCTACGCTCGTGTCACGGGCTTGCCCGGCGTCGTCCTTGTCACCTCCGGTCCCGGAACGACGAATGTCATCACTCCCATGCAAGACGCCCTCAGCGACGGCGTCCCTCTCATTGTTTTCTCCGGCCAGGTGGCCACGTCCCTCATCGGCTCAGACTCGTTCCAGGAGGCCGATGTCGTCGGTATCTCAAGATCATGCACAAAATGGAACGTCATGGTCAAGGACATCGCCGAGCTCCCCCGCCGCATCAATGAGGCCTTCAAGATCGCGACCTCTGGTCGTCCAGGCCCTGTCCTTGTCGATCTCCCAAAGGACATCACTGCCGGTGTCCTCCAGACCCCCCTGCCCTTCAAGGCGACCACTCCCGGCCGTCCGCTTGGTCTCCCTTCTAACCCCCTGCTTCCTACCGATCAGTCCATTGACAGAGCTTCCATTGCGGAGGCTGCCAAGCTCATTAACCAGGCTAAGCGGCCCGTGATCTACGCTGGAAACGGTATTCTCTCTTCGCCCCTGGGTTCGAAGCTGCTGAAGAAGATCGCGGACGAGGGCAACATCCCCGTTACGACCACCCTCCAAGGTCTGGGTGCATTCGACGAGCTCGACGACAAGTCTTTGCACATGCTCGGCATGCACGGTTCGGCATACGCCAATCTCGCCATGCAGCAAGCGGACGTCATCATTGCCCTTGGTGCGCGTTTCGACGATCGTGTGACAGGCAAGGTCGACACTTTCGCTCCCGCCGCCCGCGAAGCCCACCTCCAGGGCCGCGGCGGCATCATCCACTTCGAGATCCAGCCCAAAAACGTGAATAAGATCATCGAGGCCCACATCCCCGTCGTCGGCGACGTTATCGCAGGCATGGCCGTCCTTGCGCCGCTCATCAAGGGCCAGCCCCGCACAGAGTGGTTCGATGACATCCGCGATTGGAAGGCCAAGTACCCGTTCACGTTCGACAAGAGCGCGTCGGGCGCGCCGATGAAGCCGCAGGAGGTCATCGAGGAGCTCGACAAGCAGACGGCGCACATGAAGGACGACGTCGTCATCTCCACCGGCGTCGGACAGCACCAGATGTGGGCCGCGCAGCACTTCCGCTGGCGCACGCCGCGCTCGATGGTCACCTCCGGCGGCCTCGGCACGATGGGCTTCGGTCTGCCGTCTGCCATCGGCGCAAAGGTCGGCGCGCCGAACAAGACGGTCGTCGACATCGACGGCGACGCGTCGTTCTCGATGACGGCGATGGAGCTCCAGACTGCGTCGCAGCACGACATCGGCGTTAAGGTCCTTGTTTTGAACAACGAGTTCCAGGGCATGGTTCAGCAGTGGCAAGGTACGCGTTTGCCCGACTTTTTTTTTTCTCTTTCTCGTGGGCGGCGGTGCTTATATGCGCTTCTTCCAGACCTCTTCTACGACGGCCGCTACGCGCACACACGTATGGTCAACCCCGACTTTGTCGCTCTCGCACGGGCGATGAACGTCCACGCCATCCGTTGCGAGACCGCGGCGGAGCTGCCTGCGAAGATGAAAGAGTTCCTCGAGTACGACGGTTCGAAGCCGGTGCTGATGGAGTGCGTTGTCGATAGAGCCGAGCATGTGTTCCCTATGGTGCGTGTTTGTAGTGAGTGTGATGTATGCGCGTCGACACTGACGGTTCCGCTTAGGTTCCCGCTGGCAAGGCTCTCCACGAGCAGATCCTCCACCCCACGTTCCGGGAAGCCTACGCGAAGGGCAACCACAGCAAGCGGTAGATCGCATGCCTATCGTTCCGTGCCGTCCATCTATACGTTTAATGGGCTTGCTTCGCCACACGACTACACGCATATTACGCACTTGTCCGTTCGGGAACTCCAACGCTTGTTTTTGCTGACTATATTTACTTACATATTGCCACATACGTCTTATAGGTCGCATAAGCTCTGCTGCCGGGGGTTGTCTTCTCTGCATGTATCGGTTGTTCATTGGATTGAGAAAGAAGCAAAAGTCCCCCTGGGGACGCCATGTATTTACAATTACACGATCTCGTTGCACGATTTGGAAAAAAAGGCATCTCGAGGCCGCGGTTTTTTGCGGCCATGTCCCATATTGTCGGTGTAGTTTGCTTCGCCTGACTCGCAAGGTAACTGATCCCTGGCATTCGCGCTATTTGTTGTTGGCGTTCTCCTCTGTGTCCATGAGCGCCTGAATCATCGCCGAGCCAACCTTCGTCGCCTCCTCGAAACGCGACTCGAAGAACGTCGCGGTGTCCATGAACCGCTGCTTGTAGAGGTCGAAATTGCCAAACGAGATGCACTGGCTCCAGCCCCGGGCGGCCACGACGAACTCGAGGTCGTCCGACCGGTGCGTCGTCTCGTACAGCGCCGCGCGGATCGCCGCGTCCAGACGCGCTTCGGAGCGGAAGAGATACTCGGCGACGCCGATCCAGAGCCGGAAGATCGGCGTCGCGGCGAGGTCGAGGTGCACGAAGGGCTTGATGCCGAGGTGCGCCCAGCAGTCGACCATCGCGAGGAGGGAGAGGTGCGAGTTCGGGGGCGCGCCCTCGCGCGAGGTCGGCGACAGGGACCCGTCCTCGGCCGGGTCCTTGCCGAGGCTGAAGCGGTCGAGGACGTCCTCGGAGAGGAGGATGGGCGTGCGGGGGCACTTCTTGGCCGCGGCCCGGTCGCCGGCGCGGGCGAGGAGGTAGTCGCCAAAGACCCTGGAGCGGGCGTCGTAGATGCGCGCGCGGAGGGCGGGCGCGTCGGCGGCGAGCATGAGCTTGAAGATCTCGGTCGTGGAGCGCGCGAACTGGTCGATCTGGACGCGCGCGGCGGGGTTGAGGATGGCGAGGCCGGCGTAGACGTGCCACTTGTTGGAGTAGATGCGGAGCATGATGTTCACCTTCACCGTCTCGATCCCGCCGACGTACAGGCCGTGCTCCCAGGGGTAGGACGCGGAGCAGCGCCAGGCGGTGCCCATGCTGAGGAAGCGAGATCAGTCGCGAGAGGCCGGGCGAAGAGGATTGTCCCGGGGGGGGGAGGCTCGACTCACGTGAGGAAGGCTGCGTGGGTGACCGCTTGGGTGTTGGCCGTCACGATGTCGTGGTCCTCGTAGGAGAGGTAGACGTAGCGCGAGCGCAAGGGCGCGAGGATGTTCTTGACTAGCTCAAGGGCCTCATCTGTGGCGCGGTGTTGTATTAGGACCTGAAGCGGGAATGAGTCCGATATCTGCACGTCGTGAGGAGCTGAGGATGGACCGACAAGGGGCTGTCCTACGGGCGATACCGTGGGGCCGTGCAGGGAGTGGCATGAGAGGATGTGAACGTCCTGCGGGAGGTACTTTTCAAACGCCTCTTTCTCCGGAGCCTTTACGGACGTCTGGCCGGCGACGATCGCGCCCATCTTCGTCGCTACAAGGGGAATCAGCATCATCGAACCGAATGGCTGTACCGGGACCGTCGACTCTTACAAGGTCCGTATTCAGCAACGACCCTGTCAATGTATGCGGCCTCCACAGAGTACATGATGTAGTCCGAAATCCGGGACACAAGGTGTCCGTCCTTGAGGACATGGATGCCCGGAACACCTGGGGATGTGTTGTGTCAATGCAAAGCAAGTCGCAAGCGACGATGCACTTACCTTCGTACTGTTTCTTCAGCTCATCGTATTTTGAGGGCAAGTCACAAATATATATCCTGTGGGGAGCGGTTAATGAACTGATCGCGTGCGATCGCATGCCGTAATGGCCACTTACTTCTTCCACCCAGCCTCTGAGAGGCATCGAGCATACATGCTGCCCATTGCTCCCATACCGATGAGCCCGATCGCGGGCTGCTCCTCGATAGGTGAGTCAGGGGTGACGTCCGGTCGAACCATGTTCCGCCACGAAAAACAGGTCTAAATTGATCAAAATTGGGCTTGACCAATGCAGCTTGAGTGCCAGCGAGGTTGTGAAACGAACGACTGGGAAGTAGATGGTGATCGTCAGTTTCAAGAGGGAGTTAGAGCCGACGCGTGCGACTTAGCTCACCAACCGCCTTAGTAGCTGCCTTAGAAAATTCCTCCCACCGGAACTTGAGGAGAATCAGCAGGAGTCCTCCCACCGGAACTTGAGTCTAACAGGATCAGCAGGAGAGCCAAGTTCCCACGTCGGCTACAGGAAAGCAGGGGGCGGTGCCAGCAAGACGCAAGAGCCTCTCGGACTACTTTAATGAGACGGGGGAGATAGATTCAGGGAACACGGAAACTACCTGTTTTATACTATTAGCCGCGTCCCAAGTAACGACGTAATCGGGCGAGGTGTTGGAACGGCCACAAACAACTTATCGACGTCGTCCGTTGTCAACCGTTAGTCAGTTGCCTCGGGCGGAACGCCTGGGGCATGCTTTAAAGTTACAGCGTCCCAGCACGTGTCATCTTCCCGCAGGCGGTCAACGTTCAACGTGCTATGGAATAAAGGCATAGAGAACGGGTGTCATCCTGACATCATGTCAAAATTTTCCCTGCAAGTCGTTTAAACAGGTAAAGGACTGTCCTCAAGCGTTCCAGGACACGTTCGACGTCGTGACCGACTACTCGGCTAGCCGAAGAGAGGAAGGAGGATTGCCCTTTGCACACTCTATCAGGAAGGTGGCCACTGCCACTGTGCGCCTTGAGGGCGGCTTGTAGCGGGACAATCGTACCACTCTGTGCTGGAAAACTGCTATCGAAAGCAGCCCGCTGTCAGTCGGATTCGTCATCTTCGTCGAACTGCCCCTCTGCCTCCGCCCTCATCCCCTCCACGCCGTTATACGGCAGTGGATCCCTCCCCCATTTACCTAGCAGCCAGTCGATCCGGCACAGCCCAGAACCGGTCGCAGAGGCAAGAAGGGGCGTGCGCGCGAGCCCGTTTCCGTCGTTCCACACCACTCGGTGAACCCCAACCTCCGGAGACCACGCGCCCGTGCCGACAGGGATCGTTTTGTTCTGGCGCGTCGCCGCGGGGCGATTGTGCGTTTCCTGCGGATGTCGACACGCGTCTCTGTCAGCACGGTGCCACGACGAAACTTTGAGAAGGTAGACGGGGATGGACCTTCGGAAGGAAGTGCTCCAGCATTCGGTATTCCCCGACCGCGCGGCTGTAATCCAGCTGGTAAATCTTGTGTTCAAGAAATGGCTGCGCGGAGATCAGCACTCGATCTCTTCAGCAACAAAATTTCTCAACTGACAATAAGGCCGCCTCGTCTGGTAGATCGCATCATGTTTGTGGTCAAGCACGACCCGTCAGTGACTCCGATAGCGAGCTGCGGGTGGTAATCAGACGCGGACAAACTCTGTGAAGGCAGTAAGCGACCATGGTCATTGACCGGTCATATCGAGACGCCTCACCCATATGGGGCCATTGGGTTCCAGGAGGGTGTGACCTCGACCGAGCATGCTTGGAGCAATGGAATATGCCTTAATGATGTTCTCGTGGTCTATCGTGACCGCACTGCCAGAATACGTCGAGTAGCACATGGAAGTTACGACATCTACGTCACGTTGAACGCTCAGCTTTAGCACAGTCAAGATAACGACAAGCCGGCCTACCTCTTGTGCGATTCATAACATTCCCCCGCATGTCCCGGATGTCTGTGATGGTCTCCACACCGTCGTATCCACCGCTCGCAACGACCGTGGGGTCATCTGCTGTCTCTTCACCGTCGGCGTCGTGCACGGGCGCGCGAACCCATGCAATGCTCCGGATCGCTGATTGATGAACGGTGAAGTAGTGGGTGGGGAACAGCGGCATGGAAGATTGTTGATAGAGCGCGGTACCGATGTTGTAAACGGCGATGTTCCCTAGATGGTAACGGAGGTACGTACGATCAATCCAAGAACCCAACGGAACGAAAGCTCGACATACCGTTGGTGCAGCCTATTGCGACAACTTCACTGTTTGCCCAATCGAAAGACCAACAACACGTGTCTTCTAGTTCGATCCGGAGGAGCGGCTTTGATAGCTTCACTGCGATGTTGTCATTACAATGTATTGAACAGACTAAGGGGGCTCGGGATACCGTATAGTGGGGCCTCCATCGGGTGACCAGGGGGAACCTCGACGGTCCTAGGGTCTGGCACTGCAAAGAAGGTTAGTGAGCCATCCCCAAACGTGCCGCCGATAACGCCCAGTTTTCTGAGGGTCCCTTCAACAGCATTCTGATTATGAGCCAGACATTAGCAATGTGTGAATGTTTTGTCGGTCAAGCAACGTACTGCTGTCGGATCGTTGGAAGGTAAGGGGCACCACTTCAGGTCATGAGCTGGACCGCTATCAATACATAGCACCATTTCGCATCGGGTGTCCCCTGCGTCCAAACTCTCTTCGTCGACTTCCATTGCGTCCGCTCCAGTGGCGGATGGGCTTAAGCTCCAGATCTGTATGCACGCGGGGGATGGTCGCCGAACACGAGAGCCAATCATCGGTGAATGGTTACTGGAAGGGAAGGGCGCCACCGCGAGATATTGCCTGTACCGGTGATCTGCGCACATGTCAGTATCTATCAAAGTGCGTACTTGGATTCACTCACGCGGCCGGTCGTCGGGATGGATAGGACACCAGTCTATCCCCCATACAGGGGCCCCCGCGTTGAACACATGGGCTTTGCTGCCGGAAAAGAACTGTGCTGTAAAATAAATGAATCGGCTTCGTGGTGTTTAAAGAGCTTGGACGTTTGATGACCACCCACAAATTTTGACGCTATCAAACATTTTCACCTCCAGGCGACGCTGCTTTCCGAACGGTCCAAATGAACATGGGACAGGCGGTGGAAGCATTAGCGTCCCATCTGGAGCTTTTTGGATATCACTGGGTAGATACGGCATAGCACCACTACAAGGCGTGAGCATGCAAACCCCGGGGTACGTTAAACAGGACGCTAAAACTTACGAATGGCTTAGAAGTTCGTACTCTCCTAGACGGAGACTTTCGTGCACCCTGGGCCGTCGCTCCCTCTCTGTCGCGTTCGGAGAGCCATACGCCTCCTTGAACCACCCTCTGTCCTCCGCTAGATCCCACAACGGGCCCGGACCGGTGTTATAACCCCACGACTTGTTGACCCGGTCCGTGATCACGTTGTTCACAGCCCAAGCGTTCGTCAACGCTTTGGATCCCGGCTTAAATAGTTCAGGGGCCTCGACGAGTCGCTCAGTTTTCCCGCCTTTCAGGTGGATCCCTACGGACCTATGTCGGTGGTGGTAGCTCGGCAGAGCATGCTGCTGCCTGTTTGATGGATGCGTGAGCCCGGGGACCAGCATCACCGACCGCTTTGCGGGCGTTTTGGGCATGGCGCTCTTGCGTCTCGGACCGACGCTCGCGGACTCGAGACCAGCGAATGAGGACTCCCTGGTGGAAGTCGTTGGACGTTGGCGGGGTTTGGCTGCAGTCGCGCTTTCCTCCGGCTCGTCGAGTTCACCCTCGGCGTCTTCTAGCGTCATCTCTTCCGCGTCGTCTTGGGCTTGCTGCTCCGGGGCTGCATCGGGTGCAAACTCGCTGCCGCTGTCGCCTTCTTCGCTGTACTCTCTAGTGCCAGATGGGCCAGCGCCGTCCTCGTCCAGGTCTGAAAACCCGGACAGGGCGGCGTAGTTCGGGCGTGAGGTCCGTGAACGGAGCTGTCTGGTCATACTGTCGCATTGTCTTTCAGCCGTGGGCTTGGTACATAACCACTGAGGGTTAAATCTGAGACGCACTGTCTGGAGATACCAAATTGACCTGAAACGCCGTTAGTGAAGTCGTACGTTGCCGTAGCGTGTATCTCCAAGGACTGGACTTACTATATGCAGTGTTGTAATGTTCTACTGCTGCCTTATAATTTTTCCCTGGAGAATGGGCTAGACAGATTTTGGGATGGTGATGGTTCGAACTCAGGACGGGCCCTGTCTTTTGGGGCGAGTGCAAGCGTCTCCGGGAAAGACGGAAGCGGGAACCACCCGGTTACCCGGACTCCCCAACGCAACTCTGCTTATATCTTCACTCTTCTCCAGAATGACGACTCTGAGTTCCCAACAGTCCCGTCCATCGTAATGGCCGCCGCCGCCGCCGCTCAGGTGCCCAAGACGACTAGGGCTCTGGTCCTCCGCAAGGCGGCGACGACGAGCAAGGGCGTCCTCCATGACGCTGTGGTCGAGGAGCGACCGCTTGCTCCGCTCAAATCTGGCCAGATCCTCGTGAGGGTTCACGCTGCCGCGTTCAACCATCGAGACGCGAGTACCTCCAATTAAGGCTGAAGTGGGTTTCATGTTGCTGACCGTTGTGCAGCTATGGATTCGTAAGAACATGTACCCCGGCATTGGCTTTGGGAGGGTCCTCGGTGCGGACGCGGCAGGTGCGTTGCGTTCGTGTGCTGCTACTTCATCGCGTGCCTAATGGTGCACAGGCGTCGTCGTCGCATCCGCCGACAAGAACGATGCCCTGTTGGAGAAACGCGTGTTCCTCCTCCCTATGCGGGGCTGGGAGAAGGACCCGGATGCGCCAGAGTCGGAGTGAGTCCCTCGTTCGGCCTTGTCTTCGCCTGCACGCGGGCCTCTAAACGTCTCCATCCAGTTTCACCGTAGTCGGTGCGGTAAAGATGGTTGACTTTGGGACGTTCGCGCACTATGTCGTCGTCGATCACGACCAAGTCATCCCAACCCCAGATCATCTTGACGACGTACATGCGGCGGCATGGCCCGTTGGTGGCGTCACCGCCTGGAGGTAAGCTCACCTACTCAGGCGTTTGCCCAGCGCGACGAGTGGTGCTGAGCAGGTGCGAAGGGCGGCCATGGTCAACGGCGCGGTGAAGCGAGGCGACAACGTCCTCGTAACCGGCGTTGGGGGAGGCGTCGCCATCCTCGCGCTCCAGCTCGCCGTCGCAGTAGGCGCGAACGTCTACGTCACAAGCGGCAGCGAGGACAAGATCCGCAAGGCCGTCGAGCTCGGTGCCAAAGGCGGCGTAAGCTACAAGAATAGTGCGTGGCGCGCCCGTTCTTGTACGCGCATTTATTCTCTTTCTGAGCGGCCGCAACTTCACAGAGGACTGGCCCAGTCAGCTCAGTGTCCTTCTCAAGAAGAACGGCGGCGGGGGATTGCTCAATACGGTCATCGACGCTGCTGGAGGAGACATTATGGGCAAGACCTCTCCGCTCCTCAGGCCCGGCGGACGCGTCGTCGTCTTCGGAATGTCAGTTCCACATCCTCATATTTTCGTCCGCTTTCGTGGCCTGACTAACGCCGCGGTTTAGGCATACGAACCCGAAAGTGACGATGACGATGCGCGAGGTGATGAAGAACCAGAAGCTGCTCGGGTCCACCATGGGCTCGCACAAGGACCTGGTCGACGCCACCAACTTCCTTGCCGAGCACCGCATCGTCCCCGTCGTTTCCCATGTCCTCGACGGGCTCGAGTCGGCCGACGAGGGCTTCAGGCTTCTCGAAGACGGGTCCCACTTTGGCAAGATCGTCATTCGATTGGCCCCGGAATCGCCAAGGACCTTGCTGGCCAAGCTCTGATTGTGCTGCTCACGTTCCCGTAGCAGTCGCTTTTCCTTCGCTTTGCTCCACTCTGGAACGGGACCGTCACCAACACGCGCATGTAGTCCAGACTCCAACCTATCTGTATAATATATGTACAATGCGGCACAGCCTATGTATGCTATGGCACGGCAAAACTAGATATATGGCAGAAGATGGTCATGAAAGTAAAATGAAAACGTGACGACCGCGATGAGATGATAGGGTGTGTCGATGTCAGGTCAGAACCGTCATCACAACACGAGTCCGAACAAGTGCGTGATGCAAGGATATTCGGAATGACATGACTGCATGGTCCTCCGTTGAGATACCATCATTAGATAGCGAGGTAAAGTGCGAATACCACCATGCAAGAAACAAGGAGATGTTGATGCGTAGGGGATAGGGCAGTCGTGCGCGCGATATACAATCCACCCACAGATGCAGCCTCCGACACAGATGATGTCTAGGTATGCCAGCTTCCTGGAACTTTCCCCTCCCTCTCACGACAACGATTCGACCCCACTCAGAACAGGCCGCTCCCCGGGAACAGCTGGCTGGTCTCCCCGTCCTCTTCATCGCTCTCTAATGGCGGCTGCAGCACCGGGACCGGCGCCCCCCCTCGGAGCGCACCATCCGACGGCCTGCGCTGGCTCAACGGCAATCGCGACTGCGATGTCTGCGACCCGACGCCCAGCGCGGAGGGCATGGTGCCTGCTGCTTGCGACGAGTTCGGGGAAGAGTACGGGTCGTGCTGCAAGAGGTATCCCGTGGGGTGCTCTTCGTGTTCCAAGGGCGAGTGCTCGACCTCGAACGGATCTGGCGTAGAGTCGCGTTGCACAGGTGGCGGCGGCGGCGCGTGAGAGAACAGAGGCTGCTGGACGATGGGTGGGGAAGTGGGGAGCGGCTGACGCCGATCCTGGTGCGTAGGGAGGATCGGCGCGGGCTGTGCGGGACGACGCTGCTGGGCGGGTTGCGATCGCCTGTTGCGGTTCTCATACTCGAACTTTCAAGGATCAGACAATCAGTCTCGCGCATAATAATCAAGAACTTAGGTACTCACAGCCGAGAACACTTCGTCCCGACGGCGCTCTCCAATATCCTTGTCAATGCAGTAGCAGATGTAGAGCGTATCCGCGCTGCTTAAAACATCAGTCATTGAAGTGCGATACTGAAAGACGCATTGACGCACGTATCCTTGACAAGCCCTATACAGAATAGGCCAACAAGCGCGGTGACTAACCCGGCAAGCAGCGACGCCGACAGGGCGGCATCAGGTGCGTTGAGAGTATGTGCGACGAAGAGGTATGTTATCAGGGCGAATGGGAAGGTTAGCGTCAAGGGTGCAACAGTGAGAAGAGTGAGCGGTGCTAAACAAAGGACGTTAGTTACATTCGTTTGGAATTGCTTCTACTCGCGCAAATGACTCACGTTCAGTCTTGAACTTGCGGCGGTAGTTCACCAAAGACGGGTTCTCCACCGCGCCCACAAGCGCACGGGATCTTCTTGCACTCGGGAAGAACGGGTCTCCGGTCAAACCAGTGTAGATGAGTGCGTACGTGCTCAGGGAGTTCGTCGCAGATTCCAAATAGGCCACAGCCATCCCCGCGCCGACAGTCACTATCCGCATGTACGGCGGAAGATATGCTGGCAATGCGCGCAAAGCCAAAATGAGGAGGCCCATCCCACGTATCGCAGTGACAATGAGTGCGGAAAGGACGATAGTCCCAAGGGAAGGCTGAGACGATCGCGTGAGCGCCGCATGAATTGTATGCGTCGATGCCGGTGGCGGCGGAGGAAGAGCGGGACTAGGTTCCGAACAAGCATTCAACGCCAGATACAACATTGGGTAGAACGAGAAAAGACTCACTCTGCGAAGTACCACGCACCAATGACCCCTGCACAAGTCACGCGAAGCAGTCCGCGCGCAACTCCCCAAGACCATAACCATACGCCGATGGTGCCTGCAATCGCCCAATGGGCCCATTCAGCGACATGCCATGCAGACCTGGGGGTGTTCGGATATGTGAAGTAGCCAACGAGGAGGAGACGGAAGGCTAAGGTGATGAATGGGATGGAAAGCAAGAGCATAGCAAGCAGCACGGCGGGTGAGAGAGCGAGCAGGAAGGGGTTCTCCATGAGAAGTCGAGTGGCTAAGGTGAGGAGGGACGAGGCGGTGTGGATATCGCGAGGTAGATTCAGTAGTCGCCGTCCGGTGTAGGCAGCGAGGGCAAGTGGAAGGAGCGAAAACAGTCGCAAGCTATGCAAGATGGTAGTAAGTAGCACGGACATTGATTTACGAAATGTTACTCACCCCCATGTCTCTCCCCATGTTGGTTCTGTGTCGGCATCCCACATGAAACTGCCGATAAAGGCCCAAACTGCGGATATGAGCAGGGTGGCAGGGATGAAGACCGAGGTGGCGACCATGACGGGCTTGACGAATACTCGGAGGAGGAGTACATGGATATAGCATACAACAGCGCTCACAAAGGTGAGGATTGTAAGCAGAGGGACAGTATGGAGGAGGGTAGTATACGATCGTCGAGAGGAGGTCGGTGGTGCCTTGGTAAGGAAGAGGATGATGATGGAGGAGAGGAGACATATGCTGAGACCGGTGCACCAGACGGTGGTCCATATGGAATCGTTGAACGTCCTGCGATTACGAGGAACGTACCGTGGATCGGGGAGAGAGAAGACATCTACTGGTCTCGTGCGACCATCTCGGGGGAGCAAAGATTCGGTTAGGGATAAGGATACAGCCGTCCGTGGGGGCGGTGCGGGTTGATATGATGCGGTTTGTGGAGGTCGGGTGTGGTGTGGTGAAGGCGGGCGAGGATGAAGGATATCGGGAGGGGGTGCCGCAGAGTCGGCTGAGGAATTAGAAGGAGAGGGAGAAGGCGAACGAAGAGGAGAGGCATGGGCAAGCCATCCTTTACCTCCGTCGGCCTCTGAGACTCCAAGGAGGGGTATGGACTGGGCCTGCTGGCGCGAGAGAGCTGGATCGTCTTCGTCTAAACGAAGATACGGATCGTCCTCGTAGCCGGGGATATCTTGTTCCCTGCGAACGGTGGTCCTGCTCGTATTACTGGCACGCAAATGGGGATCGTCGAGGTCATCGAGATCTGCCTCGTGGATGTTGCCTGGATCAGAGCCATTGTCGGTGGAGAAAGAGTAGAAGAGGGGTTGAGAGGATGCCAGACTTGATGCTCCAGCCTGCTGCCTGTGCAGAAACTGAGACGCGTAGGCCGCAAAGGAGGCCGCCATTGCGCTGTGGTCTCAGTACGGCGTAGAGGAGATGCGCCGGAGGCGAGGGGGCGGAAAGGGAGGCGGAGCGAAGGAAAGAAAGGACGCGGCAGTGGAGGTCGAGGTGAGGGTTACGTAGACTTTAAATTCTTAGCGACATGTCGACCGGCCTCAGGACCAAAGCCTGCCAAACTGACTCGCTTCCCTCACAGAGCTTCTTCCTGCAGCAAGCCCTGCTTCTTAACTGCGTTTCATTCAAGAATACACTCATATCAACTCGTCTGATTGCCCATGGCCAAGCAAGTAACTACTGTTGATATGGATCATGAATGCATGAACGGCGACTCGCGCTTCTCCCATGCGCATCATGTCTCCGGCGCCTGTGAGCGTGTGTCTGGAGCGTGGACAGCTGCAGACTGAGACCACGCTCGCAGGCCTGCCAGCGACGGCGTGTATATATGCGCTCTCCTCCCCTTCACTCCCCTCTCTACCCCTACTTTCCATCTTAATTACCATCTCCCGCCGTACCCTCTTGCGCTCACTCGGTCCCCCACCTCGACCGGTGCGCCGCTACTACTAGCCGTATTCCGTCGAGCAAGCCGTCGCCACCATGCTTTCCCCTCAGCGGCAGCTGTGGAACGACGACATACTTCGGGAGATCCTCGATTACTTGGCTCCCGCTTCCTTTCCCTCTCGGCCCACCGACAACCCGGGCCTAATCGCACTCGCCAGATGTGCAAGAGCAAGCTCAGACTTCTTCGAATTCGCCGTCGACGTCCTCTGGCGCCAGGTCGACTCTCTAACCGTCGTCCTAAATGTGCTGTCCCCCGCGTTTCACAGGTTGGACCATCCGAAAATGAATATCTATGTATGTCCGCTCTCCTCCGTCGTCGTGCGTTGATAAAGAACTGTAAATTAGGCGTTGGCTGGGAACGTCCCACACCAGTCGTATTCTCGTATGCAGTCCTACGCTGCTCGTGTCCGCAAGCTTGTCCATGATGCAGACCAACAACGGATACAACCTGCTGTATTTGCGGCGGTCCACAGCCATTTAAACGGCGAACCACTCCTCCCCAAGCTTCACTTTCTCCGTTGGACCCCAGCAACTCCGACGGATGTCGTCGACATTCTTAATATCGTCTCCCCTTCTCTCCGAGACCTATGCATCCAAGGTCTCAGCGAACGTACTCCTGTCCCGCCCACTGTAGCGCCATCTGCCGCAGATGATGCCTTTAGCCGGTTCATCCACGCCCTAAGCACCTCCGCGCCCTCTCTCGAGCTCCTCACCCTCTCCGGAAACATCCAATCGTCCTCCATCGTCTGCCTGGGTGCCCTCGCCAAATTAAAGTCCCTCAGCATCATCAACTTAGCCCATCACGGCTTTGGCTCCGGCTACCTCCCAGTCCTACGATCTTGCGCAGGGTTCTCCCTCCGAGAGTTTGGCATCAACCTCACGGACGATGCCTTCGACGGTGATATCACCGGCTTCAACTCCTTGCGCACCCTTCGCGTTCTCGGCACCCTCTCGCTTGTCACCCGCTTCCTTTCGCACGTTTCCTCCGATGAGCTCACTTCCTTCGACGCCTTTGTCCCCCGCCCGGACCGCTGGGAGGACTACCGCGGTTGTCTGAACGTCCTCTCTGCCCGGTTCGGCGCCTCCTTGCGCTCCGTCCGCCTTTCCGGCTCCTGGACGGGATCCATGGCATCCCTTGCGCGGCCCATAGACACGCTTGCCCCCCTCCTTTGTCTCCGCCAGCTCGAGGACGTTTGCGTCATCTCCGGAACTGGCGTTGCCCTTTCCCTGTGCGCCGAGGGCGTCCTCACGTTCGCCAAGGCGTGGCCGAACCTCCGCGACTTCCGGCTGCTCTACCAGTCCGTCCCCGCCGGGCTGCCCATCGACGCTCTCGGAGCCTTCGTCGAGCACTGTCCGCGCCTGCAGACGCTGTGGCTTGCGTCGGTGGACTTCAGGGGCGTCAAGGAGCGTCAGCTCGACGCGTGCCCGAAGGCATCAAGCCATGGCTTGAAGCAGTTGTGGCTAATTGGAGATGTGCCGGAGGCGCACGAGAGTCGGGTAGCGGAATTCCTCGATAGGATGTTCCCCCACGTTGGCCTCAGGCTCGTCGACTACCCGTGGCATCCGCCGAAGAATCCGGATGGCTGGAAGCATGTTCTGGAGAACCTGAAGGAGGTGAAGGCGGAGAGGATGGGTGCCTCATCCGTCACGCAGATGATGAGTAAGATATTAATACAATAGAATGGTACGTTCCCCTTGTCTGTTTCTGCCTTTCCGCATCTGTCCGGAGTCGTTCCTCATTGCCTTACCTGTGCTTTGATAACTGATGCTCTGTCTCCTCTGCAGTGTGCCTTTGGCGGCTATCATCCGGCTCAAGAATATTCTTAGACCCCATACAATCCAATCCCGCATGCCTGGACATGCCAAAGA
Source organism: Sanguinoderma infundibulare (assembly GCA_032821775.1). Taxonomy (NCBI): domain Eukaryota; kingdom Fungi; phylum Basidiomycota; class Agaricomycetes; order Polyporales; family Polyporaceae; genus Sanguinoderma; species Sanguinoderma infundibulare. Next base: position 617,493 of record JAVLRN010000005.1, on the reverse strand, counting down.
CGGTCTTAATCATCTCCTGTATCATCCTATCTCCGGCACAACACCACAAACCCTCGTCTTTCATATCTCCCCCACGCATATATAATCCCCTGGTCCTCTCGCCACCTGCGTCCAATCCATCATCACTGTCATTTGGGTCCACTCTACCCCATGCTGTCGTTAATATGGTCTCGTCTTACCCGTACGTCTCCCTTAATCCTCTCAATCGCTATTCTCACCGCCTGGTCGCTGTGTCATCGAGCTATCATCCATCGTCGAACTGCATTGCTGCTACTATATCTCCTACAGAGACTCCATCCATCCGTTACGGATATCGCTATACCTATACTATCTAATTCGCTCGACGTGCAGCGCGACGTCGAGCAACAATATGACGTGCTACGGATACAATGCAATGTCTGTGCGGTGCAAAAATCTAGTCCGGTGAGTGCTACTTAACATATACGATAACGAGGCCCGCCACGCAGGGCGTGGCGACCAAGTAAGACTATATAGTAGGAGTCAAGCTTACATACACGTCGTCCAGACACCCCTCGTCATCCGTTCGTGCGTTCATGAGCCGTGATGCCCGGGCCTATTCGAGAGCGCCATGCAGCCCTCGAGCTTCTGTCCGTACGTCTCGTACGTCTCGTGCCACGCCTGCGCCCACACCTCCATCTCATCATAGAAAATGCCGTCGAATTCGGACGCCCGCCTGCGCGCGTTGGCCTCGAGCTCGCCCATCGGCACGAGCCCGTAGCCCTTGTTGTCGCGTGTGAACGGCTTGACCATCGTGTAGTGCACCACCCGGATCTGGTCGCGGATGCCCTCCCAGACCGCGGGGGCGCGCGCCTTGATGGCGAGGTTCGCGTTGTACGCGTACGGCAGCCGCGCGACGTCCTTTGCGAAGAAGGTGTTGAGGAACGCCTGCTCGGCCTCGTGCCGCCAGAAGTTGGCGCGGGGTAGGAGGCGGAGCATGTCGCGGAAGAGGGCGGTGCTGGGGCGGAGGAAGAGCACCCCAGCGTTGAAGCCGAGCACGAAGCCCTTGCGGTTCGTGTAGACGTCGCCGGTGGCGGCGAGGCGGAAGGGGAGGCCGAAGAGCTCGTCAAAGTTGCGGAGGACGAGGGTGTCGGCGTCGAGGTAGACGACGCGGCGGGCGCCGGCGGCATCGAGCTCCCAGAGGCGGAGCTTGGTGTACTGGTCGATGAAGTGCGGGTAGAGGCCGGCGCCGGCGTCGGGGGGCGCGATGCGCGCGACGGGGCGCGGGTGGAAGCCGGTCGCGGACGCGATGCAGAGCCCGCGCGGGGAGACCTGCTCGGGGATGTAGAGCAGGACGCGGCGCGCGGTCGTGTTGGCGCGGGCGAGGGACGCGCCGAGGGCGGCGACGGCGGTCGCGAACTCGTCGGTGAAGAAGGACGTCGCGACGACGTTGCCGGGCCCGTCGAGCGGGTGGGGGTCGCGGTGTGCGTCGGGGTGGATGAGCGACAGGTTGTGTCTGTTGATCGCGCGGTTAGTCCGAGTCGGACACGTTGCCGTCGCAGATGGCCGAAAGGGGGGAGGACGTGTGCCGAGCGACGATCGTGCGTCATGACCGGCGTGTCGACGTCGAGGCGGCCACGCAGAGGGAACGGGCAGACTCACAATGGCGACCATCCGGAAAAGACGGTTGCTGGCGGGATCCTTTGAATGTAGCGCACCACGAAGAGGACGTTGAGTCCCAACGAAAGGATCCCGACCCAGGTCCAAAGTCCCCACTCCGACGGCCTGTCCACCCCGTACTCGTGCAGCTTGCGTCGTATCCGCAACATGTTCGCCCGCTAACCGCAGATGCCGTAATAACGAAGTTGTGTCGGAGGGGGCTGAGCGAGCTGTTAGCTCGCGGTCGTGGTCGCAGGTCTGAATGCTCGCCGGGGCTGGAGCGAGTGTTTGTGTGGATATATGAGCGCGGGTGGCCGCCCCGACGTTCAGGGGCGTTGCGGGTCGGGCACAGGGGCCCGCAGAAGGGGAGGACGTTGACGTTGAGTGCAGCATAGCAGAGTGAAGGGCGACTTATAAACGTTCTGTGACGGGCACGGGCGAGCCGGAGCGTGCGTGGAGCCTACTTGAGATCGGGAGTACGGTAGATATCTGTGTGGCACTGACAAGGTCGAGCAGTAGTAGAAGTCGAAATTTTGGAACAAGGGGACCGTATGGAGAAAATGCATATGCGCGCGCAAGATTCGTATGGGACGCGGCTGCAATACGCCGGAGAGCGTCGCTGGTCCGTTTGAAGAATGTCTGACCGTCTCCTTGTGTCGCTGCCTCACAGTGCGCAGTTTCGAATACATTCCTCCCTACCTCCCCTTGCGGCTAAGAGCGTGCGGCTACGGAACAAATACGGAAAGTCGACTTTCAAAGTCAAACTCGGGCGCGACTGTGCGCGAGCGCGATGCGTTTTTCCACCACGTTACGCCACCACCGCAGCGACTGCTATGTCGTCGGGCACCGCTATCGCTGTTCTGCACTGAGGTTGGGTGCACATAGCGAGGTTTCCCACCATGAAATTATTCAAACTGTCACCAGGGATCGTCAGCCCTAGGATCGCCGGTAGAAAGTTGATTGTATGGTTTCGAAATGACGTCGACATCAAGAATGCGGTGCTCTTGAACAAGTTGTTGTCCGACTAACTCGGATGCAGAAGTAAACGCCATATTCTGACGCTCCATCAGACACATCCGTATTGCATCCATAATTAAGAACATGAACGCAAGGATGGGAAGGCCGCCGTCAAACGACAGCATGGTGACCATATCGAACGAAGCGATTGCGCGCCGTGTCATATATGCGAAATTGGTTTTCAAGCAGCAGCACGAGACTTACATAACAGGAAACGGTTTTAGTATTGCTGCACAGGAGGATACACGTTTGTATTAGGACAAGTACGCAGTACAGAGCGATGCCGGAGGCATCGACACAAGTGGCGGTATCGGGAGGTACAATGTCGGAAGCTGCGACGTCGGTCGTTGGAATCGCATGACACGTCAACGCGTTGCAATCCGAGAGCGTCCTCACGCGGTGAGTCCTTCGTTCGCGCAAATGAACGGCCCCGAGAACGATCCCTCCTGATACCCTGCACCCAGAACGGCATGTCAGCTTCCTGGTCGCCTCGCAAAGACGTGCGCAAACTTGACGGGGGAGTCGCCTACCTTCTTTGATGCTTAGTACGCTGGAATACAGGCCGGCGACCATGATGAACGCCCCCATCTGATTTAAAAGCATGCCTCGTCAGTCCGATTATCAACGTGCCGGCAGCGGGTTAGAAAAAGAGACGCACAGAAATCATGAAGCTCCAAAATATGGTCTTCGCTCTCTGCCCCCACGTGCCCCATCGCTCCTCGCGCGGTGTCAGGTGGAACCAGAAGATGCCCTGGCACGGACAGCCCAGATAAGTCCGCAAGCCGCGAATAAGACGCCCCTCTTTTCAACTCACCGAAAGTCCGTAGGTAAACCAACTGTCAACGAACACGGGCACGTCAGTCCGGAACTTCGCAAGAGCCTCGTCACGCTCCAGAGGGCAGAAAGAGAAGCTCACCTCGAGAACAGGGCGCTGATGACCCCAAGCAGGTCGTTGAAGAAGGGAATCCTACACAGGTCGTAAACGCGTGAGCATCTCGCACCACAGTCGACATCTGCGAGAGAGGTCCCACTCACACTTCAGCGATGATGAACGCCACCACCCAGATGCCGGTGCATACGCCGATCCACGTCAGCCAGCCCGTCCACGAATGGCTCGTCAAATGTTTCGACTGCTTGTTACGGAATCTGCCAGATGGAGTCGTCGCCATCAGTATCGACGGACCTAACATCGAAATAACACGAGATCTGCAGGCACTCACATCCTCACGAAGATGAGCTTCGCGCCGACGTGTCCGTTGACGACTCCGGCAACGATGATGGTGGGCATCGCGATCCCGTACGCGATCTTGCGCAGGACGATACTAGTGTTACCGAGCGCAGGAGACACAGCGTTCGAGCCGGTGAAGGAGTAGACCACGACGCCGATGATGAGGTAGAGCGCCGTGTCAGAGATCTGGAGCGCAAACAGAGCCTTTGGGAAGTCCTGTGGCGTTTGAAAGAGATGTCATGCCCCCGTCAGAGGACGTCCGGATGCAACACGAAAAGGGCCGGCGAAGACTTGCCTCAGGTTTCTTCATCTCCGCCATGAAGGTAAAGAACACTACGTGGCCAGAGTACGCAAAGATCTAACCGGGTAAATCAGCATGCGCGTTCGACCGAAGAGACGAGTTTACGCACGATATCGGTGACTGCAAGGAAAGCGGGCGCAAATTTCAGGTTTGAAGTGGCGGAGATGGCCCCTGTATGCCCGGCGACCCCCACACCAATCATCGTGATCAGGACCGCACCTGGATGCACTCGTGTCAGCGGCATCCTATCCTACGAGTATAGACGCGTACGTACTGAGAATGGAGACAAACGAGACGACGCTGAGGTACGAGATCCCGTCCAGAGTCCGGGGCAAAGTCAAAATCAGGCAGATCACAGTCGTCACGACAGCCCAGACCACAGAGCAAGACGCTCCGTTTGTCACTAGGGAGTACGCGGGACGTCAGTACGACAATCGCATCGACACTCGATTGGGTCGGGGGACGAGGGACGCACTGGTATCGAAGGCGATGAGCCCTGTCAAGACGTGACTTGCGCAAAGGAAGATGATGAAGATGATCTGCGCAGCGCCTAGCACTTCGCGTCCGATGGGGCCTGCAAAAAGCTCTCCGGCATCTGCCATGTTGTGTACGTGGGGGTATCGCAGTTTAAAGCGGCCGTACATGTAGCCGCTGCATGTGGCCATTACGCCCAAGCCCTAATCACCCGGACATCACCAACATCAACAGAGGCCCATCGCTCACGAGTATCAGACTTACGAGGACTAGGAAGCACCCTGCCACCATCCCCAATGCGGCGAAAACCGACGGGATGGCCAATATCTAAACGGGACGAGACGTCAATCGATGGACTAGTGGGTCGAAAACTCGTCGTGCTTACCCCAAGGGAGACGGTCTCTGCGAGCATCAAAGCTGCAGCCTTCCACCAGTCCATGGTCCGATACTTGACTGGGCGCGCAGAGGAACATGAGGAAACGGTGAGCGGACGAAAGCCATTGAACGGTACGCACTTCCCCCCTCGTCCGCCGACGCCTCCCCATACACGTCAAACTCCTTGTCTTGCGCGTGAATGACGGTCGCGTTCTCGATGTGGTCTCTCTTCTCGTCGATGATGGCAAGGTCTTTCTCGTCCGGCCGTACCTGAATCATTGCCGATTCTGCGCCGGCCGTCGGTTTCGACACTTCGGTGGCCATGGTGTATCGTCAGTTGCCAAGGGGATGCCTGAGGTTGAGAAAAGACGAGGTGGAGGACGACGTCCGGTCGAAAAGAGTGGGGCGGGGGGGAGCGAACGACGAGTTCGGTGTGCCCGGCAGAGCTCGGAGTTGGATGGCTGTCGCATCAGCCATCTTTAAATCAGTCAAGGCCGCGCAGCCGACGGAATAACAAACTTCTGCGAGGGTCGGGCTCATCTTTTCAGCCAGAGACAATAGGCGCTGATTTTCTTCCAATGGACGAGGAAAGGAAAGGAAGGAGAGGAACGCAGGTCGCGCGGATCCGCACCCGTGATGCCGTCTCGTGCCCAAACCTGGCCCCAACGCAGCCTGCCGCATCCCACCCGCGACCGGCACCGCGATCACCCTGACGTCTCCTGGCATCTGGGGCAGCCCGTAGTTGACGTTTCGTCGTCGCGACCACTCTCAGCCTCTGTCCGCGGTCCTGCGTCGTGCTTGGCGGCGTGCTCTGGAGGCCAGTGTTTCATGGAAAATGTGTTTCCCCGCATCGGAATTCGTGATACCCCACAACCTCGGACGCGTGGATCGCGTTCCGTCTTGTTCCCCATTACATAAAGCGCTCCTGGTCCCGCGGGGCATCCGGAGCCGCTGTCGCGTCCCAGGTCTCCTTGGTAGTGATTTCAACTATGCCAAAGCACCTCTCGGCGCTGGTCAGATGTGCGCGGAGGCGGGCGAGTACGGGAAGTGCAACGCTCACCGTTCGAAAGCAAGGAAGGATGGGGTTGGGTCTGGTTGGGCCCGGAGGTGTTATTATAATACGCGTTATCTGCGATAACGTGCCCAACGTGGGCCCGTCGGCAACCATCGTCGTCCTTATCGCCAGCGTTCTTTCGTTTTCGCGTCCACAGCTTCTCCTCCCACCATCACTCCCAGTTCTGCTGTTATCGCGGAGGCGTGCAGTGTGTGCAGTGCGTGCAGCCCGAGTCGCCAAATGCTGGCAACACGGCCGAGTTCATTGTGATAGGTACGTCGACAGGTTAGTCTAAAACGTACTACTCCGTCCTCATGCGCTACTCGCCTTCTTCAGTTCCGAGTCCCTCAGCAACCCATCGGACTCCTATCGGGCGATAAACCTCAGTGCGGCCGAGCGCGATAGCTGGTGGCCGCAGCGTCAGCTTCGGGAACGGGTGCTTCGGGCTCGGAGCAGCAATACGATTCCTATGTAAGTAGAACTCGCCTCAGTCGCTCGGAAATTTGTGCAGCCTGCAAGCGTCGCACGGACACATTATCCAGTTCGAGGGCCTTGGCTATATGAAACGACTTTCAGTAACCAGGACCATCCTGGATTCCCGAGAGTCGTATCTTTTTGGAGGTGCTCTATGGATGCAAACATATCCCGTCGCATCCGACCTTCGTTGCCCGAAACGCAGTATGCAACGACGCCACCAGGGCCCGAAGGTCGTATCTGGAGCGTGCCCACGCATGGGTGATTGTGATGACACACCGCCTTTCTTTCTTGCACTCGTTGCATCCAACCCTCCGCTTTCTCCCGACGCGCAGGTCAATGGTCCTGGTCGGTTCAATTCCCTCCGTTCTCCTAGGTATGTTTTCTCGTCATATCTGACCCGTTTACTTCGTGCCCAGCGAAAACATTCCCCTTTGTCAGCTATAGCCCACTACCCTCCGAATCCGACACCTCAGCCGTCGTCGCATTAATCGCATACCGACCGCGTTATCGACGTCGCTGGCCTAAATATAGCCTCAGCAGACACTTGCTCGTGTGGTGTCCTCGGCTCGCAGTCCGCGCCTGGATTGCGATGGCATATATGGGTATTTGAGGTGCGCGGTTCCGTTTGGCCGTTTTGAATGTGAACGTAGGGCAATGCATAGGCGTATTCTCCCACCCTGATTCCCTATCACCCCGGGTCATTCGTGCGCCCTTCTCCTCGGACGTGTTCCAGTCGGCGGAACACGGTTGTGAGCCCTTTGCGCGTCCTTATCCAGCGTTTGTCCCGGGTACGAGTTGTCTCTCGGCCTTGCTTTCAGTTTCGCGTGCGCCGTTATTGACAAGAAGCAACAACTCCTCTCAAGAGCTCTCGTCGCGGTCCCAGCGACATACTGATCTGACAACGGGGCAATGAACAGGAGTCGTAGGTGACGCACTGAAGTCTCCTTCAGAGATATCGACTGCGACATACCTGGTCCGAGGTACCCCTCGGTGTTCTGAAGGCTGTCACTCATCGTCATCCTCCTCTTTGCACCGAACGATCTTCGCGGCCGCTGTCGCTCTTCGACTGCGACCTCGACTTGACCACGGGCCTCGACTACGACGAGCCAGGCCTCACCTGTCACCTATCTAGCCCGTTGTGCTCTTCCCACAGATTTTCTCGTCGTCCGTACCAGTTGCACATCTAGACCGGTAATGGCCCGATCTCGTGACTTCGTAAACACCTGCTCGCTCTCCCGTATTTCGTCACACGCGCCGCCGGATTTCCGATATACAGTATCATAGACCCGGGCCAGATGTGTGCCCCTGGCCCGCGGTATACGTAACTCGTCTCACTTCAATTTCGAGAGACTCGTGTTTTCTCTTTTGCCTATCATACAGGACGCGCAGAGCCATACGGAGCACAGGACGCGCAGAGCCATACGGAGCACAGGCCGCCGCCGCCGCCGCCTCTCATTCCAAAATGGACTCCTCCAACACAATCAACTTTGACATGAGCCACGCGTCGAGGCTCGATATATACAAGTACACGCCGCCATAAAGTACAATGGTGGGCGTCGAAGCCAGCTGTCAGATAAATCCGGTATTCATCCAAGACGCCTCCATATGCACGGCAGAACGATCCGACGCACACCCTGACCGTGCGCGCTGCAGGACAATGTCGACAGGCACAAGGCACCGTGATTCGCTCTCTGACGCGCACTCGCAGTCTGAATGCTCTCCACTTACCTCCGGTCTTCCTCCGCTCTCTTGCAATGCACACATGGACGTGGCAGTTTGAGGTCCATCCATAACCGCAGATCGGGTCGCCGAATGGTATGTCCCCGCGATAAATGCGCATATATGCACATGCCCACAAAGCGGGGACCCAACTGAAACGTTGAGGACAAGGATGAACCCCGGGGATGAATGTTAGAGAGCATACGCACCTCAGTTGCGTAACCCAGCGGGGTGACCGAGTTGCGCGTGTACTTGCCGCGGAGACTATGAATTGAACGCGACAAACCGCACGACACCCGTCGAGGACTAGGCCTGCTGCAGTCTCAGCCCCAGCACGTACGGTCATGGCCCATAGAGCACCATTCTTGGCGGTGCGCGTGGGAGGGCGATGTTTTCGGCCTTTTGACTGAAAAGGGATGAGGTGTATGTGTTCGCTTACTGCGCTGTGGCGTCACAATTCCTAGTACATAAGCATGAGCACCTTCCCAGACGGATGCCGAGAACGCACCTGGTATACGGCGCAGTATTAGAGATGTTGGTCGGCCAGGCTGATTGCGAAATTAAAGGTTAATGCCACCCCGCCTCAAGGCCCGCCTTGACACTTACCACGATACGCGCACCACTCCTATCGCATCGCACCTAGACCGCCAGAGACCACGAGAGGCCGCTCCGTTAGGACATGAAAGGAGCAAGGGGGGCAGGAGGTCAAAGGAGGCAGGAGGCTGCGGATTAGGGGTTCGGTGACGCGATCAGCTGGAGCACGATGCTTTGAGGACGCTGGATTTGGCAATTTGGGCGCCCGGGTCCTGGCCCAGGGATATGTGCGCGCGTGTTAGCTTGTTGGACTGAGGGGATGATTGTGTACAGTTCTCCCGCGGCTTGACGAAAACGGAGTGAAGGGCTGCGAAGGCTGAGCTCCTGGGAGGGGTGGATATAGATAGGATGGAACTGCGTCGCTAGGAGGACGACGGATGGGGGAAAGGACTGTGGACGCTGGACAGCGGAGTGGATTGCGCCCGAGCTTTGAGCACTGGACTGGTCGGGGCCCCCATGAGGCTGGGCATTGCGGTAGAACGAGCCCGTTCAGGATAGCATTCAGGCTGTCGACGGTGAGAACGCCGTGGAGGTACTGGGAGGCTCCGGGGAGTATCGGAGAGCACTTGAAGGGAGATTGCAGTCACGGGGGTAGGGGAACGTACCTGCGGAGGATGACCGGGCCGTATGCGGAAATCGTGCAGGTTCAGCAAAGAGGAAGCAAGTAGTTAGCGTAAAGCTAAGCTACAGATTGCACTGCGACGTACCCCGGATCCGCGCCGGAGACTGTCAAGTAGGATTGCATCGTGCGAATGTGGAAGTCAGACTTGGGAACATTTACAACATTACGACACTCACAGCGACTTGCACTAGTAGGACAGGAGGAAAAGCCGGAGTCAGAACCCCGACATCAGTAGAGCAGCTTTGACAACAAGTAGTGCGCACCAGTCCCCAGTGAGAGGGGAAGCTGCGGTCGAGGCGGCCGAGAGCTCCGTAATGTCGTCAGCACGGCGCCGACGGGCATGGTGTCCACAGCGTGGCCGCAGCGTGTCTGTCACTGACGTCAGATCTCATGTATGCTTGCTTTGGTTCACCTGCGAGAAGTCATGGGACATATAGATGTCGTGGCTGGAGTGTCATAGTCAACAAACGCATGGTGTGCTGGCGCATGCCTTCTGACGAGAGCTGGGAAAAGGCGAACGAGTGGCGCTGCCGCAAGCAGCGCGTTCAATGGGGCCAACGCGTGACGTCATCAACCTGCCAGGCATGACGACACGCGTCGAGCTCGTCCTCTTCCTCCGCGACTGCTTAGCATTCAGTCAAACATTCTCCAGCGCAGCCGCCACATATGTTCCATTCTTCTTCGAAAACGTCAACATCTGCAGTCCCTATTCGTGGAATCGTATACGTACAGGGATCCACGCTATCTTGTCTCTGCCTCGGCGGTTTAACGTTTATTGTCTAAATGGGCGGCTAGGCTGGTAGATAACCCTTGTTCACAAGTTACAACATATTCACCTGCTCGCCGATCTGACAAGACTGATTCCCTCACCCCTATAGGTCCCGTCGTCGCTAGATTCAGAAAGTGTTGGAGTAGCCGATAGCCACCGTACGTCCAAGTCCGCAATCAAAAGCCGCGTCCGCAGTACTGCTCGTCAACCTTGCAACCGATTTCCAAGACGATGTTACACTTCCTGCCCGCGACTCCTGCAACCTGTGTTGTTCTTTTCTGATTGTAACCTGGCAAACGCAGTAGCCGAGCACGGCTATTCAACCATCCTCAGGAACTCTACCAACCGCAGCCATCCGCGTTCTAGTTCTCCTCCACGAACACGTTCTTCCGCGCCCTTCTCGCGATCGTCCCGCCCGCCCGTTCATCCATCCCAACTGTGGCCAGCCCGCGACATTTGCCTCCGCTCGGCACCTGCCCGTCCCGCCCAAAAACCCATTCCCACGGCATCCTTTCACTCTCCGCCCTCTCGGTTTGGAACTCCGCGTGCCTACCTTGATCGGTCCGAAGCCATCACAAACGCCCGGGCGTCCCGGCAGCGCGTTCTCCGAGGAAGTCGGGGACGCAGAAACTCAGAACACTCCGCGCAGACACCCCGCATCGGCAATCCCATAGCATGTAATCCCAACCGCCTGCTTAACTCCTCTTCTTACCCACCGGGCCCAACGAGACCTCCACGGACACCGAGAGCGTATCCGCGCGCTCGGGGCGCGCGCGTGTCGCGAAAGGATTTTCGGGTGCGTGCTTCGTAAGCACTCGAACTGTACGATGATTTCGGATGGCCCACTCGTACCTTAAGCAGAGGACGCGCGTCGCATCGATAACATCATGCCGCACTTGGCTGACCCAAGCTCGACAGCACCCGCGGTGACTCGAGCCTACGTGCGTGTGAAGCTGACCCGCGATCGGACGCGAGTCCCTGTATTCCTTACTGTACGCCTCGAGTGTGCTGAATAATTGCAAGTCGACGCAAGAGTTGGAGGCCCGACGGTCGCCGAACGCGCGCTGGAATGCAACGCTCAGATTCGCTCGCTGGATGCCCCCGTTTTCGTTTTTCGGTCGAATCTTCTAAACCCTGCATAGATCGCGTCCATGTCGACGGGCCCTGTCGATCGACAAGGCTCGCTTTACAATATCATTCACCATCAGCGCTCAGCGCCCCCTCTCCGGCAGCAAGACCGACCGGCTTATTCAGCACAGCCTCCTCGTCTTGAAGTCTGAACTTCGAAGAATACTGGACCACACAAGGTACACACGCACGGGGCGCATGTGTGACTGACTGTTCTTGTATTCGGGTCGAAGCTCGTAGGTTCTCGGACACTCGAGTCCCGCCCGCTTCGAGCCTATTCCAGTGCCGGACGACGTGCGCAGCCCAAACCCAGCAGCGGCATGGTGGTGTCTGCGTCTGCGCCGTGCACACCCATCCACGGTCCACGTTCATATCCCCCGCGCGGCGTGTGTTCTTGTGTGTCCTTGTCCGTCCACGCTCACACTGGGTATTACTGTGCCGGACGCGTCCCCCGAGGCCGTGAACCCGAGAGCTCAATGTGAACTCAACGCTTGCGCTGCGCTCGGACATTCCAGTGGCACTGGCAGTCTTAGGAGCATATGTCAGAGATGACTCGACCACTCCGTACACAGCTTGCTGCGAAATCGCGCACAGCATTCCGCCCACCATCCCCCTTCCCCCAATCATTGACATTCGCGATGGCACAGGAACCAGGACCCGTGCTCCTCGGGTTCCCCATTCTATACCACTCTATTGCTTATGCTGAACGCCCTTCCATCCGGGGCAGAAAGCAGCGGATGCGGACCGGAACGAGGCGGATGATGGAAAGAGGGGAGGTCACGGAGCGCCCGTGAGGCGCGCTGGCGCCGATGCGTTCTGCACCCGCGCGCCGCTCTGCCGCACGCTCGCGTCACTCCGTACGCATTCTACCCCGCGTGCGTACGTACAGTACGTTGGTAAACAAGCTCATGGACACGCTTGCGTTGGCTCCGTGGAATGCAGTGGTGCCGGCGCCCGGCGTCGCGTCCCGATGTTATATTGGACTGGCTGAGTATTCGACGGGAGGCACACGCACGCGAGAAAAGGGTGTGTCGTGATCAACTTCATCCCATTCATTCCAGCTATCATCCGTGTCATGACAGAACTGCTACTACCTAGATACAGCCCCCCCGGCCTACCGATGCTCCTACCGCGCGTGAGTGAAGAGGGAATCCTATGTGATACAATGGTAATGCAATGCGTGTCGTTGCGATGCGATGCGAATAGAAATGAAGGATGCAGAGGGAAATCAGAAGCCCCAACGTGAGGCCCTATGAACCGACCGGCGAGGGCCGAATGCGCGAAAAGAATATCATGGTATCGAATGCGAAGAGAAGAGAGAGACGTGCAGGTGAGAGCATGAAGAGCATGATGTGAGACGGGAAACAAGCGATGCGTGATGGGAGACGTGGATGGGAGCAGAGAGGTAGTATCTTGTCCAAGCGTGACATGTCCGACATTTTGTCCGTTCATGAGCAGTCGAGGGGAGTTCGGGAAAGTGGGAAACGGGGAGACGTGCGTGAGAACAGCGTGAAGTTGCACCGCGGCCTCGCGCGAATGCTGGATACGCGTGAGCGCGGTGCCGCGGATGCAGGGAATAGATATGAAGGTGGGAGAAGGGAGGATAGGAAATGAGTTGTGAATGCATAAGGATAGTGTGGAGAGTCGCGCAGCGAGTTGCCGCGAGATCGCTCTTCCACGGTTCGGCCGGCGTGCCATTGCGCCCCATGGACCAGGGAAGGGGACGGACAGGTCTGCGGAAGCAGAAGGGATCGCGCACATCGACCTGTGTCCGCGCGCACGCGTACCGAGTCGACCAGGGCTGTCGTTGAGAAGGCCTGTGCGCCGGGGGGAATCATATGAAACATGAAAGAAATCGGAGCGGGGAACGAGGGATCTATGTGCGTCCTCGACGTGCGAGTTTCCGCTTGGCGTGAAATACACCGAAGCGGACACGGAGGGTAATCGCCTGCCAGTGCTGGCGTAGGACGTGCGTGCACGTCGGTCTGCAAGGACAAACGAGAAGTCAATATATGAACGCCACGGAGGAATAATGCAATTGATACTCACGTTGAGGCGTGCTCGTCCTCGTCACCATCTTCGTCTAATGAACGGAGCGCAGGGGAAGACTCGTCGTCCTCGTCCTTCTCCGCCTGCGTCTCCAACGTGGCAGCTGCCTTCTTGGGCTTGGACCCTCTCCTGATCAAAGACGCCGTCTTGCGCGACTCCTCGATGACCTCGTCCACGTCATCTTCGAACGGCGACTCGTGGAGCTGAAGCGCGTTCGAGTTCTCATCCTCGTACGAACTCTGGGGACTGCCGGCAGGCGCCTTGTCGGTGAAGTAGTAGTAGCTGGAGGAGTACGTGGAAGAGAAGCCGAGTGCGCTATGGGACGCGTTCTTACGGGGAGATCCGTGGTGCGACGCGAAGGGGCTGAAGTGGGACTGACTGTCGACATCGTCCAAGTCTTCCTCGTCGTCAGAGTCGTAAGTCTCCGTGGCCCAATCACGTTCCCAACTTGGACGGGCTGGCTGGAAGGCGGACGAGTGCCTGTCGTGGCTGCGGGGACGTGCTGCGGAGCTCGCGCTCGTTCGACGACGCTTGCCGGACTGGTTGGTACGCGACGGTGCGCGGAGGACGGGGAAGTCGCGGTAATCGGGGTCGTGAATCTCACCGTTGTGGTCGACATACGCGCGTGTCTGGGTATGTGATGCGGGCGAGGCGCTCACCGAAGACGATGATGTGGAGCTGCTCGCATATGCGGGGTCGAGGAGACGGGAGATGTCTGCGGCGCGTGAGGACGGTGAGTATTCGTGCTGGTGAGGCGATGGGAGAAGGGTGGCGAGGTGGGGTAGGGGCGACTGCGAACGCCTGTGCTGGTGCTTCCGTGACGATCGGGGCGAGGGAGGGGTCGAGGAGGAGGGTGGGGATAGTGGATAGTCGTACATGGCTGCGGTTGAGGATGCGGGAGGATGTTCGAATTGGCGCGGCCTTATATAGCAAGTTGGAAATGGGAGCGCCGAGGATTGGTCGGGGAAACTGAGGTGTGAGGACGGGGGCTATATACTTGGCCTTGTGAGCGTGTCGGTGCTTTGTGCCGGTGGCACAGATCTGGGAAGAGGATGGAGAGAAAGCGAGAGGGGGGTGGCGGGGGAATGTGACGGGGGACACACTGTGGGCGGGGAGAGCGCATGGAGGCGAGGCCGGTTCTCTTTATAGTCATCCCATAAGACGCAGGACGAGCGACGGCCGATCGCATACTGAGATCACTATCTCCCCACCGGCCACATTCCCGCTTCGTTCTCCGCCTTCACACTCCGCAAAACTCCCTTCTTCCCACGGCGTATATCTCCAGCTGCCCCTCTTGCCATCCTCGGCCGGCTCTCCCACCACACCATCGCCGCGTTGCACTCCTCTCGTCCTTGAGCAAGCCATCCCCTCTCGGTCGCACTCCTTTCTTCGTCCGCGCACCTGCACCCGTGATACCCTCGGAATCCGTTGTCCACCCATGACGAGTCACCTCGGAATGCAGGCCACAATTCCGAATCCCCTCCTACCGTAACGTCCCGAATCCTGCCCGAGCCCCACCCAAACATCTTCGGTCCGATTCAACACCGAACCTCCACACGTGATCGCAGCTGCACACGTCTGCGGCTGCGACGCTCTGGACGAGAGAAATCGCTCCCATTCGCCCCACGCTCGGATCGTTCTCTCCTGCACGCCATAGGCAATCGCTCTCCGTGCCTGACCAAGCACGACCCGCTCTTCCGTCCGATATCCCTCCACACCCGCTCTCCAGAGCACTGACTAATCTCCAGTCCAGGAGCGTCTACATTGGAATCGCCACCAATGGTTCTGTGGAACTACTACCACCTCGGGCTGACGAATACATCAATAATGACTTCTTCCTTTCCAGTGCTGACTCACGTCCGTCCGTATACAATCCTAGCGCCGCGTATGTTCCATCATCCACCATCTTCAGAACCAGCTAAGTTTGCATTGCACGCGAACCCACCGGCGTCTGATCCTAGGACGGAAGAAGCATTGAAGGCACCGCCGGACACCGATGATATCGGTCTCCGGATTCCATCCACTCGACTTCTCTCCACTCCCCGGCACCCCTCCTACTCGCCCAACTCGTAAAGCGCTGCCGTTCTATACTTGTTGTAGCGCCCTTAAGCTTCCCATCCAGAATTCTATCTGCCATGCAATCCATCCTCCCCCGTTCATTCATTTCGATCCCAACGCGAGCGAGATTCTTCACCACAACTGCTTCCCCTCTTCATCTCCCGAATTTGATTCGTCCCTGCTTGCGGTCTCGGCCACGGATGTCCCTGTTCCCAACCGATTTTCTTTGAGCTCGTAGGACTGAACGCGGCCAACGAACATTCAAGTGCCCCCATCTTGTCAACTTCTTGGCTCGATCCACTACCTTCCCCTCCTGAGTAGCTTTCCTCGAGCTCCCATGAACCTCCACCGATCCTGACTTGGGCGTTCAAGTGCTCAATCGTTCGAGGCGCATCGTTAGAAGGGTTTCGAGGGCAACCGTCACAGTTGGTCTTGCTTTCCGACAGTTAACATCCGCTTGAACATCCGACGTGAGTGTTCATCTACATACCCGCGCGCTGTTCCTGAACAGTGGCATAATCACCATTTCGCGTTCACATTGCGATTTCGGAATAGCGGTACTGACGCGCTCTACGGCCATCAATACAACCCCACTTGAGCCAAGTTCGAGGCGCCCCGCGGTCAACCTCTTTCCGAGTCGTTGCCTGAGCGTCAGCTGACGCTCTTCGTTTCAGGACCGTTCGCTCATTCGCCAGCCGCGATTTCCGAATGGCACGCACACTTCGCAAGCCAATCTCAGGACGAGAAGCGTGAGCTCCCACACGCAAGCCGAGACCGCTCAAACTGCGTCACACGGCCGTCCGAGGAGTGCACACATGCTCTCTTCGTCCAATCCACCGAGTCCGAAGTGCCCACCGGGGACCGAATACCGAGCATCTCCGGCACCAGCACGAAATCGCAGGCCGAGGTCTCCATGAATCGCCACCGGGGTTTTTGGAGTGTGGATTTCGGTAATGGCGCGCTCAAAGCGAGCCCTCTCCATCTCCATCTGCTGGGGCGCATCCAGCAGCCCGCACAACTTCCGATGCGTGTGGAGACGGAGACGTGGGCATCGGAGGACGAGATAGATCAGATCTATCGCACCCGTCCCTCTTCGACTTGGCGAGCGCTGCCCGGTCTGATTTTGGCTGGAGACGCTGGCGATCGGGCAAACGAACGCGCGAGCCCTTGAACGGACTAAGGCCGGCGCCCAATTCACACCTTCGACTTCGCTGTCTCTGCTCTGCCCCACCTCCAGCTCTTTGCTCTTACCGCTCGCAACTGTGCTTCTCCCCGATGGCCTGAACCGCCGGTCGGGGACTCCCATGTGCTTCCGCCCCCGTCCAACGTTCCGAATGGACCCACTGTCGGGTCCGTGGCGCTTCGTGTGGCATATGGCATCATCAACATCACCCGCGCCGCACGTCTGTCTCTATCTCAAGTCCGGGCGGCGGTGCGTTCAGCGTTGCGAAGAGAAGACGGGTCGCGTGGACGATGGCACTCGCATGGGCACTCGTCCGATTTGGGACGAGGTATCCATGCTTGCAATCATTACGGCCATCAAGTTTGGACTGGAAGACTGAAGTCGGGCGTCGTGCGGAGGAGCAGCCCTGGCCGGGCACGTCGGATGTGATGGCCTTCCCTGGCCTTCAGCTGCTCAATGTGCCGTCAGCGGTCGCCATTTTCCTCGTATTCGCCGAATGGATGATCGAGGCGGTGGCGTTAGCGTTTTGCTTAGGACTATCGGCACCCAGCAATAGCGCAATACCGAGCCTGAACCCGAACAGCACCAGCCGACAGTCAGCAAGGTTCTCATATCGCGGCCGGCGGTCAGCTGCGCGACTGCGCCATGTCCCTCTATCTATCGCTCGTCGTCCACTCGCCGTCCAATTTGTCCTCATCCCCGAACATACCACGACCGCCTTTCTCCCCTGTCCCTATACGGTCGTTCTCTTCGGGCCTGCATGCGACCGTCCTGCCAGAGATCGACATACTGCGGCGCCTCTCGGCGAATGCTCGGACGCGCGCTGGCAAGCTCGACCCATATCGAGCGAACACCTCATCGCGAGTGCACGATCTCACACCATCCACCTCGCGCCGCGCGCGGCGACATACCCACTGACGCGGCATAGGACTACCGCGGGCCCGCAATATCGCGCGAAGCCAAAGCCTCGAGGCACGCCCCACGCTCCTCGCCCTCGCCCTCCGGTGGTTGTTCATACTTAGGACTATCAGGCGGTCACCGTACGTTCGCCGCTCGCCTCTCGTCCCGCTCAGCTGGTGGGTGTGCTCCGTCCGGCGCCTTGCCCGCGTGTCCTGGCTTCCTGTTCGACCCGGTTCATTCCTGGACGATTGCGCGCTCGACGCGCTCCCCGAATGGAACTGGTGGCCACACGCTGGCGCTTGCGTCTGCCCGGGAGCTATCTTATCGGCCGAGCAGGACGGGTGCAGGATCGACCGACTTGGCGCGCAGGCTTCGTGGTACCGGCGAATTCGCGCGATGAACTTACGGGCAGGCAGCTGCTCAGCTGCTCAGCTTTTTTTTTTTTTTTTTCGCTTCTGTCGCTCTAGGGTTCGGCAGCGCCATCCGTGATCCTCTTCAAACTCCTCTGTTCTCTGTCCTGGAGTCGCGGCGGCACTGGGGCGATGCATTCGGGCAGCTGCTGCTGCGTGTGGCTCGGTCCTGTCGTGCCCGAGCTTCTGGTCGTGGGTTCTGGTTCGTACACGAGGATTCTAGTTCAGGCTCGCGCTGGTATTCTGGGGGCGCTGCAGCCGCGCGAGGGGCGAGCGAGTTTAATCGGCTTCAGCATCTAGCCGCACGTCGCCCCGATATGGCCTCCAGGCGCGCGAGGACCGGGGGTGCGGCGAGCGTTGACGCACCCAATCTGGGTATCGACGACCTTCGCACATTCATATGCCCCCAGGAGAAGCCGCTGCAGGCGCCAGCGGGCGGCAGGTGCAGGGTGTGCAGGGATGGGTGGGAGGTGTCAGGTAGGGTTAGGAGGATAGAACGGCGAGGGAGCGAGGGATTCGGGCGCCGCAGGAACGCGGTGGGTTCTGGTGTGCTCGCTGGAGCTCTCACGCTCGCTGGAGGTGCGCGAGGATTATGGAAACCGCCGATATGAGGTCGGAGGATCCGTCGCGTGGGCACGCGTCGTTTCGAGATGGATATTCGAGGTGCCTACCTCGGCCGTGGACGGTCGTTCTGTCCCTGGACGTACCTCCACACCTCATGCCTCGAGGCGGCCGGCGCGACGATGCGAGTCAAGAGCACCCAGGTGCGTGCGAACGTGCGGGCCTCCCGAAGGGAGGGCCGGGAAGGATCTTCGGGCAGGCGTGACTCGCTCGCGCCGCCTGTCCCGACAATGTTGCCCGGGGAGGAAGGCGGGGGTTCCAAAAGTATCACAGGATTGCGCGCGATCGATACCTGGGGATCTGCGCGGCTCTCCCGGGGTGGAAGACGGTAAGCTTTAGGAATGCCCGTCGAGTGTTTTAATCATGGGACCACGGGTTGGGAAAGGGAGGTCGCTCGGCAGGCCCCACGCCGCGGGGTGCAGAGTGCGTCATTCGTACGAATGGACGTTCATTGGCGGGCGACGGACATCGACATCGCACGCATCGATGCGAGCCTGAGTCATTCTTCGGGCGATTTGCTGCTGCTGGCGTTGCTGCATCTGCATTGTGCTGCTGTAAATGCACATATGATCATTGGACGCGTCGGGTTCATTAATGACTTGTGCGAGTGGCACAAAGGACTGTGCCGGGTGCTGGAGCGTTGCGTGCGCCACATTCAATCATTCCACCCATCTATCGACTATCGCTCATCTTATCACGTTGATCCGACAGGATTGTCTCCCGATAGTCGTCGAGGCGCAATGTGCGCAGGGTCTATCCAGATATCTGGAACGTCGTGTGGTCGAGAGACGGATCGGGTTCCGAGCGTGGTCCGTTCTGGTGCACCGTCTCGGGCTTGGCGGCTGTGCACCCCACCGCTGCTGCAGTGGCACAACTTTGTCTGGGTGGCGCGCCATTGCAGACTCGAGGCGGGCGTGCAGAGGGCGTGCGCCGGTCACTGCGGAGAATACGCTGTATGCGGAAGAAGGATTGGCTTGCAGAGAGAGACGCGCAGCACGAGGGGAATGCTTTGTCTCACGATGTTATGCATATCGTGCTATATCATGAAGAGACATGCGGGGGTTGCGTCGAAATGAAGGCGGCATGCTGTCTCATAACGGAATGCGCACCCTCTCTGTGGGGTCCCATTAGTCCGATAGCCTTTTTGCCCCTGAGAATACAATACATGAACCTACATGAGCGCTGCGTGCTCTTGTCTGTATTCTCTCCGACATCGTAGGATGGACGCTGAGGCGTAGAGTGCATGTTTGGGCAGACAAAGGCCAGCGGTGAAGTGAGCACCAACGATGCGATCTGAATGCGGGGAAAGCCGATCGCATCGATCTCGATCGGGCCTGAGTCGGGTATCGCGATTATGGTTTGGCCCAGCCTCGGGCGCTTATGTTGCCACCTCATCCCTACTCCCCGACGCTCAGGCTCTCGCTGCTCTCTCACCTCTTGTCGGCTCCTCGGCTCCTCGCTTGCTGCTGCAGGGTCTACAATATCGAGAATGAACTGCAGCTCGTTAAGTTAGTTCATCAAGAGTCGCCGACCGATAAGTGACGTGTAAAACTGCCACCCAGGTGGGTCGAACCGTGTTCAAGTTCCTTCGCTCGCGCGTGTTCCTCACCTCTTCGGGTTAGCAGTCGTCTGAAGCGGACACGTCCATGGTTGACCTAATTTCGCAACGTTCTGGGTTCAAAAGTTGACTGAAGCGAAAACTCCGCTTATTCACTGCGGCTCCGAACGGCAATCGGACGGTGGACCTACCCCGGGGTGCGACGGCAGGCAAACGACAGTCGCTGTTCGCCAGTGGTGATGCGCCTCGCACAACAGGTGTGTTTGTGTGTTGTGGGTCCCGCGCGGACGAGGGTGCGTTTTCTAGGGCGGTCCGGCCGTCCTGGCACCGTGCCTTACGTCTTTGTTGGTGACGAGAGCGAGGTTCAAACCTTTGGTACGTGTGTTCAGTGTCTGATGATAGAATGTCGATTTTAATTGGTGGATATCTTATTGCGCTGCAGCTACGAAGCGTCCATTCAGCATCCAGATTGACGTTCAATCGTCCGCCCACAACCGAGCATCAGTACGTAACATCTTCCGATTTTATTCAGTACCGGCGGTGAGGACCGCTAACGTGCCGTACGTGCCTCAAGGATCAGAGCAGGTAACGCCTCACGTTGCTACCTGCGGGACAGTGATGGCGATCCTTGGACCCTTTCGGGCCCCCACAAGCCGGAGACTGGATTGCTGGGCGACTTTTGGGACCCACAGTGACATCCTCCGTCCCCATGTTCCGCGCCATACCTGCAGTCTCGTGATCCTCCTTCACTTGCCGCCGTCATTTATCCGCGCCTTGTTCGTTGGGTTGTGGACCTGCGGACATGCCTTACTCGCCTGTTCTTCTAGACTTGTCTCGAAAACTTGGGGCAATGCGTGCGGCACCGCAAGATACCCCAATGCTTCTGACTGCGAACCCTGGTCGATGGGGCGCGCATGAACTGTGTGAGCTTCCGATTAGCTGCCAGGATTCGCTGCGTTGCGTTCTGATGAATCTATGTATGTTTGTAGGCTGTCTTTCTGATTTTTCCGAAGGAGATACACGAGGCGCGTTTAATGCTCATCCACATCGCCTGTCAGGGCCGTGCGATACTTCTCACGAATCCTCCGATCGTGTTCCAACCCAGAGCGACGAGCATCTCGTATCCGCTTGCTGCGAACCCCCGGAGAACGCAAAATGTGACGAGATTCCCGACTACGCCATGCAGGGACAACAAGCGCTCGGAATATGACGATATCCCGTAACTATCGGACTTTGTCAACTGCGCGGGGAGCGTCAACTCAGATTGACAGGGCGCAGGATGTCGATCTCCTCTCGGCTGGGTCATGTCTTCAAAATGAAGTAGTCATGCTACGACATACGGCGCACATATCCTCGACACGCAGCTGCTAATTGTCATTGCGTCCCGCTTTTCGTCGCTGGTCTGCACATTACGGGAGCGAGGGCTGTCCAGCTTTCCAGCTGACCCTTCTTCCCCACCTCACGCCGAGCACGATGAGGGCACGGTCCGGTCTGTCGTACCGCATCAGCCTCCTCTGGATATCCCGCACTCCAAGGGCAGGGACGGACAGACGACGGATCGAGCCGCATTCAGCTGCGGACGATAGGGCGGGCCAACCAATACCCTCCCCAACGACATTCAGTGGCACGACGACGTACGTGCACGAGCTTCTATCTCGTCCGGCGACAGCGGCGTGCGCCCCTCATCGACCCTCAAGGCTTCCCGCGCGCGCCACACGTCGAGCGCACGGCGCGTAGCGTACGGCAGGGGAGGGCTAGCGAGGGCCACGCCTCCAGGTGCTCACACGCCCCTCTTCATGTCGATCCACAAATATTACCTGTTTTCGACGGTTTTGGAGCAGGGCGAGAGGGGAGGCTGCTCATGTGCGCGGGCGACGCCTGCGAGACGCGCCTCGTGGCTGATGCGGGAAGCGTGCGGGCGCCCGCGGTGGGCAGCGCGAGGCCGGGCGAGGGGTGGAACCTTCACTCGGCACTGGCGACGGGTCGGAGTGGACCGCGCCTTGAGGCTGGCGGGCGTGTGGTCGCGGTCAGGGTGGGCGTGGTAAGGGGATTGCGTTCTGTATGGCGTGCTATAGAGTTGGCCGCTGCTTATCGAGAGCCGGGCGGCACTTCTCGAGAGTCTTGTTAACACATGGAGCTTGGAGAACGCAAACGTTATTGCTCTTCCTTTTTTTCGTTGACAAGCTCACGTCGGGGAAGGGGGAAATGCGGTGGGGCATGTCAGTGGACATTGTCATGCATTCTGTCGGCAGGCCCAGCGCGAACGGAGTTGACGGCTCCTGGCTATATTTTCAGGCATGTTGATTGAGATGAATCATTCGGGGGGCCGGCAGTGTAGGTAACGGTTAGTTGGAGGATTCGATGACTTCGAAGTTCGAATCGAAGCCATTGGCAGTCGGGCGATGGTGGGGCGATGCTAGAATTCGGGGCGTTGAGTACACGTTTTGCTGCGTCGGTGATAGATGCGTGTCATGGAATGTCTGCTAGGGAAGGCGCTAGGACGCTAATGGTTGCGTAGAATGTTTGCTACGACTCCTCGTGGAGGGCGCGCCGTGCCTGATGGTCCTGCAATCACGTTTTCAGTCGCCGCTCGATTGTGCGCGTCTCGCAACGTTGTACGCTGTCGCCGAATATCCTTCGGATTTTCCCCCGCAATTCTCCGTACGCGTGTGCGTGCACGAGTACTTGCACGCGCACCCCGACCTTCTCGAAATGGGGGAAATTCGAATGTGCCCCTGGCATCCGCCCTCTGCCATCGGACAAGCTTCAGGCATTTGCCGCCGGGCTTCTTTGGCTCCCGTCAGGCTGGCACCCGTGCCCGCGGTGCGTCGGTTCGGAGTGTGCATGCTTGCCGTATGCGTATACGTACGCACGTCGACCCGCCGGAGCGGAGGCTGCGCACACGGCCACGCGCTCTTTTGTCCTCGAGGCGGAGATAGCGCCGTACGTGCCCGCGTGGCCCCCCTCCGCCATCCGAGGCGTTCTACATGTACTGCGTGTGCTTTGTGAGGCGTGCGTCGTGGTCACTTATTCGGGTTCGGTCCTGCGCGGGGCCGGGTATGTTGTGTGTACGCATGAGTATTACGCGGTTGCAATTGGCTTTCTGTCGTGAATTCCTGCCATCTCGGCCGCAGGCAACAAGTATGTATATCGTTAGAAGGAGGCGAGAGCTGCCGGTTTATGGACGAGATGGGCGGCTCGACGCATCGCCTAAGTTGTGGCGAGCGCTCAGTAGTAAACGGGAGACGCCATGACTACGATGAGAACGACGAGGACGAGCGGATTGATCCCGCAGCTCCGAGAGCAAGCGGGGACGCTGCAGGTTGGCATGTTGGGCTAATGGCGAACGCATGAAGAGACGAAGGCGATTGGCGTACCGCCGTAGGCGGAGATAAAAACCGCAAGGAGATGCCGGGCGCCGTAGCATAATGGAATGACTGCCAACGGGATGTAGACGGGTACTATGAATACTACCCCACGTCGAGCGGTTCACAGCCCTCGTGATATCGAGCTGTGGTTGACGTGGCGCAGGTTGTGGACATACGTGTCTGGGAGATCAGGCAGGGAATGAGGTGGGGTGGGTGCACGCCGCGACTGGGAAGCCGAGGGTGAATATTACATTGAACCTAGACGGTGAAACACGTTGCGGGCGATTGTTACCCGTCGTTTTTGTGCTGTGAAGGGCGGTTTTCTGGTCCGTTCGCGGCTCCTCGAGTCGCCGCACTTCTCCTCGGAGTCGGAGCACTTGTCGCGCATGCAGAGAGGAATGCGGAGAGGATGTGCGACGCCGGAGAGGTCCATATCCGGACAGATTGGGTAAAGATCCTAGTAGGCGGACACGAGGGCGAAGTGCCGGAATATTGCTGCACAGAAGCAGGGCGCGTGGTGAGATTGCCGCAAGGAAGTACACTGGCCAGGACAACATTGTCATTCGCAATAATACTCCCGGATGAGTGATGGACCGGAACGCGGAGGGAGAGCAAGGTTGCACGTTTGTATGGATCGTGACGACGAAATGACATGCGAGGGAAACTGCACGCATGCCGCCGTCCAAGACGTACGTGTCAACAGGCGCGAGGATGGTGGTGGGGCGCACTTGGGGAAACACACGTCAAAAGATCGTGGCGGAAGGTTACGACATGCTCACTCACTGGTTTTGGTGGGTGACGAAAGAGATCTCGGTCATCACGCAGTGCAGCATGTCGCACCCAGTCCATGAGCAAGCACCGGCTATTATCAGTGGGATATGCGAGTCGTGTAGCGAGCGAGTCACTGGGAAACGCACCTTCAGAGAGGACTGACCAAAAGGCTGATAGACCAAGATAGACTGAATGTGTTAGCCCCATGTTCTCAATAGCAAGTTGAGGGCCGCTCTACTTACTCTCATGGAGGCGAGAGAATGAATTGCTTTCGATCATCCTTCTGAAATTTGGGCGCAATCACCGATCACGAGAAATGCGATGAGTAGTCAAAAGGACACTAGCTCCCATCGTTTCATCTGCTTCGACCTGATGAGCAACACACTGGGCGGTGGTGGGAGCAGTAGTCAGCGAATGAGAAGTTTGAGGGATGGAAGCTCGCGCGGACAACCTCTCTTCCCAAGTTTGTCTTGTCGCGATCGTCTGTTTATCATGATGTAGACCTCACACAGTGCAGCGATAATGAACCAGATATTATTGGGCTTGCGTAACTTGACAGTAAAACTTTCCGACGGCCGTTGGGTGTGGGGAGCCGTTGGAGATGTCGAAGACAGAATTGAGATGAGAGTCGTGGCTGGTCGTGAGTTGGCCGCCCGTGCGATGATCGACCGTAACAGTCCCGGGAAAAGCCAGGTGGCGGTGTCTCGCATCCCCAGGCTTCCGCTGGCAAGTTGTCGTCTTCGTCCATGTCATTCCGTTTCTCCCATCCATCCGTGTCCAGCAGATTGCTTGATATCGAACACGCTGCAAGCCATCGATGTGTCTTCCATGTACTGCCTGGTGGATCGTCAGAAGCATCGGGGAGGCAACAGCAGCCACAGTAATCGTCAGCGCGGGTCGCCAGTGCGTAGTCAACTCGATATTGATGATCTCGCCCACCCGTCTCTACTGGCCAGCGTTGACGAACTTTGATAATCGTTCTGAGACATGCTGCGATCCATGCCGCCCAGGTCGCCGTCGTGTCCGCTAACAGCGCCCAGATGTTCTCTGCCACAGTGAGTCCAATTCGTGGAGCGTCATGCATTGATCATTCCCTCCCAGCTCTCTACATAAGCCGACCAGTCGGTGACACTGTCCTCTATCGCAAGCTCCAGACGGCTTTCCCTCCCCATGGACAACACCCTCACATTGGACAAGCTCGCAGTTGAGCTGCTCACCTTCATTTCTTTTTTTGCTTGCACCGACGGCGGCCAAAGCGGTTGTTCGCTCGCTCTTGTCTCCAAACGCGTTAACTACGCATCCCGTCCGGCCCGATTCTACTCCGTCCAACTTCTCAACTCTCCCACCCAGATCGAACAATTCCTTCAATGTTACCAACGAGAGCGCGCTCATGCAATCGACCACATCCCTCGCGTTCGCCATCTCTGCCTTTCCTTCTTCGGCAAAGGTTTGGCAACCGCTCCTTCCACCTCTACCCCTGCCGCTGCCCCGGGGTCACGAGCTGAATGGCTTGCGTCCCTGCAGAAGCGAGCCCAGCACATGCAATCCGGACAGGATAGCCTGGACGAGCAGTATAACCGCGTCATCCCAACCCTGATCCGCGTGGTCGCTCCTGAGCTCCATTCACTCGCCCTTATGCAAGCGCAATGGAGAAGCTCGACCGTACTCCGGTGCCAGTTCCCTTGCCTGGAGGAGCTTACCCTCGTCGGAGGCGATCCCAGCTTCCTTCCCTTCGACTTCGTTCCGAGCGACAAACCCCTCTATCCGGCTCTCAAGCGACTACATCACATCCAGTCACTCGTCAACAAGGATGTCGACTTTCACAAGTGGGCGAAACATGCGCCGCACTTGACCCATCTGCGTGTTTCACGCCTGGACTACCATCCCCGTGTCACCGTTGATTCTCTCGTGCAATCTTTCAGTAAGTTTCTCATGACGGCTTTATGAGCTCAGTTTGACCAACCGCCTCTGTTCGTTTGATAGGCGCATCCGCACCAGAGGACCTCTTCCCTCACCTCGAGAAGGTCGTCATCCAGCCTATCCCAGGCCCTTCTCCCGGCGCCCGCCAGGGAACCGCCGAGCTGTCATACCGCGACTTCCTCAACCACATACGGAGGTCGATTGCGAAGGCTCGGGTACCGGTGCTTTTGCTCCCTCCCATGCAGCTTCCCAAAGGCACTCTCGGGGCCGATCCCAGTCGGGGCTGCATCATGAAGCTGCGAGGCGTGTGGCAGCAGGCCATCGAAGGAAAACGTTTGATCTGGGAGGCACCCATCGCGGAGCCTCAGATAACCGAGGTTTCCCCAGGCAAGATGACGCCCTCTGTCCTCTGCAACGCGCCGCTGTCGGGCAAGGGGATGGTCGTCGTTGGAGCCTAAAGGCTTCGGTCCAGTATTGATATCTCGTTTCTGCGTTATTGGACGCTCGCTCGTACGACCGCGTACTCCGAATCTATTGGACCATCGAATAGGACAGTAAATTAAATGTCTCCCTCATTTGTACTCTATGGCACGGACACCCTCATTCAAATCGTATAGACTATTTTCTCGGCGCTGACCTTACCCTCCTTCATGTACTGCAACCCAGCAGGTATACCGTCCAGGCCGCCCGGCCAGCTCTTGATGGACAGCGGCTTGATCTTGCCCTCCTTGACGAGGCCCGGGACCTTCTTCAAGAACTCGGCAATCTGCGCCCTGTCCGCGGGCACGGCGGGGACATGGTGCCCATTCGCCAAGGTGTACGCGCGCCCCAAGGCCGAGTAGATGAGGGTGTCTGCGTGATCAGTCCAGGTGAGTCCCGTCCCCCCGCCCGTGGATGACGCAGAGGGAACTGACCTTCGCGCACGACGTCCGTCCTCGCGGTCGCGTCTGCGATCACGGGCAGGATGTGCAACACCTTGCCCCCCGTCGGCGCGATGACCGCCGCGCTGATGCCTTGCGACTCCCTCACGCTGATCGTGTCGAACGCGACGCGGATCGAGTCGTGCGCGACGCCCTTGATCTTGGCCACGATGTCCGGAACGGGTTCGCGGTAGTCGAAGACCGCGGACGCGCCGAGCGACTCGAGGAGCGCGAAGTTCTTGGGGGAGGCGGTCGTGACGACCTTGTAGCCGGACAGCGCGGCGAGCTGGATCGCGAACTGGCCGACCGAGGCTGCAGGAGGGGACGGGATCGGCATTCATGCTATACCGAGCGTCACGCGACGCGAGCGAGAAGGAGAAGGACGAGAACGCACAAGCTCCGCCGTGGACGTACAACCACTCCTCCCCAGAGACACTTGCAGGCGGCTCGACCAGCCCGAGCCGCGTCGGGTGGTACAACGCCTGCACGGCCGTCCAGAACCTGCACACGACGAGCAACACAAGTGCGCGCGTCATCATCATCAGCACTCGCCATCCGCATTTTCGTTCGTACCGGGGAGTCCGGGACGTGCAACTCACGCGCATCCGAGCGTGGCGGCCTCCTCGTGCGTGAACGTGCGCTCGGGGACGGCCCACGCGAGTTCGGCTGGGGTCTTGACGTACTCGGCGTACGCGCCGCTGTCGGCGAACGTCGAGCCCATCACGAACCCGGCGGCGTGCTCGCCGACGACGGGTGCGGAGACGTTCTTGCCGACGCGCACGACGTGGCCGGACCAGTCGCAGCCGACGACGGAGCCGGGGTTGGCTCTGTCCGAGTGGACAACTGGGGGGAGGAGGGGACAGGGATGCAAGTTGATTAGCGTACGTGCAACGGTGTTTGTGGAGATGCGGCTTACACTTCCAGTCGGTGGGATTCTGTGCGACGGCGACGGTCCTGATGAGGATGTCGTCGTCGCCTACCTCCGGGACGGGGTGGTCCTGGACGGCGGCACGGCCGGGCTACACGTACAAGCAACAATTAGTGACGCGACCGGGTATAGAAGCCTTGCACAGTACATGCCTCCAAGTAAACGAGAGCCTTCATGGTCTTGGGAACGTTGGCGACAGTAGACACCATCCTGGGTACTTTGCGTGCGACTTGTATCACTCGGGTCATGGGCTACAGAGATAGCGTTTGCTCTGATTTATATAGTGGCTGGAGGAGTCTTTGGAGCTGGGAATCTACACTGAATGGTGTGTCGCCATGCTGAGCTCGAATACCCCTCTGGGCTTTGTCAGCGGACAATTCTGCTGCACAACGGGCTTACCAAGCCATAGGACAAAGCCAAGCCATGCATGGGACAAAGCTGGGGATAGTCTCATGATTCTCTGATTTGAACATCGCGCAGGAAACGCGTATTGGACACCGATTCGAGTTTAGAGCGCACGTGAAAGGTAGGACACCAACGGCCGCACCGCGGCCCGAGCCTACTGATGATCACGAACTATCCTTCTAGTACTCACGCACTTCGAAGTACATAAAGGAAACTCGGAACTAGTACTGTAGGTCGTGGAACCCAATGCCGTTGCGGGGGGTCTTAATTTGATACAACATGGGTATTGATACATCAGCACTGGATACCTCCATCGTCCCCTCGAGGAGTCTAAGCATCGTAGACGTTCTGCACCCTGTACATCTTCGTCTCCACCGCAGGGATCACGTCGTCCTCCCCATACACCTTCGCGACCTTGTACATCTTCGTCTCCACCGGCGCGTCACCGTTTCCCCCCTTCTTCGCGACGGATTTAGCATTCTTCTTCCCGCCCTCGACAGGAGTGGGAGTCGCCGTACCGGTCTGCGCGCCCGCCTTGCTCGCGATGCTCGCCGCGCGCCCGTCGGGGATGCAGATGAACTCGTGGCGGCCGCCGACGACGCCGTCGAAGATGTAGTACCCCTTGCGCTCGAACTGGATGATGTCACCCTTCTTGAGGTCCCCGACGTTCGCGTCTGCGCGCGCCTCGTCGCGGAACTCGGACACGGGCGTGACGAAATCCTTGACGGCGTCGTTCTCCTCCAGCTTCTTCTTCGTGATCAGGTAGTCGTGGTCGAGGAGCGTCACGTCGACGAGCGCGTGCGCGGCCGCGGCGTCGGGCTGCGCGAGCCAGGTGATCTTTTTCTTGGTCTTGCGGAAGTCGCCCGCGAGGTGGAGCTCCATCTCGATCGCGGTGACGGTGCCGGACGCGTTCGTCGTCTTGGAGCGGACGATGGCGTTGCCCCAGTCCATGAGGGTGATCTCCTCCTGGTCGTCAAACGAGAGCGCGTCCTCCTGCTCGACGAAGATCTGGGATGAGTACACAGTCTTCTTCTCGCCGACCTCAGGGTTCTTCTTGTGCTTCGGCAGGGTCTTGACTTCAGGCTCGGCAGGACCGCCCTTGATCGTCACGGGAACACTGCACTCGAGACGTCAGAGCCAACTTCGTCCCCAGAAAACCTGTAGAATACTTGCATGTTCGCATTGGATAGCGCCCAGAAACGAGGAGCAATAGGGTCGATGACCTTTTTGTTCAGAGTCCAGAGCGTATCCCACTCGAGCGAGACGATCGCCTGAGAAGGACCTTGAGCAAGCATAAATTGACGGAGCGCCTCCACGGTGAGCCCGCGACGACGAATACCGCGGACGGTAGGGAAGCGAGGGTCGTCCCACCCACAGACGATGCCGCTATCTACAAACCAATGAAGTTTGCGCTTGGACAGAAGCGTGTAGATAAAGTTCAAACGGCTACAATCGTGTAGAATCAGTAGTGTGAACACCCTCAACGACATTTTACTTGCCTGAAGTCCCAGATGTTAACTTTTCGGATGTTGAGAGCGTCGATCATCCACTGGTACTGAGGGTTGCGGTCGCGGTACTCGTTGGTACGGAGAGCGTGTGTAACACCCTCGTACGAGTCCACGATCGGACAAGCGAAGTCATATGTGGGATAGACCTTCCACTTGTCGCTGTCAGGCAGTGCTTAGGACAGCGACGACACCTGCCAAATACGCAAGATGACTCACCCAGTGCGGTGGTGGGGCAGTAGGTTCGTCCGGTAGATGACGGGATCCCGCAGGGCCTTATTAGGGTTGTCGACGCTCATCCTGGCACGAAGACACCAGCGGGTGCCCTCCGGCGTCCCCTTTGTCATCTCCTGGAAGTGTTTCAGGCTGTCCTCTACAGAGTCGTCCCGGTGCTTGGAGGCGATGCCGTCCATGCGTTCCTTGCGCATCTGCTCCTGCTCGGTGTCGTCGGCGTACGCCTTGCCGGTCTTGATCATCTGGATGGCGTACTCGTACAGTTGGTCAAAGTAATCAGACGTGTGCGTGACTTTGTCGCCATGGATATCGAGGAGGGCGAGGTCCTCGAGGATGGTCTCCTCGAACTCGGTCTACCCGACAGTCTAATTAGATAGTAGAACTGTTAAGTAAGCGAAGATACGTACCCTCTCTTTGGTGGGGTTGGTATCATCGAAGCGGATGATCATCTTGCCCTTGTACATCTGGGCGAAGTATTGGTTGAGCATCGCGGCCTTGGCATGGCCGATATGCAGGTACCCGCTGGGCTCCGGAGGGAAACGGGTAATGACCTCGCCCTCTTTGGCATCTTGCAAGCCGAGAGCAAAAGATGCTGCGGTCTTGTTGGACCGCGCCTTGGCAGACTTGGCCTCTGGGGGCATACATTTCAGCACACGTCTTCGTACCCGGAAAACGGGAGGACAAACCGGCAAGACTCGCAATAGCCAGCTGTGTGGAGTCCAATGAATCGAGATATGTAAACCAACGATTTAAATGGGGATGCTTGTTGTTCTTGAGTAGACCGATGATCTTCACACTGCCTGCGATACGGCCGAATTACGATTAGTGCGGGAAGCTGTGAATATGCGCACGGACCTTTGAGGGCGCCCCAGACGATGAAGTCGGCGGCGGTAATGTCATGACCAACAAGGAAAGTTCTAAAGGCAAGATGATCGTCCAAGGAGTCGAGCGCGGCCGTAATTTGCGGGAAGGCTGTGACGGTAGGCAATGACTTTGCGAGAGCGAAGTATGCAGTCGTCTATGGAAAATGCGGATAAATAGAGGCATGCACAGCAACAGTACGTATGTCGCACCTTTTCACTGTCATCTGAGAGGCCGCCAGCCTTGGCCAACGATTGGACGATTTCATCCTCTGCGGTGAGTGTCGATGCGTCTAGCTCGAGAGTCACACCTGTGGCGGCGGTGTCAAAGTTGAGGACTGCCTTTCCGGTGAAGACTGCGACGGCAGCAGATGCCCATGGAAAGGGGGTAGCGGCAGGAGACGTTGTGAGCGTGCCAGACATTGTGTGGTCGAGGAGGACGCAGAGAACGGTGGTGAATCTGAAAAGCCTGGTCGAGAGATAATCTGGAGATAATGACTCTGCAAGACTCGATCGACGACGTTATCTTATCTATGAGCGCCTAGATGGTGTGTCCTTATGAGACCGGGAGCCAACCTGGGAGCATTGCCTCTCGGGACCGCTGCTGTCTCCCGCCAACATGCATCCTCTCGCAGCCTCACACAGGCTGCATATAAGCCCTCGTCCTGGCTCCCTGACAGAGCTCACTTGCATCAGGACCAACCCCGCTACTCTTCCTCGCAACTCGAACGATGTCCCACACACGAGCACACGCTGTCGCCGAGTCGTCGGCTGCAGGCGGTTCTCCGCCTTCGCGAACGGCCATCGTCCACGATTCCTATGACATCACGCATCCTCCCCGGCATCCAGGATCAGGCTGGACGCGCTTTGTGTGCATCTCCGATACACACTCGTACATATTCGCCGTCCCACCCGGCGATGTCCTCCTCCACGCCGGTGACTTGAGCAAACATGGTACCCTTAAAGACCTCGAGGTCACCATCAACTGGCTGAGGACGCTCCCGCATCCTGCGAAATAGTACGTGTTCCTACAATGATCCCATGATCGTCTTCTGATCCGGCCACATTCATCCAGCTTTATCGCTGGTAACCACGATGTTCGCACCCCCGCCTACAAATTCACGGATCACGGGCTAACTCCACTGTTAGTTGTGTTTAGATGCCAGCTACGAACTCGGTGGTCTCATGCGACACATGAAGCCCGCAGATATCAGCGACAAGGTTCATTCACATCCTTCTGGCCAGGGACCTTGCCAGATTGACACTCTTCTCTCCAGGATCTTGCAGCTGCGCGCAACCTCGTTCGTAGCAGGTCCCTGCGCAAAGCTGGAATGATATACCTCGAGCACGAAGCCGCCATCTATACCTCAAGGAGTGGCAGAATCTATACTATCTACGGCTCACCGGTTAGCCTCCCTCAAACGGACATTTTCTGCATATTTCCTCATACCTCGTTTGTAGGCCGCTCCATTTTACTCCATCGGCGCCTTCCAGTACAACAACGGCGATGGCAAGGATATCTATGACCGGATCCCTCCGTCAACCGACATCCTCATGACGCATACACCTCCGCTGGGCACTAACGACGTCACAAAGCGCGGCGCTAGTGCAGGATGCCCAGAGCTTGCAGAACGCCTCGCCCATAGAGATCTACGGAATTGCACCTTACACGTCTATGGGCATATCCACGAGGCGCGTGGTGCAGCGATCGTTGAACAAAAGAAGACCCATATTCGGCGCGGACAAACGAAGAACCCTGACGGGAGGATCTCTCTGAATGCCGCTCTCCCGAGGATACCCCTACCCATCATCGTTGACCTCAAGGACTAATAACTATGCATAGGCTTGGTGAGACATCCATCCATCCTATACGTTATGTCATACATAGCACCGTCAATACACCTGCGAGTCTGTTCCAGCTGTTTTCAGATCGATAGGCCCTCTCGACAGAAACACGTCTAGGTCAGCTAGACAACCGAATGGGTGCGGTTCCCGTCGCCGTCGGCGCGGCGTCCCACTGGGAACTGGGGCCAGAGCACCGGGGCATCTGAGGCTCCCATCGACGTCAGTTATGGTGACCGCGCTGGGTGGCCCATTAGAGTGTCCGACTGGCAGATCGGGTCGAGGCCGGCGCGGCGACCTGCTGGGAACTGGGGCGAAAGCACCGGAGCGTCTGGGGCTCCTAGAAGACCTGAACGAGTTTTCTTCGAGAGGGCCTAAGTATCGTTCTGAAAACGGTTGTCAGATCTCCTGTTGGTCGCAGAAGAACAGTCGATATGGGGTTCTCGGCCACGGCGGGGCACGGCTGGTTCTTCGAATCCGACTGTGAGAGGATGGCTGCACAGCCACCGCCTGAAGACCCCGCTTATGATATAATGCACGGTGTCTCGCTCATTTCCCTCCACGACCGCCATGGACACACTCGCGACAGAGCTCCTACTCGACATTCTTGAACTCGTGTGCGCTGACGATCCTTTCACAGCACGTTCGCTTTCCTTGGTCTCCAGAGCGATTCACAAGGCCTCTCGTCCCTTTCGCTTTCGAGCCATATCCCTGCATGCCACCACGGCCAACCTACGACGACTAATCCACATCATTGGGGACGAACGCAGGCGCAATCCTCATATTTTGCCCAGATGTCGTCATCTATTCCTCGAATGTCCCGACCTGGACACGGAGATGGACGTCGCTCCGAGGCTCGAAGACTCGATGTCGTTCCTATCGTTTGGCGAGCGATCCTCCAGTGTCTTCTCCTCACCCAACTTTTTGCGGACAGCAGACGTCGAGGAGGAATGGTCAAGGCACCTATCTTCTCTCCTATGCGCCGTAGCCTCGGATCTCGAGACCCTTACGCTCATCGCCCGCTCTGATCTCCATGAGCCCATCACTTTACCCTGCCGATTCCCTGCACTACGCGAACTCACCGTCGTCGCGTGTGGACTACCTCTAGACATGGACTCAGCGATCGGTAATCGCACATGCTTCCCCTCGCTCAGCCGGTTCCACCTGGTGATGCTAGGTGATTCCGAGACCCCTGCCGACCTCGCAAAGCTGGCGCGACACGCGCCGAAGCTCACGCATCTGCGCATCTCGCATCTCCCCCGCCAGCCCAATCTGACGGCGTTCATGCGCATATACGGTGAGCATGTTGTCCCACGCTACCTGCTCGCCCCGAAACTAACGTTTCAGGGACGACCTAGGGAACGATGGGCCCCACAAGGCCTTTCCGGACCTCGAGCAGGTCCTCATCCAGCCAGCGCTACCTCCAGAGAAGTGTGGGGTGTCCATGCTCTACTGCGACTTCGTCACCCGGTTGTGGTGCTCCACGCGACGGGCGCGCGTGCCTGTATACCTCGTCCCTGGGGACGTGAAGTGGGGGATCGGCTACCGCGCGTTCGTCCGGAGAGCGAAGGAGGAATGGCGGGATAGGATGGAGGGCGGCGAGGGGTGTTGGGCGGTCGAAGAGGACTGGGCCAACCGGAGGGAGGTCGGCCACATCGTCCCGTGGCACCTCCTCATCATGGGCCGGCGGTGATCGCGAACTTGGATGCAATGCGAAATGGAAGTACGTTCGTTTTGTTCTCTGGTTATGGCATCCTCGGGCGGGATCTGTATCTGACATGCCATGTGAATCTAGGGTGGGACGCTGGATCTCTGTCACGCGTGTACGGCTGCGGTCCCGCTTCGGAGTCGGGACAAGGATCAATGTTGTATTGGGGCAGTGCTCCTGGAGACGCTATATACTTGCGTGGTGCCCTGTGGGCTCGCTTTTTTCACCCACGACTAACTTTGCTTACTGGCGCGCAAGAGTTCCCCTGTGGCTTCCTCCTTTGAACGATCGTGTTTACACAAGGTGTAGCACGCGTTAAGCATTGCGGCGGTAAAGCGTTTCTGTTACCATTGACACCGAGTGCTCTTCCCAGTGCCTATGCTGACTCTTCTTGCTTCCCACAGAGCTGGTCGCATCAAAATTCTGCGTTCTGAGAGTCACGACGAACGGTGATCCGGCGCGACTATATAGTCCTACGACTTGCCAATTCAAGGATCTCCTTTGTGGTCCATCTGTGGTCTATCTTTGCTACCACACGGGGTAAGTCGTGTACTCCGCCACTCCGGGGTGGGATGGGTTCACTCACTCACGTTAGGCATTCGTGCGAG
Organism: Sanguinoderma infundibulare; assembly: GCA_032821775.1. NCBI lineage: Eukaryota > Fungi > Basidiomycota > Agaricomycetes > Polyporales > Polyporaceae > Sanguinoderma > Sanguinoderma infundibulare. Next base: position 582,270 of record JAVLRN010000005.1, on the reverse strand, counting down.
CAGACATTGCAATCAAGGAAGAATGGACAGCCTTCCTGTCGAGCTCCTCACGCCAATATGCTTTCTCGCCTGCACCGACGGCGGACTCACAGCATGCTCCCTTTCGCTCGTGTCCCATCGGATGCACGCAGTCTCCCGCCCCGCGCGCTTTCACTCCGTCTCCTTCAACGGCCCCCGGATTCTCACTGCCGCACCCCATTTCCTCGCGCGCCTGAAGGAGGAGCACACGGACCGGGAGCGCGGCACAGAGGCCGCCGCCGCCAGAGTGCGCCATCTCTTCGTCTCGATATTGCCTCCCCGCGGCGAGTCCCAGACGATGGTCTGGAAGGTCTACATGTTCACCGTCACGACGCTTCTCCGAGCCGTCGCCGCGGACGTCGAGACCCTCTCCTTGGTGGTCTCCCCTTGGGGACGTCGCGGGGACCCCGAGAAGCCTGTCGCCTTGGACGTCGAGTTCCCGAACCTGCGGGAGCTCACGGTTTGCGGCGTCCTGTTTTCCGCCCCTCGTCTTCATCTCGGTTCGCGGCCGCCGTTCCCTGCGCTCCGGAGGCTTCATGTGCTTTCCGGCCCGTCTCCCCGTCAGTGGACGGCGTTGAGCCCGAACGTCACGCATTTGCGGGTGTCGGACGTGCCGGACCTGGACGTCTCCCCGAGCTTCACGTTCGAGGACTTGCAAGCGTTGTACGGTGAGCTATCACGTTGCTCGGCACACCCAGTGTGACTCACTGGCATATCCACACGCAGTTGAACGTGCGAATGAAGAGTCCGAGCAGAGCGATGACTCGGAGGAATCGGAATCCCGGGAACATTTAGAGACGCCAGAGCACTACCCGCGTCTGCAGCAGGTCATCGTCCAGCCAGCTGTCCTGCCCGCGCTCTCCCACTTCCACGACCTAGAGTTCGAGTTCGTCCGCGCGCTCTGGTCGTCCCAGCCCGCGGCCAGGGTGCCGATGTACCTCGTCCCCGCGGACAGGGGCGTGCACGCGAACCTGCGGAGCAAGCAGGAGAGGCGCAGTGCGAAGGCGAAGGCGCTGTGGCTCGCCGGCGTGGACGGGTCACAGCGTTGCTGGGAAGCGGCGGAGGAGTACGCGAATCTGACGCGAAGCCCGGGCGGCGACCTACCGCCGTACCTGAGACCGTGGGCCGACTCGGAGGGCTCGGGGGCCCCCGAAGAGGTCACGCCGGATGTAGAGGTGCTGTATACAGTCTGTTTGCTCCGTTTTCGATCTGTGGTACCATCTCGGCTGACCCCGATATTATTCTCGTCGCAGGAAGCGGAAGATGAGGGGAACGCTCCGAATGTCTGGTCTCGTGGCACCGCCGCCTCGTCGGCGGGGTGGAGGAGTCGCGACAGGGCTCGCCAGCGAGTATCCAGGGGGAGCATGGCGTCGGATGCCGCGCCTGGGACGTTGGGAGAGATACATTCGACGGAGCGTGCAGCCGAGAGATTCTCGAGACTGTCTATGGGCTCGGGCTCGGACGGTGACTAGGCCGAGTGGGGACGCCTTGTGGACAAGGTGCGTTCCATTCTTTTCTTTGAGAGAATAAGCATGATTGAATTTAAATAGGGACGACGATCCGAGTGTGCATTTGTATACGTCCAAGTACATGTTACGAATCAGATCGTGGCTCACCGAGACCGAGCCAGCGCATTTTGGTTTCGCCTCTCGCTCGTCGTTCCTAACTTTCGCGAGAGACGACGAGCGAGAAGCTACTTATCCCGAGGACCACGAAAAGGTATGCGCCAGGACCGGAGTCCCTCCCTCGGGGGAACATCACTACCAAGAGCTACAGGATATCCTACACCGAAACCGAAGAAAGAAAACCACGTACCTCAAGACCGAAACCGAAAAGAAAACACGCACCTTGAAGCCGAAACCCACAACCGAAAGAAACACACGCACCTCTGGGACCGGACCACGACCACTTACCTTGAACCGAAGCCGAGAGAAAGAAGAAGAGACGAGAAGAAAAGAGATGAAAGCTGGCGGCGCCGAGTGGGGGATTATATACCACCCAGCATTCGCGTTCAGCCCAGTCAGCCCAAGGTCAGCCAGCCTCCTCGGAATAAGGCCTCACGGCACCTCGGCTGGACAGTGGCTAGCAAACGGTGATGTAACCAACTATCGATCTCGTTCCGTTTATTGGGCTGACGGTATCCTTGCTAGTATTTGGTTGCTAAAGGCGTTGACGTGTTACACGGGCCCGGGCAGCATGAATCCAGACGAGACCGCGCTGTCCGGTGAAACCTGACATCCTGTTTTCCTGTTCAAATAAGTCATGAATAAGGGTGGCCCATTGCCGTCTGCGCCATACGTGCCTGTCTGAGACCACATACTTCGTAAAACTAAAGGAACGACACGTCCATAGCGAGAACTTGAACAGCCTGTTCAGTAAAAAGAGAGTCCGGAAATCACATTCGCTAACAGGTCTTAGCGATGGAGGTCCCTCCGAAGCGTCCTCCGAACCGACTAGAAACTGGCGTAGCGAGAAGACCAGAAACCCCAGATCGCGCGTCCGTTACAGTGTTCCGAAAGCAACCATCAACGCCTCAATGTCGTCCGCCTTCAGCCTGTCCAACACTCGATCCAAGTCTCGATCCTTCCCCCGCCGGTAGTCCGCCCAGCTCGAGAAGAGTGCCTTCCAGGTCCACGAGGTGCCCTGAGAGCGGACCAAGCGTCCAGGAAGCGCGACAGAGAGTATCACAGAGGGAGAACCACGCTCGACCGTGCGGAAACAGATGCCCGCGTTCATGTTGCCCGTAGCGAGCTGGACGATGTCCTCCAAGGCGGCGTCTCTCTCCTTCGCAGTCGTGAACGCCTTCGGGTAGTACCCCAAAGGCCGGAACTGCGGGTAGTAGTTCACCACGGAGTAGGTCAGTCTCCTCACGAGGAGCATCAGGGGAAGGAGCCCGGCGTAGTGAGGCTTGGCGCAGGAAGGCGGCGCCATCTACCTTGAACCTGCATGCGGGGTTGCGCACAGTTGGCGCGGCGTGTGACGGGAAGAAGCGTAGCACGGGTTTTGAGGATGCCGACCACTCGAAGGCGTTGCCTCGGAGGATGTAGGCCTTCGCGACAGCTCTGAAAGACCAGATGTGCGCTGTCATGAACGCTGAGTCAGAGAGTTGCGCCGGGCCCGAGTCGTTCGTCAACTTCGCGCGGCAGTCGGCGACATTACGGCATCCCAGTCTGCGTTATGTGCAGGTAACAGACGCATGTGAACGACGCCCAGAGTCACGACGAACGGGACTACTCACTTGTGCTTTGGCCACCCTGCTTTCTGGCATTCTTTGCTACAGTACAGCGTCCTCGTACATCCGGCACACTTTCGCAGCCGGGTGGCTTGATCTTCCTCTCGGAGACAGTGGTCACAATGACGTAGCGCTATACGGGAGACGCAAGCACGGACAGCCTGAGGGGCTTTGGTGGACATCGTGGGCGTTCGAGGACGAGTTGGTCGGGGGCGGGGAATCACTGGAGTTGGTTGTGGATCAAAGGGTTGCCGCATCTTTTACATACTTCAACTGGATCGGGACGTGATTATCGTATTTCACCTTCGAAGCCTGCTCACATTCACGTCCACGGCTCTCTTCGCAGAGTATTATGCGTTCTCCTCATGCTCGAGCTTAAGGATAGGAATGATGCGTCATAGAAACGCGACTCTTCTTGTGCTCTTAAACATGGGTTAAAGCGACTCCCAAAAAGCGACCATCAACACTTCAACGAGAGCGTCGCCTATGCCGCCGCCTGTGCCAACGCTATCCAGCAGTTCATCCACCGCTCGATGCGTCCGCCCAGCTCGAGATCAGCGCCTTCCACGTCCATGAAGTGTCTTGAGAGTGCACGTAGCGTCCAAAAGCGCCACATGCCCACTAAAGGAGTCGGACTAGGTCGAGTGGAGAGGGAGACAGAGTTGATGCTGCCAATAGCGAGCCGAAGAATAGCTTCCAGGAGGGCCTTGGTGTCCGGGACGCTGTTAACGGCGGGGGTCGGGCGATCTACAAGCCGAAACTGAGGGTGGAAGTCGTGGAGCTCCAGGTCTGGACCCTCCACGAAGAACATCACAGGAAGGAGCCCAGCATACCCAGGATACATGTCGTGTCGGTTCTCGGCCTTGCGCAGGTCAGACTCCTGCGCCTCGCACGCGTCGGCTGCATCGGGCTTGAGGTTGGCGAGCGCGAGGTATTCGGAGAGGGCACGTAGGTGGAGGCTTCTGAGCTTGAACTTGCGTGCAGGATTGCGCTCTAAGGTTCCAAGAGCAGCACTCCCGGGGATGAGGGTGAAACAGAGCACCTTTTGGGGGGATTGTGACCACTCTATGCCGCCGGGCTGCAGAAGGACGGAGGCCTTGGCGATAGAGCCGAAGGCCCATGTATGCGTTTGGACGAACTCTCGAAGGGCACGGAGAAAAGCGGAGTAGGACGAGTAGCCAAGGGATTGTACCGCATTGTGAAGCTGCTCGGGTTCGGCGTTCGATAGCTTGCTGATGACCTCGAAGTGGCCACGAGATAACATTCTGTGAGAGGGACGGTGAGCCCAACGGAAGCATATCGGACGAGAAAGACGTACTTATGTGTTGGCCAGTCTGCTTTCTGGCACTCCGTACTGCAGTAGAGGTGACCGAGTCGATTCGGAATATGTACGACCTCAGGCTGCTTCTCGTTATCAAACCTTGTTCGACGTACGGGTACCCACGTGGTTATTAAGCGTGTCACGGCCCATTGTCGTCTGCGACGTGTGTACGGTGAGAGCGCGGCGGACAAGTGGCGTGGCCGGAAGAGGAAAAGGGAGTGCCTGTTGGGGCAAGCGATCGTGCTTACGACCATGACTGTGACTCCGGCATTCTGTAATTTTCTTTGCAGGCATGACTCGGGCTTGCTCTGCACATCATTGATACCTGCCGTAACACTCTCCCACTCGTCCTTCATGCCCGCTGCTCCTATCTGACTTCACTCCACTATCTGCTGACCTACCCATTCTGCACGACGACCATGCCGATGCTGTGAGCAGCGCCCGGCACAAACTCTCTCGTCGACGCTAATTAGCCCTCTCTCCCGCAGCACGGATCCTTCTACCAAGTACCAACCGTACACACCTCTCAACCTCCCTGATCGCCAATGGCCAGGCAAGATCAACCGCGCACCTCCCATCTGGCTGTCGACCGACCTCCGCGATGGAAACCAGGCCCTAGCGAACCCCATGACCATCCCTCAAAAGATGGTCTTCTTTGAGACCCTTGTCAAGTGTGGATTCAAGGAGATTGAGGTCGCATATCCCGCCGCGAGTGATACCGACTTCAACTTCGTCCGCATGTTGATCGAGGAGAATAGGGTCCCGGACGACGTCTGGCTCCAGGTTAGTTCTCAGTCTCTGTCCCTTTTGCATGCACACACACCTGCTATCTGCGTTTGCTATGCCTATCCCCCCTACCGTTGCGCCAGAATTGCCCAGCCCACAAAGGCGGCCATGCACACTTGTCGCAAAATCCCATTTGACTCACATGCGAGGCATTGTTTTGAATGTCTACTGACTGGAGGTTGAGCTCAGGTTCTCACCCCCGCCCGGGAAGATCTTATCAAGCGCACCGTCGAGTCGGTAGCAGGAGCAAAACGCGCCATCATCCACATGTACAACGCCACCTGTTGCCTCTTCCGCACCGTCGTCTTCCGCAACTCTCAAGAGGAGACAGTTGCCCTCGCGGCTAAGCACACGGAGATCGTCCGCAAGCTCACCGATGAGTGCACGGCCAAGTATGGGACCCAGTTCCGGTACGAGTATAGTCCAGAGACGTTCTCCCAGACGGAGCCTGAGTTCGCCCTGGAGGTTTGCGAGGCCGTGAAAAAGGCGTGGGGCAAGGCTGGCACGGCTTTTGAGGAGAGGATCATCTTTAACCTTCCCGCTACGGTTGAGATTGGCCCTCCCAACCATTACGCAGACCTCGTACGTCCTTTCCCACAACCCGCACGACACATAGTCCTAACCAGTCTAGGTCGAGCACTTCTCCCGCAATATCTCAGAACGAGAAAAGATCTACATTAGTCTCCACCCCCATAACGACCGTGGTACGTCTTGAATACATTACAACACCGCAGGCAACCGTTTTAATGCGAATCTAGGCACTGGTATTGCTGCTGCCGAGCTCGGACAGATGGCCGGAGCAGACCGTGTAGAGGGATGCCTGTTCGGCAACGGGGAGCGAACAGGGAACGTTGATCTCGTCAATCTCGCTCTCAATCTCTACACCCAAGGCGTCCACCCTCAAGTCGACTTCTCCGACATCCAGGCCGTTATCGACGTCGTCACCGCATGCAATGACCTTCCCGTGCACCCCCGCCACCCCTACGCGGGCGAGCTCGTCTTCACCGCCTTCTCCGGATCTCACCAAGATGCGATCAAAAAGGGCTTCGAGGCCCAGCGCGCACGCCACGAGCAGGCCAGAATACAGGGCGAGCGCGAGTACTGGGACATGCCCTACTTGCCGATCGACCCCGCCGACCTCGGATGCACGTACGAGGCCGTCATCCGGGTCAACTCGCAGTCGGGCAAGGGCGGGATCGCGTACCTCGTGCAGCAGCACTTGGGCCTCGACATGCCGCGCAAGATGCAAGTCGTGTTCTACGCGGTCGTGCAGGACATCGCCGACCGCGAGGCGAGGGAGATGACGGTGGAGGACATCACCTCGGCATTCAGGAAGACGTTCCACCTGGGCGGGTCGGCGTACGAGGGCCGTCTGGCCCTCAAGTCGTTCAGGATCTCGTCCGAACCTGGCCCCGGCGGCGTCGACGGCGAGGCCGCTGACGAGCGGAGGCAGTTCGACGGCACCATCTCGGTCGACGGCCAGCTGCGCGTCATCCGCGGCGACGGGAACGGCCCTCTGTCCGCGCTGCTCGACGCGCTGCGCACGCACCTCCAGATCGACCTCTCCCTGCGGGAGTACTCGGAGCACACGATCGGCCAGGACCAGACCGCCAAGGCCGCGTCCTTTGTCGAGCTCGTGTTCGACACGGGCGACGTCAAGGAGACCCGCGCGTCCGCCGAGTCCTTCTGGGGCGTCGGCATCGACCCGGACATCGCCGGCTCGGGCCTCCGCGCGGTCCTCAGCGCGGCCAACAACGCGATCGGGGACCGGCCGCTGCCCGAGCTCAAGCTCAGCGTCGGGTTCAGCGCGGCGTCGGGCCAGGCGGACATCGCGACCGCGATCCTGAGCTCGCTCAAGCTCGAGCTCCCCCGGCGGCTGCAGGCGTCGTTCTTCGAGGCCGTGCAGCGCGCCGCGCGTGGGTTCGGTGGCGAGATCTCGTACGACGCTCTCGTCGTCCTCTTTCGCGAGACGTACGGCTACCACGAGGAGGAGGCGGACGCGGCCGCGGCCGGGGGGGCGCGGTTCGCGGTGCGGAGCTTCAAGCTCGAGCACCTGAATGCGAGCGGGCGCGCGAAGCTCTCGGGCGAGTTCATCATCAACGGCAAGGCCGTCGCGCTCGAGGGCGAGGGCAACGGGCCGCTGTCGGCCGCCGTCGAGGCCGTCAACCGCGGCCTGGACGGGCGGGTGTCGATCCGCGAGTACGCGGAGCACTCGATCGGCGAGGGCTCCGAGGTCAAGGCGGCGTCGTACGTCGAGATCGCGTACGAGGGCCCGGGAGGGCGCTCGAAGATGACGACGTGGGGCGTCGCGATCGACAGCGACATCACCGCGTCGGGCCTCAAGGCGGTCTTGGCGGCGACAAAGGTTGTGGACGTTGCGGACGAGGCGGCGAGGAAGGCTGCAGCGCAGGCGGCGAAGGAGTGATGGTGAAGGTGTATACCAAAAGCTGAATGTATCTATCAGCGAACGTAGCTCTATCTTGTATCATCTACCTTTGATCTACCGGCTTTCCTTTCTACTTTGCTCGTAGGGTTGTGATTCGGTTGTAGCAATCTATTCGACTTGACTCCTGCTGCATAATCAATCGTACATTCGTGTGATATCTTCTACAAGCACGGGTTTCTTCTCTCTCTGCCATCTGCCATCTATACTCTGCAGTTGTCGAGGTTGAAGATCAAGATATCCTGCGCCCCGATCTTGACCAGTTCGTCCATCGCGTCCGCCATCTTGCTCTTCTCGACCATCGAGCTCACCGCGACCCAGCCCTCCTCCTCGAGGGGACTGACAGTCGGCGCGCGCCGTCCGGGGGTGACCCCGGTCGCGAGCGCAAGTCGATCCCGCTGGATGTTGTATTCGCAGATGACGTAGCGGCCGGCGGCGACGACGCCCGCGATGCGGCTCGTGACGACCTTGATGAGCGGCTCGAGCGCGGGGTGTTTGGGCGTGCTGGACTGGATGAGGACGGCTTCGGTCTGGAGGAGGGTCGCGATGGCGTGCAGGCCCGCTGCGCGCATCGTGTCTCCGGATTCTACAGGAACAGGTCAGTCGCTCTAGGTGGCGTATACTTTGCTTTTTCCCTCGATAAACGCACCGACAAGGTCAACTGCGGCACGACACACGACATCAGCGCCGCGTTCGACGACACGCGCGGAGAGACCGAGCAGCGCAGCGTACGCACCGATGCCATCTGCCAGCCCGAGCGAACACGCGGCCTCGACGCTGCCCCCGACGTACTCTATCCGCGTCCGTGCGCCGTCCTGGAGCTGGAGGCGCTCGTCGACGTCGTTGAAGTAGCGGCCGGCGAGGACCTCGAAGCTGGTGACGACGCGCTTGCCGGCGAGGTCGTCGACGGACTTGATCGGGCCCGCCTCGGGCACCTGGACTTGGAGCGCGCACTTGCCGAAGCCGAGCTTGAGCACCTCGGTGACGTGCTGGCCCATCTGGGACTCGAGGATGACGTCCTGGCCGGTGATGCCGAGGTCGACGTTGCCCTTGCCGACGAAGGACGGGATGTCGGCCGCGGGGAGGAAGACGCTGCAGGTTATGGGGAGAGGGGGGGGGGTCAGATGGATGCAGGTGATGGGGTGGGAAGAGGGCGGACGGACAGCGCGATGTTGTGGTTCTTGACGAGGCATACGTCCAGCCGGTGGTGTCTCCGGAACTGGATGTCGGCACCTGCGCGATGGTTGGTGGGCGTTCAAAGCTCGTGGGTGCTGGTGCTCACCTGCAAGGAGCTCGAGGCACTTCTCGTGCAATCTCCCTGCGCGCGCGTTGCGGGTTAGATGGTGCAGTCGCTCCGTCCCGGCTGGACAGACCGACCTTTCTTTGGGATGGCGAAGAGTAGGCGACCGTCGACGGCTTCTACGTCTGTACCCGGAGTCAGTGATGCGTCGTACTTGGCATCCTTACACTTACTCATTTTATGGGTATGTCTGCGTCGACGAGGGAAGAGAAACGGAGGATGTGAGAGTTGGACCGAGTCATTGCAGGGGATGGTCGAATAGAAAGATTCCGATCGACCCTCAAGTCCTAGATTAGATTACATCGTTGTAGTTATTAGCACCTCATATGGGAATCGAACCGGTTCGATCCCTCGCTAGGCCTCCTTCAGCCTCACCCTCGAGCGCAGGCTCGAGAGGATACCTATTCTATAAATGAAAACCTGTCTATCCACTAAAAAGTACTATCCGTCGTAGAAGGATACGAGAGTGACTACCTATTCAATTTCATCGCGTCGACGTATAACTTCAAAGTGAGCGCCGGATCAGTCCAATGGACCTAGCACAAAGACAACCCTCAGTGACCAGCCGCGATACACAAAGACCAATTGCTCACATAGTGATTTACGCCGTGAACGATCCTGAAGTCGATAAAGCCACCCCCGTGAGCCGAATGGTCGTCCTCCATGGCCCAGAACCCGGGAAGGGAGAACGGCACGGTCACGTCTCCAGTAAACACCCAAACCTTCTTGCCCGGCATCAACCCCCTGATGTCCTCGTCGAAGCAAGCCTTCTCGTAGCTCGCCTGGATTTGTGGGCCGCACGAGACGAAGAACGGCATGTCGGACGTGAGCGAATGGTCGCGGAACGCGCGCGCGGCCTCCTCTTCGGACATCGTCTCGACTACCGGGAGCCGGGCGATGGACGGGTTGACGTCGTACGAGTATAGGCTCTTGTAACGGGCATTGAGGTCCCATTGCTTGAAGTAAGCACTCTGCCACTTCTTCTCGAGCATGAAGGACGGGAAGTCGCTGGGGCGCCAGCCCGCGGGGAGGCGCGGTTTTCCGATAGACACCGTCAAGGGTTCTGATTTCGAAGTCAGAGCAAGTGCTTGGATATTCAGCGGTAAATGGGACTCACCGTGCAGGAGGAGTGCTCTCATATGCGTGCACCACCGTTTTTGAAAAGATGCCGGAAGGGTGTCTAGATTAGCCACCGCGGCGAGCGCAAAGAGGCTACCGATCCCGTATCCTAGAAGGGCGAACCCTCCGGCTATGCCGTCGCCGGTTATTGGCAGAAGGCTATTTTGCTCTATGAAGTTGTCGATGAAGTTCATGATCTCCAGTCCTCTGGCTCGGACGAAGGCCTGCTTCTCCTCGTCGCGATCCGAACTGAGAGCGGCCAGATCTTCTGAAGACAACGGGGTGGATCCAGGGTAGTCTCGGCGACTGATGGCAACGAATCGAATGTTCGCATCGGATGCATGAGCCATGACTCTCTCGAACGACTCTTGAAACTGGTTGAGCATGCTGACTGTGATTGAGATGAAGTGACGCCACACAACTCACGGTGGGTGAATTGGAATCCATGGATCGCGAAGATGGTCACGTAGCGAGGCAGCAGAAATGAACCTGCCGCCCTTGCGGGGACCCCACTGTCAATATAAGACAGCTGAGTATCCTTGTCGTCTACGATTATGGATGGCATGGAGAGTTTAGCGGCAGGAGTTGCTCCTGAATGTTGACTTGTGTGGCAAGCGAGTGAGCAGTCAATGACGGCTCCATCGCGGCTGCAGAAAGTATATATGAATTATATCTGCCCTGGTCGGCTCGTGCTGTGGGAGGGAGAGGGGCGTACGTACAAAGAAGCATGGAGATTGGGAAGCCTGATGTCAGGCAATGAGCGCTGATGGGTTGCCTCCTGCTCAATGATATCCCGATGAGCGATTCACTTATGGGCATCGACACGCATGCAAGGGGGACGACATACCTCCTCGAGAACACAAGAGGTCAATCTCGGTGCTCCCCTACTTACTCGTTAGAATGGCAATGGTACTAACCCTTACTCACCGGTGTGGAGGACGTTCATCCCGCGAGGGCCAGATGATCCTAGGATGGCATGACAGACCCGTGGCTCTGTTCCATCCCGTCGCATCTCGAAAGATGTGCACGTGGTAACTTGCCTATACAATTTTCCATAATTGCAGCTCCGTGTGCAAGGAAGCCGGAGTCCAGAACCCGATTCCGTAGGGTTTCTTAAAGACTAGAGCGTCGAGGTGTACGTCATCGCGACCGGTATATTTTCCCTGACGTTTGAATTGAGTATGTTGTGCCGGTGCGCAGGCCCGACTAATCGGATCCGGGGAGACGTTAAGCAAGGCCATCCCTACAACAAGTCTAGAAGGGCATATGGTGAACGTATTTGGTAAACAAGCCCGAATATCATACTGTAACCCCATGTGGGGCTAACGCCGAGGTTGACTTTGATCAAGTGGGGGAACCACCACACCTGGCCGCAATCCGAGGCAACGAGCACTCGGCGCCCTAGGAAAGGCAGGAAGCTAAGCATACAGTTGCGAGCGGTGAACGCACCATACGTATATGATGTCCCTTAGTCAACGTTGGTCCTATCGGAATCCTGTTGAATACTTGATAAGAGCCGCAGTCTGCAGCAAGGTACCAAGAGTGATCTGAAGCTGCGCACCGGAAAGCTCGCAGGGCTGAGCTGACGCATCTCGACGGTTCCTGTGTCAACGAGGACATTACTAACGGTCGCACCGCGAAGGAGAAACATTCAGTGAAAACGAACCGTCAAAGCTGCGGCCGCAAAACGTTACAGCGAGCCGCGATCAGTGGGCGGGATATACACACGCAGCAGCGTACAACAAGGCCCACCCACCTAAGGGTAGATCTGGAGTAGATAGACCTCGTCGTAGTCTGTGCACAAACGAGCGGAAGCGTGCACTGAAGGTATCAAGGTGTAAGCCTTTCGCTGAAGCATGACTGAGGGGAGAGACTGCGCTTACAATGGCTATGGATATCAGTGCTTTTCCCGTCTTCCTGACGCCGCCGTAGGGATGTCACGGTCACGACGTCGGTGACCACCAGTATACCGCTAAACCCTACAGCAGGAGCCTGACCAGCTGAGTGTACAGGTTTATGGCGAGGTTGACGAGGTTGACGTGGCGGGTAAGCTCTCCACTGTCGAGTACACACCTCCCGACGCGGCCAGCACCGCCCAGCACACGGGAATATGCCGCAGCAATGCTGAACCCTGTCAAGTTATTGAGTTGTTGTCATTCTTGGCCTCGATCCGTTAAGAACTTACTACTTCGGCGGTGGTGTGGGGTGTAGGCTGATGGCCATCCCCGCGTCGCGCTTCGAGATATGACGACAGAAAGTGCTCGACCTTCACCGCAGCATGATCAGTCAAAGAGTGAAAATAGAGATCATAAGACTAGCCAAACCGAGCTGGCCTAGTCGTTCAGAACTCAGCGGCGAGACTTCCACAGCCGCCGTGATGCACTCTGAAGACAGCTCTATCCTCAGCCGTTGGTCCAGCCTGTAACCTCCACCGCCTTGCACGCCTCCGGCGCGGGTTCAGGCACTGTCTGCAAGACCCATTCTCAGGCTGGGCTGTACCCGTTTGAGAACCGTGTGCCGTGCTTCGTCGTCTTGATGCGCTTCCTCGTGAGCTTGATCGTCTGTCCATTAGACTTGTGGACCATCGCGGTAAAGACATCTTGATCCGTTGTAAGTGTGCTATATTGTAGGCCTTCGCCCCAGTGTTCCGGGTTCGATTGTTCATTTGATGAGGTCGTGTAGAGCGCAGTTGCAAAAATCTATAATTGTTACGTCGTCAGTGTTCATCTCGACCAGTGCCCGTGCGCGTAAACTTTGGTGGGTATGTTGAGTTCGACCATTCCAAAGCGCGGCATGATAGATGAAACGCGGCCCCCGGATGGCACTGGATAAACAGGAAATCAAGCCGCTCGGTACGAGCAAACTCGCTTTGCAACCTTCCTACATAACGACGGAGCAGTGCAGGACTATGAGAAGACATACCCACAGGGCTCTGAGCCTACCTAGCAGGCAGAAACGAGACACTGTGCTGTAACACTTACCTGAAACTATACAGCATTGCAAACTGTGCCGCCGTCGGTTTGCGTCGCTCGCAGCGGAGGCCTGGTGAGACACGATTCGAAGCGGCACCATCGGTGTCTCGGCTGGCCGTGGAGGCTCTTGATAGGGACACGTCACTGAACGATTTCAGATATATGGACATGGCCTAGCTAGAGGGGACACTGAACAGTGTTGGAAATGATGCGTAGGATGAGTGGTTGTAGGAAGCAAGCAAGAAGCAGTACTGCGTTTGATCGAGGCCCATCATATTCGCCACAGGTCGGCATTGCCCACGTCCCCACCGCCCTCGTGGCACTCTCATCTCCTACATACAGTTGGGCACATAGAAGAGAACAACTAGATCACAACAATATACAGTACGGCAACACGAAGTAGCAGACGAGATCAAGAAGTATTAGAACTTGAAGTCCTTCTCCTTTCGTCGTTCCCTGTCCCGATCCGCCTTCTGCTTCTTGCTCGCCATCTCCTTCGCAATCATGTCCGAGAAGTCCTCCTTAGAGCCTGGCACGCCCGCAGAACCACGCGAGTACTGGTCGTACTTCCGACGCAGGTCCTCTGTCGACATTCCTTCCAGCTCCGCCGCATCGATGGAGACTTCCACACCAGATCCGCGACGCTGCCAGGAACAAGAGTCAGCACATATGATTTTGAATCAGGTGTCTAGATAAACATACCCTGTTGTTCCGCTCTTCGTTGCCGAGAACCGGAATGGCGCCTGCAGTAACTGCGCTGACGTCGTATCCACGCTCGCTGCCCATGAGGCCCCGGACGGAGGTTTGTTTCTCCGGGACAACCTGGTAGAGGGATCTCGGTCCACTGTCCGCTTCCGATGTCGAGCGCGCAGCGTTTTTCCGGAGCTCCAAGAAGTCTGGCGTCTCGAGTCCACCAGGCACTGTCGACACGACACTCGCCATGCCGGACGGCGTCTCGAGACCGGATGGAGTTTGCATGCCATCGACGGGCATCGCTTGCTGCTCCTCTTCCTCCTCGGATTCTTCCTCGCTTTCCTCTTCCTCTTCCTCCTCTTCTGGCTCGAGCTCACCCCACAAGTTACGATCCACGGGTTCACCCATCTAGAAACAAACAACGTGAGCGTCTGTGCGAAACAGAGGAAACCGTAGCGACCTACGTCGGCATCGGCGTTCTTCGGGAGGACGCCAAACACGTCACCGTAAAGCGGTCGGTTGTACTCGTCGAGTGGAGGCTTGCCCCAGCCGCCTGGATGGAAGCCCCATTGGGCGCTGGCGAAACGCATTAGACCAAACCACCCCAGTGACAGCAAGAATAGAACTCACCCTTCGGGAATGGGTGCGTTCAGCCCAGGTATACGCAGAGTGGGGTAACTGGGCGGCGGGCCAAAACGCTGCATACTGATCAACCACGGAGGTGGCGCGAGTGGCGGTATAGACAACGCTTCAACAAGCTCGGGTGAAAGATCTCCAGGACGCTTGTGCTTCAGCTGTGTCTCGAACTCCTTGCCTTCGTAATACCTAAAGGGGCAAGGTGAGACGAGCGACGTGACGAGGGACATAAGTAGGGAACATACATCTCTCCGAAGTTCGTGACATTAGGCTTCGTCATGAACTTGAAGAACGCGTCATGGAGCTTTTGGTAGTCGATGTCGACCTTGCCCATCTTCGGCTGCACACGTTCACGGGTCTTTGCTTTGAGCGTCATGTTGGCTTCCTTTTCTTTGATGGCGTCGCGCATTGTCGCGATGCCCGTATCCGCGATGTATGAGGGAAGCTGGAACGGCGGCTTCTCAATGCCACGCTTGCCCTGTAGGTAGTCACGCTTCGCGCTCCAGTGAGCGGGAATGGGGACAGTATTCCGGTAGCTCTTCAGGTGCAAGAGGAGTCGTGGGTCTGCGGCGGTGACGTCTGTCCACTCAACGACTTCGGGCTTTTTGACGAGTTGCTTGAGCTCCGCAACTGTTAACCTGTTCATCTTGCGCGCCTTCTTCTTGGACAGGGGCTTCTTCTCCTCCGCGTCGGAGTCGCCCTCGGACGCCATATCGTCATCTGAGTAGATGACCTCTCCCTTTGATGGCTCGCCTTCTCGAACCTGAGAAAACGGAGGGATAAGTGGCCGACAAAGCCCAAAAGAATCATGGTACGCACTGTTGTAGTCTCGGCAGGGGCCTGGAAGCGGGCAAAGACGTTGGAGAATGCTTCGAGAGCTGGATCTTTGACGTCCAACTGCTCAGATACGTACTCAACATTCTGTGGCTTGTCCTCCTCCATCTCCACGTCCTCCTCGACATGGCCATTTGTGTCCGCCTATTCGAGGCGTACTTCAGCGTCCGGTGAGCATGAATATATGCAGCAGCACGCACCTTCACCGCCTGCTCCTCTGCCTTCTTCGCCTTGGCCTTCATCCGACGAAGCTGGTTCTTGGACTTGAATCTTCCATTCGGCTTGATGCCGTTCACGACGATAGCACTTGCCACCTGCGTAGCCATGATGAAGTACACCAAGAAAGAACGAGAAGAAGGACCAGTAGCACGAGGGGATGGTGGACTTGCGCTGCCAGGGCGAGTGCGGGACTGACATAAGCTGTGGCCGGTTTTCCTTATTTGGAACCGGCTCCGAGGGCGGGGTTCGAAAATGACTCGGCACGGGCCGACGACGACGAAGAGCTAGTCGGGCACAGCAAATTTCTCCGCAATCTACTCTTTGCCCACCACCTCGACCTCGATCTATCGATCTACCGACGCCGCCAGACTCTAGTCAACAAGGCCGTCCACTTTTTACGACCAAGAACTACTCAGAACAAGCACTTCCAATATGGCTACGTGAGTTCTCTTCCCGGCGAGCGGGACAAGATCTAGAATGCTGAATCATATACTTCCTACAGCGAAGGATCTCTTCAGGACCTCCAGGAGAATGAGATTGAGTCCAACTGGGATCAGATTGTCGACAAGTGAGTCCTGAACGGCCCTGGCCTGCCTGATCCGCGGAGCTGAATGGCGATTTGCAGCTTCGACAACATGGACTTGAAGCCCGAGCTTCTCCGTGGTATCTACGCCTACGGGTAAGTGCCGTCCCCAAATGCTGACCATCGCCCCATTGACGGTGGTGCAAGTTTCGAGCGCCCCTCTGCCATCCAGCAGCGCGCCATCGTTCCTGTCATCAAGAGCCACGACGTCATTGCGCAGGCCCAGTCCGGTACTGGCAAGACCGCGACCTTCTCCATTTCCATCCTCCAAAAGCTCGACCCCAACGTGAAGGGCACCCAGGCTCTCATCCTCGCCCCGACCCGCGAGCTCGCGCAACAAATCCAAAAAGTCGTCGTCGCCCTCGGCGACTACATGAACATAGAGTGCCATGCATGCGTTGGCGGCACCAACGTTCGTGAAGATATGGCTAAGCTCCAAGAGGGCGTCCAGATTGTTGTCGGCACCCCCGGTCGTGTGTTCGACATGATCAACCGCCGCGCGCTCCGCACCGACAGCATCAAGATTTTCTGTCTCGACGAGGCCGACGAGATGTTGTCCCGCGGTTTCAAGGACCAGATCTACGAGGTCTTCCAGCTCCTTCCTCAGGACACGCAGGTCGTCCTGCTCTCGGCCACGATGCCCGCCGATGTGTTGGAGGTGACGAAGAAGTTCATGCGCGACCCGGTCCGTATCCTTGTCAAGCGTGACGAGTTGACGCTCGAAGGTATCAAGCAGTTCTACATTGCCGTCGAGAAGGAGGAATGGAAGCTGGACACGCTCTGCGATCTTTACGAGACTGTCACCATCACCCAGGCCGTCATCTTCTGCAACACCCGGAGGAAGGTCGACTGGTTGACAGACAAGATGCACGGTCGGGAGTTCACCGTTTCCGCCATGGTGAGTTTTAAGACGTAATATAGGCGACCCTGAGCGAGCCAACGATTTACACGTTTTGCAGCACGGCGACATGGACATGAAGCAGCGCGAGCTCCTGATGAAGGAGTTCCGTTCGGGTTCTTCTCGTGTTCTGATCACGACAGATCTGCTTGCGCGTGGTATTGATGTGCAGCAGGTCTCGCTCGTCATCAACTACGATCTGCCCACTAACCGCGAGAACTACATCCACCGGATCGGCCGTGGTGGCCGTTTCGGACGCAAGGGTGTGGCCATCAACTTCGTCACCACGGAGGACGTGCGCATGCTGCGCGATATTGAACGTGAGTGACCATTGGCTGATCACTGAAAAATGAACAGGGGTAGTGACGACTACGCCCGCAGAATTCTACAACACTCAGATTGATGAAATGCCTCTTAACGTCGCGTGAGTGGCGTTCATTTTCTATGCGAACGTGCTGGTTACTTACACAATGATGGCCGTAGCGACCTGATTTAGATGATTTTTATTCGCCTTGCTGTCCCCTTATTTGTCACATCGCCCACTCGCCATCACCAGATATCGCCTGCGGATCAAAAGCGTACAGTCGTCCATCGTCCCTCAGCATCTTGCCATTTCCATCGATCGCCATCGTCGTCCGTCGTACACACCCTCGCCCTCCACAGCACCTGCCATTGCCCGTCGCCATCGCCATCAGACTTGTTGTGCAAGCAGTGAACGTCTTTTGTTGTATTTGCTACGCCCAATGGTTTGGTTGTCTGATGCCTACTACTTGTTTGTCTATATGTATCCGGAGAGAAGCGTACGATATGATGATGATGTATATTCTGATGGATGTGGAGTGCGTGTGTCAGGCATGCTAAATCATTGATGCGCAGCGTCGGGAGTTGTGACAGCGCGGCGAAGGTAGGCACGGGTGAGGCTGTTGTGGGCGCCTGCGGGAATGGCGAGGGCGAAGGCGGAGGCGGTGGCGGCTGTCAACGCCAGACTGAAAAGCAGCCGGCTCTCGCCTCCGCGGGCGACGCTGCCCAGTCGACCCCTGCGCCCCGAGTCCCGACCGCCGATATCCGACCCGTCGTCTAATCCGCGTTAGGCGACACGCCGCGAATCCATCGTATTTATTCACCGGCAGCAGTCCATGTCCCGCTAGCCCAGGCCTTCCGCCACTTCGCCTTCGCTCATTCTCCAGCTTCCACTTTCTTCGTTCCCAAACAACGCTTTATTCTTCTCCCGCCTCCGACCTTGGGCCACACAGCAACCAGCCCTCAGACCAGTGCCGCTTTGCTTCATATAAGTTATTATATATGGTCAGCGCTCACCCCCCGCGTTCCTGCTCTTCTCCCCCGGATTCTCACTCACTCCACACTCTGCTGGACAGATATTCCATATGCCTCAGCTTTCGCTCTGCACCTCGATTGCCCAGCTCCCGCGCTCCGCCCTCTACGGCGACCCATCCTCCCCGGCACCCTCGCCACTCCAGCCACAGCCGCCCGCACAAGTGGCCGAGAACGTCTTCCTCGGCGACCTCGCTGCAGCCGAGTCCCCAGAGATCCTCACCGCGCTCCGCATCACCCACGTCCTCAGCGTCATGTCCGGGCAGGTCGCGCTCCCATCCCACTCGAAGCTGCCCCACCTCCCGTCCTACCAGCCGCTGCAGCGGATGCAGGTCCAGGTGCAGGACCACCCTTTCGTCGAGCTCGCGTCGCACCTGCCCCGGACGACGTCGTGGATCGCGGGCGCGCTGCGCGACCCGCACGCGCGCGTGCTCGTGCACTGCGTGCAGGGCATCAGCCGGAGCGCGACCGTCGTCGCCGCGTACCTCATGGCGACCAGCGGTCTCTCGCCGGCGGCCGCGGTCGCGCGGGTGCAGGAGCGGCGCCAGTGCGCGAACCCGAACGAGGGCTTCCGCGGCCAGCTGGTCGAGTACGAGCAGTGTCTGCTCAAGGGCCAGTGCCAGAGCCACCCGAGCCAGCGGCGCGAGCACTACGCGCACGCGCATCCGTACAGGCAGGCGCGAGGCGAGCTGCGGTAATCGGCCTCTTCGCGTCTCCGGTACGGATGCCGCGCGGCGTCGGTTCGACGCCGTGACGTCGTGCGTACGGTGCGTGTGCGTGGGCCCTCGGACGTCTGAATCGTGCGCGCTGCGGACGGTCGTCCTTGTTTCGCGTACCTCGTTCCGAGGTTGGACATCATCCTCCGATTTGCTGTTTGCGTTCCATGCACCCATTGCTATCGATGTTGTTCGGTGTATTATGCGTTATGTATGCTTGCGTGCCCCATTACCCCTTCTTCTCTTCTTATACTTCCGACTTGATCGTTTCTTCGGTACTATTATATACTGTCCTTTATGTCTGTATTTACGGTACTGCGCCGTAGCTGGCGGTACGCACCGCACCATACATACCACACACACACACATACATGCTATCCTCCTCACTGTCACCCCGCGTTCGGCAAAGAAAAGCAGCGTAGCCATCCACCACCCGGGCGTCGTCACCATGGCCCCCGGGTGCTATTTACCTACTGTAAATCACACTAACTTGTACATATACGCCTACATGCCGCTTGTCGTCGAGAAGCCAGAAGGAAGATTTCAGAAGTCTCATTGCGCAGTCCCGGGGGCCTGAAAGATTGTTTCACAGTTCCAATCCGCCGTCTGACCCCGTTTCTCATGTTTCGCGTCGTCCGGCTCAGTGCTCCACATCATCCTGTGCACATTTGCCCAACGCATGCGGCGCTGTGTCTCAGCGTGAATGTTACAACGCTGCAACGTTACTCGTAACCGCAGTTAGAGACGTTCCGCTGCCCGTCACTGAGACCTAGACCAGGCCAAGCCTGTCTCAACGCCACCACCTCGCACCGCGCCAGGTCCCGCCGCGTCGGAGGAGATACAGCAGCTGAAATCCCCCGCCACCGCTTTCGACCGCCGGCAGCCACCAACTGGGCACGATCGAACGTCACGAAGCTGTGCGTGTCCAAGAAGACCGATCAGAGCTGCTAAGTAATATTAGATCAGCGGTTCTGAGCGAATTCGAGCGAGAAAGCGTACGTACGCGCAGTGCGTTGATTATGCCATTCCGCGCGTCTGGCGAGGCCATACTTCGGTCCCTGGAAGGTCGCCCGCGCCGCCGCCGCTAAGCCACGTCCGCCCTGGAGGCTGGCAGGTCGTCACCGCATCGCACGCACGCAATCGCGATACATTACGGTCCGTAGTACGCGCGGCGGGACGATCCATCTTGATATGCGGCGGCGGCGCGGACGCGCTTGGGC
The DNA here is from genome assembly GCA_032821775.1 of Sanguinoderma infundibulare. Taxonomy (NCBI): domain Eukaryota; kingdom Fungi; phylum Basidiomycota; class Agaricomycetes; order Polyporales; family Polyporaceae; genus Sanguinoderma; species Sanguinoderma infundibulare. The sequence continues at coordinate 561,948 of JAVLRN010000005.1, read as the reverse complement.
GGTACACATACACATAACCGTACCAAGCGGCGTCGGGGCCGGATTCATGCATGCGGCGCGCGCAGTGCTTCGGAACGTTGTCGTGGATGTACTTACGTGGGGCATCGGAGGATCCGCGGTTCGATCGAGCGAAGGCCTGTACATCCGGATCCAAGCAAGCACGGGTTTAACCACACGCACGAACATCGCGCTTCCGGACAGGACGGACTTTAGTTTGGTTTGCGTACCTGGGACCGAGGCTTGTATAGGATGTGCATGTTCCGCGAATCCGTTCCACCAGACGCGTAGCGTGTTCGGACCGGTTCGAAGAGCAGTGTTTCTCTATGTAAGCACACCTGCAGGATCGGGTCCCGGTCAGCCTCGCGAGAATTATTCGATAGAAACATTAAAGTGGCGTTCCGTCCGCCGAACATTCCCGACTTCGCGGCTGGAGGATAAGGATACGTATGTGCGTACGGCTACATATTAGTACAATACATACACGATTACTGTTGTCTTCGTCGTAACAATGCCCTACACACAGTAAATAAGATCATAATAAAACGGCCGCCCGCGCCTACGCCATCCAGGATGGAGAGTGTATAGCCTGGGGGGCGCGGTGAGAGGAGAGGGCCCTAACAGCAGCCGCCCTTGTCCTGCTCGTCCAGGGCGATCCCGCTCGAAGGCTTCGATAGCTTGACGCCCGGCGACTAAAAAAAACGAACGCAAACAGCGACGATCAGCGCCAGCTCGAAGCTCGAAGTTAACGTTGGTGTCCGCAGCCCCCAGCGGTACACATGCCCAAACGTCCGAGATGTCGGAGTCGAGGCCAGCACACGATCACGGGAGAAGGCCACACCGTCTCGGTACATATTAACACACGGCGTCGTCGAACGGCATGACAAATGGCACAGGCATCATGCGCACGCACGCACGGACGGTGCGGAAAGAGCGGGTGTTTGAAAAGGAGACGGGACAGAACACGACGACTCACCCTGTCGTCGTCGAACACGCCACGGCGGACCTTCTCGAGGATCTCGCGCGTCGCGCACTCAAAGGCCACCTCCACGTTCTCGCCCGACTTCGCACTCGCCTCGACGAAGAGGAGGTCCTCCTCCTTCGCCCACAGCTCGCCCTCCTCCGTCGACACCTCGCGCTTGCGCCGCGGGCCGGTCGGGTTCGCTTCGTCTGCGCAGAGGTCGACCTTGTTCCCGACGAGGATGCACGTCAGGTGCGGGTCTGCGTGCTCGCGCACATCCCGCAACCACGACCGCGCGTTCACAAAACCTGCGGGCCACAGGGCGCAGACGGTGGCGCAGCAAGGCAGCGGGCAGAATGCGGGTGTCAGTGGAGTGTGTCGGACCGGGGTCGCACGGACGGGGAAGCAGAGAAGGACACACTTTGTCTACTGGTGACGTCGTACACGAGCAGGCAGCCCGCAGCGCCGCGGTAGTACGACCGAGTGATGGATCTAAAGGACTCTGTGCCGGCCGTGTCCCAGCCTGTGCTATGGCGGTCAGCACCGGACTTACTGCGACGCGTAGGACAGTACCGCGCCGGAGGGTGCATTGAAGTACGCACATTGGAGCTTCACGACCTTGTTCTCCTCTGGTATCGTGATCAGCTTCGAGCCAAATTCTACGCCAAGCTGCACAAACCATGTTTGTAAACTAAGGAGTGAATAGAAGAGGCGGAGTACGCACGGTTGGGTCCGGGTTAGTTAAGAAACGCTGGTCTGTGAGTCGGACGAGCAGCGATGACTTTCCTACTGCGGCGTCACCTAGTCCACGGGAAGAGCAAAGCACGTAAAAGCCCACGTGGAATAGGAAGAAAATGTGTTAGACCCCTGAAGAAAGCTCGCAGGCAACGGAGGCGGACTGTGGAACGTCGAAAGTTGAATGGGACCAACCAGTTATGATAAACTTCAGGACATAGTGCCAAGCTACCCCGGCCATAATATGGCTCGCCTTCGTCTAGAGGGTATTGAGCAAGTCCGGGCAGTAAGAGTCAAAAAACTGCGGAATCCGAGATATCGAAAGTCGAAGGAGCGGAGTAGAGTGTCGCAAGTGATGCTAATAGCGCTAGAGAGAGAAACTGAGAGCTGTAGCGGCGGTGGAAGCAATGTGAGACTCTGAAAAATCGTCTGTAAGAGATGGGGGAAGACAAGCAAGAGGTGGGGGGGGGGCGTTGAAGGGGTCGTCGACGGTCGTCGTGGTGAGGTCGCAAGTCGACGCGGTCCGGAGTCTGAGGTCGCGACGCCGGGCAGCGGCACGTGGTCTCTCGGAGCTAGCCGGGACTGGGAGGTCACCTTTGCGCCTCGCAGCCCAAGACGACTACGACCATCCAGCTCACCAAAAAGCCCTTCCGCCACGATGAGCAGTGCTACCTGGCGCAACGTCTTCACGTATGTATTTCTCTTCCACAGTCCCTTTGAGCACGTCAACACGGCGCCGTTGGAAGCGTTCCCTGGTTGGTAACTGACGTTGATCTGTCTGCTCGGTTTTCCCCCATCCTACAGGTACAACAAGTACACCCAGATCGCCGCTCGCGCCCTCCGTGCGTCGCTCAAGGAGGAGGAGCGTGTCGCCGCCGAGAAGCGCGGTTTGACGTCTCTCCGTTACCAACGCTGGGAGAACGGCCAGGGTGGCCCCCAGGTGCGTGGTTCTCCTCTGTTCCGCTCCATGTCTGCTGACGGGGTTCTTCTCTATCTTTCCTCTCCATTGTCTCGGGTTGCGCTGCGTTTGCTCGGTGGCATATCTTGCCATATCCAAAAACGCCGTCCCTGCGTTCTTATTGGCCCGACCTGGCGCCCCGCCTTTCCGACGTATAGACGTTCCTCAACCCTCCCCCAGACTCTGACGGGCCCAAGAAGGCTGCTGTGTAGAGTATTGGCATGTACTCGTTTGGGCGAACGGAATAGAGTTCCTCGAAGCACTTCATTTTTGCCTGACACCCATCCCTTCCGCGGACGCACCGCGACAGCCGATTACCCAAGAAAGACCTATGGTAAGTTTCATTTGGATGCATTGCTGCGGATTGCTGCATTGAATCCCGCCCGGACCATGACCAGGGTCCGGGCATGTGGGTAACTAGGGTACTCAGAGCCTCATGCCTTCGGGCGGGCAACACTGCATCTTTTCGCGGCGCCGATAGATCGGTGAACATTCAGTTTTCCTAATTGCGTGGACGAGTGCTCCCACCTCTGCACTAGCATGGAGGCGTCCGCGACCGTGGTAGAAATGAGAATGAATGAGGACCTCTTTGGTACCTGTGCGGTACGCACAAGCAGAAGTACAAATGTCTGTCCTCGTCGCTGCTCACTGAGATATGCGCTTTCCTCGCCTCTTGCCATGGCGAACTTTGAAACCTTACCGAGCTTATGGCGCGTCGCCGCTCGGTGCAATTGTGTTGAGACCCTGAGGACGTTGAGCGTTTGATGAGTTATCATCCTCAATCGTCCTTGGGAAATGAGGTGCGTTCTGACTTCTTCGACAGAGGTGCATTTCCTACGCCGAGCATTACGAGAGGAACACCCTCGAGAAGGTGTTTCAAGTGTCGCAGCCGTCGCGTCGCACGGAAGGTCAGGAGGACGACTGGCATCCTCCCTGCCCTGTTTTCGAGATTGGCTCTCCAGCGGAGATTAGCGCCGAGCGTAGTGGGCCGCTCCACGTGCGGGGCTGAGTGTACATATATGGGCGGGCACTGCTTACGTATTGCAGAGGCCAGAGACCCAAATCTCGTCGTCCCGGGCTCGCATTCTTCGTCTACCTTCACCCCTCTCGTCGGCTCGCTCGCCCTCATCGACGACCTCGGCACGCTCCCGCACTCTGTACGTCTCTCCCTTCACCCCGTCGCACGTGGTGCGCCCATCGCCCGATCGCTCACACGCGCCCTCTTCGCGCCCCTTCGCGTCGCGCCTGTTTAGCAAAAACTTCCCCCCTGCAAACAATGGCTGCCCGTGGTTGCTTCAACTGTGGAGGCTGTGAGTTTCATTTTCCTTGCTCACGGTACCGCGTCGATAGCTCCATTATCGACGCCGATCTTCATCGTCTAAAACCTTGCCGTTCCCGATCTCCAGTCGGCCACCAGGCTGCAAACTGCCCCAAGGCCGGAACGCCCACCTGGTGAGTTCTTTCTTTACATTCTATGATCTGCGCGCTCGAGCTAACGTCTGCGCCAGTTACAACTGTGGGCTTGAGGGCCACGTCTCCAAGGATTGCACCGCGGAGACGAAGGCTAAGACGTGCTACAAATGCGGCCAGGAGGGCCACATTGTACGTCGTCTCTCCTCTCCCTCTCGCTTTTTGCCATCGCTTTTACTAATACGATGCTCCTGCAGTCCCGCGAGTGTCCACAGAACAGCGGCAGCGGCAGCGGCTCCTACACCGCGTTCAACAGCAGCAGCAACTCGTCCGGCACCGAGTGCTACCGCTGCGGCAAGGTCGGCCACATCGCGCGGGCGTGCCCCGAGGCTCCTGGCGGCTCCGGCGGCGGATACGGCGGATATTCTAGCTTTGGCGGCGGCCAGCAAAGGACCTGGTGAGTGTGCATTGGCTGGTCTCCTTCAACTTCGCTCGCGCCTTACCCGCCGCTTCGTAGTTATACCTGCGGCGGGGTCGGCCACTTGTCCAGGGACTGCGTGCAAGGCAGTAAATGCTACAATTGTAGCGGATTTGTGAGTTTTCCCCGTGCTCGTTTTCTTGACAGCCAGTTTATGTGCATTGGATTAGGGCCACATTTCCAAGGACTGTCCCCAACCGCAGCGGCGCGCGTGTTACACCTGTGGCTCCGAGGGGTAGGCGCTCTTGATTTCTATCTTGCATGGTCCCGCAAGCTCACGTTCTGCTGCAGCCACATCTCGCGGGACTGCCCGAACAGCACCGCGACGACTGCGGCGACGGAGGAAGCCTGAGCAGTTAATCTTGTTGTATCCATATCGTCGTTCGTCATGATGTCCTCTCGTCGTCTCGTCGTTCAGTCCGATGTACGTTTTGCGCATGGAATATAGCATACTCTGTCTTCTTGCAATCATGCCTTGAGCGTCACGCGCGTGCCCGAAGATGAAATTTGTGAAATGGATCCGAGTGATCATCGACTAAAACACGGCGAGACTGTGAGAGACAGTCGCGGACGATCGCCGAGGTCGTTCTGGGCTGGTATCCAGCTTTTATCTGAGGCGCGCTGGGGTAGGCGGTCGGAAGCGGGGAAAGCCGTGCCGCCTTGCGCCGGCCAATTGGGCGCTGCCTTTTCGTGTCGTCAATCCGGGCGCCTCGCCTGCGTCGTCCCTCAACTCCCTCTCCTCTTCTTTCTCCTCGCCCACTACCTTCTCCCCACTCTCATCGTAATGCAAGCCCTCCGCCTGGCGCGCCCCCGGCTCCCCCTCCGCCCCGCCTCCCGCGCATTCGCCGCGGCGGCCACCTCCACGCACGGCGCGGCCTCGGCCGCGTCGTCGTCGTCGCCGTCGTCCGCCCAGGCCGTCGTCCCGCTCTCGAACGTCGAGGCGATGTGGGAGCGCCTCTCGGCCGACGAGCAGCTCGTCATCCACCAGCAGCTCGAGGAGCTTCAGAAGAAGGACTGGAAGACCCTCTCCGTCGACGAAAAGAAGGCCGGTGAGTTGTCGAGCCCGTTGCGCGCGCTCCCTCGCTCTCTCTCGCCGCCCAGAGTGAGGCCTTTTTGCTGAGTGCGTGCGTGCAGCGTACTACGTTGCGTTCGGGCCCCACGGCCCCCGTGCGCCCACCAACCCGCCCGGGACGCTGCCCAAGGTGTTCGCGGGCGTAGCGGGCCTCATCGGCGCCGCGACCGCCATCTTCTTCGCCCTCCGTGTCACCGGTGCGTACTTCTCTACCTCCCACACCCCCACCCCCCCCCGGGTCTCGTGAGTCCGTGTCTGACGCTTGCTGCCGCTGTCCAGCCCCCGCACCGCCAAGGACGATCACCAAGGAGTGGGAGGAGGCGTCGAACGAGCGCGCACTCGAGCAAAAGATGAACCCCATCCACGGTCCGTTCCGTCTCTCCTCCGTCTCGCGCCTCCGATTATCCTGACGTGTTCCTCGTTTCTCCCTCCCCTCTGCTCCCCTCCCCTTGCCCTTCCCTCGCCCTTCCTCCGCGTTCTCGTCGTCCACCTTTTGCGTTGTAGGCATCGGATCGGAAGGTTACAAGGGCCCCGGCTTCGTCACCCACAAGTAGAACCCCGCGTTGGTGGAACGCCGGCCTCTGTAGAGGGAGTGAATATGACCCGTCACCGCCTGCTGCCTGCAGTGATGGGCAGGAGAGTGTTGCCCGCGCTGCTATGGCGGCCGCGGTGGTGGGCGATAATAACTGTCGCTTCGTATACTAATCTCCTGTATATTCCTGCTTCCTTCAACCAACTTGAAACGCAGAAATGCTCCTGCATGCGTGGAGATAGACTTTTAGAATCATCTGCTGCTTCGGGCGTGCGCTCATGTGCTTGCGTTGGCCGGCCTGCCTATACTGGCTCCATGACTCCGGCAGCGCAGGCGCGAGGGATATGAAGGAATGCGTCATACAATGTCCGCCGAATCAAAAGTTACAGCCCCTTGTCTTCCAAACTGTTTTTACTCGAGTCCTTCTCTTTCTCGCCTTTCTCCTTCTCGTCGCCCTTCGCGTTCTTCTTGTCGTCCTTCTTGTCGCCCTTGTTCTCCTCGAGCTCTGCCCGCCCAATCGACGCCTTGTTGTCCACGAGCGCGTGCAGGGCAATCACGGCCCGGAGCAGACTGCTGATGTACACGACGAGCATCTCGTCGTTGGTCGTCGTCGCGAAGCTCGTCGTGACCTCGGGGTCGTTGAGGTCGGGGAGGAGGTTGAGCGCGTCCTGGAGGTGGTACGAGATCTGGTGGTTGAGCGGCATCTTGGCGTCGGCGACGTCGGTGAGGTAGGACTGGATGTCGGAGAGGCGGGACTGGAGGCCGCGGAGGGAGGCGAGCTGCTCGGCGACGCGGGTGGCGAGCGTGGTCGTCGTCGAGTCTTTGATGTCGCGGAGGAGGTGCTCGACGCCGATCTCCTCGGCTTCTTCGGCCTCGATCGCGGAGGGGACGTGCAGGAACGTCTTTCGGGTCTCTGTGCCGTCCTGGAGGACGCGGTCAGTTATGGGAGACGGAGGGCAGGGGGGGGCGGGAGGGATGGGAAGGAGATGATGGGTGGACGCACGTCCTTGATCTCCTCGACGGCAAAGTAGGCGTCGGTGGGGATGCCGACCGTTTGTGGGCGGACGTCGACGATGACCATGACGGGGCGGGCGATGAACTTCTTGAGGAGGTCGTTAATCTCCTGGTCGGACGCGCGCAGCTTCGGGCCCGTGTGGTACCACCCGATCATTCGTTCTCGCGCTGCGTTCCCCCAAGCACGCACGTGGAGATGGAAGGAGGGAGGAGGGGGAGGAAGAAGGAAGAAGGAGTGAGGACGGCGGCGCGGGGGAGGGGAGGGCAAACTTACGGACCGTTGACCTTCTTAAACATCTCCCACATGCCCTCGATGTAGTTGTGGTCGAGGAACCACGTCTTGCTGTCCTTCTCGTCCTCCTCGAACGGGATGCCGAACGAGTTCGCGACGTTCACCGTCGTGCCGTTGTCCTGGCCCAGGAGGATTCCGACGACGCGCTTGCTCGAGCCCCGCGAGACGGAACGCGCATGGTGGTCCGTGACTGAGAGCAGGACCAGAGGGTGGACGACTGCGTGCAGAAGACAGGTTAGCGGCGTGATCGCATGCGGAGTGCACAGTGTACGGTAGGCAGTACGCACCGACGGTCGTATTTGAGAGTGCAGAGAGCTGGGAAATGCGTCAGAAAACCCCCCGGACAATGTGCGGGCATGCGTACCTGTTCTGTTGTTGTCGCGACCATGGCTGGAGGTGGCGAGGAAGCGGGAGGCGGAGGGGAAAGGCGGGAAAGTGGCTGAGCGGGGCTCGACGCGCGTACCTTTGCGTGCGCGTCCTCGTCTGTTTGCGCCTGTTGTCCGACGCCCTCAACGCGTTCCAGATCGGGAACCACCTCCCAACCACCTCCCGCCACAACGCCCACCACTATCAGTACACGCCTTGCACTTGTGCGATATCCACCCAGAGAAATGCCCTGGTTTAACTCCTGCGACATCTCGGGTTGAGTTCGCCTCAGAGGATTCGACTTTCGGACCGCGCTTTCCTGGCTGGCTCCTCCCAACACCGATGATGATGTGTGCCTTCGCCCAGCTCTCCCGTCAGGCCTCGTCCCCGTGACACATGTGCACGATAGAGTTCAGTATGTAGAGGCTGCAGTCTCATTGCAAATGCTGTGACTCATGCCGCCGCCGATCATATTTTGTTTCGATTCCAACTGGCATCCTCCGGAACGAGAAGGATATCCTACTCGACACCACCTGTTATAGTCATGCGTGTCTTCACTTCGACGAGAATGGCCGACCGACGGAGGTGCTGCCTCGGAAGTCTATCCGTTGTGGCTGTTGTGTCCGTATGTATAAAATCACAGCTGGGCTGTTGCTCTCGGCATCCTTACACCTCATTCTTCCCACCAGTGTGCAGCGTTGCGGTTGGTTACTAACAAAATTCTGTCTTACTCAAGGCATGTACGTTTCACGACTTTCATTCCTACTGGGCTGACGTGGATCTGATACTAGCATACACTGGTATCCGCTATGATGGCTGTGACTACCTTGCTGGAGAGGATAACTGCGCCCGTCCATCGCCTGCCTCCGGAGATACTTGGCATTGTGTTTCTCCAACTCCGTGACTGCGCCAATGCCTCCGAGTGGGCCCGCGTTTCCTGGGTCTGCGCGTTCTGGCGCGAGACCTCGCTCGCCATGCCTCTCTTGTGGACGAAACTGCGAGTGGGGCCCGTCTGCGACCGCTCGCTCCTCCGACAGCTCCTCGGTCGGTCTCAAAACATAGACCTTGACCTGACGGTGGACGCGTCCCGTGCTCCGGACATCTGTTCGTCTATGGTCGCCGTGCGGATGCACGCCCATCACCTGTCCGTGCTCTCCGTCGCGTTCGCATACCACCAAATTCCCCTCCTGGAGGCCGCGCTCAACTCGGGCCCGTTCCCGAAGCTCTCTACGCTAGCGTTGGAGATCGAGGACCACCCAGAGCTGGACGCCTCGCCCGACCCCAAGGTCCTCGCATTGGACGCGGGCTGCCTCCCGTCCCTACGAACCTTCAAGAGCAAGGGCGTCATTGCAACTGCATCCCCGACCCTCTTCGAAGCCCTGGATACCCTGGAAGTGTCAGACCTCGCAAAGTACTCCGTCTACGACTGCGCGCCCTTCCGCGACTACCTGCTCCGCATTCTCAGCGCTTGCTCGGGCCTCCGCCACCTCGTCGTAGACGACATCCTGTGGCACGACGGATACCATCTCAATGTCCGACTTCCGACCGTACGCTCTTTCGCGTTGCGAGGGCCCGTCGGCGTGACCGCTGCGTTCTTGGACCATTGCCAGCTCCCGCCCGCCGTCGACCTGCACGTCCACAGCGCTTGGCCCTCGACGTACCTCGTCCCAGGCGGTCCCGAGCGTGCCGGGGTGCTCAACCACGTCCTGCCGTTCCGCGAGGACACGCCCACGTTCCCCATCGGCTGCAACGCGCTCCGGCTCCGCGTCCCCGCAGACGACAAGATCCACGTCGACGGATACGCCGCGCCCGCTCCCGCTCCCGGCAGCAGCTCCTCCAACGCGGGCTCGGACAAGGTCGGGACATGGAGCGTCGTCGCGGACGTGTCCGCGCACGACCAGCGCGCCGCCATGTTGCCCGTCGTCTTCGCCGAGCTCCCCCAGCTCGCGGACCGGTTCCGGATCACCGCCCTCGAAATCCACCTCGCGCCCGGGCGTGCCAGTCCTCCCGCCAGGTCCTGGGTCGCGCTCCTCAGCCGCTTTCCCAACCTCCGCCGCCTGGTCGTGGGCGGGCTCGAGGTGGCGGAGGGCCTGCTCGGCGCGTTCGCTGGGGGCGTCGAGCCTCTCCCGCCGTCGTTGGAACGTCTCTCGCTGTGCGTGGCCGGGCCGGGGTCTGCGGAGGGTCTGCGCTGGGGTCTGCTTGAGTGTCGGGACGTGCTGCAGGCCCCGCTGCGCTGCGCTGTCGCCGTGTGCGTTCCGCAAAGTCTTGTCGAGGTCAAGCCTGGGTGGGAGGAGGAGATTCGGTCTGCAACGGGTCTGGACGTACAGGTGTTCCGCGTCGACCGGTGTGACGTTTGCCACGGAGCGGAGTCGGAGCGGGAGTGCGTGTACAAGTAGTATGTAGACGCATGGAACCAAGTCATGTGTGATTACCCGGGGTGTAGGATACGATACAGCGAGCTATATGACACATGTGGGCATTATTGTACAACATAATTACGGAAGAGGTTAAGCTGGGAGAGAGAACGGGGTGGGGTGGGTTGGTCGCGCAAGTACGATGTGCCGTAAGTATCGGTAAGTATCTCGCAAACGGAAACCGATCAGTCGACGGGATCTGCGACGACGTTGATCCTGGGCAGGGATCGGTTCCACCGCGCCTTCACGGTGTGCACGAGGTCCTTTATGTAAAAACGCGTCAGATCGACGGCGCGAAGGAGGGCAGAGGAGGTTGTGCTCGCGACTCACGACAAGCACGGCCCTCATGCGCGACTTCACGCTCGACGTCGTCGTGATGGAGGCGGCGGACTCGGAGTGGGACGTTGACGGGAGCGTGGGCGACACGACCAGCTCGATGCCGCCGCCCCGTTCGAATGCGTCGGACTTTATACGTATGGAAAGCCGGTTAGTTATGCATAAGAAGAAAAGGATGAGATGATTGGGTAAAAGTGACGCACAAGGGCGAAGCTTGACCGCCGCTGCTTCAAGGGCGGCCGACGGTGGTCCACGAACTACCGGCATGGCTGAGCATCATCGTTCTAGGACAGAGGTGGATGCTCGGAGAAAGCTAACCCTGAGATCGTTCCGGCGAGACGGCAACCTGCGATTGGTGCTGGACCGGCGGCGGGTCGGCTTCCGGGGACGCTGGGAGTTGGAGTGCGCATAGAGCGGGAACTGTCTGTCGGAAGGAAAGTAGAACTGCTGGGCCGGTAATGACGGTGGGGTAGAATGTTGGGACTCGGAGTCTGCGCTCCGAGACTGAGACTTTGCTGTGGTGGGCCGCATGCTTGTGGAAATGGCGAGTTGCAAAGGGTGATGGGACGGTGCCAGCGGATGGCACGCCGATCGCTGTCAGGATGGACAGGGAAGCGGAAGGCGTTCGCCGGCAAGGCAGCAGAGCTCGCGCTCCTGGCGCCCTCAAGAACGATCGCCTAGATGATGATGGTGGTGGTGGGACGAGAGGTGAGTGAGCGGTGGCGTGCCATGGTGTTTTATACCACCGCTGCGGTAGAGCGGCGCCTCGTTTGGGCAGGCGGACAAAACGAGGAGGCATGACTGGGTATTACGTTTCAGGTGCGTACATCTCTGCGCATCGCGGCATGCGGTTTCGGGCCACAGTCCACGCCACGCCCACGTATTCCAACCAAGGCTGTGACCCTGATTACCGCCACCCCCTTGAAGCTTTCGGCGAAGCCCCTCGACGCATTGCAGTATTTGACACGTCTCGCGAATTTCCTTCTCGGTCGAAGTAAAACTCTAGCGATTGCACAAGTCCACGTCGCTTGAGCCAGGGGTGGAGCCTATTCGCTTCCAACATAAGTCATATGAGAGCGACAACGTTATTCGCCGTGTTTCATCCCTGTATGGCCCGAGCGATGCACTGGGGTACTGACCAACGCGACTACGCGATAGAAAAGAGGGTGTACGTGGTCTGAGGAGGTGTGGCTTGGCACGCACGATTATGACATACCACTCCTACTGCGCCCTGCGGGACAGGCAGTCAACTGGATTCAGGACGCCCGCAGTCACCATGATCGGACGAACAGCATCGCAAATCCATTCGGCCCGCTGGTGTAACGACAATGTACACCAATCCGGGACCGTCTGTGGACGAAACTGAGGACTTGCTTGAGAGCTGAACCGGAATACTCAGCCATGTGTCCGCACGACTGAAGATTCCGGCACAAGTAAAGTGCAGGTAAGGTGCGACGTACTCAAGTCTTACATGCTGTGCTGCACGTCAACCTTGCAGTTGTGCCGAACGACATGAATTGAATAGGGAATACCGAGTAATGTCCGCAGGCAATGGTCGTGGTTTGGGGAAAGAGGAGCAGATAAATCTAGCTGGCTGTTAGAATGTCGGCAGAGAAATGAAGAGGCGCGAAATAAACGCACCATTTTGCAGGTTAATTCTTCCTTTGCCCTGGCCTTACCAAGGCTGGCAAGTATCCCCTATGATTCGTGAGTCCGGCCTGAATCTCGACGGATTGCGCGTCGTTGACTGGCAGAATGGTGACCTGCAGGTGTGAAACTGTTGAACGAGCTTGAGTCCGAATCCAAACGTCCTCTTTCGAACCGGTCCATCGCCGCGCATCGGCAGTGCTCCGGGCCGCACCGCCGCGGCACTCCGTACTGCGGATATACTGGCAGCACGACCATCAAAACTCTAAAAAGGACCCACATGTTCTCGTATCGCCATCCATATGTTTTTCTACGGTCAAGGTATGGGGAACACCTTTCATCAGGGTGTCTTCAGCTAACATTGTCTCACTGTCAGCCACCATGTCTAAGCCTGTCGCTGACGTCCTTGAGATGTCTGACTCCTCTGCTATACCCGCCACCCCCCAAGTGCCTAAGGCGCTATGGCCCAAAACCATTGCGTACGGCTTCGCCCTACATCCGAATCGGCCCAAAGTATACGGCCAGCGCGCTTGGCACGCTTTGCTCTGCAACTATCTGTTCCCCTTGGACTCACCGCCCGGGTTCATCATCTGTCCTTCGCACGCCGTTCCCGGGAAGACCATTTCCACCGTCTGTGTCGCCGGATGCTGGAAAGACGTCTTCGCAATGGAGGTCAGGCCTTCCTACGCTCTCGCCGACCCCTCTAAGCGTAAAGAGGCCGACGCCTCGCTACGCCAACAGCTCTCGGGGCTCGCCGAGCAGCTCGAGATACCAGTCCTCTACGGATTGTCGACGTTCGGCTCGAAATTTGCTGTGTATCGCTATGACAAGGATTCCGACTCCATCTTTCCGAGGAACATCACTCTCGACCCCGTGGACGATGCTCCCAGTTGCAGCTGGTGGTCATACGATGCCCTTGAGCATGAAGGGGCCCAGAAGCTTCGCGAGTTGGCATGCGACGTCAAGAGGATGTGCAGGGAGGCTGGATTCTGAACGGAATGTTGAATCGTCACCCTCAGCCTCAGGCTTACTGTTACACGAGAACTTGAATAGCCATATTGGAGATCATTGATGCCTGACAGCTATGCATATTTGCTCTGCCACCGAGTCGGTCTGCCTCATGTTCTGCCTTGCGGGTTTGTGTATGTTGCGAATTCACATGTACACCGACTATGAAGAGTCGGCACCCTCGGTCTAAGGCCTACGGTGCTGCGAGAGTAGCCAAGACGCCGTAATTCCGCATGCATTACTGCGCCACTAGAATATACAGAATACATCTACTTGTAAGCGGCGAACTAGATTACGAGAAGTGTCCAACGAATATATCCGAGTCCATACAACCTCCGGAATCGACACCACAACGCTCTCCGGACCTCTCGGTGGCTCGCAATCAATCCTACCAGTGCTCCACGGACTAAGGCTTAATCTGGAAACTTTGGCCGTTTTTCTCCCGTACCAGGTCGTGAATCAGCCTATAATCATCCAACACCCCCGGGTTTACAGCCTTATGCACCACAACTGATTCGAGAGGCGCCATGTTCCGAGCCTTGCGAGCCAGCAACATCGAGGCGACTGTCCGATCCAGCTGGTAAGGTGCCCAGCCCTCGACGTGGAACACAATATGGCGCAGCTCCGAGGCGGCCGCGTACTTGAGCGCCCGGACTATCCTCTCCGCGGCGCGAGTGGTCCACGAGTCCTTGATCGTCAGCGACTGAATGAAGGGGAAGCGATCGAACGCCTCGATCCAGTGGGCCTTCGTAACGTCGTCGAGATCCGCGCCTTGCCTGCTGACGAGCTCTAGGGACGAGACGTTGTGCGACGTGAGCAGGTGGCTGGCGGCCGCTGCATTCGAAACGAGGTGCTCGAGGCGCGCACAGCCGTCGTTGCCGGCGAACGCATTCGTCCTGAGCTCGACTTTGAGGCGGAGCCTCCTGGAGGTGTTACCCGACGCGGTGAGGTTGACCCATAGGCTGTTCCCGGTGATGCCAGCAGAGACGGTGTCGAGGCCGTCGCGGCGCAGGCAACCGTGGATAGAGTATGCCATGTCCGCAAAGGGCTGCCAGTTGTCGTCGGAGTCTGGGTATGGGGGGTTGTACAGGTTCGTAATGACGGTGTCACCCGGCAGACGCCACAAGCGACGAAGGAACTCGTAGGTCATCCGGGCCTCGTCCCTCAAGAATAGACTCTTGAGGTTGGGTAGGTCAATTGCCACGGCCTGTCCACTCGTCGCCACGGGCATGAGGAGGTAAACGTCCAGGTAAAGGTGCTCGAGAGAGGCTGCCGAACCCAGGAACATAGCGAAATGATCGAGGGTCATGGTGGGAACCTGGGAGCAGCTGCGGAGTTTCAACTCCCGGAGACGAACGAAGGGCGCATTGAGTTGGGATGCAGCGCTCAAGGCGGGTCCCTTGAGGGCGAATTTCCGGAGCGCGGGGAAACGATGGCCATCCAGGGTGAACGAGTCAGATGGAGTTCCACCTTCGACGGCGAGTTCCAGATCCGCGAGTTTGGACCAGACATTCTGGCGGAAGTTCCGCGCGTAATGGTCGAAGTCTTCGGGGCGAGTCGTTTTCCACGATAGCGCCGGGATCTCCGAGACGAGAGGGAAGATTTCATGCCACGTCCGGGAATATTGTTCGTTATTCCAAGTGATCACGGGGTTGTTAGCCATGGCGCAGGAGAGTCTGCGACATGCATTTCACAGTCAGACATTTTCGGACGAGGCCAGCGAGGCATCGGACGTACCGTTGGGCTCAAGAGAAAGAGAAATAAGCCGGTGCTGGGTGGGCGATGGGGCAGGTAGCAGTATCGACATTGACCACCCTGCGCAGGGGGTTAAATATCGCGCGGCCTACGACAAAGCGTCGTGGCCTCCATAATTGCAGGTTCGGCTATCATTGGCATTCAGTCGTTTAAGTTTGCCTGGAATGCGTCAAGAGGAACTTGGATCGAACCGCAAAGCGTCGAGATGACATCGGTGGCACAAGGCTGCCAGGTGCCTCGAGCTTTGTAGACCGAAGGCATTGCAACTCTCTTGACGCTCAGTTCTGCCGCCGGCGGACAAGCTCGGACAAGCTCAGGTCATTTCAATCACGACGCCTAGACGTCGCTAATCGACGAACACCGCCACCTTTGTCCGCAAAACCTGGAAAGAAAAAGATAGAAGCAGCAGCTGTCGGGCAAAGACGTCTTTCAGCCCTTTATGCTTGGGAGCAAGGGCCACTCACCGTCAGCAAGTAGCACCGAGAGTTGGCACGGCGCCGGCTAAATGCCGTCGGAGGGCCCTCATTTCTCTCGCACTTCCACTAACCACAAAATGCCAACCGCGCCATAGCAATCTTTGCGCATCGGATGAATGTGAGAACTAACCAAACCTGGTATATTAGTACGAGTAAGCAACCGTCCGACATGTTGTACACAGCGCAAGCGCGTCATTCATTCCACGTCCGAGTCGTTCCCGCCCGCCGCTCCATCATCCTCTGCCCGGGCCATCGCAGGCGAATCCTTACTAGGGACACTCGGAACCACAACGCTCCCCCGGCGACTCGCAGTGCCAGAGTTGACCAGTGAGCTCCTTGAGGGCACCCTCTGGCCCATTCCGGGCCCGAACGACGCCGACGTGCTCCGCATGCCCAGCCCCAGCATGAACATGCCCGACGTCGCGCGCTGCCGCGGCCCTGCGCGCGGGACGCCCGTCGGGTTGGGGTTGTATGCGGGGCTCCGTGCGGGGACGATGATCCGCAAGCCGAGGCTTGCGAGCGGATTCGTCGGCGCGGAGGATTCGTCACCGGACCGCTCGCGCGGGTGCGAGAACGACGAGGAGTGGCGCAGGCGCGGGGAGGTCATCACGGACCCGAACGTCGGCGCGGGACTCGTCGAGCGCGGCGGGCTTAGGAAGCTCGGCGTCCACGCTGACCAGCTCGGGGAGGCACCAGATTTCGCGGAGGCGACAGACGAAGAGGGGGAGAGCGCGTCGTCGGACGACGTCAGATCGAAGAGGGTGCGTTTGATGGACGCGATGTCGTGCTCGAGGTCGTCGAGTTTCTGGGTGAACTGCTGCATGGCTTTGGCGATGACGCTGTCGGTCCCGTCCACGAACGCTACGACCTCTTTGATGATCTCGCTCTCGTCCATCTTATCGACGGTTGCATCATCGGAAGTCACCATTGCGCCGGGTATCGAGAGCAAAGCTTCGTAACCGCTAGCAATGCGCTCCTCGTCTGCGATGCGGATTTCGAGCTCGACGCGGGCATCCTCGTTGAAGTCGCTGAGTCGTTCGACAGCCCGCCGGAGAACGGAAGACATGTCCGAAGGTGAGGATGTGGGCTGCAATGGGAGAGAGCTTAAGGACTTCCTGAGCTCTTTAAGGGCCAGGTGGCAGTCGCGGAAGCTCCGCTGGACGTCATCGTAGCGATGCTTGACCTTTGTTAAGCCGGCGAGGAGAGAAAGTTCCTTGCTCTCACCCGCTGGTAGGGTGGCGCTGGTTAACCCTGGCGAGAGCGACGATAGCGCGAGGCCCGTCGCTGGCAATGATAAAGGTGATGGTACATGAGGGTTGGACGTCTGAAGGGTATCGCAGAATTCCGGACTGGGAATCGACGCAGAGTGTTGCACGTGGTTTGGAAGGGGTATTGCGGACGGTGGCCCTGGGAAGCGACCAGGTTGTGATTCGGATGCTGACAACTCCGGAGTAGAAGGAAAGACAACTCTGGAACCTCCTTTGTCATCAGTCAGAGAAGGCAAATCTTTGGTAGTCACCTCTGAGGCTTCCTGGGGATTGGTAGGGGACGATTCAGTCAAGCCAGATTGGGTTGTTTTCGGAAGTACGCCTTCCGAAACTGACAGATCCAACACGTTCTGGGCCTGAGTAAGAGGACTTGTACTAGTCGCAGGGACAGGTGGGTCGGTGAGGGCGGAGGGAGATGGCCCGTCCGGTATGGTGGGTGATGATCCGCTCCGAGCAGAACCGTCGGCCGGTACCACAGAAGTCACCGTCACAACTTCGACTATGGGCATACTTTCCGGAGGTGTGATCTCGTCGACAGGTATCTGTAGTGGCGACGCAGAGGGAGGCTCTGTAGTCGAGGCTGACACGCCAACGTCCAACAGATGTCTCTCCTGGGCGATGTGCAGGGGCATGGGTTGTACAACAGGGGATGTGTGAACAGAGTCATGAGACTCGCCGGGGTGCTCCACTGTCTCTATTCGAGCGATCCTGCGCTCGCTGTTTAATCTCCGTACCGTCTCCTCTTGCAACTCGCGGGTTAACGAAGCGACCGTGTCTTGAGCCAGTACAAGACGCGCGATGGACCCTATGGAGATGCTATCAGTCTCTTCGGACGGTTGCCCGTTGAGAGAGCTCAACAACGTCTCCGCATCCTCGGTGGATTTTGCGAATGCTTCTCTGAGGGCCATCGGATTCAGGGATATAGATCCATCTTCGGAACCAGAAGAACGCTCGAGAGACTCTTTGGCCTTCCGCACCCATCGCCTGAGATTCTCTGCAAGGTTCTCCTCGCGTCCAAGGAATGCGAGGCGTAGGGAAACTTCGTAGCGACGACCGTATGCCTCGCGCGCGATGTCTTCTGCGAGTTCGTCTAGAGCAATGCGGACACGTTCGGACCCCTCGCGCTCTTGGATGAGTCCACGCTGGAGTTGCGCGATCTCGGCGTTGAGCGTGGAAAGTGTCGCGGTGTGTCGTGCCTTGAGTGCGTCCATGGCTTTCTGAAGCGTGTCCGTCGACGACTGGGAGAATTTCCTGATAACAGCGGGTAAGCGCAAGGGCGCGTTTGAAGAGACGAAAACAACATACATGTAACGAGACACCATCTTCGTAGCAGTGTTGTCGTCCGCGCGATATTTGTCAAGCTCATGGAGAGCCTTAGCAAGTTCATCGCGGTCATGCTTTGCACCTTGTCGAGCGACTTCGAGCTCCTTGTACAGAAGGGCGTTGTCGCCATGAAGTTGAGCAATCTCCCCCTGAAGTTGTTCATTCCGGCCATTGAACTCCTCAAGCAGCTTCTGGAGACCAAGCTTGCCTTCGGCGAGACTATCGACAAGAGTTGTCGCGGAGCCATTAGCTGAACGCTGTACGTCGACGGACGAGATAGACGAAGTCGAGGAGTGGGTAGGAGTAGCCTTTGCCCTGCCTTCGAGCTTGCGAACGAGGTTCGCATACTCCTGGACGACGAGGTCGGCCATACGCCGCTCTTCCTCCGCAGCCTGCACGTTCTGTTCCAGCACGCGTTCTCGAGCCAGACCTTCCTCCTCCCGAGCACGGGCCTCCGCGGCTAACGCGCGGGCAGCTTCGAGTTCATGGTGCGCACCTGCGAGCTCGCTTCGGACTCCGGCAATCTCCTCCGTGCGAGCCAATAGCGTTTCCTCCACTGAGGTGAGCTTGTCAGAAAGACGACGGAGAGCAAGAGTGAGCTCTGGGACCTGAGAGGCGGCTGGTGTTGGAGTCGCGTCCGGGTTGGCTCGAAGGACAGCGACCTCTTCCTTCAGGTGCGCATTTTCGGATTCTAATGCGCGCGCATGATCAAGAGCACGAGAAACCTCTAGCGAGTGCTTTTGTAGCTTGAGAGAGGCGGCATGGGCTTCGCGCTGCCAACGAAGCCTGCATGTTAGTTGATAATGAGCTGTGTGCGGAAGTTGATCTGAGACTGGGGAGATGTACCTGGTATCTGGAGGCGGCTGCACGGAGACTGGACAGTTCCAAGGCAAGCGGGTGGTCGTCGTCTATTGCAGCAGGCACGATGTCGGCCATGTGCAAATGCACGTAAACTGGAGCGAGCAGCTGCTCTTCGCCAACTGTCCCTGCCAGTATCTATCCCGGGTCAGGTTCTGGCGGAGCTCCAATAGACTACCTTCGGACTCTCAAACGAGCCGCAGCACGCTCCAATCGGAGTTTCCGAACGGGACCTCCGCTGTGGCACGGACTCGGATGTGCGAGGCACTTTCTCGGCTCGTCGTCTTCGCCCTCGCCTCGCCCCCGCTGTCGACTCCCCTCCGTCCAGCAAAGTCTCCGTGAAGACAGACCTACACCCCGCGCCTCGCCTGATATCGCCTCCTTCCAGCCCATCTTGCCCTCAGGTCTCCACGCATCCAGGTCACTTATCCCCCAGGACACCATCAGGCGACCCGTCCCCCTCCACCTGCGACCTCAAGAGACGTCACTGACCGTCTAGTCGTGCATACCGTTTTATAGATTCGGAGCACATGTTGTTAGTGCGATAGCATTCATTCCCGATTTTACAGCAATCAAAATACACCGGTACGTCTCATCCGCGCATTTCTTGTCTGTCCTCGTGTTTAGCCTCATCTCTCTGACCTCTACCTGCAAGTAGAGATGGCTAGTTCCCACACGCCTTACCATCCCCAGCCGGGGCCTTCATACTACCATCACCCCCCTCCGCCTCCCCCACCTCCACATTACGGGTATTCTCCGGCCCCGGCCCCGGCACCGTATTACGCGTATCCTATGCCTCCCATGAACGGACATGGCCCCATGCACCAACCCGCCTCCCCCAGGATCAACGGCGCCAGTCGTGGTCGGTTTAATCCCCATCGAGGCGGCGCTCCCACATATCACTATCCCCACATGCCTCCCCAACATCACTTACCGCCTCCTACAGTCCCAGTACAAACCCCTCCGCCTGTCTCTCCCGCAAGTCCCTTCCATCATCCTCAAAAATTCCCGCCACATCCCCATCCACATCAGGTTCCATATGGATCGCCATATCATCACCCACAACCTAATGGTCCCTACCCGCCTGCGTGGCATGGACAGACTCTCTCTCCCTTGCCGAAGCAACTGCCCATGCTTCCCCCCATGGCTTCGCCGGAACATGTGCCGCAGCTACAACAACCACACCCTCCTCACCTCCCTCAGCTCCAACCTCAGCCGCCCCCCGAAGTTCATCCGCAGCCTCAACCCATACCATCCCAGCTTACTGATGAGGCACCACCGCAGGTATCTTCCCCCCAGGCGCCGCAGGCACTTACGCAATCGCTGGTCATTTCATCACCTGATCCATCGCATTCTGAGGAGGGGCAGCCCGCCTCCTCTAAGTCTGAAGTGCCAGAGCCGCTGGAGCAACCAAAACAGCCCAACCCTACGCCACCTGTGGAAGTGGCCGTTGAAGAGGACACGGTCATGGAAGCTGAACCCAGAGCTCCTACTCCAAGAAGCCCCTCGCCTTCAACCCTGCCCTCAATATCTGAAGCTTCCGTCTACGTAGTTTGGTCGCGTCGCCCCAGAGACCCAGGTCACGCACCAGGTGTCATCATCTCGCATCGTGCATTCCCTCCAGAGCATGTTCTGCAAAAGGCTCTTGAGCTTCGTACCCCACCGGCGTCCCCCACGCCGGTGCATGTTGCTTTAGCGAAGCCTTCAATCCCACTCGTGCAGGACGTTTCTCTAGAGTCGTCAGGGACGCTATCGTCATCGACTGCGGAGACGACCCCCGCGGGCTCCATTGTCGCAGACACTCCAGTTCCCGGCTCGCCCTACTCATGCGCCACCTCAGTTTCTGCCGCGGTCGAGTCTCCTACTAAGACCCTCGTGTCTCCCGATACCGATACCAAGATCGAGCTGCCAGTTCCTGCCGATATTGCACCGAAGGATAGCGAGCCGTCGACGCCTCAGCAGCCTGTCGAACAAGCTGCTGTCGTGGGTGCTTCGACTTCTGCTGCTCCCGTCCTCGCTGCCAAGCCTGCTAGTGTCCCGAAGAAGTCATGGACTTCGCTGTTCAACACGTCAGACTCCGCTGCATCATCTTCCAAGCCGCGCCTCCCTGTGTCGAAGGTCGTCGGGTTCTCCATTCCGGCAGCGGCGACCTCGCCCACTCCCGGTGCGTCCATTGCCACTGCGAACCGCAGCGAGCTCCTACATCTACTCAACAACGGTCCATCGGGGTCTTCTGCCAATGTTGCGGCCGCGATGAAGATCCGGCCACGTGGTCTTGTCAACACTGGTAACATGTGCTTCGCGAACGCCGTCCTCCAGATTCTGGTCTACTGCCCGCCCTTCCACCGCTTCTTCTTGGAACTTAGGAAGCACCTTGCTGGGCCCGTCGTTGGTTCTCAGCGCGAAGGCACGAAGGCCACTCCACTGGTCGATGCCACGATCCAGTTCCTCAAGGAGTTCGTGCCTGACCCTCCCGCGAACACTAATGCGAACTCGAAGTCCAAGGGCAAGGAGCGGGAGGAGGATGCCAGCTTCGAGGAGTTGGACAGCTTCATCCCGACGTACGTCTACGACGCGATGAAGGAGAAGAAGCGATTTGCAAACATGATCGTTCGTGAAATCCGTCGGTTTGTCGCGTGCTTTGTTGAATGTTTCTTTGTATAGGGCGGACAGCAGGAGGATGCGGAGGAGTTCCTTGGGTTCTTCTTGGATACCCTAGAGGAGGAGCTTCTGTCAATAGCGCAGTCCTTGCAGCCCAAGGAAGTAGCGAAGGCTCCTGAAGAGGAATCGCATGACGATGGCTGGATGGAGGTCGGTAAGAAAAACAAGGCGGTGTCGACAAGAACAGTGAGTATCCCCATCTGTCGCTTGTTTACTCGTCTAATTGACGCGATCGATCCTTAGTCAAAATCTACCGAGTCCCCCATAACACGGACATTTGGCGGCAAGTTCCGCTCGACACTGCGCGCCCCTCACCAGCGCGAGTCCGTCACGATCGAGGACTGGCGGTCGCTACAGCTCGACATCCAGCCCGAGAACGTCAAGTCGCTGCGTGACGCTCTCCAACATATATCGCATCCTCAACAGGTGCAGATATCCATCCCGACCCGACCCGGCGCGCTTCTCGACGCCCAGCAGCAGGTGTTGATCGACGCTCTTCCGCCCGTGCTCATCCTGCACATGAAGCGGTTCCTGTACGACACCAAGGTCGGCGACGTCGTCAAGGTCGGGAAGCAAGTGTCGTTCGCCTCGGAGCTCGACGTTCCATTAGGTACGTGATCTGTGCCGATCAACCCCGGGATATCACAGTTGCTGAACTCCGCCGTCGTCTCCCAGAAATCATCTCGTCAGCAAAACGGACAGCGCAGCCAGTAAAATACCAGCTGTTCGGAGGTACGTCCTCGATCTCTCTGCATTCGGAAACCTCGTCCTCATCCGTCGTCGTCGTCGCCCGCAGTCCTATACCACCACGGGCCATCAGCACACGGCGGCCACTACACCCTCGATGTGCTGCACCCGAACCGCGAGCTCTCCGACCGCCCACGGGCGGCGTGGATCCGGATCGACGACGAGCTCGTCTCGGACGTGCGCCCCGAGGACGTCTTTGGCGGGCAGGAGCGCGAGGACCGCCAGCCGTACCTGCTCTTCTACCAGCGGATAAGCGCCTGGGGCCCGGTACGGACAAACTAGAGCGTAGGGTAGTGTGTCGTCGCCGTGTAGTGTGTTAGGTATTGCTGCAGCCGCTGCTACGTTACTGTGCCAGTACTTAGTATACTTCTGTTTGATTCATTTTGGATTTCCGGGAGCACCTCTGTTGCGTGCATGGACCTTTCATGTGCGGGCATCGCCCGGCACGGCAATTCGCCTTGCTCTTGCGATGGTTGCAAGGACAGGGTTGTCTAACCTCATCTACGACTGCGATGAGCCTACCTTTCACGCCGGACACACCATAGACATACAGTGAAGATGGAGAATACATATATTTAGGAGTCCATTGCGAGGAAAACGAGCCAAAGACAGCGAGACAGAGTGCTACGGAATGCGCGAATACGCGAACAGGATAATTACTCATTATATAGGTTCCAATTCTGCAAAAGAGACACAAATCGTCAGGACGAGACACAGACAGAAGAAAAGGTTGAAAGGGGGGACTGCTAAGACGTACCGAGCGCCACTTGAGGCCCCAGTGGTCGTTGATGGGGCCGTCGATGCCCCACGCGACGCCCTTGAACCACCAGAAGGAGGCGACGACGACGAAGACGCAGACGCCGAAGGTGATTCGTTTTGTGCGGTCGCTGAGAGTGCGGGAGGAGAAGACGAAGTGGTCGAGGAGGTGCGCGAGCATCAAGACGGAGAAGTAGAGCGTCGGGAGCTGTGAAAGCCGCCGTGGTCAGTTTATTCACTCGGCTGCGAGCGAGACGCCTAATGTACGCACGTAGTGATGGATGTATGTGACGCGACCCATGATCATGAACGGCACTAGGGAAGGGCAAGGGGAAGGGGGTCAGCAATGAGCGGCGTCAAGGCCGAAAAGCGGGCGAAAGAAAGCGACGACGTACAGAAGTGGAGGACCCAACCGACGACGGCGACCTTGCCGACGTACAGGAAGTGCTCCCACTCCCTCGGCTCCATGTCCACGTACTTGCGCTGCTGGCGCATGACGTACACCCCGGCGACGAGCGCGCCGACGACCAAGCTGACCGAGCCGCCCCACCAGATAACGGGCGTGCCGATCAGGTAGTACTTTGTCTGCTGGTCGCCCCAGCCGCACATCCGGAGGCCGACGCGGAGCAGCGGCCAGTCGGTCGGCTTGGACGCGAGGATGTCCTCCTTGTCCGGGTCCGGGACGAGCGCGTTGTTGGACGTGGCCATGGCGACGTTGAGGTGCCAGAAGTCGCGCAGGAACGGGGACTTGTACAGCTTCATGTCGCCCGCCGGCAGCCGGTCGTTCCAGTGCGACTCGACGTTCCAGTACGTGTGCACGTCGCCCGGCACGTTCTCCTTATCGCAGCTGACCTCGACCTGCTTGAAGCCCCACTGGGGGAGAACGGCGTTCGCAGCGCGCAGATAGCACCCCGAAGCCTGGTGGCGGAGCCGGAGGCGCGTGGTGAGCGAGTGGATCCGGTCGTACTTGTCCTTCGAGCCCCGGTGGATGTCGTCGACGACCTCGATGACCCAATAATCCTGGAAGTCGCCAAGCGTCCCGTTACCGTAGCAAGAAACCTCGTTATTGAGTTTCGAGATTGGTGCGGGAATCGGATGCGAGTGCAGGTTGCGAGTGGTAGCGGCGTGCCTAAGGCGGACGACGTCGCCGTCCTTCACGAAGCGGATGGGGCCTTCCGGGTCATATTCGGATTCGCTCCATGGGGGTAGGACAATCCAGTTGTTATTCTCATCCTTGTAGTGGTAGCAAGTGACTTGCTGCTGCTCAGAACCGACGGGGTACGACTGCACGTGCGAGTGCAAAAGACCTCCACCCCAACCCATGTTCTTGAAGGTCAACTGGGAGCCGAATGCAATATCTGAAAAGCAAGTCAATCCGCCACCCTTTGCACAGAGAACAATTGAACATACCGAGCGGATTCTCATGGAACGTGTTTCCAACCAGGTTCGCCTGGAACAAGGAACTCATTTGCGCATCGCCCGGACCGGAGTGGTTGAGAATCAGGAAGTGGAGCTTGAAGGACGCCATGTAGACCAAGAAGGGGAGAACAATCAGGCATCCGACGCGCGCAGCCCAGTGCCGTACTTGGTCACGCTAGATATAGGAAGCGGTGAATATGCTGGTCCAAAGCGTCGAGCAGGCAGCAACACGTACGAAAGACATCTTCAAGTCACCGAATTTCTCCCAGAGGTCTTCAATCGTATACGCGCCGACCAGACACGTCACGAAAAAGCCGACCCATTTTACACTGGGTGCAATAGTGTCAAAGCAGAGCTGCGAACACGTATTTGGGCAACGTACCTGCAGACGCAACCGATCGAATAACCCGTCATCGCGAGCCATAGCCACCAGTCGACAGAGAAGGGCCGATATTGTTGGTTGTGGAATTTAGTCATACAGAAGACGGTAGTGAACGTGAAGAACAGTAACATGGAGTCCAAAAGAATGAAGCGCGATATGCACAACCATGCAACATCTGCAGGATCCGCGTCAGTACTGGGCACACGCATATATGCAGCATATGCACGGCGGGCAAAGTCACATGCTCGGTGCGGGGAAATTCAGCGGCGGTGTTCGGACCACATGCGTGTCTTGTGAATTCCCAGCATGTCCTCCCCGCCCCCTAGACCGTTAAGTAGCACAAGAATGCTTCTAAGGATTCCTCTTTGGGACGATCAAGCCTTGCCAGCCGTGATGGGACAATGGGAGAGGACGCGCCCAGTGCGATTAAAGGAGGTGCTCACCGCAAAGAACCATCAAGGCAACCAAATGGCACGCCATCCAGGACATCCCGAGCTCTACCGCCGTGTACCAGCCAAGGGGCACGAGCGCGACACCGAACGTCGCGAGCATGACGCGCATGGCGACGTAGGGCACGTTCTCGGGATAGACGGAGCCGCTCTCGAACCCGAACGTGCCATCGTAGCCT
The DNA here is from genome assembly GCA_032821775.1 of Sanguinoderma infundibulare. Lineage (NCBI taxonomy): Eukaryota > Fungi > Basidiomycota > Agaricomycetes > Polyporales > Polyporaceae > Sanguinoderma > Sanguinoderma infundibulare. The sequence goes on along the minus strand of JAVLRN010000005.1, from coordinate 536,455 downwards.
GCGAGGAGGCCGGCGAAGCCGACGAGGATCTTGCCGAGCGGGGGGTGGACGTCGAAGTAGAACTCGCGCTTGAGGTAGTGGGAACCAAACTTGCCAAAGTGGGCCTCGTCCCAGACGACGACGTTGGACTTGCCGATGTTGTGGAAGCGCGTCCAGCACGAGAGGAGGGTGTAGACGATGGGCGGGATGTGCTCGAGGTTCTGGAGGAGGAACTCGCGCTATTTCCACCGCGCGCCGTCCCACGCACCCGAGGGTCAGCATTCGCAGGATCCGTGGACACACGCATGGATTGGGACGCACCACAGTGGTAGGTGGAGGAGGAGGCGGGCGGCGGGGGCGACCGCTGCTAATGGGCCCCTTGGCGGCCTTCATTTTGGAGTAGACATCCTTGCCTTCATCGTCGTTGGCGTAGTAATCCAGGCCGTCCTTCTCAGACACCTGGCTGAAGCCGCTCCCGCCTTCTCCTCCGGGGCCGCGGGGGACTCGTCGTCGTGCGTTGTCGTGGCTCATGTAGTGCAGGGGAAGCTCCTCTGGGGCGTGCGCTGGCGGGGAATGCTGTGTCCAGTATGGGTTGTGAGCAGCAGGGTGGGGGATTTCCTCGAAGTCCGAGTCTGAGCGAGCACCGTCTTCGAACGGTGAACCAAGATCGAGAGCAACTTGACCGGGGGGACTCATCAGCCAAGCTGGCGAGCTGGAGGCCGTTCTTTGGCGCGGCGGCGACGAGCGGCGAAGAGTGGGGGCCAATCGGCGTCTATGGACAGCTCTCCGAGTGTGATACAGCGTGATACGACAGGATACGACTGCCACCGCCATCCTGACGTGGCCCGCAGCCATCTGATTCCTCCGCCCTGCATACAAAACTGTCGACTGCGCACCAGCGGAGGCCAGGGCCCAACGCAACGAACATTCACCGCAGCTACGACTAGAAATGGTCCTGAGGACGCGAACGACATCAGAAACGAGCACCACGAAGCGTCGATCACTCATGCCTTGAGGCACGATATCTGCCTTGCCGACCTCAGATTCCGTGAAACGCGTGCCAGATCTTGTATCTCGCGACAGGATAGCCAGCTAATTTTCGACAGCGAAAGCACTAGCACTACTTTTTTGGTACTACAGAAATACAAGCGATGCAAAGAAACGGCACGGGACAAAACAGGCAAAACAACAAAAGAAAGGCTACCAGGGATCGTCCAGCTCATCCAGACTGGTGGCGGAGGTAGACACCCGTCACCATCGCGTGGTCACGCTCGTAGGGCTCCAAGGTGACTTGCTCGACGGGTTTGATCTTCATCTCCCGGAGCACCTCGACCTCCCGCGCGAAGACAGCTTCCGCTGGCATGGTCGAGTCGATGCAGCTGGCTTTTATGGAAATTATGATGTTGCCATCATTCTTCAGGAAGTACTCGGCATTGAGGCCGATGATACGCGCTTGGTCGGGCTGGGCGACATCGGCGAAGATGACGTCCACTGTTGACAAAAGCATGCGATACCTCTGGGGAGTACGGGCGTCCTCAACGATGGCTGCGTGCATTTTTTCAGTTTCGAACCGGGTGTTTGCCATAAGAGCTACGTACGGATAACGTTTGTCCGCTTCTTCGCCATGCCAATCAGGTCACGCCCTGACCGCAGAGAGAATTCTACAGCATACACAACGCCCTCCTGAAAGCAGCAAAAGATGCATCAGAACGCAATCAACACGAGAACAAACGAGTACTCACAGGACCGACGATATCCGCAACATGGGACACGCTGGTACCGCTGGCGGCACCGAGGTAGAGCACCTTCTTTCCGGGCGCAATACCAAAATTATCGATACCGTTCAGGACACCCGCCGCGAGCTTGCTCCGGAACGGGTTCCACACGCGGTACTCGATCTTCGTCCCCTCCACACCGCCGTCGATGGATATCCGCTTCTCGCCGTAGACAGCCTCGCCAGGGACGAGGTTCTTGGTGACAAGCAAGCTCTCCTTGCCCTCCGCGATGAAGATGCCGGGGTGCCTGTGCGGCTTGAGGATCACGTTCGACCCACCCCTCGCGCCGCCCCTTCCTCCTCCACGTCCCCCTCTTCCACCGCGCGGAGCACCGCGGCCTCCACCGCGTCCGCCGGGAGCACCGCGCTTACCGACGCCTCCCCCGCGCCCTCCGAATCCGCCTGCGAGTGGGCAGTCAGCACAGCGTTCTGCGGTAGTGGGAAACTTTGAAGGGAAGAAATTGAACAGAGGGTTGACTCAATAACACATGATGACTCAAGCGCACGATATCGCAGGGCACATTTGCATATGCATATCAAACCTCGCTTGTATGTGCGCAATCCTCATCCGACCATGAAAACATGGACGGTAAGATCCGTGAAATGCGCCAAACTAGCCAGAGACAGGACATGCACTCCTGCATGCCTTCAAAGCAATAGGACTTGTGCACACTCTTGCCCGCAGATGTGCCCTTCTGCACATTTCGAGCCCGCGATAACAGACCAATTCGAAAGCAGACGTACCGCGTCCTCCTCCCCCTCCACGTCCAGGGGGACCACCACGGCCTCTCGGAGCGCCCCTTGGTCCTCCGCCCCCACGTCCACCTCCCCTGCCTCCGCCAAAGCCGCCGCGTCCGCCTGGAGCACCTGGAAACCGAGGAAGGAAAAATGTCGCTCCTAGTTAACATATCTGTTTTCGCATATCCCGTACAACATGAAGCTTACCGAATGCCATCCTCAAGTCTTTTGTCAGTAGAGCTGAGCGACCGTGATCGAAGGATGTGGGACCAGTCTGTGGGTGGGGATCTCTGCACAAATTTTGGGAAGCGCCCGCACAGGCCAAGAGGAATGCCAGGCGCTAACTATCTCTTCATTACGTAAGCATTGCGGCTGCGCCCGGTCCGCTGGTTTAAATCGACCGAGGGTCGGGATCAGCTGCAGGTCGGCACGGCACTTATCATCGGTACGCTGTGCACTTGGACCGCCTTTATTTCCAGGATCCTACTGACTTGTGTCGAGCAGGTGACAAACATCGTATGATGTTCCTCGACGGCGATCGTCCGTGCAATCCTCCCAGCTTGCCATCGCACTTCCGCCGCGGACCCAGCGGAGGTCAGAAGTTCAAGAAGCCACCACCGGCTTTGCTGAAGCTTTAGTCAGCAGGACATATCCTGCATATGTATTGCGTTGATCAGACGGTAAAACGGTGGAAATTCGACATCGAGTCACTTGCCGGCGCGACTTTGGCGTGGCACATATATACTCGAGGCAAATGCATTTTGCCGGACCGCCATCACTTCTGCCCCCCGGCCCCCTCGCGGTCTCGAAGTGCCCGAGCCCGCTTTTGCCTCGTTTTCGGCGTTGGCAGCCTCCTCGGCTTCGTCTGCTGCGTCCTGCTCACGACGTCCTGAACGCGTTCACGATGTCGACGGATTTAGGGCACACACGGCACCCCTACTCGTCCGCCTCTTCCGCTCGCACGATCCCCAATGACGACCCGGCTCCCCAGACGATCGACGACGGGGAGAAAAACCTAGACGACATCGAGGATGTCGAGAAGTCGGTCATCGTACAGGACCCTGCCACCGCGGCTGAGGCTGAAGTTGAGGAGCATCCTGACGGAGGTTTGAAGGCTTGGTTGGTCGTGATTGGGGTGTGCTCCTCCTTGTTTGGTCATTCGTAGAGCTCTGACCTCAAGCGTCTTCGCGACAGTGCGCGTCGGGGACAGCTGGGACCTTCGGTCTCGTGAACGCATGGGGTGTGAGTTGTCCCATTGTGAATCTCATGTCCCAACGCCGACATTTGCCCCTCAGATATTTCAAGCATACTATACGACAAGTGTTCTAGAAGGCACATCCCCGTCAACAATGTGAGTATCCGACACTAAGTCCAGACACTCTGATGACTAACGTCAGCTTCAGCGCATGGATCGGTTCCATCCAGGCAAGCCATCTACCAAGCCATCAAACAGGCTGCATGTATTCATGTTTGCCTGCGTAGTATGCTCTCATTTTCATCCCCGGTCTCGTCGTCGGTCGCATCTTCGACTTGGGTTACGTTAAACTGCCCCTCGGTCTCTCGAGTGCAGTCGTGGTCGCCGCGACCTTTCTCACCGCCCAATGTACGCAATACTGGCAATTTCTGCTCTGTCAGGGCATCGCTCTCGGCGTACGTCGGTTATCAACGTCCTCTGCGCCTCAGCTGAACTGACGGACGTTATTAGCTCGCGTCTGGCACGATCTTCGGCATCGCCCTGGGCTGCCCTGCACACTGGTTCAGACGCAAGCTTGGCACCGCGCTGGGTATCATGGCCTTGGGCTCCAGCTTCGGCGGTACGCTGTTCCCCATCGTCGTTAAAAATCTCATGGGCAAAGTCGGGTGCGCTGACCTTTGTCCTGGTGTGCTCCATTTTGATCTGTCAACTGACGTGTCGGACTCATAGCTTTCAATGGACGATGCGCATCCTCGGATTCATCGAGATTGCGTTGCTGGCTCTCCAGTTCGTTGTGCGTCCTTTCCATCGTCCTGAATGCCGCCCTTATTAAGGACTGATACCATCACACAGACTCTAGAGCGCAGGCTCCCGCCGAAAGCCCATTCGGGCCCCTTCTTCGACTTCTCGGCTTTCAAGTCCCGTTCGTTCTCGTTGTACTGCCTTTCAAGCTTCATTGCGTTCCTCGGAATCTACACTGTGAGCACGTGCGGGTCGAGGCGGTTGTGATCGCACGGGCTCAGATCGTGACTTTGCAGGTCCTCACCTACATCGACGTGAGCGCGGTGTCGATCGGCATATCCGAAGATTTCGCATTTTACCTCGTGGCCATCGCGAACGCTTGTTCCGCTTTCGGGCGAGTGGCCGGCGGGATTCTCGCGGACCGTACAGGTATCCCGTAATCTGCTTTATTCCCTTGCGGAACGCTGAGCAAGCCACGACAGGACCTCTCAACGTCATGATACCCGCCACGTTCGTCGCCGGCATCTTGACCTACATCTGGCCGTTCGCCACCACCGTCGGCGGGACGATAGGCATTGCGATCGTCTACGGGTACGTGGCACACGCTAAACTACCCACGTCGTCCGTTCTTCATCCTCATTGCAATTAAAACGCAGCGCAAGCTCTGGAGTCTACGTCTCCATGCTCACCGCACCCCCCGTTCGCATGGGCCGGACAGAGGACGTCGGGGTGCGGGTAGGAATGTGCATGACCGTCATCGCGTTCGGTGCCGTGGCAGGACCTCCCATTTCCGGCGCCATCAACGCCGCCACTGGTAACTTCAAGTTCACGGGCATCTACGCTGGTGCGTATCCGAACCCCATGACGATTCTCGTCGGCGTTGGGATGCTAAAAGACGTGTGCATAAAGGATCTACCGTTATGCTTGCGGTCCTGCTGTTGAACGTGACGCGGCTCGTCATCCTCGGCAAGTTTTGGGGGAAGTGCTAGGAGGACTCGAGCCTGCCCGGGGACCGACGTGGATACGGTCCGCATGACATGCTCATCTAGTACTATCATCTACATCTCGCACCACGGTGGTGCGAGATGTGGAACCTGACGGGAACCTTCTACCTGTACATAGACTTAGCTTACGATCACGATTTTCATGACCGACTACCCCCATATGATCGTATCCCGTATGATCACAAAACGAAGCTGACTGCTGCCTTTATGCATATGACTGAAATTTCACCAAATCATAGCCCGCCCGACATCCCCGTGTTCATGGATGTTGGAGGCTTGAGGATATCTCACGAGCTCATTAGACGAGATCCAGATGCACTTCCGTGTGCACTGTCTCAACGAATAGCTTGTAGCTAATGCCGCCTGTCGATGCAAGAAGCGGCACTCTCTGGTGGACGGCTCTGGCACAACATGAATTATAGCGATACGCCGCTCCCAACAGGGTCGCACGAGTACAAGTTCCTGCCATTCCGTACATCCACCGAGACAGTACTAGTCACTGAGGCCGAGACAGCGCATTTTAGTTTCCCCACCCGCTCGCCGCCCTCAGGCCTGGCCGAAGACGGCGAGCGGGAAGGTACTTATCCCGAGGACCACGAAAAGGTATGCGCCAGGACCGGAGTCCCTCCCTCGGGGGGACATCACTACCAAGAGCTACAGGATATCCTACCCCGAAACCGAAGAAAGAAACCCACGCACCTGAAGACCGAAACCAAAACCAAAACACGCACCTTAAAGCCGACACCCACAACCAAAAGAAACGCACGCACCTTGAAGCCGAAACCCACAACCAAAAGAAACGCACGCACCTCTGGAACCCGACGACGACCACTTACCTCGAACCGAAGCCGCGAGGAAGAAGCAGAGACGGGAAGAGACGAGACGAAGGCTGGCAGCGCTGAGTGCGGGGGTTATATACGCCCCCAGAGCATTCGCGTTCAGCCCAGTCAGCCTACCGTCAGCCTCCTCGGCACAAGTCCTTGCGGCACGCCCACTGGACGGTGGCTAGCAAGCGGTAACGGTGATGTAACCAGCGATCGATCTCATCGTGTCTCCAGGACTGACAGCATTCTTATTCACTGGAACACATGCAACATAGTTCTAGAGGTACACTTCCAAACCACCTACACTCTAAAGCTGGCTCTGCGCCGCCTCCTCCGCCTTCGCCTGCCGGACCGCAGCGATCACCTTCGGGTGCACGTCCCCGCCGCACGCGACGATCCCATAGTTTTCCCCGAGCGTCCGCCCGAGCCCAAAGTCCAGCGGCTCGCCCCGCCCGTCCGAGATGACGCCGCCCGCCTCCTCGACGAGGATCGCGCCCGCCGCGTGGTCCTGTACGCGATTCCGTGAGCACAGCCCACCAACGATACCCAGCCCCAACGCGCACAACGCATCGAGGGGCAAAGAGAACAAACACGCACCCAAATCTTCTCCCTGTACCCCGTCCCGACCGGCATCCGCAAGTACACGCCGCCGTCGCCCCGCGCGAGCGAGCCATACTTTGCCTGGCTGTCCATCCGCGTCGGCGCCCGCGTCACGCCCAACACCTGGCCCACGCGCTCGTTGAAGCTCAGCTTCGCGTGCGCCTTCTCCACGCTCTCCAAAAAGTTGAGGTCCTCGTGCGCGAACGCTGGTATCGTCAGCCGCGTGCGCGCCCCCTCCGCGAAGGGGTTCGCGAGCGGGAGCTGGTACGCGCCCTGGCCGCGGACGGCGAGGAAGATGCAGCCGCGGGGCCCGGTGGGGTCCGAGGCGGAGACGGGGAGGTTCGGGCAGCCCATGACGCCGAGCTCGACGCGGGCGTCGACGAGGAGGGCGAGGCAGACGGCGTATTGTTCGCCGCGGAGGAAGCCTTTGGTGCCGTCGATGGGGTCGAGAGTCCACATACCTGTTGGATGGGTGTGTTAGCAAAGTCGGGCAGGGAAGCCTCTACGTCGGAGAATCGAAGGAGTCTCCTTGCGAGCTGGATAAGACAGGAGTCGGGACAAAAACCTCTAGTGAATATGGCGTAGTGTCAGACTCCTCGCCTCCACCGTCGGGACAGTCTGAGCTGGGCTCTCCGTCGTTGTGCCGATACACGCTCCGCGCGACATGCAGATCTCGCTCGCCCTTAACTAAGAACAACAACTAGGAGTATACGTGCGCACACGACAACAGCCAGTTATAAGGCGGGCTTTAGGGCACTGCAGCCTCTGAAGAACGCTTGGTTCGCATGTAAACCCGGAAGGCAATTGCACGTGTGGCGATTCTTCGATAGCTGTGGAGGATACAGAAGGCTATCATCCACGCCCTGAATCGCGCGAACGAAAACTGATGCAGCAAAAACGAACTCCCGGAGAGGTGATGTAGATAACAGAGACCACGAGCTTATTCTCCTAGGATCGTGAGCAGTCGGATCATCGAGTGAACGATTGCAACGACGAAGGGAACCTAGAATCGTCGTCTGAATAGGCCAGAATCCGTTTCCCCGATCGCCGGTAATAATTTCATGCAAAGCGCACGAACTCCTCGCAGCGCAGGGGTCGCTCCTGGTCAGCGGGAGGCAAATCTCTCATGGCGTACAGTGTGCGCGACGCATATAACGGGACACAAGGATGAAATCCATCGCATACAGCCGGTTGGGGACGCACACGCTGACGGGCGTGCTGGCAATGCACACGACATGCAAGACCAGCATGCCCCAAGTGCGAGCAGATGGAAGGGTCCAAGGGAGAAAGGAAATAAAATGAACGACTCACGTCCTGTTCGACCACCATTATAGTTTCCGCGATCAATCGCGTCCAGCAGTTGCTCTGTGGTCCTCACATGGCTCGGCCCCAAGCCCCACTCCTCCTTCTCTCCCGGCCGCAACTGAGCGGTCAAGGTCTCGTTCGCGAGCTCGACAATCCTCTCCCGAAGAACCTTGCCAGACTCGACGCGCAGGTCGGCAGCGTCCTCCTCGCCGACGATGGGATCGTCGGGGAAGACGCGGCTGAGGATGGTGTTGACAACCGCCTGGGCGGAGAAGTCGCCGACTGGGAGTGCAGAGAACGGAAATGGTCTCTCAGCACCGATCGCGCGACACGGACACACGAGAAAACGACAGCACGCACCTGTGACGGGGCTCTTGTCGTCTTTCGTCAGCGTCTCCTGCTTGACGAGCCTGTTGAAGACGGACGCGGTGAGGACGCACGCCCGGCGGACGGCCGCGATCGCGATCTGCGTTTCGGCAGTGTAAGCAGATGGGGTGGTGGTGGTGTCGTTAGCGGCCATGGCTGAGATTCAACGAGGGGAGCTCCAAGTTTACCGGAGCAGCGACGAGGGCAGACGCGGGCTTTAAGACGTTGAGGAGCATCGAGCGGGAGCGAGTCAGGACCAAGGCGTTTTCGAGCGAGTGCCACGCGATATGCTCAGCCTTGAGAACGGTGACAGGCACCCGTCGGGCTGCCAACCACGGCTGGGGGTTTTCGAACGGCGTCGCACAGGCTCGCTCAGCATTCCAAATTGTCTGGGCAGGTCATGCCGATGAAGGTGATGCAAGGGTGGATCGCGAGCTATACATGCCACACTTGAGCTTGTTTCTTTCTTCAATTTCTTGTGGCGGCTCGATGGCAAGCTGGCCGACCGATGAACCATACAGGACTGGTATCTCGAGCCCGGCCTCCCAACGCTTGGAGGGGTCTCGCGATAGCGTAGGGATCGAATACCACGCGGAAGGGTGGCAAAATTCATGTCTGATTGCGACGTCTCGTCGTCAGCCGCTGCCAGCACCCATGCGTATTGTATCTATCATACAGCGGTTTCATTCAATTGTTTGAAACGTAGCGTATAAAGGAGTAATTCTATTACTGATACTGCAAACGCGCATTTTGGTTTCCCCTCTCGCTCGTTGTCCCTAGCTCGCGCGAGGAACGACGAGCGAGAGGGTACTTATCCCGAGGACCACGAAAAGGTATGCGCCAGGACCGAAGTCCCTCCCTCGGGAACAGCACTACCAAGAGCTACAGGATATCCTACTCCGAAAGCGAAGGAAAGAAAGCCATGCACCTCAAGGAAACCGAAAAGAAACCACGCACCTTGAAGCCGAAACCCACAACCGGGAGAAACGCACGCACCTCATGACACCGGACCACGATCACTTACCTTGGACCGAAGCCGAGAGGAAGAAGAGGAGACGGGAAGAGAAGAGATGAAGGCTGGCGGCGCCGAGAGGGGGATTATATGCCATCCAACATTCGCGTTCAGCCCAGTCAGCCAATGTCAGCCCTCGTCTGATAGCCTCTTCGGGCCACGGTCCCGCTGTAGCCGTAGGGCATGATGGACCGGCATGACGTCGCACGTGTGGACGAGACTTCTTATGGCAGGGTCTGGTTGACATCCATGCTGGTGCATGGGTAGTGGGGTGCCGCTGCATGCCCATACGACTGGGGAGAAGTGTGAAAAGGGCGGAACGAGCGTCTGAGTTACCAAATCTGGCGAACCCATCCTGGGAACGACGTGGCTCGACGGTTCATGCGGTTCCTTGTCTCTGTTTTGAACCGCTCAGCTTGCTACTACGATATCCGTTGACCAAAAGATCAGTTTCTCTTGTTGCGAGTGGAATTCAATCTACGGGGAGCCCGGTTTTATTGGAGCCGACTTCCTCGGAGATCCGTTGCTCTCCAGCTGGACTCTCGCCGCTGCCGGCTGTGACCTGTCTGTATTCTTCATTGAGCAGATTTCAAATGCTGACCGATAATTTTCACAGGCGTGCATTCCTTGGGTGAATCGCTCGGGGTGAGGATGGGTCCAGCGTCCTGTCTACTTCATCTTTTGTGGGCCCGCTACAGTTCTGAAACGTGGTCATTCGGGTGGATCCGTACAGTGCAATCTCGGCGGCCTTCCGGCGTACTCCTCCCCAGCACATGCAACAGAGAAGGAAGATCAACACCGACATCACGACGCATGGCATGGTCACCGCTGGCGCGAGCAACGCCTTGGATGTATTCCCAGAGGGTATAGCGATCGCGGCGAAGACCATCGACGCAGCGACATTGATGACGTATAGCAGTGGGTATTGTCGGAGGAAGTAAAATGTAATGGACTCCTTTCCGGTCGCGTCCTACTAGTGGATGTCAGTGGAGTCCCGAAGGCGGCAGCGAATTCACGTACTCAATACGGAGCGAGGTCGTCCACACTAAGAAGTAGATGCGAGTTGACAATCATGCCAACCGCCCCAACCAGGATATCCGGAAGGAGGTACGCAAGCCTATGCTCAAACAGGCCTTTGGACTTGAGTCTGAAAATGAATATGACGTCGACCAGAACGCCGATAAAAAGCTGAAAGGTGTGTAAACTTGGTCAGCGTCCGATGAAGCGTCCGATGGCTCACATGGGCACATACCAAAACCCGAGTACACTGCCACTTGTTTCGAAGATTTGACAACGTAACATTGTACCGGAGCGGGGCCAGCTGTTTGTCGGTTATGTAGGTTAGACGAATGCGCCCCGGGCTGAAGGAGTTCCTGGGGACTTGTTGGGACGAAGGGCATCGCGCTAGTCCGATCGAGAAGCATCCACCAGAGCCAGGTGGCTTGTAAAGCAGCAAGCCGACCAGCCTACGCGAGCGGTCCTCACAACGGAGAAGCGCGACGTGCGTGACCTTGGCCCAGTGCCAGCGGGGTCCGGTGACAGTGATGACAGAGAGGCGATCCCGTCGACGAGTGTGATAGAAGAAATCCATCGACAAGGAGGAGAGGTGAATGGGGCCTAACGGTTGGGCAAAGGCTGATTTGGTGAGAGGTACCAGGTTTCCCGAGTCCTTGAAATCGTCGGGTGAGGAGGCTGGGAGACGATGCTCATCTGTCACCCAGAAAACAGCGTCGGGCAGCATAGACTGCGGATCACCCGGCCGATGACGCCGACTCCTCCGCGGGACGAGGTTGTCCAACTTCTGCGTCGAGTTTCCTCTTCTTGTCGGGTCGAGATGGTTCCACCTTCGAGACATCAGCCTCCACGCTGGGACTTGCACGCGTGTCCCTCCCACGCTTCCGCGTATCTGGCGAGGGTTCGCGTGAGGTGGCAACGGGACTCGCACGGGAACCAGACGCCTCAGGGAGCGGACGTGTGCTGCTGGATGTGGCAGACGCATCGACGACAGGCTGACGCGTCCATTGTGTCGTGGATGTCGTAGACGCGCTTCCTGCACGCTCCGCAGCCCCGGAGGAAGCGGACGATCCTTGCGCCTTGGTCGCGCCTGAGCTGTAATGAGACGCCACAACCGCGTCCTGAAGGGCGAGAAACGTACCGGACTTGCTCCTCTTGTTTTCCTTCTCGCGTTTCCAATTGCGAATGAGGTCGTCAGTTGTGTCCTTCTTGAAGACCCAGCAGTCCTTCCATGGCTTCCCGGTACTGTCGACGCCCGCCCACTTGACGAGGTACTTGTTTCCTTTCTCTGCAAGAATCTTCTCAATTCACCCACAGTTCCCCGTCACCATCGGGATCGAATTGGGTCTGGTAGGGCTCGACTTCAGGAGGCGAAGCGGCCTCCACGTCTGACATAGGATGTGGGTCGAGTGAGGTAGCGGTGAGGAAGAAGTACAATGCAAAAGGTTGATGGGATGTGCTTGCCGAGCTTTCCCGTGGTTGAGCATCGGGCGCTTGTCTCGCTTGTGTCAATGAGATCTTAGATCTCCTCGCTCTACACTTCGAAACGTCGTCCTCGCCAGAGGGTGGTCAAGGGCTGCTACACACCAGGATTCAAATTCCAACAGAACAAGAACTGAATAAGTTATGTCCACTGAAAACAAGCAATGTATAGTATACAATCTACGCCGTAACTCGATGCCTCTTGAATGCAGCCTCAACGCCAGTCAGCAGCAGAGTACTCGAGAGTAACACCCGTGTCCTTGTAGCACTGGCTAATGGACCTGTTGAACAACCGAGTCATCCGCAAAAGATCCTCCTCGCACGCCTTCGCTTGTACGAGAGTCCAGAATCGCCTGTTGCAAGCGGAGAAACGCCTCCTCCAGGCCCTCGCCGTAGACAACGGGCATGTGAACACCGCAGATGCCGAACAGACCGTACGCCTTGTCCTCTGGCTTCTTCGCATTGCGGGAGACAGCCCAGGAAATGCGATGAACGACGGAAGTGTACAGGAGTTTCGTATGGAAACCATAATTCAAGTACTCCGTCTACAACAGCGGCGAGTTCAAAACCTCCAGGTTCTCCAGAGAAGCGTTCATTTTGGGCACATTCTACTACATCCACGGAACAAACGACGCGGGACCGGTGCTTTGGAGTGAGCTGGGCTGGGGGGAGATGATGCAGAATGTTGTGAAGCTGGAATTAGTTTACGCCGAGGATGAAGGACAGAAGGTGAAGGTTGGGTAGGTAGACTCATGCGCCAATGTATGGCCGGGATTGTCTCCCACTTACTTCCGTCCGGCGGAGGCCGGGCACAACACTAGTTGATCTACCTATCATCTAAGCACTAGTTTATCTACTTATCATCTAAAGACAAAAGATGCCGGATGGCGAAGACCAGCGAAACGGGTAGTCAGATAGATCCATTGTTGCACGCGAGTACTGGCGTGTAACAATGGATCTATCTCACTATCCAATCGCGAGTAGAAAAGACTAAGACTACGAATCATCATAGGAGCCCACGACCTGACGTTCGAAACGTCTATCTCGCCAGTGAGTACAGCGGGGCTTCGGATGCGCGTGATCTCCGCCAAGGTCGACGCAAGCGAGGACTTGGAACCGAGCACGGTCCATTCACGGGAGAGCATCTTGACAACCTTTGGTGCGAGAAGCTCCTGGAGCGTCCATGCGCGCGTATGCCACCTGCTCCGCCGGAGCTGTTCTTCCCATGAGTCGGAGCGGCTGTAGACGTCCTGAAGGTACGCATCGCAAATGCCAGCGCCGGCGTACCGGGCGTACATCAAGTTGATGGCCTCGGTTAGCTCGACAGAGCTCGATTGGTCGATGCAGGCCGAGCTGACCCGGCCGACCTTGTAGTCGTCAGCCCGCGCGTGCTCGCAGAACCGGCGGACTTTCGGCGATAGGTAGGGGATGCTCTTCTCCTTCCCTGGGTGCTCACGCTGGATTTGGAGGACCTCTTGGTGCGTCTGCTCTCGGTCCGGGTCCTATGTGTGCGAGAGGATGGCGTACGCTTGATGGTTGTCGGTCTCCGCGAAACGCCCGGTTGCCGTGTCGAGCAATCGCATGGTCGTTCAGTGGCAGCGATGTCAACTTAAGAGCGTGAACATCGAACACGGAGACGCACAACGTGTACCTTCTGTAGCAAATCAAGTACCCTGTGGGACGGTTCAGAATCTTCGTGGCAACGTTGACCAGCAGCTGGAAGCATCAGGTTAGCTGACGATAGTAACAATTGACAGGAAGCACCAAACGCACGACACATACCTTCTGCAGTATCGTAAGGGAAGATTCAGGCTCTTGGAGGCAGCGTTGACCAGCAACTGGAAGCATCAGTCAGCTGACGACAAAAGGACTCGAGATGAACGAAAGCTCCTGACCTGGGGCGAGCTCCGGAGCCCGCTAGTAGTAGGTACGTCGTGCGCGTGTGGGGGCGTGTCAAAGCCGTGGGGCTCAGCGGCTTGGATAGCCGTGCTGAAGGCTGATATAACAAGAGGCCCAGACTGTAGACAGTATCCGAACGATACACGGATGGACGAACCCCGACCCCTGCAGGGCGGAACGTCGCCCTACAACGAGGTGGAAGCTCAACGTTCAACAATAAGACGGTTCGTACACTTGAACGCACTTCTACGAGTCACAATGATTCGAAACCATGTTGATCATCTATCCTCCTGCGGCTTCCTCACCGCATGTCACGCACATACAGAGACATTGACATCGAACCACGGGTGCCACGAGTCCACGACCGAGCCGGCGGGCGTCCTAGGGTGGTCGGATGTAGTGAGAAGAGAAGCCCAGAAGTCCATGACACCAGAGCCAGATAACGTCGTGGAGGCCTACGAATGAACAATACGGGCCAGCGGCAGGAATGGGGGGAGGAGGAAGCTGGGCCAACAGTCGCCGTGGTCGACGATCGTCATGAGCACGCATGTAACCAACGTGCACCCACGCCTTCCAAATTCTTGGAGTCGGGTGACCTTATGGAAAGGCACCTTTCCTCACAGCACAATAGGCTAGGAGCCTTTCGTAACACAATTCCTAGCTAGGAGAACTCGTGAGAAATGATGTTCCCGTCTTGGTGTTCCAGTATGTTCGCATCGATACGTCGGTATGGACATCGCTCGTATGCCTTGCAGGATGCAATGAACCACAGCTACACAGAACCTTCAGTTGACAATCTCACCTAGCATCATCCCCGACGCGGCAAGCAATCACGCGGACCCACTCTCCTGCCCTTCCTCCTCGACCTCGAACGCACAGCAGAACGTCTCCCGGTCCAGCAGAATCATCCCCTTCCCGTCCGGCGCCCAGCGCAAGTCCCGCGTCTCGAACTTCTCTGTTGCCATCCACCGTCAGCAGCGCACACAGACAAACCATGCGGAAGTACACTCACGCGCAGGCACGCCAACGCACTCCGCGACCTCCGACTCCCCTCCGTCCTCTGAGCTGGCGCCCTCGGATTCAGCGACCCACTCGTCGCTCCAGAGGTACACGCTCTGGTTCGCGGTTGCGACGGCTAGCCGGCCCGCGCGTCCGGGGTCCGGGTTCCACCGCGCAGCGGTCACCGGCTGGGCGTGCAGCAGGACGGTGCGGAGGTGCGGAACGCCGACTTGCGACTGGGTGCTCTCCGATGTCACGGACGAAGATGGTTGAGAGTCGGAGGAAGGGGCGTGCGGGAAGTCGTAGAGGAGGACGGCGGTGGGGGACGAGCCGGCACGGACGAGGAGGAGCGTGCCGGAGGTGTTGAACGCGAGTTGCGTCGTCCCTGAGGTTTGCGTCGAACTGGAGGATGGAAGGCGGGAAGAGGTAGAGCGAGCGGGAGGCTTGGTTGGTTTTGTCCGGATTTGGGAGGCGGCAGTGGGGAGCGTGAAGGGGGGTTGTATCCTCTCGTCTATGTGAGGACTTTCAGCTCGGGAACAGCGCGCGAGGGAAGAACACGTACAGGAGAGGAAGCCTCTGCCGTGCGTAGCCTCTAGCCATTCAGAGGGTTCTCGCCATATATGCTGCAAAAACATCAGAAGACTGGGCTGTAAATTTATGGGGTTACTCACAACGCCAGCAGGTATTCGAATAGGCATGTCAAGTGTAGCTACAGAATTCCATGTCAGGCTCTCGAGAATGTGGACCTAGGGGTGGGCATTATCAACACAAGAGCATGACTTCAATAACAATGACGCACCTTGTCATCGGACCCGGCTACAGCAAGGAACAGGCCAGAGGGATGCCATGATACTGTTCTGATACCGAATCCTGGGTCTGGTTCTGGCGAGAACGTGCCGACTACGTTCCCCGCCAATGTAACAATGTACAATTTGTACTGCATTCAGACTCGACCATCAGTTCGATCGCGCTGGTGGAGCGTGCGCCACGCACCTCAAGAGGTCCCTCCCATACCGCGAGATAGTTGCCGGTTGGCGAGAGGCATAAGGAGGAGAGAGATCCTGTAGGTAGTGGGAAGTGCTACAGGCACGAACCACGGTTGTAAAGCCAGGAGCGGGACATAGGATGTCATGAAACCGCGCATGGCGCACGGATTGACGGGCGACGCACCCTGACGAGGCGGTAGGCTTCGTGCGCGTCGTATACGCCGAGAGTGTCTTTGGATTTGTGACGCTCCGCAAGCACGAAGTAGCGAGAGTCTTGGCGGAACGCGTAGCCTTCACGAGATTGTATAAGTTAGGGGGATGCAGTGAAACAGCTTGGACGCACCGCGATCGGGATGGATAGGATATTGGATGTACGTTGCGGCGCCGGTGACCAGAGACCACATCGTCACTCGAAGCTACATCCGTACATTCGGGATGGCCGTCAAGCTTGAGCCAGGTAAACG
Organism: Sanguinoderma infundibulare; assembly: GCA_032821775.1. NCBI lineage: Eukaryota > Fungi > Basidiomycota > Agaricomycetes > Polyporales > Polyporaceae > Sanguinoderma > Sanguinoderma infundibulare. The sequence goes on along the minus strand of JAVLRN010000005.1, from coordinate 520,073 downwards.
TGTGCAAGGGTACGTCGGGTACTCACACCCCACTCCGAAAAGCACAATATTGTCCTGCCGTCTGGTGCCCACTCCGCCTTGACAAGCCCCTCCGAGCCTGCCTCTATCCTCGCACTCCACGTCTCGTCTCTCAGTTTGAAGACACTGACCACCCCGGTCTTCGCACACGCACCAAGAACGTACTCCGAATCGCAAGACCATCCTGCGTGCGTGATCCACGCGTTCGAACTGCTCTCTCCGGGCCTCTCTCTCAGAGACGATGGCCCTGCGCTTGAAGCATTTGATAGCGCGGCGGAAGTGGGCGAGGGAGTCGAGTCGACGAGCCAGGTGCGCGCGATCTGAAAAGAGTCCGAGCGACGGATGATGAGGCGGTCTTGAACGGCGGTAAGGAGGAAGTGGGTTCCGGGGCTGAAGGAGACGAGAGAAGCGGTCTGCTTGTAAATTTCTGTGAAGTCCATTGCTTTAGAGAGCGATGGACATTGATGATTGTGGACAGAGAGGCGAAGCTGATGTCCGAGTGGATGAAGAGCAGAAGCGTTGCCCCACGAGGTGTCGCGCCGGCGCCCCGACCCACCCGACGCGCAAGCAAGTGAAGGGGGTGTGGGCGCTTGGACCGGTAGCCCACCTTGCTTGAGCATCATCATCATCACCCCGTGCCAGTCGTTCGGTCATACGAATGAACGCACCCTGAGCTTGACCGAGACCGCTCCTCACAAACACTGCGTGCTGACCTGTCTTCGACAACGACTTACGACCCGCAATGAGCGCAACGATCCAGTCCCGACCCCTTATACCCCACATCCCCACAACCTGCTCGCAATGTTCCGTCTCCCTAGAGTTCCCCGTCCCATCACCCGCTCCTCGACCAGGCACGCTTCTCAGTATCCACTGCTTTAGCTGCCACACCGTCATCACGCACGCCTTCTACCCCAACCAAGTCCCAAGCCAGTATTCGAGCCAGATCAACCTCGCGAGCGGGAGCGGGAACGGGGGCGCGGCGTCGGCTTCGCAAGCGGCGCGGAAAGGGAGGAAGATTGGGACGCAGGAGAAGCCGCTGGAGACGGGATACTATGACTTGCTTGGGGTGCCGGTGGACGCGAGCGCAGAGGATATCAAGAAGGCATATCGTAAGTCCCGATATACGCCTACTCTTTCGTGGCTCGTCTGGTCGTCAATGGGCAGGAAGGAGGGGCCATGGACGCGCCTCCCTCCGGGTTGGCTACGCTGCTGGCATGCGTGCATTCCACATGGTCGCGCCGGTCGTGGGTGAGGCGAGCGAGATGCAGTCCGTCGCGCATGCCAATGACCGACCGAACACCGGTCCCCTTTCTCTCGTCAACTTCTCTTCTCAACCCATGCTAACCTGCTGAAGGGCGACTGGCGATCAAATTCCATCCGGACAAGAACCGCGACGACCCTCACGCAGAAGACCGGTTCAAGGAGATCGCCATCGCATACCAGACCTTGTCCGACCCACAACTCCGACGCAAGTACAATGAATTCGGGCCCAAGGAGGGCGCACCCGAAGGCGGCTTCGTCGATCCGGAAGAGATCTTCGGCACCATCTTCGGCGGCGAACGCTTCGTCCCGATCATTGGCCACATCAGCCTGGCGAGGGACATGAAGGCGGCGCTGCAGGAGGAGGAAGGAGAGGAGGAGGTGCAGCGGGACGCCAAGGGACGCGAGATCCTGAGTCCGGAGGAGAAGGCGAAGCGGGACGAGAAGGCGAGGAAGCAGTCGGCAGAGGTGAGTGTCGGTCGTCGCTCCCATCAGCTGCTCGCGGGTGACCGGCTGTGCGTTCCAGAAAGCGGCCGTGCGCGCGGAGCGCATACAGAAGCTCGTGGAGAACTTGGACCGCAAGATCTCGATATTCACCGAGTCCGCGACGAGCCCGAACGACCCGCAGGTCACGGAGAGCTTCCGAACAATATGCAGGCTGGAGGCGGACGAGCTCAAACAGGAATCGTATGGCGTCGACCTGCTGCATGCTATCGGCTTCGTGTACGCGCAGAAAGGCAAGCAGTATCTTGCGTCCAACCAGACTTTCCTCGGCATGGGCGGTTGGCTACACAACGTACAAGGCAAATACCATGTCTTCAGCGAAACGTATGTTCCAGTATGCGAGTTTGCAAGCGGTTCACATCTGATCGTGCCTTCTCAGCGTGTCGACCTTGCGTGCCGCGATGGAACTCAAGGGCGTCTTTGAACAGATCCAGGCTGCAGAGAAGGCCGGTAACCTGACGCCTGAAGAAAAGCGTCGACTTGAGGAGCAAGCGGCGGAGAAGGGCTTGCAGGCGCTCTTCAAGGCGAGTTGTCCTGCAAAGACTCTATCTAGCGCCGTGCTGACCGTGCTGCGTGTAGGGTACGAAGCTTGAGGTCGAGTCAGTGCTGCGCGAGACATGCGACCGCGTGCTCGAAGATCCGGCCGTCCCCCGGTACAAACTTCAACTGCGGGCAATCGCACTCCAGCTCCTCGGTGAGGCGTACATGGGCGTGGTCAAGGACGAGGATGTGGCACGCGAGGAGTCCGAGTACGTCCGCGTCGAGACGCAGAGCAGCCGGAAGAGGGACTCGTTCCGTCCTACCCCTGCGACACCGACATCATAATGGGAATTTGTCACTGGTGTTTGGTAGAGGGATGTTGTTCTCCATCGCTCGTGTTAGTGTACGCTATCGTTAGTGGTTCGTGAATCGTAGATATGTAGCCATATACGCCTTGACGGACAACATCGCCATTTGCTGTGTTCTACGAATTAGACAAAGCACAGGCTGCACTGACGAGTCATTTTTAAGTGCGAAAGATATACGAGGAGGGCACGGAAGAGCAGACTTGAACCACCCGCTGAATGTTAATTACCCAAATTGGATGATCGATCGGGTCAATTTGAGCTGAGACACGTGGCCGAGATCGAGTCAAGATGGGGCTGTAAAGTGGCTGAACCACGCATCGCTCGGCCTCGCTTGTCCCTTCTTCCACCACCATCTAGACGTCCCATGGCCTCGACAGCAGACGAAAAGTTCGAACTCATCACCCGTAGACTAGAAGAGGTCCTCGGCGGGGACTCGATCAAGGCCATTTTGGCCGAGGGCAGAGCACCCAAGTGCTACTGGGGTACGGGATTCTATCCTTCTTTCTCTCCTCTTTCCCAAGGTTAAAAATTGTTACAATAGGAACTGCACCCACAGGCCGCCGTATGTTTTCGATCAGACATGCTCTCAGGTCCTTGTTTCGCTTAATGGTTCTTGTCTAGCTCATATTGGTTACTTCGTCCCCCTCACCAAGATTGCCGATTTCCTCCGCGCAGGCGTGGAAGTTATCGTTCTGCTAGCCGGTACAGCGCATTGTAGCATGCTTGGTAGCCTCTCCTTACTTACCAATTGATCTTTTGCTCCAGATGTCCACGCTTTCTTAGACAACCTCAAGGCTCCCCTGGAGCTCGTGGCGCATCGAACACAGTACTACAGGAAGGTCCTGCTCGCGGTGTTCACCTCACTGGGCATTCCTACCTCGAGGCTCCGCTTCGTGGAGGGATCGTCCTACGAGTTGACCAAGGAGTACAACCTTGACAACTACAAGCTCTGCGCGCTCGTGACCGAACACGACGCCAAGAAGGCCGGGGCGGAAGTCGTAAAACAGGTCGAGAGTCCGCTCCTCAGCGGCCTCCTCTACCCCAACCTGCAGGCTCTCGACGAGCAGTACCTCGACGTCGACTTCCAGTTCGGCGGCGTCGACCAGGTTCGCACTCACTCGCTCGAGGCCCTGCTGGCAGCACAGACCGCTGATAAGACGCGTTTCATCACAGAGGAAAATCTTCACGTTCGCGGAGCTCTACCTTCCCCGCCTCGGGTACCGCAAACGCGCGCACCTGATGAACCCGATGGTGCCCGGCCTCGGGGGCGGCAAGATGTCGTCCTCGGACCCCAACTCCAAGATCGACTTCCTCGACCCGCCCGAGGCCGTCCGCCGCAAGATCAAGGCCGCCTTCTGCGAGGAGGGCAACACCGACCAGAACGGCGTCCTCGCCTTCGTCCAGGCCGTGCTCATGCCCATCAGCGAGCTCCGCGTCGAGCGCCTCCAGGGCAAGACCGGCGTCGACGCCGAAGAGGGCGCCCACGCTGTCGGCTCCCAGGCGCCGTTCGTCCTCGACGGCGCCCCGGACGGCACCATCTTCTCGATCTCCCGCAAGGAGGAGCACGGCGGGCCGCTGCACTACAGCGACTTCGACGCGCTCAAGGCGGACTTTGCGGAGAGGAGGGTGCACCCGAAGGACCTGAAGACGGCGGTGGCGGACACGATCGTGAAGCTGCTGGACCCGATCCGGAAGATGTTCGAGGAGGACGAGGAGTGGCAGCGGATCGAGAAGCTCGCATACCCGGACCCGAACGCGAAGGCGGACAAGAAGAAGAAGGTGGGAAGGCGTTTCCTCGTTTTCTGTTCCGTTCTTTTTTGTCGGAAGTGAACTGGCTGGCGAATCGAATATGAATCTTTTCGTTCCAGGTCAAAGTGTACCACCCCCCACCGCCGGGCAAGGGCAAGAACGAGAAGGCTACTGCTGACGGCACGGCGAATGGGCTCGTTACCGAGGACGGGTCCGCCGTCCCTGAAGCACCAGAAGATGGCGCGCATTCGGCCGCAGAGGCGGCGAAGCAGGAGGGCTCGTGATGGTGGAGGAGAGGAGATGTGCATTCGCTGTAGCCGTGTCCGAGAAATTGTATCCTTACCGTTGGTCGTCGATATACCATGCAGCGTTCCAGTGGTGACCGGCGCTGTTTTATCCGGCCGAGCCGCTTGCCGCGATGTGGATAGATGGCTACAGGTAATGAGGTTGTAACTCATTGCCCAATCGAAAACGCAAACATGCACATGTGTGGGCACCTGGGACCAGCAGACAGCCGATGATCGTCGATGTTTCCCACTAATTACATGGGGATCGGGTTAAACTTTGCGTGTACTTGCTTGAAGTTGAGCCGTCAGCATGTCGTTAAGCAGACTCGGGCGGCATTGACGAGTAAGAAATGAAGCCGATGGCCCTCGACATGCTGCGCATAGCGGACGCCGAGTACGACGCGTCTGTGACCATGCCCTCGTCCCAGTTCGGCCGCATCGTCCGCGATCTCTCCCTGCTCGGCGAGTCTATCCGGATCGAGGTCTCCAAGGAGGGCATCCGATTCGTGGGCGACGGCGAGGCCGCCGATGGGAAGATTCACCTCAAGCCATCAGGCGAGGACGAGGAGGGGGAAGAGCCGGGAGACGAAGAGAGTGCAGATGTGTCGGAAGGGGAGGGCGGGAATAAGAATATCAAAAAGGAGGGGGCGAGGGAGGAGAACGGTGAAGCTGTCGAGATGAACGGCGTGGACGATGAGGATGAGGAGGCCAAGGGCGAGTTCAAGCTGACGAAGCGCAAGGACGAGGACGAGGATTCCGAGGGCTCAAGCAAGAATGGCGGTGATCTCCACCGCCGTCGCTGGTGAGTGAGGTCCGTCGAGTCTTGACGTCGATCTCCGTCAGTCTAGCATGCTGCGAGTCGGTCATCTTGTATGCGCTTACATGAGACTTGAGCTTGAACGAAGATGGCTTGACTAGAGCCTGGCCCAATCGCTCCGCACTTCCATATATACGCCACATCCGATGAGGGCACGATGAAACGGCCTGACGTCGTACATGTGGACGAGACTTCTGATGGCAGGACCTGGCTGACATTTATGCCGCTGCAAGCGGGCAAATGCCAGCGGGGCGGAGCGAGCGTCTGAGTTACCAAATCTGGCCAACCATCCTGCAATGAGTGGCTCCGTCCATCGTGGACTGGTGGTGGAATTGAGAACGGAAGAACGGATCTGATTGGACTGACTTACGCTACGGTAAATAGTTGAGGTAAATACCCTCGCCAAAAGTAATGTAAACTAACCCGAAAAGGGAAAGAAATGCAATGCGAAAGATAGGAAGGGAGAGAAAGGGTGGAAGGCGAACGCTGCGGTATGAATCACGATGCACACATGGAGGCTCGTTACACAAAATGCACCCCAATGCGCGTAGCCAAACGAATTTGATGGTGGTTGCGAGCCACGCGTGCTAGCCATTCGGGCGTGCGCCACCCGGTCCCGCGAGTCGCACGCGCGTCAGCGCCACCAGGACCAGCGCCCCGAAACCAATCGAATCAAACCCCCGTTTGCGCACATCCCGCGCGCGATGGCGCAGGAACACCTGGTTTATTGGTTTCAGCGGACGGAGCGAATGCTTTCTAGGCAAATGCGAGAAGATCCGTTATGATGAGTAAGTATTCCATGGATACAGCAGGAGACCGACGTCCATGAGGAACAGGATTGAGCCCCCCCCCCATTCGTCGTCTGAGTACTAGTACTGAGGGCGAGCGGCGATGTACAACGTCTGTCATGCAGGTCGAACGAGAGTGTTATACGTAGAGAGAGAGATAGACGCGAAACGAAAGAAACGACCGAGAAGGCGAAATTGCCTGGTATACAAAACAGGATGGGCGATCAGCCCAAACTTCAGTCCCACAACTCTCCGCTCACCCGGCACCCGCAGTACAGCACATGCATAACACCACCGGGGCTCCCGCATCCGTCTAATCCCGCAAGCGACACGCGCCGTGATGACAGCTGAAGTCGGGGCTCGTGCAGCTCACGATGAGGAAGTCACTCTTTGGCCGCCACTTGGGCACCTCGTGCTCCTTCGGCGCGCCGTACTTTGAGATGTCGATGATCGTGGGCAGCGGGCAGCCGATGAAGTACTCCTGCGCATCGCGCGAGAGCGCCGGTCGGAGATGCGGCAGGACGGGCTTGATGCGCTCCGAGACGAGCTCGTGAGTACCGTCGGCGTACGACCTGTCATCAGCGGGTGGGCGCGCCGTGGACGCGGATGGTTAGCGAGCGGACAATTGCGGCGGAAATGAAAGTTATGCAACAGGCGCGGGGATGGGCGAATTCCAACGGGCGTGTCACGGAGAGAACGGCGGCGAAGGAGGGGCATGTGAAAGCATGACGCACATGAAGGTGTAAGCCCAGCCGAGGAGAAGCTCCTTCGCGTGCGTGCCCCAGTCGCGACGCGTATGGGTGGTCATCTTGGCCTTCGTGAAGTCGAGCTTCGCGAGCAGGGAAGTCTTCTTCTTGTCCCGCGCCGGGTCGTGCTTGTACCCATGACGCTGAGAAGAAAGCGGACGGATGAGCGATTGGATTAGGGGGCGCAGAAGGAGACGGAGACGGGATGTGAGACGTACTTGGCCAGCGATCCAGTGCGCAGTCTCGTGCACGATGCCCGCGAGAAGGAAGAAAGACGCGACGGACTTGTCGTTCTCGTCGTCCCCGTCGATGGCTTCCTTCAGTGCCTGGTGGACGGCCCACGGCAAGAATATCTGCGAGCTTTGTTCTCAGCACGAATGTAGATCGCCGCGGACGGCAGCCGTTCATACGCACGCAGTTCACGGGGTCCAACTGCGCGGCGCTCCCGTTCGTGTTCCCCGAGCTAACGCTCTGCTGCTCCACGTCCTGGAAGAGGCCCCATGGATGCATCGGGCCCTGCGCGAAGACGATGATTGGGGGGTTCGCGAGCATGGCTTGCACGTTGCGGTCGAGTTCGGAGCCCTGGAAGCCGCCGGGCGTGCGGGGCTCAACGCCCTCGAATGCGGTCGCGTACGCGTAGCGGGCGTGAGAGGCCCCGTCCGATATGGAGGCCATGAACCCGTAGAAGCGTGCAGCAATGTCCGCGACGGGGGACACGACGGGGCGGTAGTGCTTGAAGTCGCGCGAGGCGTAGACCTTGATGTCCGGGAGCGTCATCGTGGCGATGGTATGCGGCCTTGGGCTCGTTGGAGGGTCGGGGAGGAGGAACCGGGGAGAGGATGGTGGGCGAGAGGGAGAGCAGGAAAGGCAGGCCGGGATGAAGGGGCCTAGAGCAGGGTGGCGATATGAGGTGCGTAATCGTATGAGCCTATGATGAAAGAAAGTCTCCAGCGACTAGGAACGCGAGAAGGCCAATAGGACGGTGGAGGACTGTCACTTCTTCGTCCAATGGTGTCTACGTACCTCGTCCCCCGAATATTTGATGGCACTACGCATGCACGCCCGCGCGTTCTGAATAGCCGACGGTGTAGCCGCGCTCGCTAGGGAGAACCGCGCCGTCATAGGCCGTCATCGTGAGTGGACGGTGTCGCGAAATGAAAGAGAGGATGGCCTGTACTGCGGGTCACTAGGTGAGGCCATGCGAGTGGGTCCGATCACCGAAAACTCTAAACGCCGGCCATCAATGAATAGGAACGCTTCCCCATTTTGTCCAATGCCGCGGCCGCAATAGCCGGTGGAGATTCTCGGGAGCGGCCAAGAAGAGACGAATCTCATTCAAATCTGGGGCTTCCCGCACCTGTTAGACTAGGTTGGACTGATCCCGTCCGTGGCCACTGGTCCCGGTGGTTCGGGCGTACCATTTATGCCCGAGGCCCGGGCCAGATTCGCCCTTGCACTGAAGGATAGCATGCTTGAAGGGGTTGCACTTCCACCGTTCAGTATGCGAGCTCGAGTTCAGTCTGGAGTGGACGCAATCCACCCACCACGATCCGACGCAGGTTGTGCATAAGCTGCTCCCATGGCGACTCAATGTCCGCCTTATCAGCTTGACTTGTCCTTTCGACGCCGAGTCGTCTCGCACCGGGACTGACTGCAAACATCAAAATGAAGCGCGCCTCCTCCTCCGATAGTACTCACATGACTTGCCTTCACGGTCTGAATAAAAGTGAGCGTGAGGCGCCACCGAACGCGGAAGATAACTAACGAATGGGACGCCGTTCAGTCTGTCTGTGTCGCAAAGCCGCGCAAGCAATGTAGGTTCCCAAGATCTCAAGCCTGAAGCTGCATGTCAGTTCGTCTCAAGTGGCTGAAGTGATGGAACCACAGCGGGACAGATACGCACAGATTTAGATGCTGGGAACCAATGAGGCCTCCAATGGCCTCCTCTTCCCCTTGAAAGGGACCACATACATGGCGCGTTTCAGTGGCATGCCATGAAAGAAATCCTCGGTGGCCTCAACGAGATGGCCAGGCCCATGCTTGGCCTATGCGGAGACTTTGCAGTCAGAGACAACAAGTCCAGACAACAAGTCCAGCTGATAAGGCGGACGTTGAATCACCTTCCGGATATGGGATAGGGCGCTTATGCACAGCCGGCGTCGGATGGTGGTGGTGGATTGCGTCCACTTTGAAGCTGTCAGCAGCTGCTCCGAACCACCCCTTGTCTACAACGACATCCGTCGACCAAATTGCGGCCGGTGGGATGCCATCCATGGGAAATCTGGTTTCACTGGAGCTGACTCCGAGTCCTTCCTCGGAGATCCCTTGTTCTCAAACTCCCGACTGGATTTTTCGAGCCATGCCAGCCGGCTGTGATCTGTCTGTATGTTCATTCGTCATTTCATTGAGTATATTTCAAATGCTGACCGATAATTTTCACAGGCGTGTATATGCATTCTTTGCGTCAATCGCTCGCCATGTCAGTTGGTCCAGCGTACTGCGTACTAGATCTGTTCTGTCACTGACACACCTTTGTGATGTTCTCACGCAAGCACATATTCTCGGTGCATAAACTAACCATTCCCCGATCGCAATATGCGTCGTCTCCGACTTTGTCGGGCTTAAGTCGTTCAGTTCTTTCCTCTCTGCCACGACCTGCTGATCCAAATTCTGAGCTGCGGTGTATGCGCCTTACTAATGTCAGAGTGTCGCCAGTTGCTTCGTAAGGTCTCCAAAACAACGAGACACGGAACTTAAATGCACGCATAAAAGAAGCCTTCGACCACCAAAGCCATTCTCGTCACCACTCTTATTCCTTTTCGCCGCTCTCTGTAGGAATCGCCCGTCCTCAATTCCACACGCATCATGTCCGCACCGGCTCAGCACAAGTCCTTGTTCCTCGAATCCAAGCTTGGCGAGTTCGCTGTCAGGTCGACAGAAACTCCGAAGCCTGGACCGGACGAAATACTGGTCAAGATCGAGGCGACCGCGCTCAACCCCGTGGACTGGAAGATTCAGGCTATGGGTTATTTCGTCGAACGGTACCCTACGGTGCTGGGATTTGACGCTGCAGGTTCTGTTATACAGCTCGGAGAGAACGTACCGGCTTCGTCCTTCGCTGTCGGTGACCGCGTGTAAGTGACCCCATTACGTAGTGTGTATCTATTGGACGCTCACAACACGCTGACCTTAGGATTGTCCAAGGCTGGGTTGATGCCGTCAAGCAGACGACAATTGGCACGTTCACGCAATATTTCGTTCTTCCCTACACGTTCGCAGCTAAGGCAAGTACCATGCTCGTTCGACTGTCAGGTGGATAGGATCATTAAGTGCTCTGACCCGCAGATACCTGCCGCTTTGTCGTTCGAAGACGCCGCCACCTTACCTACTGGTATTGCGACGGCCAGCTTCCCTCTCTTCAACCAAGACAAGTCCGCACCGTCTGCCAGGCTGACGGCGCCATGGATCGAAGGTGGCCGCGGCAAGTACGCCGGCAAGCCGTTCATCGTGCTCGCAGGCGCAACTTCTGTGGGCCAATTCGGTTCGTATCTTACTCGTTCAACGATACCCGATGCTTATCGATGCTAACGCGCATTCTACAGTGATCCAAGTTGCCCGCCTCTCCGGCTTCTCTCCGATCATCACGACCGCGTCCCCGCACAACGCGTCCTTGCTACAGACCCTGGGCGCGACGCACGTCCTCGACCGCAAGCTCCCCTCCGACCAGCTCATCGTGGAAGCGACGAAGATCGCCGGAGGTCCCTTCGAGGTCGTCTACGATGCGGTCTCCACCCCCGAGACCCAATCTATCGGGTATGCCCTGACAGCGCAGGGAGGGGACTTCGTGACCGTCCAGCCTGCCGACACCGAGCTGCAAGAGAAGGCGAAGAAGGAAGGGAAAGCCGTGCATATGGCTCATGGGCTCTTCAGGACGGAAGTGAATCACGAGATCGGCCGAACGTTGCTCGAGGCACTGCCTGCGTTGCTCGAGAATGGCGATATCAAGGTGGGTTGTCCTCGGAGATCCGTGGGTACTGGACTCATCTCGTTGCACAGCCAAACCGTACGGAGATCCTGCCTGGAGGCCTGAACGGCATCGTCGGAGGGCTACAGCGCTTGAAGAATAACGAGGTCAGCGGAGTGAAGTTGGTTGTCCGCCCGCAAGAGACGGCGTGAAAGTTGTACCGTTATAGATCCAATATCGTACACCAAGCATTGGTTGTTTCGATGGTATATGAGTCGTGGAGGGTGGAGGAAACCGTAGGTGAGCCGCTGCTTTCGGACAAATCTCCGGATGCTGGCCCCGCGCCTACGTGCGAGAAGCTGTCTGGAAAGGACACTGGTATGCTGCGATGCGTCAATCTGCCAGAATTGCCCAGCCTCGCTGGTGGACATCCTGTGCGATACTTAAGTAGGTCATCGCCCTCGACTCTTCTCCCCACCACGTACTCGTCCAACTTACCTCTGCGATGTCTTCAGGCACCTTTGCCCAGTCTGCAGCTGATCAGGTCACCGAGTATGTGCCGCTCACCTGTTGTCCCAATGCAGCACCGCTGATGAAGAACTGAACGTTCAATGTATTAAGCAACCGTTGCTTCTGGGCTAGTGGAGGTCTGTTCAGGACTACGCGGACAAAGACGACACATCGAACTGACAAGTCGCCCTCTCGTTCAGCGTTGTTTATCTACGAATACACGATCACCCTCGACACCGAGATCAACTTTTTCTGGACACGGAAGGGCCTTGGCTCCGCTCTATTCTTGCTCAACAGATACCTCCCCCTATTTTTGGCTGTGTACAACATAGTTGTGACCCTGCACTTCGCGCCTGATAGTATGGTAAGTCAGTCTTCTTTGAGTAAGACGCTGGGTTCCATTATATGACGAGAATCACAGGGGTATGGTGACGAATTTTGACAGCAAGCCACATCTTTAACACTGATATTGTCCACGGTAGCAGTCAGATTTTTCTATGCATGTATCAGGTTGCAGACCTGGCGGAATTTCCGGTCTGGGCTGGTGAGTATATTTACGAAGGACGGACTTCGGGCCAAATAACTTGGAGGCTTACCACAGCAGTAAAGCGGTAGCGAGTGTGCGTACCTTCGTAGTGTGCGCCGGGTCCAAGCTACGGAAGTGGTCGGCAGCAGCGGTGGTGTTTGCCCTTAACATGGTGCCTCTGGGTCTCAATATCTATGTGAGTACTTCCCAACAGACAGAATCTTCAAGACTGGATGTTAATGCGATATTAGTCAAATTTTGCGCCATTCGTTCCCTCACCGGACATAGTGAGGTGTGTTGTGTCTTGCGTCAGTCACCTCACCCAGCTATTTATTCACCTCTTGGATGTCCAATCGTCAGCGGTATGCGACTGCTCGCGTTTCAGCATTGTTTATTGAATATTCACATGTTCCTATTGCAGCAACCACTGCCTCCAGAACATGCCTTATCGCGGCTGACACAATTGTCATGTGTGTCTGCTGGCATGGAATGTACCAACAAAGCAAGTTGTTCCGCCAAGTCTTCGATGTTTCTGGACCGACTTGGCACAGTAACGAGACTCGGAGATCTTATGCATGCATTTTACTACAAGATGGTCAGGAAAGCATGCAACCGCTTGGCATTGAACACGTTATATTCACCACTACTCTTTCAGGCATGGTATACTTTCTGTAAGAAAGATGGGTTTGTGCGCTTGACAGCATTCCTAAAACTGTTAACAGCGTGCTCATTCCCCTCAACATCGCCCATCTGCTGTTCACTGTATTCTCGGTATGTCGACGATTCCGAACGCTAGCTGCGCTATGTGTAGTGCTGATGCAATCTCCGTGAACTTTAGATATTTAGCTTCTTCCCCGGATATCCTGTCAGCGCTGTTACACTATTCACCAACCCGTAAGTATGTCGTCTCCATGGGACAATGGCCCACGCACTGACACATTGTCTGCTGGCGGTTTATTGCAGTATTACTGCCATTCTGGTCTCTAGGTTCTTGGTACACCTCCAGGAGGTAAATGTCGCATCGGGCCCATCGTTTCCATCCTCTTTGGAAACAGATATGGTTTTTCCGAGACGACACAGCATATCGGACACCGAAGGAGGATGACAGACTGAACACCTGTCGGATGACGCCAGTGTGAATGTGGACGTGGGCGGAGAGGCGAGGGATGGACAAGGTGATGCACGAGTTACAACAACTGTAACTGTTTAGAGGGAATAACCGAGTAAAGCTGACAGTAATTTGACCGTTATTGATGTACACCGTTGGCCTGCCGCCGCCGGCTCGGACTCATCAATGGTGATGATTGCTGCATACTTAGGTCTGTACGTCTCGTCGATGCTGGCAAATAAATAATCGAACACCGTCAAAGTTCAACAGGCGAACACTGTACCGGACATGAACATACCTTGCATCGTGCACCGTGGATCAGCCCCGCCTTTCTGAACCAAACCGACCGAACATTGAGTTGCTCACATCATGCTACTTTATGTCCGGAGGACCCCACTGACTCGTCATACCTCGCTCCCCCTCTCGCCGGTGTTGGCAATTTCGGAGATCAGTCCCTCAGAGAGATGGCCACTACAGCCGCTTCAGGTTCGCGGGCTATATGAGCAAGTCAAAGGAAGCAGATAGAGCAAAAGGGATGAGGCCGCCGTCGAGAGTACTGCATGCGAAGGTCGGGAGGCGATAGCAATCGAACAGTGTTGCAAGAGGCACGAGGTCGAGCGAGAGTCGACAAAGAGCAATTGAAGAGGTGTATTCACGTACTGCTGGTCTTTAAATGACGGTCTACACAGCAACAGGAGCTGTCAGAATGAATAACGCAGGAGAGGACATACTCAGGAAGGACGGAGGACACTATACGTCACCGTGGCCCAATGGGCGGGCAAAAAAGTATATTCGAATGACAATATTAAGGTAGGTTTCCTTAGAAAATAGTCCATCAGTTCATGGCTAAGCTCAACTCTTGATACAGACGGATATCCAACCTGGTCGGAGGGCCAGAGCACTGGTACTTGCTAAAGTTAAGAAAATTTGACGCTGCGACGAGGCGAATAGCATTAGTGCATATACTCGGTAGCAGCTCATCCTCATATGCACAATTTGTGCATAATGCTGGATGGGGTGGGGGGATGGACGGCCGTGGATAGACCGGATCGTGTGGTTGTCAAGCGAAGAGCAGGTCACGGTGGCGCCCAACTGGTATCCTGCAGTACTACTTTGAACTACAACCGCCATCCCACCGCTTCAGCTGCTCAGCTTGCCTCTCGCATCCCAATCTCTACCACATACACTGTCAACCTTCAACTTCCTCAGCTACCCACCGGTGCCTAACACCCATTCATCCAGGCGTTGTTGCAGTCGCATTTTGGGCATCCCATCTTTCCAGGTGCCGATCGAGGTTATGGCCGCCTCTGGCGAGGAAAGTTCAGGATTCCGGCCCCGACGGATCGCATTCAGCTGGCATAGTATGATCTCCTGCATACACTAGCTCTGGTGCAATTGGGATGACTAGGTACGCCCACCGCACACCATCTGCCATCATGGACACTCCACTACAACTTCCACGGTGATGTAGCTGTAAAGCTACGCACGGAGACTCTGGGAGCCGGAGCACGAGCAACTTAGGCTCACCACGTGTATCGTCGCCCCGCCATTCTGAGCGTTTTTGTTGCTTCTTCGACCGGTATTTTGCTGAGTTGCGCCCGTCCGGCGACGTGGTGTTGCTTTTTGCGATATGTGAGTCTCGATGATTGCACCAGCCGGTCCAGGTTGAATAGTTCGTCTGTCGTTGGGCGACCTTTTTACCGTGGATCGACTGGTTCCCGCGTTTGGATCGGGGAATGTTACGAGGAGATGGTTTGTTAAAAGCAAGCCTGATATCGAGACTGGCCGAACGATTAGGGCAACGACTATCCTCCCAACGAACAGTGCTGTGCCCCACGGCGTTAGATTGTCGTGCTTTTGGTAGGAATGAGCGTTGATGGACTTCGAGCTAATCATTATATTACCTCGTGGAGCTGTTGAACCAGACGTGGTTGACATTTCCACACGAGAGGGTGTCGAGGAAATATGGGATGTAGCGTCGAGATGGTGGCGCTTTCAGGGCACAATCGTGCGGTGCGGCGCAACTCACGGGCTCGTGTACTGGTACGTAATACTTACGTGCGCCGTCACCGAGAATAGCATGTCCGGATGCGCACCCGAAGTGAGGTCAAGTCATTTTACCCTGTTTGATCGCATTCCCAAATCAGAGACAGGTGCTGCAGCGGGTATATAAAGGCTCCCGCCCGCCCTCCCGACTCCCTCCCGACTCCCTCACTCTCCTCTTGCCCACCAACATCCTGGAGATCGTTCGTGTGGAGGCAATAGAGAACACACGTTCTTTTGCCTGACTTGCGAGCATACCTCAAGGACCGCAACTTCCCTGCAAGATCCTCCAAACCGTGCAACTCCACCATCGCCCGTGCAAGATTTGACCTGCTATCGTCATCACGCTCCTTCGCCTTCCTTCAAGATGCAGTCATCCGCCAGCAAGCCCAAGAAGATCCACCATGCGCGTGCACCATCGCTTTCGTTCTCGTCCCTTTCCTTTCCTTCAGATAGACAGTTCCCTCTTTATGCCCATTACAACTCCCAATCTTCTCAGCGTGCTCCAAGGATCCGCTGCAACACCACCCACATCATCCCGTCTCGTCGACGAGATCTGATGGTACGTGTGCTGCTCTGCAATGCCTCGCTCGCTTTCGTTTTGTATGGCTGACGTGCATCAAGCAAACTGTCGACCATCGCTACTCTTCAAAACGCCTAAGGCGATCTAGCTTCGCACTAGTACGTCTTACCCATTTTCTATCCTCTCTCTGTAGGTAACGTCCGTGTGCTTCAAGTCGGACATATCTGAGTTGGACGAGGACGAAATCGAATTCGAGATATCGCCAATCCTCCCCTCGACGCCCCACTCCGACGCCTGCTCCAGCACAACCGCCCGAAGCGTCAAGTTACGTATGAAGACCGCCTTTGCCGTTCGTCCCATTTATATCTCTACCATTGCGCGCTATTGTTGACAGTCTGCAAAAGCACCTCACCCGCACCGTGAAGACCAAATTCAACCGCTCAAGTCGATCCAAGATCTACATTGTTGAACCCGCCAGCAGCACGAGCAAGTTTGACCTCTTGTAAAACCGAGCCTGGGCGTCCGTCGAAGTATGCCGAAGTACCGTATTGTACAGTATCTGTCCTGCACCATAGCCGCGTTATATATCGTCATAGAGCCCATTAATCCATCGCTCTCAGTTCTTCAGTGCGCCAGGCTGTCCCCTGGGCCGCCGTTGAGATTGTGAAGGTGATTTTAAGTTACGCTGCATTTTGTTCGACAACACCATAAGGGGACATATCTCGTGAAAATGGCTCCGAAAAGTTGGTCAGAGCTCTGAGCGCCGTGCACAAACCGTGCGCGCTTCGTGACCTTCTCGCCCATGTCTTTCGTCCAAGCCCTCGGACGACAAGCACGCCTCACCGCCTACTTCTGGGCACCCCGACGATGCCTCGCCAGCCAGAGCACGCCCGCCGCGGTGCAGGCGACCGCGCCCGACTCCTCCCCCAGCTCCAGCCCACCAGCACAAAAGTCCGGCGGAGGTGAGCACGCACACGTCTACTCGCCCTCGCCCTCGTCCTCCGCGCGAACTGAACGCAAACCGTACAGGCCCTAAGGCCGTCTCGTCCTGCCCGGAAAACATGGTCATGCAGGGCCTCAACTACCTCAAGGGCCAGCCCGAGGTCGTCGCGCAGGCGGACGACGCGTACCCGCCGTGGCTCTGGACGCTGCTCGACAGCAGGGAGCTGCCCGACGACGGGCCGGGGGGCCTCGCGGAGAAGAGGCGGCTGCGGAAGGCGAACAGGCAGCGGATACGGGATCAGAACTTCATGAAGACGCAGTGACGAGTGTTTGGCCGGGGGGAGGGGGAGAGGGGGAACGGAGTTTGGGCTCGTTGGTGCGTGCGATTCCGTGTCGTGTCGTGTTGCGTGCGTTCTCACATGCGGGCGTGCGTGCAGCTAGTTACGTGTATTCCCCGCTGCTAATGGCTAATCTCTCTGCTTCCATGCTTCACGGCGTTGTCTGCATGGCGTTGTCTGCACAATATCATTCTGAGGCTGAAGCTTGATCACACGACTCGGTGAAGGCCAGACAAGGTCGGGACAACTGGGCACACATGGAAGATGACAGTGATTGACCAAGCAATAGAACACGAACGTGTACGTGTACGCTACGTCTACATCCCGACTTCTATTTCGTCGACAACGTCAAGGTGTCATCAATCTTCAACCTAGGCAGGGAACGTCCCAAGCGTGAACAGAGTCTGTTTTTGCTTCCCCTTCCCCTTCTTCTTGCTACTCGCGCCCCCGCCAGCACCAGCCGTATCTCCATCCTGCTCCCCCGGGGTGTTCGACCCGCTACCGCCGCTCTCGCCTCCCCACGCCGCCTGAGTGGGAGCACTGACGCCTAAAATCTTTCGTAACGACTGGTTCCCGCTGACGGCGCTCTTCGGCACCCGAGCCGCGTTGCTCGTTGGAAGCTCGGGGAACGCAGATTTTGAGAACACGGCGGGGGCGGCCTTCGACCTCGCCCCAGGTCCGGGGACGGAAGTCGGAGTGCGTACGGCGGGGGCGGGAGATGATGCAGCCGCCGCTGCGCTAGTGGATGCCCAAGGGGTCGTACGTTGAGCCTGGCGGAAGGGCGTCGAGCCAGAAGGACCGGCCCCACCGGAGCCCTGCAAAGGGGGGAACGCGTTCGCAGGTGGGGCCGCGCGCGGGACGGGCGCAGAACTCGTTGCGGCAACGGGGGTCGAAGCAGCGGCACGCGCGACGCGATCCCACAGCTGGCGCGACGACTGGGCGGATGACCTCGTCGCCGTCGAGTGCTTGGCGTTTAGGACGCGGCCGCTCGTCACGCCCGCCCACTCCGAGCCTGTCGTCGTCGGGACGAGCTCCGGGAACTGGTTCCGTTGCTACGCGATGTAAAGCAAAAGTGATGCAGGGGCAAAGAGAGAAGAGCTCGGTTAGCATGCCGTTCTTGCAAACTCAATTGTCACCAGCCGTCGGCAAGCGACGCTGGCAGGGGAAGTGACGCACCTCGACCTTGAACCCGTTCCAGGCGGTGAGCAGATCTCGCTTCTTGTCTTCCTCCTCCACGAGGTCGACGAGCGTGTTCACGATGCTTGCCGTGCCGTCCAGGTTCCGGTCGAGGATGTTCCACACCGTCGAGATGAGGTCGCGCGCTCCGGACTCGGACGCACGGTACGAGCGGATCGCCGCCTTGACTGCCGGGACGGCGGTAGTTGGATTGGGCGCGAGAGTCGCTAGCCGCGACACGAGCGCGGTCAGTCTGGGATCTGCGTCGTCCGGCTCAGGGGAGGGAGTCTGTCGGCGACTGGGCTGCTGACTTGGGCTGTCGGTCGTGAGATTACCGCCGAACGCCTCTCGCCGTCGCGCTCCTGCAGCCTGGGGCCGCGACGGACCGCCCGATGGGGCAGTCGCAGCGTGCGGTGGGGGTTCGCGTTCCCTCTCGCGATCGCCTCTGTCACGACGGCCACGTCGTCCGGCTCCCCCTCCGACCTCCTCGAATTCGAATTGCGCGTCGACGCGGCGCGCGTCTCGTTTGTCGCGGGCGGACATCTCCGCGCCGTGCTCCTCGACCTGGTGTGCCTTGAGGTCGATCGCGGAGCCGAACACGACGAATTTGCGGGCCAGGCATTCAGCGCGCCTGCACGGGAAGTGTGCACGCATGAAATGCTCCTCCTGCGCGATCAGGCCGATGTGTCAGAAAAGCTGCCGCAACAAGACAACGACCCTGCCGCAGCTCGGGTAGACTCACTAGTGCCTCGTAGTTGCGGAAGCTGAATAGGTATGGGAGAGATGGAATGAATTACATCGTACACAGGCGCTGGGGCTCGGGAGACTCACTATTGGTCCTTTATCTCATTACGTTTGCACACGAAGCACTCCTCGTGCTTCTCGCGCATGTGCGCGTAGAGCTCGTCGTCCCCGAAGAAGCACTCGCGACAGAACTCACAGAGCGGGTGGATGCCGCCCTCGATCTGCTGTTGCTGCTTGTTGTCGCGCCGGTGGGCGCGGGCCATGGACGGGACGTGGACAGGAAGGACGTTGGGGTCGTAGAGGGCGTGCTCATGGGCGAAGACTTTCTTGAAGCGTATGCATACATCACTGATGGAGGGTCGATATACGTACATGCTCGACCGGAGTGGTGCGATGGACGAGACTTACCACATGAGTTTGCCGTGCGTGGCACGGGTGTGCAGCTTGAGGTCACTCCAGCCGTTGCCGATGAAATCGCATTGGGAGTCGGGACAATTGAAGCGGAGGAGGATTAGGGTTTCCTCCATCATCTCCGGCGTCTCGAAGGAGATGGACAGTTTTGCGTCCTTGTAAGGGACGTTTTCGGGCGTGAAGGAGGCCCATGGCGCGTCGGCGGACGTGGTGAAAATCACGGAAGGTTGGGGTTCCTGGCGTTAGCGCGACAGCGGGGATTCAGGCTCGGGCTTTACGTGTTGGGCTGGTGACAGCGAAGGCGCACCTTGCAGAACGTGCACTCGGTCTTTTTGTAGAGCGCGCGGAGGCGCAGGGCGCAGACGTGGCACGTCCTGTGGTTGCAAGCGGACACGGACCAATACTTGACGGGCTCGGCGCAGATCCAGCAGACGGCGCCATCGTCGACCGCCGCTCTGGCGGTTGTGTTCGCGTCGTCTGCGACGGCTTCTGAGCTTCCTGGCTTGTCCGCTTCGTTCTGGGCAGCAGGAGCAGGGACGCTGTCAGGCTTGGGGTTCTGGGGAGGATCGTGCGGAGGGCCGTGCTTCGCTGCGCCTCCACGGCCCCGACGGCCCTTGTTGCCTCCGCGGCCGCGATTGTTCGCGGGACGAGTGTGGGTCGTTGCGATTGCGGTGGCCATGTTAGCGGTGTGCAGAAGACGAGTGCAAGAGGGGGACGATGAGGAGAGGATTGGAGAGAGCAGCGAGCAGCCTGCGATCGGACACAAGTAACGGGCATGACTGAGCGGAGGCGCTGCCGGGTGACGGGTCGCGGGGCCGAGGACAGAGTTGCCAAATGGGGGATGGTAGGATGGGCATGGGGTGGGAGGAGATGGGCTCCAGGAGACCGGCAGGCTCGCGATGGACGACAGAGCGAGATTCAGATTCATCAGCCAGGGACGCACAGCATGCACAGTCGCAAGCCCGTCGCCGAATGGGCACTCCCCATCACTCCAGAAATCGGGAGGAATTAATCAGAAATACAATATGCGACCCACGGCGACCCCGCCCTCCTCGTACTTATACAATAGCCCCCTCCATGGCCCGAGCTTCCCCGTTTGTCCCCATTCTCTCCCATGATCGCTGACCCCCGCCGCTCCATTTCGGACCAAGCAGACGGCGAATCCTTTGCGCCCTCCAACTCCGGCACAGAATCTCTCTCCTCCTCCAAGTCCCACCATTCCTCTGGCGGCTACTTTCTCCACAAACATGGCTCAAAGGTCCACGCTTACGAACCTGCCAAGGCGCCTTGGCCGCTCTCATACGACAAGGGCTCCCTCGAATTGTACGTCGCCTTGCGTTGTCAGTATTCCCTATCTGATTGAGCCACGCGCGCAATATCCAGGGAAATGATGGATACCGCCTTGACCTCTGCTTTCAAGGGCGTCGTTTCCCTAGTCGACCACAAGGGCAAGGAGCCCGCCCGTTGCTTGGACCTCGGTACTGGGGTGCGTAGCTATCCGCATCTACACTGTCCGTTCAATCGGCGAGAACCTGCCCACCTGTACCTTCAGGAACTCCTGCCAGACGCTCCCCACAGCTGCTTTCCCATGAGCGAGTGGCATAGATTGGCATCCGCTTGCAATCTGTGCTTCCGACGCCGTCGCAAACCGTTCCGACGGTCGCGCTTCGCCGGACATTCCCTCGTCGTTAGCCGTCGTCATAGGCCCAGATCCATTCCTTCTAGAAGCCTTCACATCGCGATGAATATCTGTCCAAGTCCAGCACGGGGCGCAGGCGGGGCAAGGTATGCAGAATGGCCTTCACTCACGATAACACCCTCGACCTCGGTGTTGGCTACGCTGTATCCTTGGTCTGTCTGCTGATCTGCCCCAGGCGGCTAGTCCGGCAGTCCATGGGAACATAACGCAACCGGGCTCTAATTTGCGTTTGTAAGACCACCGCGATCACACGCCGTCGTCTTTGCATGCACATATGTCTTGGAAGATTCCGACGAGGGCTTACGTCCTGCCAGTTAGGCCTTTGGGTTGTCAACTCCGCTAAATACTGGAGAAAGTCGACATTTGTATGTATCTCGTGCGTTCCTTTCAATCCATTCGCACCTTCGTTCTGACGTTTTCACAGGTTGGTTTCGACCTTGTCAACATCCAGATACCACTCAGTGCACTTGACTCTGACGATGCTAGTCGAATAGAGTGGGTGCATGGGAACATGTACGTATCAAGAGTGCTACCCCTTGGATATCTCTGACGTTACCGCAGTTTAACGGGTCCGCTTCCGTTCAACGATGGGGAATTTGACCACGTCCGCATCACGGAAATTGCGTTGGGCATTCCTGAGAACGAGGTACGCATGCTCTGTTGACAGACTCCCAGTTTTGGCTAAGTCTATTACGTTAAAGTGGATAACACTCTTTGAGGTAAGATTCATGAGATCTTCTAGTCCACCACTGCCCGAATCTCATCTGACAACTGCAGGAAGTCCGACGGGTAATGAAACAGGGTGCCACAATCGAAATCATCGAAGAAGGTGATCCCAAGGCATGGTTGACTTCTGCGCCCACTCTAACCCCCCGGATGTAGATGCGATCTTTCCCGTCCTTCCGCGATGGTTCACCGAGCCATTGCATGCACGAACCCGTTGGACGTCTATCGGCATGCGAGAGGAACCAAAATTTGTCTCAAGCCCTAAAGTCGCCATTCACTCCGAGATTGCACACGAATACGAACTCCTCGAGATACTCTTCGAGAAAGTGTTCGAACGAAGGTTTATCAACATGAAACCAAGTTGTGAGTAGTTAGTTGTGAAGCCTCGTCCGTATGTCCGTCCATACTGATGCCACCAACAGCAACATTACCCGCGTCATTCTCTGCCTCCTTTGGCCAGGTCATCTCCCCACCCGTCCTCACCGTGCCCATGCCCCCTCTGCCCTCCGCTCAACCCCGCCCAGCGCCACGAAGCTCTACATCCAGCCAATCTGACTCCTCTTATGGTGATCGGGACATCCTCTACGACGCGAACGTAGAAGGCGAGATATCCCTTGCCACCTTTAAAAAGGCCATCCGCAAGAAGAGCTCCAGAGGCACCAGGAGCAACCGGCAGTCTACCGTCACCTCACCATCTAGCCCGAAGGGTCACATGGCCGGTAGCCCGCTGGTCCGCTCTCAGTCCGACAACCGTTCCCGGGCATCCACCAACGGCTCCACCACCAGCCTCAGCGGACGCAGTGCGAATGGCACTCGGCACCCGCACGTGCCCCTGCCACCGCCGCCGCCGCCTCCAGCCCCAGTCTCGACGACCGTGACGGCGTCCGGGGTGGCCGTCTCGGGGCCGGGCGCCGCCGCCGAGGTACGCTCGTCCCGCTCTCACTCGGGCTCGTCGATGATGTCGATGGCGTCGAAGCGCACGGCCGCGATCCAGGACCTCGCCGCGGCGAGCACCGTCATCGGGGGCCGGTCCCAGATCGAGCTCTTCCCGCTCGACGGGTTGTTGATGTTCGACGTCCACTCGCTCTGCCTGCACCTCCGGCGCGCGCTCGGGTTCGTGCTCGCGATCCGGGAGGCGATGTGGGACGAGCTCGCGGCGCTGCTGGCCGCGCCCGGGAGGAGGCCCGGGCGGGACGTGGACCTGGCCAGGTACGGGTTCTTCCCGTACGAGGACACGGTCGAGAGCGCGCGGTCCAAGTTCGTGCAGCTGCTCGACCAATACAAAAGGTGCGTCTTGGTTTGACCGACTCCCTGACTGATTTGATTGGATGAACTCGCTGGGCACAGTGACATGCACATGCGGATGTCCCTGTGGCACTCGCTCGTGCACTTTGGGTGGAACTACCCCCAGCGTGACCCGATGTCGAAGGCGGAAGAGGTGGAGGAGCTCCGCCTCCGCGAAGACATCCTCATCGCCCGTCGACAAGCCGGCGTCGAGAACGAGCGCGAGCCGCCGTGTCGTGCCGTGCGCATGCTCGTCGGCGTCAAGGTATAGGTATGACGACTGCTGCCGATATGTATAACTACGACGTTACATACCTAGTCTGTCCTGCTATCTGTACATATTGACACCGCACAGCTATGCTTTGCTATACCGTTGCTGTGATACATTATCCTCCCCTCCTCCATAGCTATCGTACTGTGTACATACCGAATACTATAGAGCAAACGTTGTTGTATGTGTTTTATTCACCAAGGGCATTCTACATAGGTCGAAGCCGGTCGAAGGGGTCTAAGCGAGCAAGCGGCAGCAAGACTACCAACCTCGCTTGGATTCTAGCACACTATTTTTCCAAGCATAGGGCCACCCAGACCCGTCATCCCTGCATCACTGCTGCGCCCTCGGTTTCTCCAAACAATGTGGGCCGCCTCGACCTGCGGCTCTCGCCCAGCGGATATATATCGGTCCTTGGCGATACCAGTTTTTTCTTCCATCAACACATCGTCATCTCGAACCACCGGCACACTTGAACTTCCGCGACAATCTCGATCCAGAACGTCAAGTGCGAAACTGCGGTCATAGTGGTCTACAGATGTCGTTTTCGCCCAAGGAAAAGGCCTACGACTATACTTCATGCCCTCTTAGCAATCCACTCGATGCAATAGACCAACTGTGCGGCATCCGCAGTTCAGACCTGTGTGGTGAGTTTTACCTCCGCCCAAACGACATCGACCGCTAGAAGCTGATTGACATCAGGTTGACAATGTGTTGGAGTGATTCGCGCGAGCATCAAGGACATCATGTGCGGACAGAGGAGTAAACGGATTCTTGATCCTATCTCCGCCGTAGACAATCTCCTTGCAGCCCAAGAAAGGATAGGTCAAGAGAACCCGAGGCAGATCTTCCAGAGTGTATGTAGGTCTCACGCGCACCCGGCGGCGGAAGGATAGGGAAGAACAGGCCTGTCGTGAGGACGATGAGTTTATACCGATTCTGTGCTGCATATCTCGAAGTTCGAAGTACTATTATCGCTGATTGACGATCTTCTGACAGATCTCCCCTGTGTCTCCTTCAATATTTTCGCAAGCACCCAGTTTGAATCACCCACAGACTCCGATCTTCCGTCCGTGCGAGTGTCGAGTGCTTACATAGGGAGGCCACGTCTGAGCCACAGTTCCGAGGGTGTTGCACACCGGTGCCGTCCAGTAGCATCATGGTCTGAGCATCACGGTGCCAATGCTCAGCGGCTTTCGAAGAAGCTCAGAAGTTCAGAAGGTGATGTCGCTCGATTCTCTTTGATTGTCTAGCCTCACTCCTGACCCCGGAGCGCAGAGTCACAGCTTCGAGGGGGAACTGCGCTACGGTATCTTCCTCCGCCACCATGGGAACCACACTTCCAGGAACTCGAGAGCAAATACAAATATGTACACGCGATCCTCGACCGGCACGAGGAAGACGAGACCTTACGGTAAGTACATGCCCGTACCTGAATACGCGAATTCACGCCCGAGAGGATGGCGACTGTCGGTGATTGCTACTGTGGAAGACAGCCTGTCTAAGTCGGTTCCGTTGCACGGGACGTCGGGAAGGCATGGGCTCGGGGGCCAAGCGGAAGTTCTGGAAAGTCAGTGCTGCTTCCACATCCCCACGTCCTCGACTGGGGACACTCGGACTGAACACTCGCCTCGTCCAGCCAGTAGTCGCACGTCACAGTGCGCGCCGTCCCCCGGCGTCGTCGACGTCTCCTTCCGGACGGACAGCCCTCCGGGTAGGATTCCCAGGCGGGGTCGGCAGCTCCGCCCGAGTCGACGAGTATTCAAACCCAGTCAAAATCGACAAACGCTCCAGCGTGCCGGAACGTGCCCGGTCGTGTTCGGTCGTGCTCGGTCGTGGGCATTGGCACCTGGCGTTTTCACGATGGGGCACGATGGGGCACGCTGGGGCACGCTATTTAATACTATTATCATGGCAAATCGTGCCCAGTAGTTTCGTCATGTTTGTGATCATGCAGTGTCTAATAATACATACTGGTCTGTCGTCCGACATCATCTCCCGTCGTGCTCAGCAACGCCCCCTCGTGCTCTCTGCCAATCCTACCTGACGTTACCGGACACGACCGTGCACGATGGTGCACGATGACGCCCCCTCGCGCTTCCCTTCGCGCGCCCCCTCGCGCGCCCCCTCGCGCGTCCCCTCGCGCGTCCCCTCGCGCGTCCCCTTGGCGCGTCCCCTCGCGGCGTCCGGTGCCTATGCGGCCTTGCGACGTCCCCTCGTGCCCACGGCGGCCAGGTTCTCCTGTTCGTATTTCTAGTAGGTCCGAGTTAGCTGTTAAAATAGGTACTCAAAAAAAACTGCGACTTGCCACCTTTGTCTCGGCGTCCAGAGTCTGCCACGCTAACTCAAACTCCTCCTTCGGGACACTTGACGTTCAGCGACTGGTGGATCCAGTGGTCGAACGGCTAGTTGGCCGGATTGCCGAAGACGTAGCCTGACGAGGCGGGATGGGTCAGCTGGGGCACGAAAGAAGGTAGGAACTCGACATTACGGACCTCCACCGTGAATGTAGATGAGCACGGGTACATATGCGAAGCCGCACAAGGTACGTCGCTTACAATTGTTGCCCCTCTTCACTCCGGCTGGAGCGTAAATGTTGAGCTTGAGACAGTCTTCACTCCCTGCGCCTCCTGCGTCGCCCGCTGTGTCGTGCCGTAAGCTACGTCACCGCCGAGCTTTCGGGCTTCAACTCAAAATGGCACGAAGCTCACCTCCAGTGCTTCTCTGAATGCAGAAGTTCGGGTACATGGTCAGGTCGACGACCTGGCCCGCAGCTTCGCTCGAAACACACGTCGTGTTCAAAGCCAGAGGGGCCCTCCACCGACACTCTCCAAGAGGGGGCTCCACGTACAGTACTCCGAGGTATGCGACCGTGTCCGGGTAGGAGAGATTGCCTCTGTACTTGACGTAGCCGAGGTCCACCACATTCGGCGAAGAGCTGTCGGAAGCCGCAGCCGCGACCTTGAAAAGACACATGAGGAGCGTCAAGTACGGTAGAACCAGCTCACGACCGGCAGGTCGTCCACCTGGACCAGTCAGCGGATCCCATCCTGGAGCTTCTTGAGCTTCTTGAGCTGCACCGCGAGCTCGCCCTTGCTGATCTCGTTCACCGGGAACGCGCGCAGGTGCGACGCGAGCGCGCCGCCCATTGCGATGAACCATTTGGTCGAACTGGTACCACTTTATCGCATTCCGGTAGTTCATTGGTGGTATCCCTCGCCCATCGTGAGCAGCGCCGCCGAGTGCATCGTCGCATCGCGGGGACCCACGCAGGAAGAAAAAAAATGGGGGGACCAACGATCAGCACTATGCCAAGGTCGTTGAATGGTCTGCACAACTCACCTGAGAAGAAGTAGTCTGGTGCGCTTTCTGTCATCGTGCGGGGTCTCACCAATATAATGGGCAATGGAGTTGATGCAAAAGGTGGACTGCAGGTGCCAGGGATGCGATGAGAACAGCGTGAGTACGACCAGTGATAGCATCCCGATGTGCTCGGCGTGCTGAAAACTATTCCCTTACATGGTGGACGAACGTGGTTCGCAACATGCCAGCGTAGTACCATCCCCCCACCAATCCCCCCATCCGAGTCCAGCCATGACCGGAGGGAGTGCGTAGCCAAGGTTGAGTATGATGGCGAAGTACCAATGGTGCTGCCACTGCACGATGTCGTTCTTTTGCTGGTCGCTTGAGGCCAGAGCGAGGCTCGTGGCGGCTGGAAGTTCGTGGCTCCCACATGAGGAAGTCTCAGTCGTCGCACCGCCGCGCTGCATCGCAGGGCCAAAGAACGTCCGAGAGCCTGGAAAGCTGTGGGCCTGGGAGCCTGAGAGTAGACGCATCGGAATGGGAAGCTGCGTGTGAGCCAATCCAAGTGCTGCACGGAGCTTCAGACAGAAGGGGAATATGTACGTGAACGTCCTGACGGCCGAGCATAAGCGCAGGAACATACGGAAGACATGAGGCCCATATGCGCGCGGGGTGGGCGAGCAGAAGGCGAAGACACTGAAGCCGATTTGTACTCAACGTTGGATAGACTATCGATGACCCTCAGGCTAAGGCTCAGGCTCAGGCTGGACAGGTGCGAGGCCTTCCGCGGAACGATGCTAAGCCTCGCTAACCGTGGTCCATACGCGAGTCCGGAATGTACAAGTTAGCGAGTCCTGCGTCCAGACGTCTTGAATTTGAGCATTTCGTCATACGCAGCGATGCGAGTATGATAGCCGGAAGAGCGGTTGCACGAGAGAGGCCAAGTTCTCCTGTGGATTCTCTATGCCCGGGGATAGAGCTTGTGGCTGCGGAATGTCAGCGGGACTCTGTTAGTTTGAATGCTCCACTGGCGCAAGGCCCGTCAGGCGAAGTTCGCGAATGTAGAGGCTCATGTACTTGGAGTACAAGACTCCGGTCTGGAGCTTGATCATGATATGGTCGACGCGCTTCTCGAGATAGGCCCATGCGGCGCACGATGCTCAAGTCGGCACGCTCATGCTCTCAGCGACATCCCACTCACGAACTACTCACCAGGTCCTCTGCGCTGCTCCCCGTGAGCGTCGTCGTCGTCGTCGGCAGTGGCGGCGGCAGCAGCTCAAAAGTATCTGGGGAGCTCTCGGGGAGACCATGGGAGTCCGGAGACAGGTCTTGAAGCTGAAAAATGTCAGGAGGTCGCGCGATCAAGCTGATTAAAGATAACATCAGCGCACATCTCACTATATGCGTCCGAGGGAGTGCGCTCGTGGACTGCAGTTCCGGTGCTGGAGTTGCTGGACCTATTGTCGGGGGAATAACAGTCTCCGGGAGCGTCACTTGAGGCTGTCGGACCTGGGGCGTAGATGGAGGGATCCGAGAAGAAGATGACGGGGCGGTGGGGGCTGAAGTTCGTCATGATGCCATAGAGGCCATTGAGTGAAGAGAGATGCCAGCAAGAGGAATGGTGCGAGGAGAGCAATTCAGTGCAACACAGATCACACGCAGTTGAGCAGGGCGAGGAGACACGCAGACAGAAGACGTCTGTAACTCGGTAGGATACACGTGACGTAAATCCGGGCGATCATCGACTTCGAGAAGCACCCAAAATCACCTGCCACTTGCAAAAACGATGGGGCACGATCCCACACGACCAAACACGCTCCTCCACGCTCCTCCACGATCCCGGAATGGTGGGGCGCTTGTCGATTTTGACTGGGATTCAAATGCGGGGCAAGCTTCGGTGTGGCTTCATCAAGGCTCTTCAACTGCCCGTCCAGTCGCGCGGAAACCTGCATGCAATCGGGCCGTGTAGTGTTCACCATCTCCCTCAGCACCCCCTCCCTTCTCTATTTTGCGCTATCCCCGTAATCTTCATGCATCCACCCTCCAGAGCTCTATGGCCAGTATCATACCGAATCAAAACTCGGCCTTCATGCTGTGTTTGCAGTTCGTCCGAGTGCGATGCCATGCGACTGGCTCGACTGGGGAGATGTCTCAAGACCGTTGACGAATGCTAGAGGGCCAGCGGAGGAGTCCGAGTTGCATTGGTCTCGACTCTCAACCTCCCAGGCCCTCGTTCTTGCCCAGTTTCAAGTATGTATCATACAGCTCGCCATGCACCCATCTCAACTTGACACTAAATCAGAAATTCCTAATAACTTTCCGACAGCGCCAACTGCGGATCCAAAGCCTGGGTCCAGTTCCCTTTTACGCTTTTGAAGGTCACTCCGCGGGCCTGTGCTGCGCCCTCAGCCAAAGTCCAGGAATAGTCTCATGAACGGGCATGAACTTGCCTTGAAGCACGCAGCTCCAAACATCCACTTTTACCTTC
The DNA here is from genome assembly GCA_032821775.1 of Sanguinoderma infundibulare. Lineage (NCBI taxonomy): Eukaryota > Fungi > Basidiomycota > Agaricomycetes > Polyporales > Polyporaceae > Sanguinoderma > Sanguinoderma infundibulare. Next base: position 491,000 of record JAVLRN010000005.1, on the reverse strand, counting down.
TCCCTACCAAGTCGAAGGTCTGTCACGTCTCCCGAGAGCTGCTGAGCATACTGACGCACCGTCTCCGGATTGTCCGCGATGACCACAACGTTCCGCCGTCAGCCTGACAGACGGTGCGGACTTGTCTTGGTTGAAGAGAGGGAAGCTGGCCGTCGCAATACCGCTCGGGACGGTAGCTGCATCCTCATACGACAAGGAGGCGGGTATCTGCGGGTCAGAGCACTTAATGATCCTATTCACCTGACAGCCCAACGTGCATGGTACTTGCCTTAGCTGCGAACGTGTAGGGAAGAACGAAATATTGCGTGAACGTGCCATTTGCCGTCTGCTTGACGGCATCAACCCAGCCTTGGACAATCCTAAGGTCAGCGTGTTGTGAGCGTCGAATAGATACACACTACATAATTGGGTCACTCACACGCGATCACCGACTGAGAAGGACGAAGCCGGGACGTTCTCTCCGAGCTGTATAATAGAACCTGCAGCGTCGAATCCCAGCACCGTAGGGTACTGTTGACTGAAAAGATCCAAAGCCTGAATCTTCCAGTCGATGGGGTTGAGCGCGGTCGCCTCTATCTTGACCAGTACTTCGCCTGCTCCAGGCTTCGGAGTGTCTGTGGACCTGACAGCGAACTCGCCAAACTTGGATTCGAGGAACAAGGACTTGTGCTGAGCCGGTGCGGACATGATGCGTGTGGAATTGAGGGTGGGGGACTGCTACAGAGAGCTGCGAAAGGGAATAAGAGTGGTGATGAGGATGGCGTTTGGTGGTCGAAGGCCTCTTTTATGCGTGCCTTTAAGTACCCCGTCTCGTTGTTTTGGAGACCTTACGAAGCACATGGCCAGACTCTGACATGAGTAAGGCGTATACACCGCAGCTCAAATTTGTATAAGTAGGTCGTGAGATAGAGGAAAGAACTGAACGACTAAAGCCGGCAAAGTCGGAGACGACGCATATTGCGATCGGGGAACGGCTGGTTTGTTCTTGTGGAGTAGACAAGACGCTGGACCCACCCCCATCCCGAGCGATTCACCCAAGGAATGCACCCCTGTGAAAATTATCGGTCAGCATTTGAAATCTACTCAATGAAAAGACGAATGAGCATACAGACAGGTCACAGCCGGCGTCGGCGAGAATCCAGCTAGAGAGCAACGGATCTCCGAGGAAGTCGGCTCCAATAAAACCGGGCTTCCAGTGGATTGCGTTCCACTCGCCACAAGAAAAACTGCTGCCAATGATCTTTTGGTCCACAGATGTCGTGGTAGCAAGCTGAGTGGTTCAAAACAGAGACAAGGAACCGCACGGACCGCCGACTCGGAGCCACGTCGTTCCCAGGAGGGCTTCTTCAGATTTGGTAACTCAGACGCTCGTTCCGCTCTTTTCACAAAAAGTCAACGTCCCTCATGCCACAGCATGGATGTCAGCCAGACCCTGTCATCAGAAGTCTCGTCCACACGTACGACGTCATGCCGGTTCATGGTGCCCTACGGCTACAGAGGGACCGTGGTCCGAAGAGGCTACCAGACGAGGGCTGACATTGGCTGACTGGGCTGAATGCAAATGCTGGTGGGTATATAATCCTTCAGTCGGCGGCGCGAGGCTTCGTCGCGTCTCTTCCCGTCTCCTCTTCTTCCTCTCGGCTTCGGTTCAAGGTAAGTGATCGTGGTCCGGTGTCATGAGGTGCGTGCGTTTCTTCCGGTTGTGGGTTTCGGCTTCAAGGTGCGTCGTTTCTGTTCGGTTTCGGTCTTGAGGTGCGTGGTTTTCTTGCTTCGGTTTCGGAGTAGGATATCCTGTAGCTCTTGGTAGTGCTGTTCCCGAGGGAAGGACTTCGGTCCTGGCGCATACCTTTTCGTGGTCCTCGGGATAAGTACCCTCTCGCTCGTCGTTCCTCGCGCGAGCTAGGGACCACGAGCGAGAGGGGAAACCAAAATGCGCGTTTGCAGTAGCAGTAATAGAATTACTCCTTTATGCTACGTTTCAAACAATTGAATGAAACTGCTGTATGATAGATACAATAGGGATGGGTGCTGGGTGCCCCAAGAAATTGAAGAAAGAAACAAGCTCAAGTATCGCACATACCTCGCGACCCACCCCCTCCATCACCTTCATCGGCATGACCTGCCCAGACAATTTGGAATGCTGAGCGAGCCTGTGCGACGCCGTTCGAAAACCGCCGGCCGTGGTTGGCAGCCCGACGGGTGCCTGTCGCCGTTCTCAAGGCTGAGCGCATCGCGTGGCACTTGCTCGAAAACGCCTTGGTCCTGACTCGCTCCCGCTCGATGCTCCTCAACGTCTTAAAGCAGCCGCCGTGGTCTCTCGGTCATGAGTCGAAGAACGAATAGATCCATGATGGCGGTCACACGGAAGACGAGGCATTCGGCCAGCGGTCGTTTGCATCCACCAGGTTTGGAGCTTGCATTTGAACGTGAGCCCCACCTGCGATCATGACCAAGGTGCAGGGAGCGATATCGATGCGGACTATATCCCTCTCATCCGGGGGTGGGCGGCCTCGTCGTTCTTGCCACTCGGAACGCCCTCCTCCGGTCGCCACAGGGTTGTGATCAAGCCGGAGGTGCACCAAGCTTGGCCCTGGGTGGGATACGTAAGGTATACAGTAAGCACCGCATACAGCGCCCGATTTCGTACCGGTGATCCAAAATAGACCTCATTCCTTCTGAAACTCGATCGTCAGTCTAGGCATAACTTCGCTAATATGAGAACGTTGAGCAGGATACTTACCCATTCGGGAGAGCTCTCGAATGGAATCTGCGGCGGGGGAAGTCGGGACAAGTGGTGGGGTAAGCATGCTTGATGGCCTCGAGTCCGCAGGTTCGACGCAGTCCCCTCTCACGCGGATCGTGAGTCTTGGCTACTAGAATCCGATCATGACGCTGCTGCGTGGTGGTCAAGAAGACAGGTTGGTAGGTGCCGTTCCGCAGGCTATCAGCAATCCTCGTCCTTGGAATACAAGCATGCGGCTCGGCTGTATGTAAACCTGTGTGCTAGGTTACACTGATGTTTCGTTGAATTCTGTCAAGATATGGCAGGAAAATATGTACTGACTTGTCTTGTACAGCAGTGTTAATACGCCTCTAACGTGTTTCTAAAGATGTTAGCCCGTCAATACCATCTAGGTTGTTTCCGTTCGATCGACTGGGATGGGTGCATGATCTCATCGGTCGAGGTCGGCATACGCACCACGGACCACGGCACGGGGTAGACATGCAGTTCTAAACTTGGCTGTGGTTTGAACAGGGCCGGTTGCCGCGAGGGTGCAGCACCTTCGGGCTGTTCGTACCGTGAATCGATGCGGAATGCCTAAGGGGGGTTGTAACATAGCAGGAGAGAGTCGAGCAAAGCGTCGAGCCGGAACCCGACGATTTTGTCGGATAAGCCTTTATGCGGGGTTATCAGACTGGAATAAGCGAAATGAGCTAAGCGGAGCGGGGGCTGTTTTGGGAGTCGGTGTCAGTGTCAGTCTGTTCGACAACGACCGCCGCCTTGCTTTCCCGCCGTCGAACATCATCCCGTCTGGCACGCCGGCGACGACGACCAAGGCCTCCTTCTACTTACTCCCATCTAATCTCCATTCGCCCTTCACCCATTCACCCCACCCACGCACCAGATGGCGACAACAATCGGACGCACCTCGTCGCCCGCTTCTTTTGACGATCCCCGACGCCCGACTTACGTCTCCTCGTCCCCAAATCATTCTCGTTTCGTCTCCTCGGCCCAGTCCATGTCGTCCTCCCGCGAATCCTCCATTCATGCCCCCAGTGGCCCACCTCGAGACTCGGATTTGAACGCCATCCATGCTCTTGCTTTCGCAGCCTCGACATCCGGCAAGCAGTCGCCAGCACAAGAGGTCCACATCGTCAAGGTCACAGAAGAAACCATCCAGCTCGAAGCCGGCCCCATGTCCGAGTCCGTTTTCAACAAGGTCGGTGCGACACTCGCACATCGTGTTCCCGTATTCCATCACCCCCGTGAAGACAGTGCAGATTCCGCCTATGGTCCTCCCCCGCCGTCCCCGCCATCCAGCGTCGATGGCGACCTTCCGCCCCCGCATAGGGTCGCCAGCGTCTCCTCCATGTCACAACCCGACACATCTCCTCGTCTCCCAGTTACTTTCGAGGAGCCCGCCCCCATCGAACGCGCCTCGTCCTCGTCTCGCGAACAGCGCTCACGGATAAGCAACAGCATCCTCCGGCACCGCTCGTCTGCAGAGACCAAGTCCTCGCTCCGTACCTCGCAGTCCGCATACGCACACAGCACCCTCGACACGCCCCTCACAGACGATCCCGTGGACATAATCCCCCTGTCCATCTCAAAGTCTCTTCCTTCCCGCGGCGCTGGCTCTGGCTCTGGCTCTGGCTCAGGTTCCGGTTCTGGCTCTGGTCCGGGTTCGCATGTCTCTGGCGACGGCTACCTCCAGCCGCCGATGCCCCATCGTCCCTCGCGCCGGAATACGATTGGGACCGCCGAGCCGCAGCCGCCGGCGTCGCCCCCACGCGTAACACGAATGGCGACCATGCATTCCGCCCACCCGACCGCCTACGAGGACGTCGGCGAGCTCGCGGGCGACATCGAGCTGCAGGCCGAGCAGATCAGGCGGGAACGTATGAGCAAACGTGCGAAGGCGCAGCAGGAGGCGGAGCGGGCGTTGACACGGTCGGCGACCGTCGTGAATAGGGTGGATGACAAGCCTCTGGTGGGCAACCTGATCGGAGAGGACCATGTCAACTACGTGTTGATGTATAACATGTTGACGGGAATCCGGATAGCGGTGAGTGACAATTTGTAGGACTGCGCAGTTTCTTGGCGTTCAGTCCAGTTCGGCCAAACCTCGTCCTCTGGCTTCCTGTAGTCGATATCACCGGCCCCCGTCTGGTTGCAGTCTGGTGATGGTTTTCGTGGCATGGCTCAGAGGATTTGGGAAGTGAACTGAACGCCAAGAACTAAGCTTCCCTTTCTCTATCTGGCGACAGTGGATTGACGCGGGGCGGCGATCTCTTCAGGTGTCTCGATGTCAAGCGAAGATACGGAGACCTCTGACGGACGACGATTACACGGCACGACATAAATATTCCTTCGATATGTGCGTGCCGCTCGTTGCCGCGTTTACGTTGCCAGTGTGGACTAATCCTCGGGCAGCGTCGGTAACGAACTCACGCCTTCCGCAAAGTATGACTTCAAGTTCAAGGACTACGCGCCATGGGTCTTCCGCGAGCTGCGAGAAGATTATTTCCACCTCGATCCGGCTGACTATCTCCTTTCGCTAACCGCCAAGTACATCCTATCCGAGCTCGGTTCGCCCGGCAAGTCCGGTTCGTTCTTCTACTTTTCGCGCGACTACCGGTTCATCATCAAGACGATTCACCACTCTGAGCACAAGTTCCTACGACGGATCCTCAAGCAGTACTACGAGCATGTGAAGAACAATCCTCACACGCTCATCTCGCGCTTCTATGGCCTCCACCGCGTCAAACTTCCGCACGGCCGCAAAATCCATTTCGTGATCATGAACAACCTCTTCCCGGCACACAAGGATATCCATGAGACATACGACCTCAAGGGCTCTACTGTTGGTCGCGAGTACCCCGAGGAGAAGGCTGCCAATAATCCCCGCGCGGTCTTGAAGGACCTCAACTGGATCAACAGGGCAAAGAAGCTCGAGCTGGGTCCGGAGAAGCGTGCGTTGCTGACGGAGCAGTTGAGGCGAGACTCGGAGTTGTTGAGGGAGCTAGGCGTGATGGATTACTCGCTGCTTGTCGGCATACACAATATGCAGCGAGGGAACCGGGACAACGTCCGCAGGAGAACCCTCAGGGTCTTTTCGGTACGTCTCAGTCGCACTTCGTTTCTGCTTCCATCCTTCAACCTTGCGCTGCGCAGCCGGACATGCCCATTATCTCTCGCAAGAAGACGGTCAACAAAGGACCACAGTCTCCTGAAGCTATTGCGATGCGCCGCATCATGCGCGAGGCGGACCCGCAGACTCTCGGGTCCGCCACGCTTTCGCTTCCCGAGGAAGACACGGGCGAGCGACAACATTTTATCTTCTACCAAGACGAGGGCGGCCTGCGCGCAACGGACGAAGTGAACGAGAACATGGACACGATTTACTACGTTGGCGTCATCGACATTCTCACACCGTACAGTTTCTTCAAGAAGCTCGAGCACTGCTGGAAGGGCCTCAGCGCCGATAGGGTGCGTGCTTTCATCTCTTCTCGTTTTTAACGTCAGTGCTTATGCAGGAATGTTTGCGCTTTCAGCATAAGATCAGCCCCGTTCCCCCGCCCGAGTACGCCAGCCGCTTCTTCTCGTTCATGCGGGCGGTCATGCGCGGCGGCGAAGGCGGCACTCGATTCAAGTCGGAGTAAAGGCTCCCTTAGTCTCTCGTATCGTCTCATGCCATATTGGTTCGTTGGACTTATCTATTCGCTGTCGCAGTTGTTGGGCTTAGACCATCATTGGACTGGACGCGAGCGCGTTCTGCGTCCCTCACGTGTAGCATTATAGCGTTATCCTCCAAGTCAGCATATCCTACCTCACGCATACCCCTCCCCACCCATTCGCCGCACGTCCTTCTCCTCATCATGCATTTGTCGGTTCGTAGATCCGTCGTCGCGGTGCCGTGCTTGCCCGCGTCCACTCTCGTTAACATTATTCTCGATCCTGTTCTTCGTGTTCTGTGTTCAGAGCACGCCCGCGTATGCGGGCGGTGCTGTCCACCCTCCTTATACTCACATTGTCTCTCCATCTCTCTCGCCGCTCAGTCACACGCACACACGGACCTTCTGCGCATTGCAAGGAATTTGTTTATCGTTTCTCTCCCTTCGCTCTTTAGACACCACCGCCGATAGCTGTCCGAAACTCATATTATTGCAGTATATAATGTACTACCTACCTACCTACCTACCTACCTACCTACCTACCTAGATATGCTGATATACAGGGAAAATACAATCGTGCAAAGCGTGTGGGTTCCAGTACGTCTTGTGCAAAGCGGGCGAGTTTTGTTGTGATCCAACGATGCTCTTCAGCTGACCGCCACAGGGCTGCGGCGACATTGCGCGAGTGCTCACTCCCGCTCACAATGTGCTATCTGGAATGATGGAATGTGGCGAGTTCGGAACGGCTTGCGGCATCCCACTGGGCTAGGTGTGCAGTACAAGCGCGGCGTGGGGACAGGGAAGCGTTTGACGATGGTAAGATCAACGTTATGTGTGTAGTACCTGCCAGTGATCATGCGGGGACAGGGCGGTACGACGGCGGTGTGGTATGAAGATAAAACAAATGGGACTGGACGGTTGCAGAGATGGCTGGTGGCGTTGGAAGAGCAGATGATCTTGCGGTCGAGTTCCAACTCAAAAAGCAGTCCAGCTGTCGTGAGTGGCCCTGCAGAGTGCTGGTCCTCGAATTTGGGCAGTAGGACATGTCTAGTGTTATGGCATAGAGCAACCGGGGGATGTGGCATTGACAGTTGGAATAAATGGGAGCGGGATGAGTGGTGGATGGAAGAGACGGACGCTCGCGGTGGCCTGGCTCGACCGAGTCGGTGACATCATTCGCCTGTGCCGCGCGCGCTGTCTTCAGCCGGTCCCACCCAAGTCGCACCTGTACATAAATCCCTGCAAACATCCCATTCATCACCGTACACGACTGCGACGGCACTGACGAGCATTCGCTTGCTCGTTGCTTCCAGAAATGTCGGCGATGTCCCGGGCAGCGCCGACGGCAACAAGGCTCGGATTGCAACGCCCATCGTCCCTCTGTCGCCTACCTCCTCGGGCATATGTTTGTCTTAGGGTTCACAAACCTCTCCCTGCGAGAACCTATGCAACAGCACAGACTTCTTCGCCTCCGACGTTGTTTAGGCGACTCCGGACAGTCGCGCGCTACACCTTCATCCTCGCTGGCTCGACCGTTGTTGGTACGTTTATCTTAACGACCGCCATCTTCCTCCATGACGCTTTCACATACCACGAACGCGTGAGTGAAATTTACGTTTCTTAATCAGTTCTTACTGAAGGCATTTATCAGGACGTTGAGGGTGTACCCGTCGCGCCGCGCGCGCTCTCTCCGGAACGAGGAGGTCCCAAGAATCTACCCATCATCTCGCGCCTCCTGAGCGACCTGGAGGATGAGGAGAACCGCCAAATCGTGAAAAAGCCGCATTTAGTCATTGTCGGAGGTGGTTGGGGTGTACGTTTTTTCTTCATCTCCGCCCATGCCGTGCCTTCTGACGGGACTGGCCGCATAGGCGGTTGGTATCATAGACAAGCTCAATCCCGGAGACTACCACGTAACGATCGTTTCCCCAGAAACATACACAACCTTCACTCCCCTTCTCCCATGTCAGTATACATTTCATTCATGTCTGCGCCGTCCCTGACCAGGCGTCCCCGAATAGCCGCAGCGGTCGGGACCGTCTCTGTCCGCTCACTTGTGGAACCCCTCCGAAAGATCGCAGCGCGCCTCCGCGGCCATCTCATCAATGCCCGCGCCGTCGACCTTGTCATGTCCGAACGCCTCCTTGAAGTACAGACCCTTAGTCCCGGCGGCGCGCCCGGTGCTCACATGTATATCCCGCACGTCATCTTCTCCCGGCGTATCTGGAGCGTCCCGCCGCTAACATCTCCGGATGTGTGTACAGGTACGACAAACTTATCATTGCAGTTGGCTCGACCTCGAGCACGCACGGTGTGCCCGGATTGGAGCACTGTTACCAGTTGAAGACCATCAGCGATGCTCAGGCTATTCGGAAACGGATTATTGGTACGTGTAGTGTATTCCAAAACAGTCTTTGAGTCCGATGACACGACATTCTGTTCGCAGACAACTTCGAGGCAGCTTCGCTGCCCACGACAAGTCCGGAAGAGCGTAAACGGTTACTCAGTTTTGTTGTCTGCGGCGGCGGCCCGACTGGCGTCGAGACGGCTGCGGAGATCTATGACTTGTGCCAGGAGGATATCTTCAACTACGTACGGAATTCTAAGTTGCTACCCGATATGCTCACATCACTCAACGGCGTCCAGTTCCCCAAGATCTGCAGGGAGGACATTTCAATCCATGTTATCCAGAGTCGCGAGCACATCCTGAATACGGTACGTCGGGCAGCACATGACTTGTGTTATCACAATCCTGACGGTCGCACACTTCCAGTACTCGGAGGCCATCTCCAAATACGCGGAAGCGAAGTTCATGCACGACAACATTGACCTCGTCACCAAGGCCCGCGTCTCCTGCGTCAAACCGGACAGAGTCGTCTACACCACGCGCACCGAGGACGGCAAGATCGAGACGCACGAGATCCCGACGAACTTCGTGCTGTGGTCGACGGGGATCGCTATGAATCCGTTCACGCAGCGCGTGTCGGACCTGCTCCCGAACCAGGTGCACAAGAAGGCGATCGAGGTCGACGCGCACCTGCGGGTGAAGGGCGCGCCGCTGGGCGAGGTGTACGCGATCGGGGACGCGAGCACGATCGAGACGTCGGTCGTGAGTTATTTGCTGGAACTCGTGGACGAGGCGGACAGGAACAAGGACGGAAAGATTGATTTTGAGGAGTGGGAAATCATGGGTTCGTCCCACGTTTGAAGTTTGCGTGTGGGTTCATCCCTGACGAGAGTTTGTATGCAGTCGCGCGCATCAAGAAGCGCATCCCGATGGCGGAGGGGCAGCTTCAGAAGGTCCGCGAGCTGTTCGACCTGTACGACTCGGACTCGGACAACTCTCTCGACTTGAACGAACTCGCGGTCCTCCTTCAGGAAATCGGAAACAAGATCACAGCGCTGCCTGCGGTGCGTCTTTCCCCTCTTTGCCTGCACGCACACATCACGCTTATTCGCTTCGCTCTCCGCAGACCGCGCAAGTCGCCTCGCAGCAGGGCAAGTACCTCGGCAAGAAGCTCTCCAAGCTCGCCGCGCGCCATGACGTGCTCGAGGCGAACGGCGTGGGGCCCGAGGGCGCGGACGAGGCCGTCGCGGCGCCGTTCCGGTACAAGCACCTCGGCTCGCTTGCGTACATAGGGAACGCGGCGGTGTTCGACCTCGGCCGGTTCAGCTTCATGGGCGGGCTCGCGGTGATGTACGCGTGGCGGAGCGTGTACTGGAGCGAACAGGTCAGCATGCGGACGCGAGCCCTACTGATGATCGACTGGGTCGTTCGGTCAGTCTCTTCTCTTTTTTGTTGTTCGGGTTGAATGGTGCTGATGCGGGTGTGGTGGGACAGCGGTATCTGGGGACGCGATTTGTCACGGCTCTAGGGCCGTATCGTCCGGGCCGCTCGGTCTGCGCATCCCAGTTGCGAGAGTACGTCGCGAAGTTTTGCTCTATTGTGCCACTCGTGGGTGGAGACGCACGCGCTGGAGACGTTTTGTCGGCTCTAACAGAGGAGCCGTAGGGCGCAGTTCGGATCTGGTGTGTCTTTATCGCGGCCTTTGAATACATTCGCTTTGTTGTTTTTGCGTTCCTCGCGTTGGCCTGGCTCAGAAGAATGGAGGCACCGTTCGCAGACCTGGCCGCTTTGGCCGCCCCGATGTTGTCTTGTGAGGTGAGCACAGCATGTCCATGAGGTTGCCGTCTAGATCTGACCTATCCCCAATTACAAGCACAGACTGTCGTTGGAGTTCGTCATGGATAGCCGGAGCTGTCATGCACGTTATTTGGGTCGTTGAGCTTTGGATCCGAAGATTTCTGAAGGTAACTTTGATATGTCACAGCGAAGGCGTACGAGCCATTGGACGCTTTGTCTTCCAGCACCGCCTATCTTTTCGCGCCTTTGCGTCCGCCAAAACCATGCCCCAAACGCAGACCCGACTCGCCCGAGGCCTGCACTTTGGCAGAACACGACGGCTGTATATAATTGGCGAGTGTCCTCACCGACATTTAACGCTCAAAGTAGCCACCTCTCCCTCGCACACTTAGCCTATCTCCTCACACCTTGCACGGATCAAGATGGTAAGTAAAATGCGTGCATATGCAAATATCGTGCTCTGACAGGCGACTCGTGGACCAGAGCGCAAGCAACCCCGTTGTCGTTAAGGACTATCGGTCACTCAACTCGAACCTCCCCAAAAACCTAGACCTTGAGCAAGTCTGCCGTGATGATGTCTACCCAACACTCGCCGTCTTGCAACTCGAGTTCTATGACTCGCCAGTCTACAACCCGATAAGCCCACAACTCACAGCTGCGATTATTTGGGACCAGCTGCAGATTTTGGATCTCACAGTTAACCGCTGCGATTCGCAAATTCCGCGACCCTTCTACCTCAACACATACAACTTCCCCGCCCTTACCGCTCTGCGGCTGACCAACATCCCTCTCGATCCCACTTCCGACCTCTCCACACTTCGCGTCTTGTCCCTTCGCAACCTATCCCGCGCCCCGGAGCTACGCATCGACTTCCAGGCCTTCATGCAGCCTCTCTGCACATCCTTTCGCCAGCTCAAGCAGCTCACCCTCTACCACGCGCTGACAGAAGCTGTGGATCCGATGGAGATCTTGGGCCCCGACTCGGAGGGCCCGCTGCAGCTCGAGAAGTTGTCGGTCCACGACCACTATGACGAGGTCACGCGCATGCTCGACTACTTGACGCTCGATGAGTGCACCATGCTACACCTCGCCACCACCGTCCCCGGAGTCCCCCCCGGTGGCCGCACTCCGAACCCGTTCGTCCGCATGTTGCACAGCTGGCTCCACGATCCGCCGGTCCACTTCCGGATGATGAAAACCGCGTCCATCGACGTGCTTAGCGGACGCCGCGTGGGTTTTGAATGCTCGTACGAACCCAAGCCTGAGGACGTCGGCGAGGACGTGTCTTTCAAGGCGCGATTCGAGGTGTTCTTCGCCCCTGGTTCGGGAACGACAACGGACGACCTCCGCCTCCTCCAGCGACACACCCTCCGCTCAACGGTGGAGGCTAGCAAGGTGCTAAAGATGCGCGCGCTGAGGAGGATCGACGGGACAATAGATGGCAAGACCGATTTCCGTGTCTTGCCTGTCCGTGATGGTGTGCTGGAGTGGACTTACAAGCCCAAGGGTGCTCCCGACGCGGACTGGAAGCCCATGGCCTTGTAGTGGTACACGCAGTTGGTCGGAGCACGGAGGTTCAGGCCTAGAATGTCTTTATAGCATCCATGTATGCATATGATATACCATAGATAGTGTTGTGACGTTCCATGCAGTTTATCGCACTATATTTGCCAACTCACCTGTGTCTGATGATCCATCGATCCTTCTCACAGGAGCACGTAATCTTATTTTGTGCAGCGGTTAACACTCCTCCAGCGGACGGGAACTTGAAACCATCGGGACGCTGTTCGTTTTCCTCCTTGCATTGAACCCTTCCTTCTGAAACATGGATCAGACGAGCAATTTTTGTTTATTTGAACGTACCTGACCATCTAAAATTACTCTCTTCCTCGGCCTCATCGGAACCGAGAATCGAATCCTTTTCGGCCTCGGTTTCATATCCTAGGACCTAGATCTAGCTTTCATTAGATTATGCCGTATCGTACTTGTGCGCTCGCCCTGTAATATAGATCTCTCTACAACACCAGCACCCGTATACTCCCAGCCCCAATGTGCATCGCGCCGAACGAAGGCTGATCGGACCACATACCTCGACACGCACTACCGCCGCACCCGGCTCTGCAACGTCCTCCTCGCCCCACCCTCCTTCTCCTTCCTCCCCCTCCTCCTCTCCTGCTGCTCCCGCGGACTCCTCAGCACGCCCGCCACGTTCTCCCCTGCGACCCGCGGCCTCAGCGCCCTCTCCGACCTGAGGACCGGCAAGCCCATGTTCGCGAACAGCGTGCCGAAGCCCTCGCGCTGCGCACGGCCGACGTTCTTGGCGTCGACGTCGAACTGCCAGACGGGCTGGCCGCGGCGGAGGAAGTGGCCCTCGCGGGGGACGGCCTCGGGCGCGGCGACGAGGTAGCGGAGCTCGGGCGGGAACTCGGGGTTCTGCGCGACCGGCCGGAGGAGCTTGACGACTTTGGCGCGGAGGACGCGGTGGCCGCGGAGGCGCGGGTGCTCGTCGGGCTGGAACGAGCAGAGGGCTGAGCCTGTTTGGGGGTGGGGGGCATCAGCATATGCCACGAGATGTGGGCGAAAGGAAAGAAGAGAGCGACGACGTGCTTGTGCAATGAACGTATTCGAGGCACTTTGGAGAGAGGAAAAGATACGAGAGGGAGAGAGAGAAAACGCACCTAGCCAAGGAGACGGTGTGCGGTCCTCCCCGATCTTCCAGGTCAAGAGGTTCGGGATGGGCCCGGGGACGTGCACCCTGTCGGCGCTCATGAAATGCCACCAGTGGACCCTGCTCCCAAAGTCGATGTACCACGGCTGCCCGAAACTGTGCACCACCGGCGTGTTCCGCCCGCCGTCGAGCCGCGCCTTCCAGAGGTCCCTGCCCATCTCGGCCGCGCGCGCGAGGACCTCGTTCGTCACGAGCCCGTCGCGCAGGAGGATGTCGCGGAAGACCTGGTGCGAGTCCCGCAGGGCGATCGCGGTGAGCGGGAGGCGCCAGGGCAGGCCGCTCTCCTCGTTCACGACGAGGTTCCGGCCCTGGTTGAAGAAGAGCGGGGTGCGCATGGGGACGTGGCGGAAGCGGATCTCGCCCGCGGTCGCGGGGACGGACCCGGTGGGGACGTAGTAATAGAAGTAGCCGCCGAGGCCCTTGGGGATCGGCCTGCCGTCGCCTGCGCGGACGATGGCGAAAGGCCTGCCGTGGGATGGATCGCTTTGGGTGGCAGACGGCGGGGAGGAAGAGGCATAGGCGTCCCAAACGTAACAGTAGTCTTGGTCCGCGGGGAAGTGGACATAGTCAGCTTCGGTGATATAGGTAGGATTGAGAGAGCGAATGGCATGTTGGACGTAGTGGGTCGGACGGGCATCATCTCGCGAGACCGAGTAATGACGGGTCTGGTGAGCGTGCAGTATGGCGGGGGTGCGGGAGGTATGGCGACAGCGGGGAAGGCATGCCCACGTTGAACAAGGGGTTCTTGATATTCGGGGAAACTGGAATAGGTTGCGTTTCATCCGAGTTAAGGGAGAGATCAGTCTCCGGACTTGACAAAGACGGTGCGTCGCTGACCAATGTCCAGGCCAAAATACGTCAAGTACAGCTCCTAGAAGACGATGGGGCGACATAGTAAGTTACCCTCCAAAGACCGTGAAGGACCTGAAATGCGTATTCGTGCGAAGATGTTACGCACAGAATTTTATGACACCTTCCTCTGTTGCTTAAGAAAACACAAGCACAGTCACCGCCGGACCGCGTAGGTGTAGATACAGAATGGTCGGGACAACGTCCAGATGCGTTTCCAAAGCAAGTCTGGCCGTCGCCAGAAAAGTTACAGGAAGAGAGCGCAGGATGATGGCGATGGTGGACGACAGCAGCCAGAAACTCGGAGTCGCCTCCTGCTCCAGTGCTGCCTGCAACTTGAAAGCGCACACCGTAAACGATCACGTGCAACACCCCAACGCGAGTCGCGCGCGTCGCGTTCCCAACTCGCCTCCGAGTCCGCGCATGTTGTCCGTCCACCTCCACCATGTCCAAAGTCCTCCGCGTCCCCAAGCTCGACCTGGCTGCCGTCCTCGCACAACCAAACCCGCAAATCGACCTCCGCCTCGAGGCCTTCGACGTCTCCACCCGCAACTTCAACAAGGCCGTCTCGAACTACACCCAACGCGCGGTCACGGAGATCACCAACCGCAAGAACGGCTTCGTCGCGGAGACGAAGAAGGCCGCAGAGAAGGTGGCCCAGATCGAGACCGAGACGAACCAGTGCAAGCTCAGGGAGATCGAGCTCATCGCCGGTGCGCCCCCATCCGCCTCCATCATCGCGCAGGCAGGCATACGTGCATTGAACACGCGTCATGTGGCAGCGCTGGACAAGGAGCAAGAGGAGAAGAGGGAGGGCGAGGCGAGCGTCGCCGCCCTCCGCCGCCAGCTCGCGTCCGTCAAGGAGAAGGTCGCCTCGCTCGACGTCGAGACCGAGCAGCACCGCATCGTCGCCGCGAACCTCATGCGCGGTGCGTCCCCCCAGTCTTCCCCAAACACACACACACACACTTCGCCCCGTCTTCCGCCGTCGCATGAACTCACGCACCCCCGCGTTTTGCACAGAACGGAAGCGCGAGAGAGCGATCCTCGACGCCCACGCCTCGAGCGTCCGGCGCGAGCTCGCCTGGTGCGAGGACCGCCTCAAGTTCTGGATCGAGGGCATCGGCACCGACAAGGTCCTCTTCCGCTGGACGCACGTCGACCCCGCAGACGAGGCGCGCGAGTTCAGCTTCGTCCTCGACGCCTCCGGCCGCTCCTACAAAGGCACGTCCCGTCCCGTCCGAATGCGCTACCCCAACTGTACTGATCTGATTCTGAATCCGCGCTGCGCGTATATGTCTGTGCCATATACAGTGCCGACGACGACGCCGTTCCTTCCGAACCTGCCGATCCTCCTCGACAAGCTGAACGAGTCGCGGGACCTGTACGCCTTCATCCGGCGCATGCGCCAAGCGTTCCTCGACCTCGCCGTGCAAGGCCGATGACCCTGACGCTCGACGCCACCATCCCCGCCACTCGCGATGTCGACCGTCTCCGCCGCTCTGCTCGTCATTCCCTTTGAGACCACCAGCATGTATGTATTCTGCTCACCCGCTTGTATCTTAGACTGTATCGCTCTCCACCGATCTCGCATATACCCAGCCGCTTTCTGCTCCCGAACCCTGACTTTGTTTTTTTTCTTGAGCGGTAGAGCAAGGCCAATTCACAGTGTTTTCAGCCAGCCATGGGCAGGGTCACTGGCCAAAAGTACCTGCTGCCAGCTACTCGATCGGATAAAGGGCAGATGACGACGATGGTTAAAGGACCACAACATGCAAACGACCACCGTACGGTTTCGGCCGGGCTTGCGCGAGCGGGCAAGGCGAGTCGAACGGACCAGAAACCAGAAGCTTTGCCAAGATGAACGAAAATTAGAATTAACGCGGGTCCAAGCTATGATACAGTGAGATACCAGCGGCGACGAACAGCAAGAATATTCCAGAGAGCCAAGGTCGTGTACAAGTCATGATCAAGTTTACCCTCTTCCTCTTCCTCCTCCTCCAACTGAACAGCAGATGTGACAGCGCAGCAGAACCCCTTCCCAAGCAGTCCCCCCTCCTCTCCACAATAACGATATGACAGAGCGAAGCGGATGCAACTACAGGACGTATCTGAAATCGCGATTTTGGATGTCCGTGAGGTCCAAGAAGGCCTGCCAGGAACAACAACAACACGCGCATGAGCTCTCGGGTCCAACGTCCAACGAACAGCCGACAGCCAAGAAAGAAATGACCGCTCGCCCCAACGCACCTTGTCGACCTTCTTCTCGACGACCGCCCCGTCCGCGCCCTGCTCGGTGATGTACACGTCGTCGTACTTTGCGTCGCGCGGCTCCCTCTCCCGCCGCGCGTTCTCGCGCGCAAAGTAGACGCGGAGGGCGAGCAAGATGAGCGCCGAGACGGCCCAGCAGATCGAGAGGATGAGCCACGGGACGTGGTTCCGCGGCTGGTACTTTGCCTCCCAGTACTGCGGGCCCGCCGCGTTCCCGACGGCGTAGCCGATCATCACGATCGCGTTCGTCGTCAGGCCTGAAAAAACGGATACATACGAATACATGACATGAAACAAACTGTGTGTCAGGCCGAAAGAAGGTTGAAGGTGAAGGAGACAGCGGGGAAGTGGACAGACGTTTTGTGTGGCCTGCGGTCGTCGAGCCGACCCAGGCGAGCATGACGACGAAAGGTGCGATGGAAGTGACTGCATGACGGCGCACGACGTTAGTGCACCCGGACAACTCCGTCAGAACCACTTCGACGCGCGCGACTCACTCGAGATCCAGTACGAGAACAGCAAGCCGACTCGGTTCTCGGACGGCAGCGTGTTGACGAGGATCGAGCCGAGGATGGCGACGCAGTACGCGAGGAAGCCCGAGTAGGCGCGTCCGTTCTTCCAGTACGTCGCGGAGGTGACGGTGCAGAAGATGACGATGACTGAAAGTCAAGCAGGCAGGCCGCCGGTGCCGGTTAGCGTTCCGCGAGAGAGGCTATCTGGCGTGGATTGAACCACAGAAGAAGACACGCGTACTTTCGACCACACCGTCGACGCAGCCGAGCAGCGTCGTCTGGAGCGAGTTGAAGCCGAAGCCGCTGACGATGATTTGTCGCTGGTTGCTGAGCTATAGCACGCGCGCCGAGACACGACCCACGCCACGTCGTCAGACCGTCAGCTCAGACGTACGCCGCGGGTGACATTCGACAGATTCTTACCGAATTCGTGACGTTCCTGTGGAAAAGCATATCAGTCTAGGAAGCCGCCGTCAGGAAGGCGAGACAGAGAAGCTCACGAGATGGCGGAGAACAAGAAGAAGAGCCACGTCTTCGGGTCCTTCAGGCACTCCACGAATCTGCGGATGCCGCGTCGTGCAGTCAGCGCTCGGGCTCTGACAGATGGAGATGGATGGGATCTGCGCAGATGGCAACGTACTGGTCGACTTTGAAGTGCTTGTTCTCGACGCCTGCCTGGTTCACTTTGATGCGCTCGACCGCAATGACGCGCTCCTCGGGCGTGAGGAACCACGCCGTGGCGGGGGAGTCCGGGAAAAAGAACCTGTGTGTACCGAAAATGAATGGGTGCCGCATCCACACAGACGGCAAAGGAAGCCTACCAGAACAAGATGGCGACGACAAAGGTGATAATGCCGGTGATGATCATAAGCCTTTATGTTTCAGCATGTCAGATTCGAATGGAAGGTGTCGCAAGGGATGTCGGGGACTTGCCATTGCCACGCTTCCAGGACGTCATTGTGGATGTGAAGCGTCCCGTACGCGACCAAACCAAGCAGAATAATGGCCGCGCCGTTCATGAGGACTGCCGAACACGATGAGCTCTCGCGGACATAGACGGACGCGAGGAGGAACCTACACCAGTATCCGACGCGCTGGGTCTGCTCCTGGCGGGTGTAGAACATGGAGGTGACAATCATGAACCCGGGCGTGATCGCGCCCTCACAGATTCCGAGGAACGCGCGGCAGGCGAAGAACTCGCCGAAATTCCTCGCCGCGGCGTGGCATAGGAGCGCAATCGCCCAGATCAAGATGTTGAAGCTGAAATGGGTCCGCGAAGGGGCGACAAGTCAGCGTCCGCGATCGACGCAGTCCCCTAAACGCCAATCGGGAGCACCGACCTCATCCATTTTCCGACGGGGAGATATTGGAGGGCAAGGTTTTGTGGCCACTCGAAGGCGAGGAAGAAGAGGTAGAAGACGGTGCCTAGCCAATTGAATTGGGCCTGGTCGATGTAGTGGTGGGGGCCGTGACTGGGTGATAGAGTTAGCGTTCCGTCAAGGATGGTATAATGAACGGAGCGGAACACACAGCAGACCCAAGACAGCGGACTGGCCGAGAGTGGTCTTGTCTGCGAACTGCATCCTGCATCGAGCGAGAGTTTGAGGGTGTGCGTGATTGGAGATCTAGCGCGAGAGGTACACACATGTACAAAACTGACGGCGCGGGGAGAGGGAGGTTCGGTCAGCACTGCACGGTATGCGAAGACGGAACGGGGACGATCGGCCATCACGCGTGCGGATGCGCGAGAATAGGACGCGGTTCGCGACGAGCAGATGAACAGGTCGAGAAGAGAAGGGGAGGATGATAACACTCACTGCACATAAGGGGCATCAAGTGCCAGTCGATCTTCCTCCTGCGGATTGGGACGCGTTCCGTGTCAATGAATGTCGCGCGCTCGCAAGAGAGTTAACAACAGTGAGGGCGCAGGGCACGTACCTGACCCGCGCGGCCTCCTCTGGATTGAGCACGAAGTTCTTGCCGGCGGTGAGGCCAGCGGCAACATCGACGTTGGTGGTATCGACATGAGGCTTGTCCGAGGAGTGGGCGACGTCACTGGCCATGCTGGGCTTTTCTACAGAGCCGTTGTCGGATTCCATCGGGGGCGCGCGTGATTAAGAGCTTAAGCGGACGTCGACGGGAAGAATGGGTATGTGTGCTTGTCAGTTAAGCCAAGCCAAGCCAAGCGCCAGGGAACGTGCGCAGGGAGTGACGGGGAACGCGAACGCAACAAGGGTCGGCTCGAACGGGGGAAGCGCAAGGCTTGGGGCAGCGAACGGGAGCTGGCGAGGGGAGGATTATATCGGATGGAGAGAGGCCATGTCTGCGCCTGTTCGGCAGACGGAAGGCACGACCGACGACCGTCAACGTCTGCCATCCAGCCGTACGGTCTCAGATGCAATCGCCACCAGAAGGCGTTCGTATCTCCCTCCGGCGCTTCTCCTACCGGTCATTCTTCCCATGATCGCACCCACTATGCGGTGCTTCGTCCTTCCACTCCTCATCTTGCAGCCCGGACACTGTCCGCAACTACCCCACCGCATCCTTTGCCCCGGCTCGGAATGAACGGCCTGCCGCGCATCACCCCGCAGCGAGTTCGTCCGGCACTGCGTCTGGATTCAGACCACAATGTTGCGGTGACTTCTATCCTGCAGCTGCCAGCCTCTTCTCGCTCCCAAGGGCCGCCCACAGCGGTCATGGAAGAACCCGCCGACTCCGCCGCGGGCGCCGCCCAACCGCTGCCCAGGACCCAGCTACCCATCGCGAGTGCCTTGCGAGCTGATCCTGGATAGACAAGGACTTCCAGGGACTTCCAGATAGCCCTTCCATCTCGCCCAACGCGTGTCTCGCTGCGTCTCGCCGCCCGCCCGCCTCGCCAACCGAATATCGGCCCTCATGAAAATCAGCATGATCACCAGTCGCACGGTCGCCCACTCCCCTGGTGCCATCAACGGTCAGGCAGGTGCGTTTAATAATATCGCCTGGGATGATGTCGCCCAGGCACCTGCACGGGCAGACGCCGCACAGCAGCGATGTGCGCGCCCGTGTGGAACAGATGAAGCGGCAGAAGGTGCAAAATGAATATCAGCCGAAATACCCTGATGGTGTGAGCACCCACCCTTCCTTCCTCAAACCCTATTATACATGCGCACGTACTACTTACTCCGCCAGGCTGTGTGCGGCACTGACTGCAGCAGCACTTCTACCGCGAGCGCTCGAGCCCTATCTGATGCAGTGGTCGGACATAGAGCTTCGAATTCGTGATGCCCCCACAAGCTGTCCGCCTTGTGCTCGGCTTCGGCAGGAGATGGCCACGGCGACGTTGCACAGAGGTCGGAAATCGCCCTGCGGCAGCACGTACGCGATATCGAGCCCACGCGCGCAGGATAGAAGGTCGAAACGTGTTTGGCGGATACTATTCTTGACCCGTTGTTTCCCCCGACCTCCCATCGGAGGTTCACATTCGTTCACGTTATTACTCGGTTTATCGCACACGCATCTGTAGGCTGGCCCAGTCGGATACCCATCGGTGTCCAATCTACAAACCCGAGCGTCAGTATGCATACTCGTTCGCACATCAAAATGTACTTCGACTCTGGATATGCATTGCCTCAGCCACCCCGGCGCGATGAGGTGCGATGGTCCGCGGGGTGAACGCTCTGGAGCGGCACGGCATTTCCAATGGGATATGTGCGCGGGAGGCTGAGGTAAGGCCGATAAGTCAGTGACGTTACATAACGTGCAAGGCTGGAGAGGACGCGGGCGATCGGGCGGTACGTCGATCGACCTGCCAAAATGCGATCGGTGGCACTGCCAACCAGGAAAATGGCAGGCTTTGTGAGTGCGACACTCGGCCTTCCTCACTGACATCCTCTGTGTCGTCGACGCCAGATCCTACTTGCAATAGCCATGTGCAGAACGCAGCAATCAAGGAAGCCGAGCACGGAGCACCCGTGATCGGTCATACGATACACGATGATACCGTACGCTTCGTAAGCGAGACGGGCTGGACTCCGCCGAACCACATATCGCGGTAAACCACCCTCAGGCTCATATATATGTCCTCCGGTCGGACGGAATCAAGGGGGACATTAGACAAGAGTAGACGCATACGACGGATCACTTTCATGTTTCATCCCTCTGCCCAATATGCGCCGACTCGGACTGCTGGTCTCCTGAGGTGCTCATCACCTGCATTGCTATTGGTGCTCCCCGAAGGGCAGCTGTGTATCCGTAGACTCTGTCCAGGGATGCGCTGACCTTGTGAAACATGCGGAAAACAGCCGTAGCTCTAGCACAGAAATCCTCCCGTCGATCCGAATGCGGCAGACTTCCAGCTCTGCTCGACGACGTCAGCCTCCACGTGCTCCTCTGAGCCCCTTTCCTGCTGCGACTCGTACGGCAGTCTCTCGACTTGGGCTCGAACTACTATCCAGTCATCACGCTGCTCGAGCCGTCCTACGTCTAGAGCGTATATTCGCCAGCATCCAAGACTTCTCGTCCATCAGAACCTGTGGTGAGTGCGCATATATTCACCCAACCGGCCTCCCTCCCTAACCCACGGTGACTGATAACCCCACAGCACCATCATGGGCGGCACCCTCCACCTGATTCTCCCCAATTCCGCGGACAACGACAGGGAGGAAAACTTCTGGTGCTACAGCTATACCGGCTTCCAGAACCTCAAGGGCATGGCCATGCGCGCCGCCATCGCCCACCTCGAGGCCGTCCAGCGCCGCATCGACGAGCGCAAGTCCGACCCCACCGCCGACCCCACCGCCGACCCCACCGCCGACCCCCGAGAATCGGTCCGGTTCCTCTTCCACGCCGGCTTCTTCGTCTTCCCCGGGCACCCGACGGACCCGCACGGCTTCGACGAAGCGACGCGCGCCATCGCCGACGCCGTCCCCGTCGTGCGCACCTGGCTGCGCGAGCAGACGGTGGACGAGCGGGGCCAGGCCGAGCTGCTGCTCCCTGGGATGTTCGAGGCGATGCTGGCGGGGAGGAGCGCGGACGCGCTCATGGCGGAGGCCGGGGGCGCGGAGCTGGACGACATGATCAACATGAACTACCGGTTCTCGGTCGTGTCGAGGCTCGAGGCGTGCCCGCCGGAGCTGATTCGCGTGGGGATGCCGGGGTTGGGCCTCCACGCGAAGCTGCCGGACAACGGGCAGGAGATCAGGCCGGACATGGCGCGCATGATCCACGAGACGTTCGCGCGCGTGTTTGAGTACCTGCCGGAGGAGTGGAAGGAGATGGGGGAGGGGTTCAGGGACTTGCTGAGGAGGTGCGGCCAGAACGAGGGGTCGGTGATCCGTGGTTGAGTGGCGTGGGCGGTGGGGTGCGGCTGGCATGTGGTGCGGATTGTTGTTTGTGTTTCGTGTTCGTGTTCTACAGAAGGGTTCGTATGCCGGGTGTGGGGATGTCGTGCAGCATCGTAAAATCGTGGGTAACGAGGAAATAATCAAACGACCCGAACTGGTAGACGAACGTTGGAACTTGGAACGACGAGAGCAGCGACGTGCGTACCTAACCTACGCTCTCACAGCCGTGAAGACGTGTCACAAGAGTCATCACTTGCAGACTCGAGCCAATCTCCGACGAAACATGCAAGAGTCAAGGGAAAGGAAGCCCAGCCCGGCGGGTGGTACAGACTGGACTCCCGCCAGGGAATTGTTGTGATAGCCTTTGGACACGGTAGCCGCATGGCGTCAGGGTCCCAGCTCCGAATCGTGTCTGTTTTTTGAGGAGGAGGCGGCAGTTGGACGTCTTCCGGCCGTGGAGTGGCACCGGCGTGAGCGTGAGTTCCCGCGCTAAGGGAGCTCGAGATGGGCAGGACAGGAATGGGGAGGGAGGGTTCACGGACTGTGGGGCGAGACGCCGCGGCAGGAGTGACGCGAACGGTTGGGGCGATTGGCTGCTGGACGTGTCCTTGCTCCTGCGAAAGCACGTCAGAGGGTTTGAAAGGCACGAAGGCGTCCGTTGTTGCGTGCGGGCCGACGTAGCACACGTCCCCTCCGCCGTGGGTGGAGAACGCTGTTACAAGGACGCCGCAGCAGGAGTGGTACCGCGTCTTGAGGGGCCCGGATTGAAAGACGCGACTTGGAGGCGCGTGGGGGACGATGCACGCACGGGGCCCGTTGTCGACGTCGCGGTGGAAGCCAGAGCATCGCGGGTAGTAGAGTGTACGTGCGTCGGCGGTTTCGCGGAGGAAGAGCCCGATATTCATTTCGTTCGCAGCGAGATAGAGCATGAAGAGGTCCTGGTTGACTTTGGAGGAGCGGTCAGCCACCGAGCCTGGGATGCTGTCGGCAAGGTGTCCACGGGAAGAAGCTACTTGAGAGGTGTCGTCGGATGTTCTTGGTAGTCGAGGTCTTGACTCTGCATAGTGTGGTGCTTGGTACGCCTCGCTGGAGGTAGGATAGTGTTTGAGCGGTAAAAACGACTCCCAGTTCATGCTGGAAACGGGGTAGGTAGCTAGTTGGAGGTGAGCGCGAAGGATGGTCGATGGCGTGAGCGGAAGGACCTTTGTACCGCGGGCCATGGTGGTTGTTGGCTGCTGCTAGCCACAGCGACTTGGCTGTAGAGCCATGTGTTGGGCACATGCCTGCTTGCTTTGTTCTGCAATGTCGGGAAATTAATAACGTGTGCACGAGAGGCTAAAGTATCCATGGGAATCCCGATGATGACCACTGTCATTGTCGAACGTCCAAGGGAACGGAGTAGGAGGAGAGGGCAAATTGGAGGTTAGCGTAGTGCTCAGGCTCTTCGTTGAATGGGAGTTACCGCACAACATGAAGCCTGTTTGAGAGACACACAGACGAAATCCATCTATAGAGGGACCCCTAAAGTCAATACTGACTACCAGGCGGTGCAACTGACCTCACTTACCTGCATGTTTAGATTCTTATTAGCTGATTGGCACTCGGAGCACCATTCTCGCCAAGGTCCTGGGACACTTCGTCACGGCCATGGCCAAAACATCCTCACCTTGCATACGGAAAAGTGTGCGAGCATGCGGTTTGCGTGGCAGAATCTGGCCAACTGTACGAATGAAGTACAGAAGGCAGGCAGTTCGGTGGCAGTCGGACCAGGACAAACAAAATCACAGGGCCGAAAGAATCGGAGCCGTAGAGCAGAGACGCCCATGATATTTTGGCGCCTGTACGAGGCTCGCTTGGCGCTGCCGCCGCCGGGGACAGGCCATTCTCAGAAACGGCGACGAATACTCTACGCTTGGGCAATGGATGCTCTCCGGGTCACCAAGGTTAGTGGTATTCATAACTCTCTATGCGTGTGCACTCATCTTTTGTCTGATTAGGTCGAGGGGGTCTTGTATACGAGGGGCGGAAGCACGTCCTCGGGTACCTTGCACCTCACCGCCCACCATGCTATCTTCCATTTCGATGAGGAGGGAAAGGAGGAGATGTGGGTCAGTCCAAGCCTATGCTCATGCAGACGTTGATTAACCGTCTCGTCGTGCCTGATTTTCTGGCAATGCTGCTTCCGACGATAGGTCCCATACCCCCTCATCTCGCTTGTCTCCCGGATGCCCATGACGTTATACGGCCGCTGTCCGCTCACACTACATACCCGGACGTTCGAAACCATCTTCCTATCATTTACGACGGAGAAGGACGCGATAGATGTCTTTGAGAGCGTGAAGGAGCTCACCGTTGCCAGTGCGTACCCATGTCTTTGTTTTTCCCCGCCTAAACGCCCTTGGCCCCCGTCCATTTCCCTGTCTGATGGCACTCTGTAAAGCCTCGGTAAACCAGCTCTATGCATTTTTCTACGTCCCAAATCCGCCACTTGCCGTCTCCAACGGTTGGTCAATATACTCGCCCCGTGAAGAGTTCGGCCGCATGGGAGTCGGCACGCGCTCAAAAGCGTGGCGGTTTACCGATATAAACAAAGATTACTCTGTGCGTCACCACTGCGGCCACGTCCTGTGCGTCTCGTGAATAACAGTGACGACCGGTGCAGTTCTCCCCGACATACCCTTCACGAATAGTCGTCCCGACCCGCATCAGCGATACCACCCTCCAATATGCGGTTAAGTTCCGGAGCAAGGGACGTCTCCCGGTCCTGACATACCTGCATTGGGCGAACTTTGTATGTTCTTCTGTGTCTCCCCGCAGCCACAAGTCTGAATCATTGCGCTTTCCCGCATAGGGGTCCATCACGCGGTCCAGCCAACCCATGGTGGGCCTGACGAACAACCGCTCCATCCAGGACGAGAAGCTCATCGAGACGATCTTCCAAACGCACCACAACCCTGACTCCCGAGTCAGCCCAGGCCCGGTGTACGGCGCAACGGCGACGAACCTCATTATTGACGCACGACCGACCACGAACGCCATGGCGAACACGGCCAAAGGCGCGGGCACGGAGAACATGGATCATTACAAGGATGCGAAGAAGGCGTATCTCGGCATCGACCACATCCACACCATGCGCGAGTCGCTGAACAAGGTCGTCGAAGCCCTTCGAGCTACGGAGATCCTGCAGGCCGCGGGCATGACCGCGACAGACGGAGGGGAGGAAGACGAGGAACCGCTCGTCGCGCCCGTGCTCGACAGGCAGGCCTTGCGCCGGTCGAACTGGCTGCGGCACATCACCGCGATCCTCGACGGCACGCTGCTGATCGTCAGGAACGTGCACATCAACTCGTCGCATGTGCTCATCCACTGCTCGGACGGGTGGGACCGCACGGCGCAGCTCTCTTCGCTCGCGCAGCTCTGCTTGGACCCATTCTACCGGACGCAGAGAGGGTTCGCGATCCTCGTGGAGAAGGACTGGCTGTCGTTCGGGCACAAGTTCCTCGATCGCTGCGGCCACTTGTCCTCCGAGAAGTTCTTCCTCGCGCCTGTGGAGAACGCCGGCCAGGGCGGGGGCGCGGAGGCCGCGCAGGCTTTCCTTGCGTCCGTTCAGAACCGGTTCGCGTCGCAGCACCACATCAAGGAGACCAGCCCCGTCTTCCACCAATTCTTGGAGAGCGTCCGCCAGATCCAGCGACAGTACCCCGAACGGTTCGAGTTCAACGAACGTTTTCTTCGTCAAATCCATCATCACCTCTACTCTTGTCAGTTCGGATCCTTCCTCTTCAATTCGGAGCGGGAACGTCGCGTCGGAGAGGGTAGTCAGCCACCGGCCGTTAGTCGGACCATCAGCGTGTGGGATTACTTCAACGAGCCTTCGGAGATCGAGCTGAACAAGAATCCGCTCTACGACGCGAGCTTGGACGACCCTGGGAACCGAACGCCGAAGGCGGACATGGGCGTGCTCATACCGAACCCCAAGGACGTGCGGTTCTGGCACGAACTCTACGGACGCACGGACGAGGAGATGAACGGGAAGTTCGTGCTCAAGCAGGCCGTCGAAGAGCCGGAGTTTGCGGGCCCGATCGAGGCGGCCAGCGAGGATTCTGTGCCGGCGCAGTCTCAGGAATGCCTCACGGTATCTACGCCTACGCCTCCCCCTCAGCCTTCCGTTTCCCCGCAGCTGAGCATCCCGACACCGCAAACCATCGCTCGATTCCTGCAGAGGGGTAGCTCTGCATTGCCTGCGGCCAATACGCCTTCCGTGGTCACGTCCCTCGGAGACCCCCCTCCATTCCCCGAAAGCCAGCGGGTGCGGAAAGAGAGTCTTGTGCCACCGTCTTCTCCTGGAGCCTCTTCGTCGTCCATTGCTCTTCCGCCTCCACGTACGCCATCTCCCAGCGTACGCGTCGCTCGCTCTGCTTCGCCTCGCACGGGTCTTCCGCCCACTCAGAATCCCGGCGACCTGTTCTCCGCCGGAGGCATGCGATCGCTCTGGGGCAAGGTGTCGTCCAACGCGACCGCCGCATTTTCCGCAGTGCAGGACGCGTACGGTGGCCTCGCGAAGGACATCAAGGGGCTCTCGCTAGGCGGCGAACTAGGCGATCCCACACGCGGCGGCGAGCTCAAGTCGCGAGACGAGATCAACGCATGGGGCCAAGGCGGAGACGACAGTCGGCCTTCATCACCTCTGCGGCGGCCAGCGTCTCCGCGCGCGTACACGTATTCGTCAGGGAACACCGTCAACCCGTGGACGGCGCAGGCGGCACGGCCGACGATACCGTCGATGTTCATGGACAACCCGTGGGGTTCTGTGCCGTCCCCGGATCGCGAGGGCCAGGGTCCCGCGGTATCGGTATCTCAGGCCCAGGAGGCGACGAGTTCGCTCCCGGCCGACCCGAACGTTGAGCTGTCTATCGCCTTCCCACACTCACGTAGCAATACGGCTGCTGCACAGTCGCTATCGCAGCCTGCGCTGGGGGGTGGCGCCCGGGGGCCATGGGTTCTCGGGAATACAGATGACCCGTCTGGGGAGACAGACCCGGATCCGGATACGGGTGCGGGGAAGGAGAAGGGAGAGGACGGCGCGTCGGGACATGTGACTGCGCGTCCGCCATCAGCTGAGGCGTCGACGGCTTCGTCGGATCCGCTGGGGGTTACGGTGTGGTCATAACAGGACGAGCACGTAAAAGGACGTGGTAGGTTTTGGGAATCTATAGAGGCTGCACGTACGTACTGCAGGTGTCACGATTAAGTACAAGCACTCGATAAATTGCGATGCTGTTTCATAACTTTAGGCTGGACCCTGGGGTCCTTTTGACACACGCGTGGACATGGACATTCCGACGAAAGCTGATTTCTGGAACTAGACATGCGAGGAGAGCTCAGAGCTACGTGATAGCGAATTAAACCAGAGCAAGGTCGAAAACATCCTCGCAGACAAGAGTAGTGTATGAGTCGGCAAGACAAGCGGGAGGAGGCCTCAGGCCGTAGGAAGCAGTAGAAGGAATTCGTGTCCCTCTTTCAATGTGCCAAGACGCCACTTATCCTTCTCGACGTAGCTGTTGAGAACTTGCTGGGGCTCGCAATGGTCGACATAGAACTTCGTGTCCACCAGAGAAATGGAGCCGTCGTCGACATCCCCGAACAGCGAACCTCCCAGCTGCGCCGCCTTCAAATACTTGACAGTCGTGTGTCGGAGGGCCATCGGGGCCTTCTCTCGGATATACGAGAGGTCGATCCGAGCAATCTGCTGGCCTGAGGGTCGAAAATTAGTCTCGGACTCGGACTCGGAGGAGCATGAGTTGAGCGACTCGCCTGACATGTTACACAGCGAGTTGCAGGCAGCCGGATGGGAGGAGGCCACGCCCATCATGGTGACGTCCGCGAACCAGGGATGCGTCGTGAGGCCCTGGAGGAGCCTCGTCGCGATGCCCTGCCGGCGCTCGCCGAGTTCGACGACGAGCTGCGTGATCCATCCGACGGTCTCTGCAAACAGTGCTGGTGTTAAGTAGGGGCTGTGATTGCTTGTGTGTATGGCAATGAACGCACCTGTTCCCGACTTCCACTTCATCGCGAACGCGTGTCCCACGAGCCTCCCGTCCTTGTACATCATGGAGAGGGCGGCATTCTCAGGGTCGCTCATGCACTGTTCCCGCAAAACCTCGACGGACCGCATCCTGACGCGATTACCTGTATGGGTAGCTTAGGGAAGGAGAAGAGTGATTTATGTATAGTGAGCACTACTCACCTGCTTTCAAGGGTGCCGCGACGGATGGACCCCATACTCCGTAGTTTTCGGAGAACAACTGGGCACACCGCGCGAGCTGCTCGTCGGTGACCTCGTTGCCGGGTACGATGCGAGGCTCGTATTGAGGAAATTTGAAGTTGGACATGATCCTAACAGAAATAAAGAATACTCCGCGGACGTAGCTTTAAGATTCGCTCACATGATCGCGCCAGCCTCTGAATCTACAGGATTATAATCAGGACGATCGTACGATTGAGGTACGACGTGCGGACAGATGATAGGCTCTGGATAGGCCTGTCGCTGTATGTAAAAGTGCTGGCGGAGGGGCGCGTGCGTGCGTTGAATGGTCGAGCGATAATAAACACGAGATGGCCTGAGATGGCGTGCTGATGGGTGACCGGGGTCTCACGGTCGTCAAATTTATAGCATCGTACAATGCTCACGCTGACTTATCACACCCGCCCTTCCTTCCTTCCTCATCGACTTTCCGCCCCTCGTCGTCGTCGTCGCTCCCAGCCATGCCTGCTAACGGCTCTGCCAACGGTTCTGCCCACGCGGCGCTTGCGCCCGGCCACTTCCTCTTCACCTCGGAGTCCGTCGGCGAGGGCCACCCTGGTGTGTTTAGGCCCTGATTTTCAATGACCCCTCCATTCTGACGCTAGTCCTCCATTCCCTTTTCCCAGATAAGATCTGCGACCAGGTCTCCGACGCCATCCTCGATGCATGCTTGGCAGTGGACCCCTTCTCCAAGGTCGCCTGCGAGACCGCTGCGAAGACGGGCATGATCATGGTCTTTGGCGAGATCACGACCAAGGCCCAGGTCGACTTCCAGCGCGTCATCCGTGAGACCATCAAGCAGATTGGCTACGACGACTCGTCCAAGGGCTTTGACTACAAAACCTGCAACATCCTCGTCGCCATTGAGCAGCAGTCGCCCGACATCGCCCAGGGTCTCGACCACGGCTTGCTCGAGAACATCGGTGCCGGCGACCAGGGTATCATGTTCGGCTACGCGACGGACGAGACCCCAGAGTACATGCCCCTCACCATCGTCCTCGCCCACAAGCTCAACGCTGCGATGGCTGCTGCCCGCCGCTCCGGCGAGCTTGGCTGGCTCCGCCCTGATTCTAAGACTCAGGTCACCGTCGAGTACAAGAAGGACGGCGGCGCGACCATCCCCATCCGTGTCGACACCATCGTCGTCTCCACCCAGCACGCCGAGGAGATCACTACTGAGGACCTCCGCAAGGAGATCCTAGAGAAGATCATCAAGAAGACGATCCCCGCGAACCTCCTCGACGACCGCACTGTCTACCACATCCAGCCTTCGGGCCGCTTCGTCATCGGCGGTCCTCAGGGTGATGCTGGCCTTACTGGTCGTAAGATCATCGTCGACACCTACGGCGGTTGGGGTGCGCACGGCGGAGGTGCGTTCTCCGGCAAGGACTGGTCCAAGGTCGACCGTTCTGCTGCCTACACCGCCCGCTGGATCGCCAAGTCGCTCGTCGCGGCTGGCCTTGCCCGCCGTGCGCTCGTCCAGCTTTCGTACGCCATCGGTGTCGCCGAGCCCCTGTCGGTGTACGTCGACACGTACGGCACGGGCAAGAAGTCGGACGCGGAGCTCGTCGAGATCATCCGCAGCAACTTCGACCTCCGCCCAGGTATCATCGTCCAGACCCTCGGCCTCCAAAAGCCCCAGTACCTCAAGACCGCGTCGTACGGCCACTTCGGCAACTCCGAGTACTCTTGGGAGCAGCCGAAGAAGCTCGCGCTCTAAGCGTCGAGCTGCCTTCCCCTTTCCCCCATACCATCACGCCGTCATCACTCGTTGGGCTCCTCGTCGTCATCATTGTCGTCGCTGTTGTATTCATAGATCGCCATCGCACATCGCACCGGAAGTTCATCCTTCCGCTATTTATCCCCGCACTACGCTGTTTGTTACTATACCACCATAGACCTGCGCACGCCCCCTTCCCTCCGCCCCGACTACTACCTCAATTACCACCTCGCCGGCTGTCCCCCCGGACCCATGCATCCAACTGCTCAGTCGCACCAACATCGTCCAACCGTTCGCGACCATTCACGACTCACGATCTAATGACCCTCGCTATCTCTTTGCACACATATCTCGCTATCCCGCACTGTCACTCGGCCCTGCGCAGGCCTGCTTGCACACTCGTCGTCATACACTAGTATTGAGTTACCATCTGTAGTACTGGATAGAAAAAGAGAATACCAGCCGCGTTCAACCGCGGATATTCCCCGTGTGCATTTGCACTGCGGTGGACACCAAACTCATCCTTGCCAGAGTGTGTACGACTCGAAGTGCTACGGTGATGTGACAGAGTCACGTTGTGACCCGGCGATGTCACCTCTTGGTTTAGGGGCGGATATGGAACTGTTGTGGCTTGACCATTCCACTCACCTGCGCCGACTGAAGGAACGCTTTCCAAGGCGTTGGGATACTGTTCTGTGTTGCTTAGAATCCATCTTTTGACTGTCGCAGGTCTGATACACTTCGTGAGACCCGAACTCTCGGAGACCGTCTCCCTGGTACAGTTTTAGAAAACTTCCAGAGCTCTGAAGTTTTGTGGCGGCTCGCTGCAGACTGACGAAGGTGTAGAGGACTTGGGGCGGAGATGATGGACACTAGTGAGAACGTGAACGTTCACACCCGACAATGGAGCCTCCAGCCCGAGTCTGAGTACAGGTTTGAGCTCGATCCGGACACCACGCTCGGAATCAAGGTGTGTTTTTCGTCCCTCGTCGGCTGGCTTGCTGGTCATGGTCTCGCCCTTGCGTGCATTCAAAACCTAAAACTTTTTTTCTTACCTCTTAGCTCGTCAGCGGCCATGCGGAGATCTTCGGCGCGGAACTCGCGGAGGGCAAGGTGTACGTGTTCGGCCAGGAATGCAAGGCGGCCGTCTTCACCTGGCTGGGATGCACCATAGAGATGAGTAGCCCTCCCTCACCCCGTTCGTGCGCGTGTACTTACCTGCCTTGCACGTCACAGGCCACCCCTCGGTCGAGTACGTCTCGGACGAGACGCCGATGTCCGCGTACGCCGCGGTGCACATCGCGCTCGAGCAGATGCGCGTGCGCGCGCTCGCCGCGGCGCACGGCTCGCCCGTCCCCGAGGACGAGGGCGGCGAGGACGCGGTGGGCACGGACCCGCCGCGGGTGCTCGTCTTGGGGCCGGAGAACTCGGGCAAGACGGCGGTGTGCAAGATCCTCGCGAACTACGCCGTGCGCGCGGGCCAGGACTGGGTGCCGACGTACGTCAACGTCGACCCGAGCGAGGTCGGTGGTTCTCTTCCTCATCTTGACCATCTTGGACTGTGTGGCTGAGATGCGGTTTTGCGTTGCGTGCGTGCAGGGCGGGTGGGCGGTGCCTGGGGCCATCTCTGCGGCACCCATCACCGCGCCTGTACAGACGTCCTCGCCGGCCGCTGCACTCGGCTCGACCGCGACGTCCGCGCCGAGTCACATCGCGTCGAACGCGTTGCTCCCGCTCTCGTACTGGTATGGGCACAGGGAGATGCGACGGAACCCGCTCCTCATGGACCGCCTCGTTCGGAATCTCGGGGAGAACATCCGGGACAGGTACGAGAGCGACTCTGAAGGTCGGTGGCCCCCACTCCTTGCCATTTCTAGTACATCAGTTGACTGTTGTATGGGATCAGGCCGCTGTTCGGGCTTGATTGTGGACACGCCGTCGTCTTTCGCTGCGAGCTCGGGGACTGGGAGCGACCATCGGCTGACCATGATCAAGGCGTGCGTCGATGCGTTCCATAGTAAGTCTTTTTTCCTTGAAATATGCATGCTTCGATAGATGCTGATCGAGCTGTCCCAAGTCAATGTCATCCTCGTCGTCGGACACGAGAAGCTCAATGTGGAGATGCAACGGACGTACGGCAACCGCATGGCTGTCCTCAAGATTGCAAAATCCGGCGGGGTGCGTTCTCCTCCTCCCCGCATACCCCCGTTGGTCGCCGCCGCTAATGCCCGAACTGACCGTCACTTTGCGCGTGTTTTTATTTCACCACCAGGTCGTCGAACTCGACTCGGCATACCGAGAACGCGTGCACAAGTATCAGCTCCACACCTACTTCTACGGCCACGTCATCAACCCGCCTCCCGGGATGTCGTCCAAAGGCTACATGCAAGCGGGCGAGCAGATCCCGGACCAGACGATGCAGCTCTCGCCGCTGTCCACCTCGGTCAACTTTGGCGACATCGTGATATACCGGATCGGCGAAGGTGAGAGGACCTCGCGCACTCTTTTTCTTCTTCCGACCCGTTGATCGAATTCTGATATGCTCTCTCTCTCTGCAGAGACGATGGCTCCCTCTTCTGCACTCCCGATCGGAGCCGCTCGCGCAGTCTCCGAGATGCAGCCGCTCGTGGTCGACCCGTCGCTGGGCGGCTCTGGTCTGTACAACGCCGTGCTCGCCATCCTCGCTTCTCCGAATCAGGACGAGTCGGAGCGGTACGACGAAGAGGTCCTCGACCTGCCCGTCGTTGGGTACATCGCCGTGTGCGTCATCTGCATTTTTTCCCCTCGCGACGCTTCGAAGGGGTCAAGGCTCAGACTGACACTCGGCGTTTTTCTGCAGAACCGCTTTGGATCTGCCGAACAGGCGTATGACGGTGCTGTCCCCCAGCCCGGGCTCGCTGACGGGGAAGACGGCGATCGTGGGCTCGTTCGAGTGGCAAGAATGAGA
This sequence comes from Sanguinoderma infundibulare, assembly GCA_032821775.1. NCBI lineage: Eukaryota > Fungi > Basidiomycota > Agaricomycetes > Polyporales > Polyporaceae > Sanguinoderma > Sanguinoderma infundibulare. The sequence goes on along the minus strand of JAVLRN010000005.1, from coordinate 457,805 downwards.
TCGTGTTCGATTTTCGGGACGTAGCCCATGGTCGGACGTATCGTTTATCCGTAATGTATCTCATTTGGAGGCCGAGCGAGATCGAAAACGTTTCGCATAGACAGAGCTGGAATGGGACGGCCTATCGTACACATGTATCGTACACGGGCGGCACTTGCGCTGCGACACCTTACATCACGTACACGATCTTCTGCGCGCTCACCTTGCCCTCGCGCATGTACTGCAGGCCCTCTTCGATGCCGTTCATACCGCCAGGCCAGACCTTCATGGGGAGAGGCTTCACGAGCTTGTCTTGCACCAGCTTTGGGAGCTTCTTGTAGAAGTCGGCGATCTGCTGCCTGTCCTCCTTCGAGGCCGGGACGTGCATCGTCCCAAAGTCAAACGCGCGGCCCATCGCCGTGTACAGCATGGTCACTGGGACGTCGACGTCGACGCGATGCGATGCTCAGAACAGGAAACACACAAAGCGATAGGGTTCGAGGACGCTCACTCTGCATCTCGACGTCCTTGCGCTCCGTCGCGCCCTCCGGTGGCGGGGTGACGACGAGCACCTTGCCGCCCTGGGGCCCGATGCACTCGGCGGTGATTGCCAGGCACTCCTTGCCGGCGACCGTGTCGAACGCCCTGCGGACGGTGTCGCCCGTCGCCTTCTTGACCTTCTGCGCGACGTCCTTGTCCCGGTAGTCAAAGACGGCGTCGGCACCCATGGACTTGACGAGCTCGAAGTTGCGCGGGGACGCAGTCGCGACGACCTTGTAGCCCGCGAGGTGGAGGAGCTGGATCGCGCTCAGGCCGACCGCGGCTGGTGTAGAGAGATGCCGGATGAGTACTTGTTGCCGTATGCATGCACACGGGGAAGACGTGGATACGTACAGCTCCCGCCATAGACGAGGATCCACTCGTTCTTCGGTTCGTTCTTCCCCGCTGTGGGCTCCACCAGGCCCAGACGCTTGGGGCTGAACAAGGCCTGGACGGGCGTCATGAACCTGTGCGACCAGCGGCGGCGTGACGTCTCTCAACTTGCTCCTGTCCACGCAGCAGCAGTAGCTGAACACGATACTCACGCGACTCCCATGGTTGCGGCCTGCTCGTAGCTGAGGGTGTTGGGCGGGACGACCCAGACGAGCTCGGCGGGGACCTTGACGTACTCGGCGAACGCGCCCTCGTCCGGCCACGCGCCGCCGTGCACCATGCCGACGACGTGGTCGCCGATCTTGGGGTGCTTCACGCTCCGGCCGGTCTGGAAGACTACCCCGGAGAAGTCGCAGCCGAGGATGGTGCCGGGCTTCCCCATGCTGTCGACGTCTGGACCGGGTGGAGGGAAGCGTGCGTGAGCGTAGAAGACGACCACGACATGAACTGAGGGGACGTACGCGAGTAATCCGTCGGGTTCTGTGAGAGCGCGACGGTCTTGACGAGGATCTCATCGTCGGCGATCTTTGGGACGGGGTGGTCTTTGATGATGATCTTGCCGCCCTGTGCGGAAAATTGTGGGCGAGTAGCGGAGTAGAAGGTCTGGGGAGGCTCTTACTTCTGCGATGAGGACGGCTTTCATTGTCTGAGGTACTCCGCCTGTAGTCATGTTTCCTGCTGAAGGGATATGGCAAGGTGAATCGCGGTAAAGAGGAGAATAGGAATGGGTTGACTGGGTGTCGTTCGAGGACGGTATGCCATTGCCATTGTAAGGTTACCTGTAAAGCCGCTGCGCACGAGTCATTCATGACGACAATGTTTTCAGTTGTTTTCGTGAGTTGCAGTTCTCGAAGGTTCAGGGTACCAACGGATGTTGAAATATAGGAGTTGTGGAGGAGCCACTGGCGCGGAATGACGGGAAACACATACCGGGCACAGCCACATGTTGCCCCTTGGGTGTGTGTCTCCCTGTGTGCCGTTCACCACAATGACCCTTTTCCCAATCTCCCACACTGCTGGTCAGCGAGCCACGTAGGCCATGTAGCAGTACAGTAGCACGCCTTTACACCTTTGGTGAGCCACATACCCTGCCAGCCGTGGCCATCGTCCTCTGAATGACCTTCGGTCCCGTCTGGCGTCGCTAGCGTTAACTTTATTGGCTTCTCACGATAGGTATCCATCAGCACCAGAGTGAGCCCAAGATGCCTCTATATCTCCATCGTTTCATTGTACTCATGTCAATACCTTTATCACACAGCCCTATGCCGTCCCCTCGACGGAATCTGACATTGCTCGGCTTGAACGTCGATGTTCTCGCCATCGTCATATCCTACCTTTCTCCCAGGAACGCCATCGCCTTCTCGCTCACATGCAGAGCCGCATACACGATCCCCACCGACCCCGCACTCCACACCGTGGTGCTCGACCGCACCACGGCGCAGATCGAAAAGTTCCGCCACCACTTGTCCGCTTCGGAGCTACGCCAGAACACGCTCAAATGTCTGACCCTCACAAAGGCCGTGACATGGGAAATCGACCGTCACGCCCGCGGACCCGCGAACGCGCTCACCGAGATAGTCGAGAAGGCCAAGAACTTGCAGCTTTTCAGCTGTGGGGCCATCGAAGACATGATTCGCGCTTCCGACGGCCGTTTAGTCGACGCCCTTACTTCCCGCCCCAATCTCCGAGTTTTGCACATGCACTACGGCGGAACAGACGCGGTGAAGATCATGTCGAGCCTCGAGTCCCCGTACCTCCGGGAACTAGCCGTCGACCTCACCTTCATCCCGAAGCTGCCTTGGAACGACCTCTTCGCGCCTCTCGCCCAATATCAGCACCTCGAGACGCTGACCATATCCAAGGTCATGAACCGCCTCCTCTTCCCGTTTCCCTCACTCCCAGATGATGCCGCCGCGCACACCGTCATGACGTACCTCAGCCCCGACGACGTCGCGCCCTTCACGCCCGCCACGATGCCCGTCGTGCCCTCCCTCCTCACGCTCTCCTTCCACAGCACCTTCCTCCCAATGCCCCTCGCCGCCCGCATGTTTCCCAACGTCCAGAAGCTCACCTTCCGCACCGACCGCCTCTCCCGCTCCTTCTTCGTCTCCGACCAGCCCTTGTCCGCGTCCGCGTCCAACTCGGACCCGCCGCCGGGCTGCTGGGAGCACACGCTCGCCGAGGCGCACATCGACGTCGTCGACTGCGCGATCTGGCCGCTCGCCTGCCGCGTGCGCTGGCTCGACTTTGACTTCCTCCCGGGCGGGTACGCCCAGGAGGCGCTCGACACCGTCGCCCAGACGAAGCCCCAGATCCTGTCCGTCGCCTACCGGATCGACACCGACAACGTCTTCTGGGTCCGCCTGCCCGTGATCGCGAGCCACCTGCGCTTCCTCGACATCCGCATCCTCGAGCTCTCCGGACACCGCAAGGTACGTACCCCCTTCCCCTCCTCTTCCCCTCCTCTTCCCCTATCTCCCTCCCTCTCTCCGTCTCTACCCTGATGTTCATGTTCACGGGGGCCGTCTGCGCAGATCTACGTCATGATGCACCTCTCCCGCTTCCCCGCCCTCTCCGCCCTCTTCCTCTGCATGCGCGCCTACTACCAGCCCGAGGACCACGCGGCCGAGGTGGCCGCCATGGCGCGCGAGCTCGCGCAGGCCAACCGCACGCTGCGCTTCGTCGGCATCTCCTTCACCGACGGCCGCTCGATGCGCGACGACGACCCGGTCTGGAACGAGGAGCTCCTCGGCTCGCGCTGGTGGCGGGTCGAGCGGGACGAGGAGGACTACATGAGGGAGGTGAGGACCATAGAGGCCGTCCCCACCGACGTTGGGCTGAAAGTGCGGGAATACATGTACAAGGCGGACTTTGACGCGCCGCGCTGGGAGGAACGTCTGTCTACATTTGTTTGAACGACTGCAACTTGTTGTGAGCTCGCTGTGAATTGCTATGTTCCATCTGTAGTTTTTAACTGTAGCTTATTTCGCCGTGTGTACTCTACGATCTTGAGCTCCCAGTCTGACAACAAACCGCAAGGCGACAGAAGATCACTTCGCATCCTACGACACCTGTACACCGAACATGGGTAACATGATGTATTGCAAGGGGTGGGTGACTAAGATACAATGATGACCGATGGGTTTATAGTTCGAGACCTAGTTGCGGATTGTAGTAGACGTATGGGCGACCTTGAGCGGGATGAATGGACCGAAGACACGACGAAAACAGTCATAATGCTATACAAAAAGACCAGAGAACGAACGCTCGGTCAACGACGTGTAAACTCCTAAGTACAAAGCAAATGGGAGAACGGCAACAGGCGTCGACGACCCTCGCCCGGCGCCCCCGCTCGAGATATACATCGATATACAGAGGTGTAAAAAGCATCGGCAAAACGAGCAGGGCCGGGGCGGGCGGCAGTAAGGTGTAGAGTCATATCGAAGTCCCAGTTGCGTGTGGTAGGTGCGGTGCCAGCGAGTGCATGGTAGTAGTAATAGTGCGGGTGTGAGTAGGGTACTTGGTGCTTGGGTCCTGAGCATGGTGCATGCTGTATGCGACGACGACAACGGGTGAAAATGCGATGCTTGCTGGGTGTTTTGCGAGGACGAATGCACTGAGGCTACCGGTATATGGATTTAATGTGTTCGACTTCATCGACGACCTCGGACATGGTGGGGCGATCCCCAGGATCCTGCGCCCACATGCGCTCAATCAGGTCGACGATCTCGGAGCACCACTGCTTGCGGAGGCCAGAGACAGAAGGCCTAGACCGCCAATGAGCCCGATGTTACAAGGGCAAGTCTGCGGAGGACGCACCTCAGCTTCTTGGCACCGACCGCATCGTAGATCGCATGCTCGTTCATGCCTTCCCAGGGAAACTTCTTATCGCGGACATGCCACTGCAGGATCTCCCAGAAGACCATGGCGCACGAGAACACGTCCACCTTGTGGTTGTACTTCGGTGCCGGGTGCCACAACTCGGGCGCCTGCCAGTTGACAGTACCGACCAACGAGCGCACCATCGAGCGTGTGGACTGCTTCACCTTAGCAAGACCAAAGTCGGTGATCTTTGCAACGCCTTTGGATGTGATGAGGATGTTTGATGACTTGCAGTCACGGTGGATGACCGACGGTTTGCGAAGGTGGAGATACTCTAGACCCTTCGTAATGTCGAGCATGATGCTCAGCTGCCCAAGACGTCAGAAACGACGGCGCCATGCACATGATGATCCAATACGTACCACACGATATAAGGAAGGAGGGTTAACGTTCCGGATAAAGTCGAAGAGGTCACCGTTTGAGCACAGCTCGCTGACGATCATGACCGGCGTCTCGCGGGTGTTCTCAGGTATGCTCACACCAAGCTGAAACCACAAGTCAGCAACACAAAACGGGAAAGACAGATAGACACGTACGAAGCGAACGATGTTGGGATGATCGAAATCCCCAAGAAGCTTCAACTCCTTGATGTCCACTGCACACACCACGCATGAACACACCAGCCAAAGAATACCTGCAGATACGACGCACTCTGACTCAGTTGCCCACGAAATTCGGCGATGGCGACGCGCCGGCCCTTGAACCTGCCAATAAACACGTCCTTGAATCCACCACTGCCGATCTTCTCGAGCTTCGTCAGCTTCTCTGGAGGGATCTCGCGGTCTTCCAACCCGAGACTCTCCAGGTCGAGCTCGAGCTCGCCCTCTCCATCCTTATCCCTGGTCTTGGTGGAGAACGGCGGCGTGCGAGGCTCGTCCATGTGCACATGGTGTGAGCGCAGGAGTACGGGAGGCGTGAGGCTGCCAGACCCGGATTGTGAGCGCGTCTTGCGACGTCGCGGGGCACGGGCAGTGGAGGGTGGACGTGCTGTACCGGTGGACGACGGTGCAGATGTTGTAGCTTCGCTACAGTGTCGATCTCGCCACTGAAGGAGCGCCTCAGCGAGCTGGGGCTTTGTGCCGGTCGAGTCGATATCGCGAGTCTCGCACAGCCGTACGAGGTCGTCCCTGCGTAGACGCACAAGGGTCTTCGCAGTGGCCACAGTGAGGTCGACTGGAAGACGGTCAGTAGGGCTGGGATGACGAAGTGTGGAACAAACGCACCATCATCATCATCATCCATCGCCTCATCCTCTTCGCCCTCCGCGTCGACATCGGCCTCATCGACCGTTGATGCGATTGACTCACTGTCCTCTACCTCCTCGTCTTCCTCCCCCTCGTCTTCTTCCTCCTCCTCGTCTTCCTCACCAATGTCCTCCTCGACATCCTCATCAGCAACAATCTTCCCGTTTCGTAGCCGCCTTGGCTCGACGGCGTCCATCTCTTCGTCCGGACATTCATCGCTGCCCTCATCGTCACCCTCCTCACCTGCCACCACCGTGCCTTCCTCCTCACTATCCTCGTCATCCCCATCGCTGGGAGGCGTGTGCGTCTGCAAATGACGCGCCCGTAGTCGGGTTCTCACGGGTGTACGCCGACCAACGGGAACGGCCTTGGGCTTGGGCGTGGCGTTGGGTGATGGAAGATCCTGCAGCTCATCGACTTCCTCACCCTCCTGGCCGTCAGACGCCAGCTCGTCCTCTTCCAACTCCTCGTCCGTGCTTTCGTTCAAGTTGCCGACTTTGCCCTTGGCTTTACGCATCGGCGTGACCCGTCGGTTGCTTTCCGGCACATCATCGGGTCGTGACTTGTCGTGCGCGAGGCGGCTGACAGACCCTTTGCTTCGGAGGCGGCGGGGACTGGGCTTGAGCTTGTTGATCGAGTTTTCGACTTCCGTGAGATCTGTCAAGTCGCTCTCCTCCGGTTCGGGTGGCGAGGGTAACCGGGTGATCTCGACCTCGTCACTGAAGCCGACGTGCTTCGCCTTGGACTTGCTCTTGCTGGTGCCCGAGGAACTTGGCCGTGGGTCGATTTCGCCTGAAGCTTTGCGCGTGCGAAGGCGAGTGGCGGGAGGGGAAGGAAGCGCAGAAGACATTGTTGACGAGGTCGGAGACGACCTACTTGAGCTGGCGTTGCTGTTTCCTCGTCTGGACATGACGAGGCATGGATACGGTGAACGCACACAGTAAGAGAGCAGGCGAACTGACCTCCGGGTAGAGACGCCCATGACAGGCTGTGTGGCGGCCATGTCAAGAAGCCCACGTTTGCGCTTGCCGGTTGTCGGCGAGAGTTCCGCTGACGATCGCTCGATGTGGCTCAAGGACAGGCTCCGGTCTGTGGGGTACTTGCGCGGACCACGACCGAGGTCGTGGACTGTTGCCCTCCTGCGAATGCCATTGCGGAAACGGTGACCAAAATCCGTTTCTTCCCCACCGGCGACATTGCCGCCATCGGATGAGTAGTCGCTTGAGCCACTTGCGACGCCAGGTGATGAAGGAGGGAGGTCAGCCACATCATCACGAGCGGATACGATACAGTCGATGATCTCGGGCTTTGTCAGGAGCTCGGCATCGTCTGTGAGACCGGCAGCGGCGTATAGCTCTACAAGTTCGTCCTTGCGGAGACGGAGCAGACGGCGTGGGGGTGCCTCGTTTATGAGATAGTTATCGGCTACGGCGCAGGGTGAACAATGCGCGTGGAACAGAAGAAATGAAGCACGCGTACAGGAATCCAAGGCTTCTTCGTCCTCAGAAATGTCCGAACCATCCCAGATCTGGTCCTCGTCAACATCCATCCCACTTGGGGGCTCGTCGTCGCTCGAATCGGGGGAAGCCTTGCGCCGCTTAGCGCGTTTGGTGGAACGGGCGCCTCTTGAACTGGACGTGTTCTCACTGCCGCTCACGACGCGTTTGCGCTTCATGCCGATGGACACGTCGTAGCCGTTGGCCGCATCGCGCATATCGTCCTTTGGTTGGGAAAGAATGCGAGAGGGGAGACGACGGAGGTTGAAATGGACGGGGACGAGAACTCGGCGGGGAGAGAGTGGAGGTGAGCTGCCTGACGCGTGAGAAGTGGGGGTGGATTCGATGTATGAGTTTGTGTAGTCAAAGACGCGTCGGCGTGCAGCAGTCGCGTGTCGGGCCTGGAGTTTGCGTCGGCTACGGATAGTGGAGTCTTGTAGGGAAGCTGAGCGATGGTTGGAACGTCTTTGGGCCATACCAGAAGTTCCGGGAGAGTCTTGGCCCTTCCGGCGGCGCCAGTGGATGTGGATAGTGCAGAGACAGAGTGCAGGGGGCGTTGTCGATGGTGCCGTCGTCGTGGTCGTCGTCGTCCTCAGCGTCGGGCTGTTTGGCGCAGTTTGGCAGCTATGTTCGGGAGGCTAAATACAGCCAAACAAGAGCCACCCTCACGTGATATGCACGTGCAGTGCTCAGTGGCGCGTCTCCGATCACGTCACGCGTTTTCGTTCAACTTTGTGGGAAGCGCGCGTGGACCGGGAGCCGAGCCAAAGCGGATGTCAAACGCGAGAGCGTTCATAATCTCACCCAGACTCGAACCGCCGCGTCTCCCGTCTCTCTCCCAATCCCCCACCATGCCCCCCAGACGCACCCGCGCACAGAGCACCACCGCCGCCCCAGAGTCGCGGTCGCGCGCCACAAAACGCGCCGCCTCCCCCGACGTGGAGAAGGCCCCTGCGAAGCGTGTCCTCCGTGCTGCACCCACCAACGCTGAGAAGCCCCAAGTCGACGCCGCCCCCAACGGCAAGGTTCCAAGTAAGGCCGCTGCCACAAAGGTGAAGGCGGCCGCTGCAGTGAAGCCCAAGGCTAAGGCAGAGAAGAAGGGCAAAGCTCCCGCCGCGCCCCGCGTCCGCAAGGTCCCCCAGACCATCAATGCCGTCCCCCACAAGCCACAGCACTTCCGGCCTGCCCTCCATTTGTTCACATGGGGCTCTGGCGAGATGAGCCAGCTCGCCATGGACTACAATCTGGAGATCAACAAGCCCCGGAAAAATGCTTTCGTGGCCGGTCACATCGACGAGGGCACCTTCGGCGGTGATGAGGCGGGCTTGGAGTCCATCGCCGCTGGTGGCCTCCACACGCTGTTTGTGGACGAAAAGGGCACGGTTCGTAACTACCCACACGTTTGCGACTGCCTATCCGCTGAATGCATGATGTGCGCAGATTTGGTCGTGCGGAACGAACGACAATGGTGCCCTCGGTCGCGTCACCACCATGATCCCAGATCCCAAAGACGACCGCGTTGCCATCGAGGTCGACGACAAGACCAAAGAACCTGTCTGGAAACCCGTCCCTATCCACAGCCTCGTTGAAGAAGAGTTCCATGCCGTCAAGATCGTCGCTGGAGACAGTTTCTCTGCCGCAATTGGCGACAAGGGCGAGCTCCGTGCTTGGGGCGCCTTTTCGGTGCGCATACATTCACCCCCTTTCACTCTGCAGGCTCCTGAAGCTAACGTGCCTTTGCTCATTAGGGTAACCAAGGTCTCGTCGGCTTCTCCAGCCACTCCAAAAAGCAATACAAACCCGTTCCCGTCCTTGACCTCAAGGACGACGGGTGGGTGTCTGCCGCAGCAGGCAACAACCACCTCATCCTGCTGACCTCCCAGGGGTACATCTACACGCTCGGTACTGGCGAAGAAGGCCAGCTCGGCCGCCGTGTTATCGAGCGCCGCAAGATCGCAGGGACTACCCCAGAGAAGATCGTGCTCGGCACGCGCTCGCGCAAGGCCGTCGTCGTCGGCGCGGGCAACAACCACTCCTTCGCCGTTGACGAGGACGGCAACACCTGGGGCTGGGGAGTCAACTCCAAGGGCCAGACTGGCACTGGGCTTGCCGACGCGAGCATCGACCGCGAGGTGCACACGCCCAAACGCGTTATTGGTCTTAGCAAGGACGAACTCGGGGGCGCCACCGTCGTCCAGATCGCCGGCGGGGACCTCCACACGCTTTTCCTCACATCCGACGGGCGTGTGTATGCGTGCGGGTTGTCCGCGGAGGGCCGGCTCGGACTTGCAGACAACGACGAGGCGTTCAAGGATCGCAAGTACGACGACTGCCTGCCGGAGCCCGCGCTCCTCACCTTCCCAGACCCGTCCGACCCGGTGGTGCACATCGCGTGCGGGACGAACAACAACCTCGCCGTCACCAAGGGCGGCGCGTTGTACTCTTGGGGGCGGCAGGTCGTCGGCGAGCTCGGACTCGGGGATGACGAACTGGACGAGCAGAAGACTCCCGCGGTCGTCGTGCGCAAGCAGGGTGGCTCGTGGGCCGCGGTGGACGCGGCGTGTGGTGGCCAGCACTGTCTCGCGCTGCTCCGCAACAAGTCTTCGCCCCCTGTCCCCGTCGACGAGCCACCTGCGCCTGACGGTGCCGATGAAGACGGGCAGCAATAGTCGCCTCTTCCCGAGACATGGCCTGGGCCTCGCGAAACCTCTCGTCTCGTCTCTCGCTGTATTTATCTTGACATGTGCATACTAGCTACCCCGAGATGCTGCACTGCACCTCCGCATCCACATCTGCATCTGCATATCTTCAGTGACTCAGCAGGACTCACGCTCATAGAAGTTGAACGTTCGCATGGACAAAAAAGCATGTCCGACCGGACCCATCATCGTATTACATCTAGCAATCCATCCAGATACTATACTCGATACTCAAGTAGCGCAAACGTCCTCCCCTGTCTTATCTCGTCCTTGTCCTGTTGCGTTGTCCAAGATATGTTCCGCTGCTGTATAACCCACCACTCGAATGACGACGCTTCCAAGCCAGGATGTATCTAGAGCTTGGCGACCACCTTGCGGAGCTCTACCTTCTGGATCTTGCCTGTCGACGTTTTCTGCAAGCCATCGTCAATATTGAATCCGGTGTTTGCAATGCACCACTGCCAGTGCCAAAAGGCCCTCACCGGAAGCTCAGGCACGACGGAAACCCACTCGGGACAAGCGAAGCCCGGGAGGCGTTTCCGCGCGTGCTCTTTGAGGTCCTTCTCGAACGCGGCGTGGCGCCCCGCCCACCTGTCCGCCTTCTGCGGGTGGAGGATGACGAAGGCCATGGGGCGCTCGCCCCACTTAGGATGTGCGCGCGCGACGACGGAGACCTCGAGGATGTCCGGATGCGACGCGAGCTCTGCCAACGGCAGCTCGTCAGCGAGAGAAGACGACGAAGCTCGGCGAGGCAAGCTTACCTTGCTCGATCGCCAGACTGGAGGCGTTCTGCCCGCAACGGTCCAGGCACCGTATCAGCAAACCAAACCAAACCCACCAAAGCAGCAGCAGGCAGCCCGGTGAAGGCGTGCACGCACCTCGCCCCCAGAGATGATGATGTCCTTGCTGCGGTCCATGATCGCGACGTACCCGTCCGGGTGCCAGACCGCCAGGTCGCCCGAGTTGAAGTACCCGCCGCGGAACGCCGTGGCGGTCGCGCCCGGGTCGTCAAAGTACTCCTTCATGACGATGTTGCCCCGGAAGACGACCTCGCCTATCGTCTTCCCGTCCCGCGGCACGTCCACCAGCGGGGCGGACTCGTCGCCCTCGTCGCCCTTGCCCTCCTGTGGGGGGTACACGACGCGGACGTCCGCGGCGGTGGCGAAGGGGAGGCCCTGGCGCGCGAGGCGGCGCGCGCGCTCGTCGAGCGGGAGCGAGGCCCAGTCGGGTTGGTGGTAGCAGAGCGTGGACGGGCCGTAGGTCTGTCACGGTGATGGAGGAACAGAAGGGTTGAGTTTCAGACGCTCCGGGTCGAGCGGAGGGCTCGAGTGACGTACCTCGCTGCGGTGTTCAGGTCCAGATTCCGGTCCCGGAGTGCGAGGTCAGTTTGCGTGTTGACGAGCGGGGCTGACCGGACGGGGGAGACTCACGTGAGGCCGTAGACGTGCAGGGGCTTGATGTTCCTCTTCTCGAGCTCGCCGATGAGGTGCGCGGTCGGCGCTGAGCCCGCGATGATCGCGATGACCTGCTTCTCGAGGCGTCTTGCCAGCGGCGCGTTGATCAGGCCGATCTGCAGGGGAAGAGAGAAGACGTCCCGATCTCAGCGCCATCCCCGCGCCACGCCACGCCACGCGGGACAGGAGCAGAAAAAAGAAGTGTACGCCGCAGAACGAGAGAACGCACCTGCACGGTCGGAGCGCCGCAGTAGTGGGTGACGCCGGAATGGATGAGGTGGTGCCAGATGTGCGGGTACGACACGGATCGCAGGCAGATCTTTGCGATGGGTTTGAAACCGCGCGGTTGCGACGCAGGGGGTGAAACGTGCGGAGAGGTGGCATTAGCGGGATTGGCGCGACGTTGTACCGATGCAAGGGGCATGGTGGAGGACCCTACCTGTGCGGCAGCGGCAAAGGTTATCGCCCATGGGAACGTCCACCCACTGGCGTGGAACATGGGCAGGATCCTTGATTACAAAGTTCAATTTCGGTATCTCTATGTGCGCTCGGACATGGACGGCGCGTTGCCCGCACTCACCACAAATACGTGGACTCGCGGTTCATCCTGAAGTCCTTCCATGAGCGCTACATTCGCCCTTGGGGATCGCGCAAACATACCCAGTCTCATATGCATTTGCGACAGCGGCAAGATACGAACCTAGTTTTGGTCAGTACGTCGCATTCATTGTCTCTGCCACCTCTCACCTCTAAGCGTAGTGAGCACACCCTTCGGCTATCGGGCATGGGTAGGTCAACGTCACTATGCCACTATTGCAACCTCACTTACGCGCCCTGTGGTACCCGAGCTAACAATGAACCTGTCAGACCGTTTTCTCCCGTCGAAAGGCACGGTGCCACGTACGTGTAGTTGAGCGCGCAAGCAGCGTCCTCGTTTCGCTCCCACTCTAACCCCGGCCAGCCGCGCTCGTTGCTGAACTTGCGGCCAGAACTCAGGAATCGTTCGTACGGGTCGTCCTCTCGGCCCGTGTCGTTCACCACAATGACCGGTGCTTTCGCCCCCTTGACGAGATGCGCGTACTCGTGGTCGACGAAGACGAGCTTCGAGCCGGAATGCTCGAGGATGTACGCGACCTCGCCGTGCGTGAGCCGGGTGTTGATGGCGCAAATGATCGCGCGCGCGCCGAGGACGCCGTGGTATGCCTCTGTAAAGCGTATCTGAGTGAATATGATGTCAGGGAGGACGAGGGGGATGGGAAGGCGAGACCAGCTATGGCAGGTCTGCAAGCCAGATTCGGTCAGCGCCGGCGCACACAGTGAATTGAAGGTTAGGGGATGGGACTGACATATTTGGTGCGATGAAGGCAATCCGGTCGCCCGGTTGGATCCCGGCCTCGAGAAGCCCGTAGGCAAAGTTCTGGATGCGTTGTGCCCTGAGGATACCGGGGTTCTGCGAGGTCCTTGGAAGCGGGGAGAACGTGCGGACGTACCAGATGGCATAAGTGTATCGTACAGGGTGCTTCACGTCAGGATGTACAATGGCGAGCTTGTCGGGATAGATCTGTGCAGAGCGTAGAACAAATGCCAGAGGGTTCTGGATGTCGGAAGAGCCAGCGCCAACACAGGTAAGAGATAGACTCCTGGAACGCGGACGACAAGCACGCACCAAAGCATGGAGATGCACGGGGGTATCATTTGGCAGACGGAGGCGATAGCTAACGCTGGAAGGGGGAATGCTCGCCGGGGTAGGCGTGAAGGACTCCAGGGCTTCTGGTGATCGAACGCCATGCTGTCAGTGCGCCAACTCCAACTGGGACCATGGAGACACACCGTTGATCATGTAGAACCTCTCTGCAAGTTGAATGTGAGATGTGCCAATGTCAGTCTTCACTGTAGGAATTTATACGTGCACCGAAGGGATGTTGCAGTCCAAGCTGGTATCGAGGCGGAATGTGGGGAAAATGTGGGGTAGATTAATGCGGGGTACCGCGTCGGCGCGGAACGCCCGATTTTCCGATCCGAACCCTGTTTTGGGGTTAGGTGCTACGTGGGGTTCTAAGCTCGGAAAACAAGGCATTCCAGCTTGAACGGTTGACCGTCCCCAAACCATCCCTTGTCGTTCTCCCTCACGCTCGTCGGCTCCATGCCCCTAAATTCCATTAGTATGTTCTCATGTAAGTCACTATTTGAGAGGTTGAAGACGTAGAACGCACCATAGCCTTCCTTACAGAGACAGCAACATACTCCATTCCTCCGGCCCTGTCACGACAATTCTTGGCTGCATGTATGTGGATTTCCCGAATTTCGCAGGGCGCACGGAGTAGGGTAATTTGCTGTCATCGGATGACGACGGTGTCACACAGTGGGAGGTGAGCCGTCCTTCATGACAACTTTAAATATGTTGTCTTTGTGGATGTTGTGTATAGTATATGGCAAACGTTATCAGACACGGAGTCAAAAACGATGGCATGCAAAACTCACCCCTGGCAGCACGAGGCCACGAAGCTTCAACCGCACAGTGAGCTGGCTGTTTGTTAGGTTGGTGTTACGTTTTAACAGAAGACTTTCTCAATGTTCTCGACATACGCCGCACACCACTTACGTGGTGACGTTGCCACAAACCTTTACCGTTACGCCATCGCAGAGTCTGAGCCGTCATGTGAGTGCAAAAGCAGCCGTCTGCGGCGGTTGGGAGGACTAACAGACATTCGGAAAAGGCTTCATTACCGACCTCTTTCATCTTTCCTAATCCGGACAGGGCGCCAGAGCCAATGGTCGACTGCGCCGCGGGGCTGTTGTGCCCATCTCCCTCGTCCACACCTCGCCAACATATACTTTAGACTTCACCTCATGTTGCCTTGAGCGAGTCCTGTGTGGCACAGAAGTCCAGGGCCGCAATGGATGGCAGAGGTAGATCTGCGGCCCTCCCTCGCCATTTACCCACGGACGTAACGGAACCATTTCGCATACCGCCTTCGGATGGCCATTCGGGCACGCGGGCCCAAAGGCGACATCCCTAGTGAGCATCCCCTTTGTACTCGCTATCTGTCCCTTTTCCACTAAGAATCTATCCCTTCCCCTCGCTAGTCCTCCGTGTATGCCCTAGACACGCGGACTGCAGCGAGAGTGCATCGTCTGATGGGGTGCGCCGGGCTTCCTAAACGTCATGGTGCAATATTTAATGTGCCGCGTTCCTGGCGGACAATGGGTTTATCTACACGCCCTGCTTCTCGAGCAAACTTTCCTCGCCATCCCTCTCCATTCGACTTGAATTCGAGCCCTCTGCTGCTCTCTCGAGCTTTCATCATCGTCATCGCCACCGAAACTGCATAGCTACTCTGCCCACCACTCGAGATGCTTCTCAAAGTGACTTCGGCCGATATCCACGATACGGCGCTACTTGATTGCGCCACCGGCGAGGTCATGTATCGCACCACGACCTCCCTTCCCCCGGGCATTGCTGGTCCGTCCAGATCGAGGACAAGCTTGGCGAGCTCTTTTTCGCGTGCGAGCTCAAACTGCTCGTACGAGAAGCTCCCGGCGTGCGATCAGACCACGACGGTGGTGCTGGACAGCGATGGGGACACCGTCGCGGAGATCGTCTGGGAGGGCCACAATGCAACCATCATCCGGATACAGGACGAGGAGCTGCACGGTACGACCGAGTTGTTCGACGCCGCCTTCGCTCGCGTCTTGTGAGTCCGCAGTTCTATCCATCCATCTGCTGCACATCGGCGCCCCGTGCTGAGCGCGCCGTCTTTTGTTTTCGCTTAGCCCTGACGAGACGATACTTCCAACACGTATGGAATACACATGGAGGATCACGGCCGAGAGCTTAACGGCGAGTGCTGTTCACGACTGCGCTGATAATCTTGCGATTGACTTCGCGGTTGGGCACACAGCTCCTCGATGACGATGATGAGGCCGTAGGTCGGCTCTATACAGATTGTTCCTACATCAAGGGGCGCCCGGTCCCGGCCCTGCAGCCCGGTAAGGGCGCAGACTATCTTGAATTTGACAGGCTCCCGTCAGATGAGTTGCTGGAGGTCATCGGTATGTTGTCCTCTCTAGTATACCGTCCAAACGATCTCACGGATCGAGCAGTAACGTACCTTCTCGTCACCACCCTCCGAGAACGCCTGTACTCGGTGTCGAGATACGTGTACGGCTCACAGCGGAAACGCCCATTAGCCAACCTCCGCTCACAAGCAAGCCGGAGCTTCGCGACCCTGCGCGACAGCTTACGACGGACCAAGGCACCGTCAGCCACACGGCATTAGACGTCCGCTCGCCCTCCTTTTCCACTTCCCTGAGTCGGACCACACTGCGTATGCTGCACTGCGCACGTACCTTCGCCGTCCCTTTCTGGATCATCATTCTTTCCATTGCAGCTCACCTCACGTCGCCTCCTCGCTTTCGTCTTCGCTCGTCCGCCACGCTCTCGATCTCCCCGTTCGGCCACATTTCCACTCCCCCTGACCAAAAGGGTGCTTTTCTGCTGAGCTAGCTAGGGGCTGAGCGGTGTACAGTTAGTTGTGTTTGTACAGTCGGCCACTTGCCTGCCTCCGCCGCGACACCTCCACGTACTTAACTTATATGTAATCTTCGCGCTATCGTCAAGCTGCTCTGGATCCACAGCCAGTGTATTATTGTACTAATAGGACAACACGAAATGAACAGCTAGAATGCACCGTCGTGCCACCGATGTGTCATGAGTGGACTACCACAGACTGGGAAGGGTGAGTTGTCCGCTTGTGTGTGGCAGCCTTGTATGCATATACCATACGATCCACTTCCAAGGCGGCGCGGTAAACGATTTACGCCTCGCAGTTATTTGAAAACTTGTTAGGAAACGCGGCCCTGTGTGGTTCCCCGACTGATTTCGAGTACAACATCCAGCTGGAGCTGCGAGTATAATGGGAGAGGCATTGTGCGCCCACTTGATCGGAGGATTATGCAAGCGTCGTGTGCGTCTGCAGACACCGCCACGGTTTTCCTCCTCATGCTCAGCTATGTTTTTACCAACTCCATCATATGCTACCACCGATCTATTATTCTCGGCGTATGGGATATTGCGCAGTATATACGGAAATATGAGATGCTTCGCAATCACATCCAGGGCACACTCGGTACGCAGGCCACTTGCCACTATCCCCGGTCCATGGTTCAAACAAAGTTCTGTATGACTCAATGCTTTCCTCCCAGGCACGAGGCAAGAAATTTGAGACGGTAGCTGTATGCAGGCTCCCAAGCGGCGTTTGCGGGCAGTGCGTGCTGCATCGCTCCTCGCGTTTGGCGGAGTTTGTCCCCTTTTACGCACTCGACATCACCCAACCAATCCCCGCCGCAACCCTCCCGTCACACTGCTGTGGCCCATTGTTCATCTCTGACGTCTTTCTGTCCCTCTAGAGATCCATGCTGAAACATGAAAGTCGACCCGTATGCGGAAATACCACACTGGGCCTTCTTTCCGTCGCCTCGGATGCCGAGTCCGACGCGTCCCAAGGGCGCGGCGCCAGCCAACGGGCACCGGTACACGAACGCGTCTGCACCCATCCAGTCAGATTCGCTCCCGCGATGCGCTCCCCCGGAAGGGCTTGGGTGACTCGGTGTCATCCGTGCATTACTGATGTATTCGAGTTTCGCCGAATCATCGCCCCCGAGGGCGAAGGGCGTGGACGTATCTGGGCCCCGAACATATCGCATGCAGCATACAGCTATGGAACGCGACGCCGCATGCACCCCCGGGTATATAATACGCTACGTCCCACCCCGGCAGCCACTCAGCCTCCCTCGGTTTCCTCCCAAATCCGACCTGCCCCGACTCGAGCTGACTCGACCGAACCATCCATCCCGCGCAGCAACACAGCAGGAAAACATAAAAGACAAGTCGCGTTCGTCGGGCTCGTGCACCTCTCTCACAATGACTCTACCTTCCACCACCGTCATGCCGACCCCGGTCGACCTGTCGCACCACCTGTCTACCGAAGCCCGCCTGCGCAAGCCCAATCCCATGAAGGCGATCTGGAAGCTCACGCGTCGCAAGCCAAATATGGTATCTCTCGCCAACGGTGAGTCGTTCTTGCGACATTCCACGGATATGGCAGGACGCTCATGCTCCCCCTTCAGGCGATCCCCACTTCTCCCTGTACCCGATCCGCAAGATCGCGGTCGAGATGGCCTCGGTCGCTGAAGAGGACCCCGTGGCTTCCTGGCGGGCAGGGCCCAGCGCGCCCTCACACACGATGACGTCGTCCACACACGAGCCATGCGCGCTCCCCATCCAGGCGGGCCTCCAGTACACGCACGGCGCGGGCCTCCCCGACGCGCAGCGCGTCGTCACCGAGCTCACCCAGTTCTACCACGCGCCCCCGGACCACACCTGCACGCTCACGCTCGGCAACTCGGACGGGATCACAAAGTGCTTCCGCCTGTTCGGCGAGCCCGGCGACACCTTCCTCGCGGACGAGTTCGCGTTCAGCTCGGTGACGAACGCGCCCCTCGCGCAGGGCATCCGGTGGGTCGGCATCAAGATGGACGAGGGCGGCATGGTCCCCGCCGAGCTCGAGCGCGTCCTCGCGTCCTGGGACCCCGCGCGCGGCCGCCGCCCGCACGTCCTCTACCTCGTCCCCTGCGGCCAGAACCCGACGGGGTCGACGCTCAGCCTCGAGCGCCGCCGCGCGATCTACGCGCTCGCGCAGCGCTTCGACCTCATCATCGTCGAGGACGACCCGTACTACTTCCTGCAGTACGACTCGCCCGCGTGCGCGACGACCGCGCCCGAGACGCCCTTCGCGCGCTCCCTCCTCTCGCTCGACACCGACGGCCGCGTCCTCCGCGTCGACTCGTTCTCCAAGATCGTCGCGCCCGGCATGCGCCTCGGCTGGGTCACCTCCTCCCCCGCCTTCCACGACGCCCTCGTCGCCTACACCGACTCGTCCACCATGCACCCCCACGGCTTCGGCCAGATGCTCCTCGCCGAGATGCTCTCCCCCGCCGGCTGGCAGCTCGCCGGCTTCGACCGCTGGGTGCGCTCCCTGCGCGCCGAGTACCACCGCCGCCGCGCGCACTTCCTCGCCCTCTTCGCCCGCGAGGTCGCCCCGACCGGCTTCGCGCACGCCGCCTGCCCCGAGGCGGGCATGTTCGTCTGGATCCGCGTGCGCGTGGAGAGGCACCCGCGGTACCGCGCCGACCTGCGGATGGCGAGCAAGGACGTGAAAGGGCCGCGGACGAACGTGAGGGAGCTCATGGACGACCTCTTCGACCGCTGCCTCGACGGCGGGCTCGTCATCATGCCCGCGAGCGTGTTTGCGCTCGCGGCGGACCCGGAGTACGACGACATGGAGGACCCGATCGAGGACGTGAGTTGCTTTCTTTCCCCCTTGCTTGATTGCAATGCGACTTGTGTCTTTGATCGCCGGAGCTGACGCATGCCTCTCTCGACAGCGCCTGAACTACCTCCGTGCCACATTCGCGGGTACCGAGGAGGCGATGGAGCAGGGTTTGGCCATCCTTGGGCAGGTCCTCAAGGACTTCTTCGCAGAAGAGCCAAAAGCAGTAGAGGCGTTGGCGTAATTCGTTCTTGCTCTCTCGGGTTTGCTCTCTCGTCTCCCTTCCTGCGCATAGCTCTCTCGCACACTCGCACGCATGGACTCTATCATTATTACTCGCAAGCAGACATTGAACATTTACTTACATTACTTCGTCTCCTCGCTTCCTCCCTGCCGTGTAGCCTAGCGTAACCCCAACCGACTAGTACAACAAACCTGCTCTAGAACATGTGGCGACCGATAGATAAATTACAATCAAGCATCCGACTGCACTGTCCGGCCACATATGCTACCATGGCACCGAATGACATACAACAAAGTCCAGCATGCCGACCTACTCACAACCAAGCAGAGACCTTGACAGGTTTCCTGACAGCCGCAGAGTTGCCCTCCTTGAACTTGTACGCCACCCTGTACGCCTTCGCCTTCGTCTTCGGCTGGCCGCCCTTGCCGGTGACGCTCTCGGGCTTGACGATCGGGCGTCCGAAGAAGTCCACCGCAACCTAAACGAGGACGACAGGAATGCAGTGTCGAGTTGTCAACAAATCATTCTCTCTCGGCACAGGAGACGTCAGCAGCAACAGACGAACGTACCTTCTCGGCGGGCTTGTCCTCCTGGCGCTGCTTCTTCGCGACCGGCTGTGCGTCGTCCCCCAGCGCGTCGTCTCTCGAGCTGCGAGCAGGCCATCATGCATCAGACACAACGCCGAGCGGTGACCGGAGAAACAAACACTCACGCCCGACCGAAGAACGCACCGGGCCCCTTGTTCTTCTCCAGGCCCTCCGCCTGCCGGGCGATGACCTGCGCATCGATCTATGAAACGCAAACGAGCCCATCAGCAACCTTCGCAAGGAGACCCATCGCTCCGCGCGCGCGCTCACCTCAGCAGCGACAAGGTGCCGCACCGCGTACCGCGACACCGCAATGTCCGCCGCCCGCCTCCCGTCGTACGTCACGAACACGTCGATCGGCGGCTCGAGCCTGTACACGAGCTGGCCGCCGTCCTCGGTGCGCTCCTGCACGAAGCGCAGCTCGAGGGTCGCCATCACGCCCACGAGCCGCGCGAGGAGCGCCTTCTCGGCAGGGCGGATCACCTGGCTGTTTACCGGGCGGAGGGGCGGGGAGATAATGCGGTTCAGGTACGGCGCGAGCTCGAGCTGCATGAGCGCGCCGTGCGCGAGGTGCCGGTAGTCGCCGCCGCCGCCGCGGGCGGCGGCCGTGCGGAGGCAGCGGGCGAGGGACTTGTAGATCTCCTCGTTTGTCTTGAATTTCGTGTAGTGCTGTGTTCGTCGCCTCATCGTCAGTACGGAGCGTGGTTAAACGAGCCTCGGAAATGCTGGCGCACCTCCCAGTCGGCTTTTGGCCTCTCGACCTTTGGCGCACCGCGGTCCTGGAAGAGCGGGTAGAACGCGACGAGGGGATACGACGTGTACGGCAGGAGCGCGTACTCCCGCTCCGCACGCATCGCGCCCATGAGCACGTCCCACCTGCACAACCAGCCCACGCCCTTCAAATATCGCTCAAAC
Organism: Sanguinoderma infundibulare; assembly: GCA_032821775.1. Classification (NCBI taxonomy): domain Eukaryota; kingdom Fungi; phylum Basidiomycota; class Agaricomycetes; order Polyporales; family Polyporaceae; genus Sanguinoderma; species Sanguinoderma infundibulare. Next base: position 437,041 of record JAVLRN010000005.1, on the reverse strand, counting down.
GACGCGTCGTGCCGATGCAAGTTGGGATAATGCTCAAAGCACCCTGGTCCCCCCCAAACCTCTCATCATCAGCACACCTCCGACAAGCGAGCCCCCCGACACAGAAACAAAACGCGGCTCACCGATCGCAATCTTGTCCACCGAATCGCACCCGTCGACCGCCTGGCTCAAGCGCGTCACATACCGCGGCTCGTCCTCCCTCACGCCCATCTCCTTCGCCCGCTTCTTCGACAGCGGCGCGAACAGGTCCCCCAGCACGGTCATCATCCCCACCTCGGCCTCCTTCATCCCCCGCGTCGCGCTCCGCACCACCGGCTCCGTCACCATCCCTCCCCCGCCTCCGCCTCCACCGGAATCCATCCGCGCCTTGAGCATCTGCAGCGTGTTCAGGCACCCCCTAAAGTCGCCCTGCGCGACGCCGACGAGCGTCGCGAGCGCCCTCGCATCGGCCTTCAGACCCTCGCAGTCGCAGATCTCGCGCAGGCGGCGGACGACGTGCGTGTCGTGCGGGCGCACGAAGCGCACGATCCGCGCGTGCTGCCGGAGCTTCGTCAGGGACGACGCGTAGAGGTCGTTGCAGATGCAGATGATCGGCCGGAGGAGCGGGCGCTGCGAATCGCCGCCGCCTCCTTTGTGCCCGCCCTTCTTCTTGCTCTTCTGGGGCCGGTCGAAGGTGAGCTGGATGAGCTTGTGGATGAAGCCGCTAGACTGTGCCCGTGCGTCAGGTCAGCACATCGGGTGAAAGGGACGGCGCGACTTACGGAGTCGGACCCGCCGGTCGCACCGTCGATCTCGTCGATGACGACGAGGTTGGGCCTCGAGCTGCCGATCTTCGCGCCGCTCTCGAGGGCGGGCCGTAATCGCTCGTCGACGACGTCGGCAGAGCGCGCGTCGCTCGCGTTGATCTCGAAGACGTTGTACCCAGCATGCTGTGCTACTACATGTGCGAGAGTCGTCTTGCCCAGCCCTGGTGGTCCCGAGAGGAGCAATAACTGCACGACCCGAACGTTATCAATACGCCATAAAATGTGAAAAAAGGTAGGCTTGCCTTCTCCCGTGGTCGTCGCCATTGGTCCAGGTTCTCGCCGTCGGCGTCATCCCTCACACGTTTACGTCCTCGGTTCTTGTTCTTCCCGAACACACAGCAGTCCCACTCCTTTACCCACGACAGAACCTCACGGTGGACGCGATCGTCCCCCAGAAGCTCGGTAAATCGTGATGGGCGGTACCGATCAACCCACATGAGGGTGTTCGTTGCGGTAGCAAGCTGTGCAGGCTTCTTCGGGTGCGCCTCCCTACGTGTATGCGCGTCATCAACGCTGTTCGAAAACTTAGTTTGAGATAACCACACACTCGGAGGCGAGCTTCGTAGCCGCGGAAACGGAGAGATCTTCGAGCATTTTGTGGATAGGAGCGTCGAGCAATGTCTTCATTCGCTGACCTTGGCCTGCTTGCGGCAAAATACCAGCTCGTCTCTGTTTGGTCCGTGAGTCCGGTGCTGCCATGTAGAGTTGTGCTGTTTGACTGACCAACGCGGCAGTGGCCTTGGCTCGTGGAGGTTTTCGTGTGAAGTGGACGGTAGAGCCATCAAAAGTCTTGGTAGATATGACCTGGGACGTAGAAGGTACGGGAGCAAGGGAGGCGACCTTTGCCGTGTACGACTTTAACAAATCTGCTACATCGGGCAGGTCTTCGTCTGAAATACGGCGTGGTTAAAGGGACCGCACGCTCGCACATCAAATGCCGCTTACCTTGTGTGTTTGATTGTGAAGTCGTGTCTTGGGACAAGAGCGAAGTTTGCGTAAACAGAAGAGGTGCATCTGGAGGGCGGGAAGTCGTTAGCTGTTGGTTGCAGCTATGAAGGCAAAATAAATATGGGAAAGGGCACTAGCAAGAAATCACCGGTTTTCAGGTGGGAAAGGCGACGAATAGGGTTTCAGAAATGACCACCGTCCTGAAAACCTCCAGGTACGCGACCTTGTTTCGGAACAGGTAGCAGTTTACAGGGGAAATGGTTGGGAGCGTTTTGTCTGCAAGTAAAGGCAGGATAACGATACGGGCAAGCTCGTTCATTCCCAAAGGGCTTCCTGCACATCGAAACCTTGATTTCTTTGCTGTGAGGTTGTCAAATGCTGCTTTCGATCGCTCGCGATAACTGCGCGAAGGGATGCAATAGTCTCGTCACCAGTCGAATTGGGACACACCGAAGGAGACAGAAGACAGGGCAGCAGGGCGTCGGATCCAATACGTCTAGTGGATTTGTTATGGACGCACTCGTGTCCGTGTCAGAGGTACCGCGTCAAGGACCCCACTCTGAATTTTCGCCGCAGTCAGTGCGAATGTACATGTCGTGCACGAGCCTGGACTAGGGTGCAAAATACTACCAGAAGGCATGACGTAGAGAAAGTGCCCCGCGATGGTACGTAGCCCATGGAAGGGCGTCCACAAACGCGTGCATTGCGGATTGCACGTCCGGGGGCATAAATTACTGAGCTCTATCGGAACGGCAGCAGATTTCAGCTCTGAGCGCGTGGAAGGGGAACCTTGGGACGCGCCGTGGAGCATCCGAACTGGCAGACGAGACGTGGACGAAGGAGATTTGCCCGCCCGCCTGTACCAAAGTCATCGGACGTTAGAGAGGACCTCTGCGTGGTCTGGTATCTTCCTTCGTCCGGTTTAAACCACGCATCTGAGGCCCTCCCTCAACATCTGGTGACCAGGCTAGACATGCAACGCACCAAACTTTCGCTCTTGGAGGTCCAGAAGAGATCCAGTCGAGAACTAAACACGTACCACCAAATTGCCCGCCTTGAGCACCACTAGACCCTTCTCCACTCGTTTCTCGAGGTGGTGTGTGTGCTCCAAAAAGCAGTCCGGTGGGTATGAACGCATCTCCGGTCGCGGATTTGTCCAGAAGTTCTGGTGTCGTGTCGGGTGGATCGCCAGCGAAAAGCAAGCTGCTAGGGAGGCCAAATTCAAGAGTAGTCATAATGTATTGGAGCCCGTAGTCAGTAGAGCAGACTCCTGGATGAAGTGCTTGGAAGTGAGCGTCAGGGAGAGCGAGACGACCGACCACCTGCGAGCACAACACAGAACGCGTCCCAGTCCGAGACGCGTCTGTGGCTGAGCGTCCATTGTTCAGGCGGAGTTCCAAACCGAGATCTCCCGCCTCTTCACAGATCCGAGCGAAACGGACTCGAATATTTATTAGGCTGGACTCGTGAGTCGGGGCTACCATGCATGAGTCCCTCTCGTTTGTGCAATATACAGATAGTAAACGACAAGAAGTATTATATATACATACAGAACAGAGAGAGATGGAAATCGCTTGGTTCAGTAGCAATAAATACGGCCCATGAAGCTGCTGCAGAATGGCAATTTGCTTTGTGATCTGCCTGGCCATTCCCTTGAGCCTTCACTATCATTGACGATCAGCCCGACGGCCTGCGCGCACGCTGCATGCTCTCCTGCCAGCATCTAGCACCGTCGCCCTCGACGCGCTCCGTCCACTCCCTCTTCACGCGCATCATGCACATTCGGCTTGGGTCGAACCCACTGTAGGGACGGCCTTCGGCATCTCGAGCCGCGGGAGGACGACCAGTGATGCACTACCTGCGAAAGGGTGTGTAGCGTTGTGAATATCATCCGAGTGGTCCACGGCTGTTCGCGCGCGAAGGCAGTGGTCGTAGTGGTTTGGACTTGAGAGGAGTCCGTACTTCTCGGATACATTTGCATTACATACGTTTGCTTACGTAAATATCAAAAGTTGAGACTTCACGCAACACGCTGCAGGCTTTCTCCCTCTATCTCTCACGTCTTGCTGTTTTACTCTCTCTGGGTTTACGATGGCGTCTCTGTTAAAGGAGCAAAAGAAAGCGAAAGGGAAGCGCAAGGCGGACGACATGGAGGTAGATGAGGACCACGCCGCGCCGGCCGCGAAGAAACCGAGGAACAAGCAGCGGGTGCTCATGCTCTCCTCGCGCGGAATCAACCATCGCATGCGCCATCTCATGAACGACCTCGAGGCGTTGCTGCCGCATGTGAAGAAAGGTGCGCCTTGCCAAATATCCTCCGTCAGGTTGGCGGGCTAACGCTATTATTGCACGCCTAGATTCAAAGCTCGACTCCAAAAATCACCTCAACCTCCTCCCCGAGCTTGCAGACCTTCACAATTGCAACAACACTCTGTACTTTGAGGCCCGTCGTCACGAAGACCTGTACCTGTGGGCGGCGAAGACGCCGAACGGGCCGAGCATCAAGATGCACGTACAAAACGTCCACACTATGGACGAGCTCAAGATGACGGGCAACTGTTTGAAGGGGAGCAGAGGCGTCCTGAGCTTCGACAAGGCGTTCGACGAGAGTGAGTGGGGGAGGCTCACGAAGGAGATGTTCACGCACGTAAGCTCGTTCGCTTTCTGCCAATCCATGCGATCGTCCGTGTGCGAGCGTGTGCGCGCGTGTTTTGCAGATATTCGGCATACCACCACAAGCGCGGAAAGCGAAGCCGTTCGTCGATCACGTCCTCACTTTCTCCATCCTCGACAACAAGATTTGGTTCCGTAACTTCCAGGTGCGTACATGCTCGCGGTCCTACGCTTAATGGACTTCACGTGCGTCGCGGCAGATCGTCGAGAAGGACCCATTACAGCCCAACGGGCCTCCCCAAACGTCTCTGACCGAGATCGGCCCTCGATTTGTCCTGACACCCATCCGCATCTTCGAAGGCGCGTTCAGCGGCGCGACGGTGTACTCCAACCCAGGTGCGTGTCCTCTCCTTACCTCAAGCCTGTGCTCTTGCCCATATATCGCATGACAGAGTTCGTCACCCCCGCCGCGATCCGGTCCGCGATGAGGCGCGAGAAGGGCGACAAGTACGGCAGCAGGAAACATGCGCAGGCGGAGCGCGGGCTGCGGAAAGACCTCAGGAGGCTGGAGGAGGACGAGCTCGCTGTGTCGAAGGTGTTCGCGTGATCTTTGTGCAGTACGGTTAGCCATTCCTCCTACAACCGTCGCCCTGCGTGCTTCGGGCCGAGTATATGTTGTAGATTCGTGTCGGCGTCGACATGCATGTTTACTCAGATGCCGTGGTCTGCATATCTCTGCGCCCGCATTTTTGGCAGACTATTGGGAGAAAGCCCGTTCAACGTACTCCCATGCTCACCAACATTCACTATCTAGTCCATCGAAATAAATCAGTTCGACACCCTAGTAGACTTCCCGCAAAAGCAACACCATGCAGCTTGGCCAGCGCATGCTCCGCGTGGACCTGGAGTTTGCCGCAGCGAATACAAGACGCGACGTCTTGTTCGACGTGCTGCCTTCGCACGACCCGCTGTTCGGCACTATGGCAAATAATAGCGTGGAAGGCGAAGGCGAAAGGGGTGGGACGTCTTTCCACTGGGATCCGAAGCTGATTCAGCGTCGGGAGGAGACGGGCCCCGAGAGGTGTCTCCGGCTCACGAAGAAGGAATGGAGGGAGAGGGTTGAAGGTAGGGTTGGGTGTTGGACGAGGGAATATCTCTTCTAAGCTGTTCTTACCTTCCATGTGAGTACGCATAAGCATTGAATATACTCACTTATCTCCTTTGCCAAGCGACTGGGAGCATAGAACGTCCCAATTTAGACGACCTGGTTAAGCCACAAATGCAACGCTAAATTAGGCAATCACGAAACCCAAGACCGCCAACCTGTCGCGAAATTTCTAGACGATGGGTGCTCCAGTCAGTAGTGCACGCGAATCGTTCATGAGATATCGGAAGTAACTGTGCGTCAATTTCATCTACTTTAAACCGCAACTTAATCTCATCCTCGTTTCTGTGCAGCACGACTGTCTCACGTATCGATCCCACAATATTTTCGACCGTCGTGTAACCGGTACGTCGACCTCATCTCTATCGTACGGGTCTTTTTCGGTCTCCATGTGTGTTGATACTGTTCGCCTAACCGCCATGTAACTTGGTTAACCTCACGCTCGAGGTGCGCTCACGCTGCGTCCCTGTGTAGGCGAGACTGGGCTCGGGAGCATGCTCTCCAGCGCGGCCTTGACTGCCTGTTACGTCTTAGTGATGATGCCGGTGGGGACCCTCGAGTGCTCCTGGGTTTCAGTGGTGCCGAGCACACCGCTTGACGCGAAATGCGCAAGCGCTTCACTGGCTTTTCCGGGCTCTCGCGCGCGACGCCACTGGGCACTGTTGTCGACACCGTAGAGGCCGGAGCGTGGAGGTCGGCTCGGTAGCCTGCATGTCTTGTTGAAGACGTTTGTCCGGAGCGCCCCCTCGTCCAGCTGACCACTGAGTAAGCGTGCGGTGATTTGGGTGGATTGCAGACAAAGGTGGTGGCGTTTGTTGATTAGCGACGCGTAGGCGTCTTATCTGCCGACGGCAGACTCATAACATTGAAATAGTAATGAGTGTCAGATGGTTATGGAAAGTCGCCCCAATTTGCTGTGCCCTTCAGCGTACAAGGCTCGAGGCTCTTGCCAGCCTTGTGCCACCGATGTCATCGCTTCCTCGTGCTTTGCGGTTCGCTACAAGTTCCTCGTGACGTATCCCGAGCAATCGTAACCGATTGAATACCACCGACAGCCGACTACGCAACGCTGTTCTTCGAAAAGTCCACAACGCTTTGTCGTCGGCCTCGCGATATTTAAACCCCCTGCGCAGGATGGCCAATGTCAACACTACTGCCTTCCCCATCGACCACCCAGCATCCGCTTATTTCTCTTGAGCCGACGGTGCGTCCGATACCTCGCTGACCCCATCCGACGATATCTGACTGTGAAATCCCTGTCGCAGACTCTCATACCTCTCCCATGGCCAACCCAGTTATTACTTGGAACAACCAGGATTTTTCCCCGGCCTGGCATGAGATACTCCCTCTCATCACCACGATCCAGAAGCTCTCATGGGAGATGCGTCCAGGACAATTTGACTTCTACCCGCAGGATCCCCACCACAACGTCGGGTGGTCCATGCTCACGCGGTTGGAGCTCAGCGTCAACGGTGGAACGGCCCGTCAGTCATTCGAATTGGACGGAAATCGCTACCCTTCGCTCGAAAACCTAACCCTCAGGGGAGTCGGCCTGAAAACCCTTCCGTTCTCAACGCCCTTCAAAAAGCTCCGCCACTTGGTACTGAAGACTTACCAAGGTGCCCACCTCATCAGCTTCGATCAGTTCGTTCGTTTCTTGAACGCGACGCCCTCCTTGGAGTCTCTTGATCTTGACAACTACCTCCACATGCTCGTTAGCCACACGCCCGTTAGCCACACGCCCGTTAGCCAGGAGGCGGCGCCTCGGATGATCGATCTACCCCGCCTCCGAGTCCTACGCTTGCGGGACAGGCACGAGCATGCCTCCGGGTTCGTTGCCCACCTACTGCGTCTGCCAGAGGATACGCGCATTGTGAACATCTGCAAAGACTCCATCCTCAGCACCCTCAACCCCTTCGATATCCCTCCCCACGCTTGCCGCCGCCGCCTCGACACCGCCTGCGCTAGGATCACCTACGACACTCTTTGTGTCGCCCTCGCCGCGAAGGGGACGCGCGAGAAGCTTTGGATCGAAGTTCAGCTCGACAAGACGTTCGCCGGCCCCGACGGCCTGCCCCGCCTCGACCACCTCGCTCAGGGCGCGGAGGCCATCAGCCGCAAGCTCACCTCGCACGGCGTCCAGACCTTGCAGTGCCTCAGCCGCGTCGGGAAGGATCTCGGCGACGTCCAGCAGAGCACCTGGTTCGTGGCGTTCCGCAAATTCCCCTACCTTGGGTCGCTGGAGATCAAGGACTTGGCGACCACCCATGTGACGGCGCAGAACGTACTCGCGGCGCTCAACCCCGCTCATTGGCCGCAGCGGGTCGCTCCACGGCTGATTCACGTGTCGTTTCATGTCGAGGGCTGGACACATGTCGATCTGAACCGGGAAGCGACGCCGATGATGGAGGCTCGCGCGAGAGCGGGCATGATGCTGCGTTCAGTAACGGTATACGCCGACACCAATCGGATATTGTGCTTCTATGAACCCATGCGACGTTGGATAAGCGACACCACAGGCGAGGGTTTCAAGACCGAACCCGTGCCGAAGCAAGCCCACAGGTCCCGCTAGTCCTTGGTCGGGATACGGTCATCTATCATGCCGCAGGTGTCGTGGCCCGTTCAGGACTCGGATGTGGAGAGCGTTGTCGTCGTTGGAATTCGTATGTTGCCTCTTGTGTTTCCTTTCTTATCTCAGACCCTGTCTGCGCTCTCCCGCTCGTTCCCTTTCTCGTCTCACAATACGCTCCTTTGTCTTTCCGCAGGTTAGATGCATACCTTACACGAATCGTTCTTTTCCCGAACGCTGAGCAATACACTCCTTTGCGCTTTTCACAGCTCCTCGCCGGCGGCTCAGCGCCTAAAAGTCTTGTCGATTCCAACTGAGATCGTATGCTTATGTGTCATCGGACACTTGCGCAAGATGGTCGTTTCGCATCCCGATGCACGTGTGGAACACCTGAGCGACTGATGTCCGCGGTCATGCGGTGGTGCTCGATTAAGGTGGAGGTCGAGACTGACGACCGGTACCTGAGGCCGTCGGCTTGCGCATTTGGGATACGGGGGAGCGTCGTCGATGCGATGATCGTTAGACACGTGCTGTGCTTACGCTGGTTCACCGCTTACAAGTGTATCTTGTACATCCTAATATGTCTGCAATGCATGCATGCGTAATTAGCCCGAAGCCGGTCGACACCGCGAACTGAAGCTGAATACGGTCCCCCAACGTTGTTACCGATTGCCAGTGACCCCGTCTTGGAATATCGAACGCACGCCTGGAGTTCGTCCAAGATTTTTTGAGCCTGTTCGATGATGTGTTGAACCGTTGGCAAGCGCGTCCCCGAAGAACCCGAGCGGAGCAGCCGGGAGTACCGGCTTCGTGATTCGTGATGGGGCTCATCAAAGGACTCCGTGCTCGTGTCTACACGTTGCGGCGACACACGCACGGTGCAGGATGCTAGTGGGAGTCGACCTCTCCAAGGCCGCTGACGGTCGCCGTGCAGCCCAGCGTCCGCAGATCAATCACAATCACCCCGGGACCCATGGGCGAATCGTCTTGTCCAGAGGCCCGAGATACTTACCGCAAGATCCTATCTTTTCATCTGGGTAATGATGATGGGAAGAAAGAGGCGATGGTACGGTACTACGTCCTGATCGCTGACATTTAGCAGTGGCTCAAATGCGCTACGGCGTTGCCACTCACCTAAGTAACCTCATCTATCACAATCCTCCTAGCAGGACTCGACATGGCGGAACACGCAACGCACACGAATGTATGTGGTTTCAAACCCATTCCCTTGCATTGCCTTTTGTAACCAGCGGCACATTGGACAGTAGGTTACCAGTACTGAAAAACGTCCCTGGCCCGCGCGTCGCGCAAGGGCTCGCAGCTAACTAGAGTATGTAAAACAACGCGTTGCGTTGCCGGCTCGTGCGAAGTCGTGAACTGTCCGTGTCCTGAACCCGAACCCAATAAGATAACGCAAGTGTCCGCCAGCAACCCCATAAAAAACCTCCGCCGCAGATCTCGGCCAGCCCTAAGCGTGCGGCGCCCCGCCTGACGCGGGTACGCCAGCCAAGCGGAGTAGCTTAGAGAAGAAGACCGAGCGAGAGGCCGGCAAGCGACATGAGCGTCGCGCCTGAGAAGGCGATGGGGGCAGCGCCGTTGGCCGAGGCGCCCGTCGCCGAGGCCGACGGGGTCGTCGAGACACCGGTAGAACCAGCAGCGGCACCGACGGTGCTTGACACGCCAGCGGCCGCGGAGCCAGAAGTGCCAGCAGTGCCGGTGCTAGTCTGGGGAGAGCCGTTCACGGCGTCCGACAGCGCTGCGGCGGACGCGAACGCGGTGAAGGACTTGGCGGCCGTGGGGTTGACGGCGAAGACCATACCCGACTGGCAGTGCCTGCGGGACGTAAGCGGCTGCGGTCAGCAAAAGGATCGGCGTGCTGCGAGTATGGGGTTATAACGCACTTTGCTTGACGGCAGTAGAACCAGAGGGGTGCAGAGGCGTTGTTGATCGTGATCTGCCACACGGGGAACTCGGTCGCGTTGGCAGCGACGGCCTGGAACCCGGAGTCGACACCAGTGACCGAGCCGGTCGTGCTGGTGACGTTGGAGCAGGGCGAGGCGAAGGTGGACTGGGTGACGGTGTGGTTCTTGTCCAGGAACTGGAACTGAACCACATCACCGTTGGCGACACCGGTGAGACTGTAGACAAGATGTGAGACAATGATAAGCGACGAGGGGTAGATAGCGAGGACAAAGACGTACGAGCTGGGGGTGTAGGTGAGGGAACCGTTCCCGCCGACCATGACGGTGTGAGTAGTCTGGGCGAAGGCGGCACCAACGGGCAGGAGAGCGGCAACGATAGCGGAGAAACGCATCTTGAAGTTGAGTGGGAATAAACGACGTAAAGAGCGGACAACGTTCAGATGAAGTTAGCGAAGACGAAGTAACCGACTCGAGACTGTAGATTTGAACACTGTCAGTATCTGCAGGGATGGATGAACGGGGAGGGCGCAACGTACCCTGCTCGTGGACCGCTGGCAGCAAAGAGGACTGGCTCGACAACAAGGGGGGAACGAAGATGGAGCAGATGGGATGGGTGCGGGCTTATAAGGGCCGATGGAGCTGGGTCGCCGTGGAAACACGTTTTCTGCATTCTCCGGTCCGCCCAGGCACCGAGACAGCCGGCCAATCACAATTCAAAACCTTGCACCCTCTTCGTCCTTCTCCGACGCCTCTATCCTCATCAAGCACACGCTGTGCGTACATCACCCGTCTCTGATCCATCATACCGCCATTTTCTTCCTCTTCTCAACCACCGCCGTTCGTCGAGTACATGAGCCCGCTGAGCGCCGCGTTAACGGTACGTAGTTGACGACATGCCGCAAGCCCACGCAAGGCAATTGTGCTTTTTTGAAAGGCCCCGCGTCGCGATAAGCGATTTGCCGAGAGAATTCCCCCCGGAAATCCCTCTCCCTTCCAGCATCACACCCTCCGTCTCTCCAAGACAACCACGCAGTCACGAGGCCGGACAGACGAGCAATTTTCGCCCGTTCTGACCCACGTCCATCGCCCCCCCCCCCACACAATTCGCGCTACTGCGCTCGGAGCGTCCCCCAGAAGTGTTCAGCTTCGGTGGGAAGCTGTTCCGAACTCACTACTAGGTGCTGATCGCCGATCCCGAACCACATCATTGACAGCGCGCAGCGTCACAGCCGTACGTCAGAACATATGTACTTTACAGCATCCCACCCACACTGCCCTGGAACTCCCACAACATCAAGTTTCATCATTATATCATATGTAAGACTCATGAATGCCTTGATGGATACTGAACGCTGCAGCGAACCAGCAAGGTCTGCCTTCATGGCGTCGTCGTCGTCCGCACAGGTGCACACCGGTGCGAGCTTGTTAGCTAACACTCACAATTTTTCGACCACTGGAGATGTTTCATGTGTCAAACGGTGTACACGGCACCGCATACAGACAGAAAATGCGAAGCCACCGATCGTTTGAGTCTAAATATTGGCATCAAAGTTCGACTGTTCATCACCACCCTCTCTCTGGATAACAGGGGCTTGTGGCAGCCGCGATGCGTTCAGTATGCCCAGGAAAACGATAAAGCGCGCCAATGAGATCAGTCCTTCAGCTCCTTCAGCTTTCAAATTCGAACTTGGGCTGCCTACTTCAGTCAGCTACAGAGGCCAAAACCATACAGATAAAAGAAGTCCGCACCGCGGCCGCTATTTCTGTGTGCCTATTCTTGGGAACACGACGAAATGCCACCTAGCCTGCGTCGTGAGAACCCCCGATGTGACGATCGTCAAGATACAATACTCAATCGCGGAATTCCGGAGGGCCCGCGCGAGCAGTGGTGGACCAATACCAACGGGCTTCTCGCGCCCATGGCACCCGAGAACTAATAGATCGCATTACGACCACTATTATGACACGAGGGGGGCGACTGCACTCAAACGGACCAACGGAGAGAACGCGGGGAGAAACCATGCTCGCAATACGTCCGCCAGGAAGCCCGAGGTCGACGTGGCCGCTTGCGCGTGTAGGCCACGCGTGCGCGACGGCGTCGGTCATTTCGAGCTGAGGAGGTCAAAGAACGCTTCCTGGGGGAGGTCGATCCGTCCGACCCGCTTCATCTTCCGCTTCGACTCCTTTTGGTTCTGGAGGTGCTTCAGCTTCCGCTCGTAGTGCCCTACGCAAGACACATCGAGAGTGAGCACGAGCGCAGACGTCTCTCCCACCGGGCTTCGCAAAAAAGTTTCTCACCGCCGTAAAGACCCGCGGTGACGTCCGCACGCAACGCCGAGAGCGTCCTCCGCGCGATGATCGTGTTCCCAACGGCGGACTGGATGGGAACCTCGAACAATTGTCGGGGGATGATCTTGACTGCGCACACAGAGAGTGTGTCTGTCGGTTCAGATGTCCGTGCCACGAAGAAACGCACACGTACACAGCTTCTCCACCCAGTAGCGGCCCGTCTCTTCGACGGCTTTTGCGTGGACGATCAACGCGAGGGCGTCGACGGGCTTGTGGTTCAGCAAGAAGGTCATCTATAGGAAAACAAGTAAGCCTGCCGCCGCTCCGACCAGGCCAGACCAGACCACGGAAAGCCGACGCACCTTGCGCAAATCGCTCTTCTCGTATCCCGCATCCTCATAACTGGCCAACAACAGGTCAGCAAGTCAAGCACGACCCCATCCTCCTCTCGCAGCCCGGGAGCGGCAACTTGTTAAAGACAATATACAGTAACGAAGCGCGAAACAGCGGAGAATCGATCAAAACGAAGGGAAAAAAAAAGAAAAGCCGAACTCACTCGAAGCTCGCAAAGCCCGAGCTCCGGCTCTTGAGCTTGTCAAAGAAGTCCGTCACAATCTCCGCCAGGGGCAGCGTCGCACGCATCAGCACCCGGTCCGCCGCGCCCGCCAAATCGCCGCCCCCTGCGTCCGACTCCGAGCCGGCCGCCTGGCCCGGCGCGTCCAGCGGCTGCCAGTCGAGGTCCGTCCCACGGTGTTCGTAGCACAGGTCCATCATCGCACTGAAGTACTCTGCTCGACGTGTCGAACCCGCGCGCGCACACGCGTGAAAGCGTGAAGGGTGGACGTTGACGTCGACGGAGAAGGAGAAGGAGAAGAGAAGCCGCCCCCAGCCAGCCGGTTTGGCGGTGTAAACGAATGGCGCGAGTACCAGTCGGAAGGCGGGTCGACGTCGAGATGAGCCGAGAGGAAGAAGAAGCGGTGAGCAGGTTGTATGGATGGAGCGCGGACGGACAGGACAGGACGCACTCACTCTCTGGCACGATGATCGAGGCCTTCACGATCGGTTCGAGCACGGCCTTTGCGCGGCCGCCGCCCGCAAACTCGACGGGGTCCGGGAAGTCGGTGGGATTGCTCACGAGCGACGTTCTCCCGTCCCTGTGAACGACTGCACATCAAGGCGCCGTGCGTGCCATGTTCAGCACAACCATGCCCCAACCCAGCGGGGGGACCGAAGAGGGAGAGAGAGAGCGAGACAGAGAAGAGAAGAAAGAACACGCACCCTGGTAGGGCACGGTCGGTGCCGTGATGATCACGTTCGCGTCGTACTCGTCCTCGAGGCGTTGGCGGAAGACGTCCATGTGTAGGGTCCCGAGGAAGCCCAGGCGGCAGCCCTGCCCGAGCGCTGACGAGGTTTCGCGGGTGACTTCGACGCTGCGGTCCGTGAGGCTGAGCTGAGAGCGGAGATTGGGCAGGCTTTAATGCCGCAACCGGAACGGGAGAGATGAAAGTCCGCGAACGCACCCTCCTGATGGACTCTTCCAGCTTCAGGAAGTCGCTGCTCTCGACTGGGTAAATGCCTGCGTAAACCTTGGAGCAGAGTTAGCTCATCGTGGCGCTGTACGTTACGTACATGATGGGGGCGGAAACAACCTAACCATTGCTTTAGCTGGTTTGAAGCCGGGCATGGGCTCCACTGGCTGGCCCACGCGGTGGAAGGTATCGCCAATATGGGCTAATGGAGGTACGTGTGTCAGAAATCGCACAAAAACACGTCACGTTATTCTTAACCTTCCGCGGACTCTTTCATACTGCACGCGACGAAACCGACCTGCCCCGGCCGCAGGCAATCGGTCGGCACCTCCTCTGGGTGCATGATGCCCAGTTCCGTCACTTCGTACTTTTTCCGGGTATGACATGAGGCAATTTTGTCCCCTGATCGGAACATTAGGTGAACGGAAGTTCCCAGACGACGAAGGAAGTGCGCTCACCCTTTCGAAGCACGCCGCCCTGGATGCTCAGTAAGGAAATGACGCCTCGATAACGATCATACCTGCAAGCATAGGACATGAAGTAAGACGTAACATGAGTTGACGCCGGGGGTACTCACGAGGAGTCGAAAAGGAAACTCTTCAGAGGCACCGACGGGTCGCCGACGGGAGGCGGAACCCGCTCGATTATAGCTTGGAGGACCTTCTCGACCCCCTTCCCGGTCTTCGCGGATATTTGAATGACGTCGGAGGGATCGATCCCAAATGTAGATTGCATTTGCAGTGCTACAATCTCCGGCTGGGCTGCGGGCAGATCGATCTACTCACAGTCATTTAGTTTGCAAGACGGGAGGTGAGAGAGCATGCGCAGCACCTTGTTCAGCACGGGTATGATAGTCAAGCCCTTTTCGCGCGCAACGTGGAAGACGGATATCGACTGGGCTTGAACGCCTTGTGACGCGTCGACGAGGAGTAGTGCGCCCTGACACGCAGCGAGAGAGCGGGCGACCTCCCACGAGAAGTCGACATGGCCCTATTTTTGTCATTGTGAGGTAGATAACACACATGAGTCGCGTATGTACGAACCGGCGTGTCGATCAGATTGAGGAGATAGCTTGTGCCCTCCTTCTCATGGAACATGCTGGAGGACAGTGAGTTGCCTAATTGCGAAGTCTATATGAGGAATTCACCTTGCCGTCTGCGCCTTGACTTGGGAACATAATTCGTGGTCGGGAGATGCTTTTGTCTTCGATAACATGCGCCAGCGTACCTGTAATGCCACGTTCGCGCTCGACCTTCAGCTTGTCCAAGACCTGTTGGTTCAGGCCCTTGTCTTGCTTGGTTATCGTGCCCGTGAGCTACGACAACGTCAGATCTCGTGACATTCACAGGGAGGTACACAACCGTACTTCTAGTAGCCTGGTATCCCTCGTCAACACTTCAAGACATCTTCCATCAGTCCAAGTACGTACCGATCGGCCAGGGTAGACTTTCCGTGGTCTTGAAACACCATCATCTTTCAGGGCGCGGAAGTTCCAAGCAAAACACGAGCAACACACCAATGTGCGCTATAATGGAAAAGTTCCTGGAGAACGCATATGAACACACCTCCATTCAAAGGATTACGTCCCCCGCACCTGATGACCTCGCAAGGGAAGTCCTCCATCTGGATGGCCGCCTTAGCAGCCGGAGCCTTGGGTGCCGCATAACAAACGACAGCGGTGGCGAAGGACCGTCGTGCGTAATGGACTGTGCATGGTCGGGCGATGTATTTCTGGTGGCGGTCGAATACCTTCAAGCAGGCTTGCCGCCAACCCTGCAGCATGAGTCGGCGAGAGCTTCACGAAAACCCACAAAGTTCCTCGACGAACGAGAGAGAGCTAAAACCAAAGCGATAGCAGAGCCAAGCGTAGCGAAAAAGGCGGACTATAGGACAGCAGAACCGAGTGCGAGCTGGTGCCAGTGGGTGGTGGACGCGTTCGACGTCCTCTGACAGTGAATCTCGAAACGGCAAACGCTGAGCGTACGCGCCGCTTAGTCAGCAGCGCGTTGGACGCGAGAGCATCAACAGCACCAGACACGCCACTTTGGTGCTCACACCCACCTCCCCATCCCCGCAACGACCTCGACCATGTCTCTCGCAGACGCATCCGATGCGCGGAAGGCCCGTTTGCTTGCGCTGCGCAAGCGCAGGGCGGGAGAAGCTGAAGACGGAGCCGGGTACGTCCCCGGGGGCACTTACACCGTCTGTGTTCAAAGCTAACTTATCTCTGGGCTCAGCAAAGGCGACGAACCCGTCATCAAACACCGCACGTTTGACCCCGAGACGCGGACGCTGAAAAAACGGACAAACGACGACGAGGACGTCGAGATGGAGGACACCGTCGAGAACCGCGTCGACGGCCTCGCGGAGAAGATCATCGCCGAGGACGCGGACAGGAGGGCGCAGGACTTGGTACGTGTGTCATTTTGAGCCATGCGCCGTGCAGGATTCGGGCATCGAGCACGCTTGTGGCTGGCGTCGCGCAGGATCTGTTCAACATCGCGCCAAAACGACCGAACTGGGACCTGAAACGGGAGCTGGACAAGAAGCTGGCCAAGCTCGAGCGCAAGACGCAGGAGTCGATACACACCCTCATCCGTGCGTGTGCCTTCTTTGCGCCGAGTCCCTCCCGCGCGTCGTTCCCAAAGCTGACATGGTGGTGATGATTGTGGCTCGGACAGGCCAACGGCTGGCGGCGCAAAAGGGCGAGTCGGACGACATCGTGGGCGCAATGAAGGCGCAGGAACGCGCCGGGCAGGACGACGACTCGTCCGAGGAGGAAGACTGATAGCGTCGTGTATCACTGGTGCCGTCCCGTGCTCTCTCCTCCGTCTCTTCCTCGCCGTGCTGTGTGATGCGTTTACGTGTACCTGTATCCTTATTCTGCTAGTGGCGCAGCATTTGCGGAGCCCGCCTGGCCCTGTTCCGAGTTGTGGCGAGCGAATTCGGGAACCGGCGACGCGCCCGCGAACGGCGCGGCGGGCGCGCCACGTGCTTGCCGGCTTAGGCAAAACGAGGGTTTAGTGTGGCATAGCTACACGCCCACACCATACGAAACTACGCTACTGATGCCCGCAAGACGCAAGTGAGTGATGGTGCACGCCCGGAGCGCTGAAGTGACGCACAGACGGAATTGCCAATATTAATGTTCACCACACCCGTCCCTGGAGACGTCAAGAGAGATTAAGACCGAAACATCGATAGCGGCCGTAGCGAGCGACAGCGATTGACAAAACGGACAATACTGCATACCAGCCGCGAAACGGGCCTCATAGGATAGGCCGCGAGTTCAGCATCTGGATCATCCGCTGGTCCTCCGCCATCCGTGGATTCGTCCGGTGATGCGATCCCGAAAAGGCCATTGGCGTGTTGGCGATCGCGGACTGCAGCGACGGCAGCACGACCCCGTCCTTCTTTCCCCGCGACGACGATTGGATGGGCGACGAAGGCCGGGACGACGGCCCAGCCGGCCCAGGCGAGGACGGCGGCGAGGGCAGTGCAGGCGTCGACGCGTCCGAGTTTCTCGAACGCGCCTTGCCGCTTTTGTACACCCCGGACGGCACGGAGATGGTGCTCAAGAGCGGGTCCCTGTCGACGGTGGGGATGTTTGGCAGGTCGGCGTACGTGAAGTACGCGGTCAGGTGCCACTTGCGCGGCTTCGCGTTGATCGAGGTGAGGACCCACGCCGAGTACGCCTGCTTGACGAGCCCCGTCGGGTGGTGGTCGCTGCGCTCGTAGTGCGACTGCGCCGAGGACGTCCACGTCCGCGAGGGGCCCTCGACGAATCGGTACGTGCATCTGAAAATAACAAGGCGGACAGTGAGAAGGCAGGCACGGACGCTAGTGGGACTGTGAGAGTGCTTACTTGGTTTTAGGTTCAGACGGCGGCTCGTCGCCAAGCTTTTCATCATAGAACAGGTATGGCTAACGAGGGCACCGAGTGTCAATCAGGACTGGGAGGAATGGAGTGCAGGAGCGGAGGCAAACCTCGCGCATTCGGGACTGACTCCAGACGCGGCCGTCGGTCCACCGCTTGAGGCCCATCTCGTCGTCGCTCTCCTCCCAGACGAACAGGGAGCCGGAGGAGATGTAGGTCGATCTCTCGAGCTCGTTCAGCCGCCTGAGGACGGGCTTGAGCCGACCTTGGCGGACGGCTTCGAAGACAATGTGCGCGTCGCGGGCATCGCGGACGTGCAACCGCGGGTGGGTGGGGCGCTGGACGTCTTGGGCGGGGGCGTAGAACATGGCTGGTAGCAGCAAGACGGTGTGAGCCGAGTAGAAGAGCGCGTTTGGAGAGGGCCGTCTGTGTGGACCATCGTCGAGGACGAAAGAGGAGGTTTATATTCGGGAGATAGACTAGGCACCCACGAGGATGCTGTAACGCTTCCCGTGTTGGAGCCCGCCCGAAGGAGTGGACAGAGCTCGCGCGCGTTCCCGCCCGAATCTCGATACGGGGGACGGGGGCTTGCGGAGTCTGAGAAAGCGTGGACGGGAGTCAATTATGACCACGAGCCTTTCCCGCGCACTTGGCGCTGGGAATGGCAGCGAACGCGAAGTGGGCATGCTCGCGTAAGGCGCGGGGTGGGGAGGTGGACGGGGCCCAAGATGCGGCGCGATGATAGTCAAAGAAGGCGGAGGGAGCGTTCAGGAACAACTCTCTTTCGAGCCCAAGGGAAGCGCAGTTCCATGCGAGATCGACTGGACCCATAAGGTGGGACACGGACATGGGAGCCGGCCGGCAAGTCAATGGGGCCCTTCCACGGTCCGCGTGCCAGCGCGCGCCGTCTCGGGGGCGTTCTCGGGAGGGGTCGAGGACTGAACAGACCTCAGGTGTGCTTATTCCGGCCAGCTTGGCTCGCCGCAGGAGGGGGTTCTCAGCGAGACTCCGACAGAGCGGACTGCTTCCCAGAAGGGCGAACGCGGTCGCAAGGGACAGTGGCGGGCTTCTCATGGATATCGGCGAAGGTTCGCTGGTCGCGGCGGAGTGTAAGGGGCCATGGGGCGGGTGCTGACGATGGATGGCTGGAAATTAGCGTGGTGCATGCTGTACGAGTCTGTAGCTCGGATTCGTGCAATATAGCAGGAGGCTTCCACGCCACCGCCGGGGATTAAGTGGGCTCTTCTGCCGTGTAGATGTCCCGCGCACGTTTCGAGCCTGGGACTTGCCTGAGACAGGGATAGAATTGCTCGGCCGTTGTTGACAGGGCTGCATGCTGCGCACGGACTTGAGGAAGGCGGGTTGGCATCGAAGGAGGGCAATGGTGGAACGGGCGGCGCGTAGGAAGCTGGTATCAGTTGACAGCTCGAGCTGTGATGGGAATGCCGCTGAGTCGTCGTGCCCACTGCCAATGGGGAGGCGTCGAGTACTTCCGCCACCGCAGGCGAGGGCGCAGAGAGGACCGCGAGAAAGCGATCGGTGGTGGCTTCACACACCCGCTGGCATCAGGACAGGAAAGACAGGGTAGCGGGCGTGTAGGATGGCATGCGAGAGTACCACTGGCAGGCTGACAGCTCCACAGACGCTCTCCTCTGGCGACTCTGAGGCGGCGTCGGTGGCCAGGGACGTAAGGCGGGCGAATGCGAGGCTAATGGATCATTGTCAGCGACTTTGTCGAGCGAGCAGACGAGGCCGCAGATGAAAATCAAACCTCAAACTAAGCCGTTTCTATCCAAAACGAGCACCCCCCAAGAAGCACAGCCTGGGAACGTGCTCGCGTGGCCGGCCGGCGGCTCTCGCGGCGTTTCTCAGTCTGCTGCAGCGGCGACGAGACGAGTGCAGAGAGCCCGCCGAGCCGCTGAATGGAATCCCACCTTTAGCCATCTCTCACACCTCCCGCCAGCCTCTCCTTCTATCTACCATCCCTCTCTCGCCATGTCCTACGATATCGAGCCGGGCGGCCGACACATTCCCACTCTCGTCCAATACTGTCAACGCGGTGAGGATGTCCCCAGGAACACCGACCGAGCCGTATCCTAACCGACCTATCCTAGTCGCCTCCACAAACGTAGAGAGTACGTCGGATGTCGTCCTGTACGCTTCGTGCGATCGCTCACCATTCGTCCTCCTCTAGGCATCTGCAGTCTCGGCCAAGGGTGGCGGCCCGATCTCATTCGACCCGTGTTGGAGAGCTGCACGCCAGAGACGCTTCAGAGGTTCGAGGACGCGGACCCAGTACGTCCCTTCTTCCTCTCGAGCTAGAAGCAACCATGATGACGTGTCCACCCTCAGTACATCGCGGACGATACTCAAGGTGCGTGTGGCAATGCCACCGGTCCTGCTTCTCGTCTGCGTCCAATCTGACACCTCCCTCGGTCCTCCTCGGCAGATATTTGGAAGAGACTCTTTGTCAAAGAATTCCCCATAGAGGCCCACCAATACGAAGCAAACTCCATGCAAGAACCCCAGTCGTGGAGAGACCAGCTCTTCGTGCGTTCTCCGTCCCCTGATCACTCCCACTATCAATAGCCCAGATCCCTTCTCTTCCACCAGGCCCTGCGTGATCGAGAGCGCGCGAAACTCAATGCGCTTTCCAACAAACTCAAAGCGTCCCGTCAAGAGGAGGAGGAACGCAAGAGAGAATCCGCAATCAAACTCACGGACAAAGTCCCCCCGGCCAAACGATCCCGTCCATGTGAGCGACCCCAGTGCCCGTGCCGTCTCCCCAAAGTCGCTGACCGAGCACACAAAGGGGGTGCCCCTTCCCAACCAAAGTCCCTTTTCCAGAAGACAAGGAGCGAGGCATCGCGATTGAGTAAAGGCGTGTTTGGCTCCCGCATTACCCGCCCAGCGTTTCAGACCCATAGGATCGTGCCCAATACCGCAAGTGCTAAACCTCCACCACCCTCCCGGACGGCACCCTCCGTGAGAGCACCGAGCGGTGCTCAGCCCAGCGGATCGCGCGTGGTCGTAAGGAGTGTTCCGGTCGTGCAGAAACCGCAGCCACCTTCCAAGCAGGTACCGTCAACGCAGACGAAAGCAGCAAGTGCCACTCCAACAGCGGCCGACACCCTTTCTATCCTCACTCTTGCCCCGCCTACCGCATCATCGCCCCCACCTCCAAGCAGCCCCCCAGAAACGCTGTGGTCAACGCTGCCGCAGCCGCAACCGCAATCACCAGAGGCTCGTTCAACGGCTGCCCGGCCGCCGGCAAAGAAGAACCCAGGGGCGTCATTGTTTATGCCTAAGCACCGAGCTTATTCGCAGCTTCCGCGTGGAGTACAGTCCAAGTCATAGACGTGCGCAACGCCAAACGCTTTATCGATAACTGCTATCTCCACCCAGATTCCACTTTGTAACCGACTAGTCACTTGCTCTCTTGCCCACGTCCAGTATCGCTGTATACCATCATACCGCCACCATACCGCCACCACCAAACGCTCTCGGTGACAGCCGCAGCCGTATTCCTCGCGGCCTATACGCATCCGTCCACCCATCTAGCATTATTCTCTTACTGTATTCATCGGCAACTTACCCCGGGATGTACCATACTGCTCACGTCCATCATCACATGTAATGCTCCTTCGGCTGTCAGGCAGCCCTCCCTGCTTCTAGCCCGTAGCGTTCCTGGAACCACCGCCTCGTTGTCTGCGCGGACGACCAACCCGGGGCGCCTTGAAGCCCAACGACGCTGTCGGATTCCCTATTCGGACTTGCTACCCGTGAACCGTGGCATCGACGTCCGGTAACCGCCCGCACTCTCGTCATCCTGGCCCCTGGGCAGCTCCCAGTCGAACTCAGTCCACGCACTAAAGTTGCGAGCGAGGCGTTCGGACCCAAACGCTCTTACCAAGGCGTGTTCACATTGGCCCCGCACAAAGGCTCTCAGCGTTCGGCAGGCCCGCCGGGGTGCGCAATACAAATCGTCGCGGGAACGAGAACGCAGCGACCGGATTCGGCAGGAGGGATAGCCAACGTCTGGTCGACGGTCGAGTTGCCCCTCACCCTTTTTTTTCCACATTGCGTAACGCGGTCCAGGAGAAGCGAGATGGGACGCCTGTAAGGTTTCCGGTGCAGCGCGGACTGCAGGTGTCCTGCTCTGCACCGGCCGCAGACCCGCGTACGCAAAAATGCACGCACGCGCGAGCGGGGGTCCAGGTCCGGCTTGCTTCCTTCCGGGAAGGCGGATCCGATTGCCTGCTGCTCTCGCGCATGCATCAAGAGAGAGGCAGAGGCAGAGGCACGCGCACGCGCGTCCGACCGGCGACCGTGATCAGTCTCAACCTTCGCCCGAGGCCGTAAGCGTATTCGTGCGTGGTGACGTCGACACACATACATACCCGACCCTGCCAGGGGCACGGTCTCTGTATTATTACAGTCGCGGTAAGACTTGCCAGCGTCTCGACCCAGTCACCCACCAGCAGCTCGCTCGCAGCCCGAGCCCTGCCTGACTGACGTACCACGTTGGCGACGGGGAAGCCCGGCCGTGAGGACATCCACCAAGTCGCCGAGATGGACGTCCGACGTCGACGTCGACGTCGCCAGAGCATACTGGGCATGATGGGGCTGTCGGAGCGCCGCGAGCCGCTGTCAGCGCACGAGGCCAGGGACTGTATGTGTCCGACGGTCCGCTTCACCAGCAGCGGTGACGTCCTGCTTCGCTTCCCCGCATCCTGCACGCTTCTCCCCGGGAGGCCGGGCGTCCTGGCGAGTGAATGAACGGGAACGTTGAGACGACGTATGCTGTATGTACGATGTGACGGTGGAAGGCGGGTTGCTTCCCGAGCCGATCCGCGGGCACTGCATCCGCCGCATGCCTGCCTGCCCGCAGCTGCCCAGTGCCTGCAACTCGGCCTCGGACTCGAACTCGAACTCGGCGCACGGAGACTTGAAAGTGCGTTTGTGCCGAAGAGGGCGAGAGGGGCAGTAGGGGCGCGCCTCCTCCTCGTAACCCCGTTCCCCGTCCCTTTGTCGAGCCATCCCGGCGGGATGGAGCCTCGGACGGCGTCGATCGCGGGCGCGAGCAATGTAGACTCTGCGCTCTCACCGACGCGCGACTCGGCTCACGCGCAGCAGGGACTGGGTACGAACTTCTCTCACGTCCTGGCCGCACAACGCTCCACGCCTGCGGGCCTCTGAGAGCCGCGCCATGCGTCGCGCACGTTGCGCGCGCGGGGACGCGCCCGTGAGACTACCGTCGACGGGCGAGGAGCGAGAGGCGAGGGCGAGGGCGAGGGCGAGAGAACGCGATTAGGGATTACGGGGGAGGGGGTGCCAGCACCGACGCTGAGGATACAATACGTTGGAATGCTTCCGCCGGCGGGCGGGCGCACGCACGCGCGACCCGACAGAGCGTCCTGTACGCATGTTTGGGAGTCGGGTGTGCGACATAGCCGATCGTAAGAGGGAGGGCGGACGGCACGAGAGAGGCAGGCCAGGTGGCGGGCGAGATTAGCTCCGCCGTTGCTACTTCGACGGCGCTGCTCGTTGTGGCCTCGACGGCCCGACGGGGCGGAGAGAGCTGCCAGGCGTCCACTGACAGCGGGGGGTGCCGCCCCCCGCGCCGTGCCCGTGCCATGGCGAGCGGTGTCCTCCCCCCCCTGGGCGAAGTCAATGGCCAGGCACAAAAGGCGCGAGGGATCCCAGACGTAGACTGTGTGCGGCCATGTGAGCGTGAGTGCGGTGCGTTTGAGGATCGTGTTGGACCGTGAAACTGCAGACCGACTGCTGAGCTTGGGACTCGGAAAATGTGTGGGGGATCGAGAAATCGAACCCGCCAAGGCCGAGCGGGACGCCGCCGCTCGCTCGCCCAACCATGGCCAGAGCCCAGGCCCCCCAGTCGTGTCGCGTTCCCGCATACACCACGCACGAGGTGAAGAGGCTCACACGGAGCTATTTGGAGGGTGGAGAGCGCGGCGCGGTGACGGGGTCGGTTTTTGTGGTCTGATTTTCTGAGGCGATGGTCTCGATTGGAAGCCGCCGCTGTGCGGGTGTGGTTCGAGCTCGGGAACGGAAGCGGGCCTTGCGAGGCGATCGACGCCTCCGGGTGTGCTGCATGTACAGTACTCGCAAAGGCCTTCGTTATGCCTTGGGCTGGGTGCCGAGCGTGCTCTGTGCGTTTGAGCGGGCCGCTGTGCCTCCTGCAGAGACTAGACTGGACTAGGGATACGGACTGGTTAATCCACGTTTGTCTTAGCCGGGCTGGAAAGGTACCAACCACCCGTGCCCACGGGCATTAGGGATGAGGATTCCTGTCCCAGGGTACGTCCTGATTTGTCAGGAAATACAGAACGTGCCTCCGCCTTTGGTGTCCGTGGGCAGCCTCGAGGCGTGTGCATCGCACGGGTGTGTGACTGGGTCTTGCGCATACAGCAAGGTCTTGCAAAGTCGGCTGCCTGAGCCCTTGAGGGTTCGGCCCCCGTGGGCAGGATGGTGTCGATTCTACATAAGAGGTTACGTTAGTTTGAAGTCCACGCGCAGCGCAAAACGCCGTTCTAAATGAAAAGTAGGTTCATACCCCCGACCTCATATGAACGAGATGCCTAATAGCCTATGCAGATCAGCAGGCAGAGCCCCCTCTATCTCTGCGAGATCGTGGCATCATCGACCGACGGCGCTCCGTAAACTCCACAGAATAGAGAGGTTCGCTGATTTGCTCGGCGGCTTGGAGGCCTGCAGCCCGCCAGGCTGTCGGTTCGAGGGTGTCGACAAGCTGGAAAGCATCCACCCGAAGATGGTGGTGGTTCGAAGCCAAGTTGACGCAAGCGCTCGCGCACCGCGACATACGGCCGAGTAACGTGTCTGATCTTGTCCGAGTCACGGCCGCTGCCTCTGTCTGCCCATTTGAAAACCGGGTTCCATTCGTAAGAACCTTGTACATCCTACAACACTTCCCTCGTGTCGGCTTCATGTGATCCCACGTCGGCACTGCGAACCCATCAGTGCAGTGCAGGGAGTCGTCATCGTGGTTGCTGGCGGCGATGAGTAATAGACGACCGTCCTCATCTTCCTCGTCAACGTGGCCCGGCACCAACAAATCTCCGAATGGCTGGGCCATATCAGCCAGGTACTCTTTAGGTACAATCGGTAAGCTGTTTTAAGAGCTTGATGCTTGAAGTGACACAACTCTACCCCGCACCCACGAACGATCGACCCTTTGCCGGGTCGCCCTTTTCGAGAGTGTGTGGTTTTCCGTCCGTGACCTCAAAACGGTCTACTCTCCTGGTCCGCGAGCACATCATGAAAACGCTAGCTGATGTGTTATTCGATCCGTGACGTCATACGCACCAACTTTCTGGTCGGTTCATCCGTTGCCTTTGATCCCAGTTCGTCCAGACGTCTCCGACCGCCAGGCGCTCCCAAACTCGGACTTGACGGGCATCGGAGATGGAGACCTATACCGCCTGAAGCCTGGTATGCCATCTCACCGAATCGACACGGTCCTGAGGCTAAGTACCTGGAGCAACGTGCCAAGAGCTCCTCTCCCAGACATACACCGCCGTGATGTTGTTCCATGGCCCCCGCCGTCATGCATACCGGTGAGTGATGTGTCGACAACAAGGATGTTATGGTTCCACTTGTGCATCATCTGCCCGTCGAGACCGCTGACAGTGCCTCGTGCTCGAATCGAAACTGAGTATCCTGGACTCTGATCTCTCGATAGCCTTCTGTTGCAGGTCGAATCCATTTTCTGGAAGCCACCAGGAGCCGGCGACAATGGGAAGGCCGCTATGGGTATGGATCCTTCGTCGCTGAGTTTGACCAAGACCTCCGGGCCTTCGTCGCCACAGGATGAATTTTCGAGAGACAGGATCAGTTCATTCAACCAGGTCTCAAGAATCGACGCAGCAGGCTGACGTTTAACTCCCATTCGCTCGCATTCACTACCCCGTCGACGAGCCTCGCTCCAGAGACCCTTCCCACTCTTATTCATGGAAGATTTGATGGCCTTGGCCGCGACCGTATTCCACAGAATCGGAAGCTCACCTCGAAGAGGGCATCGCTCCACCTGAGCACCCGAACCTCGTCATCATGCGATGGGACACCGCGAGCCGTAGTCCGCTCGGACGTGGTTGACTCAACGAAGGAAGCAGGTCCTAGCAAATTTTATGTTTCAGGATCTGTCTGCAAGAATCATTATCATAGGCAGTGGCAGACGTGGAGACGTACACACCTGCACTCAATCAAGCGGCCACGCCGAGCCCCATATCGTGCCATCAGGTCGTCAACATGCTCTCCAACAGCACTGCGGAACGCAGGGAGCTACTAATCACCGAGGACGTTCTCGGAAATGGGGCATCGGCAGGTCGGGTCTGCAAAGTGGCCACTACCGTAAGCTTGTTACTTACTCCCCTGCCGTGTACCTGGGCTGTTCAAGAGGCCGAAAGGACGCATCCTGGCTCGTCACCCCAATCCAAACACATCGTGGGCCCGCCAATGAACCCTCTACAAGCGAGGATCGTGGTGTACATGGATGTGGTTCGAAAGAAAGAGCCAAGCTTACTGGCGCCTCGCAATCCAACGAGTCGGGTCACCGCGGTCCCGTGACCAAGGGACGCGTCGCGCCACCGCGTCGTACTGATGCAGTAAGCAACTTACAAGTTAGTTGCCCCAAACTGCCAAGCAATACACAAATGCAGTATACCACGGGTTCGTGTTTCATCGTTCGTGACCCAGGATATTTACAGGCTGAGAGACCAAATGCACAGTTTACATAGATACATATTATACAATCCACTTGTTGCTGTTCTCTTCGTGATTATCGGTAAACCGAGTCTAGCTAAAAGAAATGTGCGGATGAAAGTATGAGGTCGCTGAACGGGCAGCGTGTACTGGACGACTTGAATGGATGGGCGATGAGCACTGGGCACTGGGCAACGGGCGATCGGCGAATGAAAATGGCGTGTACAAAACTCTGATAGTATTGTGATCGTCGACGACATGCACGAAAGATAGAGAGGGACGAAACCGAAACCATTGAAAGTGAGTTGTCGAGTTGGGTGTGCAGGATGCAGCGTGAATGCGTAAATGCGTGAATGCAACGAGTTCCTAGTTGGGCTGATGGGCGGCGACGAGGCACGACTGTCGGGCCTCGCCCGAGCGGCAGCGTAACACAAAAACAATGATTAAATGCGAGCAGGTCCGAGAGAGAAAACGTAGCGATCGCGATCGAGCATCGTGTACCATGCACCATGCAGCGGACCAAAGTTTGTTTCAGAAGATCCCAAACCCCGGTCCGCTATCCAGGTCGGCCACACGGACTCCAGACGACGACGAGCCGCTCGGGCCAGCACCCGCGCCGCCCGCGTCCCACCTGCCCTTGCCCTTGCCCTTCCCGTTCTCCAGCTCTCCGTGCTCCGCCGCCTCGTGCAGCTCGCGCGGCACGTCTGCAGCCGCCAGCGCCCCGCCGCCCAGATGCGCCGCGTGCGCGTCCGAGGAGGGCGGAGGCGCCTCCCATATCCGGATTGTCTTGTCGTCCGAGCACGATGCGAACATGCGCTCGTTGACCGGGTTCCACGCCACCGAGTTCACGGAGCCCTCCCCGTGGCCTGCAAGGACCTCGAGCAGGGCGCCCGTGTCCCGGTGCCAAATGTACACGTTTCCGTCTGTCGGATTGGCAGACGATTGGACAGTCGGGTGGGGACGCAGCAAGCGTTGGTTTCCAGGTGCCGGACGTAGTGAAGTGTCGGAGTTTGCGATTGATGCGTTACGGGGCCATTGGACGAAAGATAGAACGAGATTGGTTGGTTCAGGGGTGCGGCGGAAATAAAGTTCGTGAGGTGCGTTGGGCGACCGGTGGTATGGTCAGCCTCAGGATCGCAAACAAGTCGCCGGAAGAACGTACCTTCGCTCCCGCTAACGACGAAGTTTCCTTCTACGCCGCCGAAGCAACTCCGGATAACATGCTTTGATTGGCTGTGCCCAGAATACTTGCGCACAACCTGCTCCGACGCCAGGTCAAGCAGATGGATCTCCTGTGTGTGCGAAACGCATCAGTGTTAGCTCCCCATTTCTTGTCATCGTGGCCGAGTTCGTGCACGAGCGTGCCTGAACGTCAACATCAACGCGTGAACATGAACACGTACTGCCGGTGGTCCGTTCTCAGACGCACGGTTTATCAGCGCGTATTGCGAGTCCTGCGAGATCTTCACGCTGGTGAGCTCTCCATCCAGACGTATGGACCTGCATATGTTCCCATCCGGACAATCAGTACGCTATGTTCACGCCACATATCCCATGGCATCGATTCGTGTGGGTCGTACAAGATAACGTACGTTTCAGGCTGCTTGGTGTGCAGGTCATAGATGATGATCCGCGTTTCTGACGAGCTCTTGTTCGCATTTGCCACCGCGTTCGGTGTCTGGCCAGAGCCGGGTGGCGTCCCGGACTCTTGTGGATTCGAGCCTGGCGGGATTGAGGGCATGTCGTACATCCCAACCGCGACGAGCCGTGTGAAGTCGGGTGTGACCATGAGATCTGTTACCCGGATGGGCGTGCGCCCCCACGTATCCCTCATCTTCCCGTCCGCATCCTGAAAGGTGGAACGCGAAAAAACGGGGCAGGTAACGATAAGAGCGCCACATCAGTCAGAGGCGTGTTCTCTGCCATCGGAGATGAAACAATGTGAAACGTACCCAGAGGATGATCTTGCGATCGAGTCCGCCAGAAATAAACCCGGAGCCGTCAGGCAACCACGCTAGTGCCGTGACCACGTCTGTATGTTGGTCGAGCACTCGTGTACATACTCCGGTCTGCGAGGTGCGCCAAGTCGTGTGAGCCGGGAGCATCAGATCAGGCCGGCGTGTGACTTACTCGTGTATTCCATAGCCTGATAAAATGTTCCGCGGCTGTTAGAAGTATTGAGTCATCTAATGACCATGCCACACATCCAACAGGATATGGGTGGTCCCGCAGAACAAACTCTGGTGAGTACGCTCTTGACCGCGCGTCCTTGTCGAGCTGCCGTAAGGGGTTACGTCAGTCCTCATGCTTGCAACGTACCTGACTTTTTAGCCAAGACATACCTCGACACGCCAGATAATTGCAGTCTTATCTTTGCTCGCTGTTGCCAGATACCGACCATTATGGCTCCATTCAAGGTTCCATACTTCGTCGGAATGTACTTGGAGGACGGCAGTTGTAACGCGCGGGAACGCGTCACGGTCGCAAGCGTGGTCGGTATATAATGAGTAGGATCGGTTCTTGAGGGGTGTGTTATGGTACAGGCACCGACTTTGTTGATAAGCCCGGGCTTGTTCAAGCAGTGTGGCAATGCGCCGTTGTGGGATCATTACAGATGAGGGAATATATCCTATCAGGCGGTCTGAAAGTCAGTATGACAGACCGCGGTCGAGGGAGGCGCACGTACGTTGAAGGTCCATCAGTAATCGTCTCCGTGATGTTCCCGCTGCTCCGTCCCACCCGACCTGTTGTCGTAGGTCCGCAGGATCTGAGCACATCATCAGGCTGGAGGACAAAGAACAAACAAGGACGACCGAAGTTAGTATGTATACACGACATGTGTTCGTGGGCATACGTACGCCGACAGTGAATGGAGGTGATCCAGTTCTGGATTTAGAGGCGCGAGCTCATTCCGTAGGACATGCAGTGCTGCGGTGGTCCTGCCTGCTTCAAGGTATTCTAGGTATTTCTGTTTGGCAATGAGGAACTTGGCGTCCTGCTCCGATATGTTATGGAACACTGCCACGGACGAAAGGTTCACAAGACTCACCCATAGGCCATCGCCCTCCGTCACACCTAGTCGCATGAGCGCGGCTTCAGCAGAGTCCCAAGATGCATTCAGTATGCATCTCCGAAACTCGGCCACTTCTGGTGTCTCCATGATGTACCCAGACTCCGCCTCGAGGGTCGTCGCCGATTCCCTACACAGGCACAGGTCGCAGTTGGAGGAGGGACGATGTAACGGCAGAGAACAGAAGGGACTCACATGTACCCCACATCCCGCAAACTCTGAATCACCAAGCGGACAAACTCCTCCCTATCGACGAAAGAGTCGTCATACAACGTCCTCCCAGGTAAAGACACCCTGGACACCGAAGGCCTGTGTTTCTCTGGCGCATACCCGTCCAACGCCTCGGAAGATGAGAATTTCGAGGACCCGTTCGTGTACGGTTGCGAGAATCCGTTGGTCCTCGCCACAGCAACCTTGTGGCCGTTGGACGGGCCTGCGGGAGCAGAACTCGGGCCAGCTTCGGGATTCGAGTCTAGGGAGACGGACAAGGCAGAGTCTCTATCACTTTCCGTGAGCCTCATGGCGGTGAGCTCAGAGTGGGCGAGCGAGGAGGAAGCGGAAACGGCAGCAGAATCAGTGGGGATCAAGGCGCGTTCGATGGACGCAAGCGAGCTGGAGGGGGACGTTGCGCGGCTGTCCACTCTTTGTCTCTTGCGCGCACGGGCGAGCTCTGGGTCTGCGTCAAGCGAGAGCGGAGTGGGGGGAGAGGAGAGGAGGATGGCCGAGGAGGACGGGTGGAGGTAGGACAAAGGGATGGAGGAGAGAGAAGTGGAGGCCGGGGCGTACTCGGGGGAGCGGGCGTCGGCGTCGCCCTCTTCGAGTTCAGACCTCGAGCGGGTGTGGGGGACGGTGCTGAGGCTGGCGGTGTGTTGGGGGTTCCTTGACGTCGGGGACGAGGTGTTCAAAGGCAGGAAAGCGAAGGCGGAATGGAGGGATGACTGGTCGGGTTCCAGTGTCGGGGTCTGGTGGGGCGTGCTGACCCGCGCTGGATTGGATGGAGTGCGTGAATCAATGGTGGCGATAGGTAAGGCAGGAGAATGGCGGGCACGGCGAGCAGGGCTCGATCGCAGGGACCGAGTGTGGGCGGTCGATGGTCGTAGTATCAGACAGAGTCAGACTGCAGCATGGCTCTCCTCGCCGTTGGCCTCCATCCAGCACCGCGGGCGGACTCCCGAGCCACGCGTCTCTTTCCTCTCTCCCAACATCTCCACATCCCCCACATCCTCCAAATCACCCTCATTTACTGCTTTCACGTCCGAACCCAGCCATTGTGCCCCAATAGTATGTACTCGCATCCTGCACCGACAACATGCTGCGATTCTCCGATATCTCGTGAAGACGGTCCGAGCCAACCACGCCTCTCCCGCTAAGCGTTATCGAGTCCCCCAATCAACTTCATCCTCTCCCCCTACACGCGCTCCCTGTGCAGCTGCCAAGTGTGTAATCCACCCGGGCTGCGGGACCAATCCTTTCCCGAGTCCTCTCGGAGCCAGAGCAGGAGCCCTGACATCACTATATTTGTTTAACTGGCAGTGCCCGTGAGCTGCTATAAACCGCGCGCATTGCTGACTGTGAGTGCCCCAACCCCCCGATCCCATTCAAGGGCTAACACTCAACACCCACGTACCCGCACCCTCCCTCGTGCCACAGAAGCGCAGGCAACCTGCCTACCATCGATTGTGGTCAACCGGTCTGCCTTTCCGGCGTCGCCTGGAAGGTCCGCACATTTGAAGCGCCGGCTCAAGCCATCGCTTCCGACCACCTTCCTGCAGGATAGCAACACATCGGGAGCCTCAAGACGTCGTGGCCATGGTCACCGCTAACCGTTTCATGAGGGTGAACTACTGCGTCCGCGTGTATGGGCGCGCAATAGGCGTCAATCTTGGGCCCATATTCATGATGCAATTTCCTCCTGACGCTCCGCAAAGCTGCGCCTCTGGTCATTGATGTATCCAGGGTCTGCTTAAGAAGCTGTCCTTCTATGGGCCACAGGGAAGCTGTATCAGCTGTATAAGGATCGTGGGCGATGATTAGCACGAATGGTGAGTAGGAATTACCTTCTTGCTCCTTTCACCCTCTTTGGTGCTCTAGTCGCTGGATTCAGGTTGATCTCTCCTATGTCCTCCAATTTCGAATGTACCTCTGGAATGTCAGCTGATGGCAGGGGGTTGAAAACGTATCTTCGTGTGTGGAAAACGGGCCGTTTATCGCCATATCCTTAGGATGAGCTGCCTATTTGACGGACGGCAGCTGGTCGGCAGAAGCGTTGCCGAACGATATTGCCTGCCTTCACTCTGACTGTTTTCATCGCTCCTTTGGACACGATGACACCGTGAGGCAAGCCGGCTTAATTGGTCTACCAGCGGGGTACTTGAATCAGGTGGGCGCGATGCTGGACTCGAGAAACCTTACCCCTTCGTGCATCCTGATTCCTGTCTGGCTGAAGGGAGCGTCAAGTGTCATCTTCAGCCTCTGCTGGCTCTTGGCAGAAACTTTGCGCAGTCGTGTTTTGGCGTGCGTCGGACTTGACCCCAAAACCACCGGTGTCGCCTGCCATGTTAAGAGAAAACGAATGATAGAAGACTCGCTGGTCTATCCCATAGGCCGATTATGACAGGAGGCTACGGTAGTCAGGTCTTTGGAGTTCGGGTAGCAATGTTGACGATGGACGATATGTTTCAGACACAACATTCGCTTCGGGATGCCACTCAACAGTGAGCATGAACTACTTTTATACTTCTCAGAGTCAGCTAATCTTAGTGTCGTCTCATCCCCGTCGGTGTCTTTTACCATTTATTCTTTCTATGAACCTTCCGCCATATCTTCAGCGCTTCCAGGGACAGTAGAAAATCCGACACTCTCCGCTCCACAATGCCGGGTACGTAACATCCACCCCTCCGCAAGCTTGTCCCGATGGTGACACGGGCGGTGTGCTGGTGCTAGTGGCGAGTCGCACAGGTGTTAATGCGCAACGCCTTCAGGATGCTTCCCTTGCCATTCCCCCGGCGGACGCCAAGTACCCTCCGTCACCCTCCGCAGCGCATGCCGATGCTCTCGGTCGGTTCGCGAACGCCCTAGGTACGCTTCCGTCCTGCGTCTTGTCTTCGTCGTGGTTCTGAGTGCGAAGCTCGCCTCGGCCCTCTTTTCCTTGCCGTCATGCGTCCGGTTGCATCGCATACGGTCATTGCTCCTTGCACCCCGGACCGCAATTCTCAGTCGAGGGTGCATGGGCTCCGCGCTCGTCCGTCGACGAAGCTCCATGTTCGTGACCGTCACCTTGGTCGGTAATAAGTAGCATTACTTCACCCCGGGCCCAGCTGCGGCAGCCGCTCATGTCCGCACCCATGCCGGCGGTACAACCGTCGCACCAGGAACCATATGCATGGCGCCATGGTCTTAATACCACGCGTGCCTGGGGGCACTGGCATTGCTTCTCCCTTCTGGTCCTATTAGCGCGCGCCCATTCTCGAGTGGGCCTGGCACGTGTAGCAGCCCCCGCAGGCGTTGACAAACCGTTGAGGGTTCGTGAATAACGAAATGATTCCGGACGCCCATGATCCATGCCCGGAGACTGTTGGTACCATCCACCGTCATCGTCAGTTCCTCGCATCTGGCCCACCGAACGCTGCAAGGACGCGTTGAAGTCATCATCGCGAGCCGCGTGCTCGCTGTCGGTGTTACCTCGCACGTCTGTCTTGTCAGAGCGTGTGCGTGCGGGGAGACGCCCGTAACCTGCCAATGAGGGCGAGCGACTCGGGACGGCGCGGCTTCGCGCGCGGATGGCGCGAGAGCTCGCGTTCGGGCGCGATCGAGAGAGAGTAAACGCGGCCAGTTCCGCCTCTGCCCGCGTTCTACCTGGAAAAAAAAAGGCGCGATAGTTGGCGTTTTGTGCCAATTATACTCCGTCGGCCGCGTAATGAATCGAATTCTGTCCAGGATTGAGCGTGAGTGTGACTCGATCGTCTGGAGGACTGCTGGTCACAAGCGATCGCGCGCCGTCCAACCGTCCAACTGGCGCGGACGCACTCGGGGGGTGCACTCCGGATCGGTTCGCTACGTACCAGTCGGCGGATGCGGATGACGGGCTCAGGTCACACGCAACATATCGAACGTCTGTATATTTCTTGCTGCGTCATGGGTCTGCGTTTTTGACGAAACCATCCTATTTTGCGTAAGGCTACGCCCGCTGCAGCCTGTACGCAGCGCATACCCACACCTCCAGTTCCCACCGCCCGACCCCCTCTCTTGGCATCTGGGCTGCGAAGCGCGAACTGGTCCATTCACTCATTCACCCACTCCAGCTCCTCGGTTTACGTGCAGCGCTGGCCGCGGCTGGGGCTAGTAGGCGGATGTGGTTCCAGAACCAGAACCGCATCAGTGGAGGACACACGGGCCGAACTGAACACAAAGAACCCCTTCGAAAACTTAAGCTTTTCCAGCGCCTCCGAGCCTCCGGACTCTTGTACTTACTGTATGTATGTCCTCGGTGCGCATACTGTACGTGCGTGTAAGGCCGCGGCGCGGTGCTGATCAATGGCGATTGCAGGGAGAGGGAGCGGCGGACTGAGGTTAACGTTCGGGGACGTCACGCCCACGGCGGCTCAACATAAGCACGGCCTGCGCCGCGCCGCGCCCAAACGCAGAGGACATGTCAGGACAGGGGAACGGCTCGAGCGAGCGAGGACTCGGACGTAAGGAGCAAGGATTAATCTCCGTTCAAGGGGGTCCCATGGCCTTCCTCTCCGGAAAAAAACTCAGGGCGACGGCTCCTCCAAGTTCTCCTTCTTCGACCGCCGTTCCCCAGCGCGCACGAACGGCGGGAACACGTTCAAACGTTCAAACGTTCGAACGCTCGAGCCGCGGGAGCGACGATCTTGAACATCGATGCCGACGCCGACGTGGCGGGCGGGCTTGCGCTGACCCGCGCGGGGTGAGCGCGTGCGTCGATCCCGATCGTGAAAAGCTTATTTCCCCGCCTCCACCGCTTGTCCCTCCTGTCATCGGCGCACCACCTGTCGGACTCACCTAACCCTCTTGGTGCATCGCCCATCGACACCGACATCAACGCCAACACCGACCATCGACATCGATTGCGTCCGTTCCCGTTCCCGTGCCCGTGCGCCGTCACGCTAGCACCAGCACCAGCACCAGCACCAGTGACAAGCCCCGACACATCCGACGCGAGGCCGTGCCACACTACCAACTAGCACTTAGTCCTTAGAGCGTCAACGCGTGGTCCCCCCAGCCGGCCACGGGACACGTCCGTGCGACGAACGTGAGCGGGGAAATGGCGTCGCAGAACGCGGCGGATCCTGCGGAGGTGGTCTGCTGCTCCGGACCTGCTGACCCCGCCCTCTCTCCTCCCTCGGGCCTCACGAATTCGAAACGAGCTGCCGAGCCCGACCCCTTGGAGGACACTCTGGGACGCACGATGCTCGAAACGGCTCGCTCGGGCCCAGCGCAGAGAAAAAAAAACATTATACATACTCGCGATGTGGATCCCGATCCAACGTTTGAGCTGAACACGTCTCGTGGTGAACCCACACTCACCAGGAGTAAAGTAAACTTGACTTAGGTCACGGTGCTGCGCCCGCCGACAACTGCCAAGCTATTCGCACTGCGTCGGCCGAACCGACCGACGTCCCCCAAACTCCCCAAAACGTACAATGCACAATGCAACATTGACGTGCGCGGACCCTAACCGCGGGCCTAACCCCCTTAGGCAAATTCAGCAGTGCGGGGTAAGTGCCCCGCACAGGGCTGACATCTGACTGTATATGTACAGCTTGACGTGCCAGGTCTCTCTGTGTTTAGTTGCGAGTAACGAATTAGGTACGGTGCCTACTGGGTCCATGGCGCGGTTAGTTCGGATCGAGCTCCATTAATTCACGGCCGGCCTGCACAGCTGAAGGAAGGGTTTGAGGAGAGTCGTCAATCGAAGCTCGAACGGCGGCGCCGTCCATGCCGGAGTTCAATAGACAATAAGTACCCCGGAGAGCGAAGGCAACACATACGCAGAGAGGGGGCCCACAGGAGGACGTCGACGTCGACGTTCGTTTCCACGAAAGCAGCCATGCGCACGCAGATAGCGGAGATAGAACAGGCACGTCGGACGTGCACGTCCACACACACACGCACTATCGCTGTCGAAAATAGCCCCATCTAAATACGGGGGGGCGTGTAGAAGCCTCGCGCGAGAACTGCGCGAGACAAGCATGGAGGGACACGTACGCACACATGACGACAAGAGCCGTGGAATACACGGATTGTAGGCGAGGTCAGCCGACACTGCGACGGTGCGATGATGGTCGTGGAATATCGAGAGGAAGCAGCAGCCACGAGAACGGGCACGGTCGAGACTCAAGTTCAAGACGGGGTACCCAAGACGCTTTGGAATTAGATACCGGCGGAAGCAAATCCAGCCCGCACTACGAGTACATACATGTGCATACGGCGACAATAACGCGGCCAGCTCGTCAGATGAACGCGAAACGACGACCGGCGGAACCCTTGATGATGGCAATACGACGCGCTCTATGTGCGCGAGGAGCACGAAAACGAAGAGGTGGGGTGAGGCAGATGGTGCCAAAGAAGGCGAATATCGCGCCACCTGCATTACTAACCGAGAGGACCATACGATGTGCGAGTACCATATACGACGTGCGATGAACAAGGTTTTGGAGTTATAATGTGACACACTAAGTAGGGACATTGATCTGGGGTTTGGACTAGGAGGGGGCGTGAAGCCGCGGGTATGTACGTGCGGATCGAATGCAATTTTGACTGACAGAGCGGAGTTACTTGTAGGTATGGAAGAATGACAGCGTGAGTGGCGTTAGATACTGATATAGAATTGCGTGCGGGGGCGACGGATGCTAAATGGTGGATGCTGGTGGGAAGTGCGAGGGTAACAAGATGTGTTGTGTACGCAGATATGGTAACGAAGCTTCATGCGATAGATACATAGATAATGAACGTGAACGACGAGCTTGCAGGCGGCGGCTGACGCCATCGACGACGGGGGTAGGTTCTACGTCGAGGTGGGACGCATAGGAACATTGCCGCTGACTTTTGACGGGAGTACCGCGGGAACGAGCGCAGAAGAGACCGGGGATGCCGTATGCCCGAAGGACATGGAAAGCGATAACGGAGAGCACGGCGACAACGAGTGAGAATGGGACCGGGGCAGTTGAGTGCAGGCGCGGAGCGAAGAGCGAGGACGAATGCGATGCAACGATGATGAGATGCGTCTATTGATGAAACGGGAAGATTGAATGAAATGTTGTTCATGCAGTCGTGCTTTTGGTCGTTCAGTCGTCAGTGTGCGACAGCGGTCGCCCTTTTATCGCCTAACGGCGGCAGTCCTGCCCCGCTCTCGCTCGCGGTAGAGAAGACCGCTGCGGCCATTCCCATACCCAGGTGCGTTTCGGTCGACGCTAATGGGGATGTCGTCGAGCTCCTCTGCGCGTCTCCGCCCTCGTCTTGAGCCGTTGACAGGCGGGACATCGTCCTCGTCGTATTCCTCGACGTCGACGGCGGAGCTCCCGAGCCCGAGCCTCTCGAACTTGGGGAGAGGGGGAGGCGAGCTGTTCCTGCGCTGGGCCAGGTGACGGGCAGCACGGACGCCAGCGGCGACGACGGGGCTGTGTGCAACCCAGTCTGCAACTTTCTCCATGCTGTCCAGGCGAGCGCGGGCCTGAGCGCTCTGGTGGACATGAGCGCGCGGCCGGGGAGAACGGCTCGGTGAGCGTCGAGAGGAAGATGAACGCCCGTCAGGGTCCGGTCTACGACTGCGGCCCCGAGGCGCTGCATCCGGCGCGGAGGCACCTTCACCAGGAACACGCGCGGACGGAGGGACAGCAAAGGCGGCGGTGGTATCTACCACGGGATTGGCGATGCGGGGAGTGGGGGGAGAGGCCGAGGTGTTTTGGAGGGAACGGGAAAGCATGGAGAGCGCAGAAGTGCCCTTGTGGGAGCGCGGAGTGGTAGAGGTGGAAACAAGGAGAGAGAAATAGGCGGGAAGACTTGCCCGGTTACGGCGCTTCTTGCCTGAAAGCGTCTCTGGCTCCTGGTCGCGGTCATCCTCGACGCTGGCGGGCCGAGAAAAGTCGGCCGACTTACGTCCCCGACGACAGTCGGAGCGAACGGACGACGAGGTCGGGGGGACAGAGAAGCCGTCGGAGAGGTCGTCGTCGGCGGACAGATCGTGAGGTATGCTGTTGGACACACCGGTACTGGCAGTGGTGGCGGATACGGAAGAGGTGCGACGATGGAGCGAGGGAATCATAGAACGATGGTTGGTAGACGACGGGCGACGGGCGTACGCAAGAGAAGAC
The DNA here is from genome assembly GCA_032821775.1 of Sanguinoderma infundibulare. Taxonomy (NCBI): domain Eukaryota; kingdom Fungi; phylum Basidiomycota; class Agaricomycetes; order Polyporales; family Polyporaceae; genus Sanguinoderma; species Sanguinoderma infundibulare. Next base: position 399,175 of record JAVLRN010000005.1, on the reverse strand, counting down.
GGGGGAGGAGGGCAGCCATTTGCGAACGAGGGGGAGAGCTTGGAGAGGTCGGCAGAGTCGGGGTTGAGGGCGTAGTACTCATCGTCCGTGTTTGCGCCATAAATGGCGAGGGAACAGTCGTCGTCGCCGTGGTCATCGTCGAGGGCAGACCATGAAGCGGAAGAAGTGGAGGAAGATGACTCGGAATGGCGAACACGGTGTGATGGCTTGCGGACGCCAAGAGATTGACCGAGGGCGGAGGGCAGGAGAGCAGGGACGTCGGCGAGGTGGGCAGGAGTGTTGTGCGTGGAGCGGAGGAATGGGGAAGGATGGGCGCTGCTTGCTGTGGAGATGGAGGGGGAAGTGATGTCCTGGGACTCGCACTCGTCGCTGCAGTAGGCTCGGCTGTGGGGAAATGTGTGTGGGTCGGGCGATGACGTCGGGGTGCTGCGGGAGAGAGCTTACCCGTTGTCGGCGAGAGGCCTGCTGCAGAGGAGGCAGACTTCTTCGAACATGGTGGACGTCGAGCAGGACGGGGAGGGCGAGTGGAGATGTACGGTCGGGAGGGAGGCGTCGGGCGGCGGGGGTTATATAAGAGACATGTCGCGAGTGTGAAACGCAGCCTTCACCTCCCAAATCCGACAAAATACAAAAATACGCCATGACTCCCCACTCCGTCACAGCCTGTCACGCCCCTCTCCTGGCAATCTCCCCGCCCAGATCTCCCCTCCATACGCGGCATCATCCGGCGTCCTTCTTCCGCCAGCCGTCACACCCCCAGTCACGCCGAATCGCACCCCGGTCCAGCTCCGGTAACGCCGGCCGCTGCCCAGTCCGCGCGAGGCCGTGTGCACGTTCATACCGCTCTCTTTGTCGCCCTCACGCGCCAGGCCCAGCCTCCGCCGCAAACGTGTCCTCCTGGCCCATCCCGCCAGCCGCGTCCAGATCAACGTGCTTCTTGCAGAACGTCGCCAGCTCTCCAGCACGCCATCCACATTGTGTAGCCGACGCTCTCCACCCATGCCGCCTCCATCCACGGAGCACCTTCGGCTCCTTTGGCGCGCCCATGAAGCTCTGCACGCTTCGCTTCTCTTCTCTTCCCCCTTCCCACTCAAGCTTCCCTCATACACCGATCTCAGAGCGCCGGCCCGAACGTGTCACAGCAAGAGCACTCTGTATTCCTGTTCACCCTTCTCAGCCTTCTCTCTCTTCGCTGCCACTCTTCCTCGCCCAATGCAGCGCTGAACCTTAAACCATGCGCACGCACTCCCACTGTTTTCCCGACATGGGACATGCAGATCACAACGCTGCCTCCCGCCCGAATTCACCAGGCACGCGCGAGCATCACTCCAGCACGCCCGATGCGGTTCCCCCAACGCCGGTTATGCACACTCGCGCGACGTGATGGGCAGATGATCCTCTGCGATGTGCACCTTCTTTTCCCTTGCCGCGTGCCAGTGCGCGTCTCCGAAAATATCCTCCTGCACGCCCGTATCGCCACCTTCCACATCGTGTGCGCATCCCTGTCACTCACTCGCGTCATCGCATGGAAGCTTCGGCCGTAGCATCTATCTCGACTGGGTAGATGCGTGATAGTTGCCTTGTCTGACTCGCCATAATTGCGCCAAGAGCCCAAAAAGGACCCGACTCATGCAATGCAATGAGTCACTCGACACCCGATTGTCCCCACATTCTGACATATGTACGCATGTACCCTACAAGTCACCACGGCGTCTTCTTTGCCCCGCCAAACTCGGCCGACGGGCCTAGAGAGGAGGTACCCCATCGGTCTAGGGCCCTCCGCGTCATCGCAGCTGCAGCCTACTTAAAGTTGATGGAACGGCAATAACCGTGAAATGCATGAGCGGGTGATTCGTGCCATGGCGCGGCTGAATATCTTCTGGCTCGCGCTTGTCAGACCACCCACTAGAACTTCTGTTTGTCGAGTCACGCTTTCGCCGAGGACGCGTTCGTTGGGGTCGCCGTAAACCCATCTTTCGCAGGTACGCGCCCACGCACGCATGCCGGATCGCAACCCAATCTGAGCTCGTCGACCCTCGAAGTCGTCGAGACTGGACAGCACGCGTCTGGGCCCTTTCGAATTCGACTGAGTGCTTCCACTGGGCGGTCGTGGGTGCGCCTTGGCCGGCCATCGACATCGTTCGATGTTGCGCACGATCGCTGCACTCACGCGCGTACCGCCGCGGTTGCATCGATCTCGCACTCAGAGTCGGTCCTTGGCGGACGGATTTCTCCGCGATGCTCTGCACTTGCTCTCTCCGATACGGAACGCGAGGCATCTTGACAAGTCACCTCATCCGGAAGCTCAGCATATGTCCCGCTGGTCCACCGTAACGCCTGCCACCCCGACTCGGACTCCGGAGTCATCTGCAGGCGAATCTTCCCTATGTTTCTCCAACATTCGAGCAGCTCTTCGATCCCTTCCGCGAACGTCTGGCGCATGTACGTGGCAATGATGGCGCAGTCAAGCTCACGCCGTCCAGGCACCTCAACATTCGCTCTCCGAGTCACCGCCCGTTGGAACAACCCCACTACGCACGCCTCATTCCCGGCGGCGTCCTTCAAGCCCGCTCAACTTCCATTTCCATCCCAGCACCCCAGTCGTGATGGTGGCAAGTCCCGAGCTTACATCTCTCGCACAAAATTTCTCGACCGGCTCATCCTCCGCCTCCCTTTTCCGGCGACGGTTGGACCAACAAGCCACCACGGCTAATTCGCTTCCGTAGGCAACGTGCGTCCCTACGCCTCCCTACGCGTCCGGGAGCGCAACGCGGCAGCGGCAACCAAAATCGCAAGCAACAAGCGGCATGGCGCCCACTCTATCATTTCGCGGATCCAAACTTCTCTCCTCGCCATCCTGACGTGCTCGAATTGGCCAACGGTGAGCGCGATTCTCCATCTGGCTACACGCGTCACTTATTGCATGGCCAGCGTTGCGCCATGTCACGCGTGCACCCCGCAAAGGACCAAAAAAAAACACATCAATCCTCGCGTGTACGCACGATTCGAGGCCGCACACCCGGGCCGCAACGCGCATTGGCGAAGCTTTTTGGCTTCGCTACCTTTCGCTCGGCGTCGCGGCTACGCTCGCCCTCGCATCTTGCCACAGGAACGGGGTGGGGGGCTGGTCTCCGGACGAGGCAGGCCGAACATCCGCCTGCTTCTAGGGACCGTCTCCCCACCGTCGACACTGATTGCCCATACGCGTAGATATGAGGCTCGGGTATCATGATACGGCGGTGCCTATCGAGGCACTCTCACTGCGAGCCCGCCGTAAGCCTATGTATGTGTGTATATTGGTCGCGTTATCGCCAACGCCGCTATCGCGGCTCCACAGACGACTTTGACTTATCAGCCGTGCGACGCAAACTTTGAAGTCGATAAGTACAGTACAAACGCTGTACGTACTACTGACGACTGCGCACTAACCTCTTCAGACTCTGGCTTATCTGCTGGCCACAGGAACGGTCGGTCTTATCACTATCTACCCGCGACCCCGACGATACAGGATATCATCTTCCTCGTCCATTTCTCCCGTTCTTCGAAGCTCGAGCCTGTTCAGTGGGCTCGGACTTCGTTCGGCACTTGCACATCCTGAAACAGCACCTCGCGCTCCGCAGATAATACCTCCCGTCACGCACGCTCTCCCTCCACCGTCGCCGTGGCCCGTCACGCCTGCGCGGTCGCGCTTCCGGGTCCCTTGCGCCGGCAAACAAGGTTCAAAGTGACACTGCAAGCTCATGCAAGCATGCAGATGATGCAATAATACGCGTAATTACGCGCATGAAGGGCGAGAAGGTTTAAATTTCCCATAACGGGTGTCCTGGTCAGCATGGCAACAGGTTCGCGTCCTCGTCTTCGCTCGCCTTTCCCTTTTCTCCTCCTCCCACGTCCTCGTAAGCTCCATTGTGCGCGGTCGCGATTGTTCGACGGTCTCAGAACTTCGCGGGGCCTCGGTCGCACTGACTCGGAATTTGTCTGTGTGGCCTGAATCGGAGGAGGCCGCCGCGCGGCGCACGAGTTCTTTCGGAGTCCGGCGTCGTGCTCTGGACTCTGCAGCATCTGGATCGCACAGGTGCTCTGACCTTTTACCCTGAGTGCACGGGAGTAAATTAGCCTTTGCCAAGTGGATCCTTGCAGTGCGCTGCCCCTCGTCCCTTTTCGCTGCCACTGCAGTGTTTCCGGTGTGCGCACAGCCTGCAGATCGCCGTGACACCAGTACTGCAGTGGGGCCCGATGGAGGAGCCCCCGGAAAATCTTTTTTTTCCGGCTTGTCGAACTTCGACTCACCGTGTTTGTGCTGTTGTTCAACGTTTTTGGACTCGGCGCTCTGCAGCGCGCGATGTGATTCGACCGCGCGTACGGTACGGTACGGTACATCCACCTCAGGTCGCCGATCATTTTGTTCGTTCTTGTTCGACGCGTTTGGGACGAGGTAAGTTGAAGTAGTGTTTTCTTTTGTGCGTGGCGCGACTCGCGTCGCAGGGCCGATCCTGATAATTTGTCACTGTCACGTATGTTCAGAATTCTTCCGTCGGGCGAACCGGTCGCGCCAATATTAATATTATGCTCCCACAGGGCCATGACAGACCTCGGAGTAGCATACATTACAAGGATCGCGGAACACCGGCGACGTACCCCGGACGCCACTGGCACGGCCGCAAACGGAGCGGGCGATCGCGACGCTCGGCAAGCCTCGATCGAGAGAGGCTGGTGGCGCGCCGTCCGACTCGGGAGCTGTCGGGAGCTGTGGGCCACATCATGACGCGCCATCTCATCCATGCCATCTCAGGCTGCATTCGGGACGATCGCGCGAGGATGCGGGGGTAGCGTGACGCGGTCGCGTGCGCGAGCTCGCCATTGATTACCATGTCAGCTCTGCTCCCCCAGAGTCACCGGGATTGGGGATACGTGGCGCTCGAACCGGTGCGCACTGCGTATTGGCCATGTCGATTGAATTGCTTGCTATTGACCACCGTGACGCTCTAGATGGCGCATTGCAATTGAACGCATTCTCCGAGAATTGGGCGTCGACGATCTTCTGCCGGTAATATGAGGTAAGTTTGATGCTATTCCTGTGGCGGACGGATGACAATTTTGCTCATTTCCTTTCGCAGGCAGTTTGATCCACATATACTGTATGACAGCCGGCTCATCGTTCCACAATCGTCACTCTGCAAAAATGTTTGGAAGTGATCGCGAGGACATTGGTTGATCGGAGGTGAGATAACAACTTGTCGTGGTAAAAGCCAAGAAAGCGTCCGATCATTGCGATGAGGTCATGGAAAGTGATTGGGCACTCGCATTCGTTTGCGTGTGCCGCGCGCGACGATCACAATCGCTTGCGCCGTTCTGGAGGAGTTCTGTCATGCTAAGCGAATATGCATGAATTTCCCATGACATGAGGCTCGAGTTTTCTTGCTCGGAGGACGTCATATGCGTACTCCGCTTAAGTTCTGTGGCCTTGATGACACCGGGCCACCCTTGCTCCCGGGTTGCCACTGTGGTGCCACTCTTCGTCATCTGCGCGATACAGGTTCGCGAGCTTTTGACGGACTAGTGTGGGCGCAAAAATTCTTGCTCGCCTTTCTCGGGTGATGGGGACTGTCACACAGTGCTGTCACGGAAACGCGTTGGACACCGTCACGCAAAGTCACCGCGTGCCGTTTTGATCGCCGGCGCAACTCAGCCTCAGGCCACAGCACCTCGCCGTCAAGGGTTCCTCCCACCTCCTGTCACGCATCTACTTTGACACGACGTTGCGCAATGCCCCCAGCGACGGACTCATCTGAACCGCCGGGGTATGTATGAGGTCACATTGATCCGGTACGTAACGTCTCACTGTTGATGGCTACGGGCTCGCATTGACGACGCCCAACGCCGTACAGATCGTCGACTGCCGATGACGGTGTCTAGAACATTCGGTCTCGGCTCAAGAACCCTCGTTTTCTGCGTGTCCATCCGAGACTACGACTCATTTTTGCGTCTGGCGACCACACCTGACTCGCGGAGCGCCCGCGCAGTCTGCGTGCAGCCTTAAGCTTCGGAGGAGCAGCTACGTAAGCACATTGATTTTCGCGAAATTTTCTGTGGATCTCTTCGAGAGGTTTTGCTCAAGTGCCGTAGTATGATGTTACTGCAGGTATATTGCGGCTGGGCACGTCCCCGGGCGGCGTTGCGCAGTACGCCGATTTTCGTTTGGCGTCCCAAGACTTGGGGTAAATTGCAGGTCACAAGGGCGAGGACGACCTGGCACATGCCATAGCCACCGCAGACGGTCTCAGACAACGTCCCGAGAATGACGTGTGCGGCAGATCAATGGTGTTCTGCCCGCAACTTTTGGGTTCGCGGCTCGGGGTGAGTTTCGAGAAGCGAAGAGGATGCGTCCTTGAGTGTGGGCTACTTACCTTCCTTTCCGAACCCAAGGTCGCTTCAAGGGGCGCGCGGCGCGCGGGCATATTACCGGATTTACGGTTGGCGTGCTACCATACCATCCTGGAGACGATGAGAGACGACCACCCGTCGGCTAGTTTTACTTCCGCGAGGCTCGTTGCTATGTACGTGTATGTAAGATCATCTTTGGGGGTGCGTTGCTTACGACCGGGCTGTCTGGGCTAGGCTCGCCCGTCTGCAAAGCTCATCTATCCGACAGCCAAACTTCCCACTAACAGCGAGCTGAAACGTGAATCGCTTCACGACGGGTTACAGGGTTAGACCCTGTCGACCCGCAGGACCAGTCCTGTACAGTAGTAGTATGTACTCTCGTACTCCTCTCCTCTTCCTTAATATTCTTTTGCAATTAATCTCCATCTGTGCACGGTATCCAGGACATTCGTGCGAGTCCTCAGCTTGTCGTGGTCAGTCGATGGCGAGCGATGTTGCCACAAGGAAGAAACAAGTCGAAAAGCGCACATGAGCCTTCTTGGTAACGGCCCGTGACGGCTCCCAGGCCACATCCTCCGCGTTTGCAGTTTGCCAGTCGTTCGCGACTGCCACTCAAAAATTTCTCGAGGCACGTACAGGACGCGTCCCTCGGCCGGACGCCCCATCATACTTCCGGTCCTGTGCAAGCCAGCTCACTTCCACCCTCCGAGCGGACCGGCAGCGCCACTGGCAGATGCGAGATATCCTGGGACCAGACATGATCCCAAGATGCAGTACGTGTTTATATCATGATACTACCATCCAAACCTGTTCGACCTGACCTGAGCAGGACTGATAGTGATACAGTAGCGCGGAAGGCGTCATAACCGATGCAAAATTCGCCGGGCGCATTTTGCCCGCAGGCCGCGCCGCCTCACGTATTTCACCATGTATATGCGAACCTCACAATGCGCTGCAATCTCGGGATAGACTCGACCGCAGACCAGGCGTCCAGGCTGAACGACAATGCAAATACCCAGCGTCGGTCCCCGTCCCCCTGCGCCACCAAGGCCCGTAGTTGAGGAGAGGCAGGATCCAGTCGAGGCCGAGGCTATGGGAACGGATAACATGAAGGTTAACGGTGGACGAAGCAGGTCTGACGCACTAGGTCGTCATCGGGGAGATGGTCCTATCGGAGTAGTTCGTAGACCGCTCCTCGTGCGGGTCGATCGCCGCTTCGTGGGTCCCGAAGCGCGTAGTTGACAGAGCCGTCAGAAAAGGAGTCTGGAGTTGCGTTGAGCGTTGCCATGATGTACGTCTTGCGGGCAAGCCGCTTGCCGCTAGAGCTATGCGGGCTGACAGTAAGTCGCAGTTGGGGGAACAGCAGGGAGCTTGAGTCCCGATGCAGACTGCGAAGTTTCGTCGGTGAGTGGGAGGGGGTAGCGCGGGAATGGTATGACTTTGTGCATTGCCTGTCCGTCCCTTGGATGGTCCATCAGCTCAGATAGCAAAGTGTCAACCGTCTTTGCGGACAAACTCCCGTTCTGAAACATGGGGACGTGGAATGACAAGTTCACCCTGGAGATTGTCCAGATTTGCTGGCGTCGACTCAGGCACGCGGAGCAAGTACCGGAGCCGCCCGGGCCGTCTTCGTGGCCACGACTTGGGTTGAGATTTAGTCGCACCAACATGCGCATACCTCGACCCTCGCTCACACTCAATATAATCGCTATAGGCTTCTCCGTACTCTTCGCTGTCCGTTCGCGACATGGAATACACGTACTCTCTACAAAAGCTGGCCGCGTACCAGCCACGGAAGACCAAGAAGTCGAAGGAGACGTTCGATGCGGGCCTGGTTCTCCTCGAGCGCGGCAGGTTCGCGAGGAAGGGCGAGGAAGGTGCGGATCACGCATGCAAGCTTCGTCCCCATTCTAATTCAGCTTGAACTCTCGTGCAGGATGGGACGCAATAGAGAAGCTGGCGTTGGCCGCCATTGACCAGGAAGACCTGGAGGTCGCTGACGTGCGTGTGCATCAGCGGAGAGCTTTGTATGCGCGTCCTCACGTCCATCCTGCGGCCTTGGTTAGAGGTGCATCAAGCTCCTCGCCGACAAGTTCCCCAGTTCCCCGCGCGTGGATTGTCTCGAGGGCATCCGCATGGAGGCCACCGAGTCCCCGGAGCTCGTCTTGGAGTACTATGACCAGCTCCTCGAAGCAGACTCATCCAACGCCGTATGTCCTCACATCCTCCTCATTCTTTCCCCCTTCGCCCATCCTCTGCTCGTCCGCTAGGCAATCTGGCGGCGCAAAGCCTCCGTCCTGCGGCGTGCGGGCAAAATCGAGCGCGCCGTCCAAGAGCTCTCCACGATGCTCTCCACGTTCTACACCGAGCCCGACGGCTGGCTCGAGCTCGCCGACCTCTACGCCTCCTGCCGGCAGTACACGTACGCCCTCCAGTCCCTCTCCCACGCGCTCCTCCTCTCGCCCCATAACCCGTCCTACTTCCTGCAGTACGCCGAGACGGCCTACCTTGCCGAGGACATCCCGCTGGCGCTCAAGACCTTCCTGCATGTCGTGGACATGACCGACGACGACGACGACAACGATCTCGCGCCGAGCGACTCGATAGCTACCGGGATCACGTTGAGGGCGTGGTTTGGCGCGAGGCTTGTACGTTCACCCCTCCCTGTGTCTTCGGACTGCTACAATACGCTAACCTCGGCGTATCCAGTGCACTCGCAAGCTCATGTCAGAACCTCGATCTGCTTCAAATTCTGCCTCACAAACCGCCGCGCCGAACACCTCAAATCTCTCCCTTCTGGACGACCTCGCAACCGAACGGCTGCGTACAGCCTACTTGAATGTCAAGAACCAGTCACCCCCAGCAGGGGAGGCGGACTTCACCGCCGCCGTAGCCACACTTGTAAAGCAGTAGCAGACCACCTACATCCCAGGCAGCTATATACCCCGGACTAACTTCGCTTGTGCCTGCTTACGTATCTGCAAGCACAAGGGTTGAACGTTGAAGCTGAAGTCCGATTTACGCCGAAGTTGAAGCACTACTCCTTAATTATACGCGATGCCCATTTCTCATTTGACGGTTTGGATTCGGAGACGGCACATTTTCCCTGCAAGGAGGGCGGGGGTTCGAGCCGGTAGCGAGGTGTAACCATGCATAGGTTGGTGCAGGGAGACCTCGAAACACACGAAAGCAATACTGCCCTAGGGTCATAATCGTATACGGAGGGGCATATGCGTGCGGATAGAGTAACATGAAAACGAGATGCGAATGATACAGATGCTGCAGCTCCAAACCAACCGACTCTCCATGACTGTCGTGGGGGACGCGGCAGGGCTACCCAAGCTCCAAGCGTGAGGGCCCCGAGCGTGCGTAGTGGACGCCTAGCGCGTCTAGTGTAGTCGCGGCAGTAATGGTTTTACTTCTCGGGGTTGGCGTTCCTGGAAAGCAAAGACAGGTGATTCAGTACGAGGATACGAAGGAAGGGAAGGGAACTATGCTATATGATTCGGGTATCATCGCACACATCGGGGTCAACAACGCCCTGCGCTCTACGAGACAAATTCGCAGAGCGCAGGGAGAACCCGGGAGACGCAAAGGACAGACAAAAGACTCACATTCTCCGCTTGCCGCCAGGGAGGGTAGTAACGTTGACGAAGCTGCACGGAGACAGTCAATCCCCCATCCGAACACTTTATCAAGTGGGACAAGACGCACCGACGGTTGTAGAGCATCCGCTTCTTAGCACGGCCCTTGGGCTGCTTCTTCTTCTCCTGCTTTTCGACCTTGGGGGTCTGAGACTTGACCTTGCCGGCACGGGCGAGAGAGCCGTGAACTAGAAGTCGACCGCAGGGATACGCGCAAAAGCGAAATCAGAGCATTCGTGAGCAACGAGGACCACAGCGAGCGAGACCAATGACTAGCAACCTTTTCCCATGTTTTCTTGCTGTGGGCGGGTTGGTGGACGTCGGTGAGTAAGGTGATCGTGGTGCTGTACAGGACTAAAGCGCTTTTCGAGCTCCGCTTCAACTGTAAGTGACTGCAATGGATGAGCGCTCAGCCACACGGCTCCAAGCGCCCGTGTCTCGCTGCCTGCAGCTGGCAAATAACGATATTGATATTGTCCGCGACTCTTGCGCGACCCCATGTCATGATGATGTAACGACCATCTTTCTGAGACTGCGACTGGCTTTACCAACGTCAAATCAATACGCTGTGCCTTCTGCCAATGTTTGTGCTGTAGCAGAGCCGAGCATACCTCTCTGCAGGTAGGTCTTAGCAGCGATGGCAGCACTGAGGTTTTGAGCTTCTAGTACGGTAGTCTCCTATAACCCCCTTCGCGCTGCCTTACCATTGTACCGTTCACGACTCTCGTGTACTACAGTGCTTCTCACGAGACGCAGCGGACAGAAGGCTCGAGCTTTCGACGCGAGTTTAGATAACCTATTCCACGGTCATGCGGATCGTAAACTAAGGCATGCAGGCACTGAACAGTAGCACAATGCTTGCGGGGCCCCTCACCATCCAGTCTTTTCTTGGGATAGCCAGGGACGAATCAGCTTTCTAACGGAGCCTGACCGCGACCTCCGCGCATGCGCGGAGTCGGCAAGTAACAGAAATAATAACCTGTACAGGTGCGCTGACTACGTTGTCCGACACCAAGTCAACTCCAGACTACTTCTTCCACCCATGAGCTCCTCAGTGCTGTCATGTGCATCTCTTCTCGCTTACGACCCTAGAACCAAAGCTTGCGATATCTTTCCGATCCCACGTCTAAATGAAGGACGTACATCATACCCATTTACTCCGGCCACAGAAGTAGGATCAGTAACGGTGTCAGCCGTCGCGGCGTCGTGCTCGTCTTGCAGATATCTCGGCCATCCGTGATATTCAGGAGGCCTTGTCACGCCCGTCGCCCGCTGCGAGCCCAGAGCCGGTGCAAATCAGTTATCCGGACGGCCTGAAACGATCACCACATCCGCGGTGGTGATATCGAGAACAAGATCGTGTACGTGCGCTGACCGAGGAGGTGTACGTATGACTGGGCGAAGCAGCTCTGGAGGGTCACGGTAGGGCGGCCACCGCGGGCATCTAGCTGGCAAAGAGCACACGCCCATATGGACGCCACGAGGCCATGTAACTCCAGACCTTAGCTCTGTTGGAGACCGGTCACGGTCACTGGTGGGGTATGTACGTCGAACCGTGGGGAACCTCGTGGTCGTGTACCGGCTCTGGGCTGGTGCAATTTGTGGGTGGAGGCGGAAGTGTGACGGTACCCCGGTGAGTAAATGAGCTTCCATTTCATTTTGAACTCGGGCTCGAGGATCTACACACACGCTTACATACGTCCTGCTGCAGGAGACAAGCGCATGGAACCGCGCGCGTGACGAACATGAAGCTGCAAGGTCGAGACCGCCAGCCGTGACCGTGACCATGACCTTTCTGCGGCGGTCTGGCTAGCATCCAGCTGGGGGCGGAGATGAACGCAGAATGGAGCTGGAGCTGTTGGCGGTCGCGTGACGCTGACAGAACCCCGTTTTCGCCAGAGGATCGCCCCAGGCCCATCACGACATAGGTCGAGTTGCCGGCCGTACGTGGGTTGTGTCTTCATTCGAGGAACGCAGCCTCGCCGTATGTCAACGTGACTCGCTTTTGCATTCACGCGCTGGCAGATCCTCGGCGCAAACACGTAGAACGCGGGAACGCGATGTCCCGCGTCGTGTCTCGACTCTCTCCATCGTACGCTGTTTTACGTCCGTGTTCGTGTTTCGCGGTTCGCAGAGCCGTTGACGATCTGTTCGCCCGTCCAGGAAGCATCTCATCCCGCCCGACTCGGATTTCGATGCTCTGCTCGAGTCTGAGCATCAGGCTTTGAGGGTGACACACGGCCGCGATCGCCCTGCCCATCCCGCCCTCCTGCTCCCCTCGATCTCTCGAACAAACGATGCTGCTGCGGCATCCATGGTGGGACCCGGAAGCCTTCTTGGGGGAAGCATCACACGCAGAGATGACTTTGGAGATGGGAAGAACCGCCCATTCCGCCGCCGCCGGCGACGGCGGCGGGAGCGGGGGCTGTTCCTGCAACCACGACCGGCGAAGGTGCATATTCGCCTCCTTGCCTCCGAGGAGCGCGTACCGGGCATGCACCCACGATCGTCCAGTGTGGCCGACTGGGAGGTGCGGGGTGCGGGGATGCCTGTTTGGCCCGCCGACGTTTACTGCGCTTCCCTGGCAGCGCCTTGTCACGAAGCCCGGCGACCGCGTTCGGGTTCGGTGCTCGGAGGTCGGAGATGCGCACACAAACATGCGTCGTGGGTAGAGGGTGGCGGAGGAATACATACCAGACGCTGATGCGGGCGCCGGGGGGCTGGGTTTGTCGGCTCTGCTCACCGACCCCCAAGCTCCCGGGAGAAGCTTTGCCAGTGGGAGGGACGTCGACGTATGATGGCCGGGAGCACTCGCTGTTGATATCACGGACGGACCCACCGACTTGTTGCGTCCGATGGTGGCTTCAGTGTGATACTTACTGTATAGGTATGTCTTCACTTCACTTGGAATGAATCACCATTACTTGGTGACGTGATGGATGAAACTTTGAACTCGCGGGTCGACAGGGATCGCGCTGATGTTTCGAAACCTGTCGGAGCTGCGTCAAGCATCATTGACCATTGTTGTCGCTCGTGGAGTCGCGCCTGGCGCACGCCAATGCCGGCAGTCGTCGAACCGCTCCGGGGTTATCGTCCCGGTCGCCCAACGCCCTTCGTCTTTCCAAGCATGTCCTCTATCTCAGCCGAGTCATTAATACAGGCTGCAGCGGGGGTCGCAACGTTGTCATGAGGAAATGTGAATGCCGTCAACCCCAATCCCTCATGGCGCACCTCGCCAGTCGAACACTCCAGATGCGAACGCGAACCTCGAAACGCATGGCTCATGTCGCAGGGCAAGTTGTACCGGTGTCAGTCCCCCAATTCCATTCGCAGCCGCCCTGCAAGAACGCTGACCGTCATTGGGATCTCTCAGGTCACTCTTGCAGGCCCGAAGGGTGGTCTAAATTGGATGTCCAATGACATCAGCGACCCGAATCGCTGAACGGGCCATTGCATGTTGCACCGTCTGCATACAATCCACGTCCGGGGCGGCTCCACGTGCTCCGCGCTACCAGGGGGAGAACTCGGACTCGGACTTGAGCATTCCCGAAAGCCGGGAACGCCAAGTTGCGAGCACCCCACTCGCGACGGCCTAATTGCATACATTTGAATTTCGTGGCGTGGTCGGTGCTTGGTCAGTGCTGAGGCGCACGCTAATGCTAGTAAAGAGCGGCAACGGGAGGGCAGCGGCGGTGGCGGACTCGGCGTTGAACGTTAAACGTCGAAGGACGGCGCGACGTCGTAGTTTATCTCTCGCGATTCGTGTACGCACCCCCAAGCGATATATATACGAATCGATTGGCTTAGATTGGTCAGGCTAGCTTGATCAAGCTCTTACGCTGTTTCAACGAGCGCCACATGAAACGGAGGGGGGAGTCGACGTTAGGGCGGATTCGGCTGGCATCGCCGAATCCAGGTTGTCTCTCTCTCGTGACACGATCGCAATAATGCGCGCAAAGCACGTTCGCGCCGTCCCTTATCGCGTCACAAAGCAGCTCGACTCTGTATCCAAGAAACAAGATCGACTCGGAAAAAACTTGCCAGAGGGCGAGGCGTCCAGTAAGATCGGGATCTGAGGCACGTTCCACTGGCCGAACGGCACGCCGCTTGCGGGCGTCGTCGTTCAGTCGTCGCCCGAAGCGTTCCTTCACGGTCTGGTCTGGCTGCAGCTTTTCTGGAAGAAAATGGGGTGTCCAGCGTTGCGGTCCCTCTCAGCGAATCATTACCAAGAGACGCTGTGTCGGCAGGAACGTTGGCCAACCTGCGGCCATTGGGAGGATCCAGAGTCGAAGTGGTCGATTTCAGGCGTCGACTACTGTGCTCGATCGACTCAGAGGCCAGATCTAGACATCTACGCAAAAAAAATTCTCGAGAAAATGTAAGGGCGTACGGGAATAAGATATTAAACGCATCTTGGCAGTCCATATGTATAAGTACTGCAACGAGTCCATCGTCCCACGTTCGTGAGCGCCGCGTCCTAGCCTAGCTCGCCCCTCCCTGCCGTCCGCATACTTGCCGTTCGGGCAAAGGAAGAGAATCGGAATCTACGACGCGCTCTCCGCAGACCGAGACTACTGCTCTGTTTGTGCTTCCGAAACCGGAGAGGAAGGGGGAAGCAGAGGCGCATCCGTATCCGCATCTGCCTTCCCGTTCACCGCCGCGGTCACAGTCACCGTGATCCCGAGTCCATTCTGCTGTGGAACCGGCACGCCCTTCGCAGCAGAAGGCCCTTCCGTCTTGGGCGGGGTCTCGGGCGGCGGGGGCGCAAGGCCGCCGTCTGCTTCCTCCGGCTCTGCGACGTGGGGCATGTCCGTAATAGCGACACTGACATTCGGCGCGGCTTTCGCAGGCACGGGCACGGGGGTGGGAACAGGCGACGGAGAGTTATCGCCCATGGGGTCGAGCTGAGGAGGGGTCGCGAGTGGGTCGGGCGGCGGAAGTGCCTTCTCGACGTTCAGGGCTGGGGCTGGCGCGGGCATGGAAGCCTTGCGGCCGTTGAGCGTGCCCGCGCGTGCGAGCATGCCCTTGAAGCGGCCCCCGGGCTGGGCGACAGGCTGGGCCACGGGCAGCTGCTGCACGGGAACGGGTTCTTTGAAGGCGATCGGCTTCTCGGAGACGATGGTCTCGAGCATCGCGGTGGGCGCCGCGACATTCTTCAGGCCTGTGAGCTTCTCCTGGAGGAAGCGTGCGTCCGCAAGGAGCCTGTAACGACATTAGTTATAGCCACAACGTACGGCATGTCGATACGCACCGCTCCTTCGCCTCGAGCGAGGGAAGCTCGATCTTGGTGTACTCCTCCGATAGCCTGTGGTTGAGAGCAGCGAAGACTTGCGTCATCACGTACTGCAACCATCCTTATCGTCAGCCCAAGCGCAGGCGCCTGCCTGAAGAGAAGACCACGAACCTCGACCACAGAGGAAGGAAGATACCGCGAGAGGACCTTATGCAACGTCACCGTCTCCTTCACCAGGACTTCCATGTAGTCGTTGACGCCCCCGCCCTCCTTGGGCACGTCCCACCTGACCGCCTAGAGTGCATTCTCAGTCAGCCGCAACCGCCTAAAAGCCATAGAAAACGGAAAGGAAGCGATGGGTCGTGACGCACCTGGAGCGTCCGGATGTGTGCACTGAGGCGGTCGCCCATGATGGCGATGAGCTTCGCGTGAATCTCGTTCTGGTGCTCCTGGTAGTCCCGCTTGAGCTTGTCGAACTCGATGAGCATCACCGCCTGCTTCTGGCTCAGGTGCCGCCGGAACGTCTCACGGATGTACGGGATTAGCGATATCATGATCGCCAGCGACTGCGACGCGAGGGCTGTTCCCAAGTGTCAGCGGCCGCCCATTGGCACACAGAAAATAGAAGGCAAGAACTTACCAAGGTGTTTTGCTGTGATGTTCTTCAACCCTGCGGAACGCATTGCCCCAGCCCCGAGGACGACCTGACAAGTCCGCGAGTTGAACGACTTGAGGAGCTCGATGATGCGGCTCATCGTCTCTGTCGTGAGTAACGACAAGTTCACGATCACCTTGAGGTAATCCATGAGGAGGACGAGCACATCGAGCGTCGCAGACACGGCAAAGTATGCGCGATCCTCGACGCGTAGGTGCTTCGTCGGCGTGTTCGCAGAGCGCCTGCGCGCTGTGCGGCCGGGCGAAAGTGGGAAGTTCGGGGACGCTAAGGGAGATGACGGTTGTGGGCTGCCGTTGGCGGTGAGGGACGGCGAAGCTGGCGGGGGTGATGTTGGAGGGACCGGGGAGAGGAGGCCATGCGGCGGGCGGTTGAGGAGGAGCTCTGGTGGATCGGAGATGGAGGCGTCGACAACAATGTCGACGGCGCGCTGAATGGAGGGCGCGACCTCGGCGGGATTCCATTGCTCGTCTTCCACCAGCTTGGCTGACTGATTCAGCTGGCCTTGGTGGAAGTGCTGTAGGAAGCTCTTCGCCTGAAGAGACCAGCCGCGTGAGATGATTGAACGGTCGGCGACTGCTGTGGGACATACCTGGGTGACGATCGTACCTCGGAGGCCAACAATCATTCGCCTACAAATCACTTCCGACTTCACAACGAAATCCCACGACTCATTGAACAGCTCGCAGAAGCTTGGGAGGTCGAGCGCAGTATGTTGCTCCACGCGGATGCTGATGACTTTCGAAGCACGCAAGTTCGCCAAGTCGGCTGCCGAGGACAATATGGCTGTCAGTTCCTCTTGGAGAGCCGAGACATCTACAGGTGTGTTTTGAGGTCTAAGAGAGGTATTTAGCACGTGTACGGTAATGACAGAACACCCACCACATACTGGATGCTCTGGACGACCTCTATAACAACCGCGCCCTGCCGGTGCAAACCTTCTATACAGTTCAGAAGGCTTCGGTACATGCCACGCGCCAGGTCCAGGAACGCTGGATGTGCCATGCCACGTAGCTCAACTACCGCGTCGGACCTGGAACTTCATGTTGGCAAACGTCCATAATTAGCTACGGGCAACCGCAGACTCACTGCTGCGGTATTGAGTCGTCGTCGCCAATCTCAAGCGAAGGTATTCGCTTTGAAAGTCATCAGCGGGATACACGAGGGGGCAGTCGTAGAGACTCACCCGCTTGACGGTATTTCGAACTTCCGCCATGGCCACCTCTCGCCATGCTAGTGTTGCCTCCAGGATACCTTTGGTACGTACAAGTGACTGTAGCAGTGGTCGCAAACGATCTCGCAGAGACATATTGAAGTCGTGCTTCCTAGTTTCCGACCATGTATGCTGGTTCGAGTCGATACGCTGTACAAGGTCGTGTTGCAAGAGGTTGACGAACTCGGAAGTTAGCGATGAAGTGATTTCCATGGTCAATGTCCGTAGGTGCTCCGGAAGCGCAGCAAATGCTCGTAGGGAGAACAGAGGTATTGATGGAGCTGGAGGAGAGGGAGGCGGGGGCGGCGTAGCTGGCGGAGATTCCATAACTGTGGGCAGAGGCGACGTCCGTCCATTCTTCACTGGTGTGGGCAGAGGCGTAGGGGCCGAACCTGCCTTCCTTTTGTTTGGGTGGTATAACCTGTCCAGCTCCTCGATCATATCCAATGCCTGTCCCCATTGGCCCGCCCCCACCAAACTCCTGGCAATGCCGGTCATCTCCATGACGCCTCCGACGAACCGTACACCCTCCTTCACCTTGCTCAAATTCCGCATCTTACCCTCCCTACGAACGACCTCGAGTCCACGCTTGGCGCCCTTCTCATCCACATCCTTTAAGAGGCCTCTTAGATGCGAGATGCGATCTAAACATTGCTCCGACTCGGTCTGGAGGTCTTGCAGGTTCGCGAGTGCGGCGAAGAACGAGGTTGAGCGTATAGAGATTTCGCGGATGAGGTGTTGCTCGATGGTATCCGCGTAATGCGAGAGCTTCTCAAGCAGCGGAAGGGAATGGGAAAGGGAGGAAGGGTCAGACCACTCCTCTTCACCCTCGACTTGTTCGGTCACGGCGTTGAAGGTACGCGGGTCGCCTAAATTGAACTCGCGGTCAAAGAAGACGGAAGGAACTGTTTCCAGTGGCGGTAACGCTTTCCCTGGCGGTGGTCGTGCTGTCCCTGGCGTGCGAGGAGTTGGAGGTACCTCCATGCCCGCCGAGATTGAGGCTGAAGGCGCTGTATCATCTATCTGGGCAACGCCATCCCGGCCCTGCTCCGCGTTCTGAACGAAACGGTCCCATTCTGGGGTGATGGCGCGCAGGTAGGAGTCGAAGTCTTTCCGGCGTACACGCGGGATGTCGGCAGGGGGCACAGCCGGGAGCGCGGAGTGCGCCTTGGGCGGTGCGGACTTCTTGTGTGGGTTGTTCACCACATTGGAGATGGCTTTGCGAAGTCAGTTCGCGCAGAAGCATAATAAGACTGTATACAAACGCACCATTGAAACCATGTTTCGAACTGCTCCAATCAGGCGGAAGAGTTCCCTGGGGAAGGGAAGTGGAGGAGGCATTGCCATAAACATCGTATGGCGCTCCGGCCCCAAGATAATCACCTCTTCCTTCCGTCGTCTCCGAGACGCTACCTGGACCTGGGCGCCGTTGGTCGTAGTTGAACCTGTACGAGCGGGTCGCCGCCGTGAACGAGGGGAGGTCTCCGACGGGTGAAGCGGGACGCGAGGGAGTTGACGCGTAGTCGGACATGGATCAAGAAGGCGGCCGGCCCCAGCACGAGACTGAACGATTTGCAGAGGATACAAGTACAGACGAGCGTGCACAGCAGCTCTCAGAGTTGCATGAAGTCGAGCAGGTCGTCGTCAGAGGAGGAAGGGATGCGAGAGCTGTCTCGGACTCTGAGCCGCAGGGTCCCACCAGCGCATCTATGGGCGCCTCCAGGGCACCATTCAGTCATAGGGCGCTTACGTAACAGCTCGTCCACTCTCGCAGGCGCTTGCCATCCTCGCTGAGCACCATGGCCAGTCCACTGTCCGTCTCCCTCCCTCCTCCCCTCCGCCGCCTCTTCGCCCTCTTTCCCCTCTATACCCACCCGGACATACAGTCTCCACATAAGGCCCGCAGAGTTACCTCGCCCACACTTTGGATACACATTCCCTGGAGTCCTAACGCGGATGTGCTCAGCAGCGACGTCGAATGTCTCAAATGGCAAGCTTACCTCGCCCTCCGCGGTCTGTCGGACGTGACAGTTCGCTGGGACGTCTCAGTTGACGGCGCACTGGATGCGCGGCTTCCGAACCTCCACGTCCCGCTCAAGACGCTGCCCGGCGCATCAGACGCAGTCAAGGCTTCGGACGACGGCGAAGGCGAGCTCCTCCCCGCGCACCTGATTCCGGAGTGGGTCGACGGGCAGGTCGGTGCTCTCGACGAGCTAGAGGGGTACGCGGACCAGGCGGCGAAGGATGAAAGTCGCGCGTGGGTCGCGCTTTTGGAAGGCAACGTGCACGCTGCTCTGGTACGCTTTTGGTCTCGATCTCCTCGCGCCGCATATTCGTCGGCTTAGTGGTTTCGTGTCCAGACCCTCGGCCAGCCCTCTTCGACATCCTTGCTCAACCTGCTGTCGCCGTACCAGAACAAGCCCCGCCCATTAGAGGCCGTCTTGACGCATCCGCCTGCGCCGCTCTTCGGTATCAGCTCCATCTTCCCTCCTTACGGAAAGCACGTCGACGTGGAGGCCATCGAGCAGCAGTACAAGGACGCGATTGCGTCCTTGTCCGAACGGCTGAGCACCGACAAGTGGTTCCTTGGCTCGTCGTAAGCCTGCATGATTTCTTCGCTGGCTTGTCGCCGCTCATTTCTCGTGTAGCTCCCCTACAGCGCTGGACGCGCTCGTGTTTGCGTACCTCCACTGCATCCTGCACTCCAAGGACCACACTCTCCGCTTCGAGGTCACCCGGCGCGTGAACCTCGTCGCCTGGGAACGCCGTGTCCAGAGCCAAGTTCGTACGGCGTTCCGCACGCCCTCGGCTATCCAACCATCGTAGATCCATACCATACGTTCAATAAATGCGCTTCTACCGAGGTCCAAGTCGAATTGAGGGATGGAATTGAGTCTATCTGGTACGTGTTTTCGCCGTAAATGTCTACGCTAATTCACATTCGCGCCGCGTCCACGCCAATACCGACCCATCAGCATTCTGGGTGTGTGCCGCGGCAAGATCGGTGTGCCGTTCACCGCCGTGCTATTGCCATCCCGCTCCGTATCATTCCCCGCCGTGCCCCGGACCTCCTCTGGCCGCTCCTCAATTGCGAATGGCGCGCTGACGAAGACCATCGCGGAGCCATCCGACGAATTCGGGGCGTTGCCCGTGGAACTTGGTGCAGCAGCGCTGCTCGAGTCCGTCGCCGAACCGGTCACAGCGCTCGCTGCGCTCACGCCCGAATTGGCTGCCGTGTTGGTTGTCGTATCGTCGAGCCCTGTATTTCTCTCGTCCGAGTCACAGTCCGGGTCGCAGTTCGCGTCCGAACCGGTCGCTGTGGCGGAGGTCGTCAACGTGGTCGTGATGGCGGACATTGTGGTGGTGCTGGATAACAAGTCGGTGGGCACCGTGGTGGACGAAGTGCTCGTAGCGTTGGAGGAATGCGTGCATGCGGGTGCCGTGCTCGAGTTGACGCCGGTGAGCGCTGCTGGGGGGTTTGCGGTAGTAGTCGTGGAGGTGGAGGTGGAGGTGGAGGTTGAGGATACGGGCGTCGTGCTGTCGGTGATTGTGGCGGATGCACCTGTCGCTTTGGAGGGCGTGGAGGTGGCTGTTACGTTGAGGTCCGAGGAGGCTGTCGAGATGGTACCGGTCGTGGAAGTTATCTCTAGACTGTGGGCGGTGCTCATCATCGGACACGACTCGTTGAGGAACACTAGCATGATTGTGAGTGGCTAACTTTGCACCGGAAGGCGTCGGCGAACTCACTTCTGATCTCGTAGTCTACGCCTTTCGTGACCCTTGGAACGCGCACTTCAACGCGGCCACGCATGAGGTCGAAGTCCTCGGCGAGGATCACTACGAGCCATCTTGTCAGAAACGTCTATGTCAGTTTCTTGGACGGTACGTACCGTAAGTATCAAGGCCGTTCTTGAATAGTCTGATTATCGCGCTTGCTGCATCAACAGGCAAAGCCGACGTGTCCCTGTAATGTACATCGTCTCACTAACCGCTCTCTACCTCACGTCCTAGGAATACGTACCAAGTCACGTTGTGCGTAAAGCCCGTGAACCAGATGGAACTCGCGTTGGGGTAGAGGATGGAAGGTCCGTCTGCCGCCACATGCTGGACGGCAACACCGAATAGCGACAGTAGACGTATGAGGGTCGTGGCGGCATACATCGCGGGCGTGGACGAGGGGTATCAATGGAAATAGGTGTGTTGCGAGACTTGCTCGACTGCAATTTGAGTGCTCATAGCTGCCTCCTCCTTTTTGAACTTCACTGGGCGCTTGCGTCCGTCGTGTTGTTCTGGGACGTTGTAGCAACGCACTCGCGCGAGGGGAGAGGAAATGGCGCTCCATTCTCCAGCCCACTCCGTTCGTCGTTCCAGCGTCCGACTCGTGGGCGTCGCGCGTTGTGGCACAATAGCGAGTCGCCGGGGATCTCGGAAAGCATTCGTGATAAGTTGTCATGCTGCAGAGGTTGTTCCCGGTCATGTTGTGTTGTGCCTCTAGTACTGTCGCACTGCGATCACTGTGGCGCGAGTCCGGTCTACAGTCTCAGGTTGTCAAGCTTTCTACTTGTAGTGCGGTAACGTGTCTCCTTCATCCTTGCATCGCATCCTTACATCCCATGAGATAACCTTGTCGTATCTGCCTCATTCACAGGGTATGCACACAACGACTCCGAGAACGGTCGCTGGCGCCAGCATTTGAGTAATACAACAACCAATAACGTCCCAAAGTCAATCGGTACATCTAATCTCTAGAATTCTGCCCCATCGCGACGGAAATGCTATCCCGAAGCACTCAACGGCACTCTGGATCTGGATGCAAATTCTGTAAATTCTAGTGATATAACTATTAAAGGTGGAAAAGTGACCAGACTAGGGATTGAACCCAGGACCTTCTGGTATGCACCCAGATGCTCTAACCACTGAGCTATCTGGTCTTGGTTCAGTTAGAGACACTAGTTTATTAGTGTAGATTAGTGTAACTGTAGCCCCATGTCTATGGCATTGCATGCTATGCACTCAACATTGAGGGGTCTTATGGCAGTTCAGGGACCAACTCCTGAAGGATGAGTAAGCATGATTACTGCACCCTAACAATAATGTCATGCTTGTGTTGAACGCGCATAGCCGAGCATAGCGTTGCACGGCATGGCTGTGTATTTGGATATCGGAACAGCCCGATATCACATCCATTGCACAGGTGCTGTATAGCCGCCCCACATGATCATCTCATGTGATGCCACACCTTGTATCCCGGTATGGCATGTCTTGTACTGTATAGCCTTAGTAATGCAGTACGCTCTGTAGTATATATATGTGGCCCCCATTGGCCCTAATAAAGAACAAGAGTTCTTCTGCTCTTCTGCTCACTAGCCTCTACAGCCTCTCTACCTATCTAGCCAGGTGAGTATGTGTGACTGCTGCGTCTAGTTGCACCCCACAGTGGGCAACCCCCACTGTGCTCAACAGGTTATGAGCCCTGGTCAACGTTGTGGATAATGTGCCGCTCGCTGCTGGCTGCATTCCACTCCTCACCAGCTCACCTGGTGTTTTTACACATTTGTCATCTATCCCTTGTCACTGTTATGGCAGACTATCCATGTGTTGGATCAGGCGCGACCATACACTGCCGGCCACACATGTTGGTGGCTTGGATGTGGCGCGATCTTTGTTATTGCTGCCTGCCAATGCCATAAGAGGGGGAACCTATGCCGGTATATGCTTCCGGCATTCCTCTCTTCTCTTTGGTTGTCGTTCAGAATGATGACTAACTAGTCTCTTCTGTCCAGACTTCAAACCATCTTATCGATCGCCATGTCAAAGGACCTTGTCAACGCTGTTCCTCTCCTCACCAGCCCCAACTACCTTGTATGGGCGCCGAAAATGCAGGCTTTCCTCCAGTCCAAGAGTTGTTGGGTCAAACCGATGACTAGGACTAAGCCCGCTACCACTGCCGATCAGGACAAGATTGACAAGTGGGATGAGGACGACTCCTCTGCTCGAGGCAACATCTGTCTCTATGTCAATGACGCCATCGGCATCGCGATCGAGTCCAAGACCACCGCCAAGGAGGTCTGGGACCACCTCAAGGACACCTACAGCAAGCCCGGCATCCTGGTCATCTACCAGGACTTCCGCGCCACCATGGGCATCACCATCCCTGCTGATGGCAACCCCATCCCAGCGATGGACAAGCTCCGTGCTCACTTCCAAACCCTCGAGACCAACGAGTTCACCATCGCTGAGCACATCAAGGGGATGATCCTCCTCTCGAAGCTCCCGCCGGCAATGGACCCCGTTATCCAGGTCTACATCTCGGGAATCACTGGCACAGCGGCGAACCCTGCTGTCCACCAGGTGACCTTCGATGAGGTGCGCAACTGTGTAATCATGCACTGGGAGCAGTGCCAGGGGCGCCACCAGCAGAAGCCGCGTGACAGCGCGAACAAGATCTCAGCGGTCAAGCGCAAGCTGCAAGACCCTACCTTCCACCAGCAGCAGCGCCCGCAAGGGCAGCAGCAGCAGCAGCAGTGCCTGCATGGGCAGCAGCACCAGCAGCAGCACCCTCAGGGGCAGCAGCAGCAAGGCCAAGGCCATCGTGGTCGGCGTGGAGGACGCGGCCGTTTCCAGCAGCACCAAGGTGCGCACCAGCATGTCCACATCGCGCACGTCGCTGAACTCCCCACCATCACCAAGGGCACGCTGCCACACTTGGAGGACCCACGTGCGCTCCTGCACAAGCCTGTCCGCGTGGAGACTGGCCCCAACCACCAGTACCCTGCGCTCACGCGTGCGTTCGCCCTCACAACGCAGTTAGGCGTGGAGCCGACCATCGAGCACATCAAGATGCTCGAGGTGCTCGTCATGGCCAGCGGCCAGTACAGCCGCATCAACGAGGATGCCCTCAAGGACCCCGTCCCAACGCCGAGGACCGAGTCACCCTCAACATGCTCATCGCTGGAATCCTCTGCAACGTTCAGCGTGGACTCCCGCCGCACCAGCCCGGACGTATCGTGCAGCCCAACGCCCTTCACGGGCCCCAGCAGCGCGCAGATCGTCGAGGTGCACAGCGATGAGGACACGGACCGCGAGGACCGCTGATACACTATCCCAGGGCCTGTGAACAGTCAGGATGACCGAGGGCTGAGGGAGGCGAGGTCGGAGCAACATCACCGGTGTGGAGGGCGAGTACAGTCTCGGGTTCCCTTTGGTCGTGATCGTAACCAGTGCCGGGGAGAAGAAAGGAAAGTCAAACGAAGCTGGAGGGTGAAAGCCGCGACGGGGTCGTGCAGTGAGTCGCTGTTGCAAAAGTCGTAGTCGGGGTCGCTGTCGCTGTCGCAAGTCGCAATTGCAGTCGCTAGCTACACCCAACAGAGGACGATGTCGAGTCGCACTTGCTCATCGGAGAAATGAGAGGTAAAAGGTGGGGGTCGAAGATTGTGTGCCCTAAGCGGCGGTCGACTGAGTTAAGTACATCCTGCCTGTAACTACGCACGACGACTATAGCCTAGACTGCCTTGCGGCGATGAGCGCCCACGACAACCTGTGTCGGAAACCCATCGGAACATCAGCGACCACTGCGTGGTCGCGACCAGTCATGCGACTTGGGGTCAGCTCGGCTTGTCGTCGCATGGTCGCGTGATGTCGTTAGTCGTCAGCGGTCGCAGTCGGGAGTCATGGCCGGTACCTGTCACCGAGACCAACTAGTGAGAGACAATCTGCAGCCAGTCACGTGACGCGACTGCAAAGATGGTGAACGACTTAACTTGTGGCCCGCCGCTGCGCCACCACGCGCATGGCGCAGACAGTCGGGCCGGCTCGCTGTGGCTGCCAACTCGGACTGATTGGAGAAGTCGCGCCGGTGACGGGGATCATCGGCGTTCCAGGCCTTCACCTCATGCCGTAGGGTCGGCACGCCACGCGACCCCCGATGCCATCGGCGACTCGGGAACCCCCGCACCGTCATGTGGTGCACTGTCTGGAAGGGGTAGTCACGTCGACTTCCGCGGCCAGAAGCGTCGGGTGCGCATCACCGCGAGCCCAAGCGCCGCCGGCGCACCCTCAGGGAGCACATCAGGCCGCACCTCAGGGAGCGCATAGGCGCAGTCGCTGAGGATGTGGACATGGAGGACACCGTGTCCCTCGGGCTCAGCAGTGAAGATGAGCAGGACGACGACGCCGAGGAGTTCTTCGATCGTCAATAGTCAGTCCCTTCCCCACTACACCATGAGTTGTATGCTGACTGCACACCTCAACTGGCAGTGACTAGTGTCGCAAGATCCTCTCATCGTATAGTATCATCGCGCATACCTGTAGCTACACCTGTATTACAAGTGGCTACAGATGATAATAAATGTATTCACCGCTCCACATATGCAGCGTGCACAAAATGTAAGGGGAAAGCGAAATCAGTTGTTAACAACGACCTTTGGATGCTCGACTCAGGAGTGTCCATGCACTTCACTTATTCTATGAGTGATTTTGCTGATTTCCGCTACTACAAGACCAAACTACCACTCAATACTGCTGATGGCGTAACTTATATGACTGGCGAAGGCACTGTTTTCCTATTACTGGAAACAGGTGGAACGTTAAGGCTGAAAAATGTTACCTTTGTTCCTAATCTCACCAATAAACTCATTTCTATGGGTGCTCTTCTGCGAGACGGGATGTCGGCGCGTGCTACTACTGCCAAAATCTCACTCTACTGCAATAATGAACGTGTTGTTTCTTTTGAACTGCACAATGTTGGTGATACAATTTATGTCATTTATGCACAGCCTGTACAGGCGCGAAACATGGTTGCGCTGAAAGGCGTAAATCATGAAACTCTCCACCGTCGCTTAGGTCATCCTTCAGACGATGTGTTGAGACATCTTCGGAAACACACTGAGAAGTGTCCGATGGTCGAGACTCCCAAAAAGGACTCAATTTGCCATGGATGTGCTGAAGGCAAAATGCCATCGCAATCTCACCCGATTGACAATCGGCGTGCATCCCGACCTTTTGAGCTGATCCATGTTGATCTGAAATCTTTCCCTGTGCTGTCGTACCACAAGTACCAGCATGCTATCCTACTCTATGATGACTACTCATCATATGTGTGGGCAATTTGCATTCGCACCAAAGACAATGCACTGCAGGCCACACGACAATGGTTCTCATATGTCGAGATACAGTTCAATGTGAAAGTAATCAAGTGGAAATCAGATTCTGGAGGCGAACTCAAATCACACGCCTTTAACAACATGCTCAAAGATAGAGGCATCGAGATCATCCCTAGTGCGCCTCATATTCATCAACAGAATGGCCGCGCTGAGTGAATCATTCGTACGCTCATGGACAAGAGCGAGGCCATGCGGCATGATGCCTGCATCCCTCAATCTTGGTGGGAATTCTCCTTCGAACATGCAGCGCACCTGTACAACAGGACCTCTATTCGTCGCCTTGAATGGCGGACACCTTATGAACTTTTGAATGGTACCAAGCCAGACATCAGTCACCTACGTGTATTCGGTTGTGGTGCATATGTCTTTTTGCCCCCCGAAGTCCACAAGAATAAATTATCACCCAAATCTGAGCTGATGATTTATCTTGGTGTCGGTGCCGGTAACCACAATCATAAGTTCATGCGCTCACCAAACAATGTCATCTTCACAGCTGCTCAAGCGCTATTTGACGAAAGTTTGTTTCCGAAATGCACACATGAAAAGAAGCGACATGGGCAGCAGAGTGTGCCCAAACCAGTTGAACCTGCAGACCAGGCAACTACTCCTTCTTTACTCCCTGATGACGATGAAAAGCAACGTCGTCCTCCCAGAAAACCTTTCACAAAGGGCAAGGGAAATGCACAAGGCCCAGCGCATGCACCAGCTCCGGCTGTACCCCCTGTACCTCCTCAACCTCGCACACAGCGCGGAGGAGATGTACCAGTAGTGCAACACCCTCTGCCACCGCAACCTCCTCCAGTTGAACAGCCAGTCGCACCATGACGGTCTGTAAGGGAGCGGAATGTACCAGTTCGCGAAGGTAATGTCTATGGTGAATCACGTCACCCTACAGACATTTTTAAGGATGTTGAGAAACAGTGATACGCACCCGACGCTTCCGTTCGCAGAAGTCGGCGCGACTACCCCTTTCAGACAGCGACCGCAACTTCACACCACGCGACGTCGCGGGAGTTCCCAAGTCGCCGACGGCATCGGCGGTCGCGTGACGCACCGACCCTTTGGCACGAGGCAAAGGCCTAGAATGTCGGCGATCTCTGTCACCGGCGCGAAGCTCCCGATCGGCCCGAACTGGCGACCACAGCGACCCGGCCCGCCCGTCTGCGCCTCGCGCGTGGCAGCGTAGCGGCAGGCCACAAGTTAAGTCGTTCAGCATCTTTACAGTCACGTCGCGTGACGGTCTGCGAGTCGTCTCTCACTAGTTGGTCTTGGTGACAGGTATCGGTCACGACCCCTGACTGCGATCGCCGACAACCAGCGACATCGCGCGACCATGCGACGACAAGGCGAGCCGACCCCAAGTCGCACGACCGGTCGCGGCCTTGTAATGGTCGCTGATGTTCCGATGGGTTTCCGACATGGGTTGTCGTGGGCGCTCATCACTGCGAGGCAGGCTAGACTATAGTTGTCGCGCGTAGTTACAGGCTCGATGTACTTAACCCAGTCGACGGCTGTTTGGGCACACGATCTTGGATCCCCCCCACCTTTCACCTCTCATTTCTCCGGCGAGCGACTGTGACTCGACATCGTCCTCCTCGGGGTATAGCTGGCGACTGTGATTGTGACTTGCGACAGCGACAGTGACCCCCGACTGCGACCTTGCGACAGCGACTCATCGCGCGACTTATACCGCGACTTTCATCCTCCAGCTTCGTTCGACTTTTCTCCCCTCTCCCCGGCACTTGTTGCGATCGTGACCAAAGGGAACTCGAGACCGTACTTGCCCTCCACACCGGTGACGTCACTCCGACCTCGCCTCCCTCAGCCCTCGGTCGTCCCGACTGTCCACAGGCCCTGGGATAGTGTATCAATGGGGATCATGGAAGAGGTTGGTTGGCGAGATACCGAGTCGCTCTCGGACCGCACCACCTTCAAGGGATGAGCAGGTTCCCGGACCTAGCCATGCCTGATCACTTCCACAATCACGTGATAGATCCACTGTACGTGGACCACCCGTTCCACTTCCACCTTTGATGCACACGCACAGGGAATCAACCCCTGTAATCTCGTATAGTGGTAGTGATGACGATGATGAGGAAGAGGAGGATTTGGGCTCAGACCCAATACCTATACCTGCAGAACCCCTGCCTCAACCTCAGTCGGCCACTCCTAGTCCAGATCGCTCAGACCATGATGATGACGATGATGACAAGGACAAGGATGAAGATGAATATGAATCAGAAGAAGAGTCGTCAGGTCACTCGTCAGAAGAAGTCGAAGGTGTCTTGCGTGCCTCTAGAATTGATGTGGCAAAACTATGCTGGGAAGGGGGAGCTAGTCTCATCCAATACCTTATCGCAAAGGCAATTCCACCAAATGAGGGGGAGAAAGTCTCACCGCCCAATGTGCGTGAGTGGACTTATCATGATATTACCAGTCTACCAAAGACTGAGCAAAAGGAGTGGTTTACCGCTTGCTGCGAAGAATTAGAGGCCCTTCGCAGGTGCGACGTTTATGACTTGGTCGACCGTCCGAAAGGACGCAAGGTCGTGAAAAACCGCTGGGTATTCGATGTCAAAACTGACGGTCGCAAGAAAGCCAGACTTGTAGTGAAAGGCTTCTTCCAGGTTGAAGGCGAAGACTTCGACAAGATATTCTCTCCAGTTGTCCACTTTGAGACAGTCCGTCTCATTATGGCTCTTGCAGCACTCGAAGACTGGCACATCTCAGGACTCGATGTTCGCAGTGCTTATTTGTATGGCAAGCTGGACGAGGAGATCTACCTGGAGCAGCCAGAAGGATTTCGCATCCCTGGCTCTGAGCACAAAGTCTTCAGACTGAAGCGTGCTCTTTATGGGCTTAAGCAGGCAGGTTTAGCGTGGTGGTGCACCTTGTCTGAGTCCATGAAGTTGATGGGCTATCACCGGCTCACCAATGATGCAGGTTTATACATCTACAAGCATCACTCTGATGGTGCTATAGTAGTTGTAATCGTCTATGTTGACGATGCACTTTTCTGTGGGCGCGACAAGAAGCTTGTAGCATTACTCAAAGCTCGCTTCATGAAGAAATGGAAATGTCGCGACTTAGGCGATGCGAAGGAGTTTTTGTGCATGCGCATCACTTGTATTGGCCAAAAGATCTTTTTAGATCAACGCGCATACTTGGAGAAAGTACTGGACCGCTGCGGCATGACAAACGCGCAACTGTCTTCAACTCCACTCCCTGCGGGTTACATACCTGCCCCCAACACAGGACAAGCTATACCGGAGCTTCGCTCCAGGTACCAGAAAGTTATCGGCTCTCTACTCTACCTCATGCTAGGTACGAGGTCAGATATAGCTTTCGCTGTGACCAAACTGGCACAGTACACTGCAAACCCGACCGAGGATCATCTCAGCAAGGCACTCCACATTTGCCGTTACCTCGTCGGTACCAAGAACTATGCCTTGGTTTACAATGGCGATTCTCAACTTGGCTTAATTG
Source organism: Sanguinoderma infundibulare (assembly GCA_032821775.1). Classification (NCBI taxonomy): domain Eukaryota; kingdom Fungi; phylum Basidiomycota; class Agaricomycetes; order Polyporales; family Polyporaceae; genus Sanguinoderma; species Sanguinoderma infundibulare. Next base: position 369,381 of record JAVLRN010000005.1, on the reverse strand, counting down.
CCGCAACTGACAGTGACTGGGCTTCAGACCCACACTCTCGACAATTGCAAACCGGCTTCATGCTAAAGTTAGCGAACTGCGCATTCTCATGGGTTTCACGTGCGCAAAAGACCATTGCTCTTTCCTCTACTGAGGCTGAGTATATGGCAATGAGTGATTGTAGTCGCCAAATAGTCTAGGTTCACAACTTGCTTGCTGAACTTGGCTATAACCTCAGTCGCGTACCATTATCTGGAGATAATCAAGACTCCATACACATCGGACAAAATGCTGTCACAGAAGCAAGGTCGAAGCACATTGACATCCGTTACCATTATGTTCGCGAAGTGTACGATCGAGGTATCACCGACATATTCTATGTTAAAGGGACTGATAATCCCGCTGATATTTTCACCAAGAATTTGGGCACTGTGAAGTTCCACCACTTCCGCCCCCATCTTGGCTTGCATTTCCCTAAGGCAGCTTAAAGTGCCATATCTGCTTGCGTACTTACGAGTGCGTACTTAGCGAGGGGGAGTGTTGAACGCGCATAGCCGAGCATAGCGTTGCACGGCATGGCTGCGTATTTGGATATCGGAACAGCCCGATATCACATCCATTGCACAGGTGCTGTATAGCCGCCCCACATGATCATCTCATGTGATGCCACACCTTGTATCCCGGTATGGCATGTCTTGTACTGTATAGCCTTAGTAATGCAGTACGCTCTGTAGTATATATATGTGGCCCCCATTGGCCCTAATAAAGAACAAGAGTTCTTCTGCTCTTCTGCTCACTAGCCTCTACAGCCTCTCTACCTATCTAGCCAGGTGAGTATGTGTGACTGCTGCATCTAGTTGCACCCCACAGTGGGCAACCCCCACTGTGCTCAACAGCTTGCGTGCCAAGTTGTTCTCCGCACACAAAATCGGAAGCATTGGAACTCACGTTATGCCTTCGCTGGTCAATGGTGAACGGAGGACCCTGCACGGCGTTGCGGCACTTGACTCGCAAGCCGAGAGCCACCTCGTCTTTACGATGCCTAGTCGTGCATTTCCAGAGGTTCAAGATTACACCTTCTGCAGGACGCAAAATAGAAGGAGCTCTCGTGAGTCCCATCTCCTTCGACGTCGTTTGTCCGGAAACTGACCTCACACCCGGGCCCCTAACGTTAACGTTCAGAACTTGCTCGGACATGCGTTGCAGAATCTGCCTATCACGCATATAATGAGATCAAGCTCGACTTGGGTCCCATCTGTCCAGACTTCTTCGGCTACACCAAGGATACCTACGATGCCCGTGAAGGGCTCGAGCTGCTGGACGCCGCAGAAGGATGTGCGGCGCTCATCGCTGAAGACTCGTGTACGCTCCAGTGGATCGGGGTCTACGTTTCGAACGGCCGGATCCGGTCCTGGGAATCTTCTCGTACCGCCGAGGGAAGGGAGGTAAATCTAGACAGCTGACCTGGGAGCCGGTCTTGTATGAGATGGACGAACTTCAGGTGTGGGAGGTGCTCTCCGCGGAGCAGTTGCTAGCGTTTATGTGACGTTTCGGGTGTGTATATTTGGTGGTTAGTTTCTTCGCACATCCATGCGTAGCCGCAGGCATGAGGTCGTTGAGCTCATGGATGTGGCCTTACAAATTACATTTCCTAGAAACAGGGCAGCACAGAATTTTCCTACGATGCACCTGTCTTTGTGAATATCGATCGATACCGACATGTGTAGCTGATGAGCCTACCACGAAGCCGAGGTTCCCGCTCGGGGACTTTTGGGACACGGTCAATGGTCAACTTCCCGTCAACGCAGGAGTTCGAAATGTTACACCACGGTGATTAGCAAAGGCGTTACATTCATTTCCCAAGACGGGTCACGCGGAACTCATTTACAGTAAAGCTTACAGTACTCGAGGGAAATGCGATATCTGAACCCCGTCTAGTACTAGTGTGGCCCTGCTGATAGGAAGCGACTGGCAGACGTTCGAACGGGAGTGAATGCGACAAAATTGGCAGACGGTACGTCTACGGTCTTTGATGTTGAGACATGTCGTACAGAGCCCCAAGCACACGAAAACCGTTTCACAACTGGCAAGGAAAACTTCATGAGGATATCGAGCCCGAGCCTACCGCGGCAACACACACTCCACATTCTGCCAGGGAATTCTAGATTATCTACAAAAGCGAGCATACAACTTGAAGACAACACCTCCCTCTGACACAGAACTGCCATGAAGACCGACAAGAAATACGTCTAGCAAACTCCGTCCTAATAAGCCCTCTTAGCATTCCTAGGCGACTCGTAGAATAATTGTGCCTGGTCGTGCTTTGAGGCTGGCGCCGGTAGGAAACGTTGAATCGGCTTATAGTCGTCCCAACACTTCCCCGAACTGAACTCGTCCACAATGTCCATGCGTTGGAGCATGAGGTTCGCCTGGGCCCGAGCCCGCAAGAAGTCGAGCAAGAAGGGGGCAATCACAGCGTTGCGTTCGCCGGCGGGTTCCCATACGTCGGAGCGCAGCGTCAGCTCCCGCACGGAGGGACCGAACAGCGATGCGCGTGCGCCGTGAACGTCACCGGGACGGCAGAGCAGGCCCAGAATCGTCTGCGCCGTGGCTCCGGACGGCACGTCTTCAATGTCGAGGTGGTTCACGGCGGGAAAGAAGCTGAGCACCCAGCTCCAAGTCTCCCGACTGACTGAGTCGAGGGTCGCCCCCCCGGCCGGCGTGCTTACTCACGACCACGAGGGTCTTGATGGGCACAGGAGACGACGATGTAAGGTTGATGTTCGCCTCCTGGGCATGCGTCAGGAAGCGTGTGAGGGGGACGTCGGGCTGACCGATAGGGCCCTCGCAGAACCTATGCCCTGTCTCGACATGCAGCCGGAGTCTCTTGCTAGAGTCCCGCGAAGACCGGAGGGACAGCCAGACGCCTCCGCGGGTGATCCCTACGGTGCCGCGGTCGAACGTGCCGGCGGGTTCGACTCGGAGATGACTATACATCGGAAGCATAGTCAGGAAGGGGTTGACCCTGTTAAGAGTGCGGTGGTCGTAGAGGAGACCGTCGTAGCGGTGAACGATGGTGGTGTCCGGCGGCATGCACAACAGGTTGAAATTGAGGAACGATGGTATTCAGTGGTTAGGATTGCCTGGATACGTCAAGAGGAAGTTGGATCGGAGTGCAAAGAATCAAAAAGCCATGACATCAGTGGCACAAGGCTGACAAGAGCCTCGAGGTCTGTACGCTGAAGGACACAGCAAATTGGGGCGAGTCTCCATAACCAACTGACACTCCTTATTATTTCAATGTTCCGAATCTGCCACCGGCAGACAAGTTCAGGTCACTGCAGTCACGACGTCTAGACGTCGCTAACCAACAAAAGCCGCCACTGTTGTTTGCTGTTCATCCAAAAAAAGTCGCTCGCTCGCTGTGTTCTGTGTCGGAGCTTGACCAGCCGCTCCGGCGGGTTGGACCTGGCGTTCGCCTCCGAAGCGGGACGAGGAAATCGCGAACTCGGAACGGCTAGGAAGACGCTTGAGCATCTCGCGCCAAGCGGCGTGGTCGGAAAAAGGAAGCGTTCGCAGCGTGCTATAAACATCATAAACCTATCAGACGAGTGGCGTGGCACTGTCAAGCACGACCGGTAAAACACCAACCCGGGCGAGCTCCCGCGGGTCCTGCGCAAACGACTGGCGACAAATGGAGGGGGGCGGGGGAGAGACAGTCGAATTGTAGCCGCATTGGAGCCATCGGAGTGAACGTCCCCGACGTTCCTTTTGACAACATCGAGCACATTTGTTCACAAAGGTCACGGGCACCGCTTATAATACTACAGAGCCAATGATCAGAGCTTCGAGGACAAGCCCACCATCCGGATAGTGAAGTTGAAGACGTACCGGACGTGTGCGCGACTAAACGTGTTTGCTGGCAGGGTGCTGGCGAATCTGTTTGTCATCTGTACCATAGTCCTCTTTGCGATTACCGATCACGTTCTTTGTCTCGTCCAGCAGCAATGCCGTTAGTTTGAGCCCGAAAAGAACTAGGCGAGATCGTCAGACAGACGCAGTGAGTTAGGCGAGAAATCAGCTAGACGCGCGTCTAGCATTTCCTTTAATTACATAAGCGGTGCTAAGCGACCCGGATGAGCGGCGCGTGGACAGCTCCGAAAAGGGCGGACTGCCCTTGAGCTATAACCACTACCATCCTTTCCGTCCCGCTTCGGTCCTGCCCTCCTCCACGATCACCATGCCCTCCTTCCGTTGCAGCATCTGTCTCGAGTCTCTTGGCGATGGGGCGACGCCAATGACCACGCAATGCGGCCACATCTACTGCTTGGACTGCGCTACCTTTCACTTCACGCGCGACCAGCCCTCGTGCGCAGTTTGCAGGAAGACGCATTCTCTCGACCAGATGATCCGTCTGTACCCTGACTGGGAAGAGGGGGAGGGCCATGGCAGCTCGAGCTCTGCTATGCGCGACGACTCGGATTCTGTCTGTTCCAGTCCGGTGTATGTCCGCAGCATCGAGAGGGCAGGGGAACAGGCGGTCGGCGCAATCAAGCAAGCGATTGCGGGCCGCCAGCAACCACAGGACGCGTTCCTCACGTATGTTGCTTGTTCAGAGTCTCTGTTAGTTGCTCATTCGCTGACGTATCTTACAGATGCAACACGTTCTTGAACTCGGTCACGGATCGCGAGCGGCGGGACATCAACACGGTGCGTATTCGCACGCGTTTTTCACGCGTTGATGCACTCATTCTCGGTCTGAATCATAGGACCTTCTCCGCGAGGTCTCGTTCCAGCTGAACCTACTTACTACAGTATGTCCTTGCAGAAGGCATCTATAGCCACTTATTCTCTTCGACTCACGCCAGTAATAGAAAATCCAGGACGACAGCGATCGCTTCAAGCGGTTAAGGAACAACGCGCAGTCCGCACGGATAAACGAGACGAACCTGAACCTACAGATTCAGCAGCACAAAACGGCGATCAATACCTTGAAGCGGGAGAAGGAACACTTGGAATCGGACGTTTCGCGGTCGAGGGATAAGATCTCGCTCCTTCAACGCCAATGCGCCTCGTCAGCCGAAGATGCAACTCGCCAGCGCGTCAATGCTGGGAAGGTCCTCGGGGAGCTCGAGGAAGCCATCCACCAGTGCGAAGAGTGGAAGCAGGCCGCTCTTAACGCCAAAAAGAAGGTACGCGCCGACTGTGTTTTTCTTGGTGTCGCCTTGTTGACGCCTTTCCCCTAGTATTACGCTCTGAAGGGGAAGATACAGGAGACAAAGCGTGCCGCTCGGCGCAGCAACGCGCACGATACGTCGGATGACTTGGTCGTCGTTTAAGGCTGACCGTCCCATTACACAAACGATTGGATTTGAGGCTTGGATTCTTTAAGTATCATGATCGTTGAACTGATATAGCATCACCTTGTCGCGCTTTCATGCACTTGCACCTCACTATACCGATATACCACGCATTGACTACTATATATAATGTACTACTGTTCTACTTTCCCCTACATATGATTCTTGCTTTCGCGGCCTTGTCGTGGACATCCTAATCGGGACCGCCTTGCCATTGGCGCTTATCAAAGATGTATCTTTACCTTTGTCTACTATCAACGACTTACTGATCCACCGACTTCGGACACAAAGGACATTACACAGCTATCTGTCGCGGCTACGTATTGCAGACGGCATATCCCGAGATATAGACCATCCTCCAGGCAGCTAAGTGACCGACTCTCAATCCACATCCACGCCCTTCCTCCATCGACCCCTCTCGCAGCCCTGCCGCGATGTCTTCGTTCATTTGCAGGATCTGCTTCGATGCGCTCCAGAACAAGACGGTTATGTCCACCACGTGTGGTCACATCTTCTGCTCCGAGTGCGCGGCGTACCAATTCGCACAAACTCGCCCAATCTGTCCAGTCTGCCGCAGTCCACAAACCTTCGACCAGCTGATACGCCTCTTCCCCGAGTACGGGAACGCCTCGGACGCGAACGACACGACCGTGAACGCTGGGGGACCCGATATGCCAATGCCACAGCCACAACACAACCCCTCAATGCCGCAACCGCATGTCCTTCCACACCCGTACCCGGGGAGCTTCCCACAACCGACGACGCCGCGCACTCATCCACCGCCGCCGCCGCCCCAATTGCCTGTGCCTCCGCCTCCGACGCGCACGCTGGACGTCCTCGCGCTCCGCATTCCGCTCAACACCGGCTTCCCGTGGTCGCGCGCAGGGCCCGCGCCGACGATCGACAAGGATAGGTCCCAACTCTTCCTCGGCGTCGCGGCTTTCCGCGGTGGCATGCACCCCTGCAAGATCCGGCCCAACTTCACCCCGATGACGCGGGTCTCGTACGGCGGCAAGGAGTACTCACACTCTGGCGAGGCCTACGTGCTCCCGTTCGACCCGACGACGATGGAGTGGGTCTCGGCCTCGGACGGCCGGATCCCGCGCGGGCGACGCCCTGTCGAGAGCGGCTACGAAAGCGTTGGTGGGCAGGAGCTCTATCATGCGCTCGCCGTCGTCGAAGGCGTCAAGATCCCGGGCAAGACTGGGACGCACCTGGTGAGTGCGCCACTGTCAGCCAGATCGTGTGATGGTTCGAGTCGTCGTGACGCGGAGCGCTGACTTCCGGGTTTGCTTGCCACAGAATGGGGCAAACGTGCCGTTCGGTGAACGTGAGCACCACGTTCGCAACTACGAGATCTTGTGAGATGCCATCGTCACCGCAGCTTGTTTGGTGTGACGCGCGGATTGCTAACTTGCATGCTCTTCACAGATGCTGGCGTGATGATTGAACGCCCCATGACGGACTGTGTTTACGATTTATTTATTGGATCGCCTCAAGTGTTTTCGGTGGAATGTAATTTCATGAGTCAATAGAAGCCGTTGTCACCCGCTTTCGCCGTCAAGACTGATCGAGGTGCAGGGCTGATACATTGCTTTTAGGACAGAACAAAGCCCGCAGCCGGTTATGAATCATGAATTGCTGCAAGCAACTGTAGCGGGAGAAGTTGCTGGACCTACGGGCCACCTCCAAGTTATATCCGGATAATCGATCATACCCAGGCCTTCCCCTGACCAAGCAGGCATTCATCAGGCCGAGCTCGTTCCTCCGAGGTGGCTCTTCGCAACGCGGAAGCGGCATGGCACCTCGCGTGAAGGCTGGATCGTCGAGGAAGGAATGGACGTCATACCCATGCCCGGTTACACGTGTGCGCTGCCCATTCAGGTTCACAGCTCAGGGACGAGAATGTCACCATAATGACCGCTTTCGGACGCGTGGTCGGAACGAGGTACGGGGACTATCAAGTACGCTTTAGGGTTCGATCTGTGCAGTGTCCATAACATTCTAGACTTGAACACCGCGGCCCAGGGTCTCCAGGGGAAATCGCCGCAAACTATTGGACGCAGCACCCGCCGAGTCCGGTCTTCATCCACACTCGAATGCGCCAACGTTACCCCGTACCCAGGCTCGTGAGGGTTTCAAACTCTCTTCCATCCTTTGTTACTCGGAGCCGTCCGATTGCCACGGTATGTCATCCACCAACCACACGGCCCACAGGGCTGTCCAATGTGGACTCCTCATGGGAAAGCAGCAAGCTAATCACGAATGCTGCAGTTTTGGAGAACCCCGCCCAGTGCTGCAGGTGATCAGCGCAAGCCTGAGAGCTGCAGCAGAAATAACGCACTCGATATAAAGGGTCGCTAGTCAGAATGGCCATGCTGCAGCAACTCACAAGTTCAACTCGTCGTTTACCAAACCTCTTCTCCCCCTTGCTCTGATCTCCGAGTCCTCGAGCTCCGCCCGCCATGCCGCCAACGCTGATATGCAGGATATGTTTAGACGCGCTGCACGATAAGCGGATCGTGGCCACAAAGTGCGGGCACATGTTCTGCTCCGACTGCGCGGGCGCGGTCTTCGCGCGCACCCGCGCGTCATGCCCCGTCTGCCGCAAGCCGCAGTCGTACGGCCAGCTGATCCGCCTCTTCCCAGAATGGGAGCCGTCAGAGAACAGCACCCCGGCCCCGCCTTTCCCGGCCGTGAAGGCGACGACGACAACGCCGACGGCGCCGACGACGACGAAAGCCGCCTACTGCTACAACTACCCCTTCTCCGCGGCGATGCAGGCGCACCATCGCTCCGCGGCCACCTCCGCCTACTACCAACCTCCACCTCCCCAGCCGGCGCCACCAACACCGCCCGCCCAGCCGATCCTCGACACGTACGTGCCCCTCAACAACCAGCCCTTCCCCTGGGCCCGCGCGGGCGAGGTCCCGGCGTGGGACCTGGACGGCACGCCCGTCTACGTCGGCATCGCGCTCTTCAACGGCGGCTGGCACCCGTGCAAGATCGCGCCGTACAGCGGCAGCCCCTGCGCGCGCGTCTCCTACGGCGGCAAGGAGCACGCGCACGCGGGCATGTGCCACCTCCTCCCGTTCGACCCCGCGCGGATGGAGTGGGTCCCGGCGAGCCGCGGGCACGTCCCGCACGGCCGGCGCCCGGTCGAGGGCGGGTACGAGGAGATCGGCGGGGACATGCTCTACCACGCGCTCGCGGTGGTCGGCGGGGTCAAGGTTCCCGGCAAGGCTGGCGCGCACCTCGTAAGTTCCCACCCAGCTGCTCTGCTCTGCTCAAACCGCACCGTCGGCGACCGCATGCGGGGGTCGATCGTGGGTGTGTGGTGTCTTGAACGCGCCGCCAATGAAAAAAACAAAAACCAAATGTTTGTGTTCACAGGCGGATGGCGCGAGCGTGCCGTACGGCAACGTCGAGCACATCGTCCACCATTACGAGATCTTGTGAGTCCCAAGCCTTTGCTTTATCCGGCGCCCGTCGGCCAAGTGATCGTGCGCTGACCGAGTCCTGAAGATGCTGGCGAGATTATTACTGAGGTTTCTGCCCTCGGACGAGTGCGTCGACCTCGGAGGGCGTCGGGATGGGGAGTTTCTCAGGATAAGTCAGTCGTGGCATGCTTGGACAACTATTGGATTATCATCGTTTCCCCACGCCTCCCAACGAGAGTCACGCATAGAGCAGGTTTGTCGTAACTTATGTAGTCTATGTACGTTTAGTAAGAGAACAGCACGATCTGTGTTCGAAGGCGCTGAACGTCACGGTATCGAAGCTGCGTGGTCAGCGACACTGGGACTGGAGACAAAATGCATATGACACTCATCCAATAGATCACAGCAATTGCGCCTGCCGGTATTGTGTATCAGATAGAACAAATGAACGGGAAGCTTTAGGCTCAAGCTCCATGGCTATGGCCCTCGTCCGACACACAGAAGCCAGTCCACATATGTATAATCACCGCTACCCAGTACTTGCGGTCATGTATTATTGTGCTACAACTGCGCCATCTTCCACCGCCAGGCCTCCCAATCCCGAATTAATAGTGTCGCGAACGGCACGTGCGAGCATTACACGAGTGGGACGACGCCGGAGAGTCTAGAAACTAATTCCAGGAGCCTCACCCACCTCCCCTCGTGCCACCCGACGCTCGCGTTGCCGACGAAGAGCCCACGCAGGTCTTGTGGTCGGGTTCGTGGAAACCGAGGACGTGCGAGCGCCGACGTACTTCTCTGGGCAGCGCGATCCACCTGCGGAGGCTAACACTGCGTTGCGTTTACGTGGCCCAGGGCGCTTCCCAGTACGCCTCGTACATGGACATCAGTACCGCAGACCGGACATATACTACCTCCTGCCGTTCGACGTTCGACGTTCAACCCCCATACGATGGAGCGGGTCCCTATCATCCAGGGATTAACCCCGAAGGCCGTCGCCCCGGGGAAGGCGGGCACGAAAGGAGCGGAGAGAAGAGGCTGTTCCACGCACTCGGAGTCGCTGCATACCACCGATGGCGTGAAGGTTCCCGGAAAACGCTCCGAAAAGGATCGCGTTTATCTGGCAAGCTTGTTCGCCGCTTTTTCGATTTCCAGGCCTTGTTTGATTGATTGATGTGGGGGGGTGGCTCTTCCGGTTCGAGGACGTAGAGTACCGGATACGCACTCGTAATTCCAGGATGAAAACCTGTATGTGCGTGCTTCGTGAGTTTGCGTGCCAAAAACGAGAGGCTGGCGCGAAGGACGCAGTGCAGCGTACCTTTATGTATCGGTTTCATTTCCTGTTCACGCAGAGCCCTTTCCCGTTCAAGGGCGTCGAATCCCATATGCGTACTCCGGTATGAGATCCTGCGAGTGCTTCGTGAGTTCGTGGACAGCACTCATCCCCGGAAACGAGATGCTGGCGCGACTGACGTCGCCGTGCGGTGCAACGCACCTCTCTTGGCGCGTCATCTCCGATCCGCCCAGAGCCCGAGCGAACTCGCAACGCAGGACGACGACGAATCGGAGACGAACGGACGAACGGACGAACAAGCGTCCAAAGCGCAAAAAATTGCGTCGCACGAAACGACAAAACGGATCGCACGACGAAACCCACCCCAAACGACAGTAAGCCCCATTCTGTTCGTGGGCCCACCCCACACCAAAGGCGAGGATGGGTTATCACCACAACAACCGCATAACTGTCTCTATGAGCAACATCGCGCAGCGGCACACCCCCATGCGAGGCGGCGGCGCTCGTCTCTTCGCGCCGCGCGCAGAGGTGCACAGCGCTGGCAGCAGACCCGGCTCCGGCGGCGAGCCGCCTCCCCAAGCTCGTAGGTAAGGGCTCGAGGAGACAGGCAAAGTCCGCCAGCCGTCCGCCGTCCGACCCGCCGTGCTTAAGGGCGGGAGCTTTCCAGCGCGGACGGGGACGTAAGTCTGCGTCTCCGGGGACTTTCCCCACAGCTGGAGGGGGAGAGAGCGGGTGAGGCTCTCTCTGTGCGTGAGCTGCGATGGCGGTTCTTCGTTCGGCGTGGTGTGGAGGGAAAATTCGTTCGGGAAATTTTTGGCGCGAGGGTGGACGGTGACGTTTTTGAGCGCCGTTTGAAAACCAACTCCGCGAAAGACCGATCGACTGATCGCACGACGACTCGAGGAAACAGTGGACGGTCTGTCCAAGTTTGTTCCGCGCCGCACACACACGCCGTTTGTAAGGGCAGGGAAAGTATGCTCTATATTAACTGGATACGTGGGGATCGCTATGGATACAATGTATGAACACAACACGAAGAGGTATGGACGAAGCATGATAATGATACAGGGAAACGGCATGGAGTCGTACGTCTAGAGATCATCACGATGCAGAATGAGTCTATCATGCAAGCGGGGAGGAGGTATGTGGCATGAGTACGAACAAAGAGACGAAGCGAAAAACCGTGACCAGCGCATAACCGAATGAGTGCGAAACCCAAGCGCGAACAAAAAAAGTAAGGAAACGATCACCTCACAACTCGTCTACGAACGAGAGGGCACAATACCAGGGCAGGCTGCCCCCTTAAGGGTATACAGCGGCGTCCGCTTGCAGAGCGTCATCGCCGACGGACCCGCCCCCTCCTCCACGCGCTGTGCTGAGTCCTGACTGCTCCTTATCACGAGCGCGTCCCGCCCATGCTCGCGCCCGCCGTCCTTGGTGTACACCGGCAGCGGCGTCGGGTCCTCGATCCGCGTCCCGTTCCTATTGTAGAGCGTGTTGTACGCCGGCAACGACTGGGACTGAGACTGCGCGTACGGCCGGCTGGCGAGCATGCGCACGGAGCCCGCCGGCGTCGTCGTCGAAAGGGGGCCGCCGCTCTCCGCCGTGAACGAGTCGACGCGCGGGCAGTGTGGGCCAGTGCGCGGCACGTGCACGAAGCTGAGCGGGAGCGCGAGCTTGAGCTCGTCCAGGGCGCAGGTCTCGCCCGAGCTGGTGGGGAACGGGAGGTCGTACGCGCACGCGAGTGACAGCTCGAGCTTGTGGTGGACGGTCATGATCGGCCCGCGCTCGGAGGGGCGGAGCTTCGGGAGCGGGTGGTTTTCGTATTGCGGGCGAAAGCGGGAGTCGACGAGGACGTCGCGGAAGGGGACGGTGATGCGGACACGGATCCAGGTGTCGTCGGCTTCGAAGCGCTCGTCGCTGAAGCTTGCATTCGTTTCGTCGAGGTCGAACTTGCCTGGGAAGCCCGAGGGGAGGAGGGAGTAGGACCGGGTGGCGGAGGTGCCTGGAGGAGGGGCGAAGAGCGACCCGAACTCGTACTCGCCAGCATCGTTGCGGCGTCTTCGAATCGGCCGGTTGGGAGGCTGATCGCTGGCAGCGGGCACAGGCCAGTCCTTGGCGTATTGGGTCGACATCGAGGCACTATGCCGAATGTTTAGAGAATGATTAAAGCGCGCAGACAGAGGTGAACTTACCGAACAACCTCGCTTTGCGTAACAGTCACCAGGAAGCCCGGGATATGCAGACGCTCCCGCTCCTCAGCAGACAAGCCGTCAGGGCGAATCTTCAGGAGGACCGGGAAAGACCCGGCATCCATGGGGATGTGTTCTGGAACACAAGCCCGCATGCGAAGCTTGGAGAGGATCTCGGCAGGGACGGTCGCATTGCCAGCCTCGGTCATAGTCCCAATGTATTCTACGCTCCGGAAGGGAGCTTCGGGGAACTCTGAGGCAGCAAGCGTGCATTGCGGTGGCGGGATGAAGAAACGGTTGATCGTCACGGGGATACCGCGAGCCTTGACGGTTTGGGAGGTTGGAATGTTCATGTAGCCGCAGCATACTGTGCGCCAGGATGACTGAACCGGCTTGTTTTCGCGATATCGAGCGAGGGCGGAGAGGCTGTAGGTGACTTCGGGTTGGTCGTGAGTTGAATTGCCAAAGGACGTGGTGCATGTCGGAGGAAGCCAGCCGGGGATGTTCAAGTTGAAGGTGACGTACCACTGCGCAGGATTGCGCGTGGTGCCTTCGGACCAGGAGTGGCGGAAGACGATCGGTTCGTCTGGGACGAGTTCCTTGGAGAACTCGATGAGACGACAGGCGGCATAACCGGTCTGAGGAGCGACAAGCTCGCTCTGACCTTCGAAGGTAACGACGAGGGATTCGAGGAGGAAACTTTCGTCCGCCAGCAGGGCATCGGAGCAGAACCAGGTGGTGGGCGGTACCAGCTTCACCAGAATCTGGCCGGACAGGGAGTAGGCGGCGCTGTTCAGAGAAGGTATTCAGTTACATGATCGAAAGTTAAAGTTTAGAGACTCACTCCTTGTCAGGCTCGCCGTACATGTCGATGCTACCGAAGGGGAGGATCTCGATATCCATCTTGGTGGGAGACGTTGTGAAAGAAGTCAGGGACTGCTTGAGCGAGTCCAACAACGAGGCGGGGGCGGTGGATGTTGAAGCGTATGGGGAGCCGTAGAGCTCATCGTAGGAGGGAGGGAGGGGGGTATAAGACATGACGAATGACAAAAGCTAAGTGGAAGGTCCGGGCGGTCACAAAGGGAGTACGGACAGGCCGTGAAGGCAAAGCGGGCGGGCGGGAGGACATATATATATGGCGCATCGGACGCAGCAAGCCTCGGGAGAGAATACGACAGGGGACTGCATGGGTAAGACTCTCTTTTTGTTATGTCGCTTTTTGTTGTTCGGGAAGAGCTGAGGACAATGGGCTTTGTGATGACGTAAGCAAGACGTCGGTTTTTGATCTCCTCACACCCAGCGGTGCTGCCCTCAGTTCCGTGGTCATGCAGTGGAAGTGCAGCACTGATGAAGCTCGCCCACAATACTATCGGTGGGAAGACATCGGGAAGAGATGCGTTATCCTGAGAGCAACGGACTGGGGCATAGCGCGCAACGCTGCTCGATGGCACGATACCGGCCATAAACTCACCAGCATCTAGCGATGTAAATGAAGACTTGCTGCAATATTGCATAGTTTGTCTTGTTAAGAAGTCGTTACAAGACAATACATAGGGGGGTGATCGGTGAGTGGGAGGCGTTTGCAGGCGATGCCGCATTTAGTACGTGTCTTGTACGTTGTAACCATGTGCGGGTCGCGTATGCATCGAGCGCGCCGACGAGCAGACGAGCAAGGATGATGAGGAGAGAGGGAAAACAAGGGCTGATTGCAGGCTGATTGGTGAGGGCGAGGGAGGGGGACGTGATGAACTGGGGCAGTGCCCAGAGGCGCCGTGATTGGTCGAGGGGAGAGGCTCAGTCGGGACAACGACTCTGCGCTCAACGACGACGACCCAGAGCCGCTGTCGTGGCAGCCCTCCTCCCCATCGTCCTCCACCCCGTCGCAGCCGACAGCGAGCTCTGTGCAAGGTACGTCCCATGTCCCGTAGCGCCATGCCTCTACCCTTCCTCCCCCTCCTTACCATCCCCAATGCATTGCGCCAGACACATACACCTCCATCCCGACTCCTGTACCGTCCAAAGCCTCCATCCCCGTCCCAAGCACTCCGCACCCCTTCCGTCGCATCCACTCCCCGAAGCCCTGAGGTTCTCGTCTGTGCATACCTGACCACACTGTTGTTTCTCGAATCATGCCAGAAGCCGACATCACCCGCAAGCGCTCCCGATCGCCCTCGGACAGCGACCAACCCAAACACAAGCGTGCCAACACAGGCGTGGCCGCGCATGACTCCCATCGCTCAATCCACTCCTCGTCCCTGGCCGGTGACGTGAAGATGGAACGCGCGGACGACACCGCTGCCTCCACCCCCGACGCCAAAGGCCCTCCCGATGCTGTCGCCTCTGTCGACGCCTCCGACTCCCTTGGCGACTCTGCCACGACGTCTGGCGGCCCCAGCGGCTCTGGCTCCGCGCCCCCGACCCCCGCCGCCAACATCCACATGCGCTGCCTCATCGTCACCCAGGATGCCTCCATCATCATCGGCAAGGGCGGCTCGCACGTCAACGAGATCCGCGAGAAGAGCGGTGCTCGCGTCATGGTCTCCGAGAGCATTCCAGGCAACCCCGAGCGTATCCTCAACGTCAACGGACCTCTCGATGCTGTATCGAAGGCGTTCGGCCTCATCGTCCGCAGGATCAACGACGAGCCCTTCGACAAGCCGTCCGTCCCTGGCAGCCGCGCAGTCACCATCAAGTTCATGATCCCCAACTCTCGTATGGGCTCCGTGATTGGCAAGGGTGGAACCAAGATCAAGGAGATTCAGGATGCCAGTGGAGCTAGGCTAAATGCTAGTGAAGGGATGCTTCCCGGTTCTACGGAGGTGCGCCGAACACTCTCATTGTCCCCCAACTCTATCTCATCCGCAACTTAGCGTCTTTTGAGCGTATCTGGCGTGGCGGATGCCATCCACATCGCCACGTACTACATCGGCAACATCCTCATCGAGGCAAACGAGCGCCAGCCGTCTTCCTCCTCCAACCATTCAACCTACCGCCCCACGAGTACCTCCCGCCGACCGCCGTACATGGGCTCGTCCTATGTTCCTGGTTATGCCCCTCAGCCCGCCCCGCCGGCGCACAACCCCTACGCAGCTGCTGGCGGCGCCCAGCTGCAGACCCAGCAGATCTACATCCCCAACGATCTGGTCGGATGTATCATTGGAAAGGGTGGCGCCAAGATAAACGAAATTAGGCACATGAGCGCAAGCCAAATCAAAATCATGGAGCCCGGCGCTGTTGGTGTCGGGATGAACGGCGCCCCGGCGCCCGCTGGCAGCGAAGGTGAAAGGTTGGTCGTCATCACGGGCCAGCCTGCCAACATTCAAATGGCCGTGCAACTGCTCTACTCTGTGCGTACCGTCGTACCTGTACTGTGTACCGTGATGCTGATGTGGAATGTGGTGCCTATCAGCGGCTCGAGCAAGAGAAGCAGAAGCAGCTCCGGCAGCAGAGTACGCACGCATAATAGTATGCTACAGCAGCCTTTGGAAAATGTGCAGTATATCCTTCCCTCTTTCGCATGGTCTATGCACGTCGTTATCACGCATCCCCTTCCCCCTTTGAACCATTCAATTTCCCTTCCAATATTCGCAAATCGCTCGAGACTCGCAACACTCCCCCATCCCCCGGGCCCACTGCCGTTTCCCGTTCGCCCCGCACCCCCCAACTCATTCGTCTTCGTCGGTCTCTTGTCCTCTGTCCTCTGTAATGTGCTGTCTTCTGCTCTCCTGTCCTATTTAATCGGAATCCGCATTTGCCCGCACCTCCACACCCACCGTCACCCGTCCCCACGTCCGTCCCAGTCATCAGTCCGCGAATGTCTGCTGCTATTGTGTCGTCGTGCCTTCGCGTCGTTCTGGCATCAAAGATCTCCATGTTGTCGTCGGTCGTTGCAATACAAGCTGTCATGTGCATGCTTTACGCTTCCAGATGGTGGACCGATGGGAACAACGCCTGTTGTGTTGTTGCGGAGGCGAATTTCTAAGGGTGGTGGTTTTTCGGTCAGTCCATCAGCGTTCGCCTCATACACATAGCATGCTTAAGGCTTTAACAGTCATTATTCAGCTGAAGAGCCAATCGACCAACGATGGCAACCCCTTCCGCTTCAAAGTTGCTTCTTCTCTTGTCGATAGGAACTACTTAAAGACCCTCGACTCACCAACTGTACGTTCTCATGAGTCGATCCCTACGTTGGCATTGACTACCGGCGAAGCGGTCAATCAAAGTAGTCTTACTGTTATCGGCAGTGAAGTATCTCGTGCGCCCCCATTGCGTTGGTTTCGGTGGATCTGACTGATCACCCTTTTTTTTGCCAGTCGAATGGCGGAAAAAGCCTCCTGCCCGGATTGGCCCTCGGTCTTGCCCGATGCAGAGAGGCCGTTCGAACTTGCCTTCGCAAGCTTGTCGGACTCCGCGAGCTGCACCTGCGCGGCGTCCTCTGATCATACCCGACCGGGACTGACGTGCCACATGCCTTCGCACCGCTGCACCTTCGGAATTTCCAGACGTTCTCCGTGCACGACGTGCCCGAGATCCACGAGGACTTATCGTGGAGGAACCGATCGACGGCGTGCTGCGACGACATGCTCCCACGCTTCGAGAAGCTGCGCGAGCTGCACGTTGGGGACCGCACGGCGCCGCGGAGTAGAATGTTGAAGTCAAACCAGCATGACATCTATTGCGCTCCTACGCCAACAAACACGACCTCCAGCGCTCAATGCTCATCAACCACGCCAGCGATATGCAGGCTGATCAGAAAAGACCTCTGACAGACCGGGCAAGATCCACATGTGCCCAGGTAGCTCAGGATACAACTGGCGAAGATAGGACAGGTGAAGACTAGACCCACGCGGGAAAAGTTTTCGAACCCACCTGCGACAGAAGAGGTGACCGCAAATCGTCGCCACAGGACGGACACATGGATTCGTGAGACACGATCGGCAATGAACCGAGAGGCTGTTCGTCTCAGAGGTCGAGGCTCGTCGTCGACGATCGGTTGAAGACTGTACGCCGATGAAAGCTTCACCGCTGAAGAAAACGGTAGAGAGAGAACCCGCGCGTACCTGCTCTGTAGCAATGTCGCTTCCCGAAGCCGTAGAGCCCGCCGCAGTATAGAAACCTGATCCGTTCACCGATGGCTCTGGAGAGGCGGCCGACGTGGGGGTCGCTACCGGAGAGGCCGTCCGCGAAGGCGGTTCCCATCCGCTGTGAAACAGAGATACGCAAATCGGTACAGTGACAATACGCATGGACTTGCTCCGCTTACTCGATACTCTCCGACGATAGCATCAATTTGGAAGCGAGGAGGGTCGCCGGCGACGGACAGGGGGCAGGTTCCGTCTCGTCGGTTGGGTTCGCGGCCTGCAGGATGACCGTGAGATCATATTGTGGCTTTCCACTATGTATAGCGTGCGAGACGAACCGGGAGCCCTGAGGCTGGCTCAGCCTTGACATCCACAGGGACATTTGCCTGGCTCGTCGAAGGCTCTGGAGGCGGGCAGCCAGCCTTGTGCTAGAGCGAGCTTCAGTCCAAGAGACTCGGACACTCTGGAGTTTGCATCATAGAACGTACCGCAGCCCATGGTCCCAAAGCTTCGAACCCCATCCCACAAGTGCGGCACGTCGGATGGATGGGCGATGATTCAGCGTAGTGCTTCTGCAAAGCCTCTTCCGAGAGGTATGCTGTATTGCATTTGCTGCAGGAGAAGCCCGACGGCTGCGGCTGCTAACCGATGAGCCATGTGCACACTGACCAGGTCAAGAGAGGATCCACGCCATACCTCGGCGGTAGTGGCCCCAACTTCCGCTCGCTCCCCGGCGGGAGAGTACGCAGGTGGGGGGTGGTCGGGAGTGGGACGAGAGCCGTTGGCTGACGACGTACCCGGGGTGGTGATACTAGACACCGTTACACTCTGAGTTCGGCCCGCAAACCGCGGTAGTCAGAATCCATGGCACGGAGCATGACAGCCAAGGATGACATACCGATACCGACGTCGTCTCCGCATCAGAATTAGTCGTAGTCGCGGCCGGGCTGGTTATATGCGTTGGGAACGCGGGCCGCTTTCCTGCAGCCTGGTCAGACACGGGACGACACTTGTGCTGCAGTGGAGCAGAGCGTCGCTCGTCATCAATTCACAAAACAGTGTCGGAGGTGTCGAGAACTCACGTCGTTCCATGCTTTTATGTTCTCGAACCCGAGCGCACACGGTCGACACTTGGGGTGTGCATTGGATTCCCAGTAGTGGCCTTCTAGCGTCTGGCGCGTCTGGAAGTCCATGGCGCAGACCGGACACGAATGCACCACGCTCTCCACTCCAAGACTCGGATCCTTATTGGTTTTTGGTGTCGGGGCTTGCGACGGGGTGCTCGTCGAGGCTTTGCTGGCGCAATGACGCATATGAGCAGCTTGAGCAGCGACCATGATCGACTTGAGTTCTTGGGCACCCTTGGGCTTGTGACCCTTGGCAACCTCATGGCGGTTGAGGCCCTCGACAGATACAGACGTCGTTGAGCACGTAAGGCAGACGAACGCGATCTTGTGGCCCGGTTTGCTGCCATGCCCGCCGGACTCGCCCTTGTTGGCCCAGATCAGCCCGCAGTTGAGGCATTTGACCGGCGACATCGGCTACCTGGCGAACCAGAAATGCCAGTAACCTGCAGAAAGGTGAAGTAGGATTGGCGAAGACGAGAAGAAGACGAAGGAATGGACGGTTCGGTGGATGAGGGCACATACATAAGTTTACCGCAGCAGCGCTAGCTTCTGCGGCGTGGCTTCTGAGAACTACCCAAAATGTTCGGACGTCGCGCGTTTATCCACAAAAACGTGGTCCTCGGTCAGCCTTCTCTATTGGCTCGTCAGCTGTTCTCGTGGAGGGAACATAATCGTCGTGACGGTTGAGAACATGGACTTGCAAGCTGCTGCTCAAGAGAAACACTGATCATGATGGTTATTTGCAAGTCCCATTCAGATGAATCTGTTCTGGCAACACCCGGACTCGTGAGAAAGTCTTAGTTCCACAACTCTGGACAGTGTCACAACGTCCCTCAACATCACAAAAAATCAGCCAGGACGCGAGTCTCGAACACCCTCCAAGAACGCACTTCTGACAAAAGATGTGTCCACAGACTGTTGCGATCGGAACCACGCACGGATTCCTGAGACTCTCCCCAGTGCTGTGTAAGAAGATCCCTCTCCCAGCCGTTCCTTGACGAACTGTCTGCTTCTCTGGCCTGGGGTGGGTGAACTGACACGCCGCTGCTGGGTGTTTGGCTCCTGTAGCAGATCGCGAGGGCTCTGGCGCCGCAGCCCGGAGTGGCCAAGACTACGTCAAAGAACTCGGACGCGCGAGCGACTCGAGTGCTGGACGTCGCAAAATCGGATGATCACGAGCGTACCCATCATAACTGCACGCCAGGCCCCGCACGGAAGTGCTCGTCGTCGTGGAGGGACCGATCGACGGCGTGAGCGCATGCGCATGCTGGGACGACGAACTCGCACCGCTTCGAGATTCAGGAAGCTGCGCTGCGAGCTGCACATTGCGGACAGGAGTCAGCGCGGTATATGTATCGCGCTTAGATGCCGCCTGTGCAGCACCGGGGGAGCCTGCCATCCCGAGCTGCGTTTGCGCGTACTTGATAGCTGGCGGAATCGAGCCTAGCTCCTGCGTTGACTTTCGACGGCGGAGACCCTGGTATAAGACCGCGATCGCGTCCGGATCTACGGTGGTGGACGAAGGGGAGTGGAGGAGCCTAGGAAGAGGCGAGGGCGGCTGGTGACGCCGGGGGCCTCCGGAATGGTCGTTATTAGGGTAGATGCACGATGACGGGGCAGGGAAGGGTCTCGCGAGTCCAGATAAACCTCTGTAAAATCCATCCTACCGCACTACTTTACATCAAGTTTACACGGAGAGCTCGACCGTGATCGAACCTTTTCACCTCCCATCCAGTCTACGGTTCCCTCTCGAGCGGGAACTTTTCCAACACCTCCCAGCCCTCCACCGGCCCGTCGCACCTGACCAGCCAGATCTCCTCCCCATCGAACCCGCGCATCAAATGGGGCGGCTCGTCCTCGCGCCGCTCGCAGCTCGCGTAGCACCCCAGCGCGACCGTCTCGTCCCCGTCCATGACCGCGTTGCCGTTGCTCCCCGCTCCCAGCGTGCCGACGACCCGGGAGGACGCATGCAGCTCCCGCAGCGTCCGCCGCCTCTCGTCCTCGTCCGCGTCGTCGATGTAGTACAGCGACACGTGCGGCACGGGCGGGACCGCGCCCTCCCCAGGCCCCAGGACCACGCGCAGGTGGTCGCGGAGGCCCGCGAGCGGCGAGCCCGCGGGCGCGTGCACGACGACGTAGACGGACATGAAGTACTTGTCGCCCGCCTCGGCCGACTTGAACCGCACCGGGATGACCGGCCGGCTGCCGGCGGCGGGCAGGGCGGCGCGGAGGCGTGCGGCAGCGCCTGCGCCATGGGTGGTGGCGAGGGTGACGTGCGGGTGGAACGCGGGGAACGAGGAGGGCGAGTTGGGCGCGACGGCGGGCCGGTGCTCCATGACGGTCTTGATCTTCGCCACGTTTTCCTGGTTGGGCACGAGCCAGAGGGATATGCCTCGTGTCAGGATCGGCGTAAGTATCCCGTTAAGGTGGACTATTGGGGGCACGTAGGACGCTCACCCATGTTGAGGACCTCTAACTTACACCTAGCGAATATGCAGAACGTATTTTGAACTGATCGATCTCCACGGTACGCCTGCGAAAGCTCCCAAAACCGCACCTATTGCAGTGACGGATGTTGACTTATTCCCCCGCCCGTCGATGGGCGACAACAAGTTGTGAAACGCGCCAGGTACCGGGATGAAGGCTTGGTAGCACGTGGTTCCTATCGCGAATAGATCAACCTGGACCCACAAGGTTTGCCTTTTACGACAAGCCACCTACCAAAAACCCGCCTGAGCCATACAGGTGGGGCCGGGAACGTGTTACGCAACGGGCGCAAATGACCGGCCTAGAAGCAGACGCAAAATGCTCATTAAACTCGACTTCGTCCCGACCCTCATTTTTCATGAAGACCTCGAGTGTCCTTTCCCCCCGTTCGGCGCACAATACAGGCTCTGGTCTCTCCAGGGGCGTGCGGTTGTCATACGGCAATGTCGGGCGGCGAGGCAGGCCCAGATCCTTCGACCCTTACAGAGTGCTACCTGCCACCCATCAAAATATCAGACCCCACGTCCTTCCCAGGCCCAGGCACTTCCGAACACCCCCAGAAGGCGAAATGGGCCGAGGAATGTAATCTGCGCGCACTAGCAGGACGCTGATGAACGCACGGATAGCACGCGCCCCAAAATAGAGAACGTCTATAATAACATCTGGAAGGGGCTGGGCGCGCAGGGCAGATGCAAGGAGGGGAGAATATGGTCAAAGCAAGTGAAGATGAAGGTCTTCGACATAGGGTAGAGGGGAATATTCAGGAGGATGTATGTGTGTGACGGGGATTTATTGATCTGGGTACGGGTGAGTAGAGGCGACAGAAATTAATACATACACATGTACCGTATGCCGAGAGGGAATGAGTGCACGTTGGTGTTACAAGCAATGTACAGGCTACAGGTTATCCAGGTCAAGCCGTTCCGCTACAATGGTCGAGGTCGAGGTCGAGGCAGTGAATGCAAATGCATAAGTTAAATCAGTTGACAAGTGATCCTAAGCCCAGCCCTCAAGCATCCCCTGGGCGGGAAGACGACTCGGACTTGATCTTGCTCTTCAAGCTGACCCACGACTCCTCGCCGACGCCGGACCCGTACCCGCCCTCGTTACTCTCGACATCGGCCTCGCTGCCGTTGTCCGACGAAGTGTGTTCGCTGTCTGTGCCTTCTGCCGGCTTCTCAGCGGTAGCAGCTGCCGGAGCAGGAGGAACGGTGGGCTGGCCGGCAGGCGCAGAGGCAGGCGCAGCTCGGGGTGCTGGGGGAGCAGGAATGACGTGGGGGGCGATGGGAAGGAGGGCGTTGCGAATCGAGATGAGGAAGTAAGGAAGGTTCAAGACGGCATCGAGCAGGATCGCCGGAAGCTGCGAAGCGACGGCATACGTGCCCGCTGCCACAGAAAACTAAGTTCAACTGAACGATGAAAAATCTCGCAAAACACAAAACGCACCACCAGCCCCAACGACGATCCGGTCTCCGTGCACGAGCTCGCGGAGTCTCCCGAGCCCGAGGCGCAGCGCAACAAGGGACAACCCACGGTGGCTCTTCTTCCCGTTGCTCACGACGTCCACGATGGTGTCCACGAACACAGCAACGTCGGTCGGCTGCCTCCTGATACCACCACGCGGTCCGCCGTGCTCGAGGAGCGACCCGAACGCAGCGCCGTACGCGGCCTGCTCCCCGGGGGTCCATCCGTCCACCAAATTTCGGAGCCCCTCGTTGGCGGGCTCGCCGGCAGCCTCTCCAACCGCGCCGACGTCGACCACAATGACTTTGATATTGCGCATTGCAACAGCTGTCTCCGTGCTTGAACCCGAGGAAGACCCAGCGCGGATCTCACGGCGGAGGACTTCGACTCCGCGAAGAGTCGCGGCGGCACTCATCGCCTGCGCACCGGCGAAGGGAACGCCGACACGAGCATCGGTCGCGGGCAGACATACGACAATGCTTTGTTTGCTTAGGCCATTCGTCAGGGCATCTCGTGAGCGGGCGGGGGACGCTCGGAGCAGCGGAAGAAGGGCTTGGAGAACCTGGAGGGGAACTACATGCGTCGTTTGGAGATACTCGCTATACGTAGTCCGCAGGTTGAGATGCTCCAGAGGGGCGGGAGCGGGCGTGAGGGAAGCGGAAGGGAGTGCGAGCAGCGATACGACGGAATGGACGTAGATGTGGGCGGTGGGAGGTGCGTGTGGGTCCCCCGCGGTGAGAGGGAATCGGCGAGACATGGCCGAGGCGAGGGAGCGGAGGAAGAATGGAACCATTTCGGGCTGTGAAGAAGTGAGCGAAATACCTTGTGATACAACAGGAGGAACGGACCTCTGTTGGGTCGAGGACGAGAGCGCGGACATATCCATGGCATTTGCTCTCGATCTGGTCAACTGCCTCAGGCGCGGACACACTTGTGATCACGATATAGCCCTTGTTTTCGAGATCGAGGATGAGCGGGAGGCCAAGCGGGGAGTCTCCTCCGAGAACGACTGTGTGACAGAGTGGGTTAGTAACGTAAAGGAGTCTAGGCCAAGAACATGCCCGCCAGAGGCTTGCGTCCGATCTCTTCACCCACTGCGTGCAGGGTATACGCACCAACTCATTTAAAGGTATGGCTCTGTCTGGCAAGCTTCTGGCGGACATGCCATCACTATCGCAAGCATGCACTCACCAACTACTTGTCTCCTCTCCGTACTCGCAGCAGCAGCAGCCGTGGCCGCATGTTTCCTGACTCCAACCCTGGTCCTACGGCGGATTCGAGGAGAGGCGTAGCCGACAAGGAGACCTGCGCCTACAACACTGATCCCAATGCCTGCGGTCGTCCAAGGATGATCGGCCACCCAATCGGCGGTGTTCTCCCACATACCGCTCGGAGGAGGAGGAGGCGGGGGCGGTGGGGGTACCTCGAACGCCCCGAGGCCCTTCAAGCTGGCAGGGACGGCCTGAGGACTGTGCCGAAGGACATCTTGCCAGAGTCGGTGGACAGCTTCCGAGACTCGACCGAGGTCAGGGGTAGCGGCGGAGAGAGAATTGACGACGATCTCCTCGACGCTCTCGAGGTAGTCCTCGATCTGATCAAGGGTGGGAAGCATGGAGAGTAAGACGAGCTCAAGTGAAGATTGGGGATGAAGCTGAAGACGAGCAGGACTGTTTGCGCTTTTAGGAGAGCCGAGTTGCCTCCAGAGTCGGCCTCGCCGACATCCAACGCGTCTCCGGCGCCAACCAGCTCGGCCGCGCGGCCCGTGCCGAACAAGAGTGTACGAGGTGCCCGAGGTCTTCTCTCATTCATCAGGTATGTGCTTGCACGGTGTCCTTTCCAATTCCGAGTTTCCAATTGATGGGTTGCAGCTGATGGAGATCTTGCAGCGATCTTGAAATCATGACTCGGTCAGTGCGCTACATGTCGTGCAAAGCCGCACGGTGCTGTCCTTTTGCTTTGGGAGATGTACTGGCGCGTGACCGCGTCTGTGGGCACGCCCTCTGCCACCGCATGGGAGCCATGTTCGACTCCGAGTCGGCGACGTGCCTTGCGGACTTGTCCCGAGGCGTCGTGTCGTCGAGGTGGGTGTCCCGCTGTTTGCTGTTTAGCCCGCCTGAGCGGTGGCCCGCAATTGGTGACCACCTGCGGTGGGGTGCATTTTATCTGAGGATGACTGATATGACAATAATACTGTAGCTGTGGCAGACATCGGAGGCAATCAACGCTGCGAACGCGAGACACGTTCGTCTGCCCCGGCTTCTTCCACGCCCCCACCAGCGGCGACTTTACGTGGACATCCGCCCGAGTTTCCCCAGATTCCTTTCCCGACCTTCTCTCGAGACCTTCCATCTATAGACGCCATCTCGCCCGCAAAATAAAGTCCGGCCATGTACCTCGCTCAGTCCGCGCCCGACCCCGTGTCCGTCTCATCGTCCGCCATGGCCCTCCCCTTCGACGCTGTCCTCCGAGACGTCGCCCAGCCCATTGCCCGCCTCTTCAAGCTTCCACACCTCCCCGATCACTTCCCCACCCTCTTCTATGCCTTCCTCGCCTTTACCGCCCTCCACCTCGTCGTTTCTCCATTCCTCAGCCCCCGCATCTTCCCCCAAAGCTACGCCAAGCTTCGAACACGCCGTGCCGTCAACAACTGGTTTGTGATCCCTCGCCATCTACCGAGTAAATTCGGCGACTGAATGCGAGCAGGAACATCCAAGTCGTCTCCCTTCTGCATGTCTTCGTCGTGCTTCCGCTCGCTTTAAGCTGCTTCGGCTCCGAAACGCTCAAGGCCGATAAGTTGTATGGGTGGGATGAACGCGTCGGCACGACCGTCGCAGTCGCTTGCGGGTGAGTCCTTGGTGTTCCAAACTTGTGTGCTCTCCATTCCGATCTGCTCCGTCTTGTCAAGCTACTTCATCTGGGACGCACTCGACGCTGTCATCAACTTCGACGACCTCGGCTTCCTCATCCATGGTGAGTCCGCCTGTCGCCTGCATCATTGCCCTCTCCCATCCCGTTAACTTGCGCCTCACAGGTGTATCGTGCTGCATCCTCTACATGATGACTTTCGTAAGTACCCCCCGATCGCGACCGTTCCCCACAACTTCACCGGTCGCTGATCGTACATACCCGATCGCGCCAGCGGCCCTTCCTCGGCTACTTTGCGCCCCGCTTCCTCATCTGGGAGACGTGAGTACGCTTTACGATCACGTGCGAATGTCGCGACAGTCCGCTGACCGGCCATCTTGACGTTCCGCAGGAGCACCATCTTCCTCAACATCCACCGGTCCGTTGTTTTACGGGTCTTCACAGTCTCGTCACCAGCCGTTAAGGGAGAACCTCACTTAACGACTGGCGAGTTTCGTATAGAGGGTTATGGGGATTCCCTTCATCCAGGTCCGAGTGCCACGAAGCGTGTTGAGCCCCACCCGTCTATACAAAACTCACCAGACGTATTGGACCCGACCCTGCCTTCTCTCTGTTGTCTCCTGGGCTTTTTGGGTCGGGTTCCAACACCGCCGGGCTGGTTACGAGACTATGGTCTTGATTGATCGAGATCGCCCACTGACTCGCTCGTTTTCGCAGCTTTCTCGACAAGACCGGGCACACGGGCGGCACCGCACAATGGATCAACGGCGTTGTCCTCCTCTCCACCTTTTTCTCCTGCCGGATCGTCTACGGCTGGTACCTGACCGTGCAGTTCATGCAGGCGCTCTTCTCCGCCCGCGCCCAGCTGCCGAAGGTGTACCTCCTCGCGTTCTCCCTGGGGAACCTCGCGCTCAACACGCTCAACATCATCTGGTGCGTCTTTCTCCGCGGCGGTTCTTGCCGTGATAAGCTCGTGCCGAATGAGCTTTTGCATATTTATGACACGCGCTTCTAGGTTCTACAAGATGATCTTCGCGGTGCGGAAGCGGTTCGACAAGGAGGCGAAGCCTCTCACTGCGGACAACGCTTCGACCCGCTCCGCCAACTCCAACGGCACCGCGAACGGCAACGGGACTGCGCATTAATGCATCGGCGCACCGCGAGACACCAGTCTGCACGTATCGCGCAAGTGCGATATCTTGACCGGGCTCATCAAACTTTGAACTATGTGACGCTTTCATGACCATTGATCACGATCAGGGGGGAAAGGTTGCGCTTCTTTGACGCGCTTCGGTCGGGGGCCGCGAGAATCGAGTATGTCGGCGAGGACGATGACTTGACACATTGCTATCGACGTGAACGAATGACTAAATAGATCGGGCTAATTGCTGTCCTGCTACTTACTGACCTGTCTTCCTGCTGTAGACGCCGCTGTCGTCACGCGTGTACATGTGCAATCGCATACCCCGTTCTGAGACTCAGCTCGGCGTCCTTGGTGCATGACGGAGACGAAGCACAGGCTACAGCTGCTGCTGTGACGCGGTAGGTCATGGCGAGGGAGCTGCAGCGTGGATCGAAGGCGTTGCTCGCGGCCGCGGTTTGGATTTGATCGTGGTTCGTTGAATACTGGTTGACTCTAAACACAGTTGAAGTCGGGTCCTGTCCTGCAGGTCACAGTCCTCGACTCTCCTTCGCATCCCAAAGAGGCTGAACGGGCCCGCGAAATTCAGATCGGGATGGGGATTGCTTTCGGTGACGTTCTCCAAAAGGCGGGGAAACTCCGAGTCCACGGTGCTGTATCAGCTTCCTTGCTGCGGCATGCAAACATTCGCAGCTCGCTGCACTCCCGCGACTGCAGCAGGCGTCATTGCGTGTGCATATACAACCTCGCTCTCCTTTCTCTCAACCCCCCTCATCCCGACCAGACCTCTTCTTCGTACTATCGTACCAAGACCTACTTGACGATGGTATCCGAATGCGAGTCCGCGGCTGGTATTCCTTTGCCAGCATCGCCCCCGCCGCCCACGAGCGACATCACTGTCACCGCCCCATCGCAAGAAGACGTTCCGGCCGCGGAGCCCCAGACGCAGTGCCGGGTCGCGGAGATGAACCTTCAGTGTCCCGTGTGTTTCCTGGCGTTCGACGCGCGGGACGACCTCGTCGAGGTACGTGATATTTTGATTCTGTTCATCCACGAATTTCGTCTGAAGGCCTCCTCCACCGCAGCACATAGCGAGCACACTCCCCTGCGCGGCGTGCATGACATGCCTGAGCCCATTCGAGACGCTCGACGACCACTACTGGGAGTCGGGCGCGGACGCGCACCCGAAGTGCAGGCCGTGCGCGCTCGGGTTCGAGAACCAGGAGGCGTGGAATGAGGTTCGTTTTTCGCGAGTGTGTTTTTTGTGCTGTTCTGTTGAGGGCTTACTTGTGAATGTTTGGCGGGCAGCACAAGACGACTTGTCCGGTCGCGCCTCCTAGAAGCAAGACTGGTGGTGGTGATGGTACTAACAGCAAGGCAGCCGGGAAACGGCCGGCTGTGGCTGCGCGTGGCATGTCGAGCTCCAGTCCCACGAACCCCAGTGCCATCTCGGGCCCCAGTCCCGCGCCCATCGCTAACCTCAGTCCCACGAACCTCGACTCCATCCCGATCTCTAGTCCTGCACCCATTCATAGGCCCAGGCCTATGAACCCCAGGGCCATGTCGATCCCCGGTCCTGCACCGGTCTCGAGCCCCAATCCTAGCAGCCTAGGAATGATTTCGACTGCAGTGAGTCGTTTGCCTCGTCAACTTTTATAACATATTCTGACTATGAATATGAACCGCCGTCAGAGCACAACTATATCCAGCGCCACGAGCACGTTCTCAGGGAATCGCAGCATGCCGCCGCTTGCGCATCCCCAGGCTCCTGCTCCCGGACCGGCGAGGCGCAAAGTAGCTGCACCGCAGACGCAGGTATTTCGCTCGCCACTCATTTATTGTTCGACGTACGCTCACCATCACCAACGTTCTGTTCTGCTAGCCGCTGGGACCTGTTCGCGGGAATTTCACATGCGCAAAGTGCAATCTCGACTTGACCTCTGAGAACGCGTTGCAGCAACACTACAAGCAGTCGCCGGTCCATCCGACGTGCCGGACCTGTGGGTTCGGGTTTGAATCGTCGAGTGTCTGGGCCAAGGCGAGTCGCGTGATGCTTCGATTCGTGTTCCAGTTCAAAATCGAGCCGCTAAAACCGTCGTGCTTAGCACAAGGCGCGGTGTCCGCCTCCCCCGGGCACGACCGCCGCGAGCGAAGTCAAGGCTGCGGCAGAAACACCGGGTAGAGGCTCGGTGCAAGCACCGCAAACGCGGCACGTAGATTGGGACTCGTCTTCAGCGGTGGCCGCGTCCTCCACCGTTCCCCGCGTCTCGTCGGCGGCTCTCAGCGGTTCGGACGGGACGAGCGAGACTACGTGAGTAGAACCTCTATGTATTTCCGTCTCCGCATCCTCGCTCAACCCCGCCCGGTATGGTTGTAGTGCGTCAGAGTGGGAGGATATCCCGTTTCCGAAGTCCTTGTCGGGCGTGCCGCGCTCGTCGCACGCGGACGACACGCACACTCGTCCAGGAGGTTCTCCGCGTTACGACCCGAGAGCTCAAGCACAAGCAGGTGATCCTACCACGGGGCGGTCCTCTGGCCACAACGTCGACGGCGAGACGAAGAGGCTCTCGTACCATTGCAGGTCCTGTCGGGCGGACCCCTGCATCGATCCGGTCGTGACGGGGTGCGGACATCTGTTCTGTCACAGGTCGGTTCGTTCGCAAGCTCAGGCCATTATCCATCGTTGACGCGCATTGGACAGCTGCATCGTCCGAGAGCTGACGACCAGCATGCACTGCCCGGTTTGTCGGACGGTTTTCCTGGTGAGGCTGCGGGTGGAACTCGAAGTCAACGACTCTTGACGCGCGCAATACGGTATTTGTTCGATTGTAGCTTGACCATGAACCTCTGAACGTCCCCAAAGACTACTGTTTTCTCAGATTTATTATGGCAACTTGACATGTGATGGTTCACACGATGAGGCTGTGGCGATGAGCTTCTCCAGCGCTCGGCACAGTTGTGTGTCAGCATGAGGTTGGCATGAGGCATGGCACTTGCTTTGCACGACCGTGACGTTGTCCGACTCGCAATTCCCCTCGGCCGGATCCACCTCCACCCTCAGCCCTCCGGCTTGTCAAGTAGATCTACGACAGTTCAGGTTTATTGGAAATGGGAAAAAAGAAAGTACAAGCTCCGGCGAGATGCAACCAATGCAAGGAAGTCTTTCGGGACCAGGGCACGTGCAGCACGCACGCCTATCGCCTCGGCCACCAGGCGAAACCGGTTTTCTTTTGTACAGTGTGCGGGGAGACGTTCTACAAGCTGAAGGAACGCAGGAATCACGTCGCGACTACGGGCCACATGGGGTCCCGCTTGGTCACAGCGGCTTCAGCTTGGACCACCCGGGTCGCTGCGTCCACAACAGCCGCCTCCTCGAATTCAGACCACTTGGACTCGGACGATCTTCGACAGTCTGCCAGTGGCTCTGCTTCGAATCCGGGTGTGTATGGTCGCTTGGGGCTTGTGGTTGTACGTAGTGCTTGTTGTCTGTGCATCCCGCACTTTGCTGACCTATCCATGTATGCCTCTAGGCTCGCTCTGAGGCTTCTCCGGCCCAGGTCAGCCTATTTTTCCTTCTTTATTGTCGGGATTATATATAGAGTGAATGATGTTACTTAGGCTGGTTCATCTGGGATTCAATCCATGTCGCTTAACGGCACCACCGTGGTAACCGTCATACAGCGATTTCTAACAAGTTTCCACCATTCGCTTACACACTCGTCTTGTACTTAGTCACTCGTGGTCTTTAACTGCAGCAAATGCAACATAGGCTTCGCCTCTGAGGAACTGCTGCAGGAGCACTACGCCAAGTCGCCTTCGCATCCGACCTGTCACACTTGCGGCTTGGGCTTCGAGTCCTTGGTTCCCTGGGCTACAGTGAGTTGCGGAACTAGTAGTAGTCGAGGGATGTTGTTCGTTAATAGGTTTATGTAGCACAAAGCCGGATGCCCGCCACCCGGATCAACGGCAAATGCGCGCTTTGAACGTGAAGACGGGGTGAGTATCTTGCCCCCCAGCTGGTGTCCCATCGTTCCCTCCCGCAGTACCTGTTCTCATTGATGTTGGATAAATAGGGAATTGAACCCGCGCTGACCGAAATTGTCCACCCCACTCCCGTTTCCGGCGACGCTTGCTGGGGGAGCATGCCGTCTCCGTACGCAGCCGAAGTGGAACGGCCTGAGAACGCGCCTTTCCAATCCACTGACCGAGTTCCCTCCGTCGTCGAGCCGGTAGGATCTCCAGCCTACCAGAACGCCAGCGAAGGCGGCCCAAGGTGAGTTGTAAATGGTACTGAGTACGCTCATTGACGAGCCGATATCAAATGGCATTTGTAGCGTCACGCCAATGGATTCTGAAAGTATTCTGGCTTCAGAACCGAAACGTCCCAACGGTGTCAACACAGCTGCTAATGGAGGTCCAACCTCAAAGGTGAATCCATTCACCCTTAATGCTATAGCCGTGAGATTGATGTACCCTTGGTCATCTCAGGTCGCGGCGACAGGGCCCTCGCGATGTCCTGCGGGCAGCCAAACCAGCAGCGGCGTGCCACTGGCAGTTCACCCACCTCAGTCAGATAGGCAAACAATTCGTCCAGGCACAGCTGAAAGGGGGATCTCCTTTCACTGCAGGGCATGTCTCACGAATCCGTGTGTGGTTCCGGTCGCAACAGTCTGCGGACACATCTTTTGTCAGAAGTGCGTTCTTGAGGGTGCCCAAAACTCGGACATCCGAGTTCTGGCTAACGTACCGTTCGTTCGGCAGGTGTATTGTCAAAAGTATCTCGACAGATGGCTGCTGCCCTGTGTGTCAGAGGCTGTTCTTTGTGAGGTTGAGGGTGGAGAGTTGAGAGAAGTTGTTCTGTATTCGCCATCGCCCGGGGTGGGGCATGGAAAGACTTTCTCGCGAGTCCGGTGTTGCTGAAGGAGATCTGATCGCGACCCGCAAATGTTGCCCCTGTCTTGAGCAGCGTCCCCAACGAATCGGGACACCATTATGTGTACTAATAATGAACGAGAATAGGCGAGGCAAAGGGGAAAGCACAACTGCATAGGGCCACGTGTCTGTGTATAAACGCTCAAGATAAAGTTCGAAGTGGTTCTCAGAAGCCACGCCGCATGGAAGGAGGCCGAGGCGTGTGCTGCGGTAACTTTCAGTGCGCCCCTCACGATGCGTACGTAGTACCGATACCTTCACCAACACAGGTATATGTTCTCTGGTCCCCTTCTCGTCTCCGTCTTGGCTGACCTCGAAGTTCACATCTGTGCAGTTCACGTAAGCGTAACGATGTCACCGGTCAAATGCCTCCAGTGCGGACAGATCTGGGCCAGCAAAAAGAAGTCCAGTGGACATAGTAACGGCCAACCGGGCCACACGGTAGTATACATCTGCCTTGTGTGTACGGTGACGTTTGCGAAGTGCCAGGACCTCCACCAGCACCAGGCTC
The DNA here is from genome assembly GCA_032821775.1 of Sanguinoderma infundibulare. Taxonomy (NCBI): domain Eukaryota; kingdom Fungi; phylum Basidiomycota; class Agaricomycetes; order Polyporales; family Polyporaceae; genus Sanguinoderma; species Sanguinoderma infundibulare. The sequence goes on along the minus strand of JAVLRN010000005.1, from coordinate 337,508 downwards.
GCACGGGTCACAAGACCGAAGATGCCAACGATCCCAGCCCTGTCATGGCCTCTGCTCAAGATTCATCGACGCCGCGTAATGCGAACACAGGCTCAACGAGTACGCCATCGCAAGCTCACAGATCCGACGCCAAAGAGGATGTGGACATCGGGGGCGTGGTGTATTCGTGTCCGATTTGTGGCATGGACTTTCAGAAACGCGACGATCTGGTCGATGTGCGTCGTGTCGCGCTTGTAATCGTCATCACGGGTCTCCCTAACTCATAATATGCTTTTTTTTCACGCCGACAGCACGTCTCGAGCACGTTGCCGTGCTCAGCATGCATGACCTGCATCAACCCGTTCCAGACACTCGAGGATCACTACTGGGAATCCAGTTCACACCCCAAGTGTCGACCGTGCGCGCTCGGGTTCGAGACCATGGAAGGATGGAACGAGGTCAGGTCTTGACCGCTCGGACAGCTTCGTGAATTACTGACAAGCGACGCTCTACTCTCCCGCAGCACAAATTATCGTGCCCAGTGTCACCTCGAGGAAGCATACCCTCTAGCAAAGCTGCGGGGAAGCGGCCTGCGTTCCCAGCGCACATCACCAGCCCGGCCCCGACTACAACTAGCACTCATATCGAGACAACGTCGGTATCGGTATGTCGTGCTCACGTGTCATGATCCCTGCCATGAGCTCTAATTGTCGCGGTCTGCGGATCGAACTCAGAGTGTAACGGTGTCTAGTATCACCGGTACGTCCGACAACGACTCTCGTCCTATTCCGGACCACCCGCCTCCCGCGTACTCCCCCGCCTTAGAGCCCCCGAAAGCTGGGCCCACCACGACCGAGGTATTCCCAAACCGATGTCTATATATAGTTCATTGAACCCCGCCGTACTAGCAACCGCCACAACGCACTTTCTCCTGCAGTAAATGCAGTACAACGTGTCCCTCCGAAGAGTCACTGCAGAAGCACTATGCTGAGTCGCCCGGCGTTCATCCGGCGTGCCGTAGTTGCGGGATGGGGTTCGAAGCTCTGGGTCCATGGGCTACGGTAAGCTTTATGATGATGACTAGATTCTCTTGGACTGAACCATGCTATAGCACAGGGCCGGATGCCCACCTCCACGGGCTTCCACGAGTACGCCAGTCTCCGTGAGTAAAAAATCTGACTGACCATCAATCTCTGAGATTAATCGTGCAATTAGCCGGTAAATGTCCCTATGGACGTCAAGGTAGAACCAGCCTCGGGTTTCCTGGTTTGTATCGCATTTTATATTAGTGGCAGACCACATCATCTTATGGACGTTCCGCAGGCCGTAAACGATGCGGAAAATGTTCCGTGTCCGTCACCGGCGACGCTTCTCGCCGCCAAAATGATGCTGCCGTCGGAGGATGGCTTGAACCTGGATATCGAGTAAGTTGAACGGCTCCGGACATACTGTCACTTTACCGATCGACGCATCCCGCCTTTTACAGCGCATGGGAACCGTCATCACGGACGGCCTCTCCGGTGGTGACTCCCAAGTCAGCCGTCTTCCCAGAGCAGTCGGTGAACGGGTCGAGTTTCCATACTGCAAGGGACTCTACAGTCTTGAGAAGCGACTCCATTGCGGCTGCAGAGCAGGTACGCGCGGGTTGTCCTACCGTTTCCTTCGGCGCTGAACCTTGCATATGTGTAAAGTTTTCAACTGCCTCGTTACACTCCGAGTTTCCAGATCCCACAACGCCGCTGGAGAAATTCGCAGAGCTGTTTAGGAAGAAGTTGGAGGACCGTCGACAGCGAGCCATGACCTCCGAGACGAAGAAGCCCTCGTTCCATTGCCGGTCGTGTCTCAGGGATCCTTGCGCCGATCCCGTGGCGACTACATGTGGCCACATCTTCTGTCATAGGTGGGCTTTAATGTATCGTGTGGATTCCACAAGTCGTTGATCTGAGACCTATGCCGTCTTCGCTAGTTGTATCCTGACCGACTTGGCGACAAGTGGATGTTGCCCGGTTTGTCAGCGATCATTGTTGATCAGGTTACATGTAGATGACACATTTGATGAGCTTTGATGCCCTGAAGGCCCGCGATCGCGACGTTTCCCTTGTATAGAGGGCCACTGGCAATAAATATTATGGTTTGACTCGAATATTCTCCTTCTCGGGGACTGCCGAAGATGAAGCGCGTGCATCGCCACGGTTCAACGTGCCAGTCCGAGCAACTTGCCCTTCGAACCGCCAAGTTCTCCTACCTTTAAGTTGACTTCCTTCCGGCATTCTTTGTTTTCGGCGCAGTCGGATACTACTGTAACCTCCAATCAAGCACTTCCTCCTGAGAAGGCACTGCCTTCACTAAATTGTGTCGCGCCTAGCTTTAAGCCGCGTTGGCGCCCGGGGGTATGTCATATGGTGCGCCTCGTTGTGGGTGCGAGGTGGAACTGACCCACCTCAACACATCAGCATATCATCTGCAGCATTGACGTTGCAGCCGTGCTCACGGACTCGGACCCCTTCTTAAGTCTTAAGCAGCATCCACCACCTCGGCAACTGTAATTGCTTCTTCCCCCACACTCCCTTCCACGATGGGCGTCGGAGTCAGGTGTTTTCAATGTAAAGAGAAGGTCCAAGGTTGGGGGACGGGTCGTCAACACGCGGATGCTACGGGGCATACCTGGCAACCGGGCTATTACTGCACCGACTGCAAGAAGACGTTCTCGTCCCATAAAGAGTGCAAGAAGCATATCAAGGAGGCGGGAGTGCATAGCACTGGGAAAGCCCCCGCCACGTCGACGGTGCGACCCACGCCGTCTGCTCCTGGTACGTCTTCGGCAGGAATATCTGTTCAGCCTCCTCCGATTCGGATGTTGGGCACATGCGTTCTAGTAGGAGGTCCCCGAGGTGCATCGGTTGGAGGGACGGACGTGTCATCTTCTGGGGCATCGGAGATCGGGACCAACGTATGTCTATGTCACCGCTCGACTTCGCTAGAGGTTGACCCGATATCACAGGCCAAGAGTGGAGGTTTTCCTTCCTCCTGCACGATCTGCGGATTGGCCTTCTCGTCACAGGAATCGCTGGAAGAGGTGAGTTCGACGTAGTAGCACTAGCCTGGCTGCGAAACACTTCGTTATTGACTTGTCTCTGCGGCCCCCTACGCAGCACTTCGTCCGGACGCTCACCTGCGTGAAGTGCAGCATCCACTTCTACGAATTCGTCAAGTTGCAGGATCACTACCGCAAGTCGGGCGTGCACCCTGTCTGCCGCGAATGCGGTTCAGGCTTCGCAGGGGTTCCAGAATGGGCGACAGTGAGTCGATTTCTGCCACTTCGCATGTCAGTGAAGGCCCATAGCGATAACTTCAACGTCAATTAGCACAGAGCACGATGTCCGCCACCCCGTGAGGCTGACTCCCAAACGGCGCAAAGCCCAGATGTACCGCGACCGAGGACAGAGAGCATCTCCATTGCGTCCAGCTCTTTCGAGTCGCGTGAGGATGTGATGTCGCACGACGGCACGGCTCTGGAAGTGTCCGAGGTCTCCTCCTTGACTGTCAACAGTCCTCTTTTGAACCCAGACATGACGGAGCAGCATCGCGAAACAAGGTACGTCTGGACGTTTTTCCATAGGTTCTCTTGGATTTACCACATCCTCCTCCAGCGATCCTGGCATATCCGATTCCGGTAGTATCGGTGCACCCGATGCCTGTCTCAAAACTCCTCCGGAAGCCCGAGGTCCTGATACTGATATTCCTGTTCCTCAAGACGAACGTGCTCTCCCGAAAGTAGACAAGGCATGTAACCTTCGATCACGTCGCACGCACAAGCCTGCTTGCTTACCGTCCGCCGTTACATCAGGGGAAAGCCAAACCGTTAGCGTCCTCAAGCAACGACGTGCATGACCGTACCCACATGACACCCGATGCACCACCACCGGTGGCACAAGCGAAACCGCTGCCGTCCTTCTCCCTCCATTGCCGGTCGTGCCTGGCCGACCCCTGCGTCGAGCCCGTCGCGACGTTGTGCGGGCACATCTTCTGCCACAGGTACGCACACCTGAAATTGATATCCTTGCTCCAACCCCTGCCTAGCAAGTTACCTGATGCTGATTCCCACTCTCTGGCTATGTCTATGTAGCTGTATCGTGCGAGAGTTGGCCACGAAGATGTATTGCCCGGTTTGTCAGAGACCGTTCCTTGTGCGTTTGCACCTCGGAGCGCACGCGTAACCACTAGCACGCATCGGGCCCGAAACGGATGCACATATGTTTGGAGATCAAGTCGACACGTAGCAGAGTGTAGGGCATCCGCAGAGCACGAGCACGTCAGCCACTGATCATGGGCAGCCCAATTCCTCCCTGAACACATCGCCGACACATGGGGCTATCCTCTTGATAGGCTGCTCTCGCCTTGCGTGGTTGGCATGTTTACATTGTACACAAGCCGTTTTGAACAAATAATATAAACGTAGCGATACTGTATATTACAGCAGAATTCACCAGAACCACTCCACGTTCTACCTCCGAAGCGTCCAACGCCGAAAGTGCTCAAAGGAGGCGACGGCGACGACGTGCGAGCAATGACGGAAGCCGGCGAAGCCCTGAGTCATCTGACAGGTAGTAATCGTTCTCCGGATCGAACGCTCTGGCGTTAGGGCCCGTCGGAGGCAGGGGAGGATCCTGAACAGGCGACGAGAACGGCGAAAAATTCGGCTGGCAGACCGTACCTGGGGGTGGCAGCGTCCCGTCCGCGAAGTACCTGCGCGTCGCTTCGATGGTGCAGTTCGACGGAATCAGTGCGGTAGTGTGCTATGGCGAGGTGGTGGGTTTAATTAGCATCGTCCGAGATGCCACCCAGTGGAGAAGTCTGCTCACCCCAGGGCTGTCCAGTACTAGGAGCGCGGACGAGTTGGGGAAGTACGAGTGGACCAGCTCGCCGTTCACCAAGGGCGTGATAGGGTCAGCCTGCCGATCGGAACGTGAGTGACGAAGAAGGAGAGGTAGCGGATGGCTCACAGTGTTGCTGATGATCAATATCGGGTTCTTCGGCGTCCTGTTCCACGGCCCGGCGTACCTCTCGGGTGGAGTGAATGGCCAGTACTGGCAACCAGAATCGGGCTCAGTGATGAGAGCCGAGAAATAGAAACGAGAAACGTTCTGCAACGCTTCGAGACCGGCGTCGACGACGGTCTCCGGTGCCAGCGGCGCGAACGGCTTCTCGTCGTTGCACGAAACGGCAGAACGTTGGAGGTCGGGATCGCTGACGACTTTGAAGCTGATCGCGTTTAGCAACAAAGTGGCCTGGCCTTGCATGGCTGCGTCGAGAACTGTGGCAGCGAAGCTCCAGGTCTCTGGTTGCTCCAAACTGCGCATTAGAAAAACTGGGGCGAACGAAAAGGATCATATGAGTAAACCTGTAGGCAGATCGACGAGGGTAAGGAAGGGCATACTCCGCGCGCGGCCGTTTGTCAAAATACCCGGGGATGTCGCGTTGGAGACAGCGAAGGGATCGTTATAAAGGTCATCGATGAACCCTTCGACGCGGCGGTAAATATCCATCGGATTCTCGTCCTCCTGCTTGGCCAAGGCACACAAGAACGGTCCGGCCTTATGCGAAATGTGATGAGCTGAGCTATAAAACGCTCACCATTGGATACACAACGCACCTTGGCGCATTCTTCGAAAAAGATGCGATAGGCCGCTTCGGTCGAGTTGACCCAGGTTCGAACCTGAACATACGGGGGCTCGTCTGCGGACAAATCATGAGGGCAGGGATCGAAGGAGACAAATCGCTTGAGGACTCACTTGCCCACGCTTTCGCATCTGCAACGCCGTCGATGGCGACGCGTCCGACACGGTGCGGAAACCTGGGAAATTGTCAATGTACGGCATGATCCAATCTTGACCTTATAGTGCGCACATATTCACGAGGTACTGTCCCATGATTGTGCCATACGACCAGCCATAAAAGTTGCTATAAACGAGTCCGCGTTAGCACCTCAAAGCAGACAATGAGCGGGGTTATCGTACATCAAGGAGTTCTTGCCCTCGAGCGCGGTGGTGATGAAGTCGAGGTCCCGAACGACGCTGGTGGTGCCCATGTATCGAAGCGAGTCTCCCTGCACCTGGGCGCAAGCTTCGAACTGCGTCCGATACAATGCATTCGCATCCCTCTGCGTCTCTATGAGGTGGTAACGGTTACTTGGATCGGTGAGATTGGGCGAGACATCATAACCCCGATCGAGAACCGTGTTTGCAACGAACGCCTCGCGGGTGCCACCACCCGGGAAGCACTGCACCATCGGCCTGCACAACGATGTTCGTGAGCGATAAAGAAAGAGGCAGTGAAGATCCACGTACTCGGATAACCCGATGCCACGAGGATCGAAACCAATGATGTCCCACTCTTCACCGACCTGAGCTCTTGTCAGTCTCTTTCCATTATGAGTGGGACGAACAATGCGTACAAGTTCTTGCAATGACTGTCCCTGAACCGTCGCCAAACTCACACCATCCCCTCCTGGGCCACCGGGGTTGAAGAAGATAGAGCCCTTCCGGTTAGGGCTGGTGGCGTTGTATCGCCCGAGGGCAATCTTGGCAACGCCCGCGGTCTGATTGTGATAGTCCAACGGAACACTACACGAAACATTGTTAACGACTCGGATTGTCCCTCTAGAACCTCTGAACACTCACAGAGCATAACCGCACTCCGCTCCCGGGACGGCAAGAGGGGTCGTACAATTAGCCCACACCACATCGCCAACGTTCCCTAGCAGAGCTAAGCCTGTCCTTTCCATGAACGAGCACGGAGATGTAGTGTCTGCGTCGATAGCGAGTCGATTGAAGGTATGGAAAGCGGAACTCACAAGGCAGCCTGCCGGTTGGCATTTATACATCGGCGGGCCCATAGTCCTACTTTGCGTCCAAGCCCACTACATCACCTCTTGTTTCCGCGAAGAAGTTTGAACGCCTCCAGAACGGCATCGCGGAAGCTTTTGGAGCGTCGACGGAAGTATCGATCACATCCGCCATACCGTGTCCTCGCTCATCTCCTGTTACACCATGCGTTGCATTTTATCAAGACCCGCTGAGTGCACTTGGGCAGAGTACGAAGACACTTGGAATAACCCCTATAGTGCCCTGTGCGAGTAGCCATGGCGAGCCTGCATTTGAACAGCCGGTTCAAGTTGGTCTTGGTCTTCAGATTGGAGTTGAAGCCAAGCTTTTCGGCTGCTTTTAGGCAAGAGCCTTCCAGAAGTATCCATTACCCAGTTAACCAATGCCAGCCATCTTGTGTGATAGAGCGACAATGCAAGACTGCTCGTCAGGATCGAGGCGCGAGCTGTGTAGTTTCATTAGGCCCTTGGCAATCAGGGAGGTCGTTGGGAAGATTATACGAACTCGTTCTCCCTCTCATGCTTCGCCAGCTCATCCTTAACCTCGATTACAACACGTTCGTAAGCAATCAGCCATTCCCGATGCGAGACGTTCCCTTCTCCACCTGCATCGGCCATATATCCACAGACAACTTGTCGGTCAGGGACAAACAACGGTCGCAACAAATGGAACTAACGACATCCTCACCTAAACCAGACCAGAACACGCGGTTCCACATGCGATATGCCAACCTCGACCGAAGATAGGAAGGACTAGTCAAGGCGCTCCAATCGCTCTTCTTTAGGGGGCAGAAGTCCTGCAGCGCGGCGGAGGTGTTCTGTTGTGAGGCGAACGTTCGTGCGGACTCCCTTAAGAGTAATTCCACATTCGCGCGCCTAGAAATAAGAAACTCGACGCATTCCGATATAGGGGTCTGGCGATCCAAGCAGTCAGCGGACGATGTGGGCGGCTGGGAGCTGTAAAACCGTGACTCACCTACTTCTACTCTGTGGAACCAAGGTGTACAGTCGGGTATCTATGGATACATGGCTCACGTTCTTACGTGTACAACATTCACCTTCACGTATTGCTATTCGTACCGTATTGGTCTAGGATATAGCTGACGAACTTGACCCATTGTCTGTCCAACATGCCGAACGCACGCTCCTTCTCCGAATCTTCGAGGCTTGAATACTGTAAATGCCGACATCAGACGATGCGTGTAAGCAGGCGATCAGACATTGCGCGTGTCCTCAAAACCGAAGACGAGACTGACTCTTATGCTGTCCCATACGAGTTCGCGGAGGGTTGCGAGGCCGTTCACCTCGCTTGCGACAAAGACCTGGAAGAAGTCAAATGAAAGACCCATGTTCCCGAACGTCGCAGGGTCATCCGAGCACAAAGCGACGTGCACACCGTGGTTCAGGACAGCTGGCAAAGGGTGCATCGGCATGGACCCGGTGAGACGCTGTAAGCGAACGTTAACGTTACACAGGACCCTGGTCTATCCGAACGAGAATGTACCAAAATTTCGTTCCTGCCCACAGAAAGAAATCTAGTCAATACGAGGGACAGCGCGATAATGGACCTGGCTTACGAAATGGGACACATCTCAATGCAAATACCCCTCTCCCGGCAGACCTCCATGACCTTCGGATGCTTGATGATAGAAAATCTGCGCACAGTCGATGCTGAGCGTCGACTAAAAGAAGGTACCGAGATCACCGTAGCCTCCTCACCCGTGCCCGATCCGCTTAGTCCCGAGCAAGATTGCGTCGTACAAGTTCATATCCGCCTTGGTCCCATCTCCAAGAGTCTCTCCAGCGTGAAATATGAACGGGATGTCGACGCCCAGCTCCCTCTGCCTCTCCTTGAAGCGCATGAAGGGCTCGATGTAGTCGATGAGTGGCTTGAGCGAGTCCTCATGACCGACCAAATCAAACCCAGCAAGTAGATGTGGGAATTCTTGCTTCAGTGCGAGACAGTCTTCGAGGTACCAGTCAAGATCCTCGAGCGTGAGCTCGCGCAAGGTCGAGTATATGATCTTTGAGCCGATGAAGTTGTCTGCGCGGCCCTGGGAGGTGAGATGGGCCCTGACTTCTTTAAGGACGCGGTCATAGATCTGAAACCAGACACGGTGGGGAACATTCTCTTCGCCGTCCTCGCCAACCATGACCCTGTCGTAACGTACGAGCTTTTTAGTCAGTGAGCGGAGCGTAGGCGAGAACGAAGCGTACTTGTGCCAAAACAAGATGCGCGGCTCGACGTAGGAAATGCCGTCTTCGACAGAGGACAAAAGGAATTCGCGAATATATTCCGTGTAGATGGGCACGAAACGAAAGAGACCCTGAATCATCATGAGTTCATTCAGCACAAGCGTTTTAGGTCGAAGAATAGGATTCACTCGCATCGGAGACCGCGAACGTGCTCTCAAACTTGCGCCATATCTATGGGGAGTCAAAATTGATATTCGACAACTGACACAGTCTATGCGGAGGAGAAAAGGCAAGACATACGCGGTCGGTCGTATTGTGAGTTCCGTACGCTTCAGAGGGATCGATGGTGAGGCTGCCAATCACCCAACGGTCGAATCCGACAGGTCCGCCCAAAGCCTCACGAAAGTTGTTTCGCGCGTTTTGGATGGGAACCCAGGAACCGCTGACATACTCTGCGTCCGTGAGGCTCGTGGCCTCCGTCCACTCCGCAATGGGAAGGGCACGAAACTCCGGCAGCGCCGTCTTCAGACCTCCGAGAGCCAGTGGGCCGGAGACACGGGCATGTATAGCAGGTTGGGCAAGCGCGAGCCGGAGGAGCACGTCGGCACGGACGGTCGCATCGAGGTGCGCGTGGAGGAGACCGCCTTTGGGCATCTTGAGCATGCATATATGCTGTCATTCCAGCTTCTATAGACCTTTGGTGGGACACACCTTACTCAAAATGTCGTACACCTTCGTATTCAAGATGGTTTTGCGAGCTAAGGGAAGTGGGCTCGGTATATGCACAGAGCCAGAGCGTCGTTTGGACTCACCTGTCAGGAACTCCATCCCGGGGAACATCTGCTTGGATCCATAGCCCTCTACGTTGTTCTCCTGATCCCACACGGCCTTGGCTTCTATTTCACGGATGCCCTTTAGGATCTCGTCGGCTCTGCGCTCGTCTAAAGAGAGTGTCCTTGCGGTAGCATGATCTGGTCTCAGAGCCCTATCTTGCTGGATGAACTCTTCGCGTTTCCTGAGGTACTCCTCCATCCTCGCTGCCGTCACAAGCTAAGATGAAGGAGGTCGATAAGAAAGAAGGGGGAGTCATTGAGCTGCAGGGACGACGTCGTCGGTTGCGGAGTCGTGCGCGGGACAATTATTCTCCCATTTTCGATCGCGTAGGCGCCGGCGAACTCAGCGCGTTGTTTATGGGCCAAACAAAGGCGTGCTCACCTACATAGCAGCCGCCACCATGACCGATATCTCAGACGACGACCTCGGTATGTATTCCCCCTCTCGCGCGCCGCCGAGGACATCTGAATATAAATGAAGGAGCGCACATCGCATAGCGGACAACTATGGCCCAACCACCCCCGCACCCCCCAAGACCAAGGCAGCAGGACGTGCGCGCGGGGTCGGTGGCAAACCCGTTGCAGGTCCCTCTACGAAGCCGCCATCCAAGGCTGCGTCGAAGAAGGCGGCGAGCAAGCCTTCGAATACCATCGAGCTGGACGATGACGAGTCGGAGGATGCTGTGGTTGTGGAGGAGACGAAGAAGCGGAGGAGAGGAAGCGAAGATGAGGCGCAAGCAGAAGTCGTAGCCATGTCCGGACCTGCGAAGGGCACGTCGAAGAAGGCTCCTGCGCGTGCCGGATCTGCCATGAACGGTGCGTCGAAACCGAACGGTACAGGGAAAGGAAAGGCAAGGGCAGACCCTCCGGTGGTGAACGGCGACGCGATGGAGGTCGACGAAGACGGTGCGATTGAGTTGGATGAAGATCCTCCCGACCAAACCGCGCAACGTGGTGCCCCTCGAGGAGGCAAACAACCGCCACCAAAGGGTAAGAACACGACGTCCGCCGCCGCCGCCGCTCGCCAAGCACGGGAGAACCAGCGACTGCGCCGTGAAAATGAGAGACTGCAGGTGCAAATCGAAGAAATGCGGGAAAATATCCAGCAGGTAAGCGGTCCATTTAATGCTGTGTAGATGGTGTACCAACGGCATTTTCGAAGAGGGAGAAGCACAATGACAGAACGAAGGAGCTGTTTGAGGACTTGAGTCAGCTGCGGACGACGGGTTCGGAGGAAATCTCAAACGATATTCAAACGCGGCGCAACGAAGAGATCCAACGTGAGTTGTGGTCTTTGTCTTTCTGTATATCGGTCTTGACCTGTTGTGCCACAGGGTCTGAGAGCCTCGTCCAGGAACTCACCAAGCAACTATCAAAACAGTCACCGTCAACCTCGAACCAATCCTGGACGTTGCACTTCCTCACCCGAGAAGCCGCCGAAGATGAACAGCGCGCGCTGCGAGAAGAGATCGCTCGCCTAAAGGATACCATCAAGCAGCACAACGCGGTTGTGGCTGCCAAGGACCATCAGATCGCGGAGCTCAGGCAGGAAGGTACGTCGTCCTCGTTGGTGTCTCGCGCACACCGTCGGACGATGAATACCCTTGTAGTGGAGCTCACGAAGAAGGATCTGAACGCCGAGATTGAGCGATCGAAACAGCTCGCCTCCCGCGGGACGTCTGCGCCCTCGGCGGTAACGCTCAATGGTCCCAAGGCGGTTCGAGGCGAGGCTTCGAACCTGCCCGTGATCAAGCTTTACGAGGACATGACAAACGTGCTCGTCACAAAATCCACCAAGGAGCCGTCCGCGGACTTGCCCGGCGTCGACGAGGACGTCATCTCCTGTGTGTACTCCTACAACAACCCGGAGGAGGACGTCAACTTCTGTGCGTGCTCATCCCTGTCCGTATCTTCCCTTACGACTCTCACCTTCCCTCTGCAGCGCTCGAGTTTATCCTGAGAAACCAGTTTGACCGTCCGGAGAGTACCCCGGGCAAGGAGGTGTTGCCGAAGGAGAAGCTCATCGAGCGAGTCAAGTACATCCCGAAGAGTCTCGAGAGGGAAAGGCAAGAGCTCGTCGAGCGCCTTAACTTTTTCAAGGATCCGTTCATGTTCTCGCGCGACCAGCTGCCTGTCTTCATCAAGACGCTCACCGACACCGTCGCAGGGCTTTTCGAGGCAGACGAGGACGACGGACCGGGCGGGGAGGACGAGCCGATCGTAATCGAGTAGGGTGCGTGGCGTGTCGATCTGAGGTTGGACCTTCTTGTTTAAGGTTTCTTGCTTTTGTCTGTACTACCTCGGGCAGTGGCGATATCAATCCCGTGATTTGAGGCGTCGTGAAGGCACTACTTTCGTTCGCAGTCGGTTGTCGAAAGGCTGCGGCTTGATGACGCTTTTCATGGCCGTGTTCATCATCCACCCGAACATAACACTGAAGCAATGGAGCGATAGTCCACATCTGTTCCAGTACCCGAAGCGGTTTCGTGAGCGCTAGCTCTGCCAACCAATATCCTAGTATGCTTGGCGCCGCATTGTCACCGCCCCCCTAGAGAGTCTTGTCGGTCGTGTAGGGTACGTCGTAGTGTATATCCTGCACTCTGCAACGATATCTGGTCCGTGTGTCATTCAACACACCTCTGATAGAAGCGTAGGTCCCCTAATACTACTTGACTGGCCACGACCTCATTACGAGAACGGCGCGACGAATCGTCGGCACTCCCCATCTCAGGCAGGGCTGCCGCCTGGGCTTCCTCGAGACCCTACACATAGACGTCTTTCGGCGCGAACGTGATCATCACGGCATCGACGGTACCCTCCTTTCTGTTCTCTGTCCCGCTCTCTTCGGTCCTCCGCTGGGTTAGGGCATGGTAGTGCTGACCATAGAACGCACGGCGCCTTGATGCAATCGTTCACAGGGACGGTCGCTCGTGAGCAATCCCACCGACTTCCCAGACCCCGTCGAGTTTGCGAGCGGCGGCCGCGCAAAGGTCGTGCTCGAACCGATCGTGAAGGCCTTGATAATCGTGTCCGAGAGTGAGTGCGTCCTGTCCGTTCGGTTCATTGAAAACACCAAACCCCTTGTGCAGACGTGATTTGCCGGCCCTCTATCACAGAACCTCGTACCACACTGTTGATGAACTGTTGTATAGCACACGCAAAACATCGGATCAAGGGATTGGAGGCGAAGTGGAAGAACGCGGGGAAGGAGAACGTCCTGTCCGTATGGCGGACCCCGGGCCGAAGCAAGCCCCTTCTGCTGAAGGTGCGCTGCGGAGCAAGCGCCAGAGCAAGGAGCTTGCTCCGAACCTACGAAACAGCCGCGAGATAATACGTCAGCACTTCGCTCTGGAATCGGAGCCCGAATTCAATGAGGAGCAAACACACTTATATGAAAGATCTTGCAACCACCACCACCACCACTCACTCCCTCTTGTCTCATGCCGTCCCTGGACATCTACAAAGTGCCTCGGCAGTCGGTCAACGTCGATCATCTCGCACAAGAGGCTGCACGATACATGCAAATTGTCGACGAGGAGGCCGAGTACCTCCGCCTTGATCCCGCTCGTCGCGACAGGGCTCTCGCCGAGGTCAAGACATGGCCCGGAGTGGGACAGGAACTCCTTGTCGCGACCTGCGACGACCCTGACAAGTACCTTGCTAGTGCCAACGCTGAACTTGAGAGGCGGACGCCTCCACAGTCGTTCGAACAGTAAGCAAGCCCCTGTCACCGCTCACGAGCTGTCCTCTCAATTACTGATCCGGTGACTGACTGCAGCCGCGCCATCCGCTTCCTTGTCGCCCAAGCTGTTTGTGGGATCTTCAACCTATACAAGATCTTTTATGCGCTGCAAGATCATCGGGACCTGTATGAAGAAGTCCACAAACGGCAGATGCAAATGTGAGATTGCTTCCTCTTACGTATGTTGTGCGTGTTCTGAGCAACGCCATCAATCACCTACTAGCTTGTACATATGGCGCCAGATGGTCATGGCTGAGCTCTTCCCGGACCGAGTCAAGCCCACGCCGTCGACTCTGCCCGCCGCTCGAGCAACCCTCCCTACTCTTTCTCCCCGCCCTTCTGGCTCCTCTCTTGAGCGCGTGTCGAAGAACCAGGCGGCCCGCTTCCTCGAAAACCCTCATACTTTCATCGGCAAGTTATTCGATTACTCTCCACCGGGACCGGAGAAAGGCGGCTTGTGGGAGGTTGTCTCGTATACCGTAGGCAAGCTTGAGTGCGGTGACGGACCGGTGGACCAGTACTACATATTGGAAGAAGGGTTTCCCGACTGCCCTATGCCAGTGGGCGAACGGCACTTCCATTACCGCCTCAAGTACTCCAAATTGGTCGTAGGCGACCCGTCCCCCACCACCCCCCGCGACCTCAAGAGACGTCACTGACCATCTAGTCGTGCATGTTTTATAGAGTCGGAGCACATATTGTCAGTGCGATAGCATTCATCCCCCATTTTACATCAATCAAAATACACCAGTACGTCTCGTCAGAAAGCGTATATTTCAAACGCGTTTGGCTTGTATCTCTCTCCTGAACAAGCTTCCCCGTCCTCCGGGCTTCGTTGCACATGACTGTAGTTGAGCTGTTGACATCAATGCCAACAATACATCCACATCCGTCATATCGGCATTGCGCATTGTACTCTTCATGGCACCTTCAAGTGGGTCCGAGTCATCAGTTAGCACAAGGAAACGTGACAAGGTATCAAAGTGGAGACATACATATTGAATGGGTAGTAGGGAGTGATACGTAATGGATGGGGTTCTTTGGGTTGAAGAAGGTGGGGCTATGGTATTTATACAAGAGCGACTCGTTTGTTGGTACCTTGGAGCTTAACACTTCGAAGCCAGCTGCCAAGGACACCATCGATAACCTTGTTACGTGGAGTGCCGACTCCCCGGACCTTCTGCCGGGCTTGTAGACGACCGACGAAGACTCACGGTACGCCTTCAGCTATTGCATGGTTGCTCGACTGACTCGGGTGCCTCTCCCTTTCGGCGTGCACTGATCTCGAGTCCTTCCAATCCAGGCCTTTTTTCGATATATCAAACCACAGAATCATGCGCACGACAATTGGATATCTCAAATATTCTCAGGCAGAGTCACAACAATCCAAAGCAGTTACTCTGATATTCTCGATAAAAGAAAAGTGGCCGAAGAAAGGATGCAAGAGGTACGTTGGTCCCCACGCGATGCTTTCTTGGACAAAACTCGTTGACTCGCTGTGAAGGGGTCTTGCCTCTTCAAGGACCCTCGGCTTCTAGTTCTCTTCGCCGTAATTTTCCACCCTCATTTGACGATAAATACGATTAGCAGCCGCAATAATGACACTGATGACTCGTCCACTGCATTTCACAACTCAAATGGACGCGGAGACACGAACAGATACACAAATCTCCCGCAGGGTGAGATCGGATGTCTGTTGGAAGACGGGCTATGCAGCAGCCGCGATCCCAGACAGCTGACCACTCGAATTCTCATGGAGAAGTCAGAACCCCTGGTAAGAATATTCTCGTATTGATACGGGATCCTGTTGAGCGGCGTGGAAGGGCCCTTGGTGTTCCAAGCTGTCCAAACAGTTAGGTCCCTTGAACATGTTCGACTGGTCACCTGTTCAGCGAGGTAGACTGGGAGCGTCCTGTAAGCGCCACAATTGCTGCCGCAACGGTGTAAAGTATACATTGCAACTTCATGCCTTGAAAGCTGACCAAGGAATATAAGTTGAGGTGTGCTAATTAGTACCCGAAACGCACGGCGTACTAAAGGCTAGAACTCGAACTGAGCTGGGAGTGGGTACCGACTGGTAGCCGGTAAAATATATACATCAAGAGCTGTGCCGTGCATTATATGTATCGCTGGGATGTCCAGAGGTAAAGCATACGGGAGCGCAGCTGGCCAGGTGAGCGCAAGAGAGGCGTAAACTAGGAAGCGCTGGTAGTGGTGCCACGTGAAAATGAAAATGGAATTGATTTCGGAGTGACTCGATCTCGCTGATCTCGATGATTGTTCTGTACACCAGTCTTGCTCTCATCCACTCCTTGTCTCCTTCGCATCTATACGTCCCACGAAAAGCTTCAGACGGAGACCGGGTCCCGTCACAACACACCGCAGCATCATGGCGCCGGAAGTCACTACCATACCCGGCCATAGAGCCGTAGAAACTCTTGTGGCCAAGCTTCGCAGGCGGTGAGCAGCCTGTACGCGCGATTCCTTCGACGGCACACTCACAAGACATCCCGCATACTTATCAGACAAATCGTGGGCTCTCGTCAGGCCGCTTTAGAGACCGTCCTCGTCCTCAGACAGGTCGTGTCGAAGGCACGCTTCTCGAACATCCAGCAGCTCATCGCCGTCATCCGTGAAGCAGGTCGGAGACTAGTCGAGGCACAACCCAAGGGTAAGTCGTGCTCTTTACTGCGTTGCGCCCCGCAAGGCACCTGGATCCATCTATCGTACCCCTGCCAAACCTCGACGCCAAGCTGAACCCGCTCGCTTGACTCACAGAGCATACCGTTGGGAACACCGTCCGACGCGTCCTGCACAACATTCGCGAGGAGTACAACTCTGCTACGAAAGGATCCGCCACCGCCACTTCGCGCAACGTCTACTCCATCAGCAAATTTGTCCTCCAGGGACAGCCTCGCAAGCATACAGTCGGACCACCCAAATCCGAGGCCACCGCGACCCTGAAGGAGGACGACCCCGATGACCCGGACTCGTTTGCCCGCGGCCTCAAGCCGGTCCTCATGGAGGCAATCCAAGACGTCCTTGACGAGCTCGAGACCGTGTACGACAACGTATCCAAAACCGCGAAAGACCACATCCATTCTGAGTACGCACTCCATTCATGTCACGTACTCGCCCTACGGTACTGACATCGCTGCACACATCCAGCGAGATCATCCTCACGATCGGGCACTCCAAGACCGTCGAGGCCTTCCTCAAGTCCGCCGGCCACTCTCGCAACTACACCGTCATCGTTGCCGAGACCGCGCCCTCGTACAGCGGGCACGACATGGCGCGCGCATTATCCGCCGCGGGCATCTCGACCTTCCTCGTCCCGGACTCGTCCATCTACGCGATCATGTCCCGCGTGAACAAGGTCATCCTCGGGGCGCACGCCATCCTCGCCAACGGGGGCCTCGTCGCCATCACGGGCTCCCTCCTCGCCGCAACGGCCGCGCGAGCGCATTCGACGCCAGTCGTCGTCTGCGCCGGGCAGTTCAAGCTCACACCGCTGTGGAACTTGTACCACGACTACGGCGCGCTGGACTTTGCAGACCCGAGCAGCGTGCTCGGCTTCGAGGAGGGGAAGCTCGTTGAGCACGTGGACGTCGTGAACCCGTACTACGACTACGTCGGCCCGGAGCTGGTGGACGTATTCATCACCAATGAGTACGTCTAGATGCTGATCTTCTGCCTGTCGTCGATCGGGGTTTTTCTTGACTGATGGCCGGTTTCTTTTTGTGCTTGCAAACAGCGGTGACCACCCTCCCTCCTCTGTCTATCGGTGAGTGTTCCCACCTCTCCTTCAAATCTAACAGTGCCGCGCACGCTCTTGAGCTTGGACCCACGCTGATCGCGATCCTCTCCCGCGCAGGCTGATCAAGGAGACGTACGACGACGAAGACCACGAGCTATAGCCTCCGGCGCAGCTCGATGCTCTGCTCCCCACGCTCCGTTCCCGCATGTGCCCACGTCCATCTCCATCGCCACGTACAGTATCCGCCAGCATACCTGCCATGATACCTCATCCAACTCTAACTTTGCGCGGATCGTCCGGGCTTCCGCCGACGTGTCGACTCGCCTTCTGAATCACCGGCCATCGTTGTTGCCTCCGACTCTGCAACGCACCTCTGCTCCCACTCGTGTCTCGTCGTCCGCCTCATCGCACCGAACAAACACATCCTTCGACGTGCCTTGTTCCCCGAGAGTCCCCGCCTCTTGCACACGCTCCTGTCGTCGATCCGCGAAGCTCAAGCTCATCACAGCCCTCGAGCCTCGCGCACAACGCGCCCCGAGCGAAGGACAAGGGGTGGGAACCCCGATGCGACCCTGCCTGAAGCTTCATCGACTGCCACTCCCCCACCGCCAATAGTTGATCAGGGCACAGGGTCCTGGCAGCTTCCTCGCGCAGCGCGCTTCGCATCTAACCTTCGTCCGGGCCTGCTTGGTCATGCAGGCGACGGTGGGGCGGTGCAAAAGAACTGGGCTTACGTTTGTGGACGCGTGCCGTGATGGCATATGCATATGGGCGTCGTCCGCCCCTTCAAGCTTCAACCCTATGTAGGGCGGCGAGCGCTGGAGTTCCGGAATCTGTGGCCGCCGCTGCGTGGACCGTCGTCAGCAACGTGATGATTGGTCATCTACGGGATGGCCACGGAGGTGGTGCAGGCGGCGCCGGGGACCTCGGAGGCGAACTTGGGGACGTCGGTCGAATTTCCTCTGTCTCCCCCGAGCCGCGTCCCGTCGTCGCGTCACATCCGGTACATGTCGCGAGTCGTGGCGAATATTGTTGCGCCGGCGTGTGCTTTCCCCCGAGTCCGGAAGCATTTGCGTGTGCGCGTGCTCCGCTGCTTTTGTGGCGCTGGACGAGGACTCGTGGGACATTAGACAAGGCATACAGTTAATCATCGGAATGGCAAGACAATGCAAAGCCGGCGCATGTTACGTCCCGGAGATTGATGTAGAGACAGATTCAGTGCTGGCGGCCGAGCACCCGTAACTTGTGACGCGCTGACGGTCGGCCGATGGAGGTCGTGTGAGAGAACAGAGGTCAGAGAGGATACGATGCAACATAGCAGTAGCAGTACTAATACTTGGTACTTCTAGAACGAGTAGCTACGAACGTTCGACATCGAACGACACGAGAGAGAGGGAGACACAGAGCCCGGACGGATTCGCGCATAGATACGCACGCGGTGCGATGATAAGTACGTTGAGGTTGAGGTCGGTCGTGGACGGTGATGTGAGCCGAGTTTGATGGGGCTACCGGCCCAAGGAAGTGGGGGTGGAAGGCGTGGCGAGAAAGCGACAAGTCGGACGATTGTTGTGTTTGAGAGAAGAGGGAGGAGCTTGGGCGAATGTCTCGAGAGGCACTGGCACGGTCACTGTCGCCCCCTGCGCGCTGCCGCCCGCGCCGCCAAGAATCTCTCCTGTTCTGCTCCTCGCGCGCCGGATGTGCCTCGGGGGACCCCGCCTCGTCTCGTCTCTTCTTCTTCACGACCTCCCTTCCCTTCTCTTCCTCTCCTTGAAGCTTCCTTGCTTCCTTGTCCTCCTCATATTCTCCTTCCCTTCCTGCTCGGAAGGCCTATTTCCTTCCACCAGCTCCACGCACGCCGACCAACCGGTGGCCGCCCATCCCCCGCACTGCGCGGTGCCTGCCCGCCGATCAGGATCAACCCTGAGTAGAGGCACGGGCGGACCGAAGGGGCGAATATGGGGGCAAGGCCGGCGGAGCGTTGGGCGGGTTGGGCGGCCGCGAGAGAGGCGGGCGGCTGTGATGATGTTGCATGTGCCGATATGCCGATGCGGAGACGTTGCAAGGCTTGATTGACACGCCGCGGCGGGGACAGGCGGAATGTAGGCGCATATGCCGGAGGTGGGTGTGTGAGAGAGTGAAACGAGCGATGGTATAACTGGACCACAGACGGAGGACAGGCGGAATAAACAATCGACGGAAAGAAGAGAGAGAAGAACGGAAACGTCACACCGAAAAGCAGAAGGGCAAAAAAGCGAGAACGAGAATGTGCAGACGCTGAGCGATGAAAAGGAAGACGGGCGGGGTGGAGAGTGGGAGGGATACAGCTTGAGAGGAAACAGCCTCGGGGAGGTAGGGGTACGTATACGAAGGGAGTGGAATGTACGTGTGCGCGGAAAAGCCTGGAGAGGAGAGCAGACAACAGACAGGATGACCAGACCAGACAAGAGAAACAGACGAGGGATGACTCGAGGGGCGGGGGCGCGCGGCGGTCATTGGATGACGCAGCAGCCCTTGCCTGCGCCCGCTTGGGACTGGTAGGGATCGTCGGCGCGTGGTACGGGACCCCATACTGACGGTACCTGTGGGGCACGGACAGGATCAGCACTAGGACACGGGAGATGCGGGATGGGGGGTGCGGGTGATGGGGATTGTTGCGATTACGCACTAGGGGATCTTTTGTTGTTTTGCAATACCGGATGAGACTGGGAGGCGAGGGGATGAGTAAGCATGGATCGTCGTCGGGTGCGCACTCTATGCGGCGAAGTGGGCTGAGAGGGAAGCGAAGGAACTCACCTGGCACTGGCCTCACTGACCCTTATCCGTGGACGAGCGAGGTCCTCCCTGAGGCGCTGATTGTGCTCCGTGAGGCGACGGAGCTTCAGCTCGGACATAGACTGCTTGTGCGGACGTGTGTTCATCGTTCACGCTGCGCTCGGGGACGGGGAAGGACGGGGAGAGGGTGAGGCAGGGTGCGGCAAGCGCGGAAGGGAGTTTGGGGAGAAGGGGGAGAAAGGGTGGAGACAAAGGGTGGGAAAGCAACCGAAAGCAGTGCGAAGGGGATGCTGGTGGGCGGAAGGGGCTGGCGCTGCTGGTCGGTGAGCGGGTGGGCGGGAGGAGGGCGAGGGAGACTCACAGGCCAGTGGAGGATCAAAGGAGAGATGGCGAGCACTCAGCGCACTGCGGCCAACTCTCAATCTCCCACCGGCCCCGGCCGATCCCACGGGCGCCTCTGATCCCTCCCAAGGTCCCCTCCAATCCACCAGTCGTCTGACAGTTCGCACCTCTCTTCCATGATTTATTGTCGCCCTCTCTTCGACGTCCACCACGCCGCTCTCGCAGCCCCGACTAGTACCTCCAGACACGACGACACTCCCCACAAACTCCCAATTACCGAATTGATCGTGCCCGGCGCTGCCACGTGCGCTGGCCAGGCACGCGCGATCATTGTGCCTTCGCGATCCTCCTCTCCTTTCACCCTTCCCGCCCCCTGCCCGCTCCCCGGCATGAGGGAGGCCATTGAAACCGCACTCTCAGCACTGCGGATATCGCTACTTATAAGGTTCGTCTTTTCAATAAGCTCCGGATAATCGGAAGTGAACAGCATCGAATATCAGCGTCATATCGCCCGGGTGGCTATATACCTACATCCTTGAATGGCAGCTTTGCGATAGAACATTTCGGACTCCTCCGTGCGCATGCCCTGCCCGGCGAAATTCATTTCTAATTCTATCGGAGTGGCTGAAGGTATGTACCGACAGGAGTTTGACGAGGAGGAAGCTTACTAACTGGAGAGATATCCGCATTCGGGTCGAGACGGCGGCGACGGCCGAGATGCATAGGGCGCATAGGGCCTGCAAACGCATTAATATTACATCCCAGGTAAGGTGCGAATCTCATAGCCATTCCATTCGTCGAGTGTTGTCCACCTCCTCGGCCTACTCGGACGAGTTCTATCGCACATTTGCTATTCGCGCCGGGTGCACATGTGAGGTTGGCGCACTATGTTGGGGGTGTGAGGCTTATCAAGCATCCTATTTCCAGTAGAGTGTGGAACGTCACGAAGATACCGTGGACGTTGCACGAGACATTCTGCGACAAACATGCAACGCTTATGCTCACGCAGTGACAAGCTCCACATCGTTTGTTCGAAACCCGTTTGATTAGCTGCGCTCAGACTCTACGGCAGTACATGCGTTCATCCTTAAACATACATAAACAACCTCTCACGACACCTAGATATCCGTGCCGTCTTCAGTGTGCATTGAGCTTGAATAGTAGAATGCGCCTGGGGTGGTCTGCGGCGGTTAACTCCGCTTCCTCGTCCAAGGCCACGGCAAAGTCCTCTTCCTCTGAGTCCACATCCACGAGCTCCGGCATGCTGTCATAGCCATCGTCAACTGGCGATGCTATTGGAGCCGCCCCTGCCCCCGAGTCCGACGAGTCCGGCTCGGAGCGTTCCGCACATCGTACCCAAGTCTGAACGTAATATCCCCATCTCTTCTCCTGGAGTCGCTCCTGCTCGTTCGCCTCGATGAGCCTTCCCAGATGACGCCGTGGGTTCGACAAGCGCGGCCAGAGTCAGAGCCGGTTCGTCTGGTATGGACATGCCTGTCGAGAACTCACCTCGACTGGTCTCCTGCCATCGGCTCCGTCACTGTAGGGTCAAGCTCTTGGGCTACCGGTCCTTCGCTCGGCGTGGTCCTGTTCAAGTTGCCCGATGGACTCGGAGGTCAATGGGTCTGTGCGAAGACCGAGGTTCAAGCAAAACTTACGGGAATGCGACACTATTAGTGAGGAATTCCTCACGGAATTGAGTTCCATGTTCGAGTTGAGCGTTGACGTTCATTGCGGAAGGTGCGATGGGATCCAAGAAGCGGGCAAGAAGCAGATCGAGCGACGTCACGAACTCGTTCCGGAATACAAGGTCAGCACGAGGAGGATGAGAGGCGGCGTCGAGTGGGGAAGCAAACCAAGGATGCCAGACTCCAGGGAGCACCCCGGACCCTTTATACGCCCAAACCCCACTCAGGTTGCGCTTTCCGGGCGAGACGCGTGGTCAATGGCCCATGTACCGGAGCATGCTGCGCCCTCAGGCTTTGTGTCTGAAGTGTTTTTGAACGTCTTTGACCCGTGGCTGTCAAGCGACACCTGTCTACGACGCACAAGCGCAAGATCCTATTGTTACACTGTGACATAGATGACGATACGGTCGGGATGCGTCGGTAATTTGGAACGCAAGTGGGTTGTGATATGTTCAGGTACATCCTTGAACAGCTTTGCGATAGAAGCTTTTGTGCGCACGCTCCATTCCTTCGTCAGACCCCTGTCGGTACCTTCAGTGGACAGCGACAACGCGTAGGGCATGCCCGTACGTCCCGGAAAATTGAGTGAAAAGCTCACACGAATGGATACGTACCTCTCCCTCACGCTGCATGTTCCACAATTGATATCAGTATTCCCGAGTCTTGCTCGAAACCCGTTGGGTTACCTGCGGCCAGATACGGTAGGACATGCGTCCATCCTTACACACCCCAAGACATACTCGAACAAACTCCCACGACACCCAGGATATACGTACATGCCGTCTTCAACGTGCGTTGCTCCCCGACAGCGGCATGCGCCTGGCCCCGTGGTTCACGCGGTGGTCAACCCCGTTTCCTCGTCCGAGTTACATTTCCTCCTCAGAGTCAGCCATCCTGGACCTCGAGGATGCTCTCATAACCATCGTCAACGTCCTCCTCCTCGTCCTCCTCCTCCTCCTCGTCCGAGTCGACGACACCCTCGAGCTCCGGCATGCTGTCATAGCCATCGTCAACCGGCGATGTCGCACGCAACGGCGCCGGGTCGAAGCCACTCGTGGAGCCTGCGAGTCGTATTTCCGCGAAGAGGAATTGGACACCGGCACTCGGGGGAAGTCGCGGCGGCGGATTGACTAGCGGCGCTCTTCAACAGGGCTCAAGAAGAAGGACGACCAGTTTGGATCATCGGCCGGCACTACTGCGCCCGAGTCGCGGCGGGTGCTGCTGCTGCACCTGGTGGCCAACACAGAAAGGACTCTCCCCGTATCGTCTTCCAAAGCCTTGCCGGATGTTCTCGCAGCTCGAGTGAGAGGTCGTCTGTCGGCTCCTGGGCAATGCTGGGGGTGCTGCTGCGAGAACCAGAGTGAAGCGAAGGTCATCTGGCCACGTGCCTGTGGAGAACTCACATCGACTGGTGGTCTACCGCGGGCTTTGAGTCTGCCGCAGGCTCCGCCTCTCGGGCTGTAGGTTCGTCGGTTGGCTTGATCCTGTTGCACATCAAACTGGGAGGTCAACGGGGTCTGTGCGAAGCACGAGACGCTCAATCGAAACTTACTGAGGTCCGACTTCGGGTCCAGGTTGGGTCGTTGACGTTCATGGCAGAATGTTTGCAACGGGGGTGCAAGCTTTAGAAGATGGATCCCCCAACAGAGGTCACGATCTTGTGCTAGAACAAAACGTGCGAAGAAGCCGGGAGGCGTGTAGGGCGTCGAGCGGCGACCTAGGCCTAAGGAACCAACGTTAGGACGGATCCCAAACCAGCACTGCAGGCTGCAGCCCTTTATATACCCCCCGCGCCACCACCAAAGTTGCGTTTTTGCGTCGTGCCACCCGGGCAGGTCCCGTGGTCAGAGGCACATGTATCGATGCATGCTAACTTGACAATCATCTTTGGTCCTGTGCTCGAATTCTAGATGAAACCTCCCAGAGCGCGTCGGAAGATCCTCGAAGGCGGCTTTGTCGAAGGGACACCTCTCTACGAGGTCGGCGTGCGAGATCCCATTGTTCCACATCGATAACGACGCCGGCCTGCGCCGGTGAACATGAACACACGCTCGAAAGCACGCCTGGAGGCGTACATCACGTCTTCACGGAGGGATACAAAGAGCCCTCCAGGCTTCACCGGGAAGAAGAAAGACTCTAGATCGCGGCCGCATTCACCAAGAAGCCATCGGGTAGATTGTCTTCGTGCGGGATTTACAACACGGGCGTCCTCGATCTGATACTTACATGCGCCTAGTCCCTCTTCCTGTCTACGCATCATGCGAGCGCGTCACGCTTTCTCTATTGGCTCTTGCCGGTGTTCTCCAATGGCGAGTTGGAAATGTACCAGTCCAGCTTCTGCTCCCACTTTCCAGGGAGGAGCTGCGAGATCTGCTCGACGTCTTTATCGCCGCGGCCGGATAGGCACTGCATGCGACACGCGACGAGAGAGAAGGGTCTCGTTAGTTCCGTGACGCAAGAAAAGTCGAGGGGACGCACGATGACGATGTTTGCGTCCTTTGGCAGGGTCTTCGCGAGCTGGACGCCTCCCCAGACCGCGTGGGACGACTCAAGGGCTAGGGAAAAAAACAAAGTGATACCTATTTCAGCCGATCCTGCTGGGAAGTGGCGTGGGGAGGTACGTACCGGGGATGATGCCCTCCAGCTGGGTGAGCATCCTGAAGCCGCGAAGAGCCTCCTCGTCGGTGGCGACCGTGTACTCCGCGCGCCCGGTCTCCTTCAGCCAGGCATGCTCGGGTCCGACCCCAGGGTAGTCCAAGCCCGCAGAGATCGAGTGCGTCTCGACAATCTGGCCCGTCGTCGACTGCAGCACGTACGTCCGCACGCCATGAAAGACCCCGGCGTGGCCCTTGCTCAGCGTCGCGCTGTGCTTGTCGCCGTCAATTCCCTCGCCGCCCGCCTCGACCCCGATCAGCCGGACAGCCTTCTCCTCGATAAAGTCGTAGAACGTCCCGATCGCGTTGCTCCCGCCCCCGACGCACGCGACGACCGCCTCTGGCAGCCTGCCCGTCTGTGCCTTCAGCTGGCTCCTGATCTCCTGCCCGATCACCCGCTGGAAGTCGCGCACTATCGTCGGGAACGGGTGCGGCCCGATCGCGGAGCCGATGAGGTAGTGTGTGTTCGCGAGGTTCGTGACCCAGTCCCGGAGCGCCTCGTTGACCGCGTCCTTGAGCGTGCACGAGCCCGAGTGGACGGGGATGACGTCCGCGCCGAGCATGCGGATGCGGAAGACATTGAGCGCCTGCCGCCGGACGTCTTCCGCGCCCATGTAGATGACGCACTGGAGCCCGAAGCGGGCGCATGCGGTCGCCGTCGCGACGCCGTGCTGGCCTGCACCCGTCTCGGCGATGATGCGCGTCTTACCGAGGCGTTTTGCGAGCAGGATCTGCGACGCAACGGGTTAGATTCGGGTTCGATGCACTAATGGCGGAAGAGGAAAGACGTTACCTGGCCGATGGCGTTGTTGATCTTGTGCGAACCGGTATGGTTCCTGAGACCGATGGTCAATGCCGATGCGGATTTGGAAGAGGATTGCCACAAATGGATGCACGTACAGGTCCTCACGCTTGAGCCAGATGGTTGCGCCCCCAGCATGCTCCGTGAGCTTTTCGGCCTTGTACAGATTTGATGGACGGTTCATATATCCGTACAGGCTCTCCCACTCCTTGATGAACTCGGCATCCTTCATCGCAGCTTTGTGTGCCTCCTCGAGCTCGATCAAGCAGTCCCAGAGGGCCTCGGGTACATACTGACCACCAAACTCCCCAAAGCGCGGTGGCAGGACGTTCTTCGACGCCGAATCTGTCGATATGCTCGACTTCAGACTAGGGCGCGAACGAGTAGATGTCGAACGGGAAGTGGACGGAGGTTTTGGGGGTTGGCCTTTGAGGCTGATCTCCGCGCAGTACTCTTCGACCTTCTTCGAAATTTGGTCCTTGGGCGCGGACTTTATGATCGCCGTTAGACGGCTGCCTATGACGACGCCATCTGCACCTGCGTCCGCGACGAGGTCGAAGTGGGCACGGGTTGCAACTCCGAAGCCGACCGCGAGCGGAGCGTCGGTGAAGTCTCGGACTCGCGCGATGAGGTCCGGAAGTGCGCTGTTCATCGTTCCCGTGACTGACGAACCGGTTGTACCCATCTAAGACGTGGCAGAACGGTCAGCAAACACGTAGAAGTACTTCCGAGAAAGTCGGGGCCGACCTTCGAGACGACATAGATGAAGGTATCGGCAATGGAGGCAAGGAACTCAATGCGGCCGAGGGAAGTTGAAGGGGCGATGAGAGGAACGTAGGAAAGGCTTTTTTGGAGATTTAGGAAAGGTTTGAAATGGGTCAAGTGAGAGATCTACTCACTTCGCAGCGCGGCATTTGTCGCGGAAAGCAACGGCCTCTTCGGGTGGAAGATCGACGACGATATATCCATTCGCTCCAGCTTCTACGGCATCCTGGATGGCCTTGTCCTCATCATAGGCGAGTAATGGGTTGTAGTATCCTAAATGAAAAGTGGGTGTGCCTTGAGAAGGTGCAGGCGCCGCGAAGGTAAAGATGACTCACCCATCAAAAGCACTGGTACTGTAAGACCTTTGTTCCGTGCTTCTCTAACCATCCCAAGACATTGGGCGTAGTCGACATTGTTGTTGAGCGCAACCTAAAACCAGGTGTTCAGAGGGAAGTTTGGGAATTGGAAAGTGGGCACGTACGACATTGGTCTCCTGGATTGCAGGACCATCTGCGATCGGATCTGAGAATGGTACGCCAAGCTCTATGATGTCTGCTCCCCCCTCCTGCATAGAAAGCAGGATGGGAACTGTCTCCTCGACTTTGGGATAGCCGGCGGTCACGAAAGTGACAAGGGCAGGATTTGTCTACCCAGGGAATGAGCCAAAGCCATAAACATCGCCTGGAGTCGCTCACCGCCTGGTTCTTTTCCTGGAATACCTTCTTGAGGGCCTCCATGATGGGTAATGGGAGAGGGAGGGCGTGTAGTAGCAGTCAAGAGGGAACACAGTCATATTTATCCAGTACTCAGTAATCGGCTAGATTATACGGTCGAGATCAACTTTTGTAATCTAATCTACGGTAGCAGCGGACACATGATCTCGCGCCCATCATGCCGAGTCGCGCCTGCGCCCCCGTCTCTCCGACCCCGGCCTCCAATAAATTTCAAGGCGACTTTTTGCCTCAGTCCCCTCATCGCCCGGCCACTATGGACGTCTCAAGGTCCTCCGACGAGTCAAAGGTTCTCGTTCTGAACACCGGAGGAACGATCAACATGATATTCAGCCAACAAGGTTATGTCCCCGAACCATACTTCCTCACCGAGACGCTTCACAGCCAGCATCGCTTCCACGACCCCCACGAGGAATCTCTCTTCTCCCACTCCAGCTCGCTCGAGGGCTACCGGCGCTGGAGCGTCAGTGGGAAGGCCAGCCCAACTGGCGCCACCTTCGGTAGCCGCGAGCCATCTCCTGGCGGCGGCGCGTCTCGCGCCCAATCCTACCAGTCGTTCACCTTACCCGTCCGATCATCACGCCCAATAGGTCTCCCGGAACATCTTGCGGCCTCCGCAGACCAGGCTATACCGCGCCAGCCGGTTTGCAAAAAGATATCGGAAGATGTCTACGAGGCTCAGTTGCCGACGCTCGTGATGCCTAGGAGCAGCGGTCCCGGTGGTAGCCGCAAGCGTATCCGGTACGCTGTCCTCGAGGTCGGTGCCACAACGGGTGCAGTCATTGTGTTTGCTAACACCGCATGTAGTGGCACCCGCTCCTGGACAGCAGCAACATCGAGATACAGGGTAAAGAGGTCGGCCGTTTGCGACCTCCGAATCCCCTTCTGATCTACTCTGTTATCTCGCGGCATAGACTGGATCAGAATCGCGTCTGACGTCGAGTTAAACTATTCGAACTTCGATGGCTTTGTCATCCTCCATGGCACGGATACCATGTCCTACACTTCGTCCGCGCTCAGCTTCATGTTGGAAGACTTGGGAAAGACGGTCGTGCGTCGTTCGGTTTCCCAACTGTATCGGCTTCGAGACATTCAAAGCTATCAATAGGTCGTGACTGGTGCACAGATTCCGATGTCCCAGCTCCGAAATGATGCGGTGGACAACCTGCTGGGGGCTTTGGTAATCGCCGGACATTATATCATTCCAGGTATGCTCACATGGTTTTGTTCGCCACCTACTCTACAGCTGGTTGCAAAGCCCTCCCCCAAAACTCATTCAGGCCGCTTAGTAGACGAGCCCGAACCGAGCCCTGAATTGTTTTCTGGAGAGGGCTTAGTGTTCTGCAAACGACTGGAATCAGAGGTCTGATACGTCCCTCACAGAATGCTGCTTGTACTTCAATCATACTCTGTTCCGCGGGAATAGGGTCTCAAAGATGTCCTCGTATGATCTGAACGCATTCAGCAGCCCGAACTTTGCTCCGCTCGTGAACGGTACGTCCATCTGATCTCGGCGTGTTGCATACCTCCGCTGATTCGTTTAACTGGGCCCTCAGTTGGAATCGACATCGTCGTAAACTGGCAGGATGTCCTACGGCAGACCAGCCTGGAGCGCTTCCGGTCTCACAAGCGTGCGTGTTGGCCGTACTTCCATCGTTCCTTGCCTAACTGTAGCCCGCCACAGGCATGAGTCCACATGTCGGCAAGTGCCTTCCGAACAGCCAGTTTTAACACGCAGATAACCTTCGATCCATGTACAGCCACCCTGCGCCTCTTCCCCGGTATCACCGGCGCAACCATCCGCGCGTTCGTCATGCCTCCGACCCGAGGTGTCGTGCTCGAGACGTTTGGCGCAGGAAACGCACCGCAACGCGCGGACCTGGTCGCCGCACTCAAAGAAGCGTGCGATAACGGTGTCGTCATCGTCGCGATCACGCAGTGTAACAAAGGCTCCGTGTCCGATGCGTACGAGACCGGCAGAAGTTTGTTGCAGGCGGGTATTGTGCCCGGAGGCGACATGACCCCAGAGGTGAGTCATCGCCAACGGAACATATCCGATGAGGCCTCGGACGGATAACGAACAACATCGCGGACCACAGTGCGCGCTAACGAAGCTCAGCTACCTTCTATCCAAGCCGGAGCTCTCGGTCGCCCAAGTCCGCTCGCTCATCGGAACGCCGCTCCGCGGCGAGCTAACGCTGCCCAAGAGCAAGGTCCCCGCCCCGCTGCCGGCCTCGGACGGGCCCAGCCTCGAGCACCTCCAAGGGCTGCTCTCCCAGGTCGTCCGCCTCTCCTCCCCGAGCACGTCTGCAGCCCGCGCGCCGCGGATCCTCGTCGACGGCGTGGACGCGCACGACGCGGAGGCCGACAAGGCGACCGCGCCCTGGAGCTGGACCGCGGCGGAGGCGACGTCGACCGAGAGCGCGCTCTTCCCGTTCCTCGTCCACCTCGCCGTCGCGCGCGACGACCCCGAAGGCCTCTCGTTCGCGCTCGCCGTCGACTCGGGCGAAGCCGGCGGCGGTCTCGCCGTCAGCGGGGGACTTGCGAACTGCGCCGCGGACCCCGCGTCGGGACGCTCCCCACTGCACATCGCTGCGCTCGGCGGCGCGGTGCGCGCGGCGAGCACCCTGTTGGAGGCGGGGGCGCTCGTGCATGTCCGCGATACGCTGGGCCACACGCCGCTGTACTACGCGGCGCGGCAGGGGCACGAGGAGCTCGTGGACCTGCTGGTGAAGGCGGGCGCAAACTTGGGCGGGGCGGACGTGGATGGAGGTTTCGTGGGGCTAGCGGTGAAGAATGCGACGCTTGCGCGGGACGAAGGCGCGTTGAGGATTTGGAAGAAGGCTGGGGCACTCGTTGTCCGTCTGAATGGGTAGCAGATGACATGGACGGTACGCGCTGAAGAGGCTGAAAATTAAAGCAGATAGAATTCATTCTAAACGTGACTGTAAGTCGATGACTTTAACATATTCCATGTACAACAAACTGGTAGACGATGATACCTGAAAATCACGATGCGTATTCAACATGACTTGCTGGCAGGCCTTCATTTTATTAACTTCGACTAGGGAAGGTGAGGCATCTTTCAGAGACAAGAAAATGATGAAACGAAAGACAACGTAACACAGATGAATTCCAAGTTCAGCAAGTCCTAAAGCGGAGAGTGCACGAATCGCTTCCCCATGAGGGTGTAGGGAGTGCGCAGGAACTCGGCCGCTTCGTCATCAGAGACACGCTTTGAGACGCCAGGGTGGTCAGTAGGAGGAGGGGTGGAAAGGCGCCCCGAACTGGGGACGGTTGGAGTCGACGGGGCCCTCGTGATCCACCCTAATCAATGAAGATCGGCTCGTCCTCCCCGCCCCACCGGTCTCCGTCCTCGTCCGCCTCGAAGAGGCCTGCGACGGTGTCGGTGAGCACAACGTAGAAGACGGACAGCTTGTCGCGCGAGAACATGAACATCTCCTTGAAATATTTGAGGCGCTCGACGAGTTTTGGCCTTTTTCATCTCAAGGCTGTTCGGGGTGTACTTGACCATATTGATGAGTGGCAGCGCCTCCTTTCCCGGGGTGTTCTCCGGACGGTCGAGCTGGCTCCGAAGGGTGAACTGGGGTGCTGCGGAGCATGCGAGGGGACACAATATGTAAAGACAAACGACGTTCAGATAGTATGATACACTACTAATCCGACAATCGTTAGACCAATCTACGGGAATGGAAAGTGTAGCTAACACTCACCGTGGCTGTTGAAGCCTGTGGACGCCATCAAGCCCGTCCCTCGGTCTGCTCGGCCGGGTTGCCGTATTTCTCGATGATATAATTCACAAACGCATCCCATCTTCCTTCGAGCATGACGAACGCCCGTGTTTTCTCGTCTTCGTCCAAGGCCGAGTACTGTCACGATGATAAAATTAATAATACGCCAGACGACGGAAGGTGGGATGCGGCGACTTACACGGATGCTGTCCCAGACGAGCTCGCGGAGGGTGGTGAGCCCATGGACGTCGCTCGCGACGAACACCTAGTACGATCCGTCGCCGGATCGACAAAATATAAATATTGAAGCGTTGAAGTGAGTCGGAGATACACACCTGGAAGAAATCAAAAGAAAGGCCCATGTTCCCGAACACGGCCGGGTCGTCGGAGCACAGCGCGACGTGCACGCCTTGGTTCATGAGCGCGGGGAGCGGGTGCATCGGCATGGAGCCGCAGTAGCGCTGCAGCATCAGGCCGTCGAGCATCTATTAGAACATGCTAGTTTCTGCAAGCCCTCCGACGTACCAGGATCTCGTTGCTGCGAAGCTCAAGGTCAGCCGTCGACAGTCGGAACTGGGTGTGTAGAAGGTCTTCGCGTACGATATCGGGCACACTTCGAGGCAGATCTCCCGCTCCTTGCACAGCTCCATGAGCCTCGGGTGCTTGATGAGGGAGAACCTGAGCACCCATCGGCGGACGCTTCAGTTTCGAGCACGAACGAAGCAGGATGACAGCTGACACTTACCCGTGGCCGATCCGCTTCGTCCCCAGCAAAATCGCGTCGTACAGGTTCATGTCCGCCGCGCTCCCGTCCCCAAGGGTCTCCCCCGCATGGAACACGAACGGCACGCGCACCCCAGCCTCCCTCTGCTTCTCCAAGAACCGCAAGAAGGGCTCGGCGTAGTATATCAGCGGCTTCAGCGAGTCCTCGTGCCCGACGACGTCGAACCCCGCGATGAGGTGCGGGAACTCGCGCTTGAGTGCCAGGCAGTTGTCGAGGTGCCACGCCATGTCCTCGACGCTCACGGTGCGCAAAATCGTGTAGATGAGCTTCGAGCCGAGGAATGTGACAGCACCAGTACGAGGGTTGTTGGCCCGAGCGGCGAGCGTGGCACGCACGTCGGTTATGGCGTCGTCGTAGGCGCGGAGCCATTCGCGGTGCGGGACGTCTTCTTTGCCGTCTGCGCTGACCATGCGCCTGTAGTAGTCATGCAAATCAGTGTTCGCTTCTGGGAAAAGTAGTCAGTGGGAGGAGAGGGTTGCTTACCGTGCCTTGATGTCAAAGTTGAAGCGGGGCTCCAGGTAGGAGATCCCGTCCTCAAGCGAGGAGAGGAAGACCTCGCGGAGGTACTTTTTCCAGAGCGGGAAGTAGTACACCATCCCCTGCAGCGCAGAACGAACGAGGACATCAGCTCAATGTCACGTGGGCCGTGGGGAGTGCGCACCGCAGAGACCGCCGACGCCGCGGAGAACTTCGACCAGATTTTGTCAGGGGAGTTGTGTGTCCCGTACGCCTCGGACGGGTTAATGGTCATCCAGTCCGCCGCCCAGCGGTCGAAGCCCTCCGGGCCGCCCAGGGCGTCGCTGAAGTTCTTGCGCGCATTCTGGAGGGAGACCCACGAGTCTGGCACGTAGAGTGGGTCGGTAAGGCTCGCGTGTGCCGTCCACTCGTCTTGGGGCAGAGGGCAGAAGGTCGGCTGCATGATCTTAAGGTTGGAAGCGTCGAGGGGAGCTGAGACGCGGACGTGCATGGCGGGGTATTCGAGGCCGAGCTGTATGAGTTTGTCGATTCGGACCACCATGCCGAGATGGAGGTGCAGGAGCCCGCCCTTGGGCATCTGCCAGGTCAATGTGAGCACAACGGTAACCAACTATGTGATAAATTCGACGGACATGGCTCAGTACATCATAGACCTTTGTGCCAAGTATGGTTTCACGCGCTGTTGCACTTGTTGGTCAGCTTACGGGGCAGCATAGTGGGGGTGGCGCACTTACCGGTCAGAAACTCCATACCAGGGAAGAGCTGTGCTAAACGTTGCAGCTGCTCCTTGCCCCAGATGGTCTCGTTCTCTTCCTTGCGGATGCGTCTGATGATCTCGTCAGCGTTGCGCTCCTCTGGAGAAAGCTTGTGAGAGGTGTTTTGGTCAACCCGCTTCGCCCGATCCTCAGCAATCAGGTTCTGTCGCTTGACCAGATATTCCTCCATGACGAGCTCGAGACGGTCAGCTAAACACGGCAGTGTATATGCCACAGCTCCGAGTCATCCGAGCCTGGGACGCTGCAACGGCATCAATACAAACATCGGAAGGTTTGATCGCAGCTCTCGTGCGAAGCCGATGGACTGAGATTGGTTTTGGACGTGCCATGCAGCGCGGTAAAACTCGGCTTTAATGCCGAGATACAAGTTGAGGGCTCGGTTCAGCTACCGGAGTTTGTCGACCATGCGCAGATGGAGGTGCAGGACCGAGCCGAAAGGCCCGAAACGACTCACCACCCAAGTACATATAGCTCAAAACAGATACAAACATGTGCGCGGGATCGCGAGACCACGATGCAAGCGAGAGGAGTAGTCGAGGTTACACGAACAACATGTAATCGTCCTGTCAAACATACCGGCGTACAGCCCGGGTCGCAGTGTAACGCGCAAGTGGGGCAAGACGTACCTCCGATACCTGTCTGCTCAGAGCATTGCGAGAAAGCTCCTGCTTGAAGTAGAGAGTCACGAAGCAAAGCGAGACAGCAATGCGCGATTCTGGGACGGTGTAAGAGGAGGTACGGCTACGGCTACGGCATCATTATATGCAACACGGAGCCATGGGCTGTTTCGAGAGAAGCGAAGAGGGGGCCAAGATCGAAGGGGCAAGTGCGAAAGAAAGGAAACACGAAGACGAGCTGTACCGCTTTCGATACCGGGGGAAACGCGAGCGCAGATGGCGGGAAGTAGGGGAGGGCTGGACTCCGATGCGAAGGTATATACTATGTAGGGTTGTACGCGTGCTTGTGGGACGTAATTCAGATGGACGTGAGGATAGAAGCAAAGAAAAAATGTGGTGTGCATGCGTTCGAAAGAGAAGAGGAAGGAGCGGCAGGGTGTACGCGGGTGGTGGTAAAAGTTACAAGTGTGGAAGGAGGGCGGCGGGAGAAGGCGCACGGAAGTGTTTGGGGTGCATACACGAATGACCATAGACGGGACCATAGCTGAAAGACGAGCATGGACGCGAACCCCATTACCCCACGTCGCCTTTTGCGGTGTCCGGTAGATCACTCGCATCCTTCGAGAGGTTCCGAGTCATGTGAAAACGGGGGGCGGGGGACGAGCGGACGCAGTGGCCGTCTTACATGACGACGCACTGGCAACCCTGATTCGGCATTGCGAAGGGGTCCTCGGCCTTGCTGACGGGACCCCATACAGATGGAATCTGAAAGGGTAAAATCAGATTATTATATGTTATCATCATGGGGACGAAGGTAATCATTGATAATGGTTGGGTGAGTGATTGTGCGCGCCAAACGCGTTGCGAGGGTTCGTTGATCGACCTTTAGAAGGCACGGCTTGCACCAATTGGAATGGCACTTTGACGTTGAATAGACACGACGTCCCGCACACGCGCCGTTCCTATAGCGCCAGCGAGGCAAAGAGATGATATGCGGCCCTCTTGGGCCGCATGTCTGCTTGCGCAGGATGGAACTACCCCGTCTGACATGCACATCCTCTACCAGATAGAGGGTAGCTGCGCAGTGTTCGCAAAATAGTGTTTGAACGCGAAACCTTGACGCGTGTAAACGACAGCATGCGACAGACAGAGCCAGTCCAGAGTTAAGTAGCGACGGCAGCCCAGACAGAGCTACTCGAGGACGCGAAGGAATGGGAAGCAAGGGAACAGAGAGCATTACTCACGAGATGATCTGGCGTGGATTTGCAGAACTTGATCAAACTGAGGTCGAGAGGGCAGCAGTCAGCAACTTGGCGCACAGGGAGGGATGAACGGGCACATTTACCTCATGCTCGCCTCGCTGACGCGGATCCGTGGCCGTGCGAGATCCTCCCTGAGCCGCTGGTTGTGTTCTGAGAGCCTGCGGAGCTTGAGCTCAGACATGGATTGCTTTGGGGGACGGCCGCTCATGGCGAGTGAGAGGAGTCGGGTGGAGATGCCTGAGACTCTGGAGGGGGCGGGGAAGGACGCGCCGTGGACGAGGGCGGGGAGTAGCCGGACTCGAAAGAAGACAGGGAAGAGGGCGGGGGACGGGGCCTTGGGAGAAGAGAAGGAGGGCACGGCCTGGGAGAGGACAGCGCAAGGAGAGACGACCACCGCCCAACCAGCGGCGCGGACTACACTCGGGGCCTTCCCCATCTATTAGCCGCCGGCCTCCATCAGCCTACCCTGATCGGCACATCCCTCCCTTTCCCTCCCATCTTCCGTCCACCCCGTCCCCCGCCACCGCCCGTCTCAGTCTCCCCCGCAAGCCATGGTCAAGCACCCCACACACCTCCTCCAGCGCGCGTCGCCGGCCCCCCACAGGCCCCACAGGCCCGCCCGCCACGGTGAGCACACCACACCCCCGCCTGCCGTACTGTCATTCGCACGTCAAGCTCAAGCTTCCCGCAGCCACCCGCCTCGCCCAGCCGTATCAGAACTCTCCATTCCTCGCCCGCCCCGTGAATATTCCCGCCCGGGGCCCCGGCCTCCGGTCCCGCCTGAGCTCGACCACCAACACGAACCGC
Organism: Sanguinoderma infundibulare; assembly: GCA_032821775.1. NCBI lineage: Eukaryota > Fungi > Basidiomycota > Agaricomycetes > Polyporales > Polyporaceae > Sanguinoderma > Sanguinoderma infundibulare. Next base: position 301,889 of record JAVLRN010000005.1, on the reverse strand, counting down.
TTTCTCGCGGAGCGCACCCAGCTCTCGACCATCCGCGAAGAGCCCGAGGAGGGCCGGGCTGAGCCACACAGGTATGGCGACGCGACACCGCGCGGGGCTTACAGCCACATCGAACCCTGGCCACCACATGACGCTGCTGTGCGCGCGGGGCCTTCGGGGAGACAGGATGCCGATATCATCGGCTGGGACGACGAGACGACCCTGGTGGCTATGTTGGAGGAAAGGTGAGCGACCGGTTTGTAGTGCACGCGTGCGCACAATGTCGTGGTATGCTTATGTATCTATATACCCGCAGCTCGTCTGAGCAGGACGAGGAGGAACGGCTCATCGCGTTGGTCGAGTCCATCAAGGGACCCATGGCGGCACACGGAGCGACGCTCAAGCAGTACATGAAAGACGCGTTCCTGCCCGCGTACAGCAGAATCAAGGAGGCGCACGGCGTTCTAGGCGACAAAGGTGAGTCATTCCGTGACTATATGCGCCTGAACGACCGCCCAATGCGGTTTGCGTGCACAGTGGACCTCGCGTTCGGCGCGGGCGTCCTCGCGTTCGACGAGGTGTGCAAGAAAGTCGAGCGGATCGCGCTCCGGGACGAGGACGAGCTGAAGACCGCGCACGCCGAGTCGCAGGTGCGCCCGCCCGCTCCCTTTTACTCGCACTGCGCGTATCCTGCTCCCTCCTGCATAGCGCAACATCGCGAAGACGTTGGAGGAGCTTGAGCTCGCTTACGCGCGTCGGGACGACCTCTGGGCCACGTTCGAGAAAGACCTGGACCGTTGTGGTAACTAAAATATCTGCCATGCTGCCTGCCCTATTGACGTGCTCACTGCGCGTGTGGCGCTGATGTCCTTGAAGCTGCACGAGCGACAGCTGCACTTGATGGTCTCCCTGCGGACGTTGAACAAACAATCGCACGCTTGGAAAAGAAGGCGAAGGCCCTGGACAAGGACACTAACTCTGCCGCCAACCAGAAGATGCTTCGGGGGCTTCTGGAGAAGATGTGACCGGTTCCCTTGGCTTGATGGACTCTCGGACTCATGGGCCTTTGTCGTTCTGTTGTATTTACTACCTATGATATTCTTTGTGCATTTCCTTGCTTGCGCTCTGCCTTTAAAACCACTGAACATGACCTGCTCAAATATCGAAGACTAGGGAAGAGAACACTTCCGTGCATAAGCATATCCTAGCGTTTGATTCTGGACAGTGCCTCACACGTCTCAAAAGCAAGCAGCTTGTGTATAACAAAAATTGAAGTTGAGTTGATGCCATAAAAAGGTATGCAGAGAACTAAATGCACCGACGCCAGCAGGATTCGAACCTGCGCCTCCAAAGGAGAACAGATTTCTAATCTGTCGCCGTAACCACTTGGCTATAGCGCCGCACAATGTGTACCAAGTACACTACTATCAACGTTGTCTGCCAGACTGCGACCTCTTCAACGGAAGCCGCGACAATATTAATGTTCAACAGGTGAGGGATGGAAGAAACACCATGTTCACCGCATACAGGACCGACGTTGTGGTGTCTTCGCGGACGCACCCGGCGGCGTTGCAGGCGCTGTAGCCAGACCTGTTCAATGCAGACACCAGACACCGGATGGATTGCTATGCGAAGGAATACATGCAGATCTTTTCTAGTGGTGGGACTGCTTAGCGATTTGCGTCGCGTAGGGGTTGCGGGGGTCGTTGCGGAAACCTTCCGCTGGAAGCACGTAGACGCGTCAATATGTTTGTGTTGAGTGGGTGCTCTGCCGCAACTGTGCGGCGCGCTGACTCTGCGGAACGCGAAGGACTCACACTTGACACCGGCATCCTGCATCTTGCCCACCAAGAACCACGTTATTCCGCTCGCGGCGATGAAGGGCCACATCGGCTTAGCGACCTGAGGAGGGCCCTTATGGTATTAGAGGACGTCACCCGTTGGATGGGGGGAAGGACGAACGGGAGTGGGCCACTTGCGGAGACCGAGAAAGCTCATGATGAATGCCTATGAACGAATAATCAGTCGGATATATGCGTCTTCTGTGGAAGCAATGAGGGCGCACGCAGAGAACACCCAGTGGTCGTGGTGGATGTAAGGTGAGTCGAGGCGACTTATGCAGATGCCGAGGGCGCCAACTTTGTATATACGGAGTTTTTACTCAGCTTTTAGTCCACGCTTACCTACTTATTGGTAGTAAGCTAGGGGTATTACAACTTGTATTACTCCGGCATCGCCTTCTGAGAGCTCCCAAGTCCCAGTCTTCTACCGCCACTGCTGCTGTCAACCACGGTGTACAAAGGTGAGAAAAGTCGACATTGGAGAGCATTCGAGCAGAGCGGGGGTCATGACCGTTTGTCTTCTGCAGAGACGGCAGTCCTATGGCTGCTCGTGGAATCGGCCGCATCGCACGCCTCATCCTCTTCTCCGGACCACAGTGCTCCCTCTGCGATGTACGCATCCCTCTTCTCTCCGCTTCAACTGAGTGACAAGCTGGCTTACGTCGGGCGTCCTCCTCCCTCGCCCCCACGGGCAGACGGCGAAGGCGGAGCTGGCCAGGGTGCGGCAGCAGCGACCCTTCGAGCTCGAGACGATCAACATCCAGGACCCGGGCCAGGAGCGCTGGAAGAGGAAGTATGTGTACTGGATACCCGCGCTGCACATCGAGGGGAAGGAGGTGGCGAAGGGCCGCTGGGACGCGGAGACAGTCAACCGGGCGTTGGACTCGTGGGAGGCTTCACCGTGGACGCGAAAGGAATAGAGGTCGGGAGCGCGGAGGCGGAGGATGCCCAGCAATGCATTCTGCTTTACGATCGCGTCCACGAGGAGGATGTGCTGGGAGAGGTAGGGGAGGAGGAGGAGGAGGGTACGGTCGCGGGTCAGCGTTGCTTCAATTGCGGTGAGCCCGGCCACGTCGTAGGCGAATGTCCCCAGCCTGTCGATCGCCGCCTCGTCGCGCTGTCGAGACAATATTTCGACTTCTTCCTTCGCAAGGAGCCCCTTCCTCGACGAATGCGAGTGCACGAAGCGGAGGAGTGGCGGCGCCAGAGACTGGACTGGCTCGACGCGTTCGACCCCGGACACGTTCGAGGCACACTCCTCCGCGAGGCTCTCGACTTGCGAGATGGCGACAACGGTGAGCGGGTCGAGTGGCTATCCAATATGGCGATGTGGGGCTACCCTCCTGGATGGACCGGGCCTTGCGACCCGCGCGAGCGAGTTTGGGAACGCCTCTCAGACGTTCGCAGAGAGGATGACTCGGACGACGAAGAAGAGCCATTCTACATCTTCGCTGACGGGGACCCGGAGCCCTTGGAGCTCTCTGGTCGCATGGCGGCAAGCTCGCGCTCGGAGACACTCTCTGTATCGGACGAAGAAGACTCTCCAGGCGTTTCCTCCGATCCTTCTCGTCGCTGGGCCACTTACCCAGACACATACTTCCTGTGCTCTAAACTGCCCGTCTGCAATGGGTGGACCCTTCCCGCTATTGGTTCCGACGATCCTCTACCTCCAGGTCCGGCAAGTAAAATGCGCACAGCTGATCGTGAACCATCGTGGCAATGCATTGCTACGCCTTCTCCGGCTCAGTCGGGAGCTCCTACGAGTTTTTCGATTCCTCCCTGGAGAATGCCTGGGGTCTTCCGTGAGCTGTGGTTTCCTAGATCTATGTACCTTTCAGTCCCACCCCCGCCCACATGGACCGTCCCGCCTCCTCCCTCTTCGCTGCCCCCGCCTCCCCCTTCGACTCCACCGCCCTTGCCTCCTAGCGGCTCACCACCCGTGCTTCTCGTTCCATTGCCTTTGACGCCGTACCAGAGCGATATGTCCGATATGGAGGTGAATTCGGAAGAGGATGAAGACGACGACATGGACATGTCCGATTGACTCCCGTAAGCTCTCGCACATCCTCTGTAATTCTCGGCAATGTCATGTTGAAACTATTGCCTGTATCTACTTCGGTCCCGAAGGCATATCTATTCGATTTTCCCACCCTGCGGACGGTCAGGCGCGACAATGCTATCATTAGCTCACGGACCGACACGCTGGCGTCTTGCCGCCTCGCGGCCGGAGAGGATTCGCACCCTCCAGACGCGCATAAATACTGATTCACCTCTCGTTTTGGCTGCGAGCTCCCTGTTATCTACTAACTCCCTCGGCTCAAGCCCTCTCTTTGCATCTATTCTCGTCGAGTGCTGGGCTTACTGGCGTCGTTCGCACCCCATCATGGCGGACGAGAAGCTCTCAAAGGTGGACTCCAATGCCACTAATGCCACTGACGTCGAGAAGGGTCAAGATGTGTCTGTAAAGGACACGCATCACACGGCGCTTCCTTCCCGAAAGTTTGACTTCGACACTGGGGAGGAACTCGTTCGCTTTCGCCAACGCTGGTGGCAAATTTGGTCGGCCTAGATGCTTTCGTGCTCGAATTCGTAGCTGACTTCGGCCAATGGGCAGGCTCCCGAAGGACCCTCCCCCGCCGCCTCCTGCGTCCTTAGATGATGCGTCAGTCATTCCCCTGGCTACCTCGTCCCTTTTCGCCGTCCTGTCCTACGCATGGATCAACCCCATAATGGTATGTGTGACGTTTTTCGGTTCCTGATCGCATGTGATTGAACTGAGCGCATTTTCGTAGACGTTGGGTTACCAACGTACTCTCCAAGCGACCGACCTCTGGAAAATGGACCACAGCCGTGAGTCCGGCAACCTCGGGGCTCAGTTGGATGAAGCCTGGGCACGACGGGTCCAAGCAGCCAAGGAATGGAACACGCGGCTGGAGAACGGAGAGATACCACCCGGCGTTCTCAAACGCGTCAAGTGGTCTGTCCAAGCCCTGAGAGGCAAGGGAACTTACAGCGAGCGTCGCGCCGCCCTCGAGGCGCACTGGCGCGAAGTCGACGGCAGGAAGGAGGCTAGCCTTGCTTGGACGCTCAACGACGTCTTTGGCAGGGACTTCTGGTCCGGCGGCGCGTTCAAGGTTATCGGCGACACTTCGCAGCTCATGGGACCGCTCTTGGTGAAGGCGATCATCAACTTTGGTAAGGAACACGCTGCCGCAGTCGCGGAAGGGGCCACGCCCCCGTCGCTCGGGCGTGGTGTCGGCATGGCCATCGGGCTCTTCTGCACGACTGTCACGACCAGCGTGTGCCAGCATCAGTTCTTCTGGCGGTCGATGACCACAGGCCTGCTCGCGCGTGCGGCCCTTATCTCCTCGGTCTACAAACGGGGCATTTCTCTCACCGGAAGGGCTCGCACCACGCTCCCCAACGCCGCGCTCGTGACCCACATCTCGACCGACGTGAGTCCCTCTCGAAAATTTCACCGCAGCCGTCCCTTCGCGATAGATGCAGGGCGCGAACTGAACGGTGAAACTGCAGATCAGCCGCGTAGACGCGTGCGCTCAGTGGTTCGTGAGTATCCCTGCATTGCTAGTCCCACCTTAAGTTGGGAAAGGTTGCTAATCGGCCGACCGCCCGGAACCCAAAAACAGCATGCAAGTACGTGCCCCGTCTCCTCCGAAGAACCATTTACAGTACCACGTGCGAAACCTCCCTGATGCCGATTGCTTCCACCAGCATGGACGGCTCCAATCCAAGTGACCGTGTGTTTGATCATCCTGCTGGTCCAGGTACGTCCTCGGGGTAGTTCGGCATCATAACCACAAGCACCATGCTAAGCGCCATTTGTCATCCCAGCTTGGCCCGTCCGCCCTCGCCGGTTTCGCGCTGTTCCTGGTGATCATGCCGCTTCAGGAGCGTGTGATGAGTTTTCAATTCCGGACGGGCAAGAAGTCGCTCCGGTGGACGGACAAGCGAGCAAAGATCATCCTTGAAGTCCTCGGTCAGTTACGATGAGCCTGGCTGATCACCCTGTTTTGGTTACGCGCTCATATGATGCGGCTGGATAGGTGCGATGCGCGTTGTGAAGTACTTCTGTTACGAGCAGCCGTTTTTGAAACGTAGGTTTGGTTTTTACGTCGACGTTTATACGTGCAAACTGCTCACGCCTCGTTCAGGCATTTTCGAAGTGCGCCACAATGAGCTCAAAGGCACGCGAAAGATACAGATCGCCCGCTCCGGCAAGTGGGTCGCCCCGCGTTTAGCGTATCACGACTTTCGTAGGACTGATGTGCGGGTCGTGATCGTTCAGCATCGCGGCGGCGTTCAGCGTGCCCGTCCTCGCGGCCACGGTCTCGTTCGTCACGTACACCGCGACCGCGCACGGCTTTGACGTCGCGATCATCTTCTCCTCGCTTTCCCTCTTCCAGCTCCTTCGCCAGCCGCTCATGTTCCTCCCCCGCGCGCTGTCTGCCACGACGGACGCGCAGAACGCGCTCGTGCGGCTCGTCAAGGTCTTCCGTGCCGAGACGCGCCGGCTCGAGGACGCGATCGTCGTCGACGAGGCGCAGAAGTTCGCGGTCGAGGTGAAGGACGCGACGTTCGAGTGGGAGGAGAGCAAGGACGTGGTGGATATGCTCTCGAATCCGGCCAAGGGCGTGAAGGACGACGGAAAGGAGACGGAGAGGGATAAGGGTAAGGACGAGGTTGAGCCGACCCCGACCCCGAATACGAGCGCGCCGTTCCAGGTCAAGAACGTCACCATGGCAGTGGCGAGGGGCACGCTTGTGGCTATCGTGGGCTCCGTCGGTAGTGGGAAGGTAAGTGCCGTGGGTTATCCGCACCAATTGTGCATTTTCTGATGATCAGGCAGTCGAGTTTGCTGCAGGGTCTTATCGGCGAGATGCGCAAGGTCAACGGACACGTCTCCTTCGGCGGTAAGGTTGCATACTGCTCCCAGACGGCTTGGATTCAGAACGCTACCTTGGTGCGTTTCATCCGACGCATCCTTTTTTGCGTTAAGTAAAACCCCCCGGGTTTCAGCGCGAGAACGTTCTTTTCGGCCAGGAGTATGACGAGGAACGGGTACAGTTATTTCTTCTCGCCCGAGACGAATTTGATCTCACCAGCACCGTGCAGTACTGGAGAACTATCGAACAGGCTTCCCTCCTCCCCGACTTGCAGGTGTTGGCGGATGGTGATCTGACGGAGGTACGGTTCGTGCCACCTCACCCGTCGCTTGATCACCGACTGCGCTGCATATTAGATTGGTGAGAAGGGCATCAACTTGAGCGGTGGGCAGAAGCAGCGCGTGAACATCGCCCGAGCACTGTACTACAACGCCGACATCGTCATCTTCGACGATCCGCTCTCCGCTGGTGCGTAGCAGACTAACACTTCCGGGCGAAAGTTGAAGCCGTGTTGACCGGGGATATGCGTCCTTACAGTCGACGCACAAGTCGGGAAAGCGCTCTTTGCAGACGCCATCATTGGCGCTCTCCGCGACAAGGGCAAGACGGTCATCCTCGTCACCCACGCTTTGCACTTCCTCTCCCAATGTGATTATATCTACACTCTTGAGGTGATTTCGTTATTTTGCACCGTCGAGGGTGATCGTTCTTACACGTTCGTCGTCGAATTCCTTCAGAACGGGCGCATCGAGGAGCAAGGAACGTTCATGGACCTGATTACCAACGGCAAGGAGTTTGCTCGGCTGATGTCTGAGTACGGCGGAGAGTCCAAGGATGGCGATGAAGAAGGAGAAGGAGAGGCCGAGGCGGGTGTAGACATCACGGACGCGGCGAAGCAGGAGGCCCCCGCACAGCTCGACGTCGCGAAGAACAAGGCTGAAGCGGTTGGGCGCAAGGGTGCCGGCACGGGCAAGCTCGAGGGGCGTCTGATGGTCAAGGAAAAGCGCACCACGGGCTCCGTGAGCTGGGCTGGTGAGTGGGTTCTCCATTTGCGGTGGGCCGGTTGCGTGGATGCAAATGCTGAATGCGACTGCTACGAAGTCTATGGTGACTATCTCAAGGCCGGAAACGTGGCTTGGACTGGTCCGTTGCTTGTGTTGTGCATGGTTGCAATGCAAGGGAGCAGCATCATGAATAACTACACCCTCGTGTGGTGGGAAGCAAAGTATGTGCTAACGGCTAGTGTTCCACGGTATGTTGCCCTGATGCCTAGCCTACAGCACGTTCAACCGTCCCAACTCGTTCTACCAGATATTGTACGCGTGTCTGGGTATCAGCCAATCATTGTTCACTTTTGGAGTGTAAGCCATTTGTGGTCATAGAGACGTCTCACGGTCTCTCTGCTGATTTACGCTTGTACAGGGGGGCGGTCATGGACGAAATGGGCTTCTTCGTGTCCCAGAACCTTCATAGCCTGTCGATACGGAACATCTTCTACGCGCCAATGGCATTTTTCGATACGACAGTACGTTGCAGCTGTGCTTGCTTATGACCCGCGTGCCTCGGCTAAACTTTTGTCTAGCCCATGGGCCGGATCCTGAGCGTGTTCGGAAAGGACATCGAGAGTGCGTCCACTCCCGACCGAAGATCATACGCTTGACACTGATTCTGCAACGCAGACATCGACAATCAGCTTCCTGGTAGGTGCCAAGGGAATACGAAAGGCTACTCGAGCTAATTGTTTCCCCATCCGACCCATAGTCTCAATGCGTCTATGTCAGTGTCTTGCTTCTCCTTGCCTGCTATCTAATACTTACCCCGCGTAGTCGTCTTGACCATCGCCAACCTTGTAGGAAGCGTCGTGCTGATTACGGTGGTTGAGCACTACTTCCGTAAGCTATTCTTAACATGCCGATTTGGTCGCACTGCTCACATGACATAGTTATCGCCGCTGCCGTGATTGGAATCGGATACAGCTACTTTGCTGGGTTCTACAGAGCAAGCGCACGGGAACTGAAGCGGCTAAGTGAGCACGAGCATGATCGCTGCTGGTGGGCCTGAGCGACGCCCTGACCTGTCGAATCGTTCAGACAACATCCTTCGCTCCCTGCTCTACTCCCACTTTGCAGAGTCCCTGTCCGGACTGTCGACCATCCGCAGTTACGGCGAAGTCGACCGCTTCGTGCGGGACAACGAGTATTACATCGACCTTGAGGACAGGGCAACGTTCTTAACGGTCACCAACCAGAGGTTAGTCCGCGCTGAGTGAATAACGATCGATTTGACCGATAACTCACACCTGTTTGTAGATGGCTAGCTATCCGTCTGGACTTTCTGGGAGGCATCATGGTTTTCGCCGTAAGCAAACCTGTGAGGCACAGTGAATGCACATGTTTGTTGTTGACACCTTCAATTAGGTGGCTATGCTTGCGGTGTCAAACGCGTCGGGCATCGACCCTGCACAAATTGGTCTCGTCTTGACCTATTCCGGTAAGTGTTTGGACGGCTCGGCTGGGGAGGCTTGTACTAATAAGCTTCTTCCAGTTAGCCTGACCCAGCTTTGTGGCATGGTCACTCGACAATCGGCAGAAGTAGAGGTATGCTCATGTTCAGCCCAAATGGAAACCTTCCTCCCTCATCTCATCCACAGAACTACATGAGCTCTGTGGAACGCAGTACGTGCCATCATCCCCTTATTCGACATTACCATTTTAAACCGATTTCGGGCAGTCCTACAATACAGTCGAGACGATGTGATTCAGCAAGAAGCTCCACACGAGATCGCCGACCGCAAGCCGGCTCCAGAATGGCCGGCAAAAGGTGCCATCGAGTTCAAGGACGTCGTCATGCAATACAGGCCCGGACTGCCGTTCGTGCTCAAGGGACTGTCGCTGAAAATCCACGGAGGCGAAAAGATAGGTGTCGTCGGAAGGTGTGTTTCACCATCTCTCCGCCGACGGGAACAAAGGGCATCCGGCTGATCGCCTCTCCAGGACGGGTGCTGGGAAATCAACGTTGATGCTAGCGCTGTTCCGCATTGTTGAGCTAACCTCCGGGTCTATCAAAGTCGATGGGTGAGCTGCGGCAACCTTGTACCCTGCGCTATCTTAAAGAGGCCTCGTTTGCAGCGTCGACATTTCCAAGATGGGTTTAAGAAACCTTCGTAGCAAGATCTCCATCATCCCTCAGGACGTGCGTACATCGTTGCTGCGGCGCAAAGGCATTCCACGCTACATGCTGACTTCTAGACCATAGCCACTGCTCTTCAGCGGAACCATTCGGTCGAATCTCGACCCCTTCAACCTCTACGTATGTCCCATCCACTTCCCGCTTCGCCGTTAGTACTTAGCCCACATCTTGCAGACTGACGCAGACCTATGGGACGCACTGCGCCGTTCCTTCTTGGTTGAATCTTCCAAATCGACAGAAGACGGGACACATACCCCAACGTCGCGCTTCAACCTCGACACCGTGATCGACAGCGAGGGCTCTAATCTGAGCGTTGGCGAACGCAGCTTGCTCAGCCTCGCCCGCGCTCTCGTCAAAGATAGCCAGGTCGTCGGTGAGTGCAGCCCAAATCACTGCCTCCTAATTCCTTGTTAATACTCGCCGACCGAATAGTGCTCGACGAGGCTACGTAAGTCCCGCCGCGCCCATTCAAGCGTAGTCCATACTAATCACTTCCGTACAGCGCGTCCGTGGACCTGGAGACCGACGCAAAGATCCAGCACACCATCCAGACTGAGTTCAGACACAAGACGCTCCTGTGCATCGCTCGTGCGTATCCACCTCGCCGCGAACCTGGAGCGCGAGCCTTCAGTGCTTCAGTCCTCTGACGATCTCCTAGACCGCCTGCGGACGATCATCTCCTACGACCGCATCCTCGTCTTGGACTCGGGCAACATCGCGGTGAGCGCTCCGTCATCCCCCAGGCCTCAGTAACCGCCGGATTCACAATTTCACTCACTTTTTATATTACATAGGAATTCGACGCGCCGCAAGAGCTCTTCAATATGCCCAACGGCGTCTTCCGCGGGATGTGTGAGCGCAGCGGGATTACGCTCGAGGAGATCGAACGGACGCGGTCCAAGATGGCGTAGGGCGGTTCTCTACATAGATCTAAGGATATGTATCACGGTATAATGACGGCGATCATGGCATGGTCGAATCGCGAATAGAACATCTCGCTCCGTTCTGCGTTGCCCGCCGGTTGTCGCAAGACTTCACACCTGCCCCAAGGGTCCCTCGAGCCAGTAGGGCTTCCAAACCATCTGTTGGTCAAGTGCGAGACAACGTGAAAGTAATCGATTGAGTCGATGTCTGTGCAATACCACCACGTTGATTACTACATCGCACCGCGTGCGATGGGCGTGCCGAACCATTACGCAAAGAATGTACAGTATGCTACAAAGTCCAGATAGGATACACAGCCGGGCTGCTCCGCAGAACGGTCGGGTGAGTCTATAACGCTACAAGTGTTCACAGAAGCACAGAATGTTCGATGGGTCGTTAAATCGTCGTGCAGAGTTAAGAGTCCGTCCGTGGCTAGATTCATAGCGCGGTGGCGCTCGACTTGAACTTGGGCTCGGGCGAACCGGCGCGGGAGCTCTGCGAGTCGGGGCGCGGTTGTTGCGCGGCGTAGCGCGGCAGGCTTTCCATCGGCTTCGAGATCAGGAAGCCTATATATGTCATGTCCGGTGTGTCAGTTGCCGTGTCTGTCTTCAAGTAGTACGCGTTCACGGCGCAGGTGACGCACCCTTCAGTCCTGCAGCCTTCTCGCCCTGGCGGCCGAAGCCCAAGCCCTTGGACTCGTACCCCTTGGAATCGTCCTCGTCCTTCTCACCGCGGTTGAACAACCGGCCGACAAACGCCGACGCGGGGCGCGCGAACGGCGGGCGGATGTCCTTGTGCGTGGGGAGGACGCCCTTGGCCTCCTCGCGCCAGGAGCCGATGGAGCGCTTGCGCTTGGCCTTCTCGCGGAAGACGAGGCCGAGGACCATGTTGACGCAGCCGAGGGAGAAGAGGAAGAAGGCGGCGACGAGCGTGAAGTCGTCGACGTGGTGGGAGAGGATGGTGGCGCCGATGAGGCACTGGAAGATGCCGAGGGCGCCGAGGCCGAAGTCGGGGCCGAGGACGGGGAAGTAGGCGGAGAAGAAGGCGGCGGGCCAGCCGAGCTCGGAGAGGAGGAGGACGAGGACTTGGAAGATGATGAGGAGGCGGTTGACGACGGCCCAGAAGACGCCCGCGGGCTGGTTCGGGACGGTGCTGCCGCTGCGAGGGGAGAAAGGTGAGTGAGGATGGATGGATGGATAAGTAGGTGTGGATGAGGGGAGGAAGAAGGGAGGAGGGAAGAGGTACGTACTTGATGTAGTCGCTGTCTGTGGCGGGGGACGACATGGCGCGGTTGACCGCTTGGATGTCGTTCACGAGGACGAAGATGCTGCTCGCGAAGACGAGGAGCATCGCGATGATGCTCAACGCACGGACGGCGTTCAAGGTGAGGAAGACGTCTGCACGGATCGGATTGGGTTTCGGATTCGAACTGGTCATGGATAGGACGACTCACAAGCACGAGGAGGCAGCATTTTGGCGGTTGGTATACTGTTTCAGAAAGAGGTATATGGCTTAACGATCGGAAGAGTCGTCCCGGAATATGAGCGAGTGACAGGGCGCAGGCGCGTTGCAAGAGGGAGACTCGAGGAAGAGAGGTGTCCCAGCACCGGTAGTGTTGTAGATGAAGAGAGGCAGAAGGAACCTGGCTGAGAGGTTGTCGCCTCTGGGAATAACGCCCCCGAGTTCTTTATAGCCATTGGGGAAAACGCGGGCCTCGTCGCTGTCCGCAAATTGTCCGGCTCTCTATTGTCTCGGCTGGAAGACAATAGGCCATCCATAACAGCTCCCATTTACAGAGCCCTTACGTAATGCGGAGCATAGCTTTCAGCCGGGCGTCTCTCCGGATTTACATACTCGCACCGTCACCACCGTCTCCAACTGACTCGGACTCCGGACTCGAATACAACGGCAATGACGAAAACAGAAAGCTGCGGTATCAGACGAGGCGGAAGAGCTTTTGATGTGAGACGACGTAAGTCTGTTTAAATACAATAAGAGAGGTCAACGTATCCATATACTCATTAGCGACCGTGTCCGCGCAGAACCCCTGTAGCAAATAAAACGATTCCCAGAACAATGCGAATACATCCGTCCGTCCTCTCCCCACGCGACCTGTCGAATGGGACTAGGAGGCGGTGAAACTCACTCGCGGTAGGCCGGAGGCGCCTCGCCCTCCTCGACCTCGTGCTCGCCAGGCGGCCTCGCTTGCTTCTCCCTTGGCGTGCGCGTGGACTCGACGGACTGGCGTTGCATCGGAGCCTCACGCGAGACCCGCCTCTCTGGCGCCGCGAAGGGCACCTCCTGTTCCATGGCCTCCCGACGCTGCCAAATATCGCGTCGCATCGGGTCCGAAGGACGGGATCCGTGCGGGGTCTCCATTTGAGGCGTGACAGCGGTGAGCCCCCTATCTGGATGCAAGTACACTTGGCGTTTCTCGGGGAGGGGCGGTGGGCCACCGCCCAAGCGTTCGTCGTTCACGACCCGCAGGGGTCTGGTGCTGCTGCGAGGAGTGGACTCGGATTGGGAGTGGGAGTGGGACATGACGGAGGAGACGGTCGGGGTGCGCTCATGCTCTGGGCTCGTCGTCTGAGAACGCGATGGTGCCGTCTCGAATCCTAGGAATGGTGTTTCCACCGTCGACAGGGGAGGCATCGCAGGCACGGTCAGCGCTTGCGACGGATTGCCCAACAGAGGGATGCGCGTGGGCGAGGTGTCCGCTCTCTCCGGCCGCGGCACGGCGGAGCCGCCGCTGGAACTGCCGCCGTGCAGAAGGGGCGAACGCAGGACGCCGGTGTGCTCGTCGTAACGGTACGCCGCGGGCCGCACCATCGCGTTTCCGTCGAACTCTCCGGTGCTTGGCATGTCGCTCTCGATGAAGTCGACCTTGTCCCCGCCGTGAGCGCGGCGGCGCCGTCGGCGACTGGAGGAGGGAGCAGTTTCGTAAGCGAGCGGCTTTGCTGCGGGGGAGAGGGATGGGTGGACGTACCAAAGATACCATCCGAGCAAGAGGAGAGAAAGGAGCCCTACGATCCCCCCGACAATCCCGCCGACGATCGCGCCCGTGTTGCTCGCATTATCTGCACCGTAGTCCGTAGCGGGCGAGACGAAAACTGTCGTTGCGGCCGGAGAAGTCGAATGGCTGTGGTACACACTCGAGGCTGTAACGGTCGTCACGGTCGGTGCCGGAGTGGTCGTGCTTTGCGAACTCGTCTGTGGTGTTGTGGAGGTATCCGTGCTCGACTGGGAGCTAGTGTTGGTATGCGTCCTCGTCCTGGTGGGCGTGGTAGTGCTGCTGCTCGACTCCGGTGGGGTGGGAGTAATGCTGCCCCCCGAGCATGTCGTGGAAAATACGGTGGAGATTGGCGACAGCGAAGTGGCCGTCACCGTAAGCGTGACAGGGACCTGGACGGTAGTTTGGCCGCCATCTACCATTTTTTTCTATTAGACGGGTGCCCTATGCAAGATGGCCGAGGCGTACCGTGGGTGCTCACGCTCGTGAAATGGGTGCAGCTCTCGGCGCTAGCGGTGCTATTGCCCGAAGTGTGCGTCTGTGGTGTGCATGTCGAGGATGTGATTGTGGTCGTGATAGGAGAGAGGGTTGATACAGTTTGACTGAGAGATGTGGAGACGCTGCTGCTGGTTAAGGTGGTGTATTGGGTTGAGATGGCCGTCGAAGTGCACCGGGACATTTTTCTGCAGCTTTGGGGGCGCAAGCGGACAAGACGGGCTCATTGCAGCCGCTCTTGGTATCCATATACGAATCCGTGCGTCTTCAAACAGGAGCTTCTGCACGGGTGAAACAGACACAGCAGAGTATTAAACGTCGGGTGAGGACCTCGTCTTGGCGATCGAGTTGGCCGAAGCTATGTCGTAATGACAACACAACCCCTGATATTCAAAACCCCTTGAAGGAAGAACACCAAGGATTCTAACGAGAACCATCAGGCTCGAGTAGTATGGAAGAAAACTCAGCTTTCAAGCGACTTGCAATGGCCACGAGCTGGACTCAAAGACTCTGTCCGAATTCTACAGACGTTGCCCTTCCAGTGCCCGCTGACATCCGGAATACCAATACAGTACACTATCTCATAATGCAAGAGCTTATAATGCATAAGTGCCGATAATGCATAACTTTTGGCGGGGACCAACTCCGTACGCGGGAACTTATGCATGAAATCTATTGATGCATAATGCATAAACTTTTGGCCAGTATGCACTACGGGATCTGCCATATATAGTTATTGTGGCGGGCGCCAAGCTATAAAAGTGGTGTGGGAGGTGAATTTCCTAGGCGTCCCACGCCATTCCACCTTAACCACGGTCCTTCACCAGCTCATCCTGGCATCCGAAAGCCTCGTTGATGCCATCTGGGAAGCCTCAAAACTCTGTCCCATAGGGCGGAAGCGATTATTCACCGCCTTCGAACAGATCATGGGTGTGGGAAGTCTCGGACCACAGGCGCTAAAGGGATCCTGCGCCACGTGACCCATCCCATCCTGCATAAGACCTCATAATGCATACGAAAATATGGGGACGGACCATATGCATTATGAGATAGTGTACTGTACAAATTTCCGGGTTCTCACCCGCCGACTATCCACTCCTCGATATCGGTGATCTCCACGGTCCCTTGTAATACTATTGCACTACGCCGCTCAGTTGAAGTGCTTCATGTACCAAATATATATGGGGAGAACGTCCGTGTCTAAGAACGGTGCGGGGGATTAGTCTCATACTTGCCAAGAACACTGTCCACGGGTCGGCGTTGACGTGCCAGGGGATTTGTATTGGGATTGCCAAAAATTGGGGCAAACTCCAAGGAATCCTTCGACCCGGGATCGAACCAGGGACATCAAGATCGATGCGGGTTAAGCGAGGTAACCAATTACAGTCTTGCGCTCTTCCAACTGAGCTATCGAAGGATGATGTCGATGGTGTATGGATACACTATACCCAGTAGAATATGCTCCAACGAAGTGTGCGGATGCACCTCCGATTCTGAAACATTCTTTTTTGAGGTGGAAATCATCTCAGATCTAATCACAAAACCATCCCAGAGCAGCCACCGATGTACAGATATATATACCTCTCTCGTTCCGACAGATACCATCTGCGATATATCTCTCTCATCTCGTTATAATCAACCGTCGGTGAGTGTGCCACTGTCGAAAGCACCTCGCATATGCAGAAATCTAACATGTTCCAGCTCGTTGATACAGGACGTATGCTCCAGCCGATGTCTCCGTGCATCCGTTTGCCCCCGGAACTCTGCGACCAGACGATAGATCACCTCTGGAACGACCTCGAGTCATTGCGCGCATGCAGCCTGGCCTGCAAGGACTGGCTTCCAAGCAGCCGATACCACCTCTTCCGCAGCGTCCGCCTCCGGCACTCGGACGACGTGTCCCGCTTTCGCGCCCTCCTCAACTCCTCACCCACCATCGCCCCATGTGTCCGCAAGCTCTCCCTCAGCGCCGAATACGACCGGAGCGCGCCCGATGGGGCCGCACGCGAGGACGACGCATGGGTGAACAGCGCCGCGGAGCTCTTCCCGATGCTGGAGCACGTCGCGACCCTCGCCCTCGCCCGGGTGCGCTGGCACGCGTTGAGCGGAGACACCCGCGCAGCGTTCGCCGGGCTGTTTAAATCGGTGCGCCAGCTCTTCCTCTTCGAAGTCTCCTTCGACGCGTCTCGGGACGTGATCGCGTTCCTCTCCTCGTTTCCCGCCCTCGGGGAGCTGTACTTCCAGGCCGTCTCCTGGGCGAAGGACTCCCCCTCCCCGTTTGGCAGCGATGTGGACGAGGCGGAACGGCCGGATGCGCTGCTGGAGACCCCGCGGACTCGGATGCAGCTCTCGTACCTCTTCCTCGACCCCAAGTCGTCCCCCACCCTTGTCACGGAGTGGCTTCTCCGGCGCCCGGACGAGCAGAACCGCCTCCAGGCGATCCAGCTCTGCTGGCGCGAGCTCGACAGCACCAAGGCCGTCGGCGACCTCCTCCACGCCTCCGGCTCCTCGCTCGAGTCCCTCCACGTCGAGTTCCCCGCCGGACTCTCCTCCTCCTCCTCTTCCTCCCACCCGGACACCACCGCCGACACTCTGCGGACCGACCTGAGCCTCGCGCACAACACGGGCCTGCGCGCGCTGCACTTTGGCGGGCTCGACGCGCGCGCCTCGCGTGCGTTCGTCGTCGAGCGGCGGCTCTTCCCCTGGGTGACGGCCATGCTCTCGCAGGTGCGCTCGCCGCGCCTGGAGGAGGTCTCGTTCGCGCTCGAGATCGCGGACGTGGCCGACCTGCTCGCGCTCGACTGGGCGCGGATCGACGCGGACCTGAGCCGGGACGAGTTCCGCGGGCTGATGGTGATGTTCTACGTGTCGTGCGCGTGCGAGCGTGCGGGGATCGAGAAGGAGGTGAAGAGGGAGATCGGAGAGCGGTTGAAGGAGTTCCGGAGGGGGGGCACGCTGTGCGTTTCGTGCATCTAGATGCGATTTTTTGCGGGGCGTTTGGGTTTATCTTTATTGCTTTACGTTTGGCTTTGTGTTGTCGTTCTGGTACTAACCTTGCTGCGCGCTCGTATCTACATTGCATATAGAGCATACCCTACGCGTATCCGATAGATGCTGACGCTACTTGTTAACTGTAAACCAGCCACAACATGGTAGCGAACAAATGACTATGCCACGCTCACGTGTCCTGCATCGTGAGAATACGGCAGACGCGTCGCGCCGTGAAGGAACCGCGTGAGTCTCAGGGAGACGGAACTTAGCAGACATCTCTCGCAACTCTTGCAAGATACGGCCCAGATCTTGGGTTGCTCCCTTCCTGCAAGTGCAATGGTCCGTCAATCGCACAGTTATCATGTATGGGTGCAGAAACATCACTATTAACCACCACGTATACAACAGCTATACGTACATCTAGCGTACACTTCTTGTATGATGGTACCGCGACCGTCTATAAACCTTACCGCTACAGTCTACAAACCAAGCCCGCCTCGCCTTACGCCAGCGAGTACGAATTATGCAATCCTACAGTACTGTCCGCACCGTTCATCGGCCCGCTGCAGCCAACCGCGATCTCGCGGCTCTCGATGGTGCCGTTTGGCTCGTGCTTGACCGCCACGCCGCCCTTGCCCTCGCTCGTCCCGGGGCCGCCGACGTCCATGCGGTGCTTGACGTTGTCGGCGCGCAGCTGTTCGAGCTCGCCGAGGTAGCCCTCGTCCACGCCGCCGGTGACGTACTCGCCGTCGAACACGGAGCAGTCAAACTGGGGGATCGCCGGGTTGAACTGCCGCACGGACGCGACGAGGTCGGGGAGCGTCTGGAAGATGACGAGGTCGGCGCCGATCGCGTCCGCGATCCCTTCCTCGTCCTTGTTGTGCGCGACGAGCTCGGTGCGGGACGGCATGTCGATCCCGTAGACGTTCACGTGCCGGATCGGGGGCGCGCACGAGGCGACGATGACCTTTTTCGCGCCGACGTCCTTGGCCATCTGCACGATCTCCTTGGACGTCGTGCCGCGGACGATGGAGTCGTCGACGATGAGCACGCTCTTGCCCGCGAACTCGAGCGCCATGGCGTTCAGCTTCCGCCGGACGTTCTTTTTGCGCATCTGCTGGCCGGGCATGATGAAGGTGCGGCCGACGTACCGGTTCTTGATGAAGCCCTCGCGGTAGGGCAGGCCGAGCTTCTGCGCGAGGTTGAGCGCCGCGACGCGCGAGGTGTCCGGCACGGGGATGACGACGTCCACGGCGAGGTTGTGTTGGGCGAGAACGCGCTGGACCGAGTCCGCGAGCGCGTCGCCCATGGCCATGCGGCTGCGGTAGACGGAGATGCCGTCGAGGACGGAGTCGGGGCGCGCGAAGTAGACGTATTCGAAGATGTCGGGAGAGAACGTGGCGGGAGGGGAGACTTGGCGGCGGCTCACGCCGCTGCGTGTGATGATCACGGCTTCGCCTTACAGGCCATACTTGTGTTAGGCATAGACTTGGGAAGGGAATAAGACAGGAACACACCAGGTTTGACGTCCTCCCACTCGGTGAAGCTGCTCGCGTCCGCGACGACGCTCTCGCTCGCGAAAAGCCAGTCCTTGCCCGGGTCTTTGGCCGCCGGGTCGCTCCCGATGGCTTTCCGCGAGCCCATGCCCAGCGGCCGGATGCCGTTCGGGTCCCGAAAAGCGATAATCCCGAAGCCGGCGAGCATGGCGACGCACGCGTATGCACCCTTGACCTGGCCCATGAGGCCGCCGATGGCAGTGAAGATGTCCTCCTCGTTGATGCGGAACTTGCCCGTCTTGTGGAGGTTGTCGGCGAAGATGTTGAGGAGCAGCTCTGAGTCGGAGGTGGTGTTGATGTGCCTATGGGCGACAGCGTCCATGAATTTGAGGAGGGAGGATGTGTTGATGAGGTTGCCGTTCTGGGGCAATGGTTAGCTTCTCAGCGACGCCACTTTCGAGGCCTTGGTAAACGGCCTCCCGTTCAGTCGCGTCAATTTCGTCGCGTCCCTATAAGGGAGGCCGTGCTGGCTTCGCGACTCTCGTCCAGGAGCGCGTTTTCTTTTCTCAACTTGTGCTGGCGTGCTCCGCACGCTCAGTCTGGCCAGCGGGAGTTCAAAAGCGCGCACTTTCGTCTGCATACAGCCTAGTTTGCATTACTCTTCGGGCCCTAGGTGGGGAAACCGTGCAGCCTTTGGCGTCGGCTGTCTGAGAGAGAGTGTGTGTTTTATGACGACTACCGTTGGCAGGCAGGTGCAACACGGCGGCCTCCAAGCGCGCCAATAACTTCTCCACCAGAAGCATATGGATTGCGCGCCGTGTCAGGAAGGGCCTCTGCGTGATTGTGGCTCCCCTCCTTCCCACTTTAGACCACGCACGCGAGGCCGTCCCCCAACGAGTGGTGAGGAGAGTAGATCCAAAGGGTGGCGGAAGGTGGAATGGGAAATCGAGATACTCACATGGGCCATGACGATCCCGTAGGGCGAGTTGACATAAAATGGTTGCGCTTCGGCATGATTAGAGCTGCCCGCCGTCGGATACCTTACTGTGTATTCGTTAAGCCCGTGGGTAGACGAATACACATGTCCGAGGGGCGACATACCATGACCGACACCCATCCCGCCGATGAGTCTGGAGATGGCTGCGGCGTCAAAGACGTCTCTGACCATGCCGTTGGCCTTGCATTGGTAGAAGCGACCCTTCGGGCCGCAAGTAACAATGCCGCACGCGTCCTGGCCGCGATGTTGGAGCAGCGAGAGGCCTTCGCAGATCTCAGAAGCAGCGTCGATCGCCGGATCGTGGAGGAGCAAGCCTAGGATGCCACACACTGCGATCGCGCGAGACGGTTAGAGCGCGGTGGCGACGGGAATTGGCGTATTTGCTCACTGGCTGGTTCGACCGCGACAAGTAGCCTGGGGAGGGAGCGGATGCCGGGGGACTATGCACGCGCGCGGAGGTGGTGTTGACCATGTCTTTCCTCTCCGCGTCCGAGACGATCGTCGCAGTCTCCCCGACTGGCCAAATTTTCTTCTCCCGCCGGTCCGTCCGCGCAGGTCAACTTCCGGGCGCCTGTTCTCGGGGTCCCCATGGTGTCAGGACTCCCCACGAGGCGCGCTGCTATCGGCCGAACCGTTCGAGTCGCACAGTGAAGCTTCTTGTATGCTGTGTGCACGGAGTGTATGGGGTAGCTCATAGTAATGAGAAAAGGCGCATGTATGCACCGCAGAGGACGTGAAGGCAGCGAAGACGGTCGGAAGGGATGCCCGGGCGTGTGTCGGGGCAGGCCGGCAAGAGGGCTGGCGGAGTTTGAACGGCGAACTTTATTCCCCTACGTGTCGGCTGTTCTGGCTCTCACCACCGCTCACCTCCACTTCATCCTCCACGTCCACGATGCTCACCTCGCGCGGCGTCCACCGTCTCTCTCGCAGAGCGTTGCAGAGCGCGAAGAGGACTAATGCCTTCTTCTCCACCGCTGTCGCTGCGCCCGTCATTGCCAGGGCTGCGTCCGCTCCTTCCTCATCACAACGCGCCCTGCCCCGGCATGCCCCCGCGTCGCAGCCTGGTTCGTACTCCCTCTCGTCTCTCGAGAGGATCTCCCAGCCCTGACACCATTTTTCGCCATTTTTCTGCTTGCTTTGCGCCGTCCAGCTCGCTCGTACGCGACAGAGGCGACTGGCACGTCCGGCCACGTAAAGACCGTCATCGGTGCCGTCGTCGACGTCCAGTTTGAGACTGAAAACCTTCCTCCCATTCTCAATGCGCTCGAGGTCGTTGACTTCCACGGTGGCCGTCTCGTCCTGGAGGTCGCTGCTCACCTTGGTGAGAACTCGGTCCGCACCATTGCCATGGACGGTACCGAGGGTCTTGTCCGTGGCCAGAAGGTCATCGACACCGGTGCCCCCATCCGTATCCCCGTCGGCACCGCGACCCTCGGCCGCATCATGAACGTCATTGGCGAGCCCATTGACGAGCGTGGTCCCATCAAGGGTGTCAAGCTCTGCCCAATCCACGCTGACCCCCCTGCGTTCGTCGACCAGTCGACAACCGCCGAGGTCCTGGAGACCGGTATCAAGGTCGTCGACCTCCTCGCGCCCTACGCTCGTGGTGGAAAGATCGGTCTTTTCGGTGGTGCTGGTGTCGGCAAGACGGTCCTCATCCAGGAGCTCATCAACAACGTCGCCAAGGCACACGGTGGTTTCTCTATCTTCTGCGGTACGTTTTCCGCTTCTTTTCCGGCGACCTTCTGCTCACTGTATGCGCAGGTGTCGGTGAGCGTACCCGCGAGGGTAACGACTTGTACCACGAGATGATTGAGACCGGTGTCATCAACCTCGAGGGTGACTCCAAGGTCGCCCTCGTCTTCGGTCAGATGAACGAGCCCCCTGGTGCCCGTGCCCGTGTCGCGCTCACTGGTCTCACCATCGCCGAGTACTTCCGTGACGAGGAGGGCCAGGATGTGTTGCTTTTCATCGACAACATTTTCCGGTTCACTCAGGCTGGTTCGGAGGTGTCTGCCCTGCTCGGTCGTATCCCGTCTGCCGTCGGTTACCAGCCCACGCTCTCGACGGACATGGGTGGCATGTGCGTACATGCATTTGATTGGCGGTCTTGGCATGAGGATCTAACGCGTGTTTTCGGACCGACAGGCAGGAGCGTATCACCACGACCAAGAAGGGTTCCATTACGTCCGTGCAGGCTGTCTACGTGCCCGCCGATGATTTGACGGATCCGGCCCCGGCCACTACCTTCGCGCACTTGGACGCCACGACTGTGCTGTCGCGTTCAATTGCCGAACTCGGTATCTACCCCGCCGTCGACCCCCTCGACTCCAAGTCGCGTATGCTCGACCCCCGTATCGTCGGCAAGGAGCACTACGAGGTCGCGACCGCCGTGCAGAAGATCCTTCAGGACTACAAGTCGCTCCAGGACATCATTGCTATCCTGGGTATGGACGAGTTGTCCGAGGAGGACAAGCTGACCGTGAGTCGTTCCTGGCACGTATCACGTGGATTGTGACTGACGCATCCCCTCGAATAGGTCGAGCGCGCGCGTAAGATCCAGCGTTTCATGTCGCAGCCGTTCGCCGTCGCGCAGGTCTTCACCGGCTTCGAGGGCCGTCTCGTCCCCCTGAAGGACACGGTCCGCTCGTTCAAGGAGATCCTCTCGGGCGCGCACGACAACCTCCCTGAATCGGCGTTCTACATGGTCGGCACGATCGAGGACGTCAAGGTGAAGGCGGAGCAGCTCGCGAAGGAGATGGGCGAGTCGTCATGAGCGGCGTAGCACTCTCTGGTTCTCTGACGGACGGACGGCAACGGCGACGACGTGGCGTGCGCTACGGTGGTGCAGGGCTGGCTCCTCTTACCTTAGACCTTGCATTTACCAATAAAATGAATTGCCTTTGCTAATCACGCATTCACATCCTGCGTACCTCTGTGCTGTATTCGATGTCGTTGTTAGAGAGTATCGTAAGACGAGAAATAGATGTATGGTGCGCAATCACGCCGCGAGCAGCTAGGTGAGCTTAGGTTGTGTATGTTGCAGAACAAACGTGTGGGTGTGGGTGGGATTGCTAGCGCTTGGGTGGCTGGAGGGGCGGAATTAAACCAATATTAATGCACAGCCACCGAGGTGCGCCTTCTTGCCACTTTCCTCCACACCACTCCCCTGTGGCTCGTCCGCACCTAGACTTCGCCTCACAAGCCTGTACTGCCTCGGCATTTTCTGTGTTTTTTGCTCTAGAAGTGACCTACTTAGTGATACCGCCTCCTAAGCTCTCATCCACTTATCGTATCCAGCCTCCATATTATTAGCGCCCAAGTCTGGCCGCGCCGCTCCGCTCTCTTTCTTGCGACTCCTTGTTGTGAGGCGATACACAGCTTGAGTGTTCTCATTCCTATCTGAAGGAGGTGAATTCAATTATTGAGATTCATCGCGCCCATCTCACGCGCATCCTGCACATTCTAGGCATACCAGACCGAGACAGCCGCGCCGCTGAAGCCTCCCACCACGAGAGACAAGGCTTGACATGGAGGCCGTATTCACAACGCTCAAGAACCTTTTGCCTGCTGGCACGGTCACATTATCCACGACAACGCTCTCGATCGATTTTTCCGGAGCAGAGGAGCCCGCGGAGGACGAGTGGCTTTGGTTCTCGCACCCGTCGCTCGCTGGCGTCGACGTCCACCCGGAGCAGGATTCGGATTCGGATTCGGATTCGACCTCCGAGTCCCACTCGTTGCTCGACTCGCTCCGCTTCCTGATCCGCCACAGGTTCGTCGTCGCGACGTGCGCCGTGGACGTCCCGCAATGCCTGCTCTTCGTCCGTGTCTACTTGGTCCCGTGGGACCTCGCGGGCTCGAAGGGTCTGTTGCGGGCGCGGGACGAGGACGCGGTGCTGAAGCCCGGCCGGCGGCGGCTCCAGGCGCTCTTTGTGCGCATCCGACAGGACCGGTCCTTGTGGGAGGGCGACGCGGCGTCGTCGTCGACCCCGAAGTTCTTCTGGCCGCGGATCAGCGTAGGTGTCACGGTCGTGTCGTTTCCGCTCTGAGCCACCCATGGAGTATCGGAGGAATCGGTTGGCTCACGTTTGCGTTTTGTGCAGGACAACCGATCGCTCCTCGACATTTACAACGACCTGCCGTCGCCCGCGCCCGTGCCGGAAGAAGACGTCGGGAATCTGCCTGGGCTGAGGAGCACCCTCTATCCGTACCAGCGGCGTACGGTTTCGACGATGGTTGCGCGCGAGAAGCACGCGGGGGGCTCTGTTGAGGACCCCCTGTACATACCGCTGCACGGGATGGATGGCGGTAGGGTATTCTACCTCCAGCCAGCCACGTTTGAGATCGTCACGGAGCGCCCCCGGGTGACGTCCGTTCCCGGAGGGATACTCTGCGAGGAACTGGGTGAGTGAATGCGCATTCCACGGGGACGTTGACCGATGGTGCACGGTGTCCTATCGACTGAGTTACATGATGATTCAAATCAACATTTGGACGACAGCTTTGCAAAAGCTGTTGCCTTCGATCACCGTGTGAGGACGATGGTACACCGTGTCCTACAGGTCGATGGCACCAGTGTCTCGTTCACGATCAGGATCATGCTGACTGAAACCGTTCCGCACACGCACAGGGACGGGCAAGACGGTGATGATGCTCTCGCTCATCCTCGCGACGCTCGACGCCATGTCCGCGCCAGAGGACGCGTTTCACGAGGAACGCGTGCCCATGACACCGCTCTCGCTCCGCCACTTCCAGACCCCCGCCGACGCCGCCGGGCGGGCGAAACTCCCGAAGACGGGCAACCTCCCGCCGCGGGCCTACCGCGAGGTCGGGATCCCGTCCCTCACGGAGATGCTGCTGCACCAGCTGCGCGTGCGCCCGCCCGACGCGCTCGGGCTGCGGGACCAGCAGGCCGTGCTCGAACAGCGGAACCTTTGGGAGCCGCTCCGGGCGAACGTGCCGTTTTACTTGCATACGGACCCGCCGCGGCAGGACGCGGGGTGGTACGCGTCGAGGGGTGGGAGCGTGCCGTCGCCGAAGGTGATGTACCTGACGACGGCGACGCTTGTGGTCGTGCCGGACAATTTGCAGATCCAGTGGTGGAACGAGGTCCTGAAGCACTGCATGGACAACGTTTTGAGGGTTCTGCGCGTGAAGAACGAGGAGCTGCCGGACGCACCGGTGCTGGCTACCGACTATGACGTGAGTGGCGGGCGGGCTTGAATGGGTTCGCACGTACTGATCCATCATGTCGTGTTGTGCTTCCAGATCATCTTGATGACGCACTCGCGTAGGCGTTGCCGCTGGTTCGAGGTGAATCTTACGCTGATCGCCGTCTAAATCCCAGGTTTCTCGAAAGAGGCAAAGAAGAAAGCGACGGAAGAGCTGTTCAACATGTCCCCGTGCCAGTGCAAACCGCTCCGGGATGTTCGCGTGCCCCGCTGCAAATGCAGCAGGCGAGAAAACGTCTCGCCGCTCCTGCAGATCCGGTGGAAGAGGCTCGTCGTCGACGAGGGCCACAATGCGGCCGAGAAGCGGACGGATTATGCCATCTTCACGAAGCTGCTCAGCGTCGAGCGGCGGTGGATCATGACGGGCACCCCTACCAGTACGTTAAGTCGCTCCCGTCCCTCCTAACTGAAGTTCGACTCCCACTCAAACGCATATATGCTAATGTCGCGATACGTTTAGCGAACCTCCTGGGGCTCAACTTCGGGTCGGGGGACGAGCTCCAATATCCCGATGAGGAGGAGGAAGAAGAAGAAGAAGAGAGCAGTTCTGGCGGCGATGGCGGCGAACAGCGCCGATGGCACCGCAGTGAGCGCGACGACTTCCGCAAGCTGGGGACGATGTTCGCCGACTTTTTGCTCATGATGCCCTTCGCGTCCAACTCGAAAACGTTTGGGACGCTCGTCACCGATCCCATCTTCGAGCCCGAGGGCCCGTTCCCTGGGGATATCCAGGTGCTGTCTCAGGTCATGGCGTCGGTCATGGTGCGGCATCGGTACGTGCACATCGTGGCATAGTGCGTGCCGCGTAGTGAAACAACCCCCGAGCTGAGCCGAGGTTTTTACAGCATTGAGGACGTCGAACAGGACGTCCGGCTTCCGTTTTTGGAGCACGAGACGATCCTGCTTGACATGGATCCCTACGCGGTGAAGACGTACAACTTGATCCAGGCCACGATCGCGGTCAACGCGGTCGACTCTGAAAGGAAGGATCTGGACTACCTCTTCCATCCGAGAGTGAGTTCTTGGATCAGTCTCTGCCGTCACTCCATCTGCTGATCACTGCACCGCACATCCATCCAGAATGCTGGGCCTCTCCGAGAACTGGTCGCGAACATTTCGCAGTACGTCGCTAGGGATGGTGTGTTCCTGCCTGACAGTAGCAGCTGATGATCTCTCCTTCCAGTGTCATGTTCTGGCACGTTGTCGATACTTCTCTTCAGGAGCGGTTGGTCAACGCGGAGCGGTGCCTGAGGCATCTCGAGGAGCGGAACGGAAGCTCGGAGGACTTCGAGTTGATCAAAGAGTCTATCCAACACCTGTCAGCGCGGTCTCCGTTCTTGCTGCACCGCATGTTCGCTCATCTTGTTGCCCCCGCAGTCGATCTGCCATGGAAGACCCCATATGGCTCGGAGTCCAGGGGCACTACCACTGCTTCCACCGCGTCAGCAAACTCAACCGTGACGTCTTCAACGGTTGGAGCATGCTCCCCGAATCAAGCCGACAAGTCTGCGACCCCCCGTTGCTGCCGCCGATGGCGCTCATGAAGATCCGGGATTTCCTCACCCGGCATCCGCTCAAGAAAGTGCCCGACATCGTCGCGATGGGTCAGCACGTCATCGACGAGGAGCGGCGGTGGAAGGAGTTGGAGGCGCTGCACAACCGCCTCAAGAAGCGGTCGTCCAAGGACAAGCGTGAGCGCCGCCCGAAGGACGACACGGCCAAGAACTCTCTCGGCTCGCTCAAGCGTGAGGTCGCGGAGAAGAAGCTCGAGGAGATGCGACAAGAGTACAGGGCGGCCGAGGCGCGGTTGACGGCGAGCGTGACCGGCCAGCAGGCTGGGGAGGCGACGCCGGTGCGGGGCGAAGACCCTTCGCAGCGGACGGTGGCGTCTAGCCTTTTGCGCCTGTCGCCGATTTCGGGCGTGAGGATCGGGAACTCGACTTCGACGAAGCTGGATTACATTCTCAACGAGGGGCGTCTTTCATATGGACGTGCAAGTATATTTTTTTTGTTTCTAACGCGGACGATTCTGCAGGTTCTAACGTACGGAGGAGACGAGAAGTTTTTGATCTTCTCGGAGTCCCCTGCCACGCTGTCGTTCATCTCGGAGGCGCTCGATCTTGTGCGAGTGAAGCACTTGGAATATGGCGGGAAGCTCAAGCGCGAAGAGAGGCAGACGATCATCACGACGTTCGAGACTTCGGATCTATACCGCGTGTTCCTGATGGAGCTCAAGCACGGAGCTCGTGGCCTGTGAGTGGCATCGAAATGGAATCGAATGCGCGTGGTGTACCTAACGAAAACCCGCTGGCAGGAATCTGGTCTCCGCTTCACGCGTCATCTTCTGCGAGCCCGTCTGGAAAGCGGACGTGGAGTCGCAGGCCATCAAGGTGCGCACATTCAAGTTTTCTCAGTCAGCTGCTTTTTCTTTTTCTTACCGACGTTCTCTCCCCCAGCGTGTCCACCGTATCGGCCAGAGACGTCGGGTCGTTGGTAAGCATGCAAGTGAGTCATTGTTCATGAAGTGGTGACTAAAGTTAGGTTCAGTCAAGACGTTGGCTATCCGAAACACGTCGGAACAGGTCATCGTAGCTCGCAGCAAGGCGCTCAAGGAGAGCAAGCAGGAGTTTACCAAAGAGGTCACGGATGACCGGACAATTCGTGACTTCATCGAGGTACGTGCGATCATCATCATCATCAGGCTTCGACCTATGATCAATCACGGGTTTGACCTTCCTCCGTAGCATCCAACATTCCTGCCTGTTCCAATCGCCGACCGAGCAGTCAACCTCGACGTTCCGCTGTTCGAGTTTGGCCCTCCTCCGAGCATCGCGCTCAGAGACACATCATCATCGACTTCTCCCCAGCCATCCGAGATCCGAGTGGTCGAGGGCACCCCACCGCTACCCCGGCGACGAGTCGCTGTTCATGTCGAGATCGCAACGCAACCTCAGAAGAAGCAGAAGCGGGTCCACATTGCGAATTAAGCGTTCCCCTTCGCTGTCTGCTTTTGTCATGGGTATGTGTTTGTTCTACCTCACTGTGCATTCCGGCCCTATCACGTTTTGCTAGTTCTCCTGCTATTGCGTCATCCCCATTGTTATCCTGACCCTGCATATAATACACGATCTAATTCGGTCTCTGCGCTCGGATGTTTCGTCCACGTGTGCGCCACGAGGTACAGCCAATCGGATAAGACGCTGTATAAAAGTACGACTAAGCAACAGAGGAACATAAGTTAGGAGTAAGTTTTGTACACACGGTGTAGGATGTTCGATGCGAGGCTAACAGGAATGGTAGTCTATGAATGAGAGTGCGCCGAAAAAGCGTAGATGATATGCGATATATAAATGGAAATAAGTTAGATATAGAACTAAAACGAGCCGGTGCGATGACGTATGGGATGGAGGGGGGTGTCGGTTAGGTCGCATCCTGATCCTGAGCAACGGAGTCAGTCAGCAGAAGAAGTGAGGCTTCGGAGCGAAAGAGTCGCCGCAGCGTAGTACATACCCGTGCTGCCGCACCACAAAGTGCTCTGCTGTATGCGCCGGCCGGCATGCACTTTTTCGAACGGCGTGGGAGGAGCTTGACGATCCGGTGCTTCTTCACCTCCGCCCCGGACTTGCCGAAGTACCGCTCGGTCATGAAGCTCCAGTGGAGCGAGCCCACGATCCAGTCTTGGAGGCCCTGGATGTAGAGCGCGACGTCCCTGTCGAGCCGCGGGCAGCCGAACGACGGCACGTTCCGCTGGTTGTCCACAAAGCCGTCGATGGTCTGCCTGCAGAGCTCGCCGACAAAGTCGACCGCGGTCTGCAGGTCGCAGCCCCGGAGCTCCATGAGGATCACGATCATCTGCAGCGAGCACGGTGGCAAAACGGCAGACGGCAAACGCGTTTCGAATCGAAGCCGGGCGTGTCAGTCAGTAGAGAGCTAGTGGCAAACGGCCGGAACGAAGAGCATTCGAGACGCACGTTGTGAGTGTCGCCACGGGCTTGCTCGACGTTGTACGAGAAAATGTCCTGCGTGCGGCGGCGGCCACCGTGTGTCAGCCTCAAGCCTCAAGCCTCAAGCCTCAGCTTCGGCCGCAGGGGGCCGTGTCCGCAGATCAAAAAAACTCACGTTGCTCCACTGTCAAACAAAAACAGAGACAAAAGGTGGTTAATTATGCCGCCGCAGCGCCGGATCAGAGATGTGGCACGCACAGTGACGAGGTCGTTCGTTGCCTGGTTCAGGGCCTGGATCACCGGATGGCGCACGACGTGCTCTGGCAGGTCGATGTCCATCGCGTACTCGATCAGGTCGAACACCGGTTTGCACCCGCTCGTGTCTCGCCGGACCTGCAATATGTGTGCGTGTGCGTGTGAGAGAGAGAGATGTTGAGAACCACACGGGACCATGATTCGCGCTGATAGGCATGCGCGCCGCCCCCTCTCTCCCCCCCCCCCACCCCCACCCACTCTGGCGGCAGGAGCGGCTTCGGTGAACGCGGGAGAAGAAAACACTCACGCTGATGTACGATTCCAGATCGGGGATAACTTTGCTATCGCGATCCCTCGCCTGCTGGTGGACGGCTTCGAAGAACAGCTCGAGGCTCTCCTTGAACCGTGCCTGGGGCCCGGGCTTAGCGTCCCGCGTGCACCTCGTCCAGTAACTGCGAACCATGCACAACACGCGTGCTCCGTCAGCCCCCGCTGCTGCGGTATGTTTTTGCGAAAAAAAAAAAGAAAAAAAAAAACTTACTCTCGCGCGAGCTTCCCCGCGCTGACCTCTCCTTCTTCCCTCGACTGCTGCTCCGCGGTGGGCATGTACCGGTCGGGGAACCAGAGCGCGTTCATGACCGTGTCCGCGAGCGCCTCCGTGCCCGCGCGCATCATGCCGTCCGAGACGTTGTCGAGGTGGAAGAGGTAGTTCATGAAGTCGCTCACGACCCGCAGCCGGTCCGTGCTGCAGTACGGGTAGCAGAACGCGGTCAGCTCGCCCGCCTGGAGGCCGTACAGCGCCTTGCGGGCCTTCGGCGACAGCTCCGGGCAGCCCTCGTCGAGCCACCGGACGGACTCGGCCGCGACCGCGTCCCCGTGCGGATGGTACGCGAGCGGGAAGTGGCAGTGCGAGACGAGGTCGGGGAGGACGAAGTGATCGGGAGTCGGGGAGCGTTTCGGGACAGGTACGGGCATGGTGTGTGTGTGGGTGTGTGTGGGGTTCAGGATAGCCGAAGGTGGTTCTTAAAGCGTAAAGAGTGTCAGAAAGAGGAAGGCGAGGTGCCTGAACAACAAACGAGGGACGAGTGAGTGACGGACGTAGAAGGCAGGCATCTCCCTCTCCCAGTTTTATATACATGGTCTGGGTCTCCCATCTCCGCGGCCCGGCGAGAGAACAAGCAGGAGCAGGTTCGACGGATGGAACGGACACGGGCGCAGCCACTCCAGCGTACGGGGAGCGCAGGTCCGCAATCTAAACATACGGGTTTCCTGCGGGGCTCAACCTACCGCCTTACCGGCACCTACCGTGCGCGCCACGCGTCCCGTATTCCCTGAGCTATCGTCCCGGATAGCGTTCAGACAGGGTGCCGAGCTGTCACGCACGTCAGGAACACAAGGCAAGGCATTCATTTACCGGTGTCTTTCGCGCCCTCGAGACACTAAGCCACCGAGCGACCGAGGGTGGGAACACAGCCGCACTGTCGCACAGAGACCGCGCTACCGCGGACTTCCGTGCGCGCACATGATAGGATGTGGCCGCCACAAACGCGAGCGCGGTGGCTGCAGGCACGGGTTACGCTTGCAAAACGCACGAAAAGGATAGGCACATACTCGCTTCTGTCCCAGGCCCGCCCGTCAGCCACGCCGATGGCTGATTCGTGGTGTGATGCATGGAATCCGAATCGGACTGAGAGCGCAGTGAACGGATCGGAGGCGCCAGGGTGCTGCTGCTGTCAACCTGTATAAGCTCAGGCTCTGCGCTGCTTCCAATCTTGAGATCGCGCCGCCTGGCCGGAGATCGCACAGCAGAACGTGCAGGAAGCTAATGTCAATGAGAGGGTGAACAGGTTCCAACGCATACAGTGTCCCGGGAGTAGGTTACAAATACAGCAAGACAGATACCGGCCCGTGCCAACGCCAACGCCAACGCCAACGGGAGCAGATGGCGGCCGGCCGCGAGATCAAAGCTTGAGGAATGACGTATCGATCCCGTGCGAGAAGTCCCAGATGCATATCCTCTGCACGGGCGTTACAAGTCGCCGCAACCAAAGCGAGCATCCGTCAGTCACACTGCAAACGTGAAACAATGGCAACGGGCGCAACCCACCTGGTCCTCTCCACATGAAACAATCTGTGTGTGGAATATCAAGCAGGGTCGATGTCAATGCGACGGCGACGGCACCGCAAAGACAATTACAAGGTTGCACGGTCAGAGATGTCCGATTGGGTAGAGAAAACCGACATCACGCACCTTCGTGCAATCAAACCCTACGCAGAAGATGCGGCCCGTATGGCCCCCGGCGAGGTCGGCAACCAGCGCGCCCGTCGCCTTATCCCAGACCTGCGCACCGTTGAACAATGGGAGTGATCATTCGGTCAGGTACGACGATGTACTGGGGCCAGCGCATCGAACGCAACGAACCTTTACGGTGAAGTCGTAGCTCCCACTGACCACAAGATCCGAGTTCAGCGCGACGCTGCGCACGAGATCTTCGTGAGCACGCCGCCGCGGAGGCTCGGCGGCGCCGGCGGCAGTGCTGTTCCCGCATGCCTCGCAGACAACCGACACCGTTCTCCCGAGCCCCCCAGTCGCGACGGGAGGCTTGTCCGTCACGGCAGGATTGGTCGACCAGCCCTGCAGAGTGGCGATGTCCAGGAGCCGGATATGCTTATCCGACGACCCAGACAGCACGAATGGATGCTTGTAATCAATGGACGCGATCCTATATGACACAAAGGGTCGCGTGCGCCCGGTCCGGGAAAGACAGCGGCGACCCCGAAACGAATCAGCAATGCCTGGCGACAAAACGCACAGTTGGACAGTTTTCGACGGGAAACACACGTACCCTCGGCGGTGGTGGTTCTCGATCGTGCGCAAGCACGCGCCCGTGTCCGCGTCCCAAAGCCGGAGCGATCGGTCCCCAGAGACGGAGATGATGTGTTTGTGCGAGATGGAGACTGCGTTCACCGCGGCACGGTGCGCGCTCAGCACGTGCTGCCGCCCCAGATCCGGGAAGAGGTACGTCCGAACGGTCCTGTCTAGATAACAGATACATGAGTACAACATATCACGGTGGGTCCAGACATCAACCCCGAGCCCGCGGTGTCCCCACGTTCCTGAGAGACAGAACGAGAGGTGGAGACACCACGGACATCGAGGCAAAGGATGGCTAATGAATGAATTGGATGGAGCTGACTACCGACGGAGAACGGTCGGTCGGAGGAGGTGCGCCCAACTGGGCTCTCATAGACCGAGTCAAAATCCGCCTCATGTCCTCGCGCGCCCCGCATACAGCAGGAAATCGTGGCTTATGATGTTCAATAGGCAGAAGTCATCCCAAAAGAGAAAGAGACAAGATCTCAAGGTAAAGCTTGCGAGGAACTGCTGTAGCCCACGAAGGACTTCAACAGCTCCTCGTCACCTTAAACCCAAGATCCCCTCTTCCCCCCTTTTGTCGTCCCAAAAGGCACCACGCCGATCGAACCGGAACAATCGATTGTCGCGCAAACGCAAGCGCAGAGGCAAACGCAAGCCGCAAACGAAAAAAAACCGTACCTTTAGAGCACGAGACCAGCCTCCGGTCGTCGAACCTCACGCACAGCACGCTATCCTCGTGGTCCTTGATCATCTTCACGACCTCGCTCCGCGCGAGGTCCCAGACGACGACGCGCCTGTCCGAGCTCGCGCTCGCGAGGAGCCCGCGGGCGACGCAGATGCTGAGCACGCTGCTCTCGTGCGCGCCCTCGAGCACGCGCGTGACGGCCCCGGTCTGGAGGTCCCACTCGCGCACGGTGCGGTCCTTGGAGCCGGTGAAGAGCACCTGCGTGCCCGTCTCGGGGTACGTGTAGAGCTGGAGGCAGTAGATGGTGTTCGCGTGCGCGTTTGGGGCGCCGCGCGTCTGCAGGTTCGAGAGGGTGTAGTGCGCGCCGGCGAACCGGTTCCGGAGCCGGACGTGCGTCTGGTGGAGGAGCTTGTAGTTTGGTTTCGGGTTGCGGCTTGCGGGGGGAGGGCTCGGGCTTGGGCTCGGGCTCGCTGATTTCTTCTCGACGGGGGACTGGAGGAGGGACGGAGCCGAGTGGCGGGCACGGGGCGATCTGGCCCTGCGTGGAGAGGTGGACGGACCGGCAGGAGAGGTGGATAGAGTGTGAAGGGGGATAGTTAAAGAGAGGTGTGAGGCGGGAGTGGACGAGGAGGACGAGGGGATCGGGAGACGGAGCGTGTCTTCATCGTTGAAATCCATGGACGCGAACCCGGAGTCGTCAACCTGCATGAGGTCGTCGTCCTCTTCGTCTCCCATGCCTTCGTCATCGAGGTCCGAGTCGCCGTGTGCGCCGGGTTCGCCAGGAAAGCTTCCAGATTCGCAGTGGTCGGCCTCTGGGGGTGCGCGCCACTCCCACTTCTTGTCGAGGCAGAGGGCCTTCCAGAGCGACGGGTCGTCGGCCAGGACACGCCACCGGCCGCATACGAGCGTGCAGGTAAGGAGGGATTGGTATGGCAGGTAGGAGAACACGTGGAGCGCGACTTCCGTCGGGAGCAGCTACATGCCCACAAACCGTTGCGTTCAACATGCTGGTGGCGCAAATGTGAGTGAGGGCCGAGGACGTACCCCAACAATGTCCAACTTCAACAGCGGCTCGATCCGATGTTGGAGCACCGCAAGACTCGACCGCGGCAATGACGCTAGTATCCGATACGCCAGCTCTGCATGTATATGCACCGACACCGTCAGCTTGCTCAAAGGGGGAAACAGCCGGCGAATAACACCCTGCGCACCTTCGCGCTCCCGGACAGTCCGTGCCGTTTCCGCGCCTAGGCCTGGCCCCGCGTAGGTGATCTCAGTCCCGTACATGCTCTCGGCGTCTTCGTCGTGGGCTTCAGCAAAGTAGGCTGGGGGGAGCATGGGCGGTATACGTTAGCGTATGGCGGTGATGGGTGGGGGTCGAGAGGTGGGCAGGGGGCAGAAGAGGCGGCCTAATAGGCGAGCCACAACGGGCAGCGTGTCTCCATGCGACTCGGGCGCTTCCCACCCTTGTCCATTCATACCTATTCATACCCTCGATTACCTCCAATGACCGGTCCGGGTCGACTAGAAGCTCTCCTGATTGGTGCGTGCCCGCGCAAGCTCCAAGGTCGGGCTACGCACAGGCTTGGTCGGCGAGGTTGGAGGCAACATGGCCAGTAGGAATCAGCGCCAAGTTAGCTTATGTGGCGACAAATGCCAATAGGTTGCTCTTGGACTTGGCGGCCAACGTCACTCAGGTAGTAACATTCAACACAGACGGTTTCCATGAAGCGCGAACGCGAATTTTTGCAGAGCGCAAGGAGTCCAGCTGCCCCCTCTGCACACAATTACATACACCAATCAGATGGCCAGCAAAAGGTAGCATGCCAGATCAATCTATGAGCAGATATGCCTCTACGAACACCTGATCATCAACTTCCCGCGCTCGACGGCCTTGGGAAGGTGCGCTCGAACGGCCTTGCGGAGCGTATCCGGGTTGTTCTCCGGG
Organism: Sanguinoderma infundibulare; assembly: GCA_032821775.1. Taxonomy (NCBI): domain Eukaryota; kingdom Fungi; phylum Basidiomycota; class Agaricomycetes; order Polyporales; family Polyporaceae; genus Sanguinoderma; species Sanguinoderma infundibulare. The sequence goes on along the minus strand of JAVLRN010000005.1, from coordinate 267,119 downwards.
TGCAACGCCCTGTTGACCGTGATCGCAAGCGCGACCCCAGCGAACCCCGGCCTAGCCAACAGTGCATCGAGCTCGGCCCATTCAAACGACGCCAAGACGTCATTGCGCAGGACAAGCATCGAGATTACGACCTTCTCTAGCCGCGTCGAGCGCAGGCCGTGCAGCAACGCCCCCACACAGTCCACGCACCCGGGCAGGACGAGGCCGTCGATTTCAAGCGTGCGCAAGCGGGTATTGTGGGATAACGTCAGGGCCTCCTCTGAACCTGCAGCGGAGGCAAAGGCGAGGTGTAAGCGACGTCTGGAGCGGGGGCGCTTTGTGCGGTCAAGGTACGAACCCTCTATGGTCGTGGGCAGCTCCAGGTAGAGATGCTCCAGGGCGGGGCCGCAGACGCGGAAGAGCGAGTTGAGGACGTCCATCGCGTCGCGCTCGCGCCAGCGGACCATGACCGTGCGGAGGCCGGCGTCGCTGAGCTCGGCAGAGGGAAGCAGCCACTGGCGGAGCATAACAGAGGAAGCCCATGAGTCGACGACGAGCCGTTTGAGACGGAGGGGCGCGGGGCTGGGCATTTGTTCGTACGCGGGAGATTGGTGGCCCCACCCGACGCGGTAGAAGCAGACGTTGGTGACGTTTTGCGCTGAGGCGAGGAGAATGTGGACGTCTAAGAAGTGGTCGAAGTAGACGTCGGCGAAGACGAGGTTGGTCAGCTTCCCGAAGGCGGCCAACGTCTCCTTGGAGCAACGCTGGAGGGACACGTAGTGGAGCCCTATGAGTTCCAGTGTCGCAAGCCTTTCGAGCCTTGCCACGATGGCAGGGACGCGGTTGACCCAGTCTTGCGCGCATGCAGTACTCGAAGGCTCGGTAATCGACAGCTTGCGGATGTACTTTGCCACATCTGGCGAATTCTCGAGGAAGGCTTCGAAGCGCGAGGATGACTTGGCGCCGAAGACTCGTCGGTCGTGGAACAGATGCGTCCGTGCAGCAGGGAGACAAGCATGGCATGCGAGTGCACAAGCTCCCAGGGCCTCGCGATCGTTCCAGAGGTAGTCGATTGCCTGTTCAATGAGCTCTTGCGGCAGGTTGGGAGGCATGACTGTTCTGCGCGTCTGTACAGGGACATTGCGCGAGTTCCGTCAGCGGGAATAGTACGAAAAGCTGAGAAAGCCGCACTCACCAGGGCAGCTCGCGATACGGGTCGCCCACTCTGCTACAGGGCGAGGGTGGCGGTATGAAAATAGTCCCGAGAGACGCGAGCATGGTCGGATACTTATAAGTACGAGCTTGGTCTCACAATCGCAACCCGATCTCAAGACGCTTGAGACCCTCTTTTGATGGTCCGGCCAATCCCGCTGCTAGAACTTAATAGAATACCTGCTAATGGCTTGGAATAAACCTAGTAATCGGAGTTGGAAAGTGGAATAGAAGCCTGCTTAGTTCCCGTCTAAAGGAGGCGCCGCGCGTGGGAGCGCTCTCTTGTCGTCCACGTCCACCGACTGCCCTCCTCCGCGTCGCTCGTTGGCCCTCTCTCGCCTGCCGTCCTCCCCCTCGTCGTCTCTCGCCATGGCTGCTACTCCCTCCGAAGAGATCCGTGCCAACGCCTACGTCGGTTTCGACACCATCACCCAGCAGATTGAGCACAAGCTCTTGAAGCGCGGCTTCCAGTTCAATGTCATCGTCGTCGGTGTGTCTCCTTTACCGTCCCTGTCTGCTTTCGGTTGCAATGGCTGATTCGGACGATGCGCGCAACAGGTCAGACTGGTCTCGGCAAGTCGACACTCATCAACACCATCTTCGCCTCCCACCTCATCGACTCCAAGGGTCGTCTCGAGGCGGATGAGCCCGGAAGGCAGACGACGGAGATCCACCCCGTCTCTCATGGCAAGTCCCTGTTTTCTGAAGCTACAGACAACATCTGAACCTTCCCCAGTCATCGTTGAGAACGGTGTCCGGCTGCGTCTCAACATCGTCGACACCCCTGGCTACGGCGACAACGTGAACAACGAAAACTGGTACGTCCGCCCTCCCTCCCCACCTTCCCTTCCTCTCCCTCTTCTGAACCCCAATTTCCCCCTCTCACGCGCACAAACACCATCCTGACCCGTCTTCTCGATCGTGCAGCTGGGACCCGATCATAAAGTACATCAAGGACCAGCACAGCGCGTACCTTCGCAAGGAGCTCACCGCCCAGCGCGACCGTCACATCCAGGACACACGTATCCACTGCGCGCTGTTCTTCATCAACCCAACCGGCCACTCCCTCCGCCCGATCGACGTCATCGTCATGAAGAAGCTCTCCGAGGTCGTCAACGTCGTCCCCGTCATCGCCAAGTCGGACAGCTTGACGCTTGAGGAGCGTGATGCATTCAAGCAAAAGGTCCGTTTTCCTATCTGAACGCGTAGTAATTGGAGCAGAGCGCTGAGGACGTGCGTGCAGATCCGGGAAGAGCTGGTCTACCACAACATCCGCCTCTACCCGTTCGACACGGAGGAGAGCGATGAGGAGGAGGTGCAGCTCAACGAGAGCATCAGGGTGCGTCTTTCTTTCCATATTCGCTCTCGCTTCCATTCATCCTAATCGCTTGCAACCGAACACAGAGCATGATCCCTTTCGCCATCGTTGGCTCGGAGCGCACCGTCATCATCGACGGCAAGCCCGTCCGCGGCCGCAAGAACCGCTGGGGCGTCATCAATGTCGAGGACGAGAAGCACTGCGAGTTTGTCTACCTCCGCAACTTCCTCACCAGGTCTGTCACCCTTTTGCGTTCTTTACCAATTTTTCATGCTGAACATGGCGTTGTGCGCGGACAGGACACACCTCCAGGACCTCATCGAGACGACGGCGCAGATCCACTACGAGGCCTTCCGGTCAAAACAATTGCTCGCGCTCAAGGAGCAGACCAATGCACGCCCGTCGGCCGCCGCGCAGTGAACGTGCGCGCCCGCATGTCCGTGTTTTTGTTCTGACCGCCACCTCGTGCGCGGATGTGATACCCTCTGAGTTGGACTTCTCCGCTTGTTCTGACTGACTGCTGCCGAACCTGAACGCTCCTTGTTGATGATGATCTATCCTACTCCTACCCCCACGTTTTTGGCCTTGGATGTTGGTTGTGGTCACGATCCTCTTACCCTGTGTTGTCGTCTCTTGTTGCCTCTGTGGCTTTACGCTCGTTTATAATAGCATACCTTTTTTTCTGTTTGTCCAGACACGCCGGACGATTGCGTGCACCGATCGGTGGAGGTGGCAAGACCCGAATGTGGTATGTTTGGTTAACGTTCAAGCTGCTTTCCGCCAGCACGCGCTGATCTTGAATTGGTCAAGTCTGGTCAGACATGAGCATGATGTCATGGAGGGCAGCTCAGTAAAGAATGTCAAGGCCGCAACTATGGATGGAAGATTCGTCCGCATTTGGTCTGTCCGATCAACGCGGCTGGATGCACACATATTCCAGTCTTGGACGGTATGTATCGCAGCAGGCCTCGCCTTGCCTCCCAGCTGAACGTTGAACCTCAAACCTAATCCTCGTTGCTCTAGGCTTCCACCGCAGCCCTGGATGTTGCTTCACCTTCCCTGATTTTCTGGCCTTCTGAGATCTGTCACTGCTGGCAGGACAATGTGCACCCGTAGAGCCCCAGAGTCCGTCCCGCTCGTACATTTTGAGAGCCGGACATAGTGGCGCGGGGACGTGATGGACAAGCACCGAAGCACCGAAGCTGAAGTACTTATTCGAGAGGCTTCAGGGTGCTGCCACAGGCTTCTCCCGCGTCGCCGCTTGAGGGGCGATATGATAATGTAGAGGCCGGCCACTTGGATGCCGGCCTGCTCGCCTCCCCCGGCATCTTTCGCAATTGTTCTGTATAAAGCATGATGCGGCCTGTGCCTGCGCCTGCGCCCCCTTCGCTAAAGTGCTGGTGCTGGTCGCCATTTACCCCGAACGGTTGACCACCGTGGCACTACAATATAGGAAGGGAGGAAGGGCGCCTGGGTGCTCAGTGCACGATTGAACGGCGACGTCTGGGAAAGACTAGTGCTCGTACCGGATGCCTTGATCCTGACGAGCTCACGATCAACGTCACCCACGCGATTCAGAGGTCGGCGACTTGATTACGAGAGACTGTAACTTGTTTGCGCCAGTGTTCGGGTTGCTGACGCGGACGCGTTAAGTTACGACACGCACTTGTCGATCCCCCCGTGTCGACGTCGATATCGGCGTCGCTCGCTGGGTGGATCGGCGGCGGCATCACGCCGCGACGTCCGACACTCTTGGATTCGGAAATTCGCTGACTGGTGGCCGACGGCCGTGAGTCCCCCCGGCTTGGGCTCAGAAAGTGTATGCTTGGCGTTGGAAAGCCGGTGATGCATTCGCAAAAAAAAAGCCTATCAGCTCGGACTCTGCGGATCCTGCCAGTGTCAATAGCTGGTTAGCGATTCTACATACCTCTTCGAGCTTGCTCCGAGTCACTAGGCCTTCCCAACCCACCCACCCCGGTCCAGCGGCGGATCGGCGGCTCTGATGTGATAAAGTGCCACGGCGCACGAGCCGCATATGATACAATTATCACGACGCCACACACATTCAGAGCGTCGCGGGAGAGTCACCGACGCATAAAGTACATGTCGTCGGACTCGGCCCTGTGGCAAATCCGACTTTATGGTTTTGGTTCCCGGTCGTTGTTTTGAATTCGGCAGCTGGCACCTATACATATACATATACGTAATACTCGCGGAGCTATAATATTGACCCAGTCCATGGACCCACACACACAGCCATGGCATGGCATGGCATGGTGGTAAGTAGCACTGTAGCAGAAAACAAAGTGGGAAAGGTGCGAGAAGAAAGGACGCGCTGGATCCGGACTGGGCGGCAGGTTTGAACTAAGTTACTGACTGGGAGCGTGGCCCGGGACAACGGCCCGAATTCGCACTGCGTTCTCTGCGGCCAGCCGTGCGCGTCTCGTCTCGCGCGACGCACGGGAGATGTGCAATGCGGGGGACCCGAATCCGTTCGTTCAAAGTTCGTGTGTGCTTGTCACGAGTTACTGCCTGTGGGTGCGGTGCCAGTGGCGGACCGTCGTCGATAAATAGCGATAAAGAGAACCCGCGCGCAGAGCGGATGCGAATGGGCAAGGATTAAGACTCAAGAGCCGGGTTGCGTGCGAACTGGGTTTGGGGAGAGGAGAGGGGAGGGTGAGCACATGAGTAAGACCGATCGAAGGAGCGGGGCGGGGCGGGACGTACGAGAAAATACGAAGTTAAGGAATAAATATTTTCGAATGTAATGAGTGACATGTCGTAGGAGTCTGTGCACTCCGGGGCAGTGGGTGAGGCCGGCGTTGGGGGTTCGGTTTCAGTGCGCCGGGGGGCGAAAGGGGGTCAAGTCAAGTCGAGTCGGCGTTCGGAGGAGAGTTGGGGACGGGAGAACATCGGCGTGGTTCCAAGGAAGGCAGGAGCAGCGCGATCGACGAGGTAACGAGTGTCGTGAAACAAAGTCGTGATCATGCGGAAGGAATGATGAGTTCCACGCGCTCACTGCGCCGCCTTGGACTCCGAGCCCGCCTCACCATTCCGGAGGACGGACGAGGAGGCGGAGGATTGGGCACGCTTGTGGCCGCCGCGGGGGCGCTCCTTCAGGCAGAAGCGCGGCACGACGCCGCGCTCCGAGTTGCCCGCGGTGCGCGAGCCGATGCGCTCCACGAGGCACCACTCGTCCTCGTACTCCTCGAGCATCGTGAGCACCTCGCCGACCTTGATCGAGAGCTCGTCGGCGAGGGAGGGGATGAACGTGTGCTCCACGAGCATCTTGCGCGGGACCTTCGGGCCGCCCTTGATCGACGGCCTCGGCTTCAGGTTCGTGCCGTTGCCGTCCGTCGGTGCCTCCTTGAAGAACGAAGACGTGCGGCGGGGACTCGGGACGGCGGATGGGGGGACGGGGACGGAAAGCATGCTGTCGTCGTGCGTCACCGTGACCGCGGGGAGGTTCAGCGCGGGCGGGCGGGGCGAGTTCGAGCGGGAGCTGGCGGGGGAGCTGGAGGCGATGTACGTTGGGGGTGGGGACATGGCGGCTTCGGGGCCCGCAGGCACCTTGACGTCGACGATAGTCGAGCCATCCTTGTCCTTGGGAAGCTGGGGCTTCCACCTAGCCGAGGACGCTGGTACGCTCATGGGCGGTTGCATGGGGAGGATGACAAGGACCTCCTGCTTCTCCATCGGCGTTACCTCCACAATCGGTCTGATCTTCTCGCTCGGGGCGAAGCTGCCTTGAAGGTACTTCTCGGAAGCGGTCGTAGTCTTACGCCGCTTCCAGACGACAATCCGCCATGTAATGATGCCTGGTTCGTCGCGTCCCATCCGTCAATTTCGTGCAGATCTCATCCTTCGCAGAATCACTCACCGACAATCAACACGCCAAGGACCACAAAGAAGGCCGTCAACACCCTGACGGACACCGGGAGGGGGTTCACCACCGGTTGGCCATTCTGCGTTGTGGGTGTCTCTCTGGGAAGGATGTTGCGGACGACATTGTGCGCTTGGATGTTCTTGCGCTCGAGGGCGCGGGCATGAGGAGCAATAATAGCCATTAATACAAGCAGAGAAGAAGAAACGAACGGAAAGGAAGGCGAAGGGGGAGGAGAGAACAGGAAAGCAAGGACGCCATGGAGGACAATAGAGGACTATATCTGACGCTGCCGCCATCATATTCTGTTCGGGGCTGTCCACGCCCATCAATGTCCATCTTGTCGGACAGGACACCCGCCCATCCGTGTCGATGCGCGTTTCAGGTACGGTCGGGATGATACCAGCCCCCAGCCACTGTAGCGAGCACTCGTCAAGACTGTGATAATTTATCCGCAACGGTTTGTGCAAGCCGCCCACGCCATTGTAGGGGCGTTGCCATGTCGACTAACCACAGCCAGCAGTTACATCTTGATGGGCGCGGCGCGAAGTACCTAGTACAAATATACAAACACTCCTCGGGGTCCTGAGCCCGACCCGTACCTCGGAGTCGAAGCCGGACGCCCCGCGCCTGTGCATCTTGACAGATCCCGCCCACAGCACCTTGCAGAGCTGCGACCACAGAAGACACAGGGGACCGGACTTTGCTGTACGTACGAGAGGAGGCTAATTTGCGCATCAAGTATCGTCCGCAGCCGGTTCCTGTGTTCCGAGATGCAAGACAGATATCGTGAATAGCCCATGTGTGCGTTCGTCAAATAGTGTCCAACAACAAGGTCGAGACCGCGCGATACAGCGATCGCGCGCCCTCGGACGGGATGTACGAGTTCAGTGAAGTCCGCACGATCAGGTCTCTCGTCGCGGGCGGCATGTCTGACACCGTCTCCCCAACCAAGGCGTGCAGGGCCTCGGCGGCCAGCGCCGTCTTCTCGTCAGCCGTGAACGCGACGAACGGCAAAACGGCGGTGACACGCGAGAGCAAGGACGGCTGCAGAAAACACGCACGTGCATTCTCATCAGTCACTGCCAGCAACCTCAGCGACACTTGCAGAAGGTACGCACCCCAAGTCGCTCCGAGACGCGTGGGCGGAGGAGGCCCATGAGGTCGACGTACTCCTCGCGGGAGAGCTGCGTGTGCGGCGAGGGGCGTTTATCCTGGTGCTCAAACACGAGATCGTGGCCGATGTTGGATGTGCCCAGCCAGATCACTTTTGACACATCAACGTGTCGGTACCCAGCCTCGAAGGAGCAGCGCCCTAAGAGAGAACATATAAACGATCATCATCGGCACTACGTGCTTTGCACCCTCCACTCACCGTACTCCCACGGCATCAACAGCGATGACAGAATCTTCTCGTCCTGCGTCTTCTCGATCTCCTAGATCATTACGAAATTCGATGAGCATCCGGCGGCTATCCATCAGAAAAAAGTATCAGCACGCACATCGAGCACGACGACGCAGCGCTTCCCCTCGTTCTCAATCAAGAACTCCTTGAGAGAGTTGTTCGACGGCTCCTGGAAAACTCCAGTGAGTACGCGTGCGACCATTATTCTCTAAAGATCGCGGACACACACCCCATAGGGAGCGATGGAATGGCTTTTCCAAATGTCGGCCGTGCTCTGGAGTGTCGTCATGTTGACCGTGTGCGTCGGCACTTCCAGCAGAGACCCGACTGTACGCGACGCGCCCGGAAGTCAGCGACCACGACCATCAGCGGTAAATTGGTAAACAGACAACTTACACTTGCGCGCCAGCAGACTCTTGCCATGTCCACTCGGCCCTGAAACCCGTCCTTTAGTTCGCACCCTTACTCCAAGCGGACTTGAATCTCACCGCACAGCAACACGACGATAGGCGCCAACGACGGCATGCTCAAGACGCGGAACAGCTGCTCCAGCACTCGGTCTTGACCAATCAAATCGTACCGAACTCGTGTCAGCGGGCGGAAATACGACCTGTGTATGAGTGCCGAAGCCCGGCGTGTCTGTGGCGAGTCCGCGCGCTCGATATAGTACCTGACGCGTCAAGGCGAGGGCTCAGTTCGACATCGTCCATGATACTGCGCCGTATCATCATTCACTCACCGCGTCGCAGGGTCCACGTTCGCCAACAATCTCGACAGGCGCCCCGAGCCTCTTCTGGACGATCGCTCCGCACGCTCTTCCTCCTCGGCGTCTTGCAACACGGAAGTGTCGGCGCCGTACGCGAGGAGCAGCTTGACCATCTGCATCTTGTTCTTCAGCTGGTCGTTCGCGATCGTGAACGCGAGCGCGGATTGAGGACCGATGTCGTCGTTGACGCCCGCCTCGCCGCTTTCGAGCACGCGCCGGACCTCTTCGACGTCGTCGCTCGCGAGAGCAAAGAGCAGACTGGGGCGCGGGGTGGCGATGGCGTGGACCGGTTCGACGACAAGGGATTCTCGATGCGATCGTGCTGCCGAGACCACAGACTGCCGTTTCTGCTGAACGGCCGCCTGCTGGGCAGCAAAGATCGAAGAGTGGCGGCGCGAGTGAGATGGGCCCGCGGAAACAGGTGCGCGGACAGTTTCGTCGGCTTGGTCGGCAGCTTCGTATCCATAGTACTCGTCTTCTTGTCGCTCGTCAAAGGATTCGAAAGGCTCCGAGTGCCTACTCTCCGACCGAGCGTGTTGGAATTCTTCGACGAAAGAAGTGCGACGAGATGATGGTTGGTACAGCAGTGACCTGCGGGAGAAGCGCTTGTTCCAGGATGGGGGACGGATAGCAGGGGCAGATGCGGGTTGTGAGCGTGGAGAAGCGATAGCAGGATTAATGTGCAAAGGAGAGTTAGGTTGCGAAGATCCGGTGGTATTGGTATGATGTATATACGAAGGTATAATGCTAGAACGTGGAGATGAAAGCTGTGTACAGAGTGTTAGCACGGTGTCTTCACCTTCCGATTAGGACATACCAGTCTATTATTCGAGAAATCTGATGATACAGTGGGTGAGGATGGTGTGAATGCTAGCGTGCGATCAGCCTGGCGCTATGGCAAACAAGACGACAATGCATACCGGTCGTTGCAGTGGAACCAGTGGTGAGCGAAGGGATGCTTGAAGGAATCGAAGAACCAAGCGACGACGAAGATGAACCGAGTATCATAGACTCCAGAAACGTTTAGTTAGCTGTACCACAGGCAAACACGAGTAGAACTCACAAGACGAAGAGGTTTCAAACGCCTAGGGTTTGATGGTGGTGATGGTGGAGATTCCGTCAACGGCGTCTCCTCCACCGGCGAAAGCGGTGTGGTAGCCCGTGAGTGCGAGTCCTCCTCCGCGTTGTCGACCGCCAGCAAGAGAGGAGGTTTGGGACGAAGACTGTCGGGCCGTCGCAGCTGCGAGCGGTCCGAGACAGAGTTCCGGAACCCGAAGGGAACCTTCTTCGAGCCAGATTGCGACGAATGCGACGACTGCACCGACGCGGCAGACTGCAAGGAGAGTCGCCGCAAGCCTCCACTGTGCTGACTGAGAGCGGATGGTGGCCGGCTGGTGCTTTCAACATCCTCGTCCGGCACTGACATCGCTGGAGAAGCAGCACGGCTAGGGGCAGCAAATACGATAGAGTTACGAGCACTGTTGGGTAAGGAGAAATTGGGAACGTGTATAGACGAAGCGGAAGACGGAGGGCGATTGCGTATGGGGGAGAAGACGCGATGCGCCTCGGAAAACGAAGAAGCAACCGACGGGGAACGGGCTGGACTGTCGCTGGGACCGGCGTGTTGAAAGTCGTCTGCAGCAAATGCATGAACTTCGTCGGGCTCCACGTACGCAACCTCGTCGTAGAAATCCGAGGCTGAAAAGGAATGCTCTTCAGACGGTTCATGAGAGCCCGAGGAGTGTTCAGTGAGATCGACCGGTTGTCCAGGTGATGATGGTTCCTCCATAGTATATGGGAAACCTGGAAGCTCCGGATAAGCGTCATCAACCACTGCAGCGATACCCGGAGAGTGTTCCTGCAAAGCCATGAAAGTCTCTGGTAGCTGTTCCTGCGCATCCGCATACGACCGCTCTTGGGGCCCTACGGAATATCCGGACGACGACGGCTCCGGCGAAGCGAGGAAAGCCTTGGTCAATTGCTCCTGCAAAGCCGCGAAAGTGTTAGATGACTGCTGCTCCTGCGGGGCGGCGGACACCTCTGGCGCTCGTGGTGACCGCTCCCGCGGCGCGGAGAAAATCTCGGGCGATGGCTCTCGTGAAGTCATGAAAGTCCTCGGCGACGGCTCCTGCGAGCCGACAACGGTCCTCGGCGAAGCCTCCTCAGCCTCGGGTTGCAAATAACCATCCAAGTCTAGAGGTGAGGCGTCTCCGGACGCACCGTACCCGTCCAGCAGCTCCTCTTCCTCGGGTTGTGCGTATGGCAGGCCCACGGGCGACGACTCCCGTTCCAGCTCTAGCTCCGGTTCGGTTTGAGGTTCCGCCTGCCGCGCGAACGACCCCAAAATCATCGTCGGGGACGCCTCCTGCTCCTCCTCTTCCGCTCCATGATCAGCCGCCGCGTCCGCAACAGCCCTAGAAGAGTGGACAGTGGGCGTGTAATACTGATCGTACAGCGACGTCATCGAGTCGTCCGACCCGAACGACGCCTCGCCTACGCGGAACAACGACTCGTCCTCAACGTCCAAGTACTGCGACGCGGAGAGCTGCGACGACAAGTCCTCCGGGTCCGGGTCCTCTGGGACGATGGCGTCGAACGACGCCGCGGACTGACGGTGCACCTGGATCTCGATTCCGGCCTCGTCATCGTCGAACTCGCGCGCGAACATCTGCGAGTCCACGCTGTCATCCCTCGAATGCCTCGTGCCCCCTCCGCTCTCATCGCGCGGGAACGACCCGAACCTCGGCGAGAACAGCGCAGACGCGGTCGGCACCCCGTCGCTGTTGAACGCTTGTCCTCCGCCTCCACCTGCACCCCCGAGCACGCGCACCGACGGCGAGCCAAACGGGGACGAGAGGATCGACAGGGTCGAGAGCCGCCGCGGCGTGCGCGGAGGCGAGAGCCGCATCGGTATCGGCATCTGGCCCTCTGCGTACCCCGAGTCAGAGTCGAACGAATTCTCGCGCTCGATGGAGCCCATGACGCTCGAGTAGCTGATTCGTCGCGCACCGAGGAGGTCAATGGGAGATAGGAGGACGGAGGACGCGGATGTAGTAGAGTCGCGCGAGGAGATGGAGAATTGGCTGTCGGAACGGATGGGCGTTTGGTGCGAGGAGGAAAGGGAGGAGCGAGCGAGCTCGGGGACCGTGGAGGCTGGGCGCGTGGGTGGCTGGATGCCGGAAACGTCTGGAACATGTGAGGATGAGCATGGAGATGGGGAAGTTGGCAGAGGCAGAGACTCCGGTGTGATAGATGGGCGCCTAAAGGTCGAAGGAGTGGAAGAAGGATGTGGATCGCGGATCGTGTACGCCCGGCCTGACGGGGTGCGAAGGTCTGGCACCTCAGATGCTCGTCTTGACGGCGTGCAGGGTAATTCTGGAACTTCGGACGTGGGTCTCGAAGGAAGGTACTCCGAAACAATCGCAGATCCACTGGGCGACTCCTGAAAATCCGAGCTGATAGACTCGCGGTTCGAAGGCGAAGGATCTTCAGGCGTCAGGGAGTGGCGGGAGCGTGTAACGGTGACCTCGTCGACCACGATCGTCGTCTCTTCACTCGGGCTCCCCGACCCGGTCGAGATCCCATCCATAAGAGTAGCAGAGCCATCCGTCGTGGAAGCTTTCGGGAGATGGGCCGAGCCATGACGCGGAGGCGAAGGGATGCAATGCAGCAACCTTTTTGCGTCCTCGCTGAGCCCGAGGATGGGCGTGGGCCGAGCAGAGACGTCCGAAGCCGGCTCGGAATGAAGTCCAGGAGCGGCGAACGCAGGCGCAGTGTTCCGCGAGTCCATCGGGGCGACGGCAGGCTCCGCGTACGCATAGTCCCCACTGGAGCGCCCCTCCGAGTCCTCGCCAGATGACGACTCCAAGTCCCCCGACTCGCCTTCCTCCCACTCGCCCTCCTCTTCGTCCTGGTGGATGACATCCCCCAGGGCGAGCAAGAGACTTGAAGTCCGGGGCGACCTGGACGGAGACGTGAAGCGCACTGACTTGGCCCGCGTCGGCGAGTCGATGACGAGTCGGAAGTCGGGCTGGTCTGAGTCCTCGGAGCCCACGACGCTGTCCGGTCGCCGAATCTTGACGGTGTGCATGAAGTTGCATGCGTCTGCGAAGAGACAGCGGCCCTGGGAGTAAAATGGACATGGGCGCGCTTCAAGAAAAAGTTGGTCGTCAGGAATATATATTATATGACAAATTGGAAGATGGAGCGGGCGGGGGCGCATGGGCAAACGAGGTCACGTCCGCAATGATCCCTTCCTCGAAGCCGACAAGGGTAATGACCGTGCGGGTCGTACTCCATTGAAGCGGACAGCTCAGCGACGGCGAGTAGCAGGCAGTGACGCAAGTGTACATTTGGGGGACGACAAGAAGAGACGGAAAGAGGACTCACTCCGTTTCTTCCATGGAGGGTCTTCGATAGTCATAGATACATGGACGGTGAACGTCGTCGTCAACAGCTCCTAGCGTGGGGCCCAGCGAAACTGTCGACGCCCAAACTTCTGCAAATGGAACCGGGACCAGTGCAGCAGGGTGGGTTGCCGACAATAAGCGGATCACTGAGTCTCGCAGATCCGACGTCATACGAAGAAGGGACTCACAACATGTAGCGTTGGACCAGAAATGACAGACAATTCGGGCGTCGTTGGACACCGTGCAGGGGCCTATGGGCGGTGTGGAGGGAGGAGAGAGGGTTCCGGGGACCGTTGGGGACGGCAACGGGAGCGAACCCGAACAGAAGGCGGACGTAATATCATAGACGCTGTCGCGTATTCCAATCACGGGGGCGCGTAGCCCATGGTTACGGCGTTTGTGCGCGCGGTATTTGCCTTTAACGTTGCGCTTCAGGCCCCAGGGCGAATACCTGTGCTAGCAACTTTGCCTCCGATATGGAAGGGGACACTGGTCTGAGGGTCGTCGCAGGCTGTCGGGCGTTGGCTGTGGACTGGGGGAAAGAACGTGAATATCATGGGCCCAGAGGCCGAGTATATAAGATATGCACAGGCGAACGCGAATAGAAGGAGTCCCAATCTGGGACGAGGGACACCAAAACCGGAGCTCACGACGTCATGATGTGAGACGACTCATCCGTCGTCGTACACTACCAGAATACTACCACCGCATGCATTGAGCCAGGATGCCCAGTGCAGCGCAAGCTCAGTGGGCGTATTGAAAAAAAATACAATGCATTGAATTCTACACTTGTCCACATCGAGCACAGATGTCAACTTGCCTGCAGGGACCACATTCCCGCCCACGTCTATCACACCCAAGTCCAAAAGAACTCCCGACGCCAAACGATGACCTCTCCCACGACACACGACCCCCGACACCCAGATCCCATCACCGTCCGCGCGTCTTGGATCGGTCACATTGTCTTGCCTCGGTCGTTCATTATAGCACCGTGCCCAACCTATGCGCATACACGCAAGCCGCCGTCAATTACACCGAACATACAATAACACAGAATACCGAGGATGACAGCGCCCCCCGACAAGCGTCCACGCGTCGTCACGGCCGGTTGTAGAAGTACGGGAAAGCGAACGCGGCCACTAGCGCGAGGCCGGCGAAGCCGATGGCCAAGCACGCGTTCGACGCCGAAGAGGACCCGTCGTTAGCTCGCCGCTTCGTGTCCGTGTCGGCCGGTGGTATGCGCTTCTTTGGTGGGGGAGGAGGGACGTAAGGATAGACTTGTACATACCCAATGGACTTCAGCCCGTGCACGCTGCAAAGAATACGAATAAGCCGACGAAAGTCAAGGACAATGCGAACCGGAGCACGCACTAGTAGCCCTGGAGATTGCGCGTGATCTCCTCTTCCATGCCGATGGGCACGCCGTCGAGCCGCCATGTCACTTTCGTCGAGTCGCTGCCCTGATCCAACGTCGTCGTCAGGGTCGCGGTGTGGTCTGCAATTCAGGTCGCGTTTCAAGAGAGCATCCGAGTGAGCACGAATGCATCCAGAAGGCTTCTTCAAACCGGGATAGAGAACAGAGACACGAACCTGACGGCCATGTTGGACTCGACAGTGCCCACGACTGCACAAACTGCGTCGGCGGCGCGAGCGACACGAACTTGCCCCTCACCCCGCCCCCGAACAGGCTGTACTCCGCCCCCACCTCCGCCTTGCTTGCTGCCGGCGCGCGCGTCCAGGTCGGTATCCGCTTCTCGTCTGTCAGCAGCGAGAACAGGTCGTCCGCCGCCGCCATGAACTGCGCGTCGACCGTGACCGCCGTCGTGTTGTTCGCCTTCTCCGCCTTCTTCGCTGCCGCCGCCGGGGCCGTGTCCGCCTTCTTCGCCGACGCCGGCGTGGCAGCACCAGACCCGGAGGCGGACGGCGCAGGCGTGCCCTGGCGGGACGCCTGCGCAGACACGGTCAGATCCTTGCCGTGGGCGTCGATAATCGCGGCAGGGAACGTGGAGAATATCGCCTCGAGTGCGGCGGGCAGGCGGGACTGTGCGAGCTTGAAGAGCGCATCGACCGCCGGCGAACGCGAGGTCGTAAGGGACCATTCGTACTATGCACGTCGACGGGTAAGCAAAGAGCACGACGTAGAGCGTAACACGGCGTGTATCCCGCGATACCGGAACCCCCAACAGTATCGAGGAATGCTTCCAGAATATTACCTGGTAGGTAAATATGTGGCGGATAGTAAAGACACGTAAATGGGGATGCCCCGAGACGAGACACGCACGAGATATCCACATCGACCACATATTCAACTGTCAGGTAATGATGCAGAGGCATTCCTCGATGCTGTCGGGAGTCCCGGTATCGCGGGATGCACGCCACGTAAGAAAATACGTACAACGTAATCAGACGTGCCGTCGAGCGTGATCTCGTGCGAGACCTCGGGGATGGTCAGCTTGCCCTCGACGGCCGTCCCGTCCGCCGCCGTGCCCGACCAGCTCAGCACGACCTTGCAGTCGTAGATCGTAATCAGCCTATCCGCATCCAAACGCGTCAGCCCGACGCACGTCGCGCGAACGAAAAGAAAAAAAAAAGAAAAGAAAACAGAAAACGGGCGTGCCACCCACGTACTTGCTCTTCCGCTGGCCGAGCTCAACGTCACCATCGACCTCGACGACGCGCTCGATCGCCACCTCCTCCGTGCCCTCCCCGCTCACGCGCACGCTCGTCAGCTCGCGGTCGAACCACTGCTTCGCCCACGCCGTCACCGTCTTGTTCTTCCAGTGCCAGTTGGCCGTGCTGGACGCCATGGGCGGGGGGATCGCGCTCGCCATCTTGTCTATCCGTCTAGTAGCCCACAGAAAGGTTTAGAAGCAGCAGAAATGCTGATGAAGATGCCTGCAGATCTTCTGGCCGAGGGGAGGGAGGGATATACCGCACGGGCGCGCCGGCGTGGACGAGGGCAAGGATGAATTTATTCGGGGGAGCGCGCGCAGGTGACGCTTCGCGCGATCGGCGTCCCGCTCCAGAACTTTCGAGCATCCTCTCTCCTTTACTCTCCCTCGACTTCTACTCAACGCTCGGCAATGTTACTTCAAACGCGGATAAAACACGGACATGATGATTGAGTTTCAAGTGTAGGGGATTACACATGATTGAATATTGAGCCTCGACCATTCTATCCTACATGTGGCGATAAACGGCGGTATAGTTGTACATCGAGCGTTCCTTCGCGCTCGCAGCTTCAAGATTCGACGTTCCTTCAGTTCTGCTGCTGCTCTTGGCCTTCGCCATTGCCTTCGCCGTTGCCGTTGTGCTTTTTGACGATGACATAGCGGTCAGCATCCTCGGGCGCAGAGACCGCCTCGACCTCTCCAACAACAGATCCCTCCCTCTCCGGTCCCTTGTTCTTGCGCTCAGCACGAATCTGCGAACATGTGAGCGGCCATCCACTTCCATTTATGTGTGAAGCACGCACCATGTTGAGGTCATGACTGACGAGGCCGTGGCCGCCAATAGGTCCCCAGAAGCTCACCGCCGCCAGCGAGCCGATGATGCACGACCCGACCATGAGCGACAGGTAGAACCTGTACTGCGAGTACCACTTCGGCGCTGTCCAATGAGGCAGGTGAGCAACCGACCGCTGCTCATGATGTCACCCAAACCAAGTCGCAAACTCACCCCATCCAGCAGTAGTCGCCCGCAGGTCAGCCCACCACATCGTCGTGAACCCGAGCCACTGCGCGATCAGCGCGCCCATGGGGTCCAAGGCCAGCGTCGACCACCCGTACACGACTGGAGCTGCTCCCAGCAGCAGACGCCGGTAGCTGCCACGACGCAGACGACTCGCAGTTTAGCAACCGCGTCCCTTCCCTTTGACAGCGGTGGGAGAAGCACGTACTACTGGTGTCCGCCAAACCCAGCGAACTCGAATCCCCAGTGGAGCGCCCCGAGGAAGGACAGCAGCACGGCCCCATACGTCGTTTGGATGTCCAGTGCCTGGTGGAGGATCGTGATCGCAACGCCGGGATCGACGCTCGAGAGAAGACCTACCCCACACACACCACATACGTCGTCGTCAGCAGACAGCTTGCGGGTCTCGATAGGTGCAAGACAGGCATCGGAGAACGCACCTTGCGCAGCTAATCCCGCCTGCCACGCGAGGTACACCGTCGTGCCCGACGCGCAGACGTACGGCAAACCACCCGCGAGACCGAGAACGACGTACGGCTTCGGGACCGCGTGGGCGACCGCGTTCGTGATGCCGAGCTGTTTTTAGCCCCCCGCGACGTCAGGATGATGGTAGTCCCCAGCTGCAAACGCATCGAGGGACGTACAAAGGTCTGTTGGGTGGGCTCGACGTTGTCCTGGTACACGTTCCCCCCGGCAATGGACTTTGCGAGGTCCGCGGCGGATCCGCCGACTTCCTCGCGGATATTCTCGGCTGCATGCTCAAGGGTCTGCGAGCCCGGGCGTCCTGAGACGGAACTCGCGGCTCCACGAATGATGATTGGGTTACGGTTCAGACGAGAAAGAGGCGAAAGACGAGTGACACGGGTAGGTTTGAGCACAGTATGGTACGACGAGATGGACGAAGCGGGAGGTATCCGGCGAAAGGAGAGAGGTGCGCGGAGAAGGAGGGGGAGCATGGTTGAGAACATGTATTCTTGGCAAAGATTGGAGACCGAATTCGAAGATGTGAGCCTTATGTACTGGTCTACTGAAGGAATCACCGGACGTCACCAACCCTGACGTCACACTCGTCATAACGCGCTCCCTGCCTCGGGTGTCGGTAGCTACATGGACAACATGGACAACATGGACAACAAGCAGTACATATCATCGAGAATACGGGCAGCGGACAGTCAATTGGGAGAGCCTGCATTGATCCAAAGTCGGGCAAAAATGACGAGAAGGACCGATCGACGCCAGCAGGATTCGAACCTGCGCCTCCAAAGGAGAACAGATTTCTAATCTGTCGCCGTAACCACTTGGCTATAGCGCCGTATTGACTGGCAGATCAGAATCATATTAATCAGATTTCTTCCGTCATGTTTCAGCCGATCCAACCAGTTTGTCAACATGTAATGACATTCCGCAGGGAGCGCAGGCATCGACGCATCTTGTCCTCAATTTGCCCACGGTGGGCCTATCGGGACGTCCTACAGCTGCGCCAAATTGCAGGGAATCCCCTCAGTTTTGAATACGAGGTACTCCGATCGACCAGTTCCGAAACATTTGAGGTGCGCATCCGTTTTCACTGCTACTTATATATGTATATATACCTCTCTCCGACAGACACCTGCCACATCTCAAGTTGTGGGCTCCTTTCGTCTTGTCTACCTGTGATTCAGTCGAGAAGTAATCCTTGCACAAGCAGAAATCCAATCCATTCGTACATACAGGGCGTACTACTATATCCTACAGAATATACCCATCATTGTGTACACACATCCGTTTACCTCCGGAACTCTGAGACCAGACGATAGGCCACCTCCGGGACGACCTCAACTCCTTGCGCGCATGCAGCCTGGCCTGCCAAAGATTGGCTTCCAAGCTGCCGATATCACTTCTTCCGCAACGTCCGCCTCCGGCAGTCGGACGATGTGACCCACTTCCGTGCCCTCCTCAACTCCTCCCCCACCATCGCCCCATGTGTCCGCAAGCTCTCCCTCAGCGCCGAATACAGCCGGACTCACCGCACCCGACGGTGCCGCACGCGAGGACGATGCGCGCAGTACCTCCAAATCACGATAAAGCACACAGAAGCTCTTAATAGCTTATATACGATCTCACCCTTCGCGACAAGCTCTTCGCCGAACCGTACAAGGAAGCCTGGGATAGAAACCGGGCGTCGATCCCGTGCACTTCGTTCTTCTGCCCGATGGGAATTCTGACGACTATCCAGTTCCTGCAGAAGCGGCGATCGCGGAACTGACACCTCCCAAGTCGTTCGAGGAGCACGTGGCAAGGGGTGAATTCATATCATGTCTGCAAATTCCAATTCAACCACCATGGTAAACGACGCGAATCGTCCTATATCGCCAAGAGTCGCGAGACACCAACTTTGCCTCCTAGAGGGCTTCAGGTACCCACATGGGGTTCCGCACGGCCGTTCAGATTGTTCATGTTCTGGAAAACATGGAAGGGACAGATCGTCAGGCTCGGCGGAGGGCTTACTGCAGTTGAGACCCTTAGCGCGAGACGTCTCTACCCGGGTAAGCATGGTAGGGAGACGGCGGGGAAATCATCGAGACCGGGATGATCCTAGCGACGTCGAGCATGATAAAACACATTGGACACCTCAGAGTACAAGATAGAGTCGCACAGAGAGCAAGAAAGCGCAGAAAACATCGAAAGCAAACCCGCAGACGTCCCGCAGACTTACACCGTCCCTCTCCTCCAGATACTATTCCTGTTCCCCCTCTCTGGCGCAGGAGGCACTTCGACGCGAGCCGAACAATACGGGCACTTGCCCGACCTCTGGATAAGCCAAGGATCCACACATTCTTTCTGTGCATAAAGGCAGCGAAAATGAGCGAAGCGTAAGAGGTACGCGACTCGGAACTCACATGGTACACATGCCCACAGCTCAACAGCCGCAACGGTTGCGGGGCGTCGCCGCTTCCCCTGTCCGCGAGCTCGACGGTGCGAGCGTCCGCCTCCCTCGGAGACTCGATTTGCAGCTCCTCGACTTCAAGCGTGGTGGGCGAGAGCGGTCGCATCTCCAGCGCATTGCTCTCGGGCAGGGGTTGCGCCGCGTCTTGGATGACTCTCCTCGGGGCCTCGAACTCGGTGAGGCAGATCATGCATGTTGCCCTGTTCTCTGGGAGGCGGACGAACGGGTATGAGCCACGCTCCCAAGTTCGGTCCCAGTCGTCACCCTCCTCGATGGGGTTCATTGTCTCCGCGAGTGCTTCGACGTCTGCGGTATCTGTCTTGGTGTCGCGCCGTCTTAGTGTTGGGCGGAAGGAAATGAAGCGACGACGCTTTGAGGGAGATTGTGTCGGCGGTCTCGGGGTCGGTATGGGATGCGTCACAGAGCGCGGAAGCGGCGAGACGGGGCTCGCGCCAGTATCATCCGGAGGAGGGGGGATATAGAGCACCAGCGGAATACGATCGACGTCCTTCTTCGCGAGCTTCCCAACGGTTGGCTGGCTAGCACGACGCCTTGCCATGAGAAGCCGGATTGTCTGTAGCACAGGTCAGGATATATGCGCAGTGGGTTGGCAGCATTTCGGTAGGCAGGAGGACGTACCGGGACGACGAACGTGAGGACGTATTGAATGTACACCATGATCAGGATGGTGTAGCTCGCGAGAGAGATGTACCGTGCAGCGTCGTTGCAGTGCGAACCGTGCTGCCAGCTGACAAGCACGGCGGTTAGGAACCAGATGATGGTGACCACGATATCTGCCCTGTATAAACTGGCAGCGCGAAAACATTATTAGCACATGACAGTGAGATCAGGGGCGATACGTCAAGACGCACAACAAGAGGATGAAGGTCAATGTCAAAGGGCAGAGGGGTTCCCCATTAGCTGGCTCGCCCTCCTCGGGCACCGCATTCCCTCCGTTTGGGACCGGTTGTGGTCCACCCTGCTGGAAGTCGAGCGGTGGAAGGTCGGCGCGAGATGCACGTTGTCTCCGAGCAGCTCTGCGCGCACGTCTGCTTCGTCGCTGCTCATCAGTAAACAGCGTCCCGCCAACGTTAACAGTCAATACAGCCGGTAAACTCACATTTGTCGCTTGCGACGGAACATCCAGACCTCCAGGAACCCCCATATGACGAGCTTGCCGAGCCAAAGGAGGTTCCACACCCCGAGCAACGTGCACGCCGACAGCTCAGACTGTGACACGATACGCCATTCATCGACGATCTTCAGGTCGGGACTTGTCGTCTTCGCCCCGAGGATAGTGAAGGTGATGATGACGACGAACTACAGGCCGGTTCTCGTTTCTCAGACGGTCGTGTAAATTCGAGTCGAAGATACTAGTACTCACCTGCAAGGCCGAGTATGCAAGGAACGCGATGAGGCGCACCATCTCCCGACGATCTCGCTGTGCCCGCCTGGACCCCGCGTATCCCAGAAGCTCCTTGACCCTTCCATTGGCACGCTGAAGCACAGATCTTGACTCTGTGGGTGTTCGCGCATTGTTTGCGGCGTGGCCGGTAGCGGTGGTCGTGGACAGAGGATGCTGAGTAGCCGGAGGCTGTGCTGCAGGGACCGCGACGCGGGGTTGGGTGTTGAGTCTAGCGAGCGGCGGCGGGGCTTGTACGCTGCTCATGAGGGAATTGGGAGTAGGGAGGTCTGGGGGCTCGGAGGAGAGTGGCAGCGGGAAGACGAGAAGGGAGGCATGTATATAGGCTGGGCGGACTCGAGGGCCGACTCGGTGCTAGCTCTCCAGAAGCATGTCCACTTACAGTTCTCAGATCCGCATCGCCGGTCCTCACGGCGTCACGCGCACGAAATAGACGGATTTTAGATAGAACCGTGTACAAATAGGATTAAGGCATATGCAAATGTCGTCATTCCCGCATACGAAACAGAGTTGTACCCGCGAAGGGCACGACAACGCAAGCAATCTAAGTAAGCATGAGATTCGATAGTCGACGGCATAATTCCAGGCTGCGAAAGGTGTCAAGTCGTCAGCTCGCCAACTACGACAAACAACGCAGATCAAAGCGCAAATAAAATACAATGACACCGAATCAATTAGCATGAAGTACACGAGCACGCTATGGTCATCTTTCCCCGGTTCTACCTCGTGTTTGAGCATACCTGATGAACTTGGCGGTGAAAAGCATGTCCCAGGAAACACTGATCTCGTCCCTCGCGACAATGACGACGCGCGCCGGTATCAACGAAGACTCGCTGTCCGACAGAATGCCCGTCATCTCTCATGCCTCTGAAACAGAATAAGGACGTCGACAACTTACGTGAAACCATGTCGCGCTATGCGGCCCTCGCCCATGTACGCTCGGCCCTCCCGCCCAGCCGAATCGGTCCACGGCGTCTCCTGCTGCAGGAACGCGTGCCAGCTGCACGCACCGCGGGGGACGTTCACATCGCCCGTGATCTTCCACGCGCGTATCATGGATTCGGCGACGTCGTGCTCGAGGAATAGACACTCCGTCCCGTGCGGGCCGTAGTCTCCCAACCACAAACCCACAAGGCTCTCCGGCCGCCAATCGCGCGATGCCGGATCCTGGCCTTCCTGCATGACCTTCCGGAGAGGATAGTAGCGAGGGACGACGACTGAGTATGGGCTGCTGAGCGGGTGCACGGGGTTGTGCAGATCCGGTAGGTGTACTTCCGAGGGCTCGTTGGGGGGAGGGGGGAACACGGAGATGGACGCGGGCTTGGACGTGCCCTCGACATAGTGCACGTTGCCGGGGTGGAACCATCGGCGCTGCGTCTGGATAACGGCGGGTGGGGCTTCCTGCGGGAGGCGGGGTGTGCCTCGCGCGGCGTCGTACCAAGCGGTCGATGTCGATTCGGGGAACTCGGGGCTTTGCAACGAGCCCTGGAAGTAGTCGGCGAGCTCGAGGGTCATGTTGGAAGGCGCGATGGCATGCAGCGAAGGCGTCCCCATCTGGCCGTCGCCATCCATGCGTACCCAGGGCGGAGGCATGCTATTGTGCACGGGGAGGCCGAGGTCGTGGTCAGATCGGAGGTGCCAGCTGACATGCACGTCGTTCGCAGTCTTGGGTGTGATCTTCATCCATGGGGTGAAGCCGATCTGTATGAATTCGGTATAACTGGGATAGTGGGGGAGCGGCTTCTCGGCCTCGATGGAGAATTGCCAGACATCGCCAACGATCGTGGGTTCACCCATGCGCAGCCAGTAGTCGGGGAGGAGACGAAACTCGATGATGTTACCCTTGAACGGGTAATCGCTGCACCAGAATCCTAGAAGGGGTCCATATATGCGAAGCAGTCGGCCATAAATCAGGCGGAAAGACCGTCCGCGGAAAGCACTGGTATCGGTGACACCGTATTCAGCGCAGAAAGGTCGCCAAGTGGGATCGTCGTCGATGAATGAATGGTATAGCTTCTTTGACGAAGATATAAAGTGTAGGAGGTCCACAGGCGATATCTGAGCGAAGATATACTGCAAGATATCGTACGGCAGACGGAAAATTGGGGCTTCATCGGTTTCCATCATATCACGTCCTAGCCCCAAAACGTTGAAAGGTACAGTAAGTTGCGGATCGATCTCAACTTTACTCACCTTGCATTGATCATGTAAACTGGAGCCCTAGAATGGATATGCGGTGAAACGCAGCTTTCCCTGAGTCGGCGGGGTATACTCTTACCGACAGCCTTGCAATCAAGCTCGATGCTGCTACAACATCGAGGTCATGGACGCAAGCGAGGAGGGACAAGATGGTGATCAAGAGAAGCCGTGCAGTGGGAGCCTAAGGCCCGCCCGAGCCTTGCGCCTGTAAGGCGCCCACACCCACGAATGTTGGCTGCTGGCGAGGCAGACGCTGAGTCCTTGGCTTTGCTCGCTACCATGTCCACCCACCACCTTCGACCGCTGTCGCGGAGTCTACCAGGCTCAACAAGGCCCAAAGTCGTTTCCTCTGTCCGTCTCCAAGCCCCGGCATCATGTCGTGGCAAGGCGACGAAGGCTTCAAAAACCTCAGGAGCCGCGCAAGTCTCCCAAGCAGAGAAGGAGAGTCTCCCATGGCAGCAGTATTTGGATATTCGTAAGCGGAAACGCAGATGGGAAACGGTACGTCTGTACATCGGACCGCACGGCGGGCAAAGCCCTCTCGTTCTCGTGCTCAAGTATTTGCATACAGGCAGTGTCCATCCCCACGACTATTGCGGGTTTCGTTGGCGGTGTCTCCTACTTCGGCACCCTCGAAATGGACCCCAATAAGCCTATCTTCGTAGGTGCACTGCCAATGTTCCTTCTGTCTCGCACTGACTCGTGGCTGTACCAGAACATCGACCCCATGTTCGTCTATGGCGCTGCAACCCTAGGATGTGCAGGTGTGCTGCTACCTTCTCTCTGCTGTGCTCTGCAGGGCTAACATAAATCTCCGCGCGATGCCTCGTGGTCCTAGGATTTGGCTATCTCATTGGCCCTGTGCTTGGCTCCAGCATCTGGCGGATGACCCATCGGCGGCTCATGCGACTCATCGAGAAGCGCGACAAGGAGTTTCACCAGCATATAGTCAAGAACCGCGTCGACCCTACGCGCCAGAGCGCGACCAACCCCGTCCCGGATTACTACGGTGAGTGCTACGTGTCCTGCAACATTCTCACGTTCTCATACTCGACACAGGCGAGAAAATTGGATCCCTGCATGACTATAGACAGGTAAGTCAACTCTCCCGTCCCGTCTTTGCACGCTCTGAATATTCTCCGTGCAGTGGCTGAGGGACCAGGCGAAGTTCCGTCGAAAAGCGTCTGGCTTCCTCTCCGAGGATTAGCACCACTCGCTCTGCATACCATATTCCATCGCCATAATCACAACCAATTCATTTCCATCTCTTTTCGCATCTCGTCTCGTTTTTCCGGAGGGATTGCAGAGCCTGCTGCGCGCTGCCGCTGGTGGAACTATCCAAGGTTCTTTTGGATTGGGTAATGGAAGCACCGCCAGTATGTTCGGCGTCACGCCTGCACTCCGCGGCCATTGTTCCACTACTGGTTGTGCACTGCCAAGTTTCTTTTTTAGGTTATTATCTGCCTCGTATAAAGCCTGCAGTGTGCACTCTGCCAACTCGCCTTCCCCGCGGTCTCATGGCAGCACGTCCTGGGTCCCTTCCCCCGCTGACCATCCCTGCACAAATCCAGATGCCTGTATCCGGATCCGAGGCCGGCGAGGCGACCTTCCCACACGTTGCCACCAACAGTCCTGATGTATCCTCCAGGTGGATCACGGCATGGCGTCTTGCGAGTGGCCACGCCGTTCTCGAGGTGATGGGGTATCGGGCGAGGAGGGATTTACCGGTTGAGAGTTGGGCGTTCATGAGGTTTATGTTCTCCTGGCTGCTCGCTCTCGCACAAGTGCGTACATTCACGCTCATGTGCGTAAACCTTGTCGAATAAATGCATCCATCGTAGATCGTCGCTATCCTCGTCACCACTGTGCTCGCGGCTGCACACTCTGCACCACACAAAAAGATGCAATCACCTCTCCGCTTTCCTGTGCAGACGGAATACAGTGCATGCCGTTCCCTTGCCTCGTTGAACATCGTCTGGCTCGTCAAACTCGTCATTCAGTCCTTTGCTGATAGCTGGTTCCTGCTTCGGCGGTGGCAATTGTAAGTGTTTACCACGTGTAGCAGTATGCTCACCCCCATAACTCTCACAGGGGACACGAGCCCGTCCGAGGCCCACCGCAGCTCTGTCCACCCAACTACGCCGAGTTCATGAGTTTGTGCGTACATGGCACTCTGACGCATCAGATCGGGGCTAACGTCAGTGATCGCACAGCGTCTCCTTTTGCGAGTTTTGGTTCGTCTTGGTCTGGACTATGATTGACGGCATCAAGCTCGCGCTGCACAGCAAGGAATGCTCGGTAGCTGCGCCACGGATATCTATCCTCACCTTCACCATCACCGCCCTCGCGGTGATATACTACTTACCGACAAGTCTTCGGCTGGTACGTCGTCTCGGATGCGCCTTCTCGCCTCGCTAAGTAGCCCCGAACGTCCCTTCCTGTGTGCCCCCTAGCTCGTCCACAGATGGCAAGAACCTCGAGCTGACGGGCGCGATGAGATCGAAATCGGGCCACTCAGTCAAAGAAAGGCTGATCGCATTCCTCTCGTCTACTACATTCCGCATCCGCCCGCGCCAGCTGCTCGACCTGGGGGGCCCGTCGCTAGGTTTCCTCAATCCTTTGGCCGTGTACTGGGACGTCAAGGAGAGATCTCTGACCTGGAGGGGGGCCTTCACAACGACAACGACTGGGACAAGACCTTCCAGCGCATGCCACATTCCTTCCTTCGTCTCCATGGACATGAGGCACAGTGTGCCATTTGTCAGGACGACTACGTCGCCCCTCCTCGTCTTGGGCCTGGAACAACCGGGGTGACGCAGTCGATGAACCCAGCAGACATACAGGATGTGCCCCAGCCTTTGAGGAGGTTGGACTGCGGACATACGTTCCATGTGAGTGTGCTCTTTCTCTACTGGTAGAAAGTCGGCTTACCTCCGATTCTGAGGACAGAAAGACTGCCTCGATCGTTATATCACAAAAGAGTCTGCGAAATGCCCGATTTGTCGGGAACCTGTCCGGGTCCGGCCTCCGGCGAGGACGTGAAGCTTCGAGGTTTGAATTTGATGGCGGCATCGCATCCGTTTGCTCTGCCATCGGTGGGGTATCTGCGCTTTGGACCTTGTGTAAATTGTCCGCAAGTTGCTTCGTTTCCATTGTTGCTGTCCAAGTTGTGTATCTAGTCTTGCTGAGCATTGTTGTTCTTGTACACTCTCTTCCATCTCATATCTGATATGTTTGCGAAGAACTCGAGATCGCCAGCGATATCCTCGGGCTCACATAGCCTCGTGCGTTGGAAGCGCTGCAGCATTCCAAGTATCCCTGTATGTGGGAATGACGACCCTTTGCTATCGTTTGCATGTCCCTTGATCCAGTACGTGGTTCTTTCTAAATCGCTTCTACGTTGTAAGGCGATGCGGAGGTCTGGACTGTAAGCTGATGTCACGGTGCTTCTGCAGGGTCAAAACACCCCAATCCTTCTCTGCAGCACACCCCAACCCCCGCAGCCTATATATATATACAGCACTGGCCATACCTGTCTCGTCATCCTCTTCCTTCGACTCCTCTCCGAGGCCGCAGACCTCCCTCCCACCACACGCCCACGCAACGTACGCGACGTTCGACCGTATGGCACTAATATCATTTCTCTTTCTCCGTCC
This sequence comes from Sanguinoderma infundibulare, assembly GCA_032821775.1. NCBI lineage: Eukaryota > Fungi > Basidiomycota > Agaricomycetes > Polyporales > Polyporaceae > Sanguinoderma > Sanguinoderma infundibulare. Next base: position 240,253 of record JAVLRN010000005.1, on the reverse strand, counting down.
ATCGACATCCAGTCTGAGAGACGAGAACCGATGCATGGATCGTCGGGACATCCTGAATCTCGCCATCCTCGGGCGAACACGAAAAGTCCAGGCCTCTGGCTCGTCGACAAGTGGGGGCCCTCTCGTTTGTGCCACTGTCTCAGCTGTCGGTGTTGCATGAAGCTCGCAGTGTGGACTCACCTCACTCTGGCTCGGAACGCTCGTCGGATGGGGGGTGCCTGGAGGTTTGGATGTTTTCTGTCACGATCGGCAAAATGTGAGTGTACGGGCCGTAACGTGCGCCTTTGAACCGTTGCTGAAGAGCCGTCTGCAGGCGCGCCCGCAGGGCTGCATGGGGCGTACGCCTACCTTCGGCCGACCTTGAGCCGCTCGACTTGCGGCAGCCTGGACGGCAACCGGTCCCAAACGGAAATGGGGGGAACGCGGTGCTCGAGGAGCGCGAGCGTGATCGGAAATCTTTCTGGGACACCCTTGTGTTGTGCGTCTCTGCTTGTGGTCCAGGGTATCACACACATGTGACGTGATACGCTAACGTTGTCGCGCTCTAGCTTGGATTACCTGATCAACCTCCTCTGGATCTTTGCCATGTCACCCTGGGACCAAGGTGCGACGTGCATCTCTCTTGCGAACCTCATCATCCTGATCATGATGTTCATACAATCCATCGTTACAATCGGCATCCTGGTTCGTCCCCTTACTTGTTTGAAATGCTTCCAACCCACGGGACATATATGCTGAACTGTGCTACTAGCAGTTAATCGATTTAATCCGTTGTGTCGGTGCAAGGTGTCGCGCTAGCCAATCAACGTAACCGTCGGGAAGCTCGTGAAGAAGGACGTCGCATCCCGCTGGTGCTCTACATATATCCCTCCTTCCCCTGACTACACTAGTACCTAGTACTGCCGCGAGCCTCGTCTCCCCGCTTTCACAGGCTCTGACGCATCCCATGCAGACCCCGCGACCCACCCCCAGCGCAACCTCGCTCGAAACGTCGTCGCTTCATCTCCTTCCGCCCCACGTTGAAGCACCGCGACACCAAGACAGACATCGAAGGGACCAGCCACTGCAGTGATCGATGAGGAGGAGGAGGAGGCAGACAACTGGGACCGGACCTGGGGAACGAGGCTCAGGCTCGTACCCCTTCGTCCGTCTGCCCCGAGAAAACCGTGCGACGTGCGTGATTTGCCGCACGGAGTTCGAGGCGCCGAAGAGGGTCCGCCAAGGGGCGAGGGCGACCCCGCCCGTGTCCGTGCCCCAAGATAACGCAAGACACCGCCGCGCTCGTTTGCCACGCCGGAAGTCGAGGAGCTGCCGCAGGTCGAGCCTCCGAGCTCGGGGAGGCGGACGCTCGCACGATTGCGTTCGCGGACAGCGGAAGCAGACGATGCCCCGCCAGTCGGTGCGATTGCTGAGATGCGGACATGTGTACCACGTAAGTTCCGATTCGCGTGTCTCTCGTACTTCGCTGATTTGCGTTGCATTCGTTCAGAAGGACTGCGTGGGACCCCTGGCTGATCCAGTCTAAGAGGTCGGACAAGTGCTCCGTATTGTTTCGGCTCGTGTCGAACTGTGCTCCTGCAGCCTAGAGGACCGTGGAGGAGGATGGGGGAAGAGGGTTGACGGTACTACAGGTCTGTTTTCGATGGTTTTCCGCGTTTTCCTGCTTTCTCTGTGTAAGTGTAACCGCGGATTATGACCTGTCCGATGTGTGTACCGTGCTCGGCGGTCGTCCTTCATGTTTTCGCTCACCAGTGTTTCGAAGAGCGCTCCGGCGTGTGGCTAAACTCTCCTTTTCGAATCGCCAAGTCGACTGCAACTGTACAGCCACGACCCGCAGTTCGGAACGGGGTCGAAGAATAATGAGACGAGCAGTTGGGTTCCATATGCCGGTTCCGTCGGAGCCTTTGCGATAGAGAGACGGGTTTGCGAGGATTTAATTCGAAAGCCAACCATATGTGCATAAGAGGGATCCCAGAGAAGTCTGGAGATGAGAGTTAAGAGTGACGACGACGACGGCGAACGAACTGGGTATGGTAATATATCGACAACGGAGATTAAGATGCGCACTGTGGTTGCCTACTACTACTATGCGAACGCTTTAAATGGCAGCGGGGCGTACGTACGTACATTAAGAGCTAGCGCTGTGCCCGGGGCCTAATCCTATTCCTCCTCCTCCTCCTCCTCCTCCTCCTCCTCCTCCTCCTCCGGCATGTGGGCATTAAGGAATAAGGGGTTAAGGTTGTGGTTGATTCAAACGGTTGTAAGCCGATCCTGTACGATGTCCGTCTCCCGGAAGCGTATGCGTGTGTGCGGCGTCAGGGTGTCGTCGCGTGGTGCGTGGTGTGCGTGGTGCGTGCGCGGGGTGCATATGAGCGTGTACGATGGGCGATGCTGAGAAGGATGGGAGCGAAAGGGAAGGAAAAGGGCGCACGCGCCGTCGACAGCAGAATATAGGAATGTGGCGGGAAGCGGTATGTGCAGAGGGGCGTCGGAGAGAGTGTGTGTGATGGGGGACCGCACCGTCGTGTCTGTCATCGGACCTTGGCCTTGGACGGCTCGGCGGTGACCTTGCTTCTGCGGATGCGGGTGGAGTCGACGGACGTACGAGGGACCGGCACCACGTCCTGGTCCTTGTCCGGAATGGGTGGAGGGTGCGCGAGGAGCTTCTTGAGGGACTCCTCCGAGATCTCTTCCTCCCACACCCCTCCCTCCCCCGACCCCTGCCGCTCCTCGTGGTCGTCGTCGAACAGATGGCCCGTGCCCATCCTCACCTTCCTCGGCGGCGCTGGCTGCTTCTTTTGCAACGTCCCCCTCGTCCTCGCCTCCTCCTTTGGTCGCTCCCCACTCTGCTCCTGCCCTTCTTGCCCAGACCCGTCCACCTTCTTTGCCGCCTCCGCCGCCGCCGCGCGCTCCTTCGCGCGCATCTCCCGCATGGACAGGCTCTTCCAGAGCGTCTTCCCCGCGCCCTTCATGAACTTGCCGAGCGCGACGAGCGGGTCGCGCTCCTCGTCGTCGTCTTCGCTCGCCGAGCGCGATCTCCTTGGGCGGGGGCGGGGGCGGCGCACGACCTCCTCCCCGTCCCCGTCGATACCGTCGTCGTCGTCCAGCCCAGGAAAGTCGTCGTCGTCCAGACCATCCTCGGACGAAATGCCGTACTGGTACTGGCACTGGTCGTCGGGGACGAGCCCGCGCTCGCGGAGCATGCGGCGGTGGCGGAGGAGGCGGGAGCGCGCGGCGATGCCGAGCGGGTGGGACGAGTTGCGCTTGCGGGGCTCGATCTGGGGGAGGGGCGCGAAGGTGACGTTGGGCGAGGACGACGCGGAGGCCGAGGCGGATGCGGAGGCGGATGCGGACGTGAAGGAGGCGGAGGTGGGGAACGCCTGGGGCGGGGCGGAGTTGGAGCGGAGGATGCTCGGGCACGGGCTGGGAGCCTTGCTCGAGCCGGGGGAGATGGGTGCGGAGGCCAATGTCGTGGAGGACGTGATGAGAGAGGGGAGGCTCTGGGAGGTGCTCGTGCTCGAGCTCGAGCTGGTGGTGCCGGAGCTGAGGGAGGAGGAGGCGTTGGACTCGAGCGAGCCGGACGAGCGGGCGGTCTCGTCGAAGGCGGCCTCGCCGGTGATCGAGGCCTTTTCCGCGTCGGTCGTGGCCGGCTCCAAGGTCGTCGTCGTCTGCGTGTCGGACATAGGGAGGAGAGAGCGTTGACGGTGGTCGTGGGGGATCTGCGAGAGGCGCACGGTCGAAAATAGAGCAAGGGTGGTACTTAACAAGCAGGGGTAGGTGCCAGCTGTGAATTGTCAATGGCGGACGTGGAGTTCCACTGGCAGGCGGGAGCGCGTCGATAAGGAATGGCTTGGGTTCGGCAATTCAAAGGAGCGTTGGACAGCCCGTCGACCTCCCCGTTAGAATCCTCAAGAAAAAGCAGTCGAGTTCGCCGTCTGACGAGGCTGGCTCGAGCAGGGCGACGTCGTCAAGGGAGAAAACGATTCGAGTCCCGTCCGTGCACCCAACGCCGGCTCAGTTGGGGCTCCTCAGGTACGCTACATCCGGGTGACGTAAATTACTATAACAAACCCAGTACTTCCCATCACTTATAAGCAGATGGCCGAATTGCGGATCGGTCCCGATCAGACAACCTTAATGATCATCCTATGTACAGACGACGACGTTTTCCGCCTGTGTTCCTCGCTCCAAAGGTATGTCATAACGTAAACATATGCATGGCCTATCGGCGGACCTGCGCTCGGCCTAAAAGTTGAAAGGCAGGCCTTTGTCTAAAGGATAAGTCCTCAGCGCACACACAGATCAGACAGCAGTTTGACACAAGGTGACGAATGGGACATCAACGTCCAATATATTTTACACTCTTTGGACTCAGGCTGAGGTAGAACCAGCGGCGCCGGTACTTGAACTTGAAATGTCATTCAAACCGAACGTGTATATATACAACGGGGGCATATACGAGCCCCAAACTAGTCTGAATTTCCTGTCCTCAAAGCACAAGTACAAATTAATTAGACATAGACATCTGGGGTGGTCAATGCGCGTGCGTGCTAGTTAAGGGGGTGTGGGTGTGGGTGTGTGGTCGTGGTCGTGAGATGCGTGAGATAGATAGCTTCCGGTCTAGGTAGGAGTGGACGAGATCATGGATACAAGTCAGGCATTCGGGGACGTGGGGTTCACTAGCAACACAGGGGTGGTGAAGAGAGCGAGATGCGGGATGGGGCTTGAGGGGATTGCGCGGGAGAGAGAGAGAAAGAGAGAGAGGAGAGAGAGAGAGCGAGAGACACGTCGAACGCGACGAAAGCGAGTAGAGCCGGTTGAGGGGATAAAAAGCATAAATACGAAACGAAGCCGAAGGGCACCCGTCCATGTTCCACGCCCGAAGGCTCACGAACCACTCGGCTCGCGCCGCGGCGTCGGGGACGACGGATCGCTCTTGGACTCTTCCGGAATCTGGTCCGTGTCCGACGGTCGCTTCTTTCGACGGAGCGTCCGCGATATCGAGAAACCGTGCATCAGCGAGGACGGGTTCCGTCTTCTTTTCTTCGCAGGCAGCACTTGCTGTGACCTCTCGGACAGGTGGCTCTGTATCCGTTGAATCGCGACGCCGTTTTCTTCCGCGGCGAAGTCGAACCCGCGGTTGACTTCGCGGAGGCCCGTGGACATGTCCGTTCGGCTCCCGCTGTACATTGACGGCCGACGCAGACTGGCCTTGCGAGTCGAGGGACGCTTGACGTGAGCGAGGCCGCCGTGCCTATCCTTGCTGAAGTCGTGGCCCGGGTCAAGCTTGACGAGCCATCGGGCGCGATCGATGTCGCTCGGCCAGAAGGTGAACCTGTACGCCTTGGCGATGTACCGAGGAAGAAGCGCGAGGATGATGACCAAGATGATGCAGAAGTAGAAATATGCTGATGTGAACAGGAAGTGGTCGTTGCCGTAGACAGGTGTGGCAAACCATCCGGGAGAGATGATAGAATAGACAGCCTGCACAGACGGTCAGGTCAGTACGCAACTTCTCCATTTTAGACTCCATCCGATACTCACGGTGTAGGCCCAGACGAGAACAATGCCGAGGCCGACAGCAAAAAAGATCCAGCCCGTCCAGACATGTGTGTTCAGTCCGTTGAACAGATCAGCGGTCATGACCGACGCGATGACCATTGTCTGACATACGGCCGTTAGCTCAGTTCGTCAAGGTGCAGATATTTTTTTGACTTACTGTCGAGAATTCATACAAGTACACGTCGAATCCATCGGTGCGCGAAGAAGTAGTTTTGTAGGTGTAGAAAATAATGAAGAAGATGATGACAGACTGCAAGACCCTAACGTCAACGTCGCTCGACACGAAGAGAGCGGACGGGGGCAAACCTGAACAACGCCGTCGAACATGTAGATGAGGAATAACTTGATGCCGAAGTACTCGTGGTTCTTGCTATGGTGATACAGCTCCGGAAGCGCCATGAGGACATGATCATCTGCGAACGCACGCACCAATCAACACCAATGACCTCGGTGCCAATCTCACGACGCAACTCACCGACAATGCGGTCGAACAGGCCAATACCAATGACCGGAGCGATTGTCCAAAACGTATTCCAGAACAACAAGTAGGTGTACTCCATCACGCTAAAGGAACGCGTCAGTAACCATGCATCCGAGAACGATGAGATACACTCACTATTGACTACTCCAAGCACAGTAGATCTGGAACCACCACAGCACACCGATACAAATGATGTTCTTGTAGAAGAAATTGACAATCCTGCGTGAGAATAGCCGGTCAGCAGGTCGTAAAAGACAACAACGTCTCAGCCCCTGGACGTACATGTTACCGTTACGGGCATACGACCAGTGCCCGTGCACCAGCAACAATCGTTTCAAGAAACGGAACTGCCGTGCCCATACCCTCGTAAGCAAGCAGACATAACCGAGCGTTCCACTTTCGACATAGACGCACCTGAGCGATGGCATAATCGGACGAGTTCACAGCTTGCAGTCCCTCCTCGCCAGAGATGCCGACCCCGACGTCCGCAGCCTGGATCATGCTGACGTCGTTCGCGCCATCGCCAATAGCGAGCGTCATCGCCCCGACGCCCTCCTTGACGAGCTTGACCACGAGTGCCTTCTGGAGCGGGGACACACGGCAACAGATGACGCCCTCGCACTGCATGGCGAGCCGCAGCAGCAAGTGCCGGTTCTTCTCACCTTCCAACGCCTGACAAGAAGAAACACACGTCACCGTCAGCACCCCTGCCCACACTCCAAACCGAAACATCCGGCAAGGATCGGACCGCCCACCTGTCCGAGTGCAGCCCCGTCGATGACGAGCACGAACCCGCCTGGCCGCTTGCCGTTGTTGTGCCCGACGAGCTCCGTCGCGCCCGTGGAGACGCGGTGGAGAGCGTACCCGCTCGTGTCCTCGCGCGCGATGATGTCGTCCTGGAGGATGCCGCTTTGTGGGAAAAACTGCTCGACCGCGTTCAGCATCTGCACGTACACGGGCACGGCGCCCTCGCCCGTGCCGCCACGGATGATGACGATGTTGTCGTCGCGGCCGATGAGGTTCGTGCTGTGACCGATCGCTGTGATGAAGTCAAAGTCTCAGCAGCGGTCCCTCAAAAGGAAGCATTTTGCGTACCGACGGCCGTCTCGAGCTTGTCGCCGGTGAGGACCCAGACCTTGATGTCGGCTTCCTTGAGGTCAGCGATGGTCTCGGGGACGCCGTCTTGCAGGCGGTCCTCGATGGCGGTCGCACCAAGCAGACGAAGGCCCTGTTCGATTTCATCCGAGACAGCTTCGACCTTCTCTTCACGTTCGTCTAAAGAGATTGACGCCGCATGATACCGCTCTGCCCAAGCCTCGTATTCGTCCTCTGTATATGCCAGTCAGATGAAGTCATCCTTGAAATCGCAAGCCACAAACTTAGAGCCGAAGACGAAACGCACCGGGAACGACCTTGTAAGCCAAAGTGAGCGTCCTCAGTCCCTCGCTCGCAAACTCCGCCAGATGGTCCTCCGTCGTCCTCATGAACGCCTCTTGCCCTGGGCTCAGCCGCTCCATGATCACGTTGTCCGCGCCCTTGCACAGCACGTACACCTTCCCGTCGCCCTGCCCGTCCTCGTCCTCCACCCTGCGCACGACCACGCTCATCCGCTTCCGCGCGCTCGTGAAGTCGAGGATGTTCAGCAGCTCGAACCGCTCCAGCCGTCCCTCGGACTCGCGTCCGAACGGCGTTTGCAGAGTTAGCAGCTCGCGCTCGCGCCGGCGGAACACGAACCCGACGTCCGCCGCCGCCTGTACGAGCGCGCCCTCGTCCGGACTCTGCGCCTTGTACTGGAGCGCGCCTGTCTGCGGGTCAACGGAAACGAGCGCGGTGTGGCATAGCGCGAGCACGGTCCAGAATCCGTTGAGCATCTGCCCGTGCGCGTCCGCCTGGCTGCCGCCCGCGGTGTTCTGCGCGGCCGCGATGTCCGCCTGGAGGTTGTTGTCGCTGAAGTGCCCAACGACACGGTGGGCGTTGGCGTGCTTGGTCTCCAGAGATGAGGACGCGGAAGAAGAGTTCGACGATCCCCGCGGTGGCGGTGTGCGTGACCCCGAACTGCGAGCGGTGGCCGTCGGGGGAGAGCCTCGCTCGTCCTTGAAGTCATCCGGGTGGTTCGCCTTCTCGCCGCGATACACGCGTCCGCCAATCGTGCACCGGCGGAAGACCATCACGTTCTGCGTGAGCGTGCCCGTCTTGTCCGAGAAGATGTACTCGATCTGCCCCAGGTCGTCCGACAGGTTCCAGGTGCGCGACAGCGTCGGCTGGTCCGTCTTTTCGTAGTAGATCTCCCGGTCAAAGTAGATGAACAGCGCCTGACACGTCCGCACAACCTCAATCGAGATGTACAGCGAGATGGGAATGATGTTCTGGAAGGTAATGAGCGCAAAGATGGCGGTGATGAGCCCGTTGATCTGCGGGTTATTGTCGCTCTGGTTGTCGCCGTACAACCACGGCGCGCCAAGCGGGTAATACCGCTGCTCAAGAACGGAGTCGATAATGCCGCAGACGACGGCCATGACGGCGAGGATGATGAGATTGATGAAACTGTAAGACGTTTAGCGTGAGCATGCGTGGTCAGCGGAAATTACGAAGGTGCTGGCGCGGAAGGCATTCCCGACTTTCGGCCGGTGACAAAGCGAACAAAACGGACGACGCGTCACACCTGGCAAGGCCGCACATAGCCCACGACACGCAGTGCGAATTGGACATCCGCCCGCAGCGTGTTGACTGGCGATGGCACCACCCCCAACCCAGCTGTATCCTCACAAAAATGTTTGAGAAATGGGTAGTGAAACGTTTTCCCAACCCATCGCAAGAACAGATATCTTCCGTGAGATATCCCATGCGGTAAAATGCTCGTCGTTGACACTTTAACCGTGAGTAGTGGCCCGGGCACGATGAGCAAAGTCCGATAGCATCCGAGGAGATTCTTGGGAACTTTTTGAGCCACGTGACGTGTCTAGATCATTTCTCGGAGAGAAAAAAGAAGACACGTTACGTAGCCCCGAAATTCCCGATAAAGCATCTTACCTGGACCATGGGAACGTCCTCGAGCAAAATCTGGGAATGACTACCATGATGAAACGAGAGACGTACACCTGTGGGTTCATTTGTCGTTCGACCCTGCTGCGTTTGCTGGGCGTCGCGCCAGAGTTGAGCACGATCTTGGTGTCCTCGCCCGTGAATAGAACGACGCCAATGACGGACCGAGTGTTGCGAAGGACAGTGCCGCGGAGCAGGATCATGCTCGTGTCGACCGCGTGCTTTTTCCCATCCGGCGCGACCACCGCCGCGTTCATCTTGTAGAGATTTGTGTCCGGTCGGTCGCACTCGACGTGGAACGCGTTCTGTTTACTCGCACACGCGCGCGCCGAGTCGAGCCGGGTGAGGGCTGGGCACGCGCTGCGACTCTTGAGGTTCGTCTCGCCGTCCAGGTTCTTGGTCTCGACGTACGCGACGTTCTCCTCCTCCGAGGTGGAGCAGATGAGAATGTCGGCGGGGATGGACTCGTCCTCCTTGATCTTGACGATGTCTCCGACGCGGAGGTCCTCCCAGGTGGTCATCCTCCAGTGCGGCCGCTTCGATCGGCCGTGGTGGTGGAACAAATTACCGACCTCCTCGACGGGCTCACCGTCCTCGATGTCCGTGCCCTCCACCGTCGCCGTCGGGATCATTTCGAGCTCGGCGCCATCGGTGCGAACGCCCTCCGGGGGCGCGCCATGCTCGAGGTTCTCGACATCGACAGCGGCCTTGCGCGCTCGCCGCTTGCGCTTGGGGATGAGACCGCGGACGAACGTCTTTGATTTTCCGGCCATGGCGTTCTCGTTCGCGAACTCGCCGCCTGCCAAGACACGCACCTGGGAGTAGTTGACGCTCCGGTCGGACTGGTGGCGCTTGATGTCCTCGTAGGCATCTTTGACGGCGGTTATGGTGAGGACGATGAGGAGGGGGAGGATGACGAGCCCGGGGGAGACGGTGGAGAAGATGGGGAAGAACTGGAGGATGGCGATAACGAGGAAGAAAATGTTGGCTATGCGCCGGAACTGCTCGAGGAGGTTGCGGGGGAGGAATGTGATGATGGTGTATTTGGAGGTGATGACCTGGTTCGAGGCGTAGACATGCTGTTTGAGGACCTTGGGATGCCTCTTCTTGTGATCGTAATAGTCGTCAGGCAAGGGCTGGTTGACGTGGACGGTGCGCGGGGGCCCAGGCTCCTTGCGCTTGGAAAAAAGAGACTCGACGTTGAAGTCGGCGAGCTTGGAGTACCATGCGCCGAGCTTGGACGGCATGGCCGCGGAGGGTGTGCGCGGACAAGATGGCAAGATGGGAGAGGACAAGAAGCACACGCGCGAGCGCTGCGCTCGAGAGAGCGAGGTCGGCAGAGTCGTCAGCGGCCAGAGTCTAGTCGACGGTCGGTCGGAGAGGGGAGAGGGGTAAACTGACCGAGCTGACAGTCGCTATAAGCCAGCTGTGTCATCACCATCCACATGCCCGATTCCGACCGGCCTACAGCCCTCTGTCTGACTTGTCTCTGATCCACGTTTGCGGCCCTCCACCCCGCTGCGACCACAACGACAAATGACGACCTCCCACTGGCTGCCTGCTGCCGCCGCCGTTGACGAACGTCTCAGGCCGACGGCCGGTTGTCGTCCGAACCGAGGCGTTCACGGCTACCCGAGCCGTCGCATAACGTCACCCGGCGCTCTCCTCGAGGCCGAGTTTCCGTCGGTTTCCTCGGACACAGCCAGCGCAGATGGCAGAAGGGCAGAAGCAGATGCAGGGCAGACGACGAGCAGAGATGGTGGGCGTCGTGGATGCAGTTGGGCACGTACGTCCTTGGCCTATATTACTCGTCCCTAAGTTCTGATCATCTCCGCCTCGGACAGCTGCAAGCGAGTCGTGAGCACGTATGATCGCGATCTGCCTGCGGTCCTGGTCTTTTCTGGCAGTAGTCGGACCCGCATATACCCACATCATCTGCTGGTAAATGTCACTCTGGACGTGCGCCACGACAGCCGCAAAGGTTGTCGTCACCCCGGGCCACATCCAGCGGGATCTACAACTTCCATACACATACAGAGACTATACAGAGGCACTTCTTCTTTCTCTTCTCTGTCCTTAGCACCATCTCTGACGTCTCAATCGCCGCGGATGACGTTGCTGATGGGAAATGAGACTCATACTACCGACTCGGCTTCGCAAAGTGGCGTTTGGGCGCGTCGATGGAGACCTCAGCGGCAGGAATTGGGCAGGATGTCAGACCCGTTAGTCGGGTAGTATCCATCATAGGGTGCGCCTATATTATTTTCTGAAAATCATTACACCGTTGGCTCTGAACGGTCGGGTGCTGGTTCTGGTTAACGCAGGTGATAGACTAATCTCATACCAAGACAAGACTGCACGTGAGACGGGTGCGAGGGGTTTGTTCTACGGACTGGTAAGACTACGTCCTCCGCGATGCACCATCAACACGCCCTCTAGCATGCCTCTGTCCAAGAGCTTGCTATGGAGACAGCTTTATAGTGCTCGGCGTATTTGTCCTCACGACCGCCAAAGCCATAGCGCGTCGACCCATTCCTCCCATCTGTGTCCATTCGTACCTTCTGTCAAACTGCTATCAGTGTGTGCGCTGCGTTCACATCGACGGTGTTTAGACACATCATCTACTACAAATACATGGGCAGACGTCATCAACCAAAATCTGGGCCAAGGTCGAAACCTTGCCAGAGCGTATACGCTCGTGGGCGCAAGATGGTGCCCTGGGAGATTTCAACTGATTCTTTGCAGAATGCCAGAAGTCCGAGTACGGTTTGGCTGGGACTAGGACAAAGCGGAGTGATACAATACTCACCTGAATTTCCGCAGCGTGCCAGAAGTTTGAGTAAGTACGACCGTCGGGGCGCAAGCGAAGCGATACTCACCTCGTGCTCGAGGAAGAACCTACCCTTGCATCCCATCCTCATCAGTGTCCTCATCCTCTGAATCAGACTCCCACTCGCTGGTGCTCTCATCTTCGCGAGCGTTGTCCTGCTTGTCGTCCTGGTAGGAGTTGGGAGGACGGATCACCACGGAGTTCTTCCGAAGCGATGTCAACAAAACGTATCGCAACGGGTTAAACCCAAATATCGATTCCGCCATCTCATTCTTGATCGCAGCCTCCTCCCCATCTGCGGTGACCGTCTTGGTCTGGCACAAACCTTCAAGGAGTTGGGTTACGGTAGCATTACTTCCCTGTGGCAAATGTTCTGTGAAAATTGGGAATGAGAAACGACTCTGGGTCTCTGCCGCGGTACCCGTGCAAAGCCAGATGATAGCTCATGAGAACGTCCAGCACGGATTTGTCTGGATCCAAAAACTTGAGCTTGAGGTGGGTCAGGTTGGAGCAACCGAACTAGTCTGATCAGAAGACCAAAACGATAAATGCCAAAAACGCTATGAGATACAGAGGCCCTATGCTAGTTTTACAGTCTATATGCGGCGTGATCAGCGACGTACGTGAGCATATGGGCCCAATCACACGGCGCACCTTTGCGTACAGCGAATCCACAACCTTGCCAACCTGCTCGAGCGTGTCGATCGCCGCACCGTACGTCCTCTGTGGGTGGTGTGAGAAAAGGGATCAATCACTTTCATTCGAACACTAAAGAGGAGAATTAGATCGCGGGCACTTACGTCCGCCTCGGGCTCCTCGAAGATGAGCAGGCACCCCCGGCCCTGGTCGAGCACGCCATGGAAGACCTTGTCGAGGATCATCTGGGACAACTTGAGCTCGACCGCCTGCCGTCCCTGCCCGACCTGCTGCGCGATGTACTCGATCTCGACGACCGAGTAGGGTTCGACGATACGGAGGAGGTTCTGCTCGAGCAGCGTGTCGTACAGGGCGGAGAGGTGTGTCCGGATCGTCGTGTCCGACGAGAGCTCTGGGGGAAGCACGAGCCGTCAGCATATGTTCATGTGCGTGAGTCGTGGGTGTGGATCGCATCACCGTACCTTGCTGGTAGTCCTTCAGCGCCTTCTCGAAGTCGGCGAGATTCCGCTTCTGGTGCGCGCGTGCGATCGCGCGCATGCTCTCGACGTCCCGGAGCTGCGCATACTTCGACGCCAGCTTGATCGAGAGCAATGATGTGACGTCCTCCGGCTATCGGGATGGACGGCTCCGGTCAGTGAGCCGAACAAAGGTAAGGGAAAACAGGCTGTTGAGACGGACCAGGTTGAGCATGACCTTGCAGAGGAGCATGTACTTCAAGGCGCCTAGTGCACTGGGATCGTCCTGTGTGCTGAGGTTCTCAAACGTCTCGTAGAAGTATGAGTATGCGGTGGTGTAGTCCTTGTCTTCTGCGTGGAGGATACCGGACTGCAGGTCAAGGCGTGCTTGGAGTTGAGGGGGGCAGTATATTGAGTTGGCAGCCGTGCGAGAGGACGTTAGTGCCGCCTATAGATGCAGAGAGTAATGATCAGGTCCTCGTCCTCAGGAAGCGCATGTTGGGTCAGCGGATTTATATACGACCTTTGCTTTCGCGAGGTTGCCAATTCCACGGTACACCCGACTCTCGAGGAGGTGAACTTCCGTGAGGACGAGCTTGTCGTCTAGCCGCTTGAGCTCCGTGAGCAAAGTCTCGATCAGAGCGAGGGCAGGTTTGTACTGTTGTGTGTCAAGTTGCCTATGAAAAAAAAACTTTAGTTAAAGAGGACAGAATGCGAGAGCGATGAAGATGAAGCACTCACAAGCCGACCAGCCGGGTCTCCAGACTGTGCTTGAGGAATATCCGCTTCTCCCGCTTCGCCCATTCAATGTTCTCCTGTAAGACGTCAATCTGAATCTTCTGGCTATTTGGGATAGTGCTGAAGCAGTCGAGAAGCGTTCGGACTAAATGCGCCGGTTACTCCAGACTTGCACAGACAAGCATAAAATAGAACGCACTGAGCTTAGCCGTCTTTGCCTTGGCAGTCGAAGAAACAAAAGAGCGCGACAAGGTGATGACCTCCGCAACACCCTTTGCATTACTGGGGTGTAACGATCGATATTTCATGCAGAGGATTTCGGTCACGGACGGTTACGCACTTTTGATCCCGGTAGAGCTCTCCGAGCTTCACAAGCGCAGTCTCCTGGTGGCGGAGCTCTGCCTCCTTCTCCTCTATGGCGGCATGCTCGCTGATCGGCGATGCTGGTACCCCGCGTGAGTTCGCGTATGCGTCGCAAGCATGTATTTCACCTCACCGAGGATCTGTTTGTAAAGGGCCTCAGAACTCTTCTTGTCGGATGCGGATTGCGCTTGCTTCAGTAGCTCCTCCTTCGTCGGCATTATGGAGCGGTCCAACAAGTACGAGCGGGGGAATGACAGAGAGCGAGTGCAAGAACGGCGTGCAGAGAGGCTGAGGCGAAGAGGACGCACGCGAGGTGACGCGTCGAGGAGCGTGGGAACCTTCGCGGTACTGACGCGTCGTCTCCAGGCGCCTTCCCATTACGCCCTTCAGCCCTTTGCTCGTCCTCGCCGTTCTCGTCGTTCTACTCGCTGCCAACTCGCTGCAATTCCTGATTGCTGCACTCACAACTGACGGGGAGAATGGCCGAAGACTTGGTGCTGCCGATCCCCAACCTCGCTCTGGCGCAGGACTACTTCGTCCTGTCTTCGCCATCCCTCGCGCACCTCCACCAGGACGCGCGCAAATCCCTACTTGCTGGTATTGAAGCCGACCGTAAGTTCTCTAAACTTGCTCCGTCGGTGGACGCGCTCTTATACGCGCTGTATAGACATGGCGCCGTACTACCGGATAGTCACTTCGACCTCGGCCCTGCCGCTAGACCAGTCCCTGCTCGAGCGCATGGAGAAGGAGAACAAAGACGAGCTGGACAAGATCGAGGAACGGCTAGAGGAGGCGAAGAAGACTGAGGGTGAGACAGACATCGCGGACGCGCTTCGCGCGCGCGCGAACTACTTGACGAGGATTGGAGACAAGGTGCGCATGCCTCTGTGTCTATATGCCGTCGTATCTGATTATATGCACCACGGCGTGACACAGGACAAGGCGATTGAAGCCCAGAAACTCGCATTAGAGAAGACGCCGGGATTGGGTTCAAGGATAGACATTGTCCTTACCCTCATCCGAATCGGTTTCTTCTTTGGTGACCATGAAATGATTACTCAAAACCTGCAGCAGGCGGAGGAGTACGTTTGTACCTGTCTTACTCTGCCATTCTGCTGATTGTACGTGCATGTAGGCTGGTGGAGAAAGGTGGTGACTGGGACCGGAGGAACCGTCTGAAGGTCTACCGCGGTCTTCACTCACTCTCGATCCGACAATTCAAGCGCGGTGGAGAACTACTTCTCGACGCGCTGTCAACATTCACCGCGACGGAACTCATCTCATACAATGACTTTGTTGCGTCCACCATCATTTCCAATGTCCTCACCCTCAAGCGACCAGACCTTAAGAAGAAAGTATGCGCATGAGCCGCTCTTCATCTTATCGCCTCTAATACGACGTGTCCCAGCTTATCGCAGCGCCAGAAGTGATCCAAGTCTTGCCCGATCTCCCCACACTCGCCGATCTCATGAAGAACCTGTACGATTCACATTACGACAAATTCTTTGTCGCTCTCGGTGCGCCCGCTATGTATATGCCTCACAATGTCCCCTCTAACTTTGCATATAGCTGCACTTGAGCAAACGCACCTCAACCCAAACCGCATCCTCGCACCGCACACCCGCTACTACGTCCGGGAGATGCGCATCCTCGCGTACAACCAACTCCTCGAGTCCTACCGCAGCCTTACGCTTGATAGCCTTGCGCGGTCATTCGGCGTGAGCATCGAGTTCGTCGACAAGTATGTTCGCGTGCGCGTTTCCTGGTCTGCACGTATGCTGATTCCTCACCTTTGTAGCGAGCTCTCGCGATTCATCGCCTCCGGTCGCTTGCACTGCACTATCGACAAGGTGAACGGCGTTGTGGAAACGAACCGGCCATCGGTGAAGAACGCGCAATACGAGACCGTCGTCCGGCAAGGGGACATCCTGTTGAACGCGGTGCAGAGACTGAGCAAGGTGCTGTACTGACCGACAGCGTACGGTGTGCAGACCGATATTCCATCTGTATTGTATTAGGCAGCTTTTCGGGACGCGGATCGCTTGAAGCTTGACGACCGAGTGAGTGCAGGTGTATATGTGCAGCGAGGACAGCTAGAATTACAACATTACTCCGATATAAGTCAATGGTGAGTGTAGTGTAGGGGAGTCGAGGTTCGGGAGGGCTTCAGGGCTTCTTCTGAGGGGGCTCTTCGGGTGGTACTCCCCACTCTGGGACGCCTTTTGGTCGTTGTATGCGCTTCGGCTCCCAGTCCTCCGCCGCCGCCGAGCTCAATTTCTGTGGTACAAAATGAGGCGTCCAACAGTGAGCTGTCGAAATCAGGTACTCACAAAGTACTCCTCCCGAACGTCGAACTGTTTCCGGTTCTTCTGCAGACCCAGCTCTTGCTCCTTGCTCATCTACGGTTTCCTCGAGATCCAGGTCCATTGTGCAGCAAAATTAGGGAACGGACACGTACCGCCGTCACTTTCTGATCGTGGAGGTCGTACCGTGTCTGGGTGAACTGCTGCATGCCATACGACGCCCCAACGATGAGCAGCACGAACGGCAGCCCGAACAATGCTGGGTATCTCTTGAAGAGCTTGCTGTAAGACGCCTCGTTTAGAGGATTTGAAGAGAATGGCGGCATCGTCGTTCGAGTCCAAAACGTCTCGGCGCTGTCGGCTGCAAGCGCCCCGCATCTTGAACTCATTCGTGATCACTGCGCGTCACCCTCGCGCCTCCCACCCTCAGGCCTTCTGCTGGCCTCGCTGCGCTCTAAGTGGTGCCTATGCTTTTCTAGTCTGCTTGCTTGCGAGAGCTTACCTAGAGCGGGATGTCTGCGGAGCCTAACGACAGTGTTCTGGAGACCCAGAACCAGAGCCAGAGCGAGGACCGGGATCTCCGCGATGGAACGACCTGCGCTAGTCCGGACAACATGAGTGAGAACAGCGAGGAGGAGGTAGACGGAGAGGAGGTTGTAGAGGACGGCAACGGGGTTGCGCATGAGGAAAATGGCAAGGAGACGGAAGAGAGCGAGGTGGAAGGGAGCGAGGAAGAGCTTACGGAGGAGGACGAAGAGGACGACGAGGACGACGACGAGGAGCCTGCGCTCAAGTACGAACGTCTTGGAGGCATCGCGCACCAGCTTCTACAGAAAGACTCTGCATCTGCGCTTGCGTATGCCAACCAACGATTGGTCGGTCCCTTCACTCAGAAAGCTCGAACGTCGTCGGGATTGACATACTACGTTAGGCTCTGGGAACACACGGAGGGAAGCTGCATGTTCTCGACTTGTCGGGACAACCGATCAAGTCGTTCGCGGCGCACACTGCGTCCGTCCTCGACATTTCCATGGATATCACAGGCGACTGGATAGCTACCGCCTCAATGGATGGTGAGCTGTTTTCGCAAGACATATCTGCCCGTTCAGCGATTGAAATGCACTGCTCGTTGCCCTCAGGACAGGTCGCCGTGTATTCCCTCTCCAACCCTGAGGCATTCGTTTTCAATATGAAGCGTCCCCTCCGCACTGTTGCTCTTGAACCTAACTTCGCGAAGAGCAGTACGCGTTCGCTCGTCTCGGGCGGCATGGCCGGCAACCTCGTCCTACACGAGAAGGGCTGGCTCGGGTACAAAGAGACGACTCTGCACAGTGGCGAAGGGCCTGTCTGGCAAGTCCGGTGGCGGGACAACCTGATAGCATGGGCGAACGACCTTGTATGTTACTGCGCTCTGTCATTCGCGACGAGGATCATTCTGAGTTTCCTACGGCGCATGTTTCACAGGGCGTCAAGATCTATGATACACATTCGCAGACCCGCATTACGTTCATCGACAGACCGGCGGATAGCCCGCGTGCAGACCTGTTCAAGTGCACGCTCCACTGGCAAGACGAAAACACACTTCTCATCGGCTGGGCAGACCAGATCAAGGTCGCGCGTGTGCGGGCGCGCCCTCGCAAGTCGTCCGCCTCCAACCTCCCTCCCCTCCTCGTCGAGATCACAGCCGTCTTCCAGCTCGACTGCATGATTTCCGGCATCGTACCGCACCTCATGACCCAAACCCCATCTGTGCCCCAGTCTCGCGATGCCACTATGAAGACCGGCTCAGTGCGCTCAACCATGTCCCCGACGCTGACGTCGTTCCTCGTTGTCGCATACACCCCTCCCGACACTGCGCTCCTTGGTGGAAACGAGGCGACGGCGGACCGAGCACAGCAGGCACGCAAGCTTGCCGAACGTCCCGAGCTCCGTATCATCTCGCGCGGAGGTGAGGAGCTCTCGACAGACGCGCTTGGCATCTCCGGTTATGAGCGATGGGGATGCAACGACTACGTCTTGGTCGACATCGAGGCCGGCGCCGTCAAGGGCTCCACTCTCTCGGCGGGTTCTCCACCTGTTGGCGAGCGGTACTACATCGTTCTGAGCCCTCTCGACATCGTCGTCGTCAAGCCGCGCGACTGGCGCGACCACGTCGCGTGGCTTGTCGAGCGCAAGCGGTACGAGGAGGCTCTCGATGTCATCGAGCGCATGGGGCACGAAGGCGGTGCCGCGGCCAAGACAGAAGACAAGGGCGAGCTCGACGCGGTTCAGATCGGACAACGCTACATCGAGCACCTCGTTGGTGAGGGCGACTTCGTCAAGGCGGCGCGCTTGTGCCCGAAGGTCTGCGGACAGGACACGAAGCGGTGGGAGGACTGGATATTCGTGTTTGCGCAGAAGCATGAACTCCAGGCGATCATTCCGTTCGTCCCGACCGAGTCTCCAACTTTGGGGCACTTGGTGTACGAAATGATCCTCGCGCATTTCCTCACTCATGATCGGCAGGTATGGGTATATGCGCAGTTTATATGGTGTGTTTATGTGCTCAGACTCCCTGTCTTAGATGTTGCTGCAGACGATCAAGACGTGGCCAAAGGGCATCTACGACATTCCTGCCGTCATCGTTGCCGTGCAATCCGAGCTCGATCGTGCCCCGTCCTCGTCTTCGTCTAAGAAGCCCACTGGGCCCGAGACGGTCATCCTCATGGAGTGTCTGGCGGAGCTGTACACGCTCAACCGCCAGCCTGGCAAGGCCCTCCCGTACTTCCTCCGCTTGCGCCGCCCGAACGTCTTCGACCTCATCCGCGAGAACAACCTGTTCACGGATGTGCAGGACCAAGCGCTGCTTCTAGTCGAGTTTGATCAGGAGCTTCGGGAGAAGCGGAAGAAGGACGGGGAGGACATTGACACTGACCCGACCGCGGCGATCAAGCTGCTTGTGGATCATATCCACTCGATACCCGTGCGTTTTTGTTTGATGATGGATAGTTGGTGCGCATTCACTGACGCAGGATCAATCGACCTAGATGGCTCGTGTCGTGCAACAATTGCAAGAACGGCCGTATTACTTATACCTCTACCTAAACGCGCTCTTCCAAGCCGACCCCCACTTGACCTTTGCCTATGCTGATACCCAGGTTCGTGCATGTACATGCATGACTGTGGTGAGGATGCCGTATTTACGTTGGCGAATTGCAGGTCAAGTTGTATGCGGAATATGCACCGAGGAAGCTCATCGACTTCCTGCGCGCGAGCAACTATTATAGCTTAGAGGAGGTAAATGGACGCGCTATCGACTGTGCTTCAGCCGTCTGACCACCATCATGGTTAGGCGTATAAAGTCTGCAACGAACGTGACCTCGTCCTGGAGATGGTGTTCCTACTCGGACGCATGGGGAACAACAAGCAGGCTCTGCATATCATCATCGAGAGGCTAGGAGACGTCAATCGCGCCATCGACTTCGCCAAGGAGCAACACGACGACGATCTCTGGGAAGACTTGTTGCGATATTCGGAAACAAGGCCGGCGTTCATACGAGGTTTGCTGGAGAACGTTGGAGCCGAGATTGATCCCATCCGCCTCATTCGCCGTATCAAGAACGGCCTCGAGATCCCTGGCCTGAAGGGTGCGCTGATCAAGATCCTGCACGACTTCAACCTGCAAGTGTCGCTACTGGAAGGGTGTCAGACAATCATGGATGGTGATTGCGCAGACTTTGCCCGCAAGTTGCACCGGAATCAGGCCAGCGGCTTCTTCCTCAGTGGTACGTTCTTCATCATGCCTCTTTGGGTTGTGATAAATAATTGAGCTGAGCTTGAACGGCACTACAGCGAAGACACCATGTCCGATATGCAACAAGCCACTTGGGCAGAACCCCAATAGTTTGGCGCTGCTCTTCTTGTGTCGACATGTCGTGCACGCAGATTGTGTCCAGCACGACGAAGAGCTACCACACCAGCCGGACCCCACACTGGTCGGCATGGGCATCGGCGGCCAGCCTGGCTTGAGCGGCAAGGTGGCATTGTGCGTGTCTTCCAACTATTCTATGCTCTTTGTTGCTCACGGGACCCTCTCTCATAGCACGGCTATTCTGCGCGCGAGGGTGACGCAAGGCTGCCCGGTGTGTCACAACCGAAGCGAGGGACAACGGACTTGATCAGATTGCATGTCGCATCCTCCTTCGTCTCCCCCATGTGCTTTACGTATCGTACACACACGCTACAACACGGATCCCTTTACGCAAATACGCCATCAGCTGAGCAGCCTGCGTTTCCCCAGGATCATCTCGAATGCAGCGGCGAACTCCCACTAAATGCAGTGCTGATATAACCCTCCACGGGAACCGGCCGATCTAGATTTAGCAGGTGTAGTGTTCCACGGGCTTGGCGGACTATCCATCAGTTTAAGCATCATAGAACGTGTTCCGGCGGAAGTGCAACTCACTGGTGAGCTACTAGATAGTCACTTGTACCTGATATATGCCGAAACCTCGCTCATGTACGTCCACACCAGCCGGAGGATATCGGATCCGGCCACTACGAGGATGATGTCAACATCGTTCCTCTGGTGCGGGCTATGATAGCAACCAGGCATGAGACGCGCGCCATGACAAGGATACAGTATCGAGGACTTACAGGAAGCCGCGTGCGCTCACCACGCCGGTGCCCTCGAAGAACCGGCACTTCGTAAGGTCTCCGATGTCGTGGTCATCGATCCAATCCGGCAGCCGTGACGAGGGGCACAAATCGGCTGTGTTCGCGCGCCAGCTCAGCGCACCTCTTGGGACGTTGGTGTCTCCGGTGATCTTCCAGGCGTGCAAGACGGACAATGTGCGGTCCCAGTCGAGGTACAGACACTCGGTCCCGTGCTGGCCGTGAGAGCCTAACCAGAGGCCGACGAGGGATGATGGATGCCAATCTGGAGACGGGGGATCGACTCCGGCGAGGACTCGGTGCTGGAGAGGGTAGTACCGCGGGAGGTATGGTATGTCCTCGTGGAACCCGTGGAACACGCGGGCACGATCGACGCATTTTTGCGAACAGGACACGGATATTGCTGGTGGTTTGATGTGGTTCGTAGGCGCCGTGAAGACCATCTGCCCTCGCAGGCGCTGCGGGGACAAATACGATCTCCGGTCCACGGTCATAGACTCGCGGAGAGGCAAATGAGGGTACCGCGGCGAATCGATACAGTCGCGGATCTCCGCGACGGGGAATTCTGGGTGAGGGTGCTGGCCCTGGCGCGTGTGTAAGAAGAGACTCTGGGAAGTGGAGGAGAATAGGCTGATGAAGGCGTCGTGCGGTGTCGCCCCTGGATTGACACAACACGCGATGCGTGCATCTCCGTGCAAGGTTTCGACGGTCGAGAAGTCGATGCGGATAAGTGGCGTATAAATAGGAAGCTCTGGCATCTCCGGGCCGTCGACATCCTCGAGATGCATAGGACGGAAACGCCAGGCTCCGAGGATGATACCACCTGGTTGCTGTGCGTCACCAGGATGGAGACGGATGTCGAGGATGTCACCGGTGTACGCGTGGTCTCCAGCCCACAGGCCAATCATAGGCCCGTACGGGTGTAGCAGCCGGGTGTAAATAACATACCACGACCGACCGCTGAAATGCGCGATATCATGGAGGCCGTATGTTGAGGATAGAGTGCGCCAGATCGACACCTCGTTGACGAGGGCATGCAGGGTACGACAGCAGGAAAGGAAATGGACGAGGTCGCGAGATGGCATAAATTGGAAGATCCGGAGGAGGACATCGTACGGAATGTCGAGGATCGCTGGATTTTCCCCGTCCATAGTCGCGGCAGGCTGCGCCAGTGAGGTGGGGAAAGGAGAAAGGTTATGGGGGCTGGAACGCCAGACGCATCTCCGAGATGGTATATATGTGCCCTGCTCTGTGGAACCAAGGTGTGAAAATGGGGGACGACAAGATTGAGAATAGATAAGCCTGAGTCCGTACCTCTCATCCGTGTCGGGAAACAATCACGAATGACTCCCATTGGAATCACTTGACAGACACAGGCAAAGACAGGACGAGTATACGACTCGTGTCGCAACCTTCCGTGAAACATGCTCGTTTGATGGCCCGGGGTTCCACTGCTGGAATGATGTCCCATCCGTTATCTCGTGGCGATAGCTGCCGCAATGCCAGGGAGAGTGCCAGAAGGGCAAGCGTCGGCTACCGGTACTGCGCAGATGAACGTAAGCGGGGGCAACAATCGACGGCACCGTCCCAGTCCGACCGACGCAACTTATTAAGTCCTGAGAAAAGAAGGAGAGTTAAAGCTGAGGGAGCTCTGCCATGATAGTCCGGCAACATGGCTATCGTGGAAGACCCCGAGATCCGATGACATACCTGGCCCGAGAAGTCGACCCGCAACGCTCTTCAGCTAGTCACAAGGCGCAATAGAACGTGGGTAATCCGGATGATGACATATTCGCAAACAACGCCGACAAAGACACGACGTGCACATGGAGCTGTCATATACGCAAGGGGGGCGGTTCTTCGAGAGCGTGATCCAATTGTGCGATTTCTTCGTCGTAAAACCGCGTGAGAGCGTCCTTGTCAGAGCAGAACTGCTGCAGCTTCATGCGGACCTCCTCTGCCGCGGCTGCGGGCCGATGATATTTGAGCGACGTGCCTATACGCCCGGGTGCCATGAGGCGATTGGTTAGGAAGAGGAATCCTTGTGATCCCCCCAGAACTTGCACGAATGCCACCCCGGAGCGGTGAACCCATTGTGAATGCTTGAAATGGGCGCGTCGGTAGGAATAGTCGACATCGACTTGATCGGTGTAATGATCCGCCCCTTCGATGTCCAAGACGAAGCCGCACTTGCGAAGGAGGGCTGACTCGAAATAGTGCCGGGCCTGTGTCCCTTCCGGAATGTGCCTGCCGACCTCGTCAAGCTGCGGAGGTGCAATGGCCATCGGGATGGGGAAACATGATTGGAACGCGTTCTTATCCCTGATTTCGCTGATCTGGTCCACGTAGGCCTCTACCAGCTTGAGCCCATACCGCTCAATAATTCTACTCCACTGTCGCAGAATGTCGTCTATGCAGCGAGCGGTGGTCCCGATCCAGTGCAGCTCAAAGTGGAAGCACGTTGAAGGATTGTGTATGATGTCGTGATGGAGGATGACGGTTTCAGCTTGATCGCTTTGCTGTTGTCCGAGAAGTCATTGATCGTCGACAAGCTCAAAAAAGGCACTCCTACCTTCTTCGGGTCAACATCCACGATTGCGCTTTGGCTCAGGAGCAATAATCGTCTTTTCGTCCTCTTCCCAGGCTGCAAGGATCTCGGCGAGTTGGACCCTCGAGCGCTGAAGTCGTCATACTTGACGGGGCGCGAGAACCAACTTGCTCTAGGAGTCATTGGGACAATATACTCCCCACGAAGGATGTAGAAGTAGTGGCTTAGAAAGCATTAGCAGGTATCGAAGAAGGTCGAATGCGTTCATCTCACCCATCCAAGAAGCTGTGAGTGCCTCTGCAGTGGTCGAATAAGCCCTGCTCCATCAACTTGAGTCCCCACTCAGCTCCTTGTTCCCGGTTCGAGACGTCGCGGAACTCGCGGACGAGCCAGGTCACAAACTGTGCGCCAGTGAACGAGTTCGGGTACTTTCGCCCATGCCATCTATGCTCCTTTATCGTCACCCCGTCCTCCTCGCGCATGGCTTTGGCGACGGCAGCCAACGACATGTCGGCTACGTCCCGCTCACTCTTCACTTTCTTCTTGAGCGGCCCTGATGCATGGATCTCGTCCAACTGCGCCGTGACACCGTCGTCAAGGATGCACTCCGCCGGTCCAAGGTCGGTCGTGATGAAGCGTACGGGAGGCGTGTGCTGATCGACGTCGATCCGCGCCTTGGAGAAGAGGTCCGCAAGTTTGTCCATGCCCAAGAGCCTAGTCTCCTCGTCGTTCAGCTTCTCTCCGCCTGGCGCCACGCTCGCATGAGGCGACCCGTCCGTTGGGATCACCACGAAGCGTGTCCGCCAGTACCGGAGCGACTCGGCAAACTTGTTTTCGTAGCCCGCGACCAACATGTCCAAGCTGCCAATGTTTTAACTTTCCGCCGTCATGATGGAACGAAATCTCCAGACATACCGGTTCCATCCATAGCTCTCGATGCCATGGGACCTGAACGTCGTCTTCAGCTCCGTGTATCCCTCGCCCAGCTTCGGCCAAATCAAACACTGATACTCATACGGCTGCATCCTCGGCATCCGTCGCACGTACCGCCGGACCTGGATCGAGTCCCCGGTATACATGATGTGGTGGATCTCGTTGCTCATGCTCAAGTATACCGAGTCGTACGGCGAGCTGAGCACCGTCGCGGCGCCGACTGGCCGCGAGCTCGCCGCGTTGTCGTCGCTCGCAGCTGCGTATGATTTCGTCCGCTGCAGCGATGTGGTCTGCGCCTGCATCGTGTTGTTCTCTTCCCGCGCCCGCTTCGACGGTCGCAGGACGAACTGGAAGCCCTGCGCAAGCCGGATGGCTACCATGACGCGCATCATGTCCAGCGCCCAAGCCCGCCGCATCTCGTCTGCGGCCACCTGCGTATGCATTGGCGGCAGGCGGATCAAGAACGACTGCATCTCCGACGGATCGCACACGAAGTCGTACGAGAAGACGTCATACGACGTCTCCAGCTCGCGCGTAGACGGGAAGTACTCCACGGTGAGCGGAAGACAGGCAGGAGTCGCCATGGACCACCACTTGATCTCGTGCCTGGTGAGCGGCTGAGCAAAGAGGTGCTGCCACCTGCGCGCGAGCGACGCCTGAGCGTAGGGTACGAAAGGAAGAGGTTTGGTAGGGTGAATGGTGATCGCAAGATTCATCGGAAGGATAGGGAGGTTGGCAACGCTGGTCACTGTGCCTCGGCGTTTGCTGAAGACATCGTCGCGCGGGGGTGTGTTAACGGGTGAATGACGAGTGAGCGAACCTCGATGGGGTTGGGGCACGGGGAGGTCCTCTTCATTAGAACGGAGGCGGATCGGCCGAGCCTTGGTGATGAATACAGGCTGAGCAGAACGTTGCGGAGGTTTGGGAGATGGCCGAGTGGGAGTAGGCGTGGACGCGGTCGCAGACGGAGGAGTAGTCCCAGTCCCAGTGAACCCAGAAGCGGAAACAGGCGAGGTTTGAGGTTGGCTGATCCCACTCCGGAATTGGTTCAGTAGCCATGTGGGGGCAAATTTGGAGATGCCGGAAGCGCGCGTCGTGCTGTGGTCGTGTGCGTGGCTCTCACCAGACGTCCTGCTCCTTTGCGAACGCACCGAACGACCAGATAGGATGGACGCTTGGGAGGGCGATGTACTCAAATTACCGCCAGAGACCGTGACAGAAAGCCTCTGATCCTTGTTAAAAGCAGAAGCGTCCATCGACAACGGTCGCTGTCGAGGGCGCGGACTCTCTTCAATGGGGAAGATTCGCGCGGTTTCCGAGGCTCGCAGGATCGACGTCCGTTTGTCTTGCCCTCTGAACGAAGAGCTCAAAGTAGGCCCACTGGAGGTTGATGACAAAGAATTCCTGGCTGTCGGCGGGTGGGCGTCCAAGCGGATCGTGAATACGTCGTTATCGAACTCGTCTGCGTCCTCCGGCGACAGTAATTCAGACTTCCTCTCGAAAAATTCCGACCTCGAAAGGTCCGAGTCGGTCGCATCGGACGTCCACTCGTGAGAGGACGCATCGACCGGTTCTTGGAGGTACGGAATCTCGATGTTCGACAGGACATCGTGGTCCAGCAGCCCCAGCATCTCGATCTCATGCATCTTCGCGCGTGATATGAACCTGACAGCCAAATCAGTCAGCATTTGTGACTGTATGCGCGTAAAGGGCGAGGCACACACCTGTCCTTGCGAAATGGCAAGTCCATCTGCCGGTCCCAGAACGACGTCTCGATCCAGAACGGCTCCCACCAGAACGTCTTGACCTCCTTCGGCCTCCCGTCCGGATCCACTTCCACATCCCCGCCCCACAGCGGGTCGTTCGCCCTCGGACCCGGCTTCCCAGCGCCCGATCCCGCGTCCGCTCTCCCGAGTCCGTCCGGCTCGACGCCTTTAAAGCAGAAGATCGGCGTCTGGTGCAGCGGCGGCTTCGCAAGCGACACGAGGTCGATTGAGAAACCCTGGTCGAGAACGCGCGTCGTCGTGAGCCGCAAGAGCTGCTTTGGCACGCGGTAGTAGCCCGTGCCTGGCGTGATGATCATCGTCGACGAGCCCGTGAGCGATAGCGAGCGGTCGATGTAGTGCGTCTCGGTCGGCTTGAGCGCGAGGTTGAGCGCCTCGAGCAGCGGGCCATCGTGCGCGTACGAGATCTGGCCAACGAGGCGGACGTGGTCGTCGTGTGCGTCGCTCCCGGGAGGGGTGTGGACGGATAAGGACGAACGGTGGTAGTGGTGCGCGAGGAGGATGTCGCGCTGGAACGCCCACACCGAGTCCTTGAGGGCGACGAGGGTCGGCCTCCAGTCGTACAGGACCTCGAGGTCGGTGATGACCTTGTAGAAGTCCTTGTACCACCGTCCATCTTCGTCGCGGCGGAGCGGACCCGCAGCGTAGTCGACCTCGGACTGGTCGTAGTACACGCGAGAGATGAGGACGATGGTGACGATGTGGTTCGTGTTCATCTCCCGCCACTTATCGAAGAGCGCGGGAAGGAACGAGTGCACGATCTTCTCGTTGTATCGCTCTCCGTCGCCCGCGAACTCCCACAGTTCGCGGCAGACCTGGATGTAAATGGTCACCTTTGCGGAGAGGGAGCGGTAGGTGAATTTCGTGGCTGGGGAGATGTAGGCAGAAGACACCTGGACGATAGTGAGAACGCACATAGGGAAGATACTTGGGTGAGTTACCTTCGTCCCGTCGATGTACAGGGCCTGCACTTTCGCCGCGATGACGCCAATGAAAGACACTTGCTGCTCAACGTACAAACACTGCCCAACCAAATCGCGCCCTAACCTCCACATGTCGTTCCGTCCGAGATATTGGTCCTGGAATACCAGTTCGACGAATTCCGCGCTGTATTTTTCCTTATCCATCTGCATCGCCACAAATTAAAGCAATGTTTCGCAAGACAGCAAGCGGGACATACCTTCGTTAGGTTGACCTCGCTATTACTCTTCAGCCCAAACTTCTCCAACGCAGTCTTCGGCAACGATATCTTCCCGACATTATCAGCGTCTCGATCATCGTTCGTCCACACCTCACACCCTACGCCCGCCGCCCATTGAATACATACAAGAGGAGCAAGAGTAAGATTCGGCTAAATTACCGAAGTCTTACTATTGTGGCCCGGCGAGGTGGTGGGCTCGAGTTCGAGGCGGATGAATCTTACTATCTTGACGGGAGAGATGTAACCAGCTTGGACCCGCCTGCCGCAGCCGCTACGCCAAAAGGCAGTTTAACAGAGAAGCTACCTCCTCAGCTAACGGCGGGTATATGAGTAGCTACCGGGCTCTGTGTGATAAAGGCGCCTCGGCCCTTACAAGAGAGGCGGGAGCGCGGCGCGCTTGACGTCCCGCGCACACCGCGAACTCCTCTTCGCGAGCAACAGGTGCGTTTGAATATACTGGCAGGCTAGTACTACGTTACACGGCGGGTGTAGAAGCGGCGGGAGGAGCACAATTCCTACTCCTACCACAGCGGCAGCCACACACGGCACTGTTCACCCGCGCATGTCCCGCACACCAGCGAGGACGATCGCGTATCGGATAAAAGCTGAAAGGTGTCTGCACTTTCGAACGTCCTCGCGTCGACCTCCATTAAACCCAAGTACGAGTCCGGAGGAGAGGATGCCTGTTGGTCTCGTATTCCTATGGCTATGGTATCGTACCCAGCCGTAAGAGTACTAGACCAATGCCGGCAAGGACGAGGGAGGGGACGGCTTATTGCCTCGGCGCAGCACGACTATACGACGTTGGTCCGGGACAACTTCAACCTTGTGTACGCGTACTGGCGCGACCGCCCTCACCAGGGCGCAGACGCCCTTGAGCTTGGCTGCGTGGACGCACGGGCAGGACGCGTCGTATGCGCACGGGAGCTCAAAGTCATCCGGGACGATAATTGTGGGCAGGCCCGGCTTGCACAGGAAGACATGTACACCCGCCCATCCAACCTCAAAAGGCACAGAAAGTGCAGAACTCACCTGCAGTTGATGCTTCAACCCCACATCCTCCCCCTGCACAACAAAGAACAACCCCGGCCTGTGCTCCGGAAGCGGGCTCGCGATGCAAATCAGGTCCCCCTCCGCGACCCCGGGCCAGTGCTTGTGATTGAGCTTCACGCCCGCCGCAGCCGGCTCGTTCACCCACACCGTCAGCGCGCGCGTATCGCCGACCTGAAGCGGGACGACGACTGGGTTAGGCACAGCGGCAGAACCGGCATTCATAGTCGCCCCAAAGAGAGACTGGGACTGGACGGTGTTGGACCGCTTGCGCGACTCCGGGCGAGACATTTTGTGCGCCGAAAAGCCCAAGATGAGGCCAAAGAGTGAGTGTCAGTTGGCAGGAATTCCCTCAGTAATCGTACACAGGCAAAGCTTTAGATGTTCAAGTTCATGTCATGAGCAGGGGTTTTGGAACGAGCTGTCCTCAAGTGCAAGCTCGACAGAAGTACGGCCGCTAGATCCCATCGGGTGATGATTCCGTATCTCAAAATGGCAACGTAGGCGCCCATCTGCCGCTCCGCTCGTTGAACCACTTTTCTGGTGTCGTCAATGTATATTCTGATTGTAACGTGCTGAATCAAGAGGACAGCATTCTTATTTTTGGAATATAACCAAAATTAAATTAATGGTATGCGACTTGTCCCCAGTCGTTCGTGAGGTGTCGAGGTCGACGGCAAATGCGTTGAGTGTGTGTGAACCATTTGTTCCGAGTCACTCCGGCAACTGTAGATGCGTCTTGTCGAGCTTCATTTGTGGTCCGTATGATGGCCTTGATCGAGTGGTTCTATCCAGATATTGCGAGTCGGGGCGCTGGAGCCTGCAGTGGATCGAGCACATGGCTGATTGCGGCGGAAGGAAGTTGACTAGTGTTCAACGGATACCCTCTGCCCGATATCATACCAAACTCTCCAGAATCCTGGTGTTTCTATGCGTTTCCCCAGCTTCCATTGTGACGTCTAGGATCACACCCATGTCGCTCGCATATATTACTTCGCCGTCCCTGGAGGGTCCGGTCGTCAAAAATAAATATGGCTGTGCATTTGGACGACGACTTGCAGGAGGCCAGAAACGTACCCTGTTCTACTCCGCACTATGGCAGAGAGCGCAGACACCGCATTAATGGGAACCAAACAATGTTCTCCCTCCGAACATCGCGGGCCTGTCCAACGTGGGGCAAAGTAGTGGTCTCGGCGAGGCGCGTCGCGTGCGGTAACGCGTTGTGACTAGTCACGCTCTGGATGCTCGCGCCGTACTTAGGTCTCCCCTGCCGTCTCGAAGGTCGTTTCCGTTTTGGTCAGCCAGTGTAGCTCTTGAAATTCAGCCTTCGATGACAAAGGGCTTTGTCCGCGCGCGCCCTTCCGGAGGCCCCTGGCCGCACCTCGACGATAGAGGAGCACTGACTTGGTATGATCATCCCAAACGACGACTGCAGTCTTGGTTTCTTGCTGGCCGACGCGAAGCCTCGATTCAAAAAAAAAAAACAGGAGAGCCAAGGATGTTCGCTGCGCACCATCATATCCGGAGGCAGTCCGAATAGTGGACAGCCAGATGTCGAGTCGGCACTGAGGCACACGGTCGCCTGCTACATGAATCCATCGACGTGAATTGCACCTACAGTACAGTCACGGAAGAAACACGCACCGCGTCCGCCGACTCCAGCACTCACGACGGGCTCGGAGCCGGATGGATGCACCGAGACTCTGTTGACCTTACACTGTCAGCTGCCAGTCCCACTTGTCGTCCGCCACAACCCAGGCCCAGGCTACAGGGAAGACTCGAAGGAGCGAACCGTACGCGATCGACAGCCCACGGGATCATAACCGAACGCGTGCGATCTGGTTCTGCAAGCCCACTTGCTCGCGACCGAGTGGCAAGAATCTTCGCCCTTCGCCCCCATCGCGATCCGGAGGGCACTGTGTCGCCGATCGAGTCGTACCAGCCCAGCATTCCGGCGCGTTCGCCCCCACGAACGCACATACCGAGCCGTGGAAGTGTGTTCCCCAAACGGGATATATACGAAGACGTCTGTGGGATGCGCAATTGCCGTTGCGGGCTCGTCGTGCGCCGTCGTCACTGTGGTCGTCGTTGTCGTCGCAGGGAAGGCTGTCGCGGGGTCAGATACAGGCGCTCGGCCGTGTCGTCAACCCCGAGACATGATACCGGGAAGCGTTACTACGCCGAGGTTTCCTCGTGCGTCTCGAAACTTGAAGGAGCAGCGCGGGAGAAGGAACACGTTCACCAAGGACGCGGCACGCCGCCCGTGACATCTAGATATCTGTGCGATGCACGCACGCGTCTCACGTCCCATCGCGTCCATCGCCTGGCATCGCGTTTCGTTTCGTATGGGACCTGCCCGATTCAGCTCATATTTTATCCTGAACCGCCCCACAGCAAACACGTGTAGAGGAAAAAGAGATAGCA
The DNA here is from genome assembly GCA_032821775.1 of Sanguinoderma infundibulare. NCBI lineage: Eukaryota > Fungi > Basidiomycota > Agaricomycetes > Polyporales > Polyporaceae > Sanguinoderma > Sanguinoderma infundibulare. The sequence continues at coordinate 209,229 of JAVLRN010000005.1, read as the reverse complement.
TGTCTCACCGACTTCAGACTCCCGGTCGAATTGGGGCCAAGAGTCAGCCAGCCAGTTCGGACTCTCTTGGTCCTCGGAACATTGTTTAAGGCTGCCACGGCGGTTACGCACCGCCCCCGGCCCAAACAGTGAAACGTTGTAATCGAAAGAATGCTAATCTAATACACATTGTGTTGTGATGGCATTGACCTGACATGAGTGGGGGTGAAACGAAGATTGTCCGAGAATGAGCGGAGTGTGAGATTAGACCAAAGAAAATATACTACATAAGTAAGGCTAGTCGGTGGTAGCGCGCGAACACGGACAGCAACCCATTGCAGTAGGTGACGATGAAATGCAAGTACAGCAGTCCATGGAAGATCCAGAACGTTGGCATAGCCAGAGTCTGGACCTACGACTCTAGCTTGGTGCGCCAACCCTCTTGGTAGGGGGAAGGGCTCAAGATGCTCCTTAGGATCCTATAGTTCTTCGGCTTCGTCGCACAGCATCCTAGCCTCAGCATAGTGATCGGTGGAAACCACCCCATCCAAGCTGACAACGCCCACCGTGTCGACCCCCAGCCTGTCACACATCACAATGTGGTACATAACTCTGCATCGCGAGGTCGTTCACCTTTTCCCTCTCTTCCTGCGAGAGAACGCGATCGGGTCAAGGTTCCCCGTCAGCGACGAGCTCGCTCCAGTCTTTATGGATCGTCGCAAGAGACAGTCTGCACGAGATTGATCGTGATGTACCAAGACCCAGAGGCCGGATTGAATTGCAGCGCTGACAAGGTCGATGTTCGCTTTGTCGTCTAATCTCTCCTTCCAGAGAGCCCAGGCCATTCTCTATGAGTAATGTGCTGACCATGGTGTGCGACGCCCTGGTCAACGTCCTGTACTTCTCCCGAACGTCGTCTCCGGACATGATGGCGTCGAAGTCCATCACGTCAGGAGCCTCGCGTTCGGGCGACGCCCGACATCGACATCGACATTGAACCGTATGCGCAGCATCCGCCCGCACTTCTGGCACGCCCCCAGAAGTCCCACTTGGAACAGGGCCGAGCGTTTTATGAGCATCATTGTTCGCGTCGCCTTGGACGGCGTTCCATACAGCGCCACAACCGTCAAAAGGTCAAAGGGTCTGTAGGTCTGGGTCCTGTCCATCCACCGAGATTCAGAACTCGAATGGACCGAGTCACCCGACGGGTTGGCATCTACGCTCAGGGTTCCTCTCGCGGCCATGTCATTCTCTGAACCGAAGAACGCACCAGACGCGGGCGCGCGGTGCTGCCACTGCTCTTGAACGTACGTCGACAGCGTCTACATACGTAGGATCCGACCTTGATCAATCCTCCGGAACCCTCCCTCTCCTTGATGCGCGATGCGTGATGCGTGATGCGTGATTCGAAGATTCGAGAGGACAACAATCCGCTTGGAAGAAGTTGACGCGACGCAACGTACGGCGGTGCAGCGCAGCGCGCGCACCGCTCGCGCCTTAGCGACAGATGGACACGTCCACGAAACTGGCACTTGGGGCTAGTGGGCAAGCAAACGGAAACGGGATGGCCGGGAGAAACAAAGAGGTCCTGAGAAGGAACAGTGAGAGAGACGCCTATCGCGCATAACGGACAGAAGCTGAGAAGCTGAGAATCTGAGATGGACGCACCAGAGCGCTTTCTCCGTCGCAATTGCGGAGACCCTAGCTTAGTGGCGTTTGAACCTGTTGAAGCTGACGCGTCCTCAGGGTTCCGCGGGCGACAATTGAGGGAATTGATCATCGACCGTCTTCAACAGGCCCCCTCAAGCGAGGTTCGAGTCGCGCTCGGACGCGCGTTTTCTCTTGCCCGGGTTCTGATAAATGTAAGTAGGTCAATGTCCGGCGATCCATATACACGGTGCATGCTGACAATGATAAGGACATGCCTCCCGACTGCTTGGCGTCCTGTGCGAAGCCGTTGAACACGGACCCGTGGAGAGCGGGCCGTTAGTTGCTGTTGACCACCGAGTGTGCCAAGTGCTGAGTATTGGATCCGGTACTGGGCGTGCGACGCATCATCCGTGCAGCACCTACGCTGTTTAACGCGCGATGCTCGAACGACGTCCGTCCAATATCCCCCCTCGTAACCGTAACCGTCCATGTGCGTCGGTGTTGCGATCGGGTGCTCGGTGATGAAATCACTTTGGTGATTGGTTCTGCATTCACGTCTTTAACGATCGCACAGCAGGAAATTGGAATCTATCGACGACCGACGACATACATACCTCGGAACTAGTTCGAGCGATGTTTGGACGCCGAATCGGGACGAGCAATGCCTCGAGCTTTGACGCGCCTCTATGACCCTGATGGTGATATGCGGGGAGTGAGGACCACAAAGACATGGTAGGAAAGCGAGGAGGAGGAGGACCTACCCCAGTTGTAGCAGTTTGCAAAAGGCACATTGAGAGGCAAGGCTTGCAGATCACGCCCTGTTATACATATGTGTTACGCACCGCAGCGGATTGGGCATTGACTCTGGTTCCTGTACATGTTGAACACTTCATTATAAGTTCCCATTGGCACTAAGGGCCAAGGAACGCACCGGAAGTTCCCTGCGCCAGTGCTGAATTGTCCTTGAATATCCCTCTCCACGGCGATCGCAAACACCGCGGACGTAACATCGCACATAATCTAAACTCGCGATCAGTAAGTACAGTTGATAGGAGCACGGACAGGCAGATTGGAAGCCCCTGAAGTCCTCTCCCCGCACAGAGGGGCCTCGCCCAGTCGGTCGGCTATGTTCACTGTGCAGTCCGCAAGAGATATCGGGCGAAGTGCTTCCATTACTGTATGCTATGCAGCAAGTCCTGTTCTCGAAGTCTGCAGGTGGACCCAGCCGGGCCAGCCTAGTCCAAGGCATAGAATGGGATGGAATCAGTTAAGATGGGGTGGAGTGTCCGAACACACTAGCCCTGACCTAGTTGGACGTACAGCGGTGTCGCGGTCACGATGGGGCGAGCGGGCGAGCGGGTGAGTGACGCTGACTGCTCACCTGCTCACAAATGCGCGTCGTGTCCGGCCTCGGCAGATAGGATGGACAGACGCTTGTCGTCCGTCGACCTTGCGGTTACAGTATTACAGTAGTGCGAGCGGGATGACACGGCAGTGGGGCGCGTTATCGAATTGCGTCCGGTCGAGCCGGGCGACGGGCGCTCGGGCGTTCGGGCGGAGACCTGAAGGCCTGACAAGAGACGTCTTGTGTCAGTGCACCCCGGATTCCGCGCACGTCTTCAATATTAAATTGCACGGTCGGCGTCGCTCGCTGTGCTGATCAAGGGAGCGCGTCAGCTGAGGCGGTCCCAAGACGCGTTCGGAAAGAATCTAGTCTCGAGCGAACTGAATGCGAGGCCGACGACCTGACCAGGACCTGCGCGAGGCACAATAATAGTAGTAGTAGTCAGCATGAGGCCCGCGCGCGCTCCGGATCCGGGCACCGTACGGTACGTGCCTCCCACTCCGCGCTCCACGTTGCGCTCGTACTCGCACTAGTGAGAGACGAGGCGCGCGGGCGAGCGATAACGGCATGACCAACACATTCGGAATCACGGTCAGTACGGTCATCGACTCACGCCGGAACCGGGCTCACCGTGGCCCTCACCGTCATCAACACCGACATCGACAGAAAGGCAGACAGCGCGAGCGCCGACATGGACCAGAACCCATCACCATGGCGGTAATGCGCCTCGTCCTGTTCGTCGCCGACCTGCCGTTGCGCTCGGACGCAACGTGTCAGACTCGTACACTTATGCGATTGCAATTTAACTCCGGATTTTCCGAGCCCGAACCCGAACCCGAACCCGAATCCGAATCCGAATTGCGGGTGCTGTGGCCGTCGACCGTCATGCCACGTCGGCCGAGCAACCAAGTACTGCCAGCAAGTCGAGACTCCACTGAATCGGACCCCCTGTGGCCCGGGACCTGACCCTACCTGACCGTCCGCGTATCTCGCCAAGGGGGCTGAGGCGCAAGCTAGAACACAAGTCCTGACAGACAGACAGACAGACAACTGAGAGCAGATAAACAAGTGGCACACACGCACGCGCGACGAGTTTGGGGGTCTTTGATGTTTCTTCGATTCGATGCGGGATCAACTGTACTAGTGGTGGTACAACTATCTATATGCAGCTTGATTGATATGTCGAAATGGATGCGATGATGATGATGCACACGGGAGCGACATGAGGAATGGAGCGAGAGATGGAGAGGGGCATGCGAAACATGGAGAGGGCTGTCGAGGGGTGGCGATTAATGCGAGTATGTACCTGCTAGTCTGCTGGGTAAAAAATATCTTGGGTAGCGAGATATAGGAGAGAGAGAGCGCGCGCGAGAGCGAGAGGAACAAAGCAGCGGAAGAGCGAGTGTGGGAGGCCTAGGGGCGGGCGGGATTATGGTGGCCGGGTGCAGTGCGGATCCATATATCGGGTCGTCGTCGTCGAAGGCGAAAAATGAAGAATAAGTTACCCGAGTCGCGCGATGAGGCGCGAGGGGGAAAGTGACAAGTTTTGTGCATCGAAGGCGAAAGGGAGGCAACCGCCGCGGCGCTTACTATGCGCGGACGGGCAGGGACATCGCAGGCGCGAGCGTATGGTGGTAGACTGGCGCTGCATGCGTCGGCATTTGCGGTTGCGAGTGGAAATGGGGAAGAGGGAAGGAGCGGATGATATTTGATAGAGCAGACTTGCGATGTTGAGGATGGAGCGACGCGTCTCCATGTACGCGGGCCTGGGGGTGCAGCGAGTACTCGACCGCTGCGACCTTGGTGGGGTAGGGCATGGGGGCCGCAGGAACGGCGACAGGCTCGGGTGTACGAGGGAGGGAGAGGGACTCGAAAGAAGACTCGGAGTCGACGTCCATGTCGCTCGAGTCGGATGACCAGCGCGAGTTGAGAGGTGAGCTCGCGCGGCGGGTGTGGCGCTGGTGGGGGAGACGAGTGTGCGCGTGGTGGGATGCAGAGAGCGCAACGAGGGCATCATGGTGCGCGAGGAGATCGGCCTCGGATACGGAGAGTTCAAAGTCGAGGACGTCGAGGAACTCACGCTCGATCCGGCCGATATCGCGCTTGCCGAAAACTCCTGTGCAGAGCGCCCAGTGGACGTTCTTGAGTGTGGAGTCGTTCAGGTACTGATGATGGGAGGTCAGGATCGAAATGAAGAGAGCATGAAGCTGGAAGGGGACGTACTTTGTTGGCGAGGATGAGTGCGCCAAGGAAGACGCGCTCGTTAGCCCATTGCTCGAGCGCGATCTGGATGTGGGGCTTGGCCCTGTCGATGTAGACGAGGGTAACCAAGATGGCAGGGACCTTGACCTCTGCCTTGTGGATGACGTCTGTGACAAATTTGAGGAACTTGGAGTGTTCCGAGTGGCGAGACATTGAGCGGCCGCGGAGGGAGGATGAGGGGCGGCCCAAAGCATAGTCGACGGTCTCGATGACGGTGTCGACGAGGTGTTCTGGTCGAGGAGTTGAATAGATGAGTTTCCTGATTGGGAGTTGTGTAAGAGTGTGTACTCACCGATGAGGGTGCGACCCAGGTCCATCTCAACGAGCTCCATGAGGGCGGGGGAGTGGATGGAGGGGTCGACGAGGCTTGCGGGGTGTAGTGGCGAGCCGAGCATGGTTGGAAGAGGAGGGGTGGGGAAGGAGGCGATGGTAGCTGCGGAGGCGAATCGCTGGAGAGGCGGGATGGGGAGAGAGGGCCATGGGGGGCTTGTGTTTATAAAACTGCGGGAGACCAAGGGAGAGCTCGAGGGACGGCGTCGGGAGACAGATGGGCGGGATCTCAGATCTCGATTGGAATGAATGCCGTCCGAGCCAAGGGCGCGACAGGCGCTGACCAGCCAAACGCCGGCAGGGGCGGTGATGATTCCGCACGCGCCTCGCCTGATTGGCCGTCCAGCCGGCTTGACTCACTCCTCCTTCCGACGTCTGTAAGCACTCCGACGCCCTCCGTAAGCGAACACGTCCTCGCCTCTCCCCTCAGATCCGTCCCAGATCTCATTTCGGCCGCTCGCTCGTTCCCACGCCTCCCCCCGCCTCCCAATTGTTGCGAGTCCAGCCGCCCAGCGCCGTTACCCGCTCATTCCACCTCCTGTCTTCCAAGCAAGCCTGAAGCAGCCCAAATCACAACTTGGTGCACTGATTCGCACTGTCGTGTCTGATAGCCTGAACGTGAGCCCAGCTAAGAACGATCTGTCGAGCCGCCATCTCGACCGTTCTTTCCCAGAACCGAGGCCTGCGCATGCACCCGGCACTCCTCCTGTCCAGACCGGAAGTTGCACCCTTCTATTTCCAGACCGCTCGTCCATCGTCCAATCTCATCCCTTTCAGAGCGCTCAGCCCTCCTAGCTTCCCCGGCGAGATATCGCTGCGCTACGTTTAGCTCCCCCTCCGACCCCTGCTCGTTTCCGAACCCGCCTTCGAAAGGTCCGACCCACCTCCTTCTTCTCGCCCGGTCGGCATCGCACGCGCCCACCTGGCGCCAGTCTCCCACCCCGAATCCAGATTTCCCCATTCGCACTTCATTTCCACAGATCGTCACGCTTCCTGCCCCGCATCCGGAATACACCCACACTGATAGGCATATGCTTCGCGCCCGCACACGCGCATCCGTGGCAGACACGCAGCCCGAACGGTCCGTGCCTCTATTCATCTCCTAATATCAATAGATCTCTCCCCTCCCCGTCGACCGATAGCCCTTCATTAATGCAGTCGCAATACATACACGCGCGCGCTCCTGAAGTTCCTTTGTCTCCCGTGCTTCCAGGCGTGCAGTCTGCCCGAGCGCGCCACGTTCCCCGCACTCCCGGCGCAAATGCAATTACAGCACTTCCCGGCCTGTCCCAACGCCTTGCGATGGATGCGATAAATTGACATATTGTGTTGTCACGACCCTTCGTTCCTCGCTCGACGGATGGGTCAGATCAGATCCATGCGCGCCCAACGCGCGCCCGTCCCGCTCGCCGAGCGGATTCACAAGCTAATAGTAATAAGCTGCAGCATTGTTACACAGCTCCTTGGCCAGCAGTCCGATTCGAGTGGACTTTTTTACACCTCCTCCGCACCCGATCAGCATCAAAATGCTCGCTTATGCTTGCCGCAGTCAGCCCGTAGCATGTCACAGCACGTATCTATCGACAACCGGGCCCCGGCGAAACCGACCCGCCCCTCCTCCTCCGGAGGCCGTGACGCTGCGGCAGGCACACTACACTGCACGCACCTGTACGATCGGCACGCAACTCACTAGTGCCACTCGAAGTTGGAAACGGGCTCGGCGCCGGGTGCGTCAGTGGGTCTCGGTCAATGACGCGTCATCCGCATCCGCAGGGAACCCAGCCGCAGTTGTGCTCAGCAGGCCCGGGAAAACTGGTGGGTCTGGGTATGGGCGATTTTCGGATTGTCATGCCGTTCAACGCGCGCGCGGCTGCGACGTACATGCACGATGCATCGGCGACGTGGAATTCACAGCAGGTTCTGCGCATCGGACGTCGTGCGTCGTCGCCGCTGCGCTGTTGCGCGGGATGACGTCGACGTGATCAAGCAACGCAGCGCAAATCGCCTCGTCTCATCTCGTTGGCTTTTTTTTTTTTTTGGTCGCGCGACTTCTAGCTGGTTGTCACATAACTCACTCAAGTTCACGCTCAAGGTCGCCGACCTTGACATCGCGCCCTGAACTTACCATGCCACCATCGCCTGCATTCCGATTCGCTTCGCCGCCCGCGCGGGGTGGTCGTAGAAGTCGGACTCCGAACCATATTTCGTCCCGCGGTCCGCCGCTCAAGGCTCGTCGAAAATAGGCTCTCTGCGCGTGCGGCGACTGGGGCGCCGACCGCGACAGCAGCGCGCGACCGTCTCCGACCTTCGTTTTGATTTCGGAATTTGGGTTGCGTCGCGACGATTGCGGTATGTACTTTCGCATTCTATTTGTGCGCACAAACTCAAGCTCCCGCCACACTCACCAGCTGCAGCCGCTCGGCGTCGGCGCGGCGTCCGAGTCATCCGGCGTCATCGATATTTCATCTTCTTCCGATGAGTCAAACGCATCGTCTTCGCATTCGCGAGCAGATGATTCTGTCCTACTCTTCTTCGTGCGCTTTCCAGGGGATTCCAAAGGGGTGCACGTCGTACTAAACTTTAGCACATCGCGTCGTATTGGTAAGCAGGGAACGCGCCATGGTTACACGTAGTAAGCGGCTGGGTAAGTTCATCCCGACATCGGTAGCATAGGACATCTTACTGTACCTTTCCTATTACTAAGGAACCACAGTGCGTTCGAGCTACGCGATGGTCACCAATGGCGCGAGGGGATGATATGGACTGTATGCAAAGGGAAGGTCGGCTTTCTTAGCGAGCCCGGGTCGGAAGCTTCCAACTGACCTCCAACGAACGCGATGCATCCGGATACACATACTATTACTCACCGCCGCCAGAAATCCTTCCATCCAGAGCGCCGAGTCACTTCCAACCGAGCTCCCTTCGCACGTCCGCTTTCCCATCGCCCCACTAGCACCACCGTGCGCCTCTCCCCATTTCCGAAAGCAGCACCCGCACCCACCGGTTACCCTCAACAGAAACGTCGCCTCGAATGAATTGCGGAGCACTGTTCCAACTTCCATGGCCCCACTTCACTCACTGCAAGGCCCAGGCCTTCCCGAGTCGCCTTCCCGTCCCCCCATCAACGCACGCGCGGGAGAACTCACCCTTCGGTGCTTCTCGGACCAGACCTCCCATCCGAGTCTCCCGCTGCGCTCTGGCCAGAAGGCACCCCCAACGCGCTTGAGCTTGCGTCCCGACCGCGGTCATTCCGATGCGTCCACTGGCGAGCCGCGCGTGCGATCGGCCGACGTCAACAACGGAAAAAGGAAGGTCGGACTGGGATTGGAACTCGGACTGGGACTCGGAACATGGCAACGGTGCGTGAGCGCGCCGCGTACGATGTACATAATCGTACAATCGCTATCGAGATCAGCTGCCCCGGCCTTGACGCCCAGATCGAGTGGAGCCAGGAACCGGGACGGGCGGAGCGAGGGCGGGCGCTCGCTGCGCCTGCCCGATCTGGACGCCGAGTCAAAATTGAATATAATGCGCCGAGAGGGACAAGAGACGCGACGCGTGCGATGCCGAGGGACGCGGTTGCCAACGCCAGTGCCACCCGCCAGACGGTACGCGATGCCACTGGGCCGAATGCTGAAAGCGGTCGTCCTGACTCCTTCCGACGAGCGATCGGAAATTTGGTCTCGCGTATTTTTCGCGTTCGCGTAGATGGCTGCAGACGAGTTACAGTAACTCAGGAGCGATGGGCAGCGATATGTAAGTATCCGCTAAGGAGCGATGGTCGATGCGATGGGTGATACGAGCTCACAAAGTCTGATTGCAGGAAGAGCGCAGCCGGTGACGCGTGATGGAGGGGGGGGGGGCGATCTGCTCGGACGATCACTTTGCAGGTCGTGAATTATATTTCACGCTGCTGCGTAAATGTGGCCAGAGATGAAAAGGTCCGATATTCGATAATCATATTGATTCCAAGAAGCAGGCCATTTGGACGAACGCGGTCGAACCGAGGCCGCTGCGAATCGTTACATATGTATCTCGCTAGGCAAGTCTTCCATCGCGTACTACGAACAAAGGAAACGCTTCCTGCTCCTTTGTTCCTCCCAGCCAGCCAGCCGACGCAAGGCAGCAGTCATACTTAACGCGTTACGTGCCGATCGTTTCCAGGTTTCGACCCTTTTGGCAGGTGCTCGGAGCGCGCATCGATGAGTAGCACTAGTCGCGACTCGCGATCACGACAACACGCCGCGCGACGCCCGACGCGTCGCACATCGCACACGCGAGGGCCTTTGTCTTCCCAAAACGGTGACGCTCGGGCGTGCACGTCCGCGGGCTAATCGGACTCCCTCGGCAAGCCAAGATGGCTCATCGACATCGCACAACCCAACACGCGACGTCAGACTTTCTTCCGCCCGAAACGAAACGTCCAGCTCGAGTCGCGACGCCGATCGTCGTTGCGGATACCGCAAGCAACGAGGACTTGGCGCGACGCGACGCGACACGTTTGGCGTTGACTCGCGAGTCGCGCCGAGCATATTACTGCAACTCTCTAAAATAGGCAAGTCCATTGCCCCGAGGTCTTTTGACCCGGACGTGCCAGTGCCACACTGGCAGCGTGCAGTGGCAATATGAATGTACGCTACTACTTAACAGTGTACCCCACTGCAGCGCGATGATCAGGGACGGCTCTGCCCTGGCAGCTGGAGCCTGGGCTTTACGCCGCCCCTGCCACGCCCGTCCGCACTCTATCTATCTCCCTGTTCGCGCGTCCAAGGGGTGCGGGTGCGGCGTGAAGGGTGCGGCGAGCTTGCTGGACAGTGGACACGTCGCGTCAAGGGCCCCCGCCGCTGCCAGAGCGGGACCTGTGGCGCCTGCCAGCCGTGACTTCTACAGTACATAATACTGACCGGGAGTTGCGGACAGGGCGACGCCGGCGGCACGGTGCTGGACCGGCTTCCAGGCCCATGCGTCTACCGAACTGCCAGTGCTCACTGCGAACGACACAGTTAACGTCTTTCGCTTCTTCACATGCACGCATTGGGCTTGCGAGTTCTCGGCGAAGGGTCGTCCGGGGGGGCCAACATTGAACATTCCTACGCCAATGCAACCGCTCGCAGCAGCAGCCTTCTATGTAACACGCACGTATTGGGGCGCAACCCCCGGAGGTCTCTCCAGCCGTGCGCTCGACGCCCGTTGCGACTCGCCATCCGCGCGTACTGTCCGATGCATATGGTGAGTCGCACCCCGCCGCGTCACGACGCAAGATCTAGACATATGCATATGCATAACATACGCCCGGTGCCGGTGCCCGCAACACGAGCATTCCGAACTGTCTGTCACGACCCATCGTCGCAGGACAACTTGCGTTCCGAATCATCTGTCACCATCGCAGGCCAGGTACCGGTGCCCCGAGGAGTTACAGTTCGTCGACGCCAATATCCCGCCGCTGTTACTGCTACACTGCGCCCCGATGACGGCCTAGTGCGCATCATGGCGCGTCCCTTCAGGTCAGTAACCGTGCACGGATCGCTGAGCATGCATATGTCGCTTGTGCACAGCACGCGCCGCACTTTATCGGACACACAGGTACGCCCGACATTGAACATTGAACGACTCCGAGACGTTCAGCAAGTGATCATCACTCGTCGAACGTGCCTTTCGTGTTTCGCCGGCGGGGGGGGGGCGCCCGGAGCGGCGACGTATATGACAAGTCCGCGGGACGTGGTGCTCGAGCGGTCAAGATACCCTCTCGGTGGGTTCGGTGGGCTGATCTGCTGTACGGCGGTGCAGTAATGACGAACGAGAAACGCCATCCGACCGTTGCGAGATCAGCCAACTACCTTTCCCCCGCCTCCAGAGAGTCAGTCATTTCGGGTGATGGAATGCATATGTTGTCCACGCGCCCTATTGTAAGCGAAACACGACGAAACGTTGGGGGTGTGACCGGGGACGCGGTCAGGTTCGCATCGCAATACAAGCACTCCGGGGGATTGGCAACGATGGCACGTTGGAAAGCGACTTGAAAAAGCCGCAGACGTCAGGGTGGCAGATTCGGATAATGCACGCGAGCGCGCTGGTTGATATACATACAGTGAATGCGAATAACAACGCGAACAATAATATACACACAAGTCGAGAACCGTTCGCAGCCGAAACCCTAAAACGCTAAACACGACACGGTCACAGACGTATACACACCACCCTGCCTGCCGACTCGGACCTGAACCAACCAAGGGTCCATAAGTAGTCCACCCGGACCGGGACCGGCGTATGTAACGGTACAGTGCGCGCACCGCTGGTACGGATGTGTATGGGTTCAATCACGTATTTGCCGCGGCGGGGGCGGGCGCACCGCCAGGCTTCGCTTTTGTCTTGGAGTTCTTGCTGCCCTTCGGGCGGCCGCGGGGGCGCTTGGCGGGTTGGCCGTCCGTACCGAGCTCCTCACCCGGACGCTTCGTGCCCGTTGCCGAGGTGGCGGTCTCTGCCTGTAATCGGAGCGCCTTGAGGTACCTGGCGAGGATAGGACGTGCGACGGAGCACGCGAGTGGCGGGCGGAGAAGGTCGCAAGCGAGATAACAGCAAGGCACGGGATGAGCAGGGGGAATGTCAGCGCGGTGATGGGAAGGGCAGACGGTGGCGGGAGAAGATATGTCAGAGCGCGTCGAGTGGTAGGAAGATGATGGGGCATGGAGCACGCACTCGGCAGATTTCTCTTCTAGCGTTGTCTGGAGGCTCGGGAGTGGCGGCTGCCCGAGTTCCTGCCGTAGCCGGTCTACATCTTGCTTTGCGATGGCGTAGTCCCCTTCGGTGATGCTCTTGATTTTTGCATGAAGATCGCTCACTCTATGCACATGGCCGGACGCATACAGTCAGTGTCTCCGGGGGTGAGAAAGACGCGGAGGGATGGGGTGCTGACTCCTTGTTGAGGCCCGCCTCGGCGAGGTCGGCCTGATGGAGAAGGGAGGATGGTTAGGGAGAGGATGCCAGATGCGGCAGTGTCAAGGTAACGCGAACCTTATCCCGATCTTCGTTGACCTGTAGTCAAGGATGGTCAAAATGGAGAACGGAAATCGAAGGAGCGGTACCCACCTCACGCAGGCAGTTCAGTAGTCGTGACCGCTCGCTATCGAGCCTGACAAGACACATTCGTGAGTTGCCTCGATAGGCGCGTCGAAATCACGGGAGAGCATGTGGACGTACTTGTTCTTTTGTTCCTTGAGGTCCTGGATGGCTTTGCCCTTCTGCTCGAGCGCGGCGTGGGCGGAGAGTATATGTGCGGTGTGCAGCTGGAGCGTCAATGCATGTTTCCTTCACAGACCGAACGCCGTTCCATGTGGTGGAAGGCAAAGAATGAGGGTATTCCGTACGCCGCCGGCAACAACGATCAGAGAGTTCGAGGAACGCAGAACGGCGATGATAAGGGCGGGAACCCAAACCAATGTCGCAAAGCAGGACGAGTTGCATGCGGTCGGCACAGAGGAATACAAGGGATAAGCCAAGGGAAGACGGCAGGAGGCGGAAGTTAGCATGCGGAACCGCAGCAGATGAACAAGCGAGAGACTACTGACTTGAGTTCTGCAGTCTTGGCGAGGTGGACGAGGTTCTTTGTCCAGTCGCCGGTGGCGAGGATGGGCGCATGGGCAGCGGAGGCAGAGGCAGAGGCAGAGGCAGAGGCGGCGGAGGACGAGGCCTGCGCAGACGAGCCTGCGGTTGTGGTCGCCATCGATTTGTCGACGAAATGCGAAAAGACGGCGGTGGGGGTTTCTGGGGGAGGCGTCCTTCCAGCCCGTCCTCCGGGAACTGTCCCGTCTTTTTCCACAACTCTCCCACGCTTTCTCGCATCCTCATTGGCTCCTCCGTTTATTCCCCAGGACCTCTTCCTCGCCTCCTCCATCGTCTTCTGCTTTGTGCAACAACGTCCTGGCCTAGGGATCGGCTCGAGAAAACTCATGTCCACCTAATGCCGCCCTCATCATCATTTATTCGCACTCCCCTTGTATGCTAGAACACCTTCAGGGCCTCAGCTTTGCTCATACTGCTATCACCCTCTCACGGTATGCGATACCGAAGTCAAGTGGTCCTAAGCCGAGGCGTGGCATGACGAGTGCCGGCGTCGGCCCAGCTCTAATCAACATCGGTGGGTAACGTTCTCGAGTGCTGGCTGCCAGCCTTAATTTCCGCATGCTCACTTCAAAGCGGGATCGTCCGTTCATCCGGTCCGTAGGACATCCTTTTGCCTGTATGATAGCGCAACGCTAGCGCTATGCCGTGCTACACTCGCATGTCTTCCATAGAACGCTTTCTGGGCACAAGGCTCGACGCCAACCCGGCCACGGACGGTGAGTCACTGAGTGAACTCGACCTGGCCTCTTAATTCGGAATGCGTTGGATCCGAGCATGACCGAGTAGCATAACTTCCTCGACGTGTCGTCATCATCTAGGCTGATTGATCGTCGATACCGTCCAGGACCCCCCAAGCCGCGGTACGCCTAGCCAAACGCTAGCTCACGCCCAGATTGCATGTTTTACGCCTTCGATCGCCACAGACGTCATGCAGGCGCGTGTCGTGCCTGCCCTTCCGGCATTCTACACGCCTGCTTTCCGAAGTTCTCGGAATAACTGTTGCGATGCCGTCTCGGGATCGACCCTGATCAACCATCGCGTTTTCTCCCGGTCGTTCCAAGTCTTTCCGAGTCGATTGCCCGTGGAATCAGTGTTCGCCAATAGTGCGTATCGGCCGGGCATTGCGGCCACGGTGAGTTCAAACTCAATCATGGGTGGACGTTAATTCCGAATGGCTTACAGTCATGTGCAACTACAAACCAGCTTCGAGCAGGGCAGTCAGCGAATGACAGCTATCAGGCCGCAGCGCCCGAGCTCATGAGATTGGGACTCTTGAAACTCATGAAAGTCGCCTGGGCACCTGTTGCGGACTTAGCCGTGGTACTACGGTAGCCACCGAGGTTGTATCACTGTTGGAGTACCGCACGGCAGAAGAGGAAGAGGCTATACCAAAACCTTTCTCTTTAGTCGCAGTCGCAGGACCGGCCGCCCCTCCGGTAGCAGGATATGCGACCGTTACTGCAAAATTGGTGAGCGTTGTTTTTAGATGTTCAATAAGGCATTGGGATAGTTACGCCGCATCTGGTACCAGAGCCGTCCTCCTCCACCCACTTCACGGCGACTTCCAGCTGCCCGGCTGAGACTCAAGATCAAAGTCTTCGGCGAAGACGCCTCGACGAGCGTGCGTACATTCCCCCTCCGCCTAATAAGGCCGGTGATAATAAACACGTGGGGTAGACTGGTTGTTATTTGCCGAAGTCAAGAGCTTATGTCCAACGTTAGAAAGCATGCTATATGAGTCTCTGGTTCAATGTAATTATGCCAGGTACGCCTTTCGTCGTATGGGAAAGTGATTTACCAAGTTACCTTCTGCTTCGGCACCACGTCGTGTATGGACCAGGGCTTGCTAAGATGGCACCCGAGTCGCTGTCGACGGTCGTCACACGCTGCGAAGAGATGCTATGAATCGCCACAATGAATATGCATTTTTGCTCGATTTTCCCCATGATTTGAATGCAGGAGGAAGCAGAGCGAAGGATTGAAGTAGTTCTGTGGGGTTCCGTCCAGCGGGTTTCGAAGCAAGGTTGCTCGGATGGGCACTCGACTGTTCGTTCCCTTGCGCATTTGGAGCTTCTGTAAGTGATCGTCATCATGTTCAACGGGTGCTTGAATGAATGGCCGTCGCCAGGGCACACCCTTTTGTTCACTAGCTTCGTATGCAGGAACAGAGAGCGCGCTCGTCGCGTCCAGCTCTACTTGTAACTTACGCGGCGGCAGGTAGGCGAAAGTCTGATTTCATGCGAATCGCTTAACAACCCTCTTATAGCTATTGTTACCATTCGGTCGCATTCCTGCGTACATCACCTCCACTTATCAGTGGAGAAGGCTTGCGCGCTGTCCACAGCGCTCGTCCGGCACTCCTGTTCACAACATCCCAGGACGCTCACAATCGCATGCCCCGCGCCAATCGATTGCGAGCGAAACGCCCCATATGACCAGTACACGCCGGTGCCGGTGCGCATTGTCGGGCCCTCAAGGGTCTGATGATTGCCCTGGTCTTGCACCAGCTCCCCGATCAACTGCCCAAACCGTACGTTTGACGACGGGCTCCGGAACATCGAGCCAAACCTGCGCCGGTCCCAGCAATTGATGGCTAGTGTGGCTATCGAAACATCTCGGCTGCGAAACAACGTATGTGAAAGCCACCATGGTGATTGAAAGGGCACTAACCAGCCTGCCTCTGCAGCTTTACATGGATCTGAAACCTGGCGCGGTCTTTCTAGCGAAGGAATGGAAATTATTTGGAAGCTCCATGTTCGAGCGCGAATCGAGCGCCTGCAGGCGTTGAAGACGGCCGATCAATTCCCTGGACCGCCGCCTGAAGCCTCGTCGTTCGATGGCTTCAAGTCTTCCCAGTCCAAACATCACCAAGTCAGGGACCCGCAATCTCAACGGCGAAACCGCTAGCGTGCGTCACATCTCTCAGGCTGCTTCTGTCATGATGCGCTTTTGGCGTCTCTCGCTGTCTCACGTCGAGCTTCTCAGGACGTCGTTCTCCCCGAACATGCCATGCCTTTTTAATCCCAACTGCCGCAACTGCCACGCTGCGGATCTCTCGCCGAGGCGCGAGCGGTGTGCGCGCTGTTGTCGCGTCAGGTTGTAAACGTACTGTCACGAATCACCGCAAATCGCGCATCAAGAAGAAGGGTTCCGAGCCCGGCGGATCGAGATTGGATCCTTGATGTCGTCAACGTTCGATAGGAGCGCGCGCCTGGGGCGCGAGCGAGCGTCTGGTGCGTGGAGAAGTTGCGTTCTTCGGCTACAGACTGCGAAACCCCGAGCATGGAAGCCCGCTCATGGGGCCATTTACCCCATTCTCTGTGAATGGGAAAGGTGCAGACCCTGACCCTGGACTGTTGCGGCGCTGTATGGACGTCCAAGGGGACGCGAACAGTGATGTTCATAAAAGGTGGGGGCCTGTCCAAGTTGGACTTCCGGGCGTATCGAGATGCGGTAGCGTCGGGCGTGGATGTCGACATTGGATTTTCCGACTCCGCGCGCGTCGCGTTCGTATCCGTCCAGCGTTCCCGAGCGGTGCGCCACATTCCGCAATCGATACATTGCAGCGCGCCGTGCGCCAAGGAGGGGTGTAACGTCGACCGCAACCGCAGTGGTGCACAGATCAGGATGGTCGTCTTGCTGGCACCGCAGCTGTTGCTGGGCACCGTGAAAGAAGTGACCTGAGCCAAGCGATTTGGAGTCCTGTACAGCACGGTCAGAAGTGAGTGAGAGCATTCTCTTTTGCATGAACCTGTTGCTGTAGGGCGATCCAGAGGTCCATTTGTACTGAATTGAGCAGGTCCCATACGAAACGTGCTGGACGCAATGCGACATGAAGCGCGTGCGTCGCGAACAGTGCACTTGGCGAACGTAATCTATCACTCATGCTGCTCTTAAGACGAGATATCGGACGGGAGACACTTCCTGAGATCTGGGAATCCCTGACCAGATCTTGAGGCTTCCCGTGTCTCGGTCCTGACGATGTCGCTCGGAGTAGCGCCGGCATCGACAACCTTCCCCGCGACCACGACCCAGCCCGCAACGGCGATTGCGCGTCCCCCATTCGCCTTCGTATATCCTGTTCAGGAAGCAGGCGTTTCGTTTGCGTCGTCTGCTGCTTCTCCTATGGGTCGGTACCGGATAAATGCGTTCGTGGGGGCGAATGCCCCGAAATGTAGGGGTGGTACGACTCAATCGGTGACTGTCCTCTGAATCGCGATAGGGAATTCTGTGCTCAGTCGAGAACAACCTTGTCCACGACTGGGCTTCGCAAGCCCCCGCGCAGAGAAGCGGATCGTCCACGATCTCGTGCGCTGTCGATCGCGTACTGACATGGTCTTTTTCGCGTCCTCCTGGGGGTTGTAGCGGAAGGCAAGTGGAGTCGACCGACTCTCAGGGCATCCATCCGGCTCTGAATCTGTCGCGAGTCCTGAAATCCGGAGAATGCGGTGGGTGCTTCCTTCGTGACTCTGGGAAATTCACGCTGATTTCATGCACTAGGAGGCGACGCGCGTCAGCGTTAACTCGACATCCGTCTATCTACTATTCGAACTATGTCGGGATATGGTGTGTCCTTGCTTCTCTTTGTTTTTGACTGAGACTTGATATTACTAGCCAGCAAGGATCACAAGATCAGTCGAGAGTTGGCTGGGACGATACCAAGGGAGTGCCGACTGACTCGCCGAGGTGAGACCAGAGTCCTGCTGAGGGTCCTGCAGCGCTGACAATATCTTTTCCAATTGGAGGCCGTTCCGAGAGTTGCGCCGATGGACAAAGGCCGCTGGTTTGGAACCTGTGGCACGACCACCCCGAGCAGCAGACGCGATCAGTCACGGCGCGTTACTGGACGCGACGCGTCTCTTCCAGGTCTTCAAGCTTCGAGCTCGACTTCCACATTGGACAGACCTCCGAGATATTCGGAGCGAGACGTTGTTCAGATCCCTGTGCGGCCCTTGCACTCTCTGCGATAGTGCGGAATAGAATAGCGTGCGTTTCTAGCCCTGCTAGCTGGTCGTCCGAATGCGCCGCCTATATGTATTCTGGCGACCAGAACCCTGCAGGGACGACGAAGTAATATACACGAGCACATCGTATGGAAGCTGGGGGATTGCTCCGAGGTACTGGGAATTCTCTCAGCCACAATCAGAGTTCAAGTGCTCGACGTCTGGCGCGCGCAGTCGTAATATCTGGATAGAACCATTCGAGGACCACACGGACCACAAACGAAGCTCGACAGGACGCACAATTGCCGCAGCGGAGGGACTATTCACACACCTCCCTCGTCTTGGGGCACTCTTTCAGGATCGCTTTCGGCCGGCGTAGCAACTGGAAGGATCGTGGTTGCGAAGCCATGGAACGGTATCCCTGAGGACCAATGTCAGGGACAACAGGTGTGGGAGTCGAGCGATCGGCAATTCTGCATAATCTGCCAGGAGCGTAAGCTTTGCCATTCCGAACCATGACAAGAGTCATTATTTCACAAGGAAAGTTATCGATCTCCACATCCTCTTCGACCACTAGACGTAAGTTAGTCAATTGGTCAATGACTTGCACCGAGTAGGTATTCAACTGCAATAGGGTCCCCATGCCTGAGTCAAACCTTTGCAAGCAGGTCATTTTATTCGCTCAACGTTGTGATGTTTGGTCATAGCTTACCTCGAACTCGACTGAATGCTGCCAGGCGAGTATTCTGGTATCCAACGAGGATCTAGCTCCATTCTTCCTCGAACTATCGGGACTGATATTAGAGCAGTACAAGTTCCGGATGCCAGCTGAGAGTGAACAGAGCAGTCCGTCCGAAAAATCTTCGAAGTAACATGTTTTCCAGCTCTAGCCTCCGGATGCTGCTACTGTATCTTGGGATAACAAGACAATGTCATGCGGTTCAAAGATGGTCATATCGGCAGGGTATGGGGAGAAGTATCATATTGGGCTGCTTCCATTGTCCAGGTATGCAGTCTAAGAAGCCGAGAGAGGAGATCTGTCGCAACGATCTCGAGGAGCATGATGGATGAGTTAAGTCATAGACAGCCCCGACTTGCGAAGAAGGACAACAAGTTGGTAGATGAGGGGGATGAGCTAGGGACGGGATTTGAGAAACCCACGGATGGCTCCCATTCGCTGCTTGGTCTTGATGCGAATTGTCCTCAAGACATTGTAGCGGGTGCGAGGTAAAAGGGTCTGGCAGACCAAGGAGAGTTGCCGCAGGGTTGCGTCATCGTCGCCTGCTTGATCTATAAACGCTTCGCAGATCTCGACCGGGAACATGGAATGGGCGGGTGCAGGGTGTCGGATAAATAAAAGAGCTTGTCGATGGTGCTCGGGATATTGGAGATGAGGTGGGGCAGGGGAGTCGTAGTCGAGGGTAAAAGGATCGATGACAACCTTGTGAGGAATCTGGATTTGAGTGTCCAATGGCCACACAAACATTATAGCCACGTATATCAGCAGCGTGCGTATTGCACTCACCTCAGAAGTATATGGGCGAGATGCCGATGTAGTATACATCAAATGCGCATCGAACCCGCCTCAAGTATTCATCGGGAACTTCACTTCTTCTTCCCGCTACATTCGACCTTGTGCTCGCTCCAATGCGACTTCTGGCACCCTGCGTCGCAATATCTGCAAGCTTGTCAGGGCCTGCGGCCACCAGCCTGCAATATGGATGTATCCACGCGTACCTCGTCTTGGCGCACCCGCCACATTTCTTCAAGACCGCGCTCGGGTTCCCGCACCACGAGCACCGATAAAGCTCGTACCCCTTCGTTCCTTTCTCAGCCCTCGACGGACCGTTCGTCTGTCGGCGCCCGTGTCCATGCGCATGATGACTATGGCCGTGGTCGTGGTCGTGGTCATGGCCGTGCCCGTCATCGTCACCATCCAAGTCGACGTTCCCGAGCCATGCCGCAAGCTCGTCCTCCGCCTCGGTGGCCGACAACGGCGCATCGCGCCCTTCCGCGAGAGTCACGTCGAGCTCGTCGAACCGCTTCACGAGCGCCCCCCACTCTTGCGCGCCGGGGCCGTAGAGGTCGAACACGAGCTGCCGCGCGAGGTTCAGCTGCGTCTTCCGGACCGGGTACCCCATCCACTTCATGAACTCGACCGCGGTCTTGATCTTCCGCCGCGCGGGCTGGGAGGGACACGTCGTCAGTCCTGAGACCTCGAAGCCGTAGCTCAATACCGCACTCACATCAAGCTCCCGCAGGTCCTCGCTCAGCTCCGGCCCGCGTATAACGACCGTCAGGATCACGTACCACCCCAGCATCGCGAGCATGTGCCGCGTGTCCGGCGGCGCCTCCGAGATGAACGTCTTCGCGTCCTCCCACGCCGACATCAGGAACGCCGCGCCCTGCGCCCGGGCCTGCGTGTCCTCGTCCGGCGCCTCCTGCAGGAGCCGCAGGCCCTGTGCGCCCGCGTGGTCCGTAGCACGCCAGAGCATCTGGCAGCGCAGGAACGGCGTCAGGTTCGGGCATTTCAACCCCTTCTTCACCGCCCGCAGGCCCTGCTCCGAGTCGGCGCTCATGCTGAGGATGTAGTACGCATACGCGAGGCGCGGGTTCCGGCGCAGCGCGGCGTGCGCGAGCGCGATTGCCTCAGGGAGTCGCTGCCGGATGATGAAGAACTTCATCTCGATGACGTCCGCCGCGTCGAGATCCGCCCCGCTCCCGTTCGCGCGCTCGCGGAGCACCTTGGCGCAGGCCGGAAGCGCGTCGGTCCAGCGCTGGAAGGGCAAGCCGGGGAGACCCATCACCATGCGCCCGTCTTCGGTCTGGAAGCCGCCCTCGGCGACGGAGAACTCGGTCTTCTGGATGATGTCCATGAGCTTCTTGCCGAGCGCGTACATGTCGCGGTCCTGTGCGGCCCGCATCATTGCCTTCCGGTAGTCGGCACTTATGGAGGTGGAGACGAACGCATCGGTGTTGTCAATGCCGTAGTCGAGGAGGATGTCCAGGAGCTGGTCGGGAGGCCTGCCCATGACGGCGGCGATCATGCGGTTAGGGTCGAAGTGCTGAGCTTCGGGCTCGCATTCGGAGATGGGCAGGCGGAAGACGCCCCCGACGGCGATCGCGCGCATGTTGAGGTTGTTGCTCCGCAAGAATCCGGCGACAAGGTTCGTCAGGCCGGGAATGGCCTTGCAGTCGTTCGAACAGTGGTGCGCCGCGGCCACGAGGAGGTTGAACCCGTGCGTGACCAGCTCGTGAGAGTCCACGGGCTTGCGGAACACGTCGACCGTGGTCTGCAGAGTGGAGTGGATCGCGATATCCCTCAGGTCTGAGGAGCGGGGCTTGTCTTTGCAAGAGATGTACGCCTCTGTCGCGTGGTCGAGGGTGACGATGGCGAGTTCGGCGACCTTGCGATCGTCTGGGTGGTCCATGATGACCTTCAGGAGGGTCTCGTTTCGCCGGGCGATCGCCTGTCGAGCCTCTAGGCCTCCATGGTGGGTGACCATCGCGAGCGCATTGAGGGCGAGATGGCGCGTCGAGTCAATCTCGAGGAGAGGCATCACTTTCTCCAAAAGACCTAGTTGCAGAGACGTCCGTCAGCCATCCCCAGCGCATACACTCACCAGAATAAAGGCCACAAGCCTTTTTCGAACAACTTGTCTCTGAGGAGCGCGTCTGCACACATCTTCGCCATGATCCCGACCACGCCACCCATTACCTTCTCGTTGTTTTGCGTTCGGGCAGACCTGTAGGTGCCATGGAGCTTCTTGTAGATCTCGTCAAAGCGAACGTGAGCCTTTTTCAGACCATGTCTAGTGGTCAGGTCTGCAAACATGAACATCGATCGCAGGCGACTCGTCAGCATGCAGGCGGTTGACTACTGTAACGACGCACGTACCAGGTAACTTCAGAGTGTCGCTCAAGTGTTTGATGACGTATAACCACGTCGACGAGCCATTGATGTCCTCGAAGACCCCGCGCGGGATCACGTACGAGTCGCCAAACACAGCGGCTTGCCGTGCTCTGGACATGACGTCGTGGTGGTCGTGGTGGTCGTGGTGGTGATGGTGGTTGATAAAAGAGAAGTAGCGAGAAGAGAAGTCGGTGGGGCTGCCGAGACGAACCTTGTTCATGTGCAGCGATTCGATTACCGCTTCGAGATTCCGATTTGACATCCAACGATCGAACAGCACCTGGGTCGCACGCGTGCAGTTTGGGCAAACCACAGGCCGGAAATACATGAGTCCTGTGGACTGATCTGGACGTCTGAACTGACTCGCATCTCTGCAGCCAACGGGCGGGGTGACCATCTGCGAATCGCGGTGTAAAATCAGCTGAAAACTGCCAAAGCATGAGGATCCCAAGTATACTACGTACCTGCTCTTATCCATCGTGAACGGTGTGTCGACACACATGGCCTGGAATGACTGCCAATCCCGCTGAAAATGCTCTGGTTAGTCGCGACGGAGCATTGACCACGACACTAGTTAGACCTATGTGGACCTCGTAAAGCAAACACGCGGGTATTTTCGACTGGTATAAATGCGAACATGCGAGTCCTATGCCCTCATCTGGACGTCCAAACCCAAGGCGATATCGAGCGTCCTCTTTGCAGCCAGCGGGTGGGATGACCGTCTGCCAATCGCGGTCAGAATCAGCTGAAAACTGAAGCCCGGGGACGTACGTGCGTATTTAGTACTTAGTTAGACCTATCTCCCGATCTGCTGAGCAGTCTGAGCACGATGTGACCCTTGTATATAAAGCAAACACGCGCAAAACGCGAAATCAGGTAGATTTATCGACAAGACGCTGTGCAAGAAAAAAGGATACATGATTACGAAGATTCAACGGCCCTCGTACGCTCGAGCGGCCTAGTATAATACAAAAATTGCTTCGGTGAATCGTAAGCCGCAGTACACGTAGTCCTCGCTAGAAAGATACAAACCATACGTACAGCCTCTTATGTGGAAACGACGGAACCGGTGTTAATCCCTGGGGAGTCGGCTGGGGCTGGGGGGCATGAGATGAGCGGAACGGATGGAGAAGGGGTGTGAGGGATGGGGGAGAGATTAGGCCTGCCACAATAAGACGGACAGAACCCCGCGCCCGCTCGAGCCGCGAGTGCGAACACGTACGACCCTGCTCTTTCGTATATCAATCACGACCGCTCGAGCTTCCCCACCACGCCCGCCGCCTCGTCCCTCGCCTGTCCGAGCTGCGGGTCGATCGCCGGCGGCGCCGCATTCGAGATCGGGCGCTGCTCGCTCGAGCCCGCTAGCGTCCCCTCAATCCCGTTCGCCACCGCTCCCGCAGCAGCGGCGGCGGCGGCAGCAGCAGAAGGGGGAGGAACGGGAGGAGGCGCAGACGGTCCCCCTGGCGGCGCCGACGCCGACTGCGGAGCCACGGACGCTGACGCTTCTTGCGGGCCTGACCCACTCGAGACGATCGACGACCGGAATGGGGACGGAGCGACGAGGGGGCGGTGGAAGCGGGCGCGGAAGTCGTTGGCTTGTGCGGGATCGTGGACGTACGGGACGTGCTCGCCCAGCTGGCCGTAAGGGGCGTTTGGGTCGGGGAGTGTGGATCCGTCCGGACCTTTCTGGACATGTGCTTGTGCATAATGCATTCGTCGCTACGCAAGCATGATGAGTACCGAACAATGGAAAGGTGGTTCATGAGGGAGGGGTAAAGAGGTGAAATGAAGCTCTGGCATCGTAGTGTGTGGGGAGAGGCCCCTTGATGATTCCCCCATATGCCTGAGCGTAGTAAAATAGCCTCATCTGCTCCCCTCGATATTGAAAATGTATCGGCGTACGATGGAGTCCTACAACCTTCGTGAAGAGTAAATCGGCTGCACCGGAGCAGAAGCCCTGATGCCCCCACAGACGTGACGCCGATTCCGGACAAGGATGGGTCCGAAGGGCCCTCCTCGAGTCCGGACGAAATCAGCCCAATGGGGGTCCGTCGGATCAGGCATTTGAAGGTATTATCAGGGGATATAGCAGGCCAAGTGGGTGCCACAAAGAGAGAACAACGGAAAGGTGCGGTGCACATGCACAAGAAAAGGAGCCCCCACGTCGATGTGAAAAGATATGGATACGGATGGCGAAGTGGGGAGCCGCCAAAGCCGCAAAAAGCAAAGCACACACCTGCTGATCCCAATGATCCCAAGCCTGCGCAATGATCGGCTCGAGCGACGCCAGCTCCTCGTTGGTCATCGACAGCGTCCTCAGCAGGTGCTGCTTCAGGAGCGGCGCGCACGAGAACGACAGCAGCAGCGTGCTCGCGAACGTCTGGCCCCCCAGCGGCTGCCCCTGCGGGAACGGCGGCTCGTGCATCGGGTGCGGCGGCGGCGGCTGCTGCGGGTGCGGGTGCGGGTGCTGGTGCGGCGGCGCCATCTCGTGCGGGATCACCTGCTGGTACTCGCCCTGGGCGTTCATCCGGTACTGGACCTCGTCCATGCCCGGCATGATCTCGTTGCCCATGTCGAGCCCGAGCTCGCGCAGCTTCCGGGCCTTGACGAGCTGACGGTGCTTGCGTTGGCGTTCGCGCGCGGCGGCCCTGATCCGGTCTCGTTTCTGGGCCTCCTCCGGGCTGATCTCCTCGCCTTTGTACTCCGGGGCCGGCTGCGGGGGTGGGGGTTGTGGGGGTGGTGGCTGGACCTCGACGGGGGGAGGGGGCAGCTGCTGGGTCTGCTGTTGGGAGAGCGCGAGGACGTTCTGACCGGCCTGGCGATCGCGCTCGCGCTTGCGGCGCTGTCGTTCTGCCGCCTTCTCGCGTTTGTGTCTCTGGCTAGGGGTCTCGTTCTCGCGCGACCGTTTGCGCGACGACGAGGGCGTTGCGGGGACATGCTGCCCGTTTGGATCCATGGCTTGCAAAGGTGTATATTCGGGTGTGCCAGTGACAGTGACCGCCTGGCAGTCCGAGTCTGGCGAGGCTCGCAGCGGCCGCGGGGAGGGCAGAGGTAACAGTTGTGACGACGAGGTGACTAGGAGGGGGCCCGCGCTGTCACACGCCCTCTTATACCCCTCGTGGCGTGGGAATCTCGTCTCGCCCGTCTCCTCCCGCACAGCGGCGTCCGCCCGCCGAACCTCAAGCTATTAATCTACATATCGCCTTTGTTCGTCGTTACAACACTTCTACAGTACACAATCCTCTATTCTACCACTTTCATTTCTTTCTTCACCATGCTCTCCCGCCCCGGACCAACTCCAATCCATTCTATGGGCACCCCGAGGAACTGCTCGATGAACCCGACGTACTTCTGGCAGTTCTCCGGAAGGTCTTCTATCGTCCTCGCCTCCGCGATCGACTTCTTCCACCCAGGCAGAGTGACATAGACAACTTCGACCTTAGCCAGCTCCTCGAGATCGGCTGCAGACGTGACGTCAACGCTCGCACTCTGTCTGACGACCACAGGGAAAACTCACCAGGGAAGCCTGGGATCTCCTCCTCATCGACGAGGTACTTGACAGCGACCTTGATCTCGTCGAGGTCGTCGAGCACGTCGAGTTTGGTGAGGTTCAGTGCGTCGTAGCCGTTGATCAGGCACGAGTGCTTCATCACCACCAGATCCAGCCATCCGCACCGCCTACGCCGGCCAGTCGTCGTCCCGTACTCGCAGCCGATCTCTTGGAAGTGCGTGCCAATTTTCTGAACGTGGGGTCAATCAAGCGCCACACAACGGTTCGAGCCCGCTCACGTTCAGCTGCTCGGTAGGGAACGGCCCGCCACCGACGCGCGTGGTATACGCCTTGATCACGCCGATAGTCTTCCCAATCTTCTTTGGCGGGATCCCCAATCCGGTGCAAACACCACCAATGGTGGTCGACGAAGACGTGACGAAAGGATAGGTCCCGAAGTCGATGTCGAGCATAAGCGCGTTCGCGCCTTCGACGAGGATCCTCTTGTTCTCCGACAACGCCTTGTGGATGTACACGACGCTGTCGATGACGTACGGCTTCAGCCGCTCCGCGAGTTTCTACACGCTTAGCGTCAGGTCCGACGTCATGCCAAAAGGTAGGATGCGTTGCGTACCTTGTAGCGGAGGATCTCTCCCTCGGTGTCGTACTCAAAGTAGCCATACCGCTTGAAGCGGTTCTCTACGATCTTGCGGAACTTTTGCGCGAACGTGTCGTGGTCGAACAGGTGGTGCACGCGGAGGCCCGAGCGCGACGCCTTGGCAGAGTACGCCGGACCGATGCCCTTCTTGGTCGTCCCGATGCTCGACCCCCCGAGCTCGACCTCCTTCAGCCCGTCGACGATCTGGTGAAAGTCGAACACGAGGTGGGCGCGATCCGAGATGAACAAGCGTCCGGTGCAGTCAAGGCCTGTCCGCACATATCGATCGGCATGGTCGCACAGGGAGGGGACTGATTGGCGAGCTCGAGCACGCACCTTTCTCCTGCAACGCATCCAACTCCTCAAAGAACGACGGGATGTGCACGACGACGCCCGATCCGATGATCCCGGTGCACGTGGGGTTCACCAAGCCTATCGCACGCCATCAACTCGTAACGCGTTCGTTTCCCGGTATGCAAAAAAAGGGGCTCACCGCTCGGAAGGAGGTGGAACGCGAACGTCTGGTTGATTCTCTCCGGGCCCATGGGCACGACGATGGTGTGCCCGGCGTTGTTCCCGCCCGCGCACCGCGCGCAGATGTCAAAGTCCGCGGACAGGATGTCGACGAGCTTGCCCTTTCCTTCATCGCCCCATTGCGATCCGAGCACGACGGTGACTGCCCGACCCAAGCGTTCGGTCCAGGGAAGAGAACCCGCGCACACGCGAGAGAGGGAGAGAAGGTTTTACGTTAGACGATCGTCCGAACACTGGGAAGAGCTGGACCGAGGATCACATACCGCTCATGGTTGCCTGCAGGCTTCAGCACGTTGCGAAGCGGCGTTCCCGTAGCGAGTCTGCTGCCGAACGTTCAGGCCACAAGGTTCGCAAAGCCAAACGGGCGTGGCGCTCCGCGCTATCTGATCTTCGAGTAGCTCGGTGGTACTAGTAGGCAGCGAGCACCGTCCAAGACGTGCTGCTGCGCTGTGTGTTTGGGACCGTCGTCGCCGCACGCGGCGATGGGGGTGGTGGTAGCAGACGGAGTCATTTTCTTGCCAGACCTGCCAGCCGCTCGACTTTGACCAGCTCCTCTCCGCCAATCACCGACCGTTTTCCGCCGGCCCGAATGTTCCGACAGGCGCTAAATCACCCAAAATAGCTGCAGTCTTCGGAATGAACCTCTTCTGACCCTGAAGAGGTGCATTCGCGCGCATGTGTTTTCGAAAACAGCACGGAGCGAGGTTATCAGATTCAGACAGGACGGTAGGTACGTAGACCTCTGGCTCGCTGAAATCCGAACGCAAAAAACGTCAGGTTAATCATGAGTCGTAAAAACATGCGGCAAAGTTCCCTAACAAAACCAGAATCCATCCAACCGATATCCTCCAAAGTCCGTTTCAAAGTCTTTGCTTGTTAGTTTCTGGCATCGACGCTACACAGACCTCCAGTCCAGATGACTCGTGCGACTGGGAAAACATTGTGCGGCTTGGTCAGAACGTGACGCCGCTGCCGGTGATGGTGAAGTCCTGGCTGTCGTTGCCAGAGTCGCCGAGGACTAGTATGATAGTGCGTCAACATCAAATGGTGGAGAAGCGTACAACTGGGGGGTGAATGTACGCACGGATGATGCTGTAGTCGGTGCCGTCCACGAGCCACGGGACGGTGATTTCGACGGTACCGGAAGTGATGTCGAAGCCGTTCTGGAGGATCACTGTTGAGTGGGATTGAGCAATATGATCAGCGCGCACGCTCAGCAGTAGACGGCATCGGAAGACAGCGGATAGCACTGGACACATACCAGGGGTGGTAATATTGGCCTTCCTAAGGAGGATCAAACCCGTCGGGTTCGAGATGTCCTTCGGCGCACTCGAAACATCCCTGCAAGCAAGGGATGAAAAAAAATTAATCCTCGCTCACACCTGCGCATGCTTGGAAAGCACAACTTACCAGGTGACGTTGTAGCTCTCCCCGATGCTCCACACCGTGCTGCTGTTGGGATACAGCACCGGAGGCACGAAGATGTCCGCAGCGGCGCGCGGCACCGCGGTCGCCGCCACGAGCTGGGAGGAGAACGCGAGGGACGCGATCGCGCAGACGAGCGAGGACGGCGTGAGCTTTCCGAACATGGCTGTTGCTGGTGTCGACAAAAGGCGAAGAGAGAAGAAAGTAGTGCTGGTGCTAGTGTCGTTGACTGCCACAGCGAGTCTCTCGACGACCTGAGCCTGTATTTATACGAATGACCTACAGGTTTAGCTCGCACATCGGAGTCGAACGGCCGCGTACCTGTGTGCGTCTGAAGTCCGGCAAGGCCTTGTTGGGCCCATCAGCGGGGAGAACCTCCCTTGTGCGAAGTCCATGGAACCGGTCCCTTCGCCAACAGTTGTCTGAATAGCGATCAGTGTGTCGGCCGTTCGAAGCAAAGAGCCGGCAGACATGTAGAAGGCGTCCTTCGCCGGCGCCGCTCGACGGAAAAGCGTGTGGGGCACTCGCTCATGGCGCCCACAAGACCAAACCGTAACTTTTTCGGGCCATGTTATTTCTGTTGCAAGCCCACTCTTGGACTGCTCGAGGGCATAACGCAACAACACCTCGACCAACAAAGAGCGCACTTGCCTTCAACCAGAAGGAATCGAGCCTCAGCACGGACGCCGGGACAGAGTGACAAATAGTGACGAGCGTGGGAGCGACATATCGTCGATTGGGCTGGACGAAAAGGTAGAATTGTCTACATGCTACTGGGGTAAGGAGCGATAGCGTAACAGGACGAGTCCTACTTGCCTGGGACACGATGTTCGGACGAAGCGGCGACAATGGCCGACAGAATGTGCGGTGTGGGCTCTGCGGGTGCTATTTTCTGTCCGAGCGGTGGGTTTTACGGGTGCTATAACCTTCTCTCCACGCTATTGATCTCGATGTCGTGCCTTGAGACGCTGGTGAATCGTCCAGTCCACTACGGCTGCCATTCACAGCCATTTTCTTTCGAGACTCTGTGAAGGACGAAGTGGATACGGGTGCAGGTGGCCATCCACACCTGGAACTCAAAGGATGGCGATTAGCAGGCATGTATAAAAGTCCGTATAGTACATCCATCCATGCGTATAGGTTACGGTCGCAGCGTTCTACATGAAGGGGCAAGCACTTCATGGAATGTATATCTTCGAGTATCCTTCCACGCTACCGAATCACATCATCAG
This sequence comes from Sanguinoderma infundibulare, assembly GCA_032821775.1. Classification (NCBI taxonomy): domain Eukaryota; kingdom Fungi; phylum Basidiomycota; class Agaricomycetes; order Polyporales; family Polyporaceae; genus Sanguinoderma; species Sanguinoderma infundibulare. Next base: position 179,848 of record JAVLRN010000005.1, on the reverse strand, counting down.
CCTCGAGGCACACACACGCAGCGCAAAGGTACAGGTACGACATACCTCCCCCGACAACACGGGCAAGTATGCTTCGACGCGGACGAACGTGACGCCAGGTTGTTCCGACAGTCGTCGCATAGCGCGAGGCAGCTGGTACATGACGTACAAGACAGTGAGAAATCTCAGGTCAGTTGCGTTCGACAGCGGCCAGGACTCACCGACATGGCCAACAGATAATATCCCGTGGCTCGACCGTGCAGATTACGCAGGCGCGGGCGTTCTGGGACGCGTCATCCCCCTCGTCTGCGGACTGAGGCGCGACCGTGTTACGCTTGACTCTCCTGCGGTCCAACACGAACTCGTCCCAGTCGTCTGCCGCATCGGCATCGTCGGCCGTGGTCCGTGCCCGCGTGCGTCCCGTGACGAGCCGGCGATATCCTCGGCGGGTGAGAGGTGAATCAGATTTGTCTGTCATATGGGCAAGGAGAAGTGGTGCTGATCCCGCGTCAGACAACGAGAGATCGGCATAGAGCTGTGCTCGCTCGCCCGCACCGCCCGTATCCTCCGCATCCTCTTCTACCTCCTCTTCGTCCCCAGAGTAATCTGAGTCCGTTTCTGGCTGGGGCGTCCTCTCGTCTACCGGGTGGAACTCGTCGTCATCGTCGTCGTCACTGACAGATTCGCCGCGCATGAACCGCACGTATGGATCTTCGGAAGCCGGAGCTTCACTAGGCTCCCTTCTCTGCGGCCTATCCCCATCCGACGCGTAGACAGACGGCGACCGCTCAGGCGTCGTCGGCGAGAAGCGCACCCGTGCAACGGCAGCCAACCACAACCTCCGCACCGCGCGCCACGCGCTGAGGACAAACGCGCCGAACTGCCGTTGCCACGCCACGTTGAGCACGGTGTTCAGCCAAAAGTCCGCGCTCGCTGATCGGACCTTCACGTCCGTGATCTCGTTTGCAAACCCCTTCCTAACCACCCGCCGCTTTCCGCGCCGCTCGTACGCGGGCGACAGCCCACAGACGCCTGCGCGGTCGATTTCGATCCCGCCCGGCATGACCTCGCGGTTGATTTCGTGTTTGCGGGCAAGGGCAAGGCTTGCGACGCCGCCGACCTCATTCCCGAGACCGGCGACGGCCGTCGCTTCGATGCTGGCAGTGCCCATGCGGAACAGGGCGACGTTGAAGTCTTCGTCCGGTTTGGGCATAAGCGCGGAGTGCCCGAACAATGGACTGGAGATCGTGCCCTCCGAGAGGAGCTGGGTGAGGGCGTTTAGGACGACGGTGAAGGCGATGATGGCGAACATGACAGTTTCGACGACACGGGCGGCGTATGTCGTGAGGGGGAAAGGGGTGGGCGAGAACCAGAGGACATAATGGAAGTGGACGAGCGCGAGGAGCCCACCGGCTGCGGAGAAAGCGAGACGCCAGTGGGTCCAACGACGGTTGACCTCGAGACAGTGCATGATAGTGAGCAGCGTTAAAGGTTGGATGATAGTGATGACGACGTGGGCATTAGGCTTCGTCTTTTCTTCTTCCTTGGTGTGTTGAGCTGCTGACTCCACGTAGAGCTGGAAAGCAAAAGCAAACTAGGGCAAAGTGAGCTTCAGAACATGCCCTGCAACTTGCTATCCAAAACTACCCACAAGGTTGAACGGTGCGCTGTCGTTGATGTTCAAACCCTCCAGACCGGTGGTGAGGGTCCCTATGCACAACGCGAGGCAAGTGGACATGAAAGTATACCAACAGATATCTTCCATCGACTTGTTCAAAACGGATTCACCGAGAGGCGCGAGCCAAGTCGTTCGGGTAAACAGTGTTGGATCGTTGGCGTGCAGAAGGAGAACAAGCCAGATGGCGACGGACTTGCCGAGGAAGTATAGTGAGGGTGCGCGAAACATTGCCCTTGAAAAGGTTGAGGAGAAGTCGACGGGGAACATGATGCCGAGCATCGCGCGGCGTATCGAGACAGGGCGACGACTGTGAAAATCGGCGTGGTTCGGGCGGAGGCGGAAGGCTTGGGGCCGTCGTGGAGGCACCACGATGTTTTGAATGCGGTTGAGGACGAAAGCCTGTTCTGTAGTTCAGTCAACCTCTCCTCCCGCTTTAAAGAGCATTGTAGACTGATATATGCGCCGCTAAAATGTCCTGTAATGATCCCACTTCCAACGCACCGCAGCCCAACAGGAATGGACAACGTACGGTTATATGAAATCAACCGATTGAACGCAGAGCGAAACCGAAATGACTTGTTCCCACGAATACGACAACCTCACATCATACAAGCAGAATTTTGTCGATGGATACTCACCATGACAAAAAGTCCAACGAAGTACCCCGACGTGAGGAATCCCCATGGACCAGGCATCGGCGTAACGCCTGACCGACTGCCTTGGCCCCCGTTCCTATGCCTCCTGTACCCTGGTGTTCCGGAACTAGTTTGCTGGCTTGCATGTGCAGCTTCATGCAGTTCGAAGGTCATGTCGTCCAGGCGGCGGAGCCGTGCGAGAGCGCGCGAGGGGAGGCTCAGAAAGCGTTGTGCGAGCTTCAAGCTGGTGTTGAACAGAAGAGAGGCATTGAAGAACGTATCGCCCTCGGGAGCATCCGCGCCGTCTGAGTCGGCCAGCATGGCGAAGGAGAAGGGAAAGGGAAGGAGAAGGGGTGATTGTGGCTCAACATACCATCTCGGTGACCGTCGTGCCACTACCCCCGCGTCTGTCCCGGCGCCCGTCAAGGCCCCTGCGCCCACGCCCCCGCACGCGACCACGGCGCGCGTCTCCCCTCCTTCCCGCGCCCAGGACTTCAACCGAGTCTTGGCCAAGTTGGCGGCGCTTCGCCGCCAGCTTCTCAAATCCCTCTGGCGTGGTGCGCTCCGGCGCGCCGCCCCCAGCTCCTCGCGGCCGGTGCCTTCGGGCGCCCCCAAGCCCTCCTACGCAGACGTCGCGCGCTCCGGTGGCCGCAACGTTCTCATCTATCTTTAGGTCCGAGGTCCGCCGCGGGTTCCAAGAACGCCCGCCCGTTAGAAACACGACCGAAAAACTGGCCGCCAGCCTGCAAGAGTCGGCACCTGCGCGGTCGTCGGAGGAAAGTAGGGTGCTCCGGGACAGATAAAATCCGGGCCGTCCTGGGCGCATGTCGCGTGCCCGGGACCTCGTAGGCGGACATGGGCGTACGTTTATAATTCTGTGCTGGACACGACTCATTTCTCGTTCCTGTTCCTGTTTTGTGCGGCTACATGGCCACGGAGGGGGGCTGATGCCGGCGGGCGGGTGTGGTGTACCGTGGGCGGATACCCGCTTGCTGCCTTCGGGTGCGGGCCAGCTTTGCCCTTGCGGCTGTGTGCCGGGGGCGCTGACATGGCAACTGAATGCTGGATACCGGTTTTAGCTCACTATGTCGCGTAGCTACTGTGCACCGTTGTACCTACGTACGTACTGCGCTATCATAACCTGTCTCAAAAAAAAAAAAAAAAAAAAAGACCGTCGTGCCACTGTGCGCGCTTGCAACGCACGCCGCCAGGAACCGGTCCACGTGCCCTCACTTGAAGGCGTTTTAGGAACTCATTTGTTTTGAACCACTCCATCCACCCCCGCAGCGATCCACTCAAAGGCCGTGAAAGATGATATAGAAGCGAGGTAGGTATGTGTACAGCACAGAAAGCCATTTCTGAACAGTATTTAGCAACGAAGGGTGTGCAGAGCTACTGCCTGGCAGAACACTCTCCTTCGGACATCAGTCCTTGGACCTTGGTATTCGCATCAGCGGTGAGTAGTATATACTACAGGAGCCAACGAGACTTACCCATGCCTGACAGCCTTTATACTAAGCGCTATCGGACTGAGGCTTTGGTTGCGTGTCAATGTCCGCAACATCTTCACCGGGCTTTGGCGAGCCAGGAGGCGTCGGGCTGACACGGTTCGAGCTAATCCCATGGGGGTCGGAAGGAAGCTGAAAGTCAATCAGTACCAAGAGCATGTAACTGAGTGTTACGAAACGCACCGGTGCGTTCGGTTCCCAAAGACCATCGTCTACTACGTTCGACATTGTGGTGGTGGCTCTGAATCGCAGGCAGGTACGAAGGAAGTCTGGGGCGGAGCAGAAGGAGGACGTGCTTATCTATCTGTCAGGTATGTACTGCGGTCTTTTATACCTTGGGGGAAGGAGCGGGGGCTAGCAACGGCCGATCCCCTTGAGGTGGTGGCCGACGCCTGCTAACAGCGCTCCACCCGACGCTTGGGCCCCAGCACAAAGGCCGTGAAGGATACTCCGTTTCTCCGCACAAAGGTAGTAAGCCGTCACTAGCCGTCCCTGACCTCAGCTCAGAGGCCAGGACAATACGTAACAAACGGTATGGCAAGCCACAATTAGCAACGCAGAAGTCCCGAAGGGACAATTAGTCTCCGTTGCAGGTCCGTCAGTATGTGGCGTTTCTCCGGAACTTCAAGCCAGGCAAGCTGAGACAAAATGTCATGTTGTCGGATTGCTCACCTTTGACTTTGAGGCCCGCTGTCGCCAGCTTATTCTGTGCGTTTCAGGTCAGCTTTTTTTACCCGTGTTCTGGAGTGGCCAACGTGTCGACAGGATTCCCGTTCGCGTCCTCGGCCCGCATTCGTTTCTGAAACCAGTCAAGACGGTATCCACTCAAGTCTTGACGATGCATACGCATGGATGAGGGTTTGCAGAAAGATCAGGTGGCATCATCAAGCGAACCAGATCGCACCTGGGATTTGCTCTCCATCCCCAGTTTTCAATAGCGGGGACTCGTTTGTTGACATGCGTGAAGTATTGGTAGGACCGGCACGAGCGAGCACGCCTGGCCGTTGGAGCTCATAATAGAGGGTAACAGAGCAGCGACCAGTCACTAGCTTCCGGTCTCATCAAGCCAGCGTCCCATGCCCGGACCAACACGGTGGCCATGTCCTAGTGTTCGGGCTGCTCTGCCTGGACGATTACAAGTTTGGGTCTCCAGGATGGTTGGATCAATATCACTCTGGGCGTCGAGGCGGCCGGCGACCGAGCGTGCTCCTACGCGAAGATACAAGGATAACAAGCGAATGTCGGTGAGGGAGCGCACGGGTTGGACGTTGTCCGTATTGTTGGACGTAGTTCTGCGGCGGTCTCAGTCTCAGTCTCTAGACAGTCTCTCTTCGCTTCATCTGCAGATCATGGAACCTCGCGCCCAGTCAATAGCAGATCACCGGCGTAACTTCAATACCCCTTGTCTCCCTATCCCTGATGCACAAGTAACGAAACCAATCATCCAATCTTTGTGGCGCATTCGACGGGGTACCATTAGGTGGTACGCACACATCTCGGGCGCAGTGCGAAGGGTCACAGTCGGCGCGATACCTCGCGATCGGGCCCCTGTATGTAGGTACACTAGAGCGCTGCTGACCGCACATAAAAGTAAGTGCACCCAGTTGTGCATCCGTCCGAGGACTCCAGCCTCGTCCACCAGCCGGTCATCACGTACGACTTTGACTTCGTTCATGCCCATGCCGCTCAGCTCTCTGTTCCACCAAAGCGGCCCGAAACAGCCCTAAACCCCTCACGGGGTGGCCCCGGCCCGGGGATTCGGAGCATGGCATCAGGGAGATCCGGCGGAACAACACGGAACGGCTGGCGGACCGCTTGGCAGCAAGAACCCCCCTCGCCTTTCCTCGCTGGAGCACGTTGAACGTTGGCATGTCCAGGGTCGAGGACGTCGTACGTGAAATTGGATCTTACGGCAGGCCTCGTACTGTTCGATTCCGTCTTGTACATGTCTTGGGACTTGCGTCAAAAGTCTATACTCGACAACAGATGGGCCTAGGCCCAGAATCTCGATCTCAGCCTGAATGTCCACAACTGAAGAACATCGTCTACTGTCGCCGCGTGCCGTGCCTTCGAATCTCGCACGATACATATTGAAAAACGACGGTCCAGTTGCAAGTTGGTAAGGGCACCGACACGTACATGTCACGACGTAGCGAGGTAGCATACATACCGGGTTGCAGAGGCCTGTGGTCTGGGACCGAGTCCAGAACTTCCACACGGTCCCACCGAACGCCACCATGTTTTCGAGTGCAGCTCCAGAAGAGCCAAGCAAGGATCGAGACCATGGCAATGCGATTGACCAACGACGTCGTCCTCCGACTTCGTCCGCCAAGTCGAACGATGCAGCGCAAGGTATATGCTATCATATTATATACAGCGAAAGCTACAAATACACTTGTACAGGATACAGCTCATATGGTATGGTATGTGTCCACGAAATCATTACTTATATGCAGATGCGGATGCATACAGAGCCGTACATACATACACTATCGACATCACACGCATCCGGACTCGGGACCGATCCAATACAAGATCGAGACTCCAAACGCGAGGCGGAACGGGAGCGCATACGAGTGTGAATGGCGATGGGGAGGATGTGGGGCTCGTTCGAGTACGTATGGCATCCGTGCGTGACGAAACCAGCGTGTGGTGGGCCAGGGCCACGGCCAGTCGAGGCTAGCTACTGTACATAACACCACAAGCCAGCCGTCAAGCTCAAGCCCCACCGGCCGGACGAAGCATCGAGGTCGCTCCCCGGGCACGCCTTCCGCCCCATCTCGAAGGCCCCGCGACCTCCTCAGTCCCGGTCCAGCTCAATAATACGAGAGGGCGGAGGCCACAAGGCGGGCCCGGCTCTGGAGGCTGGGACTGGGGCAGAGGGAGAACCTGTCCGCGCAGATCCCGCAGCGGCGCGGCGGCGCCCTCTCTTCCTCCACTTAACAATACAAGTACCGTGCAGTCCCAGTCCCCGTCTCGTCTCGGAGCGCTCTGTCCTCACCCCCCTCCCCTTTTGTCGTTTCCGAATGGCCCGCCCCACTCCCTGCGCGCACTGATCGGCACACTCACTCGATGATCTCGAACCTGCTCCGCTTCGCCTCGCGGCCGTCGTGCGCGTCCTCGAGCGTGCGCTTGCTCGACGACTCGCCGCCGCCCCCCTGCGCGATCATGCCCTCGAGCGCGCCGACGCCCGAGAACGACTCGCCGTTGACGAGGTTCTGGAGGATGATCGTGTACTGCTCGTCCGTCAGGCCCATGCCCGCGAGCGGGTTGATCTTCCCCTCGTCGTCCTCGGACGGCCCGAGCGAGAAGCCGACGCCCGCCGCCTGCTGCTGCTGGAGGGCGCTGGCTTGCACGGCGAGCGCGTTGTCGAACGACGGGTCCGAGAGCGGGGGCACGCCGACCGAGCCCGGCACGCGGGAGAGCGTCTGGATGACCTTGAGGTGGGTGAGGTGCTTCTCGAGCACCTCCCAGAGGCCGTCCTTGGTGAACGGCTTCGGGAGGTGGTCGTTCATGCCCGACGAGTAGTACTTCATGATCTCCGCCGGCTTAGAGTTGCTCGTCATGGAGATGATGGGCGTCATGTGGTCGAACTGACGGATAAGCGACGTCGCTGACACCCCGTCCAGCTTCGGCATGACAATGTCCTGGAAAAACCCAGAAAGCGCAGACGTGAAAGCGCGAACGGTAAAGCAAACGCTCGTCAATCTCCGGTTTCCAAGCCAAGCCCACAGAAGAACGGGAGAGCACGCACCATCAGCACCAGGTCGTACTTCTCCAGGTTCATCTTGTTCACCGCGCCGACGCCGTCCACCGCAACGTCGATCGTGCACCCGAAGATCTGCAAAAACTTGCTCGACACCTTCCGGCTCACCGCGTCGTCGTCCACCAGCAGCACCCGCGGCGGCACCGCCCACCCGGGCACGTACGTCGACCGCCGCACGCGAAGCGTCTGCGCGCTCCCCGGCCTCCCCATCCCGGGTGCGGCGGCGGCGGAGGTGGTGGAGGAGGAGGGGGTCGGGGCGCCGATGAACTGCGTCGGCTGCACTGGGGACGTCGAGCTCTCGCCCTCTTCCTCGGGGTCGCCGCCCATGCCCTCTGGCGTCGGCATCACGACCTGGTTGAGCACGCTGGGGTCGAACGACCAGTTCCCGTTCGCGTCCTCGAGCGACGAGCGGGGCATGAGGTGGCCGACCGTGAACACCTGCAGGCCCTCGTGGTTCATCGTGTTCGGGTCGACGGTGAGACTGTAGCGCGAAGGATCTTCCATCATGAACGGCGCCGCGTCGAACGGGCCATCCAGCGGGCCAGGCGCAGTGGGGGGCCCGGCAGCAGCAGTGGGGGAAACCTGGGCGGCAGTTGGCGGGGCCGACGTCGACGCGGCTTGGGCTTGAGCCTGGGCCTGCGCTTGCGCCTGCTGTTGCTCTCGTTGCTGCTGCTGCTGCTGCTGTTGGTGATGCTCCCGTTGCTGCTGGGAACGGGCCTTCTGGCTAGGCGACGTTGCAGACCGGCCGGCCTGGGCCTGGGCCTGGTCGAGGGCGGGCGTCGGTCGCATGCGTGAGAGCTCTTCGATGCGCGCGAGCGCGTCCTGCCTGCTCATCGGCCGGGCTGGGGCGTGCATCCCCCCGCCGCCGCCGCCAGGCATCAGGCTCGCGGCCGCGGCCATGATCGTGGACGCGCGCGAGCTGGGCCTGGGCGGGCCACCACCTCCCGCGCCCGGAGCGCTCGCGCCTCCTGCACCACCAGCAGTGTTGAACGTCATGCCTGCGACCTCGGCGCGGCGGGAGATCTCGTTCATCTGGGCAAGGGACGCGCGCGCGATGTCGCCGTCTGGGTAAGCGCCCATCATGCGCTGTGCCTCTGTGGCAGGGAGGAAGGGGTTGGGATCTGGAGCGTACGTTCCTGGGGCGGGGTTCGAGATCTGTTCTGTCTTCAGTTTGCCTAGACCGTCGATGGCCGGGTGGCGGCGGTGAGAGCGACGGTGTATGATGCGTGTACGAGCGGGGATTTTCGGGACGAGGTTACGATGACGCAGTTTGAAAGTGATGGTGATCGTAGTCCAAGCCGGATTTCGAGAGCAGAGCGGGTCCGTGGGATTTTGCACAATGGGAGAGACGGGAGAGAGAGAGCGAAACATAAAAAGCAATAGTACAAATTAGCTTCCGGAGTTGGAATATAAACTACGAGGAGACAGTCCCACCATTCTCCAACTGCAAGAAGTATTGTATCAAATTCTGCATGAGCCCGTCCTGCTGCGCCATGTTCCGCTGGAAGTTGACCATCTCAGACAGCACGTTCTGGTAGTTGGTCTCAAGCGAGCGGATGTGCTGCGCCATCTCTTCCTGGTCGCGGGACATACGGTCTATCTGCGCCTGAAGCGCCTCAACGGTGGCAGACGAGGAAGGGCTGGGTGAGTTTGCGCTGCGCCCTGTGGATTTACGGGCGGCGGGCACCTTGCGCTTGATGTTCTCAAGCGCATCGCGGCGATCAGCATGGAAGTCAGGGTGGCGGAAAGTCCAGCTCTGGAACGTGCGATAGTCCGGGTGAATGCCACTCTCAGAAGCACGCGAAGGAGGCGGAGAACTCACGTGCTCGCCAAACTGGTTATCGTCCGTGTTCTTGACCTGCGGTGCAAATTTGGGTTGATATGCATTGTAGGGCGTGGCGTTGGAGGAAAGGAGGGAGACGTACTTTGTGGAAGTCGTACTTGTTTAGTTGGCGGACGAAGGAGGCGAAATTTGAATGCTTGAACATGCGGGGGAGGATGGACTTTGTGAACTCGTTCATGTCCTTGACGACGAAGCAGTCGCCGTTGGGACCCCATGAGACGACATCGGCGAAGGAGGTGTCCTCGAGCATCCTTGTGGCAAATTGATTGGAGGCGGTGAGGCCGGAAGCGAATACGAGAGATGTGGATACACGCACTTGTAGAGCTTCTTGACAAAGTCGGACGTGGACGGCATGCTGTCCTCGGGCTCATGCTTGACGTGAGACGAGGGCTGGTGGCGGTCCTGGGAAGAGTCGCGAGCCATTTCTCGTTCGGGACGATGTGAGGACGATTCGGAGAGACGACGCGAGGGAGGTGGTGGAGGGAGTTCGTCGCGCGAGCTGGACGCGCGTTGGTTGGACCAGGGGAGGTTTGATGGGGATGAGAGAGAATGGCCCGAAAGCGGGGATGCGGTGGAGGAGAGGGACGGATGGGTGTACGTCGGGGGCGGGTAGCGGGCGGGGGGGAGGTGTGAGATGGGCGGGAGGGTGTTATTCCTCGGAAAGGAATTGAGATGGAGCTGAGACGGAGGCGGGAGGGTGGAGGAAGGGAAGAGCTGCCTCTGGAGCGGCGGATACTGGGGCGAGCTGTCCATCTGGCCTGGACTGTTATGAGGGGTTGAGGAGGAGGAGGACAGACGAGGTCCAAGTTGATATCCCACTCCGTCGAGACTCCCGGGCTCCCTATTCCCCTCCCCTCCGCCGAGTTTCGCACCATTACAGGAAGGACCTCTTCCCCCATTTGGAACCACATCAATTCCGTCCCCGCCGTCTTTATCCCCTTTCCCGCGCCCATTTTCAGTTCTGCGCAGTTCCAATCCCTCCGCGGGGTCTGAATTCCGCCCACAGCGCGTCCTCCCCGATCGTGCAGCCTCCCCGGCCGTCAATGCAGCCCAAACGACCTCTGTCCACTGCTCAGCGCCCTCTCGCACCCGCGCAAGCACAAGAGGGACCGGCAGGGCCTGGACCGTCGCATGGTGTTGAGTTTTGCAGCCCGAAGCGGTCTAGGCCTTCCCCGCCCCGGTCCAGGCCCTGCCACCCTCGCAGTCAAACAATCAGGTACCGCGAAACTCCTCCAGATCTCACCACTTTCAAAACAAGCTTCGCCTCCTTTTCCTCTGCTCCAAACCCCAACCCAACCCACAACATCGCCCGTGTCTCCCCGTCGCCATCGCCGCGCACGAACACGCGTTGCATGCTCCTTCCGTTATCGATGGCCGCAATCTTCCGATCCTAGGACAGCCCTCCCTGCCAGCCTCACGTCGTCGGTGGGCGCGCCCCACCGTCGTGCATAACGAGCGGGTCTGTAGTGGACCGCGCGAGCGATTGCTCATCTGCATCAGCACCGACAGCAGATGCACACACCGAGAGAAGGCGCGGCGGAGGCCGGTCTGGGCTCCAGACCCAGGGTAGGCACGGTCTAGGCCCCGCCTGCCTCCATCCCCCGCGGCTTTTCGCACACCCTTCTCCCGATTTCCGATGTTTTCGGCGCCTGCACGCTCTTCAAGCCACAGCAAAGCCACAGTTCGCTCCTTGTCGAAGCCTCTCTCGCATCCGCGGGCGTCGTCTGACTGTGCGCCGTCGCTTCTGACGAGCTCGCTACTACATACGTGCTCTCACGCCGACCATCATCTTACTCTGGATCGTCCTCAAAGTCTAGAGCCGGACGCGACACCTGATAGTTGCAACCGCAACAAAACTCCAAGCTCAAAGATATTGGTAGCATGATGCCCCCGCCGGGCATCTCCTTCCGACAAATCATGCGCGCAGTCGCGCCGGTCATCCATCCAAATCCTGTGAGACACCGAGCCTGGCACCGTCTCCGACAGCTCGAGAAGCACACGAACATCGGACGCAATCACCACATCCTTCTGCGATCCTCAAACGTTTCAACCCTCGGCACACCGCCTTCTCCCAACGGCTTCTCAATACCATCCCGGGGCGTCCCTGCCCTGACAGTGGCCTCGCAGCCTTCCTTGTATTCCTCCTCTCGTAATCGCCTCCCATCTCTTGGACGACGTGGAAACGACTCGGAACAAGTCGAGCATCGTCAAGAATGGTGTGTACGTTAGTGGTCCATGGAACGTGCTGCTATAACAGGAAACAGATACTACGCTTTGTATTACCGGATCCACATCTTCTACCCTACCGCCCAGGGCAAAGTAAACTATGGTTTCAGGACGCGCTCGTCAACTCTACTCTATGTCCGCAGCCCCGCACGACACATTCTCGACAAACACGACCGTCCTCCGCGCTCCGACGATGGCTGTAAGTTAGCGAACTCCCAAGTCAAAGATGGTGCGTCTGTCCGATAGGGCACCGCAACGTTGTGTTAACTTCCGCCTCCCGGTATCGCACAACGCTTGCTGACCGGCCGCCGCCTCCCCACAATTTATCAGTGGCAATGCGCCAGGGACCAGCTACCACTCGTACGGGTACTCGACCCAGTCGACATCCGTGCCCGGCATCGTCATCGACGGCGGCGTGCAAGCACACCTCCCGCACACCTCGACGTCCCCCACATGTTCCCGCAGCGCCGCCTCGCCCGGCAACCTCTTGTCCCCGCCCCTGCCGCCGCAATGCACGACGACCTTCGCCAAGCCGTCCAACGCAATCCTCCCCGGCAGCTCCCCGTCCCCCGACGCCCACACCTCCAGCTCCCCCATTCCCATCGACAGCCCCGGACACCTCCCCAGGCACGCCCTCACCGCATCCACAAACGCAGGCGGCACATCCTCCTCGTCCCCGCCGCCGCGCTCGACCTGCAGGCAGAACGTCCGCAGCGCAGGCATCTCCGCGTCCCCAAGGACGTGCATCGGCTCCCGCTGGTGCGCGCCCACCCGGTAGCGCACCTCCACGAGCCGCTCGAACGGCACGAGCGAGCGCATGAGCGCCCCCATCGCCTTGCTCTCCCCCGCGCTCCCTCGGTACGTCGGCAGGTCCAGCAGCAGCCCCGGTCCCTGTCCCTCGGCGGTTCCCCCGCACGGCGGCCCGGACGCCCGGATCACGACCCCCCCACCGCCGCGGCCGCAGCGCGGGCTCAAGTCGACGGAGAGCGTGTCGAGCGCGCGCGCGAACGCGAGGTCCGGGAACGGCTGCAGGTGCGAGAGCGCGTGGAACGCCTTGCCGCCGCTCACCCTCAGCGTCGCGCCCGCGGGGAGCTCGACGTGCTGCAGCACGCTCCGCATGTTCAGCAGCGCGCCCCCGATGCCCAGCGTGCACCGTCGCAGGCGCGGCAGCCGCACGACCCGGACCCGGCCCTCTTCGTCGTCGTTTTCGTTTTCGTCGTTGTCGTTGTCGTTGTCGTTGTCGTTGTCGTGCGTCGCGGAGCCGGAGATGTTGACGTCGACGAGGACGAGCGCCTCGAGCGCGGCGCAGCGGCCGAGGAAGCGGAGGAGCGCGCGGAGCGGGATGGAGGTGCCCTCGGTGAGGAAGAGGTGCGTGAGGGCGTCGTAGGGCGCGTGCGGGATCCAGCACATGTTGCGGAGGAGGAGCCGGCGCAGGTTGGGCGGCGGCGGGCCGTGCGCGAAGAGCGGGCGGGGCGCGCCGAGGTCGACGAGCGGGCGGCGGTCGTCGAACGGCGCGCAGTGCGTGGTGAGCGCGAGCGTGGAGAGGTTGGGTGCGGCGAACGCGAACGCGGGCGTCGACGCGGACAGGATCGTGGAGCGCTCTTCGGCGGGCAGTGTCAAGGCGAGCGAGCGAAGGCGGGCGGCGTGCGGGGTGAGCGCGGTGTCAAGGGGGACGGCGACGGCGCGGGAGGGGGCGTAGGTGACGTGCGCGTGCAGCGGCGCGGCTTTTGAGCGGGCGAGGAAGGCGGAGGACGCTTCGGGATTCCATTCCTCGTCGACGAGCGTCCAGAGGGGGCCCATGCCGAGCGCGACGGCGCGCCAGCGGCGGCAGACGTGCGTGAGCGCGAGCCTCGTCTTGATCTCGTCGTGCATGCGCGCGCTCGGGCCGGGGCCTCGCGCGTCGAACTGGAGGAGGGAGGTGAGCGCGGGGCGGGTGGTGTGCTGGAAGACGAGCTGGAGGAGCTCGGGGGGGAGGGCGTTGATGGGCGCGTAGACGTTCATCTTGTTGCGGATGAAGGCGAGGAGGAGGGTGACGGTCATGTTGAGGTCTTTGAGCTCTGGAAGCGAAACGAAACCCGTACCGTGAGTGCTCATTCTTCGGTTTCTCTTTGAGGCGTACGGGAAGAACGTACTGTGTCGAACCTGTTGCGTCCGGATGGGTCATGTGAGTGAGTGACTGGGCATGAAATCGAATACGGCCGTTTGGAAATCACTAGGACCGCTTTCAACAGACCGGTTCATGTCGGTAATCAACCGAGCGCGATCCGAGCCACGACGTGACAGTGAGGCAAAAGGAGATGGACAGCGAAGGATAGCAGGAGAAAACATTGCGCGCGGGGGGCCTCACTGTCAAATAGGGGCTCGCGCTGGGCTCTGCCGCTGAGCGACCTGAAAGCGGTTTTTGGGGGAGGTTCAAAGTGCGAGGGGGGATCCGTGGATGACATGACGGCACGGTGGCACTCAACGTACTCGACAGCAAGACGCGTACGTCTATCAGGCCTAGGTCTACTCCAACTTGCACTTCAGCTCGACAATCTGTCACGCCCATTGCTTGTCGGATATGAATATACGAGAGCTTCGTGATACATCATGTTCGCAACAGCCACAAATTTACACTCACCCGAGCTGGTACTCCCCGCGGCGGAGGCCGGCGAGGAAGCGTTCGGCGACGACGTTTGGGTTGTTGTTTGCTTGCATGAATATCATCTTGGCTGGTCGAGTGTGGGGTGTCGAGAGTCGAGTGTCGAGGGTAGGTCGGTGTCGACAAAGGACTGGCAAGTGGCGAGGAGGAGAGCTCGCTGTGGCGGTGCAGCTGCAAGATGTTTTTTACGTTCGAATTTCAGGCTTGGAACTTTGATCTGAGATCCTTCTAGACTGCCGGACTCGGATTCGTCGTCCTCGGACCGGATATCACGGAGCGCGTCGTCCGCCAGACAGTGATCTTCGCAGACGATCAGTACGATTCCTGGAGGGAGTTGCGCGGCCTGGAGGGAGCGGGACCTGTGGGCGAGAGCGAAGGTTTGGCTGAGGCCGAGAGCGGAGAGGAAGGAGGCAGGGGGGGGCACGATCGAGAACAGGTAAGTACTTGTATTCGTGCCAAGAGGTATGTGTTATGTGTGCACCGAAGGAGCCGAGGGGGGACGCAATATTACGACGTCAATAGCTAGCATTGGCGGCGTTTGGATGTCATCGTAGCTAGGAGACGCCTACGGCGCAGCGTGTAAGAATTGAGCAAGACTGTCTGCGGCTCTGAGGCTGCCCGTTGTTTCAGTTGTAGATGACGTACGTACGTTGGGATCAGGAACCGATCGCAGACGAGGTGGCGCGAAGACGCGTCGGCGAGTCAGCTGTGTGGATGGTAACGCGTGCAGTATAGATTGCAACGACTCGCCTTCACAGGTTGTCATGGGGTATGCATGCCACTGCCCACTGAGAGTGAGCAAGGGTGCGTTTCAGGCGGTGCCCAATGCGAAGAGCGCGCGCAGTGGTGGAAGGAAAACACTGTCGAATCGCTGCGTGGACTCTGGACGGAAACGGGGGTCTTCTCCGAATGCATGCCGTTGTTCACTTGGCAGATCTTCTGCGCGCTGGTCGGAATTGGTCATAGAGTGCAAGAGACGAACACCGGGGTTGAGTTGAGTTGGACGGTTTCCCTTCTGGGCCTGCACGTCACGGCCACGTGAAGGAGTCACTCCGCGATGGTGTCACCCGCGAGGCAGCAGCTTTGGGCGGGCCAGGGCGGCGAAGGAGGCTACGAGCGAGCTCTCAGCCTCAGCCAAGCCTCAGCTATTTAGTCTCCAGGCTCGCCCTCGCTGCTCTTGACACACGCCTGCGTCTCTGGCTTCGCCTGCCAACCGCCCACGGTTGGGATCGGGATGCCGATCGTCCAGTTTGCTCCGTTCCAGTCGCTCGTCCAGCCTGCTTTCTGGCATGCGCTCACCGACCCCAAGATCGACGTCCTCCATCTCTCATACGATGCGTTGCCCCTCACCGCGACGTACACACCAGGCCGTACCGTCAAGGATCGCGAGACTGGCAACGAAATCGCCCTCAGTTGCAACTTGACCGTCGGTGGCGACGCTTTCGATAAGACTGACACTGTGCGTCCTCGATCTTCGCGATCGTCTCTCCCCGTTCCTTAGGCACACGCCCCCACCCCTACCAGCTCGCTGCAATTCAATCGCAACTGCACCCGTCCCCGGGTGCATTCTTCCTCGTGCCCATCTCCGCAGCCAAGACATCGACTGCCCCCGTCGAGGACTATGTCTCGTTCTTCGCCAACGTCCCCCTTTCCGAGCGCGCGATCGGCTAAGTCGACCCTCCGGCGTGCCCACCAACCCTGGCTGGCCGCTCCGCAACCTCCTCGCGTACCTCCGCGCGCTCTATTCCAAGGACGCCGCCCAAGGGTTCCGCATCCTCTGCTGGCGCGACAACGACTCTGCGGCGGGCGGATGGAAGAGTCAGTTTTCGGTCGTGAAGCAGGGCGCGGGTGAGGCTGCCGACAAGCTGAGCGCAGTCGGATATACAAGGCAAGCTCGGAGCTCGTGTTGCGGACCTCGCGCCGATGATGGACCCAACAATGTGCGTATGCCTCTCTAGTGAGGGCGTATTGCGGGACCGATGCACGGCGGTGGGCTTGCGCACCACGCCGTCGATCTTAACTTGAAGCTCATGCGATGGCGCATCCTCCCGGCACTCGACCTCAAGAAGGTCGCGAACACGCGGTGCTTGCTGCTCGGTGCGGGGACGCTCGGGTGTTATGTCGCCCGCACGCTCATGGTAATACACCGCGTCTCGGCAAAGTCTGTGAACTGATTGAAGACATGTATAGGGATGGGGAGTGCGGACGATCACGTTCGTCGACTCGGCGCGGGTCTCGTTCTCGAA
The DNA here is from genome assembly GCA_032821775.1 of Sanguinoderma infundibulare. NCBI lineage: Eukaryota > Fungi > Basidiomycota > Agaricomycetes > Polyporales > Polyporaceae > Sanguinoderma > Sanguinoderma infundibulare. The sequence continues at coordinate 163,326 of JAVLRN010000005.1, read as the reverse complement.
CCCTGTTCGTCAACCGCTGTTTGACTTCGAGGACTGCCTGGACAGCGAAAAACTAAAGGCGGCCTGCGCAGCCGAGAAGCTTAAGAAGATCTTCCCCGGTGTCGTGCGTTGTTTTTTTCTCCTTATCTCACTCGACTGCACTGACAACCGCTCAAATCGCCACTGGCCACAACTTGTCCATCCTGCCGATGCCCGGCCACCCGGTCCCAGCGGCGTCAGTCGAACAGACGAAGAAAGATGTCGCGACGCTCGAGAAGCTCTTTGACGAGCACGATGTCGTCTTTCTTCTCATATCGGCTGCCTCAATGGCTGCTACGTGCTAATACCCTGCGCGAAGTCCCTAACGGACAGGACGCTCGACCAGATGTGCACGGTTACCCGACCCGGTCTCGCGCCAATCACGGCGTCGACGACCGTTGAGCTGCTCGTGTCGCTGATCCGGCATCCCGAGGGGTACGTGTAGTGTTATTCGAGCTGGCACATATGCTAACGCGTACACCTGTGTAGCATCAAAGCTTCTGCCCCCACCGCAGGCACAAACCGCGACCGACAGTGCCAGCAACGGCCATGAGTCCATCCTCGGGCTGGTCCCGCACCAGCTGCGCGGCTTCCTCGCGCGGTTCCGGAACGTGCCCATCGTCGGCGCGGCGTGCGACCGCTGCACGGGCTGCAGCGCGGCGGTGCTCGAGGCGTACGAGAAGGGCGGGTTCGAGATGCTGCTCAAAGCGTTCGACGACACCGAGTTCCTGCCGAAGCTGACGGGCTTGCAGAATACGTAGTCGACGTACCTCGCGCAGTGCCGGGGCACGATCGGCGACGGCTACTGGGGCAAGATGATCGACCAGAAGTCGTCCTGGACGACGACGATCTCTGCGTCGGCGCCCTCCACGCAGCTCGCCACCCGCCTGTTCGGACGTCGACGACGGCAGTCGGCACGACCGACGCCACCCGGGACCACCAGGCCACCGCGATACGAGCCTGTGGAGGGCAAAGACGCAGTCAGCAACGGGGAGAACACATGTGAGGTGAGTACGTACGCAGTGAACGAAGACGAGGTGAGGACGCAGATGGCGGGGGGGCAATGCACGACACTCATGCCGTCCTCCCCCTTTCTTTACAGCCTTTATACCCTCTATCGGAGTCCGTGCGCAGACCGCGGACTCGCCCTCGCCGTCATGCCACCTGTCAGGTCTCTTTCCGAGACCCGGCCGTCATAACGCTCGCGTCCCCGGCGTCCCGTCTCGCCTCCCGCAAGCGAGCGCCCTCCATCTCCCAGCTCTCCCGCCTATCCCAAACACACGCCTATGCACGGCACAAATAATTACAGATGGGACGTGGCCGCCGGTAGCCCAGCCCTGTCTCTCGCCCGCCCTCGCCGAACCTCGTCGTGGTTCTCGAAGTTGACGAAACCGAAGCTGCCTCGCCGTCAAACGGCGATCACAGAACGGCCTACGTCCTCTACGAACGCCATCCAACCGTCGGCGTGGCAGGGATGAGTTCTGGCCTCGGTCGCGGCGGATGCTCGGCCGCCGCCCCCAGAAAATGTGTCATATCTCCTGAACGCCGACCATTCACGCCGGCCGAATTGGGTTTCGCGGATTCCGGAAGACGTCTGCACCATCTGCACTTGTCGTTGCGGCCGTCAAAGCCGTTTCGAGTTTGCTGCCCAAGGAGGCGGACCCCTGTACGACGATTTTCGACTTTTTCGATTCTGCCTCGGACGGGCCGGGCGTCGATTGTAATCGCTTTGGGAGATGTTCGCGGAGCTACGATGCACCTTTCGGCGTGGATACGGCCGTTTCGGAGCGGGGGAGGTCGAATATTGAAGGTCAGGACTCCCGATTTTTGTCGTAACTTATGTTGTATGTCTCTATTCGCCCAGAAATCAAGTCTATTATCTAGTCGAACATGTTTCTCGACCTTCGATGCAGTTTTCGCGGCGATTCGAAGAGGTTGAAAAAATCGCGTTTTCAGTGCGGTTTCATGGCGGCCGAAAATGCGCGCCGTCTCCCGCCGCCAGTTCGTGCCCGAGTGCCGAGCGGACTGTTTCTACGGGCTCGGGGGATTGTGTACAATGCTTGTGAAGCGTTTGTACTGTCCCGGGACGACTTTTTGAAAATTGTGTCTTGGCGGTTTTCGTCGGTGGGCGAGCCCGGGTGGCACATCTGCTCTCCCGCCCCTCCTCCGCCCTCGGCGGTCATCCTGGCTCTTTAATGTGACTTTTAAAACCCTACAGGGATCGTGCAGCAAATAGTAGCAGCCACAGTCTGGGGTGGACACGACGGATGTTGCAACTCTGAATGATGCATAAGGGAGTGCTGGCGTGGATCTCAGACTCTCCGGGTGCGTCTCCTCGTCTTACCCATTCAAACCCTCATCCAACCCGACCCTCCAAGCAGAAGAAGAGACCGTCCAATGATGCGCGAACATTACCGCGGTGACAGAATGGCGGCGCGGGAGCGTCCACCCCGCCAACTACGGCCAACAACGCAGATCAAAGCACAAATAAAATACAATGACACCGAATCAGATAGCATGAAATACGTAAGCATGCCATGGTCATCTTTCCCCGGTTCTACCTCATGTTTGAGTATACCTGATGAACTTGGCGGTGAAAAGCATGTCCAAGGCAACACTAATCTCGGCCCTCGTGATAATGACGATGCGCACCGGTATCAACGAAGACTCACTGTCTGACAGAATGCCCGTCATCTCTCATGCCTCTGAAACAGAATAAGGACGTCGACAACTTACATGAAACCATGTCGCGCTATGCGGCCTTCGCGCATGTACACTCGGCCCTCCCTCCCAGCTGAATCGGTCCACGGCGCGTCCTGCTGCAGGAAAGCGGGCCAGCTGCACGCACTGCGGAGTCCGGGACGTCGTGCTCGAGGAATAGACACTCCGTCCCGTGCTGGCCGTAGTCTCCCAACCACAAAACCCACGAGGCTCTCCGGCCGCCAACTGCGCGATGCCGGATCCTGGCCTTCCTGCATGACCTTCCGGAGAGGATAGTAGCGCGGGACGACAACTGAGTATGGGCTGCGATGCTTTCCAGGCGCCGCAGCATTGTTCGCGATCGCTCCCGGGCCCGTCCACCCGATTTGAAAATGCCTACCGCGTGATAGCCTCTCCGTCGGACCAGACACAATTTCTCGACTCCTGGAGTTCAGTCTCGTATGGCTGTCCGGTGGCCTGAGGCGAGCTCAGATGAGCCTGTTCAATTGCATGTCGGCGCAATGGGGTACAAGTGGGCACGAATGGTTTTTTTGTCGGGCGGGCACACCACTGATATCTACTATATCTCTCTCAGCAGGGCTCCGCGCACAATGGGAAACTGAGCGTTGTACGCTCCTCGGCACTGGCCGCGATGATCGCGAGGGCTTCAGCTGCCGGTGGGTGCAGTGGGAAATGCGCGATTTGATCGCGGTTTCAAGACTGCCGGTGAGAAAGTATCATGCACCTTCACAGCGACCTTCTCCCACGCACCTCCGCCGACGGTTCAACTTTGTCAGCAGCCAGCTCCTGCGCAACGACTCCCTCACAGACATGTTTGGCCGCTCCGTGCTGTACTTCAATCTCTTCGAGTGGCTGGAGGGGAACATGCTCGACGCGCTAACAATTGCAGGGCGACAGGACGGCCGAGATCGCACTCGGGAGATCAGGGTGAAGTTACCGATGCGACGGACTCGGACGCTGCGCCCGGAACACAGAGCAATAAGCGAAATTGGATATGGACGGAACAGCGGGGTGAGTGACATTTACTGTTGTGTATGGTTGATGGTGTGGGCGGGCCCGACGCTCTGGATCATATGTTGAATGGGAGATTGTCGGACTCGGCATTGCTGGGCCGCCGTCCGCGGTTGTCGCTTGCCCGGATGGTATGATTTTTTGGATTTGCGGTTTCGTTGATCCGGGGCCTGAATAAATCAATTGCACACCCAGGCAATACGTGGAACGTCTTAGAAGTGGTGCGTGATACGTACATGTTATGATCCGAGCATGGTGTGACACTTTGTGCCTGGTTAGGCAGATTGTTGACAGCGCACGACAACAATCCCTCTCTCCTCTCTCCCCTCTCCTCACTGCCCATCCTTCCCCTGGCTCTCCCCCTGGGCTCGCCCCCTCTCCTCCATGCCTTCTCATTATCGCTGCACTGCCGGCTACACCTACCAGTCCATTTTCAAGGCGCACTACAAGCTGCAACTCTACGCCCGTGAGTATCCAGTCCATGTTTCGTTTCCCACTCCCTCTTCGATCTTTGCATTCTCGTTCAAGCTCTGTGCATCCTCGTTTCAATTGAATCCCCATGCATCATTTTATTTTTGCGGAAGACACGAGTATATACTGCGTCCTCGCTGCGGATACTGCAGTCATCGCAGGATTAGTCCTCTTGCAGCGCGGTCATCTTCAGCGTTGTCGGCCCCGATGTTGTAGCCGTTCATGGCGCCGGGGCCATAGAGCTGCTTGCAGCCGCTGTCAAAGTCTTTGGGGATAGGCCAGATCGCGTGCGGAAGCTCCTTGATGGCGTGTTCCATGACCGCGATTGTCTTTGCAGCTGGCGTTTGATGTCGGGGAAGACGTGGTTGCGCTGGAGGACATCGCTCCCAGCCGGGACGATTTTAAACGTCCCGGCCGGGAGACTTGACGGGTCTTGTGGGAGTTGTCTGGGAGATGTGTGTCGCTTTGCGATGCACAACCAGCTTCTCGTGTTCATCGCCGAAACTCCACATGCCAGCAGTCGGGACCTATTAACTCGGAACCAGTTTTGGTGTATGTGCGCACGGGAGCCGGGAGCCTTCTGTTTGGCACGATTCTCATCTGCAGGGCATGTTGGAGGGCAGAGAACCTGTGAACTTGAAAATTAGCGCAGCGGATATTAATGTGGCCAGGTCATCTCCTCGTCATTGTCCTCCCACACTCCAGGCACTCCTCACACGACATGTCATGGTCGCGCAGCTCCTGAGACAAAGAACTCACCATGGCTAACTCTGACTTTCTGCTACCGCAGTACCACTGGACGAACACAGTCTCTATGAACACATCCGGGAAGACAAGATCTTCCCTGGCGTCATTGGTATACTCGAATGTCGGCGGATCAAGCCACTGTCTAGACTGACAGCTTTTGCATCAAGCCTCTCTTCCTCTTCCGTTCTGGAGAACCATCCCACATCACACCTGTCGGTGTCAAGCAGTTCAAGGCCTATGGCATCAGGAAGGTCTTCGATCTCAGGGCCGATGTCAAGATCGAAAAGTACAATACCCCTCCGCCGACCATCCTGGGTGTCAAGTTTGTAAAGGTGTCCGTCTGGCAAGACACCTTGGATCCGGTCGGCGTCACAAAGTAGTGCGTCCATTCCGTCTGCTATCATCCTGATCGGGCTTTCGAAACCACGCCTGGGCCATGCAGGCTGAATACTTCTCTGACGATGAAGCTGACGTGAGTGGAATCCCATTAACTTCTGGCAGTGCGAGACTTATTGTTCATGGTGTCCCCAGGTATTCAAGAAACTGTACACGCGCATCCTCAAGACCGGTGGCCCAGCCCTCGAGCAAGTGCTCGTCCACCTTCGTGACCACCCCGATCAGCCATGCGTCATTCATTGCACCGGTACGCACCTCACGCTCGCCCGCATCCAGCCTGTTCCTTAATTCCACATCTCCGCGCAGCTGGGAAGGACAGATCCGGCATCTTCACGGCGGTCATCTTGAAGGTCCGTCTTCCCTGCAGTTTCATCTGACCTCTTCCGAACCGGCCACACATGCAGCCCCTGGGCACACGCGACGAGGACATTGTCAACGATTACGTGTTCACCACAATCGGGCTCCAGCCCGCTTGCCTCTGCTGGTGCCGCACTTCCAGAAGGAGGAAGCGTTCCGCAACAACTGGAAAGGCTTGATGAGTCTGGGAACGGCCAAGTATGTCAGAACTTTCCTTTCATCCTCTCCGTGTCCCAGCCACCGCGTGATGTACGGGGTAGGAGCTGATTTTGGCATGCCCGACAGGCCCAAGACGATGCGAGCACGTGTCGTCCGTGATGCAACAGTGCATTTGGGAGTCCCAGTGAGTCGTAGCCATGTCCAAGTCCGAGTCCGAGTCACGGCGCGCGAGTCCAAGCCGCAGACCGGACGCACCAGTTCCGAGTCCCAGAAGCAGGCCAGCCAGTGAGTCCAAAGCCAAGTCCAGCACAAGTTCTGACCTCTCCGAAGCCCACAGAGTCGCAATTTGACAGAACATAGCAGCCGTGGCGGCGAGAGACGGAGTCACGGAGGTGGTGGTGGCGGTGGAAGGAGAGCTGTGTCGCGTCTCGCTTGGATGCATAGATAGGCGCCCGTGAACTTGAGCGTGGTTTTGGGTCCGCGGCGGGCTCGTTTGCTTCGTTTCGGTGGTATATCGTGCTCTGTACTTGTGTATTTGTCTTGCGTATGTCTTTATAATATCCTGTGCTCCATTTGAATGACCCCGAGGTCTCCATGAATTCCCTCAAGTCCCCCAAGTCCCGCTGCTCAAAACTACCTCCCTCTGAGAGTATTGTGTCTCCAATACAGTCCCCTCTGCGAGTCCATCTCCAATACAGCCCCCTTTGAGAGTACTAAGGCAAACGATCGATCCGGGAGATTTCAGCGCAGATGGGCAGCCGCCAAACAAATATATTGATCTGCTGCTTATGTACGTGTGCGCCCGCGCCTGCTCTGCTGGCCACCCTCTCCTCCGCGCTCCGACGATGGCTGTAAGTCAGGGAACTCCCCAAGTCAAAGATGGTGCGTCTGTCCGATAGGGCACCGCAACGTTGTGTTAACCTCCACCTCCCGGTATCGCACAACGCTTGCTTACCGGCCGCCGCCTCCCCACAATTTATCAGTGGCAATGCGCCAGGGACGGGCTACCACTCGTACGGGTACTCGACCCAGTCGACGTCCGTACCCGGCATCGTCATCGACGGCGGCGTGCAAGCACACCTCCCGCACACCTCGACGTCCCCCACACGTTCCCGCAGCGCCGCCTCGCCCGGCAGCCTCTCGTCCCCACCCTTGCCGCCGTAATGCACGACAACCTTCGCCAAGCCGTCCGGCGCGATCCTCCCCGGCAGCTCCCCGTCCCCCGACGCCCACACCTCCAGCTCCCCCATCGAGTCCGACAGCCCCGGACACCTCCCCAGGCACGCCCTCACCGCATCCACAAACGCAGGCGGCACATCCTCCTCGTCCCCGCCGCCGCGCTCGACCTGCAGGCAGAACGTCCGCAGCGCAGGCATCTCCGCGTCCCCAAGGACGTGCATCGGCTCCCGCTGGTGCGCGCCCACCCGGTAGCGCACCTCCACGAGCCGCTCGAATGGCACGAGCGAGCGCATGAGCGCGCCCATCGCCTTGCTCTCCCCCGCGCTCCCTCGGTACGTCGGCAGGTCCAGCAGCAGTCCCGGTCCCGATCCCTCGGCGGTTCCCCCGCACGGCGGCCCGGACGCCCGGATCACGACCCCCCCACCGCCGCGGCCGCCGCGCGGGCTCAAGTCGACGGCGAGCGTGTCGAGCGCGCGCGCGAACGCGAGGTCCGGGAACGGCTGCAGGTGCGAGAGCGCGTGGAACGCCTTGCCGCCGCTCACCCTCAGCGTCGCGCCCGCGGGGAGCTCGACGTGCTGCAGCACGCTCCGCATGTTCAGCAGCGCGCCCCCGATGCCCAGCGTGCACCGTCGCAGGCGCGGCAGCCGCACGACCCGGACCCGGCCCTCTTCGTCGTCGTCGTTTTCGTCGTTGTCGTCGTCGTTGTTGTTGTCGTTGTCGTGCGTCGCGGAGCCGGAGATGTTGACGTCGACGAGGACGAGCGCCTCGAGCGCGGCGCAGCGGGCGAGGAAGCGGAGGAGCGCGCGGAGCGGGATGGAGGTGCCCTCGGTGAGGAAGAGGTGCGTGAGGGCGTCGTAGGGCGCGTGCGGGATCCAGCACATGTTGCGGAGCAGGAGCCGGCGCAGGTTGGGCGGCGGCGTGCCGTGCGCGAAGAGCGGGCGGGGCGCGCCGAGGTCGACGAGCGGGCGGCGGTCGTCGAACGGCGCGCAGTGCGTGGCGAGCGCGAGCGTGGAGAGGTTGGGCGCGGCGAACGCGAACGCGGGCGTCAACGCGGACGGGATCGTGGAGCGCTCTTCGGCGGGCAGTGTCAGGGCGAGCGAGCGAAGGCGGGCGGCGTGTGGGGTGAGCGCGGTGTCAAGGGGGACGGCGACGGCGCGGGAGGGGGCGTAGGCGACGTGCGCGTGCAGCGGCGCGGCTTTTGAGCGGGCGAGGAAGGCGGAGGACGCTTCGGGATTCCATTCCTCGTCGACGAGCGTCCAGAGGGGGCCCATGCCGAGCGCGACGGCGCGCCAGCGGCGGCAGACGTGCGTGAGCGCGAGCCTCGTCTTGATCTCGTCGTGCATGCGCGCGCTCGGCCCGAGGCCGAGCGCGTCGAACTGGAGGAGGGAGGCGAGCGCGGGGCGGGTGGTGTGCTGGAAGACGAGCTGGAGGAGCTCGGGGGGGAGGGCGTTGACGGGCGCGTAGACGTTCATCTTGTTGCGGACGAAGGCGAGGAGGAGGGTGACGGTCGTGTTGAGGTCTTTGAGCTGTGGAAGCGAAACGAAACGCGCACCGTGAGTGCTCATTCTTCGGTCTCTTTGAGGCGTACGTGGGCTGAAGAACGTACGGTGTCGAACCTGTTGCGTCCGGATGGGTCATGTGAGTGAGTGACTGGGCATGAAATCGAATACGGCCGTTTGGAAATCACTAGGACCGCTTTCAACAGACCGGTTCATGTCGGTAAACAGCCGAGCACGATCCGAGCCACGATTTGACAGTGAGGCAAAAGGAGATGGACAGCGAAGGATAGCAGGAGAAAACATTGCGCGCGGGGGGCCTCACTGTCAAATAGGGGCTCGCGCTGGGCTCTGCCGCTGAGCGACCTGAAAGCGGTTTTTGGGGGAGGTTCAAAGTGCGAGGGGGGATCCGTGGATGACATGACGGCACGGTGGCACTCAACGTACTCGACAGCAAGACGCGTACGTCTATCAGGCCTAGGTCTACTCCAACTTGCACTTCAGCTCGACAATCTGTCACGCCCATTGCTTGTCGGATATGAATATACGAGAGCTCCGTGATACATCATGTTCGCAACAGCCACAAATTTACACTCACCCGAGCTGGTACTCCCCGCGGCGGAGGCCGGCGAGGAAGCGTTCGGCGACGACGTTTGGGTTGTTGTTTGCTTGCATGAATATCATCTTGGCTTGTCGAGTGTGGGGTGTCGAGAGTCGAGTGTCGAGGGTAGGTCGGTGTCGACAAAGGACTGGCAAGTGGCGAGGAGGAGAGCTCGCCGTGGCAGTGCGGCTGCAAGATGTTTTTTACGTTCGAATTTCAGGCTTGGAACTTTGATCTGAGATCCTTCCAGACTGCCGGACTCGGATTCGTCGTCCTCGGACCGGATATCACGGAGCGCGTCGTCCGCCAGACAGTGATCTTCGCAGACGATCAGTACGATTCCTGGAGGGAGTTGCGCGGCCTGGAGGGAGCGAGACCTGTGGGCGAGAGCGAAGGTTTGGCTGAGGCCGAGAGCGGAGAAAGGAAGGAGGCAGGGGGGCCACGATCGAGCACAGGTAAGTACTTGTATTCGTGTCAAGAGGTATGTGTTATGTGTGCACTGAAGGAGCCGAGGGGGGACGCAATATTACGACGTCAATAGCTAGCATTGGCGGCGTTTGGATGTCATGGTAGCTAGGAGACGCCTACGGCGCAGCGTGTAAGAATTGAGCAAGACTGCCTGCGGCTCTGAGGTTGCCCGTTGTTTCAGTCGTAGATGACGTACATAGGTTGGGATCAGGAACCGATCGCAGACGAGGTGGCGCGAAGACACGTCGGCGAGTCAGCTGTGTGGATGGTACGCGTGCAGGATAGATTGAAACGACTCGCCTTCACAGGTTGCCACGGAGTATGCATGCCATTGCCCACTGAGAGTGAGCAAGGGTGCGTTTCAGGCGGTGCCTAATGCGAAGAGCGCGCGCAGTGGTGGAAGGAAAACACTGTCGAATCGCTGCGTGGACTCTGGACGGAAACGGGGGTCTTCTCCGAATGCATGCCGTTGTCCACTTGGCAGATCTTGTGCGCGCTGGTCGGAATTGGTCATAGAGTGCAAGAGACGAACACCGGGGTTGAGTTTAGTTGGAGGGTTTCCATTCTTGGGCTGCATGTCACGGCCACGTGTAGGAGTCACTCCGCGATGGTGTCACCCACGAGGCAGCAGCTTTGGGCGGGCCACGGCCGCGAAGGAGGCTACGAGCGAGCTCTCAGCCCCAGCCAAGCCTCAGCTATTTAGTCTCCGGGCTCACACACGTCTGCGTCTCTGGCTTTGCCTACCAATCGCGCACGGTTCCGATCGGGATGCCGATCGTCCAGTTTGCTCCGTTCCAGTCGCTCGTCCAGCCTGCTTTCCGGCATGCGCTCACCGAGCTCAAGATCGACGTCCTCCGTCTCTCATACGATGCGTTGCCCCTCACTGCGACCTACACACCAGGCCATACCGTCAAGGATCGCGAGACCGGCAACGAAATCGCCCTCGGTTGCAACCTGACCATCGGTGGCGGCGCTTTCAATAAGACTGACACTGTGCGTCCTCGATCTTCGCGATCGTCTCTCCCCGTTCCTTAGGCACACGCCCCCACCCCTACCAGCTCGCTGCAATTCAATCGCAACTGCACCCGTCCCCGGGTGCGTTCTTCCTCGTGCGCATCTCCGCAGGCAAGACATCGACCGCCCCCGTCGAGGACTATGTCTCGTTCTTCGCCAACGTCCCCCTTTCCGAGCGCGTGATCGGCTTCGTCGACCCTCCGGCCTGCCCACCAACCCTGGCTGGCCGCTCCGCAACCTCCTGGCGTACCTCCCCGCGCTCTATCCCGAGGACGCCGCCAAAGGGTTCCACATCCTCTGCTGGCGCGACAACGACTCTGCGGCGGGCGGATGGAAGAGTCGGTTTTCGGTCGTGAAGCAGGGCGCGGGTGAGGCTGCTGACAAGCCGAGCGCAGTCGGATATACAAGGCAAGCTCGGAGCTCGTGTTGCGGACCTCGCGCCGATGATGGACCCAACAATGTGCGTATGCTTCTCTAGTGAGGGCGTATTGCGGGACCGACGCACGGCGGTGGGCTTGCGCACCACGCCGTCGATCTTAACTTGAAGCTCATGCGATGGCGCATCCCCCCAGCACTCGACCTCGACAAGGTCGCGAACACGCGGTGCTTGCTGCTCGGTGCGGGGACGCTCGGGTGTTATGTCACCCGCACGCTCATGGTAATACACCGCATCTCGGCAAAGTCTGTGAACTGATTGCAGACATGTATAGGGATGGGGTATGCGGACGATCACGTTCGTCGACTCGGCACGCGCATTATTCTCGAACCCTGCTCGTCAACCGCTGTTTGACTTCGAGGACTGCCTGGACGGCAGAAAACTAAAGGCAGCCTGCGCGGCCGAGAAGCTTAAGAAGATCTTCCCCGGTGTCGTGCGCTGTTTTTTTCTTCTTATCTCGCTCGACTGCGCTGACAACCGCTCAGAACGCCACTGGCCACAACTTGTCCATCCCGCCGATGCCCGGCCACCCCGTGCCAGCGGCGTCATTCGAACAGACGAAGAAAGATGTCGCGACGCTCGAGGAGCTCTTTGACGAGCACGATGTCGTCTTTCTTCTCATATCAGCTGCCTCAATGGCTGCTACGTGCTAATACCCTGCGCCAAGTCCCTAACGGACAGGACGCTCGACTAGATGTGCACGGTTACCCGACCCGGTCTCGCGCCAATCACGGCGCCGACGGCCGTTGCGCTGCTCGTATCGCTGATCCGGCATCCCGAGGGGTACGTGTAGCGTCAATCGAGCTGGCACATATGCTAACGCGTACACCTGTGTAGTATCAAAGCTCCTGCCCCCACCGCAAACACAAACTACAGCCGACAGTGCCGGCAACGGCCACGAGTCGATCCTCGGGCTGGTCCCGCACCAGCTGCGCGGCTTCCTCGCGCAGTTCCGGAACGTGTCGATCGTCGGCGCGGCGTACGACCGCCGCACGGGCTGCAGCGCGGCGGTGCTCGAGGCGTACGAGAAGGGCGGGTTCGAGATGCTGCTCAAAGCGTTCGACGACACCGAGTTCCTGCCGAAGCTGACGGGCTTGAAGAATACGTAGCCGACATACCTCGCGCAGTGCCCGGGCACGATCGGCGACGGCTACTGGGGCAAGACGATCGACCAGAAGTCGCCCTGGACGACGACGACCTCTGCGTCGGCGCCCTCCACGCAGCTCGCCACCCGCCTGTTCGGACGTCGACGACGGCAGTCGGCACGACCGACGCCACTCGGGACCACCAGGCCACCGCGATACGAGCCTGTGGAGGGCAAAGACGCAGTCAGCAACGGGGAGAACACATGTGAGGTGAGTACGTACGCAGTGAACGAAGACGAGGTGAGGACGCAGATGGCGGGGGGGCAATGCACGACACTCATGCCGTCCTCCCCCTTTCTTTACAGCCTTTATACCCTCTATCGGAGTCCGTGCGCAGACCGCGGACTCGCCCTCGCCGTCATGCCACCTGTCAGGTCTCTTTCCGAGACCCGGCCGTCATAACGCTCGCGTCCCCGGCGTCCCGTCTCGCCTCCCGCAAGCGAGCGCCCTCCATCTCCCAGCTCTCCCGCCTATCCCAAACACACGCCTATGCACGGCACAAATAATTACAGATGGGACGTGGCCGCCGGTAGCCCAGCCCTGTCTCTCGCCCGCCCTCGCCGAACCTCGTCGTGGTTCTCGAAGTTGACGAAACCGAAGCTGCCTCGCCGTCAAACGGCGATCACAGAACGGCCTACGTCCTCTACGAACGCCATCCAACCGTCGGCGTGGCAGGGATGAGTTCTGGCCTCGGTCGCGGCGGATGCTCGGCCGCCGCCCCCAGAAAATGTGTCATATCTCCTGAACGCCGACCATTCACGCCAGCCGAATTGGTTTGCGCGGATTCCGGAAGACGTCTGCACCATCTGCACTCGTCGTTGCGGCCGTCGAAGCCGTTTCAAGTTTGCTGCCCAAGGAGGCGGACCCCTGTACGACGATTTTCGACTTTTTCGATTCTGCCTCGGACGGGCCGGGCGTCGATTGTAATCGCTTTGGGAGATGTTCGCGGAGCTAGGATGCACCTTTCGGCGTGGATACGGACGTTTCGGAGCAGGGGAGGTCGAATATTGAAGGTCGGGACACCCAATTTTTGTCGTAACTTACGTTGTACCTCTCTATTCGCCCAGAAATCATGTCTATTATCTAGTCGAACATTTTTCTCGACCGTCGATGCAGTTTACGCGGCGATTCGAAGAGGTTGAAAAAATCACGTTTTCTGTGCGGTTTCATGGCGGCCGAAAATGCGCGCCGTCTCCCGCCGCCAGTTTGTGCCCGAGTGCCAAGCAGACTGTTTCTACGGGCTCGGGGGATTGTGTACAATGCTTGTGAAGCATTTGTACTGTCCCGGGACGACTTTTTGAAAATTATGTCTTGGCGGTTTTTGTCGGTGGGCGAGCCCAGGTGGCGCATCTGCTCTCCCGCCCCTCCTCCGCCCTCGGCGGTCATCCTGGCTGTTTAACCTGACTTTTAAAACCCTACAGGGATCGTGCAGCAAATAGTAGCAGCCACAGTCTGGGGTGGACACGACGGATGTTGCAACTCTGAATGATGCATAAGGGAGTGCTGGCGTGGATCTCAGACTCTCCGGGTGCGTCTCCTCGTCTTACCCATTCAAACCCTCATCCAACCCGACCCTCCAAGCAGAAGAAGAGACCGTCCAATGATGCGCGAACATTACCGCGGTGACAGAATGGCGGCGCGGGAGCGTCCACCCCGCCAACTACGGCCAACAACGCAGATCAAAGCACAAATAAAATACAATGACACCGAATCAGATAGCATGAAATACGTAAGCATGCCATGGTCATCTTTCCCCGGTTCTACCTCATGTTTGAGTATACCTGATGAACTTGGCGGTGAAAAGCATGTCCAAGGCAACACTAATCTCGGCCCTCGTGATAATGACGATGCGCACCGGTATCAACGAAGACTCACTGTCTGACAGAATGCCCGTCATCTCTCATGCCTCTGAAACAGAATAAGGACGTCGACAACTTACATGAAACCATGTCGCGCTATGCGGCCTTCGCGCATGTACACTCGGCCCTCCCTCCCAGCTGAATCGGTCCACGGCGCGTCCTGCTGCAGGAAAGCGGGCCAGCTGCACGCACTGCGGAGTCCGGGACGTCGTGCTCGAGGAATAGACACTCCGTCCCGTGCTGGCCGTAGTCTCCCAACCACAAAACCCACGAGGCTCTCCGGCCGCCAACTGCGCGATGCCGGATCCTGGCCTTCCTGCATGACCTTCTGGAGAGGATAGTAGCGCGGGACGACGACTGAGTATGGGCTGTGATGCTTTCCAGGCGCCGCAGCATTGTTCGCGATCGCTCCCGGGCCCGTCCACCCGATTTGAAAATGCCTACCGCGTGATAGCCTCTCCGTCGGACCAGACGCAATTTCTCGACTCCTGGAGTTCAGTCTCGTATGGCTGTCCGGTGGCCTGAGGCGAGTTTGGATGAGCCTGTTCAATTGCATGTCGGTGCAATGCAGTATGAGTGGGCATGAATGGTTTTTTTGTCGGGCGGGCACACCACTGATATCTACTGTATCTCTCCCGGCAGGGCTCCGCGCACAATGGGAAACTGAGCGTCGTACGCTCCTCGGCACTGGCCGCGATGATCGTGAGGGCTTCGGCTGCCAGTGGATGCAGTGGGAAATGCGCGATTTGATCGTGGTTTCAAGACCGCCAGCGAGACGGTACCATGCACCTTCACAGCGACCTTCTCCCGCGCACCTCCGCCGACGGTTCAACTTTGTCAGCAGCCAGCTCCTGTGCAACGACTCCCTCACAGACATGTTTGGCCGTTCTGTGCTGTACTTTGATCTCTTCAAGTGGCTGGAGGGGAACATGCTCGATGCGCTAACAATTGCAGGGCGACAGGACGGCCAAGATCACACTCGGGAGATCAGGGCGAAGTTACCGATGCGACGGACTCGGATGCTGCGCCCGGAACACAGAGCAATAAGCGAAATTGGATATGGACGGAACAGCGGGGTGAGTGACATTTACTGTTGTGTATGGTTGATGGTGTGGGCGGGCCCGACGCTCTGGATCATATGTTGAATGGGAGATTGTCGGACTCGGCGTTGCTGGGCCGCTGTCCGCGGTTGTCTGGAGTTTGAGACCCAGGCAATACGTGGAACGTCTTAGAAGTGGTGCGTGATACGTACATGTTATGATCCGAGCATGGTGTGACACTTTGTGCCTGGTTAGGCAGATTGTTGACAGCGCACGACAACGATCCCTCTCTCCTCTCTCCCCTCTCCTCACTGCCCATCCTTCCCCTGGCTCTTCCCCTTGGCTCTCCCCCTCTCTTCCATGCGTTTTCATCATCGCTGCACTGCCGGCTACACCTCCTGGTCATGCACTTTCAAGATGCAACTCTACACCCGTGAGTATCCAGTCCATGTTTCGTTTCCCACTCCCTCTTCGATCTTTGCATTCTCGTTTGAGCTCTGTGCATCCTCGTTTCAATTGAATCCCCATGCATCATTTTATTTTTGCGGAAGACACGAGTATATACTGCATCCTCGCTGCAGATACTGCAGTCATCGCAGGATTAGTCCTCTTGCAGCGCGGTCATCTTCAGCGTTGTCGGCCCTGATGTTGTAGCCATTCATGGCGCCTGGGCTGTAGAGCTGCTTGCAGCTGCTGTCAAAGTCTTTGGGGATAGTCCAGATTGCGTGTGGAAGCTCCTTGATGGCCTGTTCCGTGACCACGATTGTCTTTGCAGCTGGCGTTTGATGTCGGGGAAGATGCGGTTGCGCTGGAGGACATTGCTCCCAGCCAGGATGATTTTAAACGTCCCGGCCGGGAGACTTGACGGGTCTTGCGGGAGTCGTCCGGGAGAAGTGTGTCGCTTTGCGATGCACAACCAGCTTCTCGTGTTCATCCCTGAAACTCCACATGCCAGCGGTTGGGACCTATTAACATGCGCACGGGAGCCAGGAGCCTTCTGTTTGGCACGATTCTCATCTTCAGGGCACGTTGGAGGGCAGAGAACCTGTGAACTTGAAAATTAGCACGGTGGATATTAATGTGGCCAGGTCATCTCCTCGTCATCGTCCTCCCACACCCCAGGCACTCCTCACACGACATGTCATGCTCGCACAGCTCCTGAGACAAAGAACTCACCATGGCTAACTCTGACATTCTGCTACCGCAGTACCCCTGGACGAACACAGTCTCTACGAACACATCCGGGAAGACAAGATCTTCCCTGGCATCGTTGGTATACTCGACTGTCGGCGGATCAGGCCACTGTCTAGACTGACAGCTTTTGCGTCAAGCCTCTCTTCCTCTTCCATTCCGGAGAACCATCCCACATCACACCTGTCGGCGTCGAGCAGTTCAAGGCCTACGGCATCAAGAAGGTCTTCGATCTCAGGGCCAACAATACCCCTCCGCCAACCATCCAGGGCATCGAGTTTGTAAAGGTGTCTGTCTGGCAAGACGCCTTGGATCCGGTCGGCGTCGCAAAGCAGTGCGTCTGTTCCATCTGCTATCATCCTGATCGGGCTTTTGAAACCACGCATGGCCATGAAGGCTGAAGGACTTCTCTGACGATGAAGCAGATGTGAGTGGAATCTCATTAACTTCTGGTGGTGCGAGACTTATTGTTCATGGCGTCCACAGGTGTTCCATAAACTGTACACACGCATCCTGAAGACTGGTGGCCCAGCCCTCAAGCAAGTGCTCGTCCACCTTCGTGACCACCCCGATCAGCCATGCCTTATTCATTGCACCGGTACGCACCTCGCGCTCGCCCACATCCAGCCTGTCCCTTAATTCTGCGTCACTATGCCGCTGGGAAGGACAGATCCGGCATCTTCGCGGCGGTCATCTTGAAGGTCCGTCTTCCCCGCAGTTTCATCTGACCTCTTCTGAACCGGCCACACATGCAGCTCCTGGGCGCACGCGACGAGGACATTGTCAACGGTTACACGTTCACCACGATCGGGCTCCAGCCCGCTTGCCTCTGCTGGCGCCGCGCTTCCAGAAGGAGGAAGCGTTCCGCAACAACTGGAAAGGCTTGATGAGTCTGGGAACGGCCAAGTATGTCAGAACTTTCCTTTCATCCTCTCCGTGTCCTGGCCACCGCATGATGTATGGGGTAGGAGCTGATTTTGGCATGCCCGACAGGCCAAAGACGATGCGAGCACGTGTCGTCCATGATGCGACAGTGCGTTTGGGAGTCCCAGTGAGTCGTAGCCATGTCCAAGTCCGAGTCCGAGTCACAGCGCGCGCGTCCAAGCCGCAGACCGGACGCACCAGTTCCGAGTCCCAGAAGCAGGCCAGCCAGTGAGTCCAAAGCCAAGTCCAGCACAAGTTCTGACCTCTCCGAAGCCCACAGAGTCGCAATTTGACAGAACATAGCAGCCGTGGCGGCGAGAGACGGAGTCACGGAGGTGGTGGTGGCGGTGGAAGGAGAGCTGTGTCGCGTCTCGCTTGGATGCATAGATAGGCGCCCGTGAACTTGACCGTGGTTTTGGGTCCACGGCGTGCTCGTTTGTTTTGTTTTGGTGGTATATCGCGCTCTGTACTTGTGTATTTGTCTTGTGTATGTCTTTATAATATCCTGTGCTCCATTTGAACGCCCCCAAGGTCTCCCTGAATTCCCACAATTCCCCCAAGTCCCGCTGCTCAAAACTACCTCCCTCTGAGAGTATTGTGTCGCCAATACAGTCCCCTCTGCGAGTCCATCTCCAATACAGCCCCCTTTGAGAGTACTAAGGCAAACGATCGATCCGGGAGATTTCAGCGCAGATGGGCAGCCGCCAAACAAATATATTGATCCGCTGCTTATGTACATGTGCGCCCGCGCCTGCTCTGCTGGCCACCCTCTCCTCCGCGCTCCGACGATGGCTGCAAGTTAGCGAACTCCCAAGTCAAAGACGGTGCATCTGTCCGATAGGGCACCGCAACATTGTGTTAACCTCCGCCTCCCGGTATCGCACAACGCTTGCTTACCGGCCGCCGCCTCCCCACAATTTATCAGTGGCAATGCGCCAGGGATGGGCTACCACTCGTACGGGTACTCGACCCAGTCGACGTCCGTGCCCGGCATCGTCATCGACGGCGGCGTGCAAGCACACCTCCCGCACACCTCGACGTCCCCCACACGTTCCCGCAGCGCCGCCTCGCCCGGCAGCCTCTCCTCCTCCCCACCCCTGCCGCCGCAATGCACAACGACCTTCGTCACGCTGTCCGGCGCGATCCTTCCCGGCAGCTCCCCGTCCCCCGACGCCCACACCTCCAGCTCCCCCATTCCCATCGACAGCCCCGGACACCTCCCCAGGCACGCCCTCACCGCATCCACAAACGCAGGCGGCACGTCCTCCTCGTCCCCACCGCCGCCGTGGCGCTCGACCTGCAGGCGGAACGTCCGCAGCGCAGGCATCTCCGCGTCCCCAAGGACGTGCATCGGCTCCCGCTGGTGCGCGCCCACCCGGTAGCGCACCTCCACGAGCCGCTCGAACGGCACGAGCGAGCGCATGAGCGCGCCCATCGCCTTGCTCTCCCCCGCGCTCCCTCGGTACGTCGGCAGGTCCAGCAGCAGCCCCGGTCCCGGTCCCGGTCCCTCGGCGGTTCCCCCGCACGGCGGCCCGGACGCCCGGATCACGACCCCCCCACCGCCGCCGCGGCCGCGCGGGCTCAAGTCGACGGAGAGCGTGTCGAGCGCGCGCGCGAACGCGAGGTCCGGGAACGGCTGCAGGTGCGAGAGCGCGTGGAACGCCTTGCCGCCGCTCACCCGCAGCGTCGCGCCCGCGGGGAGCTCGACGTGCTGCAGCACGCTCCGCATGTTCAGCAGCGCGCCCCCGATGCCCAGCGTGCACCGTCGCAGGCGCGGCAGCCGCACGACCCGGACCCGGCCCTCTTCGTCATCGTTTTCGTTTTCGTTTTCGTCGTTGTCGTTGTCGTTGTCGTTGTCGTGCGTCGCGGAGCCGGAGATGTTGACATCGACGAGGACGAGCGCCTCGAGCGCGGCGCAGCGGCCGAGGAAGCGGAGGAGCGCGCGGAGCGGGACGGAGGTGCCCTCGGTGAGGAAGAGGTGTGTGAGGGAGTCGTAGGGCGCGTGCGGGACCCAGCACATGTTGCGGAGGAGGAGCCGGCGCAGGTTGGGCGGCGGCGTGCCGTGCGCGAAGAGCGGGCGGGGCGCGCCGAGGTCGACGAGCGGGCGGCGGTCGTCGAACGGCGCGCAGTGCGTGGTGAGCGCGAGCGTGGAGAGGTTGGGCGCGGCGAACGCGAACGCGGGCGTTGACGCGGACGGGATCGTGGACCGGTCTTCGGCGGGCAGCGTCAAGGCGAGCGAGCGAAGGCGGGCGGCGTGCGGGGCGAATGCGGTGTCAAGGGGGACGGCGACGGCGCGGGAGGGGGCGTAGGTGACGTGCGCGTGCAGCGGCGCGGCTTTTGAGCGGGCGAGGAAGGCGGAGGACGCTTCGGGATTCCATTGTTCGTCGACGAGCGTCCAGAGGGGGCCCATGCCGAGCGCGACGGCGCGCCAGCGGCGGCAGACGTGCGTGAGCGCGAGCCTCGTCTTGATCTCGTCGTGCATGCGCGCGCTCGGCCCGAGGCCTCGCGCGTCGAACTGGAGGAGGGAGGCGAGCGCGGGGCGGGTGGTGTGCTGGAAGACGAGCTGGAGGAGCTCGGGGGGGAGGGCGTTGACGGGCGCGTAGACGTTCATCTTGTTGCGGACGAAGGCGAGGAGGAGGGTGACGGTCGTGTTGAGGTCTTTGAGCTGTGGAAACGAAACGAAACGCGCACCGTGAGTGCTCATTCTTCGGTCTCTTTGAGGCGTACGTGGGCTGAAGAACGTACGGTGTCGAACCTGTTGCGTCCGGATGGGTCATGTGAGTGAGTGACTGGGCATGAAATCGAATACGGCCGTTTGGAAATCACTAGGACCGCTTTCAACAGACCGGTTCATGTCGGTAAACAGCCGAGCACGATCCGAGCCACGACGTGACAGTGAGGCAAAAGGAGATGGACAGCGAAGGATAGCAGGAGAAAACATTGCGCGCGGGGGGCCTCACTGTCAGATAGGGGCTCGGGTTTGGCTCTGCGGCTCAGCGACCTGAAAGCGGTTTTTGGGGGAGGTTCAAAGTGCGAGGGGGGATCCGTGGATGACATGACGGCACGGTGGCACTCAACGTACTCGACAGCAAGACGCGTACGTCTATCAGGCCTAGGTCTACTCCAACTTGCACTTCAGCTCGACAATCTGTCACGCCCATTGCTTGTCGGATATGAATATACGAGAGCTCCGTGATACATCATGTTCGCAACAGCCACAAATGTACACTCACCCGAGCTGGTACTCCCCGCGGCGGAGGCCGGTGAGGAAGCGTTCGGCGACGACGTTCGGGTTGTTGTTCGCTTGCATGAATATCATCCTGGCTGGTCTGAGGTCGAGTGTGGAGTGTGGAGAGTCGATGGTAGGTCGGTGTCGACAAAGGACTGGTAAGTGGCGAGGAGGAGAGCTCGCCGTGGCGGTGCGGCTGCAAGACGTTTTTTACGTTCGAATTTCAGGCTTGGAACTTTGATCTGAGATCCTTCCAGACTGCCGGACTCGGATTCGTCGTCCTCGGACCGGATATCACGGCGCGCGTCGTCCGCCAGACAGCGATCTTCGCAGACGATCAGTACGATTCCTGGAGGGAGTTGCGCGGCCTGGAGGGAGCGGGACCTGTGGGCGAGAGCGAAGGTTTGGCTGAGGCCGAGAGCGGAGAGGAAGGAGGCAGGGGGGACACGATCGAGAACAGGTAAGTACTTGTATTCGTGCCAAGAGATATGTGTTATGTGTGCACCGAAGGAGCCGAGGGGGGACGCAATATTACGACGTCAATAGCTAGCATTGGCGGCGTTTGGATGTCATCGTAGCTAGGAGACGCCTACGGCGCAGCGTGTAAGAATTGAGCAAGACTGTCTGCGGCTCTGAGGCTGCCCGTTGTTTCAGTTGTAGATGACGTACGTACGTTGGGATCAGGAACCGATCGCAGACGAGGTGGCGCGAAGACGCGTCGGCGAGTCAGCTGTGTGGATGGTACGCGTGCAGTATAGATTGAAACGACTCGCCTTCACAGGTTGCCACGGGGTATGCATGCGATTGCCCACTAAGAGTGAGCAAGGGTGCGTTTCAGGCGGTGCCTAATGCGAAGAGCGCGCGCAGTGGTGGAAGGAAAATACTGTCGAATCGCTGCGTGGACTCTGGACGGAAACGGGGGTCTTCTCCGAATGCATGCCGTTGTCCACTTGGCAGATCTTGTGCGCGCTGGTCGGAATCGGTTATAGAGTGCAAGAGACGAACACCGGGGTTGAGTTGAGTTGGACGGTTTCCATTCTGGGGCAGCATGTCACGGCCACGTGAAGGAGTCACTCCGCGATGGTGTCACCCACGAGGCAGCAGCTTTGGTCGGGCCACGGCTGCGAAGGAGGCTACGAGCGAGCTCTCAGCCCCAGCCAAGCCTCAGCTATTTAGTCTCCGAGCTCACACACGTCTGCGTCTCTGGCTTCGCCCACCAACCGCGCACGGTTCCGATCGGGATGCCGATCGTCCAGTTTGCTCCGTTCCAGTCGCTCGTCCAGCCTGCTTTCTGGCATGCGCTCACCGACCTCAAGATCGACGTCCTCCGTCTCTCAGACGACGCATTGCCCCTCACCGCGACGTATGCTTCAGGCCGCACCATCAAGGATCGCGAGACCGGTAACGAAATCGCCCTCGGTTGCAACCTGACCGTCGGTGGCGACGCTTTCGATAAGGCTTCACAGTGCGTTTTCGCTCGGAGCAGACACTGTGCGTCCGCGATCTTCGCGATTGTCTCTCCCAGTCCCTCAGACACACGCCCCCACCTCTACCAGCTCGCCGCAATTCAATTGCAACTGCACCCGTCCCCGGGCGCGTTCTTCCTTGTGCGCATCTCCGCGGGCAAGACATCGAGCGCTCCTGTCGAGGAGTACACCTCGTTCTTCGCCAACATCCCCCTTTCTGAGCGCGCGATCGGCTTCGTTGACCCCTCCGGCGCGCACAACAACCCTGGCCGGCCGCTCTGCAACCTGCGCTCTATCCCGAGGACGCCGCCAAAGGGTTTCGCATCCTCTGCAGGCGCGATAACGACTCTGCGGTGGGCGGATGGAAGAGTCGGTTTGCGCTCGGGTGCTACGTCACGCGCACGCTGATGGTAACGTGCCCTCCACGACGCGTCTCGTATTGTTTGTGAACTAATTGCAGAGTTGTACAGGGATGGGGTGTGCGGATGATCACGTTCGTCGACTCAGCGCGGGTCTCGTTCTCAAACCCGGTTCGTCAACCTCTGTTCGACTTCGAGGACTGCCTGAACGGCGGCAAGCCGAAGGCTGCCTGTGCGGCCGAGAAGCTCAAGAAGATCTTCCCCGGTGTCGTGCGTTTTCTTTTCCATCGTATCTCATTCGACTGCGCTGACAACCGCTCAGGACGCCACTGGCCACAACTTGTCCATCCCGATGCCCGGCCACCCCGTCCCAGCGGCGTCGGTCGAGCAGACGAAGAAAGATGTGGCGACGCTCGAGAAGCTCTTTGACGAGCACGACGTCGTCTTTCTCCTCATGGATTCCCGCGAATCGCGTTGGCTCCCGACGGTCCTTGGCGCAGTCAAGGGGAAGATCGTGCTGAATGCGGCCCTCGGGTTCGACACGTTCCTCGTCATGCGGCATGGTGCGCGGACGCCGAACGCGAAGGGCGAGAGGCTGGGGTGCTATTACTGCAACGACATCGTGGCGCCTTCGGATGTGCGTCTGCGATCGGCTGTCTCGATGGGTGCTACGTGCTAATAACCTGCGCCAAGTCCCTAACGGACAGGACACTCGACCAGATGTGCACGGTTACCCGGCCCGGTCTTGCGCCGATCGCGGCGTCGACGGCCGTTGAGCTGCTAGTGTCGCTGATCCAGCATCCCGAGGGGTACGTGTAGTGTCGTTCGAGCTGGCACATATGCTAACGCATGCACATGTACAGTATCAAAGCTCCTGCTCCCCCACCGCAAACACAAACCGCGACCGACAGTGCCGGCAACGGCCACGAGTCCATCCTCGGGCTGGTCCCGCACCAGCTGCGCGGCTTCCTCGCGCAGTTCAGGAACGTGCCCATCGTCGGCGCGGCGTACGACCGCTGCACGGGCTGCAGCGCGGCGGTGCTCGAGGCGTACGAGAGGGGCGGGTTCGAGATGCTGCTCAAGGCGTTCAACGACACCGAGTTCCTGCCGGAGCTGATGGGGTTGAAGAAGATGTAGCTGACGCACCTCGCGAAATGCCCGGGCAGGATCGGCGACGGCTACTGGAGCAGGATGATCGACCAGAAGTCGCTCCTGGACAACGACGATCTCGGCGTCGGTGCCCTCCACGCAGCTCGCCACCCGCCCATTCGGACGTCGACGACGGCAGTTGGCACGACGCCACCCGGGACCACCAGGCCACCGGGAGATGAGCCTGTGGAGGCAAAAGACGCAGTCAGTAACGGGGAGAACGCATGTGAAGTCAGTACATACACGGTGAGCGAAGACGAGGTGAGGACCCAGAGGACGCTGATGGCGGGAGGGCAATACACGAGACTCGTGCCGTCCTCCGCCTTACTTTACAGCCTTTATACTCTCTATGAGAGTCCGTGCGCGGACCGCGGACTCGCCCTCGCCGTCGTGCCATTTCCGAGGCCCGGCCGTCATCACGCTCGCGTCCCCGGCGTCCCGTCCCGCCTCCCGCAAGCGAGCGCCCTCCATCTCCCAGCCCTCCCGCCTATCCCAAACACACGCCTATGCACGGCACAAATAATTACAGATCGGAACGCACGGACGTGGCCGCCGGTAGCCCAGCCCTGTCTCTCGCCCGCCCTCGCCGAACCTCGTCGTGGTTCTCGAAGTTGACGAAACCGAAGCTGCCTCGCCGTCAAACGGCGATCACAGAACGGCCTACGTCCTCTACGAACGCCATCCAACCGTCGGCGTGGCAGGGATGAGTTCTGGCCTCGGTCGCGGCGGATGCTCGGCCGCCGCCCCCAGAAAATGTGTCATATCTCCTGAACGCCGACCATTCACGCCGGCCGAATTAGTTTTCGCGGATTCCGGAACACGTCCGCACCATCTGCACTCGTCGTTGCGGCCGTCGAAGCCGTTTCGAGTTTGCTGCCCAAGGAGGCGGACCCCTGCACGACGATATTCGACTTTTTCGATTCTGCCTCGGACGGGCCGGGCGTCGATTGTAATCGCTTTGGGAGATGTTCGCGGAGCTAGGATGCACCTTTCGGCGTGGATACGGCCGTTTTGGAGCGGAGGAGGTCGAATATTGAAGGTCGGGACCCCCAATTTTTGTTGTAACTTACATTGTACCTCTCTATTCTCCCAGAAATCAAGTCTATTATCTAGTCGAACATGTTTGTCAACCGTCGATGCAGTTTACGCGGCGATTCGAAGAGGTTGAAAAAATCACGTTTTCTGTGCGGTTTCATGGCGGCCGAAAATGCGCGCCGTCTCCCGCCGCCAGTTTGTGCCCGAGTGCCAAGCAGACTGTTTCTACGGGCTCGGGGGATTGTGTACAATGCTTGTGAAGCATTTGTACTGTCCCGGGACGACTTTTTGAAAATTATGTCTTGGCGGTTTTTGTCGGTGGGCGAGCCCAGGTGGCGCATCTGCTCTCCCGCCCCTCCTCCGCCCTCGGCGGTCATCCTGGCTGTTTAACCTGACTTTTAAAACCCTACAGGGATCGTGCAGCAAATAGTAGCAGCCACAGTCTGGGGTGGACACGACGGATGTTGCAACTCTGAATGATGCAATTGGGACTGCTGGCGTGGATCCGAGATTCTCAGAGTGCGTCTCCTCGTCTTACCCATTCAAACCCTCATCCAACCCGACCCTCCAAGCAGAAGAAGAGACCGTCCAATGATGCGCGAACATTACCGCGGTGACAGAACGGCGGCGTGGGAGCGTCCGCCCCGCCAACTACGGCCAACGACGCAGATCAAAGCACAAATAAAATACAATGACACCGAATCAGATAGCATGAAATACGTGAGCACGCCATGGTCATCTTTCCCCAGTTCTGCCTCGTGTTTGAGTATACCTGATGAACTTGGCGGTGAAAAGAATGTCCCAGGAAACGCCAATCTTGGCCCTCGCGATAATGACGACACGCGCCGGTATCAACGAAGACTCGCTGTCCGACAGAATGCCCGTCATCTCTCATGCCTCTGGAACAGAATAAGGACGTCGACAACTTACGTGAAACCATGTTGCGCTATGCGGCCTTCGCGCATGTACACTCGGCCCTCCCGCCCAGCCGAATCGGTCCACGGCGCGTCCTGCTGCAGGAACGCGTGCCAGCTGCATGCACTGCGGACTCCGCGACGTCGTGCTCGAGGAATAGACACTCCGTCCCGTGCTGGCCGTAGTCTCCCAACCACAAGACCCACGAGGTCCTCCAGCTGCCAATCGCGCGATGCCGGATCCTGGCCTTCCTGCATGACCTTCCGGAGAGGATAGTAGCGCGGGACGACAACTGAGTATGGGCTGCGATGCTTTCCAGGCGCCGCAGCATTGTTCGCGATCGCTCCCGGGCCCGTCCACCCGATTTGAAAATGCCTACCGCGTGATAGCCTCTCCGTCGGACCAGACACAATTTCTCGACTCCTGGAGTTCAGTCTCGTATGGCTGTCCGGTGGCCTGAGGCGAGCTCAGATGAGCCTGTTCAATTGCATGTCGGTGCAATGCAGTATGAGTGGGCATGAATGGTTTTTTTGTCGGGCAGGCACACCACTGATATCTACTGTATCTCTCCCGGCAGGGCTCCACGCACAATGGGAAACTGAGCGTCGTACGCTCCTCGGCACTGGCCGCGATGATCGTGAGGGCTTCGGCTGCCAGTGGATGCAGTGGGAAATGCGCGATTTGATCGTGGTTTCAAGACCGCCAGCGAGACGGTACCATGCACCTTCACAGCGACCTTCTCCCGCGCACCTCCGCCGACGGTTCAACTTTGTCAGCAGCCAGCTCCTGTGCAACGACTCCCTCACAGACATGTTTGGCCGTTCTGTGCTGTACTTTGATCTCTTCAAGTGGCTGGAGGGGAACATGCTCGATGCGCTAACAATTGCAGGGCGACAGGACGGCCAAGATCACACTCGGGAGATCAGGGTGAAGTTACCGATGCGACGGACTCGGACGCTGCGCCCGGAACACAGAGCAATAAGCGAAATTGGATATGGACGGAACAGCGGGGTGAGTGACATTTACTGTTGTGTATGGTTGATAGTGTGGGCGGGCCCGACGCTCTGGATCATATGTTGAATGGGAGATTGTCGGACTCGGCGTTGCTGGGCCGCTGTCCGCGGTTGTCTGGAGTTTGAGACCCAGGCAATACGTGGAACGTCTTAGAAGTGGTGCATGATACGTACATGTTATGATCCGAGCATGGTGTGACACTTTGTGCCTGGTTAGGCAGATTGTTGACAGCGCACGACAACAATCCCTCTCTCCTCCCTCCCCTCTCCTCACTGCCCATCCTTCCCCTGGCTCTTCCCCTTGGCTCTCCCCCTCTCTTCCATGCGTTTTCATCATCGCTGCACTGCCGGCTACACCTCCTGGTCATGCACTTTCAAGATGCAACTCTACACCCGTGAGTATCCAGTCCATGTTTCGTTTCCCACTCCCTCTTCGATCTTTGCATTCTCGTTTGAGCTCTGTGCATCCTCGTTTCAATTGAATCCCCATGCATCATTTTATTTTTGCGGAAGACACGAGTATATACTGCATCCTCGCTGCAGATACTGCAGTCATCGCAGGATTAGTCCTCTTGCAGCGCGGTCATCTTCAGCGTTGTCGGCCCTGATGTTGTAGCCATTCATGGCGCCTGGGCTGTAGAGCTGCTTGCAGCTGCTGTCAAAGTCTTTGGGGATAGTCCAGATTGCGTGTGGAAGCTCCTTGATGGCCTGTTCCGTGACCACGATTGTCTTTGCAGCTGGCGTTTGATGTCGGGGAAGATGCGGTTGCGCTGGAGGACATTGCTCCCAGCCGGGACGATTTTAAATGTCCCGGCCGGGAGACTTGACGGGTCTTGCGGGAGTCGTCCGGGAGAAGTGTGTCGCTTTGCGATGCACAACCAGCTTCTCGTGTTCATCCCCGAAACTCCACATGCCAGCGGTTGGGACCTATTAACATGCGCACGGGAGCCAGGAGCCTTCTGTTTGGCACGATTCTCATCTTCAGGGCACGTTGGAGGGCAGAGAACCTGTGAACTTGAAAATTAGCATGGTGGATATTAATGTGGCCAGGTCATCTCCTCGTCATCGTCCTCCCACACCCCAGGCACTCCTCACACGACATGTCATGCTCGCACAGCTCCTGAGACAAAGAACTCACCATGGCTAACTCTGACATTCTGCTACCGCAGTACCCCTGGACGAACACAGTCTCTACGAACACATCCGGGAAGACAAGATCTTCCCTGGCATCGTTGGTATACTCGACTGTCGGCGGATCAGGCCACTGTCTAGACTGACAGCTTTTGCGTCAAGCCTCTCTTCCTCTTCCATTCCGGAGAACCATCCCACATCACACCTGTCGGCGTCGAGCAGTTCAAGGCCTACGGCATCAAGAAGGTCTTCGATCTCAGGGCCAACAATACCCCTCCGCCAACCATCCAGGGCATCGAGTTTGTAAAGGTGTCTGTCTGGCAAGACGCCTTGGATCCGGTCGGCGTCGCAAAGCAGTGCGTCTGTTCCATCTGCTATCATCCTGATCGGGCTTTTGAAACCACGCATGGCCATGAAGGCTGAAGGACTTCTCTGACGATGAAGCAGATGTGAGTGGAATCTCATTAACTTCTGGTGGTGCGAGACTTATTGTTCATGGCGTCCACAGGTGTTCCATAAACTGTACACACGCATCCTGAAGACTGGTGGCCCAGCCCTCGAGCAAGTGCTCATCCACCTTCGTGACCACCCCGATCAGCCATGCCTTATTCATTGCACCGGTACGCACCTCGCGCTCGCCCACATCCAGCCTGTCCCTTAATTCTGCGTCACTATGCCGCTGGGAAGGACAGATCCGGCATCTTCGCGGCGGTCATCTTGAAGGTCCGTCTTCTCCGCAGTTTCATCTGACCTCTTCTGAACCGGCCACACATGCAGCTCCTGGGCGCACGCGATGAGGACATTGTCAACAATTACACGCTCACCATGATCGGGCTCCAGCCTGCTTGCCTCTGCTGGTGCCGCACTTCCAGAAGGAGGAAGCGTTCCGCAACAACTGGAAAGGCTTGATGAGTCTCGGAACGGCCAAGTATGTCAGAATTTTCCTTTCATCCTCTCCGTGTCCTGGCCACTGCGTGATGTACGGGGTAGGAGCTGATTTTGGCATGCCCGACAGGCCCAAGACGATGCGAGCACGTGTCGTCCATGATGCGACAGTGCGTTTGGGAGTCCCAGTGAGTCGTAGCCATGTCCAAGTCCGAGTCCGAGTCACAGCGCGCGCGTCCAAGCCGCAGACCGGACGCACCAGTTCCGAGTCCCAGAAGCAGGCCAGCCAGTGAGTCCAAAGCCAAGTCCAGCACAAGTTCTGACCTCTCCGAAGCCCACAGAGTTGCAATTTGACAGAACATAGCAGCCGTGGCGGCGAGAGACGGAGTCACGGAGGTGGTGGTGGCGGTGGAAGGAGAGCTGTGTCGCGTCTCGCTTGGATGCATAGATAGGCGCCCGTGAACTTGAGCGTGGTTTTGGGTCCGCGGCGGGCTCGTTTGCTTCGTTTCGGTGGTATATCGTGCTCTGTACTTGTGTATTTGTCTTGCGTATGTCTTTATAATATCCTGTGCTCCATTTGAATGACCCCGAGGTCTCCATGAATTCCCTCAAGTCCCCCAACTCAAAACTTCCCCGTCCAACTCAGAACTACCCCCCTGTCTCCAATACAGCCCTGCGTCTCCAATACAGTCCCCTCTGCGAGTCCATCTCCAATACAGCCCCCTTTGAGAGTACTAAGGCAAACGATCGATCCGGGAGATTTCAGCGCAGATGGGCAGCCGCCAAACAAATATATTGATCTGCTGCTTATGTACATGTGCGCCCGCGCCTGCTCTGCTGGCCACCCTCTCCTCCGCGCTCCGACGATGGCTGCAAGTTAGCGAACTCCCAAGTCAAAGACGGTGCATCTGTCCGATAGGGCACCGCAACATTGTGTTAACCTCCGCCTCCCGGTATCGCACAACGCTTGCTTACCGGCCGCCGCCTCCCCACAATTTATCAGTGGCAATGCGCCAGGGATGGGCTACCACTCGTACGGGTACTCGACCCAGTCGACGTCCGTGCCCGGCATCGTCATCGACGGCGGCGTGCAAGCACACCTCCCGCACACCTCGACGTCCCCCACACGTTCCCGCAGCGCCGCCTCGCCCGGCAGCCTCTCCTCCTCCCCACCCCTGCCGCCGCAATGCACAACGACCTTCGTCACGCTGTCCGGCGCGATCCTTCCCGGCAGCTCCCCGTCCCCCGACGCCCACACCTCCAGCTCCCCCATTCCCATCGACAGCCCCGGACACCTCCCCAGGCACGCCCTCACCGCATCCACAAACGCAGGCGGCACGTCCTCCTCGTCCCCACCGCCGCCGTGGCGCTCGACCTGCAGGCGGAACGTCCGCAGCGCAGGCATCTCCGCGTCCCCAAGGACGTGCATCGGCTCCCGCTGGTGCGCGCCCACCCGGTAGCGCACCTCCACGAGCCGCTCGAACGGCACGAGCGAGCGCATGAGCGCGCCCATCGCCTTGCTCTCCCCCGCGCTCCCTCGGTACGTCGGCAGGTCCAGCAGCAGCCCCGGTCCCGGTCCCGGTCCCTCGGCGGTTCCCCCGCACGGCGGCCCGGACGCCCGGATCACGACCCCCCCACCGCCGCCGCGGCCGCGCGGGCTCAAGTCGACGGAGAGCGTGTCGAGCGCGCGCGCGAACGCGAGGTCCGGGAACGGCTGCAGGTGCGAGAGCGCGTGGAACGCCTTGCCGCCGCTCACCCGCAGCGTCGCGCCCGCGGGGAGCTCGACGTGCTGCAGCACGCTCCGCATGTTCAGCAGCGCGCCCCCGATGCCCAGCGTGCACCGTCGCAGGCGCGGCAGCCGCACGACCCGGACCCGGCCCTCTTCGTCATCGTTTTCGTTTTCGTTTTCGTCGTTGTCGTTGTCGTTGTCGTTGTCGTGCGTCGCGGAGCCGGAGATGTTGACATCGACGAGGACGAGCGCCTCGAGCGCGGCGCAGCGGCCGAGGAAGCGGAGGAGCGCGCGGAGCGGGACGGAGGTGCCCTCGGTGAGGAAGAGGTGTGTGAGGGAGTCGTAGGGCGCGTGCGGGACCCAGCACATGTTGCGGAGGAGGAGCCGGCGCAGGTTGGGCGGCGGCGTGCCGTGCGCGAAGAGCGGGCGGGGCGCGCCGAGGTCGACGAGCGGGCGGCGGTCGTCGAACGGCGCGCAGTGCGTGGTGAGCGCGAGCGTGGAGAGGTTGGGCGCGGCGAACGCGAACGCGGGCGTTGACGCGGACGGGATCGTGGACCGGTCTTCGGCGGGCAGCGTCAAGGCGAGCGAGCGAAGGCGGGCGGCGTGCGGGGCGAATGCGGTGTCAAGGGGGACGGCGACGGCGCGGGAGGGGGCGTAGGTGACGTGCGCGTGCAGCGGCGCGGCTTTTGAGCGGGCGAGGAAGGCGGAGGACGCTTCGGGATTCCATTGTTCGTCGACGAGCGTCCAGAGGGGGCCCATGCCGAGCGCGACGGCGCGCCAGCGGCGGCAGACGTGCGTGAGCGCGAGCCTCGTCTTGATCTCGTCGTGCATGCGCGCGCTCGGCCCGAGGCCTCGCGCGTCGAACTGGAGGAGGGAGGCGAGCGCGGGGCGGGTGGTGTGCTGGAAGACGAGCTGGAGGAGCTCGGGGGGGAGGGCGTTGACGGGCGCGTAGACGTTCATCTTGTTGCGGACGAAGGCGAGGAGGAGGGTGACGGTCGTGTTGAGGTCTTTGAGCTGTGGAAACGAAACGAAACGCGCACCGTGAGTGCTCATTCTTCGGTCTCTTTGAGGCGTACGTGGGCTGAAGAACGTACGGTGTCGAACCTGTTGCGTCCGGATGGGTCATGTGAGTGAGTGACTGGGCATGAAATCGAATACGGCCGTTTGGAAATCACTAGGACCGCTTTCAACAGACCGGTTCATGTCGGTAAACAGCCGAGCACGATCCGAGCCACGATTTGACAGTGAGGCAAAAGGAGATGGACAGCGAAGGATAGCAGGAGAAAACATTGCGCGCGGGGGGCCTCACTGTCAAATAGGGGCTCGCGCTGGGCTCTGCCGCTGAGCGACCTGAAAGCGGTTTTTGGGGGAGGTTCAAAGTGCGAGGGGGGATCCGTGGATGACATGACGGCACGGTGGCACTCAACGTACTCGACAGCAAGACGCGTACGTCTATCAGGCCTAGGTCTACTCCAACTTGCACTTCAGCTCGACAATCTGTCACGCCCATTGCTTGTCGGATATGAATATACGAGAGCTCCGTGATACATCATGTTCGCAACAGCCACAAATTTACACTCACCCGAGCTGGTACTCCCCGCGGCGGAGGCCGGCGAGGAAGCGTTCGGCGACGACGTTTGGGTTGTTGTTTGCTTGCATGAATATCATCTTGGCTTGTCGAGTGTGGGGTGTCGAGAGTCGAGTGTCGAGGGTAGGTCGGTGTCGACAAAGGACTGGCAAGTGGCGAGGAGGAGAGCTCGCCGTGGCGGTGCGGCTGCAAGATGTTTTTTACGTTCGAATTTCAGGCTTGGAACTTTGATCTGAGATCCTTCCAGACTGCCGGACTCGGATTCGTCGTCCTCGGACCGGATATCACGGCGCGCGTCGTCCGCCAGACAGCGATCTTCGCAGACGATCAGTACGATTCCTGGAGGGAGTTGCGCGGCCTGGAGGGAGCGGGACCTGTGGGCGAGAGCGAAGGTTTGGCTGAGGCCGAGAGCGGAGAGGAAGGAGGCAGGGGGGACACGATCGAGAGCAGGTAAGTACTTGTATTCGTGCCAAGAGGTATGTGTTATGTGTGCACCGAAGGAGCCGAGGGGGGACGCAATATTACGACGTCAATAGCTAGCATTGGCGGCGTTTAGATGTCATGGTAGCTAGGAGACGCCTACGGCGCAGCGTGTAAGAATTGAGCAAGACTGCCTGCGGCTCTGAGGCTGCCCGTTGTTTCAGTCGTAGATGACGTACGTACGTTGGGATCAGGGACCGATCGCAGACGAGGTGGCGCGAAGACGCGTCGGCGAGTCAGCTGTGTGGATGGTACGCGTGCAGGATAGATTGAAACGACTCGCCTTCACAGGTTGCCACGGGGTATGCATGCGATTGCCCACTAAGAGTGAGCAAGGGTGCGTTTCAGGCGGTGCCTAATGCGAAGAGCGCGCGCAGTGGTGGAAGGAAAATACTGTCGAATCGCTGCGTGGACTCTGGACGGAAACGGGGGTCTTCTCCGAATGCATGCCGTTGTCCACTTGGCAGATCTTGTGCGCGCTGGTCGGAATCGGTTATAGAGTGCAAGAGACGAACACCGGGGTTGAGTTGAGTTGGACGGTTTCCATTCTGGGGCAGCATGTCACGGCCACGTGAAGGAGTCACTCCGCGATGGTGTCACCCACGAGGCAGCAGCTTTGGTCGGGCCACGGCTGCGAAGGAGGCTACGAGCGAGCTCTCAGCCCCAGCCAAGCCTCAGCTATTTAGTCTCCGAGCTCACACACGTCTGCGTCTCTGGCTTCGCCCACCAACCGCGCACGGTTCCGATCGGGATGCCGATCGTCCAGTTTGCTCCGTTCCAGTCGCTCGTCCAGCCTGCTTTCTGGCATGCGCTCACCGACCTCAAGATCGACGTCCTCCGTCTCTCAGACGACGCATTGCCCCTCACCGCGACGTATGCTTCAGGCCGCACCATCAAGGATCGCGAGACCGGTAACGAAATCGCCCTCGGTTGCAACCTGACCGTCGGTGGCGACGCTTTCGATAAGGCTTCACAGTGCGTTTTCGCTCGGAGCAGACACTGTGCGTCCGCGATCTTCGCGATTGTCTCTCCCAGTCCCTCAGACACACGCCCCCACCTCTACCAGCTCGCCGCAATTCAATTGCAACTGCACCCGTCCCCGGGCGCGTTCTTCCTTGTGCGCATCTCCGCGGGCAAGACATCGAGCGCTCCTGTCGAGGAGTACACCTCGTTCTTCGCCAACATCCCCCTTTCTGAGCGCGCGATCGGCTTCGTTGACCCCTCCGGCGCGCACAACAACCCTGGCCGGCCGCTCTGCAACCTGCGCTCTATCCCGAGGACGCCGCCAAAGGGTTTCGCATCCTCTGCAGGCGCGATAACGACTCTGCGGTGGGCGGATGGAAGAGTCGGTTTGCGCTCGGGTGCTACGTCACGCGCACGCTGATGGTAACGTGCCCTCCACGACGCGTCTCGTATTGTTTGTGAACTAATTGCAGAGTTGTACAGGGATGGGGTGTGCGGATGATCACGTTCGTCGACTCAGCGCGGGTCTCGTTCTCAAACCCGGTTCGTCAACCTCTGTTCGACTTCGAGGACTGCCTGAACGGCGGCAAGCCGAAGGCTGCCTGTGCGGCCGAGAAGCTCAAGAAGATCTTCCCCGGTGTCGTGCGTTTTCTTTTCCATCGTATCTCATTCGACTGCGCTGACAACCGCTCAGGACGCCACTGGCCACAACTTGTCCATCCCGATGCCCGGCCACCCCGTCCCAGCGGCGTCGGTCGAGCAGACGAAGAAAGATGTGGCGACGCTCGAGAAGCTCTTTGACGAGCACGACGTCGTCTTTCTCCTCATGGATTCCCGCGAATCGCGTTGGCTCCCGACGGTCCTTGGCGCAGTCAAGGGGAAGATCGTGCTGAATGCGGCCCTCGGGTTCGACACGTTCCTCGTCATGCGGCATGGTGCGCGGACGCCGAACGCGAAGGGCGAGAGGCTGGGGTGCTATTACTGCAACGACATCGTGGCGCCTTCGGATGTGCGTCTGCGATCGGCTGTCTCGATGGGTGCTACGTGCTAATAACCTGCGCCAAGTCCCTAACGGACAGGACACTCGACCAGATGTGCACGGTTACCCGGCCCGGTCTTGCGCCGATCGCGGCGTCGACGGCCGTTGAGCTGCTAGTGTCGCTGATCCAGCATCCCGAGGGGTACGTGTAGTGTCGTTCGAGCTGGCACATATGCTAACGCATGCACATGTACAGTATCAAAGCTCCTGCTCCCCCACCGCAAACACAAACCGCGACCGACAGTGCCGGCAACGGCCACGAGTCCATCCTCGGGCTGGTCCCGCACCAGCTGCGCGGCTTCCTCGCGCAGTTCAGGAACGTGCCCATCGTCGGCGCGGCGTACGACCGCTGCACGGGCTGCAGCGCGGCGGTGCTCGAGGCGTACGAGAGGGGCGGGTTCGAGATGCTGCTCAAGGCGTTCAACGACACCGAGTTCCTGCCGGAGCTGATGGGGTTGAAGAAGATGTAGCTGACGCACCTCGCGAAATGCCCGGGCAGGATCGGCGACGGCTACTGGAGCAGGATGATCGACCAGAAGTCGCTCCTGGACAACGACGATCTCGGCGTCGGTGCCCTCCACGCAGCTCGCCACCCGCCCATTCGGACGTCGACGACGGCAGTTGGCACGACGCCACCCGGGACCACCAGGCCACCGGGAGATGAGCCTGTGGAGGCAAAAGACGCAGTCAGTAACGGGGAGAACGCATGTGAAGTCAGTACATACACGGTGAGCGAAGACGAGGTGAGGACCCAGAGGACGCTGATGGCGGGAGGGCAATACACGAGACTCGTGCCGTCCTCCGCCTTACTTTACAGCCTTTATACTCTCTATGAGAGTCCGTGCGCGGACCGCGGACTCGCCCTCGCCGTCGTGCCATTTCCGAGGCCCGGCCGTCATCACGCTCGCGTCCCCGGCGTCCCGTCCCGCCTCCCGCAAGCGAGCGCCCTCCATCTCCCAGCCCTCCCGCCTATCCCAAACACACGCCTATGCACGGCACAAATAATTACAGATCGGAACGCACGGACGTGGCCGCCGGTAGCCCAGCCCTGTCTCTCGCCCGCCCTCGCCGAACCTCGTCGTGGTTCTCGAAGTTGACGAAACCGAAGCTGCCTCGCCGTCAAACGGCGATCACAGAACGGCCTACGTCCTCTACGAACGCCATCCAACCGTCGGCGTGGCAGGGATGAGTTCTGGCCTCGGTCGCGGCGGATGCTCGGCCGCCGCCCCCAGAAAATGTGTCATATCTCCTGAACGCCGACCATTCACGCCGGCCGAATTAGTTTTCGCGGATTCCGGAACACGTCCGCACCATCTGCACTCGTCGTTGCGGCCGTCGAAGCCGTTTCGAGTTTGCTGCCCAAGGAGGCGGACCCCTGCACGACGATATTCGACTTTTTCGATTCTGCCTCGGACGGGCCGGGCGTCGATTGTAATCGCTTTGGGAGATGTTCGCGGAGCTAGGATGCACCTTTCGGCGTGGATACGGCCGTTTTGGAGCGGAGGAGGTCGAATATTGAAGGTCGGGACCCCCAATTTTTGTTGTAACTTACATTGTACCTCTCTATTCTCCCAGAAATCAAGTCTATTATCTAGTCGAACATGTTTGTCAACCGTCGATGCAGTTTGCGCGGCGATTCGAAGAGGTTGAAAAAATGGCGTTTTCTGTGCGGTTTCATGGCGGCCGAAAATGCGCGCCGTCTCCCGCCGCCAGTTTGTGCCCGAGTGCCGAGCAGACTGTTTCTACAGGCTCGGGGGATTGTGTACAACACTTGTGAAGCGTTTTTACTGTCCCGGGACGACTTTTTGAAAATTGTGTCTTGGCGGTTTTCGTCGGTAGGCGAGCCCAGGTGGCGCATCTGCTCTCCCGCCCCTCCTCCGCCCGAGGCGGTCATCCTGGCTGTTTAACCTGACTTTGAAAACCCTACAGGGATTGTGCAGCAAATAGTAGCAGCCACAGTCTGGGGTGGACACGACGGATGTTGCAACTCTGAATGATGCATAAGGGAGTGCTGGCGTGGATCTCAGACTCTCCTGGTGCGTCTCCTCATCTTACCCATTCAAACCCTCATCTAACCCGACCCTCCAAGCAGAAGAAGAGACCGTCCAATGATGCGCGAACATTACCGCGGTGACAGAACGGCGGCGCGGGAGCGTCCGCCCCGTCAACTACGGCCAACAATGCAGATCAAAGCACAAATAAAATACAATGACACCGAATCAGCTAGCATGAAATACGTGAGCACGCCATGGTCATCTTTCCCCGGTTCTACCTCGTGTTTGAGTATACCTGATGAACTTGGCGGTGAAAAGAATGTCCCAGGAAACGCTAATCTCGGCCCTCGTGATAATGACGACATGCACCGGCATCGACAAAGACTCGCTGTCCGACAGAATGCCCGTCATCTCTCATGCCTCTGGAACAGAATAAGGACGTCGACAACTTACATGAAACCATGTCGCGCTATGCGGCCTTCGCGCATGTACACTCGGCCCTCCCTCCCAGCTGAATCGGTCCACGGCATGTCCTGCTGCAGGAAAGCGGGCCAGCTGCATGCACCACGGACTCCGCGACATCGTGCTCGAGGAATAGACACTCCGTCCCGTGCTGGCCGTAGTCTCCCAACCACAAGACCCACGAGGTCCTCCGGCTGCCAATCGCGCGATGCCGGATCCTGGCCTTCCTGCATGACCTTCCGGAGAGGATAGTAGCGCGGGACGACAACTGAGTATGGGCTGCGATGCTTTCCAGGTACCGCAGCATCATTCGCGATCGCTCCCGGGCCCGTCCACCCGATTTGAAAATGCCTACCGCGTGATAGCCTCTCCGTCGGACCAGACGCAATTTCTCGACTCCTGGAGTTCAGTCTTGTATGGCTGTCCGGTGGCCTGAGGCGAGTTTGGATGAGCCTGTTCAATTGCATGTCGGTGCAATGCAGTATGAGTGGGCATGAATGGTTTTTTTGTCGGGCAGGCACACCACTGATATCTACTGTATCTCTCCCGGCAGGGCTCCACGCACAATGGGAAACTGAGCGTCGTACGCTCCTCGGCACTGGCCGCGATGATCGTGAGGGCTTCGGCTGCCAGTGGATGCAGTGGGAAATGCGCGATTTGATCGTGGTTTCAAGACCGCCAGCGAGACGGTACCATGCACCTTCACAGCGACCTTCTCCCGCGCACCTCCGCCGACGGTTCAACTTTGTCAGCAGCCAGCTCCTGTGCAACGACTCCCTCACAGACATGTTTGGCCGTTCTGTGCTGTACTTTGATCTCTTCAAGTGGCTGGAGGGGAACATGCTCGACGCGCTAACAATTGCAGGGCGACAGGACGGCCGAGATCGCACTCGGGAGATCAGGGTGAAGTTACCGATGCGACGGACTCGGACGCTGCGCCCGGAACACAGAGCAATAAGCGAAATTGGATATGGACGGAACAGCGGGGTGAGTGACATTTACTGTTGTGTATGGTTGATAGTGTGGGCGGGCCCGACGCTCTGGATCATATGTTGAATGGGAGATTGTCGGACTCGGCGTTGCTGGGCCGCTGTCCGCGGTTGTCTGGAGTTTGAGACCCAGGCAATACGTGGAACGTCTTAGAAGTGGTGCATGATACGTACATGTTATGATCCGAGCATGGTGTGACACTTTGTGCCTGGTTAGGCAGATTGTTGACAGCGCACGACAACAATCCCTCTCTCCTCCCTCCCCTCTCCTCACTGCCCATCCTTCCCCTGGCTCTTCCCCTTGGCTCTCCCCCTCTCTTCCATGCGTTTTCATCATCGCTGCACTGCCAGCTACACCTCCTGGTCATGCACTTTCAAGATGCAACTCTACACCCGTGAGTATCCAGTCCATGTTTCGTTTCCCACTCCCTCTTCGATCTTTGCATTCTCGTTCAAGCTCTGTGCATCCTCGTTTCAATTGAATCCCCATGCATCATTTTATTTTTGCGGAAGACACGAGTATATACTGCGTCCTCGCTGCGGATACTGCAGTCATCGCAGGATTAGTCCTCTTGCAGCGCGGTCATCTTCAGCGTTGTCGGCCCCGATGTTGTAGCCGTTCATGGCGCCGGGGCCATAGAGCTGCTTGCAGCCGCTGTCAAAGTCTTTGGGGATAGGCCAGATCGCGTGCGGAAGCTCCTTGATGGCCTGTTCCGTGACCACGATTGTCTTTGCAGCTGGCGTTTGATGTCGGGGAAGATGCGGTTGCGCTGGAGGACATTGCTCCCAGCCGGGACGATTTTAAATGTCCCGGCCGGGAGACTTGACGGGTCTTGCGGGAGTCGTCCGGGAGAAGTGTGTCGCTTTGCGATGCACAACCAGCTTCTCGTGTTCATCCCCGAAACTCCACATGCCAGCGGTTGGGACCTATTAACATGCGCACGGGAGCCAGGAGCCTTCTGTTTGGCACGATTCTCATCTTCAGGGCACGTTGGAGGGCAGAGAACCTGTGAACTTGAAAATTAGCATGGTGGATATTAATGTGGCCAGGTCATCTCCTCGTCATCGTCCTCCCACACCCCAGGCACTCCTCACACGACATGTCATGCTCGCACAGCTCCTGAGACAAAGAACTCACCATGGCTAACTCTGACATTCTGCTACCGCAGTACCCCTGGACGAACACAGTCTCTACGAACACATCCGGGAAGACAAGATCTTCCCTGGCATCGTTGGTATACTCGACTGTCGGCGGATCAGGCCACTGTCTAGACTGACAGCTTTTGCGTCAAGCCTCTCTTCCTCTTCCATTCGGAGAACCATCCCACATCACACCTGTCGGCGTCGAGCAGTTCAAGGCCTACGGCATCAAGAAGGTCTTCGATCTCAGGGCCAACAATACCCCTCCGCCAACCATCCAGGGCATCGAGTTTGTAAAGGTGTCTGTCTGGCAAGACGCCTTGGATCCGGTCGGCGTCGCAAAGCAGTGCGTCTGTTCCATCTAGCTATCATCCTGATCGGGCTTTTGAAACCACGCATGGCCATGAAGGCTGAAGGACTTCTCTGACGATGAAGCAGATGTGAGTGGAATCTCATTAACTTCTGGTGGTGCGAGACTTATTGTTCATGGCGTCCACAGGTGTTCCATAAACTGTACACACGCATCCTGAAGACTGGTGGCCCAGCCCTCAAGCAAGTGCTCGTCCACCTTCGTGACCACCCCGATCAGCCATGCCTTATTCATTGCACCGGTACGCACCTCGCGCTCGCCCACATCCAGCCTGTCCCTTAATTCTGCGTCACTATGCCGCTGGGAAGGACAGATCCGGCATCTTCGCGGCGGTCATCTTGAAGGTCCGTCTTCCCCGCAGTTTCATCTGACCTCTTCTGAACCGGCCACACATGCAGCTCCTGGGCGCACGCGACGAGGACATTGTCAACGGTTACACGTTCACCACGATCGGGCTCCAGCCCGCTTGCCTCTGCTGGCGCCGCGCTTCCAGAAGGAGGAAGCGTTCCGCAACAACTGGAAAGGCTTGATGAGTCTGGGAACGGCCAAGTATGTCAGAACTTTCCTTTCATCCTCTCCGTGTCCTGGCCACCGCATGATGTATGGGGTAGGAGCTGATTTTGGCATGCCCGACAGGCCAAAGACGATGCGAGCACGTGTCGTCCATGATGCGACAGTGCGTTTGGGAGTCCCAGTGAGTCGTAGCCATGTCCAAGTCCGAGTCCGAGTCACAGCGCGCGCGTCCAAGCCGCAGACCGGACGCACCAGTTCCGAGTCCCAGAAGCAGGCCAGCCAGTGAGTCCAAAGCCAAGTCCAGCACAAGTTCTGACCTCTCCGAAGCCCACAGAGTCGCAATTTGACAGAACATAGCAGCCGTGGCGGCGAGAGACGGAGTCACGGAGGTGGTGGTGGCGGTGGAAGGAGAGCTGTGTCGCGTCTCGCTTGGATGCATAGATAGGCGCCCGTGAACTTGACCGTGGTTTTGGGTCCACGGCGTGCTCGTTTGTTTTGTTTTGGTGGTATATCGCGCTCTGTACTTGTGTATTTGTCTTGTGTATGTCTTTATAATATCCTGTGCTCCATTTGAACGCCCCCAAGGTCTCCCTGAATTCCCACAATTCCCCCAAGTCCCGCTGCTCAAAACTACCTCCCTCTGAGAGTATTGTGTCGCCAATACAGTCCCCTCTGCGAGTCCATCTCCAATACAGCCCCCTTTGAGAGTACTAAGGCAAACGATCGATCCGGGAGATTTCAGCGCAGATGGGCAGCCGCCAAACAAATATATTGATCCGCTGCTTATGTACATGTGCGCCCGCGCCTGCTCTGCTGGCCACCCTCTCCTCCGCGCTCCGACGATGGCTGCAAGTTAGCGAACTCCCAAGTCAAAGACGGTGCATCTGTCCGATAGGGCACCGCAACATTGTGTTAACCTCCGCCTCCCGGTATCGCACAACGCTTGCTTACCGGCCGCCGCCTCCCCACAATTTATCAGTGGCAATGCGCCAGGGATGGGCTACCACTCGTACGGGTACTCGACCCAGTCGACGTCCGTGCCCGGCATCGTCATCGACGGCGGCGTGCAAGCACACCTCCCGCACACCTCGACGTCCCCCACACGTTCCCGCAGCGCCGCCTCGCCCGGCAGCCTCTCCTCCTCCCCACCCCTGCCGCCGCAATGCACAACGACCTTCGTCACGCTGTCCGGCGCGATCCTTCCCGGCAGCTCCCCGTCCCCCGACGCCCACACCTCCAGCTCCCCCATTCCCATCGACAGCCCCGGACACCTCCCCAGGCACGCCCTCACCGCATCCACAAACGCAGGCGGCACGTCCTCCTCGTCCCCACCGCCGCCGTGGCGCTCGACCTGCAGGCGGAACGTCCGCAGCGCAGGCATCTCCGCGTCCCCAAGGACGTGCATCGGCTCCCGCTGGTGCGCGCCCACCCGGTAGCGCACCTCCACGAGCCGCTCGAACGGCACGAGCGAGCGCATGAGCGCGCCCATCGCCTTGCTCTCCCCCGCGCTCCCTCGGTACGTCGGCAGGTCCAGCAGCAGCCCCGGTCCCGGTCCCGGTCCCTCGGCGGTTCCCCCGCACGGCGGCCCGGACGCCCGGATCACGACCCCCCCACCGCCGCCGCGGCCGCGCGGGCTCAAGTCGACGGAGAGCGTGTCGAGCGCGCGCGCGAACGCGAGGTCCGGGAACGGCTGCAGGTGCGAGAGCGCGTGGAACGCCTTGCCGCCGCTCACCCGCAGCGTCGCGCCCGCGGGGAGCTCGACGTGCTGCAGCACGCTCCGCATGTTCAGCAGCGCGCCCCCGATGCCCAGCGTGCACCGTCGCAGGCGCGGCAGCCGCACGACCCGGACCCGGCCCTCTTCGTCGTCGTTTTCGTTTTCGTCGTCGTTGTCGTCGTCGTTGTCGTTGTCGTACGTCGCGGAGCCGGAGATGTTGACGTCGACGAGGACGAGCGCCTCGAGCGCGGCGCAGCGGCCGAGGAAGCGGAGGAGCGCGCGGAGCGGGACGGAGGTGCCCTCGGTGAGGAAGAGGTGCGTGAGGGCGTCGTAGGGCGCGTGCGGGATCCAGCACATGTTGCGGAGGAGGAGCCGGCGCAGGTTGGGCGGCGGCGTGCCGTGCGCGAAGAGCGGGCGGGGCGCGCCGAGGTCGACGAGCGGGCGGCGGTCGTCGAACGGCGCGCAGTGCGTGGTGAGCGCGAGCGTGGAGAGGTTGGGCGCCGCGAACGCGAACGCGGGCGTCGACGCGGACGGGATCGTGGAGCGCTCTTCGGCGGGCAGTGTCAGGGCGAGCGAGCGAAGGCGGGCGGCGTGTGGGGCGAGCGCGGTGTCAAGGGGGACGGCGATGGCGCGGGAGGGGGCGTAGGTGACGTGCGCGTGCAGCGGCGCGGCTTTTGAGCGGGCGAGGAAGGCGGAGGACGCTTCGGGGTTCCATTCCTCGTCGACGAGCGTCCAGAGCGGGCCCATGCCGAGCGCGACGGCGCGCCAGCGGCGGCAGACGTGCGTGAGCGCGAGCCTGGTCTTGATCTCGTCGTGCATGCGCGCGCTCGGGCCGGGGCCTCGCGCGTCGAACTGGAGGAGGGAGGCGAGCGCGGGGCGGGTGGTGTGCTGGAAGACGAGCTGGAGGAGCTCGGCGGGGAGGGCGTTGATGGACGCGTGGACGTTCATCTTGTTGCGGACGAAGGCGAGGAGGAGGGTGACGGTCGTGTTGAGGTCTTTGAGCTGTGGAAGCAAAACGAAACCCGTACCGTGAGTGCTCATTCTTCGGTCTCTTTGAGGCGTACGTGGGCTGAAGAACGTACGGTGTCGAACCTGTTGCGTCCGGATGGGTCATGTGAGTGAGTGACTGGGCATGAAATCGAATACGGCCGTTTGGAAATCACTAGGACCGCTTTCAAAAGACCGGTTCATGTCGGTAAACAGCCGAGCACGATCCGAGCCACGATTTGACAGTGAGCCACTAAGGAGATGGACAGCGAAGGGCAGCAGGAGAAAACATTGCGCCCGGGAGGGCTCACTGTCAAATAGGGGCTCGCGCTGGGCTCTGCCGCCGAGCGACTTGAAAGCGGTTTTTCGGGGAGGTTCGAAGTGCGTTCGCAACGGCCACAAATTTACACTCACCCAAGCTGGTACTCCCCGCGGCGGAGGCCGGCGAGGAAGCGTTCGGCGACGACGTTCGGGTTGTTGTTTGCTTGCATGAATATCATCCTGGCTGGTCGAGTGTGGGGTGTCGAGAGTCGAGCGTCGAGGGTAGGTCGGTGTCGACAAAGGACTGGCAAGTGGCGAGGAGGAGAGCTCGCCGTGGCAGTGCGGCTGCAAGACGTTTTTTACGTTCGAATTTCAGGCTTGGAACTTTGATCTGAGATCCTTCCAGACTGCCGGACTCAGATTCGTCGTCCTCGGACCGGATATCACGGAGCGCGTCGTCCGCCAGACAGCGATCTTCGCAGACGATCAGTACGATTCCTGGAGGGAGTTGCGCGGCCTGGAGGGAGCGGGACCTGTGGGCGAGAGCGAAGGTTTGGCTGAGGCCGAGAGCGGAGAAAGGAAGGAGGCAGGGGGGCCACGATCGAGCACAGGTAAGTACTTGTATTCGTGCCAAGAGGTATGTGTTATGTGTGCACCGAAGGAGCCGAGGGGGTACGCAATATTACGACGTCAATAGCTAGCATTGGCGGCGTTTGGATGTCATGGTAGCTAGGAGACGCCTACGGCGCAGCGTGTAAAAATTGAGCAAGACTGTCTGCGGCTCTGAGGCTGCCCGTTGTTTCAGTTATAGATGACGTACGTACGTTGGGATCAGGAACCGATCGCAGACCAGCTGGTGGCGCGAAGACACGTCGGCGAGTCAGCTGTGTGGATGGTACGCGTGCAGTATAGATTGAAACGACTCGCCTTCACAGGTTGCCACGGGGTATGCATGCCATTGCCCACTGAGAGTGAGCAAGGGTGCGTTTCAGGCGGTGCCCAATGCGAAGAGCGCGCGCAGTGGTGGAAGGAAAATACTGTTGAATCGCGGCGTGGACTCTGGACGGAAACGGGGATTTTCTCCAAATGCGTCCCGTTGTCTACTTGGCAGATCTTCTGCGCGCTGGTCGGAATTGGTCATAGAGTGCAAGAGACGAACACCGGGGTTGAGTTTAGCTGGAGGGTTTCCATTCTGGGGCTGCACGTCACGGCCACGTGGAGGAGTCACTCCGCGATGGTGTCACCCACGAGGCAGCAGCTTTGGTCGGGCCAGGGCCGCGAAGGAGGCTACGAGCGAGCTCTCAGCCCCAGCCAAGCCTCAGCTATTTAGTCTCCGGGCTCACACACGCCTGCGTCTCTGGCTTTGCCTACCAATCGCGCACGGTTCCGATCGGGATGCCGATCGTCCAGTTTGCTCCGTTCCAGTCGCTCGTCCAGCCTGCTTTCTGGCATGCGCTCACCGACCTCAAGATCGACGTCCTCCGTCTCTCAGACGACGCGCTGCCCCTCACCGCGACGTACACACCAGGCCGCACCGTCAAGGATCGCGAGACCGGCAACGAAATCGCCCTCGGTTGCAACCTGACCGTCGGTGGTGACGCTTTCGATAAGACTGCACAGTGCGTCTTCCCCATGCGCGAGCGAGACGATCTCATTGGTCACCGGCTACGCTCCGCAGGATACCACAGAATGCGATCGCAGCGACAGGCCTGTTCAAGAACTACAATACCATAGAAGACTTCAAGAACGCCGACAAGACCGCGCTCTTCAACTCCGTAGCCGACGACATCTGGAAGACCATCACCGTCGACAAGTCCACCGCGCTCCTCAACCGCTTCCTCGTCATCACCTTCGCAGACCTCAAGAAGTACAAGTACTTCTACTGGTTCGCCTTCCCCGCATTTGCCGCCAAACCCGCATGGGAGATCGACCGAGAATGGGATGCTGCCGAGGGTGCGCTCGGAGCAGACACGGTGCGTCCTCGATCTTCGCGATCGTCTCTCCCCGTTCCTCAGACATACGCCCCCACCTCTACCAGCTCGCTGCAATTCAATCGCAACTGCACGCGTCCCCGCGCGCGTTCTTCCTCGTGCGCACCTCCGCAGGCAAGACATCGACCGCCCCCGTCGAGGAGTACGCCTCGTTCTTCGCAAACGTTCCCCTTTCCGAGCGTGCGATCGGCTTCGTCGACCCCTCCGGCGCGCCCACCAACCCTGGCTGGCCGCTCCGC
Organism: Sanguinoderma infundibulare; assembly: GCA_032821775.1. NCBI lineage: Eukaryota > Fungi > Basidiomycota > Agaricomycetes > Polyporales > Polyporaceae > Sanguinoderma > Sanguinoderma infundibulare. The sequence goes on along the minus strand of JAVLRN010000005.1, from coordinate 118,452 downwards.
AACCTCCTCGCGTACCTCCGCGCGCTCTATCCCGAGGACGCCGCCCAAGGGTTCCGCATCCTCTGTTGGCGCGACAACGAGCCTGCGACGGCCGGATGGAAGAGTCGGTTTGGGGTGGTCAAGCAGGGCGCGGGCGAGGCTGTCGAGAAGCCGAGCGCTGTGGGGTGGGAGAAGAACATACAGGGCAAGCTCGGGGCTCGTGTTGCAGACCTTGCGCCGATGATGGACCCGACAAGGTGCGTGTCACCGCCGTCTGCAAAACACGAGATCCCCTCGAATACACGCGTTCATGTCGGCTAAGATGCGAGCTCGTTAAAAGTAGGTATATAACGCTCACCGGACCCTAAGGATCGGGCGCGCGACTACGTTACGCCGCCCAACGCGGATTCCTAACCAGCGCGCGCGTCTCGTACGGTCCGCTATTTAGCCGACCTAAACGTGCTGTTTTCGAGAGGGCCTAGTGTTTTCCAAGCAGCTGCATCACGGACGGCGTACGATTGTACTGACGTACCGCGGTAGGCTTGCGGACCAGGCGGTTGATCTTAACTTGAAGCTTATGCGATGGCGCATCCTCCCGGCGCTCGACCTCGAGAAGGTCGCGAACACGCGGTGCTTGCTGCTCGGTGCGGGGACGCTCGGGTGTTATGTCGCCCGCACGCTCATGGTAATACACTGCGTCTCGGCAAAGTCTGTGAACTGATTGCAGACATGTATAGGGATGGGGAGTGCGGACGATCACGTTCGTCGACTCGGCACGCGTTTCGTTCTCGAACCCTGTTCGTCAACCGCTATTTGACTTTGAGGACTGCCTGAACGGCGGGAAGCCCAAGGCGGCCTGCGCAGCGGAGAAGCTCAAGAAGATCTTCCCGGGTGTCGTGCGTCTTTGCCCGTCCCATCTCGCTCTGCCTATCTGATGACCGCTCAGAATGCCACCGGACACAACCTGTCCATCCCGATGCCCGGCCACCCCGTCCCAGCGGCGTCAGTCGAGCAGACAAAGAAAGATGTGGCGACGCTCGAGAAGCTCTTTGACGAGCACGACGTCGTCTTTCTCCTCATGGATTCCCGCGAATCGCGTTGGCTCCCGACGGTCCTCGGCGCAGCCAAGGGGAAGATCGTGCTCAATGCCGCCCTCGGGTTCGACACGTTCCTCGTCATGCGGCATGGTGCGCGGACGCCGAACGCGAAGGGCGAGAGGCTGGGATGCTATTACTGCAACGACATCGTGGCGCCTTCGGATGTGCGTCTGCGATCGGCTGTCTCGATGGCTGCTACGTGCTGATAACCTGCGCACAGTCCCTAACGGACAGGACGCTCGACCAGATGTGCACGGTTACCCGGCCCGGTCTCGCGCCGATCGCGGCGTCAACGGCCGTTGAGCTGCTAGTGTCGCTGATCCAGCATCCCGAGGGGTTCGTGTAGTGTCATTCGAGCTGGCACATATGCTAATGCATGCATATGTACAGTATCAAAGCTCCTGCTCCCCCACCGCAAACACAAACCGCGACCGACAGTGCCGGCAACGGCCACGAGTCCATCCTCGGGCTGGTCCCGCACCAGCTGCGCGGCTTCCTCGCGCAGTTCCGGAACGTGCCCATCGTCGGCGCGGCATACGACCGCTGCACGGGCTGCAGCGCAGCGGTGCTCGAGGCGTACGAGAGGGGCGGGTTCGAGATGCTGCTCAAGGCGTTCAACGACACCGAGTTCCTGCCGGAGCTGACGGGCTTGAAGAAGATGTACGAGGAGACGCAGGCGGCGCTGGAGGAGGACGGGATGGTCGACGCGGACGAGGATGATTTTTAGAAGTGAGCTTTGGGGTGTTGTGATCATGATCATGATGACCGACGTGCCGACGCTGAGCTGGGAGCAGTGTACATGCCAACCCTGTATTGATTTTTGGAGATGTGTTCCGTGCTTATTTGGTGTAGCATTGATTGCCGTGTATACCAGGCAGATGTAGCCGTTGTTGATTCCCATTGACGAATGCTAGAAAATGAAGCTTCGAATCACTCGACGAGTTCGATCTTGAGCGGACTTGAACTCGTGTACGATTGGGAGCGCCACTGGCTAAGTTCTGTCTGCGAGTGTGTTCATATCGCAAAGTAGCAACAGATGTATGACTACATGATGAAGCCTGAAGCACAGCGAAGACATTGACGAGGGGGTGCTGCGGCCAGTGCCAGATGGTGGTGGTCGATGAGAGACTTGGAGTAGCTATGCGCCAACTCCCGGTGCAGACTTAAAGGCTGTCACGTCCGCCACACCAAGTCATACCAAGCACAAGCTTGTAGGTGACGTAGCACGAGAAACGGATAAATGTGAAGTTCCGAAGCCACCACGGTCGGCGCTTAATACGGGAACGGATTTCTAGTCTTACCACCACGTACGTTCGCTACCTCGTGGACTACGAACGAGCCACAATCACCAGAAAGCTGAGCAGCTCTTCTATTCGGTAACATACCTACGGCCAGGTGTATTCTGGAGGAATACTGAGAGCGACGCAATCCTGCACAACAAGGCAATAAAAGTGTGTCGTCAAAGATCCGAGTCACGCGTGTCAATCGTGTTTACACGTTCGTAGATGGAGCACACACCTCTCAACTTCGACGTCTTGCACGCCGTGATGCTCTTATGCGACAGGAAGACCATATCTCAGGTGATGAAGACGTGTCGCGTCCTCAATCACGAAGGCGCGAAATACATCTTCAAGGATCTGGTTCGCGTCAATACTACAATGGGGGCCCTCTCCTTGTTCGACTACATCCTCGGCCATCGAGACCACGCCAAAATGATCCACCGACTCCGCTGGCTCACTGCCCTCCAGCTCAGTACATTTAGCACCATCGGCCGCGCGGAGGATATAGCCGGACTGGTGATGCCCATTTTTACGGCCATGGTCCTTTACGCCGTCAACTTCACCAAACTGATCGTGTACGACGCGGAAGACTTCCTCAGCGCCGAGCCAGGGTTCCCGGAGACCATCGCTGCGCTGACCACTCTTACCGAACTCGAGCTCAATTCCGCTGGCGAAAACTGCGCCCGCATGCTCCGTCAGCTGCGATCTGAGCTTGTCCTTGCCAAGGTCGTCTTCCGTTCCGACGCCTTCCGTTCCGACAATCCTGGGCCCCCGTCTACGCCAGAGGACCGAGATGCGGTTGTTCTTCTTCGCCATTCGGAGGCGACACTGCAGTCGCTGACGATTAAACCTTCGCAATTGGCGGGTTCCGCGGACTTGGAGCCCGTGTATCCGGCGATGCGCGAGCTGGCCTTGGAATTCATGGGCATCCCCTCGACGCAGCATCTCGTCCGTGCCTTCCCTAGTCTCCAGGTCCTCAGAGCCTCATTCTGCGGTTATATCGAAGCCCACGACGATGAGCTGATCGAGCAACTGCGTGAAGCGAACATCCGGGACCAGAGGCTGCGCGGGTCCTGGCGCTCGCTCGACGTGTGCAGAGGCTCGGTCCCCGTCCTGTACGCCCTTGGAGCCGTGTGCCCAGTGCGGTGGGTCTGCGTCCATGCTGACGAGTACGGGAGGACGGACTGGGACATCTGGAGGATCCAGGATATCCTCGCCCTCACACGCCCGTCGCACCTCACCATCCAGACGCAGCAGCTCGCGCGCTCTGTCGTGCGTTCGGACGACTTCATCGCGCTGTGCGAGAACTTGGAGGAGCTGGTCACGTTCGAGCTGGACCTGTTTCTGATGGAGGAGGACGTCGAGGGTGCGGCTGAATTGATGGTAGTACGTGCGCGCAGACTAGGTACATCTCCATCAGTTCTCTAACGTCGTCGTGTGCAAGGAGCGCATGTACGCAGCTGTCTCTCGCACCCGCACCCGCGCATTCAAATTGACGATCTGCTGGACCAGCGTCCCAGCCTTACCGCGCCCTGGCACTCCGGATCCTGGACCTGAGCCCTCTGTGGTGGACGCGTTCGTCAGCAGCTTGGATGCGGACGCCGTGGCAGATCGCCTCCTCGATTCAAACGAAGGTTTAGGCGGAGTGGTGGTGCGATTCCGGTGCTGTTCTACGGATGTCGTCGCGGTAAAACGTGGGGATGCGGCCTCGCTAGATCTGGATCCATTCAAGATATGAACGAGGCAGGTGAATGGTATTCTTGTTTATCGCAGACTACTGACGTCTATCCTCAGGCAAGAGATTTGACAGTGGACTCGTACGCACTCATCAATATCATGATACTACGGATACACGATGGGACATTGGTGGGCTTGGTCGTGTGTGGATTGTACGATCTGGGTCGCACAGCCAGCAAGACACAAATTACGCGGGGCCTGAGAGCGTGGGTCAACGGTAGTGCGAACTTGGATGAGACACCAAACGCGTGGAAAAGCTCGCCTCAAAAGTTTGCTTGTTGACACAAGGACGACACCATAAGCAGGGTTCCCATGCCAAGATTAAATGGCGAACCATGTCACCTCCTTCGTCCGTGAATAAAACACAGGAGCGCTATCACCAACTTGCACCTCAGGCTTGAGCATGCTGATGACTAACGACTGAGGATGTGACAAGGTTAACGAATAAACTTGGCCGATGCAGAGGAAATGACGCGTACAGAGGTGCATTGAGAGGTACATTGAATGTCCCTTCGAGATGCTCTCGGTGTTAAAACGTTAATGCTTCGGGCGTCGCATGTGTTCTATGTAATGGCACTGGAGAGAAGAGACGACCTTGGCTATGCCAGTGGCGGAATCACTCGTCCAGAAGACCCTCCCAGCAGAGAGGGCAGAGGCAAGACCTGGGGGGCGGGTTCGACTCGGAGGTGTGCGGACAACCTTGCATAAGTAAACCAGTATCAAGAGTTGTAATACCGTTTGCTTACTCCAGTAAGATCGATAAGTAAGCAGCGGCTGAAAGGCAGATATACAATATTACAAAATTTGGCGCCGGCGTCATCCCGAAAGTCGCCGTGTTTTCGCCAACTCACCTTACATCCACCACGACCACGACCACTGCTTACTCCCTGCGTACGCCCTCATTGCTTCGCCGACAGAAATCCCTGACTGATTCTGCATCTCTAGGCATTCATCATGAGCTTCCTCGGTCTCCGCAAGTGGCCCACTCCCGTACGTCCTTCAACCCAGCCGGTGAAATCCTCTGACACCCTGCTCAGGTCGTTAGGCCGATGTGGCCCTTCATCGCCGCGAGTGGCATCACATGGTTCTTGGTGGGCATGATGCAGGACGCAGGTGTCAAGTGTGAGTCTTTTCCTTTCCACGTCAGCGCGCTGTGCGCAGCCGCAGAGCATCCGCCTTACGCGACACGTCTACTTGCAGCTGAGGGGTACCGCAACGACCCCCGCAACCCCTACGCGGCGCAAATCGCTAAGCAGTCCCACCACTAGACAAAACAAGCCTGTACATCTTGCGCAGTAGAGCAATCCATCGGGTGTTGACGCGCCGGTGTCTGCATGGTACAAGTGTGATGTTGATACGGCACTATCAATCTCCTTCGCAAGACGGTAGCGGGCGACAACGGCCCAGACATGACCCGGCGATCCACCCGACCGTAGATGCGGTGAGTGCACATTCTTATGCAGAGGTTTGGCGCAACGGCGTCCGGAAAGCAGCAGTATTTTCCCCGGTCATCTGCGCAACACCAATCGCATTCAGCGGCGCACGTGTCGTGCGGGTGGCCGGAGAACTAGTGGTGTTGAATGCGGCGGACGTGAAACGTCGAAGCATGTTGGTATGAGACGTGCCAGTCGCGTTAAGATGTCACATCGCGCATAAGCACACAGAATCGCGGAATTATATCGCGTGTGTGTTGTAGACAGGAGGCTGCAGGCTATGTGCGATTGCAGTTGCAGGAAGCGGCGAAAGGTGTCTTACATGCAGGAGATGGCTCGAGTTTTTCGGAGTGCACTGGATCGTGCTGCCTAAGGCCCAGGAGATGCCGCGAGGAGAGTTGTTGAGTTCACGCGGAGGTAACGAAGGCTGTAAGAAGACTCAGCAATACTGTCATGCGTGGAAATGTATATCAGGCTGCAGACCGCACAGGAGGTGACATAAGTCTCCCCGAATGGAACTACCCCGAAGGTGGGGATGCTAGGCGTGCTTCGCCGTATACAACTACGCTGCGCGCCGGAGGCGGCGTTAGGAGGGGCTTGGATGGCGCAGGATCGCGTCGCTCTAAGGAGGCGAATGCGAGAAGTGTTGGACCGTGCAGAATCCTGCGTCACACAGGATGAGAGCGAGATCATGAATTCATGTCGTCTGCGGAGCGCGCGAGGCTGCATAGAGCTTGCCGCACAGCATTGCGCGAATGGAGGTTACGGACTCGGAATCGGGCCGCGGACGGATGAGGGCGAGGTTCCGAAGTATGCGGAATCGCATCCCCCACAGAGGAGGCGCGAGAAGGACTTTGTGGCACAGAATAGCGCTGCCGATGTTGCGGGTGAGATCTTGAGGCCTGAGGCCTGAGGTTGTGATTTCGCACAGAATTGCGCAGCCAAAAGGGCGAGCGGGGTTGCGAAGCGTAGCACGACTGTTGTGGCTCGCTCGGTGAGCCGTGATATGCCTCGCGCCTTTCCTTACATGGCTGTGGACGTTCTGGGGTTTGACGTTGACGTTGAGGAGCCGAGCCGCGCGCACGGAACGCGTCGTGCCTACGTACCTGATGATCAGCGCGTTCAGCGGCTTTCCGATCCTCCCGGTCCCAAACGGAGTCCACCTGGTTGAAGATGACACGACACAACATAGTTTCAATCCTCTACGCGGTGAAATTTCACCGCTCTCACACATTGAACGCTACACTGTCGTCCTACGGCATTTTTGGGTGTGGACCACTGCCTTCGCACTAGTTGTGCTACTGGCATCCATCTTGGGCATAGCCACTGGCGATATGGACTTATCTATGATAGCGCAGTCGCCCCGCGGCCCCTTGAGAGGTGACGACGCGTACACAGACGCCGTTTGTTCGCCGTTCGAATTCGTCACACGCGTCGTGGTACGCAGCGTTTGATGCAATGGTGCAGGGTGCCAGCTTCCAGGGGCTGTGCTGTTGTACCTTGTACAAAACCCCGGTCATGGAGTCCAGAATGATGGCCAACGCCTCTCAGCTCCTATCCGCCGTTATCACCACCAACAGCCAACCCAACTCCCACATCCTCCAGTACACGCCATGAACGTCTACCTGCTCGGCGGATCCAAGAACATCGGCTATTTCGCCGGCCTTCGTCTCCTGAGTGCGCGCTCTAATTGTAACTCACGACAAGGGTTGACAGTGACTGACGCTGGTATTCGCAGAGCAAGGCGCGACGATCACGTACCTCCTCCGCACGCCCAGCACGTTCGACAACAACGAAGAAATGCAGCCCTTCATCAAAGACGGTAAGGCGAAGCTCGTCCGCGGCGACGCCCTCAAGCTCGAGGATGTCCGGAACGGCTGGACAAACGCCCTCGAGGCCGGCAACGGCACCGTCGACCTCGTCCTCTTCACCATCGGTAAGTGTGAGCCGCGCGGCGTCGGTCCGCCGATTGCCAATGCATATATTCCCTCGTTCCCCTTGGCCATCGCTCACCGAGCGCGCGCACAGGCGGAACCGGCTCGTTCACCCTCACCGGCTTCGTCTTCGAGACGCCCGACATCTGCACCCGCTCCCTCCTCAACGTCCTCAGCGCCATGCCCGCGTCTCTCCGCGTGTCGCCTCAGACCCAGCCGCGTTTCGTCGTCATCTCCTCCATGGGCTGCACCGCCGCCTCGCACAAGGCCGTCCCGCTCGCGCTCAAGCCGATCTACAGCACCATCCTCACCGCCCCGCACGCCGACAAGCTCGGAGCCGAGCGCGTGCTCGCGCACTGCGCGGGGAGGCCGTGGGAGGACGCCAGAGACGCGGTCAACAAGGAGGTGCTCCCCGACGGCTGGGAGAGCACCCCGGGGCTGCCCGGTGCCGGCGAGCTGAAGCACGTGGTGATCGTCCGCCCGGCGATGCTGACCGATGGGGCGTGCAAGGCGGACGAGGAGCGCAAGAAGGGCAAGGCGCCGTACCGGACGTTGCGCGACGGGGATTTTGGAGACGGGTACCGGGTGTCGCGCAAGGACGTGGCGCACTTCATCGTCCAGGACGCGTTGCCGAATTGGGAGAAGTGGGAGGGGTCGGTGGTGACCATCGCATACTGATTCGCATTGCGGACGACGGGCGTACGACGACTTGACGACGTTGACATGCGGACGGACAGAACGGACAGCGACTTGGATAATAAATTATCTACGGCATCTATGTATGACTGGTATTATTGGTACAAGATCTCGTTAATTCGAAAGCGCATTCCGCCCCACAAACTCCTGGAGGATCTCCACAATTGGCCAGCAATCCTTCTTCGTGTCGAACACCTGCGCGTGGTCGAGGTCCTCGAACCACAGCACCTGCAGCGCATCCTGCTGCCAGCGAAACGTCGGCTCGTCCGTCTCCTCGCCCGTCAGGTATCGCCGCACCCTGCGCGCGTCAACGATCTGGTCCATCTCGCTCAGCACGACCGCGACCTCGGCGCCCTCGAGGTCCTCCTTCCACAGGATGTTCTCCGCCCAGAAGAAGTGCCGCGCGAGCGTGCGCGCGACGTCCGGGTCGCGACTCGAAAAGAACCACACCTGCCATTCGTTCGCCGTGCGCGGCACTCGGTAGACGAAGTTGTACGCCACCGTCGGCTCGTGGAGGAGGAATGGGATCGGGTCCATGAGTAGCCACGCCGAGACGCGTGCGCGGAACGCGGGGTCGCGCAGCATGTGTGAGGCGAAGATCGTGCCGTAGGAGTGGGCCGCTACGACGACGCGCGAGAGGGAGTGCGCGTCGAGGAGGTAGGCGAGCGCGGCGAGCATCGAGGAGCGGGAGAGGGGAGGCGGAGACATGCGCCCGCTGATGGCAAGAGTCTCAACGGCGATGATGCCGACCGAGGGGTCGGCGTCGGCGAGGTGTTGGAGGAAGGGAAGGTACGGGTATAGCCCAACCTGAAGACGTAGTCAATGACAAGGCGGTATGGAACACGAAGGCTAAGACGTACACCTATGCCATGGAGGAAGAGGATCGGGTCTTTCGTGGAAGAACGATGGGGTCGGAGCCAGTAGACCAAGCCGTCCTGGTTCGACTTGTGGGACAACACGGTCAACGGGCGAGGAGGGAAGCACCCCAGCCATGAACCGTAAGTGTAGTGCTGAAAACCGATCAGGCGCAGTTTGACGAATATGGAGGTATCTACGATGCCGACAATCTGCAGCGAGTCAGCGAGTTTGGAAATTTGGCGTACAAGGTACTCACAAAGTACCAGAGCAGAGGCTTGTGCACCGTCTCGACAGGGTCGAGCGAAACCTTCATGGAGCGCACGGTGTCGGCGCGTCCGTTATCTATCTTGTGTCCGAGAAGGTTCTCGATGCTGCGCACGTAGCCGTCAATTTCTTCCGCCCATTCCTCTTGCATACCCTCGTGGTTTGTGCCGAAGATGGCCCACAGCAGCCAATCTATCATATTGTCGCGCTTGATGGATTCCGAGTTGACGGAGAAGAACCAGCCAGTGGCGATCTCGCTATCTCGGACTTTCGCAAAGCATCTGGTAAAGAGCTCTTCGCGTTCCTCGCGGGAAGGTAACGGCGGATGGGTGGCAGCCTGCACGCAACACAGTCAGTTTAAGCACGGATGGAAACCGCGCCACAAGGTCATTAGGGCTGGAAATGGATAAGCCAAGCCGGAAAACCAGTTTCGACAGAATTAATGTCAAGCCTGTAACTTTTGGACGAAAAGCGACACTGTTGCCACCAATCCATAGCTGGGGTTGCATGCACAAAGCGTGCTGGAATGAGGAGCAAGCAAGCAAAGCACGAGTACATCACGCATCGCAATCGCGCGCGCAAGGCGCGAGTGAACGGCCGGACCGGAAGTCCACCACCCACCCGCCCGACAGTCACTAGACGTTTTGGACACGTCTCCCTACTCGTTGTCATCCTAGTTCAAAACCGCTGGTGACGAGACTACCTCTGGGTAGTCTAGTCAGTCGTTAAGGGTGGGACTCACGTGCGTGATGATGAACGTGAAGGCGGAGACAGTAAGTACTACGCAGAGACCCTCACCTCCAGTGAGTTTCGTACAGGCGGATGGCGGGCTTCGCTTCATCTCTCATTTCGGGTGCTCCAAAGCTCCCTATCCATCACCGCATTGATATTTAGACCTGGGATTGAACGGTGGCGCAACACGGGGTGGCGACCTGCACCCAGCTGGTCCTGAATCCCCCATTGCCAGTCAACACTCCGCGCGGACGCATCGCGCACGTCTTCGGAAACATGCCTCTCCTGGGCTATATGCGGCCACGGGATACCTTCCACGTAAATGGCGTCATGCGAGCACGCATACATCCGGTCTCCTCGCCTCATTGCTGTAATTCGTGATGACGGAAAGCAAATGAGGATCACAACAGTGCGGGCGGGCATACAACCAGTTTTCGCCTGGAAAAGGAGATCCTTCGGACAAACACCCTATGCACTGGCTCGCATCGAAGAGATAGAGAAAGGAACTGGCGTGTCGCGATGTCGGTCAAAAGTACAACTTGCCACCGACGGACCAGCCCCTTCCTCCTCTCTTCTCCCGTTTGCTCCCCAAAGGCTTATCCTCACTGGCGTCTGTGCGCAAACCAGGAGATGACCCTCACCTTCTGCAGGCATCTACGTCTGGGTAGGAACACCAGAAGGTAGAAAGAAGCTTCTGCGGCGGCATATAACGCAAGGCCCGGTGATAGCAACGGCTTGCGGTAGTACAGACTTGCGCCGAGGTAGGCAATGCTGAGCGGCGTAATGAGTCGAAGGCCAAGGATGGCGGAGCGGATGAAGACATATTCAGGAAGAGAGCGTCCAATCATGGTGGCGTGTCCAGGGCTCGTCGGCGGTCGTAGGCAGGAGGGGGTCGAGCACCGATGGGACAGCGGGTCGTGGTGGGCTGCTGGCTTTATGTTGCCGCGATCGACGCTGTTACCATAGTGGAGCTAGACGTCGTCGGCATCGAGGAGCTCGACCACACCGTCAACGAACGCGCAAGACTGCGCAAAGTGTCCCTGAAGTGTCCCCAACGGATTGGCTGTTCGCGAATGGCCGCTATATTAGGTTTAGACTCCGACAAGGACTGCAAGCAGGTCGCCTTGAAATATTTCAAAGTCCGCATCGCGGGGCTTGAAGGCAAACTTTGAGCGGGCGAGACTCTCATCGACACCGCCATCTCCGTCGACCTCGAAGCTCCCCGCGTTATACTCGTCTGCGTCCGTTTCCACCATGGCCAAAAAGAAGAGCAAACAGGTACGTTTCCAATTTTTACCTCGGATGCTTATCCTAAACGCTTCCTAGATCCTGCGTCCTTGGTGCTGGTATTGTGAAAGGGAGTTCGAGGATGAGAAAGGTATCACCGCTCGACTTGATATGCGTATGCATTTGCTCATCTGCCTCTCAGTGCTGATGCAGCACCAGAAGGCGAAACACTTCAAGTGCAACCTCTGCCCTCGTCGCCTGAACACAGCCGGAGGCCTGGCAGTCCACATTCAGCAGGTTCACAAACTCGAGCCGGAAAAGTGAGTGGCGCCGTTCCTCTTCTTATATACCCTTCCCCTCACATTCCCCTAGCCTTCCTCGGATCGAAAACGCCCTACCCGGGCGTGATGGTTACGAAGTGGAGATATTCGGTATGGAAGGTATTCCTGCCCCCGACGTGGCAGACTACAAGCGACGTAAGGAGATCGAACTTGGCCTCAATCCTGGCTCGATCACTCAGCCGCCGTCCAAGCGACCGAAGGTCGAGAACCGTGCTCTCTCCGAGGACGAGCTCAAGGCGCAGCTTGAGGCTCACAAAGCTCTCATGGGCGCTTCAGAAGCATCCAATGCGCCCGCCGTGCCAGAAGCCGCGTCCGGCGCCGTATACGCCGCCCCATCGCAAACATACGCTGCTCCTCCCACCCCCTCCGTACCGACTCCTGTCATGTCCCCGCCCGGTGTTCCTCCTGTTATGCCCCCAGGTGCGCCCCCTTTCATGCCCGGAGTTCCTCCAGGTTTCCCAGGTCAGCCACCTTTCCCGCTCCCCGGCATGCCTCTTCCGCCTGGGTGAGTGATGCGTTCATTCTTATGTGTTCTATCCCTTCTCATTCTTTTTTCAACAGCATGCCTCCACCGCCAGGATTCCCCGGCATGCCGCCACCGCCATTCGCTGGTTCGGCCCCGCCTCTAGGCATGTTGCCACCTGGTGCGCCTGCGTTCCCTCCAGGTGTGAGACCTCCGTTCCTCCCTCCGTTCCTTCCTCCCGGTATGCCTCCTCCCGGCATGCCGATTCCAGGCTTTTCCCCGCCTCCGGGAATGGTCCCTCCTGGTGTCATCGGTGTTCCTCCCATTCCCGGTGCGTCATCAGTATCACCTCCTCCCGGTGCGCCTGGTGTTCCTCCTCTACCCGGTGCACCCGGCTTCGTCCCTTCCATTGCACCTCCCGCCCAACCAACGCCACCTATGCAAGATCAACAACAACAGCAACAGCAGCAACCGGCATCGGCAGTCCCACCTACGCCGCTAGTACTGCCCAATCCATCCCTGGCGCAGGTTAACCCGACGTTCAAGAAGGACACCGTTCTGAAGTGGTCAGAGGCAAACTTTTCGCCGGTGAGTTCCGTTCTAGAGCTGACTCGTGTCAGTGCGACGACTAACCCTTTCGCAGGAGGAGACACGGTCGAAAAACCCTAAGTACTTCTTCCCTGTGTCCGCTGACGGCCCTGTGCCCAACGTGCCTCCCGAGGAGATGCGCGGCAAGAAGCGAGCAAGAGCCGAGGATTTCTTGTAGTCGACCCAAACAGCGGGGAGATCACCGTTGCCAAGGACGCTCGATATCGGGGATAGTCACGCCGAAGCGCAAGAACGGGATGTGTTCATCAGTCCGTCCCCTCTACCCCTTCCTTTACCCCCATCGTCATTTTGACTCACTGCTGCCTTGCACATATCCTGGACTGCCGTGCGAGTCGGTGTCGAGGTCCCAAGGCTCTGATAGGAGGTCAGTTGTAGGCAGTCATGCGGTGCGGCATTATTCAACCTTTCCGTTTCGGTTATGTTACGCCCTTTTACCTATAGCTTATACTATGGTACTATGTACGGTCGGTCGTCTCTTCTTCTTTTCCCCACCTTGTTACCGCGACAGCTAGCGCTCGCAGCGTCGCAAACGTCGTATACGTAAGAAAAGGTTTGTGTATGCAATTGCGTATGATGTTTGTCGGTTGCAGGTGTTATCGCATACCGACGAAATGCGCCGGCTCTGCCAAGGGTTTGTTGAATATGGGAAACAACACAATGTCCGTCATCACCCATCTGTCGTTGACGAAAACTGAGGGCTGATTAATGGTTGCTGGTAATAGCGCTCCTGTGGTTTGATTGAAGGACGAAGGAGGTTCACGTCGCCCGGAGGACGGAGACGGCTCGGAGCGACACTGGGTAAGCTGCCGTTCTTATAAGGTCGAGAACTCGGATGTCTTGGCATGGTATCTTTTGGTACGAATACAAAGGCATCCCGGACATCAATTTCTTTCAATGCAATATTGTTGAGCGCATCCTGGTCAGCTTGTAACTGAGTCGGCTTCGGAACGTATATGGAATCTCGCTGCTCAGAATATGGACGTCGCTGGCATGAAAGGCGGTCGCCGAGAGTTCTCAACTTCATCGGTGTGTGATTCGAGGAGCTGACTTGGATCACGGCATTGACTTTCCTTGGTATGGTCCATACAGAATTGGTCGTCATGTGTCAGACCCAGAGACAGGCGAGGCCGTGGAGCCACATGAAAAGGATTCCTCCTACTGTACTTCTGTTCCCGGACATCAAGAGGCGAAGACAATCAGAACAGTGCGCCGCACAAGCGATGGGATTGGCCTTTCAAGTTCGCGGGGACAGAATCACATGCGGTGGGATGATCGCGTGTTACTTCGGTTCCTGGGATTTCAGGGTGGCAATGCGGACGTCAATGTCTGCCGCACAATGCGTCATTCGTCGTCTTTCACATCCCCGGCAACCCAACCACTGTGAAGGCATGTCGGGCATCTCAAGCCTGGGCTTCGCCAGCCTCGTTCCGATCTCCAAGTCAACCAAGGCTAGCTATCTGTGCAAGGCCACCTGCCAAATCGGAACGGGAGGTTGGGTGGTTAGCCACCATCGGGAAGAGTATAAAGAACCACGCCCGGAGCGCCATCTCCTCATCCACAACCATCATCTGCTAGTGCTACTTTCCACTACCAGCGCTCACCAGCGATGCTTTTCATCATCTTCTCTCGCATGCCTGCATCGAGAAAACAACAAAACCAAGATCTGCTTCCTTTCCTGCCTATTTGCAAGAAGATTCGTCAGCGTTCCCTTCTCATGCCTCGGTTCTTATTCCACCCTACCCGGCCTCCTGACCCGACGTCTCCCGGTCGGGGACGGCGTGTCGGACGTCCGTCCACACGCCGCGTCCCTGGCCCCCGCGTTCGACCTCGCTTTCCTTTCGTATAATGACCTGCTGCCGAGTCCCCAATGTCTGGTCAGCCCCCCTCGACCCATATGGACGACGCCTACTGTCGTTTGCCCTCTCGTCCTCGTGCCTCCCTCCTCGGTCACCAAGCGTTAGGCTTCGCCGTGTATCACACGGTGGCGATCGCGGAGGAAGACTTGGTGAGTCCTTTACTTAGCTCCCGCCCTCCTACTTTGGCTAAATTCGTGGATTGCGGCCCAGAAGGCCGAGCTGGCGCGTACGACTACCGTTCCCGCTCTAGGCGGTTGAAGCGGCGTCGTGTCCACAGCACTCTCGAGGACGGATATCTTTCCGTCATACGCCTCATACGGTGCACTCGGTAAGTAGTTCTTGCATGTCGTCCTAAGTTTGTATCTCACGCCCATACCGGATCAACAGAGGACCACCGGACAAGCACGACAGGCGTTCGCCAGCCCCCGCAGGGCTGGCGCAGGTTTCGTCCACGGTTGCGCGCGCGTCTCTCCCACCCCCTGCCTTCGGCTGGGGTCGTGGGGTGGAACTAGAGGGATGCGCCAGGAGGACCTGACGGGCTTTGGATGAGGCTTTGGCGCGGTCGTTTATGGAGGGTCTGTTGAGGTCGATGTCAGTCGGGAGAAAAGAGAAAACCTCCGGGCGGCGCATGTGCACGATCACCGAGTTCGTTGTGTACACGCAGTCCGGCACAAAAACACGCAATAATATAAAGTTGTCAACTCGGAACACAGACTCGTATATGCTTTTAGGTTGAACATTCAACATGAGCTAGAACATTGACGACGGAAGGCGAGTAGGGGCCAGTGCCAGTTCTTACCGACGGGCCGCTCCGAGTCCGAACAACAGCTTCCCATGGTTGGTCACAAGAGACTGTTGAGAGATTATAACTCAAGATAACGTTGACAGGAACCACCATGACGGCACTGATCGTAGCTTCAGGAGCCTCGGAACCCACAACATTGATCAGCATCCGTACGGTAAGTACCTTTTGATGCGATAACTCGACATTCATGGGTGCCACTCTTTGTTTCACGCTCGTCCGCGCCACGGCGACGCGATGCGCTAAGAGGTCGTGGCATTGCAACGCCATTGCCTTCCATAACCTGAAGCGGCGACGCCATGCGCGCGAGCATCGAGCGAGCACCTGCAGTCTGTCCAGCAAACCGTCGACCAACGCAAGGCCGCCCCGGGTTCCATCGCAGGCTCGCGCCAGTTCCTCACCGAGGCCAGCACCCTCGCCGCTGCCGCGGCCCTGACCCTCGAGGACGCGTCGGCCGTCATGCCGCCAGCAATCCGACTCCTTCGTAGCTGGGGGGGCCAGCAAGACTCGGACGCGGTGGGGAACCCCCTCTTCCGTCCCGCCAGCGCGCTGGACGGCGTGGACCTGGACGAGCTGTGTGGGCGGAGCGCGACGGAGGCGGCGTGGCAGCGAGGGCGCGAGGGGTGCGACAACTGGCTGAACATGAACTAGTACCGCTTTTCCGCGCTCATGTACCTCCCCGTCTGCCCGCCCGAGCTGCAGCGGGTCGTGCTCCGGGGCCATGTTCCAGTATGCGAAGCTGCCGGACAGGGACGTGGTCATCTACCCCCGTGCGAGACGCGCTCGATGGCAGAGTTCCTCACGCGGATGCATGGGTTCTTGCCCAAGGAGTGGAACGAGACGTAGGGAAGCTGAGGGACCTGTTGAAGATGTGCGGCGAGGACGCACTGTCGATGATTCTCCAGTGAGGGTAGCATTGGAGCAGCTGGGTTCGGAGATGCCCCGGCGGGCGTGTGCCTGGCACTCTGTGAATGTCACTTTTTGGCCGTGTACATATCGTGTTCGTGTCCTGCTTGTAAGATTTCCTCGCTCGCCAAAGGATCATCCGGAAAATACCATCTGCAACATACTCATCGTCCTAGTCTGCCATCCTCGCTACTTGTCGCCGTTAGCCTGCCAGCCCGACACCGTAAGACTAGTGCGCACCTGTCGACAGGGTGTCGTGTGTATCTGTGGTGGTTGCCAACTTAAATACCGCGCTCTGCACTCACAGACGACGATTCCCAGAAGTCCGCGCCTCACGCCTGAACGACCTGCCGGATCTTGCGTAGACATTTCTAAGTCCACGGAATCGAGCGCGTGTGGTCATCGTCGTCGGTAGACAGGGTGAGACTACCGTTGCCGTCGTCGACCTTGCGCGAGATGTCTGCCACTGGATAGTCTCCGAGGACTTGTGAGGCCATTCCTTCCCCAAAGCGACGCCATACAGCCTCTGTGCAAGGGATTTGGTCTCGGTGATGGGATCAGTATGGGGAACAACTACAGATGATGAAATACTACGCAGGTTCCTTCGGCAGCTTCGGAGAAGCATGCAGTGGCGTCGTCCGACAAGTCGACCGGAGATATGGCCTTAACGGACTGACGACCGGAGCAGGTGTTAATGCGAAATTGCATCTTAAGCCTTCGCAACATGCAAGGAAGAGCTTCCAAAACTCACGAGATTGATTTTGGGAGCATTTGGATGACGTTGATGTCCATCGTAACGGCCTGCGTCAAACGCTCCACCAGAACGGTTCAAGTGTATGATCATACAGGGGGATCGCTACAGGTTGATTCGTCAGTATACTACAGCGTTTCCACATACGATCCAAAACACGAGTCTCAACCCAACCATACGTCCATCTTCTCCCAGACGTCCCTCTGCTCGCCTCTCCACTCCTCCGTCTTCTTCTCCACGCACTCCGCGCACAGACCCTCCGTCGCCCAGTCGATCGCGATGATCCGCTCAAGCGTTTCCAGCGGGCGACACAGTCCGTTTTCGTCCAGCGCAGGCTGGATGACGAGCGGCATCCACCTCTCCGCGAACACGTCCGTGCACGCCATATGGCCTGCGGTCGCCACGGTGAACAGGATGGGAGTGAAGTGTGCGACGAGCGATTCGAGGAGTGCATCGCATCGCGCTGTGAGTTCTGGGTCGAGTTCTGGATGTGTAGTAGCGGATGTGGGATCGTCTTCGTGGGGGTGTGTTGCGATAGTGTAGTACAGCGATTTGCGGATCTTTGGCACTCTGAGCTGCGGGCGGGAATGGCTAGAGGGGAGAGAGGTACTCACGGAGGCTATGTCGTAGTCTACAGAGAGGGCGAGTGCCTCTTCTGCGTATCGTGACCGAAAGAACGCCTCGGGATGCGCTGGAAAGAGGCCCTCTAGTCGGGTCTGGGCCAACGCGTGTATGGATGGAAAGTGGAGTTGTTGCTTGGAAGATACTCTCAAGAGAGCGGCCAACCGCGGGAAGGGGATGGATTCATCCAGAACACTACCAGGTTGTCGTTGAAGAGATGAAGGAACGCAGAAGGACTGTCTCACACATCATGGTAGAGATGCTCCAATAGCACCTCGACATCCTCATCCCTGACTCCCAGCTCATCTGGAATTTCAACGACGATCAAACTATCCGCCATGCCATTCTCGTGGAGTGTTGGAATCAAGCGCGAATGGCGTTCCAGCAGCGTCCGATGAACTTTGTAGAGGTGGTTGTGGGCTCGCAGGATCAGAGAGCCGTCCTCGAACCAGTACTTTGCATGCCGGCGTAGGTTGGAGTTGGATTCCGGGTTTAAAGCAACAGACAAAGTCATGGCAGAAAGAGCAGGAAGAATAGAGCGGATGAGAGTTGGACAGCGAGACGAAATCGATGTCACCACGGACAGACTCGGCGCTTGCAGACTCTCCGTAAACTACCACCATATCCGAGGTCGACTCCAACGGACCCGACTCTTTTCGTCGGGGGCTCAATCCTCAGGGCTGCGCGTTCAGAGCCAATCGATGGAGAGTGGCGGCAATGCGAGGCTAGCCGACGAGGTCATCTTTGGCTGTCCTCCAGCGACTTGTAGACTGACGCTCCTGCCTCTGCGCAAGGTAGCACAACATTGGTACTGCCTCGTGCGCATATTTTCGTCTTTACCATACTCTAATGCTGCTTTTACTCAAGATGGGGGTGCGGTAGACCGTTGGAAGAAAATACATGCAAGGACCTCGAGCCCGCCTCACTCCAATGCCGTGAACCATTCCGGGATCAGTATGTCTCGCGACCCTCATGCTGATTCATGCCTTTTTCAATGAATCGATATTAGGTTATGCTAGGTCATCGGATGCCGACAAGAATAGCTCTTGCTCAGGGGTACGGTTGAAAACCTCCGACTCTCCCACTCAGAGATTTGTCATATATATAGTACGCACAGGAAGTCAGCTGTCACAAAGTGCACCACCTTGTGTCCTTTCGGCCTACAACCTCTGAGCCCTATTCTACCATTTGACAACTCAAGACTTCTGCAATGACGAAGCTCATTGCCGTTTGCGGTGCAACAGGAAACCAAGGTTCGTCTCGCCTTCTATTCCAGCCGTCCCTGCCATATCCAGTTTGGATTCACACAGGCGGTTCCGTTGCGAGACTTCTCTTGCAGTATCCTAACGAATACCACGTTCGTGCCCTCACCCGGGACCCGGAGACTCCCGCTAGCCAAGAGCTTGCCAGGCTCGGCGCCGAAATCGTCAAAGCAGATCTCACCGTCCTTTCTGACGTGCAAGCTGCACTTCGCAGCTGCTGGGGAGTCTTCGGCGTCACAAACTTCTATGACGCGGTTCGTACTCTGATGTGCTGCGCGCAGGCAGATATTGATGTCTCCACCTTCTGACAGAAAATCAAAGACGACCCCGGAAGCGAGGAGCAACAAGGCAAGAACATCGTTGACGCCGCTCTCCAGAACGGGCTGCAATGCTTCGTATGGAGCACGCTGCCGAGCTCGAAGCAGATCTCCGGCGGCCGCTTCGTTTCCCGCATTTACGAAGGTCGTACTGGTTCCGTATTCCAGTCGGTCTCGAATGCTGACCGATTACGCTATCATATACAGGCAAACACTACGTCGACGAATATGCCCGCCAGAAGGGGCTCCCCACGACGTTCCTCTACACCGGCAACTTTTACGAAAACATGGTCTTCCGCTCACACATGAAATACAACCGCGAGCTTGACCAAGTCGAGTTCCACCAACCCGTGATCAAGGACACGACGCCGCGTGAGTGCATTCCCGGACCGAGGCTCTCGCGAGTTAGGTTCTCATGGTGTCATCAATCCAGTTGCAATGCTGTACGTCCAGAAGGACCTCTCCGCGGTCACCAAAGCAGTATTCGACAAGTGGGAGGCGCATAAGCAGGAGCTCAACCATCAATACCTCTACGTCGCGAACGCGCGTGTCACCGCGCTCGAGATCCTTGCGAGCGTGAAAAAGTGTAAGCCACTTCAGGTTGTC
Organism: Sanguinoderma infundibulare; assembly: GCA_032821775.1. NCBI lineage: Eukaryota > Fungi > Basidiomycota > Agaricomycetes > Polyporales > Polyporaceae > Sanguinoderma > Sanguinoderma infundibulare. The sequence continues at coordinate 98,681 of JAVLRN010000005.1, read as the reverse complement.
CGCACTCTCTTCTACTCTTGCTAACCCATACCCCACAGTGACGGGAAAAAGCGGGACGTACATCTCCCCGCCGACGACAGACGTTCCGGAGCGCGACACCATGTTCCAGCTGTACAACGAGATGGGAATGTACGGCACGAAGGAGCTCCCGGACGAGAACATCCTCAAGCTGGGCGTGCGGATGCACGGCATCGATGACTTTGTACGCGAGGTCCTCGCGCCCCACCTCGGTCTGTCCCTCTTGTGAGGGACGTTCCGTTCTGGGAACACCATTCGCGATGGCGGAGGTTGTGTCATGTGCGAGTAAAGGCTCTTATCGTTGCAAATGTTCATTCAAGCGTTCGTCCGCAGTGAAGCACCCTCGCACCTTCGCCAGCTCAGACCAAGTCCGTTTTCAGCCTGGATCATCAACAGCTCAGTCTCGCCGCGCTTCTTCAACACGTCTCTCAACACCACCGCCGTCTCCTGTCCATTAGTAATAGCTCTTGCTCACAGCCAGCCGGGAAGAAGGCCGATGGAAGGTGTGATGACGGCCAACGCGTCCTTGAGGGCCTTGCTATCCTTCGGGGACATCACTGCAGCGATTCAGAGGATCCCAGTATTCGTAAGGGACCAGCGCGAGCCGGCCATAGAACACGAGCGATGAGGAGGTCGACGCAATCAACCGATGGTTGTGGCGCTTTTATCGGACTTCTTCCAGTGGCTGTCATCGGAATGGCTGAAACACCAGTACCATTCTTAGTTTAAACATGCGGCAACCTAAGGAATCCACGAGCTAAGTCTCGACAGATCGTCAGAAGTGCGCTCCAACGTCATCATTTTGCAGATGCTCATATTTCTGATTCCGATGGTTCTTGCGAATCATGACCGCAGGAGGGCCTGGTCAAGACGTGACGCCGCTGCCGGTGATGGTGAAGTGAGGGCTGAAGTTGCCAGAGTCGCCGATGGCTGTATACCGCGCGAACAGAGGTTAGTACGTCAATAGATCATAGTGGGTCGGCGGACAAGGTACGCACGGATGATGCTGTAATCGGTTCCCTCCACGAGCTGCGGGACGGCGATCATGACGGTGCCGGAAGCGATGTCAAAGCCATTCTGGAGGATAACTGTCGTGTGGGATCAACGAACATGATCAGCGTACACGTTCAGCAGCATATGACATCCCCACTCCAAAGGCTTGGCAGCCTTTCTCGAACCTGACGGCGCACAAGCCTGTGGAACAGAGGGGACGTCATTGGGGCGGAACACGTACGAGGGGTGGTGGCATTGGCCTTCCTGAGGAGGATCAAACCCTTGCGGTTCGAGATGTCCTTCGGCGCATTCGAAACATCTCTGCAAGCAAGGGATGAAAAGAATTAACCCTCGCTCACGCTTGCTGGGAAAGGACAACTTACCAGGTGACATTGTAGTTCTCTCCCACCGTCCACACCGTGCTGCTGTTAACGTTGGGATACAGCACCGGGGGCACGAAGATGTCCGCAGCGGCGCGCGGCACCGCGGTCGCTGCCGCGAGCTGAGAGGAGAACGCGAGGGACGCGATCGCGCAGACGAGCGAGGACGGCGTGAGCTTTCCGAACATGGCTGTTGCTGTTGTAGACAGAAGGAGAAGAGAGCAGAAGGTAGTGCGGGTGCTAGTGTTGTTGATTGCCACAGCGAGTCTCTCGAGGACCTGAGGCTGTATTTATACGAATGACCTGCAGGCTTGAGCTCGCACATCGGATTTTGAACGGCCACGTACCTGTATGCGTCTGAAGTCCGACAGGGCTTTGATGGGTCCAATAGCGGTGAGAACCTCCCTTGTGCGAAGTCCATGGACGAGGGAGCTTGGCCAGCCTTTCGCTAACAATTGTGTGATCAGAGCTGAACGGTTCAACGCTGGCCGTACAAAGGAGGAAGCATACCTTACTCCGAAGGCATAACACTGGCGCGGCCGCCGCGTGGGGTCAGCTGCATGGCTGATATATAACAGACGTCCCCGGTATGGCCGCCGCTCGGACTCGAAGGGCACGCGGCACACTCGCGCCCACAAGACCAAATTATCACTTCGCCGGGGTATTTTTGTTGCACGTCCACTGTTGGACTGTGTGGAGGGACCATGCGATGGCTGTACCATCTCGAAATGCTGAGAGCTCAAACCCAAAGAGCGCACTTGCCTCCCAACATCGGAAGAAATTCTAGAATAAAACGGGCATGAGCGCGGTCGTGTTCACAGCGTGGGAGCAGCATACCGTCGACTAAACCCAGTCCTACACCTAGTGCAAAGTTGCTCACCTCGGAAGCGAGGCTCGGACGAAGCGGCGACAAAATTCCGATCAGGTGAATCCGGTGTGGGTTCTTCGGATGTTATTAAGTTTCCGCCTCCCAGGCGTGCAGTCTACGGATGTTATTCTGCATCCCACACGCCGTTGATGTTGATGTTGTGAGAAACCCTGTTACCGATACGTAGGGTCATAAGACTAGCATCGTTCAACGCCCACCCTGAGTGTGGATGGTTGCGACAAGCCACAGTACGCTACTGTGAAGGCCGCGGCTGTGCCCACTAGTGACATGAGTTGTACATCGGGCGACGGTAGACTCAAACTGACTCGGGACGCGAGGTGAGCCTACTATTAAAAGAAACCTGAGCGGAATCAGACCTAAGCAAGGACACAAGGTCAGGTTCACTAAAATATAGCGGGCCTGGCCGGGAATTGAACCCGGGACCTCCTCCACACGCTCATAAGCCCTAAGAAGGAATCATACTACTAGACCACCAGGCCGTGAACAAAGGCGCAGCAAGTCTGGAATCATTGGATGGGATGTGGCGTCCGAATGTGGTAACTCAAGCGCCCAATTAATCCTCAATACGCGGCGCAGCACCAGTGACTTGGGTTGGCCCTTCCCCTTTCCCCCACCCTCCACAGTAGTACCGCAAAGCCATGCTTGGCAGCTCAGCTTGCACTTCTCGAGTGTTGAATCCTTTGCTAGCAATATTGTTCCGTGGCTTGCGGCCCGTTATCCAAGTTCAAACGCTTACTCAGCTGAGGTCGTGTTTGAGTCAGAGCATTTCATCGACTTTCCATGGCTCTCATGTCGAGCGCGAGCACTCGTTGGCTGCACAACGCACAAAGGATAGAGTGCGCCTGTGATCGACACGGTATGGGATGACTTCTTCTGCCCGTACGAACTCCCATGCTGATGACTTTGAACTTTTCCACGCAGGAAGGTCCATCCAGGATCCAGTCAGCGTTCCCGGGACACGTTTGAAGATGGTGGGCCAGTCTACGAAGGCTCACAGTGACACTTTGCGTACGGATGGCACTATTTCTGGGGACGAGATGAGTCGGGTGGGGGTGGCAGTTCCAGTAAGTGCTTATGCCTCGTGCCTTCGATCTGCCGAATCCTGTCGCCTGTCAAGTCCTGTCTGGCACTGGCACGCGCCACGTGAAAGTGTGTATCATGCGTTCCATGCCATCAGTGAGTTTCTGTCGCTCTTATCGTCGATGATAATTTGACCTTCCATGGGAGGTTTTTGACAGCGTTCCGAACAATCGTCCCCGACCGTTACGTCTGTTGGACCTACGTACCCATGTTTTTGAGACTCTGCTGGGAACGGAGTGGCGACAGAGGCAGATGGCTATCCATACCTGGAACCCAAAGGACCGATTAGTGGACATGTATGAGGTACTGTCCGTATTATGTATAGTACATACATCCGCTTGTATAGCTTTCGGTCACGGCGTTTTACATCGTTTGATTGTGAAGGTGTTGGAATTCATGGAATGTATATGTTCGAGTATCGTCCAACGCTATCGAATGGCACGTCAGATTCAAGGTACGCGCAAGAGGTATGGGGCCAACACACCTCGTCAGACAACAGTCATGTATGCTTCGAGGCACACGAAACGTGAAGAGGTTGTTCCGATAGTCGTCGCATAGCGTAAGGTAGCTGGTATGACGTACAAGACAGCCTGTCTCACAAGCTCTATCCGAGTCTCATTCAGCATTCAACATACCCCTAGCTCTGAGTCTCCGAGTATCTGACGCCAGTCCCCGGCGCAAACGTCCCTTCTCTCCACCCTTGGTGGCCCGGATTCTCGACGAGGATCGCCACGGTCGTCAACGATGGCATGGCGGCACAAAGCCGCATCACGAAACGTTCCGGGTCGAACTGATCCAGCGTACGCTCTAACAGAGTCAAGTCCAGTTCCGAAGGGGTGGTGCCCACGGGCCACAGCAGGCCGTGGGCGGCCGCCGCTGTACGCTGCGCGCTCGAATTCCGCACCAGGTATGTCGAAAAAGAGCAGTGCACGATGAGCGTGAGGTCCTCCAGTTTCGCCAGTCGGACTACCTTCGCCTGGAGATCTGTCTAGAAGCGTCCAACCCCCGATCAGTCACACCAGGTCACGCCCTCCAACGTCCGAAGTCCGACGCTCACCATTATGTGCCCGAAGTCCAACGAGTCCAAGTCGCTCTCCTCGGGGCGCAGCCAGAGCTCCGCCCTGAGTTGCACTAGGTCGTCTCCGGCGTGGTCCGTGAGCAGCGCCCCGGCGATCGCCTCGATGGCGTCCACGAGCGGTGTACCGTGGTAGTACATGTCGAGCGTGGCCGGCCGCGCGTACGCGAGACAGGCAGCGAGCGCGTCGGGCGGGCACACTGACGGGACCTCGGTGATGACGACCCGGAGGATACGGCAGGTGAGCGCGGCGTCGTAGAGGTCGGCAAGCGATCCGCGGAACTCGCCCAGCACGAGTGCTCCAAGTCCGGTTCCGCCACTCGCGGCCAAGCGAAGATTGCGGTAGGCTTGGCAGCTCGCGATTTCAAGGGCTGCGAATTCCGGGTCAGAGACGTGGAAGCGGTCGTTGACGATCTCGATCGTCAGGGCGTCAGGCTTCTGGGCCGCTGCGATGTATGGGTGAAGGGCGAGGATGAGGTCTTCCTCGACCCGGATTCGACGGAGATTGGGGTACGTCGGGTACGACGCGTTCGGGGAGGACAGGTCGACATGGGTAGCGTTGTGCAGGCGCACTGTGAGCTCCTCGAGGGTGGCTGCTGATGGGGCCAAGAGCTGCAGAGGGTGGTACTTATCGCGTTGGTCGAGGGTGAGCGAATCCCAGAAGTGACCACCGTCAGAAACCTGCGTGCAGAAGTCGAGGCTGACAGAGGTAAGCGTCGAGTGCAGGGTCTTCAGCGTGCTACATCCAAGTAGTCCGATGGAGGACAAGGACAGGTGTTTCAAAGAGGTTAGAGAGGAGAAATTGGATGGGAGGTCTGAGTATGACTGTAGGAACGCGTCGAAATCTTGGTGGGCGAAGACTTCGAGGCGTGACATCTTGGGGAATGCGACCGCCAGACGCTCGGAGATGGCTGTAGGGACAGACTCGGACCACCGCATGCGCAGCCTAAGGCCGCGCACGTATCGGAACCGCAAGGGGTCTTCAGCCTGAAGAAAGTCGAGGAATGCTGTAAGGCGATTGGCATCGGCTATCGAGACTTGCTTCAGGTCCTCGAGCAGGACTTTCGCGCCTTCGTGTCGAAGAAAGCGACAAGTGGACATGGTGGCCAGAGCAACCGGTCGAGTTGAAAGCCGAATGACCTGGAGAAGGACATCGAGGTTCAGAGAGTGCTGCATGGTTGCTGGAACGTAGGGAGATTTGCAGCGTCGTCAATTCGGGTTAAGGCTGGCCAGTGCGGCTGCCAGTGCTCGAAATGTCATCCGCATTGGTTCACGTGCCAAGGCCGCTCGCTTTATAGCCCCTCTCGATCTAAGAGGAAGTCAGGAAAGAGGTCAGATCAGGATGCGTAGAGAATCATGTCAAGGGGAGGACCAACCTCACGGTCAACGATCCTGCACCAACCGCTTCTCGCCTGGTCCCGTACTGAAGCGCGTTCCAACTCATCCCTGTTACACAACTCGTCCAGAATCATCCAGTTCAACATGTCTTGCGGCTCGACTGTCTCCGGCTGCCAATCACCTCCCGCGAGACGGTCTTCGCATTTCCGTTTACAAGGGCGTGGCGCTAATGACGCTGTCCACGATATCGTTAGCGTTGACATGTTTCTCCCATTAGTCCATCGTAGCATGTGAGGACTAACGGCGACTCACTAATAAATGGGGGTCATCCCAGCGAGTGCGAACAACTTCCGCTCCGAATATCTCGGGGCGCTATGTGATCATGAGATGAACGTGGCCGGACCATACCGGAAGAAGCTCCCACGCCACCGACCATTCAAACCACCGCACTTTCACTGCCTTCGCCTCTGGCCACCGGCAGCCGTCTGCATATATCTACTAATTTCTAGTAATCTTACAAGGAGGGTCGATGAACAACCTGCGGAATTCGCCTATTTCCCTCCCCACGGGACCCAGTAGTCGCCTTCAAATCGGACTGGAGGCGAACCTCGCTTTTGGCCTGGGCGAGCTTGAGCTGGGGCACCTCGTACACGTAGATGTTGGCCCAAAGAAGAGACCGACGACAAGAAAACTAACACGCATGAACACGAACGCCACCTCAGTTCCAGTACTTCTCCGCATACAGCCCGAGGAGCGCGTTCCCGAGCACGTCCGAGTACCGATGTACGTCCGCGCTCGTGTACCTCTTCTCGCTCTGCAGCCCGTTGAGGACCCCGATCAGCTGCTTCTCGATGAAGCTGACGAAGACGAGGTCGACCGGCTCGTCGTCCGCCACGCCTGCCGGCGCGTCCGTCCCGACGAAGTCGGGCACGTCGAAGTGCGCCAGCGGAGAGTGCAGGGTGTCGTCGCCGACCCCGGGGCAGGACTGCAGACGAGTCACATTTGTTCAAGTTAGCGAGAGACCAACGATACAGCATGGGGAACGCACGTCGTGGGTGACGTAGCCGAGCGTCAATTTCTGCGCGGCGCGACGCTCAGACCCGTCGCGCCTCCGGTCCATCTCCCCGAGCCACGCGCGGTACACCATATCGACCTCTCCCCGCGCATACGCCTCGGCGTCGGACTCGGCTCCAGTGGCGCGAATATTGTCGGCGCCGGCGTCATTCAGCGCGGGGAGGACCTTGTTGGCGACGGAGAGGGTGACGTTCGGGATGTAGAGGAACGGGTCGGCGAACGGCGACGCCGTCAGTTCGTCGTTCTTCGTGAACGGCCCCGAGTACACGTCGAACCGCTGCGAGCCCGAGATCGTGATCATGATGTTCGGGATAGCACCGCGCGGGTTGTTGAGCGTGAGTGAGTATTGCATCGCCTTGCCGAGGAGGGAGAGGAGGGAGTGGTCGGACGGGTAGGGCACCCTAGGTCGCGAGGTATCAGCGAGGCATCGAGGGGGGGAGTGGGTGCTTACTGAGTGATGGTGTAGTCCTGCGGCGCGACACCAAACTCGTAACTGAGGTTGAAGCGCACTGCAAGCTCGTTAAGGCCCTTCGTGAAGAGCTTGCCCTGATTCGTGTCAAACGTGAAGTTGTTACGGCCGGTGTGGTACTGCAACGAGGCTTCAGTCAAAAGACGTCAGCCTGGGCGAATGCCACGCAAACACACCTCGTAGGTCACACGGTTAGGGTCGAGGTAGCGGCGGGAGAAGGTGATGTCCTTGGTTGAGCCCTTCTTATCGAGGTTTGCGCCTTCACTGCGACGTTAGAATACATCCCAGAGACAGAGACAGAGACTTACTCATCCAGCCGACAGTCTCCATGTACCGTCCGCTCTCGAGCGCCATAGACCGGCCATCGTATTGGACTGCATAATAAGATCAGATCATGCAGAAAATTGAATGCGCATTTGACCCTTACCGCAGTCACGAATGTGCGTGTGACCTAGCAAGGCGCGGACATGAGTACCTAAGAGCAACAAGTGGAATCACAATTAAAGTAGCCGACCTCCGAAAATAAGGATAGGCGTCGTGGGGTGGACAGCACGAATCGCATTGAAAACAGTCGGCCCTGTGTCACGGTAAGCATGCAGCCCTGAACGGGACAGGGTCCAACAACACTCACAGTTATCTGTCCGTGCCACCGGCATATGCCTGCATACAACAACATCACAGACACAGTACGCGTCAGCCCCGCCGATCGCCGATAGGCACCCTGGCGAATCGACGTACCCCACAAGAAGGAAGAAATCGGGCTCGTCCTTAATCGCCTCCGTGAACTGTCAAATACGGACCACTGGATGAATGACACGGGCGCGCGGAAAGATTCGCCAGCCGACGAACCCACTGCTCCTTGACCATCTCCTCCACCTTCTGCACGGTCGTGTTGACATCATTGCCGGTGAAGTCGAAAAGAACGCCGAGAGACGTGACCTTGCGGCCCCTTATTCATACGCACTGCGTCAGCCTCGAATAGTACGTATTGGCCTGTCCTGTACGTACTTGCGGGTGGTGAACTTGGCGAAGCGCTCTGTGTGGGTTCAACATCTTAGCTGTCTGTAGACACATGGAAGGGGAACATGATGCTGACCTCCGACGGGTACGCTGACGGTATTGCCTTGGTTGTCCGTGACAGTGATGTTCGCGTTGGACGAGAGGTAACGTCCGTTCATCTTCGGGGCGAAGGTCTTGTACATGTCGAGCGTATTCGCGTAGACGTATAGTTCGTGGCTGTAACTTTAGTGAGCATCGACCTATTGGAAACAGCAAGCCTGTACTTACTTGCCGATCGCCATGATGTCGTACGGCAAGTCAAACATGAACTTGTTCGTCTGGGCTCACAAGTCAGCGTCTCGCAGACCGCATATATGCACGTCTTTGCCCTCACCTCATGCGCGTCGACACCGCCCGGAGGGTAGCCGTCAGTAAGGCCGGTACCTACCAGTGGCATCCGTGAGCAAAGACTAAAGGCGACACCGCAGGTAGTCTATACTCACCGTCATGCAGATCGCCGGAGTCGACCAAGAGCAGGTCGACATCCTTTTGCTAGTACAGTACAGCCGAAGCCCAAGTCAGGCTCTTGTTTTGGAGCCAACGCCTATCACTCACGATAGCGAGCCCCTTCATATGGGTGATAAATGATGCGAAATCTCCCAGATCGCCACTACGCAACCATTCAGCTTTGCGTCACTGGGCCGCATGCGGCGTCAGGTACACACCTGTAGTTAGGCTCCGGGAAGGACGTCTTCTGGTGTCCGAGCAGCCAACCATGGCTGTCGGTGGTGTGAATGATATTGACATCGGCCCAGACAAGCGGCTTGCTCGGTGGCGTGAGTTGGGTCTGAGGGTATGCGCTCCACGAATGTTGAGGCGCATCGGCATGGCCGTATTCTTCACCCGGACACGCCCGAACTGCAAGCGCCGCCAGGGAGAGCGCGAGCAACGAGGTGAGCAACATCGTCGCGAAAGGAGTAGACCGGTGCAGAGGGAGTAGGACGGTTGACGAAGACAAGCATGATGCACGAGTTTTTATATGCGAGCAGTTGTTGGTGCGTGTTTAGGACAGGGCGTCAGGGCATCTTGGCTGGGGGCACGGTCGGTGAACCACGATGAGCGCGGGGTTGATGCGGAGGGAAGCATGGGTCAGCGATAGCGTTTAATGATTCTGAAATGCTAGCCGTTACATACCTCTGCGTCGAGGATCGTGCCAGGATCCACGAATTAATTTCTTAGTGCGGTGGCGAGTCCAACAGATTCGGAATCCTGCGAGCCTGCCTGCCTTACATTGGACGCTCGAACGTAGCTGACCGCCTGCGGGGAGCCGCGGTGATCGCGCTGGGTGGTCCATTGGAGTGTCCTACTGCTAGATCGGTGTCGACGTGGCGCCTCCCTTGCGAAATGGTGCCAGTGCGCCGGAGCGTCTAGGGCTCCCATCGAGGTCAGCTGTCTATGTAGCCGACTTGAACAAGTTTTCTTCCAGGTCTGGAGGGCCTGTCTTTGTGAACAGAGCTATAAATAACTTGAGAAGGCAAGCACGTTTGCGGGGGAAACTTCAAGGCGAAGAAGGCCAAACTTGAAGATCTCAGACTCGAACAGCGATATCGCCGGGCGCACACGCACCCCAGTCTGTTGAGGTATGTGCACTTGAAGAGGCCCGGGGCAAGGGGGACACAGTGGAAGAAGCGCGGCTATGATATCGCACCGACAGGACCAAGCGGCAGGCGGGCGCTTTTTTGACGGAGGTAGTGGTCGGTGCCCCGAGCTTGAGCGCTTCATGACCTTTCTCTCCACTACCACCATGTCCGATCGTCCCACTGCAAAAAGAGGCTCTGGCACACACAACTGGCCATATTTCAAGCTATAGATAATTATTTACGCCCTCAGCGATACAAATGCTCAACTTTTGGCCTTCCGACCCGCCGTTCTGCGTCTTGCGACCGCCGACCGTAGCCTATCCCGGGCTCTCAGTTCCTGTCAGCTTCCCTCCTAATTCTGCGACAATATGCGACGCCTGGCTGCCGCCCTTCTGTGTCATTCTCCGCGGACTGATATGTTCCGAGCGTTCGGACGTCAAGAAAGAACTACGCGAAAATAAGTTTTTCAACGTGATCCTGCTCGGCCACCGTACTTTCTCGCGCGCTTAGCTTGGCGGCTCTTTGCTCCAACGTCCTGCCTGCAGTGTTCACCGGATACGATGACCTCGACGCCGGGCTCCATCGAGGACCTCATCGCACAGCTCTCCACGGGCCCCGATCCCACACGTGAGTCCATCTCGTCCGAACTCGGTGGTGCGCGCCCTTCCTATCTCTGGCGGCCGTTGGCGCAGCGCCCTCACCATCCCTAGCCTGCCTCTCCGTCGCCCGTCACCCACTCCTCCCTCGCCATGCATTACGATCCTGCCAAACAATCTCCAGTGCTCCAGAGTATCTACGGAAATGAAGCAGTCGCTATCTGGAAACCCTCTGAGCGAGCGAGCAGCAATTCGCCCGAACCCGGCGGTTAGAGCTCGAATCCCAACCGCATCGAGCTGGGAACCATACGTTATGAGATCACCCTCAGGTACGTCTGCACAGACCATTTGCGCGCGATCCGTCTCTAATATCCATGCCGTGACTACAGCATCGACTCGGACGACACCTCCCAGCCCTCGCATCTCGTCCTCATCCTCGTATCTCTCCCGCCCGCGTACTCGGCCTCCGCGCCTCCCCAACTCCAGCTCCTCTCGCGACACATCGAGCTTTACTGCGTGGACGACCGTTATTCGGAACCGTTCTCAGGACGTACATTGCTCTGGGTGCCGTCAGGGATGTCGGTCCGTGAAATATTTGTGGAACGTTAGTTATAGTTATACGCAAATTTTTTAGTCCAATGACTATCAATGGCCCCCCAAATATTTCGTGCTTCCCCCCGACATATTTCGACGTGTCATCCGGGTGTCACTTCAAATATTTCGGCTGTACTTACAAATATTTGTCTCATCCTGTGGACGTCGTCGTCGATGTAGTAGATACTCCCCCAGGGGACTCCCCCAAATATCCTGAAATATTTCGCCCGCCGTTACGAAGGACGAGGCGCTTCTAGTTGATGTGTCTCCCGAATATCTCCAAATATTTCGAGGACGCGGGAGGGACGTCCCCCCAAATATTTCCGAATATTTCGAGGACGTGGGAGGGACCGTGACATCCCCCCAAATATTTCTGAATATTTTGAGCAAGCGGGAGGGACGTCCCCCCCGAATATCTCCAAATATTTCGAGCAAGCGGGAGGCACCCTCCCCCCCGAATATCTCCAAATATTTCGAGCAAGCGGGAGGCACCCTCCCCCCTGTGTGCCACATACGTCCCCCAGACATTCAACCAACAAATATATTTAGATATATTCTACATACGCTAATAGTAGGGTCAATGCAGAACTTCTTCGTGGCATTCTGCGTCCGGGTATTTTGGTCGATCCGCAAGCAACTGATACCTACAAATACGATGTCAGTTTGTTGGGATGAAGAGCTGAGTTGACTAATGCACCATTCGCTGTCAACGTATCCTGGATGACTGTCGCACCAATGTCAGACACAAGTTGCAACAGCTGAATGGGAGACGGTGACATACTCAACAGCGAATCTGCCCATGCTGAGAACACAATGGCACGGGAATGACTTCCCCCACCGCACGTCTACACGTCTACACGTCTATGCGTTCTGCCAGTGCCCCATCCCGCCCTCCACGCATCCACGCCCCCTGCTGTCGTTCAATCCAGCCAATGTGAGTACTCACTCTCGTCTTCTCTTCCCTCTCGCTCTCCACCCCCATCTGCATAGCCCTTAGGCGTGTGCACGTTCGCCGCTGTGGACGTTGTCCCTCGGTCAACGTTCGCTGGCATGGATGTTTGCCCTGCATGGGCGAACGTCCCGGCTCCACGTCAACGTTCGGTGGCCGTGGACATTCATCCTGTTGACGTCGTCCTCGCATGGAGGGGGGATGTTTGCCCTGGGGATGTTCACGGCCGGCCCCGCTTTGACATGTTGGTCCACGCGCCCCCATGGATGTTCGTCCACTCGTCCACATTTGCACGTGTGGATGAATGTCCTGTCTCCGCGTTGACGTTCGGCGGCCGTGGACGTTCGTCCACGCTTCCACATTTGTGCGCGTGGATGAACATCCTGTCGACGTTGTCCCCACATGGAGGGGGGACGTTCGCCCTGTCGACCTTGTCCCTGTGTCGATGTTCGGGCACGCACGTCCATGCGTTGCCATCGTCCCCACGCCCCTCCTTGTTCAGGCACGTGTCAGCGGGGACCAACGTCCTGTCGACGCATGCCCACGTCCATGCACGTCCACACGTTGCCATCGTCCCCGCGCCCCTCCTTGTTCGGGCATGCATCGGCGGGGACCAACTTCCCATCGACGCGTGCCCATGTCTGCGCATGTCCACACTCCGCCATTGTCCCCGCGCGCATCAGTGTCAGGGCATGCGCGCGTCGGTGTTTGGGCATGCATCTGCGGGGACAAATGTCCGTTCGACGGACGTCCACACGTGGACGTCGTCCCTGTGCGCGTCGATGTTTGCTCCTCTCATTTGTTCGCTCGGGTTCGTCTTGCTAACCTCTTCCTTCTGCTGTACTCTTCAGAATTCCCCTCCCCATGCATCCCCGCCTTGCAACCCATCACTATGAGGTACGTCCATTTGAGTATTCATGCTTGCCGCTTCCTCATCTTCTTCCAGACTTTGGCCAGGCTTTTCACCATCAGAGGACGTGTGCGCGTCCCCATCCCCTGGACCGCCTTCGAGACGGTGAGCTGTTCCCCTTTATTCATATCCTTATCGTTAATTCCTGTAGGCCATCGTGAATATTGGATGCGAGATCACGAATCAGAAGGGCCCAAAGTGCCGTTTTGTGGTGCCAGCCTGGCTCAGCGGGGGGAAATTGTCCCTCGCAAAGGTACACCATTCGTCTACAAGGCATGCTTATTTCTGCTCACCACCCACGTCCAGCCCAAAAACGGTGTCATCGACAAGTGCTCCCAGCCGCGCACTGCTGCACTCCTCAATTCGCACCTCGGCATCAACCCCAAACTCATCGAGCGTAGTGCGCCATGATTCCGTGTTCCAGGAATAGGGCACGCCATCCACGGTCGAAGACGAGGTGCCCCAGGCTGACTGGTACGCTTGGAGCACGTCCAGGCGTTCGGAAATAGATGAATATATGTACATCGTTGTGAAAAGCTTGGTCGTATAGCATTGCTTCCTGACATCTCGAACTCTGTGTCGCTTCGTCTGTGTCAATGGTCTCATATTCGTCGCACGACCTATGACATCATCAAATGACTCTATCCCTGGGATCAGGCTTACCAAACTCCACATGAGCAAGACTGTTGATCCCTGTCTCATGCCATCTGATGGCTGTGTCTTCTTGCAGGCACCAGCGTCGTCCACGTGAGCAACCAGTCACGCGAGTGACAGGCCACGCGAACCGGTGATGTCATTACCCTCGTGGCCGGCCGCCCTGTCCATATATAGGATCTCGGTTTCAAACTGCGGAACCTCCGGTTAGAATTTGTCATGATGGCTTCTAACTGGGGTACTCGACGGAGTTCAAGGGCTGTCGCACTGTGAGGATGATTGAGGATGTCCATCCCGGCCAGGCCGACGGTGTTTAAGTCTTCTCTGCCTCGCTGTGGCATCCTCCCAACCCTCGCCACCATCTCCCCATCTCCACCATGTTGCCTAGCCCTCCCGCCAAACAGCAAACCCACGACAACTCCCCCCCGAAGGCCACATCCCACACTTCCCCTCCCCCCAATGCCCAGTCACCCCCTCCCCAGACAGATCAGCCCATCACCCCCAATACTCCCGCCACCCCGGCTTCCTCCAGCGACAATGAGGACGAGGATGAGGACGAGGACGTCCTCCCACCCTGCTTTCAATGCTTCCAATCGTCGCTCGGCCATGTCTGCAAGTACAAGGATGGGGAGATCACCTGCGAACAGTGCGAGCACCGGGGAATTGAGCACTGCAGTGCTGCTCGAGGTATGTCCATCCCGCCTTTCCTCTTGCATATCCTATTGACCATGATAACAGGTCGCTTCGTCCGCATTGACGATGCTGTCGTGATACGCCACCTCTCCTTACTCGGGGTGGCGTTCGACAAGTCCACCCGCTGCCTCACGCGGCTTGAGCAGTCCCTCTCTGTGGTACAGGCCCGCGTGTACGAACAACTCTTCCCCGACTTGGCATTGGACAGCATCGACCCTAAGAACGTCCCCGTTGGCATCGGCGACGAGGGTGTGCCAAGCCAGCCTGATACCGACAGCAACCAAGACGATGTGCTCTCCGACGGCTCCGTCGAGGCTGAGTTCTCCTCGGCTCCCAATCGCAGTGTTCACACCGACTCTGAAGACGACAACCAGCCCATCGCCAAATCAAAGACCAAGGCCGATGTGAAACTCAAGGATGAGCCCATCGTCGTTGACGACAGCGACTCCGAGGCCGACAAGAAGAAGAAGCGTCACGCGAAGCCTGCCCCGAAGACCACCCCGAAGGCCACCCCGAAGGTCGCCCCGAAGGCCACCCCGAGGTCTGTGAAGGGTTCTATGAAGCTCAAGAACGAGCGCATCGTCAAGATCAAGAAGGAGCCTCGCGTCATGGGGAGCGACGATGAGGAGCCCATCGTGGCACCGTCGTTGTCGGCTTCGCGTGGCGCTGGTGGTCACCCCGACCGTAAGGCAGGGTCCTCGCGCCGTGATGACAGCCCCATCAAGAAGTCGGATAAGGGCAAGGCGAAGGCAAAGGAGGCCGACGTCGAGATGCCTAAGACACGCAAGCGCAAACAGGTAAGTTTTCGATACTCATCCATCCCTTCACCAGAGACTCACCTTTCCGTAGGAAGAGGCCCATGACACACCCACGAAGACGACCAATACTGACACACCGAAGAACGACAAGAAGATCAAGAAGGAGAGAAAGTAACGTAATACGGTATGCCCATAACAGTATCTCGTCGTTACGTCGTCATCATGCTGATCTGATTCTCGTAGTGCGTCGCATGCATTGTCTTTGGGGTTGTAAGCTGTTACGGAAATCGTTTCTAGACTGCGCTCGTGTTCTGTCAGATATGCTCATCGTTGTACACTCGTTGTCAGTTTGGTAGACACGTCGTCGTCTGTTGTGAGGAGCATAAATATCGTGTCACTCAGTCTACAAGAAATATGAATAGCATACGTACCTTTCGAGCGACCGAGCACTTGGCGGAGAGTAATCGGCCATGAATCTAACTTGCCCTGATTGTCGACTCGGGGCCCGTTGCACATGCACCTACCCCGCTGCCCAGCGCAACCGGCTTCAATCGTGCGGACACAGAGATGGAGCATGTGCATTTGTCCAGAGACCGCTGTCAATGACCTCACGTCAGATATCTCCACCTGCACCCTCCAAGTGTATGCAAAAGGAAGTCCTGTCCCCCAGGCTGACTAAGTACCATTGCAGTCTGCCGCAGTGACGCACCCTAGTTCCGGCATAGTTCAATGCATGTCAAGAAGGGCGGAGGTCCCTCTGCCCTTCTCAGTCGCATGCTGCGGGAGGTGCCTCTCAGTAATAAGAAGGCAGCTCTCCTCCTTCGCCCCACTCCACCCTCTTCGAACGGGCCACCATCACTGCCTCCCAAATCCCTTCCCCCTCACACTTCAGCCCCCAATGCCAAAGTCGCGCCCCAGGACGAAACAGCACCCCCAGAAGAAATGACGCCCCCAGAAGAAGAAGAGTCGCGACCATGATCGCTTCGAAAAAGACAGCCTGCCCTGCGTCCAGTGTGCATGGGCAGGCGAGGCAGAAAATTGCAAGTATCGTCGCCATACCCGCAGCTGTGTGCGCTGCATGCAGAAGAAGTCTGTGATGAAGTGCAGCGGCCAGTTGGGTACGTCTCCCTCCCCTCTATCCACCTCTACTGACAGCTTCAACTTTCATAGACCAATACGCTCGCGAAGGGGATGTTGATGTCCCCGTTCTCCTTCATGATGTTTATATGGTCATGGAGAAACACAACAAGTGCATCACCCAACAGGATGAGCACATCTCCAAGATTGACCACAAGATCGACATGATCCTTGGCGCTCTTGGCATCGGGTTGGAGGTCGATGAGGTGGAGGTCGAACAGGTCGAGGAACAGGTGGCGATTGGTGGTGACAATGAGTCCGGGGAGGATTCACCCGAAGAGGATGGGCAGGAGGATGAGGATGAGGATGAGGACGAGGATGAGGATGAGGACGAGGATGAGGATGAGGACAAGCAGAAGGATGAGGACAAGGAGGATGAGGGTGAGGAGGATGAGGGTGATGCTGCCCAGGCTAGCTCCGAGAGCGAGGCCTCCACGTCCAAAACTAAGGCCAAGAAACGGAAGCACGTAAGTCTCTCTGCTTCCCTCATATCAGATTGCCCTTAGCTCACCTTCACTGCCAGGTATCGCCCAAGAGCGCCAAGGCACACAAGAGACCATGTCCAAGTGACGACGACGAATATGTAGGTGATTCCTCCCCCTCCGACTCCGATTCTGGGGGAAAGGCAAACATACGCATGCGCGTAAGTCACTTCCCTTGCCCGCCATGAGATTCTGCTGGACTCACCCTCGCCGCCAGGGGTTGCCCAAAACGACCAAAAAGCAAGCCCCCCAGAGACTGCGCAAGTAGGGACACCTCTCCCACTGTGCCAATCCATACATCTGTCTTCACTCAGAAGCACCCCACACATTCTTACCCTCCACCACAGGTCGTAGCTCCCCTTCCAGCATGTTCTTCTACAAGTATTGTCGTAGCCCCACTGTGTCCCAGTTTTTCGCATCACGTCGCCCGCCTGATTCACAGTCAGGGGTAGTTCTACCCCATAGTCCAAATACATCAGTCTTCGTCATCGCGCATATACCACTGTGTGATCTCTCACCCCGACATCGCAATATGTACATCCTCTGCACCATTCGCACCAGCCGATATGCCTCAGCCCCCTCCAACTGTGAGAGTAACAGTACGTGTCCCCCACCCGCAGTCTCCCCGTCAACTGAGGCCCCAAACTCGACACTGGCACTTCTCCTAGCATGTGCCCAAATGTGCGCAACTCGAAGAGAACGGGTAGTGCAGACATGTTCTTCATCTGCCCCTGACAACATGCGAGTTCGCGCTTGAGCAGTGCGCTCTGATCTGTGAAACCTAGCAACACAAAGACAGTCAGATCTAAAATGTCGTGCCAACAAGCACCGCCAATGCCGGCCCACCGTTTGAAATGACATTCATGCCATCGTCGTTCTGCAGTTACTCAAGCAGCAATAGGGCCCCGAATCTGTTGTTGGGGGGCACGTCAACCACGGTGTCAAGTAGGCCAGTCTTGCAGGCGGTGAAGCACAAGAGACAAGGTAGCATCACTTGCAATTGATCTATCTAGCCACTTTTTTCACAGTTGTATATGCGCTTTTCAATACTTTCCGTCAAGACATTGCGCATCTGGGAGCTGAATCTTCTGACTGTGGTGTGGAACACATCAACCAGTTGTTGATCTGAGCTTTGGATCACAATCGGAACATTGAGCTCCCTGATGCGGAACACCTTCACGGAAAACATTGGGAAGCGGTAAACATCTGGGGAAAATGTGACAAGGTAGAGCATTTGAAAGTGATGTTACTTCATTCTCAATGGCTTCGTCCTCGGCTTCTTCTTCAGCGAGGGCTGAGCACCGCGGGCTGAGCACCGCGGGCTCCCGACTCTTCGCTCTGGAGTGTGACCAACGACAGATCAGAGTAGATATGTCCCAAAGACCCTCTACCAGATGTGATCCGGAATAGCCAGGATATATCAGTATTTTTGGTTGCCTACATACAACTGTGTGATCTCTTACCCCGACGTCGCAATATGTATCCCCATCCAACCTTGACAGTACGGGTACGTCACCCCCGCCCGCACGTACGTCACCCCCGCACACGGGTACATGCCCCCTGCCGGCAGTCTCCTGGTCACCCGTGGCCCTAGACTGGACACCGGCACTTCTCCTAGGACATGCCCAGGTAAGGCGCAGTCACTGTGGTCAATACGAAGCTAGCCATGATGGCCGGAAATACACGGGACTTGAAGTCGTCACGTGACAACATCAGACAAAGGGTAAACAAGCCCCATCATAGCAATTCTATATACACCAACAGGGAGTCGTTCCTCCTCCCCCTCTCCCCCTCTCCCCCTCTCCCCCTCTCCCCCTCTCCCCCTCTTCCCCTCTCCCCCTCTCCCCATCCCCCATGCCTCATGCAGGCTCTTGCACGACTACCTCCTGACCCCCTGGTACAAGCCTTGCTAAATGTCGCTAGCAAGATCCATCGCCATCAGCAGTCGGGCCTCACTGTAACAACTGGACAGCATGCCAACTTACCTGCAGGCTCCCGTGGGCGGCACGAAATTGGGCGGCCCTTCAGCGGTCGCCCCTCCTCAATGTCGCTCACCGTCAATCTACGCCTGCGATGTGTCGAGGCCTGCGAGGATGGTGGGGTCGTGGCACATGAGAGAATGCTAACTGAACAGTGGGACCCCTTTCAGGACATCGGCCAGCAAGGTTGTAGAGGTGGTGGCATGAAATGAATTGACTTCGAGGTGGCTGGAAGGGTGAACTGGACGGGACATCTGCAAGCGAGTGTCGGTAATAGGGAAGGTGGATGCGTGCGGCGTTGGGGAAACGGTGGACACAATTTGGGGCTGCGGGACATCCGTCCACACCTGGAGGGCTGCGGGTGCACGCAACGTGGCGACAATGGATGTGCGAGGTCAGCACGGTGTGGTAGGCGGTGCGCGAGGACGCGAGGGCCAGGAGGACTTACGCGAGTGTGGCCAATAACCAGAAATGTAAATCACTCACTGGGGGCTCCTCCAGTGGGCATATGTACAGGTCTCCTGGTTACAATCAAATAATTAGGCGTTCGATGCGCCTGAGTCTGCCGTTGGCGGGACAAAGTCGACAACCATTGGCGTCTCGACATGCAATGATGGAATGACCATGTCCGCGGATGGAGACCACTCACCTTTGCCAGCCTCGCCATCGACATGGTCCATCGCATCCTCCATCACCTCGTCCAGATCCTCCTCCTCCGCAGACTCCCATTCGTCGTCGTCGCCCCTGAGACCCTTGACCCAGTGTCCATCCTGATCCATCTCCCACACCTGGACCTCTTCGCCCTCCTCCTCGACGGTTCCCTCGTCGTCAGCCCACAGGTCCTCCACAGGAAAACCTCACCACACTCCGGCCTTGCCAGTTCGAAATACCCGTTGCGTTCTAACCAAGACAATACGTTCAGTACGTGTCACAAAAAGCTGCAATTCACTTACTTATCGTGGTCAGGTTCAATATATGCACGTTGAGAGGGGGAGCCCAGACGGGCACACCTGACAGCACCCGCATCGCGAATGTGTGTCGAGGGTAGAATGCGGTCAGAGGAGATGGGGGTGTGAAACATTCCTGCAGAGGTCCGCCTTCTGCACCAGAAGGCCTGCTCTGCGCGCAGAACGTCGCCCTGCCTGAGTCTGCATCAGCTCTCAGCGCAGGGATAGTGGTCGCTAGGGAGGGGAAAGCAAAGATGGTCGTTGGCACCAGTCGGCCATATTTGGTGCCCAGTATTGGGATATGGCGGCCTGTTTCCCACTGGGCACGGCCCGGGCGGGGTGCATGTGGGAGGTATTTACCACCCATCTTGATGTTCACTCATTTATGCGGCATCTATCTTCAAACCAAAGCAAACGAAGTGTATATTTTATCACATCTTAATAGCCATCATAGCCTCGTCCCAAGTACGTTTACCAGCTTTCCTGTTACTGGCGCGGGACGCCTTTCCTTGAGTAGCAAGTTCCGCGGCCTCGTTCTCCCGGGCGAGCATCACCAGAAGTTTGATAGACTGACATCACAGCGAATCAGTGACCATATGACCCAAAAAAGCACACTCACCACACCGTAGTTCCAAGTATTGTCTGACATATTAAGCCCCTTCTGGGTGACCTCATACGCATCCTTGCGATCCACATCTTGCGACATTGATGTATGGTGCTTCTCCCATACTGACCTGATCACCGACGCACACTCCAAACTCATCCGCTTGAACATGTCGCTCTTCTCTCTGGCGTAGGCGGTCGCCCCCCGCGAGGTGTAAGGTTCGGGGGCATCCTCCCTCCGACACCATTCCTCGCTCGCGAAGCTGAAGCCGTTGTGGAGAAACCGGGATTCGCCCAGGATAAGATTCACCTCCTCGTTCGTGCGGGCGAGATTGGCCCGAGACCGGAACCACTGCACACGCTGGGCTGGGTCAATCATCAGACATCATACGTTCGTTTCACCAGGTCATAATGCACTTACCTTCTTGTTCCCATTGCTCCTGCGCCTCCTTCGCCCCATCGTCTGGAGGCACGATGTGAAAAATCCAGGACCCTACCACGTTATGGTCCCCAAGCGAATGCCGGTCTTGTAGGTGGAAACCTCCCACATTGGATGTCTGATTCATCGTGTTGGGGGGGCTGACCCCAAGATCCTTGGTGATGTCAATCCTTTTCAGAGACATTGGCATGGAGGCTGACACGGAGACACTCCCAAGTAAGGTGCACAAAGAGTTCATACGCGTGAAGTTGTCATTGTACTGACATGCCAGACGATTGATCTCGACCTGGACGGTGGTGATGTGATTGTTGGCCACCATGTTGTCCTTCTGACCGCGAGCGTGCTTCCGTTTCGATGAGACAGTCGCGGACTTGCGGTTGATGGCCTCCTTTAATGTTGCGATCTGGTCGTACGCCATACCTAGCCGGATCTTGAGCTCAGCCAAGCCCAACCCGGTGCAGCGTGCCACACGGAACACCTTGTCGCTAAGGTCGGAAGGCAGGGCGAGGGTCTCCAACTCAGGTCCCTGCTTCGAAAGTCGACCAATATCCTCCTCGTCCTCATCCTCCGTGGGGTTGGTGGAGTCCTGCTCGTCGTCTTCATCGCTGTCGTCGTCCACCTCCTCTACGATGAGCGCATCCTCTAGATGGGGCATCATGCCACCCTGCTGCCCACAGAACTTGTTGATGCGTTCCCGTAGGGTTGCCCGTGCAGAACGCAGTCCCCTGGTGTTGTCCATAGACGTCCCCCGACCGGCGCGGGCCTGTTGGAAGACATCTATCCGCGACTTGACTGACACCCTGCACAAAATAGTGTGTTAATCTGCGACTTCCTTATCAGACAAGCCACACATACTGTTCGCGGGAGATCTGTATTCCGAACTTGATGAATGCGACCTCTGCCTGTGTGAGTGGCCTCTCCGAAACACCCTTGCATTTGGTTGATGCAATGTCCCCTACTGCCTTGTCCATGTTCGCAGTGATGGCATCTTTCTTTGCTTCGCTGATCAGCTTTTCGTACTCCGAGGCCTCCGATGGTACTGGAGCTTGGGTCAAGATGTGGCGCTCCCAAAATTCCACTAAACACATACCTTTGCTTTGATCTAAAATGTAAACGCTTCTGTGCGTGGCCAGTCTCGCTTCTACACGCGTGCGATAGTCTCCCGGGGTGAATGGCTGATCCTCGATGTCCAGCTGAGCCCATTCACAGACCAGATCAGGCCCCGCCGCGTACGTGAGTCCAGCAAAGTCGACAGCCTGGTCCAGTTGCAAGACCAGCTTCTTTGGCAGTTTGTGGGCCAGATAGTCAGCTACGATCCCATCAGCATCGCCATCACTACACTGGCAAAGACGAACGCACCCATTCCCACCATCTTGTCCCAGTTGTATCCGTTGATGCTGTCTGAAATGGCGTTATGACGAGCCCCACCATTTATCTCCCGCATGCTGCGACCAATCTCCTGGAGGATGAACCACGCGATCTCGACCGTCTCTCCATTGCTGTGCCCTACTCCATTCTTGTAACACATGGCGAAGTCGACCTGGCACTCTTTCTTGTGGGTCAACATGTGCAGCTGGGGGAGGAGCACCTTTATGCAAGCCACGATCTTGCGCATCTCCGGAGGTAGGTCCCACTCGTCCCATCGATTCAGCATGCCAACCAGGTACGTGCAGCCTACGTCATAGCTGAGGAGCCATTCAAGGAGTTTCTTGGCCCTCTCCAATGCTCCGGACATCGCCAGATCGACAAGATGGAACCTTTGTTGAGTAAGTCAAAGCCACTCATGGACTTGGAATTGCGATGTACTGCTCATTTCCGACCAGGTCCACTATCGCTCTCAAAAAGAAGCAGCTGTGCCGAAGACAGGTGATCGCCACAATATCACTGATATCCATGTTACGGAACTTGCCTGCGCGCTGAGATCGTGTCACCTTGAAACCACTACATGTCTGTATCTGAGAGGAACTCGAGGTCAGTCATTCTGACCCACGCAGTGGACGGGGCATACATACCACGGTGCGGTCCTTAGATGTCTTCTTAGCGAACGTGGACATCTTCTCCGCATCCGCAAAGAAAGCACGACCCTTGGATAGACTGTAATCGGTCTTATCATCGCGTTTGGATTTCTTATGCAGGGTGTGATTGCCATCGGCACCCATGAAGATGCGGAAGAGGTATCTGCCAGAGCATGGTTAGGTTGACACCCCAGATACTAACACCCCCTGCACACGTGATAAAAGTACTCACCTGAGCTCTGGCTCCATATCCTCCCAGTCGTCAGGCAGGTTGACACCTGGCCACGGACAAGCGAAGCAGGGGACAGTGATGAGATCCTCTCTCTGGTTAGGGTATTTGATGCCATGGCAGGAACAAGACCGCTTGACCATCTGTAGATGTTTCCAGATGCGGAAGATGACATTGAACTCGTGATATCGTCGCTGGAGTCCATCAAAGTCAGATGACTCCCCGCAGGTTGGTCAAAGAGTGATGCTCACCTTGCCTTTGCGCTTCATTTTACGGTCCACCTTGCGCATGTAGTCATGGGAGGACTTTTTGGATGTAAGCACGTCGAGATGGGCATCCTACAGGACCTCGTAAGTGAACAGTGTGCGAGGGAGGGTGACCGTGCCCGGGAAGAGGTGGGCGTTCATGGCTTGGTCAAGGAGAGGGGGACACCCCGCACAGGCACAAGGCTGAATGTGGCACTGATGGATCCCGTTCGTATGCACAACGATGAACTCCAACGCCGTTTCATTGCCACGCACACGCTCCGGGCAGGGTCGGCCCTGGTGCCCCAGCCACCGTACATACCCAAGCTCGACGAGATCCATCTGGACGAAGTATTTTCCGTTCCACCACTGGATCCAATGGAAAGGATGGTGGATGTGCTGCTTGACGATGCAGGCCTCGCAGAGAGCAGGCGAATCCATGCACTCATAGCAGCACGCGATCGCTGCCCTCTCTGCACCGCAAGATTGGCAATTGTTGCCAGGGATGAGGGGGTGGGCTTCGATACACAGCATGCCTGCCAACAGTTTGGGGAAGTGAGGCTCCCATTCCCGCAGTCGCTTCTCCGCATTCTTCTGTGGAGCCATGAATGGTTTGCTTACCAGGCGCAGCCGGCAACAACATACCTTTGATCTGGATGGGTTTGACTTTGACATGTGGAGGTCGCACTTCGTATTCGGCAAAGGTTGCTCCGTCATCGCACTCAGTGTGGTGATTCGCTCCGTATCATCAGGGCATCGGGACATAGGGGAAAGACTTCCATATGAACTGGTGATGTTGTTGCCGATGGAAGTAGAACTTTCTGGGGTGACGCTCGATGAGGATGCAGGAGGCAGTGGGGGACAATCGTCCTCAGTGTCAATGCGAGGTTGTTTGTACGATGACACGCCACTATCAGTTTCTACCACTTCTGCCTCCACACGGTGGTCTGTCTGGATCAGACCGCCACTCGAACATGTGAAGGTGTCATGACAGGTGTCGAACTTCAGCTTGGGCCTCCCAGGTGTCGAAATGCGAGACTTGTGTTGCCATGACCTCTTGACTTGTTTGAGACCACGCATGGAAGTTCGCACCAGGATACACAGGATGAGTCTGACCACAGAAGCTCAGGATACCAGAACACAGACCAAGGGGCGGCCATCCCACCCAACCGCCCAGCATGAGCATTACCTCTTTCATCCGAGCTTCCCGAAGATCCGAACAATCTGAGCGCCCTCGCAGCGTGAAGTTCTGGGGATGAGGTCGCTCTCACCAAATGCCCATGTGTCATGCCGACTCACCTTGAAACACAACATGGGTCTATCATAACGCCAGACATGAAACACACGCGCTAATACCATTGCGGACGACTATTTGTGGGATACAAATGCGGAATGAAAGGAGCACGACCGGAGCACAAGAAGAACGTATCAACATAGAACGAGGCAAGTCGACTCTCTAACTCTGTAATCTTTTCATCCGGGTCAGTCTGCTGGAGTGGAGTAGCCGACGTAACGGCAGGTGGGCAGCCCGGCCATCGCTTAAGCACATTCTGAAAGGCGTTCAGGGCGGACACCCAACGTTGCAGTACCGGTGCGAAAAGAGCCGGCGTTTCGGCATTCGGAAGACTGTCCACCACGCGCAACCAGGCTCCCGGGAAAACTTGGCACAAGAGCTCCTCGCGGTCAGTCTCCTCGGGACGAGATCCCGATCCGAAGGGTCTCAGGAAACGATCCAATGCCAAGAACTCATACTGGAATCCCAGTTCAAAAACCTCCCAAATGACCTTGGAGGTGATGTTCTCGGTCACCTCTCGAATGACATGCCCATGCCATTCGACGTCTTCATCGGTGTCGAGCACAAATTGGTCGTCTCTAAACACTGTACCAAACACGTTCCTGATCTCGAAGACACGCTTGCCGCATTGCGTGAGGGTCGTAGGATCGTCAGGTACTCCATTCAGGAATGATCTCCAAAATTGGGGGGGGACCTTGGTTGCTCCCGATTCAGGGACGTGGAGGAGGTAGAGCCAAATCGGACGGGCCCGAAGCCAATTTGTCACATACCGCCGAAGTCGAATGTCATCCTTGGGTCCTAAGAGCAAAGCAGGCTCCGGGATCCAGTATCCCCACTGGTCATTAGCAGGGCGGGCTTGCATGGATCGATCTACGGCCAATAGAGCCTCCTTTCACGTCAAAACGGGGGGCGGCATCCACTTGTGCACGAACTCCACAAACTTGTCGCGGCCCCGGATTTGGGACGGATGGGGGATCGTTTTACAGTGCAGTTCGTCTATTGGAATGCAGTCAGATTTGATGGTCTAACAGTCTCGAAGAGAATGGGAAAACTCACATGGCTTGGGATGGAACCGGGCCGGAGGGGCGATGTGGCCACCGTCAGAAGTGGATGGACCGTGGACGGCCGGCGAACGGCTGCCGGAGCCTGTGACATGCACCACGGACTTCGCGTCCCTGTTCGACATGGGCGCAGCATAGTCCTCCCAACTGAAAATTCGGGCAGATGGCTGGCGAGAGATATCCAGATAGCCGTGTCCACCTTGCATCATCGTGCTGAGATGAGACTCGCTGGCTAGTCCTTGGAATACGGGGGTATCGGTGCCAGGGAAATACTCCTTGCACAGGGTCGATGACGATACACAAGAGGTGCAATGCTGGACACAGATGCCATCATGAAGAAGATGGTGATGACGAACGAACCAGACTGGGATGTTGGCGTCGAGAAGCAGCTGGACCGTCTGAGGGTCCGACGTCCACGCTCCCATCAGGGGGAGGGTTTTGCACGTGAAGTCGCCCCCAGTCAGCGCCTTGAACATCCTTCGTTGGTACTCCAGATAGCCCGCGGACAATAACCAATGGCGCTGGAGTTCGGCGACCTGGAGAATCTGGTCCGGAAAGGTGGCCGGCATGAGACAGAGGCGACTGAGGGCATGGCGCATAGCCAACTCATGCCAATGGAGATCTTCGCACTCTTTAGCTTGCCTGCCGGCAAGATAGCTCACAACATTCTTCAACATCTGGGTTACTAAGTCGCAGAGCGGATTCACGAAGGCGGTGGAGAGTAAGCCGAATGCGGTGACAGTAGTGCCGGACAGCACGACAAAGTCTTCGGGGCCCGGGGAAAGGAACATCGGAGCCCAAGGATGGTCTTCTCCGACCCATTTTGGCAGAGCAGCGAGGTATGAATATCTCTGAGTGAAAATTTGGGGCCACTGTATTGGATCGACAGGGCCATACTTCCCATCTGAACGAAGAACAATGTCGACAATCCCCTGGACGATCTCCGGCATGTATTCAACATTAGGGAAAGTGATGATGAACGTATTCCTAGAGTCTTGCGCGGCGACCAAGCCATCGGCGAACGTAGGGTCCCCTGCACCAAGGTCACCATTAAATCAGGCTCGCGGTGATTGGGAACACAGTTGGACGCACCATCCAGGGGGAGAGCTTTGTGGATATTGAACGATGACATTCGGGATGCAGCTATATGAAACGGAGTTAAATTGGTATTCACGATGAAAGATATGACCGCCTACAAGGGTAGGGCAATGGCATACACAGGTCGCGGGAAGTCGATCCTGATCGATGCAAGTCACAATGAGAAACACCGGTCGTAGATGCAGAACTCGAAGTTGTGCAGGCAACTAACGTGGTCCAGGGACACGGAGTCGTCTGACCCGCTTGGTTTTCATCAGCGCACCGCTTGTTATTAAACATAAGAACGAACAGCTTACTTACGGAAGATGGTGGTGCAGAGTTTGGAGTCAAAGGCAAAGTGCAACGTTCAGACGTGGGGTCATGGGCGCTTGCATCACCCAGGCAGTGCAATGCACGCCTATATTGCGTTCGGATTCGGATTGGAAGGAGTCATAAGAGCTCATGTTGATGTTTCTCGTGAAGCGCTAATGTTAGTACTAGAGCGCCACCTTTTAGTCGGCCACATTTCGGCAGCGCACCCTCACAGTGCTGCCAAACTGGCACCTTCAGATCACCCCACTTACATAGGTGAGTTGCTTGCAGTGGGGCGCACCTGCCATTTGCTGACACCCTGATTTTTATAGTTCAACCTGTTTGTATACGTTGTCAGTGTGTCAGCGGAGTTGAACTGTGCGTTCGCACCCTCGCATGCACCCTCCTGCCACGACTTCGAGTCCGGTGAAGAGAGGTATACGGTCCTCCCTCGTTTCGGCTATAGGCGAACCGTAGCCTCATGGCTGCAGAAACATTGATTCCATGCCGCTGGGATCTAGGCGATTGTGTGTGTGTGGGGGGGGGGATCATGTTTGACTTTACCGGGGCGGGACTGTCATCGGGCGATGCAATTGATGAGGTGCTCATGTAGGATCAGGCCTCGGCGCCCAGTATTTACCTTGTAGGCATGCCGGATGCCAGCTAGCAAATAAGCAGAGGGAGATCCGTTGTGGGGGTGAGGGCAACATGGCTCTGAGCGACCGCGTCACAGGCGCAGTGCCATCAACCTCGCCAAAACAACCCCAGGGGGCCAGCACGCTAATGATTGGCCATGACCAGGATCTCGCCAGAGACGACCCAGACCGAGATGAAGTGGTCGCCAAACAAGCCACAACTTCATGCCTGTGCAGGAGCTTGCCAGCCTGTCCAACCTGTCGCCTCGCTGGTCTCTGGTTTAAATAGCAAGGAATCTTTTTGCCAGCCCTGCTGCGCTCCTCTCCACCAACTCCCGTTGTTTACTCTTCCCCCTGTCCCTCTCGACACTGGCCCCGCTCTCTGATGCCTTGTCCTTACCTTGCTCCTCTCACACCCATGCCCGCTGCCAACATGCCTGTAGCTGATAAGAGGATCGGCTACATCTTTGTCTCCTACGTCCATGTCCCATCCTTGAGGAAGCACACGCGCACTTGTCCCCTGGGTGCCTGGCATACGATGAAGGTCGACATGGGCCAGGATGCGGCTAAAGCTCATCAAATTTTCCTTGTGTATGAGCTGGTAAGACTTTCATTCTTTGTGCACGGTTATGTGTAGCTGAACACAATTGATACATCGGCAGTGCCCGGGAGTCAACGGCCAATGCTGTGAACATCACAAACAGCTGCTCAGGAAGCAAATGAGCCCAGAGCAGTGGATGAGGGCAGTCACAGAGGTTCTCAACCTGGATCCCTTCCCCTACGAGTCGGCCCCTCTCTTCAACTGGGTCTGGAACCACGTCCAGCTCAGCGGACATCCCCTCACCGCCCCTTCTCACGCGCCTGTTGCCCAGCCGGGACGGGCATCGCATGACACGACTAGTAACCACCAGCGCCGCTACCAGGGGTGGATTAACAAGCTGATTCCTCCCCTGTTGAACTCCGTCCCTGTCCGCAATACGTCCTCTCAACACCCTTCGTCCTCAATCCTGCAAAGGAGTGCTGCGACCTCTGTGGACGCTGTGGCATATACCCGCGTGAGTTTGTTGTCGCATGTGCCCTTGCTACATAAAGACTGACTCTGTTATTAGAATGGCTGCGAAGCCATAGCCCTCAAACTCAATGCCACCAAGCAGCATGGCATGCGGTGGGTGAACCTCCACCAACCAGCATTAACCAACGCCTTCGGCCTGAAGCTGCAGACCCGCAACTTGGGCGAGAAGATCTCAGTGTACGACAGCTGGGTGGAGCAGTGGTACCTTCCTGGGAAACACGGGCTGTGTGTGCGCCTGAATGCTGAAGAACGCCTCATCCTGAAGGCAGCTGGGGTCAAGCACATGCCCGCTTTGGAGCGTTACATAACCAAGACCCTCTCAAGCAGCCTACGCCCCAGCAGTGATGAGTTGCGGGCTTATTTGGACCTCGCGCGGGGCGACAACCCTTTTGGCTCCCGTGATCCGACACATGTGATGATGGCGATGATCCCCGAGAATGGGCCTTTTGCTGGTGGACCGAGCATGTCAGCCTCTGCTGGCGCTCGTGGGGGGGACACCCCACATGGGATGAAACACGTCAACAGCAATGACACTTCTGTTAGCGCCACCGCGACCGATGTCTCTGACACCTCACGTGGTACGAAACGCTTGAAGCGCAACGACAGGTCTGTTAGCGCGACCGCATCCAACATTATCGAGCTCTTGTCCTCTGAGGAGGAGTCCGCCCCTCCCCCCCAGCGACCTCGGAACCGCGTCTGCGCACCTCCACTCATGTCTGCGTGGGCTCCCCTGCCGGCGCATCATCTGCAAGTACTCCCGCAGGTCCCTACGCTGCAGCGTCGTGCCCATGGTGGCGCGTCTTCATTGTCGTCTCCGGGGACGCCACTTGATGACGAAGCGATCATCATTTCGGATGATGACGATGCGGGGAATGTCCCCCTTGAGCACGCCGGAGGGGGTGCGCCATCGGCGTCATGTCGGGGGGCGCCACTTGACCATGAGGTCATCATCATTTCAGATGATGACAACGACGGCACCCTAGCCACTCAGCGCACCGCAGGTGGTGCCTCCTCATCGTCCTCCCGTGGGGCGCGACTCGTCCGCCCCACATCGGAGGCTTCCGCGGCCCACCGGGGCGCTAACACATCCCCGACCTGCCGCGATTTCCTCCCTGCTCGCCGGTGGAAAGGTAAAGGGCATGCTGGAGGCGACGACATGGACATAGACTCGGATGTAACGCTTTGCGAGACTGATTAGAGACTTGTGTGATTGAGGCCATGCCCCGCCTGTCAAGTACTTTACGTTTAGCATAATTGCGTGAATGTGGCCCTTCTCACCACTCAATCATTCCCTCCATATTTATCTCTAGACATCCCTACATTCGATTTTACCTACTTGCTAACTCTCCCTTGGACTGCGATACGTTAGCAAAATGTATGTAATCACTGACGCTACGCCTGTATCCCCCTCTGACCAAAAAGTCAGCTAATATAGACAGTTTGATGGGTGCAGAGTTAAACTTGCATGTCGTGATGGGTGTAGGGAGAATTGATGGAAGGAGACTTGCATGCCCTGAAACAGTAGCTTTTCCAGGTGGTTCAGCTGATGACAGTAAATAAGGAGACCCGGGGCTCTTGGCTGCTCTTGGCTCTCGCCACGTCGCTCAGTCCACCGAGCTCATTCCACGCCGACGACGACGATCCTCACCATTGAACCTTGCCTTGTCCCTCTGTCCTCCTCCATGTTGCCTGACTCGTCATCTCCACCGGCGAATGACGCCCCCCCACCAGATGCCGATTCGTCTCAAGCTAAGGCCGCACCTGGAGAGAAAGTTGGTCCGTTGAACCTTCCCTTGTCCCTCTGTCCTCCTCCATGGCCCCTGAGTCCTTATCTCCACCAGCGAATGCCCCCCCCCGCCAGATGCCGGTTCGTCTCAAGCAGAGGCCGCACCTGGAAAGCAAGTCGGTTCTGTATGCTGGCGCAAGTATTGGGACGTCGAACGAGTACTCTACGAAAAGCTTCCAGGGTTGCAGGCTTTGGCGGGCGATGATGCCGCCTGGAAGTTATGGTTGACCGAAGAGGTTGAGAACGTCGTCAAACTGTGTCCCCAGGAGATGCACGCGATGTGGGGAGCTGCACGCTTGCGAAAGGTGAGTGGCCATGATCTTTGGAAGTCTGTCAAATGTTCTGATTGCGGTGACGATGATCTCAGTCTGCCCGCACTTGGTTCAATAACAACAGGAAGAAAGGCAGGCCCATGGACGGGGAGACAACGGAGCAGCGCACTGGTGCAAATGCCCAGGTGGAGGTCGGCGGCATGCAGGAGAAGGCTACGATGAAGGGAATACTATGACAAGGTAAGGTGGGCGACAATCCCTTGGCCAAGGCACTGCGTGCTCGCAAAATCTCGCCGATGCGTTTCTGGGCGAAGCATCACAACAGCCTTGTGCAAAAGTATATCAGCGCGACCGGGTGAAAGATGATCGGCGCGTGGTCTCACGTTGGGGCGGAGCTGTGGCATACCCAGTTGAGCGAGGAGGAGCGCCAGGAATGGGAGACCAAAGCCAGAGAGGAGAGCGTGGCTGATCAGGACCAATGTTTCCTGTGAGACAGTACTGTTGCATGGAAGTGGTGGGTCAAAGCTGACGATGTGTTTAGCAACCAGCTGGGCATCATGCCGCTTCTCGTGAACTTGTTGACAGATATGATTGGAATGGGCCCTCAGCAGATCGGTAAGGCGTGCATTTTCATGCGGTTGGCATACCGGGGTCCAAATGGGTCGCTGATATACGAAGAGTACGTTGCCATGTTGTCGAGTGCATGACCGTTTCGTTAACAAACCTTATAGTCTTTCGGCGGCCAAGGACGAAGATGCACCAAACTTCTCGCATTTCGAAGGAGGGCCTGCAGTGGCAGAGGATGAGTGCTGGATGAGGTTCACAGGGCAAGTCATAGGTGAGAACAGTCCCACAATGACATGTTGATATGTGGATGAACTCAAACCGTAGGCCTCAACCCCGAACCGCGCACGCGAGACCTCGTGTACAATAACAAGGGCGTGGCAGGGCTTCCTGGGTGGATGGGTTCCGAGGACCTCACATGGAACCGGGGCATGTTAAAGGAGTACCTGAAGTCAAAATGGGGTATGTCAAGCATGCTCTGTTCATATGAATATGGAGATTGACTGGTGACTGTCAGTGGAAAGTGGTCATGAGGGCATTGAGGGGTGGTGGGAGACGTTTCTGGAGTCTCCAGAGAGCTATGTTAGCCAGGAATGGTTGGCAGAGTTCACGAGCGACCCGTTCTTGGAGGACCCTTTGCACATCATGGGGTTGTATCACAAGCTATACAAAGCGCAGACCAAAGCTACCGCCTTCAGCTTCAACATGGTTGAGGAACCACCTGCAGACCCCCCTGCACCCCCAGTGAACACTCCCACCCAGTGCAACAATGACGCGCCTACCAACGTTAACTCTGGGATGAACGCTACACCAGTATCCCTCATGGACCATGCCGCGCTCCCTGGGAACAATGCCCTGATCGCGAGCAGTGTCCCACGCACCTGCGCGAGCAACACTCCTCCCTCGCCCAGGTTGCCTCCGCTTCACCAGGTGGCATTCGGGGGAGAGGCCACCACCACTATCATCACCACCGACACTGCCAGGAGCATGCCAAACACATCCGGCGACAATCGAGAGAACCTCCTACTGTCGGGCATGAATGAGGACGAAGTGGATACCGCTGGCCCCCCCAAATCCATGCACCTACTCCCCCTGAACGTGCCTCCTCAGCCTATCGGCGCCCACGCTGACAATGCTCTGTCTGCGTCTGCCGCAAAAGCCACCTCAAGCGTTGAAACTGGGGGTCTTGTAACCACTCAGAATGTGGAAGGGTCGACCCATATGAATCAAATGACTGCTGGTCTGCTGATAGGCAGTATGCCTGCCCCTGTGGCCAACCTGACCCCTGCGATCCTCCTAGGCCCTCCTGTTCACAATACCAACCACCATGGTGCGCAACGGGGAAGCTCGGTACCGCCTTCCTCAGGGCAGCATGCTTCAGCACTGCGTGCCTCGCAGCGGGCTTCGTCGGTGCTGCCTCACTCCATGAGCCCCCAGGTCCCACGCACTCCGACTACCTCGAGACGCCTGTTCAGTGTAGGTGCCACTGGCACACCCACGCACAGCTCCCACACGCCCAGCTCCCGCACGCCTGAATATCCGCGGGGTGGAGCATCACCAGCTGGCCACTCCCTCCCGTGGGTAGTATTACTCCCCTCCCTGTGTTGAACCTTTTGAATCCTATTTCTGAGGAAGGAGAAGAGCCCATGCTTGTCATCCAACCGAGGAACCCTGGTTTTTCAATGAGGACGTCCAGTGCAAGCTCGAGCAGTTCCTCGATGCCAGGCATTCTTGCAGGAGACGGCTGCGAAATGTCGTCGGGCGAGTTCATTCCATTTTCGCAAGATTCTACATGGGTAGAGGACGGCGCTACGGTGCCCGCGCTACCTTGGACGGGGGCAGCTGAGGGGACTCAGATGGACAGCGTTGCTCAGGCGCCCATTACGCTTCAAGACAAACCTATGCAGCTTGAAACACTGCCGTCTACCGGGGTGATCGCCCAGCAGTCAGAAGGGTCAATGACTGCTGGTGAATCTGGAGCAGGTATACCCGTGGAGATGAACAGTGGCAAACAAAACCGTCATCGTCCGAAGGTTGCAGTGCCCAGCTCAACCAGGGTGCTACATCACAAGAGGCCCATAGCCGACGCCAGTCCAGAGGAATCCCCCGCTTCTAAGAAGAACAAACTGGATTCCAGGTAAGTACAATGACGATACTTGGTCAACTGCATCATGTAACGAGGCATATCTAGTAGTGCAAATCTGGACGATGAAGGACCAGCTTGTGGAAGTAGTGGTGCACACGGTCGTGCAGGTGGTGCAGATGGTGGCGCGGGTGGAGAGGCTGCTGCATGTTTCTCTGATGGCGCGGAGAGTGAACCTGAGGGGGTTGACAGTGCTGCCATGCCCGGGGGTACGCCTGGCGGAGGAGGTGGCAGGGGACGTGTTCGGGGCAGGAAGGGAACGCATGGCTGGGGACACGGCAGGAGACGTGGTCAGGGTCAGAAGTGAAGTGTTCTGAGTGGTGCATACCGAGGGGGTGGCCCTGGTGCAGTGGCTACCTGATCAGTTGGGGAGAAAGGTGCCAAAGACAAAGTGCGTCCAAGGCGCGGTCATGCCAGTCATCCTAGAATACGTCATATATGTCTGGTCATGAGCGGAAGTAACTTAAATTCATACCTTACCTATGCAGGATATCGGACGGGGGTATCTGCGCTGCTCGGTGTAGACAATGATGACCAGTACGTAGGACGTCGTATCATCGTCATTCATGCCAAATATGTCCATCTTGCAGGGTGCCCTCATAAAGTCCTCCACTTGGGAACGGCCCACTTCAGAAGGGTTGATAGAGGCATCGTGCACGTTGGGGGTTGGACAGACTGAATGTATGGAGCCTTCTCCTAACCCCCAGGCCCCACAGGGGCAGCTCCGGCAGCCTGTCTGCGCGCCTCTTAGCAGTTGGTAGTCTCCCCAGTGAAACCGGTGGTAGCAGTTTCCCAACAGGGACTCTACTCAGTGTAGATAGACTGACGGCCATTCAGGTGGAATTGACATGTATTAGCGTTGGAGTGTATATACGATCTAATATGCACTTCAAGCTACCGTAAAGTGGACGTGGTGAGAGCTGACAGGCACAGACGTCTGCTGGGATGTGCATGTCCCAGCCATACCGACATCAACCCAGGTACTCTCGTGGCTGAAGAAAACAACCAGACCATGCTCACCATCCCCCCCAGTTCGGGACCTCGTGATCAAGGTCCTTGCCACGAAAGAAGACTACATCTCCCGCCCTAATTTTAACATGCAGGCCAAGCTCTCGCAACTCGAACCAGGCATGCTCAAACGTACCGAAGTACATGATGCACACCCATAAATAATGGGGATTGTTACGATCCCGATGAGGACGGCACCAGTGGTTGAAGTTGACTTCACAGTCCTCCCAGAGGAGGGTTTTGAAGTACATCTGGAAGATGGCCTGTTCCGGATACTTTTCTGGGTCACAACGTGCCTTGCGGACATCAAAGAGCAACTGGTGCTGCAGAGGGTCGATATTCTTGAGCAACAAATCGCAGAGGGTGGCCACTACGGAGAAGTCGCGCATGGCGGCAAAGGCGCCTCTGAACATTTCGCCCCTGGAGCGCATTTGCACGCAAACCATGCTAATATCATTCTGCACAATCAGTCAGAAGGATGCAATGATGAGGCAAGAAGATGGTGTGCGTACTGGGTGCGCTTGCGCCTTCCAGAATTGGCAGAGCTGAGATTGACCAACGACCGAGCCATTGTGGTAGGCATGAGTGGAGTCCGCTTGGTGTTTAGGGGCGACATGTGCTGCTGATGCCCAGTGGTAGGCACCTACAGTGAACTGTTCCTGAACGCACAGCATGAACGATGTGTACAGCAGCTGGTGCCCAGAGAGCACTAACCAAACAACGACCTCTGACCGCCTTGGGGAAGTGATAAAGGAGGTCGTAGTGATCCCCACTAACTGCACGTTGGGAGCGTGATCCATCAAACTCAACGTATGTTCCCTGTGCGGTCTGGGTGTCCGTGGCCTTGGATTTGACGGCCTCTGCCAGGGAAAACGTCTCAAAGACAGCTGATGACAGGGGGTGAGAAGGTGAGGTCTCTATTAAGAACGACCAGCCTGCTTACTCGTGCCCGTTGCGGACTTTGCTTCCTGAGCCATTTTTCTCCCCAAACGGTTAAGTCCAGTGATGACCTCTCCGCGCTGCTTCTCAGGGGAGAACTGATCCCAATTGCAGTGTTTCGGAGGGGGGGGGGCATGCCTCCTCTTGCTCTGGCGTCTGGTTGATCAACCTGCCAGGAATCAGAAATGTAGGAAGACCTGTAACGGGTTGCGGCTCACCTTTCCAGGTCGTCAAGGTCTGTCAAGTCACTGAGCGCATCGTCGTCATCCCAGGTTGTTGCTTGTGTCCAAGTATGTTTTCCTGGGTTAAGGAGAACACCATTGGTGGACTTGTCCGCCATCAGAAGATAGTCCTCGGCAGACAGGGCAGGAGGTGGGATAGCTGTGCCAGAGGAGCATTGGCGACTGTGTACCAATTCCAGTGAGAGGTTGTAGGAAGTGAAATCACCTTGCGGGACAGGGTCTCCGCCCCCACTGACATGTCCGGGACTTTGTAAACCTGAGGGAGCAAGAACGCCACCGGGGGGCGGGATAGCTGTGCCAGAGGAGCATTAGCGACCGTGTACCAATTCCAGTGAGAGGTTGTAGGAAGTGAAGTCACCTTGCAGGACGGGGTCTCCGCCCCCACTGGCAGGCCCGGGACTGTGTAAACCTGAGGGGGCAAGAACGCCACCCGGGAGGGACAGACAGGGCGTGGACGCTTCAGCGACCTTGCGGGCCCAGGAAGTAACCTGAGTAACATGAGTGAAAGGCAAAACTAGATGGCACAAATGGGAGCACGCACGGACGATGTTGCTTTGTTCTGAGAAACATGGCAGGAGCCTGCGCATCGGGACTGACGCTCAGCATTCTTACGCTTGCGCTCGCCCAATTCTTTGGCAGTGTGTGTGGAGACGCCGGCCGCGGGCCGCGAAGGGAGCGCTGGGATTCCTGTGAAGTACCAGTTAGACAGAGAACAGATGCGCGCACAGCTGGGACAAAAGTACCTGGAGGGGCAGGCATGACCGCAGAGAATTCGGGCAACGACTTGATTATTTGAGACACCTCAAGAGTCACGGGATGCGTATCTGGGGGAGTGCATCATGCCCCTATATCCAAAGTGGAAGCCATAGCGCTAAACATGCATCGGCTGTGCTGGCCGCCCAGGGCCGCACAGGGGTCCTTTGGCTTGTAGACTTCCCTCACTTGTGACGACTATCCCTGCGCTGAGAGCTGATGCAGAGTCAGGTGGGGCGACATTCCGTGCGCAGAGCAAGTCATCGGGTGCCAGTGGCCGACCTCTGCAGGAACGTTTCACACAACCCAACCCAACTCCCACAACCGCATTCTACCCTCTACGTGCACTCGCGAAGCGGGCGCCGTGAGGTGTGCCCATATGGGCTCCCCTTGGAACGCGCATGTTTTGGACGTGTGACCGGGATACCTGTACACGCTGCCGGGTGAAGCGCCACCGGTGAGTCAATTGCAGCTATTATTCAACCTGTACTGAATGGGTCATCTGCCCAGAAGGGTAACGGCATCTAGGCCCACCTCGTCGTCGGCTTGGCGGTGCCCCAGTATCTAATGCTGTGGAACGGATAGGTGCATGGGTCAGTGCAAGAATCTCGGGTGCTGTCCTCACATTGTGGTATACAGTAAGCTTGTAACTCTCCGGTGCAGTACATCTCACATTATCGCATGCTGTATAATTGCCCTCATAGAAGCCCTATATGTGCTGTAGATGACGCTGGGCCCCAGTCCCCAATGCACGGCGGCAGTGACCTGGAGAAGACCTGGAGGGTTGGGCGCATTGCTGGGCGAAGTGTCCCAGGTGCATTGTGAGCAGATAATTTTCAGCGCGTTCTGAACTCAGGCTGGACAGCATGCATTTGGGGCTTCAGTCGGAGGGTGGCAGAAAGGAGTGATGACTTCGAGTCCCACAAATTTCTGACTGCTTTGGCCATCTTCACGCTGGCCATAGCAACCACATTCGAATGGGGCATGGGCAAGGAAAAGCTCAAGCCAGCAATCACCTGCGATGATGGCTACCTGGTATTATTGCCCAGCAGTATCGGACCAATCTACGTTTGGACACGAGCCTTCCGTGACACGTGTACGTGTACTCCTAATGAGGCTCAACGCAATTTCCTGCAGCACGCAAGTCGCATACACCAAGGTGGAGCAGCAGTTCAAGCTCCGGGGCATCCCCTACATTCACGTCAGCTCAACTATCAGTGCCTCCACCTTGTCCGAGTTTGGCAATGTCCAGTCCTCGCTGGCACGGATGATTCCTGCGCTCTGCGTGTAGTCGTCCGACATGCTCTCTGGCGCGCCTGCGGCAGAAGCTGCGATGCCGAACATCCGCGTGATCCCTCTCATTTGGTGGTCGAACGATACGACCAAGGTCGTCACCTATGTGAAGTTGAAGTACGTGCAACAGCCTATCGGGAAGCGGGTGAGTGGTAGCACAGTCATCCAACTTGTTGGACTATCCTGGGCATTTTGCTACATATTACAATCCACTGTGTCCGTCATTGTGATCCTTCTTTTCCAGCATGCGACCTAGTTGGATTTGTCAGATTGGTTCTCATTCTGGCTCGTCTCAGGATGAGACTCACCTGCTCACACATTCCCCCATCCCCCATTGTTGTTGTCCCCGTTCAGCGGGCGGTCCTCCCCATTCAGCCCGCGGTCCTCCACGGTCCTCCCCAATGTGTCGCCAGGTGGGGTCCCTTCCCCAGACCAGCTCCCCCAGGTCCATTCCACACTCCCGCTCCCCCAACCTCCGTCATTCGCGTAGACTGTCACACGGCGTTGGACGACTGGGATTTCATTTAGTGCATCATTCTGGACTGTGTTGGGGCACGTACACCGGTCTAACTCGCACTTAAAGAGCCTCTGTACACGCACAAGATTGTCGGTGGCGTTCTTGTCTGCGTCGGACACCCTGTCCCACTCCGCTGGAGTCACACCCTGTCCCGCGCCCCCGTTATGCTCGAGCCTCTCCTTGCAGACACGTTCGTATTCTTGCAGGATCCTTGCCCTCCAGAAGTTCATCTGGGCCTCGTCGACTCCCATCTCCCAATACCCCTGGTGCGGGGGGCGGCCTCCGCCCCAGATGTGGACTCCTCCAGTACGGCTATGGAGGACTGGGATTTCATGTAGCGCGTCATTCTGGAGTATGTTGGGGTACGTACACAGATCTAACTCGCCCTTAAAGAGCTCCTTTACATGCACAAGGTTGTCCGTGGTGTCCTTGTGTACGTTGGACACCCTGGCCCACTCCGCAGGAGGCACCTCCTGTCCCGTTGCCCTGTTGCGCTCCAGCTCCTCCTTGCAGACATGTTTGCGTTCTTGTAGCACCGTTGCCCTCCAAAAGTTCATCTGCGCCTCGCCCAGGGTCCTCTCACGCCTCTCCTCTGCATAGTTTTTGGAAAAGACGTCAAGCTCGTTCGCGTGCTGAGGCGCCGAATGCTCCAGATGGTGATAGACCTCTTGGAAGTGTGTGTCGAGATTGGAGTCGGGCTTGACAGCCCGGAAAGCAAGCATAAATTTAGCTATAGCCCTCTCGATGTCGTCGATGCATTCAAAAGTGGTGGTGGCTAGCAGTTGTCACACAACATCATGGAAGGCGTCCATCGCTGTGCTGTCCGTACTGGAACGGCCGATGATAGACAACCAGGCGGGCTCCATGGTTCATCAGGGGAGGTGGGTGTGGACAACCTGGGGTTGGGGACATGTCTTAGGGTAAAGACGGTGAACCTGGGCACAGGTGGCACCTCTATCGCATACATCAGACACGATGGGCTTCGGACCCCCATGTGATCATTCATTGATTGGTTCTTGATGTATCCCACCCCATCGCCGTTTACATCGATATCCACGTCCCGTGCTCCGGACTTCTGGAACTCCAAACCCAAGGATATGGCGACCACAAACTATCTCCAAAACGGTGGTGCCCGCCCCCGTATCTCAGGTCATCCTCCCATCGAAGAGGTCACCTTGTGGCACTGCCTTGACACGGATGTCCTTGAGCTCAGCGATAACGGGCAGCATCTCATGGAGGTGGGAGACGCTGCTGTGCGGGGCCGTCCACAGCTGGCCACGCCCGGGGAGGTTGCATAAGTAAACCTCTGAGCTACGTGACGGTCGTGGAGTACGTCCATCTCGCCCTCGACTTGCTTGTGGTCCGTCGGTTGGCATGCCGGACAAGCGGAGGTGGTATGAGCAGTTCTGCCAGTGCCTTCGGCGTGACGTTCGACAGGGCCCCTATGATGCCACCTGATGCCAGGGATAAAGGCTTTCAATGATGTCAAAGGCTGTGCCTCGAATATGAGACCATTGAGGAAGACGAAGCGACGGACAGTTCAGGCCGTCTGGAAGCAGCGCTATATGACAAAGCTCTTCACAACGAAGTACATGCATTCATCTATTTGTTGTCGTACGTGTGGAAAACAACGGCCCATCTGTCTCTGAACGCCTGGATGCGCTCCGAGCATACCAGTCAGCCTGGCGCACCTCGTCTTTGACCCTGGACGGCGTGCCCTATTCCTGGAAGTCCGGATCACGGTGCACAACGCTGGATGAGTTCGGGGTTGATGTGGAGCTGCAAACTGAGAAGAACGGCAGTGCTCAGCTGAGAGCACTTGTCGATGACACCGTTTTTAGGCTGGACGCAGGTGGTGAGCAGAAATAAGCACCACTTGTAGAGGAACGGCATACCTTCGCGAGGGACAATTTCCCCCGGCCAAGCCAGGCTGGTGCCACAAAACGGCACTTTGCGCCCTTCTGATTGGTGATCTCGCATCCAATACTCACCATGGCCTACGGGAATTAACGATAAAGATATGAACAAGGGGAAATAACTCACCTTCTCGAAGGCGGTCCAGGGGATGGGGACGTGCGCGCATCCTCCGATGGCCAAAAGCCTGGCGAAAGTCTGGAAGAAGATGAGGAAGCCGCAAGCACGAATAGTCAAACGGACGTACCTCATAGTGACGGGTTGCGAGGCGGGGATGCATGGGGAGGGAATTGCTGAGGAGTACCACACCAGGAAGAAGTTAGCAAGATGATGCCGAGCCAATGGAGAGGAGCGAACATCGACAGGCGTGGGGACGACGTTGACGCGTGGACATCCGTCAAGGTGGGCGAACGTCGACGGGAGATTGGTCCCTGCCGACGCATGCGCGAACATCGACGCGTGTAGGGATGACGTCGACGGGTGCGTCCTCGTCGATGGGTTCGTCCCTGTGGCTGGTGGATGTTCACCCGCGGGGACGTTTGCGCCATCAACATTGGCCCACGCCGGCAAACGCGATGTCCCCACCAGCAAACATGGATGGGGGGACGAGCGCATCGATGGGGACGAACGCATCGACGGGGACGAGCGCGAATGTTCCTGCCAGCAAACGTGGATGCAGGAACGACATGGGCATTGGCCCATGCCGGTGAACGTCCAAAGGACGAATGTCCAGGCTGGTGAACATGGATGCAGGGAGACGTCCATACATGGCCAATGTCAACCGAGATGGGAGTGGGCAGAACAGGGAGAGGGAAGAGAAGACGAAAGTAAGTACTCACATTGGCTGGATTGAACGACGAGCAGGGGGCGTGGACGCGTGGATGGTGGGATGGGGTGCTGGCAGAACACATAGATGCATAGGCGCATGGCGGGGGAAGTCGTTCCCGCGCCCATCACGTACAGTGCCCGATGCGGCAGTGAGGCATCGGTGTGCGTGGGGGAGGTCGATCCCGCCACGAAGTGTATGTAGAATATATCTCAATATATTTGTTGTTACGGCTGAACATCTGGGGGACATGTGTGGCACACGGGGGTTGAGATTGAAATATTTGCCAGGGAGGCGGAGAGGGACTTCTCTCCCAGTGCCGACTTGTACCGACCGAATATTTGAGGTAGGTCGAATATTGGGGAGACTCGGCGTTGATGATATGCCCCTCAAATATTTGGAGATATTCGCGGGGGACGTCCCTGCCCCCTCTCCTGGAAATATTTGGAGATATTCGGGCGGGGTGTTCCTTCCGCTTGATTGAAATATCTGGAAATATTCGGGGGGGACGTCCCTCCCCCTCCTGGAAATATTTGAAGATATTCGGGGGGGATGTCCCTTGCGCTGGCTCTAAATATTTCAAAATATTGGGGAGACATATCAACTAGAGGCGTGCCTCGTGCTTCCTGACTGCGGACGAAATATTTGAGACTATTTGAGAGAGTCCCCTGGGGGAGTGTCTACTACATCCACGACAACATCCACAGGATGAGACAAATAGATGAGGAAGGGGTCGTGCCCGACGGGAGGTGTCGTTGAGGAAGGGCTGCACCATCATCCAGGGCTTTATGAGGTCCTCATCGGTGCTAAAGACCTTCAGCTGCAGATTGTCATAGTGTTTGATTTTTTCGTCCCACATCTTCCGGCTGGCCTCGTAGAGGTGGTCTAGGATGAAAGCTCCCAGCTTCGGATCCCCACTTGGCCTGTTTGGGCGACTGAAGGTAGTCGGGAAGTCTTCTGTCGAACTTGTTCTTGTCTGCCTTGAAGACTTCAGTCTTGACGCAATGGCCGGTCTTGCGGCAGTCGAGCACGGTGTTGAACCTTCCGGGTGAATTTGTGAGCCGGTGTCGGGCTGAAACCCAGGGGAGACGATGAACTTACATGAACGTGTGGCGAATGGTTTCGGCCGTGTGGTATCCATTTGCGTAAATGAAACCTTGGTGGAAGAGAGAATACAGGCCGATCAGCGGGGGAGAGAGCCCTGAGAGGAGGCTCTCCTGCAACTTCCGGCGACTCACACCCAAATGGTGCACTGCTTCAAGATCCCTTGGCGAGGTTGGTAATCTGTTGGATGATGCCCATATTCTGAAAGTTGTCTTTGATGAAGTCGACCGGCTGTTGCATAGTGGTTGCGTGCCGAAGTCCTTGATGAGCCTCTCATCGTAGATGACAATGGCGACGTCTAGAGCAAATGGGATCAGCCTGAAACTAGTGGATGGTGACAGATGGCGAAACAAAACTGTACCTCCGTCATAGTCTACACACTTTGAAGTAGTTCAGCTGTGAGTCAACTCGTACTCAGGCTCGCAACACCACTCACCTCCTCCAGTGAGGTAGCTGGTGAACAAACAGGGCCCAGTAGTTGGAAGCACACCAATCCTGCGCCAAACACACGCAAAGGGGACACAAGAGGTGAGTTGCCCCTGAACAGTCGCCGGGAGCCTAGACCTGGACCGATGTCATGGATGTTCGGTAAAGTGTGACCAGAGTCACGTGGCTAAGAGGTAACTGGAGAGACGCCGGAGCACAGTTGCGTGTCACACTCGGTTATGCACTTCTGTCCTCGCCTCCACCAGCACCTCGCCCATCCCCTCCCCAAACCATGAGTGTGCGTCTTCTCCGAACAACTGCTTACTGCGATGCTCATGCCAGATAATATAGCACTTAGATATCTGCATGGAGGAAGATGTCCTCAGTGACGTGGTGCCTACCAACATCGTTTCGCGTCAGGTACGGTTTTTCTTCACCAGTTTGAACTTCACAGGGACCTCATAACTGTTATGAAAGAGAGCGAAGGTGAAGAGAGCGAGTATGATGAACCTGTGGACAACATGGAGATTGATGAGCTGCAGAGCGAAGGGGCAAAGGTGCATATTTACACGTGGGGTTCCTTTCCTACCCCTATGGCCATCCTTTGACCTTGTTTTTTCACGTCTTTCGTCATCGTTTCGAACATGTTTGAAGTTTTGCTGGTAGAACTGCGGACGGACGCATAAAATTTGGCACAGGGCGACGGCGGTTGGTGCTGCTTCCGGCTAACGATGGCTTCTACTTGACAGGAAGGCCCGCGTTGTGGTCCTGGTGATGAAGCGGCAGGAGATGGATAAGGCACAGGTGAGTGACCTGTGACTACGACTATTTTCCACCCCCTTGCACCAACACGTGGCTTCCACATGGACTGCACGACGATATCTCTATGATCGTCTGGATTGCGGTGGGGACTGGCTTTGATCTATTGTGTCGCAGTCGGGGGCGTTGTGATCATGTGGGGCACGTGCGTACATCTCATATTGACTTTTATTCAACCCCACCGGTCGCGTCCCACAATACCTGGTTACAGGAAAGAGGGTGAGGACGAGGACACAGATGACATGTCACCTGGATGCGGCTATGGCACGACCTCGTGACCCTCAGCTCGAATGGCCTTTAGATTGCGTTCGTGTACCCTCGCCCATGCACGAACATCTTTGAGACGTGTCTACGGGCGGGACCACTGGCACCGGGGAGGGTAGTTGCACACAGGCATGTTCAAAGTTGTCTGGGACGACTCCTGTGAGCTCATGCCCCAGATAACTTTGAACACGCACATGGTTAGTGGACGACTTCGCTGGCGAGGCTGTCCCACGGAGAGGCTTTCTCGGCACGCGAGCCTAAATATGTGGCCCTACCGGACGCGCAACTGAAGCCCAAGAGTGGTGGAAGGAAGAAAGGTGTGTAAGTTGCTTTTTCAGGTGTCGTAATGAATACCTTGTCTCACAATGGGGCTGTAGGGATAAAGTTGCTCATCACCGAAAGTCAGAAAGAGGAGGATGAGGAGCTTCTCAAGGATGGTGAATTGGCGGCGGATGGGAGCGACGAGCCGTTCGTGTTTGAGGAGTCGCCAAGCTGTGCGTATATCGTCTAGCTTTAGTTTGCTTCTGAGGCCTGTTGCCTACCCCTCGCACCAGCAGATATCCACAGAACAATGCGCCCATATCAATTGCAGGGTTTGAACTGGATGGTTTCATTACACTGCAATGGCCTGAACGGAATTCTCGCCACACGAGATGGTATGCATAGCCTTATGTGTGATACATGTGTTGGCAAGACGCTCCAAACCAATATATTTGTTCTTGCCGCTAAATATCTGCGGGACGTGCACGACAGACTGGTGTTGAAATATTTGAGTTTATTTCGAAATATTCGAAAGGGAGAGAGGGAGAGAGGTGCTCCACGGCACTGACTGGAGCTGGTCAGAATATTTCAAGCTGCCAAACATTTGTCGTTTATCTGTGAGACTGGCATTGAGCACATGCCCCTCAAATATTTGGAGATATTCGGGGGGGACATCCCTCCCGCTTGGTTGAAATATTTGGCAATATTCGGGGGGGACGTCCCTCCCGCTCGCTCGAAATATTTCGAAATATCCGGGGGACACATCAACTAGGGGCACGCCTCGTGCTTCCTGACTGCGGACGAAATATCTCGAAATATTTG
Source organism: Sanguinoderma infundibulare (assembly GCA_032821775.1). NCBI lineage: Eukaryota > Fungi > Basidiomycota > Agaricomycetes > Polyporales > Polyporaceae > Sanguinoderma > Sanguinoderma infundibulare. Next base: position 54,092 of record JAVLRN010000005.1, on the reverse strand, counting down.
AGAATATTTGGGAGAGTCCCCTGGGGGAGTATCTACTACATTGACGATGACGTCCACAGGATGAGACAAATATTTGTAAGTACAGCCGAAATATTTGAAGTGACACCCGGATGACACGTCGAAATATGTCGGGGGGAAGCACGAAATATTTGGGGGGCCATTGATAGTCACTGGGCTAAAAAATTTGCGTATAACTATAACTAACATTCCATCAAATATTTCACGGACCGACACAGGTGGTGCCGTCGAGTGGACGCCCGGCGGCGAGTGTGTTTGACGGGCTCAAGTGGGTCAAGGGACGTTGTCCGACGGCAGGGGAGTCGAGCTGTGCTGGCGCAGACAAGTTTCCGGAGAGGGCAGAGCGGTTTTTATCTGTGTCTGGGACATCTAGTACGTATATCGTATTCACTCACTGGTGTTGTTTCAGATCCGATGATGCTTTTCGTTTCTAGTAGCTGCCTCAGGAGGCCCCAGATCTACTCGATGCATTGTCGGTTGTCGGTTGTCCGGTACGTGACTTTTCTGATGACTGCTCGCTTCGGATCCATCAGCTTCCGATGTTCACGACTTCCTGTTCAGCAGCTATGGAGTGGAAAGGAGCAGGTTATGAGAACTTGGGCATCGTGCATATTCAGTGTGCCGATTCGATGACATCACGCCAGGGACGAGTAACTTGAAAACTCGACATGGATACCATGTACAAGCACCGCATCGGAGAGAAGAAGTGAGATGGCCAAGATAACGTACACAATACAGTGCATTAGGGCGATGCTGCATTCATGGTCGGTTTCTCATACTATCTCGTGCTCGACCTCAAGCAGCGCCGATGATATTTACTTTGGTCTATTTGGGGTCCCTCTCGATAATCGTAAGTGTATCGCCTGTGTCCCGCGGTCTGATGCGCCCACGCCAGGTGATAGAAGGTTGGCTGAGGCGCCATGGTACATGTGCACACAGCCTCGACGCGGGCGGACCCCAGTCTCTACAAAAGCGTGAGGTTCATTTCCTGACCTCGCTCGGCACCCACTTACTCTCTAGCACGATTGCACCCTTCAAACCTTCTCCGTCTCATGCAGAATACCTTGAACACCCTCCGTCTTGTCGAGAAGCTGTCGGACGGCGTTCCTGTCCCATTCCTAAAGCCGGTGATAAGCGTTACCCTGCATATCGCGGAGACCGCAGAGGTACGCATATACGCATGACCGTATACCGTTGCTATCGCTAATCCATATTGGTACAGAATGTCAAGCAAATGCAGGAACAATGCCGACAGCTCGCAGAGCGCGCCGCACGGTTCACGCTTGCTCTGTACGATCATCTGCGGACTTCGAGTTCAACTTCAAACTCAACTTCTGAACATCTGGCAACGCTGCTTTGGTGGGTAACTATCTTTGGTAAGCGTAGACCCTATATACTGATAGCACGCTCGGGTATAGCACGCTAGAAGAGATCGAGGCGTTCATGCGGTGACAGGAAAAGCGAAGCTTCCTATCCACTTTCGCGCACCAAAGCCGTCTCACCGATGACCTCTCACGATTGACCGCCAGGCTCGACGACGGGTTCCGGATCTTTAGCGTGAGTTTTTGGGATTGGTATATGCTCGTTTCCATTGGGGTCCGGGCTATTGACGATGCGGTTCCAGATCCAGTCAGCTCTATACACAAGCGAACGGATGGATTCGATTTCAGATACCCAGTACAGGCTACTGCGGCACGCGGACGATGCGGATCGAGTCGGCGCGATGGTACTATCCACGACTGGTGCCATTGAGACCAGGCTGGTGCAATTATCGCAGGCGTGTGGGATGCAGGATGGGACCATCAGTAAACCCGGAAATTGCTTACGTGCTTAACGTGCTTAATGGCCGCCCGTAAGCACGTAAGCATGGTAAGCACTGTTAAGCACCGTTAAGTGCGTAAGCGCGTTAAGGCAGCTCTGCCCAATCCATTCTGAACTACTAGTACACAGTTTCTACGTGGATCACAAAGCATAACGTGTTGACGAAGAATCATTTCACATTCACCCAGTTCACTATTTCCACAAGGGGGCTCGGTGATAAAGCTCCTCTGCACAGCCGACACTCCCCGCGCGTAAATATGTGTAGTGTACACCTGCCCCAATGAGATCTCGGTCACCAGACAGGTGCCGGAGTTTCCGGTGGGCATCGGATGCCGCGTCCCGTGCATCGTGCGAGTCAACGAAGAGGTTTGATGATGAGGAGAGGACCGCGACGATCTCCGCGCGAGCGGGCGGTGGCTCGAGCGGGAATGCAGCAATCTTGCGACCGAGAGGCATGAGCGTCTTGCGGTAGGGTTTTGAGAGCAAAGCATATTGATTCGTGGTCGGGCTTGTCCATGAACTCGAGGTCTTCGAGGTATTGAGAGAGCTGCAGGATACTCGAGGAAAGCGTGCATCGGCGCATCTCCAGTTCAACAGTAATAGGGAGGGTGTTGAATGCGTCTTCTGATAGGAAGCAGAGTGCCCGAGGAGAGCATAGAATCAAAAGTATTAGGGGAAGCTGTGCTCGGTGAGAGCGTCAAGGTCTTCAAGTGGCTGCGCGCCGGCCCTAAACGTAAACATGGGCGCTAGCCGAGAGCAGTTGGTTCCGTCGTCGTCGCCAGGCCGTCACTCTCCTCCTCACCCCATGGTCGTCCTCATCATGCTTCTTCCTAGACGAGAATTGGACGACCCCCCGAAGCTTGCCTGGGCCATTCTCATTAATTTCGAGTCTTTGGCATTTCTCTGAACTTGGTGCACATCGTACTGCCTGCTCGGCTGCGCACTGGGGCTCTGTGTGTAGATAGACCAAGAATGCCTGCGCGTGCGAATCCCGCGTAACCTCTTGGAGTAGTGTTGATGAGCTCATTGGCGAATTCTTTCCCCGCTCCTCCTCATCGAGGCACGCAGATTCCGTCCCCGCAAAGCACCACTCGGCAACGCAGCGCTCCAGGTGCTGCGCAAGCTCTGTCTCCGACTCACGGAAGCTCTCCCTTTGCCATGTTGGGCCTGGGCCCACTCATCCCCATCCCGAAGCACAATGTCCGCTCGAACAACAATCTCCTTTGTCCTTCTCCCATTCCTCCGGAGCATCGCAGGAAGGGCTGGTTCAACCGCCGAGGGTGAGTGTTTCAGTCGCTGCGTGCTCATCGATGCACGTCAACTTAACTCTTGTGTTCTATCCAGCGATCAGCTGTGGGCAACGAGCGGTTCACAGTTCCAGCCTCGGGGCAGGAGTTACCACCAGACCTTGCCGTGAGTGTTATCGTCGTGTTCTATCCCCGCTGCAGCGTCGAACATCACCCTCCTCGCTCTCGTCCCCGCGTAGCACTACCCCGAACCTAACACCGACTGGATGAACGAGGCAGGCGTGCGCATTTGACGTGCAGCGCCGACTAATTCCCAAGCTCCCCCCGCGCTCCGCGCTCAAGCGTCGGACGTCGTAAACCATAGATCTTTAACTGTCTGACAATTTATACCCCACTGACTCCATTATTACCATATTTCGATCACTCAGAGGTGCCTAATTCCCCTCGGTTTAAACTCGTCTCTCTACGTGTGGATACCCAATATATATCGTCCGCTTCCATCCTCCCACTGCAGTGTGCGCCGTACTTAACATGCTTAATGTGCTTAACATGCTTAACATGCTTAATGAGCTTAACGCGGCGCGACCTGTGGAATTGCAGGTCTGCTTAACAGCCAAAACAGCCATGCTTACGGCTTACGTGCTTACCATGCTTAACGGCTGCTTAACGTGCTTAACGGTGCTTAACGGCCCCGTTAAGCACCGTTAAGCAATTTCCCGAAGTACTGATGACGGTGCATTGCGACTTCAAGTTTTCAGTGCATTCGTGCTCGTGAAACTAATTCCCTTGTCGTGAACCAGATGAAGCTTTTCGGGAGGGAGGACGTCGAGTTGCTGGACGAGATCGGGCACGAGTTCCAATGGCCGTCCAGTGCGGATCATGCCGATGAACCTGTCGTTCGGTATCGCGCAAGACTGCGCCCATCTGGATCCGCGGTGGTTGTGAGAAGGTTTCCCCGCGCAGACGAAAGATTCGCCGCGGCTGTGAACGTGTCGAAGCGTGTGTGGTGCGTTTTCTACCGGTTTGTTTATCTGGGTTGAAAGCCATGTCACGGCGCGTAGGCATCCTTACATAGTGCAAACGCTGGGGTACTCGCGGCACGATCCATATCAAGCATTCATCGTTCAAGAGGCGAATGTTATGAGCGGTTCGTTCTCATCCTATCGCTACAACGTCAAGTCAAGCAAGCTCAACGCTCATGCTCCCCAGGTTACGGATTGGTAGAGTCCTTGTCCAAGCTTGAAGGAACTACCAGGTTACGTTTCTTGACGCAATGCGTAAGTCCTTCGAAATTCCGAGGGATGATGCACTAAGCCGAGTGTCGTCGATATTTAGATCAGCCAACTTAGTGTTCGTACTAATACCGCATTTGTCGTTGGGTGGTGATGATATTAAAATGCTGCACCCACGTAGTCCGCGTTTGACTTCATGGAGAAAAATGGCTTGCGGGCGCCCTCTTCTGAATCGGACGTAGGGCTGCTGTGCGACTACAACCGAGTTAATGCTGATTGCATGTTTCTCAGATCCACATGCTCTTCCCCCCTGATCTCTGTGTACAACCCGACGGGAGATTGCAGTGGGACCTCAGCAGTTGGTCTATGCCTGTCCTCCCGGGCGCGATTGACCTATTACAACTGGCAAGTATCTGAATATCGGATCGGTCTACATCTCAGAGCTGATTGAAAGTTCTTTCTAGCACCTAGACGTCCGACGGGACCTAGCGAAGGGTATACGACGCTTAGCCTTCCTGATAGTTGTCATACTGACGTTCACGCATCTTCCCGCCAGATCTTCGCAGTATACGGTTCACCTCAGATCAAAACTACACACTCAAGCAGCTCCTCTTCCACGCATCGCAACACACTGACCGTCTCTGCAGGAAGTACTGGGCTGGCATCCAAATCCCCTTTGTAGGCCAATGCGTTCGTCTCTCACACCCGTGTTTCCCGCCGTTGTGGGATCCGACTGCGACGTCTGAATGGTCTGCGACGGGTCCCGGACGCTATCCATGCCCGTGCAAGGCCAGGAGGGTTGCTCGCCCGCCGTCGATGACCTATAGATCTGGCACGGGCTGCGAGCGGGAAAGGATTCTAGGAGAGAATGAGCTTCGGAAAGTCAGCTTTCAGGTGGAGGAAGAGGTGGAAGCCTGCGGCACCTCACAACAGGGTGGGGAGACCGTCGTCCTTGCGAACGGGTGGAGAAGGTTAGCGCGTCGGACTCGGATTGGCAGGCGGGCCTCGTCGCATTCTGCTGACCTTGTTTTTTGCGTCCTGCAAAAAGACATACTGTTCGTGGAGACAGTGCCAATCGGGTCCTCACATTCACGCTCGAGCTCGCGGGCAACCGGCACTGGCAGGACGTCTCGAGATGGTTTATGGAGGACGTGATAGATAAGGTGTCGTACCCCGTCGCGGAAGACATCGGCCTTGGTACGTCCCGTCGCTTCCCTTCACCCGCTCGAAGCCTAAGCAGAGAGTCATGATACGTGGTGCCTGCCCCGCAAGTCATGCGAGTGCGTATCTACATGATAACAGGCCTGCTGCCTGAGGGCTTGGACGACGCTACCGATCCCAGCGAGAACGCGCGCACGGAGGAATTCGGAGATCGGGCGAATGTCCCAGACCTGCTGTACTTCTACGAAGATTGGGCCCGGAAGCGCGTGTCGGCTGACGACGGTCAGGGTTTTCGGATGCCTCTGGGATACTGGTCGACGAGCCCGGATGACGTGCCGCCTTCAACTGAAGAGACGGGGATGGTGGACGAGCGTGCGCTCTACGAGAAACGCGGCCTCGTCTTGCGTGGCGTCACGCGAGAAAGGGAGACAATATGGATGCAGACGGTGGGAGAGATGCAATTTGTGTTCGAGACCAGGTTCGTCTCATGCTGCAGAGGGATGATTGTGTCGAGTCGTGGGCCCGCATCGGGTGGGCATGCTGACTGACATTTTGTTTGGGCAGGACCGTGGTGGACACCTGCCACTTGTCGGACGATGAGTGCATGTTGATCAAGGAGATTCATGGACCGAGCGGCCTTGGGGAAGATCCGTGCCGCCCAGTGACCGCTTCTATTGAGGAGGCCGAGGATGATCCTTGAGAAGGTTATGGTTGTAAGTAGTGTCTCGGACAACCCTAGGGTTTCATATGTAGTACATGCTTTCGTCTATGAACTGTCGTCAACGTATTCATGTAGTGGGCGTCGCCAGTTCAGGCCAGCCTGAAGGTACGCAATCAATGTTGTTGCGAGTGTGTTCGGAGATCCGCGGTGCGTTCCCTGTGCTGTTGTACAGACTCTACACATCCATGCATCTATCATCATCAGGACATTGATCAGAACCACTGGTGAGCATGCGCACTTGATAACGACGTTCAGTCCCATCTCTCGGGTTCTGAGTACTCCACCGTCCCACTCCGGCCTGGCAAGACCTTCCCCCTCCTCCAGCATTTGTTCCGCGAATTCTCGACGAGTACGTCCACGGTCGTGAGCGACGGCATCGTGGCACAAAACTGCCCGACGAACGTCTGGACGTCGAACTGCTCAAGAGTGCGCTCCAGGAGGGTCAACTTGCCAGGCGGGTCGGAATGTGTGCTAGTAGTGGCCGCTGTCGCATCGGTCCCCGCGTTCTGCTCAAAGTCACGACGGAAAACGTACCAACGGCAGTGGACGATAAGCGTGAGGTCCGCCAGCTTCGGAAGCCTGACCAGTTGTGCACGCAGGTTCGCCTAGTACAAACCACGCGTCCGCCGGATTCTCGATCAGTTATCGCTGCGGTCACCGCAAACGCACCGGCACGATATCACGCTCATGCTCACCATCGACCGCCCAAAGTCCACCGAGTCCCTGTCCGTGCCGCGCAACCAGAGCTTCATCGTGAGCTCCGTCAGATTCGCTCCCGCCGCGTTCAACCCGTTCCCCGTTAGCGCCTCGGCGATCTCCTCGACGGCCTCCACGAATGGCAACGCGTAGAGCTCCGCATCGAGCGCGCTCGGCCGCGCGTGCGCCAGGCAGACCGCGAGCGCGTCTCGTTGATCACCACCCGGACGACGCGGCACGCGAGCGCGGCGACGTACATGTCGACGAGCGACCCGCGGAACTCGGCGATGCGCTTCTCTGGGTCGCCAGCTCCCGCTCCCGTTCCCGGAGTGCCATCGTTCAGGTTCGAATTGAGGTCGCGGGCGCGGCGGTAGCCCGCGAGCACCGCTGCCGGGTCCGGGGCTAGCTCGCCGTTCTCATCATCATCGATCGGCCAGCGATCGTTCATGATTTGGATCGCGAGCGCATCAGAATTTGGGACGGCGGCGAGGTACGGTCGGAGAGAGACGGTGAAGTCTTCTTCGATGAGAATCCGACGGAGGTTGGGGTACGTCGGGAAGTGCGCGTTCGGGGAGGTCAGCGCGACTTGGGTGTCGTTGTACAGGTGGACGATGAGCTCCTCGAGGGTGCCTGCCGACGACGTGAGGAGCCGTAGAGGATGCTACGCATCGCGCTCGGCGAGGGTGCGCCCCGCATCCCAGAACAAGCGACGGCCAACCCAAGAGGGAGCGCGATAGTTGAGGTTGGCGGAGACGAGGGTGGACTGGAGCGTCTTGAGCGTGTTGCAGCTGAGTTGGCCCATGAACGACACGGACAGGCGTTTCAGGGAGGTCACAGCGGAAAACGCGGAGGGGAGGTCCTGATGGGACTGGAGGAATGCGTCGAAATCGAGGTGGGTGAAGGCCTCGAGGCGTGTCATCTGCGGGAGTGTGACCGCCAACCGCTTGGAGACGGCTGACGGAACAGGCCAATGCATGCGCAGTGAAAGGCCGCGCAGGTATCGAAAGCGCGGCGGGTCATCAGCCTGGAGGAAGTCCAGGAATGAGGTGAGCTGATTGACATGGGTTATCGAGACTTGCTTCGAGGTCTCGAGGAGGACTTTTGCGCCTTCATGTCGAAGAAAGCGACAAGTAGACATTGCGGCCAGAGCCACTGTTCGGGGTGAGACCCGAATGACGTGGAGGAGGACATCGTAGTTAAGAGGATGCTGTATGATCATGGTCGGTTGCGAAGTTACAAAGTGTATGGATCATGGATGTGAATGATGAGAATTCGGACACGTGCCAAACTCAATCAGCCTGCGCGTTCAGGTTGTAAACTGACCACATTTTCCATTACTTTGGGGGGCGTGATGGTGCATACTGAATGCGTGCAAATCAATCCTCTCGGATAGGTTCTTGTAGTCGGCTCCTTTCCGCTCCATGGTTGTTGAACAGAAAACGATGACCATCGGAAGCTGATGGATCCGGCGTGCACAACGGTCGTTAGGAAATCGCGTAGCAGACAACATACAACGCACCAAGCAGATCTGGAACCTCTTTGAGGTAGCTGGACACCAGAACCGTCTTCGGTGATAGAGAACCATTTTGAATGGAATACGGCATACGTACCAGACGCCCTAGGTGTGGATGAAAATTGTTGCTTGGATCGGGCCCTCTTTGCAAGTGCGTCTGTGCCAGCACGGCCAGACTCCGCTGCACTTCCCACCCACACCCAGTGCATCGGGATCGACGGGTAGATACGGTTGAGCAGCTCCCAAATGTCGTATACAACGCGGCGTTCCGGCTTGGCCGTGAGAGGCGCGTGAGCTTCGCTGCGTCATGCATTGGTCAGAAGGGATACACAAGTACTGGCTTCGCGCCCACCTTGTCATGAAGAGCCCCATGAACGCGAGTTGAACTTGGAGCAAGTACAATCAGTCATAGTACAAACACGGAATCGGCGGCGATGACTTACAGAGAACAAGTACCGACCGAAGAATGACTATCGCGGGGTGTCTCCTGCGGAGGAGTCTGCCCTGCGTTGAGCTCGCGGATGTCGGGGAAGGAGGAGGAGGAGGAGCCCCGAAACCTCTTCTCGCCTGATGGCACTTTCCGATCCAGGACGACCTCGGCGTGACATTTTCCCGTCTCCCTGACTCTCATCCCCTACCTTCCGGGCGACAGAAACGTGCTGCATGACCTGTTCTGTTCTGGACGCCCGCCCCTGACAGAGCCGGACCGCACTCCGAGTCCCCGCCCGCCTCGGACCTCTCCCCTGCGGAGAGCTCGCTCCCGAACTGGGGCGTCTTTACGGACGCCGCGGTTTCGGTCTCTCGGTCGCAGCGGGCGGGCAAAATCCCTCTTCGGACGGCGGTGACAGCGAATTGAAAGGGTCCCGAGGATGTCGATGAGGCCTCAGGACGGCGAGTGTGAGTACTGCTGCGCATCCGTAATCTTCCAGTCGCTCCCGTTCATCGAATGCTACGTACTTAGCTGTCGGAGATGGGGAGCGGATCGGGGGCAGTGTCTTCTGTTCCTCTGCCATGTGGACGTCAGAGGCCGCGGAGCCAAGTCAGAACCTGCCGGTGTTCCCGGTACCGGACCCAGTCCGTGGCCAAGGCTCTTCGTGCCTCAAAACAAGAGACTTCTCGGTGAGATCTGCTCTGTGACGGGATTTATGTCAGCTGCTTCCCTCTTCGCGACACGTACGGGAACCGAAAGAGTTAACTATTTGATATCCCGATCAGAGGCCTCCAAAATGGTACAAGGCCATCCGAAACAAAAAAAAATCCATCGCGGCTGACTCTGCCGTAATCCGGCTTGCCACTCGATCCTATGCCGTTCTCTCCAGTCCGCCAACACATGAGCTGAGGTGTATCGAAGTTGTCCGGCATACGCGAGAATGTGGGCCGTGGCTGTCTTTTCCCCGTTGACGACAGTACTACTAGTAGTGAATGGTGTTGTAGGGGACCATTGTACGACGTCTGCGTGGCCACGGTACATGGATCGCCGGCACAGCGGTAATTGAACAAGAGCGGAAGAGGAATGGCGGACTCCGGGACAGCGCGACCAGAGGTCAAGACAAAGAAAGAAAATGAAACAAGAAACATGCATGTTGTCAGCAGGCAGAGCCCATGCGAACCGCGCGTCGATCTTGAGATCGGGTCAGTGTCCGCAAACGAGGAGTTGGAGGCCAGGGAGAAGGTTACGGTCGTTGTTGACGGTGGTCTGCATTAAGCCGCGATGAGTGGGTGACGGATGAGGAAAGAATCGAGATCCCAACCACTCGCGAATCGCGTGGAGAGGTCTGCTTTGGACATTTCCCGTCCGGCCCGGCGAAAGGATTGGACTCTAAAACGGGCCTCGGGCTGCGGTGATTGCTCGGGATGGGGAAGTACTTGTCGCAGAACTCTTCCTTCTCAGCGAGAATAGCACCATGCGCCATGTCTTCCGCTAATCGCGCGGTACTGTTTGAGGGAGTCGTCAGGCTTCTTTGGGGTGCCAAGGCAATGTTCGTGGTTGTCATTAACGCGAGCCTTTGTGAGAGGTGTGTCTGAGTTCTAGGCTGATCGAGCGTTCAGTGCTGGACGTTGAACGAGGAGTAGCGGCGATGGTGGCGGTTCGAGTTCAAGGTGTTCCTGCCAAATTTGGCGGCACACTGGTCGATTGTCTGGTCGATAGCCGCCCAAGCCATGCGACACTCCAATCAGCCACCACTGAGCATTGCCAATCAGTTTGTACAACACACACATATATGCCTGAGATCATCCCAAACCGATCTCCAATATATGCAAACTCCAAGTGCGTGAACGTAGCCAGCTCAATCGGAGTCACCACCGCCCGTGCCGCCACCAATGTCTAGTAGCTAACGTTCAGAGCTTTGGCTGCTCCGGAGTCGGCGTCGGAAGCTTCGGCGCCATCTTGTTGTGCACACCCGACACGCAGAGGCGATTGTGGGTCACGTCCCAGATCTGCAGAAGCAAAACGACGGACGCACGGGGCAGCCGGACGGCAAGTCCGAGAAGCACGGGATTGGGGTGCAATTTAATGAAGGCTCCCGGAAACCGAAACAGAGACTGGGACTGACCTCGATCCGGGAGGCGACCGTTCGCGCACCGAAGGACGTCGTGGTGCTGACCACGTTCAGCGTCGTGCCCCTGCACGAGGCGTATGCAGGTCAGGAGGCCATCATGACTATCATCGAAAGGAGGGAAAGGACAGAGTACCGAGTCCGAGGTTCTCGGACGGCGGAGCTTGGGGCGGTGAGAGAACTCACAGAGGCGCGGGGGCGTGGTACGTCGTAATGAGGGTTTGCGAGACAAAGTCCGAAGGCTTCCCTTGGACCATGGCGAGGAAGGCGAGCCCCACGGACGAGCACCTATCATGCCAGCTGTCAGCGTGTGTTCTGCCGGGAATGTCGGATTCGCGCGCGTGCGGGGAGGACTTAGACTTACACGTCGGCAAGGAACGCTGTGCAGCCACCGTGCAGGGTCTGCTGGCGGTTCGTCATGTCTGGCAGAGAGTTAATATGAAAAACGATCAGCGTCAGCGGTCGATGACAGCGACGATCCGGATGGCGGCTCCCGCAAATTGCAGGCCGGAGGCGGACGTCATGTCCCGACCGCGGAGATGAGTGGTCACAGAACCTCGGCCGTGGGAGGCGTACCTTGCGCGACGGTGATCTCGTATACGAGGCGGGACTGGAGTTTCGCGTCTTCGGCACGCTTGAAGACCGAGGCTTCCTTGAGCGCGAGCCGTTGGCCTATTGTCCGGGCGAAATCAACGTCTTTGAGGTGAAAGTCGCTGAATTCGACGATCTGGCGCTGGACAGACGGGGAGATGTCGCCCTTGAAGAGCACCGAGCTCGGCTTGGTGGGCGCCAAGTATGGGGTAGGGGTGTAGGTCGTGAGGGACATTGCGGGAACGAGTTCCCAAGAGTAAGAGTAGCAGTAAGATGAGGAGAAGCGGGGTGAAGGGAGGAGATACGAACCACGCGAAAAACGAACGGCGGTATATATGCGGGCAACGTGCGCTCGGTTACTGAGGACAAAGTTCGAGAAGAAGACGGAGGATGGATGGATCCTGAGAAACGATGTGCAGGCAGGGCGGGGACCTCGCTTGTGGCAAGGGCGCCGCCAAGTGAATGATGAAAGTTTGGAAAACGGTGTCGGCAATCCGCAGTTAGAAGATGCCGTCCGTGTCTGCTGTGAACCGTAAGACGGGAAGATTTGTACGAGAGATTTCGTACCCGGTGATCTGACGTCAAGTTGGCGAGCAGGACGCCGACCGAAGCATTCTATCGGAAACAACGTCGCAGTCACCGCCGAGTGTTATGCGCCATGGAGAGAAGGAGTGAGACCATTCACTAGCTTCGGGCGGTCTATGTACATAGTGGGAGGGGTTGAGCCAAGGCCAACAGCCTTGTGGCAACGATAAGGTTCCGGCCATTCAAATCGGAGACGGCTATTCCGACGCTCCGCCGATGGTATAGAAGAGTTTAGAAGATGGAGCGCAGTAGCCGAGACATAACGTCAAACCGAATCACTACCACCCTTACGTGCTCTTGGACAGATTCGGAAGAGGATTTCTCTCGACTGCCAGCACCCGTGCACGCCCATCATTCTGCGACACAACTCTACCGCCGCGGCAGTCTCACGTCGCGGGGCCAATGCCTACTGGTCATACAGACCACGTAGGGACAGGTTGAATGTTGTTCCAACACAAATGTGGCGTCCGAAACGAGATGCGAGGAGAAAAAACAGAAAGACGGGAAGAGGCCAATTTGAAGGACACTTACTTAAGCCTCTCCTCTCCCGCGCGTGCATCCTATGGCTACGGGATATCCCGGCGACTCGAAGACTAGACGACGATGTCGCCGTTGAAGTGTGTCATCCAGTGATTCTTCTATGGCCATCGGCGCAGAACGTGAGATAGAAGACGGAGAAGTGGATGGGGTTTTTGGAGGCCACCTTCGCCCTAGATGTCGACAGAACAGAGCCGCAAGCAGAGTCTACAAAGGGCATAATGCGGTGGGCATTGAGCCCAAATAATGGTGGGAATGAAGTACACGGCGTCGGAGAGGTGAGGAAGAGGAGCTCGGGGAAGGGTCTCGTGTGCGGCAGTTGGGCGAGCGCCCATGCCACGTGCACTCTGTCGTTCCTGATGCGGTTGACTCCCAAGCTCAGCAGGGTACTTACAGACTGCATATGTTGTCCGGCGGTGGAATGTCTCGTATCATGGCGCAAATTCAGGATCGGAGGAAAGCAGATCTAGCCTCGCCATTCTAACTCGTAGCTAACCCGTCTTTTGACAACGCGCCAGGCACACTGTCCAGCCCAACCAGCTATGGAGCTGCACTACGACGTCCTCTTGAACATCTTGCAATTCGCGACAATCAAAGACGACGCATCGATGATGGCTGCTTGCAGATCACTATACAATGAAGGCGTCAAGGCCCTCTTGAAGCGAAACATATACCTCAAATCCGACTCCGACCTTGTTCGCTTCGTCGTCTTCACGCCCCCGGATAACCATCCCGCTTCCGCCATATACGAGCACTAGAGCTCCTCATGGAGGCCCTCTCCCGCACAATAAGAGAACTCTTCGCGAAGACCCTCCACCGGATGGCACAGCTCGAGTCGCTTCGAGTCCTCTACGCCGAGTTTAATCTTGAGCAGTCCCCCGACCTCGCGGGTGCGATCGCTATCCTCCCGTCCTTAAAACACCTGTCGCTCCTGGATACCGGGGAGCGCGCCTGCACCTCGCTAGAAACGCTACAGGGTCCGCTCGAATCCGTGGCCATCGAGTACCTCTTGGGGTACGGCGGCGACGACGAATTCTGGCAGACCTTGCAGAGTCGCATCCCATCGTCATGCTCAGATCCTCGGCACAGACCCTGGAGGAGCTGTCGTTCCAATGGCTGTACAACTCCCCCAACATCGTCTTACCCACCATCCTGTACCCCAATCTCCGCCGCCTCTCCTCAACCATACTTTGTTCGTGGACCCCTACATCCGCGCATTTCCAAACGTCACCCACCTCTCCGTCTACGCGGACCGCAACAGTGAGAATGAAGACCTTGCGTGGAACACGCCCGGCCACGTCGAGACGTACCACCAGCTCAACCGGGCCGCCCAGCTGCTCCCCGAGACAGGGACGTGGCGGCACCTCCAGGAATTTACGGGCTATCTCGCGGACCTATATGCTCTCGGACTCGTTTGCCATGTCCCGCGGCTAGTCCTCGACGACAAACCCGGGTCGCGGCCGGACGGCGCTCTTGCGATCGTGTTGATGAGCACGCGCGCCATCCACCTCGATCTCACTTTCCCGAGAGTACGGCTGTCGTCCGTCGTCGACGAGCTCTGCCGCAGTCTGTGTCACGAGGGGGCGACGGGCCTGAAGACCTTGCTGCTCCACCTGGACGTGACCAGCAAGAATCGCGAAATGGACTTCGAGCAGGTCATGGTACGCCAGTCACGCCAGTGTCCCGTCTGCCGCGACAAGGCCAACTGAAGGCATGTTGTAATTCCCGCAGAGCAAGTTGGAGGCTGCGCTTGGAAGACTCGCTCTGGGATCTCTCAAGCTGACGGTGTGCAACCGCGACCCGGTTCTGAACGTCCCCAAGACATCGCGGCGATGGACGCGGTCGTCGCGGGAATTGTTGGCATTCTCCTACAGCTCTCGAGCCAACACTCCCCTGTAGATGACTTCCGGAGCAGAGAGACCTGAACTCAAACGTTTCGGTGGTTCGTCAAGTCATTCATACCCTCCCTTGTACTCGTCTCAATCCTCGAAGAGCGGCGTCCAGCTTCACTTCCTTCCGGTGTGCGAGCGGACGAACTTGTCGGGGAACGCCCCCCTGAGGCGTCAAGGTGTAGGCGACGCGAAGCGGAAACCAGAAGTTGACGCTCGGTGGATGATCAGGTGCGGGCGCATCGGCGAGAAGCTCAACGCTGGGGATGAGAGGCACGGCCGGGCGCTGCTTCTGCTGCTGCGGGCAGAAGTCCATCTTAGTGAGGGTCATGGGGGCTTGAGATGGAAGTGGACTATCTCTTGCGGGGCGCGCTGGGCTCACTGAAGGCCGCCGTTAGCGACGACGTAGGCGCTAGATTCGATGCGCAACGACTCACAGTAGGCCTCCATGAAGTTGTGGAAGGCACGAGCGAAGGCGGGTATGTCCGAAAAACCTACAAAAGAGCAGGAAGTCGCAACCTGAGCGTTTGTCCTGCGAACCACACCGAGCTGAGTGAGGTCGCGGCCTCTGCGCCGTACTGAAAAACTAACGTTTCCCAGCGCGGTGCTAGACATGGTGCTGAGGTAAATATGTCGGCCGCGGAGGGCCACGGCCGCTGAACGATGATGTTCCCGGCCCGGGCTGCCGGGGCGTTGCTCGGCGGTTGTCGCCTGAAGGGCCTGACTGGGAACGTCTGCCATGGCACTCATCATGGACCAGATATCTTGACGAACAACTCCTCGCTGCTGCCGACCTCGAATGCCTTCCTGAGCTCCTCTGATGTCGTCGGACGCATCCATCCACAGGCACGGCCAGGGTCCAGTCAAATTCCTCGGTGACCTGACACCAGACCAGCAGACAAACGTCGTCAAGTTCGCAGATCTCATCCTTCGTGGGCGCGCCAAGTTCGCGGAGACTGTCGGGTTGAGACTGGAGCTGACCGAGGTCTCTGTATTTAAACGGCTCGAGGATGAAAAGCTGCACGCTGTTCTTGTCTTCGAGATTGACACAGCGGAAGGTGCGGAGGCCTCACTTCTGGCTCTCGGTGACGAGCAACTGACCTCTATCCTTTTCGACCGGCAGACATGCTCAACGCCGGTGGGAACTTACACGGCGGATGCACTATGTTCATGATTGATGTGTACGTCCTCCATCGACTTCTTCAGCGATACCTGCTTCCAACATCCAGTCTTCCTGATTATCCCCTCGCCGTGTATGTTGGTAGCTGTTCTTCCATCGCCATGACTGCGCTCAGCATCTCGATGAACAAGCGGATACACCTCGTCTCTCAAGCGATCAACACCGCCTTTCACGCCCCGGCTTCTGTGTACGTTCAGAGTTTTGATATTGATATGCAGTTCGTTGAACGTTCTTCGTATCATCATAGCGGTGCTCGCCTTCAGATAGTCAATCGAACTATTGCGTACGGTGCCCGCACAGTTTCAGCGCGCACGGAGGTCAGGTCTCGCTGTAGCATTCAGTTGAGCGGCCGTTCTTCTCACTTTCTCGCTCAACAGATTTGGGACATCACGAATCGTCGACTCATCGCCACAGGGGTCCATAATCAGATGCAACCTTCGCCGCCCAAGCTATAACAGCTTCTGCTCCCGTGCGCGCAGCGCCCGCACCGCATCCTTCGCGTCCCAGTCGCTGGATGCCCAAGCTTAGGTCCTTCACTATCATCCATCTCCTGTATATTATGAGCGTCCAATTGCTTGATCGTGCGCTGCGCATGTCCCCCAACCTATGCCTTCATCTGTACAAGACTTCTCTCCCGCTTTCATTTACACATGACTCTGTCCAACTCCAAGAACATCCCATGGGCGACTGACCTCTCGTACTATTCGTAAGTTGGTCCATGCGCGAACGATCTTTCACAATTGACAAAATATTCCTTCCAGACTGGTCGAGAACTGGATGTTGATCGCGGGAGCAAGTAAGCAGACAGCTTGCTAGTGTATTGCTCTTGGCATGCTAATCGTCGGTAGCTCTCCTTATCTACGACCACCTTCTCACCTTTGGCTCGGAAGTGCGCCTGATTTGGAGGCGAAAACTCACGGGCGCGACCGTTATATTCCTTCTTAACCGGTATATTGTTCTGGCGAGGTACGTTGCCAATGTGGCGAGCGAACATTCCCCCACACAGTCGGTGAGTACTCCACCTCATCGACGACAATAAATGCTTGATGCTCGATCCTAGAGGTAAAGCACTGTCCATCACCCGTTGCACGTGTTCTCAAATCCGGTATTTGGTAGTTGCGCACGTCGTTTTATACCTGTCGATGTCCTCGTCGTCCTGTCCTATACCATTTGGGCAGGTAAGTGTTCTTGTTCATGGCATCGGATGAGGAATGACCTACACGTTGCAGCCTTTTCAATGTTACGAACCTACGTATTTGCAAGGAACGCACGCTGGTTGCACGTCGCAGTCTTTGTAACGTGTTTTTTCCCTGTTGGTGCCGAAACGGTAAGCTCCTATTATTTTCACGGCGCATGACAGTCCTCTGGTTTTGACTTGATATCGATCAGTTCTTGCTTATCCGCACCTCATCAGTGCTGGAGCCGACGCCGATCCTTTGTGCTCAATTTTCCAATATTACGCCATTGCTTGATGTAATGTACGTTTGTGCTCGAGTCCCTAGTCTTGTGAGCAGATGCTAATATCAGCGTGTTTCAGGAGTATGTTTCAGTTTTGTATTGCTATTTGGCATGCACTAAATTCCCACAAAATCGATGTAGTGACCTATATCAATCGTGTGCTTATGATATTTGGCGACCTGCTCGTCGTCGCCGTCGTATGGTCGAAGACGAAGAGCGCCCGTCAGGCGGCCAACCAAGCGGCGTTCAAGCATTCTCTTGGAGGTGTGCTACTTCGACACGGTGCGGACATATTTGCAGTCGTGGCGAACCGGTTACTGACGTCTTACGACTCCAGGTGTTCTCTACTTTGCGTGCGTGAGCGTCTTTAACTTATCGGCCCGACTGACATGTTTCCGTACAGCATCATGTCGTTCCTTAACATCATCCAAGTCGCCTGCTCCTTGACAGGCTTCTTCGGGGGCTTCATGACCACCATTGGTGAAGCGTACGTCTCTCCCTCCCCCGCCATCGCCCCCGAAGCCCCGCGGTCCTGACCCAGTGCCATCCATGCCTCGCAGGCTGACGTCCATCGTCGTATCCCACCACATCCTCAACCTCCGCGAGTTTCACCGTTCGTACGTGACGACGAATATGACTTTCAGTAGCCGCTTGACGGTCTCCATAAATTTCGCCGCCTCCCGCAACCTCGAAGAAGCGCCGTCTGACGAGTCCGACTCGCGCTCGCGCTTGAACGCGTCGGCCGGCCCAACGGAGTCACGAAATGGAAGATTCCGCGACCGGTTCGTGGAGTTCGTCGAGCCGCTCGGGGGCCCGGTCGGGGGCTTCCTCGCTGAAGGGCATTCTGAAGAGGAGGCGGAGGAAGAGGAGGACGCGACGCGCATACTCGACGTGGAGGAGGTGTGGTGGAAAAGTGCCGTGGATGACGAGGTCTAGTCTAGGTACGCATACGCTGGGCTGATACCACCCGTAATCCTTGAGTTGATCGGGGCATGACTTGTCCTCGATAGGAGAGCGATCATCGGCCTGGGGCCAATCGATACGCTGCTTTTTATCATGTAACATAAAACAAGTCTACCCTCCATGCCCCTGCCAGTGTGCACACAGCGACCGCCATCAGCGATCCAGAAACGCACGCGTAGCATTGATGGTTCCATCGGTTAAAGTAGTGCGATACGGCCCCCCATCGGTGCGCCGAGTGCTTGTTCGCGACCTTTGGAAGCCTCGTGCTGATTTATGTACCTATCTTCTTGCTTCCCATTTCGAGAGGCAGGAGGTCGCCTCCGCGACCGCGTTTCCCAGGTGTGCGAGGCAGGAGGAGGCAGGAGGGCTTGGCGTTGGTTCGTCGTCCTTTCGGAACATTCGAAACGGGGCGCCGTTTCGAGAGAAGTCCGAATAACCTCTCGCCTGCCCTCGCTGCGAACATCGGCATCCGCTTTGATCACCGCTGCGTACGTGTGTGGTGACGTCACCCTTCTTCGCAGCCATGATCGACAACAAGAACCTCCAATAACGTCGGGCCTGGCTTCGTCTGGACTTGCTTTTCGGTGCACTCGCCTCTTTCCGTCCGGTATCCATCTTCCCTGAGCCTCTGCTTCTGCCAGCTTCTACATACCATTATGGAAACGTCGGGTTCGAGTTCTTCGATATACGGTCGTGAAGGCAAACAGGCCGCTGCCCGTCGTGCGCCGCCATGCAGTACGTAATATCGTCGGCGTAAGGTCGCGCATGGGGGCCCAGGCGTCTTATGCCGAGCTCAACTATGTAGTTCTGTAATTGAGTTGACGAAAGGTGTTCACATACACCGCGATCGGTTGCCAATTAGGCGAGCTTGATGCATGTCCCCTGCACCCCGCCCTTTCGAGCCCCGTCGAGCTTCATTTTCGGTTGCCAGATCTTTTTTTTGCAACCAGGCACGCTGCAGGAACTGTGGTCCTCGTCCAGACTCCATTATGCAGGATTGATGGCCCTGCGTATGTCGAGTACGTCATTTATAAGGTTGACGTACGTCGCTGCCTGCCGGAGGAACCATCATCGAGAGTCCCGCTCGAGGTCCAGCGAGGGCTGTTGGCATGACTCGCCACCTCTGCGTGCTTACTGCTAGCCGGCCGGACCACTTGGACGGTCTCGCCCACTTAGAACAGCGATCCAGTTACCGATACTGATGGATGCGGAACCCGAGGCTAAATTTCAGGGAAAATCGAGCCGTCGAGCTCGATCAGCGACGTGGCGAATGACAAAATCAACGAAGTCGTTGGTACGACGAGGAATGTTGCCAAGGTCCATAGATTGCAATGTAATCACAACGACAGCGGAAGGAGGATGGTCGGAGAAGATACGGTTGGACAGTCTCGCGTACCTCTTTCTTCTTCTTCAGCTCCCGTTTATTGCCCTGTGAGGCCGAGCCCTATGGAAGGCAATATATACATGCACTTCCTACTTGGAGACGGATAAATGGGTTACTCGTGTACCTTACAAACGTTCGCTGGCCAGCGAAGACGGGACCTGGGACAATATTGTTGCGTGCCTCGAAGTAATGGAGGAGGCACCAAGACATTGGCGAACGGCGCTCCGTCAAGTACCTCGACGTCGTGCGGTGATGGGAGTGGACGCGAGCACGGCATGTCGGACGATCGAGAGGATGACAGGCGGTGAGAACAAGCGAGCGACGGCGGAAAGGCGACGCGTCGAGCCGGGAGCTTTTTCGTCCGCTAGTAATTGAAAGGTTTGACGCAGTGCTTCTAGCGGCAATGAAATGGTCAGTCCTGGTTTAGGTCGAGGAGACGTCTGCCTCGACGGCTGTGGGTACGTCGAGTAACACTTCTGTAGTCAGCATGACAGAATTCAAGTCGTCCTCGGTGCCGACCGGCGACCGCTGGCGTCGCATCTGCGCGAGCGACTTCGTCATCCTCACAATATTATTGGAATGCGCCTTACACAGACAGGCAGTTGAACGAGCGTCGGCGCGATGATCGGACGGGCTCGTGACAATAAAGAGTGTAGATACGCTTCGGATGTGGTAGACGTACCGGGCGTCGACAACTTTGCGGTTGCGGCGGGTCCCGGACAAGGTCAGCAGACCTCTAGGTCAAGAAAGCGCATATCGCATGGAGATTGACGGTAGAGCTATACAGGAGCAAGCACAAGTGATCTAAGCACTTTGGAACCTAACGCAAAATACGCTGAGCTCATCGCCATAGCGACCACACATACCCACAAAAGAACGACGAACTCACGACTCGAGACCGTCGCCCGCACAGCGCCAGGACGATCAACCGGTTCACAGCTTCGGTTGAGACGGAGCCATCTTGTTGTGAACACCGGTCATGCACAGTCGTCGGTGCGTGACGTCCCAGATCTACAAGGGCAGAGATTGACGGATGGAGTCAGCTCAGCCATGACAATGGGTCGCGTCAGCGGAACGGCGAATACGGAGGGCTCACCTCGGTGACTGTGGACACTGTTCGTGCGCCGAAGGAGACGGTCGTGTTGACTATCTCAAGCTTCACGCCGCTGTGGCATCGGGGGCAGAACGGGGATCAGAACGCAGTGCATGGTGACAAACCGAAGAGAGGAGATACTGACAGCGGGGCGGGTGCGTGGAATGTGGTGTTGAGTGCTTGAGAGACGAAGCTCCAGGGCTTGCCAGTGGACATGCCGAGCACGGTCAGGGCGACCGAGGAGCAGCTGGAATTCACGTTCCGTGCGCATCGGGAGTGGTACGAGCGCGAGGCCGAAGTCCGACAGAGCCGCGGATAGAAGAGGGCAAGGGCCAGGAAAGGGCATATGATTATGAGGTCGCGCACAGGGCAAGAACAAGGACGCACACATCGACGAGGTAGACGGCACACCCGCCGTGCATCGTGCCATTGATATTGGCCATGTCTGGCCGTGTCGTCCACCGGATCAGATTGCATGCGAAGACGAAAGATTTGCAAGCGGAGAGCGTTACGACATAGGTCCGTTAATACCGGCAGAACCACGCGCGAAGGAGAAGGAGAACGCCGCCGCGAGTGGAACAGAGGCGGTGTGCGCACCTTGTTCGACAGTCGTCTCGTATGTGACCTTGGCCTGTGCCTTCCCATCCTTATCCCGCTTGTAGACTGCCACTTCCTTCAGCTTGAGCCTTGATCCCACCGAGTTTGCGAATCGTTCGGCACGAGCGATGACCTCCGCGAACTGGACAATCTGGTCCTTTAGCTCTTGCGTGAAGTCGCCTGACCAGACGATTTCGTTAGCATTGGACGTCATGATATGGCAGAGAAGTGCCAAGCGCTATGCAGGACAAGCCGAGAAGGTGAGGGACGAACTCAGGCGACATTGTGGTCCAAACAGTCTGCGGACGGTGGCACTCGTCGTCGGTAGTGCAAGTGTGCCGGGCCGGATAACGGCTGCTTTGCGCGCTTCTGCGCAACCGAGTCGAGACGATCGAAAGTCTTTGCATTCCTACAGATCGCTATCTGCTACATACCATACTTACGTCTGCGACAATACAGATATGAGCAGGTTGTTCCTAATGCGCTCAAAGTCTTCTGGCGTCAACGACGTATACTGCCGAATGTACCCCTCGATCCCCCCAAAATCCCTCTCAATCACGTTCAGGGACTCTCGCATCGTCTCGGGCCTGTCGGGCATGCCAAAATCAGCACCTACCCCGTACATCACGCGGTGGCCAGGACACGGAGAGGATGAAAGGAAAATTCTGACATACTTGGCCGTTCCGAGACTCATCAAGCCTTTCCAGTTGTTGCGGAACGCTTCCTCCTTCTGGAAGCGCGGCGCCAGCAGAGGCAAGCCGGGCTGGAGCCCGATCGTGGTGAGCGCGTAATCGTTGACAATGTCCTCGTCGCGTGCGCCCAGGAGCTGCATGTGTGGCCGGTTCGGAAGAGGTCAGATGAAACTGCGGGGAAGACGGACCTTCAAGATGACCGCCGCGAAGATGCCGGATCTGTCCTTCCCAGCTGCACGGAGACGCGGAATTAAGGAACAGGCTGGATGCGGGCGAGCGCGAGGTGCGTACCGGTGCAATGAATGAGGCATGGCTGATCGGGGTGGTCACGAAGGTGGACGAGCACTTGCTCGAGGGCTGGGCCACCGGTCTTGAGGATGCGCGTGTACAATTTATTGAACGCCTGTGGACGCCATGAACAATAAGTCTCGCGCCGCCAGAAGTTAATGAGATTCCATTCACATCTGCTTCATCGTCAGAGAAGTCCTTCAGCCTTCATGGCCAGGCGTGGTTTCAAAAGCCCGATCAGGATGATAGCACACAGAATGGACGCACTGCTTTGCGACGCCGACCGGATCCAAGGCGTCTTGCCAGACGGACGCCTTTACAAACTCGACACCCAGGATGGTCGGCGGAGGGGTATTGTACTTTTCGATCTCGACGTCGGCCCTGAGATCGAAGACCTTCCTGATGCCGTAGGCCTTGAACTGCTCGACGCCGAGGGATGTGATGTGGGATGGTTCTCCGGAACGGAAGAGGAAGAGAGGCTTGATGAAAACATGAGGCTGAGAGGTAGGGTATCCTGCGCCGAAATCACGGATATTGAAGATGCCTTGGATATCGACAAAAGGCGGGCAAGAGAGTGTGGATCGGACGATCTCCGGATCGATGGTAGGGAAGGGGGGAAAGTCAGGGCCTGGAGTGTTAGAAGCCATAGCGGAAAGCGGAAGCAGGAAGTAAGGAGGAGGTACGAAGCGGATGGGATAGGCGGATGAGGATAAGAGGCAAAGCACAAGCTGATTGAGATTGAGTCTATCGCAGTGTCGCGGAGGGCAGCTGAGGTCCAGTGTCAAATGCAGCACAGACAGATACCTAGGTCAGGTTTGCACCTTTTTCACTCCCATAGATGATGGCGGTGTGTTGGTTTGTCAACGCAAAAGCAAGCAGAAGCGCGAAAAACGAAGGCCCGAGATGATCACGGCAGAAAGTATGACCGGACGCATTTGAACTTGTCGTCGTGAAACAAAGGAATGACGCGGGATTGACGGACAGTACAGGATAGCTTTGAGCAGCAAACATTGGCAGCTTCGGGTTCAAGGCGGGTTGCAGACATTGGCAAGGATCGACTAGGGATCAACGTACTGCCCAGTGCCAGTGTCATTGTCTCCTACCAACCGGCGTCTACATCTATCCGAATCGCGCTGTTCCGTGGGCGCCTGTTCCGCACACCACCTCCTCCGAGCGCTCACCCAGACTACTGCCATCGTACATAGGCTTCACGATGACGGAAAATCAGTCCGTCTTTCTCCATGAGGCACGCATATTTATATGTTCGAGGGACGAACCGACCGGGAAATGGTGCTGAATCCTGATTTCCCCTCCAAGTCGAACCAGTATGCCAGTGCTCGGCAGGTGACCGAAATCCAGTCAGCTTGTCTTTCGTATTTGAAACACTGCCTTGACCGTCTCAATCCGAGATATCACGACTCGACTAGTGATGGCCGACGCAGTCAATGCACTCCTTCCTGAGATCCTTCCTGAGACCGGGCACTGCGTCAGTGCACTTATTCCCCTCCTGGCCGGCAATCAAACTCACGCCGGTCTTTAGTCCACTCTCCGATACCCTCGAGTCTCGACGCAGTCTCCACGGTCGTGTGTCGAACTTTGCCCATACAAGTATATTTGCGGACCCCACCAATGCAAGGACGTTCTTTAACGTCCGTTCTTATGGCAACGCCCTATTTGTCGTCACGGCGATGATCCCACAGTTAATGCCACCCTCAGTCCGCTCCTTGAACTTCCCCCAACCCCCAGAAGGGTCGATCAGTGGTCCATCGTGTGATGCATCATCGTGCCTGTTCGGAATCAGAGTGGATCAACATACAGGTAGGCTACAGCTCGATCACGCCCAACGTTGTTTCGGTGTGGTAAGTAGGGTGCGTTCCAAACGACCCTTCCCTCCTCGGGTTCAGTATCAGTTACGTAGCGTTCAAGTACATTCGGCACGACCCCGCCAGTGGTATGTGGCGCTGGATGTTCTTTTCACGATGATCGCCTACTTCCTAGGGAACCCTCTGCGCTCCTGGGAATGCCGTCTTCACGAGGCTTCGAACGAGGTCTTCCGCAGAACCTCTCTTCCAAGTCCTTGCAGTTTATTACATACATACTGTACAAATTTCCTTTCCGTGCCACCGCTCGGGGAGAGCTGCCTAGTGACGATATCGATATCACGCGAGCTCTGCCAGTGGGCAGTGAAACAATGGAGGACGCCGTATCAGTGATTCGCTCCTCCCGTGCCGATGAGATGGCAGCTTGGCACGTTCTCCTGCCGTCTCGAATCGTCATCTTGTCGGCGGAAGTAGCTTCCTATAAGGAGAATGCGTCAACGACGAGCTACATACCTCGAGTGACGAGCCGCTCTCAGCTGCGACAGTTGCCGTCATCGAGCTACTGTCGTCGAGTAAACGTTTGCGGTAACCTCGGGGTGCAACTATCGAGGGCCCGAAGCACTCGAAGCTGTGTCAGAAACAGCTTGCACATCGTTAGATGCCGGGAGCGGTGCGTGATATGAAAGAGAAAAGAAAACCGCTCCCGGGGCACGTTGGCAGCAAGAACACTTACTCAAATGAGCATCTCGAGCAAGAGGAGGAGGACTGAAGCCGAATCTCCGGGAACAGGCTGCCTCCCGCCATCGCCGCCCACTGGACTTCGGGCTTCTGTGAACGAGATCCGCCCGCCGCGCCGAGCCGGCGAAAAGCAGCCCTCGGCGACCACGTAGCACAACTGTGACTGTGCAGACATTTGGCTTATACGAGTCTGAGGATGACAGACCTCAGCCCTCGGAGATCTCGTCCGCGCACCTGTGCACCGTATTTGCAACAGACTCGGAGCAGACGGGCTGGCCGCGTATGGTTGGTATGTCGAGATGGTGGAGCGCGATGGCATCTCGCGAAGCCCGCAGCCCCAATGGTGATCTCTAGAGTCTACGCACCGTCCCTTCCCTCCATATGGCAATGATTTGCTCGCCGACCCCGAGTCCATCAAGCTCCAGGACCCCAGGACAGAGCTGGAAGGGCATTGATCGCTGCAGTCACGCGTTGTCGCTCGCCCTGGGCCCGTTCAGTCGCCCAGCCACGGACGACCTGCATCAAACATCAGGTACGCCAGTCAGAGTTGCGGTAGATCGCAAGGCAGCCGACGTACTTAGCACTCGCCAAGTCCCCACTCGATTGTCGAACAGGTCGATGGTGTTCCAGGTGCGACGGATGCGTGCTGATCGCGGTGGGGACGCAAAGTAAAGTACGCGCGGCTGGGCAATGTCTAAGCATCCTAAGCATTCGATCGCGCTCAGGATGAACGTGAACTTGGTTACTGGAAACAGCTGGAAACGTACGGCGATGAGGTGATGAGGTGGTCGCACCTGCGCGCCAAAAACGATTGAACTCGGAACTGGGCTCGGAGGAAAATTTTGAACGCGCTAGGGAAGCACCATCCACAGATGCACGACAGAACCAAGAGTTGCTGTCAGACGTCGTAAGCGAAACAGAGAGAAGGTCGGGATGGAGAAGGGACCGACGTGGTCAACGTAACGGACATCAGCACCGACTGCCGCACTGGCAGGGACTCGGAGCGCGCGCGGTGTCGTCTCGTCTTATGCTGTGCCCGCGATAGCGCCCGAGCCGCAGTGACTGAGTGACGAGTACGAATGGGTGGAGGCGAATATCCTCGGCCGTCTCTGAAGATCTCAGACATCAGACCTCAGTTCCGAACGTCCTGCAAGTCTGCGGGCAGGAGCGTCGAGGGCTTGGCTGGGTCCGATCCGGACAGCGACGGCAGTGAGATGACTCCAGGATCTCTGCAGGGGGCTGGCTCAATCATCACGACAATTTGTGGCAGTGTCACAACAGGACGTGAGGTTGCGATGA
The DNA here is from genome assembly GCA_032821775.1 of Sanguinoderma infundibulare. Taxonomy (NCBI): domain Eukaryota; kingdom Fungi; phylum Basidiomycota; class Agaricomycetes; order Polyporales; family Polyporaceae; genus Sanguinoderma; species Sanguinoderma infundibulare. Next base: position 28,011 of record JAVLRN010000005.1, on the reverse strand, counting down.
CCCGAGCTGCGAACCAGGACGGCGCGCGATCGGGGCTCAAGGGCGGGCGGGTCACTTCCCTAGGCTAGACGGCCGTCCGACAAGAGATGCGTGTGTCCCTTGTGTAACTGGATCAGGAGCGCCGAGGAATTTTACCAGCAGGTTCTAACCCTATATTGCACAACTCAACTTTCAAGTCGGGCGGTGTAAACGTCTTCTCCGAGCACATACACCGCCGAAGTGAACGCCGCGTACTAATTACACGTAATACGTTCAAAGCACGTATTTTCACATCCCGCCGACCGCCGCCAAACGCAAGCCTAAATTGCGCTGAAGGCGAACAGAAAGAGGTGCTCGACCCGAACGGCGTACCGATGTCAATCTTGCGTATGCCACACGAACTCCAAATACAGTCGGGGGGACAGGTCGGGGGCCTCGATCGAGCGGCAAGGACGACGTATCGCCGCGCGATGACGATGGCGGATTCTGGAACCTCCACGGTACGCATCTGGACAAATATCATATCACAGCGGAATAAATGTAAATATTCGCTCTAGCCACTTGCCGCGGGGCGTAGCTTACGACATCGGCGTCGTATCACAAGCGTGGCGGGGTACGTACATACTCGGGCACGCACAATTTGCACAAGTCGAAGCCGCGGTTCCTAGGCACAGCCGACGGTCAATGGTACGGTTACTGCACATACAGTTCCGAGTCAAAATCGAGCTCGGGCTGGAATTTGAAAGAGCGCGAGGACAGGTTCGTACGTGCGTGTATACGTGCGCAGGATCCCACGGAAGAAGAATCAGAGGTCGTCACCGAGGGCGGACCGTGAGATTCGAGATTACCTAGCGCGCGGTGTGGGAGGCGGGCTAGACATACCGGACATGGGCAAATGTCGATGTCGAGCGTCGAGGCCGGAGCAAGGGAAGAGTGGAGAGAAACGCTGCCGGTCCAAGCTTGCCTTAGCCTGAGAACGCGCAAGGGGGAGTGAGTTGCCGGAGGAACGTAATAAGATGGGGCTCAGGCCATGTGATATGTGAACGGACGCGGAGGGCGAAGGTTACGTCCAGCCGACTAGACGGGAACGGGAACAGGAACAAGGGCGACCTTGATCTTTTTATGAGAGGCGCCGATTTGGGGGCTTGGGCGGTAAGTCGGAGGCTTGGTATTGCGGCTTTAGTGTTTGTGCGTTGCGCATCGATCTAGTGGGATGGATGTGAAGATGGCGTCGTCCACATTCAGTTCGAGGGCTTGTTGGTTGCGAGCCTGCGTAGAGTAAGCTGTTGGAATAAGATTCGTGGGTGTTGTCGTAGACGTGGTGCTTGATCGTCGAATGGGGAAGGGGCGATTGGGCGGGCGAAACGGAAAGGAAAGGATCTAGAAGTGGCGTCCGTCGGACCTGGATCTACAAACACAGACCACGACGTCGGACGTGGGAGCAGACATATGTCATGGAGAACGCACGTACAGCGGCCCAAAAGAAGGCGGACAGAAACCCAAGCAAGCTGGACACGGCCGCAGAGTGAGGGATCATTGGCAGAAACATATTCCGAAAAAGACGCAGAGATAGAAGACCATCTTAAATCCGAGACAGATTGTAGGCAGTACATAGCTACGGTCGACAGGTAGGAGGGCACAGCAGATCTAGAGCGCCGATTTCGACGAAAGCGGGTAGCAGTGCAGCCAAAGATAAGAGAACCACCCAGCGTCAGGCGGCAGGTTTCGGGAAAAGATATAAGAGTCGATAGCTAGCTGGTACCGGGGCAGGAAGGAAGGGAAATGGGATGTGAGATGGAAAGCGACGATCGTCATTTTGCTGCATTCGGCGGGTGGGCGCGACCAGGCGTAAGTTAGGAAGACGTTAGATCAGATACAAGCGTCTCGGACAGGGGGGATCTGGGTTCGGTGTCTAGGAGAGTGACCGCAGAAATGAGATCGAAACTCGGTGTGCTGGGACGGTCAAGGAGACCGGATAGGGATCGAGGGCAGCTGTGGGAGTGGGGACGGGTGGAGCCGAGGTGATGAAGGTTGAGATGAAAGAGGAGGTTGGGATGAGTGCAAGGGATGTGGTTGAGTGATCACGTACGGGGAAGAACGTCGAGTGGAGATGACAGTCGGAGTGGAGGACGGTCAAGGTCGATCACAAACGGTGCGATCACATTGAACGCGGGCATTTCGGTACATGTACGAGTACTATTTTGTGCATTTGGTTCGCTCGATTTCGTGAAAGATGGGGAGCTGAGGTCGGAAAAGGGAGAGTGGTTGTCGGGTGGCTGTGGCGGCGCGGGCGGTGAGACTAGAAGCGGATTGGGTATAGATATCAGAGTCGGACGAGGGAAAGCCGGAAGGAGAGATGGGGGCATGTGCGATTTGGAAGGCTTGTCGGGGGAGCGAAGAAAAAGACGGTGGGTTGATAGACGGTGGAATGGATTGAGGCGAGGAGCGGAGGACGGAGAGAGGGGGGATAGGACGAGCGTCGGATGGGTGGGGATGGGGATGTGGGTGGGAGGAGTCGAGGTAGGCAAGAAGGGGTGAGGATGTGGTAAGCCGAGAGGAAGAACTGTCAGTGGGGAGGGCTGGAGGGGTGATTCGAGGGCGAGAAGGCAAGAGGAAAGGGAGGCGAGGAGCGAAGGTCGGAGACGGAAGGGTTGAGGGTGGGAAGAAGGAAAATGATGGAGCTGAGAGCGAAATGGACGATTAGAGAGGCGTGCAGTAGATAGTCGAGGGCAGGAGGTGGTCAGGCGAGCAGGCGAGCGGACTAAAGTCGGAGCGGGAAGTTAGCGGTACTCAAAACGGAGGAGCGGATGAGGAAGAGAATAGTGACGACGAAACAATGGTGGACGGATGGTCGTTGGCTAGCTGCGTGAGATGCGGTGAGAGTCCAAAGAGGGGAGGACGACGGATATTTCCGGGGAGAGATCAGAGGGAGGAGAGATGATATGATGGGAGGAGGACGGGAGAGGACTGCAAGCGAGGAAGAAGGGCGGATTCGGATAAGGGTGGGAGCGGGCCTGGAAGGGCAAGGAGAGGGCAGCGAGTGGCAAAGAGGACAGATGGGCCGTGGCAGCGTCCGTGGCGGATTCGGATTCGGAAGATGGACAGAGAGCCAGGTGAGAACTCTGCGCAGGCCCCGCCTGATGACAGTCCGACCAGACGCCGGCTGTGGATGTGCGCGGGCGGACGAGGCAGAGGCGAGAGAGGTCGGACAGCAGCTCGGCGACCGACGGCGGCGGCCAGCAACGGGCACCGAGTCGTATAGGCCGACGGAGGGAAATGTTGTCGGCGAGGGGAGGGACCGAGGTCGGGCAAGGGTCGTCATGGACAGGGCCTGTTTCCATATATGGGCAGTGGGACCGGGAGTGGCCGAAGGGAAGATATATGGCGGGGGGAGAGATGCTCAGCTGGAGCTCGCCCCCCTCGCCGTCGCATGGTCCCCGTCTGAAGGCCCCGCCCTCATCCCGCCCTCCGTCCTGCTCCTTCTCTCCGCCAAGCCCTGCCGTAACAAGGATACCGCCTGGAGTACGTCCCCGGGCTCCCTCGCCGTCTGGAGCGCGATGCTGACCTTATCGCGCCCGTTTGCAGATCTCGCGACCCTTGCCGGCTTCTCTCCATCCGCCCTCTCCTCCCAAGCAAGACCACCTGCCCTTCTAACGACTTTCCTCCACTTGCTAGCACGCTTGAGTATCACTCGCGACTAGCAACTCCGCCGCCATCGACCGCCTTCGACCGCTCAACTCTTCCTCCCCGCCCTCGAGACAAAGTCGGATTCCGCTGATTCAATCGCGTACCCGTCTTCTCTCATTCCCCCTCTCCTCGACCACCTGCTGTAAAACGCTCTGCAACTTGGCATAGACCGTCTCTGCTGTATTCCCCTTGATCACCAAGCACTCGATCATCTCCATTCACTGTACTGTTACTGCAATGGCTCTCCCTCTCGCTATCCCCGACTCCCCCTCCGCATCTAACTCCCCCTCCTCTACCGACGGCTCAAACGGCCCCCAGACTCCCGTCTCCCCCTCCAACTCCGTCCAAACTCTCGCCCTTCCTCCGCCCGTCGAAGGCGCTGCTCCGGCCCAGACAACCTCCCCCAACAACACTGCTCAGCCCAAGCGTAAGCCCAGCAGGCGCGCCAACACCGCAGAGCGTAGGGCAACTCACAACGCCGTCGAGCGCGCACGTCGCGAGACCCTCAACGGTCGCTTCTTGGTACGCTCATCTCTCTCTCTCTTCTCCCACACACGCCTCCCTTCGTGCCCTGACCTTGATCTGTAGGATCTCGCCGCCCTCCTTCCCAATCTCTCCCAGATCCGTCGTCCCTCCAAGTCCTCCATCGTCAACTCCTCCATCGCCCACATTCACGCCTCCCGCAGGCACCGCCTTCTCGCTGCCCGCGAGCTCCGTCTTCTCAAGCTCGAGTCCGATGCACTCCGCCGCGAACTCAACGAATGGCGCGACCGCTCCGGTCTCCCCCGCGTCGACGAGCCCGTCCGCGGCGAGGCCTTCCAGATGATCCTCAGCGGTGAGGTTGAAGTCCTCAGTGTCGGCCCGATCGAGGAGGAGGGTCCTGACGGCGACTACGCCGACAACGACTACGGCGACGATGATTTCCCCGGCCCCGTTCAAGGCCCCATCCATGATGATCCCATGGACGACATGCGCCCTCCTCTCGCCCAGCATCTCTCTCTTGCAAAGTCTGCCGACGTCAACCCCTTCGCACACACCACCGCACCCCGCGCCGGTCTCCAGCTTCAGACCATCCTTCCCCGCCCTGCAAACCACGGCCCCCACACCCCAATGATCGTCCAGAGCCCCACCTCGGTCTCGTTTGAGAACCCCGCTATGGCTTCCATGTACGATTCGCACCCGCACGCCGCCAACCAGATCTTCTCCGGCCAGTTCATGCAGCAGATCAACGGTCACGTGCAGGCCGTCCACGACGACAAGGCAGCCTGGGGCGCCACCCAGATGTTCGGCGCGCAGGTCCCCGGAGGGCCTGCGCTCTTCACGTCCTCCGCGCCCTCTCACGGCGCCGGAAACGTGAACGTCGGCGCCCCGACGAGTCAGCAGCAGGCATACCTTCTCAATCTGCAGCGCCAGCAGCTCCTTCAGCAGCAACACCACCAGCGCATGTCTGACGACGCTTCCCCTCCCTCCGGCCCCATGAGCGTCCGCCGTGAGCGCAGTGGCAGCATCAACAGCAACGGCAGCGGGTACGCCAGCCCGTCTAGCAACCCCGGCAGCTACGACATGCCGAGCGTCGTGAACGGTGCCGCTGCCGTCCCGCGACGCATCGCCGGCCCAGGTGGCGCAGGCTGGGACGACGGCATGAGCATGGGTATGGGTGGCATGGGTATGGGTATGATGAAGAGCGCGCCGATTAGTGTCGGAGGAGGTGGCAACGGTCATGGCTACGCTGCCATGATGTTGTAGACTTCACTGGCCCCTCCTTCGTCTCGCTGCCCCTCACGTCCCGCTCCAGGACCCGTCGAGCAATTACTGCCACTATTGCTCGTCCACGTCTCGTCGTCGTCGTCGCCTACTGCTATGCTCTCCTGAAGTTCACCGCCGGCCCACTGTATTTTTGAACTCGGTTATCTATGCTTGCCATCTGGCCGTTGGCTGATCATTCCTTCTTGTCCTATACGCTACGCTCCGTCGTACTCGATACCAAACCATGTACCATTGCCCGTTCCGGTTCCGTCCAATCGTTGTCGTGTAATTGCCACCCTCATTTCTCCGCTCACCTGTGCTACATGGTGGTGTGACCTCGGACAGCTCCCTTGCTATCGTCGCATACATTGCGCATGCTCGCCACCCTCCGCCTTCCGTGTCGATCGTGACCTCCCATCCGCTCATTACATATTCTAGACGGAACATCTGACGCGCCGTGCGGGCTGCTCGTGGCGGACCAACACATCATCCAAATCCGCTACTGCATGCCCGTTCGGGTGTGTCGACGTTCGCTGGTTCCTTACGCTCCTTACCCTCATTCTTTTTATTCTCTAGTTTATACCCCGTGGGCCGGAAGTTCCCTTTGCGGGTCAGAGGCGCGTCGTGTACGTCGTTGTCGTAGCAGTAATAGGCATCCACGCTGTCTGTCTGTAGGACGCTCGGAATACAGACGTTGTGTGGTACTGCACCCCAAGAACACCGACTATCACATTCTGCCGGTTTTATGGCTATGCAAAGTAAGCCGAACGCCTGTTCTTTCAACAATGGTCTTATACTTGCACTGGTGACGAACGTGATCGCGACCTTGCTGGTCGGATATAAGCTGTGGTGCGTCTCGTCCCCACAACCTGCCACGGTTCGAGTTGACGAAGACAGATCATTCATAAACGGTCTAAATTCAGCAGACACCGTCGTATCGTGAAGAAATACGTGGTGATCGGTTTTCCGGTTTCTCGCATTGAAAAGGTCCTCTCTCTGCTGGTCGAATCGAGGCCTTGAGGCCTTTCGGTCTCGAGACCAACCCGGAACCTCTACCCTGGCGTTCGCGCCTTTTGGACCGTATCGCTAGTGGTCCTCGTGTCCCCCCGCCTGTACGACATATAAAAGGGCATCTGTGTTTGCAAGCGTCGCGAGTGTGTTCTGTTTGGAACGGCGCGAGAACGAGGTTAAGGTTGCTGTTCTGCGCTCGGACGACAAACGCTGCCTCGAGGCTTGCGAAGGAATTAAAGTTTGGCCGGGGACGTCGGCGTCCGGGGTGATCACCAGACGGTGCGGAGGAGCGTCATGTGGGAGCGATCTGCCAGAGAGAGAACGGGGAGAGATCCGGGGCTGAGATGCCGGACTGGGCATGCCGAATATGGTTGGACGAGGCGGGCGCGCCAGCTTCGCGTCGGTGGGGAACGTGACGGGGTAGGAGCTCGAGGCGGGAGGGAGGCAGGACGAGAGGCGTTAAGCGTAAATGTGGGATCGCGGAGAGGCGCGCGCGCAGCGAGTCTTGTTACGATTGGTGAGCACGGGGCGGGTACGGTCGCAAAAGGTGCCGAAGCGAGGGTGCGAAGACACGTACGGATGACAATACTGCAGAGGCAGAGGCGTCGCGGAGGAACTATGCACGCTCGAGAGGAGAGAAGATCAGGAAGGAGGGAAGGACGAAGTTACCCCGCACGACTCGTGTGCTCCCTCACCCGTCCCGTCGCCCGCGGAGCTATCACTGGCAGACTGCTAGTACTGCTGCCGTATGCCGGGTCGGGCTTTCCAGGGCCGGGGTGGAGCGGGAGACGGAAGGAAGGAGAGCGACCTGGCTCGGGTGCTGACCGTCTCGGATCCTCGTGTTTTCAAGGTCTTTCTCGGGATGCGTCAGGCGGCCGGGGCTTCCAGGAAGCTCAAACAAACGGTGCGTGGAAGGGACGTGAACCGTGCTCCTAGTGGTTGAGTGGTCAGTTGTGGATAGTGGGTGACCGAAGGCTAGCGTACGTACCACTGGTCAGACACACGTGGAAAATTCGCTGGATCTGAACCCACATATTGACTATCGGCCTTGGAGTGTAAGCAGTAGCGCCATGGACACCCCCGGGATGAATTGTGCGTCGAAGAGGGTGGCGGGATTGTCTCAGGGCGAGCCTGAAATTGCGCGGTTGGATGCCGGAACGGAGAAGAATGGGTTGAGCATAATCGCAATTTTGGAAGCAGTAAGCCGTATCGCTAAACTTACTCGATCGGAAAGTTTTCATGGTCGCGGAGACGATGGACCTGCCCAGCAAAGATTGGCTATAGAGGATTGGGAGACGTGTTGACTCGGTTTCAGCAGAGTTGGAGCGGGGGAGGAGGCGAGGAACAAGTGCACAAGTCGGCGAAGTGGCGCGCATAGCATCTACGAACGGAGGCAGACACGAGCACGTATATTCGTGCTTGAAGTCCGAGCTTGTCCTCGATATCACGCTGCTCTAATTCTAGTTCTATATCAGCGCGCCATTGGTTAAGAGGGAACGTCGGAACAATCGCACCTCCTCAGGACGATGGCCCAATGGTCATAAATTAGATTGTTGCAGTCCGAAGGAGGAGCGTTATGTTCAACGTGGCTGAGCGCGTCGACGTCGTGACTAGTGCCTGTAGGTCGAGGATGAGACACGATGAACGAGCTCGGAACGGCCGCAAGTATGTGTTCATACCAGTTAGACTCAAAAGTAGCGGTAAACGAGCTGTCTACGGTTTCTCCGGTGCCGGCGGGCCCTACAGCCTGTCTTAGATTTTGCGAATATGCCGCACGTACAGCCCAGACGACTCCGGGAGCTGTATTCGCCTCCATGAGGACGTCTCCCAATAAAATGTATATCAGTGCCCCTTAAATCAAGGTATGCCATTTTCCATGGAACGAGAATCACCTACAGATCGGAAGCGGGGGATAGCAGATACACGCAGTCATGGTCGAATGGAAAATGCGCATGGGCGCTTATCCAGGCTTTGCTTTATCCGGGACCGCCGCGGCGGACGACAAGCGATACACAAGAACCCATACCCCTCTTACAATCCCTTTGACCCCAGGCTCAACGGATTCAATCTACAAGCCCACACCCTTCTTTTGTTACTGGCTTCAGCGATACTGGTGCTTGCAAGCATGAGACAGTGACCTCCAGCCGACGGCCCGGGTGTCTAGGGTCAGTTGCCTCAACCATCTTCGCTGGCAATCCATCCGAACGTTTACCGATTCCAGATCGCCGATACAGCGGCGTAACTTTGACAGAGGGAAACGGTACTTTACTCTGGCCACGAGACCCATCTTCGACACCGGTTTCTCATTCTAGGGATCATGGCTCTCCGCACATTCCGAACCGTATCTTCGCGAGGGCGGATGGAGGTCGGCCAAGAACATATAGACTAAGAGTACCGATTGCTGACGACCTTCGTTCAGATTTTCCCTCAGGATGACTCCCAAGCTCCCGCTTTTCGCTGCTTTGGGGGCCCTTGTAGTTGCGATTGCCGCGCACCCTTCTCCCGAGGCTGATTCTACGCGATCCATCAGCGCCGACTCCTCTGAGACATCAAATCTCGGATTTAACACAGCAGCGCATGCTGCAGGGAAGCTCTATTTCGGGACCGCGACGAACAACTACGAGCTAAACGACACCGCGTACGTCTCCGTCTTGGACGACTGGGCGATGTTCGGCCAGCTCACCCCGGCGAAGGCCATGAAATGGGTACGCACGCTTCTATATGTTTGGCTTTTCTTGATCGAACCCTTGAATTGTGTCAGAATTATACGGAGCCTGAGCGGGGCGTGTTCACTTGGGAACAGGGTGACCAAATCGTTGCACTCGCTAAACAAGGAGGGAAGCTCATGAGAGGTTCGTCTTGTTACGTTTGTTAAATGCATCCACCGTTCTTTCACGATCTGCACCGCCTTTAGGGCACAACTGTGTATGGCATAATGACATTCCCGATTGGGTCACGAACACGACGTGGACCGCACAGGAGCTCGCCGTGGTCGTACAGGAGCACTGCTTCAACATCGTTCAGCATTGGACAGGCCAAATGTGAGCGTAGTCTCGGCCTGGGACCGGTCCATACTGACATGGACACGCGACAGATGTACGTCCACAATGGCAAGAGCGCAATGCCAATACACCCTGATCTGACTTTTTCCCACAGATAGTTGGGATGTGATCAACGGTCGGGTCTCCTCTGTTCGAATGCGTCACATTGTCACACCTTCATACCTGCATTCCTCCCTCCAGAACCCTTCAACGATGATGGCTCCTGGCGCGAATCTATCTGGTATAACACTCTCAATACGACCTATGTCCCACTCGCCCTCCACGCCGCACGCCGTGCAGACCCGCATGCGAAGCTCTACATCAACGAGTACAACACGACCGGCACAGGCCCCAAAGCTTCGGCGCTCAAGGCTCTTGTCCGCGAGCTCAAGGCGTCCGGCGTCCCGGTGCATGGCGTCGGCGTCCAGGCGCACGAGACTGTCGGTGAGGTGCCCGCGTTCGAGGACGTCAAGAGGAACTTGGAGGAGTTCGCAGCGCTGGGCGTCGAGGTCGCGATCACGGAGCTGGACGTGAAGTTCCTCGCGCTCCCGCCGGACGCCGCGGGCCTGGAGCAGCAGCGGAGGGACTTTCAAACGATCGTGAGGGCATGCGGCGAGGTGGCGGGGTGTGTTGGCGTCACGGTGTGGGATTGGACGGATAAGGTGCGTTTGCTACCAGTGTGGTCTCGACGACGCAAGCGACAGTTCGCAATGGTCGGAGAGCTGGTGTGAGGCGAGCTCAGTTATTATCTTGTTCTGATGGCGGATTTGTGCACAGTATTCGTGGATACCCGGAAGCTTCCCTAGAGCAGGGGATGCTTGTCCATTTGACGTGGTGAGTGCACCACGACGCTGTGTCGGGTCTCGTAGCTGACGACGGTTTTGATGACGTCCAGGACCTCAGACCCAAACCTGCGTACCACGGCATCATTGACGGACTGGACGAGTGACGTACTAGGCTGGCGAGCAGCTAACTCTGTGTGCACAACGTCTTATAATCAATCAATAGATTATGCGACCACTCTCGAGGCTCCCACCGCCAACTCTTGCCCGTCCGCCCGCTCGAGGAGGGGCTTGAACTAGCAGTGCGTGAGAGGCAGGCAGGCAGGCAGGAGAGAGCGTACAAGTGAGTGAGAGCTGGCGAGCGCTGTCGTCGGCACCGGGAACAAGCCCCTTGTAGGCGTGAAGGAGCATGAGCCCCGAGATTTCTTCTACGACGGACCGCCCACACAGCTTAGCGACCCGTCCTTGAACGCGACGTTCGACACGACGACACCACAATTTCTCCCACGGCATCGACCGACTAGGAGGCGGCCGTTGGCAGGGATGGGCTGAACAACATCAGCAATGCGCAGCTCTCGAACCTGATGCGGTATATGGGGGAGTCGCGCTCGGGATCAAAGTGGTTTTATGATTTACCAGGGCGGCTGATCCATGCGCGCGACGCGGTGTGGAAGGCGTTGGTGGAGAACGGCATGGATTGGCTTAACGCAGATGATTTTCAGGCGGCGAGCTGGTTCTGTGCGATTGTATAGACTCTGCAGGGTTATTTGAAAGTCATACCCAGACCACGTGGACATCTGGTCCAATGACAGACGCAAGCAAGGATCTATCATGAAACAACAGAGAAGAAGCGTTCCCTAAAATTAGTATTGCACGATCATAGCTCGGCACATACAGTCTTGTCTACGCCGAGTTTCTGGCGCTCGACCATGAATCTGGGTTTCCAGGTATGCCGGGATTCCCTGCCCAGCGCACCCTGAGCGAGATGGAGCGTACTGCGCAAGCCGCCAGGCAGGGTTTGCCCGGCCCTTATGAGGCCGTCAAATGTCGTGGCACCATTGACCTTCTTCAAGTTGTCCTTGTGCTCCCGCTTGGCTGCGATGTTCTCCTTGAGCGCGAGCAATCATGCCAACAAGGTGTCCTAAACCAAAAGGGTTCGCGACGATGGGATGTACTAGTATGCAGAGAACAGACGGGACTTATGACATGATCCTCAGCCAACCTGCTCAGCTCCGCCACACCCTCGCTGCCCCGGTACTTGAGGACCCGGTTCGCTCGGGTCACTGGACGCAGCTGACCTCGCTTTTCGACCGCGATCTCCCGCTCCCGCCCAATGACCTCGACCACCTCCAAAATGCCAGAAGCCACGATGGCCTTGGGACCTCGCTGGCCCACCAACAGCTTCCATCCAATAGCACGAGCGGTCATTGCGAAGCGAAGGTCCCTCGGGTTGTCGACAAGCTCAAGGATAGCGTGGGGCGTGTTGTTGCCTCAGGGCCGCCAGTTGCCAAACTTGAGTATCCTCGTGTACCCTCCAAGTCGCTCCGCATATCGTTTCGCTAGATCTGTAAAGACTTTGAGGACTTGAGACTGGTCGCGGACACTGCACATCACTCCCGAATATGCTCGTGACACATCAGCAAAAAGGCGACAGCGATGGAGGGCCTGGCCACGAATCCACGTGATAGCCGGGCCGGGCCGTAATATGGAGGGGTTATACATACTCTGCCTCGCCAGGCGAACGGTATGTGTATGTCGCCCGGATAGGCCATGTATGCATACCCTTACCTGGAGAGGCAATAAAATGCATACCTTGTCCAGGACGAACCACGGGCGTATATGTGGGGGACCCCGCTAGCCCTGTTCACTCTCTCGAAGGCGAGGCAAAAATTAGCAAGCAAACCGGACCTCTTGATCGTGTATAATACAAGCCATTGGGGCCAACCTCGCGCGTACTCGTCCAATTCCGGTTGGCCGCCCCTAGAGAGCGGCAGCACTAAGGAGTCGGTGAGTGTTTCGGGCGGGACGCCGCAGAGCTCGCCTGCGAGGGAAGAGTGGAGGCTGAGGCAGTGGCTGAAGGCGGCGGTTTTGGGAGCCGGAGCTGCGGACCATTCGTAGACTACCGTACCGGACTGAGATCGTGTGCGTCCACGATGTGATCTATGCGGTGTGTTGTTTGTTATAATATCAATAAAGCTACCTGCGGAACAGAGATGGTAAACACGACCCCTGCGTGCCTACTCGCTGGATCCCCATGTCTGTTCTCGTCTCATGCCACACAGCTCATGGTGCGTCAAGACCAAGACCGCCAACTTGTACTGACGGACAACTCCCAACCTAATACACACCGAACATAGGCACCACCTCCGACAGGCCCCTCGACGCATCCAGCAGCTCCACATCCTCCACCGACATCGCCTGTACGTCGCTCACCTGCTCCACGAATAATATCTCGTCTAGCTTGTAAATCGACCCCTCCGCTGGCAGCTTCCCCTCCTCCAGGTATGCCCGTACATGCCATGCCGTGCACACACTGGGCGCAGTGATCGAGCGGTGTCCGTGTGAGTTCTGCACGAGCAGTCCTGCACCTCGGTACCGCTCCCGCACTGCGAGCGCGTCCCCGAGAGGACACTGGATCGTACTTCAGCTGTATGATGAGGATGGGGTGCGATGTGGTCTGCGCCCCGAGAGTACCCGTGTACTACCACTTCGGCCGCACAGACCACTCCGTACACCCAAGGGAATGCACGGCCCAGATCGGCCCCGCCATCTGCACGGTGTGCGTGAGGTCGACGTAGTACATCCGGTACACGTCCGTGTTGAACACGCGCGTGTCACCGTCCCCGCATCCGATCATGCTGAACGGTGTCGGTGCTCAGGAACTCCGGCGGCCCATCCGTGCACTGACACTCTGGCGTGCCAATGATGTTCAGTGCGAGGGCAGCAAGGGCTGTTTAGTTCGTGGTCTCGATCGCACGAATCGTGCCAACGACGGTCACGTAGCTCGCGAAGGGTTTGTACGCAGCCTGGAAGATCTGGGTGACTAGTGCCTTGTGCGTAAGCGTAAGCACTGCCGGGGGATCCATCGTCGCGAACAGGATGAGGTCCCGATCGACAGCGTCGAGTGCGCGGTAGTAGTGTTCGTGGATGGTGGAGGGTGTGGGCTCATACAGCGCGCACTTGAGCGGACCAGGCTGGTGACAGTAGGTGAAGAGTGAGTCGATGACGGCTTCATACCTCGGCGAAGTTGGAGTTCCAGAGCGCGGTGCAGTAGTTGTGGGCGTCATACACACTGTCGATGATGATGCGCCTGACCTTGTCGGGGTACATTGCGGCGAAGTACTGGCCCAAGACTGAGCCGTAGCTCTGAAAATGTATGAGTGCACATACGGCAGGTGAGATTGAGATCTGAACGAACTCACAATGCCCCAGTACAGCAACTTTTCCTGCTCCAGCTTCTCCGTAATTCTCAACATATCTGTCACACGACGCTCGCCATGCTCATGAACCGCGCGATCCCCTCGTCCCCTCCCCCCTCGCTCACCAAGCACTTGTCACCGACAACGTGTGCCGGCACCCGGAACAAGCCTAGCAGCGCCTCGTTCGACGCGTTCAAGAACCGGTTCCCCTCCTGCATCATCCAGATGTCCCGCTGGTTCTTGCTGGCGAAGCAATGGAGGTGCGGCGTGCTCGCGCCGATGCTGTGTGGGTCGAAGCCGAGGACATTGAACGAGCCGCCAATGACCGTCGAAATGTTCATGTTGGCGCACATGAGGAAGGATGTGCCGGACCCGCTGGGACCGTGGGGGTTGACGATGATGGTGCCGTGCGGAGGGTTGGCGCTGTCGTGGGCGGGAACCATGCGCACCGCGATGGTCGTCATGAGACCGGATTCGGGGGCATTGTCTGGCTCAGAGGTAGTCAGACGGAAGGAGGAGGCAGGCACAGAGATGGCCGTCAGAGCAGGAGTCGAGCGGATGTCCGTGAAGGGTTCGAGTCGTTCGATCGTGGTCACGTGATTGCTGGGACACTTAAATTGTTTGCAATGCTTCTCAATGCACACACCTTGCCCTTCTACTCCCATCTCCCTCCCCCAGCCATCTTCAACCTCCCACATCCACGGCTCATGCTGTCCCGACGCTCCAGGCCTCTCATACCTTTCCACGAGTCTCCAAATCGAACTCGGCGACATTCTCGACCAGCACTGGTATCAATTTTTGCCTTACCGAGCAGCTCATCGGCGGCGGGATGGAGGGGAGAAGAAGGTGAGTGGTAATGGATCAGTTCCATATATGTGGTCTTGTAGCATATTGTATGGTTGCTGAACAGAGGTTTTGCAGCGCATATACCCCACCATGAGATTCATTAGGACCCTTGTGCGTGCTCTGGTAAGCTCCCAGTCTAGAATGGTAGTAGCCGTAAATGACGCATATACTCAATAGCAGGACACCACCGGAGATGACGGTGACGATTGGAGTGTTTGGGGCTGGGTGGTCAAACCAGGTTCGTGCTCACCATGTTTGAGTCGCATGGTCCCAAGCACCCTCTGTTATTCTCCGCTTTCGCGCCCCCCTTGTCTCCTATCATTACTACCTGGTAGATCCCCTCTGTATGCGTGCATTGTGACAATATATTTGTTACTATCCTCGAATGCATGTTTCACGGTCGCATATGAATTGATAAAAGCTGAATGGGAGAATTCTAATTGGTTCACGCAGGTTTGTGTACATTTGCCTGTCCATGCAGGGTATCCATACCCTACCTCGCCCTGCATGCCATTACCTGGACCGGTCACATATCCATCCCCATGCGGCGTTATGGAGGGACCTGTGACAGCATCAATTCGATCAGCGTTCCTGTGGAATCCTTTGCCATGGAGGCAATAGCTTGCAACGCCCGGTATGGATTCCATAGGGTATCCATCGAGGCGGGCACTTTTGGTGATGCAATGGGGAGAATAGATAGAATTGGGCCTAGATAGTCGCTAGATAATCGACGAATCAGACTTTTCTCGGACCAGACTTGGATTAAGACCACGTGACAGATGCATTGACGCATGTGGGAATTGTGAGAACTTTGACCTCGTCGTGCTCACGTCCTTGTAACCGTACATATCACCTCCCTCACCTTCAATACACCGCGTTCCATGCATATATCTCATCCGCCGTGCCTCCCAAGCCTGTTCCACTCTACCAGCGGCGGTACCCACACGCTCACATTAAGCTCACCGGTGTGCCGATCCGCAAGACCATCCAGCGCCATGCAGAGGAGCAGGCTGCAAGAGACCTCCAAGAGGGTCACATACCATTGGGAGCAGAGCACAGGAAGATCACGGAGCTATTGTGTGGGGCTTGGGTATGATTTGCCTACCCCAGTGCACCTCCAGCTAATGGAATTATTGGTAAGCATCTACATTCTAAGGACTTCTCTGGACTGCGGCACGAGGGGCACATCTTCAAAGCCCTGTTTCTCTAGGTCTTGGGTCCAGGACCTCTGCTGGTACATTTGGCAGCATACATAAAGACTTGGGGGATGAGATCTCTGTGGGTGGCGCTTCTAGTGCTGGGATGGCTCGGAACCGCGATGGTATGCTCTCGCCCATGACCCGGGATCCTTCTGTATCTGAGGATGATGACCTGAAGACCGAGACTGCACTGATGAAGGGGGGTGTTGAGTAGGCGGGGTCAGGGTCAGGGTAACAAAAAGCTAGGACTTCGGAGTTGAAAGTGCGCGGACACAGGGGTGCTGTGTCCGCGCGAATATAAGGGAGGTGCCTCCGCGCGGACACAAGTGTTGTGTGTCCGCGCAGACACAAGGGTGGTGTGTCTGCGCGGACACAAGGGTGGTGTGTCTGCGCAGACACAAGTGTTGTGTGTCTGCGCGGACACAAGGGTGGTGTGTCTGCGCGGACACAAGTGTTGTGTGTCTGCGCGGACACAAGGGTCGTGTGTCTGCGCGGACACAAGGGTGCTGCCTCCGCGCGGACTGGCAGTGGGCCGGCCCGGCCCGCAGTTTCCGGTACCTTTATGCAAATTACAATATACAGTTATTCCGATCAGATGCATTGAAGCTGTGTCCGCGCAGGCAAAAGCAGCAGCGTGTCTTTGAAATGTCTCAATAAACTGCAGATATATCACAGAAACATATCCTACAATAAATAGAAGAGGATTACATACAGAGGAAACACCAGAAAAGCCAACGGAGTTGGAGAGGAATGAATCAGAGTTAAGCTTCAAACCGATCGGACGCAGAAGACCTGTGGCAGTGCGACACAATAAGGTACCGAGGAAGAAGACAGTGCCACACGGGAAGAGAAGAGGTCGGATACAGAGAGAAGACCGGGTGTCACCGGTGCCTGGCGGGACTTGGTCGGAGGAAAAGTGTCGAGCGGCGGGGCGGCGATTGGCTGGATTTGGAGTGGAGGGACCGGGAAGGGACATGCCATGAGGCTGGGCACAGGGCATCGATCGATGGGGGCGATCGAGGATGGGGGACGCACCGGCGCTCTCCTTCTCCCCATTGCTCACCAGCGACGCGAGCAACCTAGCCGAACATCAAACAATAAATCAACCGCAAGTACAATCATATGTAAGTGCTGATCATGGTATCAGGGGACCGATTCTGACGCAATTTGTAGACAAGCATGCCTCCTCGCGGTAAATCGAAAAAAACCCAGGGGACTGAGGTGCGTGGATCAGCTGCGTGGATTGTGGCTGCTACTAATTATATTGTGGAATGACAGGACGAGGGCAAGGTACAGTACAGATGGGTGTGTGATAGGTGAGGAAAACTGACATTTGTACAGGTGTCTGGGGTGCGGATGCCGAAGGTGAAGGAGGAGGAGATGGCTCCGCATCCGCAGGAGCAAGCAATCCGGGCGCGCCAGCGCGAGGAGGAGAAGGCGTTCCTGGGGAAGTGTCGGCTGGACGTGCTGACGGAGCCGGCGGGGGTCACGTACCGGTGGGGGACGTGGAACCAGCGGGGAGTGGTGGCGGCGTCAGTGGCCAAGCTCGTGCGGTCGTTCGACACAGAAGGTAAGCACCCGAATACGGCGCCGCTGCTGATGCAGGTGCGTGTCGAGGACCTGGTGGAGGGGACGTATGCGAAGAAGACGGACGAGGCGGTTCCGTGGGAGGAGCTCCCCGAGCTGCGATTCAAGTCGCGGGTGGATCTGCCGCCGCTGGTGGTTGATTTTTTCAGTGGGCAGCACCGGGCGAAGGCGATGGCGGCGTGGAAGGCGCGGCTGGAGAAGGAGCGGGAGAAGAAGGCGGAGGGGCTGGCGCGGGTGACGAACAAGCTGGGGGACGGGGGGTCGAAGAAGCAGATGGAGGAGCTGGAGACGGTTCGGCTTGCGTTGGACGTTGTGGATGGGAAGATTGGGAGTGCGGGGCAATGGTGCGTGCACCTGTTCATTGCAGGTATGTGGATGTCCTTTTTTTTTGTAGAATGTGGTGAAGTGATGATGTGAATGATTTAGAGGAGTGCGGGGAAGCGCTGTGCCGGCACTTGTCGCAGAACGAGTACCTGCCGAGCCTTCGTGCGACGCAGGAGGAGCGGCTGTTTGGGTACCTTGCGGCGATGGAGGCGAATGTTGTGGAGTGGAAGAAGACGCATGCAGGGGGCGGGGAGATGACGCCGTACATGGCGAAGTGGAGCAATGTGATTCTGCGGCCTGTGATGACGGCGGCGCAGCAGAGTGCGTTCCCGCCGTCATACCTGCTGACGACGCCTGCGCTGTGGGAGATTGTGACGGACTTGGCGACGTTTTCTGCCTACCGGAACGGGCAGATCTTGACTGTGAAGCTGTTCGACTCTGTGCTGAAGCCGCCGACGCGAGCGCACAACCAGTCATGTGCGATCGGGGAGGTGAGTTTGTATATTGATGAATTGAGCTAGTGCGTGGTTGTGTGCTGAAGATGTGTGTACAGTTCTGGGCGCGGCTTGTGCGGGACGGGATGCGGCGGATGCGGCTGATCGCGAGTCCTGGGGCATTCGCGGACGTGGACGACGCAGAGGACGAGGAGGGGCAGCTTCTGCGGGACGTTGTGAAGATCTGGGTGGACGACCCGAAGGACGTGGTCGCGGTCCCTGCGGAGCTAGTGGCGAAGCACCACCGGGGCAAGACGTGGGAGCAGTTGCTTGAGCGGGACCGGCGGGAGCTGCAGGGGAAGCATGAGAAGGAGATTATGGGGCGGTACCAGAAGCTGGAGGGGGAGGTGTTTGGAGCAGGGGTGCGGGACATTGTGTGGACGCAGGATGTGCTGAAGAAGATCGACGAGCAGTACGTGCTTCTGCTTCGGCCGCGGGGTGCGATCAACTATCTGGGGCACCGGGAGAACGCGATCCTGGCGGGTGCGCTGAAGAAGTACAAGAAGGCTGTGGACCGGATCTTGATTGTGGACTGGGAGGAGCGGCTTGGTGCGTACATGCAGACGGAGGACGAGAATGGGAATGTGACTGGGACGTGGGAGCCCGAGGCTGGGTCGGGCGAGGAGAAGGATGTGAAGGCGTTGGCTGGAGCTGCGCGGCGGTTGCGGTGGACGCACAAGATGGTGTATGCGGAGAAGGCGTACGACCTGCCGTGGCCGACCGCGTCGTTCCTGCAGGATCTGCGGCGGATCCTGGAGCAGTACGGGCCGACGATCCAGTGGGTGAGTGTACTTCATGATTTATTTGTCCCGACGTGTCTGCGCGGACACAGCACTCGTGTGTCTGCGCGGACACACGACCCTTGTGTCTGCGCGGACACACGACCCTTGTGTCCGCGCGGACACACGACCCTTGTGTCTGCGCGGACATACCACTCGTGTGTCCGCGCGGACTAGAGTCTTGTCCAGTGACTTCATACTTCATCGCACTTCACATTCTGTTCCGCTCTTATCACATTCAATACTCACCCCCACCCACAGATCGTCCGCACCCTCGACCCCCTCGTCGACTCAAACATCCGCCGCCCGGACGAAATAGCCTTCTGGGATTACGGCTCATATGCCGTCCACTTCCTCACACGCGACACCATGTTCTGCGCAAACACCAAGGTCGGCACAGAGGTACGCTTCGCACTCAACTGTCTCCCCCACAACTCTCGCTCACATCACATCCAGTTCTTCCGCTGGCTCTTCAACAACATCCCCGCCATCGCAGAGGTCGCAATCCTCCTCGCTGAGTTCACCACCCCCGCAATAGATCGCTTCTACTCCATTGGCTACTCTGCCTGGCTCTCCTCCATCAGCAAGGTCAACCCCAGGGCCGAAACAGACAAGTCGAAGATGTCGCCCCCAGACATCATCGACGAAAACGACCTCGAGCTCTCCTTCACCCCCGCAGACCTCAAGACCATCTCCACCATGACCGAATACATCCGCAACATCATGGGGGCACAGAAGCCGGCCCCAAAGGCCGCATCATCCTCCTCCGCCAACGACGACGCCCTCTCCCAGTTCGACAACGTCTGCAAGATCTTCCCCGGCCTCCCCATCGGCGGCGTCCAGAAAAACCCCGCCCTCCTCTTCATGTTCCGCCACGCAGCTAGCTGGAGGGACGTCAAGCCGAGGAGCGCTCCAGACACCTCCCTCACCTACGCTATCCTGTGCTACTACGGATACCAGCACACACTCGCAACCACCGCCCGCATCCTCGACTACAGCGCAGGCCGCGACCTCCGCCAGTCCCTCGTCGACTTCGCCTCAAACTACTGCAACTCAACCATCGCAGTCGAGGTCTCCGCCGACCGCCCAGGCAAGACACAGGCCAACACAGTCTTCAAATGGGCAAACTGGGACAACGACATCCTCGACAACCTCATCAGAGTAGGCGAAAAAAGAAACACCGGCCGCCCCCGCATCACCCTCGACAACGCAGTCCTCGAGCTCGAAAGCGTCTCCCGCCGCCAGGACTGCACTCGCCAGATGCATCGCGTCATCACCGCAGTCACCGGCGCAGCCTGCGCCCGCAACGGCATCGCACAAAACCTCCCCCGCGGGCTCCCCGCACCCATCGCAATCAAGCTCGAGGAACTCCTCCAGGCACGTTCTCCTCTCATTCCTCTCCTCTCTCTAAACTCACCTTTCTCCCCCACAGACAATGCACGACAACGGCCAGATGATAGAGGCCCAGCACACCGCTCCCCCCGGCGCACCAGTCGTCCTCCCCACCCCTCAGAACCAGCGCCCCATCCACATCCCCAAGGTCCCCCGCGCTGACTCTCAACACGCTTACCCCTCCCTCGAAGAATTCCGCGACGCAGACCCCAAAAAATACACCACATTCCGCGCAATCCGCAAGGCTAACGGCGCCGACCCCAACGACCGCTCCATTCGCCCCCAGGACTACGACTGGAAGAAGTTCCTCGCCGCTCCCCGCTCCAAGTCCCGCAAAACAAAGGACTCCGCGGCTTATACCCCATCCAGCAAGCGGCAAGCTCGCCCTGTAAACGACTCCAACTCCGAAGACGAGGACGACGAGGACGACGAGGACAACAACGGCGATGACGACGATGACGACAACGACGCTCACTCAGACGAAGGTCAGTCTGCACACAACGCTCCCGCCGCTGAGCAGCAGTCCACCAAGGGCAAAGGCAAAGCAGCCGCCTCCCCCAACCCCACAATCACCATTCCCCCCGTCCTCAACACCCCCACCCCGCTCGAACACATGTGCATACCCACACTCCTCCCCGCTCCATCTGAACACACCACACTCACTCGATTTGACAGCGACTCTGCCACCGCGGCACCCACTGCCGCAGCCCCCGCATCTCCTCCCCCATCCGCTATCCCCGAGATCGCCGAGCCGGCCCCCACTGAGACCAGGGACATCGTCATGCAAGACGCCTCGGACCCCTTCGTCGACGACCCCGCCCCTCAGATCGAGCAGGACGACGTCCCACCGCCAAAGGCACGCGGTCCGAAGCCCAGGCCAGTCAGCCGCGGTCAGGGTGGTGCGGCGGCGACTCGCACAACTCAGGCAGGCGGCACGGCGACGCGGTCCAGGGCGCGTGTGCAGGAAGCAAATGCACAAGCGAGCGGGTCTGGAGGAGCCGGTCTCAGCGGTGCAGGCGCGGCTGAGGGCGCAGGGCCCTCCAGAGCTGCAAAGACGGCGAAAGGCAGTGGTATGTGTTTATGCATCTGCTGAGTGTGGAGATTGCACTGATGCGTCTCACAGGCACGGGTCGGAAGCGTTCTCACTCGTCTGCGGGAGGTGCGACGCCCATTGGGGAGGGCGGCGGAAGCCCGAGTTCGTCGCCGAAGTCGAAGAAGAAGAAGAACGCGGGATCTGAGGGCGACGGTCTGAGCAGCGTTGCGGAGGAGACGGAGCCGGAGCGCGACCCTGCAATGCCGGCGATCCCGATGTAAAGGGCGGAACTCGCATGGAGCCGTGCGGCTTTATGCGTGGGTCGAGGTGAGAGTGCTGGCTGTCGTCGCAGAAGTTGAATGATTGTATTTATATGCTGTCTCGAACGCGACTGTGGACTGGTCTGAAAGTGTTTGTACTGTGTATATGCTGTAGGATGCAGACTGTGAAATGAATGTGTTGTGTTTGTGAATTTGGAGAATGGGTTTGAACGACATGGGAGGTGGTGGATGCGCCATATGGAAAGTGCTGATGGAGCGATGCGCGCAATTAAGCTTAGTGTTGGGTGTAAGCCGAATGTGGCGATGAAGACACACAGGGTATGCGATGGAGACGTCTGCTGCCAGGCGCGAAGCGGGGGGAGACTAAAACGGTGAGCCCAGGCACGTTGCTTAGACATGAAACAGATGGAGGTATTGGGCTGGTCTGGAGTTGTTGTTTTGGACGGGGTGTGTGTGCGCGAGCGACGATCAGCGGGACGAGTTGATCGCCCACTTTCTTACTCTCAGCGTTGCGTTGTGCTCGATCTGTGGACTTTGCCTGTCAACGCTTGTGCCCTTCTGTTTACACTCTGCCCGAGCTGAGGAGAGATGCCGCTGCCGAGGTATGTGATTTGACGAGTGTGTTGGTGCGAGGCAGTGACTTATGGGGGAGCAGTGAGGAGCCCGCGGACGAGTTCCGGTATGATGTGGTGAGGGACGATGGGGAGGAACCAGACGACGGGTTTGAAGACCGACCTGCGCCGCAACAGGATCTGTTTGACCAGGAGCGGGTTGCGATCCCTGCGGTGTTCCAAGATGGGGAGGGGGTGTCGCAGGACGAAGTGACTACTGTGCTTGCGAAGCAGATGCTGGAGGACCCGTCTTCGCGTGCGAAGTATGAGGCGACGAAGGTGAAGTTTGTTGAGCTGTCTGAGTTGCGGCGGATGTACGAGGGCGAGGAGAGCACGCGGGCGATGGAGATGGTGCGGTCGAAGTTTTCGCTGGGGCTGACGGAGGACGACGTTGTGGAGACGGATGATCCGGATGTTATGTTCGGCGTGAAGGAGGTGAGTTGTATTCTGTTGACTGCGGGGTGTGGAGGTGTTGACTGTTTGGACGTGTGCAGGCGCGGCTGGACAAGCAGATTGCGGTTCCGTGTGGCATTGGGCTGGATGCGGTCCTGCCGAATGTTGCGGACCTGGTTGTGCAGAACAATGTGCCGTGGAGCTTGGAGCTGAACTTCATGCGTCGTTACTGGCAGTTTCGTGGGGAGCGCAAGGTACTTGGTGTGGACCCGGCTGGGAAGATGGCGTTTGGGGGGAAGACGAATGCGGACGAAGAGGTGTGGTGGTTGATTGCGGACCACTGTGTCATCGACAAGGACGTCGACGTGCATGGTGTGGAACACTCTGGGGGGCCGACGCACATGGACCCTATCGACTTCCGTATCCTGATGTCGATGCTTGCGTCGATGCTGGAACGCATGAACTTTGGCAACATCTACCTGTCTGAGCCGTATCCTCCTGTGGACGATGACGAGAGTTTCAATGTGTGCACGCAATTACTGTGAGTGCAGTCTTTACTCTGTGTTATGTTGTGTGAATAGTGTGAACGGGACGAGGACTCATGGATGGTGCACCCTTGTATCTGCGCGGACACAGCACCCTTGTGTCTGCGCAGACACAGCACTCATGTGTCCACGCGGACACACCGCCCTTGTGTCCGCGCGGAGACAGCACTCGTGTCTCTGCGCGGACACAGCACCCTTGTGTCCGCGCGGACACAGCACCCGTGTGTCCGCGCGGACACAGCACTCGTGTCTCTGCGCGGAGACAGCACTCGTGTCTCTGCGCGGACACAGCACCCGTGTCTCTGCGCGGACACAGCACCCTTGTGTCTGCGCGGAGACAGCACTCGTGTCTCTGCGCGGACACAGCACCCGTGTCTCTGCGCGGACACAGCACCCGTGTCTCTGCGCGGACACAGCACCCGTGTGTCCGCGCGGACACAGCACTCTTGTGTCTGCGCGGAGACAGCACTCGTGTCTCTGCGCGGACACAGCACCCGTGTCTCTGCGCGGACACAGCACCCGTGTGTCCGCGCGGACACAGCACTCTTGTGTCTGCGCGGAGACAGCACTCGTGTCTCTGCGCGGACACAGCACCCGTGTCTCTGCGCGGACACAGCACCCGTGTGTCCGCGCGGACACAGCACTCTTGTGTCTGCGCGGAGACAGCACTCGTGTCTCTGCGCGGACACAGCACCCGTGTCTCTGCGCGGACACAGCACCCTTGTGTCTGCGCGGAGACAGCACTCGTGTCTCTGCGCGGACACAGCACCCGTGTCTCTGCGCGGACACAGCACTCGTGTGTCCGCGCGGATGGGACACACACACGTCCACCCGATTCCTCTCTCCTCTTCCCAAAACTGTCATCATCCTTTCCCTCCCCTGCGCACATTCACTCACTCACCCATATTCTCCAGTGACCGCCGACACATCTCCCTGTCCCTCGAAGACGCCCGCGAGCTCAACACAACCATTCGCAGTCAGTATCGTTCTTGGTACAGGCACGCCCCGCCCTCGTACAAGCGCGCAATCTGGGAACAAGGTCAACCAATGGCCATCGTCGTCCAGTACGGCCAGGACCGCCGCATCTGGGGCGGTAACCCCCCTGACTCCCCCGCTTTCCGCAACTACTGGTACGAACGCTTCGACTTCACCAAAATAGCACGCCTCTCCCTCACCCTCCCAGTACACTACACGTCAGTCCCTCCCTCTCTCTCTCGTCGCATACACACTCACATCCCCTCTTCTCCCCACAGCGCATGCCTCGTCGACAACTGGCAGGTCATCCCAAACGCTGACATCCGCGCACACCATCCACTCGTCTACAACTCCCCAAATCCAAACAAGCGCCGCAAAATCAGAAACCTCCACAACGTCGACCTCTTCAACGCAGACGGAAAGGAAAACCGCTTCTACGACAAAAACGGCTCCTACATCCCCCATCGCAAGCCCGTCTTCACACGCAACACCCCTCCCCTCCCAAAATTGGGCTTGCTCCAGGACCTCACCGAGGTCCGCCGCGCACTCTTCGACCATCCCTTCGCTCGTCACAACGACTCCGACGACGACGACTCCGACGACGACGACTCCGACGACAACCGCTATGACAACGAGGACGAAGACGACGAGGACGACGACGCCCGCTCCCACATCGACGACAGAAGCAGCGACCACAACAACAACAGCAGCCCAGAACCACACAACTCACATGACAACTCCCCCCCGCTAAACACCTTCTCCACCGCACGCATCATCCACCCCCGCGACAACGTCCACATCTCCCTATACCCTCACTTCTTCTCCGGCAACATCGGCCACTGGCAGGCCGACGACATCCCAAGACCCCTCTACGAACCCCTCCGCATGTTCCACAACACCGTCCGCACAGGCCCCACCATCCGCCCAACAATAGAGGCTCAGAACTCTCAGGCTTACAACACCCTCGCTCACAAAACTCGCGACAAGGCCCGCTTCCACATCGCTCAGCAGGGCATGCTCACCGCCGCCGCCGCTGGCTCCTGGGCAAAGTCCGCCCCTCATCAGACAAAGGCCCGCCGCTTCCTCCGCTTCGTCAACAACAAGCTCCCACACGACTGCCTCGCAATGCAGGTCCAGAACGCAAAAGACCTCTTCCTTCGCCTCGAATGCAACCTCCTCCTCCATCCAATCCGCTTCCACCCAGACCATCAGGACGGCCACCGCTTCTACGACGAGTGCATCATCCCTTGGATAAAGGCTTGCGCAAGCTCAGACATGCGCGCAGCCCTCCTCCACTCAACAACAATGTTCCCAGAACACGTCCGTATCCTCTCCCCCTATCCCTCCCCCTCTTACTCATCTTACCTCTATAGGTCTTTCCCGACATTTATCTCTGGGCTAGCTTCCCCATCACAGCCTTCGTCACCCACCTCTGGAACACCCACATCCATCGCCCTCTCGCTGCCGCCACCATCGCACAACGCACCTCCCGCAACAACAACGACCTCCCCATCATCCCCATAGAGCCCCAGTACATCGACCTCATCGCCCTCTGCGAACGCGCAATCAACTTCTGCCACACAGGCGCAGCTCAGGTCCTCCATCGCTCCTCAGGCATCCCCCTCTGGATCACTCAATCCCTCCTCGACGGCTATCTCCCCATGTTCTCCTCAGCTGTCTCCTTCCACTCCCGCCGCGGCGTCCTCATCCCCAGACTCCCCATCGAATTCTGGCCCCTCGACAAAGTCTCAAAACAACCCGCCCACGCCGCAGAGCGCGCCTTGCTCCTCTCCTACGGCCAGCCCGTCGTCTCTGTATGTCTTTTCACAGCTCCCTTCTATTCTTTCCACCCCTCACTCACCTTCCTCTTTTTTTCAGTCGTTCCACGCATTTTTCCGCCTTCAGTTGGAAATCGCCTCCGCCTCCACAGAGCCTGACTACATCCATGACCCCACACGCGTCAAGCTCCGCATCTTCGCCCACATTGTCATGGACACTTTCATCGCAGACATCAAACGTCTCGTCACCACTCAGCTCCACGCGAAGAAAGCCTTCGTCGACCAGCGCGGCACTCCCGCACAAAAGGAATGGCTCACCGGTTCCATCGATCACCTCGATCTTTGGTTGACTGCAGCCAACCCCCTCGGTTGGGACAACAACGACCAGGACGCCATGAAGAACCTCATCCGCGCAATCAGCCCCTCTCTCGACGACTACCACAAGGGCTTTCCTCGCGACATCACCCAGACCATCTCCCTCGACGTCTTCGTCGAAAAGGTCTACAAGATGGGCCTCTCCACGAATGCCTCCACCGTTCGCTCTCCACTCTGGACTCAGGGCGATTGTCATGCCGTCGCCCACACCATTATCGCCGAGTCCCTTCACATCCTCGGCGCCCAACGTCCCACCAACCAGAAGGCCGTCGAGATCAAGGCTGCATGGCGCAACGCCGTCGTCGCGAAGCGCATCAACACGATCCCTGTCGCGAAGGGCGCTGCCCACAACCCTTCCATCGACGCCTGGTGCTCCATCGGCGCCGCCCTCCCCCATCCAGATGCGTTACAGAGCGGCCTATCCTACCATGACCAGCAGCACATGCGTCTCAACAAGACCCTGGACACAGAACGTCGAGGTGACGCCCTCGCTGCATGGTCCACCACGCAGTTTGAGATCTGCCACTTCAAGTTGATCGCCGCTCGCCAGGTCTGCCCGGACGACTGGGACTTCAAGGCGTCTGGCGTCGCGCGCAAGGGCAAAACCTTCACTCCGAAGCTCTACTGCTGGGCGGAGGAGCGGTTCAGGGACCACTTCACGACATGGGAAGTCCGGCTCGCGCACGTTCTCGCCTTCCTCGCGTCCAAGATGACGCCCAACGTGTTCTGGGAGCCGGTGAAGGGCGTCGCGGACCATCCCGTCACCCTCGCGCTCAAAAATCTGAACGACCGGAATATGGAAGACTCCATCGGCGTGCTGCGACGGTTGGCGTGGGTAGAGCGCGCCGGGGCCGGTGTCAACAAGGCGAGTCAGTACTACACGCAGCTCAGCATCGTGATCCTTGCGTGGATCGACAAGAATTCGCCGTTGCGCAAACATCTCGCTGCCGGTGGCGGCAAATTCAACGACAACTTTACGGAGAGGCACGGTACGTCGTTTGGCGTCATTGTGTCGTCGAGTGTCTGACGTTGTCGCAGTGAGCAAGGGACTGAACGCGATCAACCTCATACGCCTCGGCGTGTGTGAGGGCAAGACTGGACGAATTGCTGCGTCCCCTGTTTACGGGGAACACTATTTCGTGCGCAACGAAGACGACCTCAAGGCGTGGAACAAGAGGCTTTACAGGAAGTTGACGAAAGGCGGGAAATCTGCGCTTAGCCTGTGTGAGGAGATCTTCGGGATGCATTCCATTCAGATCCTCATCGACCGCCACCACTTCAGCGACGTCATATCGTCGCGTCCTGAGAAGCATGGTGCGTCTGGCAGCGGATCGCAGGACCGTGTGACCCGTGCTTGCCGTGCTTGATTGTCGAGTGAACGGTCCGTTTGTGACCTATGCCGAATGTGTTGTTAGTTCTCTCCCCGTGTTTAGTTGTTAGTATCAGTATCTCGTAATACTTCCTGTTAGTCAAGACCCCCGCTCAACGCCGTGAATGACATAACGTGTCTGCGCATATGATGGATCTTCGACACGGTCGTCTGATAACCGTCCGACGCTGCGACGTAGGAAATGCATCTCTGGGTTAGGGTTAGGGTTAGGGTTAGGGTTAGGGTTAGGGTTAGGGTTAGGGTTAGGGTTAGGGTTAGGGTTAGGGTTAGGGTTAGGGTTAGGGTTAGGGTTAGGGTTAGGGTTAGGGTTAGGGTTAGGGTTAGGGTTAGGGTTAGGGTTAGGG